>CP126890.1:293007526-295485859 GCA_030440675.1 Furcifer pardalis | reverse complement strand
CTACCACACTGTGGGAGTGGTCTGGTGGGCGTGGCCAGGGGGAAAGCCCTGCATTGCACCCAAATTAGGACTACTTTATTTCAAAACCTGGATGGGCAGAGGGGGGGCCAGCCAGAATTTCTTCTCCCAGTTCTGGCGAACTGGTGCAAACCTCCAGCTGATGCTCCCCACTGAGATTAACTCCTTGGATCTTGGTTTAAACAGAGAAAATTGCATCTTAAAATCTACCTCATCCTGTTGCAAAACAGATTGCAAGGTGTGTTTTATTTCCGCTTTCGGTTGAGTCTCAAACCTGGCAAAAACCATATTTGTGTGCAAACTTTAGCCCAATCTCTCTTATCAACGTTGCTGCAAAAATCTTAATGGCTATCTTTCAAACAGGTTCCTGGAGATTGCTTTGATGTTGGTTCACAATATGAGGTGAGATTTATTCAATACTGACATAAAGATAATCTTAAAATGATTAGATGGGAATGTTTGTTTTCTTTGCTTTAAACCACGAGAAGCACAACCAAGACTCCCATCTATTGATACCCTTTTTTTGGTCACAATCCAGCCTAATTCTTCTCAGGTCTGCAATGGTGTTTGTTTGTTTCCATTTATCCATTAAGGCCCCATTACAACAAATAAAGAACTTAAAATAGCAAGGCCAGACCATTGACCGAATGGTACAGGCAGGGCAGAAAGGTGCCAAGGGAAGTCCACAGACTTGAGTTTTATTCTTATTTTCTCCCCTTTTCTATAAACTGCCAAGAGAATGTCCTATTCAGTTTCCTAAGGAAACTACTGGGAAGGCAGTGAGGGAGGGAGGGACCATAAAAAGGTGATTACATGAGCATTTAGCTTGCTGTTTGCTCCTCTGTAGATGACATCTTTGCTGGAATGAACCAACCTATGCCTGCCCAGAACTGTGATGGCCAACCTTGGCACTCCAGGTGTTCTTGGACTTCAATTCTCAGAAGTCCAAGCCAATGCTCCTGCTGATCAGGGCTTTTGGGAATTGATGTTCCAGGACAGCTGGAGTGCCAAGGTTTGCCTTCACTGCCCTAGAGCATTGCTACCTGCACTTTTCTGGTTCCTGTCAAGGCCTTCTACTTTTTTAGTTGGATCATTCAATTTTCGTTTGTTTTCGGTGCATGCAAATACTGGCAATGAACCAAATCCATGCCTTCCTCTGCTGTCAACTTTCCATGTCATGAATTGGCTTAAGAAGAGACCTACGTCAGTAAGGTAAAGGTAAAGGTTTCCCTTGCTCGAAAGCCAGTTGTATCCGACTCTAGGGGTCAGTGCTCATCTCTGTTTCTAAGCTGAAGAGCCAGCATGTCTGCTTTTCCAGACGTTTCCATGGTCATGTGGCAGGCATGACTAGACACCAGAGCGCATGGAACGCTGTCAGTATACTGGCAAATTAAACACTTCCTCAATTCTGTGGAAGGGCTGAGGAAGTGAAAACATTTGTCAGTATATAAGGGCAGTACATATGTGGTGTAAAACTTTTTAAAAATTTAGGTGGAAAACTTTCTCCTGAATAGGAGGAAACAGGAGGGGCAAAAAAGCGATATTTGTGTGTGTGTTTTTTTCCTCTTAAGCAGTTCTCAACCTTTTTATGCCAGGGCCCGGGCTTTTTTTCCGCAGACAGCTTCGGGGGCCAGACAGGTATTTTGCCCTTCCTGGTGTTGTGGAGTCACACACACACACCCCACACACATAAGAAATAGTGCTGTGGGCCACATCTGGCCACAGGTTGAGAATCCCTGTCTTAAAGGATCCAGTCAAGCACCTGCCAGTAGACATATCTGACCTTCCTGTTACCTAGATGTGAAATTAGTGGCGCTGTGACTACAAAACTTTGATGATTTAGATCAGTGGCTGCCTGTTCCCCAACTGGGTGGAAGTTATTACAAAAGAGAAGGCAGGCAGTGTGGATGGAAAAAGGGGCAATGGTACAATGCAACTGAATGGGAAAAGGAGGAACAATCTCATCAAGTCCTACCATTGCAAATCCCTCCAATGCAGCCCAAACTAGATCACCCTCCTTATGGTCTGATGAAGTGGACTTGATCCATGAAAGCTAACAGTGAAAATATAGCAGTTAGTCTTTAAAGTGCTGCTGTGTTTTTTATTTTATTTTATTTGGTTTATTTTGTTTTGTTTTGTTTTGTTTTCTGAGATGCCTGAACCACAGACTAACACGGCTACTATTCCAAAAAACACCCTCCTTAAGTGTCCCTTACACTTTGGCTGTAAATGGTGCTCCAGAGTAGCTCCCATTTTGTATAGGGGTAAGTGGGTTCATCTGAACCAGGAAAACTTTGGCTACACAGAAGTGAGCAAGATTTCATGGCAATGGGAAGCAGGGCGAACTTCTTTTAATTGTTTCACTCACAGAAGTGAAACAAGATGAGAAACCTGGGGAACAGAGTGAAAAGTAGGGACATCACATTGCAAACAAAAATTCGTATAGTCAAAGCAATGGTATTCCCTGTGGCAATGTATGGTTGTGAGAGCTGGACCATAAGGAAAGCTGAGCGCAGAAGAAGATATGCCTTTGAGATGTGGTGTTGGAGGAGAGTTTTGAGAGTCCCCTGGACAGCGAGGAGAACAAATAGGTCGATCTTAGAAGAACTCAACCCAGAATGCTCCTTGGAAAGCCAAATAATAAAGATGGAGTTAAAGTACTTTGGACATCAAATGATAAGAGAGGACTCACTTGAGAAAGCCTTGATGCTGGGAAGGGTGGAGGGTAAAAGAAGAAGGGGGCGGCCAAAAATGAGATGGCTGGGTTGGTATTGTGGACACAATGGGCACAGAGCTGAGCAAGTTGAGGAGGAGGGTGGAGGACTGAAGTGCCTGGCGGACAGTGGTCCATGGGGTCATCGCAAAGGGTCAGAATCGACTGTGTGACTGAACAACAACAGAAGTCCCTTTAGCCAGAGAGCACAAGAGAAAGGCGTGATGAGGGCCAAAGGGCCGAGCACGGCTGCCGCCTTCGCCTCCTCCTCTCCCCTCCACCTCCTGCAGAGGAATCAAAACTAAACAAGGAAGGCCGGAATTTGCAACGGATTTGGTGTTCCAGGAGTAATTGATGGGTTTTTGGAATGAAGCTACTCAGTGCTGTCTGAGATTTGCGGTGGGAATAGCCCCGGCTGGTTGGGGGTTTTCTGTTTGGCCCTTGTTTGCAGGCATGTGTGAGGCGAGCGGGAGCCAAAGCAAGGGCGCCTTTGGATGGACTTGGGAATGGGGCGGCGGCGGCGGCAGGCCCAGATCAGCCAGCAGGGAAGGGAAGGGAAGGGCGGGGGAAGGAGCCGCGGCTGGGAGCTCAGACAGCCTGGCGCCAGCAAACACCTGCAACAGCTAACAGGGAACACAATGGCAAACACAGGTGGGGGAGTGCGCTGTCAGGGCCGGCCTCTCCCCACTCTTAATCATGGCTGATTGCATCAGTTTCCAGAGGCTGCCAAGACCCACCGGCAGAAGCCGGCCCGAGTTGGGTTCTCTGTCAGGCGGAATAAAAGCAAATGGGGTGGCGACGGCCTATTTTAAAACTAGCTTTGCATTATAGCAGAAGTGCCCAAACTACGGTCTGGGGGCCGGATCCGGCCCCTGACACCAATTCATCTGACTCACGAAGCCCTTGTCGCTCCCAGAAGTGGAAGTAAAATGTGCCAGGATGGGCATGTTTTACTTCTGCTTCCAGGAGTGGCAAAGAGTTTGTGAACCAGATGAATTGGAGTCGGGGGCTGAATCTGGCCCCCAGGCCATGGCTACCAGCCCCCTGAACCACGTGACTGGCCTGTGGCCCCAAAAGTTTGGGCACCCCTGCATTATAGCTTCTGGCAATCTTCATCATCTGTGGTTCTCTCCTAGAACCTTTCTCCGTCCTCTGTCAATAATGTGCTTGGAAAGGCTTTTTGGAAGTTATGGCATTGGACTAACTGAATAGAACACTAGGTCGCCTCTGGTCTATCTTCAACTCTCCATATGTTTTGGACGTCAGCTCTCATAGCCCTTGGAAATGAAATTTGGATTTCTGGGAGATGAAGTCCAAAATATTTGGAAGGGCAAAGATTCTCACCCCAAGACAAGTGAAGTGTTTGGACTGTATTCAGCATAGTTTTTCCTGTGTTCTTATGAACATGTGTGTCCTAATCCTCAACACAGAAAATACTAACCAATCTGACCCTTCCCAAATATTGTACAGTGCTGCCATCTGCACTGTAGAGGGGCAGGGTGAACTCTGTGCTGGCAGGAAGGGACAAGCGCTCCCATTGGGCTGCTGGGCAGAGGGGCAGGGTGAACTCTGTGCTGGCGGGAGGGAGGAAGCGCTCCCATTGGGCTGCTGGGCAGAGGGGCGGGGTGAACTCTGTGCTGGCGGGAAGGAGGAAGCGCTCCCATTGGGCTGCTGGGCAGAGGGGCGAGGTGAACTCTGTGCTGCGGTGACAGTGTGCATGCCCACGGAGAGGGCTCTGAGTGCCATCTCTAGCATGTGTGCATAGGTTCGCCACCACTGCCCTATGTTAACTAGACAGGCCACTGATGGAACCTGATTGCAGTTGCTCTTTAACAACCTCATGTTTCTTAATGTTGTGCTTACCAGTACAACACTGATCAGCATGTAACCTCACTGATAACCCACACCTCTTCATTTCAAAACCTTATGCGCAGTGGAGGAGACATGGCTGCCTTTGCTGTTCCTATGTCTGGTGCAGATCTCCCAGATACCAGGCTGTAGCACAGATCAGTCTACCAAGGGCCAGCTGATGCCCATATGGCATTTCCTCCATAGAACAGGGAATGACAAAGCTTCAAGTGTCCCTCAGAGCCAAAATAAGAGCATGTCTCTTCTTTCTCAATTATACATTTGGATTTTTTTAAAATTGAACTGCTCTCTTGACTGCAGCTGTGATCAAATGCTCTAATTAGCAAAACAGGAAACCTTAATGCTTACTAAAGTTCAATTTACAACTCCAAACAACATGATTTTGGCTAGTGAGTGGCATCATCTTTTACACTATAATTGTGATGTGACGGATTATTCTTGAGAATTACAGGAGAATTGGTTACAAGTAACTGGTTCACAGCTACTCCCTCCAGGTTCTGACAAAATGACATTATTTTGCTCTAGACATTTTGCTCAGGTAGGGAATGGAGGAGATTGTGGTGGGACCTGTCTTATGCCTGCCAACAGAAAAACCATCCATGGTATCTCCAAGAGATGGAGTATAAAAAACAGTAAAGAAACAAGCCCCGCTTGTTGAATGGTGCAGAGAATAGAATCTAGCAGATACACAGGCTTGGCAAAGAGGTTTGGAGAAAGCCTTGCAGTCCCTGATTCCACAAATGAAAAAGCTCTGTGTTTGTTTGCACACTTAATTACCTATAATGCATGGCAGGTCACAATTCCCTTTGTTCCTGGCCATTGACTGTGCTGGTGGGGGGGTTCTGGATTTCCAGACCAACGTTTGGTCTGCCAACATGTGGAGCGCACCAGTGTGGGCATCAGCCCATTTTTTATATCTGAAGGGCCATTTGCTTTCAGTACCCCAACGTCCTGCTGTTCCCCTTCAGGCTGTCACCAGCATGGCAGCACAACCAGAAATGTCCCACTCTACTTTTGAAAAGACATGTCAAATATCAAAGAAAGAACAGTTCATATCTAAAAGTGAAAAAATAATTCCCAGGGTTCATTTTCATGTCACATTAACAATTGTGTGCCTGTGTAACCAGTTGGTTCACCTTGAGAGTCTATTCCTTTCTTTGATTTATATCCCGTCCCCAATGGTGTAAGCACCATTCTGCCACAAATATCTACAAGGACCTCCCCCAATGCAACAAGGAAGGGAAACCTGCACACCTGATTCCGGCTCACTCCAGAGCAAGACTATTGGACAGAAAGGCAGAGCCTTCCATTCACTCAACCCAAATGTATCCCCAGTCCATTGGGTTCCCAGATCTCAGTGTGTCAGCTGAGGTCTCATGGGGAGGCCAGTCTGGGGCAAGAGGGGCACGAGAGGAGGAGAGTTAGTTAGCTAGTTAGCTAGCTAGTTAGTTAGTTAGTTTGTTTGACTGATATGGCTTTACGCCTGGGCACCCATCGCCACTCACTCCTAGCTGGCACCAATGTTTCTTGCAGGGGCCCCACACTTTTCCTGCTATAATCCTGATCACGCCCCCTCAAACAGCTGAGTGGGTCAGTCACATGGTTCTTCCCAGTGGCGGCAGCAGGGATGTGTGAATTGAACATGTGTCTTTGGCCTTTAAAAAAAAAACACTCCTGCTGCTTCAAATGGAGGAGTGAGTGAGGTAGAAGCATTGTTGCCCTGGGATTTTTTTCTGATGCGTTTTTGCTGCAAAAACGGCATTTCCAGTGGTGGCAAGTCATGTCCGGTGTTGGCGGCAGTCTGCCCTGTGGGCCGGATGGTGACATCACATGGGCCATACCCAGCCAACAGGCCATAGTTTGAGCACCCCCTGGTTTAGTGGCTTACTGCAAAGGTTTGTGTATGCCTATTGAATTTAGGAAGGCCTGGAGAAAAACTTATCTTTGAGCTGGTGGTAACATTTCACATTTTAAGCACAGTGTAGGGACTAGAAAAATTGCACATGCATTACATTTCCCTCAGGTAAGACCACATAGGATCTTAGACCGTGTGAGGATGGCAGCAACACGTGCAGCTGACAGATGCTTGTCTACTCCTGGCCTGATCCTCAAAATTTTCCATGATTCGCATTATTTGGTTACTCATGTTTTTCTGGATTCTGTGCCCATTGGTCTGGATTCCCACCCTACCTATTTCCACAGCCACTAGCCCTGAAGCAATCCTGTCCTGCACAACCCTTCACAGCCTTGCCTTTGTGGCATTGCATGGATGGCCCTCTTCCCAGGGCTGAATTCTGGGCTCTGAAATCTCAGGGAATTTGAGGTGGCAACCTTTGTTTCCTGTGGTCTACCACGGATGGGACACAGAGTAATTTACACAGGATGCATGGATGGTGAATGATTATCTTCTTCATCTGTCTTAGTCACAGCAATAAAATGTACTCTTAAGTTATACTACTCTATTTTTAAATTTATTTTCTTGGAGTTTTACAATTACATAATGATAAAACACAACACAACACAACATAATACAATATAATACAATATAATACAATAATAGAGCATAACAATGCTATGATAGAACACCACACAGCAAAACAGCAATAATGTGGCAATACAATTGAGCAATAATGTAGCAGGTCAATCAAACAATACAATGTAGAGATACATTACAACAATACAATGTAACAATACAACAATACAATGTAAAATAGAATCCAGCAGTACAATGTAGAAATATAGTCAGGCATATCAGAAAACAAAACAAAATAAACAAAATAAAATAAAATAAAATATACTGTAGCACTTTAAAGACTGCTATATTTTTATTGTTAGGTTTCGTGGATGAAGTCCACTTCTTCAGACAAAGAGTGAAACTTACAGGCTTGGTTTTTATACACCAAATTCAGGGGGTCAAAGGGAGATGGGGTGTGGTCAAGCAAGATGACAGACAAGCAAGCACAACAATACAGCTTCACACAGCCATTAGCAACAATAGATTATTCAGATTAGCTCTAAATGACTCCCTTTCAATCTCAAGGTTGCTGAGAAAGCCCATTATGGTCTCTGATCAACATTTGACCTGCATGTCAGAAAACAAACAAAAACACTGTACCTGGTTACTTTCTGTTTTGCTAAAGGGAATTGGCAGGAAAGTTGTATTATAAAATCATATAGCAATCTGTGTATCAAATTTGATAATGTCCCCTTTTCCCTTTGACCCCCTGAATTTGGTGCATAAAAATCATGCCTGTAAGTTTCACTCTTTGTCTGAAGAAGTGGACTTGATCCACGAGAGCATCCTGTCACCGCTGGCCTCTGGCAGCTTTTTATCGACCTCCAAGTGGTTCCGATTTTCTGCCCCTACCGGCACCAGGAAAGTCTGGGGACCTTATCCACTCAGTCCTCACCTTCCTCTGAGCTCCCTGGACAGTGCTACAGCCGAAAATACGCAGCTCTCCCTGGCTGCATTGTGACTTTAGGTGGAGAGGACAGTGGCCATTTTAAACTATAAAATGGTGGTGGCCATTTTAGAGTTTAAAATAGCACAATTTTCAGTCATAAAACGGAAAAGGCGTGTTTTACTTCCACTTCCAGGAGCGACGAGGGCAGTGCAGGCCAGATGATTCACAGTAAACCCATTCATGTGGATTAACAGGGACTTAGACTTCTGGGAATTGAAGTCCAAGAACATCTGGAGTGCCAAGGTTTGCCATCATGGCCATAATAAATTTCTAAACCCTTTACGGATTTCTATCCCATGCCCCACCATAATTCATAACTCTATTGGTGTTCAGAGAACAATCCCCCCACATTTTATCTTTTAACCCACTTTAATTATAAGTAGAACTGCATGTCTAGATTGATAAATCAATCAATGCTGTCTCACATGTTTGTTTTTATTAACCCAGTTTGCTGTTGATTGGGCCAACCATAATTTCCACAGAAACATTGCTCTTAAGAGTGTGCTCTTAGGTCTTTGCGTCAACTCCCACCACCCCTCAATGGAAATGATGTTGCCCAGTCTCAAACTGCTCCAGGCTGATATGTGACATATATAAACAGTTGTTTCACAACAAGTGAAGGACAGGTGTGCAACTGGGTGTGTGTAGGTAGCTGAGTTAACCTCTGGTCTACAGCGTTGGTTTCTGGGAACAGGGATTATATTAATTATATAGGACTTACAACTTTGTCTCTGTCTCTCCCCTTGGAATTCGTTAAACAAACCCATGTGACAGGAAGGGGAGAGACAGAAGATTTGCCAAGGCAGTTTGGGGTGTTAGCAATTGTGCTCATACTTGAACTCCTTCCATCCCAAAGTTCAAGCCAGTAGGCAGATTATGGCAGAGATTTATTGTTTGGTTTTTAAATGGGTAGGGAACCTTTGGCCCAAGAATTTGGGAAACTGTCAAAAAAAACAACCATTTTAGAATTTCACCTTCTGCTGGACTTTTGTTCCCACACATTGTCCTGCAAGCATGGCCAATGCTCAAGGAAGCAAGGAAGGTTTGCCCGTGCCAGATTTGAATCCCAGTGCTTTGGAAATGTTCTCAGAAACATTTGTTTGTTCTTTGTTGTTTGTTATGACTTATGCTCGCAGGCAGGCCCAGATAAAACGAAGCTGAGTTGATGTTGTGTGATGAGGAGAGCATGCTCAAGATGTATGAGGAAAATCAGCATTAGCACAAAGGTCTTTAAACACTTGTGAAATCTGTGAGGCTCATGTCAAGCCCAACTGAAGGAGCTACCTGAGGCCTAGAACAAGAAGCTGCCCACTTCTATTCTCATTATAGATCAGGGGATTAAAGTTCAGCTCTATATGTGTCTTACACAGATAACTGATTATGGTCCATAAAATAAACAAATCAGCTGCGTGAGCCATATACAAAACAAATGTAGAAGAAGCCAATACCTTTTTTGAATCACGAAAACTCGTGATGATTTTTTAATTTAGTGATACAAAAAAATGTACCGCCTTCTTCTTCTACATTTGATTATGGTCCAGTATCTTGTGCCACACCTAGGAAAGGGGACCATTGGTGTCTTCCATCTTAACATGTGCAGTGCAAAACACATGAGCACCAGATTTTTCATAGGTTTAGATTAGAGTTTAGGGTTGATCATGTGGCATACACAACTCTGTGGTCTAATATCGTCCTGTCCTCTTCATCCTCTGCAAGTCCAGCTAGTTGCATCATTTAGTGCCGCTGATTTAAGTGGGAAATATTTATACACTCCTAATTGTGACAACCCATCCAAGTATATTCACACCTGCAGAACACGAAGCACTGACCACCACAAGCCTATGCAAAGACAAGGGGCAAATATAATCGGAAACAAAAAATAACCATTAATTCATACAGTGAACCAACAACTCCTCAACTCAGCCTTTGGGCCCTGGGATATACAGTACTCTACGACACTTAAACTCCCGACATCTATTCTAATTGATCGTGCTGTTTAGAGTATCTATTCTGTGAAAACTCCAGGTCAGCCAAAAGCTAAGAATCATTGCTCTAGACCAGGGTTGGCTAGCCTTTTTATGTCATGGGCCTGACCATGCCCCTGGACAGCTGAGCGGGCCAGACCACGCCACCCAGAAGTGGAAGCAGGTGCATTTACGGACGTTGTAAATGCATCCACTTCTGCGTTTATGAGAGCCACAGGTGCATTTTATGGTTGATGTAAACACGCCCGGTTCCACTTCTGGGTGTGGTGGAGGTGGTGACAGGCCAGATGGGATGGTGTTACATTGCAGGCCTGGTCCAGCCCATGGGTCATAGGTTGGGAATCCTTGCTCTAACCAAGGGTCTTCAATCTTTTTAAGCTGAAGGGTGGATCACGCCCCCTCAGACTGTTGGTGGGCTGGATAGGAGGTGGTGGTGGCTGTGGGGGTGTGTGGAGGGGGCTTGGGATGGTCCTGGCGGTGGCAGCGGTACCACCACGAGCCCCCACCACTCCACCCTTCCTGCCACTGGAGGTGGGACCACACCAAGCCACCCAAGACTCCACCCACGCCGACGACGCCACTGCTGGTGACTACCCCAAGCCACCCACCACTTCCCTCCCCCCCCCATGCTGCTTCTCTGCTTACTGGTCTGGAGGAGCTGCATGGCACCAAATTATCCGGCCCACAACCTCGCTCCAGCCACCACTTCCACTTCCTCCACCACCTCAGTCCTCGTCTCCTCTGCTTCACTTGGTGTGTCCCTAACTGTGCAGCTGGAGTGTGGTCATGGGCCATAGGTTGAGAACCCCTTCTCTAGACTACGCCTCAATAGAATGATCTTTAAAATCCTGGTTCAAGGGGATCGAATCAAAACCAGATAGATCCTCTTTCTCTACCCTGCCGTAGATTCATGGAGAGAAGAGCTATCAGGGTAGTGGACCCTGCCAGGGTGCTGGGGAGAAGCCTGGCAGTTGCCAAAGTTGCCAGCTGCTTATGTTGGCCCTGCTGAAAATGGGCACTATAACATGGGGTGTCAGAGGGAACAGCTGTTTTCATCATAAAACAGCTGGACTCTTATTCAATGCCATGCTCTATAATGTGGGAAAGGCTGGAATAACAGATGCAATATTGTGGTAGCTCATAAGTCACATACAAATATAGATAATACTGATATTTCTGCTAATAATAATGGCTTGCCAGTGTTATAAGCTTGCTTGCCAATTCACTTCTCCGACGCCACATTTGCAAGAAATGAGACGGATGGCAAGCACAAAAAGTTTTGCAGAAGTAATGGCTGGTTGTGAGAAGCCCATGGCAAGACGTTTGCATTGATACTGACATTATTAACTGTAAAGGAAATGTTTTTTATAATCTCTGGCTAAAATCTATTGTGGTCTGTAGCATTTTAAGTATGGTCAAACCTCGCATAAAGAGCGTTTCGCTTAAAGAGTAACTCGCTTAAAGAGCAGAATTTTCTCTGAATGTTCACTTCGCTTAACAAATAAAACCAACCAAAAACTCGCTTAACAAATAAATCGGGGTTTGCGATCCCCCCCACAACTGGTCACTTTCAATGGTGTTTCACTAAAGAGCAAACTCGCCTAAAGAGTAATCCTGTGGAATGCATTATGCTCTTTAAGCGAGGCACCACTGTATTTTCTAAAGCCAGAAATTGTTTTATCAAATTGGAAAAGAAAATGGGATGATTTTAGAAGAAAAGAGGGAGATTTTTGTTGGCATGCATAGTCCCAAAAGAATGTTAAAGTTACAGCTGTGGCCTGCAAAATCTTGGCCATTTGTTTTAATATGTATATTCTTTCCATTGAAATGTAGCTGACATAATATTTCTATTAATTTATCATATTGAACTCAATTAAATGTGCCTCCCAGGAAAAGAGTTAATCTGTGTATCTCTAGGCAAGCTGAACAGTCCTCTGAAGAAAGGAATAGCAAATGACTTCTGCATATTTTGTATCTAGGGAACCCTGGCAAGTGGAACCATAAGTCAGAATTGTTTTGACAGCACATAATTATTACAATGCATCACAAAAATAATAAATATTGTCTGATAGTTGTCCTAATCCATGTGTCCTATACTAAATCAAGTGCGCTGGATCCAAATCTGACGTCAGATTCTGCCTAGGACATCAGGATATTGGCTACTTTTTAAATAATTAGAAGAAAACTTTTAACATGGGTGGGGGCAGAGAATCCAACAAACACTAATCAGAGCAGGCTTTATTTCAACAATGAACATACGTTGTTACACCTCCAAAACAAATATTCTTCACCAACCTAAAAGAAAAGAAAGAAGGCACCAGAGGTTGACCTTAGGCTAAATACTACTCACTGGAATGAGAAGGGCTTTTGGCGCCTCACCCATATCAACCGATCGGTTTCTTTCTTTTCTTTTAATTTCTACAGTGCTTATAATATTTGTAGCGCTTGGTAATGTCACCTCCGTTCAGTTCTGTTGTTCGTTCTACAGCCGGACAGGGAGGGCTGATGACCAAACAAGCTGACTAAGTCAATCAGGGGCACGGTGACAATGATGAAATAGCGTGCAGACATTGGCTTGCCTTTCAGTTCCAAGATTGTTTCACAGGGAATTCCCATGATCGAAATAGTGTTGCAAAGGCAGGGAGTGGAAAACTGTGTTGCAAAGGCTTTGTCCTGGTTTAGGCCAGCAAAACAATCAGGCTGGAATGCAATCTGCAAATGCAACGAAAGAATCAGGCTTGAATTCAGATGCAATCTGAAGAATTACAATAGATCACGGCCTGTGTGCCGCTGATGAATTTATCAAACAACCTACAGCAGTGGTACCCAAACTAAGATATGTGGGCCGGCCCCTGGGCCTTAGTGATTGGCTCCCTGAACCACATGATCGGCCCACTGTCCAAAAAGTTTGGGCACCCCTGGCCTATAGCTAAGTTTAATTTCTGCAGAGCTTGGAGAAGTTACATTTTTGAACCTCCAATCCTACAATTAGCATAGTAAGTAGCCATGCTGGTTGTAAATTCTGAAATAGTCAAGAAAGTAACTTTTCCAAGCTTTACTTCTTTGAGATCCTATCAGCATAACAATTCAGTGTGCAGAATGTCAGGATGCTCTGACACACATGTCAAGGGAAATTATTCCCCTTTCCGTGGTTATGTTTACCGAAAGTCTGTTTTATCTAGTATAAGCAGTGGGTGACATAAGCAAAGAAAGAAACTCCATATGATTCTTTCTAAATATGGTATGATTCTATTTGTTGTTCTGAATTATCTTATGTATGGTTGTATTCTCTTACGACTTTTTAGGTATTGTGAACAGTGTAGAGTAGTATTGGGCACCAATTATGTCGAGATACAAATTAAACAAAAACTGACATGTACTTCTGAGCATAATTCTTAGTGTGTGATCTGTCCTATCCTTGTGCCTAAGCTACCGTATTTACAATCACCATATCTACAGCTAGCTCAGCTGACTTCTGTATATAGAATGGGTGAAATTGCCATCCGTCTCTCCCCACTTCAGCTAACAAAGCATCTCGGGGTGCCTTTCTCCATACTGTAGAGGAGGGGAGGCCAACCTTTTTCTGTCACAGGCCAGACCAAGCCCCTGAGCAGTGTCGTGGGCTTGCTCACACCTCCGGAAGCGGAAGCATTTATGGCTGACGTAAATGCACCTATTTCCATGTTTATGCCAGCCGTGGGAGCATTTGCATATGCACATTTTAAGGATGACATAAACATCCCCGCTTCCACTTCCGGGTGTGGCGGAGGCTGCAACGGGCCAGACAGGATGGTGTTGGGGCCCGGGCCCGGGCCGGGGGGCGTAGGTTGGGAACCCCTTCTGTAGAGGGAAGGTCTGAGTCTAAAGTACTGTATAGACTTTTTGCTAAAACCACCAAGTTATTTCACAGCAGAGGGTCAAACTGGGAATTGACTTATCACCTGATCATGTCCTACACCAGGACTGTGCCATAGGCTGCCCTCAAGCAGAGCACACTTCTTATCAGTCTTTAACCATCATAGCCAATGGCATGTGGAAGTTGCAATGCAACAGCTCTATGTCCCCCGTTTCCTCCCTATACCAGCTAAACACTTGCTTTTCACTTCATGCTTTCCACATAAACCTTGGTGGCAGATGCTCTGGCAGGAACATGGGATTCTTTCATATAGACCCACACGGATTCGGAGATGACTTCCAAAACTGCTACAAAGTAGTTTTGCTGCTCCAGAATGTAACGTACTATTGAGAGTATCTTTCAAACCTCTTGGCTCACAGGCTGCTTCAGAACTGCACCCATAGAATACGAATATCCAAAGCAACTATGTGGGTGGCAGGTTTCAGTAAACCCAGGCTGGTATTTATCCTATTACTATTGCAGCAATGTTAGAATGCATCTGTCTGGATTCCTTCCAAATATCTGCTCAACCCTAGATGCCTTTAGTGCAAGACATGCAGGTGTATTTCAGAGTGCCACATGATGCACTAGACCTTTAGCAGCTAGTGTCACACAATGGCCATTTGTAAGTTAGTGAGTGGTTGATGATTACATACGTAGATGATTCCACTGGCTTCCCCAAGCTTTCATGATCAACTATTTGATGATTTGTAGGTGAAGAGCTGTACAATGTATCTTGCCATATTAGTTTGTGTTTCAAACATATCAGAGAATAAACAAAACATGTGGTACACACACACACACACACCTGTCATAAGCACTGCCATAAAACATGTCCACGGCTGTCATAAATGTGTTTATGACAGCCATGGGTGCATTTACAGCGTGTTTTTGGCTGTTTTTGCTGCTTCCGACATTACTGGTGGCAGCCGTGGAAGCAAGGGTGGCACATTTCTGGCTGTTTTCATCACTTTCAGTGACAGCAGCAATGGGAGTGAGGGCTGTGGGCCACATGAAATGACGCTGTGGGCCGGTCCATGGGCCATAGGCTGCAAACTCCTGTGCTAACCAATCACTCTGTACTTCTCTACCTAATGTATATAAATGGGTGCCATGATGTCTCACTCCCATGACTGACGAAGTGGACTTGATCCACGAAAACTCACATTAAAATATAATGGTCTTCAAAGTGCTACAGCATTTTTTGTTTCTTCTGATATACCAAGGAAATCAGTTTGCCTCGACTTTATGGGACTAATACTGTCCTACCTTACAAGAGCATTTTATGGAGATGTAAAGAGACACAAAGGAAGTGATTTACGAACAAGGAACAGCAGTCCCAATGACCTTGGGACATTCTAGTTGGGAAAATTATTATTATTATTATTATTATTATTATTATTATTATTATTATTATTATTATTATTATTATTATTATTATTATTATTATTATTATTATTATTATGCATTTTAATAACTCATGTAAAACTCCAGAAGGGCCAAATTTTCTGGAAAGTAGCTGTGCCTTATGACACACATTGTGTTAAACTCTACCAAACAGTGATGCATTTTCAAATGAAGATAATTTTACATCTACCTAACATAAACTTTCTTGGTTCCGCACAAGATAGTATTGATATTTGATACTTGCCCTCATAGAAAGGTTTTTAATAGGTTTTGAAGGCCATTGTTTAATATAGTTCTCAACCTTTTTAAGGAGAGGGTTGGGTCATGCTCCCTCAGATTTGGGGGCCGGATGGCCACTTTGCCCTTCCTCCAGCATATGGCACTTCCTGGTGTGGTGGAGGTGGTGGTGGGGGCACATGAAATGGTGCCATGGGCCTCATCCACCCCATGGGCCACATGTTGAGAATCCCTGGTTTAATACTTTAGCTGCAGATTGCCGTGCAGCAGGTAATGGACCAGATTAATTTTTGGGTCCATTTCCATCTTTACGTCATTGCTTTATAGTTCTTTAGACTAAATATTGTGATTTTTTTTTGATGACAGTTCCCAGAATCGTCAACCACTCTAGGAATTGGCCATACTAGGTGACAGAAACAGTGAAAAATACCTTACAATATAACCGTCCAATACTCTGGAAAGAGCACAGTCCCAAGTTGAATTTTCCCTCAGCAAGCTGCAGCTATTTGTCAGTCACACTTGTGTACTACTCAACGGTACATATGTAGCACTTTGGATACTGAATCCCAAAGCAGCCCACCTACCTTTAACAAATAGTTCTACTTCCATTGCATTGGCTGCCAACTGCCATGGAAGAATCTACACTAAGAATATGAGCAGTCTAGGTCTGATTTCATACCTTCCTTGCAATGAACCTTTGTTCCTTAAGCCTTAGGGTACCACCCATTTTACCATTCACTGTTTGTTTCTGTTCAGGATTACTGGGTTTAATTTTTTTTTAGTAATGCACAGCTGTGGTGCCCACTCAATGCAATTGCATTTGGATATTTTGTGGGGTTGTGCTTCGTCAAAAGAGCCTTTGTTTAGATGCTGGCTGAGCCCATTATGTTATACTGTTCACAACTTCATATTAATTCCGGTGATTGTGATTCAAAGACGTATTGTGGTACCAGTGGAAAATCAACTGATCTTTGTATGCAGTGTTCAGTTTCTGTTATCTTCAGGGAGGAAGAGGAGCACCTTTTGAAACAATGCTGTTATTATGAATGGAACCTCATAATCTGAGAGGCAAAGATGTGCACACACGTCTTTCAGAAATCCCCAGATGTATAGACAGCAAAAGAAATTATTTTAAGATTTTTATTATGTAAGAAACTTTTATAAAAAGTTTACAAAGCAACTAGGACAATCAGAATGCAGAAATTCACCTTTCTGCCCCCAAAAATGTACGTACAGTACTTGTTACCTCTATTATAGAGTTCAACCATAAAAATGATGAGGCCAAATAGCCCCAGGACAATTCAGTTTTCATATTCTTAAAAAGTCCCTTCCCATTTTCTCAACTATATGAAACAAGTTTCTTAAAATCCTATAATCCAAAATATACATGAGTAGAATATCTGTAAGGGTGGGTCTGCCTTGCCTTCCCCGCCCCACCCCAAAATAGGCAGAATAGGAGTCTGTCCACAATTGTCATGACCCGGTGAGAGGGTGAAACCATAGGACTGTCAAGAGTTTTCTGGCACCAGCCTGGGTCTGATGGCTCACATTCCACCTGTGCTGAACTTTTAAAAACATTCCTCATTTGGACATCCAAGTTTTCTTCTTATGCAATGCATTGATCTGACAGTGAATGTGAAAAGAGCGCCAGGGAAAGGGAGAGTGGCGTTTTTGTTTCCTGTTTGCAGCAGATGGAAGCAATCAAAACACCGATGAACCTTCTTCCTGGGAGACCAGGCAAGTCACTGGAAATTGCCTTGGGCCACAGCTTCCCTGTAGCCAACTTTCTCTGGAAGATAAAGGCAGAGGTTCCTCCATTACTGGATACATGGTTGGTCTTTCCTCCAATCAAGGTCTCTTCTTGCTTTCTCTCCCACCCCCCTTTCTCTGGAAGGAACTCCTCCTCCTCTGGTGTCAGGATCCCACACCTGCAGCCTGCGAGGGAGGGAGGGGGGAGGAAGGAGCAAAGAGAGACATGTCAGCTCCAACAACAGATCAGAGGCAGGTCTGCAGACATCCTGGCGCCAGAGAGGAAACTTCTATTTACCTCCGGCTGATAAGGAACTAGGAGGCCACATTCTCCAGCGGGGAAGTTGGCTAATTGGCACAAAAAGGGGACCAGGGGTGTGTGTGTGTGTGTGTGTGAGAGAGAGAGAGAGAGAGAGCGAGAGAGCTTGCTTTTGTTTCTCTGGAGCCAGATTTAAAATGGCACATCTTGCAGGAGGAGAATGGCTTTTGCTGTGTCTCCCTGGCTCAAAGGGGGGGGGGGGGGGAGAAGAGTGCCTCTCAACCCACTGATTTCAACAGGGCTGTTTAAGCAGCTGCAAAGACTTAAAAGCTATTGAAAGAATGACGTCAAAGATAACAGCCACCCCCACCCCCCTGCAGCTCCAGTAGACTGGGGTTCCAAACCACATTGGTTACTGCAGGGGTGACCAAACTTTTCGGGCTGTGGGCTGGTCACGTGGTTCAGGGAGCTGGTCACTACGGCCTGGGGGCCAGATCTGGCCCCTGACACCAATTCATCTGGTCCATGAAGCCCTCATCTAGCTGTAGTGACTTCGGCTTCTAGGAGTCATGAGGGCTTTCTGGGCTGGATGGATTGGCGTTGGGGGCCAGATGCGGCCCCCAGGCCCTAGTCTGGGCACCCTGTGTTACTGTGTAGGAGTACCCATTAGGACACCCACATCTTAAAACTCAGAGCAGAATTCTCACCCCCTCTTGGGAAGCAGTTTTGCATCACCACTGAAGGGAAAGGGGGGGGGGCACTAGATTATCTTCCTTATGAACTTGGAGGGGAAAGTTAAAGTTGGATTGATTACATACCTGGTAAAAGGTTAGTGACAGTGAGTCCTTTCATCCTTTGAGCAGAGTTCCGATGCAAGTTCTGCTGCCTGTGGAAAGTGGAGGGGAAAATATAAATAATTTTAAAAATAACTCATTGTTCCCCACATGACCAGAAATATGTAATTCTGGGGACAGTTGAGTACATTTTGAGTAGGATTGTACCTCACAAGAGACTATGGCCATACCCCAGAATGCATTTACACAAGAAAGAATGCATTCTACTAGAATTAGTGGCTTCTGCTTGGGGAACTGCCCAGAACTGGGTTGCAAAAGCCTCTCTAACGAAGTAGCAATAAATAAATAAATAAATCGCTATACTCAACTCCTAAGCCAGAACAGTAAATTGTTCCTTTTTACACACTCAAAGGCAAATCTAGTCCTAAAGAAACCATCTTCAGCGGTGGCTTCTACAAAACAGAGGGCAGCTCAACCAGGTTTACTTGGAAGTCGGTCCCCTGTCATTTTTTGGAAAGACTCCCCCCTGCCCTCCACCCCATCCATCCAAGTGCATTTTAAGTGTGCTCACAACTACAGCCTTAGGTCCATGTTCAGTCACTTACCTCCCCCCCTCCCCTGCCCTCCATCCCCACCAGAGTATTATAGAAACATCCAAAACTGCCCTCCCGGGTGAGGGAAGGATTAATGCCCTTTTCTCATCATGGCCACCAGATCTCACCATCTTCAGGCATTTAACCGGAATCATAACCTGCTAAACAGGGGTGCTCAAGCTACGGCCCGGGGGGCGGATCTTGCCCCCAGGCCATTGTGACCGGCGCCCCGAACCACGTGACTGGCCCGCAGCCTGAAAAGTTTGGGCACCCCTGCGCGAGGACTTTCCACATCCCGATCCCCATCCTTTAAGAACTGTCCCACAGCCGGCTGAATGTTAAGGCACCCCAAACATCTCCAGACCCCTTCTCTCTCACCCCCCCTTTTTTTTTACTCACACGTCTGGCTCTCTCCCTCTCCAGTCTAAACTTGTTCACATCAGAGGGGACCACCCAGCCCTCCCCCAACTGGAAATAGGAATTCAAGAGTATAATTATGCCCCATTTTCTATTCCATTGTTCAAGAGGGAACACCACGGGGGGGGGGAGAAGTCTTTTGCCCACAAAACCCTCGATTTTGCCTTTGTGGCAGCAAGAATGATCTCTTGGGGAGGCGGCACGATTCCCATTGTAAACCCCTGTTTCTCTTCCTCAACGATCGCGGGGGGCCCCGCCCGTGGGGTTTGGCACCCCCACCCCCTTACTTTTAAGGAGAAGAGCGACGCCTCCGCCGAGGGCTCGTCTTGGCCCGGGTTCGCCTGTTCTTCCAGCACGATCTGGAGGTCGAAGATGTAGTCGATGACGTGCTGCAAGATCTCCACTTGGCTGACTTTGCTGCCCTGCGGGATGCCCGGGACCAGTTCGCGCAGCTTGGAGTAGCACCCATTCATGTCGTAGAGGAGGCTCAGCGGCTCCTCCGGGCTCTTGTGGGCCCCGCCGCCCCCCCGGGCAATGGCCAGGCTCTGGTCGGAGAGGCAACACACCGCTTCGTAGCAGCTCCGGACGGAGCGCACCGGGCTGATGGCTTTCATGGCGGCGGCGAGACCAGGCCAACAAAAGACCGGGGAGAGGGACGGACCCCGGGTGGGGCGGGGGGCGCGCGGGGGGGGCCTGGCTGGCAGAGGCGGGAGGACGAGGGGAGGCAAGAGCCACCGGCCTCTGCAACGCTTCGCAGCCGCCGCCAAAGACCCCTCCTGCGGCACCGACGCCGCCCACCGCTCGCAGCCCAAGCCCAGGCTGTCACCCCTGCCGAGGGTTATATAGGGCCGCCAGCGGGCGCCCGCCCCTTCCCGCACACACGCCGCCGGGTCCCCGCCTCCGCCGCCGCCGCCGCCGCCCTCTCCAATGACAGACGAGGAAAACGCCGGAGTGGGACGCGCACGAGGTGGTTTCGCTACAGCCAAACGTTTTGGGCCACAGGCCGGTCACGTGGTTCAGGGGGTTGGTCACTATATGGCCTAGGGGCCGAATCCGCCGGCCCCCCCGCACCAATTCATCCGCTCCACGAAGCCCTCGTGGCTCCCGGAAGAGGAAGTAAAACAGCGCCCAGGAGCAGTGAGGGTTTTGCCGGTGGGATGAATTGGCATGGGGGGCCCCGGATCCGGCCCCTAGGCTGTAATTTGGGCACCCCTGCGCTACAGATTGCCATTGGCCTAGAGTCAGGTTCGCCTGATTGGGGCGGGATAATAAATCTAAATAAATAAATTGGCTTCGTTTTGGCTCTGAATCCGCAGCTGACATCAAAGGAATGAGGAAGCTCCGAGTGCCCCAGAGGGAAGGGTCCGAGAGTGACCAAGCTGCACTTCTGCCCCACCTTCTTCCTCTCCTTTCAATTTGTCAGCTGATTTAAACCAAATAATCTTCCCACCCCCTTTCCTGCTGTATTTATTTATTTTTTAAAGAACTGAAACAAACACCATTAAGACAATAAAGCAACTGCCACCCACTTAATCAAAACCAGAACCGAGGGCCCCCAAACTCTTGTGACAGAAAGGCAATGGAAGGGTCTCCTGTTTGGTCTTCAACATTCAGTGTTCAGCTTTGAATGGGTCATCCCTATGACTGGCACGGAGGGTCATCATCACACATCTCTCCAATTTTTGTTCATTCCAAGGAGCGTATCCATATCTCCTTTGCTTAGTTCAAAGTCGAAGACCTTGAGATTCTCCTCTAAACACTGTCATTGGTCTGACTTGGGGAATTACAGCTGCATTTCTTTGGATGTGGAAACCTAGTCAGCACCTGAGCTCAATGGTACCTTTGATAAGGAATTCTGATGTGTGACTATTGGAAACCAGCGTTGAGTAGAATCCTGATGGACTGCAAGGATTCTCCTGTGGTTTTTCTCTTCAGCGCCCCAAAGCCATAAATCCTTTTCACAGCAAAGACTTCTCAAGGGTTTAAAACAAGATTTTCTTCCAGGGTTGGCGAAGGGAGGGGGATGGAAAACCTTTAAGGATTTAGGACCGCCTTGTTCCTCTGTTTGCTTCTCATATGACCTCCAGACTTTCTGGCGTCAGGAATTATCTTGTGACCAAGTTTTTTAAAAAAAAAAGTTGCGGGAAAGCTGAGGTTATGATAGAGAAAACAGATTGGGGCTTGTAATAACGGTAATGAGAGTATTGAAGGCTGTCTGTGAGAGAGCAAGAGAGAGAACCATGAGATTTACGCACAAACTTATCATTTGATGAGCAAACGAAGAAATATACATGAAAATCAGGAAATCATTTAAGGCAGAGGTGCCCAAACTAGGGCCCATGGGCCGGATCCGGCCCCAATGCCAATTCATCCAGCCCACGAAGCCCTTGTCGCTCCCAGAAACAGAAGTAAAGTACGTTTTACTTCAATTTCTAGGAGCAACAAGGGCTTTGTGGGCCGGATGAATTGGAGTCAGGGGACAGATCTGGCCCACAGGCCAAAGTGAACAGCCCCCTGAACCATGTGACCAGCCCGCGGCCCAAAAAGTTTGGGCACCCCTGGTTTAAGGCTTTTTAGGACTGCTGGGTTTGTGTGGAAAGACAGTACTGAGCTCTGGACAAAGATTGTGAGCAGGATCTTGAGTGTGTGAGATACACTTGGGTCCTCCTGAAGTTATTTAATTCAGTGGAGCTCTTGTACTGGCTTTGCTGACGGAGACTTTCTTCTTTTGCCATTGAGAAATAAGAGAGTCACTTTAAAAAAAACCCACTGTGTGGCAGGGGAAGAGATGATGGAATAATTCTGTACCAACCAGTTCTATTTTTACATTTTGGAAAAGCAATCTTGGATTCCAATATTGTAGTAAAAAAAAGAGGATTCTTCCAGACTCTACTTTTGATGCACCCACTAAGCCAAGATGGTTTAAAATAATCTACCCCAGAGTGATCATGTCTGGCACTACTCCTAGTGGGTTTGGAGGGCTGCACCATCCCTAGCCAGCACATTCAGTAGTGAAGGATGGTAGTGCGCCATGCATATGGAGAAGTATGTGAGTCTAAGTTGTTGGGAGATTATACTCCACAAACATTTACACCACAGTTGCTGTAATAGCCTTTAAGGTCACACAACATTTATTTATTTTATTTATATTTCACACTTGCTAACCCGCCCCAATCGGGCAAGCCCGACTCTGGGCGGCTTACAACCCAAGTTAAAACACATCAATAAAAAATTTAAAAATTCATAGACTAAAACAGTATCTGGGGGTGTCGTCAGAAGGGTAAAATCCTTAGACTAACCACCCCACATGGGATCCCACATCCCTGGAACCCCACACATGTCCTGCCAGCCAGGTCTTTAAGCTCTTCCGGAAGGACAGGAGCTCTGTCTGCATGCGCAGCTCAGTTGGGAGGAGGTTCCAGAGGGCCGGGGCGAACACGGAGAAGGCCCTCTTCCTGGTGCTAGCGAGGTGAGCCTCCCTAGCCGATGGTACAACAAGAGAGCCCCTCCGATCTGCCCTGGTGGGACGGACAGATGTTCTTAGGGTGACGCGGTCTTTTAGGTATCCTGGCCCACTACCATATAGGGCTTTAAAGGTAATGACCAGCACCTTGAATTGCACCCGGAGACAAACTGGCAACCAATGCAGCTCCCTAAGCAGTGGAGAGGCCCGAGCATAACGCCCGCGCCCCATCACTACCCGGGCTGCCGCATTTTGGACCAGCTGCAGTCTCCGAATGGTCACCAAGGGCAGCCCCATGTAGAGCGCATTACAGTAGTCATCTTTGCATTACAGTAGTCATCTTTGCATCTTTGCAAAACATCTTTGCATTGCTTTATTTTGTCCTTGTTGAAACAGCTAAACCTACCGGTAGTTCCCTCTTTGGAAACAGTTGGACGGCCGCAATTTCCTATTGTTGTTCAAACTGATGGCAGTGAAAACCATCAACAATTAATACAAAGTCTGCTACATCTTATATAGGAACATTGAAAAGACTATATCCCAAACAAATGACTCACTGTGGATTCGGTCTGATACAGCAATATAAATTTTTAATATTCATACATAAAATTTAATAAGCTAGTTTATTATTGATTATTTCCTCGCACCTATTGCTTAGTTTCAAAGCTTTTTATTTATTATTATTATTATTATTATTATTATTATTATTATTATTATTATTATTATTATTATTATTATTATTATTATTATTATTATTATTATTATTATTATTATTATTATTATTATTATTATTATTATTATTGGCTAGCTCAGAAATTGTTTACCACTCTTGTCGACCTTTGTTTGTCTACTGCTCATGTTGGCTAAGAAATTCTAATCAGTGTGGTGCAAAAATAACATTTCAAACCTCTGTTTATACATTGTCAGGCCTATAGCTCATCTTTTCCAGATCTGTTATTTTTTAGGTATAGATTTTAATTGCTATATTTCAAATCAGCATGGCTATGCTAGCAGAACCTAATGGAGTTACAGTACTCTTTTATCAATTACATTAATATCTTGTTTTTCCTTTGGTGACCTCATGGCAGCTCTATTGCTCCTCACCCCCCACCTTATCTTTGCAGCACCATGAAGAAAGTCAGGCTTGGAGAAAAAGGCCAGTTGAAGGCCAGCCAGTGTGTTTCATGGCTAAGTAGGGGCAAGATTCTGGGTCACCCAGGTGTGGCACCCTGATTATTGCATTACGGTGGCCTTGTGGAACACCTAGTTGAAGAAAGCTGATGAAATGGGGGCTATCTAGGAGAGGAGAGGAGAGGTGCATGGCAGGCACTGTGTACATCAGAGCAGTGTTTCTCCGCCTTCCGGGCCTTAACATTCCACCAGTCACTCTAGGACAGTGTGGTAGCCAACCTTGGCACTCCAGCTGGTCTTGGACTTCAATTCCCAGAAGCCCTGATCAGCAGGAATGCTGAGAAATTAGGTTCAAGAACAGCCTGGCATCCCAAAGTTGGCCATCACCACTCTAGGAAAAGACCCGAGTCCCACTTAAAAACCCATTTCTTCTTTCAAAAGAAAATCCATGTATTTATGCCTACCAATCAAATGATAAATATACCAATTTTGGTAAATCAGTGGAAATGATGGAACAGGATTAGCAGAAACACTGAGTGTTGAAAGTTATGGTTATGGCATAAGGTTACAGATCCTGTAGTAGGAGATGGCCTGCCACCTTCCCATGGAGATTGAGGGAATCTGAATCCTTAATGTCAAAATCCCAGGGCTTCATATCCTAGATGCCATATGCTGCTGGTTCAGTGCTGCACTGCTTCAGAGAACCTAAACCCCTGGGGCAGCGGCACTGAAGGAGCAGTGCAAGGCGCATCATTGTTCACCACTGGCTATGCTGGGAGAACTTAATAGGAGCTACAGTCCAGCCACATGACAAGTGCCATCAGCTGCCCAATGTGAATTAAAACTCTGTTCCTCTTTATCTTCCAATCCAAATTCCCTCTCCTGCTCTCTTCCCCCCCCCCCTGTTTTGTATTTCTTTATTTTCCTCCAGCATTTACCAAGCCTTGAACTGTCACCATAATATTATGTATAAAAGTGATCACTCTTAGGGTTTTTTGATCTGTTTACATTTCATAATTTTAAAAACATTATACTTTGTGGCATAAATGCCTTGGAGCAGCAGAGAAAACACATCCTCCTAAAATGATTCCGGTCCTTGTTACTGGAAAAAACATTTTAAAGAATGTTGAGCATGCAAAGTTGTTATTTAAAGAAGAGATAGACTTGGTTATCCCAACTGCCTTTCTTGTTTGTTTATTCTTGCTTTCACTTCCTTATCAGACTCTGCCAGTGTTCATTGGTGAGCAAAGGTGATCTATGATGCACAGATTTATTTCTTGATGACAAAGAAAAGGGGGGGGGGACTATTCAGTCTCATACAGAGCCACTTTCCCTACAACACGAACAATATGGACTTGAGGAACGATGTACAGATCCACAACCATCTTACTCCCAGCAACACCCCCCCCCCAAAAAAAAAAAAAAAAGGATTCTACATGGATTCCTCTAGAGCAGTGATGCCCAAACTAAGGCCCAGGGGGCTGGGTGCGGCCCCCAACGCCAATTCATCCGGCCTGCGAAGCCCTCCTCCTCCTGGAAGTGGAAGTAAAACGCACCCATCCGGGCATGTTTTACTTCCGCTTCCAGGAGCGAGGAGGGCTTCGCAGGTCAGATGAATTGGCGTCGGGGGCCGCCCCCGGCCCCCTGGGCCTTAGTGACTGGCTCCCTGAACCACATGATCTAGAGAGTCGAAACAAGGAATCGGACGTCTACATTGAATGCTTCTGCCTGAGTTGAGATCATCAGCCAGAAACATAATTCAGCGCACAATCTCCGCCAAACAAAGTGTGAAGCCCAAACAATCTCAAAAATAATCCAGACATCATCATCCTCAAAGAGGCAGACAAGGGTGGTACTGTACTTGTCATGGACAAATTGAACTACACACAAGAAGCTGACAATGGTCCAACTCTACATTCTACCAGCCCCTAACGATGGACTTAACTGCGAAACATAAAAAGGAATTACAAAACCATCTAAAAACTGTTCCTGGAAATATACATGACCAAGTCTTGACTAACACACTGAAAGAGCCTCAACCTTTCGTTACCCAAAATACACAAACCTGGAAAGCCAATGTTTCAAGCATCGCTGTTGGGATATCTAGATATGTGAACTCCATTCTCAAACCATGTGCTACCAATGTAATTTTCTTAACTACTGTACCCAGAAACCACTTCTCTATTTGAGGTACATTGGTGACATACTTTTTTGTTGTTTTGTTTACTCTCTGGTATGCTTGCACAGACTAACACTTCAAAACCCATCTTTAAGAATCTAGATTGATTTTGGTCTGTTCTCCATTCTTTTACTATCTGCCTCATTTCCTGCGCTCTTGTTTTTTCTGTTTTTAAACATTCTTCGAGGGAATAAATGTGTCATCTTTTCAGCCCCCTTTTTGTTGGAACACCCACTAATTTGAATGGTGGAACTAACCAACACACTCACTTTTAAACAGCTAAAAAAACGCAAACACAACTGGATGGTGCCAGTGGCTATTCATTGTTGCAATCTCTAACCCTATTCACTGTGAAGTACAAATAGGTAAAGGTCACACTTGCTCGAAAACCAGTTATATCTGACTCTAGGGTTCAGTGCTCATCTCTGTTTCATAGCCCAAGAGCCAGATATGTCTGCTTCTGTAGACATGGGTTTCCATGGTCATGTGGCAGGCATGACTAGACACCGGTGGGCACCAAATGCTGGAACCGCAGTGGTTCTTATTTATCTACAGTACAGTACAGTACTTGCAATGTCTTGCTTTCCAACTGCTAGGTTGGTTTTAAACACTGCATACATGTATTTTAAAAACCCAATGCTAGGTATGTTTGGTCAGAAATAAGCCCCATAAAACACAGTGGGTCTTACTCTCCACTGTGGCCAAATCTTGACATGTTTTAGTCTGACATGAGCCCCACCAGGATCTTGGCAGGGTTATTTCCAAGTCAATTTGTGGTGGCTCAAGTGGTTAAGACGCTTGACTCACTGACTGGAAGTTCAGAGTTCAATTCCCGGGTACTGCATGATGGCATGAACTCCTGTCTCTGTCCCAGCTCCTGCCGACCTAGCAGTTTGAAAGCAAGAAATTGCAAGTAGATAAATAGGGACCACTTCGGTGGGAAGGTAAACAACATTCCAGTTGCACTCTGCATATGCTCTTTCTGCTAAAGACTTTATCTAGAGTAAATAGACCATTTCACCTTGGGCTATTGACCTTTACCTTGCATGTATTTAAAGGTCTCCCTTGCTGGAAAGCCAGTCGTATCGGAATCTAGGGTTCAGTGCTCATCTCTGTTCCAAAGCTGAAGAGCCAACACTGTCTGCTTCTACAGATGTTTCCGTGGTCATTTGGCAGGCATGACTAGACACCTGAGCACACAGAATACTGTTTACCTTCCCAGCAAAGTAGTCCCTATTTATCTACTTGCAATTTCTTGCTTTCGAACTGCTAGCTTGGCAGGAGCTGGGACAGAGCTGGGACGGGAGCTCAATACTTGGGACTTTAAGTCTGGCCATATTAAATAGAGTTTGTTCTCATGTGCATCGGATAGAGGCCAGTATTTATTTATTTATTTAAATTTCTATAATAGGCTCTCAAACCAACTCCCCCTCTTCCCCTGTAGTTTATGCTAGGAATGGTGAGCATAAGACGGTGGCCTTAAACTTTGACTTAATGTTTAATTTATCAATGACAGCCTCAGGATTTGGCTCTTCAAGGATAACTTGGCGACAATGCCTCACACCCAGTCTTTGAGGAAATGCTTGTCTTGTGTGTGTGTGTGTGTGTGAGCGCGCGCGCATGCACGTGTGTGCCTCTTTGGGAAAAGCAGCTTCCAAGAAGGGCATTTGTGAACTTTCTGTCCCCACTTTCTGCCCCCCTCGTCAGGCTAGCATCCTCCCCCCCCCTCTCTCTTTTATGAAAGGATGTCATTAAGGCTTTTGTTTGAACTGTTTTTGTCGAAGTCCTTTTCTCACAATCCTATTCTGTGTTGCGGAATCCGCTGCCTTTGCCCAGCTGTGTCCCTCTCCCTCCAGCTGTGTTGATCTAACTCGCAGCTCCAGACAGCCTGGCGCCAGCCTTGCGCACGTCATGCAATCTCACAGCCCTGCGTGGCCAAGGCAACCCCCCCCCGTCCCGCCCCGCCCCCCTGAACTGGAACCTCAATGGGAGGGGCGTGGGAGGGGCCTCGGGGAGCCCGGGGGCGGGGCTTTGCCCAAAATTAAGAGAACCTGCAACGCTCAGAGGCAGGGAGAGGAAGAGGCTGCTTTGGTTCGGCATTTCCCGACCAAGAAGCATTTATCATGCTGTTTCTCTAGTGCAGGGGTGCCCAAACTATGCCCCGTGGGCCAGATTTGCCCCCCCCCCAGTGCCAATTCCTCTGGCCCACGAAGCCCTCTCGTCGCTTCCAGAAGCGGAAGAAAAACACACGTTTTACTTCCTCTTCCAGAAGCAACGAGGGCTTCGTGGGCCAGGTGAATTGGCACCAGAGGCCAAATCTGGGCCACGGGCCGTAGTTTGGATGGGCGGGCGCATTTTAGTTTGGGCAGGCAGGATGAGTATGTTTTACTTCCACTTCCGGGAGCAATGAGACCTTTTTGGGCAAAATGAATTGGCACCGGGGCCAAATCTGGCCCACAGGCCATAGTGATCGACACCCTTAACTAAAAAAGTTTGGGCACCCCTGCTCTAGTGTGTGTGGTTTTTTTAAGGGACAATTTGCAGAGGCGACAAATAATCATTTCTCAACTTCTTTTGCATTTCTGGGAAGGGAACATCTCATTCCTACGCATAGCCAGTCATAGCAACTAGACAGCAGTTCTCAACTTTTTTAACCCGGGGGACGGGTCACACTCCCTCAGCTTCAGGGGCCAGAGGGTCAATTTTAACCTTCCTCTACCACATGGCACTTCCTGGTGTGGTGGAGGCAGTGGGGAGGCCACACGAAAAAGTGCCCATGGACTGCAGGTTGAGAATCCCTGAACTAGAATAATAAAATACAGAATTGGAATGCTTGAAGTGGTAGCTGTGTTAATCTAATAGTAATAATTTTGAGTCAGAAATTATACTGGATAAAATGATTTTTGTGGAAGAAATTCTGCTCAGGGAATGCCCAAATGAGGCTCCTTTCACATCCCCAAGAGCTGGGAGGGAGATGGGTGCTCAGTCTGTCATGAAGTACTCGGGTCTCAAACTGCCGACTTGCCAGCCTTCCAGCTAACAAGGCGAGCTTCTTAACCACTGAGCCGCCACAGCCCTCCCTGACCTTAATGAAGTGGATTAACTTTCTTGCCCCCTTCATAAAGTGGCTAACATGAAAATAGAGAAGTTAGTCTTTAAGGTGCCTTAATGTGGTGTTTTTGTCTTTTGTGTTTCATCTACTCACAAATACAGAAGGTGAGAGTAAATTTAGGCCAATTGGCAATGCTACCAACTTCACTTTCTTGGCTTTTTAGGAGCAGTGATGCTCCAGGAAGCAGTGAGAGCATGCCTAGGCTTTTACAGCCATGGGTGTGTTTTGTCCTGATCTCATCCTGTTGGCTGCTGCACCCATGTGTGGATACTTGAGCATCCACCAGAAAACAGTGTACATTGCGTTGTTTCTTACTTAACCCATTTCTCTCTCTTTTGTTCTCCCATCTTTCTAGCAACAGTTTGCTTTGCTCCCTTTCCTAACGGTAGTCAATGACACTTATTTTTGAAACTATTTCCTAACATTTTTAATCAGAATGCTCCTCTATCAGTATTATTATTTTAAATTATTGCAAGAAAGGGACATGGCAGGGCCTTTTATTCAAAACCAGGGTTTAAGAACACCTGATTAGGTTGAAAGAAGAAAGTGCAAAAGCTGGCTTGAGACTCAATATCAAGAAAACCAAGATCATGGCAACAGGCCCTCTCAGTCTCTGGGAAATAGATGGGGAACTGAACAGATATTTTGGAGGTCATGAATCCATAGGGTTGCCTGATTTGACAGCATGTATGGGGAAGAAGTAGAAGCAGAGACAGATTTTACTTTCTTAGGATCAAAGCTCACTGCAGATGGAGATTGCAGCCATGAAATAAAAAGGTGACTGATTCTTGGGAGGCAAGCGATGAGAAGCCTGGGGAACAGTGAAAAGCAGAGACATCTCATTGCAAACAAAAATTCGTCTAGTCAAAGCAATGCTATTCCTGGTGGCAATGAATGGTTGTGATAATTGGACCATTAGGAAAGCTGAGCTCAGAAGAATAGATGCCTTTGAGATATGGTGTTGGAAGAGAGTTTTGAGAGTCCCCTGGACAGCAAGGAGAACAAATAGGTCAATCTTAGAAGAAATCAACCCTGACTGCTCCTTAGAAGGTCAAATAGTAAAGATGAAGCTAAAGTACTTTGGCCATCAAATGAGAAGACTCACTTGAGAAAGCCTTGATACTGGGAAGGGAGGAGGGCAAAAGAAAAAAGGGGTGGCCCAAAATGAGATGGCTAGATGGTATTGTAGACACAATAGGCACAAAGCTGAGCTAGTTGAGGAGGATGGTGGAGGACAGAAGTGCCTGGCGGACAGTGGTCCATGGGTCATCGCAAAGGGTCGGAATCAACTGTGTGACTGAACAACAAAAAGAACAGCCCAAAGTGTCTAAAAGCACAATACTTTGGTGGCAGGATATGAATACATATGAGACAACAGCAATGTAAGACAATGTTTTTTTTTCTCTATCCAATGTACAGGTGTGTTTTGCTTCCACTTCCGGGAGTGACAAGGGTGGCGTGGGCTGGATGAATTGGTGTCGGGGGCTGGATCTGGCCCACAGGTTGTCATTTGGGCACCCCTGAGCTAAACCTCCACATCTTGGAAATGGTTGTTGGCTATGGCGAGTGGCCAGAAGGGAATTTCTCAAGCCTCCAGAATAGAAGTCTTGTAGGACTTTTAAGGATTCCTGGCAACTTGACAGCTGAGGAAATGATGTTAAATGCAAGTGAGAAATGGTTCCAGCCCTGGCAAGATCAAAAGAGGATGTTCTTCTTCCACAGTAATTTGGATTAACTTTTGTGCCCCCTTCTGTCACAAACATCAAGTAACACATGCCTATCTTTTTGAGGATTTGTCATCCTTTTGCTGCCAATTTTCCTTGATTTTTTTTAGGATTTGGGAAATTGAAACAAAACTTCTGCCAGATAATCCCATGCTATTTTCTATTAGAAAAACTGCCATTTAGTGATTATCCCCCTACTTATGTTGTAATGTCCCCAGCACAGGTGAAACACTGAAAAACAGCCACCACAAATTACCTAGGATGCTCTTTCCTGATCAAGAGCCTTATTATAGTAATAAATGTTGGCACGATACCACTGAAAACCAGCTGAATACATCAGTAACCCAGTTTCCATAAAACAATGGCAACTAAAGCACTAGGCGGCAATCTTTCACTAACCTACCTGGGAATAAGATCACTGACTTTATTTCCAAGTCCATATGTAAATATGGCAGTACTGTACTGCTAAGACTGAAAACATAAGCAGTTGGGGACAGGAAACAATTAACTTCGTTGGATTTAGGCCTGAGTAAATTTGCTTAATATGAGACTGAAAGTCTCTTGTGTATTTAAATTAAAGGCAGTTTATGTGCATTTTTTTAAACATTTAAATAACTGGCATGCCAAAGTTACTAAAGTACCTGGAAGGTTGGCAAGTCAGCATTTCGAGACCCGGGTACTGCATGACAGATTGAGGGCCCATCTCTGTCCCAGCTCTTGGGGACATGAAAGGAGCCTGATTTGGGCATCCCCTGAGCGGAGTTTCTTCTGCAAAAATCCTTTCAACCCAGAATAATTTCTGACATGAATTGAATACAGTCAAACCTTGCATAAAGAGCTCCTCATTTAAAGAGTAACTCGCTTAAAGAGCAGAATTTTCTCTGAATGTTTGCTTTGCTTAACAAATAAAACCAACCAAAAACTCACTTAACAAATAAATTAGGGTTTGCAATCCCCCCCCCCACACACAATTGGTCACTTACAATGGTGTTTCGCTTAAAGAGCAAACTCGCTTAAAGAGCAATCCTGTGGAACACATTATGCTCTTTAAGCGAGGTACAACTGTATTGTTACATCTGGTTGAAACTAGGGGGAAATTTATTAGTGGGCAATTTATTGTTACCAAAAGAATCCTGAGGTTTCGAATGAATTCTCAATGGGGAAAATAAAGTTACACCTGTTTATTCCTCAGACTGAGTTTAAGAGGACACACTAAGCTCAATTCTCCACTCAACAACTCTGTGAAGCCGACCATTCCCAGAGACTCTGTCTGGCCTAAGATCACCCGGTGAATTTTCATGGCACATGGAGAATGTGAACCTGCATCTTCTTATCCCTTGTTGTGGGAGCCATTGTTAACTCATTAATATGGAAAGCAGACCCTCCCAAAATGACTGTGGAAAACTTGAGGATTGCAAAGCAGGTGTCACCCAAAGGGAAGAAACTTTTGCATTACATTCACATAGGCTGATTTAAGCTTATATATATGCAAATACAGTTATAATCCATCCTCCTTAATGTAATTTAAATAGAAATCCCAAGGAAGTCACCAGTGCACAGACTGTGAGCAGAAACAAATGCTCTTCTCATCCTATTCCCCAACCCAGGCTGCCGTTATGGGGTTATTCTCTTTTTGTTCATTCAAGCGACGTAAGAGAATCAACTCACAGAGCAAGACACTTTCACAACAACGCTGTGAGGATGTTCAGGCTATGAGAGCACATTTGGTTTGTGGTGACCCAGGATGCTTCACACAGTGGAGGTTAGGATGTAAAGCTACAATAGTCCGCCTCGCCCTCGTTTGCCAGAACTGGTAGCAGAAATTCCGGCTGGGCCCCCTTCTGCCCATCCAAGATTTGAAATACTGTAGTCCTGATTTAGATGCAGTGCAGGGCTTTCCCCCTGGCCACACCCACCACACCATGCCCACAGAGTAGGTAGTAAAAAAAAAAAAGATTGAATCCCACCACTGATTGTCAGGAAGGACTAAATTTGCTTCACAGTGACTTCAACTGCTAGGTTGGCAGGAGCTGGGACAGATGACAAGAGCTCAGCCTGTCACCCAGAACTTTGGTTCTTGAACTCCTGACCTGTCGGCCTTCCAGTCATAAAGTTCAGTGTCTTAACCACTAAAGCCCCCTTGTGCACAGAAACCAAAGTTTCTCCTCCTGCAATACCAGTTTTCCTGATACTATATTTGCCTTTTTGCCTGGAGATTCACAGAAGCATCTCTTTCCCGCTTTTTCAGCCAGCCTCGTGAAGGCAACCCTAACCCAGAAGAATTCCCTGGGCACCTCTACTGGAATGGTGATTGGAAATGACTATCCTAGTCTCAAAACACACAATGGTGCCTTCCAGTGTAGGATCAGGAGGGGCTGATGCATGGTCTCTCCATAGCCAAAGAGGAGCCGGGCTAGAGTCTTCTTGGACTGTTTCACCCAAGCCAAAGAGACCATTGTTTTTCTGCTTCACTGGTCACTCATGTGCTCTTTCTACATTCTTATTCCTTATGTCGGATCTGAGCAGGCAATGCAGCTGAGCTCAGAAGACCCCCTTTCCTGTTAGACACCATTGTAAGGACCAGGACACTATCTAGCAGCCATTAGATGCAGCTGCAAGCCAATTCTGAACAATTCAAATAGCTTTGAAGAGCAGCTGCTAAGCCATGGACTTTCGATGGAGAATAAGACAGAGAAGAATAGCTTGAGGGGTGGAATGGCCACAAACTGAAGACGTAGCTGAGCATTTTTTTTAAAAAAAGTATTCTAAACATTATTTTTATATACATTTGTTAATTTATATAACTAAGAGAGAATATGGCTGTTTTCTACTTTGGATATACAGTACCTTATCCAAAATCTTCTTTCTCTAAATTCAAAGAAGAAAAGCAGCCCAATAATCTATGTAGATGTCCTTACCCAACATGTGGCCATTTCTTGTTGCAGTAAGATAGTCTTCAAGTTATTCTCAACCCTGGTTCTACTGGATGATAAAATGGGGAGGACCTCCTGGACTGCTTAAATCAGGGGTGTCCAAACTTTTTGGGCCGCGGGCTGATCATGTGTTTCCGGGAGCCAGTCACTAAGGCCTTGGGTCCGGGTGTGGCCCCCAACGCCAATTCATTCAGCCCGCGAAGCCCTCGTCGCTCCTGGAAGTGGAAGTAAAATGCGCCCGTACCGGCCTTAGTTTGGGCACCACTGGAGGGGCTATAATGGTGCCCAAGGCACCATTATCTAAATATAATATATAAATATCCAGACTTCTATGGAACTTATAGCTACCTGTTGCTGGAGTAATATATACAGGTACACAGGTACAGCCCCCTTCCCTTTGTGAAAGTCTCTTCTATACTTGGCCCTTTATTGGCTCAGATACAGCTCCACCAATGTGGTTAAGTGGTTAAGGCGCTGAGCTGGAGACTGGAAGGTCGGGTTTCAATACCTGAGAGCTACACTTGGGGACATGAAAGGAGCCTCATTCGGGTGTCCCCTAAAAGTCCTTTTAACCCAGAGTAATCTCTGACATGAAATTATTATTGGCTCAGACAAACTGAGATGACATTTGGCTAAATGTTGACTGCGCTCCATCTAGTTCGAAGGGGCACTGCATGGACCTCACTGAATAGATGATGCCAACAGGTTCTCCAAGATGCAGGATGTGGCACATTTCTTAATAGCATGACCCAGTACATTTTTTGAGTGCCCAATTTTTTGAGTACCTTTAACAAGTACAGTATGTGCAGTTTTATCATTTTGCTTGTTGTATGGCATTGTTGTTTGTTTGTTTAATTATTTGTACAGAGCCCAGAGTGGGAAACATCCCAGATGGGTAGTATAAAAATGAAATAAATAAATAAAATTAACATAAATAAATAAATTTCAGTTTTACTAGCTGGCAAGAACTACTATATATCATATGAGACTGCTAGTTTTATCAAGTGTGTTATGAAAAAGCAAACCCTACCTCCACAAATTCCTATACTGTATATTAATTTTATGATTTGCTTAATTTCACCCTTTGGCTGATTGTTCACATTTACTTCAATGTTGACTTCAGCTTCTATGTGTGGTTTTAATGTTTGTTTATGCAATGAGACTTGATTGGCTTTCCAGAAATAAAGAACCCAAAGAAAGGCGATTGAAACACCAAAGTGACCAAGTAACTATGACTACCTACAGAGGACTTTATTGGTCTTCTCCACTATGGCAATGCACTGTATATTTGCTTAAGCCTTAATAATATCATACAAACAAGAGAGGAAAACAATACTCATCTTTTAGAAATTTGCATCTATGCATCTACGTCCATGCTTTGAGGTGTTCATTAATTGGAGTACAGCTCCCAGAATTTTCTAGCCAACATGCAAATTTTATTTAATTGTTGATTTTTTTTGTCCTCTTTTAAGGGTATGCTTGAGGCCATTTATTATTGTTCCATAGTTGGTCCGGCTATTTATTTATTTATTTGAAGGTTTTTAAAAAATCTTTTCTAGTAAATGAGACAATCTGGGAGCCCAGTTCTCATCAAGGGATATGCTGGAGCTGCTTCTCGCTGGCAAAGGTCTCAAAAACCGAAGGCCATCCGGCACGGATCCAGAACAGCTTCTTGGCTCTCTGCTTTCTCATTGGGGGCAGCCCCAGTGACAGCCCCCCCCCCCCGTTCCCATCCCTGCCGCACAGCTGCATCTACTCCGGCTATTCTCTCCCCTGGGCCCAAAAGATGGCCAAGGATTTTCGGTCTCTGGGAAACCCGGAGCCAGCCTTGGGGAATGTCAAATCTTTTCCCAGAGTGAAGTTTTCAGGCAGCTTGTTTGAAGAGGGGATTAACCCTTCATGAAATGCTTTGGGAGCGGCGCAAAGGTGAAGGGACCCACACAAGTGCCATGGGATTCTCTGGAGTCCGGACCCCCTGGACTCTCCCCTCTCCTTCCCCACCGCCAGCAGACGGCTTTAGATTGGAACCAGTAAGAAGGGCTTTCCTTCTGGGCCATGGCCAGTGTGAGCGCTGTACTGGAGAGGTGTGATTTCAGACTTGCCCTCACTTAGGGGTGAAGGCTGTACTTTTTAAAAGTATTAATATCAAGAACTACAAGTGCCCATCTGTCTTCCTGCTTCATTTCTGTACTAGCCCTGGGATGGTGAACCTTCGCATGCCAGCTGTTCTTGGACTTCAGTTCCCAGAAGTCCAAGTCTCTGTGAATCCACACAAATGGGTTTACTGAGTGTACTAGCCAGTTGTCTACCATTTGTTAATGTGCTTTTGTAATTACTTCCTTTCAGTGGTGGGCTCAAAAAAATTTTTACTCCCACACTGTGGGCATGGTGTGGTGGGCGTGGCCAGGGGGAAAGCTCTGCATTGCACCCGAATTAGGACTACAGTACTTTATTTCAAAACTTGGATGGGCAGGGGAGGAATTTCTGCTACCGGTTCTGGCAAACTGGTCCCCACCAGTTTCCCTAATAAATTTGATGGGAGAGCTCCCTTGCCCTCCAAAGGCAGGACCAGTGGTGCCCAAACTAAGGCCTGCGGGCCAGGTGCAGCCCCCAATGCCAATTCATCCAGCCCGCGAAGCCCTCGTCGCTCCTGGAAGCAGAAGTAAAACACGCCTGTACGGACACATTTTACTTCCGCTTCCAGGAGCGACGAGGGCTTCGCAGGCTGGATGAATTGGTGTCAAGGGCCGCACTCAGCACCTGGGCCTTAGTGACCGGCTCCCTGAACCACATGATTGGCCCATGGCCCAAAAAGTTTGGGCACCCCTGAGTTATACTCTTCTGCTACTCTTTGCTACATTATACAATAGATCAAAAGGCCAGCAGTGGGGGGTTTTCATAAGTAAATCATGCAACAATTGTTTGTTAGCACCTTAGATTCAGGATACAATGAGAAGTTATGCAAATAATGATCGTAGGAAAAGATTACAAAGTCCGGAAAATGATAAGAGAAACGGGTGGGGGTACAAGTCAAAACATTAATTTACCAATCAATATTGGAGGATCTTTAAAAACTGGTTTTGGCTTTTTACTCTGTATTTACTTCTCACAGTAATCCATAGACAAACAAAAAGTAATTGTCCTTTGTTTCACGTGTTAATGGCAGAAAGCAGGAGATACAGACAGGATCTTTATGGTAATCAAGGCTACAGTTTATTTCTTCCAGGTGAAAACCTCTGGGCAGGTCCCTTCCAGATGTGACCATTGTTTGTTTTTTTTTTTTTTTTTGGTATGGTTTTAGGTGAGAGGTCGTCTCAATTGTTTTCTGGGTGGGAGTGTCCAGGTGGCTTTTCTGAAGGAAAATACTTTTATTTATATGTATGTATGTATGTATTTATTAATCAATTAATAAATCAATTAATACAAATTGGAATGAATGAATAAATAAATGTATTCATTGCCCTTCTCACAAAGTGACCCAGGGTGATTCACAATAAAAGCATCAAAAGCAATTTAAAAAATCTAAAAAGTTATTAGTCAAAAGTTTAAAACTAGCTAAAACCAATTAAAAATCTAAAGATTAAAAATTTATATTAAATCACAACTAGAGTTTTTCTGCTTAAGAAATACAAACAGAACATGTTAAGAATATTACAGAGCAAGAGAAATAAGCATATTTTATTGAAAATAAAAGTATATATACAGTAATAATAAAAATATTAATTTCAAAATTAGGGTTACAGACTCCTCCTGAATAATGACTCCAAGGCATCCAAGGTATAAAAGGTCATTTAAGTTAATGATCTTCATATAATAAGGAGGGATGTGGCAAAGCCCATTGGCATAAATTCAGCTCCATATTCCTGTGTAGCATAATGGTTAATAGGGTTGGAAATACCCAGGCGAACTAGAACATGGGGACTTTGGAAGGTGCATTTTCAGCATAGTTATTACTGTTTATGGTGGTGGCGGTTAAGATTTCTAAACTGACATTTGGAGCATAATAGCTCTCACAAGACAGTATTCATTTCTGAAATGAGCACAAATACACCCAGAGCACAGCAATTACTGTATATACTCAAGTATAAGCCTAGGTTTTTTTAGTCCCAAAAATGAGCCCCCAAAAGGGGAAATGGCTTATACTCGGGTCAATGACCACAAGGGTCCCAAGACTGCATCTAATTGAGACACACCAACAATTTAATTAATTATACCATATTTTCATGTATCTTGATTATTGGAACTCACTCGCAGTTGCTGCATTTGCCACCCTCGGCTTATATTCGGGTCAATCTATTTTCCTGGGTTTTCAGGTCAAAATTAGGTACCTCAGCTTATATTCGGGTTGGCTTGTACTCGAGTATATACAGTATTAAAATAGAACTGAATACTTTACTCTGCAGTTTGTTGTTTTAAATATTGGGACTGGTAAATACAAAGCCTGACAATTATAGGTTTTAAGGTGCTTAAAGCCGACTGACAGGCCCAAATAAAATGTGTTCTCTTCCAAGTAGGACATTTCTAAGACCTAGCAGACATAGAAACTTGTTTACAATCTTTCCTGACAAGCATCACCATTCTATTTAAGGTATAAAAATCATTTGCAATTTTGCATCTAAATTAATAAGTGCAACTTTATGCAAATTAGTGTCCTTTTTAGGTGATATATATGGCTTCCTTTTGGTGATATGTGTGTGGCAATCCTACCTAGTCCTAACTAGAACAGATCTATGGACTGCACTATAAATTTTGTGTCAGAAATTACTCTGTGTTGAAAGGACTTTTGCTGGAGAAAGTCTGTTCGGGGGACGCCCGAAGGAGGCTCCTTTCCTGTCCCCAGGTATCGAAACCCGACCTTCCAGTCTTCATGCTCAGCATCTTAACCACTAAGCCACCATAGTGCTGTATTGAGCTTGAGATATCTGTTCTGCAGACTTCATATTGCATTGAGCCCTTGGAATGCAACTGTCAGAATCCAGCCAGCAGGGTCAAGGCCGCTACAGAAGCTTCCCTACCACCACCACCACCACCACTCATTTCTGTGCTTTCCAGATGTTTATAACTAGAACTTCTCCATCTTTTGAAAACAGAACCTTTTCTTCACTGACCTCTGATGTCAGGGACTGATAAAGTTCTGCTGGTCCTTTGCATGGTGGAAAACATGGCATAATGCCTTCACTAGCACGGCTGACTTCAGAAAAAGGTGGAGTTTTTTTTCTTTCTAGCAAGACTTCAAAGAGCCTATTGGTATTCCAATTTTTCCCTCTTGTAGGGTTATTCCACAAAACAGCCCATGGAAATGCATGGTGTGTCTCATGTCTTCTATCTTGGAAGCTTCATTCTGCCGACATTTTAGCACAATTCTGAAAAACCGTGATCTGTTTTAAGATAGAGGAGAGGAATGGAATGAACACACAGTTCATTAATTGACTATTTCTTGGTTGATTTAGTTTGGGTCAATTCTACGAGACAAACTGATGAGGAATTTCTCAGGCCCTGCAAACTGGCTGTACCTAGAGTCAAATGATCTCCTAGTTGAGGGATTCTCAACCTGAAGCCCATGGGCCAGATGTGGCCCGTGGTGCCATGTCATATGGGCTGCCACTGCCTCCACCACACCACAAAGTGCCATGTAGTGGAGGAAGGTGAAAATGGCCGTCCAACCAAAGAAGCTGTCTGAGGGAGCATGACCCAGTGGCCCCTGGGCTTTAAAAGGTTGAGAACTCCTGTCCTAGCTTGTCAAAAGGACATTTAGTACTGGCCCTCAGAGATCCCTCAAAATGTTTCAGTGCCTGAGGCAGAACGGCAAGTGGCATTCCTAATACTCCCACGTTAAACTGGTACTCACAGTACCCTAGTTATTTTGACACAACAGAGAAATCCCTCAAGCTCCGTGCCTTCCCTATCCCCATAAGTACATTGGTTCCCTCCCAGGACGTCCCCAATCTGCTGCTTGGAGGTGGCTGCCTCACTGCTGCCCATTATGCTGTTGTTTCCCACGCGGCTTGGGACTCCGGCCTTCTTCGTCTCTCTGCCCTTTTTATGTGAACAGCCTGCCAGCTCTTACCAAACATCCATCCTTATCACCGAAACATCAGCCATTTGTAATTAAATTGGGGATTCCTATTTTTGGTTTCCCCAGTACCACAAAGATGTCTCCTTTTTAAATATCTCCACCTCAGTCATTGCTATTGGTGACACCTTCAAGCTCTCATAGTGAGCTTGGCTTTTTCCAAATACTAGATGGTATTGTCGATGCAATGGGCACAGAGTTGGGCGGGTTGAGGAGGAGGAGGGTGGAGGACGACAGAGGTGCCTGGCGGGCAACGGTCCACGGGGTCATTGCAAAGGGTCGGAATCGACTGTGCGGCTGGACAACAAAAAAAAATGAACAAAATGGGTTCAAATAATAATACTTACAGGAATTTGAGTGGGGCTGGCTGGTTTCTTAGTGTTTTTGGATTAAGATCTTGTTGTTCAGTCGCACAGTCGATTCCGACCCTTTGCAACCCCATGGACCACTGTCCGCCAGGCACCTCTGTCCTCCACCATCCTCCTCAACTTGCTCAGTTCTGTGCCCATTGTGTCTACAATACCATCTAGCCATCTCATTTTTGGCCGTCCCCTTTTTCTTTTGCCCTCCACCTTTCCCAGCATTAAGGCTTTCTCAAGTGAATCCTCTCTTCTTATTTGATGTTCAAAGTACTTTAGCTTCATCTTTACTATTTGACCTTCAAGGGAGCAGTCAGGGTTGATTTCTTCTAAGATTGAACTATTTGTTCTCCTTGCTGTCCAGGGGACTCTCAAAACTCTCCTCCAGCACCACATCTCAAAGGCATCTATTCTTCTGAGCTCAGCTTTCCTAATGGTCCAGCTCTTAGTGCTATGTTTTATTTAGCTGCTTTCTTGGTGCAATGGGAAAAAATGTGATCACACACACACACACACACACACACACACACACAGAGGACATTTAAAAGCCATCAAAAGCATAGTGACTTGGGATGCTGTCACAGGTTGTTCACTAGGATTTCCCTAGGAACAGGGCATTCCCCTGCTTCTCTGGATGGCAGTCACAGGGAACAGCACTTGGACAAGTCAATTGGAGGCTGGAGAATTTGGGGAGCTGCTATCCAAAAGATAACTTTTTCCCAAGGTCTGCAAAGGGCCACAGTGAGGCTTATCTCAGCAGAAAACATACCTTTGGTTGACGTGTGAGAAACCAGGACTTTTGTTTCCTAACAGATTTTTAACAGGTGGGCCTTTGAAGAGAGGGGATCAGACATTATTTCTAAGAAAAAAATTAGGCATTTTTGGAATTTTACCAGGTTCATGGGTGCCTTAACTAATTTGTGGCTTTGAATGCTCAGCTAAGCTGATCACTTTCTTTCTTTTTCTTTTTATGCACAATGGTAATGACAGTAAAACCCCAACTTACATAGGCCTCGAGTTACATAAAATTCGACGTACATACCGTATATACTCGAGTATAAGTCATCCCGAATATAAGTCGAGGTACCTAATTTGGTCCTCTAAAACTAGGAAAATAGATTGACCCGAGTATAAATCAGGGGTGGAAAATGCAGCAGCTGCTGGTGAGTTCCAATAATTAAAATACATTAAAATATGGTAAAATTAATTAATTTAGACATTTGTGTGGGTATGTTTTTGAGTGTTTACGGTCGTGTTAGTGCTTTTAAAAAAAATGTATGTTTGAATTTGCACCACTGCAGTTTTGGGACGCTTGGGGTCATTGACCCAAGTATAAGTTGAGTCCCCCTTTTGGTCCTTATTTTGGGGGCTAAAAACTAGACTTATACTTGAGTATATACAGTAATGATCTTTGCACTAAAACTATGTCCTGATTTACATAACTGTCCCAATTTACATAACACAATTTCCTATGGGTTTGCTTCGAGTGAAGTAAAAAATCCATGTTTCCTATGGGTTTGCTTCGAATTAAATAAAAACCTGATTTACATAAAAGGCTATGGAACAGACTTTTTAGGTACGGTAAGTAGGGATTTTTAGTGTGGTTGACACCCTCCCTACCTTTACCAGCCTTTTGTTGTTCAGTCGCACAGTCGATTCCGACCCTTTGCGATGACCCCATGGACCACTGTTCGCCAGGCACTTCTGTCCTCCACCATCCTCCTCAACTAGCTCAGCTTTGTGCCTATTGTGTCTACAATACCATCTAGCCATCTCATTTTGGGCCGCCCCTTTTTTCTTTTGCCCTCCACCCTTCCCAGTATCAAGGCTTTCTCAAGTGAGTCTTCTCTTCTCATTTGATGGCCAAAGTACTTTAGCTTCATCTTTACTATTTGACCTTCTAAGGAGCAGTCAGGGTTAATTTCTTCTAAGGTCGACCTATTTGTTCTCCTCGCTGTCCGGTGGACTCTCAAAACTCTCCTCCAGCACCACATCTCAAAGGTATCTATTCTTCTGTGCTCAGCTTTCCTTATGGTCCAGCTCTCACAACCATACATTGCCACCGGGAATACCATTGCTTTGACTAGATGAATTTTTGTTTGCGATGTGATCTCTCTACTTTTCACTATGTTCCCCTGGTGTCTCATCGCTTGCCAGTTTAGGATGGTGCATTTTCAGATGTCGCTCTGTTGGGTTTCAGTGCCACTTTTTGCTTTGTGGCTCTCTCTGTTCCCAAAGCAAGAGGTGAACAACTCCCATCACTGCCACAGACCCATTTCCTCTCTCCCTTTCCCTGGCCTGCTTGCAGAGGCAAATTCTGTTTGTTCCCCCCCCCCCCCGGCCCCCTCTCACTCCAGACCAGATTCCAGCATGGTCCCTGCTGGGCTTGCAAGCTGAACCCAGGTGCCGGGGCAAGGCCACTGGAAACAATACCAGAAGCCCTCGCAAAGGGGTGGGAGAGTGTTCGGGCTGGCGTCAGCGAGTCTACCGCGCTCTTGGCCTCCCGCCTCCCCTTTTCTGGCTCCTGGGCCGCCTGTGCAGCTGCAGGCCACACAATCAAGCGATCAACATTCACCACGCATCATTAGCAATCAGGACCCCTCAGCTTGCATTCACAGAAGCCCCCCCCATTCCTTTTTTGTGCTCCCCCATCCTTTCCTCTCCAGCTCCCTCCCAAAAAAGAGACATTATTTTGTAACAACAGATTAAAAGAGTGGAGTGAAAAATAGCATTTTCTCTATGCTGGAGTTTGTTGGGGGGGAGGGAAATGGGCACTCTGGGAGGGACCCCTGGGCAGGGGAGGGGGTGGGATTGGAAAGGGGGTGAGTTTATAGGACAGGGGTGCCCAAACTATGGCCTGAGGGCCAGATCCACCCCTGATGCCAATTCATCCGGCCCGTGAAGCCCTCATCGCTCCTGGAAGCAGAAGTAAAACGTGCCCGTACGTAAAAGGCAAGGGCTTCATGGGCCGGATGAATTGGCATCAGGGGCCAGATTCAGCCCCCAGGCCATAGGGACCAGCTCCCTAAACCATGTGACCAGTCCACGGCCAGAAAAGTTTGGGAACCCCTGGTATAGGGAAAAGCAAGAGTAGTTTTGGAGCCTTTGAGTTGGAGAGAGGGAGAGGAAATGAAGAATGTGGTTGACAGGCATATTTAACATTAATGTGTGTGTGTGTGTGTGTGTGTGTGTGTGTGTGTGTGTGTGTGTGTGTGTGTGTCAAACTGTCACATTTATGCTTCAGGACATGGGCAGGCCTATCATGATGTAGGGGGTCTGGGGGCGTCCCCCTCCCTGCCTAATCCTATCCGAGAAATGTAGGCCTGGTATGCTTGGGGAAGGCCACCTGGAGCACAAGCATGCAGAAGGGGAAATCCGTAGAGCTCTGAAGGAGAAAAGCTATGGGAGGCAGCGCATGGGGGTGGGCAACTTCGCTCCCAGGCCAGTTGACTGGCCATGGAAATCTCTACTTCTTCTAGCCACACGCCAGCCAGCCTCTGCGCCGCCCCAGCCCATCACAGAGCAGAGGAAGTCAAGCAAACTTGTGGGAGAATTATTTCTGCTTCGGTCCACACACACGCATGTACACAGGCTAGATCCACAGAGGTAGACCTTTACGCATTAAAAAACCCAAAAAAATTACATTGATTTGCATTAAATTGTATAGGCTAATTTGAACATGCAAACATAAAATTAGTCATGGTCTTTATGATCAAATAAATGAATTTTGTGTCAGAAATGATTCTGGGTTGAAAGGATTTTTGTTGTAAGGCAAGGGTACCCAAACTTTTTGGGCCACGGGCCAGTCACATGGCTCAGTGGACCAGCCACATGGTGTAGTGGGCTGATCACATGGTTCCTCCCACCAGAAGTGGAAGTAAAATGCACCTTGCAATCTGTTTTGCAACAGGTACATTTTGCAACAGGATGTTGCCATTCTCTTGGTTTTCTTTCTATTGAGTCTCAAGCCAGCTTTTGCACTTTCTTCTTTCAACCTAATCAGGAGTTTCTTTAAGTCCTCTTCACTTTCTGCCATTAGGGTGGTATCATCTGCATATCTCAAATTGTTGGTGTTTCTCCTGGCAATTTTGATCCCAAATTGTGATTCCTCCATCCCTGCAATGCGCACTGCACAGCAAGAGTAATGGAAGGTCACAGTGGCAAAGATTTTTCACACAAAGCAGCAGTGACAATCAACCTAACCTAGCCAGACATGAAACTGCCAAAATGAAGGCACCTTTTGGTGAGTTCATTCTGCATTTCCTTTTGCCTGACCTAGTGTGAGAAAGATTAGCTGGCAACACAAGTTTGCCATTTCCAGTGTACACCCAATTGTGGTTCAAAATACCACAATCTTCGAGGAGGCTCTTTCTGTGTACCTGAGTGGGAAACAAGTGATGAATAGTTCTTACCTTGAAAAGTCTATGATGAGTCAACCCACAATGAAACAAGAGAGGAGGGTCACGGAAGAATGAGACTCATAGGTTAGAAAGCACTTAATCACCTGCTGAGGAAGAGCAATGGACAAGTACAAACAGTATTGCTGCTAATGAAGCAACTAGATTAAGATCAAAAAGACATCAAGTGATCAAAGGAAAGTCCAATAATGCTTGACACATACAATTAGATCACGGAATGTGAGAAGGATGAATCAAGGTAAAGTGGAAACCATAAAATGCAAGAAGTGCAGTGTTAAACATCACCATTTTTGGTGTGACTGTGTGGACATTGTTAAAACCTACATCTGTGTTAGTTCCAGATCAATTTAAAGGTAAATTCACTGGACAAGATTTTACTTTCTTAGGATCAAAGCTCACTGCAGATGCTGATTGCAGCCATGAAATAAAAAGGTGACTGATTCTTGGGTCACAAGCGATGAGAAACCTGGGGAACATAGTGAAAAATAGAGACATCACATTGCAAACAAAAATTCATATAGTCAAAGCAATGGTAATCCCGGTGGCAATGTAGGGTTGTGAGAGCTGTACCATTAGGAAAGCTGAGCGCAGAAGAATAGATGCCTTTGAGATGTGGTGTTGGAGGAGAGTTTTGAGAGTCCCCTGGACAGCGAGGAGAACAAATAGGTCAATCTTAGAAGAAATCAACCCTGACTGCTCCTTAAAGGTCAAATAGTAAAGATGAAGCTAAAGTACTTTGGCCATCAAATGAAAAGAGAAGACTCACTTGAGAAAGCCTTGATACTGGGAAGGGTTGAGGGCAAAAGAAGAAGGGGGCGGCCCAAAATGAGATGGCTAGGTGGTATTGTGGACGCAATGGGCACAGAGCTGAGCGAGTTGAGGAGGAGGGTGGAGGACAGAAGTGCCTGGCAGACAGTGGTCCATGGGGTCATTGCAAAGGGTCGGAATCAACTGTGCAACTGAACAACAACAACACTGCACAACAACGATTTTGCTACATGGAATAACACATGTGATTTACATGATGTTGAGGGTGCGGATTCCAAATCTGAACTCAGAATTTGCCTATCACGTACAGATTTTAAGGTGTGCTTTAACTGTTCAAATGGTCGGTAACTGGAGAATGTGTTTTTACATGGGAACATTATAACAGTTGCAGCTACCACCAGGCCTGCAGCCGCCTCAGCTGAATCACATTCCCTGGTGGAATGTATGTTCCAGCAGCAGCTGGGCATGCCTGGGCAAGTCAGTGAGCTGACTTCAGAAATTGGTATTTAAGGTGTGATGGACCAAGGGCTTGTCTCTAGTACGAAACGATCGTATTGGATAGTACAACTAGGCCATAGTGAGTCTGTTCCAAGCTAAAGATGAGTAGGCATGAGCCAAAAGACCATCACTTGGACTGTTGATTCTGCATGAGTAAAATTGCTGGGTTTTCGAAGAAGGCGAAGTCGAAAACCGTCTATCTGGATTGTGAAGCCGATGACACATGAACGCAGAGAATCCAGTGCCAGCCCATCCTACATCAGAGACATGTTGGATGAAGACCAGGAGGAGGATGTCGATGTTAATGTTATGAACCCCAATTTGAAGGCAAATTTTATAAGCCAACCAGAGTTAGATGATCTAGGAAGGGACCTTTCTTTGTGGAAGGAGAAGTCCGAACTGTTAGCCTCCAGTGGAATTTGCTATGAAAGGGAATGACAACCTCAGACTTTCGTGATCATCACACAAACTTGGACTAATAAACTTGGACTCATGAAAAGCTTTGTTGTTGCAATGGATTGTGATGGTATGGGTTTTCAGTATCTGAAGGACAAGTTTGGAAAAGTTATAACAGATGCTAAACTGAAAACAGGCATTTTTTTGTTGGTCCCCAAATCCGCAATTTGATGTGGAGACAAACTCAACACACTTGAACTTGCTGCTTGGAATTCATTTGTGCTAGTTACACAAAACTTTCTGGGCAGCAAGTGAGCTGAAAGCCATGCTGAACTCGTGAACAACATGCAAACAGCATACTTGGCTGCTGAATGTCACTTAAAATTCATTTCTAACATTCCCACCCGGACTTCTTCCTGCAAAATTTGGGTGATGTGAGTGATGAAGAAGGGCAGAGGTTCCACCAGGAGATTTCTGTTACGAAAACAAGATACCAAGGCCAGTGCAACCCCGACAAGATGGGCGAACGACTGCTGGTTGTCTCTGCAATGGGAGACAACTGAGAGCCACAAACACAAAACCAAATGCCTGAAACACTTTGGAAGCATATATGTGTGTTGAACAAGGACTCAGGTGAATTATTATTATTATTATTATTATTATTAAATTAGATTTATATGCCCCTCTACTCACCTCACTGAGGCGACTCAGAGGGGCTCACATAACACAAACATATACAGTATCACAATCTCAAATATAAATAAAGCATAATATAAAAATATAACAACAGATGCAGCACAGATAACACAATAAATTTTACATAAAAGAAAAAAAATACAATAAAATAAAGTGTAAAAATACAATACAGTTAAGAGAGACAGCAAGGTCTTTATGGCTGAGCTAGCTGGTCCACACAGCTGGCCCTCATTCCCCCTCTCCAGCAGGCAAAGAGAGTTCTGTGATGTTCCTGAGGTGGTCATGGAGGCAGCAATAGCAGTAGCAGCAAGGTCTTTATGGCTGAGCTAGCTGGTCCACACAGCTGGCCCTCATTCCCCCTCTCCAGCAGGCAGAGAGAGTTCTGTGATGTTCCTGAGGTGGTCATGGAGGCAGCAATAGCAGTAGCAGCAAGGTCTTTATGGCTGAGCTAGCTGGTCCACACAGTTGGCCCTCATTCCCCCTCTCCAGCAGGCAGAGAGAGTTCTGTGATGTTCCTGAGGTGGTCATGGAGGCAGCAATAGCAGTAGCAGCAAGGTCTTTATGGCTGAGCTAGCTGGTCCACACAGCTGGCCCTCATTCCCCCTCTCCAGCAGGCAAAGAGAGTTCTGTGATGTTCCTGAGGTGGTCATGGAGGCAGCAATAGCAGTAGCAGCAAGGTCTTTATGGCTGAGCTAGCTGGTCCACACAGCTGGCCCTCATTCCCCCTCTCCAGCAGGCAGAGAGAGTTCTGTGATGTTCCTGAGGTGGTCATGGAGGCAGCAATAGCAGTAGCAGCAAGGTCTTTATGGCTGAGCTAGCTGGTCCACACAGTTGGCCCTCATTCCCCCTCTCCAGCAGGCAGAGAGAGTTCTGTGATGTTCCTGAGGTGGTCATGGAGGCAGCAATAGCAGTAGCAGCAAGGTCTTTATGGCTGAGCTAGCTGGTCCACACAGTTGGCCCTCATTCCCCCTCTCCAGCAGGCAGAGAGAGTTCTGTGATGTTCCTGAGGTGGTCATGGAGGCAGCAATAGCAGTAGCAGCAAGGTCTTTATGGCTGAGCTAGCTGGTCCACACAGCTGGCCCTCATTCCCCCTCTCCAGCAGGCAAAGAGAGTTCTGTGATGTTCCTGAGGTGGTCATGGAGGCAGCAATAGCAGTAGCAGCAAGGTCTTTATGGCTGAGCTAGCTGGTCCACACAGTTGGCCCTCATTCTCCCTCTCCAGCAGGCAGAGAGAGTTCTGTGATGTTCCTGAGGTGGTCATGGAGGCAGCAATAGCAGTAGCAGCAAGGTCTTTATGGCTGAGCTAGCTGGTCCACACAGCTGGCCCTCATTCCCCCTCTCCAGCAGGCAGAGAGAGTTCTGTGATGTTCCTGAGGTGGTCATGGAGGCAGCAATAGCAGTAGCAGCAAGGTCTTTATGGCTGAGCTAGCTGGTCCACACAGCTGGCCCTCATTCCCCCTCTCCAGCAGGCAGAGAGAGTTCTGTGATGTTCCTGAGGTGGTCATGGAGGCAGCAATAGCAGTAGCAGCAAGGTCTTTATGGCTGAGCTAGCTGGTCCACACAGCTGGCCCTCATTCCCCCTCTCCAGCAGGCAAAGAGAGTTCTGTGATGTTCCTGAGGTGGTCATGGAGGCAGCAATAGCAGTAGCAGCAAGGTCTTTATGGCTGAGCTAGCTGGTCCACACAGTTGGCCCTCATTCTCCCTCTCCAGCAGGCAGAGAGAGTTCTGTGATGTTCCTGAGGTGGTCATGGAGGCAGCAATAGCAGTAGCAGCAAGGTCTTTATGGCTGAGCTAGCTGGTCCACACAGTTGGCCCTCATTCCCCCTCTCCAGCAGGCAAAGAGAGTTCTGTGATGTTCCTGAGGTGGTCATGGAGGCAGCAATAGCATTATGTGCAATTGTATATGTTGTTGCAAAATAAAATGTCATAGAACTATGAGGCAAAAGTTAGTTGTGTATAGAGATTACATAGTAACAAGATAATGTAGCTAATCACGTCTATACACAGAGTTTACTAAAGATCCCGAAGGCAGAATCTTCAGATTTGGATTCAGTGCACTTGATTTTGTATCGGACACATGGATTAGACCAAGTAGCAGACAATATATATATATCTATATATATATATCTATATATATAGTGATGCAGTGAATCATTCACATAATGCACTGCCAAAACCACAATACTTTGCCAAGAGGTTTATTTTGAATCACTAGCTGGGGGTTATTTATTTTATGCTGATTTTTTAAAAAGATACACAAAAACACATAAAGGAAAGAAACAATACAAAAACAACAATACATAACTTGTAACAAAAGTCACACTAGTTATATCAATCACAAACCTATTAATTAACCCTATTCAAATTAATATAAAACATATATAATATTGAACAAGTGCACATTTTATGGCAGGGTTTGGGGGGAGGAACCACATGTCTGGCCCGCTCATCTGTCTGAGGGGGTGCGGTCTGGCCGGTGGCTTAAAAAGGTTGAGAACCCCTGCATTGTATCACCTATGCTTAGTTTTACAGTTCTCAAGTTTGGATCTGCAGAGGTCACGTGACCCTTTCTTCATAGCCAAAATGTTATAAATTAAACATAACAGAGCTTGTTCCTTTGCAAATCTATGTACTGTAGACAGAATCAACTCCTTACCTCTTAAGTCAGGAGTGCCCAAACTTTTTGGGCCGTGGGCTGATCATGTGGTTCAGGGAGCTGGTCACTAAGGCCCGGGGGCCAGCTGGGCCCCCCGATGCCAATTGATCCGGCCCGCGAAGCCCTTGTTGCTCCTGGAAGCGGAAGTAAAATGCACCCATACGTTTAAGGCTCTTCCGGGTTAACCCTTCCTCTGTCCAGCCGCGTTTTACTTCTGCTTCCAGGAGCAACAAGGACTTCGTGGGCCAGATGAATTGGTGTCAGGGGCCGCACCCGGCCCCCAGGCCTTAGTTTGGGCACCACTGTCTTAAAGGCTACATTTTTAAAAAATTCAATGACTAGAATAAATTGTTGTGCAATGAACAAATCTGCACAGGAAGCTAAATGCGAGGAGGGAGTTGAAAGCAGTATAAATGAAACTGAAACCTTTTGAGCCTTTATGTAGAATGGTTGTTCTTGCTGGGAAGCCAGGCACACCTGACTCCAGCAGGGCCCTAGCCGAGATTCTAGGTTGGGGGCGGAAAAAAATTCAGGAGGGGCAACAATGTCACACTCACATATATAACATTGGCACATGGGGGTGGGTGGGTGGTGCTGATAGCTCAGGAGGGTCCTCCCCCCCCCCTTTACGGCCCTGGCCTCTAGCTTCCTCACCACAGGTTTGTCAAATTTTCCAGTAGCCAGTTTTCTAGCAGGGTTATGTTTCTGAAAGTATATGTGTCGATCTGTTATGTCTTTGCCAAACTGGACTGCAAGCCCCACAGCTGATGTTCTATTTAGTATAATAAGGTAATTATCGCCGTGCTGATAAAGGGACTGTCTTTTTAATAGACACAACAGGAATAATGTATAATGAAGTGTGATCCAGGATTGGTAACTGGTGGATCTGAAAGCTGATATTCAGCAATTCTAGTGGATATGCTGATGCCATTTGCAAAATATTTAGGATTTGCTAACAGTGCCTCACTTACTTAATTACCTTGTTGCAGTTAGAAGATGCTGCTTCGAAATCCACAAGTTGAACTCTTTGTATCACAACTATCATAGTTGTGTCTAAATGTGAATTTGCACATAAATTAACCTAAGCAAATGACATGTAAATCAACACATTTCACACTTATTTTTTCGATGATGTAGTTCTTTTATTTGCAGTGTTATATTCAGTGGCCACAGTGCTGCTTGATAATACTGTATAGTAAAAGGCTCATTGGAGATTGGCTCCTGAAGTTAGAAAACTGATTTTCCAAAAGCGAGCGATTCCTAGGGTCGCTTTGGGTTGGTTCTCCAGAGGGAAGAATAAGGCCTGGATGCAGTTTACAAAGATTAGAAAATTAGTTTTTGTGACTACCCTTCCCAGAAAAGCCTAGACCAGTGATGGCCAACCGTTTGGAGACCAAGTGCCCAAACTCAACAGGGGTGCGGTGAACTCTGTGCTGGGAGAAGGGAGGAAGCACTCCCATTGGGCAGCTGGGCAAAGGGGCAGGGTGAACTCTGTGCTGGGGGAAGGGAGGAAGTGTTCCCATTGGGTGGCTGGGCAGAGGGGTGGGGTGAACTCTGTGCTGGGGGGAGGGACGAAGTGCTCCCATTGGGCTGCTGGACAGAGGAGCAGGGTCAACTCTGTGTTGTTGTGATGGCCCATTTGCCCACAGAGAGGGCTCTGAATGCCCCCTCTGGCATGCATGCCATAGGTTCGCCACCTTTGGGCTAGGCGGCCTGACTAGTTTGTGGAGTTGCCATCCAAACAAGGAACTTTTCCAAGGATCTTGGTCCTTTATGGAATTCTTCACTGCCTCAGCTCAGGTGATGTTCCATATCGGGGAAGATATATAGAGGATTCTGAGGGAAAGGCAGGATGTGAGCAACTCTAACCCGGAGGAGTGCTGGCACCAGGGAACTGATTCATAGCTATGGGTTTGCACATGAGTTTCTCGGTGTCTTGGTCTGGGATTGCTATAGCAAAAAGAAGGCATAGATGGACCTGTCAAGGGCTGAACATGCACAAATGCCACTCGATATGTTGTTTGATTGTTAAGAAACACACACACTTCCCTTACCCCCATTTCTTGTTAAAATGAAATAGGCAAGAGAAGAAGAGATGATGGGAAGTTATCAGTGAGGAGAGAAGACTGAACAAATGTTAGCAGCTGGTGAGCACTTTTTTCCCCAGCATCCGTTGTCAGGACACATTGACAGCTGCTTCCTGTAGCCTGCTATCTTATGTGCTCATCTTGAAGAATGTGGTACCACTAGCTCCCCCCCCCATCCCTGATCCCCATCCCAGCCTCTCTGTCTCCTGAGCAGCCTGCTTCCTGTCTCCCGGAACATTGGCCTGGGCCTCCTTTCTCATGACCTGCTTGAGGGACAGCTGGACTTCATGAATCCACAGGATAAGGTTAGGCCCAAGGGGGGGGGGGAGGACAACGACACACCAGCCCTCTGTTTTCCTCAACCACATCTAATTGCTCTCCTTCACTGTCTTCTGGACCTGCACATGTACCACTGCAAGGGCACATCTTTTCCTTCAACAGGTAATGTGATGTTCAGGCCCATGGTATTTGGGCCATCATTTTGAATCAAGGAGAACATGAGAACCAGTGTAGTGGTTAAAGCAGGTGTTCTCGACCTTTTAAAGTTGGGGGGCCATTGGGTCACGCTCTCTAAACAGCTTTGGGGGCCCGATGGCCATTTTGCCCTTCCTCCACCACACGGCACTTCCTGGTGTGGGGAAGGCAGGGGGGGCACATTAAATGCAACCTGCGTGCTGCAGGTTGAGAATCCCTGTGTTAGAGTATTGGACTATGTCTTAGAAGACCAGAATTCAAGATGAGACTGTGCCACATGAAACTTTATTGGTGCCCGTGGGCCATTTTTCTAAGCATATCCTACCTCAGAACATTGTTGGGCTGGTAAAATGGGAAGACAGTCAAGTATATCCTCCTTGAGCTTGGTGGAGAAAAGACAGAATACAAAACAAATCCACGGGTGAACTAAGTTAAATATACCTCCATAGCGGATAAAGGATAACAGAGGTTGCAGTCGGCCATTATCTTGAAGGACCAATACAAGACAATTCACTGATAGAAGAATAGCAATCAGTACCCAAAGCCAGAAAGGTTATGTTAACACAGGAAGCAGAACTCCCTCAGTTGCTTTTCTTAATTTCCAGAAGCATACTAAATATTGTAACAATGTGCTCCTGTTTCAGGACACCCACATCTGCTGTATGAGTTATCCAGTTCATTTTATTCTATGCACTTGCTCACAAATGTCTAGCCAGGAGAAGAACACACAAATATGTGTTTTGGGGGGAACCACCTTTGGGGCTTACTTTTTCACTGGTTCCCCCACTGCACATGTGCACCAAGTTTGGATGGGTGGTGTATTTTAATGTATTTTTATTAATATTTTTTATTTAATTTATTTACAGTTTTGTGTTGTGGGTGGGTGGGTTGAGGGGTGTGTGTGTGTGTGCTTATTTTTATTTTATTTTTTTATTCTTTTTCTTTGGCCCCGCCCACATCATAGCTCCAACCACACTGTGATGACATCATGGTGGGGTAGTAAAATTTTTGACATCCCACCACTGGCAATAGATCTCCTTGTTGGTGTAAGGGTTGATATGAAACTTGCAGTGTGAGAACAGCCAGAGCATGTCCTGTCTATGGGCAGCTGCTGAGGGGAAGGGGACAGGCAGAGCAAAAAAACTTGCCTGCAGATTCTAAACTGCTTGCTGCTCACTCTTCGGACAACAAAATGCCTCAGAGTCATCTAGAAAATACAAAATGTTAAGTCATTTGTCAATGTATGTGGGAAAGGGAATAGAAAAATTAGGAGAAAGAGAGAGATCAATGCTCTCTACATGAATGCAAAGCCTGTGGATTTGTGCCCTCTGAACTTACACAAGACCGTGACCCCAGATTTGAAAGGGCAGAAGTGTTGAATAGTGCTTTAGGTGGAGGACCAGCTATGCAGAAGTCAGCAGGATGATTGTATATAAATATATTTTAAACATTAAAATAAGCGAGCCGTGAGTAATAGATGAAAAATGAACCTGTTCATTACAATTGTGCGTTTGAGTAAGATGTGGAGCATTTGAAGCAAGTGGCGGCCCCTTGTACATTTTGGGTTTTGCTCCCATTGTTTTATTGAGGGCCCTTCTTCCTGACCTTTGACCAAGCAACAATCATGGATGTTCTCTCCACATGCTAGAGACTCAATTTCTCTTTTTTCTTCCAACTAACTTACAAATTTTAATTGTAAGTAAAAAATATCTTTTTTTTTTGTACTTTAAATGCTTCTAGAATGATTTTATCATATAAAGTGCTAGTTTGTGTGTGGGAAAATAAGGGGGGTAGTGATGAGACTGAGCTAATCTTTCCACATTTTAATCTGCTTTAGATTCTGCTAATTAGAGGCATAACCTAAATTTTCCCCCTAAACAAAACACATGAAAATGCAGTTTATGCAAATACAGTACTGTACTTGGTGGGGTGTACTTTAAAGATCAGTAATTGGCAGCCCTGGGTTAAACCTGTCTCTGAATAGGTGCCAGTTAATTAAGAAAAAAGATGGTTGTACATGGAGGTGGAAAGGGGGAGAATGGTATTTTAAGGAACATGCCATCATTTTAGGGAGGAGAGAATCCTAGCTAACCAGGCGCCCTCAGAACGGCCTTCCAAAAAACTATTTGCTGACAAAATGTATTAAATGCATTGACCAAGGAGGTCTGATTCCACATTCTTGCTGTCACTGTCTTTATCTAAGCCAGTCCACAAGATAAGATGGACACACCCAAATATGGTCCCCTAAACTCCATAGAGGAACTGTGGAAGACAAATGTGAGGCAACTAGTGGATATTGACTTCTTGAACTTATGATCTCAGTTGCATCGTTGCATGAAAGGAAATCTCAAGTTTTTCTATTTTTCTCAAATTGCTTTTGGTGTCAGCAGGTGTTGGCCTGTTAGAGTCATGGATTCTCGATGTCTAACTTCTTGCCTGAGGTCATGCACAGGTGTTGCCCACTGATGACTCAGAAGAAAGCAACGAATTGAATGGCAATACTGTACTCAGAACATGCATCCTTCCTCCGACAGTAAATTTTCAGCTCACAGCAGCCACAAATCAAGGTCAAGCCAGCTGACCTGAGAGGGGAAGAAAGCTGTGGTGGATGAAAGCCACCTAAGGAGGGAGGGAGAGATGCAACTGGTACCAGTAGAGGCTCCGGTGGAAGCCAAGGGAAGGCCCTCAGAAGGAGAAGCAAGAGCTGGTGCACTTTGGAGAGACAGAGCCAGACTCTTCTGAGGCAGAGGAGGAGGAGGTTGTGTGAGGAGATGCTCAAGGTAACTCGGAAGAGGCCCAAAGCTGTGACTTGGGTGTGGATTGCACCTACATGGAGGCCCCTTGCCCGGGGATCCTGGTAAGGATCTGGTTGCCACTGGGATGAGGCAGAAGCCATGAGGTTTTTGAACTGATCCCCACCAGTTGTGGCTGAGAAAGCTAGAGGATAGTCCGGCCCCGAACTGACTCAGATATGATGTTGGAAGTGCAAGAGACAGAGGGAGCATCAGTGGCCTCTCCAAGAACAGGGAGAACTAGAAATCAGGCCATTTTGGGGTCCTTGTGGCAGAGAAGACTCAGCAACTATCCTCATAGGGGCAGATACAGTGAAGAAGACTCAGCAACTATCCTCATAGGGGTAGATACAGTGAATTTCCCTAGAGATATGAACTACACCCCTGGACATACTTTCTGCAGTATTCAGCCCTAAATGTAACATTCCACATTGCTCAATCTTTTTAATGCCATTATGTGGATGTTGCTTGGATGCCTATGTGTGCACAATACACATATCCATACACCAGGAGTTCTCAGCTTTTTAAAGCCAGGGGCCATTGGGTCACACTCCCTCAGGCAGTTTCGTGGGCTGGATGGCCATTTTTGCCCTTTCTCCACCACAGGGCACTTCCGGGTGTGGCGGTGGAGGAGGTGGGCCATATGAAATGGCACTGTGGGCTGCATCTGGCCTGCAGGCCACAGACTGAGCATCCCTGCCATACACAAACATCTAGGTAAAAATGGCCTGCATTTGTGCACTCCTTTTGAGGCCAGGGCTGTGAATGTTGCCAGGACGAACCAGAATTTATCATCCCATCAGTGACCATTCCATAGGTGAAGAGGTTATTTCGGTAGCAGACATAGTCAGTGGTGGGTTGTTAAAATCTTCGCTACTCCACCATGACGTCAGCAACATCGTGGGCATAGCCAATGTCATGATGTTGTGGGCGGAGTAAAAAAAAAAACATGTCTGCGCATGCGTCAAACTGTGGTGCACAGTTCTTTTTTTTACTGTGCACGTGTCAAACCTCCATTTGACACATGTGCAGTAAAAAATAGTACTGTGCATGCGCCAAACAGAGGTTTGATGCATGCGCAGTTCTGGGCAGCCATTTTGGCTGCCCGGAAAAACATTTTTTGAGGGGGCCAGAGAGGCGACCAAACCAGTCGCCTGAGGTTTTACCACCACCCTGATGACCCCTCCTGATGGGGCGCTACTGGTTTGGGTGAACCGGTCCAAACTGGTAACATCCCATCACTGGACATAGTGTATCATGAAGGGTCACTACATTGTTAATTATATAATCTTTTGTTTGTTATGAAATAACAGTGCTGAGGCATGTTCAGTCTCATGAGTCTAAATAATGAGGCAGTTTTGAGATACTATGGACTGTTGGCACAGGAGGTTGGAGGGGGAGGGCAGGATGTCTCCAGCTGGGCTTGGACCTTTCAGATTACTGTCTTGTCCTCCCCTGAGATAAGGAACACGAAAGCCTCAGTTTGGTCGCCACACTTTTTCACACCTCTTCTTGACACTTCTTCCTCTCATATCTCTTCTGTTACTGCTGCTAAGTTGCTAACTACTACTCCCGTTGCAAATATTTGTAGAAATGTCAGTTTTATCTCAGCCTTTATCAGATTCTAATAACTTGCTTTTATTTTTAGACAGAAGGCACAAACCATTTCGTAACCACTTTATTCCACTCCCTTCTGCGTGTGATACCTCAGCTTCCTGTTGTGACTTGTAGTCAAGGGGTTCACAGTGTCCAGAAGAGAGACAAGGAGGTGTCAGGAGGAGCTTTGAGAAAGTGTGGAAATCAAACTGACATGTGGAAAGTGTTCCTTATTTGAAGGAGGGATAAAAGGCACAAGGGTTTTTCCCAGTGGTGGGTTGTCAAAATCTTCGCTACCCCACCGTGACATCATGGGCGTTGTGGGTGTAGCCGATGTCATGACATCATGACGTCGTGGGCAGAGCAAAATAAAAAATAAAAATAATAAAAAATGTCTGTGCATGCGTCAAACCTCTGTTTGATGCATGCACAGTTCTTTTTTTTTTAGTGTGCATGTGTCAAACCTCTATTTGATGCATGCACACTAAAAAATAGAACTGTGCCTGCATCAAATGGAGGTTTGACGCATACGCAGTTCCAGGCAGCCATTCTGGCTGCCCAGAAATACATTTCTGGAGGGGGCTGGAGAGGCGACCGAACCGGTCGCCCGGGGGTTTACCACCCCCACCCCGGCGACCCCACCTGATGGGGCACTACCGGTTCGGGCGAACCGGTCTGAACCGGTAACATCCCATCACTGGGTTTCCCTCTGGATTGTCCACTGAAATAAATGAGTGCTCTGTAAATGCACTCACTATGCCTTTCTGTGGGGCTTGTTGTTAAGTGCTGTCATGTTGCTGTCAGTCAAGGGTGATCCTATGATCTGTAAAATCCTATCATTAACATGCTGATGCTCAGTATTTTATGGAAACGCCTCAGTGGCTGAGGCAAAATATACTTTCAAAATCTTGAGGAACATTTCTTTGTACTGGTGTGAATGTCTATCAGGAGCAAAATAATTATGCCAAGGGCACTAAAGTCATAGCCCTGACCCTGCTGGCAATTGTGCCCCTTAATTAGAAAGGTAATGAAGGCCAAAATGTCTGGCCAGATTATCCTGCTATGGTAATAGAGTAGACCCTATTGCCAGCAACTCAATGGCAAGTGTCAGGTGACGTTTAACCTGACCACCCTGAGGACTAATGGCCTCGTATGGCAAAGTCCACAGGGAAGAGTGATTCTCCCCAAGTGGAGTAAGTCCCACTTGACTCCATCTTGCTGGAGGGCAGAAGCTCCATCCATCCTGGCTAGGAAAGACTGAAGGAGAAAGGGCGGCAGAGGATGAGGAGGCTGGATGGCATCTTTGAAGCAGTGAGCGTAGATCTGGGCGGGCGGCTGAGGACAGGAGGTGACAGAGGAGCCTGGCATGTGGTGGTCCATGGGGTCAAAAAGGGTGGGGACTCAACTGTGCGGCTGAACGACAACGACAACAAAATATTGACCACACATTGGTTATTCTGTTCAGGAATTTATCACTGTAATCTTTGAAATGATAATCTCCCTACAACATTTGTAGGCATTTTCCTCCCAATAATATTCAATGGGCATCGATCCTCCTGTCTTTATGCCTGCAATTTCAGAGTAACCTGAGAGTATTTTTTGGGAGGGTGGGGGGCTTTGAGGGTTCAGCACCCACCAGATCATTGACACAATTCCAGATCCTCTGGCTGAGAGTTTCCACAGGAAGGGGGAGGTGCATTGTAGTATTTTGGCAGAGTCTGTGCACAGTTTACACCACTACTATCTGTGTACATTAATAAACACATTTTTAATGGAGAGGGGCCAAAGTACTTGTAGACTCAGCATATCACTAGCATATCATCTGTTTCCTCCTCCACCGCCTCCTCCTCAGTAAGGAAAGTGATGCGTACATATTTGGAGTATGTGCATGCATGTACACATGTATGTGTGTGCACATGTGTAGAGCCCCCAACTCTTCACCCCCCTGGGAACAAAACGTCTGTCTGTCCACATACTATAAATGGCAGCCAGGAGTGAAAGGCAGCCCTTGCACGTCACCAGCTTAAATGCCTACTTCATTTCCTTCCTTCTGGAACATTCAGTATGTTGGACCCCATCCTTTGAAGACCTCAAGAACCTTTCCACTATTAGGATGGGGCTGCTGACAGAGTAACAGTCAGCCACCACAAGGCAAAGACAAGGGCAACCTCTGTGACGTTTCCTCTTCTCAACAAATTTTCCATCCACCCAAGAACAGGTGTCAGGTGGAAATAGTCTGCATCTGTGCAAATCTGTATTGACTTTCTCTTCCCTCTTGAGACACAGGAGATGCTCTCAAGGACCTCCCAGGGTCTGCATTGAGGTCCTTCTGCTCCAGTGTCATCAACTCTCACAAGCAGCACCATGCTAGAGTATGATTCCATTGGGCTGCTGGGCAGAGGGGCGTGGTGAACTCTGTGCTGGGAGGAGGGAGGAAGCGTCCCCATTGGGCTGCCGGCCAGAGGGGCATGGTGAACTCTGTGCTGGGAGGAGGGAGGAAGCGCTCCCATTGGTCTGCTGGGCAGAGGGGGGGGCACAAGCCCACAGAGAGAATAGGTAGGGACTTACAGGCCATCCTGTAGAATGATTTTGTGTCCTTTTAAGATAACAATTTTATGTTTGCCTGTCAGACAACAGAAACATTGCAGCACTTTAAAGACTAGCTGCTAAATTTTATGTTTAAATGGCTGTCAAAAATTAGTCCAGTGACTGCTGGGTTTCTTTCATTCTCTCTTCCTTTCTTTCATGTTTGCTTTTGCTCTCTCTTCCTTTTTTAAATTTTTCCTCTTCTTTCCTTCTTGAATAACCTTTCCATAAATTATTCCAAGATCTTATAGATGAAAAATATCATCATCTTTACAATATTAACCTGAAAGCCACTATTGGGGGGGGGGGGGGGGAGATGGATCAAGAAGCTAAAAAGTATAAAAATCACTACATGTTTTGCTTAGGGATATCAGAAAACAAAACAAAACAAAAATAAAAAACACTGTAGCAGTTTAAAGACTAACTGCTATGCTTTGCTTATTTCCCCATCCCAGAGAACACCTTTGCCTGCTGCTTGTAGCTGAAGAATCTCTCTTTTGATACTCTCTCATGAAGGAGAATTCCACAATTCTGGTGGTGATACATGAAGAACCCTGTTCTGTCCATTCATTATGTCAACTTCCCAAGAAAGTGGCACAAGGACTTTACCGGCTATGATCAAGTTCTAGGATGGTGGGGGCACCTATAGAAACTGTGAAGAAGATCCGGGTATGCTTAGAAAGGTCAACAAAGAATGAAAAGAAATATAACCAACTATAACAATAAAATCATAATACCAGGTAAAACCATTAACCTTTTCAAAAAGGGCAACATTAGACTGGAAACAGGCCACAGCTCAGAAGGGATGCATTTCGTAGTCTGGTAGCCACAGAAAAAGTCCTGTGGGCCTCTAAAACTGTTGCTATTTTTAAGAAGTCCTCTCCTAAAGACCTTCTGCTGTTTTCTTCACCTAATCCTGTGATGGTGAACCTTGGCAGTCCAGATGTTCTTGGACTTCAATTCCCAGAAACCCAAGCCCCTGTGAATCCACACGAATGGGTTTTCTGCGATTCATCCAGCCTGCGCCACGCTGCCCTCGTCACTCCTGGAAGCGGAAGTAAAATGCACCCGTTATGCAGATGTAACAAGCAAGGAAAGAGTCTTAGCCAATGCAATCAGTTTTGCTCTGCCCGTTGTGTCTACTGCAGTATCTGTGGCCCTATGAATGAATTCACTAGCATGTGTCTTTAAAAAAAAGCTATGAACTTAATTACTGTCGTTACCCTTGACTGCATTGCACCTATGAATCTCTACCAACAGAGAAAAAGGAAGCTGGGGGAAAAATTGCAGAACTATCTTGAGACTTTGATCTAGAGTTGAACTAAGACAGCTGTGGCTTTGTTTTGAGCCACCCACTTTACTACTGCAGAAGATTTCTGCCTAGTGTGAGTTGGCATGTGAAATACAGTACTGCAAAATAAAGTGTTAAGAGCCTTGGATGAGATGAACTTGTACCACTTTCAGAAGGCAGGAGGGAGATACTTTTCAAGAAGCCTCCAGGTTTAAAATCTAACACATGGGACAGATGCTGACTGCATCTGCATTCTACTTGCAGAGATTTAAATGGTCTTCCATCTAATGAAATGGCTTATGATGAGTCCTGGTGGTAAAGTGAGGACCCAGCATGTTGGTGGCAAAATGCTCATTAACTTGTGAACCACCCAGAGAGTGCACTAAGCGCTTGTATGGGGTGGTATAGAAGTGTCCTTGCTTTGCTTTATGTTATCATAGACCTATGGCCTAAAAAGTTTGGTCACTCCTGCTCTAAGGACTCTTCAAACTGGGGCTTTTTATGGGTCATCCTTGTCTCAATTATTTGGCCCTTTGCAGTTCATCCCATATACTGTACCTCGGAGGGGGAGAGAAAGAAAGAAGTACAGTCACAAATTCCAGAGTTCATTCAATTCTGCAGCAGAAGGAAGAAACCTTGGGACGCGTGTCCAAATCAAAGGCCTCTAGTCATATTCTCATAAGCAAAATCTATACAGGGTCCTTGTCATGTGTCTGCTATTAATTATTTACGTGAAGAATCAAAAGAGTATGCACAGTGTTGTTATTTATTTTCTTTCAAGTTATTTAGATTTTTCTGTATTTGTCTGTTATACTTTGATTTTAATCCTATTGGCATGAAAAAGAAAGGATCCCATTTGACTGAGCCTTTTGCTTTGTCTGGCCAGTGGGTCAGTGGTTGTTCTTGTTCAGTTGCACAGATGATTCCGACCCTTTGCGATGACCCCATGGACCATTGCCCGCCAGGCACATCTGTTGTCGTCCTCCACCCTCCTCCTCCTCAGCCTGCCCAGCTTTGTGCCCACTGCATCCACAATACCATCTACCCATCTCATCTTTGGTCGCTCCCTTCTTCTTTTGTCCTCCACCTTTCCCAGCATCAAGGCTTTCTCAAGTGAGTCCTCTCTTCTCATTTGATGTCCAAAGTACTTCAGCTTCATCTTTACTATTTGACCTTCTAAGGAGCAGTCAGGGTTGAGTTCTTCTAAGATCGACCTATTTGTTTAGTGTGGAAAAGGGTATTTTTCCTGGAGTAATTGTTCTGTCTGGACAAGCTCTTATGAGTGAAGTTTCCCAAATTTTAAATGCTGCGATTAGGGAGGCCTCTAGTGGGAAGCTGCTGATATAGTCCAATTCTACGAGGCATTTGAATACATTGGATTCAGTGTAAGATGTTTCAGGAAGGAATTGCTTACATTAGACGCAATCATCCTCCCTTCCTTAAAAAAAATCATTCTCTCTTTACTCACAAAAACCCTTTCCAACCTCTCGCTAGCAGAGCTGAGCTGTCATTCTAGCCACTGAGGAAATACTGCTGGTAAACAATTGTTAAAAAATATTTTTTAAAATATGATTCTTACATAATATAGTTTTGTTGTGGTTAAACTATTGTTAAGCTGTTATGAACTTTGAGCTTTTAGTTAAGTGGTTGTCCAAGTGTTTTGTTGTTCAGTTGCACAGTCGATTCCGACCCTTTGCAATGACCCCATGGACTACTGTCCGCCAGGCACTTCTGTCCTCCACCCTCCTCCTCAACTCGCTCAGTTCTGTGCCCGTTGTCTCTACAATACCATCTAACCATCTCATTTTTGGCCGCCCCCTTTCTTCTTTTGCTCTCCACCTTTCCCAGCATCAAGGCTTTCTCAAGTGAATCCTCTCTTCTCATTTGATGTATCTGATCAAGTGTACCTGATAGCTAAGAAAGGATGCGCTGAACTCTGTAGGAGATTCTTTATTTATTTATGTCAGATGCACCACCAGCATATAATAACATACAAAGCTAAAATTAACACATCGAAAAACAAAACAGAATTAAAAAGAACTAGATGACATCTGCCCAATATTGGGCCACTTCAACAGCATTTCCTCTTGCCACCCTAAGATCCTCCTCAGTGCACATTCAGGGGCATTGTGTGCATTGTATCCTATAGGAGATAGTTTGGATTTCTCTGCATTCACACAGGCTGTCGTCTGCAGGGAAACCTCATTTTCTCAGATTAGCCCTTGATCTTTCTACCTCTGCACGTAGCAAGAGATTGGGAGCTGGGAATAAGAAAGGCAATCATAGATACGCATAAGAAAACATGCAAATATTTGATTAGAAACTCTATTATCTATCATGTTGAAACAGGCAAGGGTGCAGCATAAGCAATATGCTTCAATGAAGAGAGAAAAACATATGAGAACATTGTGCATACTCTTTTGATTCTTCACGTACCGGTAAATAATTAATAGCAGACACATGACAAGGACCCTATATAGATTTTGCTTATGGGAATATGACTAGAGGCCTTTGATTTGGACCGAAGGTTTCTTCCTTCTGCTGCAGAATTGAATGAACTCTGGAACTTGTGACTGTACTTCTTTCTTTCTCTCCCTTCTCCTCGGTATATGGGATGAACTGCAAAGAGTCAAATAATTGAGACAAGGATGACCCATAAAAAGCCCCAGCTTGAATAGTCTTTAGAGTAACCCAGCCTTTATTAGCCTACCCTTTAATACAGAGGTGGTCAGCCTTTTCTCGCAGCGGGCCTGACCATCCCCCCCCCCCCCGGACAGCTGAGTGGGCTAGATCAGGCCTCCACAGAAGTGGAAGCAGGCACATTTGCAGCAGCCATAAATGCACCCACTTCCACATTTGTAGCAGCCGTGGGTGTGTTTATGCATGTGTAGGCGCGTTTTATGGGCGACATAAACATGCCCACTTCCACTTTTGGGTGTGGCAGAGGCAGCAACAGGCAGATGGAATGGTGTCATGAGCTGGGTCTGGCCCACGGGCCATAGGTTGGGAACCCCTGCTTTAATCCCGTCGTTTTGAAAAACCCTTCGATGTGCTGTCTTAACCACTTGCACTGCTAGGCTGGCAGGAGCTGGGACAGAAACAGGTGCTCAGTCTGTCACACAGCACACGGGTCTTGAGCTGCTGACTTGCCAGCCTTCCAGCTGCCAGCCAGGGCCATAGCCAGGATTCTAGATGGGGTGTGTGCGCGCGCACACACACACACACACACACACACACACACACACACACACACACACACACACACACACACACACACACACACACACACACACACACAGTTTGTCATATATATAAGCAGCCGGGAGTTTGAGGGTGGGCAAACTGCTAACTCACGGTGGGCAAAGCCCCCCCCCCCGGGCCTGCTGTCAGCCTTCCTGTCTGAAACATCTGCCTGTCCCACCAGAGCGGACCGGAGAGGCTCCCTAGTTGTTCCATCGGCCAGAGAGGCACATCTCTCTGGCACTAGAAGGAGGGCCTTCTCTGTGTCCGCTCCGGCCCTATGGAACCGCCTGCCAACGGAGCTACGTCTACAGATGGACTTGCTGTCTTTTAGGAAGAACTTAAAAACATGGCTGGAGGGACAGGTATGGGCTCCTGACGGTACCATGACCCCAGCTCACTGGCTTGTTTGAGCTTCCTCTCTCCCCTGGTCTTTTAATCTTTTAATCTTTTATATTTAAGTTGTTTTAAACGTTTTAAATTACAGTACTATTGAAATCTGTTGATTTTTATAAATTTTAAACACTTTTAAAAATTTTATAATTGTAACTTTGAAGTTTCTGATAATGGGTTCGGGTTGTATTATGTTATGCTTTTATGATGTTGTAAACTGCCCTGGGTCGCCTCGGTGAGGAGGGCGGTACAAAAATGTGAATATACAAATAAATAATAAATAAATGCAAAGGAGCTGCCGAGAAGCCAGCGGGAGAGACAAACGGAGGGACAGGGGTTATTCGAGGACGACCCCCCCTTCTCCACCCCCCCCCGGCAGCTGCGACCCTGAAACTCCTCCCCCTCCCCGCCGGTAGCCACTCCCCACGGAGGTGCAGGCCCCCCCCTCTTTCCCTCCGGCAGGGCAGGAGAGGCAGAGAGCGGGCGTCGGCAGCCCGGGTTGAAGCGCAGGGGGCGGGAGGGGGGCGGCCCCAGCAGGTGAGCCCCGGGGGGCGGGGCGGCGGAGGGTTGATGCAGGTGGCCGCCACCCTCAGGTGACTCGCCCTCAGCGTGGAGGTGCTGCTAATAAAAGCTCGCGCCTCCCGGTGGTTTCCGGCCCCAGGCAGCCACCCCCGCACCACAGGTGGAGGCAGGTGGGCGAGAGAGGAGCCGTCGCCCTTGCCTCGCCTTGACCAGGGACTGGAGCCTGCCTGACACCGGCGGGGGGAGGGGGGCACCCGAGGAGGCAGGGGACAGGGGCTGCCCCCCCCTCTGCGGGGTCTTGTGGCCTTTTCGAGACAAGACTTCCTAGCGCAGGAGTTCTCAGCCTTTGTAAAATGGGGTCCAGGTCTTGCTCCCTGGTACAGCATTTATTTATTTATTTATTTATTAGATTTCTATCCTGCCAACCTAGCAGTTCGAAAGCAAGAAATTGCAAGTAGATAAATAGGGACCACTTCGGTGGGAAGGTAACAGCATTCCATGCGCTCCGGTGTCTAGTCATGCCTGCCACATGACCATGGAAATGTCTGCAGAAGCAGACAGTGCTGGCTCTTTGGCTTAGAAACAGAGATGAGCACTGACCCCTAGAGTCGGATATGACTGGCTTTCGGGCAAGGGAAACCTTTACCTTTACTACCGCCCTACTCAGTAAAACGGGCTCAGGATGGTTTACAAAACAAATATATAATTGACAGATCATACCCAGTCATCATGTGCTGGAAAAATAATTTTAACAAGCAAAAATATACAATGAATACCCAATGAAACAATCAGTTACAAACAGCATATATAGGGTAATTCAGAGTCACAAAGTGTACATATATATATGTATCATATGTAGCATTTGTGCATATGTGCCGTAAACCCATTCATGTGGCTTCACAGAGACTTGGTGCAGTAAACCCATTCGTGAGGATTCACAGAGACTTGGGCTTCTGAGAATTGAAGTCCAAGAACAGCTGGAGTGCCAAGGTTGGCCGTCACAGTACTAGACTGTTGTTGTTGGCTTTTTGGCTACTGAGCAAGGCAGACTAGTGAGGTTACCCCTCTGGGTCCTTTGTGTTGTTTGTTGCTGGTTTGTTTGGGGGTTGTTTTTTTGGACAGCCCAGATATGTCTAGAAGGGGGGGGGGTGACTGCAGCCTTCCAGATGTTGCTGCAACTCCCAGCAAGGGCAGGCTGCCTACCCAGCAGATAGGAATGGAAGAGTCTCAGACCAACAACATCTGTAAAGCCACACTTTGCCTCCTGTTAGACTATTAGAACCACGACCCTTTTAGCTACTGCTATAATAATAATGTTGTGTCAGAAATTATTCTGGGTTGAAAGGATTTTTGCTGGAGAGACTCCGCTCAGGAGATGCCCAAATGAGGCTTTTTTCATGTCCCCGAGCTCTTTTCCCACAAAGGTGGTCCCTATTTATCTACTTGCAATTTCTTGCTTTCGAACTGCTGGGTTGGCAGGAGCTGGGACAGAGATGGGTGCTCAGTCCGTCCTGGGTCTTGAACTCCCGGCTTGCTGGCCTTCCAGATAACAAGGTGAGCTTGTTCACCACTGAGCCACTCTGCAGCCCTTTTTAGGTACAGCTGAGGAAGATGGACAACCTCCTGTCACATTTGCTTTGGACTCCTGCGTTGAGCCCGGGATCAGACGCTGTGGACAAAAGGGCCCCTTCCAGTGCAGTTATTCCTTCTATAGCTACAAATGGTTCACCTAAAACTGTCGACCTGCTGCCGGTCAGAAGCCAATCGGACTCACCTACGTGGCCCAATATTCTGGCTCAACAAAACAAAGCCACTATCTGCATCCCTGTGTTTGACCAGGGGGAGGGTATCCCTTTGATGTAACCATTACATACAGGTGTTGTGTGAGATATTGTTTCTTGTTTGGGCCTTAGAACTGGATCACAATGAGAAGATCAGCAGGATACTTATCACAAAACACATTGCATATTAATAAACTTTCCATAATTTCCATCAGTTAATGAGAGCCTGGTTGATGTTCCTCACGTTCAAAACACCGCACATTTCTACTTTACTGATTGCAGCCATGAAATAAAAAGGCGACTGATTCTTGGGAGGCAAGCAATGAGAAACCTGGGGAGCAGAGTGAAAAGTAGAGACATTAAATTGCAAACAAAGATTCGCATAGTCAAAGCAATGGTATTCCCTGTGGCAATGTATGGTTGTGAGAGCTGGACTATTAGGAAAGCTGAGCGCAGAAGAACAGATGCCTTTGAGATGTGGTGTTGGAGGAGAGTTTTGAGAGTCCCCTGGACAGCGAGAAGAACAAATAGGTCAATCTTAGAAGAAATCAATCCTGACTGCTCCTTAGAAGGTCAAATAATGAAGATGAAGCTAAAGTACTTTGGACATCAAATGAGTAGAGAAGATTCACTTGAGAAAGCCTTGATGCTTGGAAGGGTTGAGGGCAAAAGAAGAAGGGGATGGCCCAAGATGGCTAGATGGTATTGTAGAGACAATGAGCACAGAGCTGAGCGAGTTGAGGGGGATGGTGGAGGACAGGAGTGCCTGGCGGACAGTGGTCCATGGGGTCGCAAAGGGTCGGAATCGACTGTGCGACTGAACAACAACAAACGTTTGCTGAGTGACGTGTGTGGATTCCTTAGAGACTACATTTTCTTTGATGGATATTTGCTTAATTGGTAACATTTCTTTACATTTCCAGTGGGTCTGATGAAGCTCCATAAATCAGAAACTAAGCACTATACTGCTCCATTGGGAGAGGGGGGCAGCTGGCCCCAGCTGCTCATTGCTGCTGATACGGAAACAGCAATTTAAAAAACAAAGAGGAACAATGCAGACTTTTTCCTGGACACTTCTAATTTCTAGTTTTGTTTTGTTTTTGAAAGTGGCTGATTTTTGATGACAGCAATTATGTACAGTATATTGCTTTTTTAAAACTGATAGGCTGTCGGGTACCTGCGTCCAGGCCTTAGGTTGGGAACCCCTGCGTTAATAGCTAAGAGCAATGGGCCTGGGGAGACGAAGAACATGTCTGCAGAGAGACATGGGATATGTTACTTTGTTGGAGTACAACCTCTAGGTTCCCACAGCCAATATTCAATGGACATGTTAGTTGGATGGTTCTGGGACTTGTAGTTCCAAAAGGTAACTATTCAAAGCTTTGCAAACCATTCCTCCATCCCACCCGCTTAACCCCTCTGTGTAGAACAGGGGTGGCCAAACTATTTGGGCCGTGGGCTGATCATGTGGTTCAGGGAGCCAGTCACTATGGCCCGGGTGCAGCCCCCAACGCCAATTCATCCGGCCCGCGAAGCCCTCATCGCTCCTGGAAGCGAAAGTAAAACGCGCCCATCCGGGCCTTAGTTTGGGCACCACTGGTGTAGAAGAACTCATTTTGACAAGCAAGACCACTGCATATTGAGTCTCTATAGCCAACCACATATTCCCAAAATGCAGTGGAGTCTAGCAAGCAACCATAAGGCTAAACTGCTTCCAAACGCCTTTTCTTAAAGTCCAGAGGGATGAGCAAGCGACCTTCTTTGAACTAACAGGTGATTCACAACAGGAAGCATGTTAAAAACAGGTGGAAGAGGGCGGTTTAGGGCACAGGAACTGTATGAGTCAGAGAGGAGTGAAACGCCAACCGTTAACTCTCTCCATGACTGTTCATTGGTGTCATTAAGACAAGAATTTGGGATGGAAGTCTAGGACTTGTTTAGCAGATTAGGCAGGAAAGAAATTCCTCACAAGGCAGCACTGGTGGCTTGCCACGATGTAATGAATCAGTGCATTGTATATTATCTGAAGTGATGGGGAGCAGGAAGTCCTACAATTGCTTAAATAACAAGACAGACACATGAAAAGTATGGTAGAGATCCTATACTTTAGCAGTTGGATGAGAGGGAGAACTTCAACATATGTGTCACACTTGCCAAACCTTTTCTTCTTCCAATGAAACACTGTATAAAACACATGTATAAAAACACAAAAATAAAAACAAGTACAGTACTGTATAAGATAAAACTTACAGAATATTTTAATATGGATATTCATGAGCTCTGATTGACTTTCTTAGAATCATGGGATGAAATATTTAGTCACAGGTTTAGATACAAGTGTAATGATTGAGATCCAGTGAAGATAGATATAGGCACAATGAGAAATGAAGTGTCAAAGTGAAAATAGGATTATTAACACTACTAATGGTATATGGGAATGAAATGTTGGAAACTTTCCATGGAAGGCCAAATTCTAGCTCTGAGTAAGTCTAGGGCAGGGATTCTCAACCTGTGGCCCATGGGTCGGATGCGGCCCACAGCACCATTCCATGTGGTCCTCCACCACACCAGGAAGTAACATGTGGTGTAGGAAGGACAAAATGGCCACCCAGCCCCCAAAGCTGTCTGAGGGAGCATGACCCAATGGCCCCTGGCTTTAAAAGGTTGAGAACTCCTGGCCTAGGGCTTATATCAAATGACAACCAACACCATTACCACTTGCTGCAACAAAAATGATGAAACTGATACCCTCTGACTTTGGATACATCTCATGAACATGACACTTACCTGAAAAGGCAATAATACTAGGAAAAGTTGAAGGGAGTAAAAACAGAGGAAGCTCAAATGTGAAACAGATTGACTTCCTAAAGCAACCCTCATGGTTGACTTTACAAGAACTGAACAGATATTTTGGAGGTCACTAATCCATTGGGTTGCGTGATTTGACAGCATGTATGGGGAAGAAGTAGAAGCAGTGACAGATTTTACTTTCTTAGAATCAAAGCTCACTGCAGATGGAGATTGCAGCCATGAAATAAAAAGGCAACTGATGCTTGGGAGGCAAGCGGTGAGAAACCTGGGGAACATAGTCAAAAGTAGGGACATCACCTTGCAAACAAAAATTTGTATAGTCAAAGCAATGGTATTCCCTGTGGCAATGTATGGTTGTGAGAGCTGGACCATTAGGAAAGCTGAGCGCAGAAGAATAGATGCCTTTGAGATGTGGTGTTGGAGGAGAGTTTTGAGAGTCCCCTGGAGAGTGAGGAGAACCAATAGGTCAATCTTAGAAGAAATCAACCCTGACTGCTCCTTAGAAGGGCAAATAGTAAAGATGAAGCTAAAGTACTTTGGCCATCAAATGAGAAGAGAGGATTCGCTTGAGAAAGGCTTGATGCTGGGAAGGGTGGAGGGCAAAAGAAGAAGGGGGCGGCCAAAAATGAGATGGCTAGATGGTATTGTAGACACAATGGGCACAGAGCTGAGTGAGTTGAGGAGGATGGTGGAGGACTGAAGTGCCTGGCGGACAGTGGTCCATGGGGTCATTGCAAAGGGTTAGAATCGAATGTGTGACTGAACAACAACAACAACAACAACATAGGATTCAAAGTCTCCCTCACGTATCCTCTGAGCTATTTTATCTCTGCACCAATGCCTGGCTGAACAGGATGAGGACCCATTCCTCTTTTACACAGAGTGGGTTGCCTTTGGTCTTTCCTGAATGGGCGTGTGTCAACCATGAGATAGTGGTTTGTTTGTTTGTTTGTTTGTATATGCGTGTATTTTAAAGGTTTCCTCGAGGTTTTGCTTGGGGAAATAGGGTTAATGCAGCAGCAGCTCCCCCACCTGGCAGCCACGCAAAGCACAGCAAGATTTTAATACCATACAATCACTCGCATGTATTTGCCGCTGAGTAGCAATCCAGGCAGGCATTAAGTTCACTTTTCAGGGTGTTTGCAGGATGATCTTTTTACAGATTTTGAATACTGTATAGTTTTTTATGGTAAATTGACAAGTGAGGTGAGGTTTAAAAAAGGATTTGGAAAAGATCATACATTTAAAAACTATACAGGGAGAATTCTTTGAATATGTTCTAGTGAACCAAAGTTTTAGAATTATAATTTTGTTGGATTTGAGGAAGTTAGAGCACCGACAAGTAACTTTTCCTATCTCTTCTGCTGCTTATGACAGCTATGCTCCAAGAGAACACAGGAAAAGCAGGATCTTCCTAAATCCTCATCTGACACCGTAGCAGTGTGGTTCATCTCCAGTTCTGACTGTGAGAGAACACCACACACGTCCTCTCCCTTGGTTCTCAGTTCATTGAAAGTCTGAAAACAAAGTGGTCTGTTCCCCATTTATCAGCTGCTCTTCTTCTCCTTCTCCTCCTCCTCCTCCTTCCTTCCTGTTGCCGTCTGCTCAGTTCCAGGATGCAAGCCCAGGAGCCAGAAGCCAGGGAGTTTGGTTGTTTGTACCCATGCCAAGCCTGGGAGATTATCAGCACTTGTGTTAACTCTTGCTGTGTGGAAATATGGCACTGCAGCTGCTGCGTGGGCTGAAACAGGACGCCAGTGTGTTTGGTCCAGGGATGCAGATTGTATTTGAGAGAAATTAGCCATTGGTCTGAACGGAACCCACCTCCTACTTGCACCTTTCAAATGTACCTTTCCTGAGCATATTAATAGATTAAAGAACTGGGCTAAGAAATAAAATGAGCTTCAATGGGGAAACTGTTGCCATTTATACAGGAAAAATTAAATATTCAACAGTAAATGCTTCCTTTAGGCAGTCAATCGATCTTGTATTTGGTCTTTCTCTTTTCTTGCTGCCTTCAGCATCTCCCCACATTATTTTCTTTTCCAGATATTTCTCATGATGTTTCCAAAGTAGAACAGTTTGCATTTCATCCTTTTTGTCTCCATTTGTTCATCTTTCTGGCTGTCCAAGGTATCCACAAAGATGTCCTCCAGCTCAGTATTTTAAATGAGCCAAATTTATTTCCTGCCAGCTTTCTTTACTGTCCACTGTTTCACACCTGAACATAGTGATTAGAATTAAAAGATTGTAGATTATCTTAGCCTCACTCTCCAATGTAAGCTCTATAGGGACAGGGATTTGTCTGTTTAGTCCAAGGGTGCCCAAATTATGGCCCAGGGACCAGATCTGGCCCCCAACACCAATTCATCTAGCCTGTGACGTCTTCATCGCTCCTGGCTGGATCCAGCCCCTGGGCCATAGTGACTGGGCCCCTGAACCATGTTACCGGCCCATGGCCCAAAACGTTCAGGCACCCCAGGTTTAGTTTATGCATTTTTTAAAGTTTTATAGTGTTGTACATTAAAAAAAAAAGAATTTTTGTATTTCTACAGAACAAAGTACCTGTTTGTCAGTATTTAGTAGCATATAACAAAGGTTGACATCCAACAGTGATTATGTCACCAGCAGCAGCAAGTTGTAGCTGATGAAGGGCTTCCTTTGCCATTTCAGGGTACATTAGTATGACTTTGAGTGCATACAAGTCACATAGACCCAAAATTACCTTGAATCAGCAGCAATTTGTCATAGAAGATGACACCATTCGTGTTGCACATGTGCAACTGTGCAAGGCTAGAACTTCCTTTCCCATAAGATATTTTAGCCTCTTTTCTGTTAACTTTAACAAATAATAAGCTGAAGACACAGATGTTTCAGTCTGAATTTGTCTCAGCTATGTGTGTCCACATACTACTAATAAAAATACTTAGCCATTTCTGTGATGACCTTCAAGTATAAGATAAATAACTGAGATTTGAATGTTTCCAAGCAGTCTGCAATGATCACTAACCATGCAATAGAGATGATAACATGCAAAATTAAGATGGTGATGGCTTAGAAAGCACAGGCAACGTTTGCACAAATGAGTTCTAAATATGCAAATTAAAAACTGTTTGAGTATGTCTTATGTCCTGACCATGTGAGTAGACCAACATTGAGTGTCCTGCTTCAAATGACCATTTGGCAATACCAGAAGGCTGTGTCCAGGTGACCTCAAGAATTCTAAAGGAGGTGGTAGTTTAGTCTGGGGAAAAATATATCCAGTCCTCTACTTCACATCAAGATTAAAGCTGACTTTTAATTTTTACACTGGAAATATTCTAACAGCAAGGCTTGTCCAGTTCTAAAATTATGCAGAATGTCATAGTTGTTGAGTCTAGAAATAGTTCATTAATTTTAATTCAATTTTTTAACTGAGGGGGGTGGGGCACAACTTGATTGAATGTTTTCAGCTGCACTGATTCTTAATCACTGTTAATTATCACTGTGTTTTCTGACTAAGTCCATAAGCTGGGCCGTTTCCCCCTTTACTGTTAGTGGTAAAAAGTAACTTGACATGCCGATTCATCTGGTGTCTCATGGAAAGAGGATTGACTCATTCCAACCAAAGACTGAAAACAGTTAATCTTCAATCAGGATTGAATAGCTCGTGAGGTGAAAAAAAGTTCACTCGCTTACTACTGCCCTTAATTTTTTAAGGGTGCCTCGATGGGACGGGGGGAGGGGGGAGACTGTGGTGGCTTAATGGTTAAGATGCTGAACTTGATGACTGGAAGGTCGGCAGGTCAGCAGTTCAAGACCCAAGTGCTGCCAGATGGAGTGAGGCTCCGTCTCTGTCCCAGCTCCTGCCAACCTAGCCATTCAAAAGCAAGACATTGTTATACAGGATTTGGAGGGAAAGGACGTCATGCGTGTCCTGTTCCGACCTATTTTTCCACTATTAAAAACGAACAAAAACCTTCATTCTGAGTAGAACATAACTGAGCATGGCTCCCCAAATGTAAGTCCCACTGAGTAAATCAATATCTGTGTGACTGTGTAAGGATGGCAATCTGATCAATTCTCAATGGCTGCCAATGTCACACTAGCTGCAAAATCCAGGAAGTGGTTATCACAAAACTACTGGGTTCGGAGAGGCCCGCTACAACCACTCGCTCTCTATCCTCCTGAATCTGGAATGGGTGAGCCCAAGAGGATGAAATGCATTTGTATATGGAAAAATCTAGTAATCCTGGTAACTTTTCAGACTCTTAGTTTAATCCAACTAAGTCGTGTTCCCACCAGGTAGTTAAAAAACCAAATCCATATTGTCAGGCCCTTTAGCTATTACACCATCCCTACCTAACTATCCTAGGGACTGCAGGGGCTACGAGGTTAAGATGCTAAACTTGATGACTGGAAGGTCAGCAAGTCAGTAGTTCCAGACTCCCCCCAAGAGTACTGCATGGCAGAATGAGTGCCTGTCTCTGTCCCAGTTCCTGCCAACCTAGCAGTTTGAAAGCAAGAAATTGCAAGTAGATAAACAGGGACTGATTCGGTGGGAAGGTAAACAGTGTTCTGTGCACTCCCGTGTCAAGGCATGCCTGCCACAGGTCCATGGAAACATCTGCAAATGCAGACAGTGCTGGCTCTTCGGCTTTGAAACAGAAGTGAGCACTGAACCCTAGAGTCGGATACAAGTGGCTTTGGAGCAAAGACGACCTTACCTAACTATCACCACATGAACAAAGTATACAGATGGTCAAGGCAAGGCTTGGTTTTAAGTACCACAAACTCCCTTATTCAGTGATGGGTTGTCAAAATTCCTGCTACCCCACCGTGATGTCATGGGCGCAGCCAACGTCATGACGTCGTGGGTGGAACAATTTTTTTTAAAAAAATTAGAATGTCTGTGCATGCGTCAAACCTCTGTTTGACATATGTGCAGTTCCTTTTTTAATGCGCATGCATCAAACCTCTATTTGATGTATGCGCGCTAAAAAATAGAACTGTGCATGTGTCAAATGGAGGTTTGATGCATGCACAGTTCTAGGTGGCCATTTTGGCTGCCTGTAAATACATTTTTGGAAGGTGCTGGAGAGGCGACCGAACCGGTCACCCAGGGGTTTACCAACACCACCCCGGCGACCCCTCCTGATGAGGTGCTACCCGTTCGGGTGAACCGGTCCAAACTGGTAACATCCCATCACTGCCCTTATTTGAAATCTAAAGGGCTGCCAGAAAAGCAAACAGGTGGTTCCTAGATCAAGTCTACCCTGAACTGTTCCTGGAGGCAAAAATGATGAAATGGGAACTGTCATCCTTCAGGCACATTATGAGAAGACAAGACACTTTGGAAAATATAATAACGCTGGGAAAGTTGAAAGGCAGCACAAAAAGTGGAATACGAAATGCTTGATTTCTTAAGGGAAGCCATACATTATAACCTGCAGGAGTTAAGCAGGGCTGTTGACAACTGGACATTTTGGAGTTCTTTCATACATAGGTTAGAGATGATTTTGATGGCAAGAAACAAGAAGAAAGCAACCTTTGCACATGCAACTAATCCAGCTTTGAGAATCAGGAAATGGAGGTTTAGAAAAATGACATCCAGCTGTGTGATAAAGAAGGGAGTTATTATTATTATTATTATTATTATTATTATTATTATTATTATTATTATTATTATTATTATTATTATTATTATTATTATTATTATTATTATTATTATTATTATATTTATATGACCGCACGTCCCCTTTTAAAACATGATAAATAATTAATTGCCCCATCAGTTAATTTCTTCAGCATTCATGCCTTAAGATGCGCTGGACGGCAATTTTTAGCATCCCCAACAGAATAGCATCTCTAATCCATTCATCCGTCCATCTGGCTATGTAGCATTTCACAACTCATCCCCCCCCCCCCCCGGATTAAGGTACACTTAATCTTGCAGCTATTCTAAGCTATGCTTTACAGGTTCTGTCCCTGTCTATTGACAGGTGGTGCAGTATAGTGGTTAATGTGTCAGACAGGGGTGAGAGGGTCTAAATTTAGCCTATAGAGGGATTAAAGATAGTCTGTGTACAAAGAGTGCTCCATAGAATAAACAAAGCAGAAATCCTCACTCACCTTTCCGGCTTCAGTCAAAGATACACCTTGATCAAGACACTTGTCCTCCCCCCCCACCTCCCCAAAGTAATAATCAGAACAAAGCTTAGAACTGCCCTAGGAAGACCAGCCCCCACCTGCTCTTTGCAATAGCTTGATGTGACAGAAGAGGCAGAGGTGGTTAGGACTGGTCTGTTGGCTCTACTTGAGAACTCGCAAGAAGAGCAATTACAGCTAACAATGAAGTCTCCGTCATATGCCAGATCAGATACCAGTGACTTGACCAGGCATGTGACCAGGCCTCTTGGCAATTAGCTAGAATTTGCTTCTATGATTTCCATGATTCCATTTACTCCAGGTAAAACCCCAGGAGGATTCTGCTCATGCTATCTGGAATATGGCAGAAAAAGGTTATAAATCAAATTTTCTCCTGCTGCCTCCCAAACTATGCCAACAGTTTACTGTACAGGTTGTAGTACTACAGAATGATACTTCAGTGGTTATATCTAATACCTGGTTTCCACTGAATAATTATATGATCCAAAACATACAAACCTTTTCCACTCCATCCTTCCACAGAGACCAATGAACAGATATGGACAGATATTTTAGTTGATTTGTAACTGTGGTTTCCTGTGCTGGGTTGTAGTTTGGGATGTATCCTGTTGCTACTTGTTTCTTACTCTCTTCATAAACTTAACCTATACATGGTCAGTAAAGTTGGGGTGGGGAACAGGGCCCTGGATCTCTCTATAGGCTCATGGTGGGCCAGGGGAAGAGAAGCTCTCTGAGTCTGAGTGCGTGCATGTGCATGCGCGCATGTGCATGCGCACATATGTGCTTGTGTCTCTGTGTTGGCTTCAATTAACCCAGCGGGCACGGCTCGCTTATCCCTGCTCCCTCCCTCAAGACCGATCATCCTGTCCTTGAGAAGGCGAAAGGTCATGGAGGCAGATGGTGAAGACCGCAGGGGAGGGGGTGCCCCCCTCCCGTCTCTGCCCAAGCGCCTAAGAGAGAGAGAGAGATGGGCGCAGAGGGGCACAATGGGGAAGAGGAAGGGCGCCCCGCAGAGGCGGCGGCAGGCACTGTGGCAACACACAGCTCATCTCAATCTATCGAAAGACTCTTCCTCATAAAGCAGGGGAGACAAAAGGAAGGAGGGCAATATTATTATTATTATTATTATTATTATTATTATTATTATTATTATTATTATTATTATTATTATTATTGGGTCAGATATTACTCTGGGTTGAAAGAATTTTTGCTGAAGAAACTCCGCTCAGGGGACGCCCGAATGAGGCTCCTTTCATGTCCCCAAGATCCGTTGGTCGTGCAGCCCTCGGGTATCGAAACCCGACCTTCCAATCTATAAGCTCAGCGTCTTAACCACTAGGTCACTGAGGAAGCTGCAGGAGGGCAATAAGGAGCTTTCCTTCAGCACCATCGACGGAGCCCAAACAACAGCAACAGATTAAAAACGAAAGGAGACCGAAACGTAGGACCACGCTGCCCCCCCCCCTTCTCCCGGTGTCTGTCTGGGTTTTCTCCCTGGAAATGAGAGAGAGAGAGAGAGAGAGAGTACACTCTTTCTGGCTATACGCAGATTGCCACCCAGCCCCCATCTCAGCAAAGGGGAACGAGAGAGACGCTCTCCGTGGTGCTGAACATCCTTCCCGCCTCCATCGGATCCTCTGCTGGCCCGGATTAGGCCCTTGATGTCTACAGAAACAAATCCAAGGTACCTGCATGCGTTCGCGGGCGCGCGGGCGGGCGCGGGCGGGCGCTTGGCGTGAACAGGCCACCAATTGAACTAAAAAGGGGGGAAACAAGTCTTTTCCTCGGACACGCAAAGCAATGGAGCCCAAGGACCGTCCACCGCCTCTTGCATGCCTTGTCCAATCATGTGACCGGCGGGAGGGGGGAGGAGGGGGAGGGGGAAAGTGTCCGCTTCATTTCAATGGGCATTTCTCATCATGGCCACATTGGCATGCCCATCGCAGGCGCTGGAGAAGGGGCCTTTAAGACAACGTCCATGTAAAAAGGTCTACGGTATCTCCATACACGAGAAGGGATGGCAGAAGACTCCGGTCGGTCCGTTTCCTCCCAGCCCCGGGTTGCAGATTTCTCCCCCCCCTCCTGCTGCTTAAAATGCAATTTAGCAGAGAAAGAGAGAGATAGAAGCGCGCCTGGCATCCCCTCCCTCCCTCTGCAGCACCCGCGATTCCGATATCCTGTACTGTATACAGTACATCTCTAGGCATGGATGTATTTTGTATTCTCAGGACAATACGGTGCCGAAGGGAGACATCTTGGCGAGAGACGCCTGGAATTGCCAGGCTCTTGCCGACCGTATTTACAGATAGAAAACGGAGACACCGTCACATATCTAGGCATCGCTGACCCCCCGCCCCGCCCCCATCTATATTTAGTCCTCTGCGTGTGAGAAGGATTTCTTAAAGCAACCATAGAAACCATTTATCCAGGCGATCGCTGCCTCCATAGAATTGTAGCAAATGTCTTCCGTGAAGAGAAATTGAATTTATTTCTCGCATCCGTCCACAAGCCGCACACCTCGCAAACCGCCTAGAATCAGTGATGGCGAACCTTGGCACTCCAGCTGTTCTAGAACGTTAGTTCCCAGAAGCCCACGTCCCTGTGAATCCACAAGAATGCGGACGTGCAGTAACCCATTCGTGTGGATTCACAGGGGCTTGGGCTTCTGGAAATTGAAGTTCCAGAACAGCTGGAGTGCCAGGGTTCGCCATCACTGGGCCCCTAGAATCTAGAAAAGCCAATGAATGAATGAATGAATGAATGAATGAAGGAAGGAAGGAAGGAAGGAAGGAAGGAAGGAAGGAAGGAAGGAAGGAAGGAAGGAAGGAAGGAAGGAAGCGGCTTTATTCTCACATTTCCTTACCCGTCACTGTAGAGTTTGCTTAAAATGCTTTTTAAAATGTGAAAATCCGAAACTCCCAGACTCCGGTCCGATTGTCGGTGGCCTCTCCGTGCATCCCCATCGCCTCCCTGGGGGAGCCTCGTCTCTCTCTGGCCGGCTGGACGTGGCTTTTCTCTTGGCATTCACCGCGTGCCTTAATTGTATTGAAATGAAATCAAGGTCCGCTGTGAACACGAAGGGCTCAAGCCAAGCGGAGGAGGAAGAGGAGGAGGGAGAGAAGACGAAAGGCTTGTCCAAAGGCGAAAGGAAACCGCCCGAAGGCCTTGCGGATCGCTGCGGGGTTCTGCGGCTTCGCCTGCTGGGTGCTCATCACGGCTCCTTCGTGCTCTTTCTTCCTCCCTTCCGCCGGAGCAGCCTCCTTCCTTCTGGGAAGGAACGCGACCCCCGGCCTCTCCCTCGGCCCAATCTGGAGCCGTGGTCCTTCCTGGCGACTCCTTCCTCCAAGACCTCGCCAGGCCCTCGGACTCTCGGCACCGTCGTCGTGGCCCGCGATCTGCTTCTCTCCTTGTACGCCTCGCCCCTCGCCTCCAACTCGAGGCCCCTCCTGGCTTCATCTTCTGCACCAGGAGCCCGTGCAAAAAAATAAAATAAAGAGAGAGGCTGGTTTTGAGCGACACCATTTTATACACCAGTAGATTAAAAAAAAAAAAAAAGGCTCCATCTTCCTTCCTTCCTTCCTTCCTTCCAGTGGAGGAAGTCTCGGTGAGCGTTCAGCAGCCAAGCAGAGACGGCTTTGGATCAGGGGTGCCCAAACTATTGCCTGTGGGCCAGATCCAGCCCCTGACACCAATTCATCTGGCCCACGCCACCCTCGACGCTCCTGGAAGTGGAAGCAAAACATGCCCGTAGGAGGGCGGCACAGGCAGGATGAATCGGCATCAGGGCCCGGATCTGGCCCGTGGGCTGTCGTTTGGCCACCCCTGGGTTAAGCAGATAAAATGGCAGCCTAAAATCATCCCATCCTGTTGCAAAACACAAGCAGCCCGAAAGGTTTGGGCACCCCTGCTTTGGATGGAAGATGATGGGCTTTGCTGCCAAAGCGGCTCCCTGGACCACAGCGGCGACGTCGTCGTCGTTCGGGTGGAGTGATGGAGCGACAGATCCGCCCCTGGTTTGCTGGTCGACGGGAGAGGGAGGAGGAGGTGACAAAGAGGGAGTCGCTTGACATCAACAAAACAACAGCCCCCCCGCCCTCCCCCGGCCCTTTCAGCGCCCTCCTGGAGAGCAGCGCCCGTGGATTGTGCGGCAAAATGCCTGGCGATGATGCTCTCCCTCCCTCCCTCCCTCGCCCCCCCCCCCCGCAGCAGCCCGAAGGATGCTGAAAGCAGGATTAGTGGGAGAGCCTCAGCTGCCTCCGATGATGATGAAGGCTCTCTGGGGAACCACAGTCAGGCCGATCAAAAAAGCAGAAAGGGGGACGGGACGGGGGGGGGTATATTGATGGGCTGGGGAAAGAGGCAACGGAAGGACGGGGGGGGGGAGGATATGCTGCCTTCGGAAGAAAGAATAGCGAATGAAGGTGGGGAGAGAGTTTTAAAGAGAAGAGGCACCAGAGGATACAAGATGGGGACGCTGAAAACTGCATTAGGAGGAAGAGGAGGAGGAGGAGAGGAAGGAGGGGGGCTGCGGAGGCGGGGCCCCCCCACTTGACTTCCTTTTTTAAATCAATGGTCGGGAAGATCGCGAGGCTCCTCTGTGTACATCAGGGATTCTCAACCTGCGGCCTGTAGGCCAGATGCAGCCCACGACACCATTTCATGTGCCCCCCCTCCACCACACCAGGAAGTGCCATGTGGTGGAGGAAGGGCAAAATGCCCATCCAGCCCCCGAAGCTGCCTGAGGGAACGTGACCCAATGGCCCCCCGGATTTAAAAGGTTGAGAACTCCAGGTGCACATCATCTTCTATACAGACTTAAGCAGAAGGATTGAGCAGCAGCGTATCGGTGTGTGAAATGAGCGACTGAAGTGGCTCAGTGGTTAAGACGCTCACCTTGTTCGCTCGAAGGCCGGCAAGTCAGCAATGCAAGACCCGGGTACTGTATGGCGGAATGAATGCCCGTCTCTGTCCCAGCTCCTGCCAATCTAGCAGTTAGAATGCAAGACATTGCAAGTAGCTCAATAGGGACCACTTCGGTGGGGAAAGATCTTGGGAACATGAAAGGAGCCTCATTCGGGCATCTTCCCCTGAGCTGAGTCCCCCCAGTAAACCCCTTTCAACCCCAAAAGCATCATTGTGTGCTTCTGACATGAGAAATAACAACATTCTGTGAAATGCCATATATATATATATGTAGCGTCGTGTAGGGTCAATATATGTTGGCAGAAACATAAGACACACGTGGCCATTTATGGCCTCGCCACGTCAACCAGCCTGCTGGTTGTTTAAATGGGTCATGGGTTATGACAAGTCAAGGATACAGGTCGAAAAAGGAAAGGGGAAGAAAAGAGGGGGTCAAAAGAATAGCATAAATTCCCCCCAACCTAGAGATAAATATTGCCTTTCTCTGTTTAATCGAGAAGGGAAATTAGCCAAGACAGGATTTGATCGCATTATTTACGCATCCACGGACAGCCTTGTTGCTCGCGGAGCTCTCTTGGGGGGGGGGCAGGAGGATGGAGAGGAAAGCAACCCAAAGTCCCGGCTGAACGAACACACACACACACACACACACACACACACACACACACACACACACACACACACACACACACACACACACACACACACACAGACACACACACACACACACACACACACACACACACACTCCGCCCCAACAGCCTTTTCGCAGGCAGGCATAGTAGTTCTTTGGGGAAAGGCGTAGCCCACCCACCCACCCACCCACCCTAATCCTGAGTCAAATACCCAGCAAATTATGGCCCATGGGCCGGATCCAGCCCCTGATGCCAATTCATCGCTCCTTGTCGCTCCCAGAAGTGGAAGTAAAAGGGGCCCATCCAGGTGCATTTTATTTCTGCTTCTGGGAGAGACAAGGGCAGTGTGGGCCAGATGAATTGGCATCGATGGCTGGATCTGGCCCACGGGCCATAGTTTGGGCACCCCTGGTTTGAGCAGGGGAAATGACAGCCTGAAACCTATCGCATCCTGTTGCAAAACAGATTGCAAGGCGCGTTTTGCTTCCTGTGGGAGGAACCATGTGACTGGCCCACTGAACCACAAGACCGGCCCATGGCCTGAGAAGTTTGGGCACCCCAGACCTAAGGATGACTCTCCAACTGGCACGTGCGGGAGGGGTGAAATGAGAACAAAACAAGGGAAGAGGCTGCCCAGGAGTGTGCTCGTGTCTGCATGTCTGCATGGGGAGTGTGTGTGTGTGTGTGTGTGTGTGTGTGTGTGTGTGTGTGTGTGTGTGTGTGTGTGTGTGTGTGTGTGTGAGAGAGAGAGAGAGAGAGAGAGAGAGAGAGAGAGAGAGAGAATCAGAAGTAGAAAGGCTGTTGAGTGTGGACAGAGCAGAGGAGGGTTGGAGGTTTCTGGTGGGGCTGGAGGCCAAGATGGCCTCCTCAAAGGTGCCTTTGGACAGCAGACTCGTGGCGGCCCATGTTGGGGTTTCAAAGGCAGACTTAAGCAAAGGCTTTACCATTGCCTCCCCCTCTCTCTCTCACACACACACAAACGTAGGTGAGTTTTCCATGGTCAATGGGAATCTCCCACTTTCCTGAGTCTTACAGTAGGGGTACCCTATCTACGGCTGGTGGGCCCTGACACACATTCATCTGGCCCACACTGCCCTCATCGCTCCCGGAAGTGGAATTATAATGCACACACACATGCCAGGTGAATTGGCATTGGGGGCCGGATCTGGCCCATGGGCTGTCATTTGGGGCACCCCTGGTTTGAGCAGGGGAAATGACAGCCTAAAATCTATCTCATCCTGTTGCAAAATAGATTGCAAGGCGCTTTTTTGCTTCCGCTTGCGGTGGGAGGAACCACATGACCGGCCCGCGGCCTGAAACATTTGGGCACTTCTGTTTTAAAGGTCAACACTCTGGTGGGCGCAATCCTACAAGCATGGACCTGGGACTCCATCACCCTGCGCTCTGTGAGCCTGACTCCTGCTTTAGTGTGGCTAACGCATTCCAAATCGGTTCCAAGAGTCCCCTCCTCCCAGGCGAGGGTCTTTACGCCTCTTGCAGGGGGGTTGGTGGAGGGAAGGGGGGGGTCAAGGCCAAGAGGAATGGTTTCGGAGGCAATGCTGGTAGGAAGCTTCTGGAGCGTGGCGAGGTAGCGCCTGCTTGGTCCCCAGGATCTGCACTTTCCCCCCTCGGTTGGTAGATAAATGGAAAGGAAACCAACCCTTAAAACAGCAGAGCCACCCCTCGTATTTGCGCCTGCCTCGCGGTCCTTCACCGTGCGCTAATTTTAGAATTGAATTTCCCTTCCATATTTTGCTTCAAGCCATTTCGATCGAGCCCTTATTTATGCTGGGCTACGTTCGTTGCGTCAACTCTCGTTGTGGGTGTGGGCAAAACAAAGGCAGCTGAAGGCGGATACAGTGAGTGTGTGTGTCTGTGTGCGTGCGTGCGTGCGCAGAAGAGGAGATGCTACCCGGCGCACGAGGCTGGGGTAAGGATAAGCCATCGAAGCGACGAAAGACATGCTCATCAACAGCACCAACAGTAACAATCATAGCCAAGCCTTTCCGACGTTTCCTTCTAAAACAGGGGTGCCCAAACTACCACCGGGGACCGTATCCAGCCCCCCCCCCCCATGCCAATTCATTCTCCCACGAAGCCCTCGTCGCTCCTGGAAGCAGAAGTAAAACGCACCTGTATGGGCGTGTTTTACTTCTGCTTCCAGGAGCGACGAGGGCTTCATGGGCCGGATAAACTGGCATTGGGGGCCGGATCCAGCCCCCGGGGCCATAGTGACCGGCCCCCTGAACCACATAACCAGCCCACGGCCCGAAAAGTTTGGGCACCCCTGTTCTAAATAGAGAACCAATTCATTCTAACTCTCACATATCAATGTAACTACTCAAAGAGCCAGCCTTATTGTTCAGTTTCAGCATCTATAACAAACGGGGGGGGGGGGGGGGATAGAAATAAGACTCGTGGTACCTTTAAAGACTTCCGCTTGCTCCGAAACTTCTTTTAGGGCCTCGAACCAAACAAGCCCCCGGGCTGGACCTTCAGGAACCTGCGCCAGTGGAGGGGGTGTCACGGAACCGGATAGGGGGCTCGGGGCAGGGGCTGGGGGCTCGCTTTCTGCCACCTTCTCTTCCCAAGATTTTCCAGAAATCGTCCACCTTGCCTCCCAGGATTCCCCTCCCGGGTGGGCCACATCTGTAGTGGTCAATAACTTAGCAGAGCCAGCTGGGAGTAGCTACTGAAGGAAGGCCGGACTCAGAAACAAGCGGATCCCTCGCTTTCCCTTCGCTTGACCATTAAAGGAAACCTGTGAGAGGGAGGCAGGAGGTCAGAAGAATCGTCCAAGCCTCTCCAAGGATAATTCGGCCATATTAGACAGCAGGGCGTTCAAAGTGGGATTTCCAGTGGTTGAACGCAGACTCCCCCCCCTCTCCCCCTCCCCCAAATTAAAGCAAAGGCACCTGGATCTCCAGGGCAAAGAGGAGGATCCATTGTCCCACTTTCTCTAGTTATGATCTGTGGGAAGCGAAGCCAGATTTCCCTTTGCTGGTGTGGCTTCAGGGAAGTAAAGGTAAAGGTTGTCCTTGCTCCAAAGCCAGCCGTATCCGATTCTAGGGGTCAGTGCTCATCTTTGTTTCAAAGCCGAAGCTGTCTACTTCTACAGACGTTTCCGTGGTCATGTGGCAGGCATGTCTAGACACTGGAGCGCACGGAATGCTGTTTGCCTCCCCACCGAAGTGGTCCCTATTGATCGAGTTGCAATTTCTTGCTTTCGAGTACTCGGGAATCGAACTGCTGACCTCCCGTAGCCACTTGAGCCACTGAAGTCCTGTGGCTTCAGGAGCCCCACAGAAATTGAGTCACCAGTTCACCCTATCGCAGTGATGGCGAACCTTGACATTCGGGCTCTTCTTGGACTTCAATGCCCAGAAGCCCAAGTCCCTGTGAATCCACACGAATGGGCTTCTGGGAATTGAAGTCCAAGAACAGCTGGAATGCCAAGATTCGCCCTTACTGTCCTTCGGGGACAAAGGATCGGTCACTTTCTATGAAAAACAACCGTAAAGTAACCTAGGGGATTGGCCTCCCTCTCCGCTCACAGCAGCCTTCCCCACCCCCCCAAGACAACCGGAGCGAGAACGTTTAGAAGAAGTGAATTTCAGGCAGGGGGAGGGATACAGTGGGAGCAGAGGTGCGTGGGCGGCTTCAGGGGGCAGGGGGGCAGGGGGTCACCTTGGTAGGCCCCAGGGTCTGCCCAGCTGTCTCGCCCTTGAGACCCAAATGCCACCACGCAATTTTGGGTCGAGGGTCGCATTCAGACTCCAGTTCACCCTCGGGGTGCAGAATAATTGAATGGGGAGGAGGGGGAGAGATGCCCAGCTCATGCCCTCCATTTTCAAGGAATCAGTTGACAGCTGATTGGGGGGGGGGGGTTGGATCCAGATGTTGGCCTACTTCAGCCTTGACCCATTGAACATCAGTGGGACTGAGGTTAGAGATGAGGACGTGAAGTCCCATAGAATTCAAGGGAGCAGCTCAAAGAAGGACTTAACTCACACACCCCTATTTTAGATCCAGCCAGTATTTGGCCAAATGAAATAAAACCAGCCTATATGAAAGGGATTGTTTGAATAATGTGAATTATAAATAAAGAGAATTGAATTCTGTTCCTTAGAAGGGGAATATTCAAGTCCATCTTATTTTTTAAAAAAATACATATTTCCGCCCATTTTCCGGATTTGGTGCTAAATTAATTCTCTGTGTATTGTTCTGAGTTACTGTGCGTGGTAAAATATAAATTAACATGGTCAGTTTTATACCCAATTACCCCGAAATAAACCCTACTGAACTCAATGGGACTTTACGAGTTCCGTTTTCATTTTGGTTTACCGCCAGCCATACTTTCAAACTGATTCGCCTCCACGGAGGAAAATCTTATTGTTTTAAACAATAGCAGGTAAGCGATGATAAGATCATTGTTATGCTTTGGATGTGATGATTCAGCTTGCAAGAGAAGTTTGTTTGGCAAGCATTTGCAATGGGGGGGGGGGAGGCAGGTTTTGCAGCAGATTTGAATAATAACAGGGGATTTCGTCAATTGAAAAAAAGATACAGTGGTACTATTCTGTTAGGCTAGCCAATTATTGTGTGTCTATGTCTTTGATGTGTATATAAATTTATGCCATGAGGCCTCACTCTTATGTCTGATGAAGTGGATATACGGGAGCTAGTCTTTAAGGTGCCACAACATTTTTTGTCTTTTTTTTTTTAAATGTTCTGTTTTGTTTACTCTCAGATATTTTCAAAAGGAGTTTGGCTTGTTTTTGAAAGAAGAAGAAGAGATTGAGGGAATGAAATAAGATTTTTAGGCTTTGAAAATAATAATAATAATAATAATAATAATAATAATAATAATAATAATAATAATAATAATAATAATAATAATAATAATAATAATAATAATAATAATAATAAAATTTTATGTCAGAAATTATTCTGGGTTGAAACTGCTAGGTTGGCTGGAGCTGGGATAGAGATGGGTGCTCAATCCGCCATGGGTCTCGAATTGCTGACTTGCTGGCCTTTCAGCTAACAAGGTGAGCTTCTTAACCACTAAGCCACCGCAGAAACAAAATCCTATACAGATGACTAGGATCCCCCCCCCCCCCCCGCAAATACCATGTTGTTTTGATTTAGCAAACATTTAGGGAATTCGTAATCTCGAAATTTCATTTTTCTGCCAGTCACATTCAGTGATATTATGGGACAAAGCTGATGAAAAGTGCATTGCGTAATGTTTTCACCTGGGCGGAAGAGGCACCCGAGGAGTTGCAATGCATCTCACTGGAAATCGTGTGAAAGTGACTGTTGCACTCTACAGGTTCCAAAAGTCTATCTAGGTGACTCTTCTCTTCCATAAACAGTGAGGGCACCAATCCCGGGCCTCCCACGACAAAAATTGTGTTTTTTCCAGGATTCCTGCCATCCCCAGCAGCAAAAGATGAAGTTTTGTCAATGGGACAGAGAAACTGTCCCGGGGGCAGGAGATGGAGAGCAGACCTTTTCAAACGGAAAGCGGTCCTTCTCATCCTTCCGTAGGCTAGTCCAGTGATGGTGAACCTTGGCACTCCACGTGTTCTTGGACTTGTAATGTTTTTTTTATTACAATTCACCTTCAGCAACACACACACACACACATTTGAAAATGTCAAACAGCACTTCCAATATGTAGCTAATCACGTAAACAGATTTGTTAGTTAGTGACTAATGACACGGAAATATTTCAGTATTAAAGATGCTTTTGCTTTCACTTTCTTCAAGATTCCTGAATAAAGCTTTGCTAAACTGGAAATTATAGACCTATAGAGAATGGAATAATGAAGAACCTTTGGGAACATATTCTCCTCTTTGTTCTCCAGCTCTCACCTTGGGTGCACCTTATTTTTAAAAATATAGATCCCCTGCCCAGTGGAGGCCAAAATATCCTTTTACAGCACATCAGAATTTGTACAGCACATTGGTCAAGATATATACAGTACAGGCATGTGCATGTGAGTCTATAGCTGTATATGGCTAGATGTAGGCATTTAAAAGGTATGTGTGCTTGCACAAATGGAATGCTCTGTTCTCTGCTTCCTCCTTTTGCTTCCTGGACTCTGGGTGTGTAAATCGTGCGTGTTGGGCCTCCGTCGTCCCTCCAGCCAATTAGCAAAGCCCTCTCTGGACTGCAGAGCATCTATCAGCAGAGCATCCCATTTCGCCTGACTTTGATTGATTGGGATCCAAATTCATTTGACAGCAATTAATTTTTGGAATTAACTGCTTCCCTTCTCCTCGTGGCCACGGCCTCCTTTCTCCACCCCAGCCACCCCCCTCTGCCCCTCCAGCACCCTGGGATGGCCTCTCCGCACCAGGTCCGGCCCAGGCAGATGGGAATCTAATCAATATTTGTAATTCATTTCTTTGGAGCACAAAGCTATCAATCACTCTGTCATGATGGAAAAGGCCCTCCCCCTCCGATGAAAAGAAGAAGAATTAAGGCAACCCCCCCCCCCGTTGGGGTTGGGGACCAAGTCCGGCGGGCCGGAAAGGGCTGTCAGTTTAACAACAGCATGACAAAGGGGAGGTTGCTTGCTGGGCTCTGGCAGACATGACAATTAACTTCCCCTTTTATTCTTCAATCTAGCAGATTTTCCCCTCCACTGCTGAGCTTTTCTGTCTGTCCTTCTGTCCATTTTGCCCTTCCTCCTCCACATGGCACTTCCTGAACATGTGGAGGTGTCGTGGGCCATATCCGGCCCGTGGGCCACAGGTTGAGAATCCCTGGACTCTAGAGACAATAACACCATGCCTGTCTTTCTCTGTTTTCTCTCATTGGTCAAGATCACACATTTATTTATTTATTTATCTATTTATCGATCACATTGTTAGGATACATGTATTGGTGTTTGCTCCAAGAGCAAAAGATGAGTATACCTTTAAGGCTCTGCAAGTAACTCCAGCCAGGTGTTATGATTAAGGCTCAGCATGTAGGATAAATTGAGGCAACAGACTCAGCCCCATTGCTCTTGTGCCATTTTACCTTCGTGCCGTTGCTTGCTTCGTGTCAGTTTGTTGCCATCGTATGCTGTAGCCTGCCTGCCGTCTGACACTGCTGATGCCATCGTCGCCAGCTAACTGTTGGACTGCGTTTGTCGTTTGCTTGGTATGTTTTTGCCTTGCCGACTGCAAGACTGAGATAACATGCCGATACCACATTGTGGTGCCTTTGATGAAAGACTCTGAAACTTGAGAGAGAGAGCTTGCTATCTTCGAAGCCAACCTTCAAGGAGCAGATAAGGTTTGGACTGTGTTTGATTTACTATCAGAGGATAAGCGTGTGAAGCTTCTCATAGACTTTGTATATAGACTTGCTGCAGCACATGGTCTGAGTTTAAGACATGTGTAGCCTTGCACTTCGTGCCTTGTTGTATATAGTGTAAATATAGAAACTCCTAACTACCCAAGCTGAGAGTTTGTTTTGTACTGCATCCAACCAAACACTCTCACACTCTGTGGTGTGGCCGTTAGTCAGCCACTTCTAGCACTCAGCTGATTCAATCTCCATCACACATTTCTACAGCCGCCCCCTCTCCAAGGTGACTCCAGGCGGCATACACATAAAACATAACAAATAAAACTTGATAAAACCTGTAAGACGCCTAGAGTCGCTTTTGTAAGAGGATGCGACATAAAAGTCTAAAAATTAAATTAAATTAAATTAAAACTTACAAAAACATTTTAAAAAATAACATTAAAATTGAGTCATTTAAATTTAAAAAATTAAAAAAAACTTTTTAAAAAATGCCCTCCCGATGCCTCATTACACAATTTACTAAAACTGACAGCCTGGGCAGTTGTTAAGCAAGCCAGGGGTGGCGGGGGGTGGGTGGGAGTGCTACCTCCCCAACCGTCCCCCAACTCCACTGTGCCAGTCAGGTCTTAAGACTCTTTTGCAAGGATAAAAGCAATGCCTGGAGGTGAAGTTCGGTTGGCAGGTGGTTTCACAGGGCCGGAGCAGACCCAGAGAAGGTGGGTGGGTGGCTGGTTGGTGCGTGGCAATACCCGCCCCACAGAAACAGCACCCCAGCATCTAGAAAGTTCTGGCTTGGTGGGGGGCTGTGGCGGAAATCTAGTGTAGCTGCCGGGTGACATACTTCTGCCCACCTGGGGGGGGAGCAATCCCCGGGGCGCACCGGGACTTGTCCCTGTGTCCCAAAAGGCCAGCACGGACCTGTTTACTGCACATACTTTAAAGCTACCCCACATAAGCTCTAACTCCAAGATCTCTTGCCCTCAAATTTATCTTCCTGCCTGTTGACCTGGATGAGCCCATCTATTCCCCCAAACTTATGCGAGTGTTTTTAGATATAGCAACGTTATTTAGAGCGAAGGTTTTCAAAGCTGTGTACAACAATGATAAAATGTACAATATATACAATACATAAGATTATAAGATAGCAGTCCTACTTGATAAGGAAGAGCCTATTTGTACGGGTAAGAGGAACAGATCTAGTTTAACATTCGTTTTCATGGAATAAAATTCACTACCATAAAATGATTTCATAACCTATGGGGGTCACCTATAACTCACAGGGGCCAGGCAAGGCACAGCTGTGAAATAGACCATGCTTACTCATGTCTAATGAATGGAAATGGAAGCGCATCCACTGCAGCCTCACACCCATGTTACCGCTTTGCTCTACATGACTTTGCCTTGGTGCTCCCTGCTTGCTGCTTCCTTTCATATGTTTTTCGTTTGTTTCTAAAATGTTGATTGCCACACACACCGTCCAGAGCAGGCGAACAGAAAGGTCGATCTTGGTCTATTGGTAGGTTACTGAGAGATCTTCCTTAGGTCCCCATTGGGTTTCTATGCATTGCTAACCAATGGCAGCAACCAAAACCAGGTCTGGGATTTTGTGGCTCAAGTTGCTTAATTTAGCACAAGTTCCTGGGTTCAGAATTCTTTCACTATGCCTTTGGCACCAGACTCCAGTAAACAACACCCCTGTAAGTTGGCCATACCGTGATTGGGTTCCATGGCGCCCAACCTTTGATACGCCAAATACTTTGGACAAAGTACTTTACATCACTGATTATGGGTCTTAAAGATATTTCCCTTGATTAGCATAACAGCTATGCTCATTGCCATTGGCTGCAACTTTTATCCAAGAATGCATTGTTTCCTGAAGCAGGAAAAAATGCCATTGGTGTGAATTTGTTTAAGGTGGATCCCAGATTGCCATGAAGTGACCCACACACTAGGATCATGGAAGAGCCATCTCCTGTGGCACATATGAAATGAGACATGCAGGATTTCACACCGGGACTGCAATGGACTGCAGCAGCCTTGAGGTTATGGATAAGGTGCGCCTTCACAGTCCATCCATCTGGCATGGCCTCTTCCATCTCCATGACCGTTGGGAATCAGAGTTCCTCCTCCACTCATTTTGCTGTTGGGCCCAATAGGATGGTTTCCAGTGGTGTTTCCTCCACCTATAGCCATTGGCCCCTTTAGGGAGCCAGGTTAGTTAACTACCGCCCAACACTTGGCGTTGAGCTGCTGGCTGTACGGTCTAACTCCATTACCATAGCAGGATGTAACAGCTATGCTATACAAATAACAGCTATGCTATACTATAGCTAATGCCACAAAGACGAGAGAGGGAGATTGGCTAGAATCCTATTAGTCTTCACACAAGGTTTGTGTAACTTGCCTTGGCCACCAGATTACACAAACCATGGCATGTATTTCCAATTTCATACATAGCCATGTGTCCAACTCTCCAGCTGAGAGATCTTGTCAGCCATAACTAGCCATGGCAAAGGTTTGTAAAAGTCAAGCAAAAGTAGCTCATCTCTATTTCTCTATTAAAATCCCCAAACCCAGCAGAAAAACAAAGTAAGCTACAGTATCAATAAGTCCAATAAATGATGATCATGGCACTGTTTTTCTAAATCTGCCAATTAATTCTACTTCCACCCTGTATGATTTCTATTACAAATGACCTTCCTCTACGTCTAGGCCAGATGTGGAACTGCCAAAATGAAGCCACCTTTGGTGAATTCATTTCTATGGTTCTTTTCACCTGACCCAGTGTGAGAAAGATTAGCCAGCAACACAAAGTTACCAGGGTACACCCGAGTGTGGTTCAAAAATACCACAATCTTTGAGGAGGATCTTTCTGTGTAAGAATGGTACTTTCAAAGTCTTTTAGATCAAATGCCAACAGCTTTTAAGTCAGTGGTGCCCAAACTAAGGCCCAGTGGCCAGGTGCGGCCCCCAACGCCAATTCATCCAGCCTGCGAAGCCCTCGTCACTCCTGGAAGTGGAAGTAAAACATGTCCATACAGGCGCATTTTACTTATGCTTCCAGGAGCGATGAGGGCTTCACGGGCTGGATGAATAGGAGTCGGGGGCCGCACCCGGCCCTCAGGCCTTAGTGACCGGCTCCCCGAATCACCTGATCAGCCCACGGCCCAAAAAGTTTGGGCACCCCTGTTTTAAGTGAACATTTTGTTCTCCTAGCTACTAAACGTTATAGCATTAAAATCTGATTTCTCTTAGTCTTGTGCCTTGTCTGGGGTGGGTGGGTGGGGGACATGTTTGTTCAATTAGGCAGCAAAGCAGCACATGGCACATCATGTCCAAGGCTGTCACATTTGGTGCCTGATTTACACAAGCTAGGTAAGAGGACCTCAGATTATAAGATTTTTAGAAGGTTGTAAATGCTTCAGATGTGAACTATCTTCGTCATGATCTATCACCATCATTTCACATTTCTATTCATCCTTTCTTCCAATGAACTAAAGGCAGGATGCCAAGATCTCCTACTGTAAGGATTTGCAGCTGCTGCAGCCCTATAGGACTGGAGACCTGCAGCCCTATAGGACTGGGATTTGAACTCTCTCTAGTCCCATACTGACCAGTAAACCTTGCTGGTTTACAAGTGTATGTGCCGATCATACAGTTACATTAAAGTTTATAAAAAATAAATCTTCTGTGTTAAGTGGTCAGCTTAATAGTGATATGTAGACATTGAAGCATTGGCAGGAAACTTCAAAGGTTTCCTTTCCATGATGTGAAACAAATCCAGATCTCGTAACTGGCTGACTGTGGAGCCATCTGGGCACTTACGGCAGTGCTACTGACCTGAACATTGCAAGCTGTCCCCAAATCTGAAATAATTGTGGGTGAGGACAAAGTGGCAAAGCTTGGTGGTATCCTGCCAACAGTACCCTTCTGCTATTTGCACAGAATAACCAGGCAGTATCTATGTCATAGTGACAACTCTGTGGCAGAATAGAACAGTTATCTAATGTAAAACTTGAGAAATTAGCTTTCTTTCTTTTTCTTTTTCAGATTACGGTTCCCAGAAACCCTACAGCCTACAAGGACAGCAGCTCTGATGCGTGCAGTAAACCCATTTGTGTGGATTCACAGGGGGATTGGACTTCTGGGAATTGAAGCCCAAGAACACCTGGAGTGCCAGTAAACCCATTTGTGTGGATTCACAGGGACTTGGGCTCCTGGGAATTGAAGTCCAAGAACACCTTGCTTGCCAAGGTTCGCCATCAGGGCTCTAGAAGAATAAGCACAAGGGGACAAATGGACTGTAGCAGCTGCACATGGTGAGTTGCAAGGTGTTCCCATGGAGGAACTACTACACTCATGAAATCACAGATCCTTAAGAAATTTGAGGTATTGTTGTAAACTACTAGCTAGTCAAGAGCTTGTCATTCCCTTTGAGATATAGAGAAGTTTTCCAGAAAAGTAATGACCAAAGAAGGTTTACAACATTTTGTCACCCATGGCAAGGCAAGCAGACAGTTTTGTTAGGAAAGATTGCCCCATCACCACCATGGAACAGCCACAGAAGTTACACGAATGCAGAAGCTTCTTATGGGGCATTCTTGCAGGGATTGCTCCACCTCATCAGCAACACAAATCGAGTTGAGGAAATTCTGTTGGGAAAGTGGCCTTGACCAGTAGCTTGGCTCACCCAAATGCAACTGAACACTAGGTAGCCCCAATGAAATTTATCCCAGAACACTGTAAGCTGCCCTGAGTCACCTCGGCGAGTGGGCGGCAATATAAATATAAATAAATAAATAATAAATAAATAAATAGAAGCACCCAGAGGAAGAAAATCGATAAAGATGATGCAAATAAAGGACAGCAGTGGTCATTTTGGAAAAGTGGGAAATGGGTGGTTGCGGGGGAGGAGAGGGAAATACCATCTTTATGTCACTGAGATCTAACGATTTACTCACTCACTCGCTCGCTAGCCAAGAGTGCCAACTCAAGGGCATACAGTATACACATATACTGTACTGTAATTCTGCCTCTCAGTCTACAACGGAGCTGTCTATGGTGCTGAAGGAAACACACAAATCTGTATCAACTGCAGATATTATTATTTTTTAAACCCCTTTGTGACCTCAAGAGGGACTCCCGGGACCAACATTCACTTCACAAAAGAAACAAACAGAGGCCCATAAATCTCACAGCCTACATTTGTGATGGTCGAGCTTATTTGATGTTCTTTATTCATGCATATAATAACTGGAGGACAGAATTTACTAAATGAAGGGGGGGATAGGGAGCGGTCTACATTTTTGCAAGAAAATCCATAATTTGAACCCCAGAAGGTTGGTAGAGAGCATTTGAGTAAAAATCAAAGAAGAAAACAAGAGAAACCTATTAGGGAAAAGGGAATGGCTCCTTGAGTGATGCTCCCTTGAGATAAACAAACATTCAAAAAAGAGAGAAAGCAGTAATGGAAACTTCAACTGCACTGATATCTGCTAGAATTAAAACACTCCAGGAATGTAAAGGCATTTTACTTCCACTTCTGGGAGCGACAAGGACAGCGCAGGCTGGATGAATAGGCATCGGGGCCCGGATCTGGCCCATGGAACATAGTTTGAGGGCCCCTGCATTAAATGATCAATTTTGAACATTTAGCACCCTCAGGGTCAATTGCAGTGACCTGATGCACAGTTTCCAGGTCTTGCTGTGGGACAAGATAAAGTAGGAAGATTGTTCCTGCGTTGTAAGCTGCAAACTTGATTCATGTGGATGAGAACAGAAAAGGGATCTATGGGAAAGGATGCACAGGAAAAACCAGAGAAGACAAAGGGCTACAGAAAGAGCTACGCAGTGATAAAAACTGCATAGTCATAGTACTGTGTGTAAAGACAAGAGAAAAATCTTTCCTTCTTGCCTCTCTTATTCACGGCAATCCAAGATCCACCTTCAACAAATCCACTCCAATTGCATTTTTCCTGCTTCAGGGAAAATGCATTCTCAGATACAAGTTGCAGTTACCGCCACAGAATAAATACTGATTTTGCCACACAGACATGGAAGATGGGGAGAGGGACAACATGACATGAAAGAGTATAGCTACACACACACTTAGTGGTGAGGGATCAATTTCTTAGGGAACAAGAGCATGGCTTCAGCAGCTGATGGCCACATCTCATGCTGTGCAAAATGGACCACATATGTAAACCCAGAGCCATTTCTGATCCTGTGTCCCATACTAATACGCATGCATGTGAGCGCATGCACACCCATTCCCACAGGGTAGCAAGACATGTTTCTAAGCATCCTTCCCAAATTCTCCTTTTGTACTTAAAAGAATAGGGCATTTATCACAGGACTGCGCGTATGACAATCTCACCACCCCACCCCAACATCTTTACATTTCTTCCTCTTCCCCTTCCTCCACTCCCAACAGCCGCTGAGTCGTCATTACCTTCATGTTTGAACTGCAGAACATCCCAAGCTGTTTCTTCTTGGTGAAAAGGGAGAAAGGTAGAAAGACAGAGAGAAGGGAGGGAGAGAGAGAGAAGGAAGGAGGGAGTGACGAGACGTCTGGCAAACAGACAAATACAACCCAAGTGAGAGAACGATGGTCTTCGCCATGAGCTGATGGGTGACACCCAGGGTGTCGGATGTTGCCTTTCCAACCAGAATGAGGCCAGGAGCATGTATGTGTCTGTGTCCCTCTGTGCAAATTTAACCCTTTGGCAACAAATGGCTGAAAACATTTCCTGTCTTCTTACGCAAAAAAAAAAAAAAAAAAAAGGGGGGGGGGGACAGAAGGTCGACCAACACAGAATAGGAAGGAAATCTCAGCTTCTGCCAAAAGTCTGATCTGTTTCCAAGAAAGGTCTGGTCCCTGACTCAGCCTAAGAGAAGAGGATGGTATTTCCTGAAAGGTAGGGGGATTGTTTTGGGTGTTTGATTTTTTTAAATTGACAAAGTGATTATACATATAAGTTTTAAAAACCCTTTGAAAGCCCAAAGTAGCATTACAGAAATGAACACTTTGTTTATACATGGCTTTTTAAAAATCAGGGCCGTAAGGCTGCAGGCCGACAACCAAGTAACCTGGGGCCATAGGACCGTGATGGCAAACCTTGCAATTCCAGGTGTTCTTGGACTTCAATTCCCAGAAGCCCAAGTCTCTGTGAATCCACACGAATGGGTTTACTGGCACTCCAGGTGTTCTTGGACTTCAATTCCCAAAAGCCCAAGTCTCTGTGAATCGACACGGATGGGTTTACTGGCACTCCAGGTGTTCTTGGACTTTAATTCCCAGAAGCCCAAGTCTCTGTGAATCCACACAGATGGGTTTACTGGCACTCCAGGTGTTCTTGGACTTCAATTCCCAGAAGCCCAAGTCCCTGTGAATCCACAGGCATGGGTCTGCAGACTTTTTTATTTTACCATGGGTCCCAAAATAGAGACTGAACTGAAACAACTAAAGACATTTTTGCGTTACATTTTTATTTTTTTTAATCTGCTGTTGAATTAGTGGAGCATCTAGAATGAGTGTGTTAAGATAGGCAAATGTGTATCATTCACCTGATAAGCACAGCAAAGTTTAAGGAAGATGTATGTTAATGTACAGTCAGCTTCAGGGGCCATTAGGTGTCGGTTTGAGCATGCTCTACCCTTTTGTGAATGAAGACAACCCTCTATTTGCAAGGAGAATTGCACGTAGTTGGGAGAGGGCACTGTCTGGCCGGATATCCTGGTACGGTAATGGAGTAGAAGACTGTACGGCCAGCGACTCAACACCGAGGGATGAGCAGAGGTAAATAACCTGAGTCCCTAAAGGGGCCAATGGCTAAGGGCGGAGGAGCCCCTTCAGGTGGGGTGAGGGTCCCCCTCAGTGGAGGAAATGCCACTGGAAACTATATTAGGCCCACAATGAGTGGAGAGGAACTGTGATTCCCAGCGGTCACAGAGGAGGCGGAAGAGGCCATGCCAGATGGACTGGCAGTGAAGGCGCACCTTGATCATATCCTCTAAGGTTGTGGCAGTCCATTGCAGTCCTGGTGTTAAACCCTGCATGCCTCATTTCATGTGTTCCACAGGAGGCGGCTCCGAGATCATAGTGTGTGGGTTACTTCATGACAAGCTGGGATCCACCTTAAGCAAATTCACACCAATGGCATTTTTCCTGCTTCAGAAAAAATGCATTCTTGCATACAAGTTGCAGTCGACAACGATGACTGTTGGCTGATTTTTCCAGCGGTTTCTCCCACGAGAGCATCATTTCTGTTTACATTCTGAACATGTACCAAGGCCCTCTGCTACGGAATGATGCCCTCGCTCTCTGTGTGCTGATTGGGGATGGTGTATATTGCATTCTCCATGGCAACAGATAACGTTGCTAGGAGACAGATGAAGGGGGGAGAGGGGGAGAGATGCCCCAAAGCCTCCCTACCCCTCCTCTTCCTCTCCTTCACCCAACTGCCTTTGAAACATTGCTATTGAAACATAGTAAGCATAATTACAGCTATCATTCTACAACACAGGAAGTAGCAGCTTTGGAAACAGCGAAATTTAACAAATAAAATATCATTGGATACTAAATACTCAATGAACACATAATGTATGGGCTGCAGTGCCTCAGTGGTTAAGAAACTCACATTGTTAGGTGGAAGGCTGGCAAGTCAGCAGTTCGAGGCCCAGGAACTGCATGATATCTCTGTCCCAGATCCTGCCAACCAAGCAGATCAAAAGCAAGAAATTACAAGTAGATAAATAGGGATCACTTCAGTGCGAAAAGATCTTGGGGGATATGAAAGGAGTCTCATTTGGGCATCCTCTGAGTGGAGTTCATCCAGCAAAAGTCCTTTCAACCCAGAGTAATTTCTGACACAAAACTATTATTAACACATAAGAAAAAGACAATCATGTAAGTGTTCCCTTTGCTTTGGCAAGTTCCCCATCACGCACCTGATCTTGCACCAGTGGCAACAAGGGTCACATGATGGGGAACTGACAAAAGGATAGTAAACATCGATGTCATGGCCCTTCCACTTCATGTTCACCAAACAGGATCCTGCCAGGGAAGCGGCCCTGTCTGAAACCCTGGAGAACCACAGTCCAAAATACTGACTCAGGGTGTGTCTTCATTAGTCAAAAGTACCATATTTGCATCAAATTTTGTCAGGTTGAAAATTGATTGAGTTGAATAGACAACACAATAAACCAGCAAAAATTCACAGACTGATTATTTGCAATGCCATACAAGAGTTGCAAAAATTATTCATTGGAAACTTTGCCAGAAATTTGGATTTGAATGCAGTAAAAAAAATCATTGGGAACATTGAGTAGAGAAAGTTTTAGAAAATGAGAGTCAAGATCCTGTGGGACTTTAAAATCCAAACAGACAAACATCTGCCTCACAACACGCCTGATATAACTGTTGTGGAAAAGATGGAGGTCTGGTTTACTGACATGGCTAGACCAGGAGATGCACGAATTGAAGACAAACAACTGGAGAAAAACACAAAATGTCATGATTTGCAAATTGAAGTCAAGCATCCTCACTTTTTAGAATTCCTGGGGGGGGGGGAGCCATTTCCCCCACTTGTTTAGGCATGAAAGGTCTTCCGGTGACTCAAGAGCACAGCTTTCAAGATTAAAGTGGCAGAGAAACTGGTGTGGAGGACCTTCTTTAATAGGCTCATCAGAAATGTAATCAGAACTAAAACAACAGTTTCACTGCCATCTTGTGGCTCAGAGAGCCAATGGCGTCCAGCTATGAAGGCAAAACACCTGAAGATGTGAGAAGGCCGAGACCTCCGTGCCTAAAACTTCTAGAAAGGGACAAGGTGCTACGAAAGGATATGACATGCCCTTACAATGCAGGGCAGTGGAGGGGAACTGCTGCCCTTTCAAATGCTGCTGGGGTCTTCCTTCTGCCATCGTGACCACTTGCCATGTCGTTGGTAACTAATGGGATCTGGAGTGTGACATTTAGATGGCCATAGTTTCATCATGTCTGATCTAAAAATAATTCTCTTTATTTATTAATTTCATAAAAAAGTATAGGAGCCCTATGTTTCGGAAACATAGCTTCCATAGTCTCATTCTAATTCTTTCCCCATTTATATAATATCTATTGACATATTTTTATTCCGTCATTTTCCTATCTTTTATTAGTCTTAACTATTACAAATAGACTTTTCATCTTTGCTCAATTACTTTGACTATATCTGTTAGCATAGTTAATATTATTATTACTATTTCATTAATATTTTCCTTTTTCCATATATTATTTCATATAATTCTTTGATCCACCATTAGCATTTACCTCCGTTGTACTAACAATGAAAAGGCAGAGTTGAGTGTAAAATGTTTTAAAATGAAAAGATGAGCACTGGAGAATTTCAAAACTAGCTCCCCCAAAAAATAATAATAATAATAAACAATACTGTATGTTGGGGATTCAATAAAGATACAGCATAAGTCTGCTATTCAGTTTTACTTACTGATCATGTAGCTACATTTTTATTTGAAAACAATCTCTCATCTTCCTGTTAAAGAAAGGGGGGGGGGGAGCCCAAAACTGGAAGTTCAATTTATTTTTCCTAGCTATACATTCCTTAAGGTAATTGCAAGAAAAATATTGCTCCAGCTTCATGACCTTTGTTTCCACATAAACCAATAGATTTAATTATTTGCATGCTTAATTTTTTTGCCGGAGGCAGATTTTTTTAAAAAAATATTAAGAAAATTGAAGTATTGGGACGTAGAATTTAATTTCTTTGCAAAATGTTATGTAATCAGCATCATATATTTCTGGAAATAACTATTTCCTCCTACACTAACAATATTCATTTTTTTCTGAGCATTTCACTCAATTTGATAAGGGAAAAAAATGATCCAAGCACAAACTATGACAGAATTATTCTTACATTGTGAATTTTAGCCTAATTATCTCTCAGAGTCTCTATATCCCTCGGCCGCAAGTGGAGGGAATTCCTTTCCAATGTACTGTAACTAGAATAGAATAAAATATGTCACAGCCAAATTAGAGATTATTCTTATCTAATTGAATAGTTCACCACAAAATCCTTTTTGCTGTCATCAAAGCAGAAAAAACTGTATAGGATCAAAAGAAAAAAGATAAGCCACGCCTCTGCTTCTTTTATTAAAAAGTCATATATATTAGTTATTAGTTCACTACTGACCACAAAGAAATAATTACCTGGGGAACCACATCACCCCAAGGGAAAGCGGTGCAGGGTCCCATGTGGCATCCCATATTTATTTTCTTGTCTTTAAGTTTTTATTGCAGGAGGAATGAAAGTGCAACCATGTCAAAGAGCAACACTGGAAGACAATCCGTTATTAGGACTTGTTATAAAAATTTACATAGCACTCTGAGCAAACTGAACTGTCAGAAACCATGTTGTACATTAATCTAACTTTGCCTTCATTACCTGAAAGATCTTTTATTTCACACAACTTGAGTGCATGCCACACTGAGGCATGTGAAACAAACTCTGGACGTCTGGGGGGAATATGGAAGCATTCTATCTGGACAGGAGTCTAGAAGACATTTTACGCTTGTGGTAACAAACATCAAGTCACTCATCAATTTATAGAACTGCAGCTAAAACCATATCTTGGCTGGAATAGTTATTATGTATCTGTCATACCACCTAAATTCTGATCAAGTTCTCTTTATCTTTGAGCCTCTATTTCAACATATCAGCATTAATCTAAACTTTGCAGTTGAAAAGACCAGTATTTTTCCATGTGTCAATTCTGTCAAGATGTGAGACAACTGCTATGAACTTCGGACATGCCAGATAATGCTTGGGTTAGGGTAGGGGTGCCAAACTATGGCTTGTGGGCCAAATATGGCCCACAATGCCAATTCATCAGGCCCGTCACTCCCTCGCCACTCCCAGAAGTGGACGGGGGACGTGTCCGCCACTGTACACGTGTCTGATACCACCTCCAGGAGCGGTGCAGGGGCCGCACAACAACGGCCTGAGGAAGAAGATGCCAAGGCCTAGCAGTGGCTGGGGACCTTGCCCACTCCTCTGGGCCCACAACAATGGCCTGACGGGAGTTAGTTTGTGTTCTGGTTTGGTTGTTTTATGTGATTGTATTTTATAATTTTTATTGTACTGTTGTTGTTTGACTGTAAGCCGCCCTGAGTTGCCTCGGCGAGTGGGCGGCAATATAAATATAAATAAATAAATAAATGTGTGCATATCCATCTGTGTGACTCCTGGAAGTGGGTGGGAGTGATGCAGGGACATTCACGCATGGGCAACTGCTCCTACACCACTCCCGGAAGTGGTTCCAGATGCGCATGCGCAAACATGCCTGCTTCGGGGCGTGGTCAGGCCCACTCAACTGTTCTGGGGGTTTGGCCAGGCCCTTGGTGCAAAACGTTTGGGCACCCCTGGGTCTGGGCTTTTATTGGCAAATGAGAAGCCCCTGTCATGTAAACAGGCACAAGCAAAACCAGTTCTTCATCATCTCAAGAGGCCACTACTGCAGAATAAACGGTGTCCGTTATCATAATTACCAGGCATGTATGTACAGGAACAGAAGAAGCCAATTATTGCCACTTGTTTGATACCAATGACCAGCTTTGATGTTCAGATTAGTAAGAGGGCAACAACTCACCAAGATGCTAATTATAGAGGCAAGGGTGAAATTAAAACTAATCCATGAATTTATTATAACGCGTTCTGCCTAAATGTATTCTTCCTATGCAGCCTCCTCGTTGCTATATACAAGCCTAAAGCAGTATCTTACATCCTATTAAGAACTAAGAGGTCACAAAGTGATGCTCAACAGGATCTCATGTTTATTACTGAGAAGTGATTAATGGTGAAAGAAAGGCAGCGCCCATATTCCTCATTGGCTTAACAAGAAAACTGAAGAAACATTCACTACACGGTTTACAATATCTTTCTTCCAAAATCAATTTTCCTGTAAACAAACAAGTTTTTACCACTGTTCTCAGCCTTCAAATCAAATCAAGCCGACTTAATCTGTAATCCATATAATGCACAAGAACAGAACATTTCTTAGGACTCTTTGCATTTGACTTTTGAGAGAGAAAATGAACTACCCCTCGGACACGACCTTGTAGACAAATTCCATTCAGATCTTCTAGGCATAAAACCCCTCAATTTCTCTTTTTAATCCATGGGGAGAAATGAATCCATTCTACTTTCCATAGAGGATGTCCAAAAAAAAAGGTCACAACCGGGCGGTCCAAGTGCAAATGTCAAAAAACCCACGGGAAAGAGGGGTTTGGAAGGCCAGGAAACTAGGAAAGCTGCAGGTTTAAAAATCAAGAGGAAAAAAAGGCAGATGCCACTTGCGGACTTTAGAATCCAGTAACATAGTAAAAAGACAAAAAACCAAAAACAAAGCATTTGCTCTGAAATCACAACCAAAGCGAAAAGAAAGGGGACATTTTTATCTCTACTCTACCTAGAAGTTTTTTTTTAAGTCCTATGTCTCTTGTGAAATTGCAATACACTTTTGAACTGTAAGTTTATAAGAGTTTGTATAAAGTCAATGAAATAAGTCCCAATTCTCTCCAGAATATATTTTCTTCCTTGCTGAATAATATCCCAAGATGTGACATCTCTACTTCAGTCTCTTTGGGCGAGCCCAGCACTTTACTTGACACGGCCTTGGCGTTCCTACATAAAAGAGGAAAATTAAAATGGTTAATGTAACATTTTAAAATGTATTATTTTCAGTATTAGTCAGATGGAGTACACAAAAAGAGTTTAGTGGTTAAGACACTGAACTTGGCGACTGGAAGGTAGGCAGATCAGGCGTTCGAGATCTGAGTACTGCATGACAGGGTGAGCTTCAGTCTCTGTCCCAGCTCCTGCCAACCTAGCAGTTGGAAAGCAAGAAATTGCAAGTAGATAAATAGGTACTGCTTCTGCAGGAAAGGTAACAGCGTTCCACGCAGTCTGGTTTCTAGTCATGCCTGCCATATGATCACAGAAATGCCTGCATATGTGAACAGTGCTGGTTCTTTGGCTGTAAACAGAGATGAGCACTGCACCCTAAAGTTGGATACAACTGGCTTTTGAGCAGGGGAGACCTTTACCTAAGCCAAATGGGGTTTGGATGAGTCTACTCTTCTGTCAGTTCCACTGACTCAATGGTGCAATTTACTACACTAAGCAACAGGACTTGTATGTTAAGTCTGAGGAAAAAAAACTTTGTCTTCAATCTCCTCCCTTCAAACTACAAAATTCTATTTAGCCAATTGTGATTTTACATACAGTATTACTGAATAGCAAACCTTATTTCTAACATAAAATTGGAGAATAGAAATAATCTTTAAAGCAAAACCAGGAATGGGCCTTTCATGCCTAATCACAAGGATCTTTTGAATAATTTGTTTTCTTTTTGTGACTGCTGAAAGAGAACCTCTAAACCAGGGGTGCCCAAACTTTTCGGGCCACGTGCCGATCATGTAGTTCAGGAAGCCTGTCACTAAGGCCCGGGAGCGGCTCCCGACGCCAATTCACCCAGCCTGCAAAGCCCTCATCGCTCCTGGAAGAGGAAGTAAAATGCACCCGTACGGATGAATTGGCGTCGGGGGCCACAACCGGCCCCCGGGTCTTAATTTGGGCACCACTGCCCTAAACCCGGGGTGCCCAAACTTTTAGAGCCTTGTGGCTTCCTATGGTCCCAAACAGCATAGCCTAAAGATAAGGGATGTTAGAAGCTGTACTCTCCCATCTTGAGAACCAGCGTTTCCTGCCTGTTTCACTCATTGTATCGCACTGGATATCTTAAGCTTTTGCAAAGTAGCTTTGTTGTTCCTTTGAAAGAGGTTTTCCTGCTCAAAGCCAAGAAAAGATGGAATAAACATCCCACTGGCTTAAAAATAGGAGGCAGCCACAGCCGTAGAGGAACCATCCAATGGGGTGGTTCATTTCCTTACCACTCAAGCCATCCATCTCAGGCTGATTTTCTCCCATGGCTATTTTCCAAATGTGAAAATACAAACCGCATATCTCCTATGTAACTTCTAATTAACAGGGCAAAGCTAGTGGCAGATGGTTAGTAGCCCTCCTTCCTCAGGGCTATCACTCGCACAAACTGTCACCTCCAAAGCTTTTGGAGTTTGGTTTGAAAAAGGCTTGAAGATTTTTCACACATCTCCTAAATAACATCTAGTTCAGCACTGAACCAGCTCAACACCATTTAAAACAAGGGTGCCCAAACTACGGTCTGTGGGCCAGGTCTGGCCTGTGGTGCCAATCCATCTGGGCCATGGGCCTGCTGCCACCAGAAGTGCAGGAAATGCAGCAAAAATTCTAAAAATGTGCCACCCTCGATTCCACCACCACCACCACCACCGGAAGTAGCAGAGGCAGCAAAATGCATTGTGAATGCACACACCACCACTGCTGCTGCGTGAAGAACCACGTCTCTGGCATGGTCAGCTGAGTGAGGGAGCCTGATCTGGCCCATGGCAAACAGTTTGGTCACCCCTGATCTAAAACTTTATTTTTGGAAAGTCAGAAAGATAGAGCTTTTTAAAAATGATCTGAGTCTCTCAAAACTATACCCTTCCGCCTGAATAGTCTCTTTGATTGGTAGCAAAGGAAAGACCATGTGCTCAAACTAAATGGAAGGCAGCTTTAAATTTTGAGCGATGTTGGCCAAAATCCTATAGCACTTCACTATCCTTAGTCCTAAGTGTTGACAGGTGCCACAAATTATTGCAGTATGTTTAGGGATCCAAGGCACTGCTCTTCAAAATGAGGTACAGTACTCTTTAAGTGCAAAAGCTTCAAATGGTCCTGTGCTACTTGTGAACCACAAATTAGTGAAATAATTTTTCATTTAAAAAAATTATATATCAACCAAACTGAAATGCTGGAGCTTTAATAAATAAGGAGAAGACTTAAAATCTTCCCTGCAACTGTGCAAACAAAAGGCTATTAGAAACATGTCTGGCACAAAAGGTCAAACAGTGTTGTTTAATTTAAAGTTATCTCAGTACAGTATTTAGAATTATCAGCAAGGATACATGGGTAATTATTTAGTAGCCAAGACTGATACATAACACTGTTTATTGTATATATACTGCTACAAGATAAAGATGGATAAATGATTTTAAAAAACACTAAAAATAGGTCTTTTAAAATCAGGTTTTAAAATTTTTAATTGGGTTTTAAAATAAAATGGTTTTTTAGGGGGGGAATCTAAAGATAGTTTTCTATTTAAGATATATTATAGTCCAAATGTTATTCATAATTAAATAAGGATTAGTTTTTAATTATGTAGCATGAGGCTGTATATTAATGCAATCACTTCCATCCCATTGGCCTGCTGCCATGCGCTTTCTTCGGCAGTTTTAGAGGGAAAGGTTCAAATGATACCTATGATGGGGATTGTGCCCATGTGATACAGGAGGAACTGAAAAACATGTTTTAGGCATCTGTCCTTTCTATGGGGAAATCGGAGATAAAACTCATATCCCCACTGCTCTGATCTGCAAATATCTTGGTCGACCAAACAGAATTTACACTCACACCGGCTATTAGACAAAAGTCCCACTTTTACCAGTCGGTAATCCTGCCAAGTTTTGTGCTACAGCGACCAGAAATTGAAGAGCAATTCGCTCAGTGTCACAAACCGTCAATGCTATATTGCAGTAGTAGTTAGGTAAACGTTACCCTTGCTTGAAAGCTACTCGTATCTGACTCTAGGGTTCAGTGCTCATCTGTTTATAGCCAAATAGCCTGCGCTGTCTGCATTTGCAGATGTTTCCGTGGTCATGTGGCAGGCATGCCTGAACACCAGAGTGCACGGAAAGCTGTTTACTTTCCCACCAAAGTGGTCCCTATTTATCTACTTGTAATTTCTTGCTTTCGAAGTGCTAGGCTGGCAGGAGCTGGGACAGAGACGGGAGCTCGCTCCATCATGCAGTACCCGGGAATAGAACTCCGACCTTCCAGTCAGTGAGTTCGGCGTCTTTAACCACTTCAGCCACTGTAGTTGCTGTAGCGCTAATTTTAAAAACTGATTTTATTCAATTTCTTTTAACTTTGAATGGATGTTTTTAAAATAATACATTTTAACTACATTCTAAGCATTTAAATTTTTAAAGATTACCTCTCCTTTTACTGTGCTGATCGTAGACCACAATAAAAGTGACTGGACGGGTTCTCAACATTGTGAATTTGTGCCTGCTGAGAGCACAGACCTCTTCCTCACAGCAAAAACGTTGTAAACATACCAGGTTGAGGGGGGGGGGATATCTTAATTCCATTGTGCCTTTGCAAATTTATGTACCCAAAATCAACCCCTTACGAGAGGGATTCTCAACCCTTTCAAACTGCGGGCCTCATCCTGCCCCCTCAAACAGCTGAACAGGTTTGACTGGTGTTCCCCCTGCCTTAAAACACTGCCATAAAACACATCTGCAGCTGTCATAATGTTTATGACAGCCACAGGTGCATTTACGGCTGTTGTAAACACGTCTGTTTCCGGTGGCGGTGATGCAGGCCACATGAAATGGTGCCGTGGACCGTGGCAGAACCTGTGGGCTGTAGGTTGAGAACCCCTGCCTTACGACACGAGTGCTACGTTTCAAAAGGTTAAATGAATCTAAGATTGTTGAGAATGGAATCCATCTGCACAAGAAGCGAAGTGTGAAGGCAAGCAGATAGTGAAACATTTTGAGTCTTTGGATCTTTTTATGCAAAGCCCGAGGTTAATCATTTTATTCTTTCCCTTGAAGAAAACAAATCTATGACAGGTCGTGCATAAAAGACCCAGTTTTGGAATATTTTAATGAAGTTCCTCTAACTATGGGTAAGGGCAGTTATGTGCACAAAATGCAAACACTGGAACAAAGAAATGCAAGGCCTGCTGGCCCTGACCTAATGCAAGAATTCTCAACCTACTGCCTGTGGGCTGGATGGGGCCTGTGACATCATTTCATGTGCCCTCCCACCGCCTCCACCCCACCAGGATGTGGCATGGGGTAGAGGAAGGGCAAAATGGCCTGTCTGAAGGAGTGTGACCCAGCGCCCCCCTGGCTTTAAAAGTTTGAGAACTCCTGCCCTAATGAAACAATATCATTAGAAGAGCTGTGATGAAGACGACAAGGAAAGAGCACTTTTGAGCAGGCTGGATCTTCAGGTTGGTAATATTTCTTAAAGAGGAAACTGTTATGTTTGAGCAAAATACTTTTTGTTATGAAGAACTAAAGAGCTGATAAGCAAATATTCCTTATTTTGAGCAGTACTTATTTTGGGGAAATGGAGGAATCACAAGTTGGGATCAAAATTGCCAGGAGAAACACCAACAATTTGAGATATGCAGATGATACCACCCTAATGGCAGAAAGTGAGGACTTATAAAAGCTCCTGATTAGGTTGAAAGAAGAAAGTGCAAAAGCTGGCTTGAGACTCAATATAAAGAAAACCAGGATAATGGCCACAGGCCCTCTCAGTTCCTGGAAAATAGATGGGGAAGAAGTAGAAGCAGTGACAGATTTTACTATCTTAGGATCAAAGCTCATTGCAGATGGGGATTACAGCCATGAAATAAAAAGGCGACTGATTCTTGGGAGGCAAGTGATGAGAAACCTGGGGAGCATAGTGAAAAATAGAGACATCACATTGGAAACAAAAATTCGTATAGTCAAAGCAATGGTATTTCCGGTGGCAATGTATGGTTGTGAGAGCTGTACCATTAGGAAAACTGAGTACAGAAGAATGCCTTTGAAATGTGGTGTTGGAGAGTTTTGAGAATCCCCTGGACAGCAAGGAGAACAAATAAGGCAATCTTAGAAGAAATCAACCCTGACTGTTCCTTAGAAGGCCAAATTGTAAAGATGAAGCTAAAGTACTTTGGACATCAAATGAGAAGAGAAGATTCACTTGAGAAAGCCTTGATGCTGGGAAAGGTGGAGGGCAAAAGAAAAAGGGGGCGGCCAAAAATGAGATGGCTAGATGGTATTGTAGAAACAATGGCCACAGAGCTGAGTGAGTTGAGGAGGATGGTGGAGAACAGGAGTGCCTGGTGGACAGTGGTCAATGGGGTCATCGCAAAGGGTTGGAATCGACTGTGCAACTGAACAACAAAATCCATCTTCAAGATCACCATCCTTCTATTCCAGTTTCAAAGTTATCTGTTCAAGGTAGTGTTTTAATCATATCTAAATCCTACATTAATGGTATATCACATAAAAGTAAAAAAAGATGACTACCTAGGAACCCCATAGATAGGTTTGTGATAATAATCAGCAGATTAGGAAAAGTTATTGGATGAAAAACTTGCCTGGCTGCTTATGCCACAAACTCTTCTTTCTGTGTGACTGAAAACACACATTTCATTAATATTTTTGAAATGGTGGCCATATTACTCTGTGTGTTTCAAGAATTTCATTAATATATTTACAAATATTGTAGGGAAACTGCTGGATAACATGTATAACAGAGAAGTGGTGCAATCAATGTGCAACAGCTCTACAGAGGAAAATCGACAACCTAAATCTTGATGGATTTGTATGTGCTTCCTTGTAGAAAGAATTGATATGTCAGGAAAAACACAGCAGAATACAGTACTGTACTTTCAAGTGGCAGCCAATGCTATAATAATATGAACTAAAATTCAAAAGTCTAGTTCAAAGTTTGGTCATAGACAATGTTGCAGATATGTGACGATATGTAGAAGAGCAAATTAATGCTCCCACAAGATGACAGATAAGGGCAGTATATTAAGAACTGGCCTTCCAAGTGACAGTTTGTGAACAAAATTGAGAGCAAAAAAAAGTCACTATCATGGCCCAAATCCTCTACATTGGGCTTAAGAGAAATGTTGAAAATATGCTGAGCATCCTGAAAATCATTTCTAAAACTTTAAACAAAATACAGAAAAATAGCTGCTTTATTGCTCTTGAAATTTAGAATGAACTGAGTAAGCACTTAAAAGCAAAACTACACATTAACAGAATTAAGTTACAAATATTTTAAAAATGAATGAGACAAGCCCTGTCTCCAGTTCAGTTTCTTGTAAATATTGTATCTGGCACCAGGGCCAAACTTTAAGTGCTAAGGAAGAAGAATTAGCTAGGACAGTGATGGCGAACCTTGGCACTCCAGGTGTTCTCGAACTTCAATTCCCAGAAGAGCTGATCAGCAGAGGAGTGCTGACTTGGGCTTTTGATAACTGAAGTCCAAGAACACCTGGAGTACCAAGGTTCACCATCACTGAACTATAGGACAAGGGTATCCAACAATCATCCATCTCCAATGTCAACTACAATACACTTCAGAGCTAAGAAGGAATCATTTAAGAAATATACATTGGCTGATGATGTTTTAAAGCAGGGGTGCCCAAACTATGGCCCCGGGGGTTGGATCTGGAGCCCTCATCGACAAGAGCTTTACAGGCCGGATGAATTGGCATTGGGGGCCAAATCCGGCCCCCGGGCTGTAGTGCCGACTCCCTGAACCATGCGATTGGCCCCCAACCCAAAAGGTTTGGGCACCCCTGTTTTAAAGTCTCTTAAGCACTTTGATTTAGACTTTTGGAAGTAATGGTCTCACTTTTGACAGCAGAAGTTTCTTCAGTTGACATGGGGATACTCTCTTCCTTTGGACTCATTCATCCTAAATTTAAGATAAACCAGGAAAACTTGGTTTTTCTTTACCAGATTATGAAGCGAACGAGAAGGTGGAGATGAGATAAAGAGGACAGTATTTTAAGTTTTTCATGATATGCTGATAGTCTAATTTTTAAAAAAGTTATTTTGTTTAACCACATCCAATAACAAATATGGATGTTTAAGCAAATACAAGACTGTAAATGCTATACTGCTGTTGTTTGTGTTAAATAAAACTAGGACAGCCATCCTCCTCCACCAAGCGTCCAGCTTCAGGAGGGACGCGCATGAAGCGCTGAGGGAGGGAGGGGACACCTGCCTAGCCACCCAATTCAGCTGAATCAACCCTGGAGATCAGTGGGATGACAGATGTCACAGCCAAATTGGCCTCACATCCAAAAACAAAACTATTTACATTTTTAAGATGATTTCCCCCCCTTACAATAAAGTACAGAAAAATTGCCCAAATATGAATCATTAACCTGTTACACTAGAGATAATTATGAAATTATTACAAGGTGAACTATCTATGGTGTGTTTCTACCAGTATAATCAAGTCAGTAATTTTTTGATATAATTTTAAAGTTCATCTTAAAAGTTATTTTAAAAAGGAAACCTTCATCTGGTGGTAGATGTTAAGATTATATCAGCAAGAAAGAGTGTGTCGGAAACTGTGATTTAAATCTTATCTTACTGACAAGTGATTTAAACTGTAATTTAAATCAAATCCATACATGAGTTTCTGGTTGCGTAGAAATTTGATCCCAGGTCTTTTGAGTACTACAGGGGTACCTCACTTTACGAACGCTTCCGTTAACATATTTTGCTTTATGAATGAAAATCCATTGAAAATAATGACTCGCTTTATGAATTTTTTCAGAACAGATTAACTGGTTTTCAATGCATTTCTATGGGAAATTCACTTTACAAATTTTACATAATACAAAACGTCCGGGGAGTGCATTAATTTCATGAAGCAAGGTAGCCCTGTACTCTGATACTCTATGTACTTTATTGATTGATTTATTCATTCACATTTATACCCCACCCTTTTGGTGCAAACACTACCCGGGGAGGCTTAGAATGTACTATACCACATTTGCTCTCATTAACAAAGTTTTAATGCAAACATGCCTCAAACCATCCAGAAACTATCAATTGCTGCAAAACAAAGATTTATGAATGTGCTTTTCTGCCATTCTCCCTATCTACATCATTTGCTATTTCTACCTGTGGGCTCCACATGATCAACTCCAAGATCTAGTCTTTCCACATTGTCAACATAATTCCATTCTGACATATAAAAATTGCACTGAGGTTCAAAGAGGTTCACACTCAAAGGTTTCAAAAGCACTCTGGTACCTCTATGGGCTCATGCACACACAGCTTTCTCAAGCATTAGGCAAAGGTCTCCCTTGCTCAAAAGCCAGTCATATCTGACTCCATTTGCAGACTTTCCCATGGTCATGTGGCAGGAATGACTGGAGTACACAGAATGCTGTTACCTTTCCCACCAAAGTGTTACCTATTTATCTACTTGCAAGTTCTTGCTTTCAAACTGCTAGGTTGGCAGGAGCAGGGACAGAGATGGGAGCTCACTTTGTCGTGCAGGCCACAAACTGCTGACCTACCGACCTTTAGTCATCAAGTTCAGCCTCTTAACCACTAAGCCACTGCAAACTGCTCAATTATTTAATAAAAAAATACTAAAGTCCTCTGTATTGCAAACACATAAATGAGGTTCTAGTGCAATATCAATGTCATAAAACAGGGACGCCCAAACTTTTTGGGTCGTGGGCTGATCATGTGGTTCAGGGAGCTGGTTACTAAGGCCCGGGGGCTGGATGCGGCCCCCAATGCCAATTCATCCAGCCCGCAAAACCCTCATCACTCCTGGAAGCGGAAGTAAAATGTGCCCGTACGGGCGCATTTTACTTCCGCTTCCAGGAGCGACGAGGGCTTCATGGGCCGGATGAATTGGCATCAGGGGCTGCACCCGGCCCTTAGTTTGGGCACCACTACCATAAAATCTGCATTTTTAGTTAAACACAGGGGCAACAGATCTAGATTATGTTAGTAAAGTTTAGGTCATATTCCAATCAGTAGAGAAGAACAATTTAATAATAACTGATTGAAATCTCACAAACTGAAATGGGACAAGAGGATCAAGTAATTTTAAAACCAATCTACTAAAAGGGAAGAAATATTTGGCTTCTTCTGCCCTAGCTGGTGAAATACTATAGAGACCAAATGTAAAGATAGAACCCCACAAACTCTAAGGAAGTTTTAAGTTCTCCTTCTCAAGGCAGCACTCCCAGGCCATTATTAGATCTCCTTTGAAACAGAGATAGTAAATGTCGCCCTTGCTTGAAAGCCGGTCATATCTAACTCTAGGGTTCAGTGCTCAACTGTTTGTAGCCAAAGAGCGTTTGCAGACGCTTGCTTAGACATGTCGCAGGCATGATAGAGTGCACAGAAGACTGTTTACCTTCCCACCAAAGTGATACCTATTTCTCTGCTTGCAATTTCTTGCTTTTGAACTGCTAGGTTGGCAGGACCAGGACAGAGACGGAAGCTCGCTCCATCATGCAGCACTCGGGTCTCGAGCTGCTGACCTGCCAACCTTCCAGTCATCAAGTTCAGCATCTTAACTACCTGAGCCACTGCAGCAAATGGAGTCACCTGAAGAAACACCCTTTAAAACTGAAATTAATTATCTTGGAAATGTACAAAGAAGCTCTTTGAATTCTGACTTTACTTCCTACTTATTTTTTTTTCTTCTCATCACCAGCTGAGAGACCAAGACTGTTTCCTAGACATACTTCAAAGGCAGAGGGGCCTACTGTACATACAAAACATAAATATCAATAAAATTCCCTTTAAACAACCTATGGACTGGTGTTTATGGTCAGCTCTAATCTGCACAATCTCATCTCACTTCCCCTTCTTCTGTCCCTCAAGTTACCTTTTTCACATTTTCCTCCTCCTCTTGCCGTTTCTCGTAGTGTGAGAAGTCATCAAAGATGGAAGTGGTGTGCTTGTAGGTAGCAATGATTTTCAGCACCTGCTTGGCCTTTTCCAGAGGCACTTCCTGAGTGTCCCTGGAGTTGGTCACTGGTTTATTCTCATTGTTCTCTAGGCGGATGTGCCGCAGTTGGCTATTGGGAACGTCCTTCACAAAAATCCACCGGACATCAAAGCGTCCCTTCCATTTGTCCTGGGACCACACGCCTGCACATGTGTTGTAGTCCACAGCTGATTTCATTTCTGCAACCCCACAGAAGTGACCACTGCCATTGACACTGAACAGTAAATAAACAGGACCTTTACTGTTCATGGAGCGGTAAGCAGCATCCAGTCTCTTATTACCGTGCTCTGTACTACACCAGATATTGTATTTAATGGAACGGTGGATATCATCCTCAGAGTAACTCTTGATTATGAAAACCCGGCCATGTTTGGGGTTCCAGTCAAAATCCTTAGGGTTATAGTTGTTGATAGATCTCAGTTTCTCCAAGACTGGGTGTGGTTCTGAAGGGGCAGATCCAGAAGTATTTTGAGCCTGCCCAACTGCACTCCCATCCACGCCGTTTTGGCCGAAGCCACTGCCACGGTTACGAGGCGCAACCCAGCGGGCAGGCTGGGCTGCTTGTTGCTGTACTGGCAGCTGAGTGGGCTGAGATGGTGGAGGTGGCAGAGGTTGTGGCTGTGGTCCTGCCGATGGCTGCACAGCTGGTGGGCTATTATTCATCTGCTGACCCACTGGTTGAGGAGATATTTGGTTTGGAGGCTGGCCAATATTCTGAACTAAAGCCTGGGAAGGGTTCTTTGCCACTGGCCCTTTATTATCCCAAGTTCCAATATCCATGTTATGTTTTATGGGTGGTGGTGGTGGAAGACTTGATCCTGCAATGCCATTTTTAGTCTTCAGTTTCGGTTGTTGTTTTGCAGGCTTGCTGGCAATATCAGCCCAAGATGCTGGTTTCGGAGGAGCAATAGTAGCTGGGGGCAAGTTGTTAGAAGCCACAATATTACTGGCAATGGACCCACTGCCAACAGCAGAACCAACCACTTTGGGGACACTGCTTGCGACATCAGTGCTGCCTAGTTTCAACGCTGCCATCCCCTGGTCGACGGTATTCATGCCAGGTGCCTTATTCAGGGTTTCACTGGCAAAAGCAGACTGTCCATCCATCATGGCTCCACCCAATGAGCTTGGAGCATAAGCATAGCTACTACTGTATCCAGAACTTTGAGTTGATTGTCCCTGAGAACTATTATTGCCCCAAGCTGAGAAGTCGATTCCACTTGGGAAAAAGTTAAAGCCATGCTGCCCAAGAAATGGCGTACTGCCAAGAGCTCCTGGCTGCCCAAACATGGCATCTGGGAGAAAGTGAGGCTCTCCATTGCTCAGTTGTCCATAAGATGTTAAGTAGGGCATGGGGGGGTCACCCCCAGTAGACCAAGCAGCTTCACCCAAGGAGTAGGAGAATCCAATGGAGGGACTGTAGTAATTCGGCAAGTATGAATCCGACATTGCAGTATATGCATTGTTCTAGAATGGATAAAAGCTCAACAGTTAGATTTAACAGCACAATGGCATGTGTAAAGTAGACTCATTTTTTTCATATACCTTCTTCCCAAATAATTATTTCATGTCAAAATTACTCAACAAAATCTGTTGCAATCTTTATATATTTATTAAATTTGTATTGCCGCCCTCTCACCTGGGTGACTCTGGGCGGCTCACAAATATAAAAACATATAATTACAATAAATTCCATACTGTTAAAACTATTAAAATATTTAAAATGCCCTCTCCAACAGCCACATGTATTAAGGGTGTGCTACCCCTTTTAATGGTCCACATTTTATGCAAACTTCAAAAATATATCTCAAAATGTGCCCCAGCACAAAAACACTCACTTCCTCAATAAGGATATAGGGTTGTACTTAACATATACTATTGTATATGTGTGTGTGTGTGTTTTAGAAAGGTGTGTATATACAGCTAGAACAATTTTATGTCTACTCTCCATTCAACAAACGGGCTAATGTTATTTTAAGCAGTTACATATTTATAGCTGGACCAACATGTTATCAAAAAATTGCATGTTTCAATGGCTTGACAACTTCTGGATATCATGCAAAAAAAGCACTGTCACCTATGTCACCCTGCACACTGAACAGATAGAAACATCCATAAACTGATTGCTGAAACATGTTTTAAATTATGCAATTAACAGATTTTATATACTCTGACCATCTGTGTATGTATGGGAATCTAATGTAAATAATTTGTGTTAAGTTTGTTATAAGTTATTCTGGCAGCTAGGCAATTACCCAGCTTACTCAATAAATAACTTTTTCATGGACTTTGAGTAACTCTTGAAGTGTTCAACTGCTATTAAATATTTGTGTTCACAGCAAAGAACCGAGCTTGGCCTATCCTAGGCCATAAAGCAGGGGTGTTCAACCTTTTCAGGCCACAGGCCAGACCACGCCCCTTCAGACAGCTGAGCGGGCCGGACTATAAACACTGCTGTAAAACGTATCCACAGCTGTCCTAAACGTGCTTATAACAGCCGCAGGCACATTTACTACTGTCATAAATGTGCCTAGTTTAGCTTCTGGCAGCGGCGACGACATGGGCCACATGAAATGGTGTCATGGGCCATAGATTGAGAACCCCCGCCATAAAGCCATCCTGCCTAGCTCTCTTCGAGGTGTGCCCAATTTAGGTGTCTGGCTGGCTACAACTGAAAATAGGGAAAAACCAAATGCACATGCCTTATGACTATGGGGGAAAAAATCAAATATAGGCAATAGAGTAGTACCTTGCTTAATGATCATAATGTGTTCCACGGGGTTGCTATTTAAGCAAGTTTGCTTCTTTAAGCGAAACACCATTGCAAGTGACAAATTGTGATTCCTGGCAGGGAGGATTGCGAACCCCAATTTAGTTGTTAAGTGAGTTTGGGTTGTTAAGCGAGGCAACCATTCAGAGAAAATTCTGCTCTTTAAGTGAGTTAGTCTCTAAGTGAGGCGCTCTTTATGCAAGGTTTTACTGTACTTAATTTCAGGTAAATGATGCCTATTACTGAATTAAAAGGAGTGAGGAACTTCTGTTTTGGCTCAAGAAATAATGGCTTCAGAGAGATGCACAGAAAGGTGAGGATTACCTACCAGCAATAGAAAGGCTGAAGTCTAAATGTTAATTTTCAAACAGAAAGGCCTGATCCAAAACTGCTCTTATAAGTTACAGGTTGATGGGATATGAATTATATTCCATCCCACACTTAAGCAGAATTATACCCTTCTTCTCTGTTACTAGTCAGATAACATTTACTACCTTTTTGTATCCTCTATCAACAGTATAAAATTTCAAATGAAATATTGGATGAAATTACTGTATAAGTTTAATGGGCATAATTCAGAGCTTCTCCTGTGGAAGCTGAACAGCTCTTATGAAACTGCAAAAAAAAAATTCAAAGAATTATGTGTTTTGTTTTCAAATAATCAGTTGCCAATTTCTGATGAAAGTTTTTTCTTCACTTCATACATATTCTACAAATCCACTGAAAAACCCAAAGTGGAACACGTACTGTGTTTTTCACAATGGTAAGAGATAAATTCCTCAAAGCACACACTTGAAAAATGGAGTGTTTTACATACTGGTAATCAAAATTATGTTGATCAGCCGCGGCTGGAGCTGGGCAAAGCTCCTTGGGGTCAGTGGTGGTGGGATCAGCGGGGCAAGGGGCTTCCAAAGGAGCCCTCCTCCCCAGCCAAACCTGCTCTCTCCGGCTCCTGGCTGTCAGCAACTGCTGGAGCCGGGGAAGGGACTTCCAAAGGAGACCTCTTCCCCACTGAAATTCATGGAAAAAATGTAGAAAATTATTATTTTCCTTTAAAATGTTTATTAAAAAATTAGGTGCATCTTATACTCTGGTGCATCTTCTATGTCAGCAAATGCAGTGTTTGATGTTCAAAAACATCACTCCAACATGTGAAGAGATATTCCTTCTTTTAAAAAATGACAATGCTCCATGAAAAATAGATGCACAGAGATTTCATTGATGTAAATTTAAACGCTGCTTTAGTGCTATTCTTCATGAGCAAGCAAGCATTGGTTTGGTTGTATTTTGTGAGGTTGTATTTTATAATTTTTATTGTACTGTTGCTGTTTTGACTGTAAGCCGCCCTGAGTCGCCTCGGCAAGTGGACGGCAATATAAATCTGAATAAATAAATAAATAGTCAGAAGTTGTGTCTCCCTCTCAAGTTCTCAATGGTAGGCCAGTATTCTTTGCTCACTAACCTATGTAAGAGGACAGACTCCTTATAGGTCAGGGTGGGTCATCTCCAGAGATCTGGAAGCTATATAGCAGCGGTGGCCAAACTTGGCACTCCAGGTGTTCTTGGAATTCAATTACCAGAAGACCAGGTAAGCTCACCTGCTGATCAGGGCTTCTGGGAATTGAAGTTCAAGAACAGCTAGCATGCTAAGGTTGGCCATCACTGCTATATAGGCTCACCTCTGTAGGACCTGTATTTAAAATTTATAAACAGCATAACATATACCTGGCAAAATATGAAAGTTTAGAATAGTGAGCGTAAACAGCTGCCAGAACTCTCCTTTTACAGTGTCAACAAATACACAGAGGAATTAACTGGACATACTACTGTATAGAGCTCATGAAAATTGAATTTTTAATTGAAGTTAATTAAAGATAGAACTCACAACCATCAATATTATCGACCAGTGGTAGTGAATCTTGGCACTTCAGGTGTTCTTGGACTTTAATTACCAGAAGCCCAAGTCAGCACATCTGCTGATCAGGGCTTTTGGGAATTGAAGTTCAAGAACATCTGCTTGCTGTTTTCTTAATATTCTGTAGCAATGTTATGGAAAGTTATCTATGGGCTCAGTTATAACTATAACCCAGAAACATTTATTTTATTGAATAACCGCCTGACGAAGCAGAAACTGGAGACAAAAGATCATATGACAAAATAACAGAATTGCTAAGTCCATATCAAAACAAAATATTGAAGGCTTATAGAAGAACATGCTTGGTGACTCTACAATAAGGCTTGGAAATGTTATTTTTTGGACTACAACTCAAGAACCCCCTTGCAAGTTTGGCCCTAAAAGACAACATTTCCAAGTGTGAACTGGATAATCATATTAGACCCTAATGGTTTGCCATATCATTCTACCCAAGATTTTTGTCTATGGACGGTCAGATAAAGGAACCAGACTAATTTCAATGTCTTGATCAAATGTCTTGAAAAAACAAACCACTTTTAGTAGTTTGATTAGAAATGGTATAGGATCTAAAACCAGTTATTGCAAAGGACCATTAAATGACAATTCTATACTTATTTCAATTCTGCTTCATGAATGTCCATAATACTTATTTCTAAATAAATATATACTTAAATTAGAACTGTTTAGCTAATTTGCAACATAACTGTAACATTTTTACTCAGAAGTAAAGCTAATTTTGTTCAATGTAAATTAAGAATTTAATATCCAGATGTTCACAAATTCAAAGAATAATGGAACTGGAAGGAGCATATAATGCCACTGAGTACAAACCACTGCTCGATGCAGGAATCCAAATACAGTCATGTTGTTGGACTGCAGCTTTCACTACCCTGGCCAACAAACACAATTACTTGTGAGGAATGCTGGCAGATACATTGGTCCAAAACCAATTGGGAGAACTGCAATTTGGCCACTTTGTGTTATTTATTCTTTTAGCAACACTAACCTATGTAATGCTACTACAAATATTTTACTCTTCATATGAAAAGCTCAAAACCTGTTGTGGTGAAGGGTCACCTCTAAATTGTGGCAATAACAGCATGTTCAAAATAAACTAATAAACATTCAAACACATTCACTACATTCAGCTAATGATCAAGCTTTACCAAGTGGTTCCAGCTTTTTAAAAAATGGCATAACTGATAAAATAAGATGAACCATCAATATACAAGTAGATATGATTTCTAGCACTCACCGGTCTGGCCTGAGGGCTCAAGTAAGGTTCAATATCATCATCATTTAATCCATCTTTCTGATGTACTGATCCATTTTGCACTAGAGACAAAATGCAAAAATAAAGATTACTCAATAATAACATTGCTATCAAAATATGGATGAAAACTCAGTTTTCCTCAGAAGAGCTAATACAGTGTGTTTGTATTAATTATTAGGAATAACAGTATATCCTCACTTTTATTTATCTTCATCTACTCCAGCACTGGTTTTTCGCAATGAAAACAAGTTTGTGAGTGAAGTTCAAATTAAGCCTTTAAATATTTCTGCTGTTATTAACAAAAGCAGTACAAGTCGCTTTAAAAACACTATGTGAGCCAACACTATAGCATTTCCATGGGAAGCATCCACTTAGTTCCTAACAAAGGTTTGTCCCAAAAAAAGAGACATAACAGCTACATTCAAATATCTAATGTAGATGACGAAACAGGTACAGGACAAGAAATTAATAAGCCAAAATTTGTTTTTGTGCAATTTCAGCTAGGTATGAAAACCATTCTAACAATAAAAGCTGTAAACAGTTTGCCTCTGAAGAAAGTAGACTAATCTCAACTTCACTTAAACTATTACACTAGTTTGGCCATCATACAGGGTATGGAACTGAGTAAAGGTTGCAATAGATCAGGGGTTCTCAACCTTTTCAAGCAGAAGGCCGGGTCACGTCCCTCAGACAGCTTCAGCAGCTGAACAGCCATTTTGCCCTGCCTGTCACACATGACACTTCCAGGTGTAGCCAAGGCGGGGGGGGGGGGAGAACACATGAAATGGTGTCGAAGACCACATCTGCCCCCAGGCCACAGGTTGAGAACCCCTGCAATAGATGCTGTCCAGTCATCCAACTAGTATTAAGTTTAATGAATTAGTAGTTTTGTTACCAGACATACCCTTCAATACTTGTCAGATACTTTGAGGTTAGAAAACAGATGTACATACTGTACAGATTTTTGGGACCCTTCCCTTGCTGTTGTAATATACAAAGTTTCAGCCTATTTATTTATTTAGATTTATATTGCAGCCCACTGCAGGCTATTCTTGGTTCTACTATCCTTTAAAACATCTCCAGAAAGACTGATAGATTTCAATTATGTTAAAAACAGGTGAATAATCTTGCTTTACCATTGCTGTTTCACTGTCCATTTGATTTAAATATAGTTCTCAGAGCCATCTGTTTAACACAGAACACTGACTTTTTTAAAAACAAAAATCAAGGACCCTATAAAAGTTTTGCTCTAGCTCTATGGTTCCCAACTGGGGCACATGCCACACAGGAGGACAATTTGATTTTTAAGAGGGCAATTCGAGAATGAGTAATTAACAGTGAATAGCCTTTTAAGGCTTCCTCCACATGAATAGAAATTCACTTTTTGAATAATAAGAATTATGTGGGGTGGGGATGAGGATTTTAGAGATGCTTAGGTAGGGATGTGGCAAAAAAAGTTGGCAACCACTGCTCTAGATCAATCATAAAGCCTTATAGTCTAGTTAGGTAGGGGTGCTAACAGTTGTACTTAGGTATCCTAATCGGGGGGGGGGGGGACGATTCCCTCAATCCACTGTAGCAATTTCAGCCTCTGCCATCCGTTAAAATATATTTCACCTTGCTTTAATTATGACTCACTTCTGCAATTAGCTTTGAACATTAATTCCAAAATACCAGACATCCTTCTTCTGCCAAATTAAAGGGCCCATGAGCATACCAGTTTCCCTAAAGATTGCTCACCACTTTCATCAAATCAACTAACTGAATATGGTTAAATGTTTGCATATGTAGAATACAATGCACAACATTTTAAGCTTTATAGTACAGATACTTCTCACGCTGGATGGAAGAAACACAACACTTACAGCAAGCCACTCTCTTTCCTGCACATCATGCTTTTTAAAAAAATGAATGCACACCACATTAAGTTCCCACAATAGTAGTAAAACAGGCATAGGAACATACAGAAATGTACAAAAACCCCTAAGCCAGTGATGGTGAACCTTGGCACTCCAGGAGGTCTTGGATTTCAATTTCCAGAAGCCCACATCCCTGGGTTTTGTTGTTGTTGTTCTTCTGCCCTCAACCTTTCCCAGCATCAAGGTTTTCTCAAGCGAATCCTCTCTTCTCATTTGATGTCCAAAGTACTTTAGCTTCGTCTTTACTATTTGACCTTCTAAGGAGCAGTCAGGGTTAATTTCTTCTAAGATTGACCTATTTGTTCTCCTCGCTGTCCAGGGGACTCTCAAAACTCTCCTCCAACACCACATCTCAAAGGCATCTATTCTTCTGCGCTCAGCTTTCCTAATGGTCCAGCTCTCACAACCCTACATTGCCACTGGGAATACCATTGCTTTGACTATACGAATCTTTGTTTGCAATGTGATGTCTCTGCTTTTCACTATGCTCCCCAGGTTTCTCATCGCTTGCCTCCCAAGAATCAGTCGCCTTTTTATTTCATGGCTGCAATCACCATCTCTGAAGTGAGCTTTGATCCTAGGAAAGTAAAATCTGTCACTGCTTCTACTTCTACCCCATCTATTTCCCAGGTACTGAGAGGCCCTGTGGCCATGATCTTTATATTTTCTTTATATTGAGTCTCAAGCCAGCTTTTTCACTTTCTTCTTTCAACCTAATCCGGAGCTTCTTTAGGTCCTCCTTGCTTTGTGCCCCATTTGTGTGGATTCATGGGGACTTGGGCGTCTCGGAACTGAAACCCAAGAACAGCTGGAGTGCCAAGGTTGGCCATATCACGCCCCTAACCTGGGGTGTCCTCCCCGCCCCTTATTTGAAATATAGAAAGGAATCCCTGCTGAAACGGCCATCGAGAGGGCTTGGGGGGGGGGCGCAAAGCTGTGCGATTCCCCCCCCCCCCCCGAGGCGTCCCGGTTGCTCTTCGGCGTGGCTCACCTTTGGTGCCTTGGCCCTTCGGTCTCTGGAGCGGCGTCGGGTCAACGTGGGAGGAGGGGAAGAAAAACGGAAAAGGGAAAAGTAAGTCATCCGGAGAGAGAGAGAGAGAGAGAGAAATGGGGGGGGGGGGAATGAAAGGAAGGGGACCCATTCCCGAGCGAAAGAGGGGAGGCGAGGAGGAGAAAGCCAACCCCCCCCCCTCCGGGGACAGGAGGCCCCGCGCCGGAGACGAGCGGAAGGCCCGACCTGACCGGGGGGGGGGTTCGTTTGCGAAGGGAACGCGCCCGCCCTCGAGGTAGGCCCAAAGCCAGGGCCTTTCCCAGCATGGCGCCCCTCCCAACCCTTCCCGCGACAGCCCACGGGTGGGTGGGGTGGGGTGGGGTGGGCCCCCCTTCTCCCCCCCTCCCTCCTCCCGTACCTGCTCCAAGAGGCTGCTGGCCGACATGGTTCTCGTCTCCGTTCGTCGAAGGCTCCTGAGGCGGCCCTGGCTGTGAGGGGAGCGGGAGCGGCGGCGGCGGCGGCAGCCAAGGGAGGGCGGGCGGGCGGTGCTGCGGATGCTACGACTGGCGGCGGCGGCTTTGTCCGGGAAACGAGGAGGAGGAGGAGGAGGAGGAAGGAGACACACCGCGCGGCTCGCTCTCGGCTTCCTGGCGGACTCTGACTGGCTCGCCCCGCCTGCGGCTCCTCCTGCCGCCGCCTCTCTCTCGTTCTCTCTCTCTCTCTCTCTCTGTGGACGCTCTTTCCGCAGAGTTCCCTTCTCTATGGGTTTCCGACGGTCGCGCACGCGCACTCCTGGAAAAAGAAGCCGGGCGGGCGCGGGCGCAGGGGAGGAGTTTCTCCCCCAAGAGAGAAATGGCGTTCCCCTCAACACGCTCGCGCGCCTCTAGTGCGCAGGCGCGAGGAGGAAGGCGAAGGGCAGGGAAGAGTTGGGGGGGATGGAAATCCGAGGAGCGAGTGGCATTGTGGGAAAAGGGGCGGGGAAAAGAAGGAGCGCTCACGGGGTGGGGGCCTTGTGGGAGGAAGGCGGCTGGGCAAACCTGGCGGCGGAGGTGTTAAAGCAGGGGCGCACAAACTTTTCAGGCCGTGGGCCGGGCGCATAGTTCAGGGGTGCCCAAACTACGGCACCCAACGCCCTCATCGCTCCCAGAAGTGGAAGTAAAACACGCCGGTGGGCACATTTTACTTCCACTTCTGGGAGCGACGAGGGTGGCATGGGCCAGAAGAATTGGTGTCGGGAGCCAGATGTGGCCCCCAGGCCACAGTTTGGGTACCCCTGTGTTAAGGCATATCTGTTGTTATGTGCCATTAAGTCAGAGCTAATGGTAGGGTTTTCAAGGTAAGCCAGGCATTTGGAGAGGGGTGCACCCATTCCCGTGTGACGGCTGGAAGGTAGGCAGGTTGGTAGTTCATGACGGAATGAGTTCCTGTCGACTGTCCCAGCTCCTGCCAACCTAGCAGTTTGAAAGCAAGAAATTGCAAGTAGATAAGTAGGTATAAAACTGAGGTAGCCTGCAGCAATATATTGTTGTTGGGAATTCTGTATCTACCAAATCCATAACTTACAATTAAGCTAAGTCAGGGGTGCCCAAACTTTTCAGGCTGTGGGCCGGTCACATGGTTCAGCGGGCCAGTCAAGTGGTTCCTGCCACTGGAAGCAGAAAGTGCCTTGCAATCTGTTTTGCAATAGGATGAGATAGATTTTAAGCTGCCATTTTCTCTGCTTAAACCAATGGTACCCAAACTGGAGCCCACAGGCTGGATCTGGCCTGCAAGCCATAGTTTGGGCACCCCTGATTTAAGCAGAGAAAAAGAAACCTGAAAGAAATGGCATCTTTATCTCTCCTAATCAAAAAGTCCCAGTGCCCTGACCGTCGATTCCCCTGAACAACATGGCTTTAAGCAACCAGTGTCTTACTATGGAAATAAGAGCTGCCCTGAGACTACCGAGATATGAAGAGAGTCTCTGACCAAGGCCAGACTGACTGGTGCAGCATCAGCAAATCATTATCAACTGGCAACTGGAATGGTTTAGAAGCTGCCATGCTGGGTTAGAATAAGAAAAGGTGATGTGCTTCATTAAATGCCTTCAGACCAGATGTTCCTTTGTCAGGCTGAGCTTTTTACCACATAGGAAGACTATTGAGTAGAAAACAAACAGTCCACTTAGTAAAAACCATTTTACTGCAAATCAAAACAAATACCATTCCTCATTTTCATTTTACTGCTGGTGTTAATAGCATTTCAACCCATATTCTCGGACATCACCAGCCATAGCTTTTTATCACTTATTTAAACTTTACGATTCCAAATCTTCCCCCCAGGTTCCAAGGTTCCCCAGAGATTCCTTTCGTCTTGAGAAATCCTTTGGTGGTTGAGGTAGGGAATCTCTAATCTTTCCTAAGTTTAAGAAATGTACTGGTAAAAATACGTTACTCCTTTCCTTCTTACAGAAGGGGAAAAAATTCTAGCCCAGGGTTGCCCAAACTTTTTGGGCCATGGGCCGATCGTGTGGTTCAGGAAGCCAGTCACTAAGGCCTGGGGGCTGGGTGCGGCCCCTGACGCCAATTCACCCGGGCCGTGAAGCCCTCATCGCTCCTGGAAGCGGAAGTAAAATGCCCCCGTACGGAGGGTTAGCCCAGAAGAGCGTTAACCGTATGGGCGCGTTTTACTTCCGCCTCCAGGAGCGACGAGGGCTTCATGGACTGGATGAATTGGCCTCAGGGGCCGCACCCAGGCCTTAGTTTGGACACCACCAGTCTAGCCCAACCAGAGGAGAGATCAACGCATCCCACTGCTGAAGCGACATAACTGCTGTTTGGCCAGGGCAGTCTTCAAAACTGTTGCAAACTCCAAAAACATACACAGAAGTTGAATGTGTTAGTAAGTTAGGCACACTTGATTCCCAGCCTGCAGAGTAAACAGGCGACCAGGCCCATTCTCCTGGCATGCAACAGTACAATCCACGTTTGATACATCAAGATGTCAATGCTATATCAAAGGACAGGTGACTTTTGGATAGCATGTCTCATGATGTGTGTGATTGTGCATCTTTATGTGCCTTTGCAAATGTGGACACATGGCATGGAAAATTCTTAAAGCCTTATAACAGTGATAGCTAAACTTTGGCATTCCAGCCGTTTTTGGACGTCAATTCCCAGAAGCCCAAGTCAGCACTCCTGCTGACCAGGGCTTCTGGGAACTGAAGTTCAATAACACATGGGAGTGCCAAGGTTAGCCATCAATGCCTTATAACAACCCCTAGTGGGGGAATTGCCAGGGAAACCATGAAAAGGGATGGGTAAAAATATAATAGATAAAACAGTTCAAGGACATTAACAGTTGAAAGAAGAAGGAAATTAGATTTTAAAAAAATGACAAAAACCCCAATAAGTGGGTGATGGGATATTAATCTCTTGAATAAGAAGGGCCTGGTTTTTTTTTGTTTATTTCCCTTCACTCCTAAAAGCAATGCTATCTTAGTATGCTAAGGCAAGAGTTCCTTTCTTATGGTGACCGAGAGCAAATAAACAACTGATTTCTCTATTATTATTACTCTCATCTAGCATTTAGTTAGGTTCACAGTAACCACTTCTGCTCATTTCTCTTAACAAAATAAGGTGTAGACAAAGTGCCTTTTCAAATGTGTTTTTTTACTGTCACTATGCAGAGCATGGTATCGTTAACATCAGAGAATAGTCTCCTTTCTGTTGAATTGATTAAGATTAGGCAAGAGAGTAAGAAAAATCTTCCCTCCACTTCACTGTCAGTGAAGGTACATTATGCACAAACAGAACTTGCTCTCTTTTATAGAGGTTTAATGTTTAAAGGAGTGTGGGCTTTAAAAAATATACGCATTTATATATATCCCTCAGAGCTTAATTCTGAAGCTGTAAAAAAGGCAATAAAGCAACAGACCAAGATGAATAACGAAGCAACATTATTATCCGTCTTTCTGGTCAGTCCTCTAAGACCACAATTTCTACATTATGGACTTGATGTTGGTGCTCATCAACTTCAGCAATCACCTTCTCCTCAGTCCTCACATCTGTCCCCAAGATCACAGCTTTGGCCCCTGGCCCTTCCATCTCTGCTTCTGGATCAGGCGCTGGGTCAATTTCTATAATGGTCTCTCCCTCTTCAGAAGTGCCCTCGACTGCCTGGATGGCGGAGGTCAGGCCAGACTCCATGGCCACCAGTTCCACAGGGTTCACCACTGTGGCCACATTAGCAAGGGCACCAGTGTCCTGCATGGCTGCTGAGCTGAGCAAGGCCAAGCTGGAGGAAGGGTGAAAGGTCACTGTGTCAGAGGAAGTGGTCTTGGAGGAAGAGACCACAGTGGCATAACGGAAAAGCTGCGAGCCTGACGGCACAGTGTGAACAGTCACTGGGCTTGGCCCCTGGCTGAGAGCTGCCATGGGAATGTTGCTCACAGAGAACTGCTGCCCCATGGGTGCAATGGTAATGGGTGAAATCACGGTGAACTGTGGCTGTTGGATGGAGGCTGAAGGGCTTAAGACAGTGGCTGAGGCTGGACGCTGTAGCCGGGGCCTCTTGGGAGGCCTTTGAGCGCTCACAGGCATGAAGACCACATTCTGCACTGACTGAGACTTAATCTTCTGCTCTCTGGTGATCTTCTTCTGCTCCTCAAGCTGGCGGCCCAAGTCTACAAGAAGAGTGGGACACACGGTCAGTTGAGAGAAAGACTTGACATATAGGAAGGATATTGCACACAAGGTCAGGGGTGTCCAAACTACGGCCCCCTAACACAAGGTCCAGCCCATGGTGCCAATTTATCTGGCCCACATCGCCCTTGTCGCTCCTGGAAGCCCATCCAGGCACATTTTCCACTTCCAGGAGCGACAAGGGCAGCGTGGGCTGGATGAATTGGCTTAAGGGGCCGGATCTGGCCCACACAACATAGTCTGGGCACCCCTGGTTTTAAGTAGAAAAAAACTGCAGCTTAAAATCTATCTCGTCCTGTGGCAAAACAGAACGCAACGCGTGTTCTACTTCCACTTCCGGTGGGAGGAACCATGTGACCAGCCCGCTGAACCACATGACTGGCCCATAGCCTGAAAAATTTGGTCACCTCTGATATAGGTGAACAAACACCATGAGTCTGTGGGCCATTTTACACTCTCCAGGGTTGCTTAGTGCTGTACCACTTCAAGGGAAGCTAGAACAGACTGGGAGGTCAATTCTATTCCAAGTTTGAAAACAACAACAAAGATTACTGTTAAAGCAAGGCGTGAATTACAGGCCTTGTTGTGGAAGAAAATCATGTGCCCACTCTTAAAAAAATGTTTTTAAAATTAGCAAGGGAAGTAGCCTGCAAATTTGGGGTAAGGGTTAGCAGTGATCATAATAGATCAGGGGACATGATTCTTATCTACAGCTCAAAAAGAAACTATTTCCACATGGGTAAGCAGTCTTTTTTTAAAAAACAGAGTCAACTTTCAGTTGCTATAGTTGCCATTAGAAGGGGGAAAAGGTGGGAAGAACCGATTGTCTCCATAGACAATTCCACATCATCCAGGGAGCATAAAATAAAAAGAGACAGAGGAGGAAAAAAGCCAAAACACACACACGGACACATGCATGCGCACACACACACATGGACTCGGACAGACGGATGGACACAAAATGGAAAACTGCAAACACAACTTGTACTAATAATTGCAGTAATTATTTTAAAAACTGTCACCTTACTGAATACAGTATTATTGAAAGAGGCAGGAAATATGACAGCACAAATCAACAATTTTGTTCAGTCGCACAAACGATTCTGACCATTTGCGACGACCCCATGGACCACTGTCCGCCAGGCACTTCTGTCCTCCACCCTCCTCCTCAGCTCACTCAGTTCTGTGCCCATTGTGTCCACAATACCATCTAGCCATCTCATTTTTGGCCGCCCCCTTCTTCTTTTGCCCTCCAGCCTTCCCAACATCAAGGCTTTCTCAAGCAAATCCTCTCTTCTCATTTGATGTCCAAAGTGCTTTAGCTTCATCTTTACTATTTGACCTTCTAGGGAGCAGTCAGGGTTGATTTCTTCTAAGATTGACCTATTTGTTCTCCTTGCTGTCCAGGGGACTCTCAAAACTCTCCTCCAACACCACATCTCAAAGGCATCTATTCTTCTGCGCTCAGCTTTCCTGATGGTCCAGCTCCCACAACCATCAACAATACAGATAAATTATTTTTAAAAAATTAAATAGTAACCTTGCTGCAGGAAATAAAGCTGGCATTCATCTTAAAAAGGGCGGTTTTGAGGAAAGAAACAAACTAGGTGCAAACAATTAAGAAACAAACACACTTCTTATACAATGAATCAGTACGTTTAGAACAGTGATGGCAAAACTTTTAGAGACCGAGTACCCAAAACTGCAACCCAAACCCCACTTTTTTTATATCAAAGTGCCAAGGCAGCAATAGGGGAGGGAAGGAAATATTTCCATTGGGCTTCTGGGCAGAAGGGCGGGGTGAACTCTGTGCTGGGGGGAGAGAGGAAGTGCTTCCTTTGGGCTTCTGGGCAGAAGGGCGGGGTGAACTCTGTGCTGGGGGGAGAGAGGAAGTGCTTCCTTTGGGCTGCTGGGCAGAGGGGCAGGGTGAACTTTGTGCTGGGGGGAGGGAGGAAGTGCTCCCGTTGGGCTGCTGGGCAGAGGGGCAGGGTGAACTCTGTGCTGGGGGGAGGGAGGAAGTGCTCCCGTTGGGCTGCTGGGCAGAGGGGCGGGGCAAACTCTGTGCTGGGGTGACTGCGTGGGTGCCCACAGAGAGGGCTCTGAGTGCCACCTCTGGCACACGTGTCATAGGTTCACCGCCACTGGCTTAGAATCTCCAAAGACCTCTTCCCAGTAGTGAACATACCTGCAAGAGTATAAAGGAACTGCTCTTCTCCCTGATCTGTTTGGCTTTTCCTGTTGTCCAACACTCGCTTGACGGTGTCCATCAGGCCAAAAGTATGAGCGACATTATTTAAGACCGCAGCATCTATAAGAACAAAAGCAGCACAGCAGGCAGCTGGATCAGACCAAATTCCCCTCTAATCCAGCATTTCATTGGCACAGTATTTGTTTATTTGTTTCATTTTTTATCCCACCCATCTGTGATAATTTCTCACTCTGGGCAACTTAGGGAAAGGTTGCCCTTGCTCAAAAGCCAGTCATACCCAACTCTAGGGTTTGGTGCTCATCTCTGTTTATTGCCACAAGAGCCAGCACTGTCTGTGTCTGCAGACGTTTCTGTAGACACGTGGCAGGAATGACTGGATATTGGAGTGCACGGAGCACTGTTTACCTTCCCACTGAAGTGGAACTATTTATCTACTTGCAATTTCTTGTTTTTTAACTGCTTAAGTTAGCGGTTTTTGGGCCGGTCACGTGGTTCAGGGGGCTGTTCACTACAGCCCGGGGGGCAGGGACGGCCCCCGATGCCAATTCATCCGGCCCACAAAGCCCTCGTCACTCCCAGAAGTGGAAGTAATGCCACAGGTGCATTTACGACAGCATTCTGCACATTTGTGGGTGCATTTTACTTCTGCTTCTGGGAGCGACGAGGGCTTGGTGGGCTGGATGAATTGGTGTTGAGGGCCAGATCCTGCCCCCAGGCCGTAGTTTGGGCACCCCTGGCCTAGACAATGTGTTCTCTGATACTGAGCTATTTGTTGCAATCCAACAGTAAGTCACAAGAATGGAGATTTCAACTCAACATGAGAAGGAACTGCCTAACTGTGACAGCCTTCCGACAGTGTTATTGGCTGCCTTCAAGGGTGCTGGACTTTCCTTCACTGGAGATTTTTAAAGGGAACTTGGGTGGCCACCACTCACAGATACTTCAGGGCAGGAGTGCCCAAACGATGGCCCATGGGGCAGATCTGGCCCCCGATGCTAATTCATTCAGCCCGCACCGCCCTCACCACTCCCAGAGGGCTAAGTAAAATGCGACCACGCATGCACAGAATGCTGCCATAAATGCACCCGTGGCTGCTGTAAATGCGTTTATGACAGCCGCGAGGTGTATTTACAGCAGCTTTCTGCACACGCTCAGGCGTGTTTTACTTCCACTTCCGGTGGGAGGACACACGTGACCAGCCCACTGAACCATGTGGTCAGCCTGCCACCCTAAAGGTTTGAGCACCCCCTGCTTTAGGATGTGGATTTCTTGCACTGGCCGAGGGCTTGACTCCATGACCCTTGGGGCCCCTTCCAGCTCTACAGTTCTATGAGCTGGAGCAGGGCTCTCTCTACATTAATAGGACTAACAGAGCCGTCAACTCAGCAAATTCATGCTCTTTCAACAGGCCTACAGTAGTCGGAAATTGCTCCTGGATTTCAGCCACATACCTTTCGAAAGGTAAGAGAGGGCACAGAGGTCTAACGCACTGAAAGTCATTTCACACTGACACACAACGTAGCTGACCTCCTACCCACCAGTTATCTGGAAGGATGACTGGCCAAGCCTCTGTTGCACTCCTCTCAGTACCTCTTCTATCTCCTTCTGTATGTTGCAGACAACCTCTTCCATCAAGCCCACATCCGCGATTCCTTTCCAGAACATGAGTGTGTCATCTAGCACAAAAAAAGAGGCTCAGAAGAACAGGTGGGCAAAGAGATTGCAAAGCTAAACTGATAAATTAAGACTAGAAAGTTGTCATGCAGCAGGTACTGCTGGGAGCTGCCTTCTAAGCACAGCGATCCATCTAGCCCAGGGGTGCCCAAACTTTTTGGGCTGTGGGCCGATCATGTTGTTCAGGGAGCTGGTCACTAAGGCCCAGGGGCCGGGCGCGGCCCCCGACACCAATTCATCTGGCCCACGAAGCCCTCGTCGCTCCTGGAAGCGGAAGTAAAACGTGCCTGTACGGGCGCGTTTTACTTCCAGGAGTGACGAGGGCTTCGCGGGCCGGATGAATTGGCATCGGGGGCCGCACCCGAGCCTTAGTTTGGGCACCACTGATCTAGCCCTAAAGGGGCAATGGAGAACTTCCTATCACCAGGATCTAATACAACCTCCATTTGAAAAGAAATGTTGTGAAATTCTGATTTCATAGCCTCTCTAGGCCTGCTGAGTTTCCCCCTCATGTTTCCTACAGAACCTTCAAAGAGTTGCAACCAGAAGAACAGGAACAGCAAAAACACTGAAGGGCTGGAGAACCACTACCCTGCACTGACATCAAAGTAGCAGTATCTGGTTGGCAGGAAACAGAATACTGTACAGTACTAGCATATATAAACCTTTAGTGAACCCAGCAGAGCTCCTCCTAGTTGGTTACACAGGTTCACAAGAACAAGCAGTGGCTTGTGTAAATTTTGATACCTATCACAGATCAGAAACAGAACTGTTGTGCTCTGGCAATCATCAAGTGATAAAAGACCAACCAATCTGCATGTTCATGTAAAGCAGCCCACAATAATTACAGCAGGTACTAAACTTCTTGGCTGATGGGTTATTCACACCATTTATCAACATTCATGAGAATTATGCTTGGGTCATCAAAAGTATGCACTGTCTCATCCATCTAATTCTCCCATGGTTTGCTGCCCTATCTGAAAGACTAAATTTCTGAAAACTCCTTGCAAATCAACATTATACTCTGACTTTCTTCAAATATTACTGTAATCTAGTAATACTATTACAAAAAAATAAATATTGTATGCTACTTGGTCTGTGCCCTATACGAAATCAAGTGCAGTGAATCCAAATCTGAAGTCTGTTTCTGCCTAGGATGTCAGGATCTTAAATTAGCAAATCTCACCCTCTTGGTTAGGTTCTTGCATTGATCATGCAGGATATATTTGCCATAAATGTAGGAAAAATTGTCTGGTTTATTAACACAGTGATGCCTACTCATCTTTAGCTTAAAACAGACTCACTATGGCCTAGCTGTACTATCCAATAAGATGACAAGCCCACTAGAGACAAGCCCTCGGTCCATCTCGCCTTATATAGCTATTTCTAACGTCAGCTCACTGACTTGCCCAGACATGCCCAGCCACTGCTGGAACATGCATGCCACCAGGGGTCATGATTCAGCTGAGGCCGCAGCAGGCATAGTGGTAGCTGCAACTATTATAATGTTCTAATGTTTCCAAATAAAAATACATTACCCAGTTATCCATTTGAACAGCTATAGCATGCCTTAAAATCTGTACATGATAGGCCAATTCTGAATTCAGATTTGGAATCAGCACACTCAGTGTCATGTAAATGACATGTGTTATTCTCAGTGGCAAAATTGTTTTTCTGCAGTGTTATGTGGCCACAGACACAAAATAAGTACAGTACTGAATAAACTTTGAACAAAAACTCAAGAGTCTAATCCATTAATTTTAAAGACTGGATTTCTACATGCACATATTCACTACGTATTTAAGAACATGAGGTTCCCCATCCCTATCTCTCTCCCTGTAATGCAGAATTAGAGCCTCATCCCTTGGAAGACAGATGGTTTGATAGATGTCCCTGAGAAGAAGGAAACAAGCAGGCTGATGACTCATACTGGCAAAGGGTAGGGACGTACCTGAAATCTCATCTGGGTCCTTCTTGATTCCCTCATCAGTTGCCATGGTGACAGCAGCTGTCAGAGCAGAATTCCATTCAATTCCTTCCTCCACACTCTCTTCCGACACCGCAATTTGTGTGATGCTACCTGCAGTAAATGAAGACACAAGTGTAGATATTTCATGGACGAACTGTCACGGTAGTTTCGCCATTGAGTGGGCGCCAATATAAATCTGAATAAATAAATAAATAAATCTGTGCGCATACTCTTGGCCACTCATGCCTTAACAGAAATCAAGAAAAAAGAACTGAACCACTGTCACCAAAGAACTATTCTCTAGATTTCCTTGGCTAGGTTACCAGAAGAAAAGAATATGCCAAGCATAGAAATACAGTACAGTCAAAGAGGATTATATTTTGTTTTAATAGCATCACAAATCCAGCAAAATAGGTTAAAAGTTCTAGAAGCTTTCACCATTTGCTGTGCTGACCAAGATTTCTGGAGCTGTAATCCAAGAACATCTGGGGACCCAAGGTTGGGAATGACTGCCCTAAGACACCATCGTCTGTTGCTTCCCAAGCTTTGTACAGCCTCATCTAAGGGTTAGTTTTTGGAACTAGAACTGACAGCTAAGAAACAATACTGTACTGTGTTTGCTACCATTCTTCTGTCTTTATCTCCTAACCACCACTGCAGTATGGACCCAAAGAATGACTCTGGTGCCGATTTTAGTCCTTGGACTGAAAGACATTCTTTATTCTAAGCTACAGCAAGAAACTGAAGGAAAAAATATAACTTGTGCTGCATTTCCATTTTACTGTTTTCTTTAGAAGAAACAAGTTGACTTTCTCAAGCAAGAAGAAGAACTGGATAAAAGTGTGGTGCTTAGCAGATTACAAATATAGTGGGTAATTGCTTCATGTTACCAAGTAAGAAAAGAGGAGGAAAAAGGGAATAATAGACAGCAATTCCCACCCACCCAAGCAGGAATGAATTCTACTCCCCTTTGCCTGTTCCCTACCATCAGCAGAGGTTGGAGTCTGGACCATGCTCTGTTGACCTGGCACTGGAGCCCTGGCACTGCTTATCAAGAGATCAAATTTGGTACTGCGACAGGTGTTTGTGCAAACTTTATCATGCTGATAGAAGTCAATTTGGCCAGAGTCCATCATCTTTCTGCAGGAGAAAAGAAAAGAAAAGAAAACAAAGCATTGAGAGAGGTTGAGACCCACTATGAATATTTGCCTCAAACAAAAAACGGAACAAAGACTGGATATTTGGGGTATAGATTACACATTAGACATGTTACTTAGTATCATATGTTTTGTTCTTTCGTAACCATACAACACAATGATAGGATTTTGTATTGGGTACATATTTCAGCAATACAAGAAACTCATTCTTTCTTGCAAGGATCTTGTCTTTAAATGTGTGTGGCCAACATGTTACAATATTGGAAGTAAGGAACCTGTCACTGGTCTTCTTAACCTTTTGCCTTTTTCTAGGACTGTCTGTCGTCAGCTGCAACTTGTGTCCAAGAATGCATTTTCCCCCCTGAAGCAGAAAAAATCCCATTGGTGGGAATTCATTTAAGGTGGATCCCAGCTTGCCATGAAGTGACCCACTGACACTATGATCACGGAAGAGCCCTCTCCTGCGACACATATGAAGTGAGACATGCAGGATTTAACACCGGGACTGCAATGGACTGCCACAGCCTTGAGGATATTATCCAGGTGTGCCTTCACAGCCTGTCAGCCTGGCATGGCCTCTTCCACCTCGATGACCATCGAGAATCAGCGTTCCTCCTCCGCTCATTTTACTATTGGGCCCAATAGGATAGTTTCCAGTGGCATTTCCTCCCCTGAGGGGGGGCATCATCACCCCACCTAAAGGGGCTCATCTGCCTGCAGCCGTTGGCCCATTTAGGGAGTCAAGTTATTTTCCCCTGCCCAACACTCAGCACTGAGTTGCTGGCTGTACGGTCTATTCCATTACCACAGCGGGAAATCCGGCCAGATGCCTAGACAGGTACAAATTCCAACCCTTTCAAGACAATCTTCTTTGCTTTTTTAAAACAAGCCAATACATATTACAATGTTATCACTGTAGTGACTAGGTCTAGGAGAAGCAGAATGAATGAATTAATAAATAAATGTATGCACATTTTCTTGACTTGTCCACATTAAACATCTGGCTTGTCTTGACAGTTCCACAGGAATGAGAGAGAGAGAGTAATTTATTTAATCAAAGACACTAAAAAACAAACATTTTAAAGCTTCTTTTAATTTTTTTAATTGGTTTTTAATCGTTGTCAATATGCTGATGTGTTCTGAATTGCCCTGGGTCCCTTTGGGGAGGAGGGCGATAAACAAATTTAAATAAATAAATAAGCAAGCAAGCAAGCAAGCAAGCAAGCAAGCAGGAGAGGCTGCATAGTCAGGTGAAAAACCTGTCCATGACAGGGACTGGGCATCTCTATAACACTGTAGAGTATGTTAAAGTGAAAAACCATAAAAGTGACTTGACACTTGTCATATTTTGTCATATTCTGCCCACACTTTACCTATATTTTCAGGGCACATTTCAAACCTATTTTAACCCACCCACCCACCCCCGTTCTAAAATTCACTTTGCCAAACTTGTAACTGGCAGAAGATAAAAACACGTGCTGAAATGGTAGGTGGGAAGAAATATTGCACAGAAAGAAGACTTTGAGTAAACTTTGAGAAGAAATGGCCCCCAATGGCAGAAGGCCATTACCTCAGCATAATTCCCCCGAGACGAATGGCCCGCTTCCAGTCCTTCAGGGTAGATTTGCCAGCCAGATGAACAAAGTGCTTCGGGCTGATGAGCTGGTCATTGAACTAAAAATAGACAGAAGGGGGGGGGGGGGAGAAGAAGGCAACAAACTTCTCAAGCAAACAGAAGACTCTCATTCCACTCTGACCCCATGCCAGTAAGGCAGCCCCATAAATCATAAATGCATAGTCAAGTCACGTCAGGAAATTATATTTTTTAGTGTTCATTTACAGAGAGGGTCGACAGAAGTTGATTTAGATCCCACACCAGTACAGTACTTTCAAAATTTTCTATTTCTATCTGGTATAACTAGAGAAAAAGAAAGAAAGGAGACTCCTGTATCTATAGAAGCAATAAAGAAAAGGGAATTTTGGTAGGTGTTGCTTTCCTTGTTCAATATGGCAAATTGCATCGATCATGTCTAAATGAGAAAACTGAATAGAAAAGGAAAAATTTAAAAAGACTGAAAACAGACCCATAGCAAACCAAGCCCTACAGAAACAAAGAAAATGGAGCAGGCAAAGGCAGAATCACCAAATGTTTTTACCTTGACACACTTGACATTGATTCCCGGGCAAACAAATTTCTTCCAGAGCAGGATGGCTTTGCTCTCCCCACATGTGATGGGGTAGGCAATCTCAATTTCCTCATTATTTTCAACCTCACTGGGGTCTGCAGGTGAAAGATGGGATGGAACAGGTATTATTCAGTCACAATTAATGAGACCTGCAAGGGGAAAAAGTTAAGACCCAGAACTTGGAAAAATTATCCCTGGGTTCCAGTTCCTGGAATTAAGGTGGTTTACTCCCCAAAACTAACTTTTCCAAATCATTACTCAGATAATTGCTTCATCAATGGCTGCCAATTACCCTGCAGCATCTCAAAAAGGGTTTCTGAATAGGAAATAATACATATGAAGGCCAGTAGAGACAGTGATTGTACTGAGATTCAGCAATTTGATAGTTTATTCATTGCATTTGTAAGCCACTATGTACAACAATCAACTGCTAAGTGGTTTTAAAATACCAGTACATAAGTAAAACATGCCTAATCACAGTCAGAGAAAGCTAGCTGAATTAAAAGTATGCAAATGATAAAGTCAATTATTTTTAAAAGCCTGGCAGCAGCTGGTAAAAAATTCCACAGATTGGGAGCTAATATATCAGAAGCTCTTCAGAGTGGCCAAATGCCATTATTTTATTTATTTATTTATTTATTGCATTTATATCCTGCCCATCTGGGATATTTTCCCACTCTGGGCGACTTATGACACATTAAGGTAGGTACTCTTGTGCATAATCTTGGAATACTTGCTCCAAATCCACACACTTTTAAATGTAAGAAAAACCGGGTACATAAAATGAAAACTTGTTTATTTTACTTATCTATTTAAAAAGAGATTTATTTATTTAGTCACATTTTTATTGCCGCCCTCTCGCTGAGGTGACTCCAGGCAGCTTACACATATTAAAACACCACAAATAAACTCTACAAAACAATGGGATTTTAAAAAACATTAAAATATTAAATTATTTAAAATGCCCTCCCCAACAACCACATCACAAAATTTCTAAAACTGAAAGCTGGAAGCCTGGGTGGCACTCATATAAGCCAGCCTGGAGTGCCGCCCCCACCCACACCCACCCACCCGTTGCACCAGCCAGGTTTTGAGGTTTTTATGGAAGGATAAAAGCTCTGCCTGGAGACGAAGCTCAGTTGGCAGGAGGTTCCACAGGGCCAGAGCAGACAGAAAAGGCCCTCCTCCTTCTGGTACTAGAGAGAGGTGGGGCTCTCTAGCCAAAGGGACTATCAGGGAGCCCCTCTGGTCTGTTCTAGTGGGATGGTCAGATATCCTTGGGGGTGACGTGGTCTCTCAACAGTGGGGCTTTCTCAGGTGTTCTTACAGTTCTTAAACTATATATCTGTCCCAACAAAGAAATTACACTCTTCCTGAAAGGAACAAAATATTCTCACTGTGAGAATTTGATTTTCTCTCAGTATTGTTTTGTTGGTAAACAATACCAACAATGGTGTGGTGTTGCAAAAGAGAACAAGATTTGATTAGGATCCTGATTCAGCACTTTGGACAGCAAATTGTTTGACTGCTTCACTAGGGGCCTGACGTGGTGCCTCCCATCAGAAATCTTTGTTGTTGTTCAGTCGCACAGTCGACTCCGACCCTCCGCGACCCCATGGACCCCTGTCCGCCAGGCACTTCTGTCCTCCATCATCATCCTCAACTCGCTCAGCTCTGTGCCCATTGTGTCCACAATACCATCTAGCCATCTCATTTTTGGCCGCCCCCTTTTTCTTTTGCCCTCCACCCTTCCCAGCATCAAGGCCTTCTCAAGTGAATCTTCTCTTCTCATTTGATGTCCAAAGTACTTTAGCTTCATCTTTACAATTTGACCTTCTAAGGAGTCGAGTCAGGGTTGATTTCTTCTAAGATTGACCTGTTCTCCTCGCTGTCCAGGGGACTCTCAAAACTCTCCTCCAACACCACATCTCAAAGGCATCTATTCTTCTGCGCTCAGCTATCCTAATGGTCCAGTTCTCACAACCATACATTGCCACAGGGAATACCATTGATTTGACTATACGAATCTTAAGCACCATATATTTTTTCTATTGACTGCCATAGAGAAGTGGCTTGGTACAGAGCTTGGAAGCCCATTCCTTGTCAAGAACCCTTCTTGGTGAAGGAGGGTCATGGGTAGCAGGAGGGCTACCCTGGTTGTTTCCAAAATACAAGTACAGTACAGTAGTACTATTTGGGCTTGGCTATACTGTAAAGCAAGCATGCAAACCCCAAAGCAGCCTATTCCTTCCAAAGACTCCAAGGGAAGAATTTATCTGAGCCTTCACTCTCAGCACAAGAAGTGGCAGGTCTAAGTGTATGTTTATTGGGCAGTGATAAAGGCTCCAGAGGCATCTGATGTTTCAGGATCAGACTGTTTTGCTTCAACCATTTTTGGGGGAACCAATTTTATCTGGGTGGCAGCCCAAATAACTGCAAAGTGTACCAAGCAGATTCACATCTCTACTGGGCTACATTCAACCCAGCTCAACTTTATACCTGTCATACCACTAAGGGACTCACCAATGCCTCCTTCAAGCTTGTGTATGGTGTGTGTTTCTACTGCCACTACAGCTGTGCTGGTCTCAGAACCCTCTTGGAAAATCCTATGGTAAAAAAAAACACATCAGGAAGGAAATTATATAAAATGTCTAGAGTTTGTAACAAATCACCTAATATTGTGTGACTGGCTGTCTCTTTGCCAGTAACTAGCTGTTTTGTGCTATGCTAACTAAGAAAGGAATAACCAGATTCAAAAAAATACAGGTATATACATTCAACATCATAAAACTTAAAAAATACAATTTGTATTACACAGTTAAAAAGCAAAGAGCAGTACAGTACTTAACTTATTTTCTTGGTGGCTTATTAAAGAATCAATACACTGCATATTCATGAAACAACTGTGCACACATATATTGCCACTAGTCAGCCTGTACAATTTGGCCTACTGGGAGTAATGTCCGGCAATCTTCCACAACTACACTACACCGACTGCAATGGATTTCTGTTAATAATGGGGAAAATCTCATCTGTATTGAGGGTAGGACCAAAATAAACAGCTCCAAATCATAAGAAACAGAATTTCGACTCAAACTTTTGCACAGTCAAACATGTTGCCTTCAATGGCAGCAAACTTTTCCTTGGTGGCAAGTTTTGAAGTGGAGTATTGCAGGGCTATTGGAGAAGTGAGTTTCTGGCATCCGTAGAGGAGTATTGAGGGCCCTTTCACTTCTGTGATTCTGTTCCCTAATACAGTATAGCCATTAAAACAAAAGACAAAGGCAGAAGCTATGTTACATTTTCTATCTCTAAGGATTAGAAATGCCCCATGAAACTCTGTCCTTTATACAACAGACATGATTTTTTTTAAAAAAACTCAAAATATAGAACTGAATACTGTAATTCTGAATTCTGCAACCAACTCTGAAATCACAGAATATACTCACCCTTGCTGCACTGGCTGTAGTTGCAATATGACCTGTGTTTTTGTATCTTCTGGGTTACCCCCTTCATTCCCTTCAGTTGGCACAACCACCACATCCCCGACAGGGATGCTCACTTCAGCATTTGCCATCTGCTTGCATGAAGTCCAAGAAACTTGGGTATGGGTGTACTGTAGGCACAACAACAAAAAATGATACTTTTGGCTTTTGGCACAGTGGTTGTTGCTTTGCAAAGAGAAAAACGTTGGTGCCTGTGTCCATCGAATGAAGCAGAAGTTTCCAACTATACATAATTAACATGACTATAAAAATATGTCATAGAAAACAACATGTTTTGTATACGTAGTAAGATTTTGCAACTGCCTGAGATTTTATTATTTACTTATTTTATTTGTTCAGATTTATTTTGCCGCCCACTCGCCAAGGCGACTCAGGGCGGCTTACAGTCAAAACAGCAACAGTACCGTAAATATCATAAAATACAACCTCACAAAACAACCAAAGCAGAACATAAAGATAGAAAAGCAATGGCAACAGAAGTAAAATTTAATTATGAAGTGGTTAGGTTTAATGAATTTTAGCCTCCAGCTTTCCACAGCTGCAAATAGGGATATGAATGTTAAAACTCTGTACACAGTTCCAAGATCACTGCCTGTTGGATACCACCATCACCTCCATTGCTACTGGTGTTATAATTGTTATATGTTATCAACTTGCCTCCAACATATGGCTGCCCTATGAATGAGGTGTCTCCAAAATATCCTATTCTCAACAGCCCTTAATCCCTAAAACGCAAAGATATTCACAGCTATAATAGCAATAAGGTTAAATGAATTTATTGGACAATATATAAAAATTGATCAGTGTTGTTTTATTGAGGGAAGATCAATGTTGGACTTAATAAGAAGAGTACAAATGTCAAAAAAACATGGTTATAGAAGGGAATTGACAAAATTAGAAGAAATAATAAATCAGCTGGAGCAAAAGATAATCCCAATAAAAGGAATAGTGAATAAAATGTACAAATTAATAATAAAAAGGGGAACATGTCAGAAAATATTGAAAGAAACATGGGTGTTGATTTAAAGGTCAAAATCAGAGAGGTAGAGTAGAATAAAATATGGAACCAAATTATGTCAGTAAGAATTAAGAAACACTATTTTTAAATTATTATGGAAAAGGTATATGACACCAATTTGGTTAAGCCATTATGATCATAAATATTAAAAAATGTTGAGGATGTAAAGAAAGTCTAGGGACCTATTTCCACCTCTGGTGGGAATGTAAGGTAGTGAATAGCATTTGGGTAAAAGGTTTTGAAGATATTAACAATACTGTATATTATCTTTAAAATTACAGGTGAATCTTAAGATTGTGTTGTTAACGGATTTGAGTGACATAAACATAGATAAGTAGCATGTCCTTGGAAAAACTGTTCCAAGGAATTAAGAACATGAAAAATATCGCCATGATGATAGCCAATATCTAGAATGGATATGGCACCTGAAGAAGTATAAGTACTGTGTAAGATTGTAATTATGGTAACAACTATGAGATTATTACTAGCAAAGAATTTGAAAATGTATATGCATACGGGATTGGAAGAATGGTACAGTGAAACCTTGGTTAATGTAATTAATGCGTTCTCCGGGACATTTCTTATAGCAAAAATTACTTTATCCAAATTTTCTATAGGAATGAAATGAAAACCAAAATACATTAACCAAAATGCAGTTTCCCATAGAAATGCACGGAAACCAATTATTTTATTTATTTATTTATTTATTCAGATTTATATTGCTGCCCACTCGCCGAGGCGACTCAGGGCGGCTTACAGTCAAAACAGCAACAATACAATAAAAATTATAAAATATATTTATATTTTAATTAATTAAAAATTAATTAAAAATTAATCTATTCTGGAAAAAAATTCTGTAAACCAAGCCACCATTTTCTATGGATTTCCTTAGGTTAACCAAGCAGTTTGTTAACCCAGGTTCCACTGTCCAAGGAATTACAGAATATTGCACTAAAGAAATAGTTCTCGACCTTTTTAAGTCGGGGGCCAGGTCACGCTCCCTCAGACAGCTTCAGGGGCCAGACGGCCATTTTGTCCTTTCTCCACCACATGGCACTTCCTGGTGTGGTGGAGGCAGCGGAGAGCCACATGAAATGGTGCCGCAGACTGAGGCTCCCTGCACTAAATGATAAAGTGGTATGTGAATTAAAATAACAAGGAATGAGAAACAATGAGTTTATATAATTGGTGGGAATTTATCAAGTATGTATTTCAAGAATCTAAATAAATTAAGTCAAGTCAAGAATATATTACCTTTTGAAATAAATAATCTGAGAATGTGGTGTGGATAATAATGGACAAAGAAATATTGTCCTGGGGGGCGGAGCCAAGATGGCGTAGGGGAAACATCGTCTCTCGCTCGCTCTGCCATACCAATGTGGAATCAATGGGATAAATAAACACAAAATAGAAATAAATATACCTGGCGGTCCTGCTCCGAAATGCAGAGGGGGACGGAATTGGTGAGATATCCGGAGAGCAGCCGATTGTGAGCGGGGCATGGAAGACTGAGCCCCCGGTGGCGGAAGGGGGGGGGTCGGAAGACTCAAACCTCGCCGCTGCCTGGTGGAGCTGTGGAAATAGTTTTTTTCTGTGCCGGAGCTTGCTTTGTGACGGAGGTTGGTGGCTGAGTTCCCGGAGGTTCTTGGAGGTTTTTGGGACGAAGTGGAACGGAAGGAAGACGTGGACGGCGGAGAGGAGGCAGGCCGTGGTGAGCCGGGGATCGGAGGCGCGTGTTCCGGGCAGCAGGTGGAGGTGTGTGTTTCCCGCTACCTGTTGAGCCGCGCCGGGATCGTTGGAGCAGCGGGTGGAGGTGTGTGTGTGTTTGCTGCCTGCCGAGCCACACCGGGATTGCTGGAGCAGAAGAAAGGCAGGGGAAGAGGAGTGAAGCGCGAACTGAGGGGGCAGTGCTGAGAAGGCAGCCTGAGTGAAATCGCACATAGAGCTTTATACATATATACTTTTAAAACATAGTTGAAGCGGGATTAAAGTGCTCTTGTTGGGTCATCGCTGTGGTGTTTGGGCTACCGATTTTTATTTTTTTATTTTTTTTGAGAAGCAATGGCGGACAGTTGAGCCTGAAAGGGGCGGTGACGAAGCGGTTTCTTTGTACTACAAGCCATGCCCAGGAAATACTGCGGTGGGAAAAGTGCCTTTTAAACTCTGTCAGCAGATTCGTTTTCAGGTTGTTTCTCTGTTTGTTCTTTCGGCTTTGAGAGATAGTGCAGGCCTTCAAGAAAAGACCTTGGAACTTTGATAAGAACAGTAATATTTTGACTCGGGGGCTAAACGTCAACTCCTTAATTAACAACAATATACAAGATCTTATATATAAGTGCCTTTGACTTAGATCAGGGGTGCCCAAACTTTTCGGCCCAGGGGCCGGATAACATTTTATCAGAGAGGGCCGAACTATCTTTCAATATACAAGATCCTATATATAAGTGCCTTTGACTTAGACCAGGGGTGCCCAAACTTTTCGGCCCGGGGGCCGGATAACATTTTATCAGAGAGGGCCGAACTATCTTTCAATATACAAGATCCTATATATAAGTGCCTTTGACTTAGACCAGGGGTGCCCAAACTTTTCGGCCCGGGGGCCGGATAACATTTTATCAGAGAGGGCCGAACTATCTTTCAATATACAAGATCCTATATATAAGTGCCTTTGACTTAGACCAGGGGTGCCCAAACTTTTCGGCCCGGGGGCCGGATAACATTTTATCAGAGAGGGCCGAACTATCTTTCAATATACAAGATCCTATATATAAGTGCCTTTGACTTAGACCAGGGGTGCCCAAACTTTTCGGCCCGGGGGCCGGATAACATTTTATCAGAGAGGGCCGAACTATCTTTCAATATACAAGATCCTATATATAAGTGCCTTTGACTTAGACCAGGGGTGCCCAAACCTTTCGGCCCGGGGGCCGGATAACATTTTATCAGAGAGGGCCGAACTATCTTTCATGTGTAAATTCTGATTGCCATAGCTTGAATTAAGACACTGGGGTGTTTGTTGGGAAGGGAGGGGAAAGTAATGGAGGAGGTTGTGAAACCAAAAGGTCGGAAAGGGAAAAGGGGCAAAGAGCAAGAAGTGGGTAAAGAGCAAGAAGAGGAAGAGCGGCACACTCCATCACCGAACATGGAGCCTACAACGGCAGCAACGGATTCCACAGCAACAGAGCAAGGGGGCTCCCTCGACCTGGCCCAAAGGATGGACAATATAACGACAATTCTTCAACAGTTGGCCAAAAACATGGCTGATACTCAGGCAAAAATGACAGATACTCAGGTGACAATGCAAAAACTGGATGCAAATCAAACTAAATTGAATAAAACAGTAGAGGCCAACAGTGAAGAAATGAAAAGGGACAGGGAATTGGCCAGGCTACAATATGAAAGCCTGGCCAAAGCCCTTACAGACGTGAAGAAAGATGTGGTAGTAAATACACAAAGGATTGATGAGATTACAAATGCAATGCAGAAGGAGGTTAAAAATGCTATAATATCTGTAAATGAGCTTTATATTCAAGAACATGTAATGGAAAACAAGATGGCTGTGCAAGAGAGGAAAATGATGATGATGGAGGAGGGGTGGAGAAAATCTAACATTGTGATCCGTCACCTGCCTGAGAGGACGCCAGACAAGCTGAAAGAGAGAGTTTTGGAATGGTTGAACTCACTAAAAACGGGTAAAGATTTTGGATTAGACGATATTGGTGCTGTGTACAGGGTGGGGGGAAGGAAGGATAGGAAGACATCCAGAAACGTTCTAGTTAAATTTGCAAATTGGGCGGATAAATTGAAAGTGATGTCCTTTATTAGGCAAGCTGGGTCTGGCGCCCTAAAAATAGAAGGGCTGGATGTGGAGGTCTACAACGATATTGCGCCCGAGGAGAGGAGGTGGAAATACAAAATGAAACCTGTTACAAGATTGTTGGTAGCAAAGGGCGTTAAGTATGGTTGGCGATTTCCACAACAGCTGAGATTTTTTTATGACAAAAAATGGCATGTTCTTGATGTGAATACTGATGCATTGCTGTATTTAACACAAATTGGCCTGATCAAGGAGGCGGACGCGGATTGGATTCTTTTGAGAACAGAATTGTATAAAGTCGGTGTTATGGGATCGGTATTGGGCCGGGAGGAGGAGGGAGCAGTGGGAGGAGCAGTGGGAGGAGCGGACATTCCAGGGACAAGCGCGGAACAGGTGGGATGATAAAAAGTAAAATTTAATCATGGTCAGAGTCGGGGAGCTATTGGAGGAAGTATATGCCATCTCTCTCCGGCCCCCCCTCCCCTCTTTGGAGAACAAAGGTGACATCGGGAAGAAAGATGTGGGGAGGGAAGAAGAAAGGGAAAGATTAGGTAAGTCTGTTTTTTATTATTTTTTATTTAGTGAAATTAGTTTTTTGATATTATTATATTTTGCTTTGTTTAATTTCTTTAGTAGTAGGGAAGCAGGAGGGTTTTTAGGGAGCACGTCCAGGGAAGGAAACGAACAACGGGAGGTGGAGTTAGACACAAATGGTTAAGTCACTGAAAATAATAACGTGGAATGTGAAGGGAACAGGGAATGCCCTGAAAAGAAGGAGATTGCAGATGTCGCTCAACAAAGATAGGGCTGATATAATTTTTTTGCAAGAAACTCATCAAAAATCTGCAGATGTCAATAATTTGGTGGTGAGGGGAATCGAAATATATGAAAAAGCATATGGGACATCCAAAGCTAGGGGAGTTGCAATCCTGATTTCGGAAAAATTGGGGTTTACGGTGAATAAAATTATTGCTGACCCAGAAGGAAGATATTTAATAATAAAAGGAAAAATAGAGGAAGAAGAGATAACGTTGGTTAACATCTATGCTCCAAATGACAAACAGCAAGAATTTTTAGATAAAGTGGGGAAAATTTTGAATAAGGAAGGGACTAAACGCATGGTCTTATGTGGAGATTTTAATATGATGTGTTCAGATATTGACAGTACAAGTGTAAAAAAAAGAGGTAAAAAGTACATATTAGAAGAATGGAGAAAATTCATGGGTATGAAGGATGTTTGGAGAGAACTTAAAGCGCAGGAAAGAGAATATACTTATTATTCACACGTGCATGATATGTACTCACGGATAGATTATATTTTTGTAACAGAAGAATTAGTCAAAACAATTGAGGATATAAAGATCGGGACATTTAGGGAATCTGACCATGCAAAGGTAACAGCAAATATAAATCTTAAAGAGATAGAAAAAGGAGGGTATATTTGGAGATATGATGCGAAGTTATATCGAGAGGAATCAACGAGGAAACAAATTATGGAGAAATGGGAGGAAAGTTGGAAATTTAATGAAAATAATGAGGTCAGTCGGGGAGGAGTTTGGGATACAATGAAGGCAATCTTTAGAGGGGAATCGATAAAACTGAATAGTATTAGAAATAGACAAATTCAAAATAGGAATCAGGAATTGGAACAACAATTAAAACACCTTCACATGGAATATGCTAAAAAGAAGGATCAGAAAACATTTCAGAAGATAAAAAAAATTAAGAAAGAGTTGGATGGGAAAGATATTGAAAAAGTAAAGAAAGATTTGATCTTTCTTAAGAGAGAATATTTTGAATATGGCAATAAAAATTCTAAATTATTGGCAAAAGCAGCAAGAGATAAAAAGAGTAAAGGGCAGGTTGGTGTCTTGGTAGACAAGAATGGGAAAAGATGCAACAAAAAGAAAGAAAAAGCTTTGCTTATTGAAAACTTTTATAAAAATTTGTATTCAAAAAAAGAGGTAAACCAAAGAAAAATGCGACTAATCTTTGAACAGCAACAAAATAAAAAAATTACAGAGGAAGATAGGAATAAAATGGAGCAAGGAATATCTATGAAGGAAGTAGAAGATGTAATAAAAAAGTTGAAAAAGGAGAAAGCACCTGGGGAGGATGGTTTACCAGCTGAGTTTTATAAAGATTTTATGCCTTGGATTGCCCCGAGATTATATGAGTTATATAATGGGATTTTAGAGGGAGATGCAACTCCAGATTCATGGAACAGGTCGATTATAGTTTTGATTCCCAAGCCTGGTAAAAATATAGAAAAAATTGAATCTTATAGACCAATTTCCCTGATCAATCAAGATGCAAAAATTTTTACAACGATTTTGGCAAACAGATTAAATGGTTTCATAGCCAATTATATTAAGAAGGATCAAGCGGGATTTGTTAAAAACAGACATATGGCGGACCTTATAAGAAGAGCAGTGGACATACTGGATTTAGCTGAAAAAAGAAAGGAAAAGATGGGATTCTTAGCATTAGATATTTTCAAAGCCTTTGACTCTTTACAATGGGTGACGATTCATGAGTTGATAAGATTATATGGATTCGGAGATAAATTTCAAGGGGTTATTGGAAAGTTATATAAACAAGGTTCGGCAAGAGTCAAATTCAATGAATCTTATACAAATGAGATTAGGTTAGAGGCGGGTACGAGACAGGGCTGTCCATTGTCACCTTCATTGTTTATATTGGCTATGGAAATGTTGGCAAATACAATTCGTCAAGATGAGGACATAATTGGAATGGAAGGTACCAAAGTAAGCCTCTATGCAGACGATACACTGATAACGGTGAAACATCCAACAAAAACTATAGGTAAAATAAATAAACATTTGAAAGACTTCGAGGAAGTAACGGGACTGAAAGTTAATTGGGATAAAACAGAAATGATCTTAGTTAATGGGAACAAAGAAGACGAGGAGTCAATAAAAAGGAATTATAATGTGCAGATTACACAGAAAATGAGGTATTTGGGAGTAATGCTATCACATAAAATTGGGGAACTCAAAGAGTTAAATTATGGAAGACAGAAGAAGGAAATAGAGAAGAAAATAGCACAATATAGTAAATTAAATTTGTCATGGTTTGGTAGGATAGCCATATGCAAAATGATGTTAGTTCCTAAATTGAATTTTTTGTTTGATGTTTTACCGTTAAGACACACTGACAAGGAGTTGAAAGGATATCAGAATATGATCAATAGGTACTGTAATGGAAATAGAGGAGCTAGAATAGCCAAATCACTGTGGTATCTCTCACAAAAGGAGGGAGGACTAGGGATTCCCAATGTTATTAAATATTATAGGGCCTTTCAAATAAGAAATGTGATAAAGATTTTAATTAGGCAAGAAACAATCTGGGAAAGAATTGAAGGGAAAGGATTTACAAAGGAGGGTAAGGCGCAGTTTTTATGGGATGGAAAGGAAAAAGGAAAAAAGGAGATTCAGGTTCTGATGTTAAAGACAACAGTGGAGACATGGAACAGAGTGAGGAATGAGCTTACTCCGGGGATTTCACCGATTTTAGAGGTGGAAGATTTTCAGGATTTTCCAATTAAAATTGATAAAAAGATTAGGGATATATTGGTAGAAAAGAAGGTAAAATTATTAAAAGATTGGGTTAACACTTGCAAAGATCAGGAAAAAAGGCATGAGCTGTACACGCAACTACAATTAGATTGGTTTAAGATCCTTCAGATAAATAATTGGAATAAGAAATTCCTAAGGGAAAATGGACTAAATAGAGATTGTACGGAATTTGAGATACTTTTGGCTAAAGTCAGGAATGAAGAAATGGGTATTAAAGGATTAGTCAGTAAAATCTACAAGATCCTGAATAATAGCCAAAGTATACAAGAGGTGTTAAGACAAAGTTGGGAACAGGAACTAGATATAAGAATACCAACAAAAAAATGGCAAAAGATGTGGGAAAGAAGGATAATGAGAACAATGTCGGTCAGAATCAAAGAGCATAATTACAAAATAGTATGGAGATGGTATAGGACCCCAGTCGGCCTGCACAGAATGTATAGTAATCTGAGCGATATATGTTGGAGATGCAAAAAAATGAAGGGAACATATGAGCATATGTGGTGTAGCTGTGAGGCATTAAAATTTTTCTGGGAAAGAATAGAAAAAGAAATAGAGAATATATTAAAAGTGCAGATCGGAATGGGGTCAGATACAATCTTGTTAACAGATATAGGAGATTATGATATGAATAAGAACAATAAAGAGTTATTGACTATAATGTTGACCGTTGCAAGATTATGTATAGCCAAAAAGTGGAAATGTAATGAACAAATCAATATTCAAGATTGGTATATACAAATGTGGGATTTAGCGTTAAATGAAAAGCTTACTTGGGAAATAAATTGTAGGAAAGGAAAAATGCAAAGTAATAATTTCTGGAGGATCTGGGAACCTTTTATAAGTTATTCTTTGGAGGAAAAAAAGGGCATACCCCCTGTACAAGAACAGAATGACTTTTGGAAATTGTAAAGGTACAGAACTCCCTGGACAGTGTATATAGCACGAGGGTGGTGTTAATGGGCTAATAGAAAAGAAGGTGTAGAAGATTATGTCTAAAAAGGTGGTAAATGTAACACGTAATATCGTTATGCATAAAATACTTTACATGATCTTCATAAGTCTAGATATTTCTGTAATTGTCTTGTTATGTATTTCTGTATTTTTGTACTTTTGTACTTTTGTATCCTTGTATTATTTTTTTTAATACCTAATAAAAATTTAAAAAAAAAAAAGAAATATTGTCCTACAGCGCTTTTATTTTTTGTTTTATAAACTAATTCTGTCACAGCATGTTATACATGCTGAAATTAAGATAGGTAGCTCTTTTGAACAGCAATTTAACCAAGAAATCTAACCCCACTCTAGTCGAGGGTTCAAATTAATCAAATACAGTACTGTATGTGAAAATTTATTGCACTTCCACCAGACAATGCAGCTATTCGGAAGCGTAATAGTTATGCCAGAAGAATATATAATCCTCTGGCCCATTTTTCAAAAAATAAAAATTAGTTTCTTCTCTTGCTCCCGAGTTTCGTGTAATCTTTGCCTGAAACGCTACCGCAATAGTGTGTCTTGTTTGTGTATTGATAGTCACGAGGCACTTTTAGTCATTGTTTATTGATTTATTGTGTATCGATCTATGATTTTGATATTTTAATGTTATGTGATATTGATAATTCATGATTTATTGGCATGTTGTGTTTATGAACTTGCAATTTTACATGTGTTGTGAACCGCCCTGAGTCGGTCCTACCAAGTTAGGGCGGTACAGAAATTGAAATAATAATAATAATAATAATAATAATAATAATAATAATAATAATAATAATAATAATAATAATAACAACAACAACAACAATAACAACAACAACAACAACAACAACAACAACAACAACTTTTTAACGACCCACCACTTGACTCCCAACCCTATTGGTGCTCCCACCTCTGGCCAGGGGGGGGGTTTGTGGTGTGGCCCCCTTTGGCCCCTTCCTCACCCCCTGGCACTGTGGGAGAGACGGAGGCCCCGCTTTCGCCTCCGTTTCCCCCCCTCCTCCCATTTCCCTCAGCCCTCAAGATGGGGGGAGGGGGCGTGGCTCCCCCGGCAGGAGGGGCGTGGCTTCCTTGCGGCCCTGCCACTCTCCCTCTTGCCGCTCCAGGCCAGCGGGTGCGCCTCGCAGAGCCTCCGCCCTCCCCTCCTTCCCCCCCCCCCGACGGCGGCGGCGGCACGTACAGCGACGGTAGCGCCCGGCCGTGCGCCGCCCCCTCCCTCGCCTCCACGCACTCCGCGTCCCCGGCCTGGCCCCTCCCGGCTCCCGTAGCGCGGCTGCGGCAGAGTAGCCTCGTCCTCCTGGGTTCCCTCCCCCCTTACCGTCTCCGAGCGGCCGAGTCCGGGGCTGTGGGGGGGGGGAGGAGGGAGTAAAGAGTGAGCATGCGCGAGGTTCGCCACTCCAGCTCGGCTGGAGGCACTTCCGGCCGCTGCCTCCTTAAAGGAGCCGAGAGGAATTGGCGGGGAGGCCTCGGGAAGGGGGGGGGTGGTCCTTTGGGGAGGAGGTCGGGTGGGCTCGCACCTGGGAGCGAGAGAAGAACCGACGCTGGCCTTGGAAGGAGGGAAGGAATGGATTGCAGCAGCCATGAAATAAAAAGGCGACTGATGCTAGTTGGGAGGCAAGCGATGAGAAACCTGGGGAGAATAATAGTGAAAAGCAGAGACATCACATTGCAAACAAAGATTCGCATAGTCAAAGCAATGGTATTCCCTGTGGCAATGTATGGTTGTGAGAGCTGGACCATTAGGAAAGCTGAGCGCAGAAGAATAGGTGCCTTTGAGATGTGGTGTTGGAGGAGAGTTTTGAGAGTCCCCTGGACAGCCAGGGACTGATAGGGCCTGTTGCCATTATTTTGGTTTTCTTGATATTGAGTCTCAAGCCAGCGTTTGCACTTTCTTCTTTCAACCTAATCAGGAAAAAACCCCAAAACCCGCTTCTAGGTCTGCTTTTACAATACGTGTTTCTGGGGAGCCGGAACAGTCGATTACCAGCTGCCCCTGGTTCAAAAATTATGCTTCCGAAATCTCTTGATAGCGATTCCGCACGGAAAGAGGATCAAGCCGCAGCCTCCCCTCTCCATGTGCCACTTACGGCAGAAGCCCTTTTTAAACGGAGAGCTTCCCCGCGCCTTGGGAAAGGGTTCGCGATGTCGCTACAAGTCATGGGGAAATGCCCCAAAACCCACCCCCCCCACCCCCCCACCCATATATTTCACAAAACCTATACGGTGACCAGCACAGCTGCTCAACGAATTACTTTCCACACTTTATTCGGCATTTTTAAAAGCATTTCTGCCTCCCCGTTCAGTATGCAAATTATCGCATAGCATGATGGGGAATCGATGCAAAACGCATGGAGACAGGAGGGGCTGGAAAAAGCATCACACCAGCATTTCTGTTGATTTTGTTGGGCTTATATACACCCCACCCACCTGGGAATGGCCTCCCTCTCTGGGCGGCTCAGGATGTTAAGCGAGCAGAGCAGACGCCACAAAGAAGCCGTAGAAACACTCCCACTCGCACAGGTGGCCGCCATGGGAAGGTCTCCTAGTTCAACTTCAACCAGCTGCCCAAGAGGCCCTCCTCCAAAAGAAGTTTTCAGTTGCTTCTGTTTGTTGTTCAGTCGCACAGTCGATTCCCACCCTTTGCGATGACCCCATGGACCACTGTCCTCCAGGCACTCCTGTCCTCCACCACCCCCCTCAACTCGCTCAGCTCTGTGCCCATTATCTCCACAATACCATCCAGCCATCTCATCTTGGGCCGTCCCCTTCTTCTTTTGCCCTCGACCCTTCCCAGCATCAAGGCTTTCTCAAGTGAGTCCTCTCTTCTCATTTGATGTCCAAAGTACCTTAGCTTCTTCTTTACTATTTGACCTTCTAAGGAGCAGTCAGGTTTGATTTCTTCTAAGACTGGCCTATTTGTTCTCCTCGCTGTCCAGGGGACTCTCAAAACTCTCCTCCAACACCACATCTCAAAGGCGTCTATTTTTCCGCTTTCCTAATGGTCCAGCTCTCACAACCATACATTGCCACAGGGAATACCATTGCCCTGACTATGCGAATCTTTGTTTGCACTTCTTAAAGGACCCTAAAAAATTAATCAGGGATGCTCAAACTTTTTGGGCCAGTCACATGGTTCGGGGTGCCAGTCACTTTGGCCCTGGGCCAGAGCCAGCCCGCGAAGCCCTCGTCACTCCCGGAAGCAAAATGTGCCCCTACAGGCATGCTTTACTTCCGTTTCTGGGAGTAACGGGGGATTTGTGGGCTGGATGAATTGGCATCAGGGGCAGGATCCGGCCCACAGGCTGTAGTTTCAGTTCGCTGGAGCAGCCACTGAGAAAGCTCTCCTCTGGTGGGTAACGGACTTAGCAATTAATGTTGTTTTATACAGGCTCTTTTTTTAAACCACTGCTCCTATATGCCTTGCCGTCGTCCTCCTCTTTATTTAAAGGGGTGGATGGGAATTGGAGCCCAAAGGGCTCCGAGGAAGGGCGTCTCCTTCCCTGGGACGAGTTCGGGGGCGGGCGGGCGCGAGAAGTCCGCCTGCGTAGAGACAGAAATCAGTCACGTGGTGGGAGGCGGAGCGCGTCCGTCGTCAAGCGCCAGGCGGGGCGAAGCTTCTGATTGGCTGCTCTTCCCCCGGCTTGGCGCGTGCCTCGCCGTGGGCGTGTTTCCGACGTCATCCGGGAGAGGAGGACTGTGACCCCGGAAGTGTTTCGCTGACGACCTCCAGTGAGGGGTAAAGGTCGTCGTCATTCAGAGGCTGAGCGGAGACATGGGCAGATAGCGGGCAGGAGCGCCGGTAAGTCGCACGGAGGGGCCGAGACGGGTGGAGGAGTTTTGGTCGCAGGGGAAGGCCGCCCTCGCTGGAAAGCCAGGCGTATCTGACTCTAGGGTGCGGTGCTCATCTCCGCTTATATCCAAGGAGCCAGCGCTGCATCTGCTGACGTTTCCGTGGACATGTGGCAGGCATGCCTCAACACCGTTTACCTTCCCAACCGAAGTGGTATCTATTTATCTACCTACAATTCCCTGTATGCCAATAAAGCTTATCTTATTTATGTACTGACAATTTCTTGCTTTCGAATTGTGTTAGGTTGGCAGGAGCTGGGACAGAGATGGGAACTCACTCCATCGTGCAGCACTCGGGTCTTGAACTGCTGGCCTGCCGACCTTCCAGTCGTCAAGTTCAACATCTTAACCACTAAGCCACCGCAGTCCCCGTGGTGAAAAAGCCTGGTTTATATGGCAAGGCTCGGGTTAGGAGAGCACTGAAGGAGGGATGATTCAGGAGTCTTGAGCTGCCTGCAGGGCGTGTGGTCTGGTCCAAAATCTTTACATGCCACTTTACCTTGGGGCATGAAAACGCGGCCATCCAACACTTGGGCCATTGGTAGAGATATCTTCATATCTCGCTTCCCTGTTTTGGTGAAACATTTGGAAGAGGCTTGTAAAATGTACGTGTAGGTTCAACAAATAACACATAAAGATATATTGTTGGGGTGTAAATGCAGAATGACACATCAGTACCAAAACAAAACCCAGCAAAAAGCACACCAGAATAACACCAACAAATGAAATAGCTTAATGTGCGAAATTTCATTTCGAACTTCATTCCCCCTCTCTTTTCATGTTCGTGCTGAAATTCTCCACTAATGAAGGTAAATTGTTTGGATGAGTAGTTTTGATTGAGGCATACTTAAAATGAGGTTAGGCCTGATAAGTGTTCACCTGGAGAGAAGAGTTTTGAACTTCTGTGCATTTCTTGACTTACCACTCTCTATCTTTTCAAAACATCTATCACTTTGCTGCCTCGGGCCTCACATAGGATGGGTTCTGAAAACAAACGATCTGGATTTCTGTTCATTAGTCTCTAGGTAAGCAACCTGCTTCCTGTTTCATCTCCCTCCATGTCTTGATTTTTCCCATAGGAGAACACAAGTACCTTTAGTTTTCCTGTCATCATAGTGTTTTCTGCCGTTTGTCAAGTAGAAGTACAGTTGTACCTCGCTTAAAGAGCATAATGTGTTCCACAGGATTGCTCTTTAAGCGAAACACCATTGAAAGTGACCAATTGTGTGTGTGTGTGTGGGGGGGATTGCGAACCCTGATTTATTTGTTAAGCGAGTTTTTAGTTGGTTTTATTTGTTAAGCGAAGCGAACATTTAGAGAAAATTCTGCTCTTTATGTGAGTTACTCTTTAAGTGAGGCGCTCTTTATGTGAGTTTGACTGTAGTTTTGTCTGGCCAGGTTATCCTTCTATAGTAATAGAGTAAACCATACTGCTTAATCTGACAACCCTGAGGACTAACATCCTTGGGTGCTGAAGTCCACAGGGAAGGGTGATGGTCCCGAAGTGGATTAAATCCCACTTAAACTCATCTTGATGGAGGGCAGCAGCTTCATCAATACTGGCCTGGGGCTGAGGAGGAGGACTTTGCATGCCAAAAGGGCTCAGGACCAGAAACTGAGCCACGAAACTGCATCAGTGGTACTGTGGGTGTCATGCTACAATATGGAAGGCCAGTGAAAGGCCGCTGCATTATATGGTACCCAGGATAATCTTCATGGCTGATCACCATGATGATAGCCAGTATTCAGAATTGGATACGGCACTTGAAGTAGCAGTAGTAATTTTTGGATTACAGTATTGAGAATATTAAATATTTGTTTAAATGTTTAGCTGTGTCTTACAGATGTCAAACATTTTAAAAGTACAATCTAAGTAAAGGTAGTTTTCCCTTGCTCGAAAGCCAATCATACCCAACTCTAGGGTTCAGTGCTCATCTCTGTCTGAAAGCCGAAGTACAGTCTAAATTTGCTTATATAAGGGGCCCATGTTTATATTCAGTGTTGCAAATCTCATTGTAGGCACAGAATTAAAAAAGAGATAATCTGTCATTCCTAGAAGTCAAAAAATACCAAATGGTGCTGTTAAAAATGTTTTGGCCTCCACATTTTAAAAGTTAAAATAACCACAAGAAGGCATCCAGCCTCGTTTTAGATTGTGTTTTTTTTATTCATTTCAATTTAGGAGGGCTTTATTCACTTCTAGTGCATTTTAGTGGTGAGAAATCAGCCCCACAACCGTGTAGGTCACTGGTCTGTGTTTGAAGCATATTGGATTAAAAAGAACCATTGGGTTTCCTGTAAGGATCCTTTTTAGTCTAAGAAGAGACTCCTGTTTTATAATGGTTTCGGGACTGTTGAAGCCTCTGTCATTCCTGTGTAGTGTCAATAGTGCAGAATACTTTGGACTATTTTTAAACGATTCACAATGAGGGACAAAAAATTGTTAATCCTAACTGTTTGTTTGCAGGAACTTTTTCCTTTTTAAAAATGGCTTCCCAATTCAACGGTCCTACAGCAGTTTCTGATGTAATTAAAGATCTAGACACTCAGATAGCTGTAAGTAAATTGGCTTGAACTCATCATGAGGTGACATGTTCATGGTGAGAAGTTATGGACTGGTTTGTGTCTTGTTAATCCTGATGTGTCAAGATTGAAGTGTGGAGAAGTAAACCAAACTTTGCAAGAATAATATTGCCCTTCCTATTAATTTTTGAAACTTTGGCAAAGCAGTGATTGGTTAAAGAGTAAGGTAAAGGTCAAGGTTTCCCTTGCTCGAAAGCCAGTCATATCCGACTTTAGAGGTCAGTGCTCATCTTTGTTTCAAAGCCAAAAGCCAGTACTGTCTGCTTCTGCAGATGTTTCGGTGGTCATGTGGCAAGCATGACTAGACACCGGAGTGCACGGAGCGCTGGTACCTTCCCACCGAAGTGGTCCCTATTTATCTACTTGCAATTTCTTGCTTTTGAACTGCTAGGTTGGCAGGAGCTAGGACAAAGACGGGAGCTCATTCCATCCTGCAATACTCGGGAATTGAACTGCTGACCTTCCACCTCCCAGTTAGCGTCTTCTTAGCCACTTGAGCCACTGCATACGTTACCCTTAATCTGAAACTTCCTCTTCTCACATGTTATGCATATCTGCTTTAGATTTTCAGGGAAGAAAGAGAATAGTGAAATTAGATGTTGGTGGAGATTAAAATGAGTTGGAAAAATTGTAGAGAACAAATATCCCCCCCCCCCCACCCGGAAACTATGGAGAGAGGGTGTAGAGCAGAACAAATACCAATTTGAGAAGAAGGAGTATTCCAATAGAAAATAAGGATTTGCAGTCCAAATGTTCGACTGCAACTCTTATGTCTATGTTGGCTGTGGTTGTGGTGTGTGTGTGTGTGGGGGGACTTCATCATACTTAATTCTCAGTGATATCAGTCACACTCCCTCAGACAGCTTCAGGGGCCAGTCAGCCATTTTGCCATGCCTGTCACACGTGGCACTTATGAGTGTGGTGGAGGCAGTGGGGGTCCACATGAAACTGTGTTCTGGACCACGCCAGGCCCCTGGGCCATAGGTTTAGAACCCCTGCATTACAGGATAGCTGTCATAAGCCTGAGTGTGTTGATTTGTCGTAGCTTTTGTGCAAACTAGAGCCTCGGAGAGTACGAATAAAGTACTGACTCTCACAGTTGTTGTTTTAACTGTATCCAGCTTTGGCTAATGATGCAGTTTTAGCTAGTTATCAAAACAGGAAACTGTCTCTGCCTATGTTAGGCTACTTCTGATGATCAGCTTTTACCATTGCAGTGTGTTACAGCATGATAGTTGTGTAAAACCTTTCTTATCTAACCTTCTTGTGGATTAGTACTAACATAGAATGTGCTTTTGAAAACAATAACAAAGTAGTCTGCTTTTCATACTGGCCCTGTACTAACTGGTAGCGTGTGTTCAACTTGGCCTTTATTTATTTATTTATTTATTCTATTGGACTTGTACCCCTTGCCCATCTGGGAGGGACTGCCACTCTTTTATCATAGACTGCCAGTGTCTTTGATAAATCTTACAGAAAGAAGCAAAACTTAACAGCAATTAAGGAATAGTATACAATAAAACTGTGTGCCATCCTCATGTAAATTAAGGCTGAAAAAGTATTTTTTGTCGTCGTTTGAAGAGTTTGCGCTTCCACTGAAAATCCATTGTACTCAGTTTTCTAACAGATGGTTTGCACTGAACAGCAGTTCTTTTGAGAGTGCATCTTTTGGTTTTGTATTTTTTGCCTACCGTTCCATTTTTTGGAGGTGGAGCTTCTTTATATATTCTTTATAGCGTTTAGTGTCTCCATTTGTGTTTTATTCCAGAAGCCCTAAAGAGCCCTTAAAACTAAAAAAAAAAAAGCAAAGGCAAGGCAACAGCAAATCAACCTGTCCCAGAAACTACCGTAGCAACAGTACATAAGGAAAGATGGTCAGTTTGGCCGTCTGACTCTTTTGACCCCCACCTCTCCTCCCGTTATCTTTTTTAATCTTTTTAACTTTAAATTTTTTTTAACCTTTTAATGTGTTTAAATGTGTTTTGTGTATTTTTTTTAAAAAAAATTGTAAGCCGCCCTGAGTCATTGGATGAGGGCAGGATATAAATGTGATAGATAGACAGACAGACAGACAGACATATATGGTAGATAGATAGATGGTTCAGAATAGTAGATGGATGGATAGATAGATGGTTCAGAATAGTAAGAGTGAGAGAGATGGTTCAGAATACAGTAGTAGATAGATGGTTCAGAATAGTAGATGGATGGATAGATAGATGGTTCAGAATATTAGAGAGAGAGAGAGAGAGATGGTTCAGAATAGTAGAGAGAGAAAGAGGGTTAAGAATAGTAGATGATAGATAGTGTACAGGAATTACAAAGCTATGTTACGTGTGTCAACAGTTCTGAATGAACAACAGCTTGGTTCATTCAGTCTGAAGTTAGCATGATTACAGCATGCTGCTCCTTTCCTTCTCAGCTGGCTGAGGGTGTCCCACTGCCACTGGATACTCCTTTGGCCAGCCTGGCTGAGAAGGAAAGGAGGAGCAGCTGCGCAGCACGGCCGGCTTTAAAAACAACACCACCACCGGACTCTCCCTCGGCCAGCCCAGCCTGGAGGGAAATGGACACAGTGGGTGGGGTTGAGTTTGTGAAGTTTTTGTGTAGTGTTTTTGAAGTGTTTTTATGATAACTTGATATTTTGTAATTGTGATTGGGGATTTTTTGAAATGTCTCCGAAATGTTTTTTTGTGATGTGATATCTTGTAATTGTGATACAGTAAAACACCGGATAACGATTGGATTGGATAATGCTAAAATCGCATAACGTTAAGTAATCGGGGGGGGGGGGGGAGAGAGAATTGGATCGAATAACGTTAAGGTCCTATGGGATGGATCGGATAACAACCGCTAAAGCCTGTGCGGTTACAATGTATCTCTATGGAGTTTTAACGTTATCCGATCCATCCCATGCATCGGATGAATTGGCATTGGGACCAGATCCAGCCCATGGGCCATAGTTTGGGCTCCCCTGGTGTAGAGTTTACATGCGAGCAGGATCTTTCTCTCCAGACTTGTTTCTGCCCACATCAGCCAAGTGATGGGTGGAAGCAAGCATCACATTGTTTTCCATATAAGTCAGAGGGTAGTGTAAGGAAGGGGTTTTTGCGGTTGATTTTAGATCCAAGCAACGTTCCTCTAAAGCTGTAAAGGTGATGAGTGGAAGGAGCCTTTGGATTTCCAAATTGTGACGTTAATTAGTATTCAGTAAAACCTTTGAAGGCATGACTCGAAAAGCTTGGCATGAAATAGCACGTGGATGTTTAGGTGCAGTTCATTTCCAGAAGCTTCCCAAAGGATTTGTGTTTAATAGGTTCTGGATCGATGGGTCGCAAGCTGATGGGTGGTAGAATTGGTGTGTGTGTGGGGGAGTGTTTTCTAAACCTGCAACTCTTCATCGCTGTATTAATCCTGGAGTTCATTTCTTCCCTCCAGCTGGCTGGTTTGGGCCCCCATACTCCCAAAAAGAAGCAAGACCTTGAGAAGTTCTGTGACCTGAAGTCTAAAGCTGAGCAGATTATGAACCAGTTTGGCCCATCGACTTTGATTAATTTATCCAGCTTCTCCTCTGTCAAGCCAGAACCAGCCAGCACGCCGCCGCATAGCTCCATGGCCAACAATACTACTGCGGCCAAGATGCCAGGCACCCCCAGCAGTGGGGGGCGCCTCAGTCCGGAAGGCAACCAGGTAGGTTGCATGAGACGTTGGAAAGGCCGGTGGGTAGGTTTTAAAAACCGGCTTAGTGAACTGTTGTTGAATGTGTTTCACTGCTAGAATACTTTGCTTTTCGTTGTAGAACTTGAAAAGAGTTATTGACAGTAATTAATTTCAAACCCCATCCATTAATTGCTGCTATATTTACTTTTTAATGAATAACCGAGCCACTATTTTCTGTGGATTTCCTTTTGTAATGCGATTTTTATGTTAGTCGAGGCGTTTGTGAACCGAGGTTCCACTGTATGTACAACGCTGTTTCCTTATAGAAAATAATATTCTTGGATTGTCATTTCTAATAAAAGTGCAATTTTCTCCTTGGATATGTCATCACATTCCAATCTTGTAAAAGCACATTTTCTTTATTGTGCCATACTCTGTTGGAGGCATCTATACCGTATTTCCCAGCATATAGACCCCACCACCACCACTTAAAACATACCGGATAACCAGTGTGCGTCTTATACTCCGATGTGTCTTATACACTGGCAAGTACGGTAATAATTCATGGAGAAGAAATTACAATAATGTAATCAGTACAAGTCTACTTCAGGCGAGTTCTCACGTCAACCCTCTTTTCCTGCCCCTAGATCTTAACCAAGAAGAAACTGCAAGAACTCGTCAGAGAAGTGGATCCAAACGAGCAGCTGGATGAAGACGTGGAGGAGGCAGGTGTTTTGGTGAAATTACCTGGAGATCTGTTCACTCTTGACTCCCAAGGATCTTAAGTACTTAACTCATCTGGCCCACCTTAACTAGCAGTCTACTGTGCTGCTACTTTGTGGTGTTGAATATGTAAGGATGCTGTACACCGGGGGTTCCCAGCCTTTCTCTGCCGTGGGCCTGACCATGGCCCCCGGACAGCTGAGTGGGCCGGATCATGCCCCAGAAGCTGGCACATTTTATAGCCGACGTAACATGCACCTGCGCATGTGTAAACATTTACACTTCCAGCGGTGGCCACATGAAATGGTGCGGCAGGCCATAGGTTGGGAATCCCGGCCCACCAGTAATATCATTTTGTTAAGAATATCCTGGCTTTTCCTTACGCCCCCTTGTATCCTGGGAGGCTTTTTACCCTGAAGGCAGTTCCACCTGCTTTTCTGTCTGATGCTGAAACCCTCGTGTGGCTCACGTGGGCATTTTCCTCACCTTGGCAGATGCTGCTCCAGATTGCAGACGACTTCATTGAGAGTGTGGTCTCCGCTGCCTGCCAGCTCGCACGGCATCGCAAGTCCAACATGTTGGAAGTGAAAGACGTCCAGCTGCATCTCGGTCAGAACTCTCACACATGGACTGTTTGCTTCACGGAGGCCTTTGGGCAGCCATTAATAAAGATCACCGGGGGGGGGGGGTGTTTGAGAGTTACAGTTCAAAGTACAAGGCCACAGGTTCCGCATTCCTACTGTACATGCCTGGCTGTTGTCATATTGTGATCCCTTCACATATACAAATCTAACAGGTGGATTTGGGCTGTTGGTGCCACTGTTGACTTCACCCAATGTCGGGAGCAATTGTGTATTCAGAAAATGAATCTTAGCTTCCCTTTGCCCATATCAACATCATGAGGAATTATGAAATTAGCATTTCCCAGTGGCCTAAGAAAACAACTTCTATTCCTTTGTGGCAAAGACACAACTAACCTTCCTACACACAATGTATGAAACGCACTCCCTCTTAGAGCTGTGATGGCAAATCTTGTCACTCCGGGTGTTCTTGGATTTCAGTTCCCAGAAGCCGAAGTCTCTGCACAGTAAGCCCATTTGTGTGGATTCACCAGACTTGGAAATCGACGTTCAAGAACTCCTGGAGTGACGAGGTTTGCAGTCACTGTCCTAGAGGATGATCTGTTTAGCTTCTCATTAACTAAACTCATTCACTCCCAAGCTGAACCTAGAAATGATTCACCTGCTTATTGCTCAGTGTCAGTTCACATCCCACTTTCCTGACTCCTCTTCTCCCTTCCCTGTTGCAGAGCGTCAGTGGAATATGTGGATCCCAGGGTTCGGTTCCGAAGAAATCAGGCCCTATAAAAAAGCCTGCACTACAGAGGCCCACAAACAGGTAAAGGTCTTCTGCACTACAGGGTGTGGGGAAATAGCCCAGGCGGGTGGGGTGGAAATGTCAGTGAATGACACGCACAGTAAACGTAGTGGTCCATGGGGTTGCAAAGGGTCAGACTCGACTATGTGACTGGATCACCACTACCTTTTAAAATCCCCGTGATGTATTGCCAGTGCAGTGAAGTAAATTACTGTATCTTCTGTTTCCCAGAGAATGGCCCTGATCCGCAAAACCACCAAGAAGTGACGCCTTGGAATGGCAGAGAGGAGAAAGCGGTTCTTGTGGAGAGAGGGCAGATCTACCTCTCGAGCTGCAAAGCATCCGTAATGACATCCTTTGGGTTCTGTTTCTAATGCTTTATGGAGAAGCATTTTTATTAACAGTGCAGCAGCAGGGTCAACCTTCTGAGATCTGCCCCCAAAGTGGCTAAAGCTTTCCTATTCTCCAACCTGTTTCCCGAAAAAGAACAGAATTTATCTCAGACTTTTATTTTCTGCCTTCAAAATCATTTATGGTGTATGTGATTGTTTCCAAGGGACAGGATGTTTTGGGCAACAGTATTAGAAGTGGCTGTATATGGTTCCCCCCCTTTACTCTTTGTAATGTTGCTGCTTAATAGATATTTGAATTTTGTTTTACAAGTAAAGAAACTATAAAGCTGAAACTAGTCATAGTATTGACATGGATTGCAAAAAGCAAAGCTTAGAGAAGTGATGGTGGAGAGGGAAAAATCTCCCCAAGAGGCTCAACATGTAGCAGAAACAAAATTGATTCTCACGCGGCCGTCTTCTATTTCTATAAGGCAAGAAGAATCCACCTGATAAAGGCATAGAAGAAAAGGGGGGCAAATATTTTTTTGTTGAAAAGGTTTTTTTTTTGGGGGGGGGGCCCTTCAGTTGGGTTAAAAAATCCCAGTAACTTTCAGACTCCTTAAAGGCCAAGATGTGGGAAAGGCCAGAGAGAGAGAAGAGAATCTGTGCCAGGCCTGTGAAATGTCCCGCTGGCTTTGCTATTCTAGAATTGTGTGGAAATCCTGCGTCGTTAGCCTTAAAAAACCCAAAAGCACACTGGAATTTAAATCAGGGTTGAAATTAGTACAGAAAGGTCACCTCAGATTTTTGATACGTTATTGGAGCATTTTACGATCTGAATGTTTTTGCTTTTCCTTTTTCTCACACTTGCTTTTCAGCTGAAAACCCTCCTCTTTCATGCTGAACTATTTATCTGAAGCAGAAAGGGTCGACTTCCTCACCTGCATCCAAAGTATTGTTTTGCTTTTAAGTCACCCAACAATTGCTTCCCTCTCTCATACACTCCACTCTCCATGGAATTTTCCATTGGTTTAATAACAATAAACAAGTGTACTAATGCATGTTGTTTTCAGGCTGTTCTCGTGAATTTTGGGCAAAGTGTCATCCAAGGTAAATTTAATACTTTAAATAAGACATTGGAGTTGGTCTTCAAGACCAGAACCAGGACACAATTTCTGTTCTTGGTGTAAAGCAGGGGTGCCCAAATTTTTGGGGCCATGGGCTGATCATGTGGTTTAGGGAGCCAGTCACTAAGGCCCGGCGGCCGTGTGCAGCCCCCAACGCAAATTCACCCGGCCCGCAGAGCCCTTGTCGCTCCTGGAAGCGGAAGTAAAATGCGCCCGTCCTCCGTGGGCCGGGTGAATTGGCGCCAGGGGCCATGTGCGCCCCCGGGCCTTAGTTTGGGCACCCCTCGTGTAAAGCATTAATTCCCATTTGTGCAAAGATTCCACCCTAGTTGCTTCTTGGGGTCATTTGCCAGACTGAAGCCAACTCAACTAGCCTGGATGGTTCCTTAACAATGAAAATGCTTTCTGATATACAAATCGGCACTTTCCCCACGCAAACGTCTGTCCTTGCCTATGAATTAATTTGTGTTGGTTTAAGCCCAAGGTTTGGATTAGAAACCAAATTCCAATATTATTTTTTTAGTTAATAACAAGCCATTGCAGAGTGGCTTTGCTTTAGACGTTGCATATCCCAAAAAGTTGCAGGTAAAGTTGATCTACTTTTGGAATAAAAATTCAACTGCAGAATTTGTCCGGGGAGATTAAGGCTGGGCCTTAAATAAGTGTGACTGTTAAAAACACTGGTTGGGGGTGGGGAGGAGGAAGAGGCCAGTCTACCTGGAGCCAGTCTGTGAACTAAGAATAATAATTTCGTGTCAGAAGTTATCCTGGGTTGAAAAGATTTTTGCAGAAGCAGTTCCACTAGGGGAACACCCAACAGCTTCAAAAGGACAGCCATTTTGTTTCTCGAATGCCCTTGGAGAAAGGGAGGGCACATGAAATGGTGCTGCGGCCTGGATCTGGCCTGGAGGCCTCAAGTTGGGAACCCGTTCTAGTAGAAGGGTGAGAGGCAGCTAAGAACAAAACGGCCAGCCTAGTAATGGGAGTGAAACGGCACCTAAAAATGCTCTAGGCACAGCCTGGGTGCGAAGTACGTGTCGTCCCCCTGCATGTGGCTGTGGAGGCAGGATCTTGCAGCTCCAATGAGAATAAAGGACAGGCTCCTGAAACTTGAAGCGTCTCCATTGGTGTCACAAGAATCACGATGTGGACAAACGATCAAGGAGCTAAATATAGAAGAAAGAAAGCTATGGAAGATTTCCGGACTGAACTGCGCATGCGCGAACTAATCCCATTAGTGTAGCTTCACAGGGACCACAAAGAAGTTCAGGTTACATTTTTCTCTTGCGAGTTTTTTGTGTGCTTTGTTGCAATTATTTTCACTATTTTCCTTTGTGTTTTGCTTCTTCCTCTTCTGTACGTTAAGGCACAATGAAGTTGCAAATCTATCAAAGTTTGCATGTCAGATACTAAAATGGGCTACGATGAATCTTATACTTGACTTTAATTCCATACCATTACAAAAATGGAAATAGGTTGACGATTGTTTCTTTGTTGATAATTCCACTTCTTCAATATCCTTGACAAATTCAAAGGTGTCTCTGAAGACCTGTAAAAAAATGTCATTATTTGCCATCATCATTTTTTTAAAACTCTGCAGTATCACTGGGGACAGATAAGGTGCTTGGCTATGAGATTTCTGGGTGATTTTCAGAAGATCTTTAAGGCCTCCTGGCTTCCAATTGTTTCAGAGAAACAGCTCAAAATTACCCTCAAATAGTTGGATCACCTTTTTAAAAATAAGATTTGGGGGTGTGTAATTTGTGAACAAAGTACTTGTTTAGGCCACTGAGCATAAATCCCTGAACCTGATCATCAGAAACTCCACTGGCTAAATTGAAACCAGGTCCGGCTGCCCAAACCACTATTTCGTGTCTATTTTAAATAACAAATCTCAGTGTTTTAATAAAATATGTCATTTGGAACGGCCAAATTCTTATCACCTCCCATTTCATCTCTAGGATAGTTGGTACTGTAAGTTCGATAAGCAAAAGGCAGCTACTTCTGCGATCATCCCCTAATAATTATTCTATATTACTTATATTTACATCATGACCTTGTTTATTATTTATTTATTTATTTAAATTTGTTTATCGCCCTCCTTCCTGAAGGGACCTAGGGCAATTCACAACATGAGCTGAAGGTTAATTAGGAATAAAGTTTTCATGTATTAAGACTATGATGCCCAGAAGTCTCAATTCTGGGAGTTCTACCTGACAAGGACTTTACACACACACAGATGGGTCTGAACTGGCAGAAAAGCCTCAAATGGGAGCCGCCGCCGCCCCCCGGCTTAGCTAGCCTTGACTCCTCTTGACTTATTTATTGCCCTCTCCCCAGCTAGTCCTGGGTAGGAATGGGGGGCTTGGGCAGAGCTAGCGAAGCTTCAAGGCTTTCCACCGAGGCCATGACGGTGAACCTTGGCACTCCAGCTGTTCTTGGACTTCAAATCCCAGAAGCCCAAGCCAGGACTCCCTGTTGATCAGGGCTTCTGGGAACTGAAGTTCAAGAACAACTGGCATGCCAAGGTTCGTCACGGCTGCACTAAGGCCTTCGTCCCCAGGTGAGCCTCATCTACGTATCGACTCAACAGGTAAAAGTCTCAGAGTAGAAAACTATAGGATCTGTAGTCCAAGAAATCTGAAAATCCTATTCCTAGTATTTATGCCCCATTTTATCCAATGAAATAGGTGGTCAATATAGTGTGGTGGGGGCCAGGGTCATGAGCAGTGATGGGATGTTACCGGTTCTGACTGGTTTGCGCACCAGTGATGGGATGTTACCGGTTCGGACTGGTTCATCCGAACCGGTAGCACCCCATCAGGAGGGCTCGCTGGGTGGTGGTGGTAAAACCCCGGGTGACCAGTTCGGTCGCCTCTATGGCCCCCTCCAAAATGGCTACCCGGAACTGCGCATGCATCAAACCTCCGTTTGACTCATGCAGTTCTATTTTTTTTGTGTGTGCATGTGTCAAAGCCTATTAGCAACAGGACGGCAGGCGCTCGTTCGCTCTTCTGGCTCCTCTTTGACCCTACTGAGTGTCACATAAGATGCCAAGTCAACACTGCATCCAGGCCATCATGAGAGGCGGCAAGAGGTCCAATTCAGGGACTGCTAGGGCTGGGCAAAGCATGGCATGGCCTTGAGCCACAGTAGCCCTAAAGGCCACACTGGGTTACCCCGAAAAGACCAGGCTCTGGAGTTGCGGGGAAACGACTCCTTCATTCTCCCATCTCCTGTGCCTATGAAGGATTATGCACCTACTCTGCGCATTTGCACCAGGAGGCAGCAAAACAATCAACTCCGCCCCTTTGGAAACCTCCTCCTCCTCCATGGAAGGGATGCGTTTGGTCTCAGCCCCATATCCGCAGGATTCATCCGTCCGTCACCATTAAAACATGAGTCATCACAGACCAAACAGTGCTTCACTAGAGCATAAGTGATCCAATGATAGGCTTCCCAGTGCAAGTGAAGCTCTTACAAAGGCAATTGCTTACATACAGCCCAGCATAGATCCATGAAGAGTCATAAAGATCAGATTCCCTTTTCTGCCATTGGTCACAAAATCTGACATTACCCAAGTCGTCACAGCAATGGCTCCCCACAAGAACAGACGCTCACCGCTCCCTGGAAGACCACAGGATGCCAAATGATCCCTAAACAACGGGAGTGAGATAAAAGTTGGCAATATATTCTTTTACAGGATGAAATAAGGAAAAGTAGCCAAGGATCAGAACTACAGAAAACAGTCAGTGTGTAAGTTCCAGGGTAACAGTAGGTCGAGGCTGAAATTTCCATTTTGCCATGAACTTCTCACTGGGTTACACTAGAGTAGACCTCCGTTTCTGAAACCAGCCTCCTCCACAGGATTACTCTTAGAAGGGCATCCAGCCTTTTGATTTCCTTTGCAAAAGGTGAAATGCAAGGCGAATCAGGGGTGCCGATCATGTGGTTCAGAGATCCAGTCACTAAGGCCCGGGGGCCGGGTGTGGCCCCCGGGCCTTAGTTTGGGCACCACTGTCATAAATAGATCATAACAAATGTTGCTATAATATTGCAACATTCGGGGGGGGGGATGTTTCTTTAATTGAGCAGAAGTCTAGAAACTTTAAAGCCCCTTCCCCTTCATACTGGTTTTGCGTTTTCTCAAAGGCCTTCACAACACTAAATGCTCCATTCCCTGCCTGAGACCCATCACAAGGTTAACCATTTTTGTCGATTCAGGCACACACTGGAATTAAAGGTGTGCTGCACTTCGCATCCTTGCATCTTTGTGACAGTTGATTTAAAAAAAAAACAGCCAGCCAAAGTATACGTTCTACGACTCTTAAGCTGGTAAGCGGAAATGAAACAAAACTATGGCAAAAATAAAGGCTAAGAAATTTCATTTGCCATTTCAAACATTATTTACATTGCATAGGAAATTTCTGTGACCTCTGACATTCCAAACTGCTTCCTGCAAAAATGCCTAGAGCAGTGGTTCCCACATGCCCCACTGGAAGACCACAGGAAACGCTGGTCTAAGAGAGAGATTGTTCTCCTGGGAAGGACCCCGGAGGGTAGGACTGCACGCATCCTGGGCACAAGAACCCCCAAACCTTCCTGGTTTATCATTCTGCACAAATTCCCCCCCCCCCCCAAATGTAAGGGTTTCTGGGGTTCCATCTCCCCCACCTGCCTCAAGGGGTGGGGGAAGAGGCTAGAAGGAGGTTTATTTGTTTCTATGCCAGATATACCAAGGCTAAATATCCTGAAAATTAGTCCAAAGGAAGCTCTCAAATCCAAAAGGAGACCCTCCATTATATAATGGTTTGAGTTAGAGATGTGGAACTACTTGGGGGGGGGGGGTTTCCAGAATTCCTCAGGCAACAGTTCCCTCTAAAACAATGGTGATGGCGAACCTTGGCACTCCAGGTGTCCTTGGACTTCAATTCCCAGAAGCCCAAGTCTCTGTGAATCCACACAAATGCTTCGACTGTGCATAATGCTGGGAACTGAAGTCCAAGAACACCTAGAGTGCAAAGGTTCACCATCGCGACCCTAACCTCTTCTGGGGACTGAATGGTTAGAGAACAGGCAACTTTCTTCACATCTCGCCACTTCCATTCAACCACGTTCAACACCCAAGGAAGAAAACTGCAGTCCAATCACTTCCGGAATTGAGACATTCCCCATTGCTCTATCTCAACAGCAGAAATCGGGTTCAAGACTCAAACCTGGCATAAATCTTACTGGATGTCCTTTGGCCAAGTCTGGCCACAAACTAACTTACCTCATAGCCGAGATGAGAAGAGACGGAGGACCGTGTTTGGTACTCAAATCCTCTTAGGAGGACATTTTGAAAACTGCAATGAATACAAAATGAACGGACTGTGATCATCTGTCAGGTTTAATTTCTGGGGATTGGCAAAGAAGTGAGTACTGTATAATAATCCCTTAAAGACCAAACAAACAAACAACTGTCTCAAGCCAGCCCAGTTCAGTGGAGGGTTTTCTTCTCCAATAAAGAGGTGAAGGGCAGCTTCCATTTTACTTTTCCTCCTTTTTGACCATTAGATCTGTGTTCGGATCTGATGGGAAAGGGATAGGGAGGTCACTCTTTATTCTACATCTCCCCCCCCCCCCTCTATGCCTGATAGCAGGGGTGGCCAGACTGCACAGACTTAACTTCAAGCACTATTATGATGCCAGACCTGGCCACTGGTGCCAAACCATCCGGCTAGAAGCAAAAATGCGCCCATGAATAACGCTGTCGTAAATGCACTCGCGGCTGTTCTAAACATGTTTACGACAGTCACAGATGCGTTTTACAGTGGGAGGAGCCACATGGCTGGCCCACGAAGTTTGGCCACCCCTGCCTTACAGAAACAACACACACATTGATGGAAAAAAATACGGTACCTTGCTGGCATCACTGCTGGCCTACCCAGCTTCAACAGGGTACATTTTCCTGGTATATTGGAATCTTTTTTTAAAAAAAACACACAGAAAAGAGTTATAGAATATTTGAATAAAATTGTGGCTGCCTTAATAAAGCTCCATTAGAACTACCAAAAAACGTATGTCCTACAGATCTACAAACAAATGGAAACTTTGTGTGTGTGGGGGGGGGGGGATCTATGTCGGAAAGTTGAGTGACACCCGCAGCTAAGAAAAGCCTGAGGAGTCAAAGAAGTCCCTCCGGTCTTGTTTTCGCATGTCGTTGGAGATCCTGTGGCTATTTGTGAAGCCAGAGCTCTTGGTAGAACATGCAGCCCCAGAAGAGGATTTTGCAAAACAACAACAGTGGGATTCTTAAGGACAGTAAAAGGATCAGACAAGCAACCCCTAAAACAGTGGGTCCCAGACCCCACCGGGGGGCACGATACACAGGACTTCAATTCCCAGGAGCCCAAGTCAGTACATTGGCTGATCAGTGCTTTGGGGAACTGAGGCCCAAAAAGCCTAACGTTGGGGGAACACCTGCTCCAAAACCTCCCAGAGCCCCCACTGAAGATGAACAGTCACATGATCTGACCTGTGCTCTGACTGGAAGGCCACGGACCACCCCAAGACGGCCACGGGATACGTCCAGATGCAGCATCGCCTCTTCTTGGTCCTCCTTGAAATAAAAGGTGGCAAAATGGAAAGCAAGACGGTTTGTCTGATATACCTGCACAGACTTAACTTCAAGCACTATTATGATGCCAGGCTGTTTATCATATGCATTTTTCCTCATACAAGTGTTTACCTGTTTATTTCATTCAGTCAATAATTCAAGTAGTTCTCTGGTTGTTGAGGATGTGATAAAGGCAATTGACAATGCATTGCCTACAGCTAATGTTATCACCTCTGGAAGTTTGGCCCGTAACACAGAAATACACGGCACTGAATCATTATTTTGCACAAATAAATCACCTCAAGTTTTCTTTAAAGCCCAGCCTACTGTATCCTACTGGAACAAAGACTTCTGCTAGCTTTTTGACTTTATGGAGCATCTTCATCAATTTAGATGTACGTCTGGCTATGACAGTAATAAGTACAGTCATATCTCGCATAAGGAATTTAATTTGTTCTGTGAGGCGGCTCGCTAAGCGAAACAAACTCGCAATAGCGCAAATTCCTATGGGGAAACTCACATAATGAACGTTTCAAGGGGGAAAACTTGCATAGCAAAAAATTTTCTCTCTGCAAGCTTTCCCCATAGAAATGCTCGTTATGTGAGTTTTTCCACTGAGAAAGTCCGACTCGCATAGCAAAAATTTTCATTATGCGAGCCGGACCGCTTAATGAAAAACTTGCTCATTATGCAAGTTTTTTGCTAAGCGAAACGCTCATTATGCAAGATTTGACTATATTACCATTCTCATTTTGAAATTAAGTACAGCTAATTTGAATGTCAAATAACATTTGTTTCAAGTGCTTATTTTTAAGAAAACTTTGACACTATAAATTGATGTTTTCTTAAAACACATCGTTCTCAAAACAAACCACCTTTGTTCCCCTTTTAATAACCTCACAACCAACTGGCTTGATTGAGCTGTGCAATTTATGAGTAGCAAGTGAGAAACATACTCAATCCTAGGATGAAGATACCAACTATTACGGTAAATGGCTCTTTCTCTTCATCTCCTCCTCCTGCCCATTCTGACACGTGACGAATTGTAGTCGACTGGGGATCCCAGTTTTGAGAAGAATATGGGAAATATCAAGAAGCAAAAATGTATTTTCCTCAGAATGTTGCTGAACAGTTACATCAATACAAATTGAACAGCGACCGTCAAGGGAAAATGTTAATTTTGGCACCTTTTTGACCACATCAGCCACAAGAGACAGATGCAGCTTCGATAGGGCCAGGAGGGATTTTCAAAGCAAACAAGCCACATGACCTTCTCAAGACAAGGAGTTTGGACCCACTGCCTCATCACTATATCCTACAACTCAGGAAGTTTTACTTCTGCTTCTGGGAGTGACGGATCTGGCCAGCAGGCCGTATAAGCAGAGAAAATGGCAGCCTAAAAATCTATTTCATCCTGTTGCAAAACAATTGCAAGGTGTGTTTACTTCCATTTCCAGTGGAAGGAACCACGTGACTAGCCCGCGGCCCGAAAAGTTTGGGCACCCCTACCATAATGCAATTAGAAAGTGCTGCAGTGTTTCAACAGCCAATTCTCCAATTAAAAATTAATAATGAATTCAAGCTTTTCATCAAGACATCTACTGGCTCGGCACTCTACGAAGAAAAAAAAATCTACATTCCCCCCTATTTCATTTGTTAACAATCTTTTTGTGATAATCTTACAATTCTGATGGAGAAGCAGGCATTAGATCAGAACAGCCAATTCCTCCCGTGACGGAGCCGAAATCCTTCTTGATATTTTAATCAAACATCAGCAGACCAATGGTTTTCTTGAAGCAGAAAACTCTGTTTCCCCAGCCACTCACGACGTCTTGGCCGACCTATCTTTCAATCTTCACATGGAGTAAAGGTAGAAATTTGAAAGAAAAGTGAAATGTTAATAATACTTTCATGTCAGAAATTATTCTTGAATTTTTTGGAATAGTAGCTGTGTTAGTCTGTGGCTCAGGCATATCAGAAAACAAAATAAAATTATTCTGGGTTGAAAGGATTCTTGCGGAAGAAACTCCGCTCAGGGAACGCCCAAATGAGGATCCTTTCATGTCCCCAAGAACAGAGACAGCGACAGGCACTCAATCCATCATGCAGTACCCGGGTCTTGATCTGCCGACTTGCCAGCCTTCCAGCTAACAAGGCGAGCTTCTTAACCACAGAGCCAATGTAACGAGTAATAGGGACATCACACAAATAGTGGTGGCATTTTCTATTTTCCCATCCTATGTGCCTTTCAGTGAGGTGGGAGTTCAAGACTCTTCTCTCCATTTCATCATCACGTTGTGAGAAACTGATGCGCTCAAGGCCTGCTCGTCCCTTCACTGGAGGGTCTCGCAACGGTCGATTCTGACCCCTGCCCTACACTGGCTGGAACCTCGGCCCCCCCCCTTCCCAGCAGCAGCCCACACTTCCAGGCAATTTCTGGCCCACTTGTGTTGCTGGGCCTCCACATCGCGTGACCCAGGGCAACAGAAAACGTTTCAAGGCCTGTAGAAATAACTCTGCTTTGGACAAATTAAAAGTAAAAAAACTCCAGACTAGGGAATCCTCTCTAACTGGACGCAAGGCTCGGTGAGCCGAAATTCATAAAGAGGCAGAGCAAAGCGACAAACACTGCAGTAAAAAAATCTGCTCACAAGTTTGATCCCAACTAGTTTAAGGTTGACCCTGCCTTCCAAGGTTGGTAAAACGACTGCCCCGCTTGTCGGGAGTGCAGAATATTAGGTCAAGGCCGCCCTTGCTGGAAAGCCAGTCGTATCCGACTCTAGGGTTCAGTGCTCATCTCTGCTTATAGCCAAAGAGCCAGCGCTGTCTGCGTCTACAGAGGTTTCCATGGGACACGCGGCAGGCATGACTAAACCACCCGGAGCGCACGGGACGCTGTTTACCTTTCCCACCGAAGGGGTCCCTGTTGATCTACCTGCCCATGTCTTGCTTTTGAGCTGCTAGGTTGGCAGGCGCTGGGACAGAGACGGGCGCTCACTCTTATCCTGCAGAGAACTAGAGCTTGCATCATTCCCCGGTAAATCGCTCCGAGAGAGCCGTAAGGCCCCTGTGGAGCCAACGGACTTACAGAGTCCCTAAGAAAGGAGATGGCGACGGATACGGCCACGAGGGGGGAAAAGACCGAACTGCCCTCGGCCTTGGCCTTTTATAGCCCCATTCCTGCGCAGGGCGGTTTTGATTGGCTTATTTGGCACCGCAGAGGCTTCTGGGAAATGTAGGCCTAGTAGAAGAGCGCAGCGCTCGTGAGGGAATTGTGGGAGCTGTAGTCTAGGGACACTCAGCTCCGCCCCCAGGGCCAAGTAGGCCGCGTTGTCGCGGGCGGCGGAGGCGCGTGTTCCCAGACTACAACTCCCACAGTTCCCTCACGAAACCTGCGCTCTTCGAATAGCTGCCCCCTGTGAAAGCGGGAGGGTTAAGGTTCGGGAGCAGAAGGCCGAAGCGCTGCCTGGCCCGGGGGACTCCGGGGTGTGTCGCTGGCCTTCTTCCTTCCTCTCCCCCCCCCCCCGGTCCCTCCTGGCATTGGGTTTGGGGAAGGCAAGTGACGCGGGGGTCGGATGAGGCTTCTGGGCCTGCCTTCTAAAGTCCCCAACGGATTGGCTTGACCCGGGTACTGCATGACGGTTTGAGCCCCCGTCTCTGCCCCAGCTCCTGCCAACCTAGCAGTTCAAAAGCAAGAAATTGAAAGTACTGTAGATAAATAGGGACCCACTTTGGTGGGAAAAGATCTTGGGGACATGAAAGGAGCCCACTGAGCGGAATGTCTCCAGCAAAAATCCTTTCAACCCAGAATAATTTCTGACACGAAATTATTATTATTACCTGCCTATAGTAGTAAATTTGGTAGTAAAAGTCTCGATATTTTAGTAACTGTAATAAATGGAAGCATTAAAATATAAAATTTCATTCGAACTTTGTCAATCTTGGATTCCACAGGGTATTAAAACTACAAATATACACCCTTGCTACTTTGTAAAAGAATAATCCAATTGGCAACTGGAATTCAATTACAGTATATACTTTCCCTGAACAAGGGTCTTCCATTTAGCCGTTAGGCTTAATCTTAACAGACCTATTTTCCAAAGGTTGCCTGATCCCTTTTAAAAAGACATCTTGGATCACAGCAGCCACCATATCCGGGGGAATAAGTTCCATATACAGTACTGTACAGTCAACCCTCGCATAAAGAGCACCTCGCTTAAAGAGTAACTTGCTTAAAGAGCAGAAATTTCTCTGAATGGGTCGCTTCACGTAACAAATAAAACCAACCAAAAACTCGCTTAACAAATAAATCGGGGTTTGCAATCCCCCCCCCTCCACAATGGGTCACTTACAATGGTGTTTCGCTTAAAGAACAAACTCGCTTAAAGAGCAATCCTGTGGAACACATTATGCTCTTTAAGCGAGGTACAACTGTACTGTATTTCACTATGCTTAAAGATACCAGGAATGTCAAAGCAACCATAACATCCTGTGGTTTCAAAGTTTTGAATTTTTATTTTTCAGCCTAACTTTTGTAACAGCAACGATACAAAAGTCAGATTATAAAACTTCTGAGTTCAAATCTCTCCCACTAATTTACCCTCCTTTAGCCAAGCCTAATTCAAATGCTTCTGATAAAGAGCATCATAAAGCCAAATGCCTTTTCAGACCTGTATTTTGTTTCATGCCCGCAAGGACATGAGCAGGTTAGCATTTTAACTATCTGTATTTAGAATTATATTGCCAGATACTTAATGAAATACACAACCAATTGCCTCCCGCAACATTCAGTGGGTACTGTAATTTATTTGAAGATATATCAGAAAATAAACACTGTAGCACTTTAAAGACTGCTTTATTTTTATTGTTAGCTTTCGTGGATCAAGTCCACTTCTTCAGAAACAAAGCAGTTAGTCTTTAAAGAGCTAGTGTTTTTTATTTTATTTTTATTATTTTGTTTTGATATGCCTAAACCACAGACTAACATGGCTACTATTCCAAAAAATTATTTGAAGATGTAATTCCTTTCCCCCCTTAAATTTTGCATACCTTCCAATTTCAAATATTACAAGATGAACAAAAATGTTTTCCTATTCATTTTCACCATATCATATATAATTTTATAAACCTCAATCATGCCTTCATCTTACTTGCTCATTGGCCAAACTAATTAAATATTGAACTTTTGGTTTTAATTGATTAAAAATATTTATACCCCATCTTTCCCCAAAACGTACTCGAAGTGGCTAACTTCTTCCTCAAACAGGAGTTGCTCCATCCCTTTACTTATTTTGGTTGGTCTTTACTTTATTCCACTCTACACTAGATTAAAAGTGTTTTGTGCTTCCTTTGAAAATAATCAGATGATTTATTTAAATCCCCTCATTTTAGTAAAGATGTTTGTTTCCTCAGCAGTGGTTTTGCTTCTTAGCCACTTCAGATGATGTTGTCTTGGCGGAGGATGATCCTAGGAGGTCTTATCAGCAATTGTGATTCTTTTTTCCATTTCCACCATAGAGGAGAACACCAGATGCCCTGCTGCCTCCTATGTAAAAGATAATCTTTATTGTATGTACATGGAAGTAAAAGTTTTTCTACCACACCATCTTTTTTTCCTTTAAATTTATAAATTACAACTCCTTGACAAGGATTGGTGCATCTCAAGATTGGAAAAAGAAGAAACACCAAGTGTCTGGGTTCTAATTTCATCATGAATAAAAGCGACCACAACGCTCCTCTGCTACTCAGTGCCTACAGGAGGGGCCACAAGCCATCCTCTGTATCCTTGAGTTGGAGTCTCTAGGAAAGGAGGGGGGTCTGTCTGTCTGTCTGTCTCCAGGTTCCGGCTCCAGGCTCTCTATGTGCTTGGCAGGAGCTCAGGGCTCACTTGGCATGTCACTCAGAGGGCATAGCGGGAATGAGTCAAATCACACGGCTTGAATCTCTGAAGAAACACTGTCCAAAGGTTGCCAATGACATTCTATCAAGGCCTCGTACAGTTCTTCACTCTGTTCCATGAACTGTTTGTTCGCTTCAGTTACGTCCATCTGGGGCGCTGGGTCTGCAAAGGAAAGGGAAGCCGACATGAAAGAGTCTCCCTGGACAGAACAGGAACGGTTCAGATGAAATGAACTGGCTCAGGCAACTGAACTGGACTGAACAAGTGCATCCCTATTGCATAAGCTATGATCAAATCAAGATGTCTCCATTGTCCGGTTTCCTATAACTGCACATGTAGATGCTAAGCTTGCTACTTGCAGAGAAGGCTGACATCTTAAGCCAGGGTCGGCCAAACTATGGCCTGTGCCGCCAAGACATCTGGCCCACGCCATTCCCAAAAGCGGAAGTAAAACGTGCCCGTGCGTGCGCCAAATGCTGCCATAAATGCACCCGCGGCTGTCATAAATGTGTTTATGACAGCCACTGGTGTATTTATGGTGTTTTGCGCATACTTTTTTTTAACTTCAGCTTGCAGTGGGAGGAACCACGTGGCCAGCCCGCTGAACCACAGGACTGGCCCACAGGCCGTAATGTTTGGGAACTCCTGTCTTAAGGCAATCTAACATTATGCTTCAGAATCCTGGCTGAAAATGGCCAGCGCGGTTCTTCAGTCTGAGGAAGTGCAAACGTATGTTATGGCAGTAGTCAGTGGACAAACATATGGCAGTGCAGTAATATGTCCACTATTCCATCCCACACTCTAGAGCAGTGATGGCCAACCTGGGCACTCCAGCTGTTCTTGAACTTTAATTCCCAGAAGCCCAAGTCCCTGTGAATCCACACAAATGGGTTTCAAGAGCATCTGGAGCGCCAAGGTTCACCAGCACAAATCTGTAAGATCCCAAAGCTGTCCTTATCTTCAAGTTGGGATACTTTAGGATCCGCACAAAATGAAATTGTTATTTAATTCAGGATTATAATGCGAAAATTTACCTTCTAATGCATCTTCACCAACTTCTTCATATGTCTGCAACAGTAAAAAATAATATTTTGATTAAAGAAATTGTTTCCTATTGACATGAGGTTTACGTAACTTCCTACCATCTAATTGCAGCTAACAGATGAGGTCCCAGAGAATGCCGAGTCATGCGCCTGGACCTGTGCCCAAGTGTTCATTAACTGCGATTAGCCACACCATGTTCTACAAAACGCACGAGACCAAAAGGTTCTGGCTCATACGTGTTAAAAGACTGCGAATCAGCATCTAGGGCAGGGGTGCCCAAACTGCAGCCAGTGGCACCAAACTATCTGGCCCACACCACCCTCGGAAGCAAAACACACCCACGCATGTACAAAATGCTGCCGTAAATGCACCTGTGGCTGTCGTAAACACATTTACGACAGCTACGGGGTGCGTGTATGGCAGCATTTTGCACATGCACAGGCATGTTTTACTTCTGCTTCCAGCGGGAAGGCAAGTCATACTGTAAATCTGTTACCTGCCTTTACCTGCATGGTATTTTGTGTGTAGCCGTACTGTGGATAGCTATAGCTATAGCTGCCTGTGTTTTGATCATACCCCCAGTGGGCATAGTAGTTCTGGTATTGCTGGTAATATTGGTTGTAGTTATAGTTGTACATCTGGTTGTATTCGACCGTCTTCAGCCGGTTACTTTGGGGAAAGAAGAAGGGGATGGGGTGACAAAGTTACAACGAAAACAAAATATTCACAGAGAGAGAGAAATTAAGGCTAGGATTTAATTTCATGCCCAATGCAGGTGGAATCAAGCATTTCTGCTTCTCATCTACAGAAACCTAAGCATGAGACTGAATTCATGAGTGGTTGAAAAGCATAACTATTCAGGAGAAATAGTCCAACCTGTAGGGAGAAAGAGTAGCAATTTATGGTATATAAAAATGTATAGAACTATATGCCTGTTCAAATTAAAAAGAACTGCTATAAAACAAAATGGAAACGATATGTGACCAGTGTATTAATTTTGCAACCATGTCGTGTCTTGCTTTGTAGTCTGCACAATTTTTGGACGCTCGCAAATGAGATGTGCCGTCAAGCATAAGTTGTTAAAAGCAATACTTACGCTTTTGGAATGGCAACGCTCAAGCGTATGGGTTTAGAACCAAGACCAACAGCCCCTTGACACTCTACTAGTGCTCTTTTCTGTTCCAATTCATCAGAAAATTTCACAAAACCATAGCCCCTGTCAAAAGACAAATGAGTAGTAAGAAACCACGAGCAGAAGGCAACAAAGAAAAGGATGGACAAATTCCCTTCTAAGAGACCAGAGGAACATGACATCACTTGCCAGACATCCCCAACTTAGATGGCCAAAGGTCAAAAATAATTTTAGAAATGTCTTTTTATTAAAAGCACTTTAACACAGAAGAGAGTGGAGTCTTTCTCTTTGCTGCTCCTGAAAACTAAACTAGATTTAAAGGACTCAATTTAAAAGAGGACAGGATGTGGATGAATGTCAGGAGAAACTAGTCAATGGTAAGAACAGATCAACATTGGAACTGATTATTGCCAGCTGCTGCGGGCTCCCGTTTATTAACAGGACTTTAAGAAAAGATTGAACAGTTCTCTGTTTGGGATGGGCCTTCTTGATTTCTTGCTCGCAAAGCAGGTCCCCAGAATGGCCTACCCTACAAGATTCTCTCTAACAATGATTCCATGACCCTCACAGAAGGTGTTGCTGAATCCTAAAGAACGAGCGGTACTGCAAGGAACTCAGAACCTGCGCTCTACTTAAGGATTCACTTGATGCAGGGATATGAAACAACAGTCTCCCAACACTGTGGGACTGCAACGCCTATTGCCAGCATAGCCAGTGGTGAAGGGTAACAGGAGTGCAGCCCAAGACTGTATCGGGGGGGGGGGGGAGAGGTGGCCCACACATACCTCAACAGGGAGAGGCTCTGGGGTTATTTGGACTCCAGTTCACAGAATTTGCCAAAAAAAAAAAAAATCCCCCCAGGCAATATTGGGAGATGCAGCCAAACCTCAAAGTTTACAGAGTAGCTTTTCTCATCTCAAGTGGTTGACGCTGAACTCAATGAGTGGAAGGACTAGAGTTCAATTCACAGGTACTGCATGACAGAGTGAGCTCCTGTCTCTGTCCCAGCTCCTGACAACCTAGCAGTTCGAAAGCAAGACATTGCAAGTAGATAAATAGGGACTACTTTGATGGGAAGGTAAACAGCGTTCCGTGCACTCCGGTGTCAAGGCATGCCTGCCACATGTCCACAGAGCCGTCTGCAGATGCAGACAACGCTGGCTCTTTGGCTATAAACGAAGATGAGCACTGAACCCTAGAGTCAGATACGACTTGCTTTCAAGCAAGGGCAACCTTGACCTTTCCTCATCTACACATATGAAGGAACCTGCCCTGGTGCTCCACAGTAGTCGCATGGCATGTTAAGAAACATTTTTTCCATTTCCATGGACCTCCTCCTGCCCGTTTACTGAACCAGATGCAGAAACAAGAGGGAAGGGACTTACTTTGAAACGCCCGTCTGGTCCACAACGACTTTGCCACCCCTACAGGATGGATACACTTTTACAAAGAATTCATATATCATTCCATCATCTACATCTGGGGAAAGATCTCCTACAAACAGTGAATACTCTGGGCTAAGAGGAAGAAATAGAAGAGAAGAGAATTAACTGTCATAATTATCAACCAAACTTAGGTTTTTTGAGATTCCATATTCATTCATGAATCTACCCTAGTTGTTTCAAGAAACAACCCTTGAAACAAAAAGAAAACAGATGTTTTCCAATCCACCACAGTCTTTCCAGACACCACGACTGTACTAGTTAGGAATAATAGGAGGCTTATTCTGCTCCTGGGGTGTATCAGTTTAGAGCAGGGTTTCCAAATCTTTGGTTTTTGGATTTCAGTTCCCAGAAGCCTCAGCGAACTCCATTGGCTGATCAGTGCTTTGGGGAACTGACTTAGGCTTCTGGGAATTGAAGCCCAAAAACCAGAGGTTGGGAAACACTGGTTTAGAGCCATTTGCAGTGGTGGGTTATCAGAAAGGTTAAAGACCTATTATTTTATCGTTAAGATCTTTTGTGCAGTGTATTATCTTACTGAGCATCTATGAGACACTTGTGAATAATGAGTGGGTTCAACACACCATCAAATAATAGATGGTAGGATGTATTGTACAATACTCAACATCAACACAGAATAAGAGTTTTAGAACAGTTAAGTGCTAATAATAGAGCTATTTGTGTGTGTGTTTCTTCCCCAACACACTCTGTTGTGTTGTTGGCGCTTTGTAGCTCATGTACCAGCTCTTAACCAGCATTTCCTTTTTTTAGTGGTCTTTTGTATTTATTTATTAATTATTTAGACTTGTATGGCCGCCCAATCACCAAAGCAACTCTGGGCAGCTCACAATCCCATTGCACATAATTGATTATATTGTGTTTATATTGTGTTTATATATACTGTATGACAGTGAGCTGCCCCGAGTCGGGTTTCCCCTGATTGGGCAGCATATAAATGGAAAAATTAAATTAAATTACATTAACCCTGCATAAAAAGACCCAACATATCATTAAAACTTTACATAAAACACATTGTGTTTTATGTAAACACAATGTTTACATAATGTTTACTCCCCTGGTCTTTTAATATTTAAGTTGTTTTTAACTTTTTTTTAAATTGTTGTTGGAATCTGTTGATTTTTGTAAATTTTAAAAACTTTTTGAATTTTTATAGTTGTAACTTTGAAGTTTTAGATAATGGGTTCGGGTTGTATTATGTTATGCTTTTATGATGTTGCAAACTGCCCTGGGTCGCCCCGGCAAGGAGGGCGGTATAAAAATGTGAATAAATAAATAAATAGTTAAAATCTTCGTAACAAATAAACTAAGCAAATAGACTAAAAACCTGGATTAGCATGTTCACATCAGCCAATCGGGGGGGGGGGGGCTGTTGCTCTCTTGTGCAATGCAATGTTTGCCTCAAATTCCCCGATGTTATCCGATTTTAGCGTTATGCAATGCAAACGCTAACTGAGGAATTATTGTGTGTGTGTGTGTGTGTGTGTGAGAGAGAGAGAGAGAGAAAACAATTTTTTTGTCTGTTACTTGGTTCAATCAACACGTCCCACACCAAATGAAGTGTCCTGCATCCAAGTGTGTGTGTGTGTGTGTGTGTGTGTGTGTGTGTGTGTGTGTGTGTGTGTGTGTGTGTGTGTGTGTGTGTGTGTAAAAACAATTTTTTTGTCTGCTACTTGGTTCAATCAACACGTCCCACACCAAATGAAGTGTCCTGCATCCAAATGTGAAGCCTGAGTCTGCCCAGGACCTCAACTAAGCAAACCCCACCCACCCACCCTCCTTGGCCAGGCTCCTGCGTTGATCACATGGTGAACACCTGCCACAAATGCAGCAAAAACCATCCGGCCCATCAACACAGCTGTGCCCAGTCATCTCCAGAACAGTTCTAAACAAACCTCTTAAGGAGTTTTTTCTGGACTATGACCTCAGTCAGATGGAGTGGCTTGAACACAACCAAACAGAAAGCAAATAAAATGTTTGCAGAGAATACAATTTCTCAGTCCTACTTGTGCAACAGTAATGACATCATTGGCAACAACAGATTCTCACTTCCTTTAGAGCAATGATACCCAATGTGGGGCACATGCCCCACAGGGGGACTTCAATTCCCAGAAGTCCAAGTCAGTACACTGGCTGATCCGTGCTTTGAGGAATTGACTTAGGCTTCTAGGAATTGCTTTAGAGTTTCCAGGCTCTCCACAATTCATATACAATGGGATGAAGTCACATGCAGCCCAAAATTGTAATCCGTTTTAGTCTGTTGTTGCCAATATTCTCATTGCATTGGCAGATCTCATTCAACAGGATTTCAGCCACAAAAGCACAATGCAAAGAAGGTTGTTGCTTGCTTAAGAGCTCAATCAGTGAGGTAGATGTTGAAAACCAGTGTGTAGCCTTACTTTAGTCAAGACATAAAGATCTATGTATTCCCAGTAGGATTTCATTTGCTTTCTTAGTGCACTATTTCTACTATTACTATGATGGCAAACCTTGGCACTCCAGCTGTTCTTCGACTTCAATTCCCAGAAGCCCAAGTCCCTATGAATCCATACGAATGAATACAACAACGGCCTGAGGGAGAAGACTCCATGGCCTGGCAGGCGGCTGAGAACATACACCGCCCCCTCCGCTGGGCCCACAACAACGGCCAGAGGGGATTTTTACTGTACTGTTGCTGTTTTGACTGTAAACCGCCATGAGTCGCCTCGGCAAGTGGGAGGCAACATACATCTGAACAAAATAAAATAAAATTTACTGTGTGTATGCAGCTGTTCTTGGACTTCAATTCCCAGAAGCCCAAGTCCCTATGAACCCACACAAATGCGTTCGCATTCACAGGGACTTGGGCTGCTGGGAACTGTAAGTCCAAGAACAGCTGGAGTGCCAAGGTTCACCACCACTGTACTGTTATATTTACATACTGTCTACTGTCTTCCTGCCATTTATTGAAAGTAGTTCATTGTTTCATTAGTTTTTAATAACAAATAATGAAGAAAACAACAAGTATACCAAAACCCAAAATAATTGTGGATGGTGACCATTTTAGTCTGTATATGTTCATTTACCTCGTATCAGGCTGCTTTCCATATGTAGCATAGTTTAATTTAAACCGCTTTGTCTGAAAAAGAAGAACACAGGAAACAATAACAAGTATATCCCTCCAATACACTTCTACAGACAATTTTTTTGAAAAAAAAATCTAATCTACAAGGGAGATGCTCACCATACTGGTATTTGGGCAAACTTTCCTCTCCTTCAGCAGGACTGACAAACACAAAATGTGAAGACTGAGTGTGGTTAAGGCTAAAAATTAATTCATAGGCAATGACTCAGAAGGCACCCTATCATCATTCCCACACATTAGATTTCCCCAACCTGGTGCCATCTTAACTACATTGGATTACACCTCTCATTATCCTTAGCAAGCATCGTCACGCACGGTCAACAGGTTAGCCTGCAAGCCAGAAAAACTTTACAGAATAAAGCACAGATGCAAGTTCTGGGCTGCTAAAATCAATTTGCTTTACACAGTATCCAAAGGATGCGCTATAGCAGGGGTGCCCAAACTACAGCTTGCAGGCGTGGGCCGGATGAATTGGTGTCGGCAGCCAGATCTGGCCTGTGGGCCATAGTTTAGACACCCCTCGTTTCAGCAGAGAAAGTGGGGAGCACATGATATGTGTCTGCCTAAGCCAGCAGTCTAAACGACCTCCAGAAGGAAACGAGAAGCCACCAGAACTGCCGACACGTAGTTACTGGTGCTGCTGGTGACTTATTTCAAGCAAAGGACACTGATGAAATGCGATCCTATAGAAACACTTCAGATTTAAGGGGTGCTTTATTGCGGGTTCTTGGCTGGGTAGCTCAGCTGATTCCCTGCTCTGCCTCCTGGGAGAAGAGTCATAGGCAAGCTGGACAATCCCAGGGAAACCCCAGAAGAAGTGAGCAGCAAACCTGTGCATTCCTTACATAGAAAACCCTGGAAAGTTGTAGTAAATCAGTAATTACCACAAGAATTCAGTAGCCTGGTATTATCTATTGCCAGATCAAATATAGGGAGCAAATGTTGACAGAAGCAGCAAGTTGATTCAAAGCCAACCAGCCAGAACAAAGAATTGATGTAGGTCACCCACTCTCCAGAAGTGTTGAATCACATCATCCCCAAACCACATGTCCAGTTGTAGATCAACACACATCAGGAGGGTAACAGGCTAAGCCAAGCTAAATTGGAACTTCATGACTTACAGCTACCTTTTGGTAAATCACATGATCACAATTAATTCTGACTTGGAAAGAACGGCTGATTGTGGTTTTGCCAAATAAAGTGGGATAAAAGCATCAATAGCTGTATGTATAGATGTGTATGTACAGCTGTACATCAACGCATTCATAGCATGGCCTTCTATTTTATTTGGATAGAAGACACTCTCTTGACTGTTTTGCTGTTTGTTTGTTTTAACAAAAATTCTTGTCAGCTTTTTCAGTTTTAACAAAATTTCTTATCTACTTCTGCACAAAACGCTCCTATGCATATTTAGTTGCAAGATAACCCCAGAGATTAATAAAGCTTACATTCAAATTAGTGCAACTTGGACGGCTTCAGTTTCTATGTTCGTGTTAGACGCATCACAGTACAATAAACAAATATGTAACATAATTTTTACTCATTAACAGGCAACGTTAGGACCAAATACAGCAGCCAGAATCAAATCTTCTATGGCACAGGCTGGGGGGCATGAAATATACTGACATAGTTGTGGAGTTCACGATTATTCCCTGCACTCATCATCACTAATCTTTTAACAGTGCATTTTACTTACGGGTGTGGCACCTGGAAGAGGTTTTCCATTGATTTTGTGTAAGCATTTTTCTGCAGTGGCCAAATCAGCAAACTCAACAAAGCAGTAGCCGGCTGGAATTCTGAAAGATCAAAAGCATTGCAAGACACTTATGACCAGTGGCACATTTCTTATGTTCATTTCTACAAAGTGAGACATCAACAATCTGATGCTGTCCTGAACAAATAGTTCACTGTCAACTACAGTATTTACAACAGAGACCCGCCTGCAGGTGCCTATCAGTTCAATCACATTTCCTATCAGCCTTGTCAACATTTCTGATTGCAGGCAAGTTGTAGCACATCATCATCATCATCCAAGAGGCCACACATTTCTTATCCCTGAAAAAAAATTCCTAAGTAAACACAGTTGTGTTTGCATGCTCTTCCTGATACTGCACTGCACGACAAAACACACTATGATCCAATGTCAGACACTTCCTATTAACTAGAGGTAGCCAATGGAAAATAAATAAATAAACAAACAAACAAACAGGTAATGTTAATATATATATATATGACCATATAATGGTCCATGTAGTCACTCCAAAGTTGAAGACTCATGATTTGTCCTTTACGTTTTTTAACAAGTGACAGCTTTCTTTCTATGAAGAAAACTAACAGTCAAACCTCGCATAAAGAGCATTTCGCTTAAAGAGTAACTCGCTTAAAGAGCAGAATTTTCTCTGAACGTTTGCTTCGCTTAACAAATAAAACCAACCAAAAACTCGCTTAACAAATAAATTGGGGTTTGCAGTACCCCCCACAATTGGTCATTTACAATGGTGTTTCGCTTAAAGAGCAAACTCGCTTAAAGAGCAATCCTGTGGGATGCATTATGCTCTTTAAGCGAGGTACCACTGGTATTGACATATAACCCAGATAAATAAAATATAAATTAACAAATACCCTGTCAATCTGTTCCGAATTATTTTAACACTCAGAACCAGCTCTCCCATAGTAGCAAATGCTCTTGAAATGAAGTTCTCATCCATGTATGGCTCCAGCTAGGGATGAAAAAATAAAAGGAGATGAAAGTTGGTCATGTAAGTAATACAGTATGAAGGGTACAATTTAGACACATTAAGAGAGGCTTCTTCTTCCCTGCAGTCCTCTTTAAACTGACGACTAAAGTCCCACTACATTTTTCCAGCAACAAGTTCCACAAACTACAATACTATTTATTTATTATTATTATTTCATCAAATTTATACCCCGCCTTGCTCAGGTAAACCTGACTCTAGGCGGCTCCACAATAGACAAAAAAACAATATCCCACCAGAGACACCCCCCCCCCCATACAAGTCCTCTATTGCCGCCCAAGACCCCCAGATTCCTCTCCCTTCGAGGCCGGCTGGCCGAGGGAGAGTCCAACAAGCTCCTTTTTCCTCACCGGCCGGCAGGGGAGACAGACACAAGGCATCACCAAGTTTCGTAGGCTAATAAAGGCAAGGCCAATGATACATTCCTCTTTAGTAAATAACAGCCATAATAATAATATTACTAATAATAGCATGTTTTTAATTTCAAGAATGGTAGCTAAAAGTCAGTAACAAATCCAATGCAAAATAAAAATCCAGTGTTATCTTAAACTTTGGCTAACAAATTTCTTAGGAGATTAGGTTTCGAGGGACAGGATCCAGTTCATTCTTGGATTTCACCCACACCTGCTGTTTGAACACAACATGTCCTGGCTTTGATGTGGGTCCCTCCAGCCCATGAAGCAACCACCACACAACAGAAGAGTCTCTGCCCACGAACCTTGGCACTCCAGTTGTTCCTGGACTTCAATTCCCAGAAGCCCAGGTCTCTGTGAATCCACACGAATGGGTATGCTGCGTGTGTTCTTGGACTTCAATTCCAGAAGCCCAAGTCTCTGTGTATCCACACGAATGGGTATGCTGTGCGTGTTCTTGGACTTCAATTCCAGAAGCCCAAGTCTCTGTGTATCCACACGAATGGGTATGCTGTGCGTGTTCTTGGACTTCAGTTCCCAGAAGCCCAAGTCTCTGTCAATCCAGACGAAAGGGCTTACTGCGCATTCGTATGGATTCAGAGACTTAAAGTCCAAGAATCCGTGGCGTGCCAAGGTTCGCCGCCATCACTTCGCTCTCCCCACCCCACCCCACCCCCCAGTTCCCACCCGCTGGCGAACTAGGCGCGCCCCCTGCGCTTCTTCCCCCTCCTCCTGCACTCACGTCTCCCATCCACAGGCTGGCGGCCATGCTGCTCCCGCCGCCCGGGGCCGCCGGAGGGAGGGGGCGGCCGCCGCGGAAGCCTCCCCCGCCCAGCCCCTCCGCCGCCTCACGAGGCCGCCACGCCGCGGCCCGACGTGCCTCGCTCGCTTCTCCGCTTCCTCCGCCCGCCCCGGCCGCGCCTGGCTAGAGCGGCCGAGCTGGGCGAGGAGACCGTCGGGCGTACGGGTAGGCCTCGGCGCGGCCCACAGCGGCCTCTGCCGGCCAGGAGGAGGAACTTCAGGTGTGTGTGTGTGTGGGGGGGCCCTCAATGGTGGTGCCCGTGATGGCTCAGGAGGACTCACGGCGGCCGGCGGGTTCGAATCCCCGCTCAAGCCAGCTTGGAGAAACCAACCCTCCTTGCCTGCCTTTGAAACGGTGGCTGCGTTACTCTGTGTGTCTCAAGCATATCAGAGAGGAAAAGCAAAAAAAAATGTGTGGCACTTTAAAGACCCACTGGTGCATTTTAATGTTGACTTTTTATTATTATTATTATTATTATTATTATTATTATTATTATTATTATTATTATTATTATTATTATTATTATTATTATTATTATTATTATTATTATTATTAAATTCAAATTTATATGCCGCTCTCCTTGCCGAAGCAACCCAGAGCGGCTAACAATGTTACAATAGAAAACATAATATACATATAATATAACAAGTATAATACAATCAATGTGGTCGACAAGACCTTCATAAAAAATAATAAAATATATATATATAAATACAGTACAGTCAAAGAAATACAAAAAACAATCATGGATATACAGTACAAAGCAATAGGGAAAGTCCTCATCCCTTATAAATATTTCAATTATTAAATATACATTTAACTGGAGAGTGGTTGGCCGTGGTTCAGCTGTGGCAGTAATAGCGGGACTGGCGTCTCTCTCTCTCCGGGCCAGACCGGACGAGGAGCCGAAGTACGTTGGGGGGGGGCAGGTCTTATAGCCGCCTGCCCGCGCAGCAGTTGGGCTCACTCTCCGGGCCGGGCCGGACGAGGAGCCAAAGTTCGTTGGGGGGGGGGGCAGGTCCCCTTCGTCAAATCCACGGAAGCTAAATTAAATTAAAATGCAGCAGTGGGTCTTTAAAGTGCCACATAGGGTTTTTTCTTATCTTTTTGTTTTGTTTACAATCCTTGCCTACCTCAGAGCCCTGCTAAGGTTGCCATAAATCGGATGCAAATTGACAGCACATAACAACTACAACAACATATACCAGGGGTGCCCAAACTTTTTGGGCCATGGGCCAATCATGTGGTTCAAGGAGCCGGTCACGAAGGCCTGGGGGCCGGGTGCGGCCCCCGACGCCAATTCATCCGGCCCACGAAGCCCTCATCGTTCCTGGAAGCAGAAGTAAAACGCGCCCATACGGTTAAGGTTCTTCCGGGTTAACCCTTCCTCTGTCCAGGCGTGTTTTACTTCCGCTTCCAGGAGCGACGAGTTTGGGCACCACTGACATATACAGACAGCATATTCAAAGGAGGAATGGTAATAATGCATAGATTTAACTTAATAATTACCAAAACCACAATGGATTTTTGGATAGTCATGTGTCTAGGCAAGACATTTGAAAAATTTGGGGTGGGGACAGAACATTTCTCCTTGCTTTCCCAATGGCAAAGGTTGAAACTTTTAGAAGGGTAGGAAAAGTGCTTTGTTCCCCTTTAAAACGAGTGAAATTGTAATATAGCCCAAAACATCTTTAGTCCAGGGAGCCTCCTGGATTCTGCTGGTCAAGCACAACAATCCCTCTTTTTCTGCTACCCACCAACCAGGGATACTTTAAAAATGTAAACAGGAAGAAAGTTAGAGAGTGACAATTGCCTCTGGCTTTGCACCTCCTGTCTCTTGCCTGGATTGATTTGATTTGATTTATTCGATTTATATGCCCCCCTACCCTACTTGGTGAAACCAACTCAGGGCAGCTCACAACATACAATTGAATACAATATAACAGTTCAATACAATATCATAATATCATAAAATACAGTACAACAAAATAAATATAAACACAGTGTAATCCACAATACAATCCACAATATGGTCCACAATACAATCCACAATATAAAGCAGAGATACAATCCCAAAATACAGTCCAATGTACAATATGTGAGGAACAAATCTTTATAGACGCCATAACTCCAAGCTGAGAGGAAGCACAAATACAGCATGTCTCTGAACGTGAGACGTGCATCAGGAGAAGTGCTCAGAGATGGCTGTTCTTTGTGAGGCCAGATGGTTGGTTTCTTAAGATTTTTCTTTCCTTTTTAATTGTCTGGCTGTGACTGGAAACTACAGGATACTGGACTAGATCATGGATCTTGAGGACTGTTGCAGTCGAACTCTTCCCATAGTTTGTTTAGGACTGATCAGAAAATGAGCACCTTTTATGGGGTGGACATTTTGGCTCAATTTCTCTCCCCCCCCCCCCCGCATGTAACTTTGATAGAAGTTCATTGCCCATTCTTCTTAGGCTTCTACCATAACCCACAAATCATGGCATCAGAGATTATTTAAGCTTCTAAAGGCCACACTTGCTCTAAAGCCAGTCATATCTGAACACATATCAGTGCTCATCTCTTTTTTTTTTACAGCCAAGGAGCCAGAACTGTCTGGATCTGCAGACGTTTCCATGGACATGTGGCAGGCATGCCTAGACACTCGAGTGTATGGAACGCAATTCCTTTTCCAGTCATCTGTGAGAAATAGCTAATAGCTCAACTCTGTTTTGACTCCCCCCTCCCCGGTTTTGCTTTTTGTAGCCTATGCTGATACATTTGAGCTAAGGAATGTTATTTGTTTTGGACATCATCCTTCTCTAGTGAGCAGGAAATGTACATTGACAGGATAGGAAATTCCTGTGAACTACGAGGAACTAGAACTCTTAGCTGGCCCTCCTTGCAGTCTCTACATAGATTTTTATCTAGCTCAGGGGTGCCCAAACTTTTTGGGCCATGGGCTGATCATGTGGTTCAGGAAGCCAGTCACTAAGGCCCGGGGGCCGGGTGCAGCCCCTGACACAATCCACCCGGCCCGCGAAGCCCTCGTCACTCCTGGAAGCGGAAGTACAGGCGCATTTTACTTCCGCTTCCAGGAGCAAGGGCTTCGCGGGCTGGGTGAACTGGTGTCGGGGGCCGCACTCGGCTCCCGGGCCTTAGTTTGGGCACCCCTGATCTAGATAGAGCTTTTACTTTGCAACATACATTATACATATGACCTGAGAACAGAACTGCCCTGCAAATTTACTGAGCCAGGTCAGGGGTCACCTGGCCAGAGGCAGTCCTTTCAGGCTTCAGAACAGAAGAAGAAAATACATCTCTTCTACCATTGGTTTATCCTCATCTGTCACTTACTAGGCAGCAGTCATACCCTACTGTATATCTGAAGTATTTCCATCTCATAATAAAAACTGTACTGTTTGCTGGATGTAAGAGATTTACTGGCTGAAGAACAAAGTAAAATATTTTTTGATGAGGATAGTAAATCTACTAAGAGTAACTGCTGAAAATAACTGCTTCACTCAGATCAAAATAAGGCAGATCAAGAGGAAGATGGAACGATATATTAAAGACATACTAAGTAAAGGTAAAGGTTTCCCTTGCTCGAAAGCCAGTTGTATCCGACTCTAGGGGTCAGTGCTCATCTCTGTTTCTAAGCCGAAGAGCCAGCACTGTCTGCTTCTGCAGACGTTTCCATGGTCATGTGGCAGGCATGACTAGACACCGTAGCGCACGGAACGCTGTTACCTTCCCACCAAAGTGGTCCCTGTTTATCTACTTGCAATTTCTTGCTTTCGAACTGCTAGGTTGGCAGGAGCTGGGACAGAGATGGGAACTCATTCCGTCCTGCAGTACTCGGGAATCGAACTGCTGACCTTCCGCCTCCCAGTCAGCATCTTAGTGACTTGAGCCACTGCAGTTCCTAAAGACATACTAAACAACACCAAATGAAGACAGTGGAGGCTGCTAGAAGTGCAAGAACAGGAACCTTGTCCTCCTCTCCACACCCAAAGTGATATCTTTTTTTGCAAGCATAAAACTACTGTTCCAGTTACATTATGACGTAGCAAAGGTTTTGCAATGCAAGTGTAAGGCACATGTAAATAACACTGAAGCTTCCATCATAGGCCATCATCTTGCACGGATAGAGCATGTCCCCCATATGGACACTAGTTCCTGGTTTCCTTGTCAAATTCTTTATGAGGAGCTTAGCTCTGGTACAAGACCTTGTGGAGCTCCTTTGAAGCATTATAAGGACCAGCTGAAACAAACCATGAAGGTGTCAGATATAAACCCACAAACCTGGGAGCCAGCGGCCATAGATCGCCCACTTTGGCACCAAGCTATCTCTGCTGCTACCGATCACTTCGAAAGAGAACACCTGCAGACACGAAGAGGCCCAGTGACAAGTACAGAAGCTTCGTCAAACTCAACTACACCCTCCACCATCAATTCAGTGTAATGTGTGTGGTCCTATGTTTCATGCCAGGATCAGCTTATTGAGTCACCAGAGACACATCCATCAACAGAGAAAATGACATACAAGAAAAATGTATGCTCAGATACAAGTAGCAGCTAACAATGACGACAATGTAAATTTTAAAGTTGCAGTTTTAATATTTGTGTGAGCCTCCCTAAATAGGCCAGATCCGGTCCCCTGGCCACAGTGACCAGTCCCCTGAACCACGTGACCAGCCCACAGCCCAAAATGTTTGGTCACCCCTGGCATAAAACAATGAATTAATATGCCTCTCTGCTAGCTTTTGAGGCTGGAAGTTTGGATCTGCCAAATGATTGACCAAGTCATTGATATAGAAATTAATTAGTCGTGGGGCCAATATACATCCCTGTCGTACACCTTCCCTAACTTTTTATTGTAGATACACTACGTGAAGCTGCAATTAGATGGAAAGACCCTAAGCCAGTGATGGTGAACCTTTTAGAGACCTTTGAGTGCCCAAACTGCAACCCAAAACCCACTTATTTATTGCAAAGTGCCAACACAGCAACAGGGGAGGAAGGAAGTGCTCCCATTGGGTGGCTGGGTAGAGGGGTGGGGCAGACTCTGTGCTGGGGGGAGGGAGGAAGTGCCCCCATTGGTCTGCTGAGTAGAGGGATGGGACAAACTGTGCTGGGGTGACTGCATGGATACCCACAGAGAGGACCCACGTGCCATAGGTTCACTACCACTGTCCTGAGCCAAGCAGGGGCTCCCATCCTTTTCAAGCCGGGGTCAAGGCCATGCTCTCTCAGTCAGCATCGAGGGCCAGAGGGCCCTTTTGCCCTGCCTGCATGATGGGGTGGCCATTTTGTTCCCAAAAGCTTCAAAGGGGTAGCCATTTTGTTTCTCAAATGCCCTATGAGAGGGGCCACATGAAATGTGCTGGGGGTTGGATCTGGCCCATGGGCCTTAGTTTGGGAACCCCTGATTTACAGAGTAAAAGATCACATCTGTTGTTTTTCAGTGAAAACACCTGAGGATAAGCATGGGGGAAATGAAAGCATTGAATGCACTGGAATTACTTTTAATTGGAAAAGGGAAATCTACCCTCCCTCTTCAGTTGTGATCCTGATGAAAATTGTCCCCTTCCAATGTATCCGTTTAGAATTAGTGTGGAAAGTTCCCGTCCTACTGAGATTATAGCTAAGTGTTAATGGGAGAAAACAATTAATAGCATCTTTTTATAATTTGATACCTTCAAGATATGGTGGACAACCTACCACTACATAACAGGTTCCCACTTCCACAACTCACAGCTAGCATGGGGATTATGCTCCAATATTTCCAGGGTTCGGGGAAAACTGGGCTGCAGTGGTAGATATTTTTTAAACATGTATTTACATTATTTCAAGTTTGGACAAAGAATTTTTAAAGACGTGATAAATTGGCCAGAAGCAGCATACTTAACACTTTTTAAATCCACATATCTCAGGAACATTTGGTTCAAGTAACGATGGCCTTCAGTTATTTCAAGTATTTGGGTGTAGATTGGTTACCACCCTTTGCCTTACAGTCGTTCTGCCTTGGTAACAGCTGCATGCAGCAAAAAACAAACCAGTGTCCTTCAGCTGGGGCTAGAGATGAAGCGAGAAAAAGGGGTTTCCTTGGTGTAACTTTGGAGTACACAGAAAGAGCCTCCTTGAAGATTGTGGTATGTTTGAACCACAATCAGTCATTCCCTGGGAGCGGCAACCTTGTGTTGCCAGCTAATCTTTCTCACACTGGGTCAGGCAAAAGGAACTGCAGAATGGACTCACCAAAAGGTGCCTTCATTTTGGCACTGTCAATTCTGCCATGTTTAGAATGGGGCCTGTGTGTTTTTCGAGTCTGTAATGGCGAATTTAGTGTGAGCACGTACTGAAGGGAGGAGTGCATCATGGGTATCCCTGGGCAGAAACTGCTGGCCAGACTAAACATCTCAACCCACATGTTATTGGAAAAATGAAACTTAAATTGGACAGTCATGTGATACTGTATAGTCATTGGGTGGATTCCTTTAGGGCAGGCATGCTCAAACTATGGCCCATGGGCTGGGCCCGGCCCCTGAGGCCATTTCATCTGGTCCCCAAAGCCCTTGCCAAACTAGGAAGTAAATACAGAGGCTCTGTGCATGTGCAAAAAGCGGCCATTTTGTGTCCTGGTTTGGCGCAGGATATCATTGATTTTAACCAATTAAAGCACAGCGTACAAGGTCTAGCATTCTTAATTCCGTTCACACAGTTTTCAGCCTGTTATGACTACATTCAAAAGTAAACCAGCATCTGCCTTGAAGGTGGTTTTCCAGGCTCCTCTAGCTCTGCCAAGGGAATTAAGAACTAAAAAAAAAAACCTTTATTCATTAAAAGCAAAAGCCCCTATTTTAATTCATTACACTGAAATACTGTACTACCATAATAGTACCTGGTGCCTTGATGTATGTTCTAACTGACTGTAAGGGCACAATTGCCATCCCATCATCCATGAGCAGGATGACTGTGCTAACGGTTTGATAGATCTGTAGTTGTAGTCTAAAGACCAGCTGATTGGAGAAGACTTGCAATGTCATGCTTTCAAAGGGCTAGGTTGGCAGGAGCTGGGATAGAGACGGGAGCTCGTGCAGTACTTGGGTATTAAACTGCTGACCTGCTGCCTTCCATTCAGTGTCTTAACCACTTGAGCCACTGCAGTCCCTTAGAAAATAGTAGAAGGGTTCCCCCCCCCCTTGGAATTTGTTGCATTTTCTGTTGCACTGACTTGGGCTGTTTTCCAGCTTGTCACTCATGTCTAGGCACATCCCTTTTGGAAGAAGAGGCTATTTAAAGATCAGCTGGAGTAGAGCACCCTGCAAAAGGCGGAGAGAAGAGGGATGCACAACAACAAAGCAAGACCAACAGGATGTTTGATGACTTGTGGTCCTTCGTAGCCATCACTCTTGTCTTTCTCCCTCTTGAGACTGGCTGGGTATGTATATCTCTCCTGCCCTGTGGCACCAGATAGCCATGTATTGAAATGAATGGATGAATGCATAGGACTTGCCTTTGCTTTTGACCTGTACTGAATGTTATATAAAGTTCTGGTCATCATACCTTTAAAAAGGGTAGAAAATGGGCAAAAAATGGTAAAGAAAGACATCAACAACTTTTCTCATGAAGAAAAGAGACAGTGTTTGTGGCAATTTCAATGAGACATTAAAGAGGAAACATGACAGAGGGGATGGGATTATGAACAGAGTGTACAAAATGCATAAGTAGAAGTTTTTCTTCTTTCTGGCAGTCATAAAACCTAAGAATATACCCTGAGGTTCAGTGGCGACAAATTAAAGGAATAATTTTTCACACAAAGCATGGAATCCCTGGGACGTGGATGATCTTTAGAGGATAATCAAGATGGCTCTAGTGTCAAAGGCTGGATGTCTCTGTAATTCAGCCGCTGAAGTATATGAACAAGATGGGGAAGGGGCAATGGAATGGAAGTCCAAGGACACCTGGAGTGCCAAGGTTCACCACCATCATGGCTCTACTGGATGGAAAGGAAGAGAAGACTCAAACGATGGGGTTAGGCTTGGCAGTCGTCCTCTGAGGGTAGGGGTGAGGAGGACGTGGGAAACTTCCTGCTCCTAACGCAGTGTTTACTTTGGCTGGAAGTGTAACTTTTTGAAAACAATATGCTTATAAGGAGTTCTAATGCAAGTGTAGCAGAAGAAGTCGGAAACCATTTGCAAATAAATGGCTGGAATATGTCCCCAAGTTATGATCATCATGATTTGGATACATTTTCAAACCTGTTATTCCTCTAAGGAGCTCAGAGCCAAATGCTGTGCTGCCCTGCTCCTGTTTTATTCACCCCACAGTTCTGTGAACTGGGATCAGGTTTGCAATTCGTCTCCTCTTAATCCGCTGGAGGAATAGAGTGGGTGGTTTCTCCCTACATCCTACTCCAAAGCCATGCCTGGCAAAAGAGGCTTGGCAGAAAGAATGGCTGCTATAGTTAAAGAAGTGACAGACGCTGGGAAGCCCCCCCCCCCCGAAGCCCAGCAAAAAGTTACAGTAAACATAATCTACTCCAAAAATAAAACAAAAAGAAAACTTCCTCCAACATTAAAGTCGGAATTTTGGAAACTACGCTGGAGAAATGGTAGGACCAAATGGACCTTTGGAGAATTGGCAGGATGTTGGGTCCCCAAGCATAGTTTCTCAAACTTTCACAAGGACGCATTAGTTCTGTTTTCTGTTTCCAGCTGTAAAGACATGGAATGTAGATCTTCTGTAGTAAGAAAAAGAGTAGAGGAAAAAGACTCAAATTCTATATATCAGAGCTGAGGAACTTGCATCCTTACAGGTGTTTTGTATTCCAATTTCCATCAGCCCCAGGCAGGATGGGGTGACAGAAGATGGAGTTCAACATCTAGAGCAGTGGTCCCCAATACACCTGGCCATGGACTGGTACCAGGCCACGGGCAGTCCTGAACAGGGATCTGACTATGGCGGACCTCCCCACCACCACCTGTGTGCAGTATGATGCCTCTCTGCCCGAGTCCAACGGTGGGTGTGTCTGGCAGGTGGCTGGGCCCCTCCTCCATGTATCTGAGCTACAGCGGGGACCCGTCCCCCCACTTACCAGTCCGTGGGAAAATTGTTTAGCATGAAACCAGTCCCTGGTGCAAAGAGGTTGGGGACCCCTCCTGGCCTGGTGGGCCACAAATTTCTCGGCTGTGTTGCATTGTTGTGCTTTTTTCATGAGAAAAATGAGCATACCAGCTTACCGTCTACAAGGCTCCAGGATTCTCTAGCCGACAGGCCAGATTGCGTGCAGGATTCTAGGTACAGCAAACTATGAATTACTCGTTACTTGTAATAATGGATTCCTTTTTTAAAAAAAAGCAATAATTAAGTTGCAATGCAGACTGTAACTCAAAGAGGGACCATGTTGTCTGTGGTGCGATAATAACTTTTTAGTTTTAGGTTTCAGTGTTGTAACCATACAGGAAGGGTTCCCAACCTTTTCAAGCCAGAGGCCGGGTCACGCTCTCTCAGTCATTTTGCCCTGCCCGCACAATGGGGGTGGCCACTTTGTCCCAACTGTTTCAAAGGGGGTGGCCATTTTGTTTCTCAAATGCCCTTGGAGGGATGGGGGCCCACATGAAACGGCACTGTGGGCTGGATCTGGCCCATGGGTCTTAGGTTGGAAACTCCTGCTGTACAGAGTATTTCAGGAAGTAGGGTAAGTTTCTCTGCCCCAAGAAATTTGCATTCTAAAATTCAACACAGTGGATGCAAAAGAAGAGCGCAGAGATGAAGACAGAGAGGAAATGCTGCGTACATCTCTTCCTACTCCTTTGCACTGCCCGTCTCAAAATATAGGCTTAATTTTTATAGCTGAGCCAGCAGCCACAGAAATCCAACGTGGTTACTCAGTACATAGCAAGATTCATCACAGTTACCCAGCAAATCTCCTGGAATAAAATAACATGAATTTTATTTACCTGCACGGACACATTGCCCCTGTTCATTCTTTCCATGGGGTGAGGTCTAGATAATTCACTGATCAAATAGCTGCAGAAATAAAAGCTGACTTCTCATTCAGAACGAGCAGGTAGAAAGGGTTAGTTCGGCCAAGCAGAAAGAACATCCAATGAAGAATCTGCCAGGGACTCAGGCTTAGCGTGAAGTGTTGACGCCAGCAAGAGAGCGGATCTTGTTCTGGCTTGTAGAGTGAGCAAGTGGGACTTGGTCAGCACTGAAGATACATGCAGAGCCCTGGTTGACAGGAGTTCTCAACACCACTGTTCAAGTTGCTCCGGTGAGGAAGGTCTGCCTCCACCCTTGCGTGGTCTATATCTTCTCCATGGTTCTCTGGTACTGCTGATGTCTGTTTCTCCTCTAGGTGGCAGCTCAGACCTGCTCCTACCCCTGCAAATGTCCCTCCCAGACACCCCAGTGTCCCGCCGGCACCAGCCTTCTCTTGGATGGCTGTGGGTGCTGCAAAGAGTGTGCCAGGCAGCTGGGCGAACGGTGTTCCCTGCAGAGACCTTGTGATCACCATAAAGGATTGTTCTGTGACTTCTCTGGAATCCACAGAAACAGCGGCATCTGCTTAGGTGAGTTCCTTCCACACCTATGGAGAAGAGCCAAGATTTTCTTCTTCTTCTTCTTCTACTCCAGAAAGCCAATTGTGACTAAATCTAGTGGGCTTAAATTACAGAATAAAACCATTAACTGTGAGGACATGATTACATAGAAATTTATCCTGACCCAAAGAAACCCCCCTTCTTTGTATTGCATCCTGGACTTTAAAGTCCTATCACTGTTCACATTTTTGTTGTTCAGCTGCACAGTCGATTCTAACCCTTTGCAATGACCCCATGGACCACTGACCGCCAGGCACTTCTGGCCTCCACCCTCCTCCTCAACCCGCCCAAAGTACTTTAGCTTCCTCATATTTACTATTTGCCCTTCTAAGGAGCAGTCAGGGTTGATTTCTTCTAAGGTCGACCTATTTGTTCTCCTTGCTGTCCAGGGGACTCTCAAAACTCTCCTCCAACACCACATCTCAAAGGCATCTATTCTTCTGCGCTCAGCTTTCCTAATGGTCCAGCTCTCACAACCCTACATTACTGCTGGGAATACCATTGCTTTCACTATTCACATAGAAATGTTAATTATTTTGAGAAGATGCATTAAAAAGTGTCCACTCATCATACAGCAATGTTCTCTGCCATTATCACCACCTTCCTATGCCCCACTCCCACCAGATCTCAACTCTTTCTCTTTATCATTATAGGTGGAGCAAAAGCTGGCACATCTTGACCTTGGCTATAGCAGCAAAATGTCTTGGGAAAGTTCCTTTTTTTTTTTTTTACTAAAGTGCTTAGAATCCCACAGCCAGTGTGACTGGAAGGAATATTTCATAGCTATAAGTGCACTCAGTCTCAACATTATGACGGTTCCTATGCAAGTACTGTACTCATATTGAAACACACTAAATCCAATGGTTGCTGTAGGATTATGACCTCTGCTGGTCATAAACTTCCACACAGACCACTAGTAAAGGTAAACGTTTCCCTTGCTCGAAAGCCAGTCATATCCGTAGGGGTCAGTGCTCATCTCTGTTTCTAAGCTGAAGAGTCAGCGCTGTCTGCTTCTGCAGACATTTCCATGGTCATGTGACAGGCATGACTAGACACCGGAGCGCATGGAATGCTGTTACCTTCCCACCGAAGTGGTCCCTATTTATCTACTTGCAATTTCTTGCTTCTAGACCACCCTAAAATCTCCAGGTAGAGCTAAGAAAGTATCCATATGAACAGCCACTCTTTAACACAGGAGTGCCCAAACTTTTTGGGCTGTGGGCCAATCATGTGGTTCAGGGAGCCAGTCACTAAGGCTCGGGAGCCGGGTGCAGCTCCCTACACCAATTCATCCGGCTTGCGAAGCGCTCGTCACTCCTGGAAGCGGAAGTAAAATGCGCCTGTACGGGAGCGTTTTACTTCTGCTTCCAGGAATGACGAGGGCTTTGTGAGCCAGATGAATTGGCATCGGGGGCCGCACCCGGCCCCCAGGGCTTAGTTTCAGCACCACTGCTTTAACACAACTTCCTCTATTCTGATGTTCTTTGTGTGCCTTTCCAGCTCATGAAGGCTCAACCTGTGACCTGCTGGGCAAGAACTATCTGAATGGTGAGACCTTCCGACCCAGCTGCAAACTTCAGTGCACTTGCATGGATGGGGCCATAGGCTGCATCCCCCTTTGTGCTGAAGGGTTGAGACTGCCTTCCTCGGATTGTCCATTCCCGCGCCGGGTGAAATTACAGAACAAGTGTTGTGAGGAGTGGATCTGTGAGGCGAGGAGCCAGAAGAAGCACTATACAAAAGGTGGGGCAGGGAAAACATAGCTTTGCCAAATGGTGGTGTTCAGGGAAGGTAACAGAGTAAGTACAGACAAGGGAGATGCTAGTTTTTTGGGACTATAGTAGCCCCAATAACCTCTGGCCCAGTGATGTCAAACCTTTTAGAGCTCACATGCCCAAACAGAGGGGTGGGGCAAACTCTGTGCTGGGGGGAAAGAGGAGGTGCTCCTATTGGGCTGCTTGGCAGAGGGGCGGGGTGAACTCTGTGCAGGGGGGAGGAGGAGGCACTCCTATTGGGCTGCTTGGCAGAGGGGTGGGGTGAACTCTGTGCTGGGGTGACAGTGTGCATGGCAACAGAGAGGGCTCTGAGTGTCCCTCTGGCACACTTGCCATAGGTTTGCCATCACTGCCCTTGCCAGCAAGGCAGAAAGTATCATTTCAAGATCAGATTATGCCCAATCCAGGCAAAAATAGCCTTTTCATTTATACACATACCAAAATAATAGACACAATTGGCCGTGCTTGGCTGCATGATCTGGTCAGTGACAACTACCAGGTTCTAACTATCAAATTTTGGGAATTTCCTTTTGGGAAAGTACCACGAACTTCTTCAGAGAAGTTCAGAAACTTTATTAGAATTCTTACCAGAGATCTCTTACGTATCTCAACATACCACAAACCCCAGCATTTCGTAACATAGAACCATCACAATTAAAGTGGTGTCAAAGTGTAGTAGAAACACTCTTGGTATACTTCTTCCTACACAACCCAATCAGACTACAAGTTTAGGATCCATCTGGCTCATCTCCATCCTCAGTTTGCCACTGAGTAAATTTTGTCTTTACGAATTAGCCAGCTCTTTGAGAGATCCAAGTTTCACTCATCTTGAAGAGAAAGATGGTTTAAGAGTATAGGATGTGAGGGAGCAATTTACCTTTTGCTCCTAGCACAGGCCTCAAAAACCTTGCTTTTCCATCACGGCTGGGGTCTGTTTGGGAGAAGCAGGACATTACTTGTGACCAATGTGGACTGTATCATGTTCTTATCCAGCATGGGCCTCCTGCCTCAGCTGTTTTTTAAAGCATGCTAAACCATGGACTAATTTATTTTTATATGTTATTGCACACTGGTATTTATATATCTGCTGTATATTCTGTTTATATATTTTTGTTGTTGTTATGGGTTTGGGTTTTTGTTACTCTTTAGGTACCAGTTTCATTACTTATCTTATGTCATTTATTTATTTATTTAAATTTATATTCTGCCCTACTTGCATAAGCGACTCAGGGTGGATTACAACCAATCAACAAACATACAAAACACTGTTAAAAACTCTAAAAACAATTTAAAACTATGTCTCGTTCCTTTAAGTAAAGGAGTAAAGGAGAAAGAGGGCGAGTATAGGATTCCTTTGTTTAAAATAGATGGATGCATTAGGTTCTGGGTGAATAAGCATCACCTATTCTTTGGCCCTTCATGGAAATCCTTTTGCCTGTTTCAGTGTACAGGAACAATCCAGCACACAAGGCCAAGCCCAAACCCAAGCCCAAGCCCAATCTCAAGACCAACAGTCTTCAGGACAACTGCTTGGTGCAAACAACTGAATGGAGTGCCTGCTCTAAGACCTGTGGCTTTGGCATCTCCACCCGGGTCACCAATGATAACTCACAGTGTCGGCTGGAGAAGGAGAGCAGGCTGTGTCTGGTGCGCAATTGCAACGCTTCTCTGGGAAAGAGCCTCAAGGTAGGGTGGCAGCCAGCGGGGAAGGGAGTCACCGGCGGGCTATGCAAGAGGGTGGGAGACGGAGTTTGGAGAAATGGCATTTGGGGGCGGACCACCCTCTAAGTCCCCCTACCAACCACTCAGCCAGGCCAGGATATAACTTTCGCCAAGCTCTGATTATTCTTCAGAAGGTAGGGATAGAGCTTTAAACCAGGGATTCTCAACCTGTGGCCCGTTGGCCGGATGCAGCCCATGGCACCCTTTCATGTAGCTCCCCCGCTGTCTCCATCACACCAGGAAGTGCCATGTGGTGAGGAAAGGGCAAAATGGCCATCCGGCCCCCCGAAGCTGTCTGAGGAGGGAGCGTGGCCCAATGCCCCACCCCCCGGCTTAAAAAAGGTTAAGAACTCATGCTTTAAACAATAAATTAACATGAGAACCGAAGGTTAAAAAAAAGGATGAATTTTAAAAAATCCATTTTGGGAAGTTTGGCAAACTCTTAGTGAATAGGTGATGAAAAAGAATTTTGGATTTTAACCTGCACAAGAAATGGTGAAATTCTGGGAAGGTAGTGATGAATATTGACATGATATGATGAAATAATATATTCATGAATGAAAATATTGGCCCCCATGTTAGGAGAACGTCTTCATTGAGTTCTACATATGGAAGTAAGTCCTTTACGGAAAATTACACTTTGAAGGTTACCTATTAATAATGATTAACTGGACTTATAAGTGACCATAAGTTACTTAAGCAGAAGCTGTAGAAGCTTAGGATAATACACAACAGATTGTATTAGAAAGATATGTGTAATTACTGTAAACATGATCAAGTGCTGTTTACTATCGCAACTGATTTTTCCATTTCTTTGTTTTAATTTTTCTGTATAATAATAAAAATAAGCTGGGATCTACCTTAAACAAATTCATGCCAATGACATTTTTCCTGTTTCAGTGGGGGTGGAGGGTGGGGAAACGGCCTTATTTCTATTTTATGCTCTCTGTGAGTTTCCTGTGATCATTGCAGTTTCTGGTGGATCTCAGAACCTGCAAATCAACCCTGGAAACTTGATCACCCTAGTTTAGACCAGGGATGCCCAAACGACAGCCCATGGGCTAGATCCAACCCCCAATGCCAATTCATCCGGCCCACGAAACCCTCGTTCAATACCATACTGTATGGATGCATTTTACTTCTGCTTCCAGGCGCAATGAGGGCTTCGTAGGCTGGATGAATTGGCGTTGGGGCCCGGATCCAGCCCATGGGCTGTAGTGACTGGCCCCCTGAGCCACATGACCAGCACACTGCCCAAAACGTTTGGGCACCCCTGGTTTAGACCCTGTGAGCTAGATGGCCTCTGGTTATGGACATGGAATAAAGCACCTTCCAATGTCCGTCTGTTCCTGCCTCAAACACACTCTCGTTCCTAATGTGAACTTTATTTCCAGAAGGGAAGGAGGTGTGTAAGGAACCAAAAGCCCGGCCGAGCCATCCGCTTTGAATTCACGGGTTGCACCAGCACTCGTTCCTACCAACCCAAGTTCTGTGGCAGCTGCACCGACGGACGCTGCTGCACTCCACATGTCACCAGCACCACGGAGGTAGAATTCCAGTGTCCAGAGGGGGAATCTTTCATCCGGAAGATGATGGTGATCAAATCCTGCTCCTGCCACTATGATTGCCCCGCAGACAATGACATCTTTCTGGCTGTCTACCGATGGCGAATGATCGGGGACCAGGTGAAGCAGTAGCAGCTTCCCCACATGCCTTCCTTGAAATCAGCTGTGGTGATGAAATGATGCCAGAACGTTTATGCTTCTGACATCTGGGAAGGGACTGGTGGGAAAATAACCACCTCAGTGGTAAGAGGACAACAGACTGGTGTATATCCACAGACTACTCTACCCTCCTCGCTGTAGCAGCACAAATCTGACCTTTTGTGTCCTAGAAGAGGGACAGGTGCAGGTGATTTGCCACCAACCCATTTGCTGTCCCAGATCCAAAAATCTCTCCACTCAACTATGTTCTGATCCACAAACTACAGTGGCACCAACAAGACCAATGTGCAAAAAACATAGCACTTAAGGTCAAACCTATATGAGAAACCAGCTTCACAACTAGAATGCTTCTTCTTCGCTTCCTCTTTTACCCCTTTGGGTGTCGAGGTTCTTGTTCTGGCACTTCTAGTGGCCTCCACTGGCATTATTTGGTGCCCTTGCAATGTTTCAATGTCTCCACCTCCCTCTCGGTCTGCCTCGTGGCTTTTGTCCTTCTCCTCTTTTCACGTAGGCCTTGTATGGTATTGAATTCGAAGACATCTTCTCCAAATGGGCAAGCCAGTTTATTTGTTCTCTCCGTATGTAGTTTAAGATTGGCTCTATTCTATTTCCTTCCCGTATAGTCTCATTCTTGATTTTATCCCTTCTAATCAATTCAGCTGCCTTGCTCAGACACCTCATTTCTTTGGGGACCAACTTTTTTAATGTTTGTTTTAAGTATCCGTGTTTGCACTGGTAACATAAAATGGGAAAGAATATACTTTGCACGAGGTGTTTCATTGTGCTTGGCTGGTCTTGCCTTATGTTGTAAGAGCAGAACTGTGCCGATATTTGGTTGGCCTTTCTGCACCATACGTTAATCTCTTAATCCATTTTGGCATCTTTAATAAATGTGGTTCCTAGGTATTTGAACTCTGCCATTTGTTTTATACTTGTTTATTCTTTATATATATATATGTTTCCTTTCTGGGGATGTAATTTTTTTCTGGTTTAAGCAGAGACAATGGCAGCCTAGAAATCTGTCTCATCCTGTTGTGAAACAGATGGCAAGGTGCGTTTTCCTTCCGCTTCTGGTGGTAGGAATCCTGTGACCCGCCTGCTGGACCACGAGACTGGCCTGGCAACATTCTCTGGCAATGCTGTGCCCGGAATCACTCAAGGAAACTTTCAGTCTGCATTGATTTTCTGCTGCTTCTGGTATCATTGCAGGTATTGCAGCCACTCGGACAGGATTGCAGCCACTCGAGGGCACTGTGGAGCCTTCCACTGTATTTCTTAGCCTACCTGTTTTGCAATACACCGTACCATGCTCAGGAGCATCTCTCATGTACATAGTTTTGTGAATGAGGCAGCTGCTGTTCCCATGATTGTTGGCCAGCTGCCCCAAAGTAACAAGAAACGGGAAAAGTCCTTTTGGAAAACAAGAGCTTTGTGCAGACGAACCAGTCGCAAAAAGGCTTCGCCCCGAATTCTCTGTTTGGCTTTCAATGTTGAGGAAGGCCATTTGAGAGTGAAAGGGGAGGCAGCACAGGGATAATGATGCCACCTCCCCGTCCAACTTCCTGGCCGAAGGGATAGGGGGAGCTGGAGAGGACTGGGGGACGTTCAGAGGTACATCTTTGGCTGACCAGTTTGGCCAGTAGACTGGGAAGGGAGGGGCTTGACCTTCACCGATACAGAAAGCAATTACTTTTGCTCCACAGACAAAGCCCCTCTGCAGAGAACAGTTACAGCAACCGATGGAGCTAAGCTGTGGCTGCACTTGGGTATTTCTGGCTGCGGAATTAAGCGCATGAGAGAAGAGGGTGGGTTCAGTTTCCACTTCCCTTTGAAAGCCCAGAGCCTCTGATGCTTGAGCTACAAATAGCCACAGGGCCAGATGTGCGAAGCAACAGTCGTCTCCTGTGGCCTGGATGTAAGAGGGGCTTTAGGGAGGCTTAGCAGCTTATGGGTTTGGCTCGTCAAAACACCACAGCAAAAGGGGGTTGTTTGTTCCCCCTGCCTGAGCCTTCCAGGATAAGATGTGCTCCCATTTGGGCATCTGAGGGAAATCAAAGTGTGCGGGGGGGGGGCAGCAAAAGCAGTAAGTGCAGCAAAAGAACGGATCCCTACATTTTATTTTTCTAGAGCCAGAGCAGTTAGAATTCTATGATGATGATGATGATGATGATGATTTCATGTCAGAAATTTATTATGGGCTGAAAGCATTTTCGCTGGAGAAACTCTGCTCAGGGGACGCCCAAATGAGCCTCCTTTCATGGCTCCAAGATATATTTCTCACTGGCGGTCCCTATTTATCTACTTGCAATTTCTTGTTTTCGATCTGCTTGGTTGGCACGAGCTGGGACAGAGACAGGCACTCATTCTGTCATGCAGTGTGTGTGTGTGTGTGTGTGTGTGTGTGTGTGTGTGTGTGTGTGTGTGAGAGAGAGAGAGAGAGAGACTCCTTTAATACCTCAATTATCTTTTTGTTGTTCAGTTGCATAGTTGAGTCTGACCTTTTGTGACCCCCACACGCCAGGCACCTCTGCCATCTGCCATCTTCCGCAGCCAGGCCGGATCTACACATCCACCGATGCTGCCCATTCCGCCACCCCCTCTGCTGCCCCCATCTCCTTTTGCCTTCCATCTTTCCTAGCATCAAGGCCTTCTCAAAGCTCTAAAACAGTGTTGCCCGAACTAAGGGCCGGGGGCGGCCCCCGCTGCCAATTCATCTGGCCCATGAAGCCCTTGTCGCTCCTGGAAGCAGAAGTAAAATGCGCCCGTCCAGGTTTGGTTTCCCACTAAACAGTCACTTTCCCTGGATAATCTTGCCCAGCCATTCATTCTCCCTTTCCTCTTGGACACTTTATAGTTGTTATGAGGAGCAGGAGAACCGCATGCTGCTGCTTTGAATTGATTGGCAACTGCTCTGACCTATTGCTGTTTTGAAACTTGTGTAAGTATAATTTTTAAAATTTAATTTTAACTTAATTTTAACTGAATTTTTAACATTTAATTAATTGTAGTCTTAATTGTAACGGATGAATTGAATTTTAATATGTACGAGGCATGTCGGAGTGCCAGATTGGCTGGATATTTACTATGTACTGTTGTTTTAAGTCATGTCTTTTTTTTAGTGTTGTAAGCCACCCAGAGTTGAGTTTACCTAATTGGGGCGGAATAACAAATTGGACAAAATAAATAAATAAATAAATAAATAAAGGTGGAATAAATACGTATCACATATAAATGCCTTCCAGCTTTGCCTTAGCTTTTAATAATATATATTAAATACCCCTTTAATAATAATGTATTAATAAATATCCCTTTAATATTATACACGAGAGGCATGCAACTACACCAAGTCATTTCTTCACTCTCATCACCTTCTTGGGCATTTTAATGGCCCAAGAAGGTGATGACGTAACCTTCAGCTATGTCCGATGCCCAGTGTTGCACGACTGCCACCTGCTGGTCACTTCCAGGTCTCTGTCCCCCAGAGCGTCCAGTCGACCCCGTCCTGGAGCAGCTGCTCATTGTACCTTATATCCGCCTTAAGGGTCCCTCGGTTCCTTTTGCTGCAGCTGCTTTTAATTATTTGAGAAAGGGACCAATCGCTTGATGGCCCAGCTTGGAAAGGGAGCTTTGCTCACCACATGGGACACGTCACTGGTCCCTGCAAGCAGGGCCCAAGGCACTGCCTCAATTCTTGACCTTTCTCTCCCCACGAGATTCCCCAGAAACAACCTTATCACTTTATCCAGGCACTCCTGGCCTTGGTCTGCAAGTGCTGGGCTGGTGGGGCCTGTCCGGGGTGTGTCCGCTTGGCCACAGCTGCTTTTAAAGGGATAAGCAAGCCAAAGGGAGATTCTTGGTAATTGCCTGGGACTTCAGACCTGCCACCCCATCCCCTGGACTGAAAGCCTTTCACTGGAAGCAAAAGCTCCTTATCGGGGAAACCCAGCTGCTGCCATTGGGGGAGGAAGATACAGTACCGCATGGGGTAGGAGGGTGGGGGTGGGGGGCCTCACAGTGCCTCTGTGCACAAGACTTACAATGGATGGAGCTCTTGGCCATGCTTCAAAATTTCCACTTTGTGGACTTAAGAACAGAGTGGGGAAAAAGTTACTTCTTTGGACTCATCATCGGCTGCTACTCGTCTCCAAGAATGCATTTCCTTCCTGAAGCAGAATAAAAAGAATGCCATTGGCATGAATTAAAGTCAGATCCCAGCTTGCCATGAAGTGTCCCACTGACACTAGGATGACGGATGAGCCACCTCCTGCGACACATATGAAATGAGACATGCAGGGCTGCCATGGATTGTCGCAGTCTTGAGGAGGTTAACAAGGTGCTCCTTCACAGCAAGTTCACCTGACAACTGTCCTCTTCCACCTCCATGACTGCTGGGAATCAGAACAGTGAAGGGGTTCATCCTCCGGTCATTTTGCCGTTGGGACCAATGTGGTGTTTTCCAGTGGCAGAAAAAAGATTAAAGTAGAGGGGGAAGTAAAAGACGACAATGGATTTCAGGAAGACGATGAACCACCTAGGAAGAGATGGAGAAAGACGAAAGATGACAAATGCCTACAGCTTCCAAAAAGGAAGAAAAAACCACCAATACAATTATGTGCACTGTGAGGTGGGAGGTTACCCGATGTGCCCTTATTATCTGCAGTGGGCCAGAAATGAGAATACAAAGAAAATGACAAAGGTGTCTCCCCAATCAAACTTCTTCTGAGCAACTGCAAGCATATCAGAGAGTAAAACAAAACTTTTGTGGCACCTTAAGGCCAACTGAACTCTTTAGGGTATGGAACTCTACATGTAATAACCATTTGCAACTCAACAGGAAAATTCTTCACATCTAATCTGAATAACAACCAGAGACCTTCTGCTATTACCAGTTGTCAAAAGCCACATAATTTGTATATTTATCTGTTATACCAGTGTTTCTCAAACTTGATTTTTGGACTTCATTTCCCAGAAGCCTAAGTCAATTCCCCAAAGCACTGATCGGCCAATGTACTGACTGAGGCTTCTGGGAAATGAAGTCCCCCAGTGTTCCACGGAACATAGTTTGGGAAACGCTGTGTTATATTAACCAATGATTGTGTACCTCTGCACCTAGTGTGTATAAATGGATGCCATGAAGTCACACTCTTATGTCTGATGAAGTGGACTTGATCCACAAAAGCTAGGATTGAAATACTGTACAGCAATTAGTTTTTAAGGAGCAACAATGGCTTTTATCTGTTTGTTTGTTTTGTTTACTATTCTGCAAAAATCACACACTTAAAAGCCCCTTAAATTGATGTCTAGCAAAAAGCCAGTGGAAAAGTACTCTGCACTTTGAAAACATAACTCCTGCTGAGAACATGGATGCTATTATCTTGGAATACTGTACATCTGTTCACCCTCCCCAAGCAGATGAAGTGCTGCTATGCTCTAGATCAGTGGTGCCCAAACTAAGGCCCGGGTGCGGCCCCCGACACCAATTCATCCGGCCCACAAAGCCCTCGTTGCTCCTGGAAGCGGAAGTAAAACGCGCCTGGGCCTTAGTGACCACCTTCCTGAGCCACATGATCGGCCCACGGCCCAAAAAGTTTGGGCACCCCTGCTCTAGATAGTGGAAGTAGATCCAACGCATGGAAGCAGCAGCAAAACAAATTTCAGATACTCATTAGGAAACACATCTTGAGTATAAGAACTGTTAGTAAACAGACAGACAGATAACCAACAGGGAGAGCAAACATACCATGGTTAGATGCCAAGAAACCAGATCTGTCCATGGTGAAGGAGCAGTTACAGTGTGCAGTGCGTCTTTTTAAACTTGTGCATTCTGTTCAGTCTCCCCACCAAGATATTTTGGTGCCCCGTCTTTAGATACCCCCCCCCCGGCCCCACTCTGTCTATTTTGAGATCTACAGGCTAGCACGTAAGGACAACATTCCAGGTAAGGGCAACCCACGGGGCTATTTAGAGAGGGTGCCTTATTTAGGCGTCTAATCTTTGTTGACTAAGAAACAGAAACACCATCTACTGGAGTTTCCCCCTCTGTCCAACTCTACATGATTCTCCGCTGGGCAAACACATCTGGTTCTGGGTGATTTAGGAACTTCTGCTTCAAACTCTTCTGGAAGATTTACCAAAGGCCAACTGTAGGGTCTTTCACTGATGGAATGACCTTAAGGACCTGAGGAACAGTGTCTGGTTCAAGGTTACCAGTGGGCTTTGTTTCCAACACCACTCGGAGACTTCTTCATCATTAGAATTCTGATTTGTTCCTGTCTCTCTTCATGGGAAGGAGGATGACATGCTGCAGTATTTTGCTGGTGGTTCCACTGGTTTGAGCTATTGGTAAAAGTGTTTTCCCCACCCCTGAGATTCAACAAGCCTGAACAAATGTCAAAAACATAAACTACCATCCTTAGGGGAAATATAAGGAATACTAGAAAGGAAGAAGCTGACATAGAATGGTCACAAATCTAGAACCTGGGAAAGTTAAGTTTTTTGATCCGAAATCCTCTAACCAGTTATAGTCACTGACTGGTAACTGAGCTGTAAGAAGAGATAGTGATGGTCCAAGGCTGAAAGACCAGTGCTTTGGTACTGGACTTTTTAAAGAAGGATGTTACGTCTCCAACTCAACAGCTAAAAACAAGGTATAGTCTTGCAATAGAGGACTCAATAAGGGGGGGGGGGTTGGTGGGATATTGTTTTGTTTGTATGGAAGCCGCCTAGAGTCAGGTTAGCCTGAGCGAGGCGGGGTATAAATTTGAAGAATAAATAAATAAATAAATAAATAAATAAATAAATAAATAAATAATCTGACATTTAGACCAATGATGAAAAACAAACCAACAAATGGAAAACAAAAGGAATGGTTTCAGAGTTAGTCATACTTCAGTGGGCAGGAATATTACAGTTGAACCACATTCTGAGAGGTGCTGCAGTTGCCCATCAATAGCTCTGCAAAGACTTGTGCAGTCCCCCCCATTACACACGACCTGACTGTTCTTTGAACACTGCAATGCCAGGGGCTGGCACTGAGCACATGGGAGGCATGCACACTTCACCATAGACATTTGGCCATTTTATCTGTGCTTTTATAAGGCTGGGGACACCTTAGTTCAGTCTGTTTATTCTCCACACACACACACACACTGTGGAGCCAACACAGTACAGTTGTACCTCGCTTAAAGAGCATAATGTGTTCCACAGGATTGCTCTTTAAGCGAATTTGCTCTTTAAGTGAAACATCATTGTAAATGACCACTTGTGGGGGGGGATTGCGAACCCCGATTTATTTATTAAGCGAGTTTTTGGTTGGTTTTATTTGTTAAGCGAAGCAAACATTCAGAGAAAATTCTGCTCTTTAAGCGAGTTACTCTTTAAGTGAGGTGCTCTTTATGCGAGGTTTGACTGTACTAGAGTTCCATGGCGATGGGGAAGATTATGCTGCATCTGCTAAAACTGGCTAGCATGCCGCTGCTGACCTGTCGATTTCTAGCGTCAGCCGTGTGCCTTGAACACAAGCTTGCTCTCTCTCTCTGCCACTATTCTGTTTATTTGAGCTGAGCTTTTTTTTAATAACAAAATAAGCCTTTTCCCTGCCCTGTCAGCAGAGCTTCGAACTGATCAGCAGTGACTCAGCTGACGGGAAGCATGCATGTGTGGAGGGCTGATAAGTCCACAGGCAATATTTTGCTTTCACAGCACTTCACTGTTTGCAGGTACTATGCTCCTGGTTAAATGAATAGGATGGGGACTGGGAAGATGGCGCGCCTGCTCCCCAGGAGGTGAAGGTGATATGGACTGCTGTGGCACTGGCTGTGGCATAAGATCAATGGCTGGTGCATACTGAGTTTGAAGGAGGCTACCCACTCCATGCTGAGTTAAAAGTTAAAAGGGTTACATGGCAGGTGATGGGAAAGACTTTGGACATAAGTACCAATCAGAGTAGACAAATCAAGGTAGGTGGGCAAAGAATCTTACCTGGTATAAGACTAACTTCCTCTCTTAGGAACACAGAGAGCAGCTTTATTTATTTATTTATTTATTTATTTTATTTTATTTGGAGCTTGATCCCAAGACAGGACTATTGGCACTGACTGAAAGAAAACCATGCATTGCTTTAGTGATGACACACTGGAAGAGGAAAAACTCCTGAGCGAGGATCTCTACATGCATCCTCCTTTTCCATACAGGTGTTCTTGGACTTCGATTCCCAGAAGCCCAAGTCTCTGTGAATCCACACCAATGGGTTTACTGTGCGTACACTCCAGGTGTTTTTGGACTTCGATTCCCAAAAGCCCTTGGAAGGACAAATACTGAAACTGAAGCTCAAGTACTTTGACCACCAAATGAGAAGGGAGGACTCTCTCGAGAAAGCCTTGATGCTAGGAAAGATCTAAGGCAGGGTTACCCAAACTTTTCAGGCTGGGAGCAGGTCACGTGTTTCAGTGGTCTGGTCACATCATGGTACCTCCCACCAGAAGTAAAACATGCCTTGCAATCTGTTTTGTAACAGGATGATAGATTTTAAACTGTCATTTTCTCTGATTAAACCAAGGATGCCCAAACTGCCCATGGGCCAGATCTGGCCACCGAGGGTGGTGCGGGCTGGATGGATTGGCCTCAGGGACCGGATCTGGCCCATGGGCAGTAGTTTGGGCACCCTTGACCGTCCTAAGGCAAAAGGAGGAGGGGGCGGCAGAGGAGGAGGTGGATGGATGGCGCGGTGGGCGCAGACCTGGCCGGGCTGCCTCCGGTGCTCGGGGGGGGGGGGTCATGGTAAAGCTGTGCAACAACTACATACCGTCTCCGGGCGGGGCGGGCGGAGGCGGGGCCGCGGGCCTGACGTCAGGCGAGGCCGGTCTCGGCAGCCGGTGCAGGTGGGAAGGACTCCGGCAGGGCAGCTGCGCCAGGGCCAGGCGGAGGGAGGAAGAGGAGGAGGAGGAGGAAGGCGCCTCTTCGCCGCCTTCAGGTAATAAGCCCAGGTGGGGGGGCGGCGGAGGGCCCGCGGGGTTTCTGGGGAGCGGAGGACGGACTCTGCCTGCCCCCGGAGGGTCGAGTGGGAGCCCGGGACAAGTGTAACTTCGAGACCCCCTTGGGTCCGTCCGAGAAGGGGGGGAAACAGCGCCCCCCCCCCCCCAGTTTCTCTAAGTTCTTTGGCCAAAAGAAGTGGCGGCTTCGCGTCCCCCTGACTTGCCCGCGAAACCCCTTCCCAGACACAAGGACTCGAAATCTACTTTCCTTTTCGGTTTCCTAAGAGGGTCGTTTGGCTGGTGAGTTTTCCCACGGGGGGCGGCGCGTTTCAAGCCTGTCAGAGAGAAGAGAAAACAAAACACGTTGTGGCCCCTTAAAGAGTAACGGCGGTACTTTAACGTTCGCCTTCGTGGAGTTGGGGTTATTTTCTGGGGCAGGACGAAGGGGACTTGGTCCTCAAAAGCCAACTTTTAAAATTTAGCAGTCCATCTTTAACAGGGGTGCCCAAACTTTTTGGGCTGTGGGCCGATCATGTGGTTCAAGGAGCTGGTCACTAAGGCCCGGGGGCCGGATGCGGCCCCTGATGCCAATTCATCCGGCCCACGAAGCCCTCATCGCTCCTGGAAGCGGAAGTAAAACGTCCCTGTATGGGCCTTAGTTTGGACACCGCAGGTCTTTAAGGTACCACAACGTTTTGGGTTTTTTTTTTTTTTGTCTTTTTGCTTTGTTTCCTTTTACTGTCTGACAGGGAGGGTGAATGTTATTAATGGGGGAAGGGGGGGGGACTGCCTCCATAGTTTTGTTGTTTCTTCTGGTGCTTTCCCCTCAAAGTGCGGATCTTCTTCTTCCTCCTCTTCCTCGCCCTCGAATGACTTTGCATCTCTGAGCTTTGGGCTGTCGTGACGTTTCCTTCTGCTATTACTCAGCAGAGAGAGCGAGAGAGGCCGAGGGTAGAGAGAGAGGGAACCTGCCCCGGAGAACTTTCTGGCCTATGCCCTGGGGGACATGGGGAGGCGGGTCCCGAAGGCGCCCCTTTCCGACGTACACGCGGGGGAAGACTTCCTGGTTCCCCAAATGTTTACTCGACGCATCCTCTGCAATGCATCTCGCCTTTGCAGTGACGAGTTTCTGAGTTCCTGATTTCCTTTTTAAAAAAGGTTTTCCTTTAAAAAAAATCTTCTGCATTGTTTAAAGGAGTAAAAAAGTGCCTTGTGAGTTGCGGGGGGGGGGGGGGGCTTTATGCCTCAGAATTTTCCTGGGTCCGAGGGATGAAGGGCCAGCAAATTCTGGACATAGAAGGAAAACTATGCCAGGGTAAGGTAAACGTCACCCTTGCTCCATAGCCAGTCGTATTGCACTCTAAGGTTCAGTGCTCATTTCTGTTTATAGCTAAAGAGCCATGCTTTCTGCGTCTGCAAACGTTTCTGTGGACATGTGGCAGGCACGGAATACTGTTTACCTTCTGACTGATGTGGTCCCTATTTATGTACTTTCAATTTCTTGCTTCCAGCACTGTGGAATATTTCCCTCCGTCCCTTTCCCTGCGTGATGTGCTCCACACACTGGTTGGAGTAGAAGCGCTTCAGGAAGCCCAGAGCAAAGCAAACTGCTGACTCTCTAAGCTTGCAAAGTTATGTTGCCTTTAGCAATGGTGAAATGTTTTGACTAGCTTCTGCTAGAGTGTACATTACCACTTCCAACAAGATAATATAAGCGGTGTGTGTGTGTGTGTGTGTGTGTGTGTGTGTGTGTGTGGGAATAATCCAGGACAGTAAGTTGAGATAGACAGGCAATCAGAAAACAGGTTTGAAGAAAGATTGAAAAGGGGGGGGGGGAGTTGGCATCCATAGGCTATGGTGGTTGGAGGAAGGAGCTTCAGTCTTTCAGGGAGGCTGTGAGGGTTGGTGTCAGTAACGGTATTCTATTTCTTGTTTCTCAGTGTTTCTGGAATGGGGATAGACCAAAAAAAGTCAAGCCAAGAAATTAGACGCAAAGTCCTAAAAATGTGCAGGTGAAGTGGCGTGTTTGCAGAATCACCAATTTAGCAGCATTGAGCAAGAGGTTGGACTCAGATGGTCTAAAAGGCCCTAGTGATTCTATGCCTCTAATACTGGCAGTTGTTTTAAATTGTTTGCCAAAGGTGTTGGAAGAACTGCACATGCTGAAATTAGCATAGGGAGAATGACCAGATTTTGCTAGTATTCTTTTAATAGCTTGCCTTAATGTTGGGTACCTAGCTATTTTGTCCTTTTGAGGTTTTCTGTTGATGGAACGCTAACATCTGTGAGACTTGAGTTTTTTGTTGTCATTTTTTCTTTGAATAGCAAACCCTAAAAGAAGATTCAGGGATCTTCCAATCTTGAAGACATTCCAGTTTTGGGATGATAATGCCCAGTTTTCGGAAAACTGCCATTCAAAAAAAAAACAAAACTTTTCACAGTTCTGATTGTCTTTCTGGTAAAGGCTACAGCGTTGGGCTGTAGGGCTCCACCCTTTTTCCTTATAAAAATTATTTGGCAGGCAAATCTAGAAATAGTAATAAACAGTCGCTGTGTTAGTCTGTTATAGCAAAGACACACCAAGGATGGGGGAGACCACTTGCGTTGCCTTAAAGATTATAAGATTGATTGCAGCAGACGGTTTTGTTGATTATAGCCTGCTTCATCAGACGCATGAAATGTATCCTTAGTTGGCAGCAGATACATGCTCAGGCTGCAATATATACGAGTGAAATGGAGTTTCATGTTAATCCACAAACTGGAATCTTGGCATTTGACAGTCAGATTGGTGATCAACTGTGGGTCTTTCTGCTCCACACTGGGACTTGTTTTATAACATAAGGGCATAACAGTTTTGTACCTAATTCCTTTAGCAAGATTGCTCAACATGGGCCTTGTGTAATTCATGGTGCCTATTTTGAAGTGCTCTAATATATATATTGATGGCTGACACTGTATATTTCCAAAAGTACACAATCTGCTTATTTGTATTGATCTGAGCGTCATATGTCGACTGATCTGAGGACATGTGAAATAGTAATTGTATGCTATTGAGGTCACTAGTCTTTCGCTTTTCAGACTATTTACATTATGCATTTGGCAAGTTTGGCCAGGGGGAGGGGTTAGAATTTGACTTATTAATTTGCAGTACCGTATTCTATGTATCTTTTGTATTTGCTTTGCAGGGTAAACATCATCAGGGTAAACATAGTCTTGATGAGGGCCATCCCTACTTATGCAGCACAGTTGAGCATCTTGCATCAGGCAGCATTATGAATGGGTTGTGTAGAGCACGGGTGGCCAAACTATGGCCTATGGGCCAGACCCGGCCCGCAGCACCATTTCATGTGGCCAATAGCCTGAAGGCCACTGTTCCAATACATTGTGACTTTACTTGCACCATTTCAGTATTTGCTAATTTCTGCTACTAGTTCTGACTTGTAAACCAGGAAACCCTCCTAGGTCAAGTTTACTTTCTCTCTCTCTGGAAAGCAAGAAGTGGACTTGGGAAAGCCACTTCTCTTAGCTGCCTATTTGCATCATACCGTGCTCTATAAGTAAAGTCATATTGGTCTACAGTTATTTTGCAAAACTTTGGAATGATTACAGTTGTGCATGAAGTTGAAACATTCACAAACTGTGTGTCTGCATGCACACACAGTGAGCCTATCCCTATGTGCATTTGTTGTAACAAGTGAATGTGGCTGTTCCTGTGGAATTTGGCACTATGGATGTTAAGTCTATGCTATCTGTGGCTTGATTCTGAAACTGCTACAGTGGGGGAATCATGTTGCAATGGCCTTGATCCTCTCAGGCATAGGTCAGCAAATTGCTACTCTCCCATGTCGTTGGACTGCCGTTTCCAATGTTCTTCACCATTGGTTGTGGTGAAATGGGCTGCTGGAAGCGGTTGTCCAGCAGTATCTTTAGGGTTACAATTTTCCTTTCTTGTCCTAGGGCGCATTAGTATGTCTTAGGGCTTCAGGACGAGTCATCCTGTTTCTGTATATGGTTTGGAAGGGCTTGACCTGCAAAGTTGATGAGGTTCAATGGGAGGAGCATCTTTCTTTGCATCAAAGAGTCAAGATGGGGATCCTTGCCCTTCCAGATGTTTTGGACCAACTACCTAGCGTGCTCTAAAACACTAGAGCATGGGCACCCAAACATTTTGCTCTGGGGGCCTGACTAGGCCCCCGGAATAGCTGAATGGGCCTGACCAAACCCCTGGAAGTGGGCATGTTTGCACATGCCCGTCCGGAACCACTTCCAGGAGTAGCATGGATATGTTTGCGCACGTACAGGGGTGTGGTGCAGACACATTTGCACATGCGTAGGGCATCCTCATTCATTTCTGGGGGTTTCCAGAGCCACTTCCATGAGTGGTTCCAAACGTGCATGCGCATTGGCGGGCGCATCCCCTGTCCATCTCCAGGAGTGGTGAGGGTGCCGTGGGCCAGATGGAATAGCATTGGGGGCCATATCCAGTCTGCGGGCATGAACTAGAGAGTCAGATATTCCCTAGCCAAGTTTTATTGCTATTTTTTACAGTACAGGTTCTGGTGTTCTGTAATATATTGGTTGCATCCAAAGGTTTCTTTCCTTTTTCCTTTATTAACTGATCAGTCATCTGGCTATACTATTTCAGGTTAAAATATGTATTCAAAGCTTTGGAAGAGAGTCTCTCACAAGGAGGCTGCCTCTGTTTTCCCACCCCACCTCATCTGTCCCATTTTTCTTCTGCATCCTTTTTTTTTTTTAATTCAACTGACCCATCATCAGAGAGGGCAGTTTGGACTGTTTAGTCCAGCTCTGCTTGAAAGGGAAAAACCACCTGTCAGAATGAAAAGCATGAGTCTCCATCTTCATTGCTGAGCACTTTCAACATGTATAGCATTCACCAGGTTACAGTTGTCACACTAATCATTATTTCTACACTTACATCTGTACTATACATTAACAACTGCATGGCGTTAAGTCGATTCTGAGTTATGACAATCCTTTCCAGGGTTTTCTTGGTAGAGGTGTCTTGGTGGAACTGTGCTGCTTGCCCATGACTACATAGGCTGGCTTTTCTTCCAGGAGGCACGTAGGAATCAAACTCTCAACCTCTTGCTCCACTGTCAAATATATTAACCACAGCTGTCCAGCCAGCTACATATATATTAGAAGGTACCATTTTTATGCAAATCTGGGCATTTTAACTTGTACAGTATTGTTTTTCACTAGCTCCTATGCATCTTTTAAACTGAGTCTCAGCTATTGAACATACTGTGAGTCTTTGAAATTCTTCTACTACAAGTGCCGTATCCGATTCTGAATATTGGCTATCATCATTTTATTTATTTTATTTATTTATTATTCCCATTTATTATCCCGCCCCAATCGGGGATACCCGACTCTGGGCGGCTTACAAGATAAAAATACACCCACGAACCCAAACCCATCCAATAAAATACTAATAATTAAAAAATTTAAAAACTCTAAAAGTTCTTAAAAACATGAAATGAAACCAAGAACAAGCGACTCCACAGAATGAACCAGCAGCAAGGGAGGCTGTCCTTTAAATCAACCATCCTGTGTGGGATCCCACAGACCTTGATCCCCACACATGTCCCGCCAGCCAGGTTTTTAAACCCTTTCGGAAGGGCAGGAGCTCTGTCTGTAGACGTAGATCAGTTGGGAGGAGGTTCCAGAGCGCCGGGGCGAACACAGAGAAGGCCCTCTTCCTAGTGTTAGAGAGATGAGCCTCCCTAGCCGATGGGATGACAAGAGAGCCCCTCCGATCCGCCCTGGTGGGACGGACAGACATTCTTAGGGTGACGCGGTCTCTGAGGTATCCTGGCCCACTACCATATAGGGCTTTAAAGGTAATAACCAGCACCTTGAATTGCACCCGGAGACATATTGGTAACCAATGCAGCTCCCGGAGCAGTGGTGAGGCCCGAGCATAACGCCCGCACCCCATCATGGTGATTAGCCATGAAGATTATCCTGGGAGCAATATAATAAGCCAAATAAAAAGTTTATCCACTATCACATGACTCATTCTACTTTCCAGAGACCTGTACCCCTTCCAGAAACCCACACTAACCTTTGTGCTGCTTCAGAGTATCTGTGGTCCTGCTCCAGGCAAAAGAAATCTATGATCGGTTTCAATCACTGACTATTTAATCATCTTAGTTCTATTCACACAGTTTTCAGCCTGTTATGACTACATTCAAAGTAAACTAACATCCGCCTTGAAGGTCATTTCCCAGGCTTCTCTAGCTCTGCCCAGGGAATAAAGAACTCAAAGAAACTACTTTTCGTGCTCAAAGCAAAAGCCCCTATTTTAATTCATTACATAATGTAGTGGTCTTCCATTTGCCTTCTGCATTGCAGCGTGGCACCCATAGTACCACTGATCCAGTTCCATGAGTCACTTTCTGGTCCTGAGCCCTTTTGGCACACAAAGTCCTCATCAGCTCCAGGCCAGGATGGATGAAGCTGCTGCCCTCCATCAAGATGGAGTCAAGTGGGATTTAATCCACTTGGGGACCATCACCTTTTCCTGTGGACTTCACCACCCAAGGTCATTAATCCTCAGGGTTAGTTAACCGCCGCCTGATGATCAGTGTTGAGTCATTTGCAGTATGGTCCATTCTGTTAAGGACTGCAGTAGCTCAAGTGGCTAAGACGTTGGCTGGAAGGCGGCAAGTCAGCAGTTCGATACCTGAATACTGCTGGATGGAGTGAGCTCCTGTCTCTGCCCCAGCTCCTGCCAACCTAGCAGTTCAAAAGCAAGAAATTGCAAGTAGATAAATAGGGGCCACTTTGGTGGGAAAGTAAACAGCTCTCCGTGCACTCTGGTGTCTAGTCATGTCTGCCTTGAGCATGGAAACGTCTGCAAACACAGACAGCTCTGGCTCTTCTGCTATGAATCAGAGATGAGCACTGAACCCTAGAGTTGGATACGACTGGCTTTTGAGCAAGGGTGACATTTACCACAGCTGGATAACCTGGGTAGATTCCAACATTGCAGATAGGAATAATGGGCAGCGCATTCTTTACTAAATGTTTAGAGTGCATTTAGTGTTATAACTATGCTGTCAGTTTGTTTTTAGTATTTGTAGTTTTTAATTTTTGGGGTCTTCAGTTGTAAAAGATAAATTGGTTGTTCATCAAATATGTAATTAGTTATCCTAAAGTTTAGAAAAATTAGGTCTTTGGCCACAACTCCCAGAATCTACTAGCTAGCATAGTTCATGCCCATGCTTGACTCTGGGAGGTTCGCTCAAACAAGTAAATTTCCGAGCTTCGTTTCCCCCTACTTCATGTTCTATCAATATTTTAAACTGCCAGCAAAAACATCTCATTGTTTCCTTATTTCTGTCTAGATCAGGGGTCAGCAAACTTGGCCCTCCAGATGTTCTTGGTCTTCAATTCCCAGAAGCCCTGATCAGCAGGTAATTGAAGTACAGGAATACCTGGTGAGCCAAGTTTGCTGACCTCTGGTCTAGACCATCTTGTCTCAATAACATCCAGCCCTCCTATCAAACAGCAAAGGCAAAGCATGGAAGACTAAAACTTACACTGAGGCCCAGAGTAGAAATGTCACAGGGCCGTCTGGAGACATTCATTCCCTTTGTGAGTGGCTTAACATGTGGAATGAAAATTAAACCATCCAGATGAAAAATAATAATAGCAGGATTGGGACAATTGATTATGGGAAAAATAAGAGGAAACCAGTACTGGGATGGCTCTTTTAAAATTGTAGGAACCCTCAGCCAGGAGATTCAAAGCCCCTTAAAGGTTCTGTGTAGAAAGGCAGCAACTGATAGTAGGTTGGAGGTCTTAAGCCACCCGTGAGGGTGATCCTTGGCACTCCAGATGTTTTTGGACTTCAATTCCCAGAAGCCCAAGCACCCTGGGAATCCACATGAATGGATTTACTACGATTCATCCTGCCTGCGCTGTCCTCGTCGCTCCTGGAAGCGGAAGTAAAATGCGCCCGTACAGTTAAGGCTCTTCCGGGTTAACCCTTCCTCCGTACGGGCGTGTTTTACTTCCGCTTCCAGGAGCGACGAGGGCAGCGCAGACGAGATGAATTGCAGTAAATCCACTCGTGTGGATTCCCAGGAAGCTTGGGCTTCTGGGAATTGAAGTCCAGGCAGGGCTGGATTTACATGAAAAGAGGCCCTAGGCTATTCCACTTATGTGGCCCATTTTTAAGTTTGTAAATTACATGAGAGATAATAAAATACATAATTACTGTACTGTGATATATATCAATATATAGTCCCCTCTTGATCTTGAGGCCCTAGGCCAGTGTTTCCCAAATGCTGGTGTTTGGACTTCAGTTCCCAGAAGCCTAAGCCAGTATATTGACTGATCAGTGCTTTGGGGAATTGACTTAAGCTTCTGGGAATTGAAGTCCAAACACCAGCATTTGGGAAACACTGCCCTAGGCTGAAGACTAGTTAGCCTATAGGAAAATCCGGCCCTGAGTCCAGGAACATCTGGAGTGCCAAGGTTCGCCATCACAGGTTAAGCCACCAACACATAGGATAAGGGCCACATGAAGCTTGCAAATTGTCAGTGTATGGTTTTGAGCCAGTTTCATCAGATGTATGGAGTCGGCACATGTGTCTCCACATGGACAAAGGGTATAGAGAAGAAAAGTGGGGCCAAAAGTGAAGTCTGTGCTGGCTGAAAATGATGGAAATTATAGTGCAATGCTTCTCAAAGGGGGCACCCACAGGGAAAGGATGCCATAAAGTTATGTACCTCTGTGGGAATTTCTTAATTGGCTTACAGAATAAGTAAGCATCTTTTTTCCCCCTGTCAAGGTCTGCATTTTCTCACAGTGATCTGTGGGCTGCTGAGTAGTGACTGTTGGACAATGTTGGGTAGGGCCACATGTTGATGATACCCCTCTATAGCCTCTCTTCCCTTGCCCTGCTGCCTACCAGGAGTTCCTCCCTCCTTCTTTTACACTGGTAGGTGGTTGGGGGGAGGGGGAAGGAGCCAAGGATGGGGTTTCATGAATCTTCCGGCGGAAACCATCCCCAGCCTGCATAGTTGCAGAGGGCCTGTGAACCTAACCTAACGGGCTACGTTTATCCAAGTGACAGTCTATAAGTTGTGATGCCCTTGCCAGAAGGTGGACCTCTGGGTGGAAAAGGAGCCCATTCGACGAAACTCATTAGCGCTTGAGCTAAGCAACGAACGGGGGGGGGGGGGTAAGCTGAAAGGGGACACTTTCTAAAGAATGCCTGGAACCTCAGCCTTGGCTCAGGAAATGCTTCCTCATTTGTACCTTTATCATCGCCAGGATATTGTGCTGCAAGAATCCAGCCAGACACAGCAAACTGCCTAGAAAATGCGGGGTGGCCACTTGCCAAGGAACAACAAGAGGTGTGGCAGAGGCTGGTAAAGACAGTCTCAATTGAGGCAACAATTTAAAAAAAGAGAGAGAGAGAACAAAGTCAGAAAGGAATTGTTGTATCATTGTTGTGTGTCTGCAAAGGCAGCAGCAACTCTCTTTGTGCTGCAACAAAAACACTCTCGCCTCCCCTCCTCCTCCTTCTCCTCCTCCTCCTCCTCTTCTTCCTCTCTTCCAGTGCTCCAGCCTCCCATCCTTGAGGCTGGTTATTTCACACACACCCAATAAACACTCAGCCGCCTTCTGTGACGCACTCAGTATATTTGATCCCATCAGATAGACCAGGGGTGCCCAAACTTTTCAGGCTGTGGGCCAGTCATGTGGTTCAGCGGGCCGGTCATGTGGTTCCTCCCACTGGAAGCAGAAGTAAAACACACCTTGCAATCCAGAACTACTGATCCTGCTTAGCTGAAGGCCCTGAGTCCAACATATTTAGAAAAGAAAAAGCTGAGAATCACTGAGATAGGAGGCTCTGTAATGTACACCTGACCTCTCTAATTATGAGGACTGCTGTCAAGTCCCCTCTGGTGACAGGTAGGTTTTGCTCTCAGTTTTACAGCACATGTAGCACATGTCCAACAATACATGTACTATAATTAATATTGCTGCTGCTGCTGCATTGCAGCAGCATTGCATTGGATGAGGACTTTGCCACCCCTCCCCCTGTGCCTATACCAACTGCCAGAGGAAGAAGCAACCAGGGCAGGATGAGGACCTTACCGCCCCTCCCCCTGTGCCCACCCCAACATATTGCAATGTAATGTAATGTATTGTCTGTAAGCCGCCCTGAGTCGCCACAGCGAGTGGGCGGCAATATAAATTTGAACTAATAAATAATAAATAATAAATTGCTCATAAAGGATTGCATGCCAGTGTCATGTAGAGGACTCAGAAAGTGTCACCTGGTGTTCTTCTCTTTGCAAGAAAGTCATTCTAAAAAGTTTCAAGGAACACTTCCTTTCACTACACCCTTTAAATTGCAGTTTAAGCTGTGCTTACCCTGGGATGCAACTCTTGTTCTGCTTACCTTTGTTTCTTCCACAGCTGGTTGGCTGCCTCGATTCGTCCTCTGCCAAACTGGCTTAGGGTTTAGTCCTCCGCCAGCTGGCACCCTCTCCTTTTTCACAATGGATTTAGGCTAGTTTTACATAATCTGGGGTTTGAAAGTCAGTTGTTGGGTCTGGAATACGTTGTTTGCTCTTGTCTATTATTCAGAATTGATTAAACATCCTGGATGCCTGGTCTGACTTCTAAACCTGTTTGCTGGATTACAAAGTGAGGAAGACAGAACTTTCTCAGTCAATATTTGTTTCTGGCTAGTTGACAGTGACCCTAATTCTACAGCAAAGAAACTGTTTTATTCCTTTGCCAGAGAACTTTAGCAGTTCTTTCTCACTTAATATGGTTCTTTCTTGGCAGTGAGATTCTCCCCTTTGGATGTGGTGGCATTTTTCTATCCAGCTGTACTGATCTGTAATGTATGGCTGTAAGAGATTGACCCTAAAGAAGGCCGAGCACAGAAGAATAGACACCTTTGAACCATGTGGTGATGGAGGAGACTCTTGAGAGTCCCCTGGACTGCGAGGAGATCAAACCAGTCCATCCTGAAGGAATTCAACCCTGACTGCTCCTTGGAAGGTCAAATACTGAAGCTCAAGTACTTTTGGGCCACCGAATGAGAAGAGAGGACTCACTGGAGAAGGCCCTGATGCTGGGAAATATCAAAGGTTAAAGGAGAAGGGGGTGGCAGAGGATGAGGTGTATGGATGGCATTGTCGACGCAGTAGGCGTAGACCTGGGTGGGCTACGGAGGATGGCAGGTGACAGAGGTGGAGCCCTGGTGTGCGTTGATCCATGGGGTCACAAAGGGTCGGACAGAAAGGTTCTTACCTTTCTGGGTTTTTTAACTTTGTTATTGTTGGTCATTTTTTCCTTCATGGCATGGTTTATCTTGTTCCAGGGATTCCACTTTCTATTGGAAGCTCATTTCCGTGTTAGAGGCTTCCAGATGGAAGGTTTTTATTACTTTATGAATATAAAACAAACAAATACATTCCTCTAGGAACAAAGGACAAGAGAAGTGGAGGTCAAAGAATGTTTTTAAAGACAAGTACAGTAGCACCTCCCCTAAAGAGCATAATGCGTCCCACGGGGATTGCTCTTTAAGCAAAACACCATTGTAAGTGACCCATTGTGACTTCTGGCGTGGGGGATTGTGAACCCCAATTTATTGATAAGCGAGTTTTTGGTTGGTTTTATTTGTTAAGCAAAGCGAACATTCAGAGAAAATTCTGCTCTTTAAGCGAGCTACTCTCTAAGCGAGGAGCTCTTTCTACGAGGTTTTACTGTATTTGAAATACAGGGGAGAAACATTTTTTAAAAGAAGCAGCAATTTCACAATAATGTCTGATTGAGAATCCTAGGAAGCCACAATCTCCTTCAAAATCATCCAGGAGAAAACAGGATCAGTCAGCGTTGTACTTTTGTCCCTTCTGGAAGAGTCCCTTGTGCACATTCGTATGTTTCTGTCCCTCTTAATGAGAGGTGCCCAAACTACGGCCCAGGGGCTGGATCTGGCCCCCGATGCCGATTCATCTGGCCCACAAAGCCCTCATCGCTCCAGAAGTAAAATGGGCGTGTTTTACTCCCACTTCCAGGAACGACGAGGGATGGATAAATTGGCGTCTGGGGCTGGATCTGGCCTCCGGGCCATAGTGACCAGCTCCCTGAACATGTGACTGGCCCATGGCCCAAAAAGTTTAGGCACCCCTGCTCTTAATGAATGATTTAATGAAGAGCCTCTTGAAAGCAGCTGACATGAAGTCAGACATAAGAAAGGAAGGGAGAAATTAGGGGAAGAAAATAGTTTGTTTTTCTGTGTAGATTGGGTGTGCTTTGTAGTTTTGAGAAAGTTACCTTTTGGACTCACAGGGTCCCCAGCCAGGATTCAATCTCTCGTCCGACTGGGGTCTCAACCTGGGGTCATTGCTGCTGGCTATGGGCAGTGGAAGGATGCTGTATGTATGATTTAATTGTATTGTAACATTGTATTGCTGGAGTATATTTCTCCATTGTATCTCCCCATTGTACTATTACATTGTATTGTTAGACTATGTCGCTTCATTGTATTGTTTGATTGTATTACCTTGTATTTTAATTTTGTACAATTTTTATATAATTATACTGTACTGTATATGTTTGTGTGTACGCTTTATGACTGTGAGCCACCCTATATAGGTTGTTTTGTAATTTACTGTTTTATTGGATATTCATGATATATTTTGTTAGTGAATTTGTGATGCTTATTAATTTGTGATTATATATTCTGTAAACTGCCCTGAGTCGGGTTTACCGAGTAGGGCGGTATATAAATCTAAAAATAAATATAAATAAATAAAATGGCAGCTATCTGGAACTTCATCTTAGGCAGCAAAACATCTTTGGCCTATCCTGAAATAAAGGGAAGTGGATGGACGCAGAAATAAAGAACCTACCATATTTGCTGGCATATAAGACCCACTTTGTTTGTTGTTGTTCAGCCACACAGTTGATTCCGACCCTCTGCGACCCCATGGACCACTGTCCTCCAGGCACTTCTGTCCTCCACCATCCCCCTCAACTTGCTCAGCTCTGTGCCCATTGCGTCCACAATACCATCTAGCCATCTCATCCTTGGCCGCCCCCTTCTTCTTTTGCCTTCAGCCTTTCCAAGCATCAATGCCTTCTCAAGTGAGTCTTCTCTTCTCATTTGATGTCCAAAGTACTTTAGCTTCATCCTTATTATTTGCCCTTCTAAGGAGCACTTACCCTCCTTAAAATACACTGGAAAAACGGAGTGGGTCTTGTACTATATATAGTAGGCTGTTTTGGTAATGACAGGGTGTGTCTTATACTCTGATGTGTCTTATACGCCGGCAAATACGGTACATTCTGTAATCTGGATCCGTTTTGTAGGCCATCTACTATGATTTCCAGCTTGGAACTGTGGCCACTTCATCCCCAATAGATGGCAGTCTAGCCATTACTTCCAGGCTCCCAGTGAGGGACAGTCATTCCCCCCCCCCCCATAATTGGTCTCATTGTTGGACTACCTGTCCTATTAGAAAAATTCTAATTTTCCCTTGATTAAATGCCAGCCCATTCTGTCTCTTGGGCTGTTGAGATCAATTGTCTTTGTGAAAATGCTTCCAGGTATTTAAACTGTCCTCCTGTCTTTCCTTCTGAACTGGAGGAAGAGAACTTCACGTCACATAGACTGGTCCTCCTACGGGGGCTTCCTTTTCTCCATCTCTAGCCTTGAGAACAGAGACACTCCAACTCTCTTCCTTCAAAGGAGAATGTAAACTTCAAAGTCTTAGCATATAGTTTGGGGTTTCTAGGTGATTGCTTGTATTTATTTATTTATTTTTTAAAAAAAATCTGCTTAGCTATTCTCAGAAAACCTAGAAGCTGCTATTCAGAGTGATCTTTGATGCTTGAGTCCTATTTCTCCATAACATGGTAAGACAACAGGCTCGAGAATTAAGTCTGTGTCTCAAACATCAAATCTTCACCTACTTTTCTTAACAGAATACTGTACCTGGAATCCTGCACACTCTTTTGTGTACTTTTAGTTAGACTAATAAAGGCATTACTATAACATTGATTTTGATATTTGTCTCCAGCTACCTCTGACTGCACTGGCTTAGTGGTTAAGACGCTGAACTTGATGACTGGAAGGTTGGCAGGTCAGCAGTTCGAGACCCGAGTGAGCTTCTGTCCCAGCTCCTGCCAACCTAACGGTTTGAAAGCAAGACATTGCAAGTAGATAAAAAGGCACCACTTCGGTGGGAAGGTAAACTGTGTTCTCTGCACTCCAGTACCTAGTCGTGCCTGCCACATGTCCACAGAAATGTCTGCAGACACAGACCGCACTGGCTCTTTGGCTATAAGCAGAGATTAGCACTGAACCCTAGAGTTGGATATGACTGGCTTTTGAGCAAGGGCGACCTTTACCGCTGAATATTTTTTCAGTTACCTCTACCTTGGCCTTCTTACTAGTAGTATGATTAATCAGTGAACCTGGAGGTTGGGCTTGCTGGTTTTGAACCTCTAGTGCTGTATCTTTGGACGGGCAGTGATTATGACCTCTCAGTCAGTACCTGACCTTCAAGATCCCCTCTGAGTTCAGATGAATTGTCTTAGCTGGGAAGAAAATGGAGTTGAGCGGAAGAAGGGAAAGCATCTAAGCATCAACGGTGAAGAGACTGAAGCCGAGGGTGGCCTTTTCATTGGGTTATAATGTGAAAAAAACAAGAAGCTGATATTCACCACCTTTCGCAGGCTCTCCCTGATACTGAATGTAATAGGACAGGACTGGCCATGCCCCTTTAGAGAAGGGGTCCCCAACCTTTTTTTGGCCATGCCCCACCTACATTCTGATTTTAATTTTTTAAAATGTGTATGCTACAAGATATACTTATATACTGTACACGAGGCCCCTAGAACCAGAAGAAATGCAAAAAAAAAAAAATCACTGTTAATAACTCATTCTTGAATTGCCCCCTTTAAAAAATATCAGATTGCTCCTCTGTGGGAACCACGGCTGTAGAACCTCTTAGAATGATAACAGCATTTATTTTTGTCTCCTTGCTGCTATAGGTAAACTGGTTGATGGTATCATAAGTGTTACAAGCGATGCCTGCCTAACGTTCTAAGAGTGTGAAGAATAATGAGTATCGCAGGTGTGTCTGCAGAAGGACTGAGGCATACAAGGTAAGAGTGGAAGGGACAGGTGTAGAATAATCTGGAAGAGTTAACTGGGGTTTGAAATGGGAATGGAAGTTTGTACGGGCGACACTAAATAATCCTGCTTCTCCTCATGTACCTTCTTATTTATTTTAGACAAATCAAACCATTTAAGAAATCTTAAGTGCCAGAGATGGACAACCAACAGTTCTAGACCTCGTTTTTTGCAGTGCACTGTGAAACTTCTTAGCATCTAAGCAGGGGTGCCCAAACTACAGCCCATGGATCAGATCCGGCCTATGGTGCCTAATAACCCAACCCATGCTGCCTTCGCCACTCCTGGAATGTGGAAGTTAAACACACCCAGACATGCTCAAAACGCTGCCATAAAGCACCCATGACTGTTGTAAACACATTTACAACAGCCACGGGTACATTTACGGCAGCGTTTTGTGCATGTGTAGTCATGTTTTACTTCCACTTCAGGTGGGAGGAACCACGTGACCGGCCCGCTCAGCCACGTGACCGGCCCATTGCCTGAAAAGTTTGGGCACTCCTGTAATAGAGATTAAAACAACAACATGGCCCAGGAACTGTGGTAGAACAGATGCTTTGCTTTCAGGAAGTTTGCAGTTCAGTCTAGACAGAACTGGAAAGAGTCCTTCCTAAATTGCTGGAAGGCTCTTGCACATCAGTGTCAGGAATACCACTTAGAGCAGGGGTGCCCAAACTTTTTGGGCCGTGGGCCGATCATGTGGTTCAAGGAGCCAGTCACTAAGGCCCGGGGGCCAGGTACAGCCCCCAATGCCAATTCATCTGGCCCGCGAAGCCCTTGTCGCTCCTGGAAGTGGAAGTAAAACGCGCCCGTACGGTTAAGGCTCTTCCGGGTTAACCCTTCCTCCGTACGGGCACATTTTACTTCCACTTCCAGGAGCGACGAGGGCTTCATGGGCCGGATGAATTGGCGTCGGGGGCCACACCTGGCCCCTGGGCCTTAGTTTGGGCATCATTGACTTAGACCAAGGGCCTGACTTAGTGTAAGGCAGCTGCTTACCTTTCTGCGCTCCTAATCCTTGTAGATCTATTGCAAGGGTGCAGTTTTGTGTTTTGGAAATTGTAATCTAAAACAACTGATGTCCACACTTCGGACTTAAATCCCATTGTGTGTTTTTTTCTCTGCAGACAAATCTTGGGTAGCATTAATGGTGGTGAGAATAGGTGTGGGCAGTGGAGGGAAAAACTACAGTCAAACCTCGCATAAAGAGCGCCTCGCTTAAAGAGTAAATCGCTTAAAAAGCAGAATTTTCTCTGAATGTTCGCTTTGCTTAACAAATAAAACCAACCAAAAACTCGCTTAACAAATAAATTGGAGTTCACAATCCCCCCCACAATGGGTTACTTTCAATGGTGTTTCGCTTAAAGAGCAAACTAACTTAAAGAGCAATCCTGTGGAACACATTATGCTCTTTAAGCGAGGTACAACTGTACTTCAATTCTCCTCTTATTTACATCACGCAGACTCCTCCAGAACCAGCCTCCACAGACAGACAGACAGACAGACAGACAGACAGACACACACACACACACACACACACACACACACACACACACACACGCGCACACACACAGAGCGCATTCCTTTTCTAGATCTCCTGCTCAGATCTAGCTGAGGTCAACTGTGGCCAGAAGTAATTACTCTCCAGAGGCCTGGCCAAAATGAAATGCAAATCACTTCTAAGAAGAGGATTTGCGTATATTTCAGGAAGGACAATCCTGTACTATGTAGTCAGAGTAAGGCCTCTTATATACTGGGGATACACAAGAAAGAGAGGTCTTGCATGTCACCAGTAAGCTCTTATCTGGGGGTGGGGGTGGGGGTGGTCTGACCCGAACATGGCAATGTAGGTGAGGTCTATTGAAAAGCAACGAGACTCATCCCTGGGTTTGTGTCTCTGATTAAATTTCAATGTCAGCTTTTGTTGGAGGAGAGAATTATAGAGGCCTTAAATGTCCTCACAGCAGTCCTCGGAAGGTTTCAGCAGACTTTTAAAGAAACATCTGGAGATGGATGGACGGGGTGGTCTCTGGGAGGTGCAGGTACATTGTTCCAAGCAGGTCTTCTGTAGAATGGACATTTCAGCGTGCCAGTTGGGCACGTGCATGAAGCACCAGTGAGTGTTTCAGCCCAACTTGAGATAAAGGAGGGGAGGTCAAGGTCAAGGTCGCTCCTTGCTCGAAGGTCAGAGTTCAGTGCTCATCTCTGTTTCAAAGCCAAAGAGCCAGCGCTGTCTGCATCTGCAGGCATTTCCATGGACATGTGGCAGGTGCACCTCGACACCGGAGTACACGGAATGCTGTTTACCTTCCCACCAAAGTGGTCCCTATGTATCTACTTGCAATGCCTTGCTTTTGAACTGCTAGTTTGACAGGAGCTGGGACAGAGACAGGAGCTCACTTCATCCTGCAGTACTCGGGAATCAAACTCCGACCTTCCAGTCAGCGAGTTCACTTGAGCCACTGCAGTCCCTAAAACGAGGGAAGGCATTGAAAGTGACCCATGGTGACTTCTGGTGGGAAGGGGATTGTGAACCCCGATTTATTTGTTAAGCGAGTTTTTGGTTGGTTTTATTTGTTAAGCGAAGCGAACATTCAGAGAAAATTCTGCTCTTTAAGCGAGGCGCTCTTAATGCGCGGTTTGCCTGTAGATTAAAAGCAACACAAATTGTGAGTAATAACATGTTCCTTTCTACTTCTGCATTGATAGACACCCACCCCTCTTTAGGCTTTGGGGACAGCATTGGAAGTACAGTGGTACCTCGCTTAGAGAGCATAATGCGTTCCACAGGATTGCTCTTTAAGTGAGTTTGCTCTTTAAGCGAAACACCATTGTAAGTGACCAATTGGGGGGGGAGGCTGAACCCAGATTTATTTGTTAAGCAAGTTTTGGGTTGGTTTTATTTGTTAAGCGAAGCAAACATTCAGAGAAAATTCTGCTCTTTAAGTGAGTTACTCTTTAAGCAAGGTGCTCTTTAGGCGAGGTTTGACTGTAGTAAACTTCTGATTCAGAGGGTCCTTTCTATTAACTATGATGCCATTAGGCATCATCACTAAGGGTGAAATGTGACCTGCTTGTCCCCTCCCCTCCCCTCCCTCCACGTTGTGCTGTAACGTGACTCCCTGCCGCCGCCCCCCCCCCCCATGTTGTTGACATTGTGTTAAGCGGACATGTCTGTGACGTGAAGATAAACCTCTCCTAGATGAAAGCTTGTCCTCATGTGATTTTCTAAAGGCTGCCAGATGGGATGGGGGTCATTGCTTCTGCCTGAGATTTCCTCCAGTGCAGCATAGAAAATGGAATACTATACTATAGGGTGGTGGTGCCCAAACTAAGGCCCGGGACCAGTGTGCGGCCCCTGACGCCAATTCATCCGGCCCGTGAAGCCCTTGTCGCTCCTGGAAGCAGAAGTAAAACGTGCCCGTACGGGCGCATTTTACTTCCGCTTCCAGGAGTGACAAGGGCTTCGTGGGCCAGATGAATTGCCGTCGGGGGCCACACCCAGGCCTTAGTGACCGGCTCCCTGAACCACATGATTGGCCCATGGCTCAAAATGTTTGGGTATCCCTGCCATAGGGTGTTGTGCTTGAGCAAGTGATTCTGTGATTCTGCCAATAATCGTGCTTATTCTTACAGAGACACTTGCGCATAATAAACAAATAAAGCTTCATTGTCCTCACACAATGTACATAAGCAAGGGCAGGCAATATCTTTATTGGAATATACTGTTCTTCCTCAAACGGTGCAACAATAAATCTGAATCTCTGGGGCACACTAGCAGGAGTCGGCAAATGGTGTTCCTTAGCTGCATGGCAGTCTTGCAGTCCCAGAGGGGTCCCAGAGCACATACGAGGCATTTCATGTTTTGTAAAATGGGCATGTTTTGCCCTTGGACAGTCTAGGGCTCTCTGTGGGAGTTATGAGGTCACCAAAGGCTAGGGTCACAAACAGGGCCCCCTTAATTGCCATTATTCTGGTTTATTTTTAAGCTCAGTCCTCATTAATAGTCCAGGTTGTCTGGACTATTCAGAAAAAACAACAACTGATGATCACGTGCGTCGGTGCCAACGTAAATATTCACAAGTGTTTAGATCGGTTGATTTTAAAAATAATAATCTCAATTCAGTATTCTTGAATGAGAAATTGTATCCCAAATCTAATGCACTGCTAGTTGAGGGAGAATATACACTAGTGGCTTCCCCAGTCCTGTAGGTAGCAGTGCGCACACGTGCTAATGGATTACACTGTACTACTGCGCAAAATAGCTGACATTACACCCCTCTTTGTTCCTCCTGCCAAAGAATTCCAGCACATTTGTACATAATTGATTACTAGAAGGAAAAAGACAAAAACCTTGCCTTAAGGTTGATCAGTAAAAATTTGTGGTCCAGTCAGCCCTTGGATCCCAGTTCAATAGACACAAAGGATCTCTATTTAATGAGGTTTATTAAGTAAGTTAAAGAAATGAGACTTGCAAACTTAGTCATTCAGAGCACATACAGAAATAAGAAAAAGCTTAACTTGATTCGTGTCTGTTCACTACTGCATTTTTGTTTTCACTTGGTTTGTACTCAAGACACGAAGTAGTTAATATCATGTCTGTTTTACACCATCAGTGACATGAATGCGTTGACACCAAGTGTACAAACACAGCATAATTTCTAACCCTGTTTTATCTTTCATTGTTGAACCAAGACTTTATGGTTGGTGAAGCGTGCATGATTGGCTCCTTTTGAGCAAGCAAAATGGTTCAGGTCCCCTTTTCTTCCCAGGCCGATTGATCTCTGCTGCTGAGCTTTCGCTTACAGTCGTTTGTGTGCACAAGGCGGCCGCCCAAATACTAATCATTCTTAAGACAGTGTTAAAAACAATGAAAAAGTAAATATGGTGTGGCAAATGTTGCCATCACAGTAGGCAATGGATGGGCCCTTCCAGGTTCCAACTTGCATCCTTGTCCCCTCTTTCCTTTCTGCTCCCGCAAAGCCTTCTGTATGCCGTGCTTCTTTTGTGCATTGTATAGCAGGACACCAGAGGTAAACAGCTGTGAGGACCAGCCTTCGTGAGCACCTGGCAACCCCAGGACGGTTGGATGAGGAAGCTCAGTTGTGTAGCCATGTTTAATTCCCGATATGTTATAATCCCTTGGACCATCTGTGTCCCTGCCTAGGCTGGGGAGGGCAAAAAGCTCTTGGGATTGACTCCCGAAGGTGAACGTCAAGAAGGCTGTTTGTTTCACTAGGTCAGCGGAGGACAGTTTTGTTTGCGTCTGAAATAGCTGCTGAGCTGGATCTCATCTGGGCAAGGAGCCCTGGGCGATGCGAAGCAGCGACAGGACAGATAAATGATGTTTAAACCACAAAGGAAGGGATCTGTTTAATGCTCCTCCTCCAGTACACGTTGCGTTCCAGTTCTTCACCTCCAAAAGCAAAACTGGGTTGAAATAGTCTCTTGTCCAAAGCTGCTAAGGCAAAGGTCACCCTTGCTTGAAAGCCAGTCGTATCTGACTCTAGGGTTCAGTGCTCATCTCTGTTTATAAAGAGCCAGCACTGTCTGCGTCCACAGACGTTTTTGTGGACATGTGGCAGGTATGCCTCAACACCGGAGTGCACGGAATGCTGTTTACCTTCCACCGAAGTGGTGTCTATTTTTCTACTTGCAATTTCTTGCTTTCGAATCTCACTCCGTCATGCAGTCCCCGGGAATCGAACTCCAACCTTCCAGCCAGTGAGTTCAGTGTCTTAACCACTTGAGCCACCGCAGACTCAGAACCATGATGTTTAGAGGCGATTTGCCACCTGGTCTCAGTAGTTCTGTGCAACAGCACGAGTGGGAAAAGTATCTTTCCAGGTGTTTTGTACTGTAACGCCCTTAGTCCTTGGACTTGGAGCTCAGAACATCTGGCAGGCAAAAAAGTTTAATTTTAAGCCTTCTGCTGGAGGACGCCTTCCTGACCATAGTTAGAAGCAAGGCCAGAGGAATCTCGTGTGGATCGGCAGCACTGCTCTTGATGTGCCCAGGGAGGGCATAAAGAATCTGCAAGAGTCAGATTCTCATCTCTACCTGAGGATGGAGCTTCCTGGCTGACTGTGGGCCAGTTACTCTCTCTGCTCACCTACCTCAGAGAGTTTTTGTGAAAATAAAGTAGATGAGTAGAAATGGACTCCTGGTTGCTTTGCTTTGAGAACAGGGAGGGCAGCATAGAATTCTGCTGTGTGATGTTGTTGTGTAAACTTCAGCACAGGACCAGTTTTGAGCTCTTCACAATGAAGACACCTTCCAAGCATAGGAGATTCCAGAGGCTTCTCATGTAAACAGAGAACTAGTCAGCTTCAACCAAGTTGTTAGAGAACCAGACTGTCCTCTGGGATTGGCCTTGTCTCCAAAATATAATCTCTCCCCATTTTACTGAGCACATTTTCACCACCTTTTAATGTAGGAGGCATTTTTGGCACACTAGGAGTGGTGGTAAACAAAAAGTGATCAAAAGCTGTTTTTTGCCAAGAAGGTTAAACTCCCTGCATTAACTACTAACTTTGTTGTGTTTGAATTGCAGTACATACCTCGCATAATGAGCATAATGTGTTCCACACACTTGCTCGTTATGCGAGTAATTCGTTAAGCGAAACACATTTCCCATAGGGAAATGTATTTCGCTTAACTTCACCTGCGGTGCATGCGCGTCAGCTGGGGGTTTGGAAAGAGTACGGGGATCTTCTCCGTACCCTTCCCAAACCCTCGCTGACGTGCGCTCACCTGCAGGGTGTTTGGGAAGGGTACGGGGGAAGATCCCCGTACCCTTCCCAAACACACTGCAGGCGTGCGCCGTGCAGCCGAGCGACCTGTCAGCTGGGCGTTTTGGAACGCGGACAGGGGGGGGCTCTCCGCTGCGTTCCAAAACACCCAGCTGGCATGCTCTAGTCTGCAGGGTGTTTTGGAACACAGCGGGGGAGTCCCCCGTTGCATTCCGAAACTCCCCGCAAATGCAAAGCTTCTCGTTAAGTGAGTTTTTGCTCGTTCAGCGAAGCAGACCTTTTTGGGAAAGGTCTGCTTGTTAAGCGAGTTACTCACTATACAAGATGCTCGCTATGCGAGGCATTACTGTACAAAAAAAGATGGAAGTACAGTATGGTCAAGTAGGTGCTGCTTGGTCTCATCATCGGACATTTGGGGCTTATGAGCAGCTGTTGACCCACACCATGAATTGCTTGCACTGTGCATTGCAGCATCTTCTTGGCAGCTTCCTATTTCCTTCGCCTGCATTGACTCCAAAAGTAGCCGTTGGACTAGAAGAGGGTTTTCTGTGATAGTTAAGCCTTGGCTGAACAACTTCATCTACTTGAGTTCTGATCTGTTTTCTTACATTCTGTGCTTGCTTTTCAGTGATTTGACATGCAACTATGTCTTATCTTGTGGTTTGCTCTTGGATTCTTAGTTGCTTCCCCCCCCCCCCCGTCTTGTTCCTGGTTTTGTCTTCTTTTTCAATGCTTGATCCTAGCCTCTGCCTTCCCCTTTCATTCTATTTCCTGGTCAGGATTGGGCCAAGATATATTCTCCCTTAAGAGAGAACAGCAACTGCCTATGACGTCCTCCCAGTTAAGAAGCCTAGCCAGGATGACTTCGGTATCTGAGGCAATAAATAAATGTCACAAGTCCCTTTCTCCTTCTTTTAGCAGTTAAAATTACAGTTTATAATGAACAGATAGGTAATCGCAAACTGTCTTTCTAGAATGCTCACAACCTGCTGCGATACAGGGGCAGCTGGCGCTTTCTGTCTGATGCAAAGGCTGACCTGCTCCTGATCTTCATTGCTTCTCCCAAATACTCACTTGCACATTCATGGGTTCAAGGATTATCTCAGTTTGCTGCCCACAATTCAGGCCTGACAAATGCCGAAGGAGCAGCTGCAACACAGATGAGTCTCGCCGTGTGTCTCTCTCGGCTCATTTAGAATCTCTGTCCATCTTTTACATGAGTAGACAAAGGAGACCAACCTCCCTCAGAGGTTAAGGAACCAGCTGGTCCTAGGAAACAATAGAGAAACCCAGGAGTCTAGCATTGCTGTGATTAGGTAGCACCCGTTCATTTTATCCCTTTTCAGAGCAGAAGCAAAGATAAGATTTTATCTTCTATCTTGACTGTTTACTGTATGAAATAAAATAAGAATCCTTTTTGCAAGGACATTTATGATCCTACGGCAGTACGAAACAAAGCTTCTATATTGAACTGGAAGTCAGGCGCCATTTGCAAAGCTAGTTGAATTCTGCCTCTGCTGTAAAACCACACCGTTTTAAGAATTGTCTGTTGCTCTAGAACAGGGGGTCCCAACCTACGGCCCACGGGCTGGATCCAGCCCACAATGCCATTCCATCAGGCTCGTTGCCTTCTCCCCTGCACTTGGAAGTGGGAGCGGATGCGTTTACACACGTGCGTGCCTGCGCCTTCGCAAACGTTACCTGTGCCTGTCGTAAACGTGGATGTGGCCACATTAATGACAACCGTAAATGTGCCCGCCTCGGGGGTGGGGTGGGGGGGTCCAGCCTGCTCAGCTGACTGGGGGTGTGGGGTCAGGCCTGTGGTGCAAAAAGGTGGCCATCCCTCTTCTAGAGCCTATATGGTTTTTCTTACATATTTTTAAGAAGTTGACTATGATTCTCTGGCTGGTTTAGCTGTCCCATTCTTTTCAGGAGAACTGAAGGAATTTTTTTTTTTGCTGGATTTTAGATAAAGGAAAATCTTAGTATGAACTCTCAGCTTTGTGGATGAAAGATACTTATAAGTGTGGCTGTTTTTTTTAAAAAAAAACTACAGTGTTTTGCTAATAATTTCTCTCTCACTCTTTCCATGTATGCATTCTCGGTCCGATGGATTCTGCTGGGTTATCTGTGGGCTCCCTCTGACTGGCTCATTTTTCGGTGAGTATGTGATCCATTGCATCATTAATGAGTATGAAGAGTAACTTTAATCCAATTGTCTTAGTTTTAATCCATAAAACTTCTAATGCAATTGAAAAACTATTTTTTATTGATTCATTTTCCGAAAGAAGGAGTGAAGTCAACTAGGTCTAACAGAATTTTAGATTGCTCTCAGCTTGTTCTGTTGTCAATGGTCCCTCCCCCCTGCCCTCCTGGATGCTATTTTACCATTCAGGTTTGGATAATAATTCCTCTATTTTAGAATAGTGGAAGAAATGTTTTTACGCCTCGATAGAAATAATGCTTGGGTTTTTATACTTGTATCCTTGATATATTTGTACATACTCAAGCCAGAAGAATGGTCATCATTTGTTGCATTGATTTGTAAATACCAAAAATTGTGTTATTTAAGAGTCAAAATGTGAACAGGCCAGGAGGCTCAGTTCAAGTGTTATTGTCAGCTTAACAACTTTTAAAGAAGAGTATGGAAATTAATGAGGGCTGAATGTTTCAGTCACTGTTGGTTATGTGCACTTTCATGTTCAAAAGCACCATGCCTCTGAGTATTATTCCTTGGAGGAACAAAGAGGGACTTTCATGTCTAGTGTGTATGGTCCCAAATGCCTCTGGTTTGCCATAATGAGAAAATGGACTAAGTGCACCGCTGACCTGATCTGGCAGCGCTCCTTTTCTTAGGACCAAAATGATGGGACAAAACCTTCAAGGGAAAAATGGAAACAGGAAAAGAATTGGCCCTGGAGTCTAAATAATAAACAAATATTGCAGCAGATTTGAAATACAGGCTAAACTACCTCTGATTGTGGAGCCAGGCTATGGAAATTCATTTCTCCACTGGGCCAGCTGGGAGAAGAGGCAAACTCTTATCACCTTGGCCAAGCTGTAGGGCACTCCTAGAAGCAGGAGGGTAGGCCACTTCTATGCATTGTATACCTAAAACAACCTTGCAAGTGGTTAGTACTACTACTAGTAATAATAATTTCGTGTCAGAAATTATTCTGGGTTGAAAGGATTTTTGCAGATGAAACTCCTCAGGAAATGCCCAAATGAGGCTCCTTTCATGTCCCCAAGAGCTGGGACAGAGACGGGCGCTCAATCTGTCATGCAGTACCCGGGTCTCGAACTGCCGACTTGCCAGCCCTTCCAGCTAACAAGGCGAGCTTCTTAACCACTGAGCCATGGATGGCACATAATTATAATTTTATGCTGGTGTAGGATTCTGAGAGTTGTGCTCAAAATGTAACCTTCCCAAACTTTGCTAGTCGCAAATATGTCTTTTGTGTACTCATGTTCCAACTTTGGGATTTTTCTCTTTAGTTACATTTCCCTGGACTAGTAAGTATGCTTTGGATTAGAGCAGTGGTGCCCAAACTAAGGTCCGGGGGCCGGGTGCGGTCCCCGAGGCCAATTGATCCGGCCCGCGAAGCCCTCATCACTCCTGGAAGCGGAAGTAAAATGCGCCCGTACGGTTAACGCTCTTCTGAGATTCCTCAGCTGTTTGTTGATATCATGTTGGTTCTTTTAATATAAGCTTGTTGCTTTACGTTGTGATAATGTCCCGTTCCCCCTCCCCCAATGGATGTGTTCATGCCAAACCAACACATTTACACTTGCCAAGGTAGGGATAATGTAGCCCTCTACATCTCTTGGCTTACTCCTCCTGCAGTTGTACAGCAGCTCCTCCTCCCCTTTACAGTTGGCCAGGATGGATGGGTTAGATGGGATTTGCAGATCAGATATTTAGAGGGGATTCCCCATGGCTGATGGGTAAAACAAGAGTTTACAGGCCATCAGCACAAATCTGTTGGGATATAAACTGAGAGTAATGCTATTGCTTTGTCTTAGAACACAGGTGTCCAAACAACGGCCCGTGGGCCAGCCCCAGCCCACAGCACCTAATAATCCAGCCAGCACTGCCTGCACCATTCCCAGAAGCAGAAGTAAAACATGCCTGCACATGCACAAAACGCTGCCGTAAGTCACACGCAGTTGTCGTAAAACCATTTACAACAGCCACAGGTGCCTTCACAGCAGTGTTAAGCACCTGCATGAGCAGGTTTTATTTCCGCTTCCAGTGGGAGAAACCACATGACCCGCTCACTCAGTCATGTGACCAGCCGTGGCCCCAAAAGTTTGGGTGTCTTAGAATGAGGAGTGCCAGGAATCCAAATACGTGGTTCCCACTCCTGGCGATCCTTTGGAAGCCAGTTTAAAGCCTTTCCTGCTTCAGGGCACTTAGGTTAGGATTGCTTTCCAGAGCTAGGGAAGTCCCTGGTTGGTTTTCAATTCTTGGTTAGTTCTGATTCTCCGCCAACCAGAACAGGTAGGTCAGGATAGCAGTGGCCTTTCAATTAAAGGCAAGTCAAAATCCTCCCACCAACTACTGTATTCACTTTTCTGTTGGCCTTCTGCTACCTTGATGGGATCACCCCTTCTGCATTGTATCTTTTGCATCAGTAGACTTCTCTGATCTATATTTGTTTGGCTGTTCTTTCTCTTGCTATAATCCTTTCCACCTCTCTATCCTCTTAACCATTAGTGCCCCCCCCTCCGGAAGAGATGCTCTATCATGTCATTTCAACCCTTCCCTTAAAGACCAATGTTTGTTTTTGTGTGGAATGACTGGTTGAGAGAATCTAGACTTCAATAGTTACGCCTCTGCAATGGCACCCATTCAAGAAACTGTCATCCCACTGAATCTGTTTAATTCAGTTAAATGTCTTTATTTTAAGAAATCTTTCAAGTAGAGCATGATTATTAATATGCATGACCAGAAACATGTTTTCATAAAAGCCTTTAGCACGTGGGGGGTGGTATCTGTGTGATAGTCAGCAGCACACAGCATACTCTATTGTTAAATATCTACCATCTCCTGTGGTGCTATCTATGGCATGGAACCCCAAGAGGGGGGGGAATGTCTTAAAATTCCCTAAATGTGGATTTGGAGCCAGCTGGCTCTGGCACACAAATGGAGGGGAAAATATAACTCTGTGGTCTTAGAAATGCATTTTGGCTTCTTATTTTTTGGGGTTTTTTTGGCTCTTCTGAGTTTGAATTGTACCAATTTTGGTTTGCTTTCCTTTTCTCTCTCCCCCTTCAGAAAAAATGATGACAGATATTAGTAGCAAAAATATAGAAGAATCTAAATGAGAATATTGATAAAAGCTATATCCATATATCAAGGTTCCTTCTCCCTCTCAAAAAGTGCATAGTTTCAGAAGTATAACTGAGACAGCTGTTTTGCAGCTTTCTAATGGAACAATTTAAGTGGAAATAGTGTATGAATTGAGGAAAATACACAACAACCTAAAGCAAAAAAACAACAACACCCACACCCACACACCGGGGGGGGGGGGGAGGAAAACATTCTACTTAGGACTCTGAATATTTTCTGATTCTCTTCTTGCCTTTGCTTTTCTCAGGCCCACTTCTCACAATATTTTGGTGGCTCCCTCATCATTTATTATTACTGTTATCATCTTTGTTTGGCTTACATTATTCCTCTCCCACAGGACCTAAGGCGGTTTCAAATTAAAATTAAATCTGGTCCACACACAAAATAGATAAAAAACACAGAAAGTTGTGCTAAAACATAACGAAACAGTCTAACACTTATGTTAAAATACAGTTTCTTTCTCAACAAGCTCACAAGAAAGATCTTTCATTTCTTCCCAAATTAATGATCATTTAGCCATATTGCTCAGCTTGGCAATCTTTCCTCTTCTAAAAGCTTCCAAAAAGGGGGCAACACCACGTATGGGTGCGTTTTACTTCCACTTCCAGGAGCGACGAGGGCTTCGTGGGCCGGATGAATTGGCGTCGTGGGTCGCACCGGGCCCCCGGGCCTTAGTGACTGGCTTTCTGAACCACATGGTCGGCCCACAACCCAAAGAGTTTGGGCACTCCTGCTATAGAGCTATAAAAAATAGAAGCCTCTTCTATTTTCATCACTCTATAGCAGTGATGGCAAACCTTTTAGCGACCGGGTGCCCAAAATGCAACCCAAAACCCACTTATTTATTGCAAAGTGCCAACACAGCAACAGGAGAGAAAGGAAACACTCCCATTGGACTGCTGGGCAAAGTGAACTCTGTGCTGGGGAGAGTGAGGAAGTGGTTCCATTGGACTGCTGGGCAGAGGGGCGGGGTGAACTCTGTGCTGGGGGGAGGAAGCATTCCCATTGGTCTGCTGGGCAGAGGGGCAGGTCAAACTGTGCTGGGGTGACTGCATGAGTGCCCACAGAGAGGGCTCCGAGTGCCACATCTGGCACACGTGCCATAGGTTCTGGAGTGGCTGGGGATGCACTTTGGGGTGAAGCAGAGCCCTGGAAAAGCCTTGGGCGAAGGGGGAAATGGCTTTAGCGGTTTGCTGTAGAGTGATGGAAATAGAAGAGGCTTCTATTTTCATAGCTCTACAGTGAAGAACAGTCATATGGCCAACAGGCCATGCCCACCCAGTCACATGGCCACACCCACAGTGTGGTAGGGAATTTTTTTTGATGCCCACCACTGGGTAACATGTAACAGACATGCTGGACACCAGAGGAAGTTCTAAACTCCTGTCTTGACATGTTTCTGGGTGGGAATGGAGGAAGCTATGTTAATCTGTTTCTAGAAAAACTTTAAAAAACTAAAATGCTGGGAATTAAAAAAACCCTGTAGATTTTAATGATAATTTAGAACTTGCTGGCTCTTCTTTTTAGTGTGAAAATATTTATGCATCCCTTATGACCAATGTTTCTGTCCTTGCCAATCTGGAAGCGGAAAAGCTCTGAAACCCTTTCGCTGCAAAATAAAAAAGAAACATTCTGCTTCATATAACAGTTGGACAACAAATACATATTCATTAACAACTAATACGTGGTCTTCATTTTCAAACACATGGATTACTGTATAATAATAATTTCGTGTCAGAAATTATTCTGGGGTGAAAGGATTTTTGCTGGAGAAACTGTTCAGGGGATGCCTGAACAAGGCTCCTTTCATGTCCATAAGAGCTGGGGGGACAGAGACTGGCGCTCAAACCATCATGCGGTACCTGGGTCTCGACTTGCTAACAGTGCGAGCTTCTTAACCACTGATCCACCGCAGCCCCTGTGGTTTACTGTGAAGTGGAAAGAGACAAGAAAGTGGGTTTTGCCCATTTGGAGACAATGTCTTGAAATTCCATACCTTACAAGGCATACGTGGAAACAGGGAGACAAAGACCACGAGACAGGCCCAGAGGAAGGTGGAGAGAGAACATCAAAGAAATATTACAAGAACACCAAATAACACCTTGGGAGGCTAGAAGTGCCAGAACAAGAACCTTGCATCTCCCTCCACACTCGATGGGGCAAAAGAGGAAGCAAAGAAGTGAAGCAGCAGCACACTGTGTACGCCAGTTACACTGTTTTAGAAGTGCACTTCAAAATAATGGCAAAACTTTGGGATAGGTCTGGGCAGCTACCTCAAATTGTGGGGCTTGTCAAGTTAACAGAGCTACAGTTCCCTTCACCTACTGACTGGGGTCAGATTTCATTTAGGGGGGCTGAGAGCAGGCTGAAAAGTACCCTTGGTTCTCCTAGACAATTTCTGTCTCTTGAGTACAGTATCTGCAGCCCCCAGATGACATTAAATCCTTGCAGAGAGATCAACAGCAGCCCTTTAAACCATAAGATTTATATGGAAGCTCTAGAGAAACTCACAAAGATCTGGTCCTCACCATCTAGATCGGTGAAAATTAAAAACTCTGTTCGCCTCCATGTTGACCCCGACAGCCATTTATGCCTGCAAGACTTGGAAGGCACCAGCCAACATTAACAAGAAACGGGCCATCTTCCAGCGGAGCCACCAAATGTTAAAGATTCCTGTTACCAATCAGGAGGTGGTTGGAAGGAATGGCTCATGCAGGTTACATAACACTGTCGGAAGAAATGGCAGGCCACATTATTTCATTATGGAGAACAACACGATCCCTCAACTGGCAATCCATTGGACCCCTTCTGATGTCCAACGACAAGAAGGAGGCCCTCGAAATTCATGGCAAAGAGCTTGCACGGCAGCTGTAAGGACCCTGACAATGAGATGGGAGGAGGGTGGCCGAAGCCCTCCTCGCCCAGGACTGGACCATCCGTCTGGGCATCCTTCGCTGCCCGCTATGCCGCTACGTAGCCTGGGAGGATCGTTTCGGGTTCGTCTCTATCCAAAAGGCTGTGCTTCCATCTCCGGTGCCTGGGATGGATAAAGCCACGGAGGAAGCCTGCTTTTTAGGAGACCATCTGCTTGCAATCCCTCCCCCCACCCCCGGGGGGGACTCTCTGCGCGGGGTGTTATTCTGTCCTCGTTCTATTGCAAGAGGTGCTATTATAATTATTAATTATCAGCCGTCCTTCATGTGCCGCCCCCGCTTTCCCCCGCGTGTGCGTGTGTGAGATGGAGAGATATTGCATCCCCCCCGGTCCCCCCCCCCTCTTTCGCTGAAAGCCGAAGGCAGCCTTTTCTTTCAGGCTAACAAGATTAATAGGACCGAAGCGAGGGCGCGCGTGCGCTCTCTCCCCCTCCCTCCCTCCCTCCCTCCCTCCCGCTGACCCAGATGGCTGTTGGTTGGGGGGTGGTTTGTTTTTCTCGAGTCTCCTCAACACCCCCCCCAAAAAAAACCTCTGGTCTATTTCCTCCCCCTCCCCTTTTTTCCTGATGCTTCTTCTCCCCCCCCCCCATTATCTCTCCTCAAATGAGCCCCCCTCCCTCCCTCTCGCCTGGCCCCCCTCCCTCGCGCCTGGCCCCCCTCCCTCCCCCTCCCCTCCTGCAGCAGCAGCAGCCGCCAATGGGTGAGGCGCGCGTCGCCTCTGCCTTTCCCTTTCCACTAATAGGAATTTACTACAATGTTGTGGGGCGGAGGGAGAGCGAGCGAGTGAGTGAGGTCGAGCCAAGCCGAGCGGGGGCTCCTTCCCTCCCTCCCTCTCTGCCGCCGCCGCCCCCCCGCCCCCCAATTTGCCGCCGCGAAGTAGTCCCAGTGCCGAGCGTCGGAGGAGGGGAAGGGGTGGGGGCTCCCTCGGTGCTCCGTTTCCTCCTGCCTCCATCTTGCGGGCGAAAGACGCGTGTCTTCCTGGCGGGACGGAAAGGTAGCCGTTTGGGTGAGCGCTAAGGGGGGAGAGAAGGACCTCCTCCTCCTCCTCCCCCCACTGGCGGGGCGGGCGGGGCACGCGTGTATGTGTGTATGCGTGTGCGCGCGTGTGTCTGTGTGCGTGGCCAGGCGGAGGGGTGTTGCGTCGACGTTCCGTTCCTGCCTGAGCCTAGTGTGATGGTGAGGAGGGAGAGAGAAAGGCCGTCCTCTCTCTCCAGGCGGGAGGGCAAAACCCAGGATCCGTGATGGCCAACCTTGGCACCCGCAGGTGTTCTTGGACTCCCATTCCCAGAAGAAGCCCCAAGTTCTCCCCGTGAATCCACGCGAAGGGGATGGCAGCGCCCACCCTATGGGTTCCACAGGGGCTTGCTTGGGTTTCTTCTGGGAACGGAGGTTCCAGAACAGAACAGCTAGAGTGCCAGGGTTCGCCATCACTCCTCTAGAACAGCGACGGGGAACCTTGGCGCGCCAGGTGAGTTCTTGGACTCCAATTCCCAGAAGCCCAGATCAGCAGGAGCGCTGGCCAGGGCTTCTGGGGATTGGAGTCCAAGAACTCACCTGGCGTGCCAAGGTTGGCCGTCGCTGTGCTTAGGTTCTGCCTGGGAGGCTGGGAAAGGGGTGCTTAGGATGTGGTGCAGGGAAGGCGGCGGGGGAGGGCTGGGGGGGGATGCCTGGGTTTTGTCGGACACTGCGCTGAGCAGCTGGTGCAGCAAATGGTGCGCGCATCTCGTATCGCTCGTATCGGCTGGAGAGAATTATGGGATTGGGTGACTGTGGCACAATAAGGAGATCACGTTGGAATGGGGGGGGGGGAGGGAAGGAGGGGGCAGAGAGAGGCATGGGTGGGATTGGAGATTAAAAGGCGAGATGGCCGGTGAGCCTGGGAGATGATGGCATCCATTGAATAGCCCTCCACGCTCTCCCTCCTGCCTCCCCTGTTTGGTCGGGAGATGTGCTCGCAGAGTGGTGGGTTGAATGAATCGAAACGCTCTCCCTCTCCTCCACACGCCTCCCTTTTTCGCCTCCTCTATTTTGTTGTTGTAAGGACAAGAGCGATGGAAAGGGGGGGGGGGCGAGAGAGACAAGGTTCGCCTTTAAAGCTGGGCAAGCTCTTCCGTGGTCGTATAAGACAAGATGGTACAATCAGAGGGAGTCGGTGCAGTTGTTGTAGCCAGAGCTGTTCTGCCCACAGGCAGTGTTGTGATGAACTGAAATGTGAAAAAGCTTCACTTGCACAAAAAATTTAGTTAGAAATATATCCGTACGTTTTCATGTTTCAGACAGAGTTCAATGTTTATACTGTACTCCTAAATCTAGTTCAGAAGCGGTTTCTTGATTTTTGCTTGCTCTCCTCCTTTTTAAAAGTGTGCCATGGAGGTAAGAGGTGTCAGTTTTGAGAAGCAACTTGACATGAAATTCAGAGAGGAACAGTAATTTTATTTTTACACTTTCAGAGGAAAGGTTATATAAAATCTTTGTGGTAATTAAGTATTATATTAGACACTGTAAACATTGGAACAATTTAGTACTGTATATAGTTCTCGATTGTGCATTAATGAAAGTTTGAATGGTGTTTTTTTTTAACGGTAAATATGTTTATATAAACTTTTGAAATTGAGTTTGTATATGGAATGGTTAGTGGCTTGTGATCTTACTGCCATCTTGGGTGAGCACATGCCTATCCTTGAACCATGATCATGAATGAATGAGTTGTCCACTTGTTTTCATTTTACAATGGAACCTCAGTTAACAAATGGCTCAGTTAACGTAAAAGTTGTATAACAAAAGGAAATCCATAGAAAATAGTGGCTTGGTTTACAGAATTATTTTTTTGAACGGATTGATTGGTTTTCAATGCATTCCTATGGGAAACTGCGTTTCAGTTAAAGTATTTTGGTTTTCAATGCATTCCTGTGGGAAATTGCATTCAGTGCATTCCTATGGGAAATTCGGTTAAAGTAATTTTCTCTGTAAGAAACATCCCAGAGAACCCATTAATTATGTTAACCGAGGTTCTACTGTACAGTATTACCTTTTCTGGTAAATGACATGTCTTATTTTTATTTCAAAAGAAGGGTTTTATTTTAGAATCTAAAATTTAACAAGCTGATCTGTTTCGTGCTAAAGTCGTTTTTTTTTTTAAATTCTCAAGTATTGAACTGTGGATATGCAAAATGCAATTAGGTTATTAATTATGCTTTTTAGAAAGCAATATACACAGTAAATATAGTTACATACATCTGCTGAAATGGACATTGGCCCAGATAAGATTAGGCTGTCCAGGTGCCACAAAGGATTCTGTCACTTTGCTGCAACAGTCTTAACAGAGCAATCCAGTGTGAAATACTAAACATAAATGGCATTACATATTTAAATTCCAGATTTAATCAATGTAGATAAAATTCATGAGAGTTGGAAATTTAATTTCTTACATCTGTAGATTTTCAATGCACTGTAGCCTTTAATTTTTTTTACTATATGCTTTTTTATTATAAAGTGGTGGTGCATTGGATGTAGTAGGTTTTAGGATAATCCAGTATCTGGGTTCAGATCTCCACTGAGCCATGAAAACCACTGGGGGTGGCACTGGTAAAATGCTTCTTAAATATCCCATGTACCTAATAGGATTGACATAAATCAGATGCGACTTGATGGCATGTAATAGCAACAAAGATTATGTGCCTTCAGTGAGGAAGCACTGGATTATCGAAACATTAAATATACTTTCAGAAGCAAGCAACTTTTAAATTCCTTTCCCCATTATAAATCTAATATTCAGTAGTGTAGCAAATATGCAGTGTATTGAGAGTCAACTGCCAGCTTTATCAGTTGTACCAGCTGTCAAAGTTTTGTCTAATGATGTAATACTGAGTTAATAAAAGAATTCTGCTGAATGTGTTAAAGCAGTGTATTCTATATTGACTGTGCATAGCATTCTGTAGCCAGCGAAAATCTGTGAGGTCTTTACTTTCATTCATGTCTGTTGTAGTCCTCTTAATTAAAGGCAAGGCTGGGGTATGCAGATATCAGTTGTTTGTCTTTTTGCTTGCTATAATTTAGTCTGAACAATGATAGTGTATCTGTTATGAAGTTTTATTAACCCACACAGTGTGCAAAACCCAAATAAATTTATGCCAATGTAACCCAAATCAAACACCAGAAATATTTAATTAAAAGTAATATACATCTTCCCATCCCCCCCTTCAGGTTCTGAGGATAATAAAAAATCAGGATCTCTGGCAGCAGTCCTATTCCTGGCAGTGGTAATCCTCAGATTTTTACTGATAAAGCTCCTTCTCCACATCCCAGTGTTCTTAAGGGCTTCCCTAGGGTAGGGGCAACTCCTACTCCATTTCTAGGCTTTCAGAAGGTTTTCTAGGGCATCTGGAGGAGCCTCAGAACCGGATGTGCAGAGAAGGGAAAGCTCAACCACACCTTCCTCTGCTTTGTCTTAATGTTATTCTACCTTTTTCTTTTTGGCTGCTACTGCTTGAGAGTTCTGTCTGTGTTACAACAGGCATTCTCAACCTATGGCCTCTGGGCCAGTCTTGGCCCCCGATGCCATTTCATCCGGCCCCTGACACCCTCACCGCTCCTGGAAGCAGAAAAAAAACACACTCCACACGTGCAGAATGCAGAAATGAATTCTGCGCATGTGCGGGACACCTTTTTCTTCTTCTGGGTGGGAGGAACCACGTGACCGGCCCGCTCAGCTGTCTGGGGGAGCATGATCTGGCCTCCCATGTGAAAACGTTCAGGAAGCCTGTCTTATAGCCTTAAACATGGCAACTCATTACTCCTGTCCTCTCACTTTTTATTAAATATATCTCCTCCATAATCCATGTTACCTTTTATTTCCTTCTATTTGTATATACAGTATGTACAGTAATTGGTTTATCTCGTGTGACTTGAAGGATACTGATGAAATTTACTAACAATGGAACTATAAAGAAGCAATACATTTTGTTAGTGGCTTCTTGCACTGAAGTCTGCTGGCAAACACTTGTTTACTCGCTCTGGTTGCTTGCTGTCTGGGATCTGTTTCTGCTGTAAGAAATCAGCAAACAGAATGAAAAGTAATGGTGAGTTTTGCAAAGTTTGACCAAGGCTCTGTGTGAGCTGAGTTTATCATAGAACATACAGTACTGTTGGATTGTTTCTGACATGAAGGCAAGTACTCCATAACACCTAAGTGGTATTTGTAGTTGTTTGGAAGTTTTGGGTAGATAGGTTAATGTGCAGAGGGTTCCCTGAAAGCAGAACGAAGGAGATGATGGGATAATACAAATTGTAACTTTTCAGAGAGTTGTGTACTGAAATCTAGAAAGATGTGGCTTTGTTTATCAAATGGATTAGATTGGAATACTTGTGGTTTGTTGTTAATCCACGTAATATCATTAGTTGGTAATGTGCCAGTTCAAGCTTGTGAGTCAAGGTAAAGGTCCTTGCTTGAAAGCCAGTCGTATCTGACTCGAGGGTTCAGTGCTCATTCCCATTTATAGCCAAAGAGCTAGCGCTGCCTGCATCTGCAGATGTTTCTGTGGTCATGTGGCAGGCATGACTAAACACTGGAGTGCATGGAATGCTATTTGCCTTCCCACCAAAGTGGTACCTACGTATTTACTTGCAATTTGTTGCTTTCGAACTGCTAGGTTGGCAGGAGCTGGGACAGAGACGGGAGCTCAATCTGTCATGCTGCACTCAGCTCTCAAACTGCTGACCTTCCAGCTGTCAAGCTCAGAGTCTTAACTACAAAGCCATCACTGTAGTTCAACATAATTCATGCAGTTCTAGCTTTCATTTAATGACCTATCTTCTATTATGATTGTGTTATTTTCTGGTCTGTAAGAAAACTTGTGGACTGTAATTTACAGATTTTTGTAAAAAGTGTAAGTTTATGATAATTTCATTGGCTCCTGCCCTTTCGGAAGGGCCTAAAAACCTGGCTGGCAGGGCAGGTGTGGGGCTCTAGGAACATGGGGTCCCATGTTGGGTGGCTGATCTGATGGGACAGCCACCCATCCCTCACTCTTTTAAACTTTTTAAATCTTTTTAAACCATTTAACCTTTTTAAATCTTTTAGATCTGTGTAAATTCATGGTTTAATTCTTTTTTAATTGATTTTAAAGTAATTTTGAACCTCAAGGGTTTAATTTATGAATTTTCTGTAAGCCGCCTAGAATCAGGTTCGCCTGATTGGGGCGGGATAATAAATCTAAATAAATAAATAAATAAATAAATTTGCCTTCCTTAGGCAATGCCATTGAATTAGTTTTGAAATTAAACTTTAGAATTCAGCTGCAAAGAATGGCTATATCTGTGTTCTTGGTGAAAGCATCTATGGTTGAAGTTGTGCTTTTTATCTTGTGATGTTTTGTCCTTGCCTTTCTTTACATTTGGAATAAAGAGTGGTTTCTTCCCTCTGTTGTTGAGGAAATAAGAATGATGTAATATTACGAAAATTCTCTGAAAGTGCTGCAGATAACTTCAGTTTATGACATAACATTGATTCTTATAAATACTGTACAAGGAAGATGCAATAAACTTTTTTAGTTTGTATAAGCATTCATATGTTGTCACATGTCCACACAATGTTGCTTTTGAAAGTTCAGCTGAATCGGAAGTGGGACCCTTCTGAGACCTATGATTTTCCTGGCTCAAAATGAAAGCCAAACATGTGGTGCTTGAGAAGATTTGTTGCCAGTTTAATTTGTTGTTACAAAAATATATTTAATTACAACTCAATTTCCCTCATTTTAAAAAGTTTTATTATATCTGATTTGTATAGTAAACTGCTTGTCCTTCTAGAGCTTTTAGTTATCAAGAAAAAGACAGAGGAGAATGTAAGGCTAAACCGCTTTAAAATTAACTGAAAGACATGTGAAATGTCACTTTCTTACCAGTGTTTATGGTCTGGTTTGTGTATGATTGGCAGCAGTGACCAGACATTCAAAAGACATGCCCTAGTTTATCATTTTATGCCTAATTAGCTGCAGTATATTACACAATCTTCAGCCATATATCAGTACAAATCTAACCAATGTCTTTCTAGTGATAGTGGTTATCCTAATATATTAAGGTAAGAAAATCCAACAAAAATATTCCTGGTTCAGCGGTTTCAGTGAGATTTGGTAACTAATATAATACCTACCGGTAACTTCTGATACATCTGCAAAACTGGTTTAAAAGTGTTAAAAGACTTTAAAAAGCAGGTAGTAAGGAGCTTTCTAAAAATAAAATCTGTATATTTGAGGTGTAATTATTGAAAGCGAGAGGACAACAAAGGGAAGACAGGAAATGGAGATTCAGTCCATCATTGCTAACATCTGAAATTCATGAGCATAATATCTGCAAAGGCTTGGAATTTTATTTTGAAAATAATGTAGGCTCCTGAGTCTTAAATATCAGACAGGAAGCTGTGAAAGCTGTATTCTGTGGTGTTTGTATAAAAGAGTTATGAGAGATGAAAAGAATAAGAGAATAGGTCACTTGTAATCAAAGATGACTTCTTTCATGGCAAAATATAAGGAGAGAAGTTTGCAAAGTTTGAAGTTAGTTTTAGCTAACGTTAAAAAGAAAACATGGGTGGAATTGAATGCACTACGATAGGGATGGCCAGGTTATCCTGCTGTGGCATGGATTGTCAACCTGCACCGCACCATTTCATGTCCCCCCCCAACATGGAAGTGGCATGTGGAGGAGGGAGGGCAAAATGACTGTCCAGTCCCCGAAGCTGTCTGAGGGATAATGACCCAGTGGCCCCCGGCTTAAAAAGGTTGAGAACTCCCGTGCTATGGTAATAGAGTAGACCCTACTGCTAGCAACACGCCAGTCATCAGGCAGCGGTTAACTAACCTGAGGACTAACGGCCTTATTATTGTGGCAAAGTCCACAGGGAAGGGTGAGGGCCCCCAAGTAGATTAAATCCCACTTGAATCCCTCTTGATAGAAGGCAGCATCTTCACCAGTACTTAGCCTGGGGCTGATGAGTTTGTGTGCCAAAAGGGCTCAAGACCAGAAAGTGACTCATGGAACTGGGCTACAAAAAGTCTTACTACCACCAGGGCTGTGGAGTCGGTAGATAAATGTTACGGCTCTGACTCTGACTCCAACCCCTCAGTTTTGTGTACTTCTGACTCCGACTCCAGGTACCCAAACTTTCCTCCGACTCCTCGACTCTGACCCCAACTCCACATTTATCTACGGACTCCACAGCCCTGACTACCACACTGTGGGTGTGGCCTACTTTGTGGGTGTGGCCTACTTAAGCACACACTCATCATTCACGCCATACTCATGCACACAAAGCCACTTCTCTGACGGGTTATCACTCCTTTTGGCAAGTGGTGGTGGGTGACCAGTTGCAGCGCTGTCTGATGCACATCTAGGGTCTCTCAAACCCAAATTTTGAAAGTCTCTTTCCTTCACACTGTGTGTTGTACAAGTCCAGGCTTTTCAGCCATTTTCTGGTTCATGCTGTGTGCATATCGTATAAACGTACCTCAAGGTCTGTTTCTCATTTCAGCTGAGTACTTTTTTTTAACATGTTATCTCAGTCTGTAAGAATATCTTGGTTTTCAGCATTGTCATGCGTCCCTTTCTTAGGCGATGCTGTGTCTCCCAATTTCTCTTCAGTTCACCTTGCCAAGACTGCCTGACTTTTTAAGTTTCTTCAATCCCATAAGCCAATTCGTATTCTTTATCTTACATGGCTCAGAGCTGGAACCCACACATTTATCACAAAATTAATCAGCAATGTTGTTTATACAGTATTAGCAAAGCAATCACACTTATATATTGCCCCATAGCGCTTAGTGCTCTCTGTGTCCACAAGTTCATTAACCTTTTGCCCCCGACATCCTGTGTCCTCATTTTACCAACCTCAGAAGGATGGAAGGCTGAGTCAACCTTGAGTCCTGGTCAGGATTGAACTCACCACCTTTTGGGTGCAGTACAGCAGTTTAACCACTGTGCCACAAGGGCTCCTGAGGAAGGGAAGGATCTGTTCTCCATCATCACAGAGTGAAGGCTACGTAATAACAGGCTGAAACCAAGGAAGCCAGATATAGGCTGAATATCATGAAAAACTTAATGGCCGTTAGAGCAGCACGACAGCGGAACCACCTGCCTGTAGAGAGGGGGCGAGCGCTCCAACACTGGAAGCATCCCAGAGATAAATTGAGCAGCCACCTGCCATACCTGACTTGATTTTTATTCCTGCACTGAACAGGGGGTTGAGTTTGATGGCTTAAAAGGCCCCTTCCAACTCAGTCATTCTATGATTCTCTAAGGAGGTATTCAAGATAATATAATCTCAAGGTGGGGTCCTGTCCCCTCCCTTTGTGCCTCACATTTGCCTGGGGAATACGTATGAAAAACGACAGAGGTGGAGGGGGGGGAATGGAGCCCGTCTGCCTTTTCTTTGTCATCTGTTCTCATTTTCCCATCTCCATTGAACAACTGAGTTACTATTTCTTTTTCTGTCTTTTGCTACACATGTACCAGTAGAAGGCCTTTTTGTTGCTAACCTCTGCTTATTTTCAGCTTTTGCCTTCCTCACACCATCCCTGCAATTCTTTGCTACTTGTGTGTACCTCATCTGCGCTTCCTTCCACTTCCTATAGGTGTTCTTTTTTGTTTTTATGTCCATTCTGATCTTTTTGTGATGCCACATTGGCCTTTGTTTTGCTGTCTTTCATTTGTTGTTTGCAGTTGTGTCTTTAGAATTTCCTTTTTTTAGAAACCCCCACCCATCTTGGGCTCCCTTTTCCTGAAAGGAAAATTATTACTAGGAATAGTAATAGTTTTAGAAAAAATAGTTGTATCATTCTACTTTTGAGAAAATCAAGAAGCTGCAGTGGCTCAGTAATTAAGAAGTGTGCCTTGTTAGCTGGAAGGCCAGCAAGTCGGCAGTTCGAGACCCGGGTACTGCATGATGGATTGAGTGCCTTTCTCTGTCCCAGCTCTTGGGGACATGAAAGGAGCCTAATTCAGGCATCCCCTGAGTGGAGTTTCTCTATCAAAAATCCTTTCAACCAATAATAAGGGCGAGGAGGGCGGTATAAAAATGTGATTGAATGAATGAATGAATGAATAAATAAATAATGACGACGTAAGACAGCATTTCCCAAACCATGTTCCTCAGAACACTGGTGGACTTCAGCCTAAGTCAGTACATTGGCTGATTAGTGCTCTGGGGTTTAGACTTCTGGGAATTGAAGTCCCAAAACCAAAGGTTGGGAAACACTGGTGTAACCAAATGCGCCTGACATTTGACTGGAACCGAGTAGACGCAGCTTTTTCGTCTCCCACTGCATTTTCAACTGCTACATTGTGTGGAAAGGGCTACCTCATCAGGTTTTAAGTCTAACAATGATAGTAAGTGTGCTTGCAGAAAAGAGGATTTGTGAGGCATTTTGGTTTTTATCCATGAACGTAAACTTGGCCAGTTTCTGACGTGAAGTTATGTTCAAGCAGTCCACTTGTCTGGTTGTGCAGTGAAATGTACAGTTGACTCATGAACGAACTGTGCTGGGAAAACTGTTTCCTGGATTCTGCCTTCATGCAAGTTTCATGTTGGCTTACATAAGTCCAAGTTTATATAGGTATAGCTGTCCAAGAGGACTTGAGCCAGTAATTCCATGTTGATCAGCTACATACGAAAACTTACAAGTAATTTGTCAGGCAGGATTTCAATAGGTTGATTTTTGATCTGGGTTCCATATAGTGGATGCATTTTTAACTATAAGTCAAAGCTTTGGAATAGTTCGACTATGGTGGTCAGCTATATTAACTGCATTTATTTAGAAAAAGAACAAGAAAAGTAAACCTTTCTGGTTCACAAAAATGTATCGTAAAAGTTGTGTTGCCACAGCACCTTTTAAGTGATAACCTTAATGCCTGTAGTCGGGAAACATAGTTTGTGCATAGTTTGTTCTTTTTTCTGGACTTACATTGCTCAGTCTTGAAGAGAGATGTGTCATTAGATTTTTAAGAATGTGTATAACACTGTGTCATATTATCTTTATCAGTAACATTTGCTCAGAATTTGGTTTCAGAGGTTATAGCAACCTATCCATAGTAACTATTGGCTAGAATCCTATTGCTGGAACTGTTTGATCATAAAGCTGATGACCTCATCAGGCACATAAATTAATCTTTAAAGCCTAATGGGCAAAGACAGCCAGCCCCCTAATCCCAAGCCTCCAAAATCCTGATTGGGAGAATTCCTAGAGAATTCTGGGGGCTGATGTTTCATGCGTATTATGAATCATCAAGTCCAATTTATGATGTTTCTAATAGAGTTTTCTAAGTAAAAAAGACAATTAAGGAGGTTTTTGTTTACCTGTTCCATCACCACCATGACCAAGTGGGGATTTGAATGTAAGTCTCCTGAGCCCTAATTAATCCATCCTTCTATCTGCTGTCTCACATTGGGTACCTTCTTCTGAGTAAATTGGAGCTCAAATTTTAAAATATATATGGTGGTTATGTGATAAGATTCAGAAATTTTGATTTTTTCCCTTCAAATAAATGAATGAAATTTCATGTATAGAATTAATTTGTCCAAAAATTACACTCTTGTCTAGCTTTGGAAATGATCAATTGAAATAGTAAAAAAAAGTTATTCATAATTTTATTAATTGCAGCAAGGTTAATTATTAAAACGTTAGAATGTTAAATATGATTTTCAACCTATGGTTAGTAAAATAAGTTTGGAAATTAGCTATAAATGTTAAATTAATATGTTACATTAAAATTAAAAAATAATTAAAATGAGTAATTTTAATGAAATATAGGGAGATTTTAGAAACTTTCCCTGAAAGAGAAAAGTCACGTGTTAGCACAAGAAACATTTATTTTTGGATAGAAATGGGGTACAGCGACTAGAAAGAATAAAGGAAGAAAAATAAAAGGACTGGGTTCTCTGTGGTCCTTATAGTTGTGGGTGTCCAATGTTATGTTATATTATTGTTTTATTTGAGTGCAATTTGCTTTATCTTTTTAATAATAAATAAACATAAATAATAAATAAACAAATAAAAGAGAACATTTAAAAATGGAAGTTGCAAATTGATCATAGTTTGCTGGTTGAGGAGCATTTTAGAGCACAGCTGTGTCTAGTGTTGCAGTAAAGTTTCCGTAGCTGGTGCCCCGCGGGGGCGGCGGCGGCGGCGGCGCAATTATACATTCTTCTAGAACAGGGGTGCCCAAACTTTTTGGGCCATGGGCTGATCATGTGGTTCAGAGAGCCAGTCACTAGGGGCCGGGTGCGCCCCCTGACACCAGTTCACCCGGCCTGCAAAGCCCTTGTCGCTCCTGGAAGCGGAAGTAAAACGTGCCCTTCTGCTTCCAGGAGCGATGAGGGCTTCGCGGGCCAGGTGAATTGGCATCAGGGGGCGCACCTGGCCTCGGGCCTTAGTTTGGGCACCACTGTTCTAGAATGATATAGAGGTCAGATGGCTGAGTAGATCGGACATACAATGGATTAGTTCTGAGTGTTCTTTTAAACAAAAAAATAGATGTGGTTTGTAGCCTCTCTTTCACTGCCTAATGTTAAATAACTGATGGAGTGCTCCATCTCCTGAGGTAATTGGTGCCATTCTCATACTACTCTAACAGGGCATTTCCCCCCTGACATTCAGTCTATATCTGCTTTCCTGTAACTTTAGCACATACAGTAATACCTCGGATAACGCTAAGACTTGGTTCCACAAGTCTTGGTGTTATCCGATTTTTAGTGTTATCCGATGCATGTTAAAATCCTATGGAATGTATCGGATAACATTAAAGCTCCATAGAGATACATTGTAACCACACAGGCTTTAGCGGTTGTTATCCGATACATCCCATAGACCCTTAATGTTATTTTACCCAATTCTCCTCCCCAGATTACTTAACATTATGTGATTTTAGCGTTATCTGAGGTAAACGTTATCTGAGGTATTACTGTATGTTTTGCTCTCTGGGATGATGCTTCTCTTCACTACTATGTTGTTTTCAGTGTAGCCAGCTTAAAGAAATATAATAATTATAATATTATATATTATAATTGGTCTTACAAAAATAGCACTTCCATATAGTTTGTGCGGTCTACAGTTAGATATATCCAGGGAACTTTTGGTCAGTACTGACCAGTTCTTCTGTGAATTCTTCTGTTGTTTTCTTGGACACAAAGAACATCACATTTCAGATGCAACAAAGTGAAGGAGGTGTCCTCTGTATTGACAGAAATTATTGTCATTTGTGATCCTGAAATGAACTGTTGGGGCATTTTGCTCATCAGCAACTTCACAGTGTAAAGCAGTGGTGCCCAAACTAAGGCCCGGGGCCCGGTTGCGGCCCCCGACGCCAATTCATCTGGCCCGTGAAGCCCTCGTCACTCCTGGAAGCGGAAGTAAAACGCGCCCGTACGGAGGAAGGGTTTACCCGTGAAGAGCCTTAACCGTACTGGCACGTTTTACACTTCCAGGAGCGATGAGGGCTTCGTGGGCCGGATGAATTGGCGTTGGGAGCCACACCCGGCCCCTAGGCCTTAGTAACCAGCTCCCTGAACCACATGATCGGCCCATGGCCTGAAAAGTTTGGGCACCCCAGTGTAAAGCTTTTGGTTCAGAAGGGTTAGCCAGGCCTGTGGTTTGCCCAGGTGACGCCTGAAAATACTTGCAGTGCTTCCCACCCTTCAGATAGATTCCTTCTATGTTCTCCTCTCTTACACAAAAGACATAAACATCATTTTTGTTACATCACTTGTCCGAATGGGATAGCATTCTATAAATAACCTTTGTTAACTAAGGATTTAGTTTGAATTGCATGTTGTGCATGTTGGTTGGCTGTGTGTCCTTGGCATCAGCTATGAGGCATAAAAGCCAACACACACAAAATAACATTTCCCTCTTCCTACACTGCTTACCCTATGGTCAGTATCTCTCCTGGTAAATGTTATTTTTCAGAGAGTTAGACAATCTTAACAGATGTTTATCATCACTATTATATTTCATATGCTGTATTTGCTAGTCAATAAGACACATTGGAGTATAAGATGCACACTGCTATTACCAAAATAGCCCACTATTGGCCACTTTATGCAGTACAAGATGCACTCTAGTGTATTTTAAGGTGGCAAAAGTGGGTCTTTATATGCCAGCAAATATGGTAATTGAAATGTGTGGTTTTTAAAAATAAAATTACTTAGGAAAATGGTCCTAAGGAAATATGAGAAAAATTCAAGGTGTATTGCAATCAGGAGTCAGTGTAAACCTGGCAAATGGTTTCCCCCAGCAAGTTTTCATTGGTTGTTCTGAGTCAGAAAAAATAAAAATAAAAATAAATTACAGGTACTTAGAATTTAAAATGTTGAATAATCAGAGTTTTGTTAAATTTCCCATAACTGACAGTAGAAGTGTACTTTGGAAAAAGAGTGCCATTTGAAATATAAATGAGGTTAAAATATGTTGCACTGATTGCATTTGTTTAATTAAGAAATAACATTGAACCCACTGCCTTTATATTTATTGAGAAAAATGAATGACTTTATTGTGCTTCTGGATCAGAAAAATGCAGTCCTCTAATTAGAGTAGCAGCCCATACCTTTTATAGTGGGGAGTTCCATGGGATGAAGGGTTTTGAAAGGAAGAAAGTTATGTTCATTGAAGAGGAGAATGGTGCAAAATGAGCATTAATACCTCAAGGCTGTGTGAGAAGTATTTTAATTGACCTGATTCCTGTTAAGGCTCTCTTAAAGGCATAACGGCCTGGACTCGTGTATTCATCATGTATATCAAATGAAACCCATTTGAAAGCAGTTACTCTGGCGTCAGGTATAAAATGGGAAGCTATCTGTGTGTCTCCACATGGATTAGAAATGTTATCCATGCCATTGAAGGACCTCAATTAGCTTAAACATGAAAGAGAAAATTGGGTAGAGTTTCTCTCTTAATTTGATAAGTTATCTCAACACGTCTGCTTGTTACACTTAGTGTGTCAAGAATTTCCTTTGTTTTTGACTTGTCAATACTGTATGTTTTTCTCCTTAATCTGAGCTAAGAATGTGTATACACATAGTTTTCTGGTATCCTCCAGTATGTCATGTTTTAATTTAAGGACTTCAAAAGATAATTTAGGAGATTTATTTCTTATGCTTCAAAATTACTTTCTAGGACTGTGTTACAAAATATAAAACAATATTATTGGTTAAGAACACAACGGTACCGCAAAGTAAATATGTTGAATTCTTAACCAATAATATTGTTTTAATTTAAGGACTTCCAAAGATAATTTATTAGGATATTTATTTCTCATACTTCAAAATTAGTTTCTAGGTCAGTGTTAAAAAATATAAAACAATATTATTGGTTAAGAATACAACGGTACCACAAAGTAAATACTGTATCAGAAAATAAACGGCATGTAAAGAGCAGTATGAAGACAGTTTCATCAAGGATTAAAATTACTAAAAGGCTTATGAAAATCAAAAGAGTTTTGTCTGATTCTTAAAAGACAGCAAAGGTTGACACCATTGTGTTTCCTCATCTCTGTCCTATCAATCTGCAGGTTGCTAAAGCAGTTTCTGCAGGCACAAAAACTGCCTGAGGTTGAGCCGTCCTGACCAAGAAGTCGAGGAACTGTGCAGCAAACACCCGAATTATTTTGGCCAGGGAGAGAATATTAGTAACATGCTAACATTTATTCCATTTTGGAACTGTGGTGGCTTAGTGGTTAAGATGCTGAACTTGAAGACTGGAAGGTTCGAGACCCGAGTACAGCACGATGGAGTGAGCTCCCATCTCTGTCCCAGCTCCTGCCAACCTAGCAGTTTGAAAACAAGAAATTGCATTTTGGTGGGAAAAGATCTTAGGGAGATGAAAGGGGTCTCAGTTGAGGACCATCACCCTTCTCTGTGGATTTTGGCACTCAGTGCCGTTAGTCCACAGGGTTGTCAGGTTAGTTAACTGCCGCCTGACACTCGGTGTTGAGTCTCTGGCAGTTATGGGCACTATTCCCATAGCAGAATAACCTGGGCAGAGTGGTTATCTGGATTATAATGTATCTAAAATAGAAAGTTGTCTTTATATATATTTTCCATCCAAAAGCATTTTATTTTTTAAAAAAGCTAATTTAAATGTAAAAGGTCAGGTGTTTTTTCCCCCAACCCTATTGATTTTTATTCATCCAGCTCTTGTCTTCCACTTTGACCAGACTTCCTTTCACAATGCTGAGTATGAGTGGTTTCAGATCTCTTGTGTTAATAAGCGAACTCAGGTGGAGGTTGGCGTCTGAAGTGGGCAGGATGTTTGGGAGTGAGAGATGCCCTGGCATTTCTGCAAGGCATTTGTCAGCCAGGAACTCAACAAGATCATCAAACCATTCTGCTACAAATCCTCCCAAAGCAGTCTCATTACTCCTGGGATTCATGTTCCTCACTGGAGTGTTTCCTTCAAACCTTCAATGTTAGAAAGGCATGAGTCTTTCATATGATTCAAACTTCTTTTTTGTCTGCTGTATCTGTTTATGTGATATACAGGACACTGATGTGGTCTCATAGTCCCGTCTCAGAAATCTGCCTGTTGGGTTGTTAAATGTAATGCACTGGATTATTGGATGGCTCACCTTCTGCGAGATGTTTGTTCTATTGGTGTAAGGAGATGTTCTGTGTAATGTCTCAGTATTGCCATTTCTCATTGGTGTTTCTCTGTTGGGAATTTGTTGTGCAGTAACGTGGTCCTAAATCTTCTACATTTATTCATTTTTACTATTTGAATGTTCTTGTTTGAGAGATGCTGCCTTTGGCAGAAGAGTTCTTTCTTCCCTGTGTTGTAAAGGCTCTCTATTAGGTGAAGACTTTAAAGGAGAAAGAATTACCATATTTGCTGGTGTATAAGACACATCGGAGTATAAGATGCACCCCATTATTACCAAAATATCCCACTATAGACCACTATATACAGTACAAGACACGCTCCATTTTTTCCAGTGTATTTTAAGAGGAAAAAAGTGTGTCTTATATGCCAGAAAATAGGGTATCTGAATATGACTGAAAGTTTGTTCAGATTAATTAATTAATTAATCCATCCATTCATTTGTTTCTTATTTTTCAACTTGGAAAGAATATGGTTCACATTCTCTTACATTCATTTGAAAAATATAAAAATTGCTTCTGGTTTAAAAGAGTTGAAAATTCAGAGTAAGGCCATAAAGGATTAAAAATTAACTGATTATAGTTACCCATGTTCCCCCCTTTTTTTCTTCCTCCTGCTCAATGTTCCTTTAAAAAGGAGAATAGTGATGTAAAGTCACAGGAAATAATGGAAACATAGATGAATCAATCTTCAAAGGTGAGGATTGCTTTAAGAAAAAACAACAGCACACCATACCAGTATAAACAGATAGCAGAGGAAATAACTTTGTTTTCTAGGGTCATTTTTCAATACTGAAAAGTTCCTTCTCCACCCTCGAAGTATCCTGTTTATTCTGTTGAAATGACAATTGGGACTTTAGCTTCATATAAACCTACATTTTGTTATGTACTTCAAAGTCTTTGATGGTAGCTTGGAGAGATTCTATGGTACAGATTGTATAATTGCTTGTAATCTGCAAGAGGAACTGGATAGACCCTAGTAAAAAAACAAAAAACAGGATGTTTGGGTAGTCAGACTCAATATTTATCTCCCCACTTCCAGACTTCTTTCAGAATGCAAACACTTGTTTTCTCCTAATATTTATGAAAAGAAAAAAAAACCTTGAAGTCTTGAGACAAGATGACGATGGCTAGAATCATTATGACAAAAGTTTTGTGTTGGGCAGTATATTGAACCTATTTGATCATTTTTCATTATACTATTTTTAGTGTAATAACATATTCATGCCATACTTTTTATTATTTTTATATATTAGTTGCAAGAAATGTACAAACAGGAGATTAAAAAAAATTATTTTAAAAGAAAATTGCCTGCTAGTATTACCAGAGATTATTTAAATTTTGTGCTGGTAAAATGATTACACTTCCACTTTATTTTAGGGTGAAAAGCTAGTGATGGTTTCCCAATTTTAGGAGATGAAGATTAAAGGAGTATTTCTGCGTTTAATTTAGAAGAAAAGCTATCATGTGATAAATTTGAAATCCTGAGAGAGGTTCCAATTTAAGATAGGTTTCTCCAGTAGTAATTAAAGGAACTAGACTTCATAGTTTCAGCTGCTAAGACCTAAAAATAACAGATATTGGCTTGGTGCTGTTTTAACTCTGAATTTGGCATTGCCAAATTTAATTAAGGTACAGTATTCTTCTCAACTCTGTATGTTTATTTTACAACCGTTTTGCTGTGAAGAAGAAGCATGTGATCTCTACAGACACAAATTCACAGTTTTGAGAACTCTAAAACCAAGCATCTGCGATAATATTGTCTAATAGAAACATTGCCAATAATCTTAGAGAAATCTCTGGAGAAGCATGATGATGTGAATGTTTTAATAGAATTCATTTACCAAAAATGTAGAGATTATATGAATATACAGCCTCATGTTTCCTAATTAAAAAGTAATCATTTTTTCATGATGAATAACCTTTGGACAATAATTTATCTAAAGTAGAAAGCTGTGCAAGTCTGGCCAGGTTAGCTTGCTATGGTAATAGAGTAGACCAGTGATGGCTAACCTTGGCACGCCAGGTGTTCTTGAACTTCAATTCCCAGAAGCCCTGATCAGCAGGAGTGCTGACTTGGGCTTCTGGGAAATGAAGTCCAGAAACATCTGGAATGCCAAGGTTCACCATTACAGGAGTAGACCATACCAGCAGCAACTCATCACCTAGTTCAGTAGACCATACTGCCTGCAACTCAACGCCAGGTGGTTAACCAACCTTGACAACCCTGAGGACTAACCTTGGGTGCCGAAATCCACAGGGAAGTGTGATGATCCCCAAGTGTATTAAACCGGTCTTGATGAAAGGCAACAGTTTCATCAATACTGGCCTGAGGCCAAGGAGGATTTTGTGTGCCAAAAGGGCCCAGGGCCAGAAAGTGACTCGAGCTGGATCAGTGGTGCTATGGGTGTCATGCTGTGATGCGGAAGGCAGATGAAAGGCAACTACATTATATTCTCAGGACAGTCTTCATGGCTGATCACCAATACAGTATTCAGAATCTGATACGGAGGAGGAAGAAGAAAGCTTTTGTATCTACAGTATTTACAATTGTAATTGTTTTGTTATATGATATTTTGTTATATGTTATTTGTAGCTGTGATATATTGTTTCATTGTGACTCACGTTCATTTTGGAACTTTGACTGGGGTTTCCTTGAAATGTTTTTGTTATTTATACTTTGTTATTGTCACTGAAGTAGTTCCATAACTGGTTTCATTTCTCGTAGATAAATAGGTACCACTTTGGTGGGAAAGTAACAGCATTCTGTGTGTTGGTGCACTCAGTCATGAAACTGAAGTGCGATAGGAAATGCTTATGCTGTCTTCATAACTTCTGACAATTCATTGTTGTAAGTTACATTAATGGAGTTAATGTAGGTGGGTGTGACAGGTTGTGACCATATGATGGAGAAAATATGAGTATTTCTGTCACTGGTGAAATACAAAAAGAGATTATTGCAACTTATCATTTTCTTATTCATCTCTTACCAGAATTTGGATATTATTCTTGGTATGTAGACTTTGGATGTGGTAGCTCTAACAGTCATGTTGTGATGTCTCCACAGACCCTCTTGTAGTTCTATGAATTCTTTGCCTCTTTTTCTTTTCTCATGGATTTTACTTTGAATTATGAACTATAGCTGTAAAAAAATTTCTCATGACTGTAGCATTCTAGCTTTATGCATTTTGTGAACTTTATGATTTCTTGATCTACATTTTTTTCATTTAATATTTTTTCATCAATTCTACTCTCTATCCAAGTAAACATTCAGTAAACCCTTCATTGCAAATACTTCAATATGTTTTATGGTTGTCTGTGATTAAGACTCATGTTCTGAGCCATACAGTATATTATGTACGATGTACAAAGCTAATTCTAAATCTACTCCCATTTTTACTCTGTTGCTACAATCCCACCATTCATTCATCCGAACTCCATGCTTATGATATTCATGCTCAGTGTGGTGTACTTGTTCTCCATTACCTCTCTCCTATTGCACAAACAGCCCTACAACTGTGAGCCTTAAAAGTATGCAGTGGAGCAGAAGGTGTGTCAGGGAAAATCTATCTCTAATTATAAAATACATTTCTACGGTCTCTGCAGTATCTTATTAAAGCATTTATTTTACAGTTTGACATAATAGGGGAAGAATATTATTGAAAACACACAAAATTACCGTTTTAATATAAAGCACACAAAGAAGGACTTAAAACCCCAAGATAACATTTCTTTGGTCTCTTATTTTCCTTATTATTATTAGTTTGGTTTTCATAATTTGTTCGTAGAATGTTCTTAAATTATTTCATCAACTTGTTCAGCAACCTTTGTAGCCTATCTAAAGTGATTAGAATGAATATAAGTACAGTAATAATGAATTGCTTACATATATGGTATTTTGATAGCTTCCCAAAAGTTATCAGATATTTGGTAAACATAATTATATGGAGTTATGGAGTCCGTATATCATATAGCAGTAATAGGTAGGATTGATACTTTATAGGAAAAAATAAACACTCGTTCTCATAATTGGACAAGAACTTCCAAGGCTATAGATGAGGAGCTGTCCAATGGCTGGAAGTAGAACAGCTCTCTTATCTCTACTCCATTCCTGTGCCACTTCTTCACACCCTCAGCAAAGTCCCCAGTTCACTTTTGTCAGTTGTATGGATTCACTTTGACTCGCAAAGGTGCGGGGGGGGGGGTATGTTCGGGCGGAGACTGCTTCCATACAGTGTTTATTGTTTTCCTGAAGAAAACATAATTACTCCCTCTCTCTGTGCTTAAGAATATGAACTCTATAGAACCATGGTAGTTATGTTTAGGAGAGGAAAAGTGTGGTGTAGATAATGATAAACTGGATGTAGCATAATATCTAATACATGTGCACTTTTATAGTTCTGAGTCATTGAGCATTTGACAGGAAAAACATTTGTCAACTTCTGCTGAATGGCAAACCTAGTTGTAATATTGGCATCCTTTTCCCTAGTCTTAATTTGTTTGTATCCTATGGTTTTAAAGTTTAAAGCAATAATTTCCTAGTGACTTGTTCTTATGATAAAAGGCAAATCATACATAGTTGTGTAAATAAATATCTCGTAATTACTGTGATGATGTTCGGGTAAAAGAAATTGTGTGTAACTTCTTGTTAGCTTCTTCTTCCATGTCTAGGCCAGACGTGGAACTGCCAAAATTAAGCCACCTTTTGAGTTCATTTTGCAGTTCCTTTCACCTGAATTAATATATTTTTCTTTGTTCTGCCCTTTTTTATTCTACTTGTTAAAGGGAGCAGCTAGACTTTTTGTAAACATATACACATGTAGTAATCATTCAATCTTTATTACGGTCCAAGACCAGCATAGTTGAAATATATCAAGAGACAAAAATTAAAATGAGGGTACTTAAATATATTTTTAAAAGGAGCATTTCTGCTCAGAGTTAAGGAGTAGTAAAATTAGTATTTAAGATTAATAGTGTTACAATTCTTCTGATCTTACACACTGCGGCACAGAACCTGGCAGTGTTGTGGGTGACTCTCCTCTCAATCCTCTCCAAGTTTGGTGAAGTTTGGAATCAGGGTTTCTGAGTTCCAAATCATTCATTAAATTTTCCCCAAGCCACCGGCTCAGTGATCACAGTGTGGGGGTCACTTCATGGCAAGCTGGGATCCATCTTAAACTAATTAACGGCAATGGCATTTTTCTTGCTTCAGGAAAAAAATATATTCTTGGATACAAGTTGCAGCTGCCGTTAACCTAATGGTAGCTTAAGACTTTTGCACAGTGCTGTACATGTAATGTAAACCTATAGAAATAATTTAAATGATAAAATTGCTACTGCTGTAAATCATAGCGGTCACAGGAAGTGCCTTATGGTGCCACCGTTGTGATATTGGGGTTGATTTGCAATAGTTTTGTACTCATGTGCTGTTTCTCCATTTCTCCAAATAGAAACATCATGACGACTGAAAAGGGCTTAACGGCAGAGGCTGAAACCCCAAAGCAGCCTCCATCAAAAGAGGAGGAGGTTGTTTCACAAACAGGAACACAGGAGCCTTCCTTGGAGAAAGTACCCGAGGGGGATAATCAGTCAAAGAAGAAGCAAAAAGCATCCAGTGGTGACACACCCGTAAGAGAGGATCAGAGCAAGAACAAAGAGCGCACCTCTGAAAACCGGGGCTTGTCACGTCTGTTTTCATCATTCCTCAAGAGACCAAAATCTCAGGTCTCCGAGGAAGAAGGCAACGAGGCAGAAACAAAAGCACATGGGGAAGGAGACCAGAAAGAAGTAGATCTCGATGTGGATCTCAATGAAGAGATTCTGCTAAAAGCTCCGATAGCAGCTCCTGAACCTGAACTCAGGACCGATCCATCTTTAGACCTTCACTCACTCAGCAGTGCAGAAACACAGGTGAATATGGCACAATTTAGTCTTCCAGATGCTTAATGGATTGAGAAAAACTTCTTTGCCCCAGTTTGTGTAAATACCATTCAGTAATACCTCGGATAACGTTTACCTCGGATAACGCTAAAATCGCATAACGTTAAGTAATCTGGGGAGGAGAATTGGATCAAATAACGTTAAGGTCCTATGGGATGTATCGGATAACAAATGCTAAAGCCTGTGCGGTTACAATGTATCTCTATGGAGCTTTAACGTTATCCGATACATCCCATAGGATTTTAACATGCATCGGATAACACTAAAAATCGGATAACACCAAGACTTGTGGAACCAAGTCTTAGCGTTATCCGAGGTATTACTGTACATATATTCATAGGTATTGTATCTTTATGCACATATTCACAAGTAAGGTTAAATGTATAGTCAATTCTAGCTATGAAATGTTTAATGTTATCATCCGAAGCTAGATATTAGTATTCTCATGGGGCCTGCAGCTGATTTTTCCCTTTTCACATTTGTGCTGTTACTTAGTTCCTTGTGTTGTTCAGTTGCGTAGTCGAGTGCGACCCTTTGCGACCCCATGGACCATCACACTCCAGGCACTTGTATCTTCCTTCCTCCTCCTCAACCTGCCCAGCTCTGGGCCTGTTGCGTCAACAATACCATCTCTCCCAGACTTGACCCTTGCCGGGGTTCAAGAGGCTGGGTACGATCAACAAGACTGTTAGATTCTCTTTTTCTCCGCAAACCCCCTCAACAGCCTTTTGCCACCTCTTCTTCCAGAACCTCTGTGCTCCCACCCGCTGGAGACAGGGAGTCTGCGGTTCTTTAGTTTGGTAGCGTGTAAGGCAGAGAGCAATAGTACTTGGATATGCCTGTTAAATAGACTCCAACATAGTCAGTTAGTAAAACTTACAAAGAGCTTTATTTTTCAATATGCAGTTTCATAGAAGCAGAGCATAAAAGCATACCTGGGGAAAGATAAAGAGTTCGTAGAGAAACAGAGTTGCAGAGTTCCAAGATTTAGTTTGGCAGGGCATCCAATCCAGTTCATCTCCTTCCTACCTTGGGTAATTGTTCCCCTCAGGGAATTTTAGTTCACCTAACGTGAGTCATTTGGCCCTGGGTTACAGAACCTTCTGTGTCTTGATATTAAATGACATCGTGGTTCAACTAAAAATCAGGCTACTGTTACACAAGTAGACAACTCTTAAACAAGGACATTCTTAGCTTTACAGATTTTTGAAGACCAAAGTTCATGAACTGTAAGCAATGAATTGACAATATTTATTGGAGGTTCTTTAGTTTGTTGAACTTTCCCTATCCCATAGGCTTAGGCAAAGACTATTTGACGACCTGGAGACATATTATTGTACCCAGCCTCTTGAACCCCCGGCAAGGGTCAAGTCGGTGAGAGATAAGAGTTGTGTTAGTTGCATTGGGTCTTTTTGAGGAGGGTGGCATAAAAGTTTGTTTAAATAAATAAACATATATATGATTTCTGAGCATTTTTCATTCTGTGCTCCAAAATAAAAAGGCACAATTGTAAATATGATTCAGACTTTGATTCTGGCATTCCATGTTTGATTGAAGTGCATTAATTCAATAACAATGCGATAATACAGGATGTCCCAAAAGTTGCCATACATATGCAAAACTGCATAACAATAGATCTTGGAACATGTTCGCCATGAGTGGGGCCAGGGAGGGGCTTTATGTGTGTGTAGAAAAAGGGGGCCAATATGTAGAGAATATTTTGTAAATATTTTGAAAAAATTGGATTTATATATATATATATTACATAAAGGTACATTTAGCTATATTTTTCAATTTTCCCTATGTATGGTGACTTTTGGTACATCTTGTACATATAAGTGAAATTCTAAACCTCTCACACACACACCTGCCTACCCATTACAGTAAAACAAATTAGACGTTCCTAAGCAATTCAGATTTCCTGCTTATTAAAAGTGCTTAATTTGGCACCATCTTGTCTTCAAATCTCATAAAAGCTGATTATGAGCATTATATATGCTATTTATTTATTTACTGTATTTCATTTACTACTGTGTCTGTTAATTACTGTAAAAGTATGTTGTTTGTTTCCTTTAAATGAATTAATCTGTGATTTCAGCCTGCTCAGGAAGATAGGCGGGAAGATCAAGATCCAGAGAACAAAGACCTTGAAGCTAAGGAAGAAGAAGAAGAAGACGAGCAAGGGGAGGGCTCCGGTGCAGAGGAAAAGAAAGAAAACACAAGAGCAAAAGCAGAGAAAGAAATAAAAGTTGGTCAAAAAGCAATAAAGAGACCCAGAAACAGCATGCTTTGCAAGATTACTTTGCTGGATGACACAGTTTTTGAGTGTTCCATAGATGTAAGTATCAGATGTATTCTAATGCAACTAAACTTATTTTGTCTAAGACTTTTTTTTGTACCCCTTCTTCTGCCCTCTTCTTACCTGATATGAGTAGAGAGAAGAAAGGGAGAAGGGATTGTCATGGACTTGGGACAGGGTGGCAGAACCTTGCCCAGTCTAAGCCTGTCCATTTTTTAAATATAAGAAATTTATTATTGAACTCGTCTCATTGACCAGAGTCTGCAATGATCTTTGGATTAGAAATGTCTGGTTGGTCTTGAAGACTTTTCCCACCCATTAACTGTGGGGGAATAGACAGTACAGTAGAAACTCAGGTAACGTAATTAATGCATTTTCTGAGAACGAAAGTCCCACCTCCCGTCACTTTGGAGACCTATAAAGCCCCAGCAGGGGCGAGTCCCCTGCGCCAGTGGAGATGAACCCAGCACTGTTTGCCAGTGGTGTCCTCCCAGCTCCAGCCCCAGCTGTTCCTCAGGCGGCGGGGGGCAGCAAGGTCCTACTGCCACGGCGGCTTTTAAAGCCCCAGCAGAGACGAGTCCCGTGGGCCAGTTGCCATGGCATCCTCCAGATAATGTTGGGGAATTTGAGGCAAACATTTGCACCGTACAATGTTAAGATAACCAGCTTATCATGCATGCATGCTAGCGCCCCAATAGTATGAGTGCTCACAGGACCGCTCGAAGAACTGCGGGTACAGGTAGGTAATACTCATATGTATTAAACTGTTTTAGAAATATTTACATTCTCATTCAGTATACAGAAGACTGAACTGGATATGATTCCTTACAGCGAGAGCTACTGCTTTTCACATATAAAGGAATCACAGGTCAGTGCTAAAACACATGCTTAGCTTGTGTAAAGTCTCATGCTCTATTTCCTAGCCTGCTTATTTATAAGATCCAGGATGAAGTCCTGGAAAACAACAGTAAGCAGAATAGTCAATTGTGTGATAACATAAAGCAGTTCTTTATGCTGTTTTGTCCTGCAGTCATTTAAAAATAAATAAAGGGGGGGGGATATAGAAAGTCAAGTCTTTTTAAAGAAAGGGATAAAATGAAGACTTATTTTTATCAAATAGCACCCAGGGGATCTTCTTATGCTGACTGATATGTTTTAGGCTTCAGGAGAACCTACTGATTGGGCTTTCAGCCAAAACACATGTATAGATTTCTAAAGTGGGGGGGGGGGGAGTGCAAATCCCAAACATATATACAGTATTATAATTCACTTTGGCTTTAATGCCTGCGTCTTTTCTAATGGCATTAGCCAATAGCTCCATTGCTAAAACAAATAGGGTAGGGGACAGCGGACGTCCCTGACTTGTCCTTACTGTTATTTTTATGCCTTTTGTAAAGAATTCATTTATCTTTATTCGTGTTTTACCTTTATTATATATTACTATTTATTATTATTATTGTTTGACTTGTATGCCACCCACTCGCAAAGCAACTCTGGGCAGCTAACAAAGAAACAAAATATCACAATTACATGGTATCACATTTCAGAAACATTTCAAAAAAATATCATAATTACAAAATATCAAATTATCATAATACAAAAACGCTTCAAAAATAATACACAGAAAAATATCATAAACTCAACCCCCACCAACTGTGACCTCTTCCTTCCAGGCCAGTTGGCCGATGGAGCATCCGGAGGTGGCGGTAGTGGAGGTTTCAATTCTACTTGAGGCAAATCTTTGCAGTGAATGATATTCCAGAATCTGCATTGCCCTTTGAAATCTGTAGATCTAAACCTAAATTGAATATACAGTAATACCTCATATAACATTAGTATCGAATAACACTAAAATCGCATAACATCAAGGAATCTGGGGGGAAGAATTGCATCAGATAACATTAAGATCCTATGGGATGCTTCAGATAACAACCGCGAAAGCCTGTGTGGTTACAATGTATCTCTATGGATCCCATAGAGGATCAGATAACACTAAAAATCATATAACACGAAGACTTGTGGAACCAGGTTTTAGTGTTATATGAGGTTTTACTGTACAGTAAAACACCGGATAACGATTGGATCGGATAACGCTAAAATCGCATAACGTTTAGTAATCTGAGGAGGATAATTGGATCGAATACCGTTAAGGTCCTATGGGATGGATCGGACAACAACCGCTAAAGCCTGTGCGGTTACAATGTATTTCTATGGAGCTTTAACGTTATCTGATCCATCCCATAGGATTTTAAAATGGATCGGATAACACTAAAAATCAGATAACAGCAAGACTTGTGGAACCAAGTTTTAGCGTTATCCGGTGTTTTACTGTAATGGATTCTTCCTCTTCCATGTCTAGGTCAGACTTTAAACTGCCAATATGAAGCCACTTTTTGGTGAGTTCATTCCATAGATCCTTTTGCCTGATCCATTATGAGGAAGATTAGTTGCCATAACAGGGTTGCCGTTACCTGGGTTATGCCCAATTGTAGTTCAAAAATACTACACTCTTCAAGGGGGGCTCTTTTTGTGTACCCCAATATAATTCACAAGAAACAACGAAGCAAGTGTATAAGAAACCAATAAGAAATTCAGATCAAAACAAAAACTTGCATTTTTTTTATCAGTTGCCCAACTGGGATCTCCACCGGAGACAAGCCTTGCAAAAGCCAAGGGCACATTCCCAGCGGAGATCTAAGCCTCAATCCCACTGGGCTTTTCTCTGCCTGGGAAGTGCCTTCCCAGGCAGAAAACAGCCCACCTTGACCGCTGCTGGGAAGCTGAATGGGGACTCCCCGGTTGGCTTCCCAGCCACGCAGCCACTGTGAGCTTCGTAGCACCGGTTTGGTTGGGAGGAGAAGGGGTGCACCCGATCTCCTCCACCCACCCACCAAACTGGCTATCTGAACCTTGGTAGATCTCTGTCCCAAAGCCCTCAGGGTTGGTCTCTAGCCTTGTGGGCTTTGGTGCAGAGATCAATGGCGAAGAATTTGAGGCAAACATTTGCATCGTACAACATTATCTTAACCGTTGTGTGATGCAGATGTTTGCCTCAAATTCGCCGACGTTATCCGATTTTAGCATTCTCCAAGGCAAACGCTATCCGAGGTATGTATGTTGAACAAGACTTCCTTTGGCAGAGCAATGCTTTCAACACTCTTCTATTAGCTGATATTCTCTCCGTCATCCCTCTAGCTCAGGGGTCCCCAAACTTTTTGGGCCGTGGGCTGATCATGTGGTTCAGGAAACCGGTCACTAAGTTCCGGGGGCCAGGTGTGGCCCCCATGTATGGGCGCGTTTTACTTCCACTTCCAGGAGCAATGAGGGCTTCGCGGGCCGGATGAATTGGCGTTGGGGGCTGCACCTGGCCCCCAGGCCTCAGTTTGGGCTCCCCTGCTCTAGCTGATAAGTCAGCTCGCTTGCTAGTCATTCTTTAATGTGAAGTCACAGAGACAATGACAAAGGACACAAAAGGTGACAGGTGGCTTACCTGTAACTGTAGTTCTCTGAGTGGTCGTCTGCAAATTCACACATCCTGCCCAGCCACCTCTTAGTCTGACACAAAGTTTTTCAGTCAGGCAAACAAGGAGTGCTGAGAGAGAGTAATTGGGCAGGAATGCAGTAGCACTAGGAAAGGAAGGGGCCAAACAGCTGTTTTAGCCCTGGAAGATCCCAAAGATGTCTGTGCATGTGTGAAATTAACACTTGTGTGTGAGTTCACAGATGACCACTTGAAGAACTATAGATACAGGTAAGTAATGTCTCCTTGCCCACCTCAGTTTACAGTTACATTTGCTTTCAAATGGCAAGCACAGTTTGACGAACAATTTATAAATATTTCTCCTGAGTAATCTGAGGTCCCTTTTTATCTTCTAGCATTCAAGGGAACCATTTCAATGAAAATGTCTTTATAAAAATTGTTGCTATTAATTCATTTTTATATTCCTAAGACTTCTTAAAAACGTTGAGTAGAATGCAAATAAAGGATATTCTTTGTGTCTTCTTTTTTGTTTGTGTGTAGAAACATGCCAAAGGACAGGATCTCCTCAAGAAAGTCTGTGACCACCTCAACCTTTTGGAAGAAGATTATTTTGGACTGGCCATTTGGGAAACTCCAACGTCAAAGGTAAAAAGAATCCACAAGAATTGATAGTAAGCCTGCTTCAGATTACAGTATATAGTAGTAAAAATGTTAGTTAAGGAAGGAATAATTTAAGGAAAACAGAGGGAGAATAATTGAAATGAAGACATTTTTAAAAAGTATTTTCTAGAATGATTAGGTAAAGTTGGCCCTTGCTTGAAACCCAGTCATATCTGACTCTAGGGTGCGGTGCTCATCTCTGTAGCCAGAGAGCCAGTGCTATCTGCATCTGTAGACATTTTCATGGTCATGTGGCAGGCATGACTAGGCACCACGGTGCACAGAACACTGTTTATCTTTCCCACCGAAGTGGTACCTATTTACTCACTTGCAATTTCTTGCTTTCAACCTGCTAGGTTGGCAGGAGCTGGGACAGAGACAGGAGCTCACTCCATCATGCAGCACTTGGCTCTCAAACTGCTGACTTGCCAGCCTTCCTGTCATCAAGCTCGGCGTCTTAACCACTAAAGCCACTGCAGTTCCCCCTGGAGTGATTAAGCACTGCCTAAAGTTTGCCAAAACTATATCTTTGTATTTGACAGGGAAAACTGTCTAATAGGGTACACAAAAATGCTGATTGGGAGGCGGAAGGTCAGCAGTTTGATTCCCGAGTATTGCAGGATGGAATGAGCTCCCGTCTCTGTCCCAGCTCCTGCCAACCTAGCAGTTCGAAAGCAAGAAAATGCAAGTAGATAAATAGGGACCACTTCGGTGGGAAGGTAAATGCATTCCGTGCTCTCCCGTGCCTAGTCATGCCTGCCACATGACCATGGGAACGTCTGCAGAAGCAGACAACACTGGCTCTTTGGCTTTGAAACAGAGATGAGCACTGAACCCTAGAGTTGTATATGGCTGGCTTTCAAGCAAGGGAAACCTTTACCGCAGAAGACATTTCCTTAGCATGAAGATGAGTGGGCTGGAACACGCCCTCCAGAAGTAGAAGTCAATGCGCCCTCTTTCGCATTTATAGCAGCACATTTACATCTGACCTAACTGCGTTTTCACTTCTGGGTGTGGTGGTGGGCCGCATGAAATGGGTTCGGCCCATGGTGCCGTAGGTTGGGAACCTCTGCTCTAGATACTTTGGACCATGCCTCTTCTTCTTCTTGGCTATCATCTTTTCTCAAAGTTTCCCTGTCTCGAACCTTCTAGCCAAGCTCCCTCTGCTGACTTCTGTTCCACTTATATTGGGGAATATTCTGGCAGTGTGGCCATTTTCCTGGGATAGGGTGTTCCCGGGGGGGGGGGGGACCCTGGACAACTGGAGTGGAAGCCTTCATGGATTTTGTTGCTCTAGATCAGTTGAATAGAATGCTAGAAGTTTTTTTGTTTTTCAGCTGCACAGTCGATTCCGACCCTTTGCAATGACCCCATGGACCACTGTCCTCCAGGCACCTCTGCTCTCCACCATCGTCCTCAGCCCACCCAGCTCTGTGCCCACTGCATCCACAATACTATCTAACCATCTCATTTTTGGCCACCCCCTTCTTCTTTTGTCCTCCACCTTTCCCAGCATCAAGACTTTCTCAAGTGAATCCTCTCTTCTCATTTGATGTCCAAATTACTTTAGCTTCATCTTTACTATTTGACCTTCCAAGGAGCAGTCAGGGTTGATTTCTTCTAAGATTGACCTATTTGTTCTCCTTGCTGTCCAGGGGACTCTCAAAACTCTCCTCCAACATCACATTTCAAAGGCATCTATTCTTCTGCGCTCAGCTTTCCTAATGGTCCAGCTCTCACAACCCTACATTGCCACCGGGAATACCATTGCTTTGACTATATGAATTTTTGTTTGCAATGTGATGTCTCTACTTTTCACTATTATGTTCCCCAGGTTTCTCATTGCTTGCCTCCCCAGAATCAGTCACCTTTTTATTTCATGGCTGCAATCACCATCTGTAGTGAGCTTTGATCCTAAGAAAGTAAAATCTGTCACTGCTTCTACTTCTTCCCCATCTATTTTCTAGGGACTGAGAGGACCTGTGGCCATGATCTTGGTTTTCTTATATTGAAGTAGGCATCCTAAAGTTGTTCCTATTCAGCCTAGCTATAGTTGGACCAGGAACAAGTAGAGCAAAATGTTGTATAGGCTAAGAAAGATGAGCTTAAGTGGGATAAATGGGCTATTCTTTCACCTCAATAGACCCATTTACTAAATCCTCCTTAAGCCACATGAATACAAAGCATGTAACCTCATTCTGCTGCCCAGATAGCTCAGTGAGTTCAGTATCTGCCTGCAAAGTCAGAGGTCGGGATCCCACCGAGCATCTCAGAAAAGCCAGCTAGTCTGGTCTTGGACCAGCTCCACACCCAAGGATGTCCCCAGAAAAGGGGGCTGGTAAAATATTTCTGAGAACAATTTACCTAGAAAACCCTGGGGGAGGGGGTAGAAGGGCCGGCATAAGCATAATGGTCCACAATTAATATTAAACTCATTCTACTTCTTCTATATATAGGTTTGATAGACTATTGTGCAAGAAACACAAAAACAGGATTTTAGTTTTGTACAGAATATTTTTGAGGGCAGTCAATCAAAATAAACAAGTATATTGGTTTTGGTTTCATGTGATGATTGGACAGTCAAATTCTTGTTGGAGTTAGTCTACTATCCTGCACATTCTTATCTTACCAAAAGTGTAATTGGTAGCACTTATTTTCTTTCAGATATGGTTGGATGCTGCCAAAGAAATAAAAAAGCAGGTTCATAGTAAGTAGCCCATGGTTTGTTTTGTTTATTCTGCTTTGGTTTTCCTATTGGAAAGTGCAGGTATTTATAACTTTGTCCACTGCCATGTTGCAAGAGTTCACTTAAGAGTAATGGGGGGGGGGGGAGAGAGAAATCAGCTCATCCTGCAACCTCTGTTTTGCAGCTTGTCATGCAACATGTTTTGTGCTGCAAGGAAAACTATTTCTTCCATTTTTTCTGCCCACCATGTAAAGAGAACTGTTCTATCTACTATTGCCGTGGTGGCAACCCTTGGTGCTCCAGCTGTTCTCAGACTTCAATTCCCAGATCCGCAGGTGTGCTGACTTGGGCTTCTGGGAATTGAAGTCCAAGAACAGCAGGAGTGCCAAGGTTCGCCACCACTGCACTATTGCATTGATAATATTTAACTGAAAATAATTTCTGTTTGAATGAGAACCACGTTGCTGCTGTCTGTTGGGGTTGGCAAAGTGTGACCCCCCCGTGTAGTTGCTAAGGGCCAGAATAGGCCTCTAGGCACTTCTCGAAACTTACCTTCTCCTGCAAAATTAAGTTTCCTTTTTCTAAATGCTTTTTCCCTTCAGATCCCCTCCTGGGTTCTTCTAATTTATATCTAGAAATACTTTAGCTATTAGAGAGTATGAGGAGCCTTTTTCATTTTCAAGAGAAGAAGCCTTTCGTAAAACCATAACATTTTTTGTGCAGGCCGGGAGCAAGCGCAGCTGTTTAGGGGCCAGGACTGGTCTCGTGTGGCCCTTGGCCTCGTAGAAGCTGCTCATTCCACATCAATGTTGTGCTGTATGTGGAACTTTCTTTAGTAATTATTATTTAAAAAACAGATTTCTAAATATTTCTGAATTCACATTTATTTATTTTATATTATTTATTCACAGTGTTTCTCCCCATAGGACAGTGATGGCGAACTGTGGCACTCCAGCTGTTCTTGGACTTGAATTCCCAGAAGTCCCAAGTCTCTGTGAATCCACCCAAATGGGTTTACTGCACATATTCGTGTGGATTCACAGAGACTTGGACTCCTGGGAAACTGAAGTCCAAGAACAGCTGGAGTGCCACAGTTCGCCATCACTGCCATAGGGAAATCAAGGCAGCTGACAAGAATTAAAACTCTACAATGATGCAAATTATAAAAATGCAGAAAAAAACATATTAAAAATTAGATATTGTCAATATTGAAACCAAGATTAAAAACACTTCAACTTCTCTAAATTTAATAAAGACAGCGTTCTCAAGACCCCACCCCCCACCCATCCCTGAACAGGAATTGTCAGCTTTTGCAGATCCGGATTTTCTGCCCCAGAACTCTCCAGGGTAACATGGACGGGTGGGTGACTTGGCTAACCAGAGATGCAATTTATTGTTCTCTACCAGAGGAGTAAGAGAAAGGAGGTAATAATGACTAGAGTAGTGGCAAACCTTGGCACTCCAGCTGTTCTTGGACTTCCATTCCCAGAAGCCCAAGTCAAGACTCCTGCTGATCATCAGGACTTCTGGGAGTGGAAGTCCATGAACAGCTGGAGTGCCACGGTTGGCCACTGCGGACTGATCAGTTGTAAAAAGATAAAGGTAACGTTCTAGCATTTGATTTTGATTGTATGCTCAGTCAAGACGGATACGTGAAAAAATAAGCTCAAACTGCTGTAAATGCATTTCTCTTTTTGCTTTATATCTGTACTCTTTTCGTACAACGTTTTGTGTGGTTTTAGAAAATCTTGATCTAATAAACTGAAAAATAGAAGCATTGATTGAATATCGCTCTGTTGAAGGTTAAAACGTCGAAATATTTTTGCAGCCCCCCACGTGCATGAAACTCAGATCTCTTGAAAGGTTTTTTCCCTTCTCCCAAGAGAAGGCCAGATTGCTACGTTAAGAGCAGGTTTTTTCATTGACTGAACTTTTAACCTGAGTGCATTTACTCGTACATAGAAACATGATTTAGTTTTAGTTGCATGAGAATGTGTGTGGAGATGCATAATGGAAATGAATCCTGCTGAAAGCAGGGGTTCCAGGATAATGCTCTCTGAAAAATATCAAGCATTAACTACAGATAAATGGAGAACAACACCTCTGTTAATAAAGTATTGGGAAGATGTTAATATTGGACTGAATTCTGGCTTCCTGCAAATCAAAATCTTGTTGTAGCATAATCCTGTGTCTTTGTGCTTGTCCTTGGCCTCGTTTCTATATTGGGGAAAATAATACTGGTCAGGAAGAGGATATCTAGTAAGCCAATAAACAGTAGCCTAAATTACCTGATATCTCTTCCAATATTTAATATTATTTATAGACAGTAAAATAAATAAAGAGGACTTATGGGAATTGTAGCCCATCCACCCCTAGTCTAGAGGGCTACATGCCTCTGCCTTATATGAAGTGAAGACTCATGACAAATTTATTTTTAATTACAGGAGGCTCATGGAATTTTACTTTCAATGTCAAGTTTTATCCTCCGGACCCAGCACAACTGACGGAAGATATAACAAGGTTCGCCACAACTTTCTGAAACCTAACAATTAAGTAATGCTCTTTTTTTTAAAGGGATAATGAGATCAACCATTAAGAATTCCATCACAAATAAGAAACTGTAGACAAATGCAAAACAGTGATATTCTTCTTTACATGTGATTATGTTTAAATTATTTATTACAGAAGAGTCATTGGCCTTTGATAGATTCCATTGTCCGTCATGCACATGACAGATATTTTAGTGATGCCATCATAATCTGATCCAAATAATTCCTTCTCTAACCTGGGCTCTCTGTTCATGTGACCAAGATCATTTTTGTTTCCATTGAAAGTATGGTTAAAAACAACCGCTAGTGGGAGAGGTCATTAACTTTTGATTGCAGTGCCAAATGTTTATGCAAAAATACATTATTTCAGTCACCCTTTCAAGTCCTTTTCCTGTTCTCTGCAGATATTATTTATGCCTACAGCTGAGAAAAGACATTATCAGTGGGCGGCTTCCTTGCTCTTTTGCTACACTTGCTTTGCTGGGTTCCTACGCAATTCAGTCTGAACTTGGAGACTATGATCCAGATCTGCATAATGCAGATTATGTCACTGAATTCAGACTGGCCCCAAACCAGACAAAGGAACTGGAAGACAAGATCATGGAACTACACAAAACATACAGGTAACTATTAAATGTATCATTTATTAAGTAAGAAATGTTATTAAGTAAGAAATGTGTAATGATAATTTTGGATATCTGTAGATAGAGGTATTAAAAATCTGGTCACCTCCAAACTAGATTATTGTAATGCGCTCTACATGGGGCTTCCCTTGATGACCATCCGGAGGCTTCAACTGGTCCAGAATGCGGCTGCCCAGGTGGTGATGAGGTGTGGGCGGTATACACATGCCTCGCCTCTGCTTTGGGAGCTGCACTGGTTGCCGGTTTGCCTCCAGGTGCATTTCAAGGTGCTGGTTATCACCTTTAAAGCCCTATATGGTAGTGGGCCAGGATACTTAAGAGACAGCCTCACCCCAAGAACATCTGTCCGTCCCACCAGAGCAGACCGGAGAGGCTCTCTAGTTGTTCCATCGGCCAGAGAGCCACATCTCTCTGGCACTAGAAGGAGGGCCTTCTCTGTGTCCGCTCCGGCCCTATGGAACCTCGTACCAACGGAGCTACATCTACAGATGGACTTGCTGTCCTTTAGGAAGAACTTAAAAACATGGCTGGCAGGACAGTATGGGGTCCTGGCGCTACCATGACCCCAGCTCGCTGGCTTGTTTGAGCTCCCTCTCCCCCCTGGTCTTTTAATCTTTTATCTTTAAGTTGTTTTAACTTTTTAATTATTATTGGGACCTGTTGATTTTTATAAATTTTAAAAATATAATTGTAATTTTGAAGTTTTTAATAATGGGTTTGTGTTGTGTTGTGTTATGCTTTTATGATGTTGTGAACTGCACTGGGTCACCCCGGTGAGAAGGGTGGTATTAAAACAATGTAAATAAATAATGCTTAGTAAACAATGGCAAAAGGGGGGGGGGCATTGTAACTGTCTTTGGGATTACCATAAATGCCAAAAGTCAGCTGTCTCCTAAGCTTTGCCAAAATAGTTTCTAATAGAATGGAACTGTTTTGTATAGTAAGTAAGTTTGGACATTTGTCATTATTGCCTCAACTTGACACGTCCCTCTGCAATGCGTTGGGAGCCCATTTTCAAACTGAAGTTGAGAACCCTCGGCAGGATGTGGCAACCATCTGTTGGGCCTGCTTTGATTTGGATTCCTGCATCGGCCAAGAGTTGGGCTGGATGGCTTCATAGGCTCCTTTCAACTCAGTTATTCTAGGATTCTAAATGTGATGTATCCACAAAATTATGCTGAAATGCCCAGAATCCTTGTAGCGTAAGTAGACGTTGAGCCCAATATATTTTTTCCATTCTGTTTCTGTAGATCTATGACTCCAGCACAAGCTGATCTCGAATTTCTTGAGAATGCCAAGAAGCTGTCCATGTATGGAGTTGATCTTCATCAAGCCAAGGTAGAAGGAATCTTTTCTCATATTATTGCGTTTAATATGTTAACATTTTTCATATGTTTATTATTATATTCCCTGACCTAATTCTCCCATATAAAATGTAGCCAAGCTAAGCGGAGGAAACAAAGGATTGAGGTGGAGGCGGTGGAAGGGGCGGCTGGAGCCAGGTTGCAGGACGGATGATTTGGTGCCATGTAGCTCCTCCAGGGAAGCGAGTGGGGATGGCTCTCGGGGTACTGCTGCTGCCACTGGCCGTGTTGGGGGTGGGGTGGGGGGGTCAGGGTGGTCCTGCCACTCACCCCACCACTGCCAGAGGCACCCATCCGGACTGCCAACAGTCTGAGGGGGCATGATCCGGCCCCTGGCTTTAAAAGGACAAGGACCCCTGACCTAGTTTGCCCAAGGACTGTCACCTGATCAGTCTGCAGCTACATTTTTCTCCCTTTTTCTCTCTTTTTGGGGTTCTTTGAGTGGAAAAGCCAGTGTTGGTCACAGCATATCCATGTGCACAATTTGGGCATGGGTACACATGAGTACACAGTTGTCTGAATCTAGGTCTGGTGAAGTCTTCGTTTTTTAAAAAAAGTTCTTGTGTCTTTATTCTGTCACCTTTCCATTAGGCTCAGCATGTTGGGGGCAAAGTGCTAGTTACTTCATGAATCGCTATGCGCTGTGGGGCGGTACATAAGTGTGATGGCTTTGCTTTAATTAGAAATCAGTAAGAAACTCTAGGGCTACACAGCAAGTCATTTTTTCATGACACAGGAATGTTGTGATTTATGTGATTCCTCTTTCATGTGTGTAAAATACCAACAGCATTTAAATCTGTCTAATTGTGTGTGATCAAATCTGTTTGAATAAATGCCACTAAGAATGATTTTTGTCTTATTGGAGCCTACTTAGTATAAATAAAATGCAATATATACCCTGGATGATGAATACAGCACTTTGAATAAAACGTACAGAACAGAACATATTACTAGAACCAATATTATTGACAGGAAGATCAATTTCATAATACCCGGTGGAGATAATCAGCAGATAAAAAGTGAGGAGAGTGAGTTAGTAGTTTGTAAAAATTTAGTGATAGAAAATCCAGTTATGATTTGTAAATATCTCTAAAATATATTCCAATCTCTTTTCTCTTTAGGATTTGGAAGGTGTGGATATCACTTTAGGCGTCTGTTCCAGTGGCCTTCTTGTCTATAAAGATAAACTGAGAATCAATCGCTTTCCTTGGCCCAAAGTGTTGAAGATTTCTTACAAACGCTGCAGCTTTTTTATCAAAATTCGGCCGGGTGAGGTATGTTGTGCGCTCAGATACTCTTTTGATCCTGTTTATTCCTAGTGTAGCTTCTGTTTCAGAAAAGAAAAATAATATTGGTAGTACTGTATAAGTGAATTGCTCTTAAAACTGTGATATAGTTTGACCAGAGGACAAAGGTACATCTACCAGGTATGTGTAAATTTATTTATTTATTTGTATTTCTCCACCGCCCTTCTCACCGAAGTGACTCAGGGTAGTTTACAAGTAATTAAAAAAAAATGACAATAAAACACAAACACTACCTAAAAACCTCAAAACTGTTAAAATTAGAATTTAAGATTAACATCTAAAAAAGATGAAAAGCACACCAAGTGCTACATCTTACTAATTAAAAAAGTAGAGGGAGAGGGGGGGCCTCAGATCACCCAGCGAGCTGGGGTCATTATCAGCCTCACCTGGCTGATGTGGAGAAGCTATGAAACAATTTGTGCTCATGTTTCTCAAAGTATTTGTAGATAAGCCTACGTCCATAGAGACTGGGCAGAAAAAATGGAAATGTGGAAAGTACAAGAGTTTGACCTGAGGTCAAGGGCTCTATGCAGCAGCATCTGATGTGGGAATGTTGCAGACCTTCAGTTAGTGCGCAAAGCCCTTTCATTTGCTCGGGACCCATACTTAGATATGTTGGTGCCTATATAGTGTCCTCAGCCAGTACCCTAACTTTCCAACCTATATGCCCACTCATTTCCTAGCCTGGAGTTCTGCACATTTGATCCACCCTCCCACTGGAACATACAGAGGCATCCATAGCAAAAAATAACATAAAATTCTACAAGTTAAAAGTGGGCAGCAGCAGTGTTTAGAAAAGAAAGGAGAAAATATAGAAAATAGTTCCTAATTCTGCTGTGACTTACCCAGCCAAAGCACCGGTTATCCATCCCCTGGAGACCCTCTGTCACGTACCAGCCGGCCCCCTCACTTCTGGAAAAACCCCTTAAAACCAAAACAAACCTACACAGGGCGAGCTGGACGGCAATAAGAACTTTTCAGCTGCTTATCAGCTACAAGGAGGTTTTAATTTGGTAGTGTGTTCAAATGTTTGTGTGTGGGATGCAGTGCTGCTCTTACCCTTTTAGTCCAATGAAGACAAGTTGTTCAGGAAAATGATGAAGATTTATTGATCAGTTTCATAAAGAATAAAAGTCAGTAGCATAAGTCAGTCCAATACACATTCCAAGATCTTTTAGGTAATCTAGGTAACCATTTTTAAGGAGCAAAAATGGTTTGCTCCTAGGCTAAAGAATGCTAGCCCATAGAGATTCAGAAACAAAAGCTCTCTAATCAAAAACAGGTCTTAATTCATGGAGAAGCAGAGACGAACTCCTTCTTCTCTCCAAAATGGAGAATTTGCAGTCAGGTGGTTTAGCTTTAGCCAATCAGGTAAGAGAGAAAACTTTCTCAAAACAATACTTTGTTTACACACGTGCACTGGCACTAGCCAAAACATGGCTCTCAGCTAGCTTACAAAAGATAAGAAATACTGAAAAACAGGCTGTCTGTGACACAGCCTTGAGGCTCAGAGAAGACAAAGGATTTTTTCTGAGGCCTATTTGAAACTACAACTTAACCAAGCTTTGAGAGCATTAGGAAAAAGATGTCTGTTTTCTGACACCCTCCATCATGGATAGCAGACATGAAACCAAATTTTAAATGTTCCTCTGAATACTGATGGACTTTTCTTGCTTGCACTACTCATTTTATTCATAGGGTTTATGACTGAAATAAATAAATGAGAAAAACATGACGTGAAGTTCACTTTGATGGTGGTGGTGATGATGATACACTATACTGTACAGTAATACCTTGGATAACGTTTACCTCGGATAACGCTAAAATCGCATAACGTTAAGTAATCTGGGGAGGAGAATTGGATCGAATAACGTTAAGGTCCTATGGGATGGATTGGATAACAACCGCTAAAGCCTGTGCGGTTACAATGTATCTCTATGGAGGTTTAACATTATTCGATCCATCCCATAGGATTTTAACATGCATCGGATTACACTAAAAATCGGATAACACCAAGACTTGTGGAACCAAGTCTTAGCGTTATCCGAGGTATTACTGTATTGTGATATTGGGCTTTGGGTTTTAAATGTTATGTCATTTTCACATAGACTTAAATAAATAAAATGGGAAAAATAATAATCATACAAATTATTAAAATAAATAATTGATGATTAATAATAAAACATGTTACAAACTTTCATATTGAAAATAAAATACCTGTTAAAAATTATTATTATTTAATATATAAAGTAAAGGTGTCCTCCGCAAACACATTTGTTTCTGGTAGCGGTGAGGGCAGTGGCAGGCCACATTAAATATTGCCGTGGGTCGGGTCTGGCCCACGGCTGTAAGTTGCCCACCCCCGATCTAGAGTCGTTCAGGCAGGTCTTGAGGAGGGCAGAAATGTTTCAACAGGAATTTTAGCCCAACTATTGTAATTCCTCAGAGTACAGAACTTTCTCCAGGGTTTCCCAAATGTTACGTTTTTGATGTGGAGACATCGCCGTCGCTCTGCACCTTCCCTGCCTAACCAGGCTTCCTAATATTCAAATGTGGGAACACCGGTGCATTTGGGGTGCCTATGGATCAGGGCCCATCTGCTGTTGCAAAGGAGGCTGTACAGTGATGGATTAAATAAGTGGATTTACCTCTCGGCAACCACACAGGCAAGGAAGCCATAGAATCCTGGACCTTACACATGAGGTGTTACCTAAAACAATTCTCTTTCCAAATTATTTACAAAGGGAATTTCTTTTTTATCAAAGTGAGTAAGAATAATGAAAATTCTGACATGAGATATTTTTAGGACAACATCGTACATACTGGTTTTCAAGGTTAAACAGAAAAGTTGAATAGTTTGCTGTAGAAAAGCTTGCCTTCTGCAGTTTAATATGTATGAGTATCATCCAAACCAGGCAGTAAGTAGATTTAATTCACTATATATATTTTTGTGCCAGTGTACAATGCGGTGGGAACTTAACTCTTCATTTTGTCCTATGTAGCAGGAACAATATGAAAGTACAATTGGATTCAAACTTACAAGTTATCGAGCAGCTAAGAAACTCTGGAAAGTGTGTGTTGAGCATCATACATTTTTCAGGTATGTGTCCTTTACATAGCAAGATTCAATGCTTCCAGGTGTGTAAATGCTTCTGAGTTACGTGTAGCAAGGCTTCCGGGTGTGTAAATTGTCCAAAGTATTTCCCCCCAGTTACTCGCCTATGTTGCTGGCACAGTTCCCAGGGCAAACTCCCCTGCCTCACTTCAGTCATATTTTCAGACTCCAGCTATACTACCCTTTCTCATTCTGAGATTGGAGCCACTTTTGGTGAAGGCTATGGAAGTTGACTGGATCCATATCCCTCCAGTGTCCCCAGTTTCCCAGACGATGGTTCCCCACAGAGTCTTACACAGAGAGAAGGCTTCCCCAAGGCTAGGAACTTCTAGTTAGTGCATCAGTCTAGTGGTGCAGGTTGCCACCACCACCACTCCTGAAAAATACCAGTAGCCGGTCAAGGCAAGTCCTTGTTTTAGAGCCTCAACCTCTCTCAGCCAAAAACCCAGACAGTTGATTGAAAGGGTTATCATAGTTTATTAAAGAAAATGAAATAAATGGCTCTTTTAAATACAGTCAAAGCTCGCCTAAAGAAGAGCGCCTTGCGTAAAGAGTAACTCACTTAAAGAGCAGAATTTTCCCTGAATGTTCGCTTTGCTTAACAAATAAAACCAACCAAAAACTCGGTTAACAAATAAGTCGGGGTTTGCAATCCCCCCCACAATTGGTCATTTACAATGGTGTTTCGCTTAAAGAGCAGTCCTGTGGAACACATTATTCTCTTTAAGCGAGGTACAACAGTATTCCACCTCCACGGTGTTTTTAATTTTAATTTTTATGTATGTGTTTTAATTGTTTTTAGTTGTAAAGCCGCCCTGAGTCTTTGGATGAGGGTGGGATACAAATGAAATAAAATAAAAATAAAATAAATAAATAAGACAAGAGGGCAACGCAAAGGCTTTTCAAAATGCAGAGATAGAATTACAGGTATTAAGGCAGGGCACGCCAGAAGTTAACAAAAGCGTATTTGTCCCTATCTGATATCTGAGAGGAGAAATAGCATCGTTCTGTGACACACATAGAGAGCACAGTTTTGTAAGTTGTTGGACAGACTCCGTCTCTCTTGTCAAGTTTGAAGTGATTCCTGTCATGGCGCTAATGACCCTGATAGGACAAGCATTCTCTATGCCCAAGTAATTAGACACACAAAATGATTAGTTTCTTTTAAGCGTTGTAGAATGGCAGAGGAGGAAAGCAGAGATAGACTAAGCTAACTAAAGTAGTTTTCCCTAATACTTTTCCTACTCCCTACTCCCCCCCCCCCACACACACACTATCTCTCTATGGTATAAGTATCATCAAGCAATTTCCTCTGATTTGTATCCTCCCCATCTGTGTCAATATGTGAGAATATTTGAACTTGTTGGGTATATTTGTTTCGCCATTATTGGTTCTCTGGTTAGAGCTGAGGAAGACCCAGATGTGGCCATTTGCTTTTCAGGTTGACCTCCACCGAAGCCATCCCGAAGAGCAGGTTCCTATTGCTGGGCTCCAGATTCCGCTACAGTGGCCGGACGCAGGCGCAGACAAGGCAGGCCAGTGCCCTGATCGACAGGCCTGCGCCGCAGTTTGAACGCACAGCAAGCAAAAGGGCATCTAGAAGTCTTGATGGCGGTAAATAGCTAAACATTTTCTGTTTCTTACTCCCATAACACCAGTCTTACTGTACAGCAGTGGTGCCCAAACTAAGGCCCAGGGGCGGCCCACGATGCCAATTCATCCGGCCCACAATCCGGGCGCGTTTTACTTCCGCTTCCAGGAGCGACGAGGGCTTTGCGGGCCAGATGAATTGGTGTCGGGGGCCGCCCCCGGGCCTTAGTGATGGGCTCCCTGAACCACATGATTGGCCCACGGCCCAAAACGTTTGGGCACCCCTGATGTATAGTCACAGAGCTTAGGTTTTCAGTCTGTGTTGTTTTTCAGATATTTGTATTTATTCTAAAATTGTCTTTTACAAATTTACTCCTAACTCTTTAAGTTAATTATTCTTACAAAATGTTTAAATCTATGTGACACAGTGGATGATAGAAGTAAACTAGAGTCAGTTGTCAACGTTGCTCTGGGTGCAAGGGAATCACTATAGCTCATTCCTCCTCACATCGCTCAATGTTGTGAGTAATTTTTATAGTAATTTTTATCCACCGAAGATGTTGAGCCCTGGGCTCCGTCTCCGTCAGAGACATGGTGGATTTGTTTGCTTTGGGGGGTCTTGTTGCTGAATTTTTTGTATTGTGTTTCCATTTCTATTTTGTATCGTATTTATATTTATATTGAGCTGTATTTATAGTTGACTTTGTAGCACAGCTGTAACATTGTTAGCTGCTCTGAGTTGCTTCGGCAAGGAGAGTGGCATGCAAATCTAAATAATAATAATAATAATAATAATAATAATAATAATAATAATAATAATAATAATAATAATAATAATAATAATAATAATAATAATAATAATAATAATAATAATAATAATAATACTGATATGGGAACAAACATGTATGCTAAGTACAATCCCCAACATTTCAAATTCTCTCAAAGCATTTTTCAAAGTTTTGCAGTTATTTTGCACTGTCCCTTCCCCATTCAGTGTAACTGGCGTGCCCAGCGTGGGTGCCCCAGGTATTATTTCCACCTGTACCGCGTGCACACATTCTCAATCTCTTGATCCGGGACTCTTTTCCTTATTCCTTTGTGTGCAGTGAAGGGAGGGTCAGTGAAAGGCTTTCCCCGCCACCAGTGGGAGGGCGGTTTACACCCCCACCCCCGAAGGCTCTGAGTGATTCCCACTGCCTCCCTTCCCTGGGGGGAATCTCCCCAAACTCTGTCCTTCCTCCATTGGAAGTCACTTATGAAGAAAGGGGAAATTGAAAAACCAACCTCAAAGGACAAGAGAAAAGAATGGCTAAGATCCTGAGGCACAGTTGTACAAAAGGTGTGACTTTTATGGGGCTAGATTGAGAGATCACCATCGGCATTATCTGTTGCATACCAAGCCATGGGACAATATGTGCAACAGATATAGGGTCTGTGGAGATGTCTTAATTTGTGGTAGTTCAACATTAAAAGTTACAACGTTTGTGGAACTGTGTAACAGGATTTCAGCAAACAATTACATCTACACTGAAATCTGTGACCTTAATTCTGCAATGTGTATTTTCTGTAACATATGCACAATTTCTTCAGCTAAACGTGGCTCTCAAAAAATTGAGTCCAAAGCTGTAGAGGAGCCTGAGCACGAGCATGTGGCCTTGGTTGGGGTTCCGGATTCAGAGCCTGTGGAAGAGTTTCGGGAGAAGCCAGGTATCCCCATGTGTGGCTATGCTCTGCTTCTCTGTCTCTCCATCTCTACAGTGCCTTTCCTGTCCTTGCATAAAGCTGATTCTGAAATGCTTCCTATGTTATAGCATGAAATGAGATTTCAGTATTTAGAACTCACGTCAGCTACTTCTGTGTTTTTCTGAAAGCCGTCAGTAACAAGAAAAGGGACCTTCACACAGTTAGGGGAGAAAAGTTTCACAGATTGAACAAACTCTTAGGCGACCGAATTAGAAATAGGTGACTATGTTTATCAGATTTTTTTAAGGTGACAAGATGGACCTGTACCCACATAGTTATCTTTTCAAATTTTAAGACGGATCTATCATTGCTTCGTCTGGAAAATATTGTATTTGCAGTTCTGTAGTTACATTTAATTACTCTCTTTGATATATGACCTGTTTTTCCCCTTCCTTGGCAGTGGCGGTGTCTTGAAATCTAACTCTTGGTTGTTGTTGTTGTTGTTGTTTTAAAACCCTATTTCTGTGCAGCAGTTGCAGTGGTAACACCTGACCGAAGTCCACGCCCTACATCTGCACCAGCAATTGCTCAGAGCCATGTAACTGAGCCAGCCCCACCCGTTGTATCTGACACCAAGGAGCCAGAAAAGATGAAAAGTGAGAAAGAAACTGTAAGGAAAGAACTAAAACGTGAAGAAACAGTTCCAGAAAGGGCCAAAGCGGAGACTCTTGAAGAAGTCCAGGTATGCCTGATTGTCACTGACAAGGTAGTGTTGGTTGGTAAACTTGTTAGGCAACATTTGTTGTATGGGATTTGATCCTTCTCAGTGCCACTCTCTGTCGCCTTGAGTCCATCAATGCCTTGACAAGCTATTCCTTTGTTTCTCTGGGGTGACCCTATCCTCTGTTTTGGTCTCTGATTAAAGGGGGAGATAAAATTTTACCATCTCCGAGACATAACAAAAATTCCCGCTATGGACATTCCCTCAAACTTTCTTTTCTTGTGACGGTTTCCTTCCCCTTTTATAATCCAGAGGGTCCACTTTGATATGAGGCTTATAACCATATCTTTCCCCCAATTATTTCTCTTCTGCCCCTTGACAATTCTGCATGGCAGGCTGACTATATCCCGCAACACCCAATGGAGTAAAAGAAGAGGAAGCGAAGAAGAAGAAGAAGAAGAAGAAGAAGAAGAAGAAGAAGAAGAAGAAGAAGCTTTATTTAACAGCAGCTGAAGACCAGCTGCATCTCCAGTTCTATTCTAACCATTGGAGATGTGTATCCGTATCATTCCAGTAATCCCACATACATGGATGCAGGCTGTTTTTATGTACTCCTTAGGGGCCACCTTTTTACTGTGAGGGGTCAAGACTGAGTCCCCGTTCGGATTACCCTTGATTCTTTGTTTTTACAATTTATTTCCTACAAATTTGTTCTCAGTTCAATTTGTTCAGTGTCAACCCTGTACCTTTCTTTCAGGCTTCTTGTTTTAGTGTCCTGTGTCTTAAGATTTCTTATCCAAGCCTGTTTTCAATCAATGCCATCCCAACGGACAACTTTTTACTCTCAGAATCTGGATTGCAAATTCTTGTGCTTTGGTTCAAAAATCGGTTCAGCTAATCAATGTCAGATCTTTCACTTTGATAAGCACAATTAGGCATGCATTTAAAAAAACTTCTATTGCCTTTTCATTTCTGATGCATCTATGACCCCCTAAGATTTAAATATTTAGCAGTGTATATTAACAATTAAAGCTATTTACTGAGACAAATATTTGTAAGAAATTCCATGCGAAGAATTGTTTTAAAAGTTGAATTCAAAATATTTGTTAACAAAATGTTGAACTAACCAGTTGTCACTATCAAATACAGTGTCATTTGTACCTCTTCAAAAGACTGCATGTGAGTTAATGCATGGTTATGCATGTTTCAAAAACAAATAGCTGTTTTTGAAACATCTATCTCTGAAATCTTACTAACAAAACAAAAATGTTTTTACCACTTTATTTTTTAATGTAGGCAAAGAAAGTATCAATACCCACCACAAATGGTGACCAAAACCAGGTTTTTCTAGTTAGGTTACTTGAATTCTTAAAAAAAGAATAAGAAATATTTTAAAAAATTAGTTTCAAAAACAAACAAATAAATAAATTTTTGTCTTTTTTTCTAAATTATTACAAAACAGCAGCGTGCAGAAAAAGAGGAACACCCGATAAGAATGAGGAAGGTTAGCTGTTTATTCATTTGCATTAAAGCAAAGTTATCATTGATTCATACATATGTGATGTATTTAAAAAGACATTGCTCCAGCTTCTTTATTTGCTTTTAGTTTAATCAGTACTTATTGTTCAGTGTAAAATAGCAAATTTTGCCCAAAATTAATTGTGCAACATTATTAAAAGATTTTATGTAGAAGCATACCATACGTCTCCCAATTCTTTATTTATAAAAAAAAATCCTTCCGTCACAGCTGCGGACATTCAGTAACTATAACTGCAGAAGTAACAAAAAAGAAAAGAGTTTAAATTACTGTGGATTTTAAGATCATGTGTAAATGTGTTCTACAGTAATACTGATCAATGCTAGTTTAAAAATGCTTTAGGCACAAGGAAAAACCACGAGCATACTTCTAATATGCTGCCCAACTAAACTAAACATACCCAGAAAAAGTATTTGACTTCGTTTATAGAGGGAGGATCACAATGCAGATTGACCATAGAAGCTGTGGGGGACTGTCTTTTTAAATGGAACTCATTCCACTTCCCCCACATTTCGTGAGCAAGTCCTCTCATTTCTCTCAGGTTCTTCTTCATATGCACTTATGGCTCCACATTCAGTACCCCATTGGCATCCCATGGGTCTTCAAGTCTCAGTTTAACCTTTTTTCCATTCTCGAATTTGCAAATTTCTGCAAGAACAGCCTTTTTAATTTTTTTTGTGTTTTTTTGTTTTTTTCTTTCACTTTTACAGAAAAGATCAAAGAGACTAGATGGTGAAAACATTTATATAAGGCATAGCAATTTAATGTTGGAGGTTTGTATGAATTTGAAGCTTCTTTCAGTTGCATTTGCCTCAATCTTCTGCATTCTTTGCTGAACTCTTTTTCTTTCTCTGCTGCTGCATTTGTGTTTTGATTATTATTATTTTTTTAGCATGCTCTTGCATGAAGATGTTAAAAGTAGGCTTTTGCATGTTGGCAGTAAACATTCGTTTTTCTACTTTGTAGATTTTCTGTTGTCTCTACCTAAAAATATATGATTGGGATAATTCCTCAGTTAAGTACATTTCTAAAATTTCAGTAATCTGAATTTAAGGTTTACTCTAACGAGCCATGTTCAAGCCAAGACCTACAGGAATGAATCATGTCACACACACACACACAAAGGAGCAAGGATTTCAAAAGTGTTTCTTTGGAATGCTGTGCCTTTAATAGAGAGCGAGTGTCCTCTAACTAGGTTAAAAATGAGTAAAAACTAGATTAGATAGCGATGCCTATGAGTTTGGAAGGCCTGTCCTCTTGACAGATACTTTTGAGAAATAGTGCTCTAGTAGCACTGGTGGTGCAGTGGTTAAACTGCTGTACAAAATGTTATGATTTCGATCCTGGCCAGGCGCGTTTTACTTCCGCTTCCAGGAGCGACGAGGGCTTTGTGGGCCGGATAAATTGGTGTCGGGGGCCGCACTCGGGCCTTAGTGACCAGCTCCCTGAACCACATGATTGGCCAATGGCCCAAAAGGTTTGGGCACCCCTGGGCTAAAGGATAGTTCGTGTAATGCCTCCAGCTGTGCCCTCAAAAATCCATGGGGATTGCTGTAAATCTCATGGGAAGAGTACAGAAAAATTACGATAATTATCAAATGTGTTTGACACTCCTAGCCTAGTTTTAAAGAGATTATTTTCTCTCTCCTCAGACACATCCAATTTTTAGTAGTATTTAAAGGTATAGAAACGTTATTTCTTAAATTTCCAAACTATTCTGAAAACAAACTATAAAATGCTACTGCAGTAGATTCTTTTCTGGATGTATATTTTAATAAATACACGGCGCTAGTTCCACAGACTAGAGGGGTTTTCTTTTCTTTGAACGTTGGCATTCATATACAGTAAAACCCTGATTTACGAATGCCTCAAGTTACAAAAAACTCGAGTTATGAAAGGTTTTTTTTTTTTTTGGTAAACCCGTGTCCTGATTTATGCAAAAAACCAGAATTACGAAGGGGCTTTTACTGGAATTCCAATAGATTTAGCTTAGAGTTTTATTATAATTAATTATAATTCTAGAGAGACTGAGTTCATTCCTATATATTTTGGGTTTGGGTATCTTTGCTTAAAATATGCAAGTGTGATTATATTTGTACCCCACGCTTGCAGAGCCTTGATAATACTGATCATTCCAATCATATATTATAATCCTGGAGAATGTGTGGCTTCTTCTACTGACTCTGTTTCTATGTGTTACGTGTTTTACCCACCGTTACAGAAGCAGCGGCTAATAGGAGTTTCTTGTATAGTACCCTTTTTTAATTCACTAACAATTTTTTAAAATCTTAATTTAGCGCTTTGCAGCTTTTGGGTTTGAGTGGCACAGCGCAGAGCATTTTGGTCATCAATACAATGGTTTGTAACCCAGTAAACAGGAGATCACTTGACAAGAAGCTGTGAAGATTTTTATCTGTGATTTTTTTGTCTGCTGTTAAACTTTTTATTTAATTTATTCTCTCCTCTTAGAAGAGATTTTTAGCTTGATGCATTTGTCTCTTTGCAGTATTTTATTATTGCCTGCCAAGGCTAAGACACACAACATATATGAAGCAAGGCTACTACTAATTTTTGACACACTGGATTTGACCCTTAACTTTTTGTTGCAGGTGTTACAGGGTATCAGCAAAAAATGGCTAGTCAGAAAAAAAGATCTGGAATAATTATCTCATATTTTTCCATTTTGCAAATGTGACAAGAAAGATGTGTTTCATTTGGTTGTATTTAGCAAAGAAAACTAATATACGGTGAAAGAATGAGTTAAAGTGTTAAGCAAATTAAATCAATGAAGTGAGCATAATAGATATTTTTTAAAAGAAACACACAGTAAAATATGACACTATATCTTGATACCATTTTCTATTTCCACCATCCATCTTAGGTATTAAGACATCATGCAGCCTTCCACTGGTGGTGGCACAGTTGATAAATAACTCCTAAACTCTCTCTTTCAAACACGGTTTTCTTTATTGTGCAAAATAAAGCTGTGACTTTATTTTTAAGACTTTAAAAAAAAAAACAGTATTTGAAAATACAAAAATTGGGCAACATTTTATTTGTGTATACACATAAAACATTTTGATTGGAGCTCTTTAAGTGTACCACACGTCTCTTTTCAACTGGCAGTACTGGTGAATACACAATAGTTAATAGTCTTTCTTCAGCAATATACATGCCAAACTGTACCACTGATTTTCTTGGTAATTTTTTGTTTGTAATACTTTGCCATTACCAGATTGGTGGCTGTAGATCTTTCATTCTAAAGCATTATCACAAACGAAATGGAAAGCTGAGCGAGTTGATGAGGATGGTGGAGGACAGAAGTGCCTGGTGGACAGTGGTCCATGGGGTCATCGCAAAGAGTCGGAATCGACTGTGCGATTGAACAAAAAAAAAATTGAATACAAATATACATTTATTGAAGAACCAGTTTATATGTTCGGGGGGTGGGGGGAGATGTGATCTAAGCTTCCATAGGATTATATCATTCAGAATTTTTAGGTCCCATCTTTTGCATATTGATTTTGTAATAGAAGAAGATGAGGGTGTCGTCGTCATTCAACCCTGAAGGGGATGGTTATAGTCCAGAGGCAGAAAATGTTTGCTGCCTGCTGCCAGTGACTAGCAATTCAAACTTTTCTTCTAGGGGGAGTGGATTTATGGCCAACTAAGGACAAGTTTCTCTATAAAGTCTTTATCTTATAAAGCAAAACCAGAAATCATAATTATCACAGTGGAAAGGCTCCAAGCCAGAAGATTACTTTTGATGTTCCTTTCAGTCTGCAACTGAGTTTGAGAAGAAGGGGAGCTATGCTAGCTATTCCGGCACAAAAGAGGCTATTGGAGTTCAGGTCACATTTCAAAACTATATGCCTGCGCTATCTTAGTTATTTCCGGTTCTTTCAGATTGTGCCTCTGACTTCTCACCAGCACATTCTTGACTTCAAACCTGATCTTAGCAACAGGTGTGCAGGCAACAAATTATATGTTTGAATTCTACTATCACTGTTGCTATTCCCACACATCAGAATATAAGTTACTTTCAAAAAGTAATTAGTTGCCTCAATAGTGCCAAGGCCCCATTAGTTATCATTATAATGATAGTTCTTTTAAAGTAAACATTTCCTTTTTCTTTCTCAGAACAAATCAAAATAGTTACTGAACACATCTGAATTGTGCAGAACATAATAAGCACTTGAATTGTTTGATGTTTCCCCCATTTCTTCCAAAGAGATGCAAGCCAGTGAACTATAATTAAAAAGTAATAATTATACCACAAAAAGGAGTGAAGTTATCACTCAGTAAAGTGCAGTTGTAACAGAATGTGGTTATAATTTGGTTATTACAAAAAAAAGTTAATTGCATTTCGTTGTTTCTACCCAAGAATGTGTATATGCCTTCTCTTTCACGCTGCTTTCCTGCACAAAGAAAGATGAAAAACATTTTTTCAAGCCCAATAAGTTTAGTTGATTGGTCGGGGTTTTTTTTTTAAACAGAAATGGTGGACATTCAAACATTATATTCTATTCTGAAGTGTTATATTCCATCATCTCCATTCCAGTGTGATTTCCAAAAAAAAAAGATAGATCATAAGTACAAATAAATAATAATATAGTCAAAAATTCAAGGGTGAAATATTGTAATTTCTGTGTTCAGGTTCGGCAAAGACTCTTAACTGACTTGAAATATTTTTTTATTTATCTTAAGCCATTTTACGCTAATGCTTTGCAAAAAAAGAGGTGCTAATAAGCTGCTTTGTTGCTCTCAATCATTAACCAGCATAGTAGACCTGTGCAATATAGGAGTAAATAGACACTGGAACTATACATGACTACCTGGAGTAAGTCCTACTGAATTCAGCATGGCTTACTTACTCTTAGGCACAGGGTCAGAACCTTGAAGATGCTAATCATAGTTGCTGTGCATTGGGGAGTTAGTTATTATTATTTTAAAAAAATTGTTTTAAACTTTTGAATTCATATTATGAAGTTAGTTTAACAATCAGGTTTTTAAATGAAAATTATTTCTAGGTTTATCAGGGGCAACTTTTCATCTAGTAGGAAAATTTATTCCGTTCTATCTCGGGGAATATGAAAGGAAAGAGTGACGTTCCCAATGCTTTTTAGTCCACCTTATGTATGTATATAAATCAGTGGTGCCCAAACTAAGGCCCGTGGGCCGGGTGCGGCCCCCGATGCCAATTCATCCAACCCCCGAAGCCCTCATCGCTCCTGGAAGTGGAAGTAAAACGCAGCCATATGGTTAAGGCTCTTCTAGGTTAACCCTTCCTCCATACAGGCGCATTTTACTTCCACTTCCAGGAGCGACGAGGGCTTCGCGAGCCGGATGAATTGGCGTCGGGAGCCGCACTCAGCCCCTGGGCCTTCATGACCGGCTTCCTGAACCACATGATCGGCCCACGGCCCAAAAAGCTTTGGGCACCCCTGATATAAATACTCAATGAGGCACACAGTGCAACAGATTTGAGGAAATAGGAGGCCTTGGGTACGGTTTTAAATAAAATATTAATGTGGTTTGTTTTTTGGACTCCCTCTTAAATGACAGGATCTGGATAAAACTCAAGAGGAGATAAAGAAGCATCATGCGAACATCAGTGAACTGAAGAAAAACTTTATGGAATCTGTCCCTGAGCCCAGGCCGAGCGAATGGGACAAGCGCCTCTCCACGCATTCCCCCTTCCGGACGCTTAATATTAACGGACAGATCCCAGCAGGAGTTGAAGGAGTGAGTATTTCTCATAGCATGGAAATTGATGGTGGCTTGACTTTGCCCTCCTGAGTGAAACTAAATTTTACCGGTAGTTCTCCAAGGTTAAAGTGACTTTAAATTATTATTTTTAAAAAAAGATGAAGCAAGAGCATGGTTGGCTCAGCCTTCATTCTGAATATATATATTGAATGGGATAATTTTCCATAGCCTACAGTTTTCGAACCTGAAAATGCCTGTGATTTAAATGTCATAACACAACAGCTCTATTGAGATCATTTTTAGCAAGTTGGATCCAGCTTAGATGATAATCCATTATAATCTGTGGGTCTATGTGTCAACCGTCCGTTATTATTGTCACAGGGCAACTGCCCTAATGCCCCATTTACAACCCTCAGTGTTATTAATAAAAAATAGCTGAATGTGTTTCTGATGTAAATATCAAACTTAAAATTAAATTTTGCTCTTTAATTGTAGTTACAATCAGGTTGGATCCAATGTGCAGTGCTACAGGGGGTCTACTTGTTATAGTACTATATGAAAACTATTAAACAAGCATGTGGAACTGTACGAGCAACCTTTTCCCATTTGTTCTTGGTTTTTTGAGATCCAAGCCAGAATTTTCAATGCAAAGTTAAATAACACAAATGCTTATATGATTTTGTTAGTTCTAACAGAAAGAAATGATGCTTCTAACTTAATATTCAAAGCATCTGGTATTTTTAATATTGAAGAATCATTCTCTGTGTAGAAATTGTACTGTGTAATTAGTTAGTCAGGAGAACTCGTGGTGGGATTTGTTTTCATGGAAAAAACAGAGTAATGAATCGTTGTTAATGACAATGAAACTGCATCCGAAAAGGTTTCTTGTTGGCTAATGGAGTTTGGATTTAAGGCTCCATTTCTGCAGAATGTTATTGATTAAATTCACCAAGTACTGCTTACTTCTGAGTCTTGATGGTTGAACAAAGGGAAATATTTGTATGTTCCCTAATGTAACTAGTTGTTGTGACTTGAGGGAAGTATTTTTTGTTTTGTTTTAAAATTTTAAATACTTTGATGGCAATAGTATTTGAGGTCAGACTTGAAACACATTTATTCATTTCTCAGATACATTCTCTCCCCTCCCCCCCACCTGTGCAAATGTTGCTTCACAAATTGGCAGAACTTCTCAGTAACACCAATTAACAACTGTAATAAGGGGGATCCCTTGGCATCTCACCTGTCACACTAGTGCAGGGGTTGCCAAACTTTTCATGCCACAGGCCAGTCACATGGTTCCTCCCACCGTAAAATGCATCCACGGCTGTCGTAAATGTGTTTACGACTGCCGTGGTTGCATTTATGGCAGCATTTTGTGCATGTGTGGGTGCATTTTACTTCCACTCCCAGGAGTGGTGAGGGCAGTGTGGGCCGGATGATTTGGCACCATGTCCTGGGTCCTGCCCATGGACTGTAGTTTGGGACCCCCCTCGCACTAGTGCCTTATGCATAAAGAGAAATGCACTATAATTAGCAGTCATTGGATGCTATGCATTTTATTTAACTGTTCCAGTGATCTTCGTGTGCTGTAAATTGAGGTGTTATTACCATTGCTGTATCACAATTCAACTGAACTTTCCATACTTTGTACACGTCTAGGTCAAGAAAACCACATTTCAGTCCTGTGAGAGACAGGTTGGTGGGCCAGAGGTAAAGCTGCTGTTTCGACATTTGCTTATGAGGCAGACTTTTGCTATTGTAATGGCACTGAGCAAAAAACAATTAACAGCAGCTGCTGAGTGGCATTTTTATTTTGCTGCTTTTATAAGCAATTCCATCTCTCACAGCCCCTCTAATCTAATACCTTTAACGGATGTGCACCGCTGCGAGCTTTTGCAGCTTCCTCGTAGCTTTTTTTAAAGTGCATGGCCAGTTGACAAAGTTGCATGAAGATGTTGCCATGTCTATATGGAACGAAAGAGCAATGATGAAAGTTTAACTCTACCCTGTTTTTTTATGTTGTCTTCCTCTCTTTTCTTGTTTTGTTTTAACTCTCATGTTACTCTATCATCCTTCTTCTTCTTTTTCTTCTTCTTTTTTGCTGTCCAGTCCCCCAGCTACTTCCTTCCAAAGGCCCATGACTTAGGGGTGTGCAAAGACCCTGTCCCAATATACCAGAAGGATAAGGAAAGACTGGCGCATCTGAGAGACCTTAGAGCCAAATTTTTCCTTTCCTAGATATAGCTCATTATCATACACTGAATTTTTTTTTAAAAAAAATCTTTTTAACTAATTGAAGTAAAAATATTCTCACAGATTTTCCACATTCCGTTCACTTTTCACATAGAACCTGCAATATTGTTTCACATTCCTTACACAGTGGTAAAGAAAATGTTGAACTAAACTATATTCTTTGTAATGTTACTAATAAAAATGTTTTTCATGATGCTAAACATTTTGCATCCAAACATAATTTTCAATGGAAATTTTGATACTATCTTCCATGGCAATAACTTCTACAAAATTCAGATAATTGTATTTTTGCTAAAATTTAAGTTTTAAACCTAACAAAGAATGCCATTTTGAAGATCAGTATAACATAGGAAATTACAGCTTTTTTATATAAGAATATTTCTCTTTGTAATGCAAGATTACCATTTACGTGTGATACAATAACTTTAATTATTTGCCATAGTTTTGATTCTTAAAGCACATAGACAAAGTTAATATGGGATTCTACATAGAAAAATATGGCAAACTAAGAAATTTTACTAAGACAGAAAGTAATTTGTTTTTCTATACCATTCAGTCCCCATGCACAGACTGATTAGAGAAATATGTTGTTGAATGCATCAGCAGCACATGCCTTGACTCTCGTTCACTCTACAGCAATGCTTGTTACTCTTGTCCTTGCACATCCCCAAGTATCATTTTGAACACTTTCCATCTGTCATTTTGTTCATCTCTCTGTCTTTCTTGATCTTCTACCACCAAAGCAGACACAGGAACACCCTTTGTTAGTGCAGTATGAAGAAAACATGGCACCTGCTGAGGGAACTTTGCTCCAGCAAGTGAATGAAGAAATCCAGGCAAAGATTTCTATCTTAATTCCTGAGGAGCAGAAATCACTCAAAGTGTGTCATCTGTACTCTAGAGTTTTCCCTTCTTCTCGCATTCCTTTTATGATGTCCTTTTTGGTTATACTTGCACTGACTCTGTGGTGGCTCGTTTTTCTGTGATTTTGAAAACGGAGGGATTTATCTGAAACGACGTCAAGCTTGTCAACGCTTGGCTGAAACTCTATAGTTCAGTCTTCTGGGGAGTCTTTTTGAACCTTTGAAACTCCTTTGTAAACAATTCCTCTTACTCTTGTTCAGAAGATACAGTAGTTTAAAAGAGGTACAATGGATCATCAGGCAAGCTGAACAAGGACGCCTGCTGAGGTTTTGCAGTTAGTAAATAACACCAAACTTGGTCAAGAATATACACGGTCAGGAAATGCCTAAGTTTTGTCTTCGTGCGCTCAGTATGTGTCTCTGTTTCATATTTAAGCTTTGAATTGACTTGTTGAAAGAAAAAAGGTGATTATTTTCTTAAAGTCCTCTCTTTATCTTGTGGTACTCTGACAATGGAGATAAAAAGTGGAGTTAATTTGCACATTCTGTCTTAAAGCCATTGAACAGTTGGTTTATTATGGCATTTATTCTAAGGGAGCAAAAGAAGCTTGTAACTGCCATCTATAATTAAACAATTCTTCAAGAATGATATAGTGGCATTTGGTTGTGTGGCATAGTACAGAGAACTGGGTTAAACCCTTTAATGTATTTTGTATCTCACTAGTCTTTTCACACATCAAACGTAAAGACCTTTGTTGGAGAATTTTGTCCTGCTTAACTTGATAGGACAAATCCAAATGCTGGAGGCAGCCTTCATAAGACATAATGCGGGTCATATCAGAGTTTGCCTCTGCTCAACGTGGATGATGAAGGTGGCATTTTATTTCTCCTGTTGTGTGTACAAAACAATATACCTGATATGCATCTGTTACCTTTCTTGTCTGTATTCCACAAGATGAAAAGATTATACTTTCTGGTATCTCTCTGATGTGGCAGTTGGATTGTCGAACACCAGTTACTTATTAGAAACAATGCTTTTTAACTGCTAGCATAGGTTAGTCTCTTATGAAAATTACAGTTTTCATATGTTCTACCGTATTTACTGAATTGCTTCTTTTTTTACTGGCAATAGCTATATGTCTGAAAGTAACATATTTGTAAGTATGTATCTTATTTGTATGTTCATTTTCATAGCATTTGCTCTTAAGTTGATGTAAACATTTGTTTAGAATGTAACCCCTAACTATTTACTAATTATGTTTGTTTAACCACTTGCATGTTGTTTGACTTTTGCTGCACCTGTTTATAAATGTGTGGGTAGTTATTGCGTACCTATTCGATTTATATTGTTTAAAGTTTGGTCCTGCAGTCATGGAAGGAACATAAACCATGGAATATGTTGAGAAGTTTTGTGAACACACAAGTGCCCAGTTGAGCTAAGAAGTTTGAATTCTGAGGTCTGGAGGACAGTGTAGATTAAAACTCACTTGATAGAGTGGCCAAGCAGCTTATTAACAGAATGACCGTGTTAAAGAGAAATAAGCCAGAAGTATTTCCCTAGTAAAAAATAATGTGCCTGTTCTTTGACATGACTTTGTAGACAGAATACGCCTTTGGGAAATCATGTTTGTTTATATCTGAATGTAAATATGCACAGGAAAAAATGGAAGGGAAGGGAAATGGCACTGAAGCTTACGTGTATTTATTTCTATCTGTGGCAAAAGTGAATAATAAATTAATTCTCCTGTATTGTTTTGTGCAGATGTAAAAATGGAGATAAACAGCTGTTTCCTGAAATTTCAATGAGGGGAAAAACCAGTTTAGCCCTTGATAGATTACTTTAAAAGCCATAAAAAGTCAATGAATTTTGCTTGAACTGTGTAGGTGATCTCATGACAAACTTAGATTGCTTTAGTCATTTTTTGATCTATGTAGTTTGCTGCTGGGGACTCATCAATGCATACATTGCCTGCAAGCATCTCCTTTTGAGTTTAATATTTTGTACTGTGATACATAGAACATTCTTTTTACAGTTGGGGAGTGCCTTTGCCAATTGGTTTTGAATAATAAAGGCTTATAAGGAGGATAAACTAAAGAAGGTTTTTGTCCATAGAGATCTTGGTCATGTAAAAACAGTTTAAGTTTATGTGTTCTAGTGGTCTACCACTATCTGTATGGATTACAAGCACTGGAGAGAGCAAACGAGATAGCTTAGAACACTTGGGATCCCATGGTCAATAACTATGCTCTTCCTGTGGATTACTGTGGAGGGCCAGCTGCAGAAACAAGGAACACTGAAGAACGTGGGGGTTGGGGAAACATGAGTAAGTGATGGTTTGGATTGGAAACAAGAGGGTGAGAATTTCTGAAAATGTTTCTCTCTGCTCATTGATTCCACTTTGACTTCTTTGTCATTGAAAAATTGTTATCAACTGACAGGAGAGAACTAATGGATCCAAGTTAGGGGGGTTCATGTAGCAATCTTACCATTTCTTAGTTGCTCTGTGGAATTTAAAATGCTATTTTCTACTGAATATATCCCAATGGGCAATAAAATAGATAGAGATGATGGCTTGAACATAGATAGCAGACAACACTGAAAAGTTGAAATCTTGTTGCACAAATGGTATACCTTTTGAAACAAATTGCCATGGGTTAAGAGATCTCTGTAGACATTATGCATTGCACACCGACTCATGTGACTTGGCATGCAACAGGCAATGTCTGTAAAGATTCCCTAATGTACAGCAATTTGCTTCTAAACAGTTCTGATGTTTGCATAACTGCCCAACAGAATTTCAGTCACTGAATATTACCAAATACAAGTACAGTAAAACACTGGATAACGATTGGATCGGATAACGCTAAAATTGCATAACGTTAAGTAATCTGGGGAGGAGAATTGGAACAAATAACGTTAAGGTCCTATGGGATGGATTAGATAACAACCGCTAAAGCCTGTGTGGTTACAATGTATTTCTATGGAGCTTTAAGGTTATCCGATCCATCCCATAGGATTTTAACATGGATCGGATAACACTAAAAATCAGATAACACCAAGACTTGTGGAACCAAGTTTTACCGTTATCCAGTGTTTTACTGTAGCTCATTTTAGAGGATTCTCATTGATGGTTATTGTGCTTCAGTTACACGAAAACCCCATGGACAATACCAAAAGGCTAAACGATAGGACAAAAAATTAGCCCCTCAGGTCAGAAGGTGTCCAACATGCTGCTGGGGAAGAGAGGGGGTCAGTTCCTAGCAGCCCCAGAAAGAAAGAGTGAAGCGACTGGGCCAATGCAAAAAGGACATTCAGCTGTGGATGGATCTGATAGTGAAAGGAAAGCCCGATGCTGTAAGGAACAATATTGCATAGGAACCTGGAATGTAAGATCTGTGAATCAAGGCAAGCTGGACGTGGTCAAAATGAGATGGAAAGAATGAGCATTGATATCTTGGGAAGCAGTGAACTAAAGTGGACAGGGATGGGTGGATTTAACTCAGGGGAGCCACTACTGTGGGCAAGAATCTCTTTGAAGAAATGGAGTGGCCCTTATAGTCAATAAAAGAGTGAGGAAAGCAGTAATAGGATACAATCTTTAAAATGGCAGGATGGTCTCAGTCCAATCTCAAGGCAAACCATTCAACATCACAGTAATCCAAGTCTGTGCCCCAACCACTGATGCAGAAGAGGCTGAGGTCAACCAGTTCTATGGAGATCTACAGCACCTTCTAGAACTGACAACAAAAATCAATGTATTTGTCATCATAGGAGATTGGAATGTCAAAGTAGGAAGTCAAAAGGTAATAGGAATAACAGTGAAGTTTGGCCTTGGAGTACAAAATGAAGCAGGGCAAAGGCTAATAGAATTTTGCCAGGCGAATGCACTGGTCATACCAAACACCCTCTTCCAACAACCCAAGAGGCAACTCTACACTTGGACATCACCAGATTCCCAACATCAAAATCAGATTGATTACATACTCTGCAGCCAAAGATGGAGAAGCTCTATAGAGCTAGCAAAGATGAGACCTGGAGCAGACTGTGGCTCGGATCACACGCTACTGATTGCCAAATTCAGGCTTAGAATGAAGAAAGTAGGGAAAACAATTAGGCCACTCAGGTATAACCTAGACAACATTCCTCACAAATATATAGTGGAGATGAAGAATAGATTTAAGGTACTGTATTAGACTTGAAGGACAGAGCGCCTGAAGAATTATAGGCGGAGGTTCATAACATCATATAGGAGACTGCAATTAGAACCATCCCAAAGAAAAAGAAATGCAAGAAAGTGAAGTGGTTGTTGTATGAGACCCTTCAAATAGCTGAAGAAAGAAGGAAAACAAAGGTGAAAGAGAAAGATTCACTCAGCTGAATGCAGACTTCCAAAGAACAGCAAGGAGAGATAAGGAGGCCTTCTTAAATGAACAGTGCAAAATAATAGAAGAAAACAACAGAAGGGGAAGGACTAGAGATCTCTTCAAGAAAATTGGGGAAATTAAGGGAACGTATCAAGCAAAAATGGCCATGATAAAGGACAAAAACAGTAGGGACCTAACAGATTCAGAAGATATATGGGGGGAAATGGTTAGAATACACTGAAGAACTCTACAAAAAGGATCACAATGTCCCTGACAACTAAAATGGTGTGATCACTGGCCTAGAACCATACATCCTGGAGTGCAAAGTCAAGTGGGCACTAGAAAGTGCTACTAACAACAAAGCCAGTGGAGATGATAGTTGAGCTATTTAAAGCCCTATCCAGCTGTACTGATCTGTAATGTATGGCTGTGAGAGTTGGACCCTAAGGAAGGCCGAGCGCAGAAGAATAGACGCCTTCAAACTCTGTGGTGCTTGAGGAGACTCTTGAGAGTCCCCTGGACTGCGAGGAGATCAAATCAGTCCATCCTAAAGGAAATCAACCCTGATTTCTCCTTGGAAGGACAAATACTGAAGTTGAAGTTCAAGTACTTTGGCCACCAAATGAAAAGAGAGGACTCAGTTAAGAAGGCCTTGATGCTAGGAAAGATCTAAGGCAAAAGGAGAAGGGAACAGCAATGGATGTGGTGGCTGGATGGCATAATTGACACAGTGGTTGTAGATCTGGCCAGGCTGCAGAAGATGGCAGATGACAGAGGAACCTGGCATGCAGGTGCTCCATGGGGTCGCAAAGGGTCAGACTCGAGTGTGCAACTGAACAACAACAACATTGCTGGTTATGAGGTCATGATTTTTACCACTGTTGTTGCTGTACCGCATCCTTCTAGTAGAGTTGTCCAAAGTGGTTCATGTTATTTCATGGAGCCCTTGGCCACTTATTTATTGAGCACAGAAGACAAAGTGGCTTTCATCTTCCTCAGTATGAATGCTGTGAGTTCTGTCTCACTTGCTATATAAAACCTGTGAGTTTTATCATGTTCAGATTTGGAATGAGCATAATCAGTGCTAAAACAATCCTTGTGGACTGCAGTAGACCAGACGAGGGGCATTTGAGGCTTATTAACTGAGAGGCAATAAGTGTGTCAATCCCGAAAAGATACAATATACCATGGTAGCTTATCTGTCTTAAGAAATCACTTTTGGTTGGTTTTATATAGTGATTGTAAAAGAGCACGTGCATGTTATAAAGATGTGCTATATCCCATCCCTTATTTAAGTCTTATATGATTTAGGACCAAATGTAAATAAAACTACCAAACAGCATTGCCAAAGTACTGAAATTATCATATAAAGCTCTTGTACACTCATTCTTAATCAGATGGCTGGTAACAAGGAAAAGTTCCTACTTAGTTGTAGCATTCTACCTTGCAGTTCTAATGAGAGATGCATGAACAAGTGATAACTTTATTAGACTTATTTTAAAAAATCAAACAGTCACTTTCTCCCACATTTGTATTATGTAAGGACAACACTGCTTTCTTTGTTGTTTACTAATAAGATATGTTTGCTTACTTCTTTGGCTTTTACTAGGGAATACACTGAAAACATGAGCCTAATTTGGTAATTCAGAAAGTCGCCTGTGGGACCTTTTTTGGCTTATGTATAAATCCAAATCTCCTTTCCGAAACCCATTATTTCTGCTTTTTAAAAATTTATAGTTGAATGTAACTTTATATATGTCAGAATTCAGTGATATTTTCAGGCATAGTAGTTCATTACAGATTACATCAATCAAACTGACTACATCTATATAACTAGTAACTGCTATCATAGAATCTGCTCTTCTACAAAGGTGGGAAATGAAATTAGTATTATGTAAGTTTTTGCTACATGTTTTTTCATATTTAGTGAATTAGTATAGTATGATGCAGTTGTGTTTTTCAATAGATCATAAATATTCAGATAATTTTATTATAAAACATTCCAAATGATTTAGCATTTTTAAAGTTAAAGTTAACATAAAACCAACATGAAGTTAATGCCATCCCAAAATTGTTCCAGTATCTATTTGATTACTTGTTTGCAAATCTGTAAAAAATGTGTTCTTCTTCGTGGTCCCTGTGAATCACACAGATGGGTTTCATGCATACACGAATCAACGCTCAGACATTGCAAAGCTTGTAGTAGCTGTTAATGGCCTTTGCCCTACTACACATGACCATGCGCCAAATGGCTACTCCTCTCGCTTTTAATCTTTCCGCGTCAATGAAGATTGCTCTTTCAGACATCTCTGTCATTAATTAGGGGTTTTGGTTTTTATGACATTTATCTTGCCTGAAAAGACTTTAGAAATTTTCAAGTTTTTCTGTTTTATGGGCCCAACACTCTTTAGACTGCGTTAACAAGATACCACTGACAGATGGACATGATAAATACTTGTTCTGTCTAGGAGACATCAAACACAGACTTGTAAACATCAGATTGAACTCAAAACACTGCCAGGTTCTGTGTGGCAGCATGTAAGATCAGAAGGACAATCCTGGCAGGACCTTCAGCTAAATAAACTATTAGCTCAACACCCTAGGCTTAGTAATAGTTGTTACGTTATTGATCTTATGTCCTAAGTTTACTACTACTTAACTCTGAGCACAAATGCTCCTTTTTAAACACCATCATTTTAACTTCTGTCTCTTGATAGATTTTAATTACATACCCCCATTTTCGTTTCTGTTTCTTTTGCTGTTCTATGCTTGTCTTGGACCGTAATAAAGATTTGATCTTTTATCAGACTTGTAAACATTGTAAAATTTTCACAAACAATAAAGAATAGACAATCACGCTTAAGATTGTGGGAGAAGTTTTTACAAATATCACCACTAGAGTTGCCATAATTCTGTCCCACAAAACTGGGACAGAAGTATGCTTGACAAAAATGGGCAGGTTATCTACAAAATAGTCTTCTTTAACAAACAATATAATGATATAAAACACTTTCACATTAAATATATCAATACGTAAATGAATTTATTTACAATTGTTAATTACTATAAGATGATTTCTTGTACTTCTGAGAAGTCACATTGCAGTCAAATCTTATCATCCTCAGTTCCAGGAAACACACTGGTCACACCTATTTGGCGGTGGTGTGAGGCGAAGACGTTAAGATTTGTCTCCAGGTAAACTCCAACTCCAATGTGGCAGGAAATCACTCTTTTGATGGTGAGAGTTTGAATTTATTTTAATGGTGTGTTACAATACACAGTCAGTAAGTTTTAAAAATCCGGGAATTTAACATGATTTTTATTGAACTGGCCGGGACAATTTTCCGACCTTGACGATTTTTCTGGCAGTCCTGGTTTTCCTGGACGTATGGCAAACCTAATCACCACAAATGGAGCAAGTTTCAGATGTAACAACAGAAACTTCAGAAAAGACTGATACTACTACACCTTCAACCATACCACCAGTGAAAATAACTGACTAGAAAACTAAGATGACAAAAAAACCCTGTAAAAATAAAGAGAACTGAGTTGACACTGCAGCTTCAAAAAAGAGTACACGCATCAGAGTACATGCATATTGCATCAGACAACACCACTGCTGTTTGTTGTTATGTGAGTGAGCAGGGTGGCACACATTGTGGTGTTTAGAGAGATATGTGTTCCTGATAGCAGTGCATTGCTTTTCTTAGAGGTGTGCCCATTCAGGACATTTTTAGAGCAGCGACATGGTTGCATTCTTCAACTTTTATTCACCACTACAGAATTGATACTAGAGTGAAGAATGATGCTCGGTTTGGTCATGCCATAATGTTTGATGTTCTACATCAGTTCTCCAGTTAATGTTTCATGTTTATGCATTACAGTTATTTTCTTCTTTCTGCGTTACTTTTTTCAATTTTATGCATTAAAGCTGTTTTCTTGTTTCTGCAGTTCTTCTTTGCTTCCTCTTTTACCCCATCGGGTGTCAAGGAAGATGCAAGGTTCTTGTCCTGGCACTTCTACTGGCCTCTGGTGTTCTTGTAATATTTCTTCGATGTTATCTCTCCAACTTCCTCCTCTGGGTCTGCCCTCGTGGTCTTTGCCCTTTTCATCTTTCCACTTATGCCTTGTAAGGAAGGGAATTCCAAGATATTCTCTCCAAATGGGCCAACAGTTTTATTTGTTGTCTCTGTATGGAGTGCAAGATTGGTTCTGTTCCAATTCTTTCCCTTATAACATCATTCCTGTCCTGATTGCTATTGCCTTGTGTTGCAAGAGCAGAGCAATATTTGGTTTGCCTTACTGCACTGTATCTTAATCTCTTCATCCAAGTTGCCGTTTCCAGGAAATGTTCATAGATATTTGAACTCTTCCACTTGTTTTATCTTTTTATTATGATATTTAAGGTGTTTCTGCACTTTGTTGTTCAGTCGCACAGTCGATTCTGACCCTTTGCAACCGCATGGACCATTGCCCGCCAGGCACCTCTGTTGTCCTCCACCATCCTCCTCAACCCACCCAGCTCTGTGCCCACTGCGTCCACATTTCTGCACTAATGTTTTCCTTTTTTGTGTGTGTGTGACATCCCATCTTCCAGGAAGTGAGCTTGGGACTCACCCGTTTATGTGATTCACAGGGACCACAAAGAAGAAAAGCGGATTGCAACCTGTAAGTGTTGTTCTTCAAGTGGTCACCTGTGAAGTCACACAACCCACCCTACCTCCCCTCTGTCACACCTCTGGAAGTTTTGCTGGTAAAGTAATAGCCGTTTGGTGTGCTGTTATGCACAGAAGGGTGGGAGCCACTAACAGCTTTGCCATGTCCGAGAGTTGAACCACGCAAGCATGAAACCTATTTGTATGACTTCACAGGTGACCATTTGAAGAACAACATTTACAGGTAAGTTAACCTGCTTTTTTTAGTGTTGCTATCAGTCTTTTTTGTGAGTGTCTTTTAGTCCATTCGGCTAACTCTACTGGAAATGCATTTAACTTTTTCCACATTTTTGTTTAAAGTTATAATTATTCCCTTTTTAAAATGGACTGCATGGTTTATTAAGAGAGACAAATCCATCTGGGTAATCCATTGTATTATCAATTTTAAAATCTACCCAAAACTTCTAGATTTACTTCTGAATGAATGGTAAATAAATTAATGATCGCTGTTGCAGTTACGTTTTGAAAGCCAATATTTTATTTTTTCTTTTAAAATGGAAGAATATGAACCTGGGTTAAAATAAAATATTAATTTTATGCTTCATAGTAATATTTGATCAAGTACTTTGACAGCTCTTTTGAGATGGGATGCTTTTCATCCGTTGCTCTAGGAAATTCTTGCTGGTGAGTGGACCATAATTATGACATTCATACTTGCACTTTTAAGCACTTGTTAAGTGTGTCCTGCTTTCGGACAGTTTCAGTATTGGGGATATCCCAATATTGCACAGCATGCACTAGATTGGAAATGTTTTTAAAGTAGATTTTTAATATTCTTGCTGTGTTGTTTTTTGTTTAAGATTTTTTTCAGCTAGGATATAACGCACCCTCACACTGCTGCCTTCTACAGGGTTTCTGCTGGAAGGTTTTCAAATTTGGGTATAATTAAAATGTGTATGATTAGTCAAGGCCATTTTAGGTGCTTTACTTTTAAATTAATTATACAGTACTATAAAGCAGAATCTTTTTGTTTTATGTAGTATTACTTTATCATGGTTTGTATGGTTTATACTAGTCCTACTTTTTAATATGCTCTTTCCTTGATTTGAAGGCCCACCAATAATTGCTTTTTGTTCATTATTATTATTATTATTATTATTATTATTATTATTATTATTATTATTATTATTATTATTATTATTATTATTATTATTAAAGATTTGTATGCCGCTCTTCTTGCCAAAGCAACTCAGAACGGCTAGCAATGTTACAACAGTGCTATAATCTCAAATATAAATACGACATAATATAAATAATACAATCAGTAAAACACAATACAAAAATTCAAGTAGCAAAGCCCAAAACAGACAAACCCACAATGTCTCTGACAGAGCAGTATCGAAGACTATTTCATAGAAACAAAAATAGCCTACAGGTGTGTTTTGAACGAAGCAGCCAGTGAATCCGGAAGCCCTTTCCCAACCCAGGAATGGTTCTAGCTCAGGATAGGTCATTTTTAATATTAACCAAAATCCTGTCGGTATTCACAATTTAGGCATACCTAAGTTGGCAGCTGTTAATGGTAGCTAATTGCCAAGATACCAGGGCTCCTTTGGGTCGTACAGCCAGGCGCATGGCCAAGCATGGATTAAAACATGTCCCAACAACTCATTAATTAGACAAAGTATGTCGTATAAATTTATTCAAACATGATCAGGATTCTTGCCATTGGTAGGCTAGTTGTTTGACATTGCTTAATTGTCAGCAGCCTGTGGCTTTCAAAGGTATCATGTGCATTTTGGAGAAACGCAGTGACATTTTTGGTGGGCTATGTAAAAAACCAGTAGTGTGAGATGTGTACATAATAGATCTTGTGTTTTCAGCATCTAAAAGCGGAAAGTCCTTCTTTCATTTGACTAATTTTAGTGTTTGGAGCCTTTTGTGTCCCAGTGGTTTAAATCCTGTTGCGTAATATCCTTGGTTAACTCTAGATTGCAAAATTAATATTGGACATTTTGCCAAGGCAGAACTACTGTTCACACACACACATTCACTCAAAACAGGAAATGTGTAACTCACTGCACAATTGAATTGGGCCATTCTCATTGCCTTGTTGGAACATGAGACCCATTTACTCAAGTACAATGATACATTGTGCCTAGACAAAAAAGATTCTATCCATTGTCTTTTACTGAATCTAGTTCATTAGGACTGAATACTTTCAGTTCAAGTACCAATACACTTGTGTTGGTATAAAAAGGAGATGCGAATGTTTGGTCCACAAATGCAAAAAGATTGACTGCAGTCCCTTGAGACTGTGAAAGTGTAAATGGCATCTCTGGGCATAAATGGAAGCTACTACCTTCCCACTAGTTAGTCTTAAGCTAAACTTTTTAATTGAAATGAACTAAACCATCATGGATATCACACCTTTCTTGCTTTTGAACTGCTAAGTTGGCAGGAGCTGGGACAGAGACAGGAATTCACTCCGTCGTGCAGTACTCAGGAATTGAACTCTGACCTTCCAGTTGTTGAATTCAGTGCCTTAACCACTTGAGTCTCCACAGTCCCATCACACCTTAGACAGTATGAATAATGTCCCAAAATTCAGTGAGTTTTGTTTAACCTTTAGTTCTTTGTTTAAGAAATGGGCAACTGCTGGTATAAAAATAAAATAAACTATATACACCAAAGACAAAACAGAAGAGTAAATGGCATCTCAGAGAAGCTGACAATTAGCTGCTTTAATCAGGCATTAAGAATAAATTTGCCAAATGATTTTATCAGGCTTTGTCTCCTAGTTTTCCAAGGTCCAGCTATTGGAAAAAAATTGCTTCATCACTGGATATTTTAAAATCATGCAGTTAGAACACAAGAAACATACAAATTCTTATATTATTTCAAAGAGAAATAAGCTTCCCGTCCCTTCCCATGAAGTCAGTTTGTTCATTTTATGGCTGATTTAACCATGAAAGCCAGTCCATTAGCAAATTTCCACATTTGTTCCCAAAAAGCCTGTCTACTTAGCTAAAGATTCAGAGTGAGAATTAGACTTAGACCCCATATTATTGAAACACAGGGGGCTGGCACCTTGAGATGGAAATGACTACCGGTATTGGTTAGAGCAGGGGTGCCCAAACTACAGCCCGGGGGCCAAGTTCAGCCCCCAACGCCAATTCATCCGGCCCCCGAACCCCTCGTCGCTCCTGGAAGCGGAAGTAAATTGCGCCTGTACGGGCGCATTTTACTTCTGCTTCCAGGAGTGATGAGGGTTTTGGGGGCCGGATGAATTGGTGTAGCCCCCGGGCCTTAGTGACCGGCTCCCTGAACCACATGATCGGCCCGCGGCCCAAAAGGTTTGGGCACCCCTGGGTTAGAGACTTAGTATTGTAGAACCAAGAGAGAGAAAAGTTGTAGTATAGCACACACGACTTTACCTTTACAACCTTACCTTTAGTACAGGAAAGTGCTATGTGGAAAACCCACCCTCCTAACATGAATGACATGCTTTTGTATTAAAACTTGAGGATATACATTACCCAGAGGTGGAGCAGCACTGCTTGTCAATGACAGGTTTTACAATTTGCTGTTCATTTTCTAGTTTGGTTGTTAGTCGTGTGATTTAGTTATAGGCCAGTGTTCTTTTCTCTGGCTCAGTTAGCGCAAGATAAATGACACATCTGTTGCAGGCTGCTTCTAATTAACGTGCTCCTGCATAGATTTTGGGCCACACATGACTTGCCTACAGTGACACAGAATCATGTGCAACTTAAGTATGGAGACTTCAATTAAAGACAGTGGTACTGTCAGCGAAGATGTGACAGATCATGTCTATACTGGAAATCTCATTTCAAAGGTCTGTCTCCTAATGTGCTCTTTGATTTATGTATCATTAAAAATAAAATAATATTATTGGAGAGCCCATAACATAAAATGGTTATTTTTGTGATTTTTTTAAAATTTAGTAAGCAGATTGGCAAATGAAACAAAACAACAACAAACAAACAGGGCAACCCACGCACAGACGTTTTATGCTGTTTATTGATTCTGAGCCACCTTGAAGTCTTTCAGCCAAAATGCCTGCATTCTAAATAAACGTATGGAATAAAGTTATCTGAGTCCAATAGTATTTATTCCCAAGTAAGTGTACATAGGGTGTAAATATAGCCCTTCTCCTTGCAAATAATAGCCAGGAAGAGAACATGCTAATTTTTAGTTGGCATAGTGTTAACCGGTGATTCTGAAATGTAATAGTTGTTCCTAAGTAACAATGAGACACGGGTCCCGTCCCCCTCATGTGTAGGCTCCCTACTTGCATGTCTTTGCGTTTTCCATGCACATTTGCAAACAGGAGAGATGCAATGACCTATACCCATGATGGTGAACCTTGGCACTCCAGGTGTTCTTGGACTTCAAATGCCAAAAGCCTAAGTCAACACTCCTGCTGATCAGGGCTTCTGGGAATTGAAGTTCAAGAACAGCTGGAGTGCTGAGGTTCGCCATCACTGACCTATGCTATCCATATCAGAAAACAAAAATCGTTTTGTAATTTAGACAAAATAATTTATCTTAAAGTTTTTCTCATTGTTCATTTAATAAGGCAAAGTGTAAGGACCACTGTTAATTAAATTGCTTGCTTGTACCAATTAATAATAATAAATCCATTATTACTGAAGTCCAAACTTTGGATTAGTGGATCTCTTTGCATCTTCCCCTTTTTCCTTCTCAGTAGACAATTGGGGCAGGCCAGTATTGTGGATAATTTGATGGTCTTCTACATGTTTTTAACTCTTGTCTTTTCTTCTGTTGTCATTATCCCTTTCCTTCAAATTCTAGCTAGAAAGGCTCGCAGAGATGTATGAAGACCTAGTTGAGAACTTTCTATCAGGCGCGCGCGATGGAAGACAGAATAACTCTAGCCTTGATTAGATCCTCTTGCTTGGTTGGCCCCAGTCTTCCAAAGTATTTCAGGTGCTATGGACAGACTTCTTTCCTTTTAGGGAGATTGGATTACTTTGTTTTGCATGATCTTTATATTGTTACCGGTAAGCATTCTTACAGTAAAACTGCCAGGGGGTTTACCAGTTGAAAATCACAATATTTTGTGGTCAAATGAGATATTCAGATAAAAAGAATGCCATGGCAGATAGTCGGACCAGGAAGCTGACGTCTGGGATGGTTTCTTACTGATGCTATAGCATGATTTCTGAATTGGATAGAGATTTGGTTAGGATTCTTTTGGTTCCCCGTGTGTGTCGTCACGTGTTTTACAAAGACGTACTAGCTTTTGTAAAGTTATTTCTGTTCCAGTATGCAGATTGCTTGACCAACCAAGGCCGTTCCGATAGTTGTGCATATGAAGGTGTATCTTAATGCATTAGAACTTTGGCCACAAGAAAGACATTGTTGCTTCCAAAAGACATTTTGGTGAGAATCCAGATGAAATTTGGATCTATAAATTTTTTTGCCACAGTAATCAAGTTTTTATGTTTATCATTATTACTATTTATTATTTTAATATCCTTATGAAATTATGTTTTATTTTATTTTACCTTAATGAAGATTTGTTTTAAAGCAAGAAGTGTTCTTGTCAAGGAAAATGCGCTTTTGCCGTATTTCATTTTTGAAAGGAAGATTTCCTGATCCTGTGAAATATGTTATGCTCTTTAAGTGAGGTACAACTGTAGATTTAATACAAGTACAAAGATCTCCAGACACACCTTCTCCTTGTGAGAACTAAGCAAGATGTGGGGCTTCTTGGACTTAAAAGCAGCAGTAAAGTACAAAGGGGGGGGGGGGTTCCATTAACCCTTTTCGCCTATGCTATTTCCCCAAGTGTAAATGGCATCTCCCAAGCTGCTGTGAGTTGCTGGGCCCCCGGGGGGGGGGGATATAAGTACAGCTCTAGGTATCACTCTTTCTCTCTTGCCTCTGTGGCTAACTAAGAGCCTTAGAGAAAGTGCTTTGGAGCAGATTGAAACCTAAGATCCCATTTGGAGGCACCTTTTCAACCTTAAAAATTCCAACAGAGTCACGTCACATTAGCTTCATGCCAAAGTACGCGATGATTCATCAAAGACACAAGCGGTGGTTTTTTATTTTCTAGCCTCCAATAGCAGCATTTCCCCCCCTGCTGCCAGAAATAAACTAAAAGAGACACAGCCAGGGAGAGATTGAGTAGCTTCCTGTCCCCAGTTTGCCAGTATAGTAATTTCGTGTCAGAAATTATTCTGGCTTAAAAGGATTTTTGTGGAAGAAACTCCACTCAGGGAATTCCCAAATGAGGCATTTTTCATGTCCCCCAAGAGCTAGGACAGAGACGGGCGCTCAGTCCATCATGCAGTACCCGGGTTTTGAACTGCCGACTTGCCAGCCCGTCCAGCTAACAAGGCAAGCTTCTTAACCACTGAGCCACCTTCGCAGCTCCTGCCAGTGAAACAAGTGCTATCGGAGTACCGATTAGAGCTGCAAGGACCCCGTCCATATTCAATGGTAAACCTCTCTGGCAAAGAAGCAAATCCAGGCCGTTTGATCCTGTATTCAGAAAGTCTTCTTCATCTGTGCAGTGCTGTTGATTAACATGATGCCAGGCTACCTGTATATTCCCGTTTTGAAAGCACTTGGAGTGCTAATATTCAACTGCCAATCTGATCATTATAGTTGTTTGCGTAGGGGGCCATCCATGAGGTCTGTGCTAAACTTTGCTGCGTTCCTAACTTTTGCCTGGCCATTTTTGTGCATTCATTTCTTTTTAGAAAGTATGCGATTACCCCTTCCAAGCGGATGCCGATACAAAGGTGGCCGAGGGCGAAAGTAGGACCTCTCCTTTTGAGTTGGAGGTGTTGGAGCCCTCAGTGGGCTTTAGTGAGAGCCAAGTGTCCACGGCATGGGATGTTCAACAACCTCTGGGATCTGACCCTTCTCCCCAAAGCACCAGAGGGCAAGAGGAGGAGGAAGAAGAAGAAGAGGGTGCCGATGGTCTCCTTGAGAGCAAGGAGGGCCTGAGTTGTGAGAAGGGATTTTGCTCAGAGGTGGAAAAGGAGGCAATGCAGGCTGAGGTGGAAATCCATACAGTCCCCATTTCACCTCCAGTGCACCTCAGTAGCCAAGAGGAGGAAGGCAAAAAGAGAACAATCAAGCCATGTAGAGCAGCCATAGCTGGTGAAAGGCACATCTCCGGTACTGATCATGAGTTCCCTGCCCTCATTCGTTGCTTTCAGGTAGTAAATATAAACTCAGACTGTCTAATAATCTCTTTTGCAGTCTTCTCAGCTATATTTTCGGGAACCAGTCTACAAACACTGCAGCAAGCATATGGTACAAATCCACCCAGAAGAAGGACAGGCTGACGGCCTGAAATCATTTCTTGAATTAATCGGTTACATAATCTCCTACAGTCCGTACAAATTATTTTCCTCCTCTGTACCCCTTTTATATAACAATGGTGTTTCAATTAAAGAGACAAAAAATGAAAGATTTTCTCTTTATGCAAGCATAGTTTATTGCAAAGAAGGAGAAATACAGATTTAACAGGCATGAAGTAGAGCAGAGAATGCCTGCTGTGAACGTGCGGCTGGAAATATTGAACTAAAAGTAAACACCTCTTCTAGTTTTACACAGTTTTTCACCCCAATGGCAAAAAAAACCTTCAGGCCCATAGACCTTCAGGCCCATAGTCATGAGAGTCAGAAATCTCCATAGAAGAGACTTCCCACCTCACGAGTCCTATGTACACATGTTTGCCTGCTTCAGTGTTCTTCTGCTAAAATACTTTTAATATTTCATTGGGTGATGAGATCAAAACAATCAGATTTTGGGGGAAATGAAGGGAACACGTGTAACAGGAGGATAAGCCCCTGTGGTTCTTCTACTAACGTGTCTTTTTTTGGATTACTTTATCAGGTGGTGGAACCATTGATTTTTCTTTTTCTCTTACTCTTCAGGGTTAAATATCCATAATGATGAACTGATACTGATTTAATAGAAAAGATTGGACTGTACACATTTTACATTGCAAGGTTGCTTTCATTCTGTAGATTTCCTACATACTATGCATACACTCTTGCTATTAGTAAAAGTCCATAGTTATACATTAAATCCAGCTTATCCTTTTACCTAAGAATCAGATCCTGTACCTTAGTTTACACCAATAGTTATATTAGCTTTTTCAGAAAACTAGAAAAGTGCAGTTTTTTATTAGACACTAGTGTGAATCCTGTTGGCACAGCAGTGATCGTTGTCAGACATTAAAGGTCCCCCCCACCAAGGCTTCCCCATGTTAAAAGAGGTTCTTTGAGGGCCACTGTGGGACAGGAGAATAGAAACTTTTAAATAAAGATAAAAATCTGGATGATAGTATCTTCATCTGTCCACACACATGCTAACAAGATTTCAACTGGTATGGTTGAAACAAAGGGCATTCCTTAAGCCAGTGGTGCCCTAACTAGGGGCCAGGTGCAGCCCCCAGCGCCAATTCATCCAGCCCGTACGAGCGCGTTTTACTTCAGTTTCCAGGAATGACGAGGGCTTCGCGGGCCGGACGAATTGGCGCCGGGGGCCGCACCCAGGCCTTCGTGACTGGCTCCTTGAACCACATGATCAGCCCACAGCCCAAAAAGCTTGGGCACCCCTGCCTTAAGTGTAAGCAGCTTAATCTTTACAGAATGAGTCCATAGCGCTTCTATCAGATCAGTATCGGAATTGTTACTAGTAATAATATGTGCTGCAATAGGATGGTGCTAAATGTGCTTTGTTTCTAAAATCCTGTTTTGTAGCCACCTCTCGTGAAGACTCAGACCGTTACCATCTCTGACGTGTCCAGCTCTGTGAAGACTGAGATTCCAACTAAAGAAGTTCCAATAGTCCATACAGAGACCAAAACTATTACTTACGAAGCTGCACAGGTAGGATGTTGCTCCTTAGTCATGCAGTGTTTTATATAGATGCCATGGGGCTGGACCACAGCCCCAGGAGTGGGCGCATTTATGGCTGGTGTAAATGCACCCACTTCTGTGTTTACGTCAGCCGCAGGCGTCTTTGCACTTGCACGGGCACGTTTTATGGCTGATGTAAACACTCCTGCTTCTCCTTCCGGGTGCAGGGGAGACAATGGCGGGCTGATTGGAATGGCATCATGGGCCAGGGGTGGGCCACAGGTTGGGAACCCCTGTGCTACAAAGTAGTTTTGTTCATAAACTGTTTAAGATCTTTTGATTAAACTCATTTTACTTTAATAACTAGCTGCACTGAAAACCAGAAAAGTTGATTTCATCTATGGCCAATTCCAAAGATTATGAATGCTATGAAAAGTTCTAATATTTCACTAGTATTTTCTGTAACAATTCCATACTAAATGCATGAATATACACTTTAAACTGTTGATGAGCCGCGTATCTGGGAAGTCTGCTTGACTAAGTTATTGAAAAGAGTAACCGTGCTGAGTTTGCGGTCGGCACCGTTAGAGCCGGACACAACAGCCAGAAGCTGCTGTTTTAGGTACGCCAGAAGCGGTGGCCTTTGAGGATTTCTTTGGGCAGAAGAGAAATCTGGGCAGCTCTTGGATTCTTAATGAGTGGTTCCTTTTCTGCCTCAAGTTAGTTTAAGGGAGTCAACACAGATGCTGAGCATGGCCAGTGGCGTCTGTCTTCCCTCACTTCCCTGTGAGAGAGAAGGCTCTGGTAACCATATCTTCAAAACAACAGCTGAATGGCAACTCCCAACCTCAGTAATGGGCTTTAATTGAAGAAATAAGGACTTAAATCCTCCTGCAGCACCACCAGAAGGTGAGAAATTTAGTTTATTCAAACGTTAACGGGAAATCCCGATGGGTTGCAATTAATGACCAGACTTTGCCACCTTGTGGTAGAACACAGTAACTAACTTAACCATAAGAGATCTCCATTAAAAATAGAAGGACATTGATATTCAGAGGATTGAACAAATAAATTAAGATAAAATGATGATAAGATGTGCAGTAAAGCAAGACAGGAGACCATCAATAACATCTTTAACATCAGGAATAGAACCAGCACAACTTGAGGATAAATCCAAAGTCCAAAATGAAGATCTGAACCTGTGGATTCAACAGACCCTACTTCCTACTATACAAAGTGGTTTACATCCTTTGCAGACAGAACTTCAAGGGTTTAAGATTAGCCCAGAAGAGACCAAGAGAATGTTACAACAACTGGAGAAAACTCAAAGGAAAAAATTAAATGGAATTACAAGCAAATATTACGCATTTGGGGGATGAATTACAAATGCTAACCAAGCAAGTGAATGAAAACAAACCAGAGATATCAATATTTAAAGAGAGGAAAAAAGATTTGTGAAATAAAATCAGAAGGAAATTTCCCACGAATCCGAGGTTTACCAGAAGATGACAATTAAGACAATATGGAATCTTTAAAGAAGAACTAGCAAAGATTTGGAGTCTTAACACAGGAACAGACTGAATAGGAATTAGACCAAATATAACGTGTAAATTCTATTTTGCCAAAGCCCAGAAATTACCAAGAGACATTATTATATACTTCATGGGATCAATTACAGGAAATAAAATTTCATAGCATCATTTACAGACAAAAATGGAGACTCAGAAGGAAGGCTGTGGAAGTCATAAAGGAAATTCCAATTCTGGCAATGAGAAAAGACTATGTCCTTCCTAGCAGATCAATTGAAGAAAATGAATTATCAGATTCTGTTGGGAAATTCCAGAAGGATTAACAGTTTATTCTAAACTAGAAGGATTTAGACCACGGATTTGCAACCTAAGGCCGATGGGCTGGGCCAGGCCCCAACCCCATTCCTTCCAGCCTGTGGCAACAACCATGGAAGTGGATGCACAAAATGTGCATTTGTGGCAGGGGAAAACCACGTCTCCAGCCTGCTCAGCTGTCTGAGAGGGAGTTTTCTGGCCTGTGGCACAAAAACCTTGAGAATTCCTGGTTTAGACTGAGCTCAGTAGGAAAAGCAAAGGATTTTTACCTCAGATTCATATAGAACAAAAAAGTCAACATCAAAAGGCAGATGAATCATAAATCCAAAAGAAGAGAGATCAAGGAGCAAGAAATAGTAACAACAGTTATGCAGTATCAAAAAAGAATGGCAGAAGTAGAAAACCCTATCCACAAAATACAGCATTTGGGAATTATCAAAGACATAGAAAGCATGGAGAGACTGAAGTACCAAAAAATAAGAGAGTGGTAGGAATAAGGCTAAGGCATAGCCTTGTTGTTGTTGTTCATAAGCCGAACAACAACAAGGCTTCTAGGTCTACTTACTCTTGAGTAAACAAGAACATAATTTATACTTCTGTGTGTCTCTGCCATAGACTGATGACAGCAGTGGCGATTTAGACCCTGGAGTTCTGCTAACTGCTCAAACCATCACTTCGGAGACCACAAGCAGCACTACCACTACCCAGATTACCAAGGTAAAGGATAATGCTACAAAGTGTGAGCTCACTGGTAACATTATCTGTCAAAGAAAAAGGAGTATAAGTAATACAGTAATAACTAGATGCCAACATGGGTTTGTTTTTGACAGATTAATCTAATCTCATTTTTTGATCGGGTAACTTCCATGGTGGACAGTGGGAATGCTGTTGATGTAATATATCTTGACTTCAACAAAGCCTTTGACAAAGTCCCCATGATATTCTGATTAGCAAACTCACTGGGCGTGGGCTGGTATCCATACAGTTGTTTACAGAATCATGCTCAGAGAGTTCTTATAAATTGCTCCTTCTCAAGTGGAGTCCCACAAGGCCCTCTTTGCTCTTCAAAATTTTCATAAATGACTTGGATGAGGGAGTGGAGGGAATTCTCATCACATTTGCAGATGGCAGAAAAACTGGGGGGGAATAACTAGTACCTTGGAAGACAGGAACAGAATTCAAACAGATCTTGATAGACTTGAACGCTGGGCTTAAACCAACAGAACGACATTTAACTGGGATAAGTGCAAAGTTCTACACCAGTGTGTGCATGTGCATGCGTGCAAATGCACAGTTACAAGATGGGATATATTTAGCTCAGTAATATTACAGTGAGAAGGGTTTTGAAATTGTTGTAACTCACAAGCTAAGGATGAGTCAACAGTGCAATGTGGCTGTTTAAAAAAAGGCCAATGCTGTTTTAGGCTTCATTAACAGAAGTATAGTTTCCAAAACCCACGAGGTTCTGAGTTTCCTTCTATTCAGCACTAATTAGACCACAGCTAGAGTCCTGTGTGTCCAATTCTGGGCACCACACTTTAAGAAAGATGCAAACAAATTAGAGCAGGTCCAGAGAAGGGCCAGAAGGATAATCAGAGCACAGTAATGGAAACCAGGCCATATGAGGAAAGGCTGAAATAACTTGGGCATGTTTAACCTTGAGAAAAGGAGACTGAGAGGGGTTATGATGATAGCCCTCTTCCAATACCTGAAAGATAATCATAAAAAGGAAGGGAAGCGTAAGACAGGTTAAACCACAGGAAGCCAGAATACCAGGAAAAACATTTTTCTGGTAATAATAATACTAATTTCGTGTCAGTAATGTTTCTGTTGGGATATTTCGGACAACTTCATTCACTGTCTTCAATATTTTAGCCAAATTTTCCTATCTTGGTTCAGTTTTGGCACTTATACTCTGCCTGTTTTCATTTGAACTTTAATCTTCTCAGTTAATTCATCACTATCCATTGGTTCTTCAAGATGTTTCCCAGCTGGTTTTTGTTTCTCAGTAGCCCTGTTGGGTTCCTCTCTTATCTCCGCTACTCGTTTCGCTATTTATAAATTAGCTACCTTATAGGTTATGCTTACACTGATCGCTTACAATCAGAAATGGTCTACCTTTCCGTTCTTCTGGGGATTCCTTTGGCCAAAGGCTGCTCAGGTCGGCTGTTCCCCCAGAAGTAGCAAAGTCACAAACTCCAGCGCCTGATTCACTTCTAGCTCCCAGTTTTGAAATATGGAAAGATGGCAATTGTGTTCATAGGAATATTTGTGAGCCTCAGCAATATAAGACTTATACCAATTAGGGCCTTATTTATCTTTTCAAAGGTCAAAAAGATAGATTTGAGAAGATAAATAAGGGCCTAATTGGTACAAGTCTTATATTGCTGAGGCTCACAAATATTCTTAGGAGCACACTTTGAATAAGAACAGCACAGCACGATAAATTCAGTGTCTTCGTTAAAGTGGGTCTTTGACATTAATTTCAGAATTAGTTAGAAATAGTCAGAAGGTGATAGTAATTGCCATATGATAATACATAGCTCAAGTGGTTAAGACACTGACTGGAAGTCGGCAGGTCATCAGTTCGATACCTGAGTACTGCATGATGGAATGAGCTCCCGTCTCTGTCCTAGCTCCTGCCAACCTAGCAGTTCGAAAGCAAGACATTGCAAGTAGATTAATAGGGATCACTTGGTTGGAAAGGTAAACAACCAGCCACATGTCCACAGAAATGTCTGCAGACAGCACTGGCTCTTCAGCTATGAAACAGAGATGAGCACTGAACCCTAGAGTCGGATACAACTGGCTTTTGAGCAAGGGTGACCTTTACCATGTAATAGGAAAAAACATTTGCAAATATTGCATTCAAACCTAGGACCTGGGATATTAACAGTCCGTATTCTCTGGGTGCTTGTGTTAATTGTTACACATTTAAATGTTATGCTCCCTATGTTTTTAATTGTGAGCTACTGTTTTTTTCTTTCATCACAGACTGTGAAAGGTGGTATTTCGGAGACACGAATTGAAAAAAGAATTGTCATCACAGGAGATGCAGACATCGATCATGATAAAGTATGAAGTTTAATTTAGTTTCCATTTCTGACTGTCCGCAATGTCTTTTCCTGAATCTTTTGACAAGAGGGCGTAGGAATAATAGGTAGAGATCTCTGGGGCACCAAAACAAGCCTGGTAGTGGTTTCAGCAAGATGGGCCCAGGGGAGGAAATAGCCGGGCCTTTCCCTGTGAAGAAAATTACCAAGGGGATTTATATGAAGAGCAAATTTAGCAAAAGAAGAAGACGAAGGAAAATAAAAAAAAGAACTTTTTTTTATTTAAGTAGATTTTCTGTGTTTTTCCTCCTTCCGTTTTTAAATGAATGCCTCGTCGCTAATCGATAGTAAAGCTATGGAAGCAGAATGGTTGTACAATTCAATACGGCTTGTTTTTCATCCTTTCTTTCTCCAGGTTCTTGTGCAGGCCATCAAAGAAGCAAAGGAGCAGCACCCGGACATGTCGGTGACCAAGGTGGTCGTCCATCAGGAGACAGAAATCGCAGAATGAACACCCAAACCAGCTGCATTCAAACACACGCCCGTATCTGCCAGGTAATGCCTTGGTTAGCCCCTCCGGCATAATAGAACTCGTTAGTTATTAGTTAGCTTAGTAGCACTAAATATTAAACCATTAGAGGCTCGGCTAGCGCTAAGGAGAGCAAAGGCAGCACATAGTGCTAAGTGGATGCATGTCAAAAAGTGTCTCCCATGAATGCAAGATTTTGCCTGGGCATCTGGAAGTCCTTTCACAGCCTCTGAAATGAAGTTGGAAGATCAAAGAGCAATTAAGCAAAATGGGGCTACTTGGAACCAATTAGATTTTCTGTGAATGTGGAGGCATTCAAATCAATGTAGCACTCATGTACGTGGAGCTTATGCGCCCCACCACGTGTACAAAAAAGATAATAGTAAGTGGCCAAGACAATGCTATTGAAGGAGCTGTTTCTGGTCAAAAAGAGTCTTAATTATTCTGACCATTTTGCAAGAACCCTTTCACAACTTCTTTGTGGTATATTTCATACGGCCCAAGAGAAGAAATGACGGCCTGTATGCTGGCCAGGCAGCTGTCTAGAGACCAGTGCCAGATCCTATGCCAGGAGATGGCATGGGTCTGAACAGGCACGACTCTCTGTATCAGTGCATGATATTATGAGGAAAAGAATGAATGGTCTATCAGCTTTCCAAGGCATTGCCTATTAGCATCTTTTTCTTCTTCAAGTGCTGTATCCGTTCTGGATATTGGCTCTCGTCGTGGCGATCGTCTTCCTGTTCTTCTTAACTCCTTGGAAGAACAGTTCTTCCAAAGATATCCCAGTGGTCCTTATCTCAAAGGTTTAACTCTGGTGGCGTTTGATGTCACAGTTGCATATTTCTTTTAGACACGTCGTGGTTGTTTGTTTCCATTGTCATTCTGCAGTTATGCACCCAAAATAGCTTTAAAAATTAAAAGTAATTATAACAGCATATAAGATAAAATATATAAAAAGGCATCAAAATGCAAAGCAGATAATGGAAAATAGAGCTAAATTTCAAAGTTTATTATTAAACACTTGAACACTGTGTACACAAAAGAGAAAGAGGGCCAGTATATATCAACAGAAGGCTGCATTGGAGGGGATAAATCTTAGTTAATTCTCGGCTGAGCATTGGTAGCATTCTTTTCTTTAAATATTAAACATAAAAACTCTACCATTTCTGAAAATGATATGCATTCATGCTTGTGCTTCTGTATCATTATTTGGGTGTCCTATTATCCCATTTTCAAAATTAAGTCACTTCAGACCTGTTTTTGTCTGTTTGTTTTACTTCCTTTTTCCTACTTAAATAACTGGGCATCTATTTGCATTTCCCAGGCAATTGTCTGTTCCAGTCTGTGAAGGCCACGAAAGATATACCAGCAAAACTTCAAGGAAGCTCCCTTGGAGCCTCATGACCTCAAACATGCCACTCTTCTTCTCCTCAGTTGAGCATTCAGTCGTTTGTTATGTTAGGAAATTGTGCATTTTAATGTTTACTTGGGATTCTCCTTAATGCAGTGGATACTTTTGTATGTTCATTTTTATATATATATGTGACTGACAGTATGCCATATTTTTCACAGTACTGAAATGATTTTACAGCTTTTCTTCCTCCTCCTCCTCCTCCTTGCATCCCTTTCCCCACTACTTTCCCTGGATCTGTATTACAATGCCAAAGGCCCAATGCAAAAACGGCAGGTTGCCCTTACTGAAAGGGACGGCCTTCTCACTGCATTGCCCTTTAGCCTCCTCCTCCTCCTCCAACATTTTGCATTCCGATGTACCTTTTGAACACATTATATAGAATGGTCGTTTCAGTGACCGAGGCAAGGCCCCTTAGCACTAACTTTTCCTCTTGCCAGAAAAGTTAGAGCATCACTTTTCCTCTATCAGGCAGGCACAGCTCCGTTTTCCTCTCTGCCCCTGGATTTCCCTTTTGTGGCCTTATCGGCCATGAGGAGGATTAAACCCTGGAGGAGGTGGTGTTACCTGGAGGCAATTCCAGTAGTTGTCTAGGCCAGGGGTGCCCAAACTTTTTGGGCCGTGGGCCGATCATGTGGTTCAGGGAGCCAGTCACTAAGGCCAGGGTGCGGCCCCCAAGGCCAATTCATCCAGCCCGCGAAGCCCTCGTCGCTCCTGGAAGCGGAAGTAAAACACGCCCGGAGCGACGAGGGCTTCGTGGGCCAGATGAATTGGCCTCAGGGCCGCACCCGGCCTCCCGAGTCTTCGTTTGGGCACCACTGGTCTAGGCTCAGGAATAATGGGCCCTTATTTCACCTGTCCTATGATCCATTGTAAAGCTGGTAAAAGGCACCCTTGCTTCCCTCCACTTCTTTTTTACTCTCTTGGGAAATACCACCATCTCTTCACAATTCCCATCCGCCATTCCCCCCCCCCCACTTTGTTCTCCCTTCAATTAAGTCAGTTCGAAGTGTGTCTTTTAAGCGAATTCCCTCTGAATCCAACACAGAAGGGGGATGTATTTGGCAGTTGTTGTTGTCTTCCCCCCCTCCCACTCTTCCTAGTTATTTGTATTAGGAGTTTCGTTTTTGGATAGCATAGTTTTAAAACCACGCTGGATATTATTATAAGCACTGTTTCACTTGGAACACGGCCAACATATCAGAGCTGGGATATATCACCCTACATCAGAGGTGCCGGTCACGTGGTTCAGCGGGCCAGCCACATGGTTCCTCCCACTGGAAGCAGAAGTAAAAATGCGTCTTGCAATATGTTTTGCAACAGAGTGAGATCAATTTTAGGCTGCCATTTCCTCTGCTTAAACCAGGGAAGCACATGGGCCAGATCTGCCCCCCAAGGCCTATTCATCTGGCCTACATCGCTCACAGAAGCGGAAGTGAAATGCGCCTGCACAGACGTGTTTTACTTCCACTTCCCTGAGTAACGAGGGCAGCATGGGCCAGATGAATTGGTGTCAGGGGCCGGATCTGGCTCACAAGACTATTTTGGGCACCCCTGCCCTACATAATCCTATCAAGATGAATGGAAGATGAAAAATAGCAGTCCATAGTAAGTTTCTCCTTTGGGCTCCTCCTTCAGTGCCATACATTGGAATGAAGTGACGGGGGCTGGGTGTCATTTTCCGCCCCTTTTACCCCCACAGGTTGTCTTTACTGGGAAATGAATACTGCAGACAGAGAGCAAGAGCAGAAGTTGATTGTTCTTTGGAGGAGGAGGAGGGGTTGAGATGTTTATTTTAAAAACTACATAGAATTGTTGTGGTTTTTAAAACTTTAAAGATGACACAAAGGAATAATTAATAGGAATGTTTGTATTTAAAATAAGTCTCTCTTATAAATATGTTCACACATTACGGGTGATTAGAGTGGAACATGTAATTTATGAATATATTCAATTTAATTGGCAACAGTATGGCCAGTGAAGCGGATGTTTCCTCGCAGCAGCAGCCAATGGAAGTCCTACTCTGAATTGCCTCTTTTGTTTTTAAAATTCCTTGTAAGAGAAGTATTAGGTTCTCTTGTGTGAAATTGCATAATATACACCTTGTTAAAATAATTTAAGTTATATGAATGCCATCTATTTTTGATTGGCAATCTTTAATCTCTCTTGCCACGTTGTATGTCACTGTGTTTCATTCAGCTTAAAAATGTGTCAGCCGGAAGGATTTGTAAGGAAGGTGCCTGTTTTAAGTCCAAGATCACGGAAGCAGTTTTGCTTCTAAGGGGCCCCGTCAGCCACAGCAAACTTAAGCTACCCTCCAGTGCAGTGGTGCCCAAACTAAGGCCCGTGTGCGACCCCCAACACCAATTCATCCGGCCCGCAAAGCCCTCATTGCTCCTGGAAGCGGAAGTAAAACGCGCCCGGACGGGCACGTTTTACTTCCGCTTCCAGGAGTGACGAGGGCTTCGCGGGCCGGATGAATTGGCGTTGGGGGCCGCACACGGGCCTTAGTGACCAGTTTCCTGAACCACATGATTGGCCCATGGCCCCAAAAGTTTGGGCAGCCCTGCCCCAGTGCAAGGGGCCCCAACCATGCCCCTCCCCCGGACAGCTGAGCAAGCCGGACCACCACCACCCCGGAAGCGGAAGTAAACACGCACACTTCTGCGTTTACGACAGCCATGAGCACATTTATGGCTCAATTTACACAAATGTGTGGATGCGTTTTTACAGCTGTTGTAAATGCACCCGCTTCCCCTTCTGGGTGCGGCAGCAGCGGGCCACATGGAGTGGTGCTGTGGGCCACGGCCATGTTTGGGAACTCCTGGTACAGTGTTTTGGGGTAAAACCCATCAGTAAATGCTGGCACTTAATTGACAAATGAGGAAACAAAGAGTTGGGCTAAATGCAACTCATAGCACTTAAAATAATGTATTTATTACGAAAGATGCCTCTGGTCGTGTCACTTTCTTTAGGACTGAATCCTTTGTATTTCTGCAGGGTTTGTACTTTCTGGTCTAAAAAGCTTAAAGCATCAGTTTTGAAAGAACAAAAAAGGATGAGGCTGTGTGGGTTTAAAAAAAAACCCTATTGAAAGAAATCCATCATTATAATTTTTAAAAGGTTATATTCTACTGGATACGCAGCTCTGTTGCTTTTTTATTTAAGAGAATATCATTTTTAATATCAGAAAACAAAATAAACAAAATAAAAACCACTGTAGCACTTTAAAGACTAACGGCTATATTTTTATTGTTAGCTTAAGTGGATCAAGTCCACTGGTGGACTTGATCCACGAAAGCTAACAATAAAAATATAGCCGTTAGTCTTTAAAGTGCTACAGTGGGTTTTGTTTTTATTTTGTTTTGTTTTGTTTTCTAATATGCCTGAACCACAGACTAACACGGCTACTATTTTAAAAAATCATTTTTAATATATTCCTTAACGTTAAGCCAGGACTTTTCACCCGCTCTTGCTCAGCCTCAGCCATACCTTTCCCTGCACTTTGGATAGTTAGCTGGTGCTTAACTCTTCCGTTTAATACCTCTAGTCGTTTTGTTATAAAATGCAAGTCTCTTATTTAACCAACTACAAGTTTGTTTGTTTATGGTACCTGACCAGAAACAAAATACATACCAATATATAAATACAAAAATTGGCTACTAAAAGTTCCAGGCCATAGGGTTCAACAGTCTTTAAAAATTACAATAAAAGTAAAAACTCATTACAGCTGGTGATTAATCCCATCGTCACAGAGATGTTTCACTCTCATGTTCCATATTTTCATTGCCCTCCATGCAAATAGCAACAGCAGCCACCAGTTCTGTATTTTTGTCCAAGAGCATAATTTTAAACATCTCAGCATTCAACTTTACTTGTGGGAAGGATGAAATGAGTCTCTTATTTAGTCTTCAGAGATATAGTTAAACATTAGCATCCTAGATTGCCCTGGCTATTGTTCTAACCATTTCTCTTCTGTTATGCTTCTATGCCCTGCTTCTTTTGACCCCCTAAACCAGAGCTAGACAAAGTGCATCCCCCTCCATAGGCCATTTGGCGTTGCAGTTCCTAATGTTCCTCACCATTGGGGTGGGTTGGTTGGTTGGTTGTTGTTTTTTTGGGCCTTGGTTGGTGGGAACTGTAATCGAGAACTACACTCTACTCGTTTCTTTTCCAAGCTACCTGCCATGGCCATCTGGAACTTTGGGCTGCAGTGGCTCAGTGGTTAAGAAGCTTGCCTTGTTATCTGGAAGGCCGGCAAGTCGGCAGTTCAAGGCCCGGGTCCTGTGTGAAGGATTTGAGGGCCCGTCTCTGCCCCAGCTCTTGGGAACGTGAAAGATGCCCTGAGCAGAGTTTCTCCAGCAAAAATCCTTTCAACCCAGAATAATTTCTGACATGAAATAATAATTACAGTAAAACATCAGATAACGCTAAAACTTGGTTCCACAAGTCTTGGTGTTATCCGATTTTTAGTGTTATCCGATCCATGTTAAAATCCTATGGGATGGATCGGATAACGTTAAAGCTCCATAGAGATACATTGTAACCGCACAGGCTTTAGCGGTTGTTATCCAATCCATTCCAAAGGACCTTAGCGTTATTCGATCCAATTCTCCTCCCCAGATTACTTAACGTTATGCAATTTTAGCGTTATCCAATCCAATCGTTATCTGGTGTTTTACTGTATTATTATTGCTATCTGGAACTGCCATTTCTTGGAAAGGAGAGATTGCAGGAGTGATGCTGATATTTTGACATCATCCTATCACCAAATTGTACAGCAAATTGGGCTTCTAGCATTCTCAGTATATTGGGGGGGGCCCAACCTTGGGCCCTGCCATTCAATGGAGTCCATTAAATATGGACTGTGGGTTCATAATGCTGAAATGGCACCACATGTTCCCAGTGGCTTCCTCCTCCCCCCCATCTATTCAGAATCTGTCTTAACTGTATAATAAATAGAAATTATTTATGTGTGAATGTGTGTACAGATGGAGGGACAGGAACATGGTTATCCCCACTGACCAAATTGCAAAGAAAAAACAACAGCCTCACTTGCCAATATTTAAAATAAGAATAAATCTAGGGTTTTATTTGAGCATGGTTTGGATTCAGGATGTTTATAAAATGTGATTTGCCATTTTCATGCAATGAGAACTGGACATTTATGTTACAACTATGGGGATTTTGTTTTTTACACTCTTGATAGAAAATAATTTCACTGCAGATTTGAAGGAGCTTTGTAAAAATAATTAAGATAATGATGAATTGTATAGAATAGCAAATTACATCTTTTGTTTTAAAAATAGGAACAGATAAAAATTAGCAAATCTTTATAGCTTATGTAGCAGTTATTTTGAAATTTTGTAGTCAAATAGAAAATAGATTTAGCATTTAGTCATAATTGTTCAATCTTGCTACTTGTATTGCATTTTTAAATAAATTTTCAAATAAAAAAATGACACTCTGATTGTCTTTGAAAGTTCAGCATCACTAGCAAAGCCTGAATGCTTTGAAACTACTTGCTTAGAATTTTTGGAAGATGGAAACTTCAAATTATTATGAAGGCTAGAATCCCTGCCTGCATTTTCTTTTTAGCCATTAATGTGTTTGTGGCTTTGAACAAAGCTTATAACTGTTGTGTCTTTGTTGACTCAGTTATCAGTCTGTAATTCAGCAACTAGTCTTAGAGTTGCTCTGAAAATTCTAAGCATTAAATTGCACTTAAATTGCTTGAAGATTTTATGACAGTAAAACCTCAGGCCAAGCACTTCCAGCGCGCAAGATGCTCTCAATAGCATTGCTGTCTTTAACATTGTTTCTGGGGGTCTGTCTATATCAGGGGTGCCCAAACTTTTTGGGCCGTGGGCCAATCATGTGGTTCAGGGAGCCTGTCACTAAGGGCCGGGGGGGGGCCCCCGTGGCCAGTTCATCCAGCCCACGAAGCTCTCGTCACTCCTGGAAGCGGAAGTACTTCCGCTTCCAGGAGCAACAAGAGCTTCGCGGGCTGGATGAATTGGCCATGGGGACCGCACCTGTCACCCGGGCCTTAGTTTGGGCACCACTGGTCTATATTATTATCTCTGCTTGCCTCAATATCTGTCAGCAGAGTTGTAAGGTAATCACCAGTAGCTAGTACAGACATTATCTCCCTATCCAGGACCAGTCCTCCCTATCCAGGACCAGTGCTCACAGGACATCTCCTGTGAGCACTATTAACTGGGAGTAATTGGTTATGCTAAGTAACCATGTTCAAGGCGTCATTGGGTTAAAAGAGAACGATTAGTTTAATCTGGGCTAACCCAGGCTCTGTCTGTAAGTAATATCTAAGACTACACTTGACCTTAGCCCAAAAGACCGAGAAGCTAAATAAACTACTAGTGCTACATCCTAGGCTTAGTAATAGTTGTAACACTATTCATCTTAAATACTAATTTTACTACCACTTAACGCTGAGCAGAAATGCTCATTTTAAAAATACATTTTTTAAAAATATTCTGTACAATATTCTGTACGGGTGTGTTTAACTTCTGCTTCCGGGAGCGACGAGGGCAACGTGGGCCGGATGAATCGCAGCAAACCCATTCGTGTGGATTCACAGGGCGCTTGGGCTTCTGGGAATTGAAGTCCAAGAACATCTGGAGTGCCAAGGTTTGCCATCACAGTTTTCTAGGCTTCTCATCCTTTCCTAAGGCTCCCAACATCTTCCCTGAGTTCAGTGGGATCCCAAAGGAGCCTCAAAACCCAGCAAGGCAAAGGGAATCTTTAAACCTGTGACTAAACAAATGTTTTATTACAGGGGTGTCCAAACTTTTGGGGCTGTGGGCCGGTTACGTGGTTCCACCGGAAGTGGAAGTAAAAAACACACCTTGCAATCTGTTTTGCAACAGGATGAGATAGATTTTAAGCTGCCATGTTCTCTGCTTTAACCAGGGGGTGCCCATACTACAGCCCATGGGCCAGATCTGGCCCCCAATGCCAATTCATCTGCCCCACGCCGCCCTTGTCGCTCCTGATAGTGGAAATAAAATGCTCCCATATAGGCGCGTTTTACTTCCACTTCCGGGACTAACAAGGGTGGTGTGGGCCAGATGAATTGGCATCAGGGGCTGGATCTGGCCCACGGGATGTAGTTTGGGCACCTCTTTTATTAGAAAGGAAACAAAAAACATGCTTTGGTTTTGCAGCTGTATTCATGTGTATTGAATAGATTTGTTTTTGCTAAAACACAGTTCAAAACCACTTTATTCTGGATGCAGTGAAAGGACAAAAAGGTGCCCCTTTTTGACTTGCATTGTTAAAGATGCAAATTTGGTGTCTCTTACTAAAGAACAGGGAGTGGGAACCTTCCCACCTGGTCTTGTTGGTTCCCAGCCAGCATATCCACTAATTATGGCACCTCAAGTCCAACGACTACAGGGCCACAATTTCTCCATTCCAAATAAGGAGACGACAAGTAGGATGACAAGACTTGGAAGAAGCCGCCATTGCCGGCGCCATTGCCGCTTCTCTTCCAGGTTGCCTTCGTCTGCTTGTTGTCAACAAGCAGCTTCCTTTGGCTGCTGTTTGCACACGTGTTTGCATCTGGGTCATTGACAGCTCGCTATGTGCAAGCTATGGAGCAAGCCTGTGGCCAGTTACAAGAAAGAAGCTCTCTTGACTCCAGCCAAGATCTACATGACCACCACCAGCAGCAGCAGGAGGACTTTGAGAGCATTTCAGCACATAGAAAAAGCTGGCTCTGTTTTGTTCTCCCCTCGAGGGTTTTTCTGAAGCAGATATTTTCCATCTGCCCAACAGCCCCATTCAATGCTGCACACTCCCAAAATAGGTCAACAGGAAACTTGCATGTCAGCTTTGAAACAGACGAACAGGTACAAGTTGGGTGAATCTTGGCTCTGGAATACTGGAAGCAAGAAGTACCTGGGAATTGTAGATTAAAGTACAAGGCAGCTGCAGAAAAGGCAAATGCTATTTTAGGCTGCATTAATATACGAGCATTCTCCGAATTCTGTGAAGTATTAATTCCACTATTAGGGCCACGCATTGAGAACTGTCCAGTTCTAGACGCCACACTTTAAGAAGAACATTTGCAAAGTGAAACAAGTTCAAAAGAAGACAACAAGGATGGTTGGAAACCAAGCCTTGTGGGAAAGAAAGACTGGGAAACGGCATGTTTAGCCGCAAGAAAAGTCTGAGGGGGAAATATTATAAATATTATAATTTGAAAGGTAGTCCTACAAAGGAGGAGTGGGATTTGTTCTCAAACTTTCCAAGTGCAGGACATGAGCTGCCCACAGATTGCTCTGAGCGTGATGTAAGTGCCATTGCTATAGGTCAGCGATGGTGAACCTTGGCACTCCAGCTGTTCTTGAACTTCGATTCCCAGAAGCCCAAGTCTGTGAATCTATGTAAATAGGTTTATACACTAGGACTTGGGCTTCTGGGAACTGAAGTCCAAGAACACCTGGAGTGCCAAGGTTTGCCATCACAGTTGCAGGACATAAAATAATGAGCTCCAGTTACATACCCTATGTAAGGATAACAAAGCCAATTAGCTCACTACCATAGGACTCATTCCACCTGACAAGAGACCTGCTGCTTCAAGAGTACGTGTGGTTCTGCCCCAGCATTTGGCAATAAAGAAGAAGAAAAGGAACTGGAACACTCCCACCAGCTTATACTCTATCTAATAAGTACAACATCTTCTGTTGCAATTAGGTTTTATTTGAAGAAAAAATTTGTTCTGGATCTGGTACAAAAATAGAAAAGGAACATTTTTACTTTCCCCCTTTTCCTGATTAAAACAAGATCTAATTACATTTCCCCTGTTTTAGCCAACTCACCCATTAGATTATATCTTTCTACTATTTACTCACAAGCAAGTAGAAGCACACTCCTTTCTCTCCTGACATAAGCACATGCGACACCTAATAATGGTATTTCTGCTTCTACGTTCCACTATATCAAAGCCCATTTTTTCTCCTTTGTCCTTCCGAAACCTTCCCTTCTCCAATAAAATCACAAGGTCCATCGTTCCTACTTCTCTTCCCACAGTATGAGATTGTTACGAATTCCAAGAGGACAGAAAGCTCCTGGGGTGGAAGGATCAGCCAAGAGGCAGCGGCAGACATTGCCCCGAAGGATATCTCCATGTGCTCACTGTTGTCCTTACATTCTTTGAAGAGGCCCCTCCCATGTCCTGATGAGGAGGAGGAGGAAGAGGAAGATGGGCAAACCAAAGGAAGGACTTCAGATCGTGCTTCCAGTGAATATTATATAGAACTTTCTGTCACAAGTTATAGCAAAGGCCACTACAACCACCACCATCATTACCAATCAATCATCATAAACGTTCTTGGACTAAAACTCCCAGAAGCCTTCACTCTTGTCTGAGTTGGCCAAGATTTCTGAGCACTCTAGTCCAGGAATCTTCAACCTTTTATGCTTCCTCAGACAGCTTTGGGGGCTGGACGGCCATTTTGCCCTTCCTCCACCACATGGCAGTTCTGGAGGTGGTGGTGGGCCACATGAAATGGTGCCACAGTCCACATCTGGCCCACTGGCCAGAGGTTGAGAATCCCTGGTTTACAGCATGTATGGAGGCTAACCCAGTACCAGCTAGAATTCAGGAGAGAAACCATGACTTTTGGTTTTGTTTTTTTGGTGACCTGAGAATCTAGTCAAAGTCTGCCTGGAAAGCCTTCCCTCTTCCTAGCGCAGAATAGAAAAGCCAGATGTGTGTGCTTATTTAAGGTCCAAACTTTCAAAATAGGTTTTTATATTTACTCCAAATTATATTATTTTAGGAGTTGGAACAGAAGGTCAAGGAGAGAAAAGGGAGGGATGATAATTTGTCACAAATCCCAAAGAGAACGTGATGCCAAAAGGTCTGGGAACCTCCGCTGAGAAAATTGATATGAGAACGACGTAGGCTAGTTGGAAGATAATGTGTACACGAAGTGCCTGGCTGAGGCCTTTTTCCAGCTGCTGCTCCTGCCTTTATCATCCCACTCCGGCCACTTTCAGTTTAAAAGCACCTTCTCCAAATTAGCCCTTCTTTGTTTAAGGACTAATTGCGCTCTGCAACGATAGGATCAAAACAGTCCCTACCCACAGGTTCTACCCCCCATAGGTTGGATTGTCCTGAGATAAAAAGTCACCTTGAGAAGATCCTCTGCTCTGGATTTGCTGGCAAGGAAAGTGGAAAAATATGAAATTACTTTACCAAATATAGTTTGCTATTGTAACTTTTTCCAAAATTTAACTTCAGTAAAATAAAAACCCTTAATATTCTGCCGCAAACAGCTCTCTGTCTGTGCGTGTGCATGCATGCACATGTACGTTGAAGTATCATATGCTTATTTACTCTCACCATCACCTGGGCGGGGGGGGGGGATGACTCTGACAGAAGTTATGATGAAAAGGAAACGGCCTCAGGGACCTTCGAAGGAACATCCTTCCCTGCCCATTTGACTGAAGCCGTGGTCCCTAACATCGTAGGGCCAAACAACGATAGAGTACTTTGGGCCTTCCAGGTGTTTTGGCCTATGAAACCCAGATGTCTCCCTCAACATGGTTAGCTGCAAAGGACTGTGGGAACTTCAGTGTAAATGCTTGGAGAGCCAAAGGTTTCCTAATAAGGGTGCAGGTGATCCTGAGTTGGGTGGACCAATGGACTCGTTCTAAGTCTTCTTCGGGGGCAGAAGGAAGGCTGCCAAGGCAACCGTGTGACACCAGAGATTGTGTAGCTGGCTCACAAATTCTGGGAAGGGACAAGGAACATTTTGGGATGCATTGGAGAAGAAGAATATTTAACCAGGCATAGCTTTGTGGCTGTTGGCAGGATTTGCTCTTCTATGCAGTGCTGAGGAGAGCAATCGCAGGGCTTTCTCTGGTGTAACTATGGATGCTTTCTGGGGGTGGGGGGTGGGAAGGAGGGAAGACTCAATTTGGCCTCCTGCCTCTGCACATGAACATGCAAACGAAGCATGTTCATATTCAGGCACGGGCAATTGTGTGTGTGTGTGTGGTTTTTAAAAGAAACTTTCCCAAGCTCTGGATGGGAAATTATTTTTAACTTCCAGAAAGAGGCCGAGTTAGGAAACATTTAATTACGACAAATCCCATTGCCAGCACAGGCACCAGGTTGACTGGGGGGTGGGGGTTGGAAACTAAAGAGACCCCAGTTTTTTCCTGTTTTACCTTTAAACTCCTCCTCCCCTCAGCAAACACTTTCCCCATTGCTGAAGCATAAACTCTTTTGCCAGCCTGGGGCTTCTCATTTCAGAGGTTTCACATGCTGTGCAGTTCCAGAGTCTGCTCCATGGTAAAGGGGGGGCTGTAGGAATCGTCTTGGGGAAAAGGCCACCCCCACCCCCATTTCTCCTTTCCATCTCTCCTTTCCCTGCCCTTCAGTGCTAGTCCTGCTCCATCTCTTCCTCCTTGAATATCAGGGCTTCTCTATCAGCAAAATGTGCCCGAGGGAAGGGACTGCTCCGCCAGGCTGGTTTATTCCACCGTCATCATCTTTGCCTGCAATTCATATCTGAGTACTGTATAACTTTTTTTTCCTGAAGTAGGAAAAGTACCATTGGCGTGAATTTGTTTATGTTGGATCCCAGATTGCCATGAAGTGACCCACACACCATGATCATGGAAGAGCCATCTCCTGCAGCACATATCTAATGAGATATGTAGGATTTAACACCAGGACTGCAATGGACTGCGGCAGCCTTGAGGATACTGTATTGTCAAGGTGCACCTTCACAGCCAGTCCATCTGGCATGGCCTCTTCCGCCTCCATGACCCTTGGGAATCAGAGTTCTTCCTTTGCTCATTTTGCTGTAGGGATGGTTTCCAGTGGTGTTTCCTCCACTGAGGGGGAACCATCACCCCACCCAAAGGGGCTCATCTGCCCATAGCTGTTGGTCCCTTTAGGAAATCAGGTTATGTACTGTCACCGAACATTCAGTGTTGAGTCACTGACTGTTGGGATGTCCGGCTATCGTTGTTTTAATGAAAGAGCAAAGTTCAAAGCCAAATCAAGGTACGGCACTTAATAGTCAGTAGGGAAATGAGAAACCATGGGAACATTTGATTAATCTTTGGATTATTAGCTATGCCCAAGATGTTTCAGAAACATGAATTTATGGGCTTCTAAACACATATCTGTTAATATTTAAATGTTGTGTAAAAATTTAAATTTCTTTTGAAGGAAATAGCATATTTAAACAAGCCCTTTTCTTATTATGTACATGGTAAGCTATAGATACAGCTCCTCACTTTAATTAGTATAGTGGTTGAAATTCTGGTACTTGGTGTAGTAAGCAACACTAGAGTCGGCCATTAAATCAGTATGGATTTGGTATGTCAGCTTCTCCATAAGTTCCAGTGATTCAAAGGAGCCTACGCATAGTTGTATGCCTATTAGCATGATTTCAGCCAGTAGGATCCTAGGGGTTCAGGTGTGTGTACGTACCTGCAAGCGTTGAGCCACAGGCCCCTCTCCTTGTTAATGCTAGTAAAGGCTGAGGAGAGGAGGAGGAGAGAAAGACCATCTCTGAGAAGAACTGACCTGAAGTCTTGGCCTCCTGTTGACAAAACCTGAGCAGGCTGTTAACACAGGACCCTAGGGCGTCACCAACCCATGGTGTAACTGTTAAGTTGGAAGTAACTTACTTGTAGCCTATATAACTACACCTCCCCACTGGAATCTGTTAACTACAAGCCTGCTTAGAGTTGTGGATTCAGGCTAAAACCACAACTCCAATCCTTGACATAGACTCGTGTACAATTGGAACCGTGCCTGGGGAAATTTCACTCCTATGTCTGAAGAAGTGGACTTGATCCACAAAAGCTCACAGTAAAAATATGGCAGTTAGTGCTAGTGTTTTTTTGTTTTCTGATATGCCTGAACCACAGACTAACATGGCTACTATTCCAAATGATACAATTGTAGGATCACTAAAACTCTTAAGCACACGTTTTGAAGAATCAAGAAAAATATCAGATCCAGTTGACTCATTCGTACCACTTCTTTAAAAAAAGTAACAGTAATTCTGTTCGAAGTTTAAATAAAGCATTTTACTGTTTCCCCATTACCAAAAGGCCAATTCCTCAACAAAAGCAGGAAAGATGCCATTGGCATGAATTTGTTTAGGGTGGATCCCAGTTTGCCATGGAGTGACCCACACACTATGATCACGGCATGCCGGATTTATGAAATGCAGTATGAAATGCAGGATTTAACACCGGGACTGCAATGGACTGCCGCAGCCTTGAGGATATCACCATGCTTTCCAGTGGCGTTTCTTCCACTGAGGGGGGACCCTCACCCCACCTAAAGGTTGTTGACCCTTTTAGAGAGTCAGGTTATTTACTGCCACCCAACGCTTGCCATTGAGTCACTAGCGGTCAACTCCATTCCCGTTATCGGGATGTCTGGCCAGAGCGCATGTCCAGCCTTCATATACTGGGAAGGAAGGCCTTTGGGTCTCTGTTGCCCTCGAAAGGTGAACCAAGGAAATGAAGCATTTTTGTTCTTGTCCTTCTTCCTGTATGTTTCTTGTAAAACAGCTCCCTATATTTTATATGCAGTATTCCAAAATGTATCTAATGTGTGGTACCACTTTGAAGTAACATTCTGGTAATACGTTTCCTGTATTTCTTTCATGCTCGCTTGGTATTATAAATAGAGGCAATTCTGAGAAGGCTTTCCCCCTCCAGTTCCCCACCACCACCACCACTACCTCCCTTTCAGTGGAGCTTTCATTAGAGACGGAAGAATGGAAAAGCCCGGTCCGCTCTCTGGGAGGGAGCTTCAGGGATCGATCAACTTTTTCCATTGTTCTTGTTGCATCCTCTTGGGTCACACCAGGAACTGCCGGAGGATCCATGACAAGCCCACAGTCATAGGGTGCCTTTTCCAGTCCACTGTGAACATGTGGGGTCAATAATGAAGGCCAGCTGCGATTGCCTTGCCTGCAAACAGTTTTGGCTCTGCCTGACCCTGGCCTTTCCAGGACAAAGGCACTCATGTCTCCGTATACGTGTGTGTATTTTAAACCAACGGCAACCACAGGACAGCGCTGCAGAAATGGCCCAAATGGGAAATGAATAAGAAACATTCAATGGCACTCGCTTGAGAAGCCCTATGATTCAAACATAGTTTTTACTGCCTTTCGGCAATGGATAATTGGCCTCATTTTGGGACAAATGTGCAAAAACAAACCAAAAAGGCAATAAGCAATTGAAATGGAGAACATGAGACGTCCAGCGTTCAAGAGCTGCCCCTCATACATGCCTGGGACTTACATGGGAAAGAGGACCTTGGTTGGTTTTGTAGGATCTTTTGTGCTTTAAAGTTGACTATCAGCACAATCTTGTGCATATTTACTGATAAGTTCAACAGGCTTTGCTTTTCACCTATAATAAAGCGAAAACGACAACGAAAGCAGCAGGATTTTGCCATCCCTCCCCCCCCTTCCCTTAAAATATAAAAATCTGAAAGTTTGGCCTGACCCAACTCTCATTGGTAGAAAGAAGTTGAGGTCGTGGCAAAGGAAAAATCCAGAAAGACTGTGGCAAGACATTTAGAATCTAACAGAGAGGAAAAGAGGAAGCTCCGATCCCCGCTTTGCTTTGCTTATGCAGATAATCTGCCTCCTTCCACAGGCCCCTTCCACGCTGAACGAAGTGACCATCTGCAAATGAGACAGGCAATGGGGGCGGCTGGGTTGATGCCGTGCCCCATCCAGGGGAGAGTCCCCAGGATTTCTAACTGTGGTCTCAACCGGCTGGTGGGGATGAAAAACTAGAGTCTAACTGCAGAGTCACAGGTTTTCCGTTTGTAAGAGTTTTATTTGAAGCTATTTGATATCCCATTTCTGTGCATTTTTGAAGCTGTTGCCAGTAAAACCCCAAAGGTCCCCCAGAAGCCCTTGGAATGGTTAGGGCAACCCTACAAATTCAAACCACTGAAGTTTACTCCAGCACTTTGGGATTGGACATGTTGAAATTGGAGGGAGAGGCGGATGCCAGTTGCTGTAGCAAAAATTAGGAAATATCAAGGTAGGAAATGCAGCTGAAATGTCCATGATAGCCAAAAGTTCCCCTAGAAAGTCCAGCCACTGAGTGAGTCCCAGGGAAGGGTTTAGACTGAACTCCCCGGACGATGTATGACCAAACAGGTATTTTGCATCCATACATGGCAGAGATCGGATGGTGTACATTTTATTAAATTGACTGCGTTCTAGAATGTTCTTCCTTTAGGTGGCTATACCGAGTCTTCCTTACACCTACGATGGAATGCATGTGTGTGGGGGATGCATGACTGACTTTCGTATCAGGATTTCAACTCGATCAATTAAATTTGCACCAGTGCCACATCTGCTTCGTTTTCCTTTGGAATACCTGCTGCCAGCTAATTTATGGAGGCTTCCTGGGGAAATGGCAGCTGAGTAAGGAGAAGAAGATACCGTTGCTGGGTGGAGGAGACAAGGAAGAAGCAGGCGAGATCTTTGCCTTCGACACACTGAAGCCCCACCACATTTCCAGAATGAATGCCACTGCACAAGCCCACCCCCACCCCCACTCTCAGCCTTCTGGCTTCCCCATTTGAATTGTCTTCCTTCCCCAGTTTGGAAGCGTACAAAGACCCACATAAATCTAAGAACAAATTGGTCTAAACCAACTTGTGGCACAGCAGTTCCAATCTGTACAGCAAATGTTCAGATGCAAATTGGGTGAGATCCGTGTTCATGCATTCCTAGGAATACATGTGTCCAATGATGCCCCACCACAATACTTGGAGCCAGGCCAGGTGACCACCTCTCCTCCATCCACCCAGCTTTCTCTTCTGTTTTCAAACTAAGTCTGAACTGCCACAGCTTTGTTCTGTTACCTTTGGTGAAACAAAGGCATTGTTATCTATGTGCTAATTCTCTGGTCCTATCATTCTGTCCTGGCAGTGATTAAAATGGTGTTAATTCAGGGCACCAGAGCCAAATTCAGTCTCCTCAACCAGCTCCTTTGATCAATGGGATCTGAAGTAAGACTCCTTGCCCCTCTCTGAAGCCTCTCCCCACACCCAAAGCCTATATGTGTGTCAGTCACTCTGCAAGCAACTAGAAAGCAATGCAGTAATAACTAAAAGCCAACGTGGAGTTGTCAAAACCAAATCCTGCAAGACTAATCTGATTTCATTTTTTGATTATTGGGTAAATTCCATAGTAGACGGTGGGAATGCTATTGATGTAATATATCTTGATTTCAGCAAAGCCTTTGACAAAGTGCCCCATGATATTCTGGTCAGGAAGCTAACTGAATAACACAAGTGTCAGGTGTATATAAAGTTGGTTACAGAACCGTACTCAGAAAGTTCTTATTAATGACTCCTTCTCAAGCTGGGAGTAGGTAACAAAGTGTAGTACCACAAGGTTCAGTCCTGGGCCCTCTTTGCTCTTCAGCATTTTCATAAATGACTTGGGATGAGTGAGTGGAGGGAATTCTTATCAAATTTGCAGGTGACACAAAATTGGGTGGAATAGCCAATACCTTTGAAAATAGGTGCATAATTCAGATAACTGGTCTGTAGTTGCCCAGTGCTCCCCCCCTTTTTTTTTTAAGATGGGGACATTAGTTCTCCAGTCATCTGGCACTTCACCCTTTCTCCATGATTTCATGAAAATGATAGACAGTGGTTCTGAGCTCTTGTCAGATAGTTCCTCCAATATCACTGGGTACAGTTCATCTGGCCCTGGGGTTTTGAACTCCTTCAGAGTAATAAGATATCCCTTGACTGTTTATCATTCTCAAGCTGCAATCTTGCATCTTCCCCTTGTACGTCACACTTGCCCAGAGGGTTATAGGCTACCTTTTGGGAAAGCCTAGGTCTTACCTGGTTGGAGAAGTGCTTTTCTAGGTTATAGGCTACCTTTTGGGAAAGCCTAGGTCTTACCTGGTTGGAGAAGTGCTTTTCTAGGAAATGGCTCTCAGGCATTTCCTGGCCAGGTAAGGACCAGACATGGCAAAGCCAGCTCCACAATGACCTTGTGGGTTGCAGAAGTCTTCTAGCATGCATTTTTTGATGGGAAGCTATTCAAGAAGTACTGCCCCACCACCTCGATCAGGATTTGTAATTACACAGGACACAGGCTGAACATGGCACCCAAGGCTATTTTGTGGCCCAAAAACCTCCCTGTCCGCCCCGCCCCCTCAAATTTGTAGAAATATGCACTTCTCAAAAACATCATACTTGCATACCTCTTTTAGAAACAAGATGGTTTCATTTGGAGAGGTGGTATGGAAAGGTAGTGTTGAAGAGTTGTGAAAAGTAAATCTGTTTTTCTGAGTTCCCCATACTTCAGGAATTTACTAGGGCTGTGATGGCGAACCTTGGCACTTCAGCTGTTCGCACAGTAAACCCATTCATGTGGATTCACAGGGACTTAGGCTTCTGGGAATTGAAATCCAAGAACAGCTGGAGTGCCAAGCTTCACCATCACTGTATATAATTCATTTTAAAGGACCTAATATAAAAGTTAATGTTTTCTAAAGATATGGGACCAGCTGAAATAAACGGAGAACTTTCTCTGGTTAAAAAAAAAGTTTCAGTTTACAATTAAAACATTAGTGTTGACTCAGACCTTTATAGCAGTGATACCGGCTTTTGCTGTTGTTGTTAATAAGACTGTTACACTGTAAATACTCAATCGTTCTCTAAAGTTAAGGGGGAAGAGTCACTGATGTACTTGCCAGGATTTTTACCAAAAAATACTAGGCTTTCTTGGAGACCAAATAAGGAGATTTGCAATAAAACTAAGAATTGCTTGTGAGGTGAAAAAGACCATAAGCAGGTCTTGCTATTTAGTTCCCAAAAGAGTTTAGAAAGTTTTTGAATATAAAAGTATAACTTTATAACATTTAAAACCAGATCTTTGTAACTTTAGGAGGCACCAGTTTATCATTTTGGAAATCAAGTAGTTACCTAACATTTCCCTTGAACCCTTTGTTATTGTCGTCGTCATTGTCGTCGTCATTGTTGTTGTTACATACTGTCAAATCGTCTTCAACCTATGGCAACCCAATACATGAGATATCTCCAAAATGTTCTGTCCTCAATAGCCCCGCTTACAAATGTTTTTTTGAAGGAGAACTGAGCAAAGTTACTGTTTTGGATGAAAACGCCTAAGTGTTCTAGTTAGCTTGTTCTACAGTCATGCCGGTTATGCAATTTTGGAAGTTGTAATTTTTTTAAAAAACACCCTTTTCCAAGCTCTGGTTCAGAAAAGTCTAAAGTGGAGAGGGAGGCCTGATGGAGAAGAGAAGTTCCCCCCACTCCAGCTTTCTAAATCTGCAATCAATCTCTTCTCCTAAAGAATGATTCTCCCACGCAAAGAGAGTGGGTTGGGTTGAAGACAGATCTCATAAGGCAAGAAATGAACAAGGTCTTGAGAAATTAGTCAGTCACTGGATCCATTCTGCTATGCTTCTGTAGCCCAGTTTGGGGCCCAAGTACCAGCTAAAAAGCCCTAAGATACAGATCCATGTTTGACAATGCCCAGTTTGATGCAGCAAAATAATAATAATAACAATAAGGGAACAACAACCGTCTCCACAGTACCTTTGACAGCGTCAAAAACCAGCACCTGCCTCTATGATCACCTCCCTGGATGTCTGCCTGCTCTTGTCCCTTAGAGGCTCCCTTGTTGGCTCCAAAAGCCTATCAGAAGATTCCCCTTTGCTTTCCAGTTTTGCATAGTTGATTAGGCCAATGTGGTCCAGCCTAGGCCAGCTCCTGTGTTTCCTCTCTTTGACAGGCGCCACGAACACCACTCCTGGCTGGCCAAGATCCAAGGACTTGGAGTGGCCTGGATTCGAGAGTTCAGTGCCTGAACTGAACTCTCTCTTTCCACACCCAGGATGCAAGAGCTTCTCCTCAATGGAGATGGCCGAAGGAGACTCAGTATCCATATCAATAATGACATTATTGTCTTTGGGTTCCTCTCTGCCGGGAGCCACATGGCCACCGCCAGGGAGAAGAGTCCACGAGAGCCTGAGTACCTCTTCCTTCTCTTCTGGCAACCGGACACTATTATTGCTTTCCTGAACAATCCCCTGTGAAATTCCCTGTTTTTCAAGAAGACAGTTGTTGAGCTTAATCAGAGGCAGTGAGAGGGTGTTGACAGCTGTGGAGAGGACGGATTCAGTTCCATGGGCAAAAGAGAAGCCAAGGTTCTCTGGAATTGAGTTGGGAGCATCTGAGTGGACACTCAAGAGTGAAAGGGAAGGGGAGACACTCTTGTGGTGAAGAAACTGGGTAGTTGTCTGGAGTTTATTTGAGTGGCAATTGCTGCCCCACTTCTTCACAGGGCAGGAACAGGACGGGAACCCCCTGGGCGAGAGATCTACCTCGTAGCACCCTTCCACACAGTCCGCATTCTGTAAGGTGGATGGGGTCTGCCTCCTCTGGAAGTAGCTGCTTGCTTGGTTTGCATCCTGTGGGACACTCAGGCTCATGGAGTAGAGTTCTCTCTGCATCAGCAAGCGGGTCTCCATGTCTCTGTTCTCATAGAGCATGGTGTTGGCACAGATGAAGATGAACAGTCCAATGCCCATGATAACAGGTCCAACCAGCTTCAGCTTCTCACTGTGAGGAATGGGGTGGGGGGAGATCCTCACTTCCTTCTTGATCTCATCTGTAGCGTTGGAGTTCACCCACCTATTGCCTCCAGCTCTTGAACGGTGAGGCCAGTAGCCAATGACAGCGATAGTCATGCCCACCAGCACCACTGAGACCCCCACGATCACAAAGGCTCCTGAGGGCGAGCGCATCCGGAGCTGCCCCTTCACAATCACTTCAGAGGGAACTTTCCGTCGAAACCTGCGCCTGTGCCATCGGGAAGGAGGAGCCGTTCCTGCTGTCTTCTTTCCAGAAGGGTTGTGGTTTTTCATGGTGCTTTTAGCTTCAGCATCTCCAGTGGCCATCATTGTTGTTGTGATGTCTGTCAGCCATCTATCAAGGAGGGGAGGAAAGGAAAGGAAAATATATTAACCGGGGGGGGGGGGAGACACCCTGGCTTCCAGAGCCCTATAGCTTGGCAAGAAAATGGCATGTCAAAGAACGTCTTGACCCCATTGCTAGACATAGTCTATGGTTCCCCCACACACACACACACACACACTGAAGTCAGCTTTATCGTGAAGCCACACAACAATTTCTTTCTGTTGAGCCAGTGTAAGTATTGAAAGGTAGAGGACATTTCTTTGCTGTTTAACCTGCCCATAACTTCCTGGTAGAAGGAACAAACAGACGTTGGACAAGTTCAAGGTCTAGCACAGTGATGGCTAACCTTGGCACTCCGGGTGTTCTTGGAATGCAATTCCCAGAAGCCCAAGTCAGCATTCTTGCTGATCAGGGCTTCTGGGAATTGAAGTTCCAGAACACCTGGAGTGCCAAGGTTGGCCATTTGTGGTCTAGCATCATGGTATGTCCCAGAAGCAAATATGCTACAAATGTTGGTTTTGATCCTTTGCCTTCATGACAGTCCTTCAGAATATGAACCCCTGTGGCTGTTCAGATGTTTCTACAGAAGTCCCAATGTAATAAGTGTATAAACAAACAGTGGCAGATACAGAAACATTGACATAGAATGGAATTCACTTGGGCAGTTTGGGGTCGACGGCTGGACTCAGGTTTGAGTAGCTGAGCAGGCACCACTTAAGAGTTAACCCAGATGAGAAGGAGCACCGCCAGTAGACTCTGAAGCGTCTCCTTTGCTTGCTAATCGTTTTAAGGTGTGATTAGTCTCCTGGGGATTTTAAGTGTACAAGCTTTAGGATGAAAAGCGGGTTCCTGCCTCAAACTGTCAACCTATCACAATTTTTATGAAGGAGTTTTTACAAAGAGAAAGAACAGAAGGCTGAACAAGATGACTAGTCAAAGAAGTCTTGGGGGAAAAAAATCTCCACTAATCCTTTAGCAAGATGAATTTAAGCCAAGCCTCGTGATAGCTTTGCTCCCACAGCTAACCTTTGTCTCTTACAGGAACCCCTGAGCAGGCAAACATAGAACATATTTTAAAGCTCCACTTTGAATTTTCCAGAGATTAGCTGCCTCTTCTAATATGCTTCTCCTCTCAGCCCCTCTGCCAAGGATAACTAGCTTTAATTACCATCTGAGATGTGACCTACCTTAGCGAGTTACATTAAGCCACTAAATCTGCTGACTAGATAGGTGGCACCTGCCCTCCCAAACTTTCTGCAAAATCTGTTGGTATCACTGCAAATTCTGGAGTGCTGTTAGGTCATGTAGATGGACTTCCTGAAAATTGCATTCACATCCAGTGCCAAAATGCACATGGCACTGTTTTATGAGCCCCTGCCAGCTCTTGTTTTTGCTAATTCTGCTGCAGCCAATCTTTTTACAACAGCCAGTTATTTTTGCAGATGTAAATAACATTTCTGGGAAGAACTTGACAACAACTGCCAGAGGGCCCTAGGCCAGTGGTGGTGAACCTTGGCACTCCAGATGTTCTAGAACTTCAATTCCCAGAAGCCCTGATCAGCATGAGGGATGAATTGGGCTTCTGGGAATTGAAGTCCACAAACACCTGGAGTGCCAAGGTTCGCCATCACTTAACTTAGCCAGTGGCTAGGAGTTCTGAGAATTATGGTCTAAAAAGCAATTTTCACAAGCAATGTTTCTGACATTCTGTAACAACTCAAACCTCAGGTAAAAGTACTGCTAATGTTGGTTTCCTTATCATTATTTAATAGGTCAGTGAATGTAAACTGGTGACCTAAATTTATAATCACTAAATAAAAGTTGAGTGATTCAGGGACCTATTTAGCCTTTTTTTTTTTTTTTGGCTGCCCTGGCTTCCACTGCTATCGGTGGCTCAGCGGTTAAGCTCGCCTTGTTAGCTGGAAGGCCAGCAAGTCTACAGTTTGAGCCTCATTTGGGCATACCCTGAACAAAGTTTCTCCAGTAAAAATCCTTTCAACCCAGAATAATTTCTGACATGAAATTATTATTGTCAATGTTTTTCAGGGATATTATTGTGAGGAAAGTTTGGCATTCACCCACTCAGATGAGATTCAGACGGGTGACAAACTTTTTAAGATTTATTTCTAAATCCTTGATTGTGGCACCTAGAATAGAAATGTTGGCTGGATCCTAATTTAGTCTTACTTTAAGTAAACCCTGAGAAAGAACTATGGTTTAAGTCCCACTGATTTCAATCAACCTGGTTTAGGTTTGATTGAACATGGATCCAACCGCTGTCTCACAGTCAATCTGCTAAAATCTTGTATTATAAAGGATGAGTAACTCAAAGAACCATTTTAGTGGAATAACGTTACAAATAAGTTACATTATTTTGGCTCTTGATAGGAGACTGAATTAATGTGATGTTTGAAAACAATATTCATTTATCTGGCAGTGACCAAGTTCAGATGAAGAGAGACAGACAGAGAGCAACGGGAAACTTTGCTTGGCAATGACTCCTCTCTTTCTAGAGTTCAAGAAACTAATTCTAGCATTAAAATTCCCAGTAAAAGTTGTACACACGCATGCATGCACGCATGCACACAGAGAAAATTAACTTCCAGGACTCTTTGAAATTGTTGCTCAAATAGGCAACATTTTAGCAAGGCATAGATAACGTTATTAATTATATAATTGGGAGGTTGTTTCAATGGTTGTTTGTAATCAAGCACCATTTATTTATTTATTTATTTATTTTTAGTTCAATTTATTTATTTAGTTCAATTTATTTAGCCCATTCTTGGCTGGGGCTCAAAAGGATATATATATATATATATATATATATATATATATATATATATATATATATATATATATATATATATATATATATATAGAGAGAGAGAGAGAGAGAGAGAGAGAGAGAGAGAGAGAGAGAGAGAGAGAGAGAGAGAGAGAGAGAGTATGATTATTGTGTCAGATGCCCTGAGTCAGGCTTCCTGATTGGGCAGCATACAAATGGGAAAATTAAATTAAATTCTGCTCATCCCTATTAATACTTTATTTCAGGGGTGCCCAAACTATGGCCCATAAACCAGATCCGGCCCAGTACCAATTCATCCGGTCTACACCGCCCTCATCACTGCCAGAAGCAGAAGTAAAACACGTCCATATGGGTGCATTTTACTTCTGCTTCTGGGAGCAACGAGGGTGGTGTGGGCTGGATGAATTGGTGTCAGGGGCTGAATATGGCCCATGGGCTGTAGTTTGAGCACCCTGGTTTAAGCAGATAAAATGGCAGCTTAAAATCTATCACATCCTGTTGCAGACTGCAAGGCACATTTTATTTCCGCTTCCAGAGGGAGGAACCACATGACCGGCCCGCAGCCCAAAAAGTCTGGGTACCCCTGCTTTATTTAATGTTGGTTGTAGGGGCCAAGATGTCTGGCAATTCCCAGGATGAGGGGATACTACAGAAATGTAAATGTTCTTACTAGCCTCGAAGATGACAGCTCAATGCCTTGGTTCTGACAGTTTAAGCTTTCCGTTTTTGCAAGAAAAGCTTTTCAGAGAATTTTTTAAAAAAGAAAGTAATATTTCCCTAATCTGGATTGTCAAACTTTGGCTGGTTTGTTAAGTATTAAAGTACAGTATACTTCAAATTATATATTACACCGGTGGGGATCACAAATGGGTGGAGAATGCAGGAACCGAACCAAAAAATATCAAACAAATTCCTCTCCAGGAAGGGTCATGGAACCTGGACCCTTTCCCACATGCTGTTGGGATTCCAGCTCCCACTGTCGGCCATATTGTGTGGGGCTGATGCACAATGAAGGCCACCACAGCTAGGAAAAATTACTCAGGGAGAAGTAACTTCTCAGAGTCCTCGGTCAGCATGGGGGGGGGGGGACACGTTGGCTGGAAGACTCTGCAACTTCTACCCAAAACAGTGGGTGGAAATTGCAGAGAGATCTGGACCAAGGGACTCACCAGCATTTCTGATCCCCCCATTACAGCTTGTATCCCCCCCCCCACTTGCACTCCAGTGTAGCGGAGGAGGATTCAGTCTTAATAAATAGCAGAATTCCAAGTGTAGGTGGTTAAATTACTCAAAAGCTTTGCTGGCTTGAATCTCAAGTGTACAGTTTAGGAACACCTAAAATGCAAAATTTTCAGATGTTCTTGTCAAGTAAAAGAGAGGTTGCCTCCGAGTCACTCTGAATTTTTTATTTATTCATTAGTAAAATTAGTGTCTTATAATTCCTTTAAAGAGCTCAAGGAAAGGCCAATGAATCTCCTCCAACCTATCCTCGTAACAGGAGCAGTAACAGGAGCAGTTTTGGCACCAAGGAGAAGCAGGACAAGATCCACCACACGTCAACTTTGAGATTCATGCAATAATGACATTATTGAACATCTTGCATGTCCTGTCCTCGACAATTTTTGTTTCCCAATTTTTGGTTGTTGTTTTTTGGACTTCAAAACACCAGACACCTCAGTCCCAGACACCTCAGTCAATTCTCCAAAGCACTGATCAGCCAATGTACTGAGACTTTGGCTTCTGGGAACTGAAGTTCACTAGTGTTCCAGAGAACATAGTTTGGGAAATGCTGCTCTACAGCAATGCTCTATCTGCACCACTGTCAAGGTACAGAAAAAAATCAGAAGGTAGCAAATTGATTTCTACTTATGGCAACAATCTCAAGGGGGGTCTTTCCCTTGAAGGTTGAACAATGAGATCAGTCGCCTCGGAAAAAACCCTCACTAGAGGTTATTAAAATAGTGTGATCTGCCACCTGTAAGAGGATCTTTGCTAGACTCGGCCAGAGTGCCCAAACTTTTCGAGTTGCGGTTGAGTGGGCCAGTCACGTACTTCCTCCCACTGGAAGTGGAAGTAAAATGTGCCCACACATGCGCATAACACTGCCGTAAATGCACCTGTGGCTGTCATACAAGCGTTTACGACAGCTGCGGGTCATTTACGGCAGCATTTTGCACATGTGTTTGTATGTGTTTTACTTCCACTTCTGGGAGTGGCAATGGCGGTGTGGGCCAGATGGAATGGTGCCATGGGCTGGATCTAGCCTGTGGGATTTAGTTTGGGCACCCATGGACTAGACTAATGGCCTTCCAGCAGTGGTACAGCGATGCATCTTGAAGTAGAGTGCTCAACATGACAGTCCTCTGAGACAACCAAGTACTGTAGTTTTCATCTCCACCAAGAAATAATTCTTTTATAAAACCAATGGATCTTAATTACCTGTTCAAGACCAACCCACACAAGAATACTTTACAGCATAATAGAGACAGATCTATTATTGTCAAGAAGTCTCTCCAGTTCCTACTGTGAGGACGGCAGCTGAGCTCAGAAGTAACAATTACCTGAGTGACATAGCAGATGGTGATTCATGTTAGTTGAAAATTCATGTTTAGGATAATATTCCTTAATGTAAGGACAATTTGACACTAGAAGCCAATTTTACTCCTAGTGAAGTCTTCTTCCGCCTCCTCTGTGGCTCTAACATTTCACTACAGTGTGCTGTAGTGTTTAAAATACTGGAATCCATGCTCAGATTTCTACATAGCCCAGAAACAGGATGGGTGTCTTAAGCCAAATTATGTTCTCCTGGCCTAGCCCTTCCCAGGGGATTGTTATAAGCAGGGCCATAAGTGGACCAAATTTAAACAATACATATATTCTTTCCTCCAGATTTCAAAGCTTCACTATAAAAAGATGATAGGAGACCTTTAGGCTGACGGTTGCCAGTTTCCAGCAGGCAGTGTGGCTAGTAGACCTTTCTGCTGGGGGACAGCAGAGAAAGGGTGGTGGTCAATTTACGCTAAGGGGAGCCAACCCAGGGCTCTATAGGCGAGGCCTCTAGCCTAGAGCTTGAAGAAGAGAGAGTATATGCAGACAAAGGGCTGGTCTAACCGCGCAGACCTACCAAGGTTTTGTTATATCAGGCATCTGGGCTGGACAATATACAGCAGGTCATCTCATTTATACATGGGTATACAGTAAAACCTCATATAACACTAAAACCTGGTTCCACAAGTCTTCATGTTATATGATTTTTCGTGTTATCTGATCCTCTATGGGATCCATAGAGATACATTGTAACCACACAGGCTTTCGCGGTTGTTATCTGAAGCATCCCATAGGATCTTAATGTTATCTGATGCAATTCTTCCCCCCAGATTCCTTGATGTTATGCGATTTTCGTGTTATTCGATACTAATGTTATATGAGGTATTACTGTAATTCAAACCACAGAGAAGCCTGGCTAGACTTAGGAAATGCTACTGGTTTTGCCCTACAGTTCCTCAAATCCCTTTGCTGTCTTGGGGGGTTCTGGAAGTTAACAGATCAAAAAAGGAGCATCTCCAGCTTTACTCTGAACTCTTGCTGTGAGTGTTCACATTCTTCCATGTCTTCACCACCCTCTGTGTCAAAAGAAAAAGTGCATAATCGCAGCATGCTCCAAGATAAGGGGTTTTAAAAATAGTCCCTTTCAGTATAACCTTCTTGTGCCACCTACATGGATAGAGAAAGGAAGGAGCAGTGTTGACGGATCCCTCTCCCAATTATGTGTTCCTTATTCCTGTCAATCTGTCACAGTTCCACATTTCCAGCCCTAAAAATAGAAGGTCTGGATTCTTATCCTTCCTGGAATTCTGTCAGAAGACTTTGAGAAACTGTTAAATGGAACCAGCCTTGATGTTAAGCAGAAGGAGGGAAGGAGCGCTGGGAGGAGGAGGAGGAGGAGGCGCCCCAGTGGCCATTTCTATCTGTTGGAAGACAAAGATGAAATCTCAGTCCCAGCCTGGCCGCTAACTGATGGATCCCACTACCCTCTTGTCTTCTCCCTCTGCATGGTGTGGGAGTCTAAAGCAGTTGTTCCCAATGTGGGGAGCACGACCCACAGGAGGACTTCCGGGGAGCCTAAGTCAGTCCATTGGCTGTTGGGTGCTTTGGGGAACTGGCTTAGGCTGCTGGGAATTGAAGTCCAAATAACTACAATGTTTCCCGGAATATAAGACACTGTCTTATATTTTTAAAAACTCTAAAATATGCACAAGGTCTTATTTTCTTATTTTTTGGGGAGGCCTTTATATTTCCGAAGTGGGGAAAAATAGGGGGGTGCCTTACTATACGAGGAGGTCCTATATTCGGGGAAACAGGGTAACTGGTTGGATGGGTTTAGAGTAGGAGCATGCAAAGCACAGACAACACGTGGCTGGATTGCAACTCCATATGCTCACATCATCACCGACAGGGCCGAAGGCAACTATGGCCGGCAGGAGTCCTCTGCCGACTCTTTTGGTTTACGCATGCATTCAGTTTCTGCCTTGAAGGCAGGATTCTTTAGACCCAAACACTCAGCAGGTTGCTAGATCTGGCTGGAAGGAGGGAGGGAATAGCGTCTCTCTCTCTCTCTCTCTCTCTCTCTCTCTCTCTCTCTCTCTCTCTCACACGCACGCACGCACGCACGCACGCACGCACGCACGCACGCGCGCACCATGAAGCTCTGCTCGGAAGTCCACCCCACCAAGGGACCACCTACTACTGTGCCTCAAGCTGCAGAAAGTGGCAACAACACTCTGGGAGACCTTCACACACACCGGGTGTGATCCAAACATGCAGTGCTGCTATTCCTCTCCAGGATGCTTGAAAATAAGACACACACACACACCTCCCTCCCTATCTCCTCCATCCACCCTGCTTGACACAGCTGGGTACTTCCCTCCCATTGCATTCCTTCAGTGGTGCAGAGGCCAGGACTGCTCCTTCCACTGCATCCTCGTCACCTGCACCAGATTTATTTTTGCCTGGCATATGCTGGATGGTCCCTTCACCTAAGTTGGCATTTGCAGCCTGAGGGACTTGCATGGATAGCTGCAAGTCAGCCATCCCGACTCCACTATTCTTTCATCTTTTTGTTCCCCCCCCCCCCCCCGCCACAGGAAGTCTGTACAAGCCCTTCTGTACTAGCAGGGAAATCCTACACAGTGATAGACATTGACTTACTTCCTAAAATGACTTGTTCCTGTTATTCATTACAGGGCTGGGATGGCCAACCTTGGCACTCCAGGTGTTCTTGGACTTCAGTTACCAGAAGCCCAAGTCAGCACGCCTGGGACTGAAGTTCAAGAACAGCTGGAGTGCCAAGGTTCACCATCACTGCTATAGGGTCTCTTTTAATAGAGATCTGTCATCTGCATTTGTTTTAGTTGTTAAAAACATTTCATTGTATTACTACTTGTTTTGATTGTGCTTTTCATTTTTTTTGTTAAAAAAATAAACAAGATTTTGTTTAAAAACAACATAGGTTCAACAGCAGAATGGCATGAGACTTTTTAAAATGGTATAAAGTAACTCTGTAAATACTGTTGATATTAATTTTTAGAAATAACTATAAAATGCTACTTATTGCACCTTTCCTCCATCTATTGAGAAGCTTCTTTTCCTTTCATGTCTCGACCAAACCCTGGGCTGCCAAAAGGAAGTGACCCTTCCTAGCTTTGCCGTTGGCCAAACTTAAGTCCTCATCGGTTACAGGTTTCTGGTAGTAGTTGGCAGATCAGTCAATGGGCCAATGGATTCTGTGCCTCTCCACGTTCATAGAGTGTGTCTTTGTCCTCCAGCAGCAGCCACTACTTGAGCCTGCTGGCCTTGCATTTAGGGACTCCAACCCTCTTCAGCCTATCCAGGGCCCTCCAAGGGACGCGTAGGAGAGGAAAGGGTTTCTCAGCTGGATCCTCTCTTAATGTTGTTCCTTGTCCATTGAGTTCCCTCTTCAATCTTCTAGTTTGCTTTTCTTCTTCTGTACCTTCAAGAAAAGGATTGTGGCAGCTTAGTGGTTAAGATGCTGAACTTGATGACTAGAAAGTCGGCAGGTCAGATGTTTGAGACCTGAGTGCTCCACGACAAAGTGCAAGGTCACAGTTTGATTCCCGGGTACCACACGACGGAGTGAGCTCCCATCTCTGTCCCAGCTCCTGCCAACCTAGCCGTTCGAAAGCAAGAAATTGAGAATAGATAAATAGGTACTGCTTTGGTTAGAAGGGAACAGTGTTCTGCGCACTCCGGTGTCTAGTAATGTCTGCTACATGACCATGGAAATGTCTGCAAGTCCAGACAGCGCTGGTTCTTTTGGCTGTAAATGGAGATGAGCACCAAACCCTAGAGTCAGATATGACTGATTTTTGAGCAAGGGCAACCTTTACCTTACCCTCAAGGATGTTTATTCTTGCCATAAAGCTCGTCCTAGATCTGAGTCAGTGGACTTGAGGCTCATCTCCATTCAAAGGGTGCTGAAGGTTGTTCTCTTGTTAGTTACAGTATCTTGGTATATCCGCTGCTCCTTCTCTCCTTCCCTTGGGTGAAGCACCACCAACAAGAAGATCTGTTGTCTCAACTGGTGTTTAAGGCATCCTGTCAGTAGGCACATTGTTTCATGAACACCCAAGTTAACTTGTTTCAACTTGTTGCCTGTAAAGCTAATTAAAGCAAAGTTCAGCCTATAGGGAAGCCTAAAAGAGATGCAGCAGGAGAAGCCTCCATCCTGTCTAAACACAAAACAGCTGCAGTGGATTATAGGCGGATTCTGACCTTGCCAAGCTCTGAGCATTTGGACTTCATGCCCATGGAAGACTGCTGGGCCTGCATTAGCCACTCTCTTGCCAGTCGTCTTCCTTAGGCTAGTGTCTCGACTACAATACGTACTGGCAGAACAAATTTGTGACCTGTTGGTGAGGCATGCCTGCCTTGGAACAGATTCCTTCATGCTGCCAGCAGGAGGGAAAATGGTACAATACTTTTGATATTTTCCATTTTGCAACTTTTGTCAAAAGACAGCAAAAATCTCTAATATTAACAATGGCAAAGATTTATGCATGCCATCTCCATTTCCATCACAGGTCAAAGGTGGTAAAACATATACGTACGTCATACATAAATGCAGTTATTAAAAGGTTTTTCTCTACCCTCCCTCTTCACATTTCAGGATCTGCAAACTCAGCTATGTGGACACGGTGGATATTAGAAGTGCTACAGACACAAGAAAATGCCCATTACCCACTGGTGTTACCCCGGGGGTGGGGGGAGATGTGTACTGCAACTGCCTGTCATGGCCATCTCTAGAGCTAGCATCCAAAGCAGAGTCCCACATTGCAAGCAGCTGCATTCGTCCCTATCAACAAACTACTTCTCATAGTTTTCATCTCCACTAAAAGCAGATCTTTTCTAAATTTTATGGGATTCAACTGCCCTTGATACCAACCAAAATCAAAACAGTTCAGACTGCAAAAGAGAGAGTTCATAGCAATACACAGAGGCTGAGAAAAACCACGCAGTGCGTGCCTTGCTGGAGTACTTTGAGGTTGAAAAGTAAACTTGGATGGGGGACGCTGGAGTTGCCATATGTCCCAGAAAACCAGGACTGTCCCGGATTCAAGGTCAGGAAAATTGTCCCGGCCAGTTCAATAAAAGTCATGTTAAAGTCCCGGATTTTAAAAACTTACTGATTGTCTATTATAACACACCATTCAAATAAATTCGAACTCTCGCCATCAAATGAGCGATTTCCTGCCACATTGGAGTTGGAGTCTACCTGGAGGCAAATCTTAACGTCCTCACCTCACACCACTGCCCGATAAGTGTGACCAGTGTATTTCATGGAACTGAGGACGTTAAGAGTTGACTGTGATGCGACTTCTCAGAAGTACAACAGATCATCTTACAGTAAGAATTAACTGTTGTAAATAAGTTCATTTATGTATTGATATATTTAATGTGAAAGTGTTTTATAGCTGTCATATTACATTTGTTTTTTAAAAAGGCTATTTTGTAGATAACCCGCCCATTTTTGTCAAGTATAGCTTCTGTCCCGGTTTTGTGGGAGAGAATTATGGCAACTCTAGGGGAGGCTTAAAGAGGCAACATCACTATCATTGCTAGGCCCAGTACTTCACCCGTGTAAACTACTTATTCTAAGTCAAACCACCTGAACCTCCCTCTGCCCCCTGTTTATTATATTGTCCGTGAAGGGCTGCCCTGGTTTTCCAGCGAAAGTACTTCTCATTTCCTACTGTCAGATCCTTTCAGTTCAAAGTGGGGAATGTGTTTCCTTCCAGATGTTGTTGGAGGTACCACTCTCATGAGCTCTAGCCAGCACAGACAGCTGAGAGTTGAAGCCCACCAACATCTGGAGAGGGCTAAATATTCATGTCCCCGTTTGTTTCGACTGAAGATGCCAGGCACAGAATCTGGACTGCAGGCACATGCAGCATGTGTTCTGTCCCAGCACATGCTTGGTTTTAAAACAGGGGTAGATAATTTTGGAGCATCCAGAGAGTCAGACGCCACTCAGGCGCCACTAAGACCACATTTCACTATTGCTCCATCTCTGACATTTGACAGCAAATCATGCAACAATAATCACAGCTGAAAAATCAGAACTAGAAATTAACACAAGCAGGAAATGCTTTTTAATAGGGCTTTTTCCAAGTTTGCCAAACTATTTTAGTGGCAGCCCAGAATAACCTCTTCAAAGCAAGCAATTTATTCTCTTTTAATGCCCCCCTCTCCAATTTGTCACCAGCATTTACCAGTTAAATCTGTTGTTGATTTTTGGCACAGTGGATCTTAGGGTAGTGGGGCAAACGAGTGATGTGGTTTCCACTGCTTAATTTTTCTATGGAGTTCTATTTCTTTAAAAAATGACAGAGAAATAGTTATATAAAACTGATTTAATAATAATGGATACTAAATTGTTTCAATGTGAAATTGAATTAAGGGTGTGACTAGAGAATGATGTTACACAGGCTGGATGGGGCTGAACGAGGTCACTTGGAAATGAGGTAGGACATTTTGAACAGTCCTTGCGTAGACATTTGTGGCAGGAAACCACATGGTACCTCAAAGGAACCCCATGAAGCCGGTTCCTCTCTCTCGGCCTCGATGGCGCCACAGCCCCTCCCTTCGTGCGGAAGGCCGAGGAGCGGAATTTTTTAAAAATGTATTGGAAAATGACATGTGACTTCATTGGTTTTCCACCCAAGTGACACAATGCCAGATGATGATGATGATGATGATGATGATGATGATGATGATGATGATGATGATGATGATGATGATGATGATGATGATGATGAAGAACATCATCCTCCCTCTAGCTCCTCTTTTATCTCCTTTTAAAATCTTTTGGCAAGTGGCATACCAATTAATTGACCTGCCACCTAAAGGACATAGTAAAGAGCTGTAAAGGAACAAGGAAAATGGGCCAAGAGAGATCACCCTCCACGTCTCCTTTTCTCTCTCAGCTCCTGGAGGCCGGGGCAAAGCTAGATTTCTTAGCAAAACATTATTCATAAGGGGCATTATTATTTCATCAGCTTTGCCACCCCGAGTGACACAGCACTGAACTCTTGGGGTAAGTAAACCCCCCTGGCAGGGCTGCTTTGGTTTGAATCTGGCGATTGCACATGCCAGAAATAGAACTAAAACAGAGTGATACTGGTGTGGCCTGGGGTCCTGGGAGCCAGGAGGAGGAGGAGGGACAGCCAGCCAGCCCAGCTGCCAGCTCAGACTTGGACTCTGAGCCTGAGGGGGACCCCTTGCCAGTCCTCCAGGAGGCCAGCTCAGATGAGGAGGCCAAGCCGGAAGAGATGGATCTGGCACCGGCACCACAGCCAGCTGTCATGTCAGAATTGGTCCAGCTGGGCCAAGCTGAGCCGGAGGGCTGGAACTTGACAGATGGGCCGGGTGCTAGCAGGCAGGCTACTCGGGAGCAGGCAGGCATGCCTGTTTATTACAGGTATGAACTGAGGCATCAGATTCAGCTGAAGAGGAGGAAGAGGAGGAGGGCCCGGCCATGCTTCCTGAATAGACCCTCAGCTGTGGGGTCGAACTCCTCTTCAAAGAAGAGAGGCACACCAGCAGGCCCTTGGCCGGACCAACTTGTCAACCTTGTGGACCTGGCACCGTGCGCCTCGCTTCCTGACTTGATGTACCGCACTCTAGACCTCTGACTGACCCTGACTACGTTTCCTGGAAAACCCTGGTAACCCTGACAAGACCCCACTGGCTACTGACCACCACCACTCCCGGACTGGTGGTGGTGCCTATGCTCCAAGGCCTGAAGACAGAGGAATCTCCCCTTCCCCCCTGCAGCTCTACCCAACTGTTGAGCTCTTCTGGTGCCGGGCTGTGACAGATATTACCTACACACAAACAAACAAACAAAAGTAGCCCTTGCAGTGATCCAGAAGCCATGGAAAAAGTTTGGGCTGGCTGGCGATTACCCGAATCTGCGTACTTGCCAGAAAACAGACCTAACCTCACTGTGGCAAAAGCAGTCCAAACACGAGGTCAAGTGCTGTCTGGCTGCACTCTTCATGTTTAGGCTTAATGTTAGGGGAAACTCCTTAACTGTTAGAGCAGTATGACAGTGGAACCCACTGCTGCCTCAAGAGTTGGTGAGCGCTCCAACACTGGAAGCATTCAAGAGAGAACTGGATCACCCTCTGTCAGATCTGCTTTGATTTGGATTTCTGCATTGCGCAGGGGGTTGGGCCCAATGGGAGCCCCTAAAAGGGGGTGGGGTGAGAAAATGAATTCTAAGAGTGGTGCAGAAAGCAGGAAAGAATGGCCATTTGGCTCCATACAAAGGGATGCATGAGATTGGACAGTGACTGATGTGTTTCCATGCCATGTTTTCTATGTTGGAAGTGGCATGCTGTACCACCTGGCCAAAGGCTAATGACTGAGCCTCTGGTCTCTCCACCACCGCTCCCATCCCAGATCACCAGCGTGCTAATTAAGGTCATCTCCCCATTTGGGAAATGGAGATTCAGGCTTTCATAACCAGGAGGTCACAAAATAACTTGGCCATGAAGAAGCCGCTGCATTCAGCATGTCTCGTTTCTCCCAAAAATAACTGAAGTACATTTAGCATTTCTCTTCTCCACCTGCACTTTCAAAAATAAAGTCACATTTCTTTGTTCACCTGACAGCACTTGAGGCAAATAATGAGATTAAAATGACCAGGAAGTCTTTTAGGTCACCCCTGGTACCACCACACTCCCTACTGTAGCCAAGGTTGAATTCACCCTAGGATGGAGAGAGACTGTGGGGAACTTTGCTCATCACAAGACTGCGAATTCAATGCTTTTGCCCTGATGAAGCTTGTAAAGTGGATAAACATAGTTGACCAGCAATAACATTTTAAGTAAGAAACCTTTAATTTGAAAGACAGTATATTTTAATAGCTAGAAGTCCAGCCAGCCTGGTTCATTTGGAAGAGACTATCAGACAGCCAAAACTTCCCACCCTGTTTCACCATCTTACAGGTGAGAAACCACTCAATCTTATAGATATTTATTCCACTGAGTTTTAATGAGTATGAATTGAAATAAAAGGTCCGAGAACCAAACAAGGTATATATAAAAAAGGAGGAAACGATCAAGCTTTCTACATTTTGGCAGAGCGGCACATTTGGCAGACAGACACAGCACATAAACATAATCCTTGGACAGTTGTGTGAGAGATGCAGGGATTCAATTTCTTACCATACACTTCTCCTGATGAAAATCACTCCCCCCAACCCTACTATTTCCTTAGAGATACAGAAACACAGAAACATAATGTGCTACACAGTGACATCGCACAAAATGGCTTTCATTTTTAAAGAATGTGTTTCTTCATCATTTTTTCAGTAACATAATAAGTGGATCCTTTTTCCTGGGTAAACCTCCCTAGTCTGGTTCTCTAACCATTACACCACACTGGCTTCTGCCCCAGGTGGGGCATATAATGTCTGGCCTACAAGGATCCCCACCTCCCTCTCACTATTATATCAACATGAGGGTGGTTTTGATAAATTGCCAAAGGAGAGAGCCTGGCAGTATAGACCAGAGGTGCCCAAACTAAGGCCCGGGGGCTGGGTGCGGCCCCTGATGCCAATTCATCCGGCCCATGAAGCCTTCATCACTCCTGGATGCGTGGCTCAGGGCAAAGATCCGGCCCACAGAATTAAGGAACGAAGTCCTGCTGAGCAAAGGGCTCAGCCCAAAATGTGCTTCCAGTATCAGCACAGAACTGATCATCCTTTCACACGTGCAATCGTGCCTCCCAATATCTTTATCAATTCTGGGAGCCCAGTTTAGAAGAGCAAGAGATTTAATTATTTATTCGTTAGGGGCTGCAGTGGCTCAGCAGTTAAGAAGCTTGCTTTTTTAGCTGGAAGGTCGGCATGTTGGCAGTTTGGGACCCGGGTACTGCATGATGGTTTGAGCGCCTGTCTCTGTCCATGCTCCTGCCAACCTAGCAGATCAAAAGCAAGAAATTGCAAGTAGATAAATAGGGACCACTTCGGTGGGAAAAGATCTTGGGGACATGAAAGGAGCCTCATTCAGGCATCCCCTGAGTGGAGTTCCTCCAGCCATAATCTTTTCAACCCAGAATAATTTCTGACATGAAATTATGATTATGATTTAGTTACACTTTTACTCCAGCTTTCCTTTAGAAAACTCAAGATGTCATACATTGTTCTCTCCCGCCCACCTCTGTAATATCCCCTAACAACATTGTAAAGTAGGGCCGGGTTGTGAAAGGCCGGCCGAAGGCCACTGGCTATTCCCATGTTTAAAAAGGAAGGATTTTTAAGAAGAGCAGTGAACAGACTAACCCACCACCATCTCCTACTTAAGGCAGTTGCTTTATTCTAAGTCTACCCAACAGCAGAGTCACTTGCCAGGACCTCTTGAATCTCTTAAGTAGTTTTATAATAGTTTTGCTTTACAATGCTCAGCTTTGATGGTACAAATGCATTGCAAGCATCAATATGTGAGGGTGTTAAAATGCAAGTGTGTGTGTGTGTGTGTGTGTGTGTGTGTGTGTGTGTGTGTGTGTGTGTGTGTGTGTGTGTGTGTGTGTGTGTGTGTGTGTGTGTGTGTGTGTGTGAGAGAGAGAGAGAGAGAGAGAGAGAGAGAGAGAGAACATTTCAAAATTCAAAGACCCTGATATCTTGGGAATTGAACCACAACCTTTTATCCCTGACATGAATATTTGCAAGGAATGGTGAAGAAAGAGGAGTTCCTTTTTTAAAAAATGTAAACATGGTGAGGATGTTAGTTCATCATTAACTAAACAAAATTAACATATATTACAGTCAAACCTCGCATAAAGAGTGCCTCGCTTAAAGAGCAAAATTTTATCTGAATGTTCGCTTTACTTAACAAATAAAACCAACCAAAAACTCGCTTAGCAAATAAATCAGGGTTCACAATCCCCCACCCCCCAAGTCACAACTGGTCACTTCCAATGGTGTTTCGCTTAAAGAGCAAACTCACTTAAAAGTAATCCTGTGGAACACATTATGCTCTTTAAGCGAGGTACAACTGTAGTTACTACAATAGGGGAGGGTTAGAAGAGATAGAGAATGTTTAATGAATTCTTATGCAAAATCTTTCCCCCAGGTATCCAACTGTATTGAGTCTTGTAAGCTGTGTTTTGCTAGTTAGGGCTGTACGCTGGGGGGTAATTAGAGTGTTGTGCTAAATAATAATAATGATATTCCCAAGTGATTTGCTGTGAGTAAGTTTCATTAGGGTTTGGGACGTTTACTAGTACAACACATGCTTGGCTTATATCCAGCCTCAGTTCCCAGCATCTCCAGCTAATGGATGTCAAGATAAGTCTGGGAAAAGTTAGTGTCTGAAAACCTGGAAATCTTCTGTAAAGGTCACCCTTGCTCAAACGCCAGTCGTATTCGACTCTAGGGTGCCGTGCTCATCTCTGTTTATAGCCAAAGAGCCAGCGCTGTCTGTGTCTAAAGACGCTTCTGTGGACATGTGGCAAGCATTCCTCAACACTGGAGTGCACGGAATGCTGTTTACCTTCCCACTGAAGTGGTCCCTATTTATCTACTTGCAATTTCTTGCTTTTGAACTGCTAGGTTGGCAGGAGCTGGGACAGAGACGGGAGCTCACTCCAACATGCAGTACCAGGGAATCGAACTCCAACCTTCCAAGCCACCCCATTCCTGTACCTTCCCTTCCTCCCTTGTCCTGGGATGGCCGGGACTGAGCAGCTTGTTCAAGGCTACACAGGCTGGTGGTTCTCCCCGGAGCATCACAGTGGGGAGCTGGACTCCCAAACGCACAAGGAGCTTTTGGCACCTGCCAAGAAGACTCTGTCCACTCTTTGCACACTCACACCACCTGGGACGGCAGCCTCCTTCTCCTCCCGAGGAAATGTTACAGACACCCCCCACGGCCCTCCTATATGGTGCAAAATAAAACTATTGTCAGGCCAAGAATCTGGATTTAAGAACGCGCGCACACACACACACACACACCTCTTTTCAACACAAAGATTTAAATGCTGGTGTTCTCGCCTCCTCCTTCTCTCCTCCAGAAACCCCAAAGAATGCCTCTCCCAGGGCAGCATAAAAAAGAAGTGGGAGAGCCTCGTATGTTGGCCTTCAGTTCTACAGCCAATGTGAGCCATTAGAGTTTGCAGGGAGAGACTTAGTTCAGAAAAGCTACCCTTAAACTGGGATCATCCAGCACTGGTTTTTAAAAAACAACCCCAGCCTTGTTCACTATTCACGATACAGGACCATCTTAGGCATGTGAGCCCATGCGCTTTAAAAAGCATAACCTCCCAGCAAGCGTGTATGATGTACAGCATGCCTGTATGTGGCATTGTTATAACTAAATGTATATGTTTTACTGCAGAACAATATACAGTATAGGATGCAACGCGTCGGACAGGGAGGGAGGCAGGCGAAACTCTTATCTCCGGAGATGTCTGCCTGGCCCGGACAGGGCCTCCCCTCCCCTCCAGGGCCCCCCAGGCCGGGGGTCTTCGTGTGCCCCCACCACCCACACCCCAGGGCTCTGCTAGGCTGTGAACACTGTGGTGGCCAAAAGAAAGACCACCAGCTTTTAAAGATGGAGTAGTGCGGGGGGGGGGGGAGAAAGAAATACTTGCTCCCAAGTCTTTTGCACCGACGCCACTGCCTTTAGGAAAGTAGTTGCAAGGCGAGGCAAGGGGGGCCACGCAGGGCCACGGGTGTGTGTGTGGGGTCTTTGGGGTCTGTGGGGGGTGGGGGTGGGAAAAGGCACTCACCGTTAGCGAAGCCCGCGTCGTCGGCCACATCGTGAGCTCAAATGTTTCTCCCGATCCTCGCTGCGGCCCCTGGATCTGCTTTCTCGGAAGGCGGGAGGCCGAATGGCTGGAGCGGGGCGGGGGGGGAGCGGGGGGGGGACGCGCCTTCCCTCCACTTTGCCGCTTCTTGGGCCATCTGAAGCGAAACACGTCAGGGAGGGGGAGGGAGGGGGAGGGAGGAGAGGCGGACGCCAGCGCCGGCCCGGATTCCTCGCTCGCTCGCTCGCAGAGGGCAGGGGAGGGGGAGGGAGGAGGGGGCCCGATCCCGCGCGGAGTTGCTCCGGGAAGTTTTCTGGCCCACCACAGCGGAGCGCCTAGGACTGGCTGCCCCCCCCCCCCCCGGTGCCCCTTCGAGAGGAAAGGATCACTCCGGAGTATCCGCCCCCGCATCCCTTTTTCTTGGGGCTGTTCTGCCGTATCCGATTCCGAACATTGGCGATCCTCGTGGCGATCCGTCCTGAAGCTCTCATGCCTTCCTGGCGAGTGCCGTGGCCCCGCATGCACCACCGATCCAGCTCCGCCAGGCGCTTTCTGCTCCCGAACACTTTGGGCACGCAAAGTCCTCCTCCTCGACCCCAGGCCTGGATGGATGAAGCGGCTGGAAACCCCCCCCCCCTCAAAATCGAGAGGGGCTCAAGTGGGGCCACTTAATCACCCCCTTATGGGGATCCAAGTTCTCACCTTCCTTCCCTGTGGACTTCACCACCCGGGCCGCTAGTCCTCAGGGAGGACCAGTTAGTGAACCGTCGCCTGACCCTCGGCGTCGGGTCTACCAATGGCCTTCCTCTTTCGGGCGGACTCAGGAGCGCCCACCGAGGATTATTATCGGCAGTCGCCATTACAGCGGGGGGGGGGTCGAGGAGGGAGAGCAAAGTACAGCCCACACTGGCCCGATCTGGTCCTCCTCTGTGGGCCACCGGCCGGAGGGAAGAGGGACCCGGCTCTGACCCGGCTCCCCCCTCCTCTGCCCCCCCAGGCCCTCCCCCCTCCCCCAGTGCCCCACAAAATGGCAATGGCACTTCTATGCCGCCGCCGCCCCACAGCGCTTTGCACTCTCTGGGCAGGGGCTGAGGAGGTGGCTCAGTGGCTAAGAATGCTAGCAAGCTGGCAGTTCGAGACCCGAGTATTGCATGACTGTTTGAGCGCCCGTCTCTGTCCCCAGCTCCTGCCAACCTAGCAGTTCGAGAGCAAGACATGGCCAGTAGATAAATGAGGGACCACTTCGGTGGTGATGGGGAGATCTTCGGGGGCGTGAAAGGATCCTCCTCCTCTGGGCATCGTCCCCTGAGCGGAGTTTCTCCAGCCAAAATCCTTTCAACCCAGAATAATTCCCGACACGAAATAATTATGACACTCTGGGCGGTTCACAAGTTAATTCGCATTTTGGAGACCAGGGAAGGATGGAGGGCTGAGTCGGCCGTGAACCCTGGTCATGATCGAACTCACAGTCTTGGGGGGCGGGGGGCGGTAGAACAGTTGGACCCCTGCGCCACTCAGAGCCGCGCATCTACCCGGGAGGGAGCGCCAGAGAGAGCGCCCCCCCCCCGCCGTTCGGTCCGGGTCCCGTCCGGGCCCGTTGCCTCCCCCGCCCCGCCCCGCCCCGCCCCGCCCCGCCCCCCGTCCCAGGCCGGGCCAGGCAGGCGCCGACCGCGACTTCCAGCCAGCGCAGCGGATGGAACCCCCTCCCCCGGCGGGGCCTGCCACGGGGCCTGCCACGGGATGATGCTGGCCCCTCCCCCTCCCCACTGGGCAAGGGTCCGCCTGCCCCCCTGGCCTCTCCCGACAGCCTCGTTCCGCCCCGTTCCTTCGGGTGGCCCCCGGGTGGCCCCCCTCTGCTGTGGGCCCACAACGCGGCGCCCTCTCTGGACTTGGTTGGGGAAGAGTTGGAAGCGAGAGGGAGGGACGGACCGGGGGTGCGGGGGGGGGGCTTTCCAAGGCGCCCAGCAGGACCGCTCAGGACCCTTCGCAACACCCGCGCCCCCCCCCCCGACGACCCCCCTCCCAGGGTCCCTTCCCGGCTGTCTCCCTTTCCCACTCTCCGAGAGGAGGAGGCGTCGGAACGGGGGGGGGGCAGCCTGACCGCCACCCAGATCAGATTGGAGGGGGGGGTTCAGGAGGGGCAACAATCACACCCACCCACCCACCCACCCGCTCCATTTGGGAAAGCAGAAAGGACTTGTGGCCAGAAGAAGGGAAACGCGTTGGCCACATCTGGTGCAAACAGACACCGGAATACGCTGATGGCTCCCGGGGGCTCTTTTGGAACTCCTTTGCCACTGCAGGAGAAAGAAAAGGCTGCGGAGGCGACGCTTCCTCCTGGCCCGGGAATCGCCACGCTCGTATGAGCTGCCAGTCCTCCCTTCGGGTCCCTGTGCTGTGAAAGGCGCCTTTGCCCCCGCCCTGGACTCAGTCGTCTACCTAACATCGCTAAGAAAGAATGGGCTTGCAAACGTCGCTGGACTGCGAAGTCCCATCATCAGTGATGGGATGCAACAGGTTCGCACCACTTCGCCAGAACTGGTAGTAACTTTTCCCAGTGTCCTGAAAGCAGCTTTTGGGGGGAACCACCTTCCGGGCTTACCTTTTCCCTAGTTCCCTCAATGTGCAGTTGGCAGTTGTTTGGGTGGGTGTATTTTAATGTAATTTTTATTTTATTTATTTAATTTATTTACGGGTTTTTGTTGTGGGTGGGTGGGTGGGTTGAGGTGTCTCTGTGTGTGTGTTTATTTTTATTTTATTTTCATTTATTTTTCTTTGGCCCTGCCCACAACATCATGACATCATGATAATAGCTCCGCCCACACTGATGACATCACAGTGGGGCAGTAAAAATTTTGACATCCCACCACTGCACCATCAGCCCCAGCCAGCACAGCCATGAGCAGAGATGATGCAGATTTTATTTATTCATTCATTCAATTTATACACTCCTACTCTGAGCGGCTCACGATGTTAGCACAACCAGGAGATCTGGGGAGGCCACAGGTTTCTCACCTCAGCTCCAACTACTACACACCTCCAACAGTGTACTAAAGGCAGTTCTCAACAGTGGTGGGATCCAAAAAAAATTTTTTTTACTACCACACTGTGGGCGTGGTATGGTGGGCATGGCCAGGGGTAAAGCCCTGCATTGCATCCGAATTAGGACTAATTTATTATGTGGATGGGCCGAGGGGCCAACAGGAATATCTGCTACCGGTTCTGGCAAACTGGTGCAAACCTGCTGGTGCCCACCCCTGGTTCTCAACCTTTTCAAGGAGGGGCGGGTCACACTCCCTGAAACAGTGGGTGGGCCAGACTGGTGCTCCAGTCACTGTCAGTGGCAGCGGAATCAGCTGCGGACTCATTTACGGCTATTGTAAATGTGTTTACAACAGCCGTAAATGCGCCAGCAACTGTCGTAAATGTTTACGGTGGTCGTAAATTAGTCCGCAGCTGTCATAAATGTGTTTATGACAGCCGTAAATGAGTCCACGGCCAATTCTGATGGCAGTGGCTGGAGCAAGGGTGGGCCTTCAGATTATTTGGTGCTATGGGCCAAATTCAGGCCACGAGCCGTAGGTTGAGAACCCCTGGCGTAGTATTTTCTATCAGCTTTCTTTTTCTTGTGCTGAATCACAGCCTAAATAAATAGTTTCTCCAAGACAGCATAAAAGGATTCCTAATTTATTTAGGCTGTTATTTCTGATTAAGCTAATTTGCCAAGACTAGAATAAGCCTTTGAAATATGTCTTAATATTTTTTCCCCTTCTTGTTGCTTCCAGCTATGGTGATTTTTCTCATCCAAAACTTTGGAAAGATGTACCCTCAGGATGGAACTATGTAGCAGCAACAGAATCACACATACAGTATAACCTTATCACATCATCAGCTTTTTTGGGGGGTGGGGGTGGGGGTGGAGGTGGGGGTGGGGGTTCATTTTGGAATCAAGACCCGTCATGCTACCTCAGCACAAGAGTTTATATATTTTGTAAGGTTTGCATTATTATTATTATTATTATTATTATTATTATTATTATTATTATTATTATTATTATTATTATTATTATTATTATTATTATTATTATTATTATTATTATTATTATTATTATTATTGAATAGTCTGTGTTTCAAGCATATCAGAATGAACAAAACAAAACAAAATTTTGTAGCAGTTTAAGGCTAACATTAAAACTCAGCAATTAGTCTGTAAAGTGCTACGTTTTTGGTTTGTTTATTCCCTGTTATGGTATAATGTCTTTCTATCCAAGAGTAAAACTAAATCTCTTCTTTTTTTCCCCAAGGAAAAAAAGAATGTTGATCGGAAACAAACCTGTCCTCAAAATAACAATCTTGCAAAGTCATAGACCAGGAGTTCTCAACCTTTTTAAGCGGGGGAGGGGGGGAATGGGTCACGCTCCCTCAGACAGCTTCTGGGGCCAGGCAGCCATTTTGCCTTTCCTCCATCACATGTCACTTCCTGGTGTGGTGGAGACTGTGAGGGGGCACATGAAATGGTGCCATGGGCCACATCTGGCCCACAGACCACAGGTTGAGGATCCCTGTCATAGAGGGAGGAAGACTCATTTGTTTCTGTGTCTTAGTGAGATTTCAAAGAGAACATTGTTACACTTTGTAGGATTTCATGAACCAATAAAGCTACCTCAGTAAAAGCAGCTGAATTAAAAGAAAAACAGGGCCAAGAGGAAGTGTTACACCAGTCAAAGGCTGTATCTGGAGAGCACAGAGGACCCCACTGGTGGCTGGTCCTCCTCACCTAGGTAGGGAGTGGAGTCTCCACACCACTTGGGAACCAGCACAGTCGTTACACATATAGCCAAAAAAGTCAAGAAACTAAATGAAAGTCTTTGGGGAGACGATTCCAGGGCTCACACAGAGAGAAGACTTTGCTTCCCTTGCAGTTGGCCTAGGGACCATTCCTCTAAATCAGGGGTGCCCAAACTTTTCGGGCTGTGGGCTGGTCATGTGGTTCAGGGCACTGATCACATGGTTCAGCAGGCCAGTCACGTGGTTCCTCCCACAGGAAGCAGAAGTAAAACGTGCCTTGCAATCTGTTTTGCAACAGGACAAGATAGATTTTAAGCTGCCATTTTCTCTGCTTAAACCAGGGGTGCCCAAACTATGGCCTGTGGGCAAGATCTGGCCCCCAACACCAATTCATCCAGGCCCAAGCCACTCTCGTCACTCCCGGAAGTGGAAATAAAACGTGCCCATATGGTTTTACTTCTGCTTCTGGGGGTGGTGCAGGGTTGGATAAATTGGCGTTGGGAGCTCAATCTGGCCCACAGACCATAGTTTGGGCACCCCTGCTCTAAATGCTTACCATTATGCTCAGGGTACATGTGCATCTCTAGAAAACAAAGACGTAATAACAGGGCCTTGTCAAAGGAATGGCAGGACTCATACCCAAGGTGTCACTTGAGCCTTGCCTGCAGCTCACACTCAATCTTGGGACGTGGCATTTCACCTTTCCTCTGGTGAGGTCATGTTTCTCTTTCTATTCTCACAAACACACTGCAGGGGGAGAGAACCCAATGGGCTCCAAGATTGCCACGGGAGCAATGGTGTCTCAAGGGAACTTGAACCTTGGTCTCCCAAGTCCCAGAAGTGCCACAACTCTCCAGGATGCAACGCTTGCCCCTGTAGTTGACTGGATTATTTTTAGTTCTCTCATTCAGCATCAACACACACAGTTGAGAGCACGCACTTGTTGGTCCATCCGTTACCATTTCATTTCATATTTTTAGCTTCTGAACTCAAGCTCTTTTTTTATGAGTTTCCCTATTATCATCTAAAACAAGTGCCTTTGAATGTCATTGAAAAATAATTATTTCTAAATATTTTAATAAGTCTTGGGAATTGACCCAGGAACTGTACGCCTCAAGACATTAAAAGCAGAATCACATTGGAAAGGAGGTGAGGACATAATGTGTTTGCTAGACTATCTAATTATTTTTATTAATGTGCTCAAATAATTTCAGTTGCATTAGTTTCTAAATCAAAATTAAACTCGCTTTGACAAATAGGGAACTTTTTAGAGAAGTGAATCTTCAAATCCCTGAATCAGTCGTAAATGAAGAAACTTCCAAGCAAGAGGGATTCCAGGGGTTGGAGCAGAGAGAGAGAGAGAAATGTATTCTTTTACTTGATGGGAGATTCTGGGATCTATAGTCTTACAAGGTAACCTTTCTATTTTGGGCTGATGGTGCAAGAACAGGCTGCAATATCTTTAAAAAAGCAATCTAAAATCAATAAATTGAACAAGTAAGTTTACAAAAGTTACTCGCTTGCAAACATTTCATCACCTGCTGAAGACTAGAAAAGGAGAAGCACAAAGTTTGTGGGTTGGTTAGTTTTTACAACACCATTTAACTATAATAGCTCCACATCTTTTAAACATGCAATGCTTAAATTGTATGTTCTACTTTAGCATAGCCACACATTGGATTGTATTTATGTTGCAGTAGAACAGTTCACACTGACGGGAGCACAAAATTTCTGGCCTCAGCTCCCTGTCATCTTCTGAGCTGCCCGAAAAGCAGATCCAAATGGTTTTTGCGACCCTCCCAGCCTGGATATTTGAACTTACTGGGGGGGAGGGGCTGCCACAGGGGAAAAAAAGAGAATTGTACCCCACTTACCCTGCATTTTGTTTTTATACTGGCAGAATCCCAGTGCTGGATACAGTTGTCTGTTTCTAACAGAGAAGAGATGGCAATGAACCAGATCTTTCACTACTCAATTAGCAAATCAAAGATGTGCTAAAAGGAATTACCTTAAAGAGTCATTGGGATATATTGATTTATTTGAATGGCCAAATGAAATATATTGAAGGTAATTCATTACCTTTTCCTCTCAGCCTGTTTTTTTTTCAGACTTCAAGTCACCTTTGACAAACAAATGTTATCTAAGAGAAGTCTCTACACTCATCCACCTTCCCCAAATGGAAACAGTCATATCCAACTCTAGGTTTCAGTGCTCATCTCTGTTTATATATCATCACAGTATATATCATTACAGTTGTATATCATTACAGCATTATTGTTTATGGCCCATTTTTGTAGGATGTGTATTTTATAATTTTTGTGTATACAGTAATACCTCAGATAACATTAGTATCGAATAACACTAAAATCGCATAACATTAAGCAATCTGGGGGGAAGAATTGCATCGGATAACATTAAGATCCTATGGGATGCATCAGATAACAACCGCTAAAGCCTGTGTGGTTAAAATGTATCTCTATGGATCCCATAGGATTTTAACATGCATCGGATAACACTAAAAATCGTATAACACCAAAACTTGTGGAACCAGGTTTTAGTGTTATCTGAGGTTTTACTGTACTGTATTATTATAGATTGGATATTGTATCATTATTATTGTTATGCATGTTTTTGTTGGATGTGTATTGTATAATTCTTGTGCATATTGTATTATTGTATATTCTGTAAGCCACCCAGAGTCATTTGTGCGAGTGGGGTGGCATAGAAATCTAAAAATTAAATTAAATTAAATTATAGCCAAAGAATCAGGCATGACCAGACACCAGAGTGCACGGAGCACTGTTTAACTTCCCACCGAAGGGGTACCTGTTTATCTACTTGCAATTTCTTGCTTTTAAACTGCTAGGTTGGCAGGACAGAGACAGGAGCTCACTTCGTCATGGTCTCAGGTCTCAAACTGCTGCCCTGCTGCCCATTCAGGTGTCAAATCCAGCATCTTAACCCCTAAGCCACTGCAGAGGAACACGGAAAACCCTTTCTCTAATTACACCCGACTATAGACACACTTCCTACCTTTAATGACTATGTTAGGCAAAATCCTGTGCCATAATTTTGCACTGACATAACCTGGATCAGATGCTGGAAATGTTTGATTCAAGTTCATGGAAACGCCCCTTCGAGTCCCTCTTCAGGGTCTGAGGCTCTCTAGGGACCACTTTTGTTCTGGGGAAGCCCTCAGGAATCTCACAATGAGGTGGGGAGAAGCTTTTAATACCAGTAGTACAGAAATCACTGCTGGGAGGGTTGTGGGTTGTTGTTTTTTTGGCTCACTGGTATGTCTGTTGACAAAGACTTTGACAGTTTCCACACTGTAGAAGAGGCAGCAAAAGAGAATGTGGTTAAAGTTCCAGTCACTATTGAAGGTACAACCACCTAAAAACCACTCTCTTGGAAAGTGAACTCATCTATACTGTAACTGGGCATGAGCACTGGAATTCTACACCAGTGGTGGCCAAACTAAGGCCTGGGGGCCGGGTGCGGCCCCCAACGCCAATTCACAAGGCCCGCGAAGCCCTCATTGCTCCTGGAACCGGAAGTAAAACATGCCCGTATGGGTGTGTTTTACTTCCGCTTCTAGGAGCGATGAGGGCTTCGCGGGACCGGGTGAATTGGCATCGGGGGCCGCACCTGGCCCCCAGGCCTTAGTGATGGACTCCCTGAACCACATGATCGGCCCATGGCCCAAAAAGTTTGGGCACTCCTGATCTAGACAATTCTCTGTTGAGAGGGAACAGGATTAAACCTTTTTGAGCCTGTTTTCTGATTCACGTTTCTTCTCGAAAAACCATGCCAATGTCCTCTTTTACTCCTTACGGTGCAGAAACAGTTCCTTCCGTCTTTCTTTATAGAGCTTGTTTCCCAGGACTCTGACCCTCCGTGTTGCCCCCCCCCCCCTTTGAACCTCTTCCACTTGGTTAGTATCCTTCTGAAAGTATGGGTGTCCCAAACTGAATGCAACGCTCTGGATGAGGCCTCATGAGTGCTAAATAAAGGGAGACTCAGATCTCATGGGTTCTGTTAATGTAGCCTAAAATAGTCGTACCTTTTACCTGGGAGTCGTTATTCAGCCTAAAATAGCATTGGCCTTTTTTTTACAGCCACATTGCACTGTTGACTCATATTCAGCTTGTGAGTTACAACCATTCCAAAACCCTTCTCACCTCTAGTATGACGGAGTTAAGTACCCGCTCCCATCTTGTAACTGTGCATTTCTTCCCCCATCCGTGGCTTCACCCCCTGAGTCCCCCCCCCCCACCTCCATCCCTGGCTCAGCAGTGAAAGGAAATCCAGCTGGTACAGGAGGCTTCTGCCCCCCCCCTTGAACCGGCCACAGTTTCACTCCTGGAGCCCCCCCCCCCCGCTACAGGCTGTCACCTCATCACTGAGGCAACAGGTCATCATAGACTCCAGCATCATGGCGGGTGGAAACAATATCTATATGGAATTAAAGCGGGGCGGAGGAGGGAGGAGGCGGAGGTGGTGGTGGTGGTGATGGCAGTGGCTGGGCCACACCCAGATCCTTGGTCTCGTGTAGCTCACTCACTCCCCGCCACCATGCAGTGCCACATGAATTTCCACTGCCCCCTCCACCGCTTCCGCCGTGTCTCACTAGCCCAGCCCTGTCGGCAGTGCCTCCTGACATCTGCCATGTGATGGAGCACCAGCAGGGACTCGCCAAGCCAAGCAGAAGAGGAGGGAGGGAGGAGTGTTGAGGCGCCACCTGTGGCCTCAGCGAGGGCAAGGGGCAGATGTTTTGATGCTGTGGGACAAATCTGGCCCACAAGCCATGGTTTGAGGCCCCCTGCTCTAAAAGGCTCCTTCCGACTCAGTTGTTCCATGATTCTATAAAGTGACACTAAAACAGGACCACGAGGGGCCACAGTGTTGTCTATGCTTGGAAAATGGAGGCAGCATTTCAACGACCCTCACCTGGAATTCTCTAGCTGCTCTCCAAATGTCTTAGGGCATTGATGGCCAACCTTGGCACTCCAGATGTTCTCAAACGTTGATTCTCAGAAGCCCTGATCGGAAGGTGTGTTGACCTGGGAATCTGGGAATTGAGATCCAACAATCCCCGGAGTGCCAAGGTTGGCCATCACTGTCTTGGGCTATGGCTGTAGATTCCTTGGCCATGTCCCTCAGGGAGATCAAACCTGTAATCCAACATACCTGGAAGGAACCAGACAGGTGGGTAAGGTGTGGTGGTCTCATCATGAGGGGGGGGGGAAGGCTTCCAATCATCTCACCCTTGACATTTTTAATTAAATAAAAAGATCCACAGTGTCCCCTTATTCTCCATGATATCAGGGAGAACTTGTTCATGTTTTAAGGGACCAGAAGAAGAAACCCCTAGATTCCCTCCCACCCCCATTCAGAGAATGTAAAGTTATCCTGTAATATCGGCATTTTAGTAGGCAGAAGGCAACCTGAGGCTCCCCCTGAGGACTCACAGGCAACAACAGGAAACTTGAGTCGCCCTTTACGTAGGTTCAGACCAGGTCTGTGGAAGAGAGACCTGCCTATTCCTAGCAGCCTATTCCAAGTTAGAGGCAAGCCAGGGGGTGGGGGGGTGGGAGAAAAAAATAGGCTACCAGATAGAGGGGGGGGGGAGATGAACCCAACTATTTTGGGTTCTCGGTTGACCTGTTGCTTGACTCATCTCTTCTCACAACTGCTGGACTATGATTCAAGTTGCCCCAGGACATGATTCACCCTCCCCTGGGGAAAATGGGTAGATTTGATAGACAAGAATTAAAACAAAATACATTCCACTCTTGGTTGTAACTAAGTGTTGGATCTTTAAAACTACGAAAGCTTTACAAAGTTGTCTCCAAATGTAAGGCCACACTGAACCTATTCCTCCCATTCACCAAATGTACCTGTCAAACCTAAGACATGGAGAACATTTACAAGATGGCTGCAACGTTGCCAAATCAGATTTGGAGTAAGTGACGTCCTTCTTTCTTTTAAATCATCACACCCTTGTCCTTGCTAGTAGGTGCCGCCTCCTCTCTTGTGCCTGTGCCTCTTAAAAAAACACCCTCCATCCATGCCTTCGCTTGGGCTTTAGGCCAGTGGCTTATGCTGATTACGTAAGGTTAGCCTTATGAGGAGAAAGCGGCAGAGTGAATTAAGACAGGGAAGAGTTCATGGGATTTTAGCTTTATAAATTAAAACTTTCTAGAGGGAGGAAGACAGCAGTTGTGGGCATCCAACAGAAAAGGCTGCCTGGAGAATTTTGACTGATGGCAGATGGCAATGTAATCAGTGGTGAATCACGTGAACCGGGGGGGGGGGGAGGGAAGAGAGGGAGAGGAAAGGATGTCTACAATGCAGCTGGCATTCCATATGGACTGGACTATGGAGATATGTGGATCCATACAAGATGTGTGGGAAGCTCTCACCCCTGTAATGTTGATTGGGAATGTATTACCATGATATGCACCACTGGCATCCATATGAAGTACAGTAGAACCTCAGTTAACAAATGGCTCAGTTAATATAACAAAAGGAAATCCATAGAAAATAGTGGCTTGGTTTATGGAATATTTTTCAAGAATGGATTCATTGGTTTTCAATGCATTCCTATGGGAAACTGTGTTTCGGTTAATGTATTTTTGTTTTCATGCATTCCCATGGGGAATTGCATTCAATCCATTCCTATGGGAAATTCGGTTAAAGTAATTTTCACTGTAAGAAATGTCCCGGAGAATGCATTAATGGCGTTAACTGAGGTTCCACTGTAATAGGATGACTTGACAGCCATGAAACCCAACCCCTGCTCTTGATGGGTTGGGGTTTTTTGCAGGCTAGTTCAGAGGGGCCTTAATTGCTACTGTTATTTGGTTGGTCACATCTAATCAGGATGGAGAACCATTTTGTCCAGACAGAACTTAGTGAAAGGAGGGTCAAACTGGAGAGCCCTGATTTCTTCTGCTCAGCAGGCCAAGCTGATCCCCATGAGAAACGCCATCTTGAAGAAAATAAGGCGGAGGTCCATCAACGCCATGGGTTCAAGTGGGCATGGAGGAGCATTACCGACAAAGGCCATTGCGTGGCTTTCTCAAGGCCTTTCAGGAACCTTTTCACTGTTGGTTTATGAGATGCCACTGAAGCAGGTGATGGAGGTGCCTGGTGGGCCACCACGACCACTAGCTAGACTCTCTTATGGATGAATGGCAGAGTCCGGCTCCCGTGTGGCGGAGGGCGAATGGCAGTGTTGCTAATGTGGTGATGGTCAGTGCTGAGAATCCATGATCAGGAAGGTTTTTTTTTTAATAACTGTATTTGGAGGAGCAGGGTTTTGATGTTGATGGTTTCCTACGCATATCAAGGATCCTCATTCCTGGGGGGATTCTCCATGCTGTCAGGCTGGGAAGGTCCAAGGGGAGGACTGTTGTTCCCACCCACCCCCAGTCTATGTGGAGTACTGTGGGGCTGCCCCAGAATGGAAAGCTGTCTGGGTGGGGAGTGAATGCCAGGGATTCCAGCGTTGACTTTTCCTTTGCAGGATAGAAAAATGACTGGCCCTGTGCTTTCAAAAGCTCCTTCATCTATGGCTCCTTCTTGAGAGACCACTGGTTTCCCTGGCAATGCCTCATCCTCACCCAGGGTTGCATCTTAGACATCCTTGAGGCATTTGACGCTTTGCTGTTCTGCAGTCGACATAAACAAGATAAGTGGTGGCACATGGTGAGGTTATTATGATTTCAGCCCAAGATGCATTGAGAATAAGAGCAAAGCCTTGTCTTTTGGCAGCTGTTGGCTTGGCTATCACAAGGTCTTGGGTTACCATCGTTGACTTCACTTCATCATTAAGAGGGAGGAAGTGGTTTTTCTGGGTTCCAGGAGTCCTGGCTTAACATACGTAGTAATATTGTGAAGGTTTTGGTAACCCTCTGTTCCAGAAAGTAAGGTTATATGTATTGGTACACATGCCTTCATTCATTTGCTGCTGCTCCTCCTCAGCAACTGTGCTCAAGGCAGCTTCCCCATTCTACCTAATGAGACAGCGGGCCATATCTTACATAACTTCCGTTTTTGTGATAGCTTCTCACCGCTTTTCAGTGGTTCAGTTCAATGGAGGTTAACAGGTGGAATGTCCTTCTGACCTGTGCATCCATCATCATAGTTACAGTATTACCATAAGAGTATACAAAATCCACAAGGAAATGCTATAACCAGGTCACTTGAAGGAATTCAGCATTAGATACACCAATAATCACTAAGAGGCACATCACATCACACGAATGATCCACTGCTCTGCCAAGATACATATTTTAGGTCAGTTCAACTAGAGAGTTGTCAGCAATGCAGAAGAAGAAAAAGGTATCCAAAAAGCTAAGTTAAAACTATGTTCTATTGCCTTTTAATATATATATATAGCTGAAATCTGCATTCTGCAGCAAGGAAACTCAAAACATTCAGTAAGTTGCACAGTATTCTAGGGCAATGGAATGGCATTCAATTTCCCTAAAAGTCTGCAAGAGAAAGATTTTGCATTACACACACACACTCTCTCTCTCTCAATGTCCCTTTTTATGCTATGTTTTTATTTTCTAAACTAATGTTATTTATTATTTTTATATTCTCTCCCTCTCACTCACACACACAGTGATAACCTTTGGTGGCTGGGAGGCTTATATATATAAATATATATATATAAAAGCCATTTGGGATATTTACCCATTCTGCACAGGGCACAGACAAATAAGTTATAAGCAGACACACTTTTCTAGTATGTTGTTCTGTTTATTTGTCTGTGCCCTGTGCAGAATGGGAAATATCCCAAATGGCCAGTATAAAAATGTACTAAATAAATAAATAATAGTATCCCAAAGTCACCAAACATTATCATTATCAGTGTTTCCCAGGAGAAACTCCTCCTCTTTTCTAGCTGCACTTACTTCTTAACACAGTACATCAAAGCACGCATGAAAGAACGTACCATTTCCTGGACTTTTCCAAACCGAGGGACTAACTCCATTCATTGCCTTGTCTTGTTGATGAAAAGCTTTGCAGAATTCGCCTGTGGCAAGCAGTTGTATAACAGGAGAGGTTTCTTCTGCAAATTTCTTCTGCTCAAATGCATTTGTTCGGGCTTCAGCTGTCATTTCAGAGAAGTGGGTTTTCAGAAAGTGCCTCAGTTTCCATCAATTAATTACATGAAAGGAAGTTGCTTAATGAAGATACATGGATTAACCAATGGCAGCCTCAACAGATCCTTTCTTAAATCTTTATGTTGCCGTTTGGACCATTGAAGTTATGTATTTATTTGTTCACTTATATCTGCATTTGTGTCTCACCTTTCAAATGTCAATTCTCCATGTAGGATGGCAAACAAAATAAAAACTCCAATGTCTGAGAAATGTAATCAAAGGCATTAGTTTAAAAGGCGGTCAATCTGTAGTTAAAACCATATTTATTATTATTATTATTATTATTATTATTATTATTATTATTATTATTATTATTATTATTATTATTATTATTATTATTATTATTATTATTATTATTATTATTATTATTATTATAATAGCAGCTTTCTATGCCGCCCTACTTGGTAAAAACCAACTCAGGGCGGCTTACAGAATCCACCAATATCAAAGTTACAACAAAAATACACTAGGATAAAATATAACAGAGCAATAAGTACAGGAATCAGCATACAGTATAATAGATCAATACACACAATAAATCAATACATGATAAGTCAATACACAATAGAACAACCCCTCATAAATTTATTTATTTTAGTATTTTATTGGCTAAAGTCTTGTTGCTTTAGTAGTAGCTTTGATGGACTGTGTGTTAGTAGGAGTTCCCACTAGAATGTGCCCCTTTAATCCATGGAATTTGATGAGCCCACTTTTCCATAGATTGCATTGATTCAGTAGGCCTACTCTAACTCTAATTTACTTTAGCATAGTACATGGTAGTTATGGAAGGTCCATTTGAATCAATGAAGATGTAAGAGTAGTGGTGGGGAGGGAGCGTCCCACGTCAAAAGCCAGAGAATCAACTCCTGGAGTTTGTTGCAAAAAGGTGGAAGAGAGCAGGAAACAAAGAAGCCCAGAACGAGAAAGGATATTTTGGAGATACTGTACTGTATCATACTCGTAGACCATCAGTTGGAGAAGAGAACAACAATGTAGTGTCTTGTGTTGCCTCGAAGGTATCAGTCAGTGACAAAACTCACTGGATGTCTTTAGACCAGGGCTGACCAAACTTTTTGGGCCGTGGGCCGATCATGTGGTTCACGAAGCTGGTCACTAAGGCCCGGGTGTGGCCCCCGACGCCAATTCACCCGGCCCACGAAGCCCTCATTGCTCCTGGAAGCGGAAGTAAAACACCCCTGTACAGGCGCGTTTTACTTCCGCTTCCAGGAGCGACGAGGGCTTCATGGGCCGGATGAATTGGTGTCGGGGGCCGCACCCGACCCCTGGGCCTTAGTTTGGGCACCACTGCTTTAGACTTTCGACCTTACAGGTTTATTGGGGGGGAAGGAAATCCCTGCTTGTCACTTGGAGCTCATCGGAGAAACAGTAAATATAACTCGGGCATATCAGAAAACAAAACAAACAAAACAAAAACACTGTAGCACTTTAAAGACTTACTGCTATATTTTTATTGTTAGCAGTTAGTCCCTAAAGTGCTATAGTGTTTTTTATTTTGTTTATTTTATTTTGTTTTCTGATATGCCTCAACCACAGACAAACACGGCTACAATTCCAAAAAATGTAACTAGGGTAAATACATAAAAATACATTGTCTGCCTAAACATATGTTGTTGCTCGAGGCAAATGGGAAGGTCCCCCCCCCCTTCTCAACGTAATGTGCCGAAGCTAACTGGACTGGAAGTTGCATCTTAATTCGGTGCAGGCACGCCGTCTCCTGCATTTATGAGATGGAGAGGAAGGCAAGGAACACACACAGCTCTGGACTCTGCGGGACTGAGTTGTGAGAACAACTATCTCAAGCAGTTGCATCTGCTGAAACGTGAGGTCATGGTCTCACCCTCCCTATTGAAAGGGTCAGTCAAGAGCCCTCTTCCCACCTGTGGTAAACATTCTTGTGTAGACGTACTCTAATGTCTGGCCGGACATCCCGCTACGGCAATGGAGTAGACCCTACAGTCAGCGACTCAATGGCAAATCTTGGGCAGTGGTAAATAGCCTGACTCCCTAAAGGGGCCAATGGCTATGGGCGGAAGAGCCCTTTTAGGTGGGGTGATGGTCCCCCCTCAGTGGAGGAAATGCCACTGGAAACCATCCTACTGGGACCAATGGCAAAATGAGCCGAGAAGGAACCACTTCACTGATTCCCAACAGTCATGGAGGTGGAAGAGGCCATGCCAGATGGACTGGCTGTGAAGGCCTGCCTTGATAATATTCTCAAAGTTGTGGCAGTCCATCGCAGTCCTGGTGTTGAATCCTGCATGTCTCATTTCATATGTGCCACAGGATTTTGTCTAGCAAAAATGGCAACCAGACTCCACCCCAGGTACTAAATGGCCCCCTTCCCACAGAACACCCAGGTGAATCCACCTTCCTTTCCAGCTCCAAAACTAGCCGTGGACTCCTTCTTCGTCTCCAGGAACCTGTTCCCCGACAGAGAATTCTGAAGTCAATCCGCATCTTGGAAGTGACCATTTCCCTGTCTGCTTATAACTTATGCTCCCTACTGGTCAAGTCCATATGGAGAAACAACGTCCTCTACCAAACCTACCTTCAGTACAAGGAAAATGATGCATCCAATGGCAAGACCTCACCTTGACAAGAAGACCAGGAAACTGCCGATGAAGCCAACTGTGCAGAATCTTCAACAGGACCTCTGTTGTCCACGGGCACCATCCAGGATCCTGACGATCTATGCAAACATAACCCAGCAATGCCAGCAACTTCTAAGCTGTAAAATCAACCCCCCATGCCAAGGCAATCGCATGCCCCACCGGGCCTTGGGTTGACAAGAACTCAGTGATGTCCCGGCCCACAGGGATACAGGGACTTGCTCCGGTGCACCCCAGTGACTCGTGCCCCCCAGAGGCAGGCAGAATTATGTCACTGGGTGACATAATTCACCTGGGTGCAAGATTTCCGCCACAGCCCACCCCAAGCGTGTGTGTGTGTGTGTGTGTTTTTTTTTTTAAGGGCAGGTGGAAATCTTCAAAAGACACTGTGAGCCCTTGCTCTGGCTTCACAGTGTGTAGGATTTTTACCCACTAAAACCACCTCCCATTATGCCCTGCCACCCCACGGGACCGCCGTCAGGCATTACTTCATGGGGGGCAAAATGGCTATTAAAAACCCTCCTCCAATTTGGCTCCTTGCCCTCTTTCTCCTCTATGTCTCTGGCTGCCCTCTTCGCAGTCTCTCCACACGTCTAAGTTCCAAGATGACCCCGGCTGCATAATTGGACACCGCGACCCAGGGGTGTGTGTGTGTGTGTGACAGAGCAGGTCTAGTCAGAAATGGCACTTTGGAGCAACATATTTTATTCACATCTTCAGAGCAAAGCACACGTGATAAAACAGCAAACATTTATTAGGCCTTTTTTTTAAAAAAAGTTGTTAGGAAAATAGCAAAATAATCTCAGACGCTGAGAATCAAAGCTTCGCCAAGAGCTTCCCTGTTATACACACATCTCTAATTCAAGTAATTGGACATTTCAAAAATAATGCTCATTGTCACATGATGGAAGGAATGTCAAAAACATTAAAGCTTTCTCTGGCATAAATCCTTCGCCAAGGCAGCAGCCGCAGCAGCAGCAGCCCAGGGAAGTCTTTTGCAGCCAAGTTTACTTATATCCCTGGGATGATTTTTTATTTTATTATTATTCGTGCCTATAGCTCTTTAGTGATCTCTGCCAGCGAATGCTGCAGTGCACTTCCTAATATAATTCATTACTCGGGGCTGAAGTCTACTGCATTTGGATTACAAGGATAATAGTTTGTGATGGCATGGAAAATTTGAAATAAGATCTAGAAAGGATGTAAAACAAACTGAAAACATTTCAAGATTTAAGACTACTTTGCTGGAACAGTCCCTAAACTATGTCATTTAAAGGATGGCTAATACAGTACACACAAATACTGTAATGAAAATGAATGTTCTTTAAAATGAGTCCAAATGACATGAAGTCGTTGGATCAAGCAGCATCAGCTTTTCAAAAGACGCCTCCTAGTCTTGTCCCCCCATCTCTTCTTCTTCCTTCAAATGCACAATGAGCTTAAAAGTAAATGTTTCCCATGTGTCCTTATCTTCCTAGAGCCCTCCCTTTTCAGACATTTCAACAAATCATCTTAGCTTTCACCTAAACTGAGTATTTTGTGTATGTGTGGGAGGGGGGGGGGATGGCACAAAATAAGTATTAACTGATAACATTGCAAAATCCGGAGGTGGTGGGTATATTCCAATATGAGGGGAAAGCCCCCCCCCCCCCGATACCTTCCTTGTATGGTTCCTTGGCTAAAGAACGAGGGTATGTCTTTTTAGTTTTTAGTGCTGTAAAATCTACCCTGTACCAGTAAAGTGCTGTCAAAGAAGATATTGAGCATAAAAGGTTAAAGCAATGATTTAGGTTAATACAGTTCTAAAAAGACACTGGACGTACAAGCCTAATTCTGCATAAAGTAATTAGCACATTGAAATTCTAATGTGTAGAATCAGGGCAAACGCAATAGCCACGTTCTGGCTGTTGAATTTACACTTGTGTCAAGACAACTGAGTTTCTAGGCACACACCTAGTTTCTTGACGGGGAAGGCAACCAGCGCCTTGGATGTTAACTTCCAGAACACTCCAGTCACCCAAATTGCTGGTCACAGTGTGTGGGGGAGGGGAACATTCTGGGAAACGGGGGTGTTCTGATAATTATCTCATTTTTGTTCATTAGTTCCTTGCTTCACGTCTACCTCACGTCTGGACTAGACTGTCCACTCATGCCTTAATGTGGATGACATGCTTATATATCAATGGCTGCTTTCTTCCTCTTGCTTAAAGAACAGAAAAGCTCAGTCCGATTGCTGGGAAGCAGCTCCATAAACATTCTCATTTTCCAGAGTAACAAATACTTCCGAGCTACACCCAGTGGTCTGTTTAGAAGTCACAAGGTGCATAGCTGTCCTGAGAGTGAGTTCAAACCCCATAAGAGGACTCCCCACCCCCCAAACCCCCCACGGATATTTCCAAGTTCTGGTTTGCAACAAACAGAAGTCCTGGATTATTTTGGTGCACATAGTTTGCATATATGCCACATCAACTGCTTTGCCCTGCAGAAGGAAATCACGGTTTATCCTCAAACGAAAGAGGTACATGCAGAAAACTGAGATGAATTCCCCCCTCTGGCAACTGCTATCTCATCTCTTATTAGAAATGTGTAGTATTAAATGCTTCTCTTACCCACCACAAAGCTGTATCCAATTCTATGTGACATTTTCTGTTGACACTCAAACTTTAATAGAGATTTGCCCTCCTTCAGTGATGACTCTTCTCTGCAAAGGCTTAAACAACTTAACTTCTTATATACAGAAATAGAAAGCCACGGGATGTAATGTCTTGGCAGATTTATTCAATACTGTTCAGATTCAGCCGTGGGGATGGCCTGCCCTCGACAAGTTTTATGCCACCTTGAATTTAGAGTTAGGGTTATGGAGACTGCTAGAAAAACAAATAGATCAGCTCAATGATGGCTGTGAAGTGGATGTCATCGGAAGCTCAAAACCACTCTTTGCAGGGATGTCTCCTTAGTTCATTAGGACAGAAGAGGTAATTCATTTAAGAGGACAGACGTACTGCCACTGACCAATAATACAACTGTGTACTTTTTGATTACGTAGTTCCTGCCAGTGACACAGATCACACGAACAGAGCAGCATTCTTCCTATGTCTTCTACACCTTCCCTTTCTACTCACTTTAGATCAAACACTGACCAACATAATTAATCACTTTACATTAAACAAAGAGTAGATTTAGACTGACTTGGTCTGCATGAAATATCAGTCCAAGGTGCTCCCATTTGTCAGATGCCAAGCTCTGTAAAGGGGTTGCATACAAGAGGAGGAGGAGGAGATGTGGCCAAGGCGCTATATGTTCCTCCACCTCTGAAGAGAAAGATATTAGTGTGTTTGCATCCCACAGTAGGACCATCCTTTCCTAGAGGAGATTTGTGTTACGTTGTTGTCTTTCAACAGCCACTGGGTATTTGCACTTCCCTCTTGACCCTTCTTCCATCCAGCCCAATGTCCCACCCCTGTTTCTCCAGACGTTCTTCCCACAAGAGGGTACCCTGCATAGCAAAGCAGGCAAATGTTGTCTTGAAGGCAGAAAACAACCAGCAGATTCTGACCAAAGTTCTGTAAGTCTGTTTCAACAACAGAATAGGTTCCACAGCAGAAATGTGAGGTTGCACACTTAAGATGCTTAGCACATATGATCGCTCCCTCTATGGGACCTTTCAGCAGGGCTTTAGAAGTTCCTGCAAAAATAACTACTGAAAAAATAGTAGACAAGGAAGAACAGTGCTTAGCATAGATAGTGAACCCTTATTTGTTCAAAACTGTGAGAGACAGGCTAGACACACTTGCATAAATCAGATGGACTTTTAAACAAATATTATGGCTGGGAGCATTCTTTCCCCAAAAATATTATTTCTAGGAAAAAATCCTGACAGAGCTGGGTATGCTTCCATCTACCTAATTTGACTGGAAGATGCGGAAGATTAAAGCATTTGGTTTTTTCTAGAAAAACCACAGAGACAGAATTCTGTTACTCTAAGTGTTTGTCAAATGATTAGTCTTCCTATGATGAAAGCCATCTCTGGTATTGCCCTTAAATCTATTTTAATTTCAGCTCCTAAACTATACATTTCCACAGCTTGCAATACAGATACAATAACCTCGAGGTCAACATACACGGAGGTAGCTTTCATTCTTGCCACGGACTCCAACCCGACAGATGCTGACAGTATTTGGACAGTGGGAAGAAGACGAAAAATTAAGATTTAAAACTATTCTGGCAACACAAAGATAACTTAGGATGAATTCAATTGCACGGCATTAAAGAACTTCTCTTTCCCCTTGTTCTCTTAAGGCTCAATTCTATGTTCTGGGCACACGTGTAAGTCTGTTTGCCTCAGACTGGCTCCCTACCAAGAGCAATACCCAAGATTCCTCTTATAACTGGAGGCGTTGTCAAGATCTTTACAAAAGATCAATATAATTATATCCAAATACAATTAAGGGAAAATAATTAATCATCTCTTCCTAGAAGGGAAGCCACTACATCCATTCAAAGTGGCAGAAGGGACGGTTCTTCTTCAGGATCCTTTCAGCAGGTTCAGCTCAAGACAGCCTGAAATGTGATTAGGCCCCTGACTTTTCCAGGTTCTTCACGTCCTCGGTAAAAGTAGCGTCTTTGGGCTTTCTTTTACTTCCGACCTGTTCTAGCTCTGGCCTCTTTGCCCATCCTGGTTCCAAGGAGGTGCCTCAGTCTTCTTCGGCCGTCTTGAACATAAGGATGGCATTGTAAATTTTCAGTGCAGGTCCCAGTTTGATACTAAGGATTTTAACAATGTCTGATTGGTTCAGAAGAAGAAAGGCTTCGCCATCAATCTGCTGAAGGAGAGAAACAGGGGGAAAAAAGGTTAAGTCAGTATGATGGCAGGACAATCTAGGTCGGGGTGCCCAAACTCTGGCCCACTGGCCTAATTGGCCCCCTGCATATAATTAATGTGGCCTGCGGTGAGCACCTGGGCTTCACTGTGGACCGACCCCACCCCACCCCCACCTGATGTCAGCAGTGGTGGTGGCGGAGACGCTGCTCTGATCACTTCTTTCCCTCCAGCAACCTGTGCTGAAGCCGATTGCTGCCTCGGGCGAATTTTCAGACCCTCCTGCAAGTCAAACTTCGTGGGGCTAAGAGAGCCCCCAGGCGCACTCGGGATGAATAACAGAGTAATTGAAAAGTCAATTTACATGATGAGACTCTCCTTCATTGTTTAAAAACCTAAAACTCATTCCCATCTTAGTACTTCTGTATATGCTGAGGGTGCATCAACTTCACGTTTGTAATGTGGATTGGCATTTTTATGCATAATTGCGAAGCAACTATGATGTAAACTGTGGCTGATGGAGGACAGCCCAAATGCAAAGTCCCTCGATCAAAACGGTGGCTGCTTTACCTACATTGGTCTCTGCTATAGTGTTAACTTTTAAAACAAGAATAATATATCATGTGAAACAAAGCTTTCCTCAAGTGGTTCAGAAACTGCTGAACAATTAGTTCATTCACTGTTCATCAATTAATTAGTTCTATTCATTAGTTCTATTAATTGTTTTGTTCCTGCTGCCCTACTTGAACATAATCGTTGGCACTGTTGGATCTGTAACAGAATGGGTAGCCTAGCCACGGCTGTACAGTAGGCGGACCCTTGGCATAAGTGTTTTCCTATCCAATGCAAAGTAGGCTGTCAAGGAAAGAGCACTGGAGTTATGCATAAGAATAATAAAAAACCCCAGTTACTGGCCATATAAGGCCTCCAGAAGGGGTTTTGCCCTCTTGTTCGCTTTGTAACCAATGTACAGTATTCAGTTTCTTTCTGCTTCCACAGAGGTTAATAGTGGCAATGGAGTTAAACAGAATTTTATGAACAAATGCAGTAGAGGTAAGGAAAATTGTACAATTTGTATGCAATCTTAAAACTTAGATTTTCTTAGGAACCAAGGGCTCCATCTATCAGAGGCCTTCTACTGGAACAATAGAGTGGGAGGTTAATTCCTCTGTGCAGGTGAAGGCAGAGCATTAGAAAGTGCCGTTGTAAGGTTTTAAAGACTTCCAATTGGCAAAATCTTCAGGTGGTTCAATAAATAAATCCCTCTCAAATCATTTCTCAAATAGAACTCCAGGAAGAAATGCTCTATTAACACTGTGGGTGGAATTTAGGGAGCCAAATCAACTTGGTGCTGTACATTCCAAAGCATCGTGGGAATCTTCGTTCAGGGCAAAGACAGATAAGACAGAGAGCAAGAAAGCATAGGATGTGATCTTGTTATAAAATTCAACTTGCAGACAATTGCTATTTTCATTTTTAAAGCAAGAGAAATAGGTTTTAGTCCTTAGGCTACAAAGATAGCTTTGGATGTTTGACAGCAACAGAAAGCATCCTTTCAGACATCAATGGGTAACAAAGTAAGATATCCAGTGATTAGGATCAGCGCTCTATGCGTTGATTTCCTTCAATGACGTTGGGAGTGCAATTATGTGTGTAAAGAGAGAGGAATGGGTAACTTGCTTAACAGATGAAAACTTGCAGAATGTGATTTTTCTTAGATTTGAAAGTGACTCATTTTGGTCTATAGCAGTGGTGCCCAAACTAAGCCCCAGGGGCCGGGTGCGGCCCCTGATGCCAATTCATCCGGCCCGCAAAGCCCTCGTCGCTCCTGGAAGTGGAAGTAAAATGTGCCCGTACTGAGAAAGGGTTAACCCGGAAGAGCCTTAACCGTACGGGCACGTTTTACTTTCGTTTCCAGGAGCGACGAGGGCTTCACGGGCCAGATCAATTGGCGTTGGGGGCCACACCCAGCCCCCGGGCCTTAGTGACCGGCTCCTTGAACCACATGATCAGCCCACAGCTCAAAAAGTTTGGGCACCCCAGTCTTTTTTATTTTCTTAATCAGATATTTTAGAGGTAAATCTTCGGAACTTCTGCTATGAACAGCAGACTACTGTAGTCCACAGCTAACAGTTATGTACAAAGACAATATAAATATGAATGAATGAATGAATGAATGAATGAATGAATAAATAAATACAAGGTTGACTTACCTCTTGTCGGAAGAGCGCGGCCTGATCCTTGCAGCCAGGGAGACGCTGGACAAAACCGGCCACCTAAACAGGCATCAGAACCAACAGGCAGAAACATTCAGATGTCGATCAATTTGAAAATAAAAACACAACGTGCAAAACTGGTACTACTCAGCCAGATAAAATTTCATTCTATTTCATCACTCTAGAGTCATGTTTCCCAGGAGTGGGTTTTGGATTTCAATTCCCAGAAGCCTAAATTGATTCCCCAAAGCACTGGTTGCCCAATGTACTGACTGAGGCTTCTGGGAATTGAAGTCCCCCTGTGGGGCGTGTGCCCCACGTTGGGAACCACTGCTTTAGAATAAAATTAGGTCCAAGTTATAGGAAACAAGAGGGCAAAATGGACTCTGTATACCTGCTTCTGATGGCCCTATTTTTAAATAGCCTGGTGTTTTTTAAAAGATGCAACTACTTTACAAAGCCCACTTCCCTGAGTAGCTATACATAGAGGACATCCCTAATACCAACTTAAAGGGACAAATAGTTTAAAAACGCCACTGTCAGAAAAATGTCTCTCCCCCCCCCCCCTTAAACTCCTGGTTATCTAACTCTTTGCCTTTAGGGCTTGTATGAGAAGTTCTTCCTGCCTCTTTTCAATTTAGCCCATAACGACACCTTTTTTTAGCACTGCACAACACCAAAATACCTGGGGTGTGATGCTTGGCCTGACACTCTCTTTTAAACAGCACTGCCTGAATACTGAAGCCAATGTTAGTGCTGTCATGATAGGACTTTACTCTCAGATAAGCCCTTCGTGCTTCTGAGCTGTCGCTCCTGGCTGAGCAACCCCAGGAATTATTGAAGGTCACATTATGATGTTGCTACAAAAAAGGCCAAATGCTGTTTTAGGTCTGCATTAGTGGGAAGCTTAGTCTCCAAATCCCATGAGGTACTCCTAGTCCCCCTCTTATGTTAGACCACATCTAGAGTACTTTGTCCAATTCTAGGCACCCACACGTTAAGAAAAGTGGAAACACATTAGAGAAGGTACAGAGAAGGCCAACAAGGACGACCAGAGGAGACCAAGCCCTAGGAGGAAAGACTGAAGGAACTAGGCCCGTTTAGCTGCTTTGAGAAAAGGAGACTGAGAGGGGAGAGGACAGCATCCTGAACGATGGTTGCAAAGAGGAGGGACAGGGCCTGTTCTCCGTCAACCCAGGCTGCAGACCGCGTAATAAGAGGCTCAAACTAAAACAAGCCAGAGGCAGGCTGAGTATCAGGAAGAACCTCTTCACGTTCAGGGCAGTCTAGCGACAGCAGAACCCTCTGCCTTGAGCAGTTGGTGAGCATACCAGCACTGGAAGCAACATCCAAGAGAGCACTGGGCCAACCCTCTGCCAGGTCTGCTTTGCTTTGGATGCCTGCCTTGAGTCGGGGGTTGGTCTGGATGGCCTCAAAGCCCCCTTCTTCCAACTCAGTGATTCTATGACTGACTGGTTGTGTTTCTATACCACTGGATTTAGTGTCGAGCACACAGAAGCAATATTCCACATTCAAAAAAGAAAGGGTTTTTTAATGGACTGACTAATAGTAATAACAATACCTTAACAGTAGATTAATTTTTTTAAAAAGGCAATTATATTTGGCTCATAACATTTTCAGTCTTTCATGATGTCAACATCAGATTATTAAGCTTTCCCAGTTTTTCAACCATAAAGCAGAGGGACATGTATAACATTGAGTTTGACAAATGCTGCTTGGAGCCAAGCACAAATCCGGGGCGGGGGGGGGGGGGGATACATATCAATGGCTATTCCTGCCAACTCCATCAAAATCAATGATAATAATAATTCCATGTCAGAAATTATTCTGGGTTGGAAGGATTTTTGAAGAAGAAACGCCACTCAGGGAACACCCAAACGAGGCTCCTTTCACGTTCCCAAGAGCTGGGACAGAGACAGGCACTCAGTTTTTATATTTACAGTGTAGTAATATAATAACATTACATTATCTAAAAGCTCATATGTAGTGAGCAGAGCTGACGATGCTGCGTCACGTAGCTATTGGCTTGCAGAAAAGCTTTGCAAGCAATATGAGGTTTGACTTTAAAATCACAGCCTCAGTCGAATGAGTCTCTCTGCCAGCAATCCTGCCACACTGTGGGGATATTTTATGACACAGCTAGGCAACCCTCTGCAGACCAATGGCAGAGTAAAGTGAGTCAGCAGTAGAGAAAAGCATAGGAAAGGCCATTGTCAGCAGAGGCCCCAAAACGGGGCAGATTGTAAAAGAAGGGAGAGCCGCATGCAGAAAGGGGTTAGTAAGCCTCCCTCTGCTCCACTGCTTAGTATACTCTTCTGCCAAGCTAGACTTCCAGGCCAAAATAGCCTATAGCAGTAAAACCAGAAAGGAAAACCACTGACACGAGATTAATAATGTTTTCTAATTAGACAGAAAAAAGGACGAGCCCAGACTCACCTCTTCTATGGTCCATTTGGCCACATTCTTTGCTGTGAGGCCCGAGACTTCTGGCAGCAGTTTGCAGTGTTGCTCCCAGCAGAGATGGAGGCGGTGTGTAAGATTTGTGGAAAGGGAAGGCATGAAGACGGATTGGTGGAGGGCCTGTTGCAGTGCAAAGGCTGTGCCTGCAGAGAGGGAGGGAGGCAGGCGAGTGAATCCTCCTTGTTCAGGTGCAACTGGGAAGGGCAGGGACTTGATTCCCTGGGCTAGCCGTGCTCAGAGCATCCCGCCTTAGGAATGCACAGAAGAGAACCCTGCACTGTTCCATCCGATCTCAGGGAAGAGATGCCCTGATGCTCACACAGGAGGAGCTGCTGATGTTCTACTGCCTGGCAGGAGGAGGAGGAGGAGGAGGAGGAGGCCGGGTAACTGCATCTTTCATTGGAAATTAATGGCATCGTTCCCAGCCACCTCCTAAGAAGACTCTGGATGCAGATCATGACAAACACCAGCCCCTTCTCAGCAGAGAGTAGGGCGAGGGCAAGAGGGCAGCCAGTTCCCTCCCAAGTATTAGGATCAGACTCCACTTATAAAAAATAAACAAATTAGGGGCATCAAGGGAACGTCTCCCTTCCTGTCCTCCCTCTCCAGATATACTGTATAGTTTAGTTAGTGGTGCCTCATAGTGCAGTAATGTACATGACTATCTAGATCAGGGTGCCAAAACTTTTCAGGCCGCGGGCCAGTCATGTGGTTCAGAGGGGCAGTCACTATGGCCCAGGGGCCGAATCCAGCCCCCGATGCCAATTTATCCGGCCCACGAAGCTCTCATTGCTCCTGGAAGCGGAAGTAAAACACGCCCATACAGGCATGTTTTACTTATGCTTCCGGGAGCGACAAGGGCTTAGTGGGCCAGATGAATTGGCATCAGGGGCCAGATCCAGGCCCCAGGCCGTAGTTTGGGCACCCCTCATTTAGATAACAAGGACTGTAGCACAGATAGATTTAGCTAATTATGTTTCGTTGCTCCCCCTCCACAAGGGGACAAACACCATGAACGGAATTCTCCAGGCTGAGTCCAGGAGGTTCAAGTTACAATCCCTGGGAAAGCCTATCGTGACATCTAGTGGCAGCAGCAAAAAAAGTGGCATCCATTGGATTTGAAGAACAACTAGTGAAATACTAAGCTAACTCCTGGTATTTCTGCTTCAAAAGTGGCAGGATTATAAATAAGTTCATTCAATGACGAGAAAATAAGCCTTCCAAAAATAATCGCTGATCATAAATTCTGCTGCATCAACTTGTATATACAAATGTTTGAAGTGGTAGCCAAGTTAGTCTGTGCAAGCATATCTGAGATAAAACAAAACAGAACCGGGGGGGGGGGATGTTGTGGCATCTTAACTCCTGTATTTAAATGTGAGCTTTCGTGGACCAAGTCCACTTCAAAGGCACCTAACATATCTTAGGCTAGATACAAAAGAAAGACAATGGTTTCAGAATTGAAGTAAGAGAGGTGTCTCTATTGACAACTTCTTAAAAGATTGATTACATTTGCTGTACAGCTGTTCAGTGGAAAACCAAGAAACATATTCATGGATCTCAAAAAGAAAAAGTATTTATAAAAATATTTCAGATTCATTTTAACAAGAGGCTTTGCAAGAGGAAAGAAGGGAAAAACTGAAGTGAACATAAAATAATGGGTTTTATTTTGTCATTGAAAGGGGGGGGGGGGGGAAGGAAACATTCAGGGCAACCTAACACTGATAACAATTAAAAAGCTAAGAAATGCACAATAGTTTTAATAAGCATGTTCACTAATTAACCAACCTCTTCCATCAGGATCTTGCTTCACTAGCTGGAGCTTTATACAGCTATGTGATGAATTAATCCTGAAAAAGCAAAGACAATACAGTACCCATAAGGGAGAGAGAATAACTTCCTCCAAAGTGTTTTAGTTTGGATTTGAAGCATTAAACTTTGGAAGAGGCTAGTTATTATGCTTTGGAGCTAGCATCTGGTAATATGAGCAATAATTCACAAAAAGGTTATACTATGTATCTAGTCACCTTTCAGATTTTATAAAATCTTTCATGTTTACATTTCAATAACATATCTACTTCTCTGCCAGCCAAAAAGATTGGGTTCAATTCCAATTCCAGTTCCAAGACCATTAAAGTTCAGACAGTAACTTCTAGCAAACAGTTTGAAAATGAATTCAACATATATGGAATTATTTTCAGCCCAGCCAGACTTTAATTAATCTTTAATTACCTTCATGGATTTGTTTAAACATACTATTTCTAGCCTGCATCTATTTCCAATCTTCTTCTCTTCACTTAATATTTTATTTTCATTTTTCTGTATAAGAAACTTCTTTACTAGTAGACTTAGCAGCAGGATGAAATGCTTTGCTTACCCTTTTGCTTTAACTCTGGTCACAGGAGATAATCCTTCCTCAGGCCAGGCCTTCTGTTGGCTGGCCTCGGACTGCTCAGACAGACGGTGCCCAATGCGCCACCCTGATTTGTCTCCATCTTCTATGCATGACTTCCTACCAAAGAAACGATTTCTACATTTTTAAAAACCACTTTCACAAATGTCATGTGTTCACCATAGCTAATGAAAGGGATCTAGAGCAGGTGCACTGCCAATTAAGAGTTGTGGCTAGGCCGACAGAGCTTACTCAGCTACTAGTGGCTCCTGATTATTGTTGTGGAAGGAGAAAGCATCAATGCTGCAGAATAAAGTAAAAAAGTAGCAATCTCAAAGAGATCCAGGATACAATAGTTCTTATTCCAGAAAATACATCATCTAACACAGGGGTTCTCAGCGTTTTCCAGCCACAGGCCGGACCACGGCCCCTCAGACAGCTGAGCAGGCCAGACTGGTGCTGTAAAGTGCACCTGTGGCCATCGTAAATGCGTATACAATGGCAGCAGACTCATTTACAGCTGGAGTAAATGCGTTTACAACAACCATGGATTCATTTATGGCTGTAGTGAACATGTTTACACAGCCGTAAATGAGTCCGTGGCCAATTCCAACAGCGGCTGGGGTGGTTGGAGCAAGGTCGGGGCCCAGATTATTTGGTGCTGTGGGCCGGATCCAACCCATGGGCCTTAGGCTGCAAATCCCTGATTTAACATCTCTAGTTTAAAATATCACATTGAAGGTGATGGGGGGAAACTCTGCCAGTAACAGAGTGAATAATACTAGGTGATATGAACAAACTGTCTGGTTTACTATAAAACTGTGACGACTTAACCTGGAATCTCCAGGTATCTAGCAGCGTTTTCTTGATTCTTTATCAAAGAACATAACTGAACGCTCAAAATGAAACTTTCTGCATGGCCCTTCTTGGCACAGAGTTATGTGGGCAAAGCAGAAAGGAAAGATGTTAAATACAACAGTCTGATATTTTTTAAAAAGCCATCCTATTTTTCATACGTTTATTACACATTCTTTCTCATACCCACTCATCCAAACCTAGGCGTTCTTTCTTGTCCCCAGCACAGAGGAATAAACATACACAAGATTAGAACATGCATCAACATTTAATGTAAAGCTTTACCTGGACTGTGGAGAGTCTTCCTGACCAGGAAGTGATACAGACGTCTCAGGCTTCTTGGGTTTCTGAACAATGGCACTGGGCGAAGGTTTCTCTCCACTGAGACGGTCTTGTAAGGAACTCTCTCTGTTGCGATTCATTTCAGAATATGGGCAGCCAACACACCTGTAGCAAAAGCAGGAAAATGTTTCCACACGGAAAAAAAAAGTATTGTACAATCTGGTTTAGCTTTTCGCTCAAAGGCATGTACAAATTAATTAAGCAAATAGTGTAATAAAGGAATTCAATAAGAGTAATAGGCATGCAATTTCAAGGAACTCGAGGAGCAAACTGCTAAAGGCTAAAAGAGAAATTCTGCAGGAAATATATAGTTTCTAGGCAGCACAGGAAGAAAGGTTCCAAATATTGAGTAATGTAAATACAACCAGAATTTTATACAAAATGCAGTTTAGAAGGGCATTCTATAAAAGTAAATGGTATGTGAAAAAAAGCTACAAAGAGGCACATGGTATGGAAACTTAAGAGATGCATAACTTAATGTAAGGCAGGAGGCAAGTTAAACAAGGATATTTTAGAACTAAGCCCTGCATTTGCAGCCACAGTTCAATGAACCTGCATTCTCTGAAAAACTGCAGGTGGGAAACTGAACTTCAAAGCCCTTCACATTCACGAGGAGTAACTCCACAACTCTTACGAAAACATACGTGTGATGTGTTCCATATCTGGATCCTCTAACATGACCCAGTCCCTGGCAACCAGGAGTAGGGCACCCTTGTCCTGCTGCACCAGATGGGTCCACTGTGCCTAGAAAACCAAAATGTGTTCAGGACTACGTCATTGATCAAAGTCTTGGTTGAAATAATCAGGTACAGGAGAAAAACGTCATGATGAGAGATTCTCACCTGGCGGTAGCTGCAAGGCATGTCCCGATTTTGCACACCACCCTATGGGGTGTATATCTGGACTATCGGCATCAGCCCAGAAGTCAAAACTGTCATCCCAGCCATCAAAGTGTATCTAAACATGTAGGCAAACATAACAAAGAGAGGGGAAGGAACACATTAAAGATATGTTTTAAAAAAACCTGCTTGTAAATTTTGATTCTTCTTCTTGTTGAGCCCTATCCGATTCTGAATATTGGCGGTGATCATGGCGACCAGCCATTCAGGTTGTCCTGTGAAGATAATGCCATGGCCTTTCACCTGCCTTCCACATCAGTGCATGACCTGTACCACGGATCCAGTCCTCCTCAGCCCCAGGCCAGCAATTCTATGAATGAAGAAATATTTTCAACCTCACTAGCTGATAAACCTTTATTTTATAATAACTAAATTGTAACACTAATGTGATGATGTGATTGTTAAATGATGGTATATAGACTTATTTAGCAGGAAAACCTTAAGTTAACTTGAAGTGGCGTTTCCCTTTGTGAGTCATCCTCAAGGTATGGCAATGCTAACACAACTACTTTATGGAGAAAATTGGTCAAGGGGAAAAATTAATTCAGCAAACAACATTAGGATAGCATCCAACAATAGTGAATTGAAGATATTGCAGTAGAATAAGATTACATTGTCATTTTACCACTGAAAGTGCATGCTTTCCAGAAAACTTAAATGCAATGAATTAAATTTAAGCACTGCTATAGCTGTTTGAAAGAGGGCTACGGTGGCTTAGTGGCTAAGACACTGAGCTTGACGACTGGAAGGTAAGGTAGTTCAAGACCAGGGTGCTGCATGATGGAGTGGGCTCCCATCATCTGTACCAGCTCCTGTCAACTTAAGCAGTTCAAAAGCAAGAAACTGAAATTTTTGAGTTTTTGTAAAATTATATACATTGTTTATACAGTCGCTATGCAAGTGGGGTGGCATACAAGTTGAACAATTAAATTAAATTAAATTAAAGTAGATAAATAAGTATCGCTTTGGTGGAAAATATGACAGTGTTCCATGTGCTCTGGCGTCTAGTCATGCCTGCCACATAACCATGGAAAGGTCATTTGGTGGGAAAGGTCACGGTGCTGGCTCTTTCGCTGTAAACAGAGCTGAGACTCAGACATGAATGGCTTTCAAGCTAGAGAGTCTTTTCCCTTATGGGTGTTTGAACTGAATACATACCTTGACACGATATTCATCTTTATCGATTATCGTTGCCACTCTAATTAACATGGGGTTTCTCCTGTCTACTGCCTCCAGTTTCATGTTAGGGTGAAATCCATGAGCTGGTCGCTGTAACAATGTATTACAAAAACAGGCAAACACAAACACCATTACTGATATGAAAGTAGCTCTCCATGTCTCATTTGAAAGCTTACTGTGAAATTTAAAATCACAGGTGAGCACTACAAGAACAGACCTGCTCAAGTACCTGCACCTGAGCACCTGCAGTGAATGCTGCAATGCTGGAGGCATTCAAGAGAAAATTAGACAATCATCTGTCAGATCTGCTTTGATTTGGATTCCTGCATTGAACATGGAGTTGGATTGATGGCCTCAAATGCCCCTTCCTACTCAATTACAGTGAAACCCCGGGTTACAGAATTAATTCGTTTCGGGATGTGTTCTGTAAAGCGATTTTTCTCTAACATGAAGCACAATTTCCCATAGGAATGCATTGAAATTTTAAAAAATGTTCCAAGGTTAGAAAAGAGCAAAAAAAAAAAACCCTCCATAATTTTTCAGTTCCAAGCTCTCTGTAACATGGTGAAAAGACAGCAAAAAATTCCAAAGTGCACATTAAGAAGAGTTTGGAAGAGAAAAAAACAAGTTTTGGGGGATTTTTAGTGAGCTGATTTTTTTTTATTTTCAAAGCATATTGATTCGTCACATTTCCATCAGCACCATCTAGTGGCCAGCCCTTGTAATTGCAGGAAAAGTCCCTGACTAACAGCTGATGGGGGGAGGTGACGAAAAATTTCAAAAAAGGAGTGGAAATGCTCCAAACACCCTCCCACCACCCTGGGAAGCAGGGTGCCATGAGTTTTTCCCATAAATCGGGACACCATTTCCTCAGAATTTCCTTCCGTAAGTCAAGTTTTCTACTGCTGAGAACGGTCGAAGGCATGGGAATGGACAAAGGATACTAGATTTATGCAAGCAACACTAGCTTTTTATTACTACCACTTTTTTGAACATTGCAATTCACAACATTACATATGGTATAAATGGAATGATATCACCATTAAAAGCCAGGTTGGTCACACATTAACAAGAGTTAAAAGATTTAGAATACTCGATGCACAAGCAATCCCCAACGGATCATAAAATTGTAGTTAACAGCAAGAAATGATAAACTCAATATTAAAAGAAGAGAGTAAAACAAAAAACCCAAGAAATAACTAAGATAGCAAAATTCAAACAAAGAGAAATTGTAGAACAGTTACAACAAAAGGTGGAGACAGCATTTAACCAACTGCCACCAGATGTGAAGAACATGGAGGATGAATGGAAGGAGAAGCCAGGGCAGGCTGAGGACTTTGCCTCCCATCGCCCTGAACCCCCATCAACATATTGTATTGTAATGTAATGTATTGTTTGTAAGCCGCCCTGAGTCGCTACGGCAAGTGGGCGGCAGTATAAATTTGAACTAATAAAATAAATGGAAGGGATACAAAACTATCCTGCTCAGAGCTGCAGAAGAACTATGTGGAAAAAGGAAAAGTGGAAAACGATGGTATAGGTCCAAACACACTCTATAGTGGTGTGAACAGGTTATAGTAGCAGTAAAACTGGGGGGAAAAGTTATATAAATGTTGGATAAAATCAAGGAGGGCAGAAGACTATGTAAGTCAGGCATGGACAAACTACGGCCCCTGAAGCCATTCCATCAGGCCTGCAACACCCTTGTCAAACCAGGAAGTAAATACAGACACTTCCATGCTTGCACAAAAGGTGGCCATTTTGTTTCCTGGTTTGGCGCAGGAAACAAAATGGCCGCTTTCACGCATGCGCAGAAGCCTCCACACCGGGCATGTGCAAACACGCTGTGTTCTGGGGACATGGTCTGGCCTACTCAGCTGTTCTGGAGGCGTGGTCAGGCCCCTGGCCCGAAAAGTTTGGGCAACCCTGATATAAGCTATAGATTGCAACAAAGAGATACCAACAAGATAATTAAAAATCAAAACAAGAATACTGAGAAAACATTAGCAGATAAAAGGAGAACAGTCTCACTAATTATTTTCAAAGTAGTTAAAAGTATATGGAAAACAGTGGTATAATGAACTGTAGAAGTGGAACAAAGAACTGTGGAATATGGCTATAAATGATAAACTGATACACTAGTACCCCGGATAACGTTATGACTTGGTTCCACAAGTCATGTTGTTATCCGGGTTTTAGCGTTGTCTGGGGTATACACCGAACAATGCTAAAAAACATCGGGCACATTGGTGCGTGCACGCCAAACGCGGTTTGGGGAGGATATAGAGATTTTCTCCGTATCCTCCCCAAACCGCGTTTGACAGGCGCACACTTGCACGATGTTTGGAAAGGGTTTGGGGGACCATACCCTTTCCAAACATCGGGCGCGTTGGCGCACGCGCATCAAACGCGGTTTGGGGAGGATACGGAGATTTTTTCCATATGCTCCCCAAGCCGCGTTTGACAGGCGCGCGCCTGCACGATGTTTGGAAAAGGTATGGGGGCCCATATCCTTTCCTTTCCAAACATTGTGCGGGCAGGCCCTGGGGGGGTTGGATTGGGTAGATGTTCTACTCAATCCAACCCCTCCCCCCCCACACGATTGTTCCGGATAACACTAAAAATCGCGTTATTCGATACAAGATTTTTCCAAAAATCTTGTAACGTTATGCGGTTTTAGCGCTATACGGTACAATCGTTATCCGGGGTCTTACTGTATGTGAATTAAATTTGAAATAAAGTGTAACAGAGAAAACAGAGTTTATAGAAATTAGGGGAAAGTTCATGGAGTATGTGTTTGAAAAATCTAAAGGCGTCAAGCTCTGTAAAGAATATATGACACTTGGAAATAGAGGAAAAGGGTATAAACAAATGAACAGATCATTTTATTTTAAAAGATACTGTTTAGACAAAACAGAGGGTCCCAGAGTGCAGGGTGTGCACTCTGTATAAATATTTTTTATTTGTAATTGCTAGTAAGAGTTAATTAATATGATTTGTACATACGTACGTACATACAGTGACACCTCGAGATATGAATGACTCGATTTATGAAAATCTCGTGATACGAAAGGAAATCCCATAATAATAATGCTTCGAGATACAATTTTTTTTATGATACTAAAAGGTTTCCCTGTTTAATTACATGGTTACAGTGGCCTCTAATGGCCACTTCTGGTAATGCATTGTGCTTTTGCAATGTGTTCCAAGTTACTGTATGGATTTTTCGTAAAACAAAACGACCCGAGGAATTAATTTCGTATCTTGAGGTACCACTGTATGTATGCATGCATGCATGTTTCATATTTTATAAAACATAATTTTTTAAACAGTATACAGGAGAAAAAGGGAAATTATAACCCTTCTGAAATAGTTAATGACAAGAATAGAAGACTACTAATAGATCCATCAAAAGTTATAGAAAGGTGGAGAGAACACGTTAAAAACGAAACAACACAAGACTACAAAATAACTGCATTAGAACCGGAAAGCATAAATAAAATTATATTTTAATGGTTGTTATTCATCAATATAAAACCAGACAACTATTGACATACCAGTTTAAATGCTCTTGCTGGTGCTGCCTGAGAACCAGTTTCCTCCAAGTATTTTTTCCATGAAAAAGTTTTGAAATCTTTGTATTCTGCAAAGAAGTTTGGGAATGTACTCAGTATTTAGCTGAACTAAGTTTAAATTAGCCAAACAACACAGAGAGACGGAAAATTAAACAATCTTCTTAGTTTCTGAATGCATACAAAATTAAAATGATTTTTCACAATGCAGGGTCGTGTTAGGGTTGTGTCATATGTAATTAAAAACTGTGGGTGAGGTATAAAAATTTTTATACCACCCACCTGGGATATTTTCCATGCTGAGTGGGATGAACCTGCAATTTATTCAGTTTCCTTTTCTTGTACAGTAAAACCCCCGTTTGCCCTGGTTTACGTTTGCCGTGGTTTATGACGGCAAATCCATAGGAAATGTCATCCCAGTGTTCCTTTGGCTATTCTATGCTGGCCGTAGACCGTAATAAAGACTTGATTGGTTGAACCCAAAAGAGGGAGTATTCAAGCGAGATCTTGACTTTATAAGAACAACTTCTAATGTTCTACAGGAGATACTATAGGTCTTGGAATGCCTGAGCCTGGCCCCCTCTGCTCACTGGTTTCCTGGTTCGGATGGACATCACAAATATCCTATTTCCTTTAGCTCAGGACAGTGTGGCATAAGACTTAATTTTTCTTATGCTCACTTTTCTTCTTTCCAAAATTTATGCAACTCCACTGAAACATATCTGAGACCATAGGAATCCTAGTCAGACACAAATCATACCTGGCAAATATTTTGACTTCAGCAACAACAAAAGGTGTGCTTTCAACATACCAGCTGGTGTTGTAAGAGGAGTTCCAGTTTCTTGACAGTATCCAATAGGCCGAATATATGGGCTACTAGCATCACACCTATAATGAAACAGAAGACACTCTTCCCAGTCAAACTGAACAGGTCAGAAAATGCAACAATGCAAACCCTGTTTTGCTGGATATGCAGATTTAATGATAAACAACCTGGCTTAAATTTATAAAACTAAGTTTTGAAAAAGAATTTTTGGTTTTGAGGTCTTAATTCATCAAAGCCAACACCAAGCCAACCATAGGGAGATTTGTATCTCACTCGTTGTTAACAAACTATACAGAACTGTGTAACATGGAAGGAACATATGAAGAGCATCTAAACCATTGGTAATGTTTCTACAATAAGGGTGGGAACTAATTCATTAACAGCCAATTGTTTGTAATGCTTTTTTTCCAGTCACACAGTTGATTCCATCCCTCTGCGACCCTATAAACCATTGCCCACCAGGCACTCCTGTCCTCCACCCTCCTCCTCAACTCGCTCAGCTCTGTGCCCATTGTGTCTACAATACCCTCTAGCCACCTCATTTTTGGCCATCCCCTTCTTCTTTTGCCCTCCACCCTTCCCAGCATCAAGGCTTTCTCAAGTGAATCCTCTCTTCTCATTTGATGTCCAAAGTACTTTAGCTTCATCTTTACTATTTGACCTTCTAAGGAGCAGTCAGGGTTGATTTCTTCTAAGATTGACCTATTTGTTCTCCTTGCTGTCCAGGGGACTCTCAAAACTCTCCTCCAACACCACTTCTCAAAGGCATCTATTCTTCTGCGCTCAGCTTTCCTAATGGTCCAGCTCTCAAAACCATACATTGCCACAGGGAATACCATTGCTTTGACTATATGAATTTTTGTTTGCAATGTGATGTCTCTACTTTTCACTATGTTCACTTAAAGTAAAATAGCTACCTCAGTGCCTCACAAGAAGCTAACCCTCTGGAACCTGGAGCATTGGATATGACTAGCAAAAATTATTTCCATATTTCTCTGTGAAAGGTTCTTTCAACTTCTACAGTGAAGGCTCTTTATAAGGAACATGAGAGGCTTCCAAACAAATTTAGGACAAATACAAGTTATCGTTTTGAGCAATATCACTTCAGTTGGATATACTGAAAGTACCGTTTCTTCTTACCAGTAATCATAACTTTCCCCCCAGTTGTCAAAATGAACCAGCAGCCTATTATCCAACATGTCTGTGATGGTTGCAACACACATCAAAGAAGGATTCTTTTTGTCTACGGCTTCTAGTTTCATTCCTACTCGAAATCCAGAAGGGGTAACTGGCTACATAGCAGAGTAAAGTAGAGAAAACAATATCATTAACAACAAAATTTGAAATTACAGCTCCATCCATACTTTTTAAAGGTTATACAAAATAACTTCTATTTTTACCTCTACCTATCACATCTCAGTTTTACAGCCAAGAATTCAAGCCAAAGCATACGAATTCTTATTATTATTGTCTGATATTAATTTTTTCCATCTAGTTCAACATCATCTATTTTGGGAAAAGCTCTGTGGCATCTCAGCTGGAGGTCTGTTCCATGTACCTAAGGTATTTTTAACTGACATTTCAGGGACCTTCTACAGTATGGGTGGCCAAACTTCTGCATTTACGTCAGCCAAAGGTGCATTTGCACACGAGTGGGTGCATTTCACAGCTGACGTAAACGCACCTGCTTCTACTTCCAGGTGCAGGGGAGATGGCGACAAGCTGATTGGAATGGCATCACGAGCCAGGGTCGGCTTGCGGGCCATAGGTTGGGATCCCCTGTTCTACAGACAAAGCATGTACTGCACTACAGAAATATGTAAAGGTTCTATTCCTCCTATAAAATCCATGATCACATTTAGTCAGTTGAACGCTTTTCTCTTCAATTTTCAGTATCAGAACTGGGTTTTCTTTTGAGAACAGCAGGGTGTGGCCACAACCAGACAAAGCATCCAAGACATAGCAGATGTTTCCCACAAATCAGGACGGGGAATTCTTCATCCCTCCAATGTTTAGCAGTGTATCTCCATCAATCTCTGGCTACTGGCAATGATAATAGGCCTCATGGAGACTGAAGATGAAAATATTTGGAGGGTCAAAGGTTTCCCACCATTTAATAAATAAAAGATAACTTTTCAGGCTAACATTGAAATCATTGGGCTATTTCAGATTTTTTTTTAAATGGCCCCGTAAACACATCTGTATGATATTTCTGACTCTTCGGGCTCACAAGCATAGTGGCTGTATTTTGCACTGATTTGTCACTGAAGAATAGACTGATGCATTAATAGAAAACACTAACGGGAAATTAATCCTTGTACTCATGGCAAAACAAAGTAAGACATAACTGAATGTGTTTGACCATGCCAAGATTTCTTTATCAGCAATTTGATCTGGTCACATAGATTTCTGAAAAAAGCAGTGAATTAGCAGTTAATTGCTCATATGAGCGTAAATGTATTTGAAGTAGCTACTGTATGTGCATCAATAAATGAACAGATTCTTGGTGTTCGGATAATCTTTAACATCAAGAGGAAAATCACTTCGTGTCATCTGAATTAATGAATGATTAGACTCACATAATAGAGTTGTTCCTTTCCTTTCCTTGCTTGGCTTGCTAATGTCTACTCACAAATCCAAACTCAGTTAACAACCTCTGTATACTAAATTCAATTTCAAACCTGATTTGTCCTATTTGGGGGGATTTCTTTTCTGTTTCAAGAAGAAAAGGGTGTACCTGCATTGAATGGTCTTGAACAACATATGACATAACATTAAAAAACTCAAAACATCAGTGCTGTTTCTTACTGTGCTCATAGCCTTGAAAATAGTTTTCGGTGCAGCTTGAGCTTTGCAGTTCTTCAAATATAAAGTCCAATTAAATTCCCCTTCCTTGTAACCTAGAGTAGAGAGGAATATGAGCCAAAGGTTTGTTCAAGGTCTTTCTCATCCCACAAAACCACGGTTTAGTTTTTATTTAAATCATGTTGAGGTTTTGTTGTTGTTCAGCTGCACAGTCGATTCCGACCCTTTGCAATGACCCCATGGACCACTGTCCTCCAGGCACTTCTGTCCTCCACCATCCTCCTCAACTCGCTCAGCTTTGTGCCATTTGTGTCCACAATACCATCTGGCCATCTCATTTTTGGCTGCCCCTTCTTCTTTTGCCCTCCACCCTTCCCAGCATCAAGGCTTTCTCAAGCGAATCCTCTCTTCTCATTTGATGTCCAAAGTACTTTAGCTTCATCTTTACTATTTGCCCTTCTAAGGAGCAGTCAGGGTTGATTTCTTCTAAGATTGACCTGTTTGTTCTCCTCGCTATCCAGGAGACTCTCAAAACTCTCCTCCAACACCACATCTCCAAGGCATCTATTCTTCTGCGCTAAGCTTTCCTAATGGTCTAGCTCTCACAACCATACATTATTATTATTATTATTATTATTATTCACATTTAATATCCCGCCCCAATCGGGGAGACCCGACTCTGGGCGGCTTACAACATACATTACCGTCATAGGTAATGGTCATAACAATATATAAAAACCTTAAAAGTTCATAATAATTCATAAAAATTTAAACACTAAAACAGACGCGCCAGGAATACCATTGCTTTGACTAAACGAATTTTTGTTGAGGTTTACTGAAGCTAATTTTTTTTAATGTAGCACAAATAGTTACCTTTAGGTGGGAGGAGCTTGTGACCTGTTTTTTCGCACCAGCCGACAGGATGGATGTCTGGGGAATCAGCATTAACCCAGAAATCATAGCACTCGGAATAGCCATCAAAATGGAGTCGTATTCTATACCCTTGGACCTGTTTGAATGAAACTTCTGAATTTTATACCTCCCGAGTATGATTTATTGCAAAATCAATACAACAATGAATAAAAATAATGCTGTCTTTGGACTGGATTCTGTTAACCATCAATTTTTAACAATCTCTACTAAATGTTCAAGGGAGACATACTTATTCCTATATTAGTCTCTCAGTTCATCTCAAAGAGACTGAAGTATAGTTTTGTTTTACAAGACAGAGGATTCAGCCAGAAATAATCTTTTTAAAACCTCTAAAATTGTTAACATTATCTGGCATGGCAAAACATTTTCAGGCTGCTGAAAACACCTTTACGACAAAATTAGTAAAGTAGACATTTCTTTTTCAACAGGCCATTCTTTAAAAAGACAATGTCTGGAATACAATTCTGGTATCCGCCCTAAGGCTCCGTTAAGATCTCTTTTGGTAAACTGCTGGGGGCCACATAGCATGGTAGAAGCAGCCTATAATTTCTGAAACATCTACCTGGCAGTAACACGTTTGGGAAATTAAAATCCCACCTCATCTCATGTCCCCCAATGGTTACCACAGGATGAAAGAGTCCCAAGGAAGCCTTTGTTCTTTTGGCAACAATCAGAATGTTTTAATTTCAGAAGAAACACTACGCCTGATAATGCTATTCGTCTTACACAGCATAAGTTATGTTAGTGGATTTCAGCCATTTTAATGAAATGGAAATGAAGTACAGTCAAACCTCGCATAAAGAGCGCCTCACTTAGAGTGTAAGTCGCTTAAAGAGCAGAATTTTCTCTGAATGGTTGCCTCGCTTAACAACTAAAACCAACCAAAAACTTGCTTAACAACTAAATCGGTGTTCACAATCCCCCCCACAATGGGTCACTTACAATGGTGTTTCGCTTAAAGAGCAAACTCGCTTAAAGAGGAATCCTGTGGAACACATTATGCTCTTTAAGAGAGGTACCACTCTATTAGATTTAGATATTTTTACTCCACTGAGTAAATACATTTCTTGTATCTTCTATTTAGCTTTCCCCCTTTCTTCTAAAAACATATGCATCCTTGTTAGTTCCAATACAAAAATAAGAAAATACCTCCGCAACAGAAAGAACACAAAATAAAGATGGATGTTCAGGATCCAGGCCTTCTAACTTCATTCCAACTTTAAATCCATTTTTGTTGTGTGGAAATGACTGATACTGCAGTAGAAAGAATTGAGGAGAAACATTACTGTACTTTCTAACAAATAATCCATTGTTGCAATGCCATTAGACCATGGAAGAAATTGTAAATTAAACACATTATACCAAATGAATTTCTTTGCGAAATAAAGGTTCTAAACCAATCATAGTTCCTTATCCTGTCCTAACTGTTGCTTCTTGACTCACATGCAGATTTCTCAGAAGACAGATGAGGTAGTCTGCTACTCCCATCTCTTTAAGGACTTGCCACAGTTTATTGTGATCCACAAAATCAAAGCTTTTGCTGTAGTCAATGAAACAGAAGTAGACATTTTTCTGGTACGCCCTTGCTTTCTCCATGATCCAGCAAATGTTGGCAATTTGGTCTCTAGTTCCCCTACCTCTTTGGAACCCAGCCTGTACTTCTGGAAGTTCTCGAGCCACAAACTGCTGAAGCCTAGCTTATAAGATCTTGAGCATGACCTTGACAGCATGTGAGATGAGCGCAATTATACAATAATTTGAACATTCTTTGGCATTGCCATCTTTGGAATTGGAACATAGACTGAACTGTTCCAGTCCTGTGACCACTGCTGTGTTTTCCAAATCTGCTGGCATATTGAGTGCAACACTTTAATTGCATCTTATTTAGGGCTTAAAATAGCTCAACTGGAATATTGTACCATCATCTCCACTAGCTTTGTTGATACTTTCTAGGGCCTACAACATAAGGCAATACTGACCAGCACACACAAAACACCACATACAAAGCATGTTCATTCCCAGCTTATGTTATCAGGGCCAAAAATGGACACAAAACATAAGCAAAAGTTGGTGACCATGGAAATGAGTCTGTCTGAGGAAGGGTGCTGGAGAGTTTCAAAAGGGAAAGAACTGCTATGATGGCATTTGGTGAAATCATCCATATATCAGTACTGGAGCAACACTTTTGTGTGATCAAAACAAAGTTAAGTATCAAGTGGCTGCTAACCTCTTTGAAGAGTTTCAGTGGAGCAGCTGGCATCTGTTCCTCTTCTAAGTATGATATCCAGTTCCACACATTCTTCTTTCCAGGAATAACTGAGTAATCGAACAAAGAATAAGGAAAATGTTTCTGGAGTCAGACATTCATGCTGTTCTACTTTGTCAGAACTACATTTTGTTGTGTATTCATTTATTTATTTAAAATTGTTTATCGCCCTCCTCCCCGAAGGGACCCAGGGCGATTCCCAACACAACAGCAAGAAAACAATTTAAAACAGATAAATTCCCCTTCACAACAGCTGGGTAACAGATGTATGAACATCTTAAGAATTCAAATGTCACCACCTTATCTGACTTGCTGAGGAAATAAAACAACAAGCAGAACCATCTCCAATTTTGAAATGGCAATACTGTAATATATTTTGTTGTTGTTGTTCAGTTGCATTAGGGTGCACCAACAAAAGTGAAGTAACCAGATCAAGGGAATTAACAGTCAGCTCTATTCTGCTTCGGTCAGACTTCAGTTAAAGTACTGCGTCAAGTTTGACTACTACAATACAAGAAGGCTATCAAGGGCCTGGAACATTCCAGATGAGAGTGACCAGAATGGCAAGAAGCTTGGGAACCAAGAACTCCTACCATGAGGAAATGCTGAGGAATCTGGCATGTTTAACATAGAGAAGAAGCCTAAGATGCAAAATGATTTTTATTTCTGAAAATGGAGCAGGTTTCTTTTTTTCCGTTCAAGCGAGTATGGCTAAAAATAACAGATCCAAGTTACAGGGGAATTTTTTTTTAATTAAACATTAGGAATAACTTTCTAAAAGTAACAATAAAATCAGCTGTCCTGGAGATTTTTAAGCAGAGGTTGGTTGATGGCTACATGTTTGGGATATTTTGTGTATGGCTGTGTTGCGTTGGCAAGGGTCTGGAATCAATAAACCACAGGCTCACTTCCAGTTCTATAATTCTAATATTTTAATATTATATTCCTCTGTCCCCACCTTCAAATTTACAGTACCTATAAACATGAAGTATTGAAGAATTGGTTCTTCAGCTTACCTTGTTTAACTGGTTTCGCATTCTTGCGATTTTTCAAATTAAATTTATTCTTTTCCTAGACACAGATAGCAGAAGCAGAGCATATAAATGCAATAAAACCAAAAAACTTTAAAACATTTAGCCTACCATTTAAAATGTATTCTAAGTAATTTTCTCTTTGAACTTTTCAGTGCGGCTGCATTTCTTATCACAAAATCTAAACACTGCTGTCCGATTCAAAAAAAGATAAATAGTTATCTTTGATCAATGCATACCTCAAACTTTCAATTAAATGCAGTATATCTCAATACCTCATCATCATCTGCATTTTCCTCCTCATCTTCAGAATCCAAAAGCAATTTCCTTTTCCGTCGAAGACGTTTTGAGGGTCTGTCAGCTTCGTAAACCTGGCTATCACTTGTTCGTTTTCCACAGTCAAGTGAAGCGTCCTTAGAGATTCTATCAAACAGACAGAACTTGGCATCAATGCAAAGTTGTTGTAAAACAAATGTATTTCCAGCCATTCATCAATGGCGAAAAAGGTCTTGGTTGGTAGCTTTAAAACAGGGGTGCCCAATCTTTTTGGGCCATGGGCCGATCATGTGGTTCAGGGAGCCGGTCACTAAGGGCTGGGTGCGGCCCCCGATGCCAATTCATCCGGCCCGCGAAGCCCTCGTCGCTCCTGGAAGCGGAAATAAAACGCGCCCATATGGAAGTAAAACGTACCCGGCCCCCAGCCCTTAGTTTGGGCATCACTGCTTTAAAATATGAGAGAAGACTAAGGCCAGAACGACCCCCAACCAGAGGGTCCTTCCAGGAACATTCCTTGTCCCTGTCTGTTGCATTGTGGGAGCTTTCCAAGCACAAGACAGGGCTCCCCAAGCACTGAAGAGGGGCTATTCTTTTGAATTATTTTTTAAGCCCCCCCCCCCCCCGCATCTGGGTCACAGGACCTTGTTCTCTCCTATGGCACTTGATGGGCTTCTTACAGACAAGCATATTACAAAAGGGCTTCTTTTGGTACTATTGCAACTACAATATTCTGTTTCATTCTAACTATTTACTTTATTTGATCACCAATTCATTGTGTGCCTCTGAAATGACAGAAAAACAAACAATAAAAGCGGGAAGCTTTTAAAAAGTCACACTAAAACTACTGAATATTTATTTATTTTCAATTTATATTCAATTTATATTCAATTTATATTCAATTTATATTTATACAGTAATACCTCAGATAACGTTAAGACTTGGTTCCACAAGTCTTAACGTTATCCGATTTTTAGCCTTATCCGATTCATGCACCAGATAACGTTAAAATCCTATTCAGATGGATCAGATAACGTTAATTCCATAGAGATAAGCAACAGAGGCTTTAAGGGAAAGCCAAGGAAACCTGCTGGAACCTTTGTCTAAAGGGTAAATACATTACAAAAGCTTGCAAAACCAGTCTGACTAGTTTAGCAAAGCAAAGCAAAGCAAAAGCAGACATGGGGGGGGGGACTCTTTCAATATGTCCTGACTCCAATTTAAAGCATGCAGAGTTTCCATATGGAGCCATGAGCACAGGAATCAGTTTTAAAAGCTAACAGCAAGGGTGACCATACTTTTCAGGCCACGGGCCAGTCACATGGTTCATGGGTGCCCAAACTACAGTCTGTGTGCCAGATCTGGCGCTGACACCAATTCATCTGGCCAGTTCCACCGTTGCCACTCCCAGATGGATTGGTGTCATGGGCCAGATCCGGTCCAGAAGCCTTGCTAACAGCGGGGATGCCTAAACTGTTCAGACCATGGGCCAGTCATGTGGTTCATTGGTGCCCAAACTACTCCCTGTGGGCCAGATTCGGCCTCCAATGCCAATTTATCCAGCCCACCCCATGCTTGTCGATCCCAGAAGCAGAGATTGTGTGAATTTTACTCCCGCTTCTGGGAGCAAAAAGGTTGGAACGGGCCAGATGAATTGGTGTCAGGGCCAGATCTGGCACACAGGCTGTAGTTTGGGCACCCATGAACCACGTGACTGGCCCGTGGCCTGAAAGGTTTAGGCACCCCTGCTGTTAGCAAGGCTTCTGGGCCAGATCTGGCCCATGACACCAATCCATCTGGCCCACACCACCCTCATCACTCCTGGAAGTGAGGGTGAAGCGGGCTGGATGAATTGGTGTCAGGTCCGGATCTGGCTCATAGGGAATAGTTGGGGCACCCAGGAACCACATGACTGGCCAGTGGCCTGAAGCGTTTGGGCACCCCTACTGTTAACAGGGTAGCTGGAGGAAACTGAAATCAGCAAGAAAAGGACGAACAGAATTAGCCTCACTTCTTTGCCTTTTTAAATATCATTTTCAAAAGACAAGTATCAGAATTTTAAAGAAATAATTCTGCAGAGAGATCAGAAAGAAAAGGCCATGGAGCCTAAATCCTCTTCTTTCTCTGATTCAATCTGTAAGCTGCACTGTTTGAATGGAAACATGTCTTAATGCAGAATAAGAAATACAGATCTATCCAGATGTAACTTATGCCTTGGGGTCATATTTGTAAGATGCTAATATGATATTTGAGTGGAACAAAGCAGAACAACAAAGATGTCACCTGTCTTTATTAATCTGGCAGGAATTCTCAAAACAGTCCATTTGTTCAGGAAGTCTGGTGTTTTTGTCGATTTGGAGCTCTGATCTGAGAATGCAGCCTTTTGGCTCTGCAAGAAATAGAGGATTGAAAATGATTGATTCTTTTCTCATCAGCTCCTGAAAGAGAATTAATCCCATGGACCCAGGAGTCCAACCTTAATCTAGCCACAATCATCTGAAGATTCCGTGGTATTTTAATTTTGGACAAACTTCTGAGAAGAAGCAATATGGTTTCAAATTTTGTTTGAAATATAAAGCTCCTATGTAAAACAATGACTTCATCTATAGCAATTATCCCAGCAACTAAACATCAAGAAAGTGATACTATGTACAAAAAAGGCAGAAGAATCATACGTTACTTAAAAACTAACAAATGAATACTGACCTGAAAGCAATTTTTTTTTTGTAATTAATTCAATATACAGTAAAACCTCGGATAACGTTAAGACTTGGTTCCACAAGTCTTGGTGTTCTCCGATTTTTAGTGTTATCCGATGCATGTTAAAATCCTATGGGATGGATAGGATAACGTTAAAGCTCCATAGAGATAAATTGTAGCCGCACAGGCTTTAGCAGTCGTTATCTGATCCATCCCATAGGATCTTAACGCTATTTGATGCAATTCTCTCCTCCCCCCCTTACTTAATGTTATGCCAATTTAGCCGTTATCTGAGGTAAACGTTATCCGAGGTATTACTGTATCCCTTAAGGCTGAGTTTGAGAAAGCAAAGAGCGAGTTAAATGACTTGGTTAAATTTTCTTTAGCATATTTTAACTGTAGCAGGCTGGGAGTGCTGGCAAGGAACCATCTTATCTCCCTTTCGTCCCAGGAAACCAGCCTTGGTGTTAGGAACAGCTTGGGTATAGATTGATGGCCGTGAGCTTTATCCAGAGAGAAATAAGTCACATGACCCTGCACCCACTCCAAATCCACACTGCCTGGGGTAACACATCAGAAAACGAGAAGAGGAGCATAACCCGCATGGAGGTTAGTTTAGGTTTTGGGCTTTCCTGTGAGGATTGCTGGAAGGGTTGGGAGAACCACCCACTTTATCATACAGACTATACCACTGGAGGTAGGAGACTTCTATGCAGTGTGCTTTTAAAAGGTCAGCCCCATGTTCCTGTACCATTGTATATTCCACCCGTAAAGCATAAAAGCTTACCTTCAGGTTTGCAGGCAGGTGTGATGTTGGGGACAGAAGAGGTAGACAAGTTAAGGATGGCTGAATTGGTGTTTACTGAAGAGGCAGCGAGAGCTCTTGTAGCTTTTGCTTCAACCTCTGTAAGGAGCTCCAGTGTTCCAAACTCACTTAAACGAAACTGGGAGGAGGGGAAATAAGATAAGTCAACATACAACAAAAGACATGGCAAACAAGGTTTGAAAGAAAGTTGGAACTTGAACATGACAGCATAGCCAAAAAAAAGCACCACTAATAAAAGAAATAAGTGAAGTAGTGTGTGAAAAGCAATCACTAGAACATTGCCAGTACAATATGAACACAGAAAAGGGTATTCATTGATTTCTCTGTTCAAATGTTTTTTAAAAAACCACAGGTCTAACATGAAACAAACATATGAAACCTGTATAAACATGGTGAGAAATAATCACATATGCAATCCAAGATCCTAAAAACTTTACTACAGCCTGAATGAATTATTCCCTCATGGCATTAAGTACTTGAAATCAAAATGAAAAGGGGGTGTATATGTGTGAATTGCATGCCGAAGAGCCAATGCCTCAGCAGATCATACTAGCACTTAAATCTAAGGCAACATCATTTTTTAAAGAGTATATGCAGTGATAGCCTAAGTGGAAAATATTTTCAAAAAAATGAAGAAATTAGCTGTACAAGGTGCTAATGCGGGGTGTGTGTGTGTGTGTGTGTGTGTGTGTGTGTGTGTGTGTGTGTGTGTGTGTGTGTGTGTGTGTGTGTGTGTGTGTGTGTGTGTGTGTGTGTGTGTGTGTGTGTGTGTGTGTGTGTGTGAGCAACCACAGTGCCAAATAACCCAGCCCCGCTCTCGCTCCAACTGCCACTGCCAGAAGCAAACACAGATGCTTTTACGGCAGCATTTATGGCGGAGGTGGGGGGCACCAGTCCAGCCCCCTCAACTGCGTGAGGGAGCGTGACCCGGCCAACTTTAAAAGGCTGCACAATTCATTTTATATTTATTCTACAATTCACTTGTAAGAATCTGTTATAATTCTTCAACTGCATTTTTTATTTTGCTGAATAGATACGGCACAATCCTATAAAGTAAGTCCCCTTCACTTCTAAGGGAGATATTTGAGGATGGGTCCAGCTATTTGGTGAAATCAGCAAGACTTAGAACTGGCCATGACATTTTTATTTCACTAGCAAATGCCCGGATCTCCAGTTAGCAAAAGCCACCAGTTAATAAGAGCAGAACAATATCTGAACAAAAATGGTATTTGCAAACCAAAGAAACGTAACTACTTTTTAAATGGTAAACATGACCTACATCACCTGTTGTCTATGCAGCAAAACTGACTCACTTTCACAAATTCTAGGCAAACACAACATAACTGTGCTGATATAAATGGCAATGATGTCATCATCTGATGACATTATTCTTTAATTTGGTATCATTTGATGTGATTTGAAGCTTCCTATCCTGGCCCCCAATCAGGTTCCCTAAGAATCCTTTTTGAATTGAAGAAACCATGGGGTGGGGGTGGGATGGCATGGACAGATTTTAATATCCAAAAATAATTGTTGGATTGTTGGTGATAATGATGATCCCGGTGGTAGCAATCTGGTGGTGACTTTCAGATATTAAAAGCTCTCCTCCCTCCCCACGATCAAATCGAATCCTTAAGGAACCTCAGAATCTGAATCACATTATATTAAATTAAAATTTAATTTTGTGGGCTGATTGCAAACAAGGTTTGACCAATATATATATTAAAGAACACTTAGAGCATGTTGGTTACAACTACTGTGTTTAACTGATGATAAACTATTATGGTATCTATCACTACCAATACTCTATTGGTTTTCTGGATCATGTAGATTTTCTTTATAACGAAGACAACAGTGACTAGACACACTGGCTGAAATCCTGCTGTGTGGCTCCATTTGAAAAGTGAAGATCAGATGCACTTTCACTTAAGCTTTTAACTTACCTGAATACATGAAGTGAAAGCTTTTTTAAACTAACTGCTGCTGACTAAAGCTAATTTTGAGTGCCTGCAGCTCATGTACAATCCAATGAAGTTGCCTACACTCTGAAATCAGTAAAGGACGTATTTAACAGTGTTGAATTGTTGCTGGTGGAGACATCATCCCAGCTGCATACTTGGAGCTACACTGCAAGATTTTGGCAGTTGTGATTCAGCAGCTAAATGGTATCAACCACCAACAATTTTTCAAAAGAGAGGCATCTGAATTCAAACCATCCTTTTAAAAAGAATTACTGGGACAAAAGAGACAGGCAAGAAAGTGTGGATGTAAGTAAGAACAATCAAACTAATCATGGTTGCTGATTAGATTAGTTAGATGCAGTTTCACTTGAGTTTTTAACTCATCTGAGTAGATGAAACTAAGCCTCTTTTAATAAACAAGTGGCCGGAAGAAACACACACACACCCCTTTACACTGGCCTCTAAATTGTAGAACAACAAGTCATGACCTTTCCCATCTACTCTTCTTTTATCGCCAACATGCACCACTTCTTTGCTTTGTAGACAGCCACCAGTATCAAGTTTTCTTTAAATGCACCCTATATAGAAGCATCTTAGCAGAGACCTATCTGGGTGCCTGCAGTCCAAAAGACAACCTGAAAATGCTTTTTGCTAGAGCAACAACAGTGTTGCTTACATTTTGCTACGATCTCTTGTTCTGTTATCCAATACTTGATAGCAAAGCCTCATGACTTGAGACCTATCCTCTGTCTCAACTTTGAGACAGAATACTTGTGTGGCTAGAAATCTGTGAGATTGTTCTCTTCTTTGATGCATAAAAGCAACAGCAATTCTTTAGATTCATGAAAAACAAATCTTGGGAGAAATGATCCTTCTGGCTGATGGCATCAGTTTGCTTTTGTCGATCACAGTTGAAGTTTATGTCAGAAAGGAATACATTTCATAGAACAATTTCCTCTACTCTGACCAAAGAGAATATTGGGTAACTGTGAGGGCCTCTCTTGACCCTACCCCCTTTTTCCTTACTTGTATGTTGCTACCCGGCAAGGTGGCAATGCCGTCTTTCCAGTCTAAGGCACCCATTAGGTCGAAGTCGGCAGTCTGTGCGATGGCTGGCTTTTTCTCCGAGAGATTCTGTTCCATCTTTCAGCTTAGTCTTTGATTGTTTTTTAAAAAATTTAGAAACAAAACTAGGCTTGAAAACAAAACAAAACAAAAGGCACAGAATCAACAGGCCAGTTGCTTACATTTCATGAACCATTTAAAGCTATAATTATGCTTTGGCGAACGGGGGTTTCAAGGCTGAGGGGAAGAACTTATATGGAAGCACTTCTTCATACTGAAGTTATGGGCATTAAACAATAGGATGTTTATGATCTGAGTAGCGCTAGCTGTATCTGGAAGCCTGGACCATGCACCCATCCTTTTGAGAAAGAACTTTGCACATTTAGTTTTAGAGAAGAACTAAAGCTTAATGGTATGATGATATTTATGTTCATAATTCTCAAATAGTGCCACTAAAGATCCTTTTGAAGTTCTGTCCCTCTACCTGTCTAATTTCCAATTTGAGGGAATGTTGCCAAATTAAAGGCAGTGGCTTTCCTAGTTTCAAACATTTGAGACTTCTTTCAAGAAGAGGATTTACTCCCAACTTTAGGATTTTCATTTGATGCAAACAATTTGACTTTGTGGGGCAGCAAATTGGACACTATAGCCCTGGTAATCTTGTTTGACATTCAGCTACAGGATCTCTTCCTAATTATTCCATGGAGCCTTCAGTATTTAAGATCTGAGCTGACAAAACTATTAATTAAGAGTGTTAAAACAAGGACAGTGAACCTTCATCACTTCTTCATAACTAATGTTCTAGTACAGTGATGGTGAATCTTGGCTCTCCAGTTGTGTTCTTGGACTTCAATTCCCAGAAGCCCAAGTCAACACTTCTGCTGATCAGGGCTTCTGGGAACTGAAGTTCAAGAACAGCTGGAGTGCCAAGGTTCGCCATTACTGTATTAGTACCTGATAACAATTTTTACCATGATATTTTTGTTTTTTAATTAAAAATGCAACAGCAGTCATACTGCAAACCGAACACAAAATCTCCCTTACTTTTCAGCTGTGATCACTAAATTTTTTTATTATGCTCAAGTAACTCAACAAAGAACCAAAATCCTTAATACAACACAATCCTACTCCTATCTACTCTGAAGCAAGTCTAATTCAACCAAATTAATTCCAGGGTAAAGTCTGTTATGGATACCATGGGCTCCTTTTTACTAGAGTAAACTTTCTGTTAATAAAAACATGCATTCTTATAATTAATTTACTTACAGAAACAACAAACATTCTGAGACTAAAATATAGCTATAAAACTTGTAAGGCAGGTGGTTAGGTGGGCAAATCACAAAATATGGATAACCATTTGAAATAGATAACACTAATGCAATATGTAACTGGCCTGAACAAAAGATATCCATAGTATGTCATATCAATTACTTACAAGCATATCTAAGTCAGAAAGAATTAAATCTGGGTAGATATAGATTTAGTCTTAGACAGAGTAGACTCATTTAGACCAATGGGAAATATGTTCATTATAACTAACTCTTAATTATTTTAATTTGTACTTATATGTCATCAAGTCCAGGCAAATTGATAGCAATCCACTTCAGACATTTCATCAGATTTGATCCAGGAAATCTCACATTTAAATACAGGAGTTAGTCTTTAAAGCACCACAATGTTTTATGTACTTTCTTGTTTTTTTTTTTAACTCTCTGATATGCTTATAGAGACTAACACTACTACCACTTCAAACATGTTTAGTAAAGTTACTGAAGGAGGAACTTGTGTCATTATTTGCCTCTGGGTCATAAATTTTCTTGGGAAACTTTTGAATTTTCTGGTAAAAAGAATCTGAATCTTCTTTTGGGTTAGAGTGTTGAAGCCAGCTGTGTAATATACATAGAGATCTTTTAACCCATACCAAGGGTTAAGATTTGACAGGAATCTTTTAACTCAGTGATTTCAAGATAAGAATAGTTTCCTCTTACAGAACAAAATGCCCAAAGACAGAATAGGAGTTCATCAAAGCATATATGTAATTTTATAATTGCTAAGAATAATCCTGTCCAGAAAAAAGCAACTTTACCCTCTCATCTATTGTTTTGAAACATATCATTTTAAAACATACATTTAGGGAGAGTAAATGCATGTTTTAGGAAAGGAAGACCTTTATCTTCTGTTCAGAAGCTGATAATCTAATCAAATTAATGTTGTTGACTCAATAAAGCAATAGTAAATGATACAGTGCTTTCTATACATCATGGCAGGAACCTTTATAATACTTATGAAAAGAAAAAAACTTACTATACTTATATCAAAGTAGGTTGCCTAGACTGCAATTACTTAACACATTGCTAACAAAATTTGAACCAATGGCATGCATTCTCAATAACAATTTCAGCTCTACAAACAAGTCATCCACAATATCCATGGGTTCAGTATCCACTGTTTCAGTTATCCATGGGCCTAAAAATAATCAATAGCAAGTCCTGAAATACATAATAGATATTTCTGTGGCCAGAGCTAGCCACTAGAAGTCACAATCTGCAGTGTACTGTTTACAGGCAAGAGAGGCAGACATTTTGATTGTTCTCATATAGAATGATGGAGACATCTGAACCCCCTTTATATGACTCAGGTATATGTGTTAAATATGGGGTTCACTGTTATCCATGTTTGCAGGTATCTGTAGAAGGTCTCAGAAATAATCCCTTGCAGGTATAGGGGGAGACCTCTATAGCAAAAACTAAAGTACTGTATTTCCCTGATTGTTTGCAGCCCACAGAGGAATTTTAAACAAAGAGAAGAAAGGCAACACACCAGAAACAGAGCACAGGCTTTCATGCAGAAGCCTACATATTTTGGTCCTCTGCATATCCAGTAAAAGGGTCTAAGTAGCTGAGGATGAAACAGTCTTCATGCTTTCTGTTTTTGCTTTTACTGCCAGCCTGTTGCTGAGCTCTGGTATATTCTCTCCCATCTCTGTGTACAGACACAATGTAGAGTTAATTTCTATGCACAGCTCACATGTATGCACATAACAGGCCACATATCTTGCATTTCAGGGTCACTTTGTAATTTCTTCCAAAGCTATACCCATAACCATTCCCTTAGTTATGTTTAGGGCTTATTGTCAGTGCTGAAGTAGCAAAACTACCACCAAGAAGTCAGTAGAATAATCTGAGCCAAAAGGATGTAATAATATCATATTGCAAACATACCCAAAGAATTAGAAACAAGATCAGACTTTAGCAAAGCCTTTTGCTGTGTGGATCATGAGAAACTATGTTTGTTTCTGAAAGAAATGGGGTGCTTCAACACTGATTGTCCTAGAATGTAACCTATATTGTGAACAAGAAGCTACCATTAAATTTGAAATAATAAATAAATTAGGATAGACTATGGAAAAACAGAATGGTTTCCTATAGACAAAGATATCAGACAAGAGTACATTTTACCCCCTTATCTATTCAATCTGTATGTAGAACATATATGGAAATCCAGACTAGATTCAGATGGACATGTGGAAATTGTAGAAAGAAACATTAATAATTTAAAATATTCAGATGATACTATTTTACTGGCAAAAAACATCAATGACTTGAAATGACTTTTAATGAAACTGAAAGAAGAAAGTGCCAAAATAGGATTACGTAGAACATAAAGAAGACCAAAATAAACATTACAAAAGAAATGCACAAATTTAATGATGGCAACAAAAAAATTGAGATAGTGAAATATTCTTTATACCAAGGTTGTATCATCAACCCAAATGAAGATTGCAGACTGAGACTCGGAAGGCCAACAATGATGGAATTAGAAAAGCTCATCAAATCTCAGGACATATCACTGGAGACCAAGACCATCCACACACTTTTCTTCCCGATCGTCATGTACAGGTGCAAAAGCTGGACAGTAAAGAAAGCTGATATGGGAAAAAAATGTAAGTCATTTGAAATGTGGTGCTGGAGGGGAGTTCTGTAAATACCCTGGATTGCCAAAAAGATTGCATGACTGATATCAAACCTCTGCTGGATACTTATTAGGCATTCTACAACTTGTGTTCTTTTCAGGAAGATACTGTTGCAGCTGGTGAAGAATGGATGTAAACTTAGCTGAAAATCAGAAATCACCATGGTTAATCAAGAACAGAGGCGTAGCTACCGCTGTATCTGCCGTATCAATTATACGGGGGCCCCGGGCCATGGGGGCCCCCAACGTGCGTAAACAAAACAAATCTTTACCCTTCCTAAGGGCCCCCAAACAAATTTTATACGGGGCCCGCCAAGGCATGCTACTCTTCTGATCAAGAACCTAGATATGAAGCAGACTACAGCAGTAGATGACCTTGAAAACTCCTTAATAATTTAGGTGGAATTTAACCTAAACACAACAAAGCTATACTGAAATAACAGCAGACCAAATAGCTAGTCAGTTGCTGAAAATTGGAAAAATGCAAGGCAAAAAGGTGCAGGAACAAGCCAATTGACCAGAGGAACAAGCATCTGAATTGGAAGCAGTGATAAAGAGCATGAAACCAAATAAAGTAGCAGGTATTGATGAGGAAATAACAAAGCAGATAAAGCAGTTTGGTTCCCACACTTTTGAATGGTTTCTGCAATTAATGAACAACTGAATAGACAAACTTAAGAATCCAAAATTGTGGAGATAGGCTAGAGTTGATTGAAACCCAGCAAAGACACAGATTGCCTGAAAAACTACTAACTACTGCCACTCCTTTGCCATCTTTATAAGGCACTGGAACGTACTGTCTTTAAAGTTAGAAATGTGCCCTAGAATTGCTTTGTTAATGGATTTTGGAAATGTAAAAGTAGATAAATATAAAAAAGAGATGACTGTTATTATGGTAACAGCTATGAAATTATTAATTGCTAAAAATTGGAAAATGTATATGGGATTTGTAATGGAAGACTAGTAAGTGTATAAAGAATTATGGAATATTGCTATAAATGATATGTAAGTTATGTCAGTGCTCATTTCTGTTTCTAAGCCGAAGAGCCAGCGCTGTCTGCTTCTGCAGACATTTCCATGGTCATGTGGCAGGCATGACTAGACACCGGAGTGCATGGAATGCTGTTACCTTCCCACCGAAGTGGTCCCTATTTATCTACTTGCAATTTCTTGCTTTTGAACTGCTAGGTTGGCAGAATATGTAGCCATGCGAAATAAAATTAAAGAAAGGTTTGATAAAGAAAAATGATTTTATAGACATTTGGGGTGAATTTATTGATTATATGTTTGTTAAAACTAAAGGGATAAAGCCAGGACAAGAATATTTAATGTTTTGGAAAATAGGGGCTAAGAATAAGAAAGAGAAAATTTGTTTAGATTATATGAATATGACAATAACATCCCAATGGAACAATTATTATTATTATTATTATTATTATTATTATTATTATTATTATTATTATTATTATTATTATTATTATTATTATTATTATTATTATTATTATTATTGATGATGATGATGATGATGATGATGATGATAATCATCATCAGCAGCAGCAGCAGCGTTTTTTATTTGTACGTATTTTACTTGTTTCTGTTTTTGTATTTTAGGTTGTTTATTAAGAATAATAAGACACTGGAATGGATGATCATCAATCGTGTTTCTGAAATTATTGATAGAAACATGAAAGAACAAGCAGGCTTCAGGCCAGGCAGGTCATCTGCTCAAATATTTAATCTTATGCAACATACCGAGGATGACTTCGAAAGAAAGTTAATTACAGGAATAGCTTTCATTGACCTAGCTGCAGCATATGATACTGTCAGTCAGAAGATACTGCTCCATAAAATAAATATTCCTACCAGAGACAGCAAGCTTGCTTAGGGTTATTGACAACTTACTTCAGAACCGAAGATTTTATGTGATGATAAACGGAAAGAACAGTAGATGAGGAGATTGAAGAAAAGTTGACTGGCACAAGGAACTACTGTCTCCGAGTGATATTATACCAGTAACAAGCAATATTATATCAGTTCCCAACAATACAAAATTGTTCACCTATGCAGACAACACAGCAGAGGCTGTACAAGAATCAAGTTTCAATGAGATAGCTGGAAAACTTACTGGAGCACTTGGAAGAATTAGGACAGTATTACACCATCAACCACTTGAAGCCTAACCCGAGCAAGACTCAAGCATGCCTATTCCACCTTCAAAATCAAGAGGCAGAGGTTGAGCGAGATGTTACGTGGAAAGGAATCAACTACAGCACTGTTCAGCACTGAAATACCTCAGCATGATACTTGACAGGATGCTCTCTTTCAAGCAGAACTGTCTGAATACCAAAGCTAAAGTTAGTATGAAGAACAACATAATCAGGAAACTCACCAACTATGCATGGGGAACTCAACCATCCACATTGCGTACATCAGCTTTGGTCCTGAATGTCTTCACCGTGTGCATACACACACAAAAAACAAGTTGACATTGTTGTTAATGAAGCAATGCATATAGTGACAGGATGCCTCGACCCTACACTAGTTGAGAAAATATATCCTCGTGTTGAAACCACTCCACCTAAGATCAGGAGAGACGTAGCAGTGGACAATCGAGAGAACCAAGCAAGAGAATGACTCTCGACATCCTCTGAATGGATATGAGCCTCAAGTTCACCGGCTCAGACCCAGGAAGAGCTTTATGGCAAGAACAAATATTCTTGTGGGCAGGAAAGAGCAACATCAAATTAGAAGATGGAGGAAGGAGCAGGCTGGAAAAGGAATAACTTTAAAGAAAGATGTAACTAAGGAACTCAACCTCCTCTACATTAATCGGAGGACTATGAATAGGCTGTCAGAATGCCTAAATATAAGACCAACATGATCAAGTGGGGGCTGGTGGTGGACAACAACACGCTGTGTGAATGTGGAGATACAGAATCCAGCTCATTTCCTGGCCATCCATTTACTACTGAAAACATGTACAATGGCAAGGCTAAGAAGGTGGTTTCGTTTTGGTAGTTTAAAGTTTGATCTGGACATAAAAGGGAAAACTAGACAAAATCGTAAACAGTTGCCATGAGATGTTCTTTTTCCTTCATATCCTAATCAAACCCTGGATTACCAAAATGAAACCACTTTCTTGGCTTTGTCACTGGCCAAACTTAAGTCCTCACCAATGCATGTTTCTGGCAGTAAGCAGTAGACCAGTAAATGAGCCAGATGCTGTATCTCTGCACATTCACACAGTGTGTTGTTGTCTGCCAGCATCCCCCACTTAAGCTTGTTGATTTTACATTTAAGCACTCCAACCCTCAGCCTATCCAGAGTCCTCCAAGTGACATGTAGGGGAGGTTGATTTCCTCAGCCATCTCCTCCTTTAGTGTTGTCCCTTGTCCAGTGACCTCCTTCCTCCATCTTCTAATTGAGTTCTGCTCTTGCATACACTCAATAATATTTGTTCTTGCCATAAAGCTCTTCCTGGACTTGAGGCTCATCTTCATTCAGAGGATGTTGAGGGTCTTTCTCTTGCTTAGTTTTTTCGGCACCCATTGCTGCTTCTCTCTGATCTTAGGGGGGAGCGATACCAACATGTTTTCTGAAGTGGTGTAGATTTGAGGCGTCCTGTCACTCTATACATGGCTTCATTAACAACTTAGTTCTCTGGACGTCTGCTGCTACTTCCTCTTATGAAATGTAAGAAATGCCACAAGATGCCACAAATGCTGTTTGGGCCATGTCCTAATCAAGAACACAATGTAACTCTCACACAGAGTGGGAGACGGGCAGGACAGGGCTTGATAGCACTTGATCAATCCATTTGTAAAAACAGTAACATAATACTTATGCGTATTGAATCAAAACAAAGTTCCACTGATTTTAATACCCCTTTGTCCTACATAAGAATGTATAGTGGGGCTGAGGAACACAAGTGGCCCTCCAGATGTGGATAGAGGCCAATTCTTATCCTCTCTCACCATGACCGATGAGGGGCTGTGGTGGCCCAGGGGTTAAGAAGCTTGCCTTGTTAGCTGGAAGGCTGGCAAGTCAGCAGTTTGAGACTGGGATACTGCATGACGGAACGAGTTCCTGTCTCTGTCCCAGCTCCTGCCAACCTCGCAGTTCGCAAGCAAGACATTGCAAGTAGATAAACAGGGACCACTTGGGCGGGAAATGATCTTGGGGGCATTGAAAGGCGCCTCGTGTTTTGGGCGTCCCACGAGCGAGGTTTCCCCATCAAAAATCCATTCAACCCAGGATAATTCCTGACATGAAAGTGTGACCCTTCGTGATGCTGGCTAGAGAGGATGGCAGTCGGAGGACGCTTTAGGAAGGGGGGGGAGCCGTGGGGGGGGGGCTTGACTCCGGGGCTGCCGCTTCACACCTCAGAGTGCCTCACATCCGGTTTCGCCTCCTTTGGCCAAAACCTCCACAGCACGTCTGTTGTTGTTGTTCAGTCGCAGTCGCTTCCGACCCTTTGCGACGACCCCATGGACCACTGTCCTCCAGACCCTCCTGTCTTCCACCATCCCCCTCAGCCCACCCAGCTCTGTGCCCATTGTCTCTACAATACCACCCAGCCATCTCACTTCGGGCCGCCCCCCTCCTTCTTCTTTTGCCCTCCACCCTTCCCAGCATCAAGGCTTTCTCAAGTGAATCCTCTCTTCTCATTTGATGTCCAAAGTAGCTTCATCTTTACTATTTGCCCTTCTAAGGAGCAGGCAGAGTTGATTTCTTCTACGATTGACCTATTTGTTCTCCTCACTGTCCAGGGGACTCTCAAAACTCTCCTCCAACACCACATCTCAAAGGCATCTATTCTTCTGCACTCAGCTTTCCTAATGGTCCAGCTCTCACAACCCTACATTGCCACCGGGAATACCATTGCTTTGACTATACGAATTTTTATTTTCAATTTGATGTCTCTACTTTTTCACTATTATGTTCCCCAGGCTTCTCATCGCTTGCCTCCCAAGAATCAGTCGCCTTTTTATTTCATGGCTGCAATCACCATCTGCAGTGATCTTTGATCCTAAGAAAGTAAAATCTGTCACTGCTTCTACTTCTTCCCCATCTATTTTCCAGGGACTGATAGGACGGGTGTTTACCTGAGCGCGGGGTGGGGTGGGGGGCAGCAAAGGAAGAGGGGACCCGCCTGGATCCGAACTCACGCCTGACTCTCTACGTGAGGAAAAGAAGCTGGGGGGTGGCCAAAAACAAAATGGGGGGGGGGGGAGGAAGAGGAAGGAAGTCCGCAAACTTCAGGAACGCGGAGCCATCCGCGGCCACCCCCTGAGGGACAAAAGGCCCGGCCCGGCCAGGCGAGGAGCAGAGCCCCCCCATGACCTGCCTACCTACCGACCGACCTGGCTGCAAGCATGAAATGGGGTGTTTGTGGGTTGTTGTTGTTTTTTAAACGAAGTGAAGTTCATGCGAAACACACACACACACCGCTTCCTCCTCAGGATCACAAAATGGCGGGAGGAAGCGCAGCCTAACGGTGTAAGTAGGCAGAGAGAGAAAAGGGGGGGGTTGGGGGGATGTTTGGGGGGACACGGCAAACATTTCTCCTCTTCTTCATGGCCCGTCCCGGGACACCCGATAATAAGTCGAACTGAGGCGAAGTAGGGAGGAGGGGCAGGCAGGCGCCCAACCAAGCACGCGTCCACCCTCTCCCCGGGGGCCCCCGCCCGGCCCTCTCATCCCACTCACCGCCGTCGCTTCTTCTTCCCTCGCCCGCGTCTTCTTCGCCTTTAAACTCCCACAACAATCTTTTAATTTTTTTTTAAACTAGCGGTGTTCGGGAAGAGCAATTGCGCATGCGTGGAAGCCACTGGGGTGGGAGGGGGAGGAGGTGCCGCCTGCCTGCCCGGCCGGGCCTGAGGAGGGAAGCCTGGGCGGGCTCCGGCCTCGAGTTACCTCAGCGCGGGTTATAATGGGAGAGAGAGAGAGGCTGAGGTTTCTCTAAAGCAGTGGTGCCCAAACTAAGGGCCAGATGTGGCCCCCGGCGCCAATTCATCCGGCCCGCGAAGCCCTCGTCGCTCCTGGAAGCGGAAGTAAAACGCGCCCGTACGGGCGCGTTTTACTTCCGCTTCCAGGAGCGACGAGGGCTTCGCGGGCCGGATGAATTGGTGCCGGGGGCCACCTCCCTGAACCACATGATCGGCCCACGGCCCAAAAAGTTTGGGCACCCCTGCTCTAAAGAGCTGTCATGGCTACAGAGAAACATTCCAAAAGCCCCCTCAGGGCAGGGTTTGGGAAGGAGAATCTTGAGGCGTATTAATTAAAGGTGGACGTCGCCCTGGCTCAAAAGCAGGTCGTATCCAACTCTAGGGTTGGGTGCTCATCTCTGTTGATAACCCAAGAGCCAGAGCTGTCGTTTCCATGGACATGTGGCAGGCATGTTTAGAAACCAAACACTGTTTACCTTCCCACCAAAGAGTACCTATTTATCGACCAGTCAAATCTCGCCTAAAGACCAGAATTTTCTCTGAATGTTCGCTTAGCTTAACGAATAAAACCAACTCAAAACTCGCTTAACAAATAAATCAGGGTTCGCAAACACACACACACCCCGAAGTCACAATGGGTCACTTGCAATGGTGTTTCGCTTAAAGAGCAAACTCGCTTGAAGAGCAATCCTTGCTTTTTAAGCAAGGTACAATTGTACGTGCAATTTCTTGCTTCCGAATGGCTAGGTTGGCAGGAGCTGGGACCCTCACTCCATCATGCAGAACTCAGGTCTCGAATGGCTCACCTGCCAACCTTCTAGTCGTCAAGATCAGCATCTTAACCACTAAAGCAGTGCAATCCCTCTTAATGACAGATAATTGACGCATTTTGGCACCTCCAGAAGCATCCCCCACAACCATGAAGTGCCAAAATTCCCCTGTCCCTTCATCAGCTGTTCAGGGGTACTTTTCCTGCCATTACCAAGGCTGGCCAGTAGATGGTGATGTCGGAAATGTGCCAAATATACTTTGCAAAAAAAAAAAAAAACCAAACAAACAGTTCTAGAACTCACTAAAAAGCCAAAAAAAGTATCTCCTCTGCTCAAAACTCTTTCAAAAGTCCACTTCGGAATTTTTTGGTGTTTTCGACACTTTAGAAAGAGCTTTGAACAGAACAAACATGTTTCCTTTCTAATTTCTGGAACGGAAATATTTGTTTTCAATGCATTCCAATGGGAAACCGCAGTTCGCTTTAAGGAAAAACCGCTATAAAGAAAACCCTGCGTAACGGATTAATTCCGTAAAGCAGGGTTCACTGTAACAGGAATTGATCTGGGATGATACTCTTAATTAATTCAGATTTTGTTGAAGCACTGGACTCTCTGAATGCCAAGTTTCCATTCATCCATTGATTTGAAGGAAGCATTAGGGCAGTGCCCAAGGAGACACACGGGCAGGTACCACGAGTGCCCACACATCCATGTGATGTTGCCAGTGTGCCTCTGGCAAAATCGTGTAGGTGCATGCACATGCGCACTGCTAGAGGCACACCGGTAACACGTGTGCGCCTGCTCCCCACTCCTAGGAGCTCCTCACCTCCCAAGGCTTCCCCACCCTGAATGCTCCCCACCCACTCTGGGACTTCCTCCAGAGTACTCCCCACTCCCTGGGTCCTCCCCCAAGTGCTCCCCACCTCCCTGTGGGGCCTCCCCACCCCTAGGAGCACTCCCCACCTTACCTCGCCCAGCTGCAGCCTTTCTGCTGGGATTTCAGCTTCCCCTCTCAGCTCCCCTTTGGCTAAGTGAGAGGAATGGTGGGAAAGCAGCACCAGCCAGGCCAGGTTTCACCTTCTTGGCCCACGTGCCAGAAGAAAGACCTCTGTGTGCCATTTCTGGCATGCGTGCCACAGGTTTGCCACCAGGGCATTAGGGGCTCATTATGTTATCTTTAAGGGGAAGATTAGCATAACAAAACCATTACAACATGTGGTCAAGCAAAAATAGTCTTTATTCAAATTTAATGGAAACAGGGACCACTGTACTTTGCAAGACGGGGAAAAAATATAAAACAAGGATATTGTCACAATACCAGAATGTGGAATTCTACTTCCCCTTCCCTTCCTATTGTAGGTATCTATTTTCCTGACTGTGCTATTCACAAACTCTGAAAGTCAGAAATATGAAACAAAAAATATGAAATTTAAGACTGTTCACGTTTCACTAAATGGTATACATCAAAGGGCATCAATTTAAGGGCAAACGGTTGAAGTTACCATACCTACCTAGGAGTCATCATTCCAATCTCAGAAGCCCATCCAAGTCCAATGCTCATTCTCTATGGCTATTCTGGAAACCCAGGGTGATGTGTGGTGCTTCATCAAAGCTCTCAGGCCTCTGGTATCAGAATAGGCAAGAGAGAAAGAGCACTAGACTGAACACTTAAAGGTACACCAATGGGGGGGTGTTGTTTGTTTGTTAAAAAAATGTACAGCAGTGACATGTGTTCTACTCCGATCACTTGTGCTACAACTACCAAACATGTACAAAAGACTTCTCATAGAGCTCTAAGTGTGGTTGCAGCAAGTTTAGGATCTGGAGCGAGACCTTGATCTAGATCGCGAGTGTGATCTAGAGGCAGATCTCGATCTAGATTTGGATTCGGATCTTGTTTTGGAAAGTGATTTGGATCTGGAACGAGATTCTGATTTGACATTCTGTTTAGATTTGGAATTTGACCTTGGCTGGGATTGACTTCTGGTGTCCATTTCCTCCCCCGTGTCTTTTACTTCTTTTGTAACAGGTTCTACTTTTATAAGCTCCTTTTCCTTGGATTGAGATCTGGATCTAGACCTGGACCTGGACCCTTCTTGATCATCCCTTTTTTTCTTTTTGCTGCTGCTGCTGCGGCTACTAGATTTGCTATCCTGCTTACTCCGCCTCTTGCTTCTCTCACCTCGGCTGCAACTCCTACTCCTGCTTCGACTGGCATCTCTGCTTCTCTTTCTTCCTTTCCTCTTATCTTTGCTCTTGCTCCGGCTTCTGCTTCTACTCCCCTCTTTGCTCCTGCTTCTAGCTTTGCTGACACTTTTTTCCTTCTCTTTACTTCTACTGTCCCTTACACTCCCCCTCTCTTCCTCTGCTATCTTCTCATTACTACCACTCCTACTCCTGCTTTTACTCTTACTCTTTTCCTTGCTGGGACTTCTGCTCTTTGCTTGGTCATCATCGTCATTTTGAATCACATCCTCTGCTTTGTCTTTGCTTTTACTTCTGGATTTCTCCACACTTCTACTGCGGCTCCTACTTTTATCCTCTTTACTTGGACTCCTGCTTTTCTCTTTTTGGGCTCGGCTATGACTTTTGCTTCTACTGCGGCTCTTGCTTCTGGAATGGGATCCAGACCTGAAGGGCAGAAGGGAAAAGATGCAAAGAAGCTTTGTAAGTCTTGCCAGCATTTTAAATTCTAGTTTTAAAGTTCAAATGGGTGCTCTGTGCAACTCAAATATATAACCAATACAACCTCCACATTTGTGTTAAACTCCAAGTGCTGACTCTTCCCCTTTGCATGTTTTCCTATATAAAGTTCACAGCTTGTTCTGATTACTGGTACTGTAACTAAAACCGTTCTAGCATGTGAAACATCCAGATATGTACGACTGCAGCCTAAGCAGCCAAATAAGAACTGGCAATTTATACCTAAGTAAAGAGTGGAAGGAGTGAACAGGAACTAGGCTTTACAAGTAATGAGAACACTAAAGGGATATGCCATCAGGAAAACTAAATAAATTGCTTAAATGATTACTATAATAGCCTCTGTCTAGGTGCCCATATATCTGTGAGTCTTTCCAAGACAAAACTAAATGAATAAACAAAACATCCATCTCTGCCCCTCTTCATTACATGGTTAACCGTTTGTAAGAAAACTGGAGGGTTTTTTTTACTTGTTTGTTTTAATAGAACAGACAAAACTGGGGTTGAAGGACCTCAAACTAGATATTATGCGAAATGTATAAATTTATAAGCAATTTATCTTTGAATGACAAATCAGAAAACAAAGCATGATAAATGAAGGAACTAAATGAAGAAAATCAAACACTGTTCCAGAAAGCCTTAACCCTTGGGACAGCAGACGTTCGATTATGTCTAAAACAGGAATTCTCAACCATTTCGCTCCACGGGCTGGACGACTCCCCCTCAGACAGCTGAGTGGGCCTGACATGTGGTTTCCCCTTGCCACAAATGCTGCCGTAAACCATGGGGGCACCTTTGTGCATGCATGTGTATGGCTACTGTGAACACGTCCGCTTCCACTTCTGCAGTTGCCGCTGTAGGCTGGATGGAACGGCATTAGGGGCCAGCCAACAGGTTGTGAACTGCTGTGCTAAATGAATTCTAGGCATTATCTATGAAATGTACTAGCTTTCAAATGTACTAGCTATGAAATGGAATTGACTCCAAGATTATTAATCATGGTGCGTGGCTAAAAACCTTATAAATCCCCTGTCTCAAGGCTTGTTGATGTTGACAAGAAATCATCAGTCCCCTCTGAATTATGTTCATAATTAGATAATTGCTCATGTACTGTATACTAATACCCTGGATAACGTTATGACTTGGTTCCACAAGTCTTAACGTTATCCGGTTTTTAGTGTTGTCCGATGCATACATCGAACGCCGCTAAAAAAAGCCCTGACTCCAGGGACAAACCGCCGCAGTTTGTCCCTGAAGTCAAACTGACCCTAGGCTAGCGATTGCTAGCCTATAGTCAGCTTGACTTCGGGGACAAAGCAAGCGGTTTGTCCCTGAAGTCATTGCTGCGCTTGGGGGGGGCATACCCACCCACCCCCAAGCACAGTGATGGAATGCTGCGCTTGTGGGGTGGGGTGGGTATTTCCCCCCCCCCCCATCGCAGCGCTCTATGGATCGCTGTGAAAGAAGAAGGGGTGAGGAGAATCCCCAGCGCGTGCGATCGGGATTCCCCTCAACCCTTCTTCATTCACAGCTATAAAGCAAGAAAATCAGGATTTTCTTGCTTTTAAATTAGCAGTGGGTTTGGGGGGGTTGGGGGGAATACCCACCACCAGCAGCAAGGGCAGTTACTCCCCTTGCGGGGGTGGGTGGGTATTTCCCCCCCAACACCTACCCCAAACCCAGCGGCGAGTTTTAAAAGGAAGAAAATCCGGAGCTTATTTTATCTCCCTGGAGCAGGCAGGAAGGTTAGAGATCCCGAAATGGGTAAAAACATCATCTCTTTCCTCTGGATTTTCTTCCTTTTAATGCTAGCGTGGGGGGTGAGGAGTGGTTGGAGGGGGAGGAATACCCACCCACCTCCACGCTAGTATTAAAAGACTTATCTCCCTGGAGCAGGCAGGGGAGTTAGAGATCCCGAAATGGGTAAAAAAACCGGACTTTTTTTTTTACCCATTTCGGGATCTCTGATCCCCCCTGCCTACTCCAGCGAGATCAGAGGAGCTGATCTAAGGTTTGGGGTTTGCTAGCGCTGGGGTTGGGGAGGTTTGGGAAGTTTGCTAGGCTTCATCCAGCAATCGCTGCTACTGAACTAGGGTCGGGGGAAAGGCAGGCACCCGCCTGCCTTTCGCCCGACCCTAGTTCAGTAGCAGCGATCCATCGCTGGGGGTGGTGGTGGTGGATTGGGTAGATATTCTACCCAATCCACCCCCCACACACGATTGTACCGGATAACGTTAAAAATCGCGTTATCCGATGCAAGATTTTTCAAAAAATCTTGTAACGTTATGCAGTTTTAGCTCTATCCGGTACTCGCGTTATCCGGGGTATTACTGTACCTGGATCGTGATCTGGTTTTTGAATGGCTGCTTTTGCTACTGCCACTACGACTCCTGCTTTTGGCTGAATGTCTGCTTCGGGAGCGAGATCTGAAAGTAGAAGAATACTTGCAGCATTATTAAGAGTTCAGGAGCCTCTGGGCAGAATCACTGAACATGACAGAATGAGTATATACTACATCGAAGAGAGCACGCTGGAAGATTAGATGACATCTGAAGAAAGGAGATACAGAAGATCTGGGAAATTACCATCCAATCACCCTCCTTTCTCATCTTTATAAAATGTTTACTAGAATTCTTCTGCAAAGAATATTCAAAGACTTGGAATTCAATAGAGAACAAGCAGGCTTTAGAAGAGGCTCTTCCACTTTCGACCACATCCATGCAGTCAGTCAGGCAACTACTAGAGAAAAGCAGAGGACACAGGGTGCCAGTGCGCCTTGCATTTGTTGATTACCAAAAGGCATTCGACTCAGTGGAGACAAATACTACCTTCAACGCACTATGAGGCAGGAATAAATCCAGCATATGTCAATGTTATGAGAAGCATTGATATAGGATGCAATACTGATATAAAACTACTAACTGAAATATGTCATCTTTAAATCAATAAAGGTGTTTGTCAAGGAGACGCGATATTGTCGAAGGTTTTTTCCAGGGTTGCCCCAACTACAACCCATGGCACCAGTTAAACCAACCCGCACCACCCGCTCCTGGAAGCGGAAGTAAAGCGTGCATGCGCATGCACAAAAAAGGGCTTGCACGTGCAAAGAATGCACCCACGCAGAACGCTGTTGTAAATTATCCACAGCTGTTGTAAACATGTTTATGACAGCCGTGGGTCATTTATGGCAGCATTTTGAGCATCCATTGGCATGTTCTGTGCCCACACATTTTACTTCTGATTCCAGGTGGGAGGAACCACGTGACCAGCCCGCGGCCTGAATAGTTTGGCCACCCCTGCTTTTTGAGATAACTTTGGAAAGTCTCTTTCATAAAATCAAATTTAAAGATAGTATTAAGATTGACGGAGAAAGACTGACCCATCTTATGTTTGCCGATGGCTGCATCCTTTTTGCAACATAACCTCCATTCTACAACATAACCTCCAACCGCTAGTGAACTCTTCTACCCATGCTAGGCTGGAGATGAATTTAACAAAAACGAAAAGGATGAGAAAGAACCAATGTGTTTGGGGTTCCATCCCTATAAACGGAACCGAGACAGAAGAAGCAGCTGACTATATCTAACTCAGTCAGCAAATCCAACCAGATAACGTGCCATGTGGAGAATGGATCAGGAGATGCAAAGCAGCTTGGATTGCCTTTCATATAAACCGAACGGTGCTAACAGATGACAGTCTGCTGATGAATATCAGGGCAAATGTATTCAATAGGACAGTGATATCAGCAACGTTGTAGGCATCCAAAACATGGGCGATAACAAAATCAGAGGAAGAAAAACTGGCAGCAACCCAAAGAACAATGGAAAGATGGATGTGCGGAGTAACAATCACAGATAAGGAATTACACCAAAAAGAACCAGACTGCGTGATGTGGTTCTATATGCGGCAAAAACAAGGTGGGCAGAGGCCGTACATCACCCCCACCCCTGGCGCTGTATCCAAGTAGTGACCCTCCAAAAGAGAAACAGGTGTACCTTGAATGAGTCCGGCTTCTGGAATAGGAACGGCGGTGCCTGGAGCCAGGCCTATCTTCCACTAGCCTGATCTTCCTACCATTTACTTCTGTCCCATCCAACTTTTCCAGAGCTCTCTTCATGTCAGAATAGGATTTAAACTCAATCACACCTTCATTCTTTCTCCCTTTATGTGCATCAGCATATGTTACTTCACCTGCCTGACGCATATAATCCTAGAAGTAAACAGAAGTTTGGCTTGAATATATTCATGTTTTTCATCTGATAGCATCTGTTTTCATCTTTTAAATTCAACAAGAGAAAGGGAGTATGGATTACTACCAAGTCAAACTCAGTACAGTCCACATGTGCATGAAAGAATATAGATTAAAATGCATTAAAATACAATAAAATGACATCTAAAATATATAAAACAGTATGCTATAGAAGAGAATGGTCTAAATACAGTATGTTCTACTCTTAGCTCAGACACATCTCTCTCTCTCCCCCCCCCCCCATTTAGCTTGAAAGCTACTCTAGGCTGGTTTACACAATTAAACATGCGTGTATGTAAAAATACAAACAAACTAGTTTACTACAGGCAGGCAGTTAAATGTAATAAAGTTTGTTTACATGTAACTGTGACATCTGGCATCCAATGGTTTTGGGAAGGGGTGCCCAAACTTTTTGGACCATGGGCTGGTCACATGGTTCAGCGGGCCATCACGTGGCTCCTCCCACCAGAAGCGGAAGTAAAAAGCAATCTGTTCTGCAACAGATGTTTTGCAACCGGATGAGTTAGATTTTAAGCTGCCATTTCTCTGCTTAAGCCAGGAGTACCCAAACTATGGCCCATGGGCCATATCCAGCCCCTGACACCAATTCATCCTGCCTGTGCTGCCCTTGTTGCTCTTGAAAGTGGAAGTAAAATGCGCCAGTATGGGTGTATTTTACTTTAAGATCAGCGTCTTAACCACTAAGCCGCCACAGTGCTGCCCCATTAAGTTCAGAGCTAATAATATAGCTGTTCTAGCCGAGGTAGTGGTTGGGTGGCTCAGCAGAATCGGTCTCTGCCTCTGGAGCCAGAAGTTGGGCGTTTCCTGGGAGAAAAGGCACCTTGTGTGGCCTTAGGAAGCAGCCCAGTTCCAAGATGTCACTGGAAGTGGGGAAGGATAAACCACTTCTGAGTACTACTTTCTAACTGGAAAATCCAAGGGAAAAGTCACCAGAAGTTAGAATTTGCTTGATAGCACATGATTTTTATTCGCTAAGGTAATGGTTGCCTGCACATCCCACAAGCCAAGTACAGAGCTAGGCTTCAGATCAGTCACAAATTACATTTTCAAACTTACACTACCATAGGCAGAGGCACCGAAATTGCCTACCTTTAGATCCTGCCAACTGCAACGGCTTGACAGATTTTCAACGATCAATCTGTATTCTGTACGAGTCGGAGGACCGTACTTATCTCTCCCACTTCTTCTATAACCATATCCACCTTTGGATGTGATAAGCAGATGCAATACTTCAGCTAGAGTAGTGGAGCCAGAGGTTAATGTACACCCCCTCCCAATGAAAATAAAAACTAGTATAACCAGCAATCAGTAAATACATTTAATTCCCCCCACCCCCTAGTCTAAATTAAATTCTCCTTGTTTAAAAAAATTACTTTGATAGTGCCAGATATTTTTAAGAAATGTCTAAAATATTAGCATATAATTACAAGAATGTATATTTTATATTTACTATTAAAACTGAACATGCAACTTAGTTACAAAGAATTAGCACTTCTGAAAACAGAATAACCAAATCACTATTATCGTTTACTATTGTTACTTACATTGACTTAAACTTTTCTGAATATCTGACATGAGTAAAGGTTTTTCAGTTTCACCTATTCAGTTTAATCACATCTGTGTCTAACCCTTGGGGTCCTCACCACCCAGGTCTAATGGGAAAAGGTTGCGGTCGTCACATGGCTCCCTTTTTTGGTCAGCCAAAGGCCACAATGGTCAAAGAGCCGCAAATGGAACAGGAAGGTCATCTTTGCCTCAAAGGACTCTTAATTGAAACATTGAGGTCTTTGTTAAGTCTATGTTAAACAATCACATTGCAAATAAACCATTCATATTAAATAACGAAAATTAAATTAAACAAAACTAAATCATGAAAATTAAGCTCATTTATTTAATTACATTTCAAAAGTTAAATACAAATTAACATTTAAATTACTTTTAACAGAAATTACATCAGACAAAATTTACATATTTGTTTCTCTCTCTTTACATTACTGTTTTTAAATGCTTTAAATAGAAATAAAAGTCACCAATACAATATTTTAGTGCTTACTGCGTCCAGAACCATAACTGCTGTCACGGCGAGGGCCCCGGGCATGCTCAACAATTACACGTTCCCCACAAAGATCTTTGCCATTTAGCTCATAAACAGCATCATCAGCATCACGTACATCATCAAACTCAACAAAGCCATATCTAGGGGGATAAAAAAATGCTCAGGAATCAAACAAATAAACAATCATTCCAGTAATTGCCTATGCCAGTGAGGTGTGCTTAAACCACCTCCATTAATATAGAAGCAGATTATTTTTAATTGTTTCTTCCCATGTACAAATTTAGAAGATTTTAGGTGACAAGAATATTATAAGAAATGGAATCTGCCAGTTTGTTAAAAAAAGTCAAGAGGAAATAAATTTACCATCAAGAAATATTTAAACCAAAAAAAAAAAAAAAAAAGGTAGGCTTGGCAGCTTATCAGCAGATAAATTCAACGCAGAAGCATTATGCTCTTACCCTATGTGGCCTTACTTTTTATTATCAATTATTAGCTATATTATCAACAATATCCAGACGAGCAACACAGTACAGCTAATTCACCCATTGTGACCAAGGCGCACATGCAATTAGCAATTACACTTCTATACTGTCCCATAGTGCTTAGTGCACTGTCTGGATGATTCACAAGTCAATTAGCATTTTTGCCCCATAACGTGCTGGGTACCCATTTTACTGACCTCGGAAGGATGGAAGGCTGAGTCAACCTTGACACCTGTTAGGATCAAACGGATAACGTTCTGGCTGCAGTACAGCAGTTTAACCACTGCACCACCAGGGCAATCCTTATTAATTTAGCCTGGAATAGCTCCTTACGTGGACTATAACTCCAAGAATCCTACATTGGCAAATGTGTGATGCCATATTTGTTGCATCCACCCTTTGGATGTGATGCATCAGCTTGCAAAACAAATTTATTCTGCAACTACAGGAACTTTGAATTTAAGTGGTGATGAAGCTTTACTTGGAGGAGGAAAACTATATAATTCAGTGATATACTGTACCTGCTAAATATTCTAGTGGTCTGAACAGTCATTTCCCTGATCAACGCTATAGAACTGCTTGGGAAGGAGGATCATAGGAATCATCATAAGATCAATGGAAGGAAGGGAACTGATAAAGGGGAAAGTGAGAAATAAATGAAATGACAATGCAATGCCATAACCTGCCAGAACGCCCTCTGGCTGCTTTTCAAGCTCAAGGCCCCAAGTTTAATACCCAGCCCTTCCGAGTAGGACTGTGGAAACCTCCCAGTGGAGAGAAAACCAAGGTTGAAGGAGCTACAAGCTACCTTAGCATAAAAGGATTCCAGTGCTGCTGCTGCAAACAAACTGACCACCAACATGTGTTTTAACCCACATCTCTTAATAGAGCCTATTTCCAAGTTAAACCCTGGCAAAGGGGGGTGGAGGAGGAGAAGGGAACATAACAAACATGAAGGAATCTTTTCTCCCAGAATCACAAATTGGAATAAAGGGCCTCTTAGGCCATCAAGTCCAAACCCCCACTCAATGCCTGGATCCGAATCACAGCAGACCTGACAGATGACTATCCAATTCTTTCTTGAATTCCAGGCCGTTGTTTCCACTGTTGTGGTGCTCTAACTGTGTTAAGACATTTCCCTTGCTATTCAGCCTATATTTGGCTTCCTGTAGTTTCAGTCTGTTATTAGTGGATCCTCTAAGAGTCTGTTCTGACACATGGCAGGCCTGAAAACCAGAGCCACAGGGGGACTTCCAAGCATCAGGAGGCCTGAGCTGCCCTGGGAAAAGAGATGCTCTGCACCGTGTGCCTAGAGGGGCCGGTAGAGAGATCTTCAACCCTTGGGCTACAGCTGCAATGGCAAACCTTGGCACCCCAGCGGTTCTTGGACTTCCAATTCCAAGAAGCCCAAGACCCTGTAAATCAGGGGTGCCCAAACATTTTGGGCCGCGGCCAATCATGTAGTTCAGGGAGCCGGTCACTAAGGCCTGGGTGCAGCCCCCGACAGCAATTCATCCGGCCCGCGAAGCCCTCGTCGCTCCTGGAAGCGGAAGTAAAACGCGCCCTTCTGGGCGCGTTTTACTTCCGCTTCCAGGAGCGACGAGGGCTTCGCGGGCCGGATGAATTGCTGTCGGGGGCCGCACGTGGCCCCCGGGCCCTAGTTTGGGCACCCCTGCTGTAAATCCACATGCATGGGTTTACTGGATGTGTATGGATCCACGGGGACTTCTTGGGCTTCTGTGAACTGAAGCACAAGAGCCGCTGGGGAGCCAAGGTTCGCCATCCCTGGACTACTGAGAAGGGGAAGAACCGCCTGACGCTCACCGGAGAAGGGGCGGTGTAGCAACCTAAGGGAGAACCACGAGCCAAGGACGCCCTCCCGTAGGGCGACCCAAATGCGGGTGTGTGTGTGTCAAAAGCGATGCTCGGCGCCAACAAGGGGGGAAACAGGAGGAGCGCGCGGGAAAGGGCCGGGGGGGGGGAGGACGCGCATGCGCCGTGGCACCAGGCCGCGCTGACAGGAAGGGACACACGGGGCGGCCCTGCCTAGGCCCGAGCCGGGCCAAGCCGAAAAGGGGAGCCGCGGGGCAGGGAGGGGCCGCCTCACCCACCCGTTCTTGAGATCCACCTCGAGGATCTTCCCGTAGCCCTTAAAGAACCGCTCGACGTCCCGCTCCCGGGCCTGGTAGCTGAGGCGGCCGATGTAGACGCGAGGCATCTCCCCCTCCTCCTCGGCCCCGCCAAGGCCCCGAGACGCCGTAGCAGCAGGAGGCGGGACAGCAGGCCCTGACTCGCAGCCGGGGCTCAGCGCGGGTGGCGGGCCGGGAGGGCGGCGGGAGCCCCAGCCGCGGACTTTCTCTGGGGGGGGGGGGCTCGTCCCCTCCCGCTCTCCCGCTGACGTAGCGCGCGTACGTACACGCACGTGCGCCGGCGTGCCCGTCACGTGACCGCAGCGAGGCAGGCGCCGGAGGCTTTCGCAGCGGGCGGGGCTTGTGCGCGCGCGACTCTCACGCCCCTTAAAGGGGACGTCCCCTGTCTCCGCCCCCCCCCCCCTTGTGTTTATTACGGCATGGGGTACAGTAGCTAGGAAGGTGCAGCTGGCTAGAAGGCGGAAGGTCAGCAGTTCGATTCCCGAGTACTGCAGGACGGAGTGAGCACCCATCATCTGTCCAAACTAGCAGTTCGAAAGCAAGGCATTGCAAGTAGGTCAATAGGTACCACTTCGATGGGTAAAAGACCTTGGGGACATGAGTGGAGACCCTCCAGCCAAAATCCTCTCGACCCAGAAAGGATTCTGAGACTTTTTTTAAAAGCTATTTTAAGGAATTTTGTCACCCTTGTTGAGCAACAGGCATATCCTACAATATCTTCTGAGATTGTGAAATCAGCAGTTACACAAAACTATATATAAACTCAGTCAAATGTATGTGCTGTACTTTATCATTTAAGAAGTGGGCATACATTTCTCTCCTCCTTGCCTCCTCATCTCTTTCTACTCCCCTTGATCTTTGCATTTCACCCAAGTTGCAGCTCAGTTCTTAATCCTCTTTCCGGGAAGGCTCGAGTCTCTCTCTCTCTCTGCACCTCCTTCAGGCCAGAAGTGTCCTTCATGAAAGTCTCCCTGCTGAATCTGGCCTGCCCATGATCTTGCAAGGTAGCCAAGCAGCAGCCATCAAGGGAAAGTCCTTTAGGGCCAGCCAGGCAGCCTCTGCTATCAAGACAAGCCACAAATTGCAGGCAAGAACTGGCAGCTACGGTGTTTGGAGGTCAGAGTAGGATTTATTTACACCAGTGGTGCCCAAACTTAGGCCAGGGGGCCGTGTGTGGCCCTGACGCCAATTCCTCCGGCCAGCAAAGCCCTCGTCGCTCCTGGAAGCAGAAGTAAAATGCGCCCATACGGAGGGTTAACCTGGAAGAGCCTTAACCATATGGGCGCGTTTTACTTCCGCTTCCAGGAGCAACGAGGGCTTTGCGGGCTGGATGAATTGGCATTGAGGGCCGCACCCAGTCCCCGGGCCTTAGTGACCAGCTCCCTGAACCACATGATCCTTTCTTATCACACTATAGGAAGTCTCATGTTAAAGACTGTATATAAAATTTTGGTCTTTTCTTTAAAGCTTTGCTTTTTGTGTAAGTGTTAGCAATAGTGACCCAAGAAATAAATTACTAATTAGCTACATGTTTCTGGGATACAGAACAAAGATGTCCAAAGTGCTGTTTGGTGATTTAAAAGTTAATATAAATAGGATGATTCGATGCCATACGGGTCGTTCTTGTGGTCATGGTTTTCCTCTCAGCCTTGTTTTCCTCACCCCTGAATCAAAGTTACATAAAGAAGCTTATAGAGATATTCTCACAAGCTGCCGTCATTGGGGGGGGGGGGGATATATTCCTTATAATGTACTTATGATGTTTTTGTTTTTATGTTGTAAACCACCCAGAGTGGGAATTTCCTCCCAGATGGGCAATAGCAAAGAAGGAATTAATGGATGCAAAAAGAAGGATGGGTGGCTGAAAGCCCAAAGTGAATTCAGACTTTCAGGAGAGGATATAAAGCCCCCCCCCCCAAAAAAAAAAAATGGGGTTTTTTTGACAGTTCTGCTTAGAGCAAGCAGGAGGAGGAAATGACAGTTCCACAAGCTAGAAAGGATGGAAAAGTTTTAATCAGTGGCAGAAGGAAGAGGGCATCATACTTATTTTGTCTTTTCATTTCTCAAAATAAATGGGGATGGGAAAGGAGTGGGGAAATTTAAAGTCAAAACTCACCACAGGTCACTGGCGGTGAGATCAGAACCACGAACGGGTTGGCAGTTTTCGCTGCATCTGCCATTGCTGGCTCTTGCAACAACAATGGATTATGGTATGGGTGCCTACAGTATTTCAGTTGTGCAAACCAGCAGGGCCTTATCTGAAATACTGTGTTTTCCTTGTTTTGCAGTCACACTCTCAGTCTTGCAAGATAAAAGAGCTGTGAAGCATTTAGTGCTACTCCTCAGCATATGTTGAAATATAAGGTTCTTTCAGGTAGGGCAGGACTTGTTTGCAGTGCAATTAGCACAGATACAGCAACGGAACGTGGCTGATCTTTTTCAGAAGAGCCGCTGTGTTCTTTTACTAGGCTCAAACAAAAACCCCATCACTGATGAAAGTGCTAGAGTTTTATTGGGAATAAAAAATCACTGGCATTTCAACAGCCATTACCACAGTTCTGCAAGAACAGGTTTTTAATCAAGTACAATTTGCCTTTATTTCAGTCACAGCTACCTTAATATAAATAACCAATTCAAAACACTTTCATTCTACAAATTATACACTGAGCAGGAAAGTAGCAGGCGAGAACCACCTACATTCTCCATCAAAGCCATCTTTCATACCATATAATTCTGCATTACAGGCGCCTGGAAATTCATGTATAAACTGTCAGTGGTGGCGAACCTTGACACTCCAGGTGTTCTTGGACTTCAATTACCAGAAGCCCAAGTCAGCTCTGGGAACTGAAGTCCAAGAACAGCTGGAGTGCCAAGGTTCACCATCACTAACCTAGATATTCCAGGGGAAAGGCCATGATATGAATGCCTATATTTTAACATGCTTTGTCAGATTTTTAAAAACCCAATGAAAATGTTACTAGACAACCCTAGATTTCCCTAAACTCCTAAAGGATCATCTTCTTGTCACATTTTACAATACACCTGAAAAACACTTCTGTGTCTTTATAATAGAGGTGAATACAACTGTCTGGCTGGATATCCTGCTACAGTAATGGAGTAGACCGCAATACAGCCAGTGACTCACTGGCCAGCGGTAAATAACCTGACTCCCTAAAGCAGTGGTGCCCAAACTAAGGGCCGGGTGCAGCCCCCGACGCCAATTCATCCGGCCCACGAAATGCGCCCAGATGGGCGCGTTTTACTTCAGCTTCCAGGAGTGACGAGGGCTTCGTGGGCTGGATGAATTGGCATTGGGGGTCACAACCGGCCCCCGGCCTTAGTGACGTGCTCCCTGAATCACATGATCGGCCCACGGCCCAAAAAGTTTGGGCACCTCTGCCTTAAAGGGGCTGACCGCTATGGGCGGAGGAGTCCCTTTAGGTAGGGTAATGATGGTCCTCCTCAGTGGAAGAAATGCCACTGGAAACCATCCTATTGGGGCCAATGGCAAAATGAGCCAAGAAGGAACCACTTCACTAACCAGATTCCCAGCAGTCATGGAGGCGGAAGAGGCCATGCCAGGTGGACTGGCTGTGAAGGGGCACCTTGATGATATCCTCAAGGCTGCGGCAGTCCTGGTGTTACATCCTGCATGCCTCATTTCATAGGTGCCACGGGAGAGGGTTCTTCCGTGATCATAGTGCGTGGATCACCTCATGGCAGGCTTGGATCCACCTTAAACAAATCCACCCAGTGGCATTTTTCCTGTTTGTCCCGGGAAAGAAATGTATACTCTGATACAAGTAGCAGCTGATGACAACGAATGACAAAAGACATATTTAGGAAGAATAGAGAAACAGCTGACAAAACTTTGGGGGAGTAATAATGTAACAGTTAGCATCAGAGAAAAGACCTGTTAAAACGTCCTTGTATTGTCAGAGGTGGTTTTAAGTTCAACAGGAGAAATCCATAGGCTTGTGCTATAAACGTCATTGTGTGTCAACCAAGAACTGCTCTCTAAGGCAGGAGAATACTTAATTAGCATCATTATTTCAACTCCAAACTGCCTGAACAACCCCAAGCACTGTCCATAGGCACTTGGAAAGTATGAGCATGTGCGGAACTGGGGAGAGCAGATCTCCCAAGGTGATCCAGGCTAATTTCCTTTGTGTCAAGAGACTTACAAGTATTTGGCTATTGTGTAGGGAGACAAGTCTGAGGGAATAGAGAGAATTCCTTCCCTCTGTCCAGACATGCAGTAAAAAATATTCCCTACGCCTTTCGTTCCCTCATCCCGGAAAGCCCTCGGACCAGCAGGAACTGAACTCCCACTGGGACCAGTGATACATGGCGTTCCAAAGAGACCAGCTTCACATGAGGAGGATCTGCTTAGCTGATACATAGGGTTTCATAGAGGCCTCCAAAGCTGCCTGGTAATCTGCCAACGGGACCTCTTGGCAGACTGGAGCGGCCAGTTGACCCTTACGAATGAGGTTACAGAGATCCGCGATCATGCTTTGGAACTTCGCCTTGTCTGTAATACAGGAAATACAACAAAGAATATGGTTAGAGAGCAATTATCCTCTACTAAGATAAGATTAAATAGAGGCCCTGATGTGGCGAGAAAACAAGAGGACAACAAAAAGAGAGAAGATTTGTATTCCTCCATTGAGCAGTGGTTCGGACTTGGATGGTCTGTCTGGTCGGTCCCTTCCAACGCAGCCGTTCTATGCCCTCAAGCATATATATCTTCTGTGGAGCATGCCTTGACCCTCCAGTACATTTCAGATATGCTCTTACAGTAAAAGCTCTGGGCAGAGCCCTGGAAATGGGCCACAATGTTCATAATCCCCCCCCCCCCTTGATGGCTGAGGAATTGCCAGAGCTACAGGACAGAAAAGGAAGGCCGTTTCCCCTCTCTCCGTAGGGGACTCTTCACCTCTTTCCTTCCAAATCCAATCTGAACACGGCATGCTCTCATGTACCTTGGCTGTGGTCCTTCTTCCACTGGGTCATCCAAAACCCACGAAGCTTCACATCCTTAAAGATCAATGCACTCTGTCGGGATGTCAAGGGATGACCAGTCACAAATGTGTTGCAATACATTTTCAAGTTAAGACTTTCAAGTTGACAGCATAAATCAGGGGTGCCCAAACTATGGCCTGTGGGCCATATCAGGCCCCAACACCAATTCATCCAGCCCCTAACATCCTCGCCGTTCCCAGAAGTGGATAGGGAATGGCCCCACCAAGGCACATGTATGTCCTGAACCACTTCTGGAAGTGGCGGGGACACATTTGTGCATGCACAGAGACATCCAGAACCACTTCCGGGAGTGGTGAAACCACTTCCGGGAGTGGGAGGGACATATTTGCACGTGTGCAGAGAAGTCCAGAACCACTTCCGGGAGTGGTTCCTGACATGCATGTGCAAACGTGCCCACTTCCAGAGGCATGGTCACTCAGCTGTTCCGTGGGCGTAGTCAGACCCCCGGCGCAAAAAGGTTGGGCACCCCTGGCATGAATTGACACTTGAGTGGTTCTGCTCTTCAGATGCTGCTCCAGAAGAGGCATAGATAGGATGCCTCCCTGGGAGGAGAATCTATGCTCTATGCCACTGAAACAAGCTGGCATTTACAGGGTTTGGCTGGAGCGGGAGGAGTAAAAACCAGCATTTGAATGGCCACTTACCATAGGGACTGTCACAGGCTGCTTTGACATTCCACCATAGGTAACCATGGTCCCTTTATGCCTACAGGAAAGTATGCTATGAGGTTAGGAAGTTCATCCATGTGTACCATATTCAAATAGCTGTAGCACATAGATTTCCTTTCTGGCTACTCCAAAGTTATTCCATGCCAATTCCTTAACGCAGGGATAGAAATCCTCACTGGTCCTGCCCTTGCACATAAGGATGTGCACATGCAACATTAAACTCCTGGCCCTGACTGGGTAAAAGATCTTGGAGCAGCCTCAATCAGAGGCAAAAACAAGGAATATTTTCTGTTCAAATTAAACAAATTTGCCTGGCCTCAAGTGGTCCTCATTGTGCAAAATGAAGACACTGGGGGTGGGGTGGGGGTGGGGGTTGGTTGTCATTGTCAACTCACTCCAGGAGAAGGCGGTGGTGGGGAGACCTCCGAGGAGGAGAAGGCGGTGGCGGCTGCGACTCTGGCCTTTTGCACAACGGCAGCGACACGGGAGCAAAAAAGACCAGGCTTCCCCTTCCCACGCGGTTTGCCCACGCCCACCTCACTCCTCCCGTGGCACGGACTCGAGGGAACTCCAGGGAGGTTAACTGGTACCCCAAAGGGGCAAGAGGTGCCCAAGGGCTGAGGAACCCCAACTCGGCCCTCGGAGGCTGAGAGGAAAAGAACTTGGGGGGGGGAGATACTTGGGGGGGGGGGAGCATTAACTGCATGCCACAGAATGAGTGCTTGGGAAATGGCCCCGGCCAGCACTCTGGGGAGCTTGGAGCAACTTGGGTCTCCCTCCCCAGTATTTTAAACTGACCCTGCTACGTATGGAAGAGAGGGCAAGAAGCCACTGTGCTGAGCAGACCCTCCCCTCCCCTCAGCTGACAGAAACATGGCAGAGACGCCTACAGTTGACATGGCAGTGGAGGTACCTACAAGTAATGATGCCCCTTCAAGACAAAGGAACAGGTTGGGGAAGACCTCAAAGGATCCGGGCTTCCAGGAAAAAAAACCCTTGCTAAACAAGGAAAAACAACCCTCAACTGGAAGGAAAGTAGGAGGTCTTGCTTTGAGATCCCGGCAAACTCATGGCAGATCTGCTCAACTCCTCCAAACCAAGGGGCCACTGAAACCCTCGTAGACAGGAGGAGAAAGGAGAAGGTGTGCCTAAGTCCCAAGTCAGGATCTGACCCAAGAAGACCATTATACAACACAAAACTCATGGGATTCTAGCAACAAACTTACTGCAAGCAGCGCAGCAATTCAGTGGCACTTTTCCCTCCTACTCCATTCAAAGCCAAGAGAGGCTTAGAAACCTCCTGAAGGACAAAAGATTTAAGAAAAAATTATTGCACTGCCTGTTCTGTGTTTTGGTTAAAAAAACAACCACCAAATATTTAAGTACAGCACAACCCCAACCTACCTATGCCTCAAGTTACATAAAATTTGACTTACATAATGATTTTTGCACTAAAACCATGTCCCGGTTTACATAAATGTCCAGATGTACATAACACAATTTCCCACAGCTTTGCTTCGAGCTATGTAAAAACTTCGTTTTTCCTATGAGTTAAGTAAAAAACCAATTTACATAAAAGCCTATGGAACAGACTTTTTACGTAAGTAGGGGTTTTACTGTATTTCCGAGTATTTATAAAGTACTTATTACTGAAGAATTCGGTTATATTATGGTCTACTACATTCAAAAAACAAAGCAATATAAAACACAACATAAAATTAAAATATTGTATCGCCCACAACACCTCTGGTATATTTGTGTAAGGTTGCAGCTGAATGATAAGGTTCTGGGGCACATCTTGGGATGCGTGATCATGTGACTGAGACACAACCCACCACCTCAACTAGTCATAAATAGCTGTGGCAAATCATGCAAATCTGATGTATTGTTACAAATACCAATGTTGTTATGCAAACACCAATAGGTTTCTGGCAATTCAATAGTACAGTCAAACCTCGCATAAAGAGCGCCTCACTTAAAGAGTAACTAGCTTAAAGAGCAGAATTTTCTCTGAATGGTCGCCCTGCTTAACAAATAAAACCAATCAAAAACTCACTTAACAAATAAATTGGGGTTTGCAGTACCCCCCGCAATCGGTCACTTACAATGGTGTTTCGCTTAAAGAGCAATCCGGTGGAATGCATTATGCTCTTTAAGCGAGGTACAACTGTACAAAAACAAAAGAGATAAAGCAATATTATGGAGGTCTGTTAAAATAGGTTTGTCTACACTCTACAGTACCTGACTAAATATAAGAATTGTTGGAGCATGGCTGATATCAGAAGGAACATAATGGGCGCCACTACTAAAAATGCTCCACTGAGAACACCTACAGACTGGACCTTGGTGCACTGAGTCTGCAGCATGTCAACTTCTGAACATGTTCAGAAGAGGGTAACAAGATAATGAAGGGATTGAAAATCAAGCCTTATGAGGAAAGATGGGGAGGGTGTCTGGGCGTGTTTAGTCTTGAGAAAAGAAAGAGATGCAACAGCCATTTTTAAATCCTTGAAAGGAGCAGGGCCGGTTCTTAAGCATCCCAGAGCGCAGGGCACATAATAATGTGCTCTAGTTACAGGATGTCCAATTTTTGATGAATATCCAGGGAGGATATTCATCCAAACCATAATATGTTCTTGGCCCTGATCTCTTCCAATATTCTCTACATAATGATACAAACAGAGAAAACAACAACCCCAGCATGAAAATAGGCTTGCTACCCTTTCCAAGTTTCTTCCCTATCTTGCCAGAAATCAATGTTATAATAATTTATACAGTGGTATAAATGTACTCCACGGGATTGCTCTTTAAACGAAACACCACTGTAAGTGACCCATTGTGACTTCTGGTGTGTGTGTGTGTGTGTGGGGGGGATTGTGAACCCCAATTTAGCTGCTAAGCAAGTTTTTGGTTGGTTTTAGTTGTTAAGCAAGGTGACCATTCAGAGAACATTCTGCTCTTTAAGCGAGTTACTCTCTAAAGCGAGGCACTTTATGCGAGGTTTTACTGTATTATAAAATTGTTTCTAATAAAAATAAGCAGCCAAAACTGCTGACATTGTGAATTTGATCCTGGCAGGACTCAAAGTTGACTTAGCCCTCCATCTTTCCAAGGCCGTTAAAATAAGTACTCAGCATGTTGGAGACAAAATGCTAACTACCTTGTGTGCCACCCAGAAGGTGCACTAAGCACTTCTATGGCGCAGCATGTAAGTCTAATTGGTGCTGCTAACAAGAAAACATATTCCTATAGGAGTTCTTTGTCACTTTCACATGCAACATGCACATGTTTCTAAAATGCAGCATGATAAGCATCATAATGCCTGTGCTTTCCCAGGTATTACAGGGCAATTTCATGGCACTTCAGTACCTTGAATAGCCCTCTTGATCCATTCCTCCCAAAACATATTTGCAGACATAAGTTTGAGGAGAGCTATGCTTAGTTTGTTGACAGAAAAAGGCTTTTTGTTGTTGTTCAGTCGCACAGTCGATTCCAACCCTCTGCGACCCCATGGACCACTGTCCGCCAGGCACTCCTGTCCTCCACCATCCCCCTCAACTCACTCAGCTCTGTGCCCATTATCTCCACAATGCCATCTAGCCATCTCATCTTGGGCCGTCCCCTTCTTTTGCCCTCGACCCTTCCAAGCATCAAGGCTTTCTCAAGTGAATCCTCTCTTCTCATTTGATGTCCAAAGTACTTTAGCTTCATCTTTACTATTTGACCTTCTAAGGAGCAGTCAGGGTTGATTTCTTCTAAGATCAACCTATTTGTTTTCCTCACTGTCCAGGGGACTCTCAAAACCCTTCTCCAACACCACATCTCAAAGGCATCTATTCTTCTGCGCTCAGCTTTCCTAATGGTCCAGCTCTCACAACCATACATTGCCACAGGGAATACCATTGCTTTGACTATGCGAATCTTTGTTTGCAATTTAATGTCTCTACTTTTCACTATGCTCCCCAGGTTTCTCATCGCTTGCCTCCCAAGAATCAGTTGCCTTTTTATTTCATGGCTGCAATCACCATCTCTGCAGTGAGCTTTGATCCTAGGAAAGTAAAATCTGTCACTGCTTCTACTTCTTCCCCATCTATTTTCCAGGGACTGATAGGGCCTGTTGCCATTATCATGGCTACAAAGGTACTTTATATTAGGTTGCCCTTTTCCCATTCCCAGTTATAAAGTATTGGGACAACAAAACAGATTAAATCCAAAAGATAAGGAGTAAGAAAATCTCTGTCCATATTTGTATGTTGATGTCTTTGCTCACTCAAAAAACAAATATTTTCCTCACAGCAGCAATGTGCCTCGTTCTCTGAGGTCCTGCCTCAGGTCAGCTGTTTAACAAGGCGGCCTGGCGTTCTCATTTCCACTTCCAGTAAAGGCAAAATGCTCACCTATACCTTAAACAAGTCTTTTATCTCTGGTTTTCTCAGCATCTCCTCCGTGAGGACATAATCTGCTCCAAGGGCCTTCAATCTGTCTACCAGCTCTTGGAGGTTGGGCCTGAGAAGTGGGAAGGGGAAGCAGGAAGGAACAAAAGATCAAGCAAACGTTTTTCATACAGTGCAGCGCAAAAGCATTTCACAGGAATTGGCTTGTGGATCCAAATTGCTGCAAGCATTTTTATAAACACGAGGCATCGTTGCAGCTTGGAAAATTTAATTATTAGAACTCTATCTCCAAGAATCTCCCAGCCGCCAAGGTCATGGTCGAGGTTGCCCTTGCTTGAAAGCCAGTCGTGGCCAACTCCAGGGTAGCATTTCCCTAACTTTGGTTTTTGGACTTCAATTCCCAGAAGCCCAAAGGCAATGGACTGGCAGTGGACTGACTTGGGCTTCTGGAAATTGAAGTCCAGCAGAACAGAGTTTGGAAAACGCTGCTCTCCGTTTACAGTCAAAGAGTCAGTGCTGTCTGCATCCGCAGACGTTTCCATGGTCATGTGACGGGCATGACTAGACACCTGAGTGCATGGAATGCGGTTACCTTTCCTGTCAAAGCGGTACCTATTTATTCACTTGCAGTTTCTTGCTTTTGAACTGCTAGGTTGGCAGGAGCAGGGACAGAGATGGGAGATCACACCGTCATGCAGTACTTGGTTCTCAAACTGCCGACCTTCCAGTCACCAAGTTCAGCATCTTAACCACTAAGCCACCGCAGTCCTTCCTGCCATCAAATTCTGTACAGGTGACAAAGAGGCTGTTCTGGTCCTTCCTGGAAGTTGTAGTTTTGCTGCTCAATAAGCTCTACAAAAAAGCTCTCCTGAAGAAAACTTCGTGGCAGATTCCTTTTTTGTTTTTTTTTCACATTAACAAGAAAGAAGGTATTTTGCTGTAAATGTAGGTATGTGAAAGTGTGCGTTTCTGGGCTAAAACTCCCAAAATTCTGCGTGGAATTTTTTTTGGGGGTGGGGAGAGAATTCTGGGAACTTGAATAGAAAACAACATGGACATCCTGGAGTCTGGCCTCCCAGACATGGCATTGCTGCCAGCTTTGGTGATATACCTAAACGAGTGGTACCCAAACTAAGGGCCAGGGGCCAGGTGCGGCCTCCGACGCCAATTCATCTGGCCCGCAAAGCCCTCGTCACTCCTGGAAGAGGAAGTAAAATGCGCCCGGACGGGCGCATTTTACTTCCGCTTCCAGGAGCGACGAGGGCTTCGTGAGCCGGATGAATTGGCCTCTGGGGCCGCACCTGGCTCCCGGGCCTTAGTGATGGGCTCCCTGAACCACATGATCGGCCCACGGCCCCAAAAGTTTGGGCACCCCTGACCTAAACCCCTGCCTCATGTTCCAGTGTGCATCCAAGAGAGGGTCTCCCACCAGGCCAGTAACTTAAGGAATCTGGTTGAGCCAAAGCCGCAGCAGGTTTTAGAGGCGGGAATAAAACCATGTTATTATACACTTACCTGTCTCTGATCACATTTATTGTTTTGATACCCTTGACTGCTGCAATCTGAATCACAGCCTGCCCCACACCACTGTTGGCTGCATTTTGTATTACAGAATCTCCTGCAGACAAATAGATGCATTTGTAATTGGTTTCATTTCTCCCCTTTGGTGAAAGAATATTGTTAATCCTTGGCTGTTAAAGAAGACATGCTATTCTGGGCAGCCACAAAGAATGCTATTTCTGATACTGATTTGCCATCAGTTTTTCTAATTTGAAGAGCAAAGCTTTGGAAGTCAGAAAATGGTTTATGTCAGCCATATTTCCATCAGCAGGGGCAGCATTTGGCACGGGCTTCTTTGCTAGGTCACCATGACTTTCCAAATAGATGCAAAAGAAAACAGAGTGCAGTGTTTCTTGGTGAGGAAAAGAAATACGAACAAGGAAATTCATGAAGGGCAAGTTTTGCAACCCATCTAATCAGTTTGGCCCAGAAAATAACTATTAAAGGAATAATGTAACTCAAGTTACACAGATTCAAATGCACTAATTTCATTCTGATGCTTCATATTCTCAGCCATTCAGATTATTTTTAATTTAATTTTTTATTTAAAATTTAAATTAAAAATAAGACATTCGGGGTGGGGGACAGGAGTGCCTGGCGGACGGTGGCCCATGGGGTCGCAAGGGGTCGGAATCAACTGTGTGACTGAACAACAACAAATAGCATTTCTTGAAAATGTTGAGACAAAGCGTTTGGGAATATTACTTTTTTCAACCCAGGAGTTTCAAAAAGAAAGGTTACTTTTCAAAGTTCTGCAGATGTGGACCTTGGGCAAGGACTGTATCCTTGGAGATGGACTTCACGACTGAGAGGTAGTCACCAAAACTGCCCCTCTGAATTCTTATTCAAGCTAAAATGAACAGTAACTCATATCATTGAGACCAATTAAACTGCTCCACTTTACACCCGAATTGCCTTCCTGGTGTAGAATGGATGTCCTCGAAGACTGATTCATGTGCCTGCCAGGTGGCCCTTAGAGAAACTGACAAGCGGGATGTGAAGGCGATGGCACTATTTCTTATGTGCGTGTTGCATGCAAGGGAGAGGGAGGAAGCATAAGTACACCAAGCACAGTGTTTCATAACAGCTGTACATATTCTGCACTTTTATTCCAAGCTACAAGCGCATGGTGATGACCAATAATTAGGCTTCAAATGTGAGCTAGCCGTAAGGTGTGGGGAATCATTTACAAAACTGTGAGAGTCAACCTGGTGTTCTCCCACTATGAGGAAAACATCCAGGAAGAGAAAAACTAGAACCAAAAATAAACATTAAACTTCAACCCTCCCCCACTTACTCACATTCCTTCAAAACATACCTGGTTTCAAAGCCTCAAAGTCACATAACATCCGATAAGCTGTGCAAGGATTGACGCCTAAGGTGGCAGCACAAGTCAGTGGGAGATCAGATGGTATTTTCAGCAGGGTTTCTTCATCAAATACAGCCTCCGTCCGCCATGTTCCTGGTTTTATAGATTTAAAAGGCACACTTAAAGCCAAGAGACCAGCTGGAAATAGGCAGCTAAGGTTAGATATTTCCAATTGGGGGGAAGGTTTCGGGTACTAGACTGAACAAATTAGAAGACAGCATTTCTACAATATGATCTGCTCTCTCTCTCTGCCATTTGCCACCCAAGGCACCTTTTGCCTGCAGTGGGAGAACGGATAGAGACCTTGTGGAAGGTCATGCGACAGATCCACAAACAGGTCACTGGGCAACATGACCACATCCCATGCAGGGTTACAGCTTAGGATTTCTGGTCAACACAACGGATTCAAATGACCGCGATCCAGTGCCACATGCCAATATCTAATTCTAGCAGTGTCAGGGTTTTCTCTGTCTCACTTCTATTTTATTTTGTATATTTATTGCATTTTTATACCACTCATTTAGGAAGGTTCTTCTACTTTCTACCCCTGCTGCAGCTTTCTGTGACACCAGCAGTCTGTTCCAAGAGGACTTCCTGGCTCTCCAGAGCAGGGCTTTTTTGTTTGGGGTGGGGGTACAACAGGGGTTGCAGAAGGGAGATGGACTACTGACTCTGGGAAAGGGACATCACTGTGTCCTTGAAGGTGTAACTTCATCAGAGATTTTTAGATACAAGCTTGGCTTGTTCAGCTGCTGATAAAACTTTAGCCTAAGAGGACATTTCTAACTATCCACTGAGAATTGCTTTCTCTTTGGATGAAATTGCTCTTCCCATTAAAGATTAGGTGGGCAACCTGTTGCTGTGGTCTGCGTAAGGAGAACAAAACCCACTATCCCACTAGGACTCATTCCACCTGACAGAGACCTGCACCTATTTAGGAAGGCAGCATTAGACTTTTCGCTACTTCAGAGAACCTGCGGTTCTGCTCCAGGCGATAGAAATCTATGATAGGTTCCAGTCACTACTGTTTATGCTTACAAACCAGCCAGATCCAGTAGGAAATAGCTATGTAAATTAGGTAGCAATATGTAGCACTGCCAATAAAGGAACTGGAAATCTCCAACCAGGTTATGCTCTATATAAAAAGTGTATCTTCTGTTACAAATCAGGTTTTATTTTAAAGGAAAAATAGATCAAAGTTCAGGATCACAAAAACAGAAAAGGAACATTTTTGCATTTCCCTGCATAAAATAATAAAAGCAAGTTTATCTATATATTTCTTGGCATAACCAGTTAACAAAAGGAAGGTTACATATTCCTCCTGTTCTACTGACAAGCAAGCAGGGGAACTCCTGTCTCCACCTGCTCTTTTTAACATATACAGTAAAACACAGGATAACGTTTGGACCAGATAACGCTAGAATCAGATAACGATGCAAGATTTTTGGAAAAATTTTGCATCGGATAACGATCATTAGTGTTATCTGAGCCAAAGCCTAGCGGCGCCTGGGCTAGCTAGCTCGAGCGCCGCTAGGCTTTGTCAACAGCCCGTTCAGGCTGTGTTCGAAGCCTAGCGGTTTCGGACACAGACCGCACGGGCTGCGGGAGAAGGCTAGCCCAGCTCGGCTGGGCTGGGCTAGCCTTCTTCTGAAGCCCTTGCGGGCTGTGTCCAAAGCTGCTGGGCTTCAGACACAGAGCGGGCACCTCTTCCCTCCACCCTACTGGCCCCTTAGTGCTTGCTAAGGGGCCATTAGGGTGGGGGGAAGAGAAGGTGCCCGTTCGCACGTCTTGTGGTGCACGAGCGGGCGCCTTCTCTTGCCACCCGACACAATCCTTAGCAAGCGCTAAGGATCGTGTCGGGTGGCAAGAGAGAGGCAACCGCTGGCGAACCTTGTAGCGCACGAGCGGGTGCCTGTTCCCCCCCCCATGGCCCCTTAGCAAGTGCTAAGGGTCCATGGGGGGGGAGAGAAGGCATCCATTCGCGTGCCTTGTGGCACCTTTTACTCGATGCCAGGTCCCTAACATATTGGTCCATGCATTAGTACTCTGAAGGATTGACTACTGCAACTCTATGTGGGACTTCTCTTGTAATGAATGCTCTCTTTTCCTCATATAGTCGTGAAGTCTGGTTCTCTTATTCTAAATGGTTTAAATTCTTAGTTTAAACAATGAGTTAAACTTACCAAGTCCAGCATCAGCTGGAATCACCCAGTCGCCTGGCTTCAGAGAAATCACGTGACTTCCAGTTTTTATCACTTGTCCGACTCCTTCATTCCCACCAACTGCAGGCAAGGCAGGAAGAAGAGAGTAGACCCCTAGAAAATGACCAGAACGAAACAATCAATATTTAAGTATTACAGGACATAAACAAAATTCAGGCTTGCTTAAACTACTGTTATTACTGAGATACAAAAGCAGATTCTAATATACAACACTGTTCATTATTTGCCACAGCATCCGGAACGGGACTAGCACTGTAAAGCCTGGTGTATTATTCAACTTTAATAACCTATTTGCCTAATTGTTTTCTATTTCTTTTCTCAAAAGGAAAAACATGATGAAAAATGACACAATTGTATCAAGGAATATTGTATATGGCAGTGATGGCGATCTTTGGCACTCCAGGTGAAATTGAACTTCAATCCCCAGAATCCCTGATCAGCAGAGTGCTGACTTGGGCTTCTGGGAATTGAAGTCCAAGAACACAACTGGAGGGCCACATTTTGGTATATAGCAAGGATGGTATAATATCCAGGGTTTCCCAACCTCGGGGCCCAAGTGTTCTTGGGCTTCAATTACCAGAAGTTCAAGACAGTGTACTTGCTGATCAGGACTGCTGGGAATTGAAGTCCAAGAACATCTGGGGGCCCAAGTTTCGGAAACCCTGATAGAATCCGTTTTCTAGCCAAGGTTACCTTGAACCATATTGATGTCTGATGGATTGATAGGGGCTGCAATCATTTTCACATGGACTCCAGATTCTCCCAGCTTTGCCAGATCTATCTCTTTTAGGCTAGAAAAAATACAAGATAAAATGCAGTACATTTAGTAAGAACCCTTCTCTATTACCTCCAAGATGATTCTCAAGCATCTTTTAAGGATGCCATCAACTCCACCTCTATTAAAAACAGAAAACATACAAAGACTTGGTTAACTACCATTATCTCTAGATTTCCAATGCAACCTGGACAAGAATACTTCACTTTCCCAAGCTTTTGGTTGCAGGCCTCTACATGTCTATATACAGCCCCCAATCGCAAGTAACTATTGACACTCAATAGATTACACAACAGTGAAACAGAGATGGGAACTAAACCCTACTAGAAACTCAGATGCCAGTTATGTTCCCACATTTACTCTGGCAACACAATTACAGGACCCAACAATGTCACACACAATATTAAGGGCAATTTTACTTGGTCCTCTGATAATGTGATTTATTGTGATTATGATAAAGTGGAATTTGTGACAGTTATGCTGTTACTTTTATAATCTGTAAGCCGCCTAGAGTCGGGTTCACCTGAGTAGGGTGGGATATAAATTTGAAATAATAATAATAATAATAATAATAATAATAATAATAATAATAATAATAATAATAATAATAATAATAATAATAATAATAATAATAATAATAATAATAATAATAATAATAATAATAATAATAATAATAATAATAATAATAATAATAATGCCATCTCTTGCAAAAAATGCCCCTCTGTGCTCTACATATGACAATCTCTGGATGTGATGTGATGCACCAGCTTACAAAATAAGTTTGTTTTGCAATCATTTGGAACTCAATAGGGTCAGACTTCACAGCAAGTTTGAATAACAATGAGGGATTTTCCATTATTGTCAGTTGTAAAAAGCTACAATGTTACTTTCCTGTTAGTCTGGCCAACTATTATTGGTCGCATCCAGCCCAAGATTTGAGAATCCCTACTTTACAGTACTGTAATTGGGTAAAGGTCGTCCTTGCTGGGAAGCCAGTCGTATCTGACTCTGGGCGAGGCCATCACAGTCCCAGTTTATAACACTTACTCAGGATTAAGTACTATTGAAGAGGGCAGGTGTCAGGAACCAGCCGGCCCCCCCACACTTCTGGAAAACCCCTGGAAACCAAAATCAAAACAACCGAGGCGAGCTGGACGGCTAATTAGAACAGAGATACAACTTTCAGCTGCTTATCAGCTCTTAAGGGGTTTTTAATTTGGTAGCGTGTTCAAAGATTTGTGTGTGTGAAAGGCAATGCTGCTCTTACCCTTTCTAGTCCAATGAAGACACGTTGTTCAGAAAAAATGATGAAGATTTATTTATCAGGTTCATAAAGCATAAAAGTCAGTAGCACAGGTCAGTCCAATAAAGTCCACAGGCAAATCTAGGTAACCATTTTTAAGGAGCAAAAATGCATAGCTCCTAGGCTAAAGAATGCTAGCCCATTGAGATTCAAAAACAAAAGCAGGTCTAATCAAAAAACAGGTCTTAATCCATGAAGAAACAGAGATGAACTCCTTCTTCTCTCCAAAATGGAGAATTTGCAGTCCGGTGGGACAGCTTAGCCAATCATGTAACAGTGAAAACTTTCTCAAAACAACAGTACATTGTTTATACACGTGCACACAGAATGCACTGGGGCTAGCCATAACATGGCTCTTAGCTAGCTTACAAAAGATAAGAAATACTGAAAAACAGGCTGTCTGTAACACAGCCTTGAGGCTCAGAGAAGACAAAGGATTTTTTCTGAGGCCTATCTGAAAATTGGCAATTTCAAGCCTTGGGAGACATTAGGAAATAGGTCCATTTCCTGACAGCAGGGCTTTTTTCCAAGTACTGTACAGTGGTACCTCATACAATGGTTTTAATCCGTTCCACACGGCTTGTTGTTGTACGAAGCAATTGCTATACAATGCTATGGGATGCATTGTATAGTACACCGTGTTTGTTTGTTTTGCTAAGTGGCTTTTCCCATTGAAAAATTGCTGTACGATTCCCCCCCCCCCCCCCGACAACTGTTATGCGGGACTCCATCCCCTCCCCCCCAAAAAAAAACCCTAATTGCTATGCGACTTCGTTGCTATACGGGGCGATTGTTGTATGAGGTTCCATGTAAATGGTCGGTCGCCCTTGCTGGAAGGCCTGATCACATCCGACTCTAGGGTTCAGTGGTCATCTGTTTATAGCCGCTGTCTGAACCTGCAGACATTTCTGTGGGACACGTGGCAGGCACGCCTCGACACTGGAGTTCACGGAATGCTGTTTACCTTCCCACCGAAGTGGTCCCTACTTATCTACTTGCAATGTCTTTGCTTTCGAACGGCTAGGCTGGCAGGAGCTGGGACGGAGACTGGAGCTCACTCCGCCGTGCACTACTTGGGACTCCAACTGCGAGCTTCCAGTCGTCGAGTTCAGCGTCTTAACCACTTGAGCCACCTCAGTCCCCGTCTCCAAGTCAATAGAGATACGCACCGCCCTCGCAGCGTCTGCCTGCAAAGAGGCGTCAGAGAGAGAGAGAGAGGGAAGGGGGAGGGGCTGCCCCTTCTTCGTCCCCGCAACAACAACAACAACAAACCCCCTTTTTTCTCCCCCTCCCCTTTTACCGTAAGACCCGGGCGGGCTCCCCGTGCTGCTCGTAGACCAGGGCCCGGGGCCGCGCTTGGGTCGTCATCGCCGCGGCGGAGAGGGCGCCGGTCTCCCCGCCGAGGAAGGCCCGAAGCAGCCCAGCTCGGCGCCGCCCTCGCCCCGCCGCCCGGGTTAGACTCAGAGCCCCCATCATCCCTCCGGAGCACGACGCGGGCGCAGCGGGAATGACGCGGCGGTCGCGTCCATTGGGCGTCATCTACGGCGCCGATCCGTGAGGGAGGGGCCCCTTCGGAGCTACTCCGCCCCCCGGCCAAGGGAGGGGCCGAGGGAGCGTCACGTGACGGGCGAGAGCAGCCCTTCCGAGACAGGCGCCTTTGGGGCTTGGGAGGCGGAGGCCCCGCCTCTTGGGGAAGAAGGAGACTCCGCCCAAGAGAAGCCGTAGTAGGCCAGGGATGGCCCACCACATTGGCACTCCACCAAGTGCCCTTGGCTCAGGCCCAGGAAGAGCTTGGTGGCAAGAACGCACACACACCCTCTTTGAGGGTCCACACAGGAACAAAACCACATGGGAAGAGGGAGGGAGGAGCGTGAAAGGGGAAGACAACCGACACTCCAGGTCTCCCTTCCACTGGCACTTCAGTTCCCAGAAGCCCAGGTCATAGTGAATCCACACCAATGGGTTTACTGCGTGCACAGTCAACTCATTCGTGTGGATTCACAGCGACTACTTGGGCTTCTGGGAATTGAAACCCAAGGCTTGCCATCACTGAACTAGGGTTACCAAACTCTGGAGGCTGCAGCTTGTCCACTGTGTGGTTCAAAGGCCAAATGCCTCCGGTATAAGTCTCTGTTTGGACTTTGCTTAGTCTACCTCACTGGGTTGTTGTTAGGGCAAATGGGGTCTTTGAGGGACAACCGTGTATGTTACCTTGAGGTCCTGAATGGTACAGCAGGACAGAGATGCAATGAATGAATAGGTGTTGTGAGGGGAAATGGTTGGAATGAGCTGGAGGCAACTGCTGAGGGAACGATCCGTGATTTTCTTGCATACAAGAGCTGAACTGAGCCAAAAGCTGTATTAATCCAGAAATGAGTCTGGAAACGACCTATCAAGTACGGTATGTGACATTCAAGCAAAGAAATAGGCATTTTGAGAGTTCTGCATTAGCTTCCCAGAGGTTAATTAATCTGAATTGTAGATTCAAATCCCTTTGCTTGTGCTCAGCATTGAACAGGAGCAAAATCTCAACAGAGGGAGGGGATGGAAGGCTCTGGCATTTTCTTTTTCTTATCAACCAGCTGCTTCTCTGCCAACGGGGGTTCAGAGATCTAATGTTCTGCTCTCTGGGAGATAAGTTCTCTGTCGCCTTCATGCTTCAACATTTATTGCAACCTTAGTTGAAGAAGATTTCAAGTTGCCTGGAAGCTTTGCAAAAGCAAAGACTGTTTTGTGGAAAGATGCCTCAAAGTATTAATGGTAATTTAAAAGTGCCTTGTGTGCTGTATTTTGGAGTTGGGCACAGTGACAAAATGTCTTTGGGCAACCCAGTACTGTATTGTAATTTTCAAAGTGTTGGGCTGCAGCTTAGAGATCTGGGTACTGCATGATGGTTTGATTTGATTTGATTTGATTTATTCGATTTATATGCCGCCCTACTTGGTGAAACCAACTCAGGGCAGCTCACAATATACAATCGAATACAACAGCTCAATACAATATCCTAAAATGCAATACCACAAAATAAATATAAGCACAGTATAATCAATGTACAATCCAAAAACAATACTCAGTACAGAATAGACAGTACTATATAATCACATAACAACATAATGCAATACAGTCAAATACAGTACAACTAAACATTACAATACTGTACAGTCAAATGGGTCTAGAGCCAAAAAACAAGGAATGGTTTGAGTGCCCATCTCTGTCCCAGCTCCTGCCAACCTAGCAGTTTGAAAGCAAGAAATTGGAACTAGATCAATGGGGACCACTTTGGTTGGAAAAGATCTTGGGGATATGAAAGGAGCCTCATTCGAGCATCCCCTGGGCAGAGTTTCTCCAGCAAAAATCTTTTCAACCCAGAATAATTTCTGACACGAAATTATTACTATCTGGGTCTGGAATTCCACTGAGGCATGAAACTTGGTTGCATACCTTGGGCCAATTACTCTTTTTCTGATCTAGGTTGTTGTCATAAGGATAAAACGAGAAAGAGGAGAACAAGACAAATCTGCCCTGAATTGATTGAAGGAAAGGTTTGATAGAAATATTTTGTTTTTTTTTTACTTATCTCTGCTGCTCCCTGTTTTATCTATTCTTGCTGCAACACCTGTTAGGTGTCTGGCTTCCATAATGGAGGTGGGTGGGAATCTGCTGGTACAACCATTCCTACTTCTGCCACTGCTGCAGATCTGTTCATGGCTGCACCAATCCTAGAACAGCCCCCATTACTGTTGTTTTGCACTGCTAGTAACTTATTATACTGTATTTAATTGTTACAATACTGCCGTGGTTGTTTGGCAGGACAGCAAATGAACCACTGAACTGTCATAGTGTATAACCAGTGGTGGGCAGTAACCGGTCCACACCCACCCACCCCTGGGAGGGGTGGTGGTAACATTGGGTGGCCTTCGAGCATAATAATTGATCCCTACAGGAAGGAACTAGTGTAGATTCATAAAAGGAGGGAAACAGTCCTTGAATCTCTGGAATTGCTCCTTTGGCAGAGTGAGTTTTATTACCTGGAAGGGGAGGAGAGAATGGTGGTTGAATGCAAGCAACATCTCCTCCTCCTCCTCAATTATTACTACTGCATATTTTAATTAAAGGTCCTTTTTAAACAGCCATGTGGTTGTGACTAAAGCAATTAAATGACTAGTCCCTGGAAGCATTCTTTGTGTGTGTGTGTAGCTTAATTGTTTAACATTGATCACTAAGCCTCTAGTGGAAATTTTTAATTAGAAGGAATGATTAAGTCATCTAACACCCACCTTCCCTTTTTGTCCATTTCCCTCCAAACTTTTGGACAATGCCCAGATCATTGGGGGTAAGCAAGGGACATAGTGTTAGCATCATGAAGCTGTGATTAGCTATACCTGTTGCAATGCAATCATGGGGTATTTTAATACTGAATGGGCAATTAAGCCTGCTAACTTTATCAAAGAATCTTCTAGCTGGTAGTTGTGTTATTCAGTTTTAGAACAAGAGAAACCAGAAGTCTTGTAGCACCTTTCAAACTAGCTGGTTTTTATTCTTCATAGCTTATGAAAACTAAGAATGAGTTAGTTTTAAAGATGCTATAAGATTTCTGGTTTCTCCATACAAAACAAATGTTCCTGAATAAGATAAAAACTACTGGAGCTGGTTATGTTTTTGATGGCTCCAAAATACTGTTGGCAGTTCTGGACTTGCTTGGGAATGTAGCTTTGGGGGCTTTTACTAATGAGCACTTGCAGTTCAGAGTTCACAAACAGAGTTCACCCAAGAGCCCAATCAATCTGCCTTGCTCATTCTCTGTGGTGGCTGGAGTATTCTCATCTCAAAAGCCTTCCAATAGAAGGGTGGCAGTTGTGCCATAAACTGAGCACAATTGACTTGTGCCGTTTAGAAAATTCAAGGGTTTTTCTTTTTTTCCAAAAAACCCTTATTTTCTAGCTTTGTTCCACCCCCACCCTTTTCCTACAGAACTTGTGAATTCAACCTGTCTAGCATTTGAGGCTGCAATTTTAAAAAAACCCACTAAAATTCTTGTTTCCTTAAAGTTAGTAGTGACTCCTGCTCTCTAAGCATTAAAAAGGCAAGGTCAGCTCTTTTGCTTTGAAGTTGAATAGCTGTTATTAAAGCTGCAGAGGCACATTCACAAGCAAACAATTGAGCTGGGAAACTGCTGCCTTCCAGAGGATAAGATGAGGCTTCAAGATAAATTGATTTTCTTTTTGTATTAGACTTGCGTGGGTTTTCTAATAAAAATTACATTGTGCTTAAAGATGTACTTTTCCTTATCTGCACTTTATTCCAGAATCCTCATTTAACACCTCTTAAAGTGCTGGGCAATCCCATAATTTCTGCTACCTCCAAGATCCTTTAGTTAAAACTTCACTTTCACCCAGACGCTTGGTATATATAGAGCATAACTGATAAAACATTTGCCAGGCCTAGGGAGAGTCATTTTTGTAAATTAGACTTTGCTATTTTTTGGAGAACTATGGTACTAATGTCAACATATCTAGTAATCATGCTGATAAATTTTGCCAATCTTGCAGCTATAGCTATAGATTAATATATGAAAATATTATGCAAACATTACCCCTCTCTTTTTTGTACCTGAAAGTGGCTAGCAGACCCTTTTGCTCCTAATCTGTGAGCTATTATGTGGGGCAGGATGAGGCTTTTCTGATTAAAAATTTCATACCCAGGGTGGTGCATCTTCAAAATAAACAAACAAATGGTTTCCAAATGAGATCTCCATCTCACACTTTGTGTGTGTCTAAATATTTTCACTGACAGTGTAACGAGATTTGAAAGCCAGCTCTGGATGGATGAAGATGATTGTCTGTTGATGAGATAAAGAGCCAAGCCGAATCTTCCTCTAACAGGTGGTAGAAGCTCATGTTGTTATGTAAGATGACTTCTGATTGATTGGCAGCTATGCCAGGTTAATAGTTACCTCTTGTCTATTCTGAGTGTCCTTAGTAATCACTGTAGTGCAGGGGTGCCCAAACTTTTTGGGCCGCAGGCCGGTCAAATGGTTGAGTGGGCTGGTCATGTGGTTCCTCCCACCAGAAGCAGGGCAGTTACAGCACCATTTTGTGCATGCACATTCTACTTCCACTTCCGGGACTGGCAAGGGTGGTGTGGGCCAGGTGTAATGGCACCACAGGCCAAATCCAGCCCATGGGCCATAGTTTGGGCACCCCTGATGCAGTGTCAAAGAATCTCCAAGGCATTAATGAACAGCAGAACTGTGACTTCAGCAACACGTAGATAGAGAATTACCAGAAGTGCAGGCGGGGTTAGAAGGGGCAGAGGAACTAGAGACCACATTGCCAACATACAGAAAACAAAGGAATATCAGAAACAAATCTACTTCTGTTTCATTGACTACACCAAGGCCTTTGACTGTGTGGATCACAACAAAATGTGGAAAGCAATGGTATTCCCTGTGGCAATGTATGGTTGTGAGAGCTGGACCATTAGGAAAGCTGAGCGCAGAAGAATAGACGCCTTTGAGATGTGGTGTTGGAGGAGAGTTTTGAGAGTCCCCTGGACAGCGAGGAGAACAAATAGGTCAATCTTAGAAGAAATCAACCCTGACTGCTCCTTAGAAGGTCAAATAATAAAGATGAAGTTAAAGTGCTTTGGACATCAAATGAGAAGAGAGGATTCACTGGAGAAAGCCTTGATGCTTGGAAGGGTCGAGGGCAAAAGAAGAAGGGGACGGCCCAAGATGAGATGGCTAGATGGTATTGTAGAGGCAATGGGCACAGAGCTGAGCGAGTTAAGGGGGATGGTGGAGGACAGGAGTGCCTGGCGGACAGTGGTCCATGGGGTCGCAGAGGGTCGGAATCGACTGTGCGACTGAACAACAAAAAACAACAAAATTAAAGAGATGGGAATACCAGAACACCTTATATGCCTCATGAGAAATTTGTACACGAGTCAAGAAGCAACAGTTAGGACAGAATACGGAAGGATGGAGTGGTTTGGAATAGGAAAAGGAGTAAGACAAGGCTGCATTTTGTCACCCTGCTTATTCAACTTATACAGTATAAGGAACACATAACGCACAATGCAGGGATGGATGAATCACAATTTGGGATTAAAAATGGTGGGAGAAACATCATGTTTGTGAGAATATTTGTGTATATATCCTTTAATAGACACATTTTCTATGCAAGACTGAGAAATATAAACATTTTTTCATAATTTCTATTAATATAAGTCTGGTTTAGTGCACATATTTTCCTTATATACATTACCGGTGGAGCTGCGCCAGGCCCCATCGCTGGCTACCTTTTAAAAAACCAATTAAAAACGCTTTTCTTCAAGGAGGCCTTTGAGGGCGTTGTTCCCCTATCAATAAATTAACCAGTTAGGTTTAGTCCAGATGTCCTCTGACACCAATTATTTTATTTTATTTTAGTCTATGATGTATTTATTGGTGGTGGGTTTTGATTTGTTGTGGGTATTGTTGTTATTCATTTTCTGTTTGTTCACCAGCCAGAGTGAGATAACACCCAGATAGGTGGTATAGAAATCCAATCAATCAATCAATAATATACACATCTTTTATACACTTGCTGTTCAGATAACTGTTTTTCGAGATTGTGAAAAATTTGGACAACCAAAGGATAGGTGGATTTTAGTTTGCATATTGATTCAGGTATTCAAAATTTGATAAGTATTTATTGGAAAAGAAACCAAATACAGTTCTCCCCTACTCCTAGAACTGTAGAGAGCATTATAGGTTATGGGCTCATTTTCTATTATTCCTGGACCTGCCGAAGCCGGCTTCAGCACATGCTAACAAAAAGTGTGGGTGTGTCTAAAACGGGTGCCCAAACTTTTTGAGCTGTGGGCCGATCATATGGTTCAGGGAGCCGGTCACTAAGGCCCAGGGGCCTGGTGCGGCCCTCAATGCAAACTCATCCGGCCCATGAAGCCCTCATTGCTCCTGGAAGCGGAAGTTAAATGTGCCCATACAGGGCCTTGTGGACTGGATGAATTGGCATCAGCGGCCGCACTCGGCCCCTGGGTCTTAGTTTGGGCACCACTGGTCTAAAACAAGATGTACTGGAATTCCAACACCCTTTCATAATTAAGTTGCACCATCTGGAGAATTTTCATGGGCTTTGGGGTGGGGAGATTAGGGTCACCCAAGTAGGCATGTAAAACAACTTGGGAGCCACATATGGCCTGCAAGATAGATTCTCAGGATCTGGTTTAGTACCTCTGCATATCTCTACTCAGATTAACCAGAACGCTAGAAGAAGACTGTAGGATTCTCAACATATTTCAAAATTTCCATTCTGCTCCCAAGCTTTCAAGAACCGCTCTTGTCACAATGGGAGTGTTAATAATTTGGCGGAGAGACACTGAACTCTCCTGAGAAATCTCCTTGGAATGCACAAGCCAGTGCGCCTGATCTCTCCCTGAGTCCTTCTCCATGTTAAGAAATGAATGGAATCACACAAAAGCCTCAAAAGGCCCTCGGCTTTCCATCCTGTTTTATTATAGTTCAGGTTAATTAAAATGCTCATCTCGACAGGCCCAGTGAGGGGAAAAAACAATTAAAACAACCCCAGCACTTCATTAAATTGTGTCCCAGTGGGAATTGCAGGAGAAACGTAACACACCCTGCTGTTGTTCTTGACACTTTCACGGAGATCATTATAAATGGACCGACAAGGCACAGACTTTTCCTCCCGACCTCTGAAAATCCATGCGGTGTTCTGAGAAAGAGAAGCCAAGGTTGGAGCAGCCCTGCCTGATGGCCTGAATGTCTGAAAGGTATTCAAACCAGTGCCTGTTTCCAGCAGGGACCCTCCTCTCCTGTGTGAAAAAGGGTTAGCATATTCCTAATTACTGTACACGCACGCACACATGCACGCACACCAGGTTCATATTATTGCCAGCATTTAAGAGTGCTTTCTGCTGCTTCATAGAAGCTGAGCAGAGGTTGCCTGGCAAACAGATATTGGGAAAAGCCTTGAAGCTAAATCCCTTTACCTGCTTCCCTTCCAGACAAGTTTGTCCCTCATGCAATGCCTCCTTTTTTGACCTTTGCCTGGGATAAGCCATAGGCACCTCACTATGAAAAAAAAGCTGCCTCCACCAGCCAGAAGAAAGTGTGATCTTTGCGAAAGGTGTTCCATTCTTCAGTTCAGGGTCCCTCCCTTCTTCCTTTCCTGCCTGGAAAATAAATTTTTTTGTGTCAGAAATTATTCTGGGTTGAAAGGATTTTTGCTGGAGAAACTCTGCTCAGGGACACCCAAATACGGCTCTTTTCATGGCCCCAAGATCTTTTCCCACCAAAGTGGTCCCTATTTATCTACTTGCAATTTCTTTCGATCAGCTAGGTTGGCAGGACCTGGGACAGAGATGGGCGCCCGTTCAGTCATGCAGTACTCGGGTCTTGAATGCTGACTTGCTGGCCTTCCAGGTAACAAGGTGAGCTTTTTAGCCACTGAGCCACTGCATCCCCGCCTGGAAGACAGAGGAGGACCGATCCAGTCAGCTTGTGATTTCCCCCTTTTGTCCCTTGGAGGTAAGGACAGGCGGGAGAGAAAGTGCAGCAGAGTCTGAAGAGGTCTAGGTTTGCCCGCCAAACGGGTGCCTTTGTACCATCTCCCTTGGCCTGCCTAACCCCCCTACCCCACCCTCTGGCTTGCCTTTGCCACTTTCCCCTTGAGAGGGCTGGGCTTTAATGGCCAAGAAACCCTTTCTCTGGCTCAGGAGTGGGTGACAATCTCTTCTTCTTTGGCACCTTTATTGTTGCTGCTGAGGGGTGTATGTGTGTTTTATGTAGCGTGTTTTATGTGTATTTAATGTCTATTTTAATTTGTATTTTTATGTGTTTTTTATTTCTATTTAATGTCTATTTTAATTTGTATTTTTATGTGTTTTTTAATTTCTATTTTTATGTGTACTGTATTTTTATTTTATTTTTACTTTGGCTCTACCCACATCATGACATTGGCTCCGCCCATGACTTCAACTCCACCCACAGTGTGGTAGTAAAACATTTGGCTGCCTACCCCTGGATATACACCTGGCTTTCGAGGAAGGCCGTGACCTTGACCCCTAACCTTGACCCCTAACGAAATGTCTCAGAACGTGACCGTGTGACTTTTTTTGGGGGGGGGGGTCTGCCGCTCTCAAGCCCCCCAGGCAAGCCGACGCCTCCGGAGGCTGCGCCCTCCTCTTTATGCACCTGTTTCCCTCCTTCGGCCAGGAGGAGGCAGCCTTCGCCTTCCCCATCCAGGGCCAGGCCCGGCTCCCCCCCCCCCCAAAAAAAAATCTCATGCTGCCCCCCCCCCTTTGCTCGGAGGCCTGACGTCACTTCAGTGCTTGGAGGGTTTCGGGGGGCCCCTCCCCTCCGACCTTCTCCCTCCCTTGTTCTGTGCCAAAGGACTTCGCTTCCAACCGGGCTGCGGCTCTTCCAGCCGGAACAAGGGGACCTTCTGGGGCTTCTCTGGACAACTTTCCAGCGCCTCTCGGGAAAAGGAAAGCAGGCGGAAGAAAGCCTTGCGCAGCCACCCCAGGAAGGGAGGAAAGAAAGCAGCAGATCTCGAGGAAGGAAGAAAGGAAGGATAGAAGAGGAAAGGAAAAGAAAAGAGAGAGGTTGGAGGAAGGAAGGACGGAAGAGCCAGGAAGGAGGAGAACTTTCCTATTCCTCTTTTCCCCATTTCTCCCTTTAAAAACGCACCATGCGCAACACCCGGACATGGATCTTCGTGCTCACCTTCCAGATCTGCTCCCTGGAGACCGAGACGCCTACAGGTGAGTCTCAAGAGACCCACCGGCTCCCAAGCCCACCTCTTGGTCTTGGTTCTCCCCACCCCACCCCCTTGCATTCCCCCCCCCGCCTTGTCTCTCCTTCGCCAGGCCCCCCGCCCACTTCCACGGGGTGCGCAGGCAGGGGGACCCGAGACCACCACCACCACCACCGCTTGTCGCCGGGGAGCGCGGAGTTCGTCTCGTCCGCCTTGGAGAAGTTCGTGGCGCTTTCGTGGGGAGGGAACCTCCTTGGGGCCCCCCTTCTCCCCTTTTTTTCCTGGTCAAGCAAGTCGCTGTAAAAAGAAAGCAAGGGGGTGGGCGTGGGATCGGGAAACTTTTCCTCCCCCCTTTCTAGCCTCGCGTTGGGCTCTGCGTAGAGAATGACTGGAACTGCCCGGGAGGCGTGGATTGGCCCCAGAGCTCAGGAGAGCGAAATGGCAAACCGGTGCCCGCTTACTTGAGAGTAAGCGGCACTCAATGTAGTGATGCTGGTTCTGAAGAACCCATGCGTAGGTCTGCGCTGGGGAGGTAGAACAGGGTGACCAAACTATGGCCCTGGCACGTTTTGCTTCCACTTCTGGGAGTGACCAGGGTGGCGCGGGCAAGATTAATGGGTGTCCGGGGCTGGATCCTGCTCACAGGCAGCCCTGGTTTAAACAGAGAAAATGGCACCTTAAAATCTATCTCGTCCTGTTGCAAATCAGTTTGCAAGGCGAATTTTACTTCCCCTTCCAGTGGGAGGGACCACATGACTGGCCCACGGGCTGAAAAGTTTGGGCACCCCTGTCAGGTAGAAGGAAAAACGTCTCCCCTATTGAGCCCCTTTCCCATCTCCATCTCTTTCCTGCCCTCAACCCTGAGATGTGAGATCTCCGTACTTTCAAAGAGAAGGACATCTTTAATTTGGGTTTTGTTCTGTGTCTCCTGATCTCCCCCTTTACTTTATTGGCAATGGACACCCCCCCCCCCCTCCCAGGTGGAATGTAGAATAGCAGCTCAGACGTCGTTGTACATAGGCTAGCTAGTAAATACAGTACACAGATTTCAGGAAACGACTGAAGAGCTGGCAAAAAATGATGCTAGAGACGAGTTAGAGCATCTTTTCACCTCTTGTGATCGGAAAAGAAGATCCAAAGTAGAAATGTCCCCCCACCCCCTTAGGTTCTGCTACAGAGTAGTTCTTGCGTTTCTGAGTTGACCTGATAAGGCAGTGATGGCAAACCTTGTCATTCCAGCTGTTCTTGGACTTCAGTTCCCAGAAGCCCCAAGTCTCTGTGAATCCATACGGATGGGTTTATTGTATGCCAGTTCATGTGGATTCATAGAGACTTGGGGTTCTGGGAATTGAAGTCCAAGAACAGCTGGAGTGGCAAGGGGGAAATTTAGTGGTTAGGATACTCCCCTCTCTCTCTTGCGTCTTTTAAGTGTCACCTGTGGGGTTCTTGTGATTTTCAGTGGACTAGAAATCCTTGGAAACCCCTCTTGAATTACTGGCACATCTTTAAAAGCCACTTCCCCAAGGGTTAACTAGGCTGTGGAAGAAACTCTGAGGTTTCTCTGCCTTCTGGACGCTACCTTGGGTATGCTGTCTATAATAATCCGCTTACTCCCAGGTAGTCCTGCAGCCTCCTGGCGATGGGATTGCACCGGATACTGCCTTCCTGGTCCAGATTGGAACCAGCAGTTCAGAGCTTTTCCTATCAGTGTGCCCAGTCACTCCTGACCAAAAATCTAGGTAGTGAACAAAGGGTGCAAGTGAACTACTGTAGGTTCAGGTAGCGTGCCGAGTAATCACTCCAAGTCAGGTACACTAGTACCTCGGATAACGATGAGACTTGGTTCCACAAGTCTCGTCGTTATCTGGTTTTTAACGTTGTGCGATGCATTGATCGCACAACATTAAAAAAAGCCATGTTTCCCTGGAGGCTGCAGCAAGCCAGAACATCGGGATTTGAATCCTGATGTTTTGGCTTGCTGCACTTGCTGAAGACGTTGGGGAAGCCCCGAAACAGCTTGGATCGGGTCTGCCCACCTCCTTGGACCCGGCAGGGGGGTCAGGGAGGCCAAAATTGGTATAAAAAAAGTCCATTTAAAAAAAACCCCATTTTGGGCTCTCTGACTTCCCTGCCAGGTCCAGGGAGGTGGGAAGACCCGATCCAAGCTGTTTCTGGGCTTCCCCGACGTCCTCAACAAGTGCAGCAAGCCAAAACGTCAGGGTTTGAACCCTGACGTTTTGGCTTGCTCCACTGGCTGGGGACGTCGGGGAAGCCCAGTAACAGCTGTAGATCGGGTCCCTTGCCTGCTCCAGAGAGATCAGAGGACCCGATCTACAGCTGCAGGGTGGCTGGGGAAGCTGACGGGGACTCCCTGTCGGCTTCCCTAGCCACCCGCCCTTGCCTCTGCAGCTGTGGGGTGGCTGGGGAAGCCGATGGGGGAGCCCCCCGTCAGCTTTCCAGCCACCCCACCCCTGCCTCCGTAACTGCAGGGTGGCTGGGAATTGAACGGAGAACCCCGTTCAGCTTTCCAGTCACCCTGCTGCTAAGAACGACTGTATCGGATAACGCTAACAGATCGTTATCCGATGCAAAATTTCTTTAGAAATTTTGCATCATTATTTGATATTAGCGTTATCCGATGCAGTCGTTATCCAGGGTATTACTGTATTTTAGAAGTACAGTAATACCTCGGTTAACGTTTACCTCGGTTAACGTTTACCTCGGATAATGCTAAAATCGCATAACGTTAATGCTAAAACTTGGTTCCACAAGTCTTGGTGTTATCTGATTTTTAGTGTTATCCGATGCATGTTAAAATCCTATGGGATGCATCGGATAATGTTAAAGCTCCATAGAGATACATTGTAACTGCACAGGCTTTAGCGGTTGTTATCCGATCCATCCCATAGGATCTTAACGTTATTCGATCCAATTCTTCACTCCAGATTACTTAACGTTATGCGATTTTAGCGTTATCCAAGGTAAACGTTATCCGAGGTATTACTGTACTCTACAGTATATTGAAAACATAGCAAGATTCAGGATACAGTCCAGCAAAAGCTTAGAAAACATTTCAAACAGAAATAAAGCAAGCTGCATGTTCCAGGGAAAGCCCATCCGGCCCCCTCCTTTCTTAAACCCCTACATCTTGGCAAGCTGAAAGCAAAAGCATTCCAGAGAATGTCCCTGTGTGTGAGAGAGAGAATTATATCTCCTCCCATAGGGTCCACCTTTGGCCCTTCCCCCGGGGAATCCAACCAATGATCTTAACAGCAAGACATGTCAATCACACAATAAGTTTCATTTCTTCAACACTACTTGGCTCAAATTGTTTTCATGCCATCTCTCTCCCCCTGATCTGAAATCGCCATATTGAAGGAGAATAAAAAAGCACAGGGTATACCTCATTCTGTCACACTGTCAGATTTGCAATTGCATCTTGTGTTTTAGAGATAAAATTGGGGAATGGGAGGTAAGGAGAGTATACTTACTGAGCTCATCTCAAGATAGGGATCTTTTCTCACACAGTAAAATGCAGCCTACCTGAGGGTTTTTGCCTCCTTTGGTCACCCTTGATTGAAGGATGGAGGCAAAATGTGACTCACTCTGTTCTCTCTCATTTACCCCTTATGAAGAAGGGAAAGACTGGATTTTACTTTGCTAGGTGCTTAAATGTTTTTGAAAAGCAGCTGGGGATGTGAGTACTCTCCCATCAAACTTATCTAGGAGCCTGGTATTCACCAACAATGGCTCTTGCCTTTGCTGCAGACTACTTGCTGTGGACTTGCATACATCCTCTATGTATTTCCCCTCAGAACAAAAGCTGCATCCTCCCTTTAAACAAACAAATCACAGAAGCCTAGCTTGGAAAGGAAGGTTCTGTTTTGATATTGGAATGTTAATATTATTAATGGCACTAGCATTTTCTGAACATTTCCATTGTAATCGCTTCCAAAGATAACAAGCGAAACACTCTTCTTAAAGGCACAGTTTTACTTTGCAAGTGTCCCCCCCCTTACAGCTTATGAAGTTTCCTTTGGTTCGTGTGTGTGTGTGTGTGTGTGTGTGTGTGTGTGTGTGTGTGTGTGTGTGTGTGTGTGTGTGTGTGTGTGTGTGTGTGTGTGTGTGTGTGTGTGTGTGTCTGGAGGGCTATAAATGTCATTCAACCTGATTGTGGTTCTCTCTGAGGTTCCCCTAGAGACACCCCCCCCCCCCCGCACAGCCTTCGGATTGCTGTGTTCTGCAAGCGCTTATTAGGGGCCCTTCATTTCCTCTGCTATTGTCACTTTGTGTTCCTCCCCGAGGAAGAAAGTCTCTGGTCCATGGCTTTGCCTTCCACACCTTTATCTTCTTCCCAGTTTAATTCCTTCTGGGTGCATTGAGGGACACAGATGTTACAAGGGGAGGGGGGCTAGAACAGAGCTCTTTGTAGGTTCCTTCTCATTCCCAGGTGGAGATGACTGTGGGGTGTTGTTAAAAGCCCCTGCTTCATTCTAGCATTACACAACCACACAACCACAGCATCAGGACAAAATACCCTTTTAGAGTTTTGCTACTGAGGTAGGATCCAGGGGTTCAAAGAAAAACGAGTGCCCTCCTCCAAACTTTGTTTTCTTTCCCAGATGGCAGAAGTACTGACTGTTTCTTTGTGGTGAACAATAGTAAATGTAAATGCTACTGTTTGCTATATCTGGGGTCAGACAAAAGGAGTGAGTGGATGTGTGCAAGAGAGAGAGAGAAGAGTTGGGACTGAGTCAAGAGCGCCTTGGCTCCTGGTGACGGGTAGCATGGCAAAGACAGGGGCAGCCTCCCAAGTCTTCTTCTTCGATGGTTCTCACTTAGATGTGGGACTTTATAAGCCCTGGCAGATCCAATGCCATTGAGCATCAGCCAAGTAAGCCACAAGCCAGAGAGGAAACAGAAGAATCCCGAGCCTGTCAATTAAAATAATCTGCATAAGTGCCCGCTAAGAAACACAAGGGAATTCTATGTCAGTAGCCATTCTGCATGTGGGAAATATGTTGTGGCCATGTTCTTATCTGTATTTTTAAGGACTTGGGGCTTTGCTTTTTGCCACGCCATGCAAAAATAGTGTAGGAAAGATGTGGCATGTCTCTTTGTGCTGCTTTGAGTAACTGTGTGTCCTACAGTGCTTTTCCTGCAGCCCAAACAGGAAATGACTGCTGCACCTGTGGATGTATTTGTGCTTTCAAAGGGAAATGAGCCAATATCTAAATGCTCTTGGGTGATGAAGGTATGAGAACAAACCATCCATCTTTTAGCTGTGAAATTCACAGGGCTTCTGATGCTGCTGCCAGCAGGACTTCTTTGGCTGAAGTTATCAATTCAATTCAAGGCTTTCAGCTCAATTCAGGGTTTGGAGAAAGGGGCTGCTGTAGATGATGAAGTTTGTGCTAACAAGTCACCCTTTATGATCTTTTACTCTTAAAGTCTACATTAAAGTCCTGTGCCCTCACCAACATATTGTATTGTAATGTAATGTATTTTTTGTAAGCTGCCCTGAGTCGCCACGGTGAGTGGACGGCAATATAAATTTGAACTAATAATAATAATAATAATAATAATAATAATAATAATAATAATAATAATAATAATAATAATAATAATAATAATAATAATAATAATACCAAAATCTGCACTAAGCCTGCTCGAAAGGCAGGAGAGCCATAGCACAGAGCTCCTCCTCCTGCTGCTGCTGCTCAACAAATGGTATTCAAAGGCACATTGCAGCCAGTCATGGAGGCAATACATGCCAATTAATAGCACCATCATCAATGTTTTATATAATCCCCCTTTAAAGTTATCCAGCCTGGTATCTGTTGTTCCACGTTGCAGCAGAGGGCTCAATGATTTAAATATAAACTCTGTGAAGGAGAGAGAGAGATAAGTCAATCTACTATGAGTTTCCTACCACTCACCGTTGGTTTTTCCAACTAGTCATGTCTAAGTTATCATTCAGTAGAAGAGGAATTGTTTTCACTTTCACTACAGGCACTACTATCATGTTGAATCACGTGGGTCTTTTTAAATGCTAGGAACTCTAATTGGCAAGTTCCTCACGTCTGAGATTCTCCATCCCTTACAGATAATCTTGAGCACCTTTTTCTCCAGTTTTACAACATTCTTATTTCAAGTGTTTTGTCTAGACCAGGGCTCAGCAAGCTTGGCTCTCCAGATGTTCTTGGACTTCACTTCCCAGAATACCTGGTGAGTTTGCTGACCCCTGGTCTAGACTCAGTCTGCACTGAATACAGATTTGTGTGAAGGCTTTATGGGATGGATATTTCTTAATTTTGTCTGTTTTCTTCACAGTTCTCAGTATGAAATTGATTTTCTTTTCTACAATGGTACAATTGTCAGGAAGTCAGTTCTGCATCTCTATCTAGGAACTCCAGACTCCTCCCCCATGAGGTCTGGATGGCGAGTTCAAAATGAAGTTTATTAATATGTATCAGGTAGAAGCCAGACATACATATATGTACATACTCATGCAAATATGCACACCACCACCACCACCAAAGGTGTCTGTTTGTTTTCAGAATACACACACGAGCCCATTTTGATTCTAATTCCCAATGGCTACAAACTGGAATACATTTAGAGCAGGAGTTCTCAACCTTTTTAAGCCAGGGGCCATTGGGTCACACTCCCTCAGACAGCTTTGGGGTCCGGATGGCCGTTTTGCCCTTCCTCCACCACATGGCACTTCCTGGTATGGTGGAGGTGGTGGTGGTCCACATGAAATGGTGTCATGGACCGTGCCTGGCCCATGGGCTGCAGTTTGAGAATCCCTGATTTAGAGGAGGACAACAGAGATTATTTGGGTGTAGTGCACTGAAAATTATGAAGGCAAGTTGAAGACGGTGGGTACATTTCACATGTATATATATGCTTCAAGAGTTGGCAAATTGATTTTGCTTTCTTTACTCCAGACCTAAGGACATGAACGATGGGTTATTCTTAATTCATGTACCGGTCAAACCCTGGACTGCCAAAATGAAGCCACTTTCTTGTCATTGATCAAAATTAAATATTCACCTGTACATGATTTTGGTAGTAATAGGCCAGACCAGTAAATGGGCCAAATTCTATATCTCTCCACCTTCACATAGTGTGGTGTTGCCCACCACCACCCCCTACTGGAGTATGTTGGTCTTACATATTATCGGCAATCCTTAGCCTATTCAGGGTTCTCCTAGTCAGTGGCATAAGTAAGATCAAATTCCTCGGCCAGACCCTCCTTTAATGTTATTCCTTGCCCAGTGAGCTCCTTCTTCCTCCACCTTCTAATTTGGTTTTACTCTTGTGTACCCTAAACAATGTTTGTTCTTGCCATAAAGCTCCTCCTGGATCTGAGCTAGCGGACTTGAAGCACTTATCCGTTCAGAGGGCGTCAAGGGTAATTCTCTTGCTTAGTTCTCTCGGCGTCTGCTGCTACTTCTCTCCTGATCATAGGTGGAGAAATACCAGCAAGAGCATATGTTTTCTCAACTCGTGTAGGTTTGAAGCATCCTGTCACTATACGCATTTGCTTCATTAACAGTGATGTCAAATTGTTTTGCATGTGGATGCTTTTTGTGCTATTCTTCAACTACAATTCCCAGAAGCCCTAGTGGGAGTGGGCGCTGCTGTCCACCAGGGGAAAGGCAAATTTGGCTTAAGCCCCGGGCAGCTGAAATCCATGCGACATTACTGGGGAGAGGCGGTTAGAATTTGATCCTTATGCCAGGGAAAATTCATGCACGCGGGTGAATATAATACAAAAGGTCACTAGATTCCGAGTTTAGGAGGCAACAGGTATCTTGTGCAAGGCTAAAGTTGCATGAAGACTTCTCCATCTTTTGAGATTTCTTTTCTCATTGCTGAATAAGAAATATAGCTTGCATATTTACTGTTTAGGTTGTTCACAAACTTTTGAAGTCCTCTGCCATTGCTGCTCTTTGGCACACGGGGAACTGCCTTACTCTGGTTATCCATGTAGGCAGACCTAATCTGGTGGCCTTCAAATGTGGAACTACAACCCACTAATCTCCAGTGAGCTGGAATCTAACACATCTGGAGTACACCTGTGGAAGGAAGCCGATAAGACCATTACACTCAAACCCCAGGTTATGACAGAGGTCTGTACAATAGCTTCCATTGTAACCAGTGATGGGATGATAAAAATTTTTATACCCCACCCTGACGTCATCACAGTGGGGGCGGAGCTAACGTCATGACGTCATGGGTGGAGCCAACGTCATGACATCATGACGTTGTAGGCGGGGCCAAAAATAAAATAAATAAAATAAAAATAAAACACACACACACACACCCCTCAACCCCCCCCCCACAAAACCGTTAATAAAATAAATAAAATAATAATTAAATAAAAATACACCCAAACACCCACCCACCCCAAACACAAACCCCACTTACAATGGGGACCGTTGGGGCTGGCCCCCAGCCTTGGTGCCCGGCGCCGCGCCTAGCCGGGCGGCCCACGCTCCCGCCGCAACGCTCCATGGGCGGCCCCGACCCTGCACGCGCGCGCTGCCCACCTCCTCCCCCCCAGCCACCCAGCCAGCAGCCAGGGGCTCCCCGCTATGGCGCCCCCCCCCCCGACGAGCGCCCAGTCTGACGGCAAGCTGGCTGGGTGGGTGGGTGGGCACCCCCCCCCTGCCAGCCCGCCGCCAGAAGTTCGAAAAAGGTAAAGATCGCGGCTCGACTGCGGGGGTTAGCTGGGATCCCGAGGGTTTTCCCCATCGTCGCCTAACCCCCGCAGAGCTGCCCACGCGCACGCCCGAGGATTCGAAAGGGTATTCCTACCCTTTTGAATCCTCGGGCGTGCACGCGGACGGCTCTGCGGGGATTAGGCGAGGATGGGGGGAACCCTCGGGATCCCAGCTAACCCCCGCAGTCGAGCCGCGATCTTTACCTTTTTCGAACTTCTGGCGGCGGGCTGGCAGGGGGGGGGGTGCCCACTATTCAGCAGGGGAGGGAGCGCCTTCTGCCTGGGGGGGGGGGCGAGCGATGAAAAGCCTGCAGGGTCCAGCGATTGCCCCCTAAAAGAGCCGTCTTGTCTTGGTAAGGACGGGCGGCAGAGGATGAGGAAGGGGTCCAGGCGGGCCGCGCGTGTGTCTTTGCCACCTGAGTCCTGTTTTTGTCCGGACTGGCACCGCGCAAGCCCCCACCCCACCCCCCACCTGATTGGCTCTTGGCGAGGGCTGCCTCGGAATAGCGATGCGGAGGGCGCCGCTCGTCCTCCCTCCCTCCCATAAGATCTCTACGAGGCAAACCATTGCCAGCCACGAAGGGGTCCGGGGGCGGCGGCGGCTCAGAGGAGGTTCCTACAGCACGGAGCGAGTGTGTGTGTGTGTGTGTGTGTGACGGACTCTGGGCGGAGTGGGGGAGAGGGTCGTGGGGGGGGGAAGAGAGAGAACAGCCTCCCGTTTTCGCTGCAGTGCCCCAGAGGAGCCTCTGGACTCTGGCGCGCCTCAGGTTTTTTGGCACCCAGGTTGGGTGCGCGGCGGGAAACCCGCGTGGCGCTCCTGAGGGGGGACCTGAGTCGCGCCGCCTCCGGGTCGGACGGCTTGCTTTGCTCTCCGTGTGAGGGAAGGGCTTCGTTCGGGAGGACCCTCTTTTCGGCGGGTTTCTTTCGGCTCTTAATGCGCACTGAATTGGAGCCATTTTGGCTCAAATTAAATTTTTTTTTTTTTCTGCCGGTGAGGCGTCCGATCCGGACGCCTCAAAACCGATATTACCCTCCCGGAGACCCCTCCGGAAATCCTTATAACGGTTCTGTGGATCCGTTCAGAACCGGTAACATCCCATCACTGATTGTAACCCGAAAACATTGTAACCTGGAACATGGTCCATAGGAATTGCCATTGTAAACTGAGCAAACTTAAACCGAGGCAGTTGTAACCTGGGTTTTTACTGCATTTATTTTGACTTTCCCCACCATCCTCCAGATATTGTTGGACTGGAACATTTGCTGACAGAGAAAGATCTTTCCAAATCAAATAGGTGGACTTTATGTAACAGGATGGATGCTATACTTTTTATCCCCCCCCCCCATGGTTCAAGATTGTTTAAAATTGTTTTCATTCAGTGGTGCAAATTGACTCCAGTTATGAAGCTTGTTTTTCTTGTACTGTATATCAAAGCATGTAGCCTTACTGTGACAAGAAAAACCATGAACTAGCTTCTTAATTGATCGCGATTTAATTGGTGGTCCCTCCCGAAGCATAGAAAATTTCAGATCTCTTACAGCTTGACTACATCAGGATCATCGACCTTTTGCTGCATACATGTGTAGTTTAACTCTTTTGGAGCTGTTCGTGTTTGGGATTGACTGCATTAATAGCAGCTGTGGAAATAACATCGTTTTGATTTGCAACTCTGTTTGAGAATTGATTTTTCTTCCTTGTTTGCTGTCACATCTGAATATTGTCCATTGATTAATGCTTGTTACCTCTGGAACAAGTAGAGGCTGTTCTGACTTGAGAGAAGTACCCTTTGACGTAGCCTGTGGGAAGATTTGTGCAGTAGCTAGAGGTACAAATCTGGGCCAGCTCCAGGGTACATGGGAGCATCGTGCTGCAAAGGCATAGCAAATCAGGATTTTTTTGGGAGTCCTGCCATGTATAGATGTTTCATTAAACATTACCTCTGTGGGGCTTGACGGATCCAGATGTATGTAATTATAAGAATGATTGAGCATGGATAGAAGAAAAAGAATCAGGTGTGGGCAATTTCTAAGGGGCCATTTCTACATTCCCTGGATCTTGCAGGGCACATCACTATTCTGACACTTCTGCCCCCAATCCCAAATTTATGCTACTCCAGGATAGGAAGCTGTGGCACATGCATTTGTTGGGCAAAGGGTTGGGTGTGTTGAGGTGGGCCTTTGGGAGCTCTGAGGAGTCTGAGGATCCAGGGGTGCCTTGGTGGTGGCCATGTGGCTGATGTGCTTGCATTTGTTTCCCTTATCCAAAGGAAACAACAAAGAGTCTTGTGGTGCTTTGAAGAATTTCAATTTTCATTTGACACAATCGTTCATGGACTCCAGCCCACTTCTTCAGATGTAACAGATACCTGTACTTGCAAATGCTATGCCAAATAAAAATTGTTTGTCTTTTAAGAGCTGCAAGACTCTTTGTTAGTTTTGTTCAAAAAAGCTGCATTGCAATTTATTCCACCCAAGTTGCTCAGAGTAGAGGGTATGATTTTCCTTTCTTATGTTGACAATCATACTGTGAAATTATTTTGGCAAGTATCTAAGCTGACTTTAGCTGGTTAACTTCATGATCTGAACTCAGAATTTCCGCAGTGCTCTAGACCAGTGAAGGTGGACTTTGGCCCTCCAGTTGTGTTCTTGGACTTCAATTCCCAGAAGCCCAAGTCAGCACTCCTGCTGATCAGGGCTTCTGGGAATTGAAGTTCAATAACACCTGGAATGCCAAGGTTCACCATCACTACTCTAGACACGTTCCTCCACACTGGCTCTTTGATGTGTGGTAATTTATGTCCATGTATCCTCCAAACCAGAGAGAAGTAATTGACTGCCAGTTTTAGTAGAAAAGATGTCAATGAATAGCAATTGCTAGAGGGGGGAAAATACAAAGGAGGTGTGACAGGGGGTAAAGAAGTTCCTGCCAGCCCATTATATTTGTCACCCTGTATGGTGGCTTATTGGTTAAGACTCTGAACTTGACAACTGGAAGGTTGGTAGGTCAGCACTTTGAGACCCAAGTGCTGTGTGATGGAGTGAGCTCCTGTCTCTGTCCCAGCTGCTGCCAACCTAGTAAGTAGTTTGAAAGCAAGAAATTGCAAGTAGATAAATAGGTACCCATTCGCCAGGAAACATAACAGTATTCTGTACACTAGTCATTCCTGCTACATGACTACGGAAATGACTGCAGATGCAGACAGCGCTGGCTCTTTGGCTATAAACGTAAATGAACACCATACCCTAGAGTCAGATATGACTGGCTTTCGAGCAAGGGCAACCTTTACCTTTACTTTACAAAATGATTGCCATTTTCCCACCTACGATGAAGCCACAGGTAGTGCTCATTATGGCACCAGGGCCTTGAAAAATAACTGGGTGTAAAAAAAAAAAGGGAATATCACCCCCCCCCCCAAGCCTCTGCATATCCTTTTGGCCATTTTAGATCTACACTATTTTATTCCCTGGCTCATGTTTTAACCTCCAAATAGTGTTTGATACTAAAGAAGAAAAAGGTCGCTTCTCTGTTTGAAAAATGAGTGAGCCATTTACATTCTTGGGGAGGATGGAAATGGCCCCCTGTATACTCCAGTGTTATTGTTCTTTGTCTGGAAACTTCAGACCCTGCTTTCTTCGTTTATCAGCATTTTCTTGGGAATATTATAATGTAATGTAATGTACTGTATTGCCTGTAAGCCGCCCTGAGTCGCCACGGCGAGTGGGCGGCAATATAAATTTGAACTAATAAATAAATAAATAAATAATAATAATTGTTGATCTAAATCAGGGGTGCCCAAACTTTTTGGGCAGTGGACTGATCATGTGGTTCAGGGAGCCGGTCACTAAAGCCCGGGGGCTGGGTGCGGCCCCCAACGCCAATTCATCCAGCCTGCGAAGCCCTCGTCGCTCCTGGAAGCGGAAATAAAACACGTTTTACTTCCGCTTCCAGGAGCGACGAGGGCTTCGTGGGCTGGATGAATTGGCATCAGGGGCCGCACCCAGGCCTTAGTTTGGGCACCCCTGATCTAAATGGTGTGTCTGACTAGCTTTGATGACCAAAGTTATGCTCCAGCAGGCTGGTTGTGAAGTATTGAGCAGGAGAGAATATGTTAGTCCAGTAGCCAATGTTTTGAGTCCACTCTCCTTTCCAAAAGTTTCAGCTTGTTTCTAGCAGCGCATTGTGGAGCACGGCAGTTGGATCATCTTGTGCACTGGACTCAAGCTGACGCTGTCTGTCTCTCCCGCTGGTAGCTCTATTGTCTCAAATAACAGTCAGGCATGTTCTCACTTTGAAGGCCCGCTTGGAATTAAGGTCAGAGATTGGACCACATTGGCTTGGCTTCCATGTTCTGTATGTGCCCGCGTCCTTCCCCAACGGTTGCCCTTTGCTTCTCCATCAGTGTGATGAGGGTTGGTAATTGGAAGGGGGAAGGGAAAAAGAGGAAAGGGACACTCATGTCAAGAAGGAACTGCTTAGAAGGAGAAGAAAAATTGCTTGTTGCCATGCTCATCAGCCGTGTGATTTTAACAACGTTAATGAGCTAGCCAGATTTGATTGAGCATGAATTGCATTCAGATGTGGCAAGCAAGAGTTATTTATTTTGATCACAGCATCTGTAATATTTGAGTAATTCTGAACGTTATACAGTAAAACCCCAACTTACATATGCCTCGAGTTACATAAAATTCAACTTACATAATAATTTTCGCACTAAAACCATTTCCTGATTTACATAAATGCCCCGATTTACATAAAATAATGTCCATAATTAAGTAAGTAGTAGTAGTTATTTCCTATGGGTTTGCTTTGAGTTATGTAGAAAAAAATCATTTTTCCTATGGGGTTGCATCGATTTACATAAATATCATTTTCCTATGGGTTTGTTTTGAGTTAAGTAAAAATTCATTTTTCCTATGGGTTTGCTTCGAGTTAAGCAAAAGACTGATTTACATAAAAGCCTAATGGAACAGACTTTTTAAGTAAGTAGGGGTTTTACTGTACTTCAAACAAACAAGTTCTCTGAACTCTGTAATTGAACGTGTGTTATATAAAATTGAGATCGGGGGGGGGGGGGGGAACCAGTCAACTGTTTGAGGTTGCCTTAAATTGCCTGGTTCTTTTTAATAAAAACTTGTGACTTATTGATAAAAATAAATAAAAGTGAAGAACTCTGGAGATTTTTAGTGCCTGATAGTTAATGAACATCATGATGTAGTAGAAGGCATATTTGGTCTTGGAATTGTAATATCAGAAGGATGAAAAGTCATAGTGCTTTAAAAAGTTGGTGACTAAGTGATCTAGCATAACGAGACACCCAAAGTGGCAACATATGTCTAAGAATTTTATTCCTTGAATCCAGAGATATCCAGTGGTGGTAAATGAGGGGATATGCAGGGTAAAACAAACCAGAATTCTGTTCTGATACCACACGTTGCAAAGGAAAACTATTTCAAGGGCTTCCACAGTAAACATCTGGTATACTGTGAAGGGGTTCCCCTTCAGTATATTGGATGTTTGATTGAAACACTTTCCCTTCCTCTTTGCAGAGGCACAGGGAAAGTGTAATTCTATCTATACAGATATATATTCCACTTCTATTTGTTCTTCTGTCCAATTCTGTATTCATTTGCTACAGCTCTTCTGTTGTACTCAGGACAATGTCATTGGCAAACCTCAAATGGTTTAATTTACTCTCATGCTTAAGATATGCATGCACGCACACAGTTAATTTGCAGTTCCCTAGTCAAGCTTGCTTTGTTGCAAATTTCTGTCTCTAATTAGTGAGTGTAATTTCTTTTATGGGATATGGAATGGCAACCTACTATATAAAGGAGCATCACACTGTTGTACAGACCCCTGGCCCCAAGAACCACACACCTAAGGTTGTGTGGGTCCATTCAGAGCTTGAAGATGAATGGGGTTGGGGCGATTCTGGGAACTAAAGTCAGCAAAAGTAACTTTTCCAAGCTTTGGATCTGCTCATACTCTCCTTTGGGCAGAAACAACTTCAAAAGGAAAGATGCTTCCTCCTTCAAACAACCATCAGCCACTTTCCCTTCACTTAACTAGTTCTTGGCAGGGAAGCCTGGCGGAGCCCCAGTCTTATATCTTTGAGATGTGGTGTGTGGTTTATTTCAGTATTTTAGCCAGAGGTATCAGATACTTCACTGCCACCACCACCACCACCACCACCACCACCAAGTACAGCACATATGTTTATGTATAACTCAGGCCAAACCAAGACGGTGGAAGGCCTTCTTTCAGCAGTTTGTGGCCTGGCAGGAACAACTTGGGTGGGGAAATAGTTCTTGTTAATCTCCCACGCTTTCTATCTGTTCACTGAGTCTTCACAGGAGTGGCTTTGGCGGTGTGGTTTTTCTCCTGGTAGGGTTGGTTTGTTGTTGTTTTGCCTTGGCTTTTTTTTTAAATGCATTTTTATTGTGCTTAAATCATATAAAGAACAACTGTCTTCAACAAAACAGAGCAGCACGCATACACATGAAAAATCTTTCAAATAAACCTAATATTTTGAGGAATTTAAGTATGGAAGAAGAAGAAGAAAAAGAAGAAGAAAAAGAAAGAAGAAGAAGAAGAAGCAACTTGAGAATCTGTAATGTATTTACCTTCAGAGTATTGGTATTTAGTGGTGTTGGTGTTGCTGCTGATGTGTAATTAGCTGAATTTAAAGTAGCAGTTAGTCTTTAAAGTGCTACAGTGTTTTTTATTTTGTTTTCTGGTATGTATACATTGTATGTGTATCTTTCTTTCCTCGTTCTGAATGCGACGAAACCACCCGAATATTATTTATTATTATTTTTTATTATTATTACTTATATGACACCCTCCTCAAAGAGACCCAGGGCGGCTAACAAAGGTTTAAAAAGACATAAAATACAATATAAAATTCAATTTAAAATTAATATTAAAATATTAAAAACTAAGCAAAGCCTGCTCAGGAGTGAATCTGTGTGCATTGCAAAGGTAGTTCACTGGCTGGCCCAGACGTGGTGGTACCGGCCTTAGACTTGCTCAGGCTATTTGACAATTCAGCCCCCACCGCCGGCTATTCCTGGTGTGGGGATCCTTCCGCTGTTGGGGTGTCGTGACTTTCCCAGCCTCTGAGGTGAATGTTCTTTCTCTCACCCTCCTTGGAAAGAGAAAGGTCAGGGCTGGTTCTTGAGCCTGGGATCAAGATCAGTTATTCCGCAGGTTCCAGCCGAGACCTCCTTCTCTCTCTTTTTCATGGTTGTGCTAGAATTGTGATGAAGCCCAATGCATAATTCATTTGCATCACAAGACTCTAGGCCAGGGGTCGTCAACCTACAGCCCACGGGCCAGATTTGGCCCATGGCACCAAATCATCCAGCCCGTGCCATCGCTCCAGCCGACATCGGCGGAATCGGCCATGGACTCATTTACGACAGCCGTAACTATGGATGCATTTACAGCAGCCGTAAATGGCAGGGGAGGGCCCCCCGCCAGTCCAGCCCCTTCCACTGTCTGAGGGAGCATGACCCAGGACCTGACCTGAAAAGGTTGGTGCCCCTTTCTCTAGATCTGCTTTACCCCCAACTCAGGTTGACTCTGCCCCCCACAATGCTCCTGAAACAGCATTTGCGAACATGGGACACTGGTTTCTTCTTCTACTTGTATCATCCGGAGTCTCACTCCAGCGAGCAAATCCACCTCATGATTACCCATAGCTGGAGGCTGTTCCTCAGCAGCTGCAGGCGGCATCCGTTTACTCTGCAGCACTTGTCGTTCTTTTTCTGGTGAGTAAATGAATGTCATGTCCAGCTGGTGAGGGGAAAAGGTCTCAGCATTATTTAGCTGGAACAGAGTCTCCAGCTGCCCCTGTTTTCTGATCTAAAGCTTAGGTGGCTTTAACAAGGGAGACATTCCTGGAATAGTTGTATCCATGCATCCTAGGCATGGTGGCTCTCTACTCAATGAGGGAGGGAGGGAGGGGGGACAAACTGACCTGGCCCCATCTTTCCTTCACCTGAAAACCGGTCCCAGCAAGGACTTTATTCTTGCTGTAATTCTTCCTGCTCCTCCTATTGGAATTTAACTTCCTCTATAATTTCCCGGCTCTTGCTTGTCAGCAGTATTTGCCGAACACTGAGCGTGCAGGGCCAATGGATGCGTGTTCAAAAGCTAAATCCCACCTCTTGTTCAGATGCAGTGGGGAAAGAGGCAGGCAGGGTGGGGAAAAGATGAAAAGCTCAGATGCTTGGAATTTCTGCTCAGGAACGGCTGGTTAATTGATGATTAAAAGTGTCACTGCGGGATTCTGAAGTGGCAGTAAAGTATATTTGATTGCTGCATATTTGGTGCCTTCATTCTGGCAGTTTCACATCTGGCCTGGACAGGGGGGGAAAAGACTGTATCCACTAGGACAGAAGAAGGAGTAATATTGGTTAAGCAGAAATATAGACAGCACTCGGAGAAGCCAAACAATCACATAGTAAAAGTCATTTTGTGATATATCCAGATCAAAACTTGGGAAAAAAATGATTTTTAGATTGCAGTTCCCAAAATATGTTAAGCAACATGGCCAAAAGTTGCTACGGGATCCTGAAAACTGTAGTCCACGAAACAGAATTTTTCCAAGCTCTAATCCAGATCATAATTGGATTAGTATCTTATATTTGGATTGCTTGAGGTCAGAAGGGTCCATCCATTAATGAAGTACAGTATTGGGCGATCAGAGGTGTGTGTGTGAGGAAGAGAGAGAGAGAGAACGCACCTGATCTTGCACCACATGGCTTGTCACAGTAACACTGTCCTGTTTTAATAGAGCACACAATGAATCTGCTTATGTCGGCTTTTTCCAGGAACAGAACAGGCCAAGAGATTGGACACAGAGATTGGAATGTGGTGTGAAAGATGGTTGTACATTAAGTTAGTCATCCATAAGCTTTTAAAACAACTTTATTAAATTATGTTTGTTTGAAAGGGAGATGGTTTTAATAGTTATGTTAATTTTAATGGTCATTTAAATATATGTTGCTGTATTAAAATCCTTACCAGAAGGAAGGTGAAAAATCCCTGATCGTTAGACAAGGGTTAGTCAGGAAATACAAATTTGCTTTAGCATCAGTGGAAGAATCCAGTGGCATCCAGTTGCAACCTTCACTTCAGACCTTTATAATCTAGTTCCGATTTGTCCAATTCTGCAAGGAATCTGAAAGGATAAACTCCTACTACACCATCATCACCTCAGGGAAGTCAACTTCCTCCCTTCTTCCTAAAAACTCTGCCTGTTTCTCTCCTTTCTTATCTTTGCTCATAACTAGTGAAGCTTCATTAATCCAGGCTGTGCCAATTTTTATATGAACTGACTTATTTACACTTCTTAGACCAATGTGAAGGTCAGAAGTCAGTAATTGTATACATCATGTTTTGTCTTCACTGAACAATCCATGAAGTATCCAAAGAAGCATCCAAATACATTTAAAATGTGCATTTTGACAAGCAAACACATCAAAATACAGTGGTCCTCTGCTTTAAGGAATTAATCAGTTCAGTAGGGTTTTCCTTATAGCAATTTTTTCCTTACAGTAAACCGGAGTTTCCCATAGGAATGTATTGAAAACCATAGGGGGAAACCTGTTCCATATAGCGATTTTATCACATTTTTGGCGTGAATTTGATGAACGTCTTATGTTTCAGTTGGGTGGTCTGGCACCTTTTGAGATGTAACAAAAATCATTTACTTTTGACAAGCTGCAACACCAAAACTAAGGAACCCACGAAAATAAGAGTTATGTCATTTGAAAGATCATCTCAGTGACTTTAAGAATTGGTAGAACCCAAAAGCCAAAAATGCAAAGCAATGACGTCATCGCTTTCGGAAGTAGCATCAGAAAAGCGACAGTTTTGCTAGGGGGGTCGGTTGTCAGGGGGGCAGCGGAAAAAAAACCCTAACGAATTCAGATGGTCCAAAGTGAATTTGAAAGAGGAAAGATTAACCTTTGTGGGGACACTTTAAAATTTGGAATTGGACTTCAGAAAAATAATCTATGAAGTGTTTTACAAAAAGCCACTCAAATGAGGTCACAAAAACACAAAGAAAAGAGGGGAAACCAATTTAGAAAATTACCGTAATATCACAACTTCCCGAGGGGGATACAGTTTGCGTACAACATGTGGAGAAAAATGACACCAAAGCAGGAATCCACAAAAAAGATATTGAGAAAAAAATGTGACTCGTTACAATGACATTTCCGCGGGGGTGGGATGGGGGTTGGCAATGAGCCAACAAAAACTGATTGACCTATCGAAGTGATCCAAAGTGTGATTGATAGAGGACATAATAATCTTTCTTGTGACACTTAGACAATTTGGATCGGACTTCAGAAACATTTTCTATGAAAGTTTAAAACAATAAAACACACTTTCTTTCTAACCTTTCCTCCCCCCCCCAAAATAAAAATAAAAATCGGCAGGTAGAGTCTAAGGGCACTACCATCAGGGATTTAGTTCATGAATTCAATGTGTTGAATTATGCTCATTAGTTCATTTATTTCTTTTATTTCATTCAGATCAGAAGAAATCAATGTAATAATAAGCAAAATTTGCAAGTTTGCTCCCACTGTAGACTGGGAAATAGTTCAGTTCTTGGGAATATGTTTTCTCCTTAACATCTCGATCAGTGATGGCGAACCTTGGCACTCCAGGTGTTCTTCAACTTCAATTCCCAGAAGCCCTGATCAGCAGAAGTGCTGACTTGGGCTTCTGGGAATTGAAGTCCAAGAACATGTGGAGTGCCAAGGTTTGCCATCATGGATCTAGGTTGACTTTCACTGTCTGTTTATTTTAGATGGGTGGAAGGCCTACTACTATAGAATAAATCTATACTGATGTCTGGAGGAGGAGAACTTTTAGTAATGGAGGAAGGGACTGTTTCAGCTCTCTGATCCTAAGTAATAAAAAGAGGGGACTGCAAGCATGAGTGAGTTCCTGAATGGGTCATGTACTCTTTCCAGCTGCACTTTGAGTGGACATGGTGCACCGCTAAAAAGGAGAATTCTTCATCAAACCAGAGGTCAAAAGAGGACACCGATTTGCATAAAATATGTGTGTTAGGTTATACCAGTGGTGCCCAAATTAGGGGCTGGGGGCGCCCCCGACGCCAATTCACCCGGCCCGCGAAGCCCTCGTCGCTCCTGGAAACAGAAGTAAAACGCACCCATACGGAGGAAGGGTTAACCCGGAAGAGCCTTAACCGTACGGGTGTGCGGTTTACTTCCGCTTCCAGGAGCGACGAGGGCTTCGTGGGCTGGGTGCATCGGGGGCCGCCTCCAGGCCTTAGTGACTGGCTCCCTAAACCACATGATCGGCCTGCATCCCAAACAGTTTGGGCACCCCTGGGTTATACCTATGTACACACATTTTGAAATAATGGAAATAGAACAGTGCATCTCATCTGAGTGGGAAAACTGAGCAGGTGGCTTACACACCTACACAATTTTAGCCCAGTAGCGAAGTACTGTCACTTTTTATTTCATCTGCAAACTGAATTTGGCCTTGATAGTGCTTTATAGGGAAAAGAAGGCCTGTCCTCTGCAGATCTTGGATCAAAAGCCAACCCGCTGTGCTTTGCGAAGGTTATTCCTCAGAGGAACAACAATACGTGGCTTGGGCCACAATCCACTCGTTGGTCTATTGCAGGGGTTCTCAATGTTTTCACACTGTGGGCCAGACTACTCGCCCTCAGACAGCTAAGCGGGCTGGATGCAATGGTGGTGGGCGTGTTTGCGCATGCATGTCCACTTCCACTTCTGGGGTCATTGCCAGGGGCTGGATGGAACAGCATCAGGGGCCAGGGCCAGCCCGGGAACCAGAGGTTACAAACCCCTGGTCTATTGAGATTTACCTCAGCCCTAACATGCAAGTGTTCAGGAAACATACATTTTTCTTGTTCAGGAAATCTGAAACATTTTAAAACAAAAATACTGGTACACTATAAATGTTTTAAACACGGTTTTTTTAAGTCACACTTTTTAGAATTCTCCATGGTAATGATATTTGACCATATGATAGCATATTACCATAAGTGGAAAAAACTAATCTTGAAAGAGAAGATATTAAAACTGAGCTGAAGAATCAGTAAGAATGACCAAAATCTCCCCATCACCACCGTGCCACATTTTTCTTTGGCAGTTTCTGGAGTCATGACCTGCCTTGTCTCAGCCACTTTATATGCTTTGACATATTGATGTATTGCTTCTGAAAATTGTTCGGTTTGAAGTAAGCGTTTGCAAAATTCATTTTCCTATTCCCCTGGATATGTGTAGTTATGTGTGAACAATTTAATGTCACAGAACACTCCTTGCTTCCCAATTACTAAGATGTGCAGAATTTACAAAATTCAGCATCCACTGTGAAGTTGATGAGGCAGTTCTTGAGTTTGTATGACATCAGTTTGTCATGACCAAATATGTCACATGGGCAAGGAAGTTGGTCTATTTGTGGTGTTTTGGGGGGAGGTAGGTGGAAAGAATTAATTCCATTTTGGTATGTTGTAATCTCAGAACCAGACTTTGCTCTGAGGCTGATGTGAGGGTGAGGGGTCTGTAGTTCTCAGGTTCCTCCTCTTAGCCTTTTTGCAGGATAGGAGTGCATAAGCTTTTTTCGCATCTGGCACTTTGCCCATCCTTCATCATGTCAAGAAAATTATAAACAGTGGTTCTGAGAGGTCTTCAGCCAGTTGCTTCAGTGCTCTTGAATGCCTTTCATCCAACCCCAGAGATTTGGACTCATCCAAAGTTCTAAGGTGATGCAGATGTTACTTTCCTCTTCCCGTTTCTTCTCTCAGTAACCCTGTGAGTTGGGTTAGACTGAGGAAATAAGTGTTCAAGAGCCAAGAGTAACATCATGAGCATAAACAATACTGAGAAAGATGGGCCTATTGTCCTACTAAGAACTTAACTTCAGAGCTTAGAAATGTCACTTTTCCTCATTGAATTACAGCTGCCAGACCCCGTCCTCCCGCCACCAGCATGACTGGTGTTCTGGAGGTGTCATGTAAGAAAACAAGAGCTATTTATTTTCTGCTTCCATTCTGGCAGACTTTTTTATCCAAGCACATTTCAATATGTAGATGTCTCTTTCAACCCCCCTACATTCTTAAGAAGTATTTCTATTGGCATGGAAACAAGTGGTGGCCCTCCCCACTGCTTTCGCGCTGATAGCAGATGCTCAGTTGCATTAAGTTTGGGGATGACAAATGGCCTGACATTAGAGATGGCGATGGCACGTCATTTGGCTAAACGTGCTGCTCTTCCTTATTTCACATTGCTAGAGAGATGGAAACAAATATACAGTACAGTGGAACTTAGGTTAACGTAATTAATGTATTCTTTGGGATGTTTCTTACAGTTAAAATTACTTTAATGAAATTTCCTTTAAGAATGCATTGAATGCAGTTTCCCATAGGAATGCGTTGAAAACCAAACTACATTAACCAAAATGTTGTTTCTCATAGGAATGCGTTGGAAACCAATTAATCTGAAAAAATTCCATAAACCGAGCCACTATTTTATATGGATTTCCTTTTGTTATGTGGTTTTTCTATTAACTGAGGTTCCACTGTACTTGCTTCTGCCTCCCATTCGTCTTTACACCTCCAGCAAAGGAGGCAGGTACCTTTCTGATCATCAAGGCTTCCGTTGAGATGAGTTCAAGGATGACACCAGCAGTTTCCTCTTTCCTTTCTCAGCACCCGACTACGGCCCAAGTCATGTCTTCAGCGTCATCCTTGAACTCACCTCCATGGAAGCCTTGATGATCAGAAAGGTACCTGTCTCCTTTGCTGGGGGTGTAAAGACCAAATGGGAGGCAGAAGCAGGAGGAACTCATTCCCATTTCTGATCAGCTATCAAACCGTTCGTGTCCCCTCTGAATGGAGTGGCACTTCAGGGCTATCCTGAAGCCCTGGCACCACTCTCAGGTGGAGGAGGACCCTCTTACCCCATTGACAAGAACTAAGGATCAGGAGGAAACTGATGGTGTCTAGGGGGCAAATAATGGGAACTCATGCCCGAGAGTTGTACTTGGGACATGAAAGGAGCCTCATTCGGGCGTCCACTAAGTGGAGTTTCTCCAGCAAAAATCCTTTCAACCCAGAGTAATCTCTGACATGAAATTATTATAGCCCCCAGGAGATTGGAGAATGGGGACAGTTCAATCTCCATCTGTACTTCACTACCCGGCTGCAATAAAATGCAATTTGAGTACTACTTTAAACAATCTGGAAGTCAGTAATGCAAGTAAAGGCCCAGTCAGCAGAGTTGCCCCTGGGTGGGTGGGGTTGGGAAGTGGTGCTCATAGATGGCTCCATCCCATGGGAACATAGGACTTCGTCATGTGGTGAGATGCTTAGAATTCTTGGCTAGAGCGCTCAAGCGCACTCCCCTAAACAGCAACAGTGGAGCGCTCTAAGTACCACAAGAGACTACAAACCATAGGATTTATAGTCTGTAAAATAGAAGCATGGCATTTAGAATGGTACACCATGCTGCTACAACGGCATATTTATACAGATTTGCTTTCTGTTGTTGCTGAGTTTCTTCCTGCAGTCGGGAATGCTTACGGGTGGCTTTGTGTGGATGTGTGTTTTCCAAATAGCTGCTTGGTGCTCGGAACAGCAGAAGCCAATAAGGGAATTAATAGACGGTGGGCTGGATCATGCCCACTTGTTTGCATCGTCTTCTCTGCATGGCTGGGCCACTGTGGTTAGAATTGTTGGGAGCAAAGTCACAGATCCCAGCTGCACACACTTGGCAGAGGAACAGCATAACGCAATAGACGGCTGGGTCGGCTGCCCTGGGAGAGAGGAAGCCTCAGACCAACGTCATTTGCTGCCCTCAACTTCTCTCATCTGGGTTCAATCAAACAGGGAGGTTAAGAAACTCAGTTTATATCCAAGTATATACGGTAAATAAAACACAATTTGCTCAGGACCATCTTATCTTGATTTATTACTTGGCGTTGTTAATGACCGTGGTCCTTGCTGATGTTAGGTTTGAGCAATAAATGCATGGCAATGTAGCTTTCAAAAAGCAGAGGAAGGCTTGGGGGAGAAGGACTGACCAATGCAACATGAGAAGGGGGAAAATCAGATTAATAAGTCACAACATAATAAATAGTTTCTGAGAGTTGGCTGGACCATTAAGGGAACATTGGCCTGCGTCTGTTTTGCTTGCTCAGGGCTTTCTTTACGTGCTCGTTGAAGCTGAGCCCTGCTGGTAATTGGTGGGTTTTGTGGAGCAGGAGGTCAGTGAACAACAAGCTTGGCCTGTGCCAATTAATATACCATACAAACCTCAGGCCCTTTTGGGTTTGGTGAAAGTAGAAAGAGAAAGTCCAGAACTCACAGGCATTGTTAGGCCGCCTTCACCCTATTTATGGAATATATTCATTGTTTGAAATGGTTTCTGCTCAGCTCCTAAGCCTTTGCTTCTTGCAGGAAGAAGGTTTCCTGGAATTCGAAATGACTTTATTTAATGTGTCTCAGGCTGAGCCACAAATCATTCCACCCTTGCACATTGCTATGGGCATTTTCCTCATCTCAATAAAGGTGGCTGATGTTCCTTATAGAGCTCTTTAAAAAGTCCATTTGGAATAGAATAAAACAGGGGTGTGCAGTCAGCAATAGCAAGCAAATCCTCCTCTTCTAAGGGATCATTTCAGATGTTATGTTTTTCTGTTCTGTGTTTACCAGCCTAAAGAGAAGCTTGGCTGGTCTGAGACAAACGGTTGTTCCAAGAGTGCACTATATATTTGCAGTAGGTGTGTCAGAGTAGGATCCCTCTGAAGAGGAAATCAAAAGGCAGCTCTTAGAGTTTGTGATTGAAATTTTTGAAGTTGTAGCCATGTTAGTCTATGCAAGCATATCAGGCAGTAAATAAAACAAAACAAAAAAGACAAAAATGTTGTGACACCTTAAAGATTAACTACTTGATGCACAAAAGTGAACATTAGAATATAGTAATTAGTCTTTAAGCTGTCACATTTTCATCTTTTTTGTTTTGTTTTATTAATACAGTAAAATCCTGGGTTATGGAATTAATCTGTTCCATTGGGTTTTCCTTATAGGGGAAATCCCTTATCGCGAAGCATCCATAGGAATACATTGTGCGATTCCCCATAGGAATGCATTGAAAACAAAAACCGTTCCGCAAAAATTCCAAAAGCAGAGGCATTATTTTCAATGTCTGGAGTTCCAGTATTTTGTGGGAAGCTCAACAATATGACATATGAAGTGCTCCCTCACTTTATAATTTGTGGTTTCAACAAATAAATGTATAAGAGAGAACAAATATAAACACTAGATGTGTGGACGAATGTATTTCATATCTTGTGCTTCCTGTGACATTTTGTATATCCTATTAGAATTCATTATCTGTGTTTCTTTCCGGGGGGGGGGGGGGAGGGAATGCTACTCTTCCTACGACTGTTTCTTTTTGTGTGCACTCCACAGCTGGCTGCACGTTTGAGGAAGATGGGGATTACACCCAATGTGAATACGCCCAAGGGGCTGAGGATGACTTTGAGTGGGAGCTGATCCGGAGCTACCTCCTGCCTCATCTGACCTCTGACCTTCCTCATGGTGAGTTTGAATGGCAACAGGGTCTTTTAGTATGATGTGGGCTATACCTGATTTGTGGCACACATTTTCATGAGCCACAGATTGACAGAGTGATGTAGCTACCTCAGATGGCAGGTGGCAACCAACGGCTGGAGAAAACTGTGTGTACCATGTGGTCTGCCTTGCTTTCTGTGGGCTAGTGTGCTGCCTTGACCTGTGGTGGAATAGTTGTCTTACCACCATTGGGGGGGGGGGGAATTCACCTGCCAGTGCAGACATCTTTAAAACTTGGGGTGGGAGGGTGCTCCATGTTGGCCCAAAAGTGTCTTAAGTCCATCCTTGGCCTCCTTCCTTGTATCCATTTGCATGTACTGGTTACCTGCGTAGTGGAGGAAGAGAAAGGGAAAACATTGTCATTCTATAAAGTCGGGCCAAAGGCTCAGGCAGGGATGGGAGTCTTATGACAGTCCTGTGCAAACCAACATTTCTCACTGAGCAGTATTTGGTTGCATCTGTCTACTTGTAAACTATACAGTTGTAAAGGAAGAACCTACTATCAACATCTTGCATTGGGTCAGTGGTGTGTGTCATAGGAATCCAAGGGATGTAACAATCATTTGAATTTCTTTATATTCATTTAGTTACATTATAGTTTTGGTACACTCTCTTAAGTTTGAGAAAGGCTAACTTTCAAGGAAGACACACTGATGTCATTTGCATTCCAATACACATTCCAGAATTGAATACTCATGAGGCATCTTGGTTGCTAAGCAGCATTGTCAAGCAGTTAGACACCTGTGGGGTTTCCATGCATGCACACTTGCATTTGAATGGAGGTGAACCCAAGGTAGCAATGGGTCATTGGGGAGAAGAACTCTGTGAAGGATTTCTGGCGGTATGTGTGGTAGCGTAGCAGACTAGCAGTTAGCTATTGCGCAGCAGAAGGTTTGGGTGCAAAAGACACACATACAGTTACAGTGAATAGTGCAGTTTACTTCTGGGTGAGGAAAAGACAACAGACACAGAACTATATACACAGGCACCAGTCTGTCTTCAAGCCCCACAGTTGAGTTAGAGCTTGGAATCCCCAAAGGGTCAAGTCCAATGAGCATGCACAGAGTCCTGCTAGCAAAACACTGACTGCAGTTTGCCAAAGTCAGTGTGCTCTTCTCAGCAGTATAGAGTACCTGATAGTTCTTGGTAGAAGCAAAGCTTCATACAGCACGTCTTCTCCCTCTCAAGTCAGTTGTCAGTCTGTCACAGTTCCTCGTCAGTTCCTCCTCAGTTTAATGCCCTCCTCAGTATAATGCCCTCCTCAGAGTAGCCCATCTCAGATGGGCCATAGTTATACTGTGCTGTTGCTGTATCACCCACTAAGTGGTCACAGCTGTGCTCAACACTGAGTCACGTATGCCAAGCAGACACAGCTGTGTAATCAGTCTATGCCTCAACAGCTAACACCTGTGTCTGGAGCTCTGCAAGTGTCTGGTTTTAATGGGTATTGTAGCAAGATTCCTGCCCATTGTGTGAATATACCTTTAAGACACTGAAACTGTATGTGTGTGTCTTTTGCACCCAAACCTTCCGCTGCGCAATAGCTAACTACTAGTCTGCTACACTACCACACATACTGCCAGAAATCCTTCACAATGGGTTATGGGCCCAGGTGTGCCTAACCGCCACGCCTAGAAGACCCTGACTGCGCCCAGAAGGGTTCATCTGCCAAGCCCTGAAGAACTGTGTGCCAGGACCGGAGCTGTGGAACTGTGAACTGCATTCAGAGGAGCCACATCTGTGAGAGATTCATCTCCTGGGGGACAACACCCCCATGCCACCAGACGTCCCAGCAGAGATCCAGAAGAAGTCCACCTTGCTTCGCCTGTTCCAGTTTGCTGTGTGCTTCGTGTGTCTGCCAGTGAGGGAAGAATGGCTGATTCCAGTCTCTCACTGGTGCCTCTGCTCGATGGCACTAACTACCAGACTTGGTCTATGAAGTGCAGTCTGTTGCTGTGCAAAGAAGGGCTCTGGGATATTGTTGATAATCTCCAGAAGATAGAAGTCCTTGATCCTTCTGATGAAGAGGAAGTGAGTAAGCGGGACAAATATGAGTGTGAAGAGCAGAGAGCTCTGGGTATTATTGGGTTAACTGTGTCAGAGTCAGTTGTCTTATCTTAGAGGGGAAACTTCAGCTGCCGCTTGCTGGCAGAAGTTTAAGCAGTTATATGTTAGAGACACTGTTGGTTCTCAAATTCACCTCACTAGGAGTTTGTTTAGATTACGCCTCCAGCCTGGTGGGGATATGGTCAGTCATCTCCAATCTATAAGTGATTTGCTGCAGCAATTAGCCAAGTCAAATCTGCTCTTTTCTGAACAGCAGAAGGCTTACATAGTCTTATCATCTCTAGATGAGAGTTATGATTCATATGTATCATCTCTAGAGATTCTTCCCAGAAGTCAGCTGAGTTTTTTAGGGGTTCAAACCCGACTTCTGGAACAGTATCAGTTAAGAAATGCTCTGAAGGGGTTCAGAGAGCCAGCACAAGTTGCTACCGTAGCAGCAAAAATATCCCTCCTCCCACTGTGTTTGTGGCTAGAAAATGTTTTCGCTGTCAGAGGTCTGGGCATCTTGCCAAATTCTGCACAGCAAGGTCAAAAACTGATAAGAAGAGTGCAAGTGTTTCAATAAGTTCAATTAATGATGCGACTGGTAATGGCAAAAATGGCACGTGAGTAATTGACTCTGGTGCTTCTCATTGCATATGCACAGATAAAAGTTTGTTTACTGATATAAGCAAAACAAGTCAAGCCGTTACATTAGCCAATGGGTGGCGAGTCCAAGCATTGGGAAAAGGACAGGCCAGGTGTACGGTTCTAAATACAGAGCTGGATATGCTCTATGTCCCTAGAATGAGATTTAATTCACTGTCAGTTAGATCTCTACTGAGCTTAGGCTACACGGTGACTTTCCAGGGGAAGGAATGTCTTATCAGGGGACAAGATAAGGAGCTAACTGTGCCGTTGGAGAACAACCTGTTTGTTTTACGTTCCAAGGCACCTAGTGCAAGTCTGGCTGAGAGTGTTGGCACAAATAAGCTCCCTCATAATAGTTGCATTCATCTGATGCACAGACGGATGGGTCACATTAACTTCTGTGATCTTGGGAAGACCATTGCCCTTACTGAGGGGATTTCTGTAAAGCCATGCACAAAATATCTAAGCTGTAATCCTTGTAATGAGGAGAAGTGTAAAACCACTCCTGCTAACAGAGTGGATGGTTTCCAAACTACCCAGCCCTTGGAGTTGGTGTGTGCTGACTTGATAGGACCAATGAGCCCTAGTCTTGGTGGCTCAAAGTATGCCTTAAGCATAGTGGACCACTATACTCAGTATGGGTTTCTGTACCTGCTCAAAGCCAAGAGTGACACCTACTCAGCTTTCACCAGGTGGGTCAGGTTCGCTCAGAATAAGTTGCAGGTCAAGACCCAAATTACGGATAATGGGTTAGAGTTCACTAAGAAGGCTTTCACTGGCATTTTAGCCAAGCATGGGATTGCCCACCAGAGATCAGCCCCCTATCAGACCTCAGCACAACTCATTTGTAGAGAGGAAGGGTCAGACCCTCCAGGCCATGACCAAAGCCATGCTCAATGACTCAGGCCTTCCACACACTCTTTGGGGTAAAGCCATGATGTGCACCAACCATCTTTTGAATAACTCCTTCCACTCTGGGATTGATGATATCCCTGCCACCAGATGGCATGGGAGGAGGCCAAATCTGGACTATGTCCGGGTCTTTGTTTCTCCTGTGTGGGTACATGTGCCAGCCCAGATAAGGCGAAGGGCCAACATCGTGCACACAAACTGTATCTCGTGGGCTATGAGGCAAACCATAGGAGTTACAGGTTTTGGCTGCCAGGGTCTAATCAAATTGTCAACAGTGCCAGTGCCAAGTTGCCACCGGAGCACTCCCGGTGGGACCATGTGGAACGAGTCCACATTCCTGAGGTCCTATTTGAGGAGGAGGAGGCAGAGCAGCCAAATACACCCAGCAGAAGCAAGCTTGTAGGCAAGCATTTCACTGAAGTTGGAGCTGAGGTAAAGGATGAGGAAGAGTCTGATGTTCCTGTAGAGTCTGGGGGAGAGAGTGCTGATAGTGTGATACCACGCAGGTCCAAACGTGCCAGAAGGCCACCTGATAGGTACCAGGCCACGGTGGCATATGTGTCTAGGGTAGAGCCCAAATCTTTTTCTGAGTTTGCTACATTGCCAGGTGCAGAGAAGGGTGCATGGCAAGCAGGGGTAGACAGGGAATTAAACCAGACCCATTAAAATGCCCAAGTCCTTAACAGGAAAAGGCTAATTTCACCTGTCATTTACACTTTGACACCCACACTTTGAACCATCACCCAAGAGGAAAGGGGAAAGGTAAAACTCTCATGCAGCATCATGAGACACGTGAACACCTGTTAGAGGGGTTACATCATTAGTTACATCATGTGTTAGACACAACATTCCCACACAACTCACATTCTAGAGGGAGGTGTGAGATGGGGGCCTTCTGGCCCATTAGCAGCTCTAAGTCTGTGCCAAAACCACCTCAGGGGCTGAGGTATGTCCCACAGATATCCCCATGTTGAGTCATCTCCCCTTCTGCCCTTGGGAAGAAGTCTGCCTGCCTCCCCACCTAACACCATGTCATGAAACGACATCTTTTTCCTAATGTTCTCAAAGCTTGGAGATGACCTGGTCTTAACTAGGCCTCAAAAATCCTTTCTTCTCTCTGTCTCATAAGACTGGGTGTCACGAGACAGATTGTTTTTAATTCAGTGTTCCTATTCCTTATCTGTAGCTTGCTGAGTTCCCTGATGTTGTGACTACATGTTATAGCACTGACGGTACACATGTGTCAACAATCCTATGTTATGAGAAAGTTTTCTATGTTCCAGAAGAGTAGCGTGCCTTGGCAGGGCCCCGTATAAAAATTTGTTTGGGGGCCCTTAGGAAGGGTAAAGATTTGTTCTGCTTACGCATGTTGGGGCCCCCCGTGGCCTGGGCCCCCTGTATAATTGATATGGCAGATACGGCGGTAGCTACGCCTCTGCTATGTTCCCTGATTGGTTAAAGGTACCCCACCTGACTAGAGAATCTCCATCTTGGAGAGGGGAGAGGGAGTTTGTTTTTGGATGTCTATGGGCTAACATCTTTGCCTGGGGACTATGCCTTTTTGCTTCTTCAAAATGGTTACCTAGGACTATTGTTCTGTTTGCTGGACTATCTTATGCTACTGACCTATGCTGTATGAACCTGATCAATATACCTGATCAATAAACCTACATTTGCTTGAACAAAGTCTCTTCATTGGACTAAGGGGTAAGAGAAGCAATGCATTCACACACAAGCCTCTGAATACGCTACCTGTTTAAACCTCCTTGTGGAAGAGAAGCAGCTAAGGGCTGTTTAGCTGCATTGTTGGCCAGCTCGCCCTCTGGGGGCTTTGGTTAAGGAGGTCCAAGGCAGAGGGGGCCGGCTGGTTTCGTGACACACCATATCTATCTATCTGTCTAACCTGCACCTTCTTGCCACTTAATTAGCGAATGCCTTTCTCTGAAGAGACAAGTTCTTCCCTAGAGTCATTTGTCTATCTAGCAATCTAGCCTTGCAGAGGCTGATTGGAGAAAATGTCACTTGGGAATGTGCAAGCTACAGAGAGGCTCCTGCAGATTCTACAAGCCTGTGATTAAGAAACATTTTTACATAATTAAGAAATAGTGATGTCAATAACACGCTGAATTAGTGTTCACAGTAACGATAAAAAGCAAAAAGACCCAAGAAATGCAGAGGAAGACCCAAAATAAAAGTGTGTGGAGTGCTGACAAACAAACATGCTGTGGAAATAATTTGGATGAACGATACAATTGAAGCTATACTCTTACATCAGAATAGGAATGGCCCACAGCACTTTCCTTAGGGTCAACAACAATGTAATACTGTATACAACAAAAGGTTGAACTTGGCTTTGAGAATAAGCACACATTATAGACATTGTAATGCATATTCTCTTGCAAGATGGATGTTGAAAGAAGGGCAACAAGATTGCTAGCAGAAATATTTTTTTCTTGAATTCATGTGACTTTGGTTCTGAAACAACCGCATTGGCTGTCAACACATCTCCACTCTGAGTTCAGATCCGACCTGAGTGTTCATGATGATGTTTAAAGCCCTGAAAGCATAGTTATTTAAGGACATGCCTCTTCCCATAGATATGCATTAAGATCTGCTGGAAGAATCCCTTTCCATGTCCACCACCGGGAGCAGCACATTACCTCTGGACAGGGTTTTCTCAACTGTAGTTTCCCAGCAGTGGAGCCCCAGCTGGGATCCAGACTGCCTTTACAAACTGAATTCTGACTGGTCAGCCAAGCGTTTGATAATTAGAGAGATCATGACTTGGTATCCAGTTCTTCAGTCTTTATTTAATCATGTTTTAAAGTGATTTAAAATGTTTTAATTTTTAAAAAAGCATTTAAACTGTATTTTCCCCCTTTTATTATGATTTTATTGATGCAATTAAAGCCCCCAAAATGTACAGCATTCCTTGTCAAGATTCATTTCATCAGGTTGCTAGTCTTGGCAGTGGAAATTTTTGTTAGAATAGGTGAACCCAGATTGCAAACATGGACCAAAAAGAAAAACAGATAATACATATACAGTATAACGGTTTCCTATCTAAATGCTCCCTTCGAATGTGGTACTAACAAACAATATCAAATCATTATTTTCTATATCATTATATTGCCACATTTGCCCCTTCAGCTCCAAAAGGATGATGCCTTGTCCTGCCTTTATCCCTTTTCCTTTCAATATATGATCCCAGTAAATTCCTTTACTATCCTGTACCACTGGACTGAACCAGTATAAAAGCCAGCTGTTTCCTCACTCTTTCTTTGGTAGCTAAATACCAAATAACCCAACCAGGGACAGTATTTGTATTCTCCAAGGAATGGAAGGAAATGGACAGCCTACATAATCCATGGCTTTTCGTCACGGTTAATGTAAACCATGTTTTGTCACCAACCTGCAAGACAGCCCCTCATCCAGTGTCCTCTAGTTGTAGGATTGTAGCTTCCATAAGCCTTAGCCACCATAGCCAAATGGTGAAGAGTGCTTGGAGTTAGTCTTCCATGCACGCAAGAGCCTGTAGTTACTATACCCCACACTGCCACATGCTGGACATATGCATTCTTATTCTTCTGCTTCTGCTTCTGCTTCCATGTCTCAATCAAACCCTGGACTGCCAAAATGAAGCCACTTTCTCGGCTTTGTCATTGGCCAAACTTAAGTCCTCTTCGGTGCATGTTTCTGGAAGTAATTGGCAGACCAGTCATTGAGCCAGATTCTGTCTCTCTGCATAGTCACACAGTGTGTTGTTGTCTGCCAGCAGCCCCCACTTGAGCATGTCAGTCTCGCATTCAGGGACTCCGGCCCTCAGCCTCCTGTTCAAGGTCCTCTAGGTGACGTATGGGAGATTGAGTTCCTCAGTCATATCCCTCTTTAATGTTGCTTCTTGTCCAGTGAGCTCCTTCCTCCATATTAGAATTTGGTTTTACTCTTGTGTACCCTCAAGAATGTTTGTTCTTGCCATAAAGCTCTTCCTAGATCTGAGCCAGTGGACTTGGGGCTCATCTCCACAAAGGAACATATCCATAAACGATATTGACACAGTCATGTGGAAGAAGGAGGCAGGACACAAGGTGCTGGATAAACAAGAAATGTATTTTATTAACTATGTACATTGTACTTCTTAAGTTATAATGAAAGCATTTTTGCTCTTTATCTTAATGATACACCTTTGATTGCCCCATTTCCCCCCTCTGGAGCATCATATCTTCCTTGTTTTTGCAACAGCTTGTTACAGAGAGCAAAATCATTTTGTGACCCCAGAACCTGCCACCATCTGTGAAACTGAGCCAACATTTCCAGTCCCTGAAGGAGTATGTTTGCACATAGGTTTGGCATGTAGGGCATCTGTGTGGTATTGGATTGGGGGGGGGGGGAGAGATAGCCACTATTAGACCCTTCTGTATTTGCAAATGGCTGTAACCCATTCCTCTCACTTTACTGGGCAGTGCCAGCTTCCATTGGCTGTTTCAGGCCCAGGTGAGATTCCCACCTCCCTGTCTGAGACGAAGCTTTCAATGGAGATCCACCCCTTCCTGTTCACTTTGTAATAAGTAGCATAGGAATTTTATGGGAGTTGGCTCTTGTGTAGCACACTAGCAAGTTAATGCAAGGGAATCACAATGTATAAAATAATGAACTCTCAACTTTCATCGTGAAAAGGGCTTGTGCATAGTAAGTAACAACTATATTGGGTTGGTGGTGGTGGAAACACCATTTGACGCCTTCCTAGGCAACTTGTCACTACTTCTGCTCTTTGTTAAAAAGCTTTGTGGAGTACTGGACTGAGGTGGTTTTTATTGTTCGAGCTGGCCAGGCAGTGCTCGGAGGGGAGATGTGAAGGGAATGCCTGGAATCTCTTGCATGAAACCCCAAAGATCCATTTCCTCCCGTCAGTGTTGACAATACTTGAGCCATCATCTCACTGAACTGTCTGGCCCTATGTTTTTAGGAAGGGAGACAATGCCTATGGTGTTCCTATAACTGGGCATGCTACAATTTCATATTGTTGGGATTTTCACCATGACAAACATCAGAGCCTGAAAGCCGAACAATCTCTCAGGCCATGATTTGTTAGTTCCGTCAAATCACAAATGTTATTTTCCAAACCAGGGCTTCAAAGTGAACTGTGGCCAGAAGCACTTTGGCTTGTTGGCTCTTTTCAAGTGGCTTTGGAAGGGAAGACCTTGTCAACGGGTTCAGTTGATTTCTTACAGCAGCTCTTCATAGGATTGAAAGAGATTTGCCTTACAGAGACCTCCTGGCAACCTGCATGGGGAGAGGCACATTTTTCTTCCACTGGCCATGAGTCGGATTGTAATTACAATTTGATTAAAGAATGGGCTTGCCTTATCCCCTTCTGTTTTCTTGTAAGTGGATTTGGCTTGGGCTGAGCATCCGCATTCATTTTCTTGCATGCTGAGCTGGCTTCCTCCATCTTCCCACAGTAAACAAGGCAGAATTCTCTGTATATTGCCACTCTAAGTTATGAATGACACTTCTGATATTCCTCCCCCCCCCCATTGCTGATGGAAGTGACTCCTCTAATAAAAATTGCAGTATTTGAAGAAATAATGTCTGTTTGTGCTTGGAGATGACACAGAGCGACACCAAGAATCCTGGAAGATGCTAGACATCAAGCAGAGTTCTTAATTGACTAAGCAGATGTATTGTTGTGCCACAGTTTTTAGCTATGTTTTATTGCAAAAAGGGTCCATATAATCTCTACTGAGAAGAAATAACGCTGCAGCAGTTTTCACGGAGCTTGAGGAATGGTGTGTGTTGTTTTAGATTACAATTCCTAAGATTCTCTGACTAGAGTGAGGATGAGTAGAAGAGTTTGTGAGTTGTTTCCACCCCACCCAAAGTAAGTTTTCTGAGCACTGGTGTTGCTTTTAGGCAGTAGGAGATAGACTGCAATATCATCCCAAGGATTCAGAAGTTGTTTTTGTTTGATTTTCATTGCAAGCCAAATTAATTTTAAATTAATTGAGTAATTATTTGTATTGAAATATTTCAAAGCCAAACTGTGTCTGTCTGTGTCCGTCCATCTGTCCATCCTTGTTATCCCTAGCAGCCCAGGGGAAGGGGGGGAACTAATCCAAAGGGACTATGGCAGGCAAATAAAATATTGTCCCCTTGCTACTGCCATCATCTATCAAGTTTGCTGCATTGGAAAGGAGACACTTGTGGAGATGGATGGGTGATTGGACAGCCTGCAACAGGCCACTGTTCGCACATCTAAAAACACTGACACAATTGCTAATTGCATTGATGACATTGTGTAATGTCTGGACCTCTAAATACAGTTATACCTCAGATAACAATTGCCTCGGATAACGCTAAAATTGGATAACATCGGGGAATTTGAGGCAAACATTTGAATCGCACAATATTAAGATAACGTCGTGCGATGCAAATGTTTGTCTCAAATTCCCCGATGTAGCTCTTTGCCCCAAAGCCCGCAGGGCTAAAGATCAGCCCTGCAGGCTTTGGAGCAGAGATCTACCAAGGCTCAGACAGCAGGTTTGGTTGGGGGCAGATTGGGCGTGCCCGTTCTCCTCCCAACCAAACCGGCACTACGAAGCAGCAGCAGTGGCATGGCTGGTAAGCTGACCGGGGGCTCCCCGTTTGGCTTCCCAGTGGAGTGATCACCTCTTTGCTTGCCAACGCTATCGCCCCCCCCCCCCCTTGTGCAGAAGGCAGGGCAACCCCCCCCCCCCGTGCCTTCTGCAAAAGGGAGGGTGGGATCCGCAGATGAGAAAACTCTTCCGTTTCTCCCCCATCTTCTCTTTCTCCGCTTTTCCAGCCTTAGTGGGGAAATGGAGAAAGAGAGGAGGGGGGAAAGGGAAGAGTTTTCTCACCTGTGCTGACAAATAAAGGCAGGGGAGGGTTTGCTTTCCAGGCTTTGAAGGAAGCCCTCCTGCCTTTATTCGTCAGCGCAGATGAGAAAACTCTTCCCTTTTCACCCCCACCCACAGACCGGGATAGTTTGGTTTACTTGCGGAGGGAACGTGCGCGGAATTGATCTGCAAATCTAACATTAAAATATACAGTAGTCCTTCGTCTCCAATGTCCACAACATTTTCCTTCCTGACTTTTTCTCTCCCTCTCTCTTTATTTGCTGTCAGAGACAGTTGCCCTCCGTGACCCTCTGCTCTGTTCATTTCTGTGTGCCTCTTGGGTTTGATGTGGACAAGAGGGAGATCATATTCTCTCTTCCTTTCTCTCTCTGATCTCTGCTGTGTTGCTACAGCTTTGAGCCAACGGCCAGGAGTGCTGGGAAATGTAGATTTCCCCACTGTATGTACAGATGTCAGAAAGCAGGAAAAGCAGGCTTAAGTTCTTCTCCGGCTTGGATTAACGTCTTATTATTTGATGCTTGAATATGAGCCAGTGAGATTTAAATTTCTTAGCCAGGAAACATGCAGCCCAGCAACATCACTAATTTAAACCTCCTGGAAGTGACAAGCCACATGATATCAGTTCAACATGCGCAGTGTTGTTGCTTGGAGCCTTTTCTGCATGCCAACAATGTTGCTTTTCCTGGATGGATCTGACCTGTGCCTTCCGTCCATCTAGCCTGGATGTTCTTGAGATCTGAAATTGCCATTTCCCAAGGGGTAACATACTATAGAAAACATGCAAGAAAAATAAAATGAAGAAAGAAAGAGAAAAGAATGGCTGTAGAGCAGTTTTATTTATTGTATGATGTATGTCTATATTAACATTGTTATATACAGCAAGCACAAATTGACCAGCTTAAATTCCTAACTTACGAGTTCCACATCCAAGTTTGAAAGCCATTGAAGGGTTTCATCTGTGACACTATACAAGTCCTCCAATCACATCAGGAAGAGAAGGTTAACCTCACCTCCGTCTGTTGCCACTCACAATCTAGAAGTGGAGGCTTTCAGGGTCATGAGTCCTGAATTGTTTTAAGGATCTCCTGTCACATGGTGAGCCTTTATCAGCAACCTGCTTTCTCTTTGATTGCCACTCTCCATATGTGGAGGATAATAACAAAGGAAGAGACATCTTACTCTCCTCATGCATTCAGATTAGCCTGTTTCTGGATACTCCAATAGGGCTTTTTCATCTACTTGACATGTATGGGCAGGAAGAGGGAAAGAACAGTAAGGCCAAGTAATTTCCTTTTGCTAATTAAGAGGTGATGTATACGTCCAGGTCTCTAATAACTTTTTGAAGCTGATGTAGTTGCTACTTAAACTTGGGGGATGTAAGAGTGCTCCATAGCAATAATTATTTGTCTGGCCCTCTGCTACCTGCTGAGAATATAAGAGAGTTCTTGCAGTTCAGACTAAAGATCTATCTCGGAGTGGAGATGATTTAATCCTCCAGATGTTTTAGATTTCATCTATCTAGTATTGGCCATGTATGATGGGGCAAGTGGGAGTTGCAAGCCAAAATGCCTGGTGGTTCCAAACTTTCATCTGTTATTCTTTTCAAGTCTTGTACTCTGTACCAGCAGTGGCCACCAATCAACCAGATGCATATGGACATCCCACAACCAATATATGAGCATGAAATACTACTCATATTAATCACCAACTGATATATGGATGCTCTGATATTGGTAGTGATATATGATTATAATGATTGGTGGCCATTACAAACCTTGTTCTCTGTGATTTGCTTGTGTTTGCAGTAGTGGTTCCCAACCAGGGTCCCCAGATGTTCTTGGATGATAGCTCCCAGAAATCCTGGTCAATACACCTAGTGATGAAGGCTTCTGGCAGTTTTAGTCTAAGACAGTGGTGGCGAACCTTGGCATTCCAGGTATTCTTCAACTTCAATTACCAGAAACCCAAGTCAGCAATCCTGCAGATCAGGGCTTTTGGGGATTGAAGTTCAAGAACACCTGGTGTGCCAAGGTTCACCATCACTGCTTGACATTTTGGGAAATCAGTGGTGGAGATAAATGGATTCACCACACTTCACTCTGTATCAGTTGTTTACGTATTCTTTACGAAGTTCTTTCTAGTCTATTTTGATATCTGGTGAAAAAATGAAAGAAACATTTATGTGAGAAATTTTTGATATATTGTATATTTAAAAACTTCTCTTAAAATATGTTCTGGCAAGAAAGAGGCATCTACAGCTGTGTACAGTTCTCAATTTTCTTTGAAAGTTTCTATTTAAATGTAGGATAAATACATTTATTTTTCCTGAAAGTATGTATTTCAGCTTTAAAATAATTTCATCCCCTTCATATTTTGATTTTAAAAAAATTTATAACTGCATCACAAAATTTGAAGAGTAAAGTTACTTATTCATCCAATTTCTTTTTTGACACAATTACAGAATTTACCCAGCAGCACAGTAAGGGGTCATACTAACTGAAGTATCCTGGAGTTTCACCATTCAAAGCGTAATTTCCCAAACTCTGTAGTCAACAAAACCCTAAAGCATTCGTAGCTGCTGTGGCACATGGACAGTTTGTTCTGAACTTGTAATGTGATGTTTTCCGACTACTATAAAAATATCTCTGTTACAAAATGTTTTAATCAATGATGTATAGACGTTACCAGGTTGTGAAGAAAAGGAGGATGAAAAAGTTGAAAGTAAGGAGGAAAATCAACTCATCTTGGTGAGGAGTTCTGTAACAGCAGAGTTACAACAACCAGGATGGTTGTCCGTAGGGACCGAGAAGGCGCGTGCTCCTAGGTGTTCCTTTGCTTACAGCTGCCGAGCCTATATTCTATGTGGGAAATACATTATGAATGTGAATGTGAATGTGGTGGAATGAGGTTGGGAAGCAGCAGAAGCTTCCTATGCTCAGAGGCACTCCCTTAGTCATTATTCAATGGCATTTAAAAATAATAATCTTATAGTGCATCTTTTGCCCTGTGTTCCATGCACGTGCTCGGGTGGGTTAAATGATCTCTGCATGCCGAATCAATGTACTGTACTGTATTCGAGTCAGTATCGGAGCTGGGAAAATAATAGTTTAAATTAGATTACCTAATGCTTTCATTTTTGTGTTGCAATGCTACCAACATCATTACTTTTAAAAAGTGATGTAATAACTGATAATGCCATTACTTTTTAGAGTAATATTTCCTATTACTTCAACAATTTTGGGTGGGGCATTTGGAGGATCCAAGGGCATAGCTTATTTTTAAAAACATGTTAACAATAAAGTTAAAGTTATTTTACTGAACAGCATTGCTTCAGTAATGAAGTACTGTAATATGTTATCACTGCTTAATTAATGGTAAGTATAGCCATTGTTGTGTAGTGGATAACCCTGAAAACAAGGGTTTGAATCCCTACTTGACCATGGAAACTCACTGAGGAAGATATTTAAATATCTCACTTATGTTTTAAGCCCTGTTAGGGTTGCTATAAGTTGTTTATGATTTGTTGGCATGTAAATAACTAATTTAATTTAATTTAATTTAATTGTTCGATTTTTATGCCGCCCCACTTGCCTAAGCAACTCAAGGCAGCTAACAACAATACAAAAAGAACACAAAATATACAGCTACAATCAAACCAGCATAATACACAAAACATTTCAGAACTTAAAAAAAAATCCCACTTAAACCAGTACCCCACAAACCCAGAAACCAAATCAACTGGAAAAAATTAAACTATATATTTACAAAAAAAAAAAAAAAACAAACCCTAGCTAAATATTAAAATAATAAAGAGTGGGGGTATAGCTAAGAAGGATACTTTAACAAGGAAAAGCAATGGCTTACTTTGCTTACTTTGCTTTTTCTTGTCTTTTTAATGATAACAGTCTTCATCAGTGGTGCCCAAACTAAGGACCGGGGGCCGGGTGCAGCCCCTGACGGCAATTCATCCGGCCCACGAAGCCCTTTTCGCTCCTGGAAGCGGAAGTAAAACGCGCCCGTAGAAGAGCCTTAACTGTACAAGCGTGTTTTACTTCCGCTTCCAGGAGCAACGAGGGCTTTGCGGGCCGGATGAATTGGCGTCGGGGGCCGCACCTGGCCCCTGGGCCTTAGTGACCAGCTTCCTGAACCACATGATCAGCCCACGGCCCTGGTCTACATTCTGAACAATATTGAAGAAAACTCCTTAAACCCCCAGGGGAACTGCTGAATGAACAATGCACCCCTTTTCTCTCTTTTGTAGGCTCCTACCTGATGGTCAACTCTTCCCAGCATGCTCAGGGGCAGAAAGCGCATCTCCTTTTCCAGACCCTGAGTGAGAATGACACCCATTGCCTTCAGTTCAGCTACTTCATGTACAGCCGTGATGGGCACAGCCCTGGGGCCCTTAATGTCTATGTTAAGGCAAATGGGGGCCCACTGGGAAGCGTGGTGTGGAATGTCTCCAGCTCCCATGGGCGGCAGTGGCACCCGGTGGAACTGGCTGTCAGCATCTTTTGGCCTAACGAATATCAGGTGAGCCGAGCCGCAGTGCCTTTGGGCTAAAGGACATGGGGGGAGGAGGCTTGTGGGGCACCCCTTTGGCCTTCTGTACCGCTGGAAACCAGAACTGTGACATAGAAAGAGTGGAGTGTATTCCCTGAATGGCATTAGCCCAATGGCTTGCCATGTGGAACATTGACAGTTAAAAAATCCTTTCAACCCAGAATAATTTCTGGCACAAAATTATTTTATTTAGTTCTATTGTTACTGTACTGTTGCTGTTTTGACTGTAAGCCCCTCCTGAGTCACCTTGGCGAGTGGGCGGCAATATAAATCTGAACAAGTAAATAGATAGATAGATAGATAGATAGATAGATAGATAGATAGATAGATAGATAGATAGATAGATAGATAGATAGATAGATAGTGATGGATGGATGGATAGATAGATAGATAGATAGATAGATAGATAGATAGATAGATAGACAGACAGATAGACAGATAGATAGATAGGCACAGAAAGGATAGATAGATAGATAGATAGATAGATAGATAGATAGATAGATAGATAGATAGATAGATAGATAGATAGATAGATAGGCACAGAAAAGATAGATAGATAGATAGATAGATAGATAGGCACAGAAAGGATAGATAGATAGGCACAGAAAGGATAAATAGATAGGCACAGAAAGGATAGATAGATAGATAGATAGATAGATAGATAGATAGATAGATAGATAGATAGATAGATAGATAGATAGATAGAGTGATGAGACTGGCCAGCTGATGGGATGGGATGCCCTAGAGAAAAGCTAGGAGAGTTGACCAAGATACCGTGCAGCTCTATAGACCTCCTCAGTGGTGTGACCATAAAAGCTGAGCTGGTGACCAACGGAAGGACAGTGGCAAAAGAAGGAGGGCTGTGGATGTGGATTGGACCACATTGGATTGAAGGGCCAGTGTGGACACTGATGTCAAATCACCTCAACTAAAACAAAGAGACTGTGAATCAGGCTGATGCAAACAGCAGTATACCAGTATAGTTGCCTCCTCACTGAGAATAGAACGTGACAGATTTTCAGATCCCTCTTTTAATAGTAGGCTAAAATGTTTTGCATAAATTTCCAAGTATGCCAAATGACTTGACCTGACATAATCAAGAATCTCTGTATGAAAATAACTTGGTAAAAGTATATATATATGATTATTCTCCAGGTCCTGTTTGAGGCCGTGATCTCCACTGAACGTCAAGGGTATCTAGGTTTAGATGACATTCTGCTCTTAAATTATCCATGCTGTAAGTATGACTACATCCTACACACTGCTTCTATGTTACACTGCCAGACATACAATTCTTTTAATGAAATGACCACAGGTACCCTGTTCTGTGCCTGCTGGAAACATTCAATGCCTGCTCCTCGGTCAAGAGAAAGGTCAGAGAGAGGAGTGAGGGACACCTGCCTAGCAAGGCCAGTCCACCATTTGACAAAATAAACAGGATTATCTCTGGATTTCCAGTAGTTTAAATCTACAGAGCTACCGTCCAAGATGCCAAAGTGCTCAGAAGCTCTTAACAGAGAAGAGCCAATTCAAACATTAAAATCTCCTCGCAGTATAACCAGAGGCGCACGAGACAACCATGCTCCCTACTCCTTCAGTAATTGTTCCAGCTGCAACCCTGTGTCTGTACTGTAATACTGGGAAGAGATCGGAGGTATATAAACCATTACCATAATTACTATTTTTATCCTCTCAGTGGTGAGTTTTAGTACTAGAAAGTTGAAAGAGCCGATTGAACTATCAATTCGCTCACCATTCCATCCCAACTCCTCCTTAACAACAATCACAGCTAAACCTCCTCTGGCTTTGCTCCTGTGATTTTCTCACTGGGCTGGTTTGGCCCAAGCGGCAAGTAAAGCTTATCGTTTCCCATCAATCATGTTTCTTGGAGTGAAACCACTTTATATTTTCGTATGCTCTCATCGGGATGGTTTGGTTTGGTTTGCACTCATTTGTGTGGTCTTTTTCTTTTTTTTGAGCCCCCTAGGGTCGGGTTCGACTGATTGGGGCGGGGTAATAAATCTAAATAAATAAATTGCCAAAATGCTCATCGCTGTTTTTCTAATTTGGACATGAAATGAAATGGAAGGGAAATTTCATCAGTGCCTTTATTATAGAACTTTAATGCCAGTTGTCAAAGTGTTGCATCCTTAGCTTGCATGAATGAGAAACTGCAGCATTTCAGGTTTTGTGTTTCCTCTTTCCCTATTTTGACAGCAAAAGCCCCACATTTTTCTCGACTGGGTGATGTGGAGGTGAATGCCGGACAGAATGCCACCTTCCAGTGCGTGGCAGCAGGCAAAGCTTCTGAAACAGAGAGATTCCTTCTGCAGGTATGTGGTGGGCGTTGAGTTGTCATGGGCAGCCTGTCCTGTTGGTTTCTGAGTCACACATTCAGCTTATCCCTTTGGATGTAAAATTGATTGAAGGAATCATGACATCCACATGGAATATGCACAGTGTAGCCATGGGAACAGGGAATATTAGACTGGACGTTCTCTCTTGATGCTTCTCTCTAGCAGCTTCCTCTCACAGTATGGGTTGGTCACTTTCCAAAGGGAACTACAGAATGCAGGCATCTTCTTTCACATACATTGTGGAACCCAGACAAATCTGTTAAGGCTGATGGAAATCAGTAGGTGCACTTTGTGTGAAAATAAAATATATGCTTCAGTTCTTTCTTGCCCAGACACGTTAACCTATAGTTGAAATCCTGTTGTTTAATATAGTAAGTTGCAACTAGAGTAGATCAACCAATATAACTTCTTGTGGAATTGGTTTACCAGATCACTACATATTAAGTGAACCTACTCTAGTTGTAACTTACTATACAGCAGGATTTTGACCTATCTTAATTAATTTGCTCTGTTGCATGAACAAACAAGCAGTCTAGTATTTATTTATTTAGTAATATTTTTTCTATTGTTGAAGTAGTTGGGCAGAAGATTGGATGAGTCTGACAGTTTTAAAGGGAGGCAAGTTGCAAGAGGCAACTGAGCCAAAAGGGGGAAGTCATATGTTTTAAGATCAACTCTCCCATTCCCATTGTTGTTCTTCAGTCACACAGTCAAGTCCCTCAGTAAGGCCCGGGTGCGGCCCCGAGGCCAATTCATCTGGCCCGTGAAGTCTTCATCGCTCCTGGAAGTGGAAGTAAAACGCGCCCAGACGGGCGCGTTTTACTTCCGCTTCCAGGAGCAAAGAGGGCTTCGCGGGCCGGATGAATTGGCCTCGGGGGCCACACCCGGCCCCGGGCCTTAGTTTGGGCACCACTGATTTAGAGCAAAGGCAGGAGGCGTTATCCTCCGACTAATCTTGTTTTGTTCCTTGGCTGTGTAGCCAACTTTGATAGACTTAAGTCTGACATCAGCCTATTGGCTACCTAAATTTCTGAATAGCTATGATGGGGTAACCAAGAATGAAAAATGTAAAGCAGTATATCTGTGTGCGCATGCATGTGTGCTTGCCTGTGATGCAAACTAGGTATAAATAAAGTATGCCAAAATAAAGAGAGAGAGAAAGTAGAGTTAGGATTCTGAGGAAATATTTGGTAAAACCTGTTCATTTTTTCTCCATGAAATGTGCCTTAATCTTGATTCAAGTTTGCATCTCCTATGCAGCTGTTAATAGCATTGGGCTTTTAGATGGAAACCTTGAAAAGGGGCGTGTGTGTGTGTTTGTGTGTGTGTTGTGATACTAGTTTCAGAGAAGACACAAAAGATTCCAATAAGTTGTTTCTAAAGGAATTCCTATTTGTTGTTTTGCAGAGGAAGGAGGAGGCGACGGTTGCAGCGGCCTCAGTGAAACACATCAGCCACAGGAGATTCCTGGCTTCTTTCCAGCTGGACAAGGTTTCTAAAGGAGGAGACGAGGACTTCTACCGTTGTGTGACCCAGTCGGGGAGAGGCTCCGGGGTTTCCAACTTTGCAGAACTGATTGTGAAAGGTATGGCTGGACGGAGGCAGTGGCTGGATTTAATTTCTGCTGTAAGGCAGGACTAGCTGGAAACAGAGATGGCAAACCTCTTGTCAATATTTTTCCAACTTGGAAATAAGATGGATTTGAAGGATTCTCTGTGCAAAAGCCAGTGTCCCTGAGGGTTGAATATTGGTCCTGGGCCTGGAAAGGCATCTTCTTCCACCACACCTGAAGAAGGCAGCAGGCGAGCAAAGGAGTCTCTTCTTTACGGCTTCCATGCCACCTCCCAGCCACGGTTGTTGGAAGAAAGGACTTCATTCTCTCTCGTGGTGGCAGGACCACCTTCCGAAGTTAGAACAGAAAACTTTCTATCCAGTCAAGGGAACTCCTGATACCTTTTGCCTTTTTAATATCCCACTGTAGACTTATTAACACCCCTTATCTATAAATGTCCATCACCTTCATGTTCTTTGCAAGTTTGATGAAAAACTTGGCTAATGCCCCCCTTTCCTTTCTAACAGAACCTCCCACACCTATTGCCCCTCCACAACTGCTCAGGGCAGGCTCCACCTACCTGATCATTCAGCTCAACACCAATTCCATCATTGGAGATGGTCCTATTATAAGGAAAGAAATTGAATACCGGATGACTTCTGGACCATGGTCAGAAGTCCATACTGTGAACATGCAGACATACAAGTTGTGGCACCTGGATCCAGACACGGAATACGAAATCAGTGTCTTGCTCACCAGACCAGGAGACGGAGGAACTGGAAGACCTGGGCCTCCACTCATCAGCAGAACAAAATGTGCAGGTAGGAGCTTTTATTCTATCGCTCTTCCTCTTTAGGAAGCTCAGGAAAACCTGCACTTGAGACTTCAGCTAGGACAATTATTATTCTCATTATTTCATGTCAGAAATTATTATGGGTGGAAAGGATTTTTTTGCTGGAGAAACTCCACTCAGGGGATGCCTGAATGAGGCTCCTTTCATGTCCCCAAGAGACAGGCACTCAATCCATCATGCAGTACCCGGGTCTTGAACTGCCAACTTGCCAGCCTTCCAGCTACGAAGGCGAGCTTCTTAACCACAGAGCCACCACAGCCCCAGATATGACACCGAGGGAACAGTAATAATTTATCTACAGCAGGGGTGGGGAACTTGTGACTGGGGCTGATGGGAATTGTAGTCCCAACAAGATCTGAACAGCCATACATTTCTAGCCTTAGTATACAAGGAAATAGTCATGCTTAATACTGGAAAGAAGTGGAGGGTTTTTTTGAACTTGAGTGTATGTTTGTGTACAATTTTAGCACTTCAGATTTATTGCTGAAATTGTACAATCAGCAATATGCAAAATGCTGTTAGCTACGGTAGCTAACAGCTTAAGGAAGAGAAATGCAGGACCCTAAACTTATTTTAGTTGCTTGTGGCTGAAACCTTACAGAGACAACAAATCAGAGGCAAGAGTGGGTTGCAGGCTGATCTGAACGGGCACTGTGCCCCCCCCCCCCCATGTTTGTCTCCATGGAAAAAGTCCAAGAGTGCTTCAATGCCATACATTAACGAGGGGTCCTTCAAAAGTCTGTAAGGCATCTCATAAATACTGATAAAAATGTAACAAAGATGGCCCTTCAGATGAGGGAAATGATATATATCGGTAGTGAAGCAGAAGGGTGGCGCATGGGTGAGCTCTGTGGCCTGTAGGTTGCAAATGCCTGGTATGTACAGTTATACACAGTAAATATTAACAAATACTTCTAGAAGAGGCTTCAGGATCTCTCCCAAACTCCCTTTCACATTCATGACCAGAATTCAGTTCCATCAGGTATAAGTGATGAGTATAGTATTTTAACATAGTCAGCAATGGTTCTAGATTTATTTACACATCACATGTATAACAAGAGAAATCCAAATTTCACCTCAATTTTGCAATTGCTAGCAAATTCTCATATTCTGGGGATGATGGTAAAGGTCGGTTGATTGTCAGAGGGTTGGGTGGGGCCTTTGCTTTATCTGAATGGGGATTCCTCGAGTGACGAAGAGATTCGATTTACCACCAAGGCCCTGGAACTGAGTTCATTCCTAACTTGAGGTTTTACTGTATATGAATAAAGGAGTGAGGAAGCATATAAAATCCTGTCAGGGCATTTAATTATCTACCGGTAGCGTTTCCTTCGTGGTCCCCCCCCCCATTCTTTCCTTCTCTTCTTCTATGTCTCTCCACTGCCTCTCATGTCTCTTTTCATTTCTTTCTCTTCCCTTTGTTTTTCTCGTCTGTCTCTCATATTTTGAGTGGGTTCTTTTTCTTTCTTTTGTCTGTTTTCTGGACAGCTCCCTGCCAAATGTTCACTGACCCATGCATAGCACATAGAGTGCCTTTGCACCTGCCACCCTTTCTGCTGATGATGGTTGTTTTTTTTCTGGAGGAAAAATATCTTTGCCTTTGACATGTTGAGAATTTGGGCGGGGGCGTTTTGGATGATGGTCCTTTGCATCTCACACAGTAATCTCCAGGCTGATCCTTGCAAGAAGAAAGGTTTTTTTGGGTGGGTGGGTGGGTAGAGGTCATTATTATTATTATTATTATTATTATTATTATTATTATTATTATTATTATTATTATTATTATTATTATTATTATTATTATTATTATTATTATTATTATTATTATTATTATTATTAAACTTGTATGCCGCCCCACTCGCAAAGCGATTCTGATACAAAATATACAGTTACAATTACAAGGTACCACATTATCATAATACAGTACAAAAACATTTCAACATATCATCACAAATCATCACTAATCACAGTATCAAAAAGTATCAGTATCACAATATCAAAAAGCATTACAAAAAAGAAAAGGAAAAAAAACCCTCATTTGAAAAGTCCCACAGCCCTTTATATGAGAAAGTCCCACAGAAAGTCTCAACAGCATCACAAACTAAAGCCAAAAGCCACCACTCTTGTCCTCTTCCTGGTTGATGGAAAGGGCCACGGAGGGGGGGGGGTGCCTCCGGCATCCCGTGGCCATGGGGCCTCTCCTCCTCCTCCTGGCCGGTGGAAAGGCTGGCGGAAAGGGGCTCTTTCTCTGCGGAAGAAGAAAGTGGCACGTGGCCTTTCATCCTAAAGGAGCGTCTGGTTCTCTTCTGAGCAGAAAAGGCAACCCAAGGTGAAGCACAAGGGCATGGATGGCACGTGAGAGGGGGGCCGACAGGAAGGACGGAGGCCAGTTTGCTCTCAGGGTGCTCTGTGTGTGTGTGTCCCCTTTTGTGCTTCCTCCCTGAATGGCATGACCCTTTGTGGAACCTGCCGGGGTTTTGCCTGACATGACAGGTTGCCTTTCAGCCCCAGTGCTGTGGGAAGGGAACAGAGTACCATAGTGACAGCATCCCGTGTCCCAAGGTTGCCCTAATTGGTTCTCCAGAGGTCGAGGACATGGACGTTCAGATTTTTGTTTCCTTGAGTTGGAAAGTTGGGGAGAGGCGGCCAGAGACGGTGGAGGTTTCTCTCTTTTCTTTTTGGAGAAGTCTTGCCAAAGGGCCCCCCTGTGATGCCACTTCCCCACCAGGGCCAGCCTGGGCCTAGGAAGAGGTTGAGGTCTCTTCATGGACTCCCCTCCCCTGCCCCAGGAGCCTGCCATGTTAAAAGCAAATGGGGAAATGGAGGTTTCTCAGCTCTAGAGTAGACCAGTAGAGAGAGAGAGGCAGGCTCTGTCTTATGCACTGTCCAAAACTGCCACACCAGGGAGAGTGGCTTCCCCGGGGAATATTCAGAGCTAGAGGAATTGATGCGTCCTAAGCTAGGATAGGAAGACATCATGCAGGTGCCAAGGTTTTAGTTAAGGTTTACTGCCTTGATGGAGAAACAGCTCCTCAAGGATTCGCTAGAAACTGTTTATTTTCTGTACGTAACTTTTGCAATGCAAAGTATTTGAGCATGGTTTGTTCTTGGTTGGGTAATTAAGAGATATTAATTTAATAAAAGATCTGCTCCTCACATATTGGTATAGATCAGGGGTCCCCAACCTTTTTGCCCCATGAGCTGGATCACGGCTCCCTGGACAACTGGATGGGCCAGTCACGTGGTCCCTCCGGCCATAAACATGTCTGTGGCTGTCGTAAACATGTTTATGACAGCCACGGGTGCATTTACTGAAGTGTTTATGGCAGGCACAGGCAGGATTATGCATGTGCAGGCGCGTTTTATGGCTATTGCCAACGTGTCCGCTTCTGCTTCCACTAGCAGCAAGGGCGCTGGCGGGCCACATGAAATGCTCCCACGGGCTGCATCCGGGCCACCGGTTGAGAATCCCTGCCCTATGAGAACTGACATTTCCAAACTGAGTCGTGTATCAGCATCCCACACAGTTAAATACAGGAGTTTATCTTTTAAGGTGCCACAACATTTTTGTCTTTTTTTTTTTTTTTGCTGTTCTGTTTTATTTGTTCTCAGATATTATTGATAGAGAGTACTTCACTCAGCTTTCCATCCTGTCTGAAAGTATTTCTTTTATAAGAATATTCTCTCTCTCATTATTCCAGCCTTTTCTTATGTGCACATTGACTGTTTTTCCTAAAAGGCAGCCCTGGGGTGGCCCTGTAGATTTCTGTCCTCTGGTAGGTTGTGATTGACACAGGCTGAGATGCTGAACCTGACGGTTCTACGGCTGTATTGGCACCTCTTACTGCTGTCAGCATTGCAAAGACACTAATTGTATGGGTGAATTCAGCAATATTAATTCTTTTAGACATCCTTTTAGCTGATCTTTGACTGAAGCAATTGTGCATCTGCATCCATTGGCCTGGGGGGGGGGCAGCCTGCCTCTTTCCCACTGAGCATTTAAATAGTACTGAAATCAAAAGGAGACAGTTAAGGCTTGAAGTCTGGCACTTTCCCTGTTTTGGCTGGCGCTACTCCTGACAGAGACCATGGAGTAGATTGATTCTAAAGGGCAGAGGTAGAAGAGGGGTGTCTTCTTTGCAATGTAAGATGTGACACAGCCTTTTTAAAAAGAGAAAAGCGGCAGTTAGAGTCTAAGGCAGTGGTGCCCAAACTAGGGGCCGGGTGCGGCCCCTGAGGCCAATTCATCCGGCCCGCAAAGCCCTCGTCGCTCCTGGAAGCAGAAGTAAAACGCGCCCATACGTTTAAGGCTCTTCCGGGTTAACCCTTCCTCCGTACGGGCACGTTTTACTTCTGCTTCCAGGAGCGATAAGGGCTTCATGGGCCGGATGAATTGGCCTCGGGGGCCGCACCCGGCCCCCTGGGCCTTAGTGACTGGCTTCCTAAACCACATGATCGGCCCACGGCCCAAAACGTTTGGGCACCCCTGGTCTAAGGACACTACCGTTAGGGATTTAGTTTGTGAATTCGATGTGTTGAATTATGCTCATTAGTTCATTTATTTCTTTTATTTCATCCAGATCAAAATTATAATAGGGGTAATAAAAAGGTTATTTTATTCTCTATCAACCGCACTATGGATCCCTTTGTTTGGCTGAGTGGTTTGGTCTCTGGCTCACCGTCAACCGAACGCTGTCCGTGTAAGTGTCACTTCTGAGAGGCAGCTTCCGAGTGCAGTGATGAAATATTGCTTTCCATTTCCGGCCTTCGGGCCTTTCAGTCTTAGCGTTCTTAGCGTTTTGGTGCTGTTGGTCGCGGGTTTCTTTGTAAAAAGCTTCATAGAAAATGTCCTCAAAGTCCAATCCAAATTCTGATAGTATCACCAAAAAGTTTATTTTATCCTCTACCTATTGCACTTTGGATCACTTCGATCGGTTGAGTGGTTTGGTCGCTGGCTCACTGACAACCGACAACACACACACCTCTCTCTCTCTCACACACACACACACACATGTTTTAAGCAAATGATGTTACCCTACAAGTGTCATTTGAAGAGGCTTTTCGAACTTAGACTGAGGGCTACACTGAACATTAGGAGTGGGAAATCCAAGCTTGGGCTGGCTGCTCTTTCTCACTTTGCCATAACACTTAATAGTTGTTGCTGTGGAGATAAAATGAGGAGAAATGTCAGGTATGCTGGTTCGAGCTCATTGAAAGAAAGGTGAGTCAGAAATCTTAATAGGTAAATAATAAAGCACAGGCCCATCACAGTAGGAGGTGAAGGCCTCTAAGTTAGAACATCCAAAGGCAGAACTGGTATTTCAGTAGCTTTTCGGGTTCTGAGACAAACACCTTTTCCATCATTTTCTACCTAAGTAGCAATGTGAGAGATGGAAACTGAGGCTCCTGGATGCAGGAAGCAGATGCTGTCTCTCCCCCCCCCCCCCGAGCAAGGTGTCTGATTCTGTTGTTCACCAACCTCTTGGTCTCCGTGAGTACAAAAGTTTCATGCACTGTTGGTTTCCTTCTCTTTCTGTTCCATTGGCAGAACCCATGAGAGCTCCTAAAGGCCTTGCCTTTGCCGAGATCCAGTCCAGGCAGCTTACACTACAGTGGGAGCCTGTGGGCTACAACCTGACGCGCTGCCACACGTACACCGTCGCTCTCTGTTATCGCTATACGGTGGGCACTGGTCACAACCAGACCTTTCAGGAGTGTGTGAAGATTGAGCATAACATCAACCAGTACACTGTCAAGAACCTGCAGCCTTTTAGAAACGTCCATGTCAAACTCATTCTCTCCAACCCAGAGGGCAGGAAAGAAGGCAAAGAGATGGTGTTTCAGACCGATGAAGATGGTGAGTTCATGGGTCTTTTACAACATGGGGGATGAGATGCAGAGAAATGGGAATGGAGATCAGTTTGTCCTCTGCTATCAAGAAACTGGTATCTTTCAGGGAGCTGAAGTCGTTACCAATTAAAAACTCATACAGTCAAAACTTGCATAACGAGCAAGTTTTTCGCTAAGCAGTCTGACTCGTATAATAAATTTTTCGCTATGCTAGTCAGACTTTTCCCTATGGGAAAACTCGCATAACGAGTGTTTCTATGGGGAAAACTCGCATAGCGAATTTTTTTCGCTATGTAAGTTTTCCCCCTTGAAACGCTCGTTAGGCGAGTTTTTCCATAGGGAAAAGTCCGACTCGCATAGCGAACAATTCGTTATGTGAGTCTGACTCACATAGCAAAAAACTCGCATAGCGAGCAGCCTCGCAGAACAAATTAAATTCGTTATGCGAGGTATGACTGTATAAACTAAAGTTACATACTACTAGATAGATGGAGATTCTTCTTCTTTTGATCAAACTTTGGACGGCCAAAATGAAGCCACTTTCTTGGCTTTGTCATTGGGCAAAATTAAATCTTTATCTGTATACGTTTCTGGTAGTAATCGGAACACCAGTAAATGAGCTGGATTCATTTGGAGATAATTTGAGGCAAATAATTGACAAAGATGTAATCAGGAGTGCAGTTGGTGGAATCTTCCAATGTCATCTCCTTTAAGCTTAGGAAAGGAAGATTAGGAAAGGAAGCTTAGAATTCCTGGAACATCCCTGAACGCATCAGATGGATTAATAGGAATACCAGCGGTGGCTAATCAGACCATTGCGTTGGTGAACAAGATGTAGGAGTGTTATCTTTCATGCGCTCTTCCCCTCCACCACCAACAGCAGTTTTCAGCTCATATTGAGAAGTAAAATTTCATAGTCTGCAGGGCCCCCCATACCATTCGGCAGTGATGCAGCTGACCTCCTAGATCAGGGGTGTCCAAACTTTTGGGGCCATGGGCTGATCATGTGGTTCAGGAAGCCGGTCACTAAGGCCCTGGGGCCAGGTGCAGCCCCCGACGCCAATTTACCCAGCCCGCGAAGCCCTTGTCGCTCCTAGAGGCAGAAGTAAAACCCGCCCATATGGGCGCATTTTACTTCCGCTTCCAGGAGCGACGAGGGCTTTGCGGGCCGGGTGAATTGGCATTGGGGGCTGCACCCAGGCCTTAGTTTGGGCACCACTGTCCTAGATGGCACCTGCTGGAGGACAGAGAACAGTGGTTTGAAACTAGAGGCCGGTAGGGCTCCCATAGTGCTCAAGTAAGATTTGGTTTGTAAGAATTGGTAAGAATTTAGCTTGGTTCATTTCTGACATGAGATTTCCAATGAAATATTGAAAATAAATCTGGGAGAAAGAACTTGGAGATGTAAAGTGTTTAAATGTGAGAAGAAGTGCCATTGGGAACCTCATGCAGGCATAGAGCATTGTATCCTTTGTGCTAGAAGTCTTGCTATGAATCCTTGACCATAGCATGCCTTTTCCCTACATGCTGATGGGAATGTGATGGAGTAGCCATGACTAAATGACGAAGTACTGATTGCATTTCAGCTGCGCGCCTGGTTTCACCATCTCATCAATTAGCTATGACTGTTTCTATGATTTCATTCCCCGTGTGGTAAAAAGCAATAGAAGAAGACCAGGTACTCACATTGATGGAAACCAAAAAGATAACAACTAGGAACAGGGCTTTTCAGCTGTGGCTCCATGATTATGGAATTACCATATTTGCCGGCGTATAAGACACATCGGAGTATAAGATGCACCCAGTTATTACCAAAATAGCCCATTATAGGTCACTATATACAGTACAAGATGCATTTCCATTTCCCCAGTGTATTTTAAAGGGGAGGGAGTGGGACTAATACACCTGCAAATACAGTAACTTTCATAGGTGCTACGCATGGCTCCCTTCCTCCAGGCCTTTTAAAACCTCCTAAAAACTGGACTATTCAGAGAGGCTTACAGAGAATTACTCCACCAATAAAACCAAGGCTTTTGATATTTTTTAAAAATTTTCTTTTAACCCGGTGTAAGCCACTACTGTTTAAGGCTGTTGTTTAGTTTTATTAGGCTGTTTAATATTTACTACTTTGCTAGCATTAGTTATATTATTTGATTTGTTGTTTTGTGCTTTTGAGCTTTTAAACTGCCCAGAGTGTAATATTTACCAGATGGGTGATGTATTTTAAAAAATAGGATACGAATTCTTACTTGGCTCCCCCTCACAAATAAGAATTAGGACAGGGATTCTCAGCCTGCGGCCTGTGGGCTGGAAGTGGCCCACAGCGCCATTTCATGTGCCCCCACCACCACCTCCACCACACCAGGAATGTGCCATGTGGTGGAGGAAGGGCAAAATGACCATCCGGCCCCTGAAGCTGTTTGCGGGTTGAAAACTCCTGGATTAGGGACGGAAACATTTTCCTTCCTGAAACGCTCAATTTTTCCCTCCCTTTCACAAGGTTGATATTTTAGGCATAATGTTTTTGCCCATTATTTAAACAAAATGTCACAATTTGTGTAATCGCACGACTTGCCTGCAACTTGGCTAACTGCTAGTTTACCTGATAAGATAAAGCACTGGATGGGTTGTTGGTGGCTTTCTTTCTTAAAAGCCATCCAGCCCCGATTGTGTGTCTGTTGTGTTTCCCAAAGGAAAGGGCATTAGAAACCTTTTTTTCAAGATGCTTAAAGACTTTGATGGTGGGGGGGGGAACAGCTCTTTACCTCATTCTCAGTTAAACATGGGGAATCTTGGGAAGGGGCTTGCAGTGGCTCATGTAAATGATTCTATAAAGGAGGCTCTTCGGCTTTGAAGCAGAGATGAGCACTGAGCCCTAGAGTCGGATGCGACTGACTTTCGAGCAAGGGAATCCTAAAGTCAGCCTCCTTTCCATCTCCAGCACTTGGCCATTTCCCATCTCTTTGTATGCTAACTCTGGCAAAGGGTGCTTTACTCACACTGTGTATTCCTGCAAAGCACCACATCTTTAATAAGTCCACACCGGAGAGGTGTAACCAATTGACTTGGATTAGGGGCAGGCGCTTGAGATTTCCTTTAGATTGTTTTAATAAGACCTTGCTCACACTTACATATTTTTTCCCCATGAATTCAACATGCATTCGGGGAATATGTTCATTTTAAAGAGAGTTCACTGATAAGAAACTACAAAAATAGGAGTTCCTACTGTGGTGCAGGACAGTAAATCAGACTTGTTGCTATAGTTACCATCCTGAATTACTTATATATGCACAAGTCCACCCAGTTATGATTCTTTTTTTCCCTTTTGTCTCGCTCCTCTTTCCTTGCCATATCTTAGGGTTGTTTATATCATGCTGAGCAACTGAAATGCCTGAAGGCAAGCATGGGATGCAATGATTGTTATAGGGTTTAGATGGGGGTGGCGGGGGGGGGGAGAAGAGGTTATGGGGAACCAGGCTTATTGCAGAACTATGAGAGAGAATAAGAAGTAGAAATTTGTTGCAGAATAGACTACACTTTACTTGGTTTTTGGGTGTGGTGGGGGTGTAAGAAAAAGACTCAGGAAGGGAGGCAGAGAGATAGAGAGAGAGAAAGATAAATACATAAATAGATCACAGTTGGGGTTTGTCACAATCCAGCCGGCCCCCTCACTTCTGGTAAACCCCTGGAAACCAAAATCAAAACAACCGAGGCGGGCTGGACGGCTAATTAGAACAGAGATACCACTCTCAACTGCTTATCAGCTCTTAAGGGGTTTTAATTGGGTAGCGTGTTCAAAGATTTCTGTGTGTGAAAGGCAGCTCTTACCCTTTTTAGTCCAATGAAGACACGTTGTTCAGAAAAATGATGAAGATTTATTGATCAGGTTCATAAAGCATAAAAGTCAGTAGCATAGGTCAGTCCAATAAAGTCCACAGGCAAATCTAGGTAACCATTTTTAAGGAGCAAAAATGCATAGCTCCTAGGCTAAAGAATGCTAGCCCATAGAGAACCAGAAACAAAAGCTCTCTAATCAAAAACAGGTCTTAATCCATGAAGAATCAGAGACGAACTCTCTCTTCTCTCCAAAATGGAGAATTTCCAGTCAGGTGGGACAGCTTAGCCAATCACATAACAAAGAGAAAACTTTCTCAAAACAACAGTACATTGTTTATACACGTGCACACAGGATGCACTGGGGCTAGTCATAACATTGCTCTGCTAGCTTACAAAAGATAAGAAATACTGAAAAACATGGTTGAAAAACATGCTGTTACACAGCCTTGAGGCTCAGAGAGAGAAAAATGGATTTTTCTGAGGCCTATTTGGAAATTGGCAATTTCAAGCCTTAGGAAATAGGTTCATTTCCTGACACGCCCTCCTTTCTGGAAAGGCAAACCGGGGGTTTGACTTTACCAAAAGGCATTATTTACTAATGTGAGCAAAGCAATTGAGCAAACAAGCTATCCCTTATATATGTAGGATATCAAGCGTTAAAGCTTCTTCCAGTTTTAGTTACTGGAGGTACACGTTACATAAGTTACATTCTGCATTGCAAGCAAACTCAGGTATAAAACCTTGCTGGAACAAAAGACTTGGGCATTTTCAGGTACCAAAGGTTTTCCCTTTCCAAAACACATTTTGCCCAAACAGAACAACCTTTAAATCAGAAAACAGGTCAGTAACACCACACATGTCACAGAGGCCACTTGTACGAGCCTCTGGAAAAATAAACAGATGATTAGCAAGAAACAATAACATTTCCCCCTTCTTCGTCTTCTTCGATGTTGCACCTGCAAACAATTAAACAGGCAGTTGAACAAAGTCCACTCAGAGTTCCGTTATCAGCTCTTCTTTCAGATGACAGGAACATGTGCATCTCCTAGTAAAACAAACTCAAGAAACAACCTTTAAGGTATTTATCAGAACACAGTCCAAAGGAATTAATCAAACAACCCCGCACTCTCATCCCTGTGAGGTTTGGGAACTAAACAGGCAACAGAATTGATGGCTTGACTAGCTTCTCAACTCAAGAGCGCGCAGAATTCCATTCACTCTCCTCAGTACGTCGGGATTCTGGATCTGGATCTGGCCTCTGCTATTGCTGACACCGCTAGTTGGGCTTCCCACAGCCATCTTTACTTATTACCCCCACACTTCAGCTCTTGGCTTTCGGAGGGTAGTAAAACTCAGGGAAACACTGCATCCGGCAATTATTTCCCACTTCCCACTAGCTGACTAAAACAGCGTAGTGTAACAGCCTGTAGATAACACTTTTCAGAGTGGTGGATCTGGCCCACCCACTCTAGCAAACTTTTCTTCCTTGGACACGTGGAGGAGTCCGTTGGAGCTCTTCCACCTTTACGCTGGTATCTCAAACACAATGAGGCAATCTGCAAACTCTCCAGGTCTTCAAAGACCAAACAGCACATGTAATCAGCAACTAGGAACTTCAATGCAGGAAAATAAATCTTATCTGAAGGGTTCCACTCCTTCCTGGCTTTGGGGAAAAAATACTTCAAGGAACTGCTTCTGAGTGAAAAAAGGCACTCTGTGGAGTTTTGACTCCAATTCAACACAAAAGAGTCTTATTTAGGGCTTGGGGCTTGCTGGGCGTCTGGGGAAGTCTCAGAAGTCATCTGGACAAGCTTCACCCACCCTGGGCCCTTCCTTTTGGCTAAACATCATCTGGGCACCTTCTCCAAGATCCCATCTGGAATGGAGTCTGTCTTGGGGTGCTAACTGTGGTGAGGGGGGTACATTCATCAGCCACTGGCTTACCTTCCATCTTGTAGGCTTGGAAGACGTCTTGGACTTGCCAGCACTGGAAACGGCCCTTGGCCCACGGCCCTCAGGTCTGCGAGTTTGAGAATCCGACTCAAAACAGCAATCGGAGAAGCAAACAGCTGCAATCTCGCTGTCCTTCAGCACTTTTAACTCAGGAAAACAAAACAGTTTCAGTTTCAGCCGGCCTGGAGACACACACAGGCTTTCAGCCAAACAAACAAAGGCTTCTTCTTCTTGCCGGGCAGAGACTTAGAGCATGCACACACACAAAAAAAAACTTATCCAGGACTCGTAGATCCCACCGCTGCCACCATGTCACAATCCAGCCGGCCCCCTCACTTCTGGTAAACCCCTGGAAACCAAAATCAAAACAACCGAGGCGGGCTGGACGGCTAATTAGAACAGAGATACCACTCTCAACTGCTTATCAGCTCTTAAGGGGTTTTAATTGGGTAGCGTGTTCAAAGATTTCTGTGTGTGAAAGGCAGCTCTTACCCTTTTTAGTCCAATGAAGACACGTTGTTCAGAAAAATGATGAAGATTTATTGATCAGGTTCATAAAGCATAAAAGTCAGTAGCATAGGTCAGTCCAATAAAGTCCACAGGCAAATCTGGGTAACCATTTTTAAGGAGCAAAAATGCATAGCTCCTAGGCTAAAGAATGCTAGCCCATAGAGAACCAGAAACAAAAGCTCTCTAATCAAAAACAGGTCTTAATCCATGAAGAATCAGAGACGAACTCTCTCTTCTCTCCAAAATGGAGAATTTCCAGTCAGGTGGGACAGCTTAGCCAATCACATAACAAAGAGAAAACTTTCTCAAAACAACAGTACATTGTTTATACACGTGCACACAGGATGCACTGGGGCTAGTCATAACATTGCTCTGCTAGCTTACAAAAGATAAGAAATACTGAAAAACATGGTTGAAAAACATGCTGTTACACAGCCTTGAGGCTCAGAGAGAGAAAAATGGATTTTTCTGAGGCCTATTTGGAAATTGGCAATTTCAAGCCTTAGGAAATAGGTTCATTTCCTGACAGGGTTCCTCTGGTAGAGAAAGAAATTCCACCCAAGTAGAAAATCAGTAGAGGAAAAACCAGGTGAAGCTGAACTATTAGAATCTACTGAGTTAATATTATTTACTTATAAAGAGTATGTCTTGGAAGAATATTGGGAAATTGCAGCATCACCACCACCACCACCTGTACCTTTAATGGTTTCTGCTGCACACGTAGATCAGCTCCCATAACATAAATGTTAGACAGGAGGGAGGTCTTCAGCCTTTCCACCTCCTCAGCTTTCCTGTTTTTTTTCAGAATTTAATGTTTGCTGAACTCGCTGACTGGAAGGTCGGCGTTTGATTCCCGGATACTGCATGACAGAGTGAGCTCCCGTCTCTGTCCCAGCTCCTGCCAACCTAGCAGTTCGAAAGCAAGAAAATGCAAGTAGATAAATAGGGACCACTTCAGTAGGAAGGTAAATGGCGTTCCGTGCCTACCTCATGTCTACGGAAACGTCTGCAGACGCAGAAAGCTCTGGCTCTTTAGCTATAAACAGAAATGAGCACTGAACCGTAGAGTCAGATATGACTGGCTTTTGCACAAGGGTGACCTTCACCACAATGCTGTAATCGGTTCCCTTGAACTTGTTCCTGACTTGGGCTCGTGAGAGCCAAAAGCAGGTCCTAAGAAGGGACCTTGTGGGTGAGGCAAAGCATATTTTACCTGCAGTAGTGCACAGTTAGATCCATTTGACACGACTGTCTCATGTGGCCTCCTGGGATGATCAGATCTTGGGTGGTTTACTTGGGATTCTGTGATAATGAGCTAGAGGCATTCCCATTCATTGCAAGGGAATGCTAAGCACCTCGCCACAATCAACATTTCAGGATGCTTTAGGGCTCGTTGTTGTTGTTGTTCAGCCACACAGTCGACTCTGACCCTTCATGACCCCATGGACCACCACTGCACGCCAGGCACCCCCTACCCTCCACCCTCCTCAACACGTCCAGCTTTGTGCCCATTGCATCCACAATGCCATCCAGTCATCTCATTCTCTGCCACCCCCTTCTTCTTCTGCCCTCCACCTTTCCCAGTTTCAAGGCTTTCTCAAGTGAGTCCTCTCTTCTCATTTGATGTCCAAAGTACTTTAGCTTCATCTTCAATATTTGCCCTTCCAACGAGCAGTTGGGGTTGATTTTTTTAAAAGATCAACCTACTTGTTCTCCTCGCTGTTCAGGGGACTCTCAAAACTCTCCTCCAGCACCACATCTCAAAGGTGTCTATTCTTCTGCGCTCAGCTTTCCTTATGGTCCAGCTCTCACAACCATACACTAATCCTTTTAACTATGTTCCCCTGCAAGAGAGAATAAGCATGTAGGTGGTAGGAAACAATCACAAGCAAGTGCTCAAGAGAGTTGGCCAAAGCAAAGAGATACAGAATGTTTAAGAATGTACAAGTATATGTTCGTTGTGGGGTGCAAAAGTTTTCCTCAAACTTCCTGACGTTATTCGGTTTTAACACTGTGCACACGTTAACCGGGTTATTCCTGTACCAGCATTAATCACAGGGGAATTTATTGGTTTTTCATCCACAGACTTATCATAAGACTTTACAGCTCTAGGTTACATTGTAATTAATCTCCCCATTTCTGTTTAAGCTTTAAGTATTAGCAATTAACCTAGAGGAGCTTGTTATTGCTCCGGACTCAGTTGTCTAGTGGATATTAGTGGGATTAATTTCAGTGTCATCCAATCCTTATGTTAATTATTCCACCTCCATAGAGAGATCCTTTGCTATATAGTGCCCTGTTCTTTTGTAGATGGCCATAGAATCATTGGGAGGTTGTTGCTAAATAGGGTTGTTAGGACAGCAACTTTCTTCTCCCTAAAAGCCTAAGGCCAAAACCACAGGTGAAGTTAAGGAGAATAAGTACTCATTATGTCCTCTTGTAAAATTACAGAGGGTGCGGAGTTGTGACGTCCTGGAACTGGCGCCTTGTGTAACAAATGCAAAACATTAGGTGTGTGCTGTACTGTATGTGCATTTGAGATTGAGGCAAAGTAAAGGTAAAGGTTTCCCTTGCTCGAAAGCCAGTCGTATCCGACTCTAGGGGTCAGTGCTCATCTCTGTTTCTAAGCCGAAGAGCCGGCGCTGTCTGCTTCTGCAGAGGTTTCCATGGTCATGTGGCAGGCATGACTAGACACCGGAGTGCATGGAACGCTGTTACCTTCCCACCGAAGTGGTCCCTATTTATCTACTTGCAATTTCTTGCTTTCGAACTGCTAGGTTGGCAGGAGCTGGGACAGAGACGGGAGCTCATTCCGTCCTGCAGTAGTCGGGGATTGAACTGCTGACCTTCCGCTTCCCAGTCAGCATCTTAGTGACTTGAGCCACTGCAGTCCCTTTGAGATTGAGGCAAAGATGCACATTTTTCTGTGCTACCTCCTGGGCAAATAATAGATGTGTAGAGCACATGCAGACACTTGCGCACCCAGGCAATACAAGTGCAGAGACGCCTGCCGTTCTCTAAGACCGCTGCACCCAGAGACCCATCCCAGTCCTGTTTCCAAGCAGGGCCAGCCCCACCCTTGGTCAAACCTAGATGTAGGGTAGGAAAGAGTAACTCGCTTAAAGAGTAACTCACTTAAAGAGCAGGATTTTCTCTGAATGTTCGTTTCGCTTAACAATAAAACCAACCAAAATCTCACTTAACAAATAAATCGGGGTTCGCAATCCCCCCCCACACACAATTGGTCACTTTCAATGGTGTTTCGCTTAAAGAGCAAACTCGCTTAAAGAGCAATCCTGTGGAACGCATTATGCTCTTTAAGCGAGGTACCACTATACTTCTGTTTTTGTTGCCGTAGACGGGAAGGGGATGCATGCAGTATTTTCTATTTCAGGAGTGAAAATAAGTGGTTCTGGATACTATATAGTTTGTAGTATGTGAGGGCATTTGCTAGTCCACCCTCCCGGACCATAACTTTCTAGAAGAATTGTTGGAGGGGGACAACAGGAGTAACATTCCTGTCTCTCAAAATTCAGTATGTTTTTACTTCAAGATATTGCCAACTACATCTGAAGAGAAGCATCTCAGCCTTCAGGAGACCCAGGGAAGACAGAAAAGCTGAGAAATGCTAAAAGCTCTTATAGGAAGTGGAGGTTTCGAGTGGGGTTATTCTCACCAGTCGCCTTGCATGTACTCTAAACAGCAGGGACTGCTTAAGAACAAATACAGTTGTACCTCGCTTAAAGAGCATAATGCGTTCCACAGGATTGCTCTTTAAGCGAGTTTGCTCTTTAAGCGAAACACCATTGTAAATGACCAATTGAGGGGGGGGATGCGAACCCCGATTTATTTGTTAAGTGAGTTTTTGGTTGGTTTTATTTGTTAAGCGAAGCGAACATTCAGAGAAAATTCTGCTCTTTAAGTAGGTTACTCTTTAAGCGAAGCTCTCTTTGTGCAAGGTTTGACTGTACTTTGACATAATTCAATTCTGCTCTCCAGAAATGCATGTTGTTGCCAGGGGAAAATCAGCTGCCCGGAGGGATCACCTTCCTTGCAGTCCAAAGGTTGGATCTGGCCAATTTCTGCCTCCAGGTCTGCATCCATAACCTACTTTTTTCAGCCTGTAATTTTGCCTGCTGTTCTTAACCATGCTATAATTGCTCCAGGTGTCTTCTTGTTTCCTGATACAGTCATTCCAGCTGTGCCTTTTGCTGCATTGCAAGCACTCCAGCTGTTTTTCTGATGAACCAACATTCTCCTTTTCCTTGGAGTTGGGCATAATGTCTAATAGTGTGCTGCTTGTGCTTCTCCAGGGATCAGTGCATCTTTGCCTGAGCAGGGTGATACTGTAAATTGTGCATGTCTGTTTCAATTATCTGCCTATCCAATTTATTTAATGTGGTGATCTGAATCTGCCCAGGACTGCTTTATGAAGCTCCATTTCTGATATAGATATATAGCTATTGTCCTGGAGTGTTTATTAGATATCCATGTTTCTTTGTCCTTATTAGATAACCATGTTTCTTTGCATTTGTTAAATCATCTCCATTTTAGAAGCAGTTAAAAGGGGCGTGTGTGTGTTTGTTCATCTAATTTTCTTTTTTGCATTTTGTATTTTTGGGACTGGTAATAATAATTTTGTGTCAGAAATTATTCTGGGTTGAAAGGATTTTTGCGGAAGAAACTCTGCTCAGGGAATGCCCAAACGAGGCTCCTTTCTTGTCCCCAAGAACTGAGACAGAGACAGGCGACCAATCCATCATGCAGTCGTGAACTGCTGACTTGCCAGCCTTCCAGCTAACAAGGCAAGCTTCTTACCCACTGGGCCACCTCAGTGGGACTGGTAACGGGTAGATTTGTTAACGTTGGATCTTCAGATTGTGTGATTATGCTGGATTGTAGCTCCAATAACCAAGCTAGACCCATCCTACTTGCTTTCATTCTCTCTTTCATCTGTATAATTCAGGGGTCCTTATAGCTTTTCCTATTTGTCGGCACATTGTTCCCACACAGTTTCAGCAAACTACGGTATGTCTCCATAATTCTGCCACAAGTTGACCTACTCTGTTCTCTAGCATTTCAAGGAATTTGTACCTCAGAATAGGAGTGCCAGTTATCTGCGGGAAAGTCTCAGGTAGTTACAACTCATTGGGGGCATATTATACTATACAGATGACTCAAAATATTGCAGAAGGGGCTCCTTTGGCTGCAGAATATGCCCCCCCCCCGGCTGGCTTTCTATCACTTCTCCCGCAAACACTTGGCATTGCATTCAGTGGTCTGTCCTGTCTTTCTGTTTTGCTTCCCCCTGCCTTAGAGGACTTCCTGCTCCATCTGTAAACCCAGGCCTTTCCCCAAGAATATGACTATTTCCACCTGGGCACAATCCCGGTGGCTCTCTTACATTTCTCGGATGTAAGGAGGAAATGATAGCTCCACTGGGGGTGGGAATGGTCTTGAAATTGTGGTTTTGGTCATCAGGCAAACGGAGGAAACAGCCTTAAGTTCCAAATACTCAAAGGAAGAAGCAGTAGCCTCTTTCTGAAACCCCTAGTTTTAAAGGACTTCCTTGTTGTTGTTGTTCAGTCACACGGTCGATTGCAACCCTTTGCGATGTCCCCATGGACCCTTTGCCTGCCAGGCACCCCTGTTGTCCTCCACCCTCCTCCTCATCCCGCCCAGCTTTGTGCCCATTGCATCCACAATACCCTCTGGCCCTCTCATTCTCTGCCACCCCCTTCTTCTTTTTCCCTCCACCTTTTCCCAGCAAGGTCAAGTCAGTACCCTGTGCCTCCCTCAGTTCACTTGCTGCCTTAGGGTCAATGGAGTCCAGTTTGCTTACAAACATAATGTTAGGTGGTAGAGGAGGCATCATCCTATCCTTCGCCTCTACGAGCAAAATATCTGAGGGTGCCCATTCATCAATTGCTTCCTTCTCTGGAAGGCACCATAACTTCTCCCCATCTCAGAAATTTCCATTACAGACTGGCAGGCGCCATTTCAACCCTGACACGTTCCTTTCCCAGTCAGCAAAGCCCATGAAATGCCATTGATTGGGAAGCAAGCAAATGCTGCTTCCTAACACCGGAGCTGGATCCATGGTACTTCGGGTGTCACGCTGCAATGCAGAAGGAGGGAAGGCCAATGCATTATATTATCAGGACAATTTTCATGGCTGATTACCAGGACGATTGCTAATATTCAGAATCCGATATGGCGGAAGAAGAAGAAGAAGAAGATACAGAAAAACCATCCAGACTAGCAGCTGAATCTTACTTCATTGTTGGTGACTAGTTTCAGCCACACCTGATGGCAACAGAGTTAGGCAAAGCAAGGATTCAGATAGCTTTGGCTATCAGGTGGCCTCTTCCCCATCCGTGGCCTCCAGCATCCGCTGCCTCCAGGTCTCTGCCTGCCATCAGGTCAAGGTTACCTTGGAAGCTATTTCTGCATGTGATCTAGAACCCTGAAAATACAAAGTCTAGATCTTGCAGAGAACGCACCTAGTTTTCCATCCTGATGCCTGCAGGTGTTCTAGACCACATCTTCCATCCTCCCAAGAGCATGGAACTAGAATGACCAGGAAGGGCAGGTATAGTTTGCATTGCTCCATTTTCTGGTTATGCAGCCTTTGGGGCAGTTGGGTGGGTGTAGAGGTGCCTACAGTTGTACACGCAGTGAGTTTTGAGACTACTGTACTCAGTAATGCTTGTGATATTTCTCCAGTTGTGCAATTATGAAATGATATAAATGACATGTGCACCTTTCTAGAGCTGTGTCGAGTTTGGCAAGAAAACCAAGTGACAAGACTGTCTTTTGATATCTTTCCTATGTCCCCCCCTCCCCCCTCCCGACTCAAGTCCCTGGAGGCATTGCTTCAGAGTCCCTCACGTTCACCCCACTGGAGGACATGGTCTTTCTGAAGTGGGAAGAACCAGTGGAGCCCAATGGCCTGATCACTCAGTACGAGGTAGGTTACAACACCTTTTGTGCAATAGGCGGGGGGGGGGGCAACTTCTTTCCTAAGTGGAGAGAAGCCTGGCCTACATTATGTATTTATTGATAAATATTTTGTCTTTTTAAATAAACTCAAAACAGTTACACAAAATATGGGAAAAGTGAGAATAATACTCAGACAAGGTAAGAAAAAGCCTCAGCTTCACAAAATTCATGCTAGCAGGAGATAAGCAAAGACAAGGGGCAGCAGCAGGAGGCAATCACACACATCTGGAGCTGCTACGGTTTTCTACCTTGTCTGTGATTAAGGTAGACATAAATTATTCAAATCTGTGCCCTCTCCATTTCTGACCATGATGCATTTTCTGCTGTGGAGTGATGCCAAACTGGCCAGCCTCGTCAGGATTAGGATAGGCTCACCTGAGAGTTCGTTTTATGAAGCTATGGTTACTCCATAGAAGTTCCTTCCACTTGCCGTTCAGTTAGGAAAGGACTCAGAGAAGCAGCATGACATGCTGTTTGGGTGACAAACACGTTAGCCATAGTAAATCAATCAGCCACAGTAAATCATGCAAATCTTATACAGACCCTGGTGAGATTCTGGTCACCAGAAGAGGTCCCCTGGAAGGCCACAAACAACCTCTGTAGAGGATGTTATAAATTATAAATAGCAAGCTAATAAATGTTTTTTGCCAATAACCATGGCCAAATAAGTTACATTATGAGCAAACACTGATTTTTTTTACCAGAAGGAATTCAGTGTGGAAATGCCTGCTGATGCGCATATCAAATAGGATTGTACCTGGTACAATACAATAAAACAGTTACTTTAGAATAGTCTTAGAATTAGTTTTGTTTAAAAGTAACTTTGCAAATGTTGCTGTTATGTATATGTTGGGCTACAGGCTATCTAAAAATTGCAGAAGAAGAAATAAGGGACTGGGGTGGCGGCTTAGTGGTTAAGAAGTTTGCCTTGTTAGCTGGAAGGCTGGCAAGTCGGCAGTTCGAGGCCAGGTACTGCATGACAGATTGATCATCCGTCTCTGTCCCAGCTCTTGGGGACATGAAAGGAGCCTCATTTGGGCATTCCCTGAGTGGAGTTTCTCCCCCCGCAAAAATCCTTTCAACAATAATTTCTGACACTAAATTATATCGAGGAGGAAATGGATAACAGGCTTGAGAAGTTCCTCAGGCTAAAGAAACCTCGGATAGACCTCCCTGGTGACAAATCGCAGGCCTGCCAGCCGAGGAGGGCCTTCTTTCTCCTCGGACTGCCACATAGAAGTGGTTGATGGGATGCGCTGTTTGCCCTCCAAGACATTGAATGGGCAGCTTTTCACGGTTTCCCCCCAAGCAGAGAGAAAAGGGGACGTTGTTGGATGTAGCTCCTTGCACAGATGTGTTTGTGTATTTGGTTTCTGCCACATCTTTCCTCCCAAAGGCAGCCAGGCAGAACCCTCTCTTCTCTCATTTTCCTTTTCATTCTGTGGTTCTGCCTTCTCTAGCAGCAATGGGAGTTATTAGAGCGCAGAAACAGAGTGAAAAAGCAGATTTTTATCTCTGCGGCAAGCTCAAGCCTCAAGCCGCTGGCAGGCTGTCTGTTGAAGAATTGACACAGGCTCCATTGTAATTCCTGGGGCAATTCCTTGCAGTCTTGGAGATTAAGGGACAACTTTAGAGTTCATTCAGAATCCATTGTTTGGCCTGTAGTATTCAAACAGCTTTTCATCCCCTTATGGAATGTTCTCAGGCTGACTGGGGGGTGGGAGATAAATGAGTTCTTACTCAGGTGGGAAGTTAGAGGAAATAAGAGTCTCTGCAAATAGAAAACATCCCTTTCTAGAAGAAGGAGAAGAGGCTAGTTTTCTCCCTGACATGCTAGAGTTTTGGGTTCTTTTTAGTTTTCGTCTTTGTTTCCTCTGGATTTTTCTTCTTCTTCTTCCATGTCTAAGCCAGATGTGAATCTGCCAAAACGAAGGCACCTTCTGGGGAGTCCATTCTGCAGTTTCTTTTGCTAGGCAGAAAGATTAGCCAGCCATGCCAGGGTCCACCCGATTGGGCTCTTTCTCAAGATCAGTGGCTTCAAAGGAATGTCCTCTTGACCTGCAAAGCGATTCATCCGAGGCCCTTGTCGACGCTTGGGACAAGAAGGCGACGGCAGCCTTGGATGTAATCGCGCCACTACGGCCTCTCCGAGTCCGTGGGGATCGATCTGCCCCTTGGTTTTCTGAGGAGCTAAGGGAGCTTAAACAGGCTAAGAGACGCCGAGAGCGCCGCTGGGTGAAGACTCGGAGCGAGTCTGACCGAACACTGGTCAGAGCTGCTATTAAAGACTACCTAGTGGCGATGAGGGTGGTGAAGCGCCAATACTTCACCACCCTTATTGCCTCCGCAGATAACCGCCCAGCGACCTTGTTCCGGGTGACCAGGTCCCTCCTCGGTAGAGGGGGGCCGGGCCCTGGGTGGCAGGGATCAGCTGAGGATTTTGCTGATTATCTGACGGAGAAAATCGCTCAGATCCGCTCGAGCCTGAATCCCGGCGTGGAACGTACTGAGCTGGGGCTGACCATAGCACAGTCTAGCCATGTTACCTGGGATCGGTTCGATCCTGTTGGCCCTGAGGAAGTGGACAGGCTTCTTGCATCTGTTCGCGCCACGACCTGTGCACTGGACTCATGCCCTGCCTGGTTAATAAAAGCTTCCAGGTCTGTGGCAGGTGGCTGGGTCGAGGCGATCATCAATTCTTCTTTAAAGGAGGGGCATTTTCCTGCACCTTTTAAACACGCTTTGGTGCTCCCCCTCCTGAAAAAGCCGTCCCTCGACCCCACGATAATTTCCAACTACCGTCCAGTGTCCAACCTACCTTTTTTAGGTAAGGTTTTGGAAAAGGCTGTGGCGCAGCAGTTGCAGGAGGTCCTGGATGAAGCAGATTATCTGGACCCGTTTCAGTCAGAATTCAGGCCCGGATATGGTACCGAAACTGCACTAGTCGCTTTGGTGGATGATCTCTGGAGAGAGCGGGACGGAGGGGAACCGTCTGTCCTTGCTCTTCTCAATCTCTCAGCGGCTTTTGATACTGTCGATCATGGCATCCTTCTGGGTAGGCTCCAGGGTCTGGGGATCCAGGGCACAGTGTTGTCCTGGTTTGCCTCATTCCTGAGGGGCAGGACCCAGTCGGTATGCCTGGAGAAGGAGAAGTCCAGCCCTAGGCCCCTGCAATACGGGGTGCCTCAGGGTTCGGTACTTTCTCCTCTCCTGTTTAACATCTATATGAAGCCGCTGGGTGAGATCATCCGTTCCCACGGGGTAAGGTATCATCAATATGCAGATGATACCCAGTTATACATCTCCGCCCGTGGGGACCCAAGCGGTGCGGTGGAAGTCCTTTCCAGGTGTCTGAAGGCTGTTAAGGTCTGGATGGGGGACAACGGGCTACAGCTGAATCCCGGCAAGACTGAGTGGCTGTGGGTAAGGGGTCCCGTGTTAACAAAGGAGCTTCCACCTTTGGTTCTGGATGGGGCAGCCCTGCCCCAAACAGACCCGGTGCGTAATCTGGGGGTCCTCCTGGACTCACGGCTACTGTTCGAAGAGCAGGTGGCAGCCGTGGCCAGGAGGGCTTTTACACAACTTCGTGTAATACGCCAGTTACGCCCACTCCTGGACCGGGATGCTCTGCTTATGGTCACACATGCGTTGGTCACCTCCAGACTTGATTACTGCAATGCGCTCTACATGGGGCTGCCCCTGATGACCATCCGGAGAGTCCAGCTGGTTCAAAATGCGGCAGCCCGGGTAGTGGTGGGGTGTGGGTGTTATGCTCATGCCTCACCGCTGCTCCGGGAGCTGCATTGGCTGCCAGTATGTCTCCGGGTGCAATTCAAGGTGCTGGTTATTACCTTTAAAGCCCTATATGGTAGTGGGCCAGGATACCTAAGAGACCGCGTCACCCCAAGAACATCTGCCCGTCCCACCAGGGCGGATCAGAGAGGCTCCCTCGTTGTTCCTTCGGCGAGAATGGCGCATCTCGCCTGTACCAGGAGAAGAGCCTTCTCCGTGTCCGCCCTGGCCCTCTGGAACCTCCTGCCCACTGAACTGCGCCTTCAGACAGAGCTCCTGCCCTTCCGGAAGGGTTTGAAAACCTGGCTGGCTGGACAGGTTTGGGGACCTGGGAATACGAGTTCCCTTACCAGGTGGCTTATTTAAAGGACTGCCAACCTGGGTCTGGAAGTGGGACTGTGTACTGTTTTTAATTTTTGTGGTAATATTTTGATGACCTTTTAACTGATGTTTTATTGGAGTAAACTGTTTCTTATGCTTTTACTTTTATTTTTAGTGTTTTGTAAGCCGCTCAGAGTCGGGTTCTTCCGATTGGGGCGGGGTATCAAGTGTAATAAATAATAATAATAATAATAATAACCATTTAGGAGAACTTTGAATCCTTGCTTAGTTCTAATGTCGGATCTGAGGCGGTTCAACCTGAATTCTCTCTGTGTGTGATTCTGTGTATTTCGAGAAGTATATTTAATGGCACAATTTTTTAGTGAGTGCGTACAACTGCGTTGTTCTGGTTTTTAAAATTTGTAACTCTAAATCAGGGGTGCCCAAACTTTTTGGGCCGTGGGCTGATCATGTGGTTCAGGGAGCTGGTCACTAAGGCCCCGGGGCCGGGTGCGGCCACCAACGCCAATTCATCTGGCCTGCGGAGCCCTTGTCGCTTCTGGAAGCGGAAGTAAAATGCACCCATACAGGAGCGATGAGGGCTTCACGGGCTGGATGAATTGGCATCGGGGGCCACATCGGGCCCTAGTTTGGGCACCACTGCTCTAAATGAATGCGTAAAAATGTCTTTAAATAGCAACTTTTAAATATATTCTATGAAAAACGTCCAGCACATAGGAATCAGTTTTCTGTTGGTTGATATGCTGCTGGGCTTAAAGACAGAAAAAAATATGAAAACATCAGCTTAATCTGGCCCATTGCTTACCATCAGACCTGTAGAACTGCTGCCTTTTTGTTTTAGTAGCAGGAGTGTCGTGTTTGGATCCAGGAAGGATGGTATTGATGGACGTTTGGGCTGAGGGGGGGTCAAGGGCAAGAGCTAAACCAACTCCCCTGAGTCCCTGGTTAAAAAAGGGATGGTGGTGCAATTGTGGGATCTTGTTACATGTGGATGAAGTCCTTAGAAAGTACTTAGGAAGCTGGTCGTGATGATCTGCATATGACAAATTAGCGTGCTTTTCAGTTTGTAATTAGACAATGGGGAGAAGCCACTTTCTTGTAGCACGTAGGATCTGACCTTTTGCCAATCATGGTTCAAGACCTGGAGCCCAGGAATGTCTTTCCCACCCCTCGCTCCTTGCTCAGTAGACCTCCTGGAGACTCCATATGACACCAACTTCATGCCAGGCATGCCCGCCTTTGAGAACAGAACCACAAGGCATGTGGGGAAATAGCATTTCTAGAATTGGAACAAATACCAGGGCATGCCGTTTTTGGACTCCTAGTGTGAGTGCAAAATCAGCTACAATTAATTATTTAACCTTATTCCCTTTTCAAAGCAATGTATCCAATTAGAACCAGGCTGTAGCATAAGTAGAGCCATCTTGGAATTATGAAACCCTCTCTAGTTAAAAGTTGTTTACAGCTAGTGTACTGAAGAACACACCCAAGACATGTACATGACAAGCAGAGGGCGCATGGTGAGTGTGTGTCATTTGAACATGCTGGATGGGGTGTGGAGCCGAGATGGGAGTGTAGAACATCCACCACCCATCAGCACCATCTGGGCTGGAGACATACGTGTGAAGTTTATGGAAAGGAGTTTGCTTCCGTCTCTGCAGATACAAAATGTGTCAGGTGACCTTTGTCCTTCTCTCACTGATGTTGTCGTCCTAGATCAGCTACCAGAGCATTGAGTCCTCTGACCCTGCAGTCAATGTGCCTGGCCCAAGGCGCACTGTCTCCAAACTTCGCAATGAAACATACCACGTTTTTTCTAACCTGCACCCTGGAACAACTTACCTCTTCTCTGTACGGGCACAGACAGGGAAGGGCTTTGGGCAAACGGCTCTGACTGAAATCACCACAAACATTTCCGGTAAGTGTCTTTGCTGAGGAGGAAGATCGGGGGGGGGGGGGTCTGTGCCAAAGGCAGGTTACATCCATTGGAGTGGACCTAAATCCTTTGGGTTCTCTGCAATGATACACTTATGGTTTGTGTGGCTTGGTAGCTGGCAAGGCAGGGGTTCCTTCAGTTCCCGCCTTCAAAGTTTTGATGGGAGGGGGGGGGGCTGGTGGCTGTTTTCCTTTTGAGAAGTACACCAGCCTGTGATTATGGCTCAGTGGTGAGGCTCTGTACCACAGGTGCCCAAGGCGTGGTCAAGATGACAGGCAAGAAGCAAGCACAACAATGCAGCTTCACACACAACCATTAGCAACAGTAGATTATTCAGATTAGCTCTAAATGACTTGCTTGACTACACCCCTTCTCCCTTTGGCCCCCTGAATTTGGTGCATAAAAACCATGCCTGTAAATTTCACTCTTTGTCTGAAGAAGTGGACTCCATCCACGAAAGCTAACAATAAAAATAAAGCAGTTAGTCTTTAACAGTGTTTTTTATTTTATTTTTATTTTGTTTTGTTTATTTTGTTTTGTTTTCTCTCTCTCTCTCTCTCACTCACTCACACACACAACACACACACACACACACACACACACACACACACACACACACACACACACACACACACACACACACACACACACACACACACACACACACACACACACACACACACACACACACACACACACACATTTTATTGCTGGGGGAAATCTGTATTTAGTTCCTAGGCCACAGGCGGGCCTGTGAGTGCCTTTGTGTGCGCAGAACCCTTATCATCCCTGTGAAAACCGAACGCAGTCCTGGCGCTTTGAGCCTGCAAGCCCTTGCTCTGCTCCCCTCCTGCTAGCATTATGAAGCAGCCTTTTCTTCAGACAAAGGCACAGCATGTGGCGCATTGTGTTCTACTTCTCTACTGCTGTGTCTTACCTGTGCATGAACAGCAGGGAGAGAGGGTAGTTTTTTATCTTTGCCTCTTGGCCTCAGCTGCCTGGGGCCGTGGTGGTCAGGCCCACGGTGCAAAAAGGGTTAGCCACCCCCCTGGTCTAGAGTCTTACAAAGAACCAGGAGGTATCTTTGTATGTATTGGCTTAAAACAGTGACGTGTTCCTAGTCTGTGGTTTAGCTATACAGTACATCCTCCCTAGTTGACCTTGGAGTTCCCCTGGGCAGGAAAGTGGCCGCTTGCTGTGGGTGTTTCCGCTTCCTGCTTGCCTCAGACCCATGGCTTTCTTCATCAACATTGGCCCCTGGCTCCATCGCTCGACTCTAACTGTGGGGCCATCCCAGATCTGAGCACCTGCAGAATTTCTCCTTCAGAGCTCAGCCTTGACAATAGGTGGACTTTTACTGACTTTCACTGCCGCTAAATCCTGCAGTGGGTTTTTCATGTACTGCCGAGAATTAGTATGGTTTAAAACAAACAAATAAACCTTATACGTAATTCAATTTTGATGTGAATCATCCTGGATCAGGCTATGGTCCCATCCTCTGAAGCTAGAACCAAGTGGGGCGGCATAAAAATCGAACAATAACAACAACAGCAACAACAACAACAATAATAATAAGAATAAGAATAATAATAAGTTCTTAGGGGCTGCGGTGGCCCAGTGGTTAAGAATCCCACCTTTGTTAGCTGGAAGGTTGGCAAGTCAGTAGTTCAAGACCCAGGTACTGCAAAAACCCTTTCAACCCAGAATAATTTCTGACACGTAATGATGATGATGATGATGATGATGATAATAATAATAATAAATCAGACTTATCCTGTACATTTGATGGCTAATGCATGTACATTAGGATAGAAAACTGCCACAGCATGCATTGTGCAGGAAAGTTATCATGCACCCCGCAGGGCAAGTGGTAACTTGGTACAGTTGAAGTGGCAGAGGAGCCCCTGTAATGATTCCTTTCAATGTGTTTTTCCCTCAAAATGGGCTCTTGCTGCTTCAGACCCCCCCCCTCCCGTCCCCACTTCTAGCTACCCTGGAAATTCAAATGGAAAACAGTGTGCATTCCCTTTTACAGCCCTGCTGGGTAATTTACTTGCATCGCAGGCCCAAAGCTGCCTTGTTTACATTGCAGAGTCTCCTGCACAGGAAAACATTTCCTAACTCAGTGGAGCTGCTTGGATGGGATCTATTCGTGTCGGTGGTCTCGGAAAGAAAGCAGTCACCAGCCCTGAGTCTTGCTAGAAATGGTCCTGGGAAAATGATATTACTGTATTTACATGAGTGGAAAATGTTGTCTGAGGTAGAATAGATAAGGTGGCATCACCACATTAAGGAAGGTTTCTGTTTTTTTTTTAATTAGATGCACAGGACTTTCCGTACACATTTTTTTCATCATTAAATACTGTATGTCATTTCGCAAGTTGAGCCCTTTTCACTTGATGGAGGGGATGCCTCAGAAACAGGAAAAATCATGTTTTGTGTATTTTTGTTTGATAAGCAACGTGAGGGGGGGGGGGGACTGAGCAGAGCTGACACTAACTAAAGTAGCCCCATTCTCTAGCAATAGAAAGAAAGATCAGGTGTGGCCCTAATGCTTTTTATCAGTGCCTGTACTGTAAGCTTTACTCTCCTGGCAGTTCAAAAGCAAAAAATGGCAAGCAGATAAATAAGTACTACTTCAGTGGGAAGGTAAACAGCGTTCCATCCATGCCCTCCGGTGTCTAGTCATGCCTGCCACATGATCATGGAAATACATCTGCAAACACATGGGGGTGGTGGGATTGGATGGTGCAAGCACATAAACAAATATGATAAAGCGAATGGGCGGGGAAGGATCCCTGCTGTAGCTCAAAAACAAGGAGGAGGGGCCTAGCCACCTGCCAGCCACACCTTTCAATGCGAGCATTGAGGTGTCACGCGCCGGGCAGAGCCCTGTTAATCAACGTGGCCGAGGGGACCAGCCCCCTGCCTCTCCGCTGTGTCTGAAGCCCACTCTTTTCGCCGGGCAGACCAGGCGGAACACGTTGAGGGTCGAAGGCTGCCCTCGGGGCTCTCAGCGCCACCCCACCCCCTTGTAGCACAGTGTGGGAGAGCCCGTGGCCAGGGGGTTGGGGACCCCCAGCTAAGACATTTGGCCTCAGAAATGGAGAGGAGACACTCATGATGGGTTCTGCAAAGAAGACTATGTTGAAACTGTGTCTCTGCAAAGCTATTTTCTTCCGTCAGCCAACAATCTCTATCTTGGAGTTTAATCTAGAGGCATCTCTAGTGGCACAACAATTGGCCAGCTTTTGAATTTCCCCCCTTTCCCCCCCCTTTCCTCCTTATCCTTTGTATCTTTGGCCCTGATCAAGAATTCTGAGCTTGCTTGTTGCTTTTAATAAAGGGGATGCCCAAACTAGGGGCCGGGGGCCAGGTGCGGCCTCTGACGCCAATTCATCCAGCCCACAAAGCCCTCGTTGCTCCTGGAAGCAGAAGTAAAATGCGCCCATATAAATAAAACACATAAATAACAAACAACAAATATTTAAACAAATAAGAGTTATTAAATAAATATACCCACCCAGGTGACCACTGTAACTTTAAATTGCTCTAATATCTTTAAAATGTATAAAATGTCTATTTAACAGGCCTAGTAGCTCAGGTCAAAATTAAGATTATATAAGATATTTATAAATGAGAGTAATCAGGTAAAATGCTTGACGAAAAAGATACATTTTAGTTGTTTCCTAAAGGCAATTAAAGACCGAGCTGATCTTATTTCATACAGTAAACAATTTAATAACGTGGGGACTCTAGCAGATTCCCTCGGTAGCATTTCTCTTTTGAAATGATGCCTTTCATTGCTGTCTTTGGCTTCCATTCCAGCTCCCAGCTTTGACTATGGGGACATGCCTTCCCCACTGGGGGAATCTGAGACCACCATCACGGTTCTGCTGAGGCCGGCGCAGGGCAGAGGCGCCCCAGTCAGGTAACAGGAAAAGCCCTTCTTTGATGACACCGTAAATAGAATAACTGCTGTTTTCTTTTCCTGCACGATAGGGGTGGCCATTTTGTCCCAACAGTTTAAAAGGGTCAGCCATTTTGTTTCTTGAATGCCCTTGGAAGGGGTGGGAGCCACATGAAATGGCACCATGCGCCAGATCCGGCCAACAGGCTTTAGGTTGGGAACCCCTGTTCTAGAAGTTAGATTGGTTCCTTCCCTTTCACTTTTTGTCAACAGTTAAAGACCTGCCTCTTTACACAGGCTTTTAATAACCAAACCCTGAAGGTACTGTGCAGATCTTCTTTTTAAATGTTTTGTCCAAGTTTTTAAATGTCCCAATAGTATTTTAATATCCAGTGGTACCTCACTTAAAGAGCTTCATGCGTTCCACGGCATAATTATAAGCTGCCTCGCAGAAGAGTAGCGTGCCTTGGCGGGGCCCCGTATAAAAATTTGTTTGGGGGCCCTTAGGAAGGGTAAAGATTTGTTTTGCTTATGCACGTTGGGGGCCCCCATGGCCCGGGGGCCCCATATAATTGATACGGCAGATACGGCGGTAGCTACGCCTCTGCTGCCTCGGATCTCCTCTCTCGGTAAAAGATAGCATTGAAATGAAATAAATAAACAGAATAAAATTGCTCTGAACTACTGTAAGTTTAAGCTTGGAAAAGGTCTTAAATTTTGCCTTATTTACTGAACGTAAAACTGGGGAAATGAGAAATGGAGAAAGTCAAAACAAAACTGAACGGTCAGTTCCTCCTGACATCAAGGTGACTAGAGAGATGGGGCTGTGTCTTCTTAGACCTTCAGTGCTGTCACCTGGATCTATGCAGTCAGAAAAATTACCTGGATGATTCTGCCAAAAGCTGGGCCCCAGGACACATGCAGGTGGTTCTCTTCCTTTTGTTCTGAAGACTCAGAACTTTGTTGGAATTGCCTGATCTCACTTCTCTCTTTCCATCCTCTCCTCCCCGTATGTGTACCCAGCACATACCAAGTCATTGTGGAAGAAGACAGGCCCAAGAAGTCCAAGCGAGAGCTGGGTGGTCCAGAATGCTTTCCTGTGCCACTGACCTTTAACGATGCCACGTCCCATGGCTCAGTTCACTACTTTGGAGCTGAACTTCCACCCAGCAGCCTCCCAGAAGCCAAACCTTTTACTGTCGGAGACAACCAAACCTACAGGGGCTTCTGGAACCCACCTCTGGAACCCAAGAAGGCGTATCTTATCTATTTCCAGGCCGTGAGCCATCTCAGAGGGGTGAGTAGCTGACAGCCAGTTGGAACCAAGATGTGCTGCAATCGTGTCTCAAGAATGATTCGTCTTCTCATTGTCCGTCGTCTTGCTGAAATTTTTGAAATGGTCGCCATGTTAGTCTGTGTTTCACCCATTTCAAAGAGTAAGCAAAACCAAAAGACAAAAAAAGTTGCAATTTAAAGACAAACTGCTGCATTTTAATGTTCACTTTGGTGAATCAATTCCACCTTGTCAGGCATAAGAGTGGAAATTTAATACTGAGCATATTTGTTTACAAAGGTGTTTATGGCAGCAAGTGACAGAATGGAAATTTAATGGCCAGTGGCTCAAGTGGTTAAGATGCTGGGTGGGAGGCGGAAGGTCAGCACTTCAAAACCCGAGTACCGCATGACGGAATGAGTGCCTGTCTCTGTCTCGTGGCCCAAAAACTTTGGGCAGCCCTGCTAAAGCCCATTTAAACCAAACAACCAAAAGAAAAGACTTTTCTGAAACAATTGGTTCTCTAATGAAACCACTCTCTAATTTCAAAATGCATACAAAAAGTACACGTTCAAATAAATTGCGCTTAACTATGCATATACTGTACTCAGAAAAACATTGTACAAGAAAGGTACAAATAGCTATGAGTTTTGATGCATACAAAAATATACACAAAAATACATGCAATTTTGTGGTATTAAAAAGAAATGATAAACAATTATACAAAAAATGAAATTGAAGTGTGCATTAAATATAAGCGCTGAATGGGTTACTCTTTTCCCATCCTCTGGGCTGATGAGGCTCAGCTGTTGCGCTCCCTGTATTTTATTTTGTTTCTTAATATTTAGACATATTGGCCATTAGCCTCTTCATGCCCACATAATATTAAGCTACAATGGCTTAAATTTGCAGAGTGTTTATGCTGTGGAATGATGCAATCTTTTATGCTTCTTTTGCATGGCTAACTGTATGATTTACCAGTGGGAGTAATGCAGGAGTAGCTTTCTGCTTTGGTTAGCTATCTATCTGTCTGTCTGTCTGTCTATCTATCTATCTATCTATCTATCTATCTATCTATCTATCTATCTATCTATCTATCTATCTATCTATCTATCTGAAATGAGCAATACAAACACAAACTTACATGTATATAAAGTTTCCCATTTCTGGAGAAGAATAGAGCAAATAATGAGTCATGATAGATAAATAAGAACTTCATGTCTTTTGTTTCTTTCTCAGGAAACAAGGCTGAATTGCATCCGAATTGCTCGGAAAGGTAAATCTTCTCCTTTTTAATGTTTTTAGTTGTCTCACTGCAAACTAACCTTTCTGATCAATAAGCATATTGAACTGTGTGCAAGTCATGACTGCAGGATACGATGGCCTTTGTACTCTTTAATCTCTGCTGAGATACTTAACATGGGTCAGAGATCTCTGCAGAGTAAATGAAAGAAGTCTACCAGGAGGACCCTGTGCTCAGAGGACCCTGTGCTCAGTCTGAGAGGAAGGGAAGTGACCCTAGAGGAAGGAAGAGGGGCTCAAGGGAAGGGAGGGGGCAGAAGCTGACAAATGCCAAGAGCTTTAAGTAGCGCTTGGGAATACAAAGAAAAAACTGCTTAAACCTTAAAGAGATAAAGAATTAAATGCAGAGATTATGATTGAGAACAACACAGCAGACATATGTAGCAAGTTTAAATTGATAGCACTCCGGGAAGAGAAAGTGAAAGAGCTTGAAAAGCGAGTTAACACACATAAGATTCCAAGAGACTCTTCATCAGTGGAACATCAAAACCACTGTCAGGTTCTTGAAGAAGAGTCTAATGGACCACATGCAGAAGAAGACAAGCGAGAGATTCCTCAAGAGGAGAGGAGAGAGCCTGATGCTCAGAAAACTAGAAATGCAGAATCCACAGCCTACAAAAAGAAGGCGCTGACCTTAGTTGCATTAGGCAACTTCCTGCTCCGTGAGATTGAAAGGAAAATAGGCTAGAAAGATCCTTAGGACCACCGTCATGCATTCCATCTCCCTGGAGCAAAGAAATGTGTGTGTGGAGTTTGAAAGGTAAACATTTGGAAAAATAAGGAAATGAAGAGTTCTTTTTGAAATACAGTAATACCTTGCATAACGAGCATAATGTGTTCCACACAGTTGCTCGTTATGTGAGTTATTCGTTAAGCGAAACACATTTCCCATAGGGAAATGTATTTCGCTGATCTTTGCCTGTGGTGCATTTGTGAAGGTATGGGGAAGATCCCCATACTCTTCCCAAAGGCCCCGCAGGCACGGACGCATCAGCAGGGGTTTGGGAAGGGTACAGGGAAGATCCCTGTACCCTCTCCAAACACCATGCAGACGCGAGGCGAGTGTCAGCTGAGAGTTTGGGAAGGGTACGGAGATCTTCTCCGTACCCTCCCCAAACCCCGTCTGATGCGCGCGCACCCACACGGTGTTTGGAAAGGGTACGGGGAAGATCCCTGTACCCTCTCCAAGCACCGTGCAGACGTGTCCTGTGCAACTTCAAGGTGTTTTGGAATGCAGCGGGGAGCCCCTGTCTGCGTTCCAAAACACCCTGTAGCCGAGCGACCTGTCAGCTGGGCATTTTGGAATGCGGATGGGGGACTCCCCGCTGCGTTCCAAAACACCCAGTCAGCACACTCTAGTCTGCGGGGTGTTTTGGAACACCCCGCAAATGCAAAACTTCCCGTTAAGCGAGTTTTTGCTCGTTCAACGAAGCAGACCTTTTGGGGAAACGTCTGCTCGTTAAGCGAGTTACTTGCTATACGAGATGCTCACTATGTGAAGCATTGCTGTATAATTTTATCAGTAGTCTATCAATTTTGCAAGATAATGACTGCAAACTGTTGGTATTTCAAATGTAGCTGTGCGTGGTCTGCTGAGAGTTTTACTGGAAGCTTATAGTGCATACAGTTATTGATGCAAAGAGGTCGTGCGTTGGGAAAGAGAAATGATTGCTGTCATGACCCAAAATATACTTAGTTTTGATTGATCATTAAATTACTGGTTGACTTGTTTTTAGTGGATTCTTCAGCCTAGTTTGGCATGCATATTTCCTTATAAAGAGTTGGATTCCTGCCTGAAACATGATGTAATAGATGCTTATTAAAATACAGTTGTGCCTCGCTTAAAGAGCATAATGCGTTCCACAGGGTTGCTCTTTAAGCGAAACACCATTGTAAATGACCAATTGTGAGGGGGATTGCAAACCCCAATTTATTTGTTAAGCGAGTGTTTGGTTGGTTTTATTTGTTAAGCGAAGCAAACATTCAGAGAAAATTCTGCTCTTTAAGCGAGTTACTCTTTAAGCAAGGCGCTCTTTATGCGAGGTTTGACTGTAGTGTTTTAAAGAAAGGATGTTTTTTACAGTCCGATTGTTGTTATCTTTTGGCTCGTGGGAAGTACATATCTTGGCTCTTTGATCTGTGCATTTGCTTCAGGACACGAAACGGGCTAGTTTTGGGTGGCATTTGTGTGTTTTATTTTAATGTGGGGTTGAACTGGATTGTTTACTAGAACATTAAATAAGCGCTGAATACACTTGACCTGATGCATGCATGTGATTAGCAGTGTGTGATCATGTATCCATCAGCATGACAGACACTTGCCTAAGCCAATAGTCCATTCAGTTGAGAAAGGAGTATACGACAAGGCTTGAGTATACAACATGCGCCCACAGGCAGTGGCTTTTCTGTCTTGCTGTCAGTTGCAAAGCCCAATGTGGCAGAAGAGGGTCTGTCAGATTTCCCAAGGGCGGCTGAAGAAGGGCTCAGTGATCTTTACCAAATACAGAATGTAACTATCAGATGCTGTGTTATAAAGGAGAGCATCCCTGAAGGCCATGTGCTCAGGGGACCATTGCTAGTGAGTGACTTTGAAAAAGATCCACTTGTGTCTTAATACTGATCTAGGGCAAGCTGTTGGTGGAATACCTTGTATGCTTAAGGAGTCCATTGCCCCAAAATCTATACCATAACTGAAGAACATCAGTCATGGAAAGGTCATTGTTGAGAACATTGTGTAAAATCATCCAGTAAGTTCGTGGTGGTCTGCGTGGCTCTCTCTTTACAGCAGCCCTTTTTGGTTAACATACTGAGCGACAGTAGGCAGCTGGAGGCAGCCAGTGGGCCTTTTATTGCCCCTCAGTCCTAGCCTGTCCACATTTTAGAAACTGAGATTCTTATTACAAAGTAGTTGTACTAATCTTCCTGGTAGATTTTAGTACAGTATCTGCATGATGGCTATTTCAGTATGTTAAAGTTGGAAGTTCAACTATTCCACTGTGAATACTATAATTTAAAATTCCCAAATAAAGTGTATTTATCATGGTCAAACTTATTAAGCAGAAAAATATGAATTGATGTTATTCCTATGGAACAAGATGGTGCATTTACTGCATGTTCTTATCGTTGTCTTAAAAATAATAATCAAGGTTTGATTGCAGCCAACATATGGAAGGGTTTCAATGAAACAATTAAAGATTCGACTCTTTAGATTGGCTTTTTAAAAACTATATCTGAGGTCATGGATGCCATTTTGTTTTTTTCTTTAATGTTAATTGTGTTTTAATTAATTGGTTGATTTTTAATTATTGTAAATTTAATTTGAAATATATTGTGTTTTTTTGTAATACTTCTTTTAATCCTATGTGATATTTTGGGGGGCCCTGACTGGGAGAAAAGGAGCCACCAAATGCTAGAAAATAAATAACTAAAACAATTCTGTGTAAAGGATTTCCAAAAGCTGTTGTGATCACACGGATATCACAGTGTCTCTTGAGCTAAAGGAAGTTCCTTACCTATGACTGGTATAGTAGAAAGGAAGCACCAGGTCAGAGTACTTTTCATTGTTGACCTGCCTGTTCTGTGCTTATTCTGTTCTACAGCGGCCTGCAAAGAGACCAAGCGTCCGTTGGAAGTGTCCCAACGCTCCGAAGAAATGGGGCTTATCCTGGGCATTTGCGCTGGAGGGCTGGTTGTCCTGATTATCCTCTTGGGAGCGATCATTGTTGTCATTCGGAAAGGGTAAGGAAACGTGGCCTAGACTTGGTGGCCGTTTGGCTCTTCTTCTGCCATTCCACATCTTTCCTTCTTCTGCCACAAGGCAGTTGTTTTGCAAGCAACTAGAAAACAATGCAGTAATTACTAGAAGCCAACATGGATTTGTCAAAAACAAATCCTGGCAGACTCATCTAATTTCATTTTTCGATCAGGTAACTTCCATGGTGGACAGTGTGAATGCTTTTAATGTAATATAGCTTGATTTCAGCAAAGCCTTTCACAAAGTGCCCCATGATATTCTGATTAGCAAACTCACTGGGTGTGGGCTGGATAGCACCAGTGTCAGGTGGATATTCAGTTGGTTACAGAATCGTACTCTGAGACTTATTAATGACTCCTTCTCAAGCTAGAAGGGGTAACAAGTGGAGTACCACAACAAGGTTTTACTACTAGTTCACCCGAACCGGTCCAAACTGGTTGAATCCCAACACTGCTTTAGAATGTATCAATTCGGTTGAAATGAAACTTCCACTCACTTTGTTCTCACTTACTTTGTCTATTTATGCTTCCAAGCTTTTCCTTGTTTAACACAAGAGTGAAGATATGCAAATCCAGTGATTAGAGAGTATTCATGCGTTGGCTGAGAAGCACTCAAACTCACTATCCCAAGCCTTCTGTATCTTCTTCAGTTTACATTAGCAGATCCCCCGCTGTCACTCATGCTTTTAGAGACCTCTGAGATTAGACATGCTTGTGGGTGGGGTGGGGTGAGGAAGAGGGTAGGGAGACCTCTTCATCATTCTTGGCCTAAAACTAGGGCAGGCCTCCTCTTATCCTGACTGAGGTCTGCCTTCCCTGGGGGATGAGCCTAATCTTTTGGGGGCTGCTTGCTGATGGAGAGAAACACAGTGGCCAGTGATGGGCAAGTTTTACACTCCCCCTTCTCTCCCTCTCTTTGCCATTCTTCTTCTTCCTTTACCATTCTGCTGCTCCATCTATCTCAAATCTGCCCCCCCTCCTCTTCCTCTCAGGCCAGTGAGCGTCCAGGGCAATGGGCAGATTCCTGTTGCCAGATGTCTTAATTGCTTGCTTGCAGGTGCTTTTGAAATTAGGCCAAGGGCTGCAAGTTGCCCACCCTAATTATCGAAGCTTGCGTTGGCTTGCTTGCCTTCAGGCAGTGAGGATGCATGAAAGCGTCTTCCCATTACTGGCCGATTGCTTCCGTGGTCTCTCTTCCCTCCTTTCATCCTGTCTCTAGCTCCATTCCCCTCATTGAACGGACAATGGGTCTGCCTCTGGCCTGTTGCCATTTTTAGGGGCCCCACGTATCCCATCTTCTCTTTCATTATTTGCCAAGAAATAGCTGCTTACGCAATACCTGCTGTTTCTCTTTGTTCGCATGCTTGCCAGGAGGAACTCCTATTCCTGTTATTACCCGTAAGTAATTCTCATTCACTTGTGCTCCCTCCGCTACTCCTGCTCCTGCCTGTTTCCTTCTCACATACATATCAAAAATACCGTTTATGTATCTGTGTCTGGGGAAGGAGATGCTCTTTCAATCAGATGTCCTAAGCAGAAGGAGGAGTTTGTAACTGGAAGGACTCAGTACCTGAGATTTTTAGAGTGCACATTCCCAACCTGTGGGTCATTTTTAAAAAAACCCAAAAAAGGGGGGTGGGTTGGTCATAAAATGTTTTCTGGGGGGGGGGCACTGTAGTTGTGCTACACTGAATAAGACCAAGCCCAACCAGAAGGTTCAGACTAGCGTAGCTCTTGTGGTGCCATTGGTAAGACGTTTGGGCCTACCTAAAGGAATGGGTACACTCTGTGCCAATCTCACCCCACCAAGCAGGAACGGAGCAGTTGGGGAAACCCAAAGTAGGGATAAGAGGGGCAAGAGAGAGGGGTAGAAATTGGCTGGGTTCATTCCACTGGCTCAAATAGTATTTCTGTTGGCCTGTGGTGTTCAGAGGACGAAGGGTGCAACACTTGGACAAAGACCATTCATCTGAGAAAGGTTGGATAGCAGTAACTGCCACTGGTCAAGAAGTGGAAAGGGAGGGGAAGGAGGCTGGTTTTATCTGAAAGCGTGCCTAGCCCTGGTGGAAGGGGGCTCCGTGGTTAAGAAACTCACCTTGTTAGCTGGAAGGCTTGGCAAGTCGGCAGTTTGAGACGCAGTTCTTGGGGACATGAAAGGAGCCTCATTTGGGTCTTCCCTGAGTGGAGTTTCTCCTGCAAAAATCACTGGCTGGCTTTAAAAAACAGTTTAAAATGCTCTTCTTCAAGGAGGCCTTTCAGGGCGTTGTTCCCTTATCAATAAAACTAGCCAGTTAGGTTCACTCTCGATGCCCTCAGGCGCCAATTAGTTTAGTTTAGTTTAGTTTAGTTTAGTTTAGTTTAGTTTAGTTTGAGATCTATTTGTAGGTGGTGGGTTTTAATTTGTTGTGGCTATTGCTGCTATTGGTTTTCTGTTTGTTCACCACCCAGAGTGGGATAACACCCAGATGGGCAGTATATAAATTCAATGAATAAATAAATAAATAGTAAAATGCTTTCAACCGAGAATAATTTCTGTCATGAAATTATTATTAGCCCTGGTGGCCCAGTGGTTAAACTGCTGTACTGACCAGGGCTCAAGGTTGACTCAGACTTCTGTCCTTCCGAGGTCAGTAAAATGAGTACTCCGCATGTTGGGGGCAAAATGCTAATTAACTTGTGAACCACCCAGAGAGGGCACTAAGCATTATGGAGCAACATAGAAGTGATTGCTTTGCTTTAGTCTACATTAGTGGTGCCCAAACTAAGGCCTGGGAGCGGCCCCCAAATACAGAATGTAACTATCAGATGCTGTGTTATAAAGCCCTCGTCACTCCTGGAAGCAGAAGTAAAACGCGCCCATATGGGTATGTTTTACTTCCGCTTCCAGGAGCGACAAGGGCTTCGCGGGCTGGATGAATTGGCATTGGGGGCCGCACCCAGCCCCCGGGCCTTAGTGACCGGCTTCCTGAACCAAATGATTGGCCCACAGCCCAAAAAGTTTGGGCACCCCTGGTCTACATAGATCATTTGCAACAATTTGTTGCTCTCTTCTCCCATAATGAACTTCTTTTGAGTAGCTCAAAAGTAAATTACAGTATGCTGTTTGCATGTATGAATGTGTGGCTGGTAGATCACAAAGGGTATTCCAGTTAAAACTTTGTAGCCTTTAAAATGCCACAAGACCTGGAAATCTATGTTAATGTTTTCTTTACCCTATTAAAATCTCTCTTTATGTGGATGTGGTGGTGGTGGTGGGGCCTGACTGGTTACTTGACTGTTATAGCCAGAGGGTGTCCTTTCCAACCTGGCCCAGACTGAGAACAGCCAGGCTTCTTTTTCTCAAGGGAACGCACAACAGACCTTCTCAGTGGAAAAATACATCTTCTCTCTTGCCAAGGCCCAAAGAAATCCAGGCCCCCCAACCCCCAACAAGAACCAGAACCAAGGGGTCTCCATTTTTGAATTCATCCTAGCCTTTACACATGCTAATGTTAAGAAAATAGCCAATAAATCTTGTTTATTTTCAACCAAATTCAAATCCTCTAAATCAGTCAATAATATTATTTTCCCATCCAATTTTAAATTAATATCCAGAATTTTGGCTATCTCTTGTTCAGTTTTGTGCCAAAAATTGGAAACAATTTCACAGTTCCACCACATATGTTTATATGTCCCTATTTCCTGTTGACATCGCCAACATACTTTTGAGTTGCTATTATTTATTTGGTTTAGTCGAACTGGGCTGGGGTCATATACCATCGTCACAAAATTTTATAATTATGTTCTTTAACCTTTGTGGACAGGCTTCGTATAATTCTTTTTTCCCACTTTCTCTTCCAGTTTTCTTCAGAAATGCTTATATTTAAATCTATTTCCCACATTCTTTTAAGGCATTATGGGTCACTTCAAAACAATTTATCATTTTATACAACTTGCTCACTACACCTTTTATTCCCATTAAGCCTCTTCTTATATATCATTTATTCAAAATCTGTCAACTGTCTTACAAACGGTGACTTCTCTTTATATCCTTTATTCCACCAGTCCACCAATAGTATCTGAAGCCAGTTCAACCTTAATTCTTTATAAATCTCCATTCTAGTTTTTTCATCCTCACACACCCTCAACCAGTCTTTTAAGTGGAGTGGTGGTTAATGCTTCTCTGGGGGAGGGTGTGTTCCCTGCAGCCTTGAAACAGGTGTTGGTGCGCCCCCCTGTGGGGCATGGGCCTCACATCGTGAAACACTACACTATAGTGAATGAGGAAATAGACTTTCGTCCATGAAAATTCACGCCAAAATAAAATTATTAAATTATAAAAGTGGTTTATTTTTTCTCTGCCTTCCACCTTTTTGACCAAAATTCCTTTTTAAAAAACATAGTATTATGCTAAATATATGTTTCTTAGTCCTTTTCTATTTTTGGCATTTAAAAATCTATTTTTAAACAGGATCTCCAGTGTGGATCACATTGTGTAACTTCTGCCTATCTAACTTCATCATCTTTTGCTTTAGGAAACCAGTCAACATGCCGAAAACAACAATTAACTACCGACATGAGAAGACACACATGATGGACGCTATTGATAGGAGCTTTACAGACCAGAGTACCCTGCAGGAAGATGAGAGGCTGGGCTTGTCCTTCATGGATACGCACAACTACAGCAATAGAGGTAAATGCTAAGCTTCCCATAGGACAAGGGTATGCAAGGCTGAAACCAACAGAATGAAATGTTAACAGGGAGGAATGCAAAGTTTTGGACCTCGGGCGGCGGTGGATGGGGTGCAAGACACAAGTTGCACAGTTACAAGATAAGGGAGACTTTGCTCAATAATACTACAAGTGAGAAACGTCTTGGAATTAAACAGAAAACTGTTTGTGTGTCTAAGGGTACAACATGTTATTTTCTGTGCTTAAGTGGCCTTAAGGTATCTGGCTGCAGTGTTAGAGGTTGGCTAGTTTGATTCCTGAGGAGAAGACTCCATGGCCTAGCAGTGGCTGAGAACATCGGCCCCTCTTCTGGGCCAACAACAACGGCCTGAGGGGAGTTAGTCTGTGTTCTGGTTTGGTTGTATTTTGTGAGGTTATATTTTATAATTTTTATTGTACTGTTGCTGTTTTGACTGTAAGCCGCCCTGAGTCGTCTCGGCGAGTGGGCAGCAATATAAATCTGAATAAATAAATAAATTCCCCACTGTGCCTTTTTGACAGAAGGGTGACTTTATGGCATCCCTTTATATTCATCAGGTACAGAATGGTTGGTTAGCATAACAGATAAGTATACAAATCAATGTGGCTTTTTACAACAGGTAATAGCAGAAGATCTCTGGTTGTTATTCAGATTAGTTGTGAAGTTTCACCCTATTGAATTGCAAATCGTTGAACAGAAAGATTGCAAGACAAGGATCCAAGGAGAGACAGCAGAGATAAAGTACGTGCATGTGTTAGACACCCATCTCAAAGGTTTGAATGCTGGTTGGTGTGGTGGTTTCTGGGACATTATAAAATTTGATGCACCACAGCTGGCAGGTTGTTGTATGTTGCTATATATATGTTGTGTGTTACAGTAAAGCACAGGATAACGATTGGATCGGATAATGCTAAAATCGCATAACGTTAAGTAATCTGGGGAGGAGAATTGGATCGAATAACGTTAAGGTCCTATGAGATGGATCGGATAACAACCGCTAAAGCCTTTGCGGTTGCAATGTATCTCTATGGAGCTTTAACGTTATCCGATCCATCCCATAGGATTTTAACATGGATCGGATAACACTAAAAATCAGATAACACCAAGACTTGTGGAACCAAGTCTAGCGTTATCCGGTGTTTTACTGTATATGTTGTTGTATTGTATTACCTTTCCAGAACCTACTTTGGTGGACTTCTCATCCACGGCCTCAGGCTGCCTCACAGCCAAAGGAAGAACTCGCACCCCACTGTCAATAGAGGCTAGGCCTGGAGGGTAAACTCATTAGCAAATGTGAAATGCCAGAAGGCTTGTCTTGCGTCCATCTACTAATCAGAATAACAACAGATTCACCACAAATCTGAATAACAACCAGAGATCTTCTGCTATCACCAGTTTTAAAAAGCCATATTGATTTGTATACAGTTGTACCTCACTTAAAGAGCACAATGCATTCCACAGGATTGCTCTTTAAGCGAGTTTGCTCTTTAAGCGAAACACCATTGTAAATGAATAATTGTGGGGGGATTGCGAACCTCAATTTATTAAGCAAATTTTTGGTTGGTTTTATTTATTAAGCGAAGCGAACATTCAGAGAAAATTCTGCTCTTTAAGCGAGTTACTCTTTAAGCAAAACGCCATTTATGCGAGGTTTGACTGTACCATAGCCCTCCGCAGTCTTCATCTGGTTAATCTGTACAGTCAAACCTTGCATAATGAATGCCTCACATTGCGCATAACGAGCGGGCATTTCAAAAACTTTTCTGACTTGCATAATGAAAATTTTTGCTATGCGAAACTGTCTTTCCCTATGGAAAAACTCGCATAACAAAAATTTTTAGTTATGCCAGTTTTCCCATAGGAATTTTCGTTATGCGAGTTTTTCCATAGGAATTTTTGTTATGCAAGTTTTTCCATTGAAATTTTCCTTATGCGGAAAAAACTCACATAACGAAAAACTCGCATAGCGAACAGCCTTGTAGAACGAAATATTTTCGTTATACGAGATTTGACTGTACTTATCTGTTATGTTAGCCAACCCTTCTGTACCTTTGTACCTGATGTGTATAAACTGATGCCATGAGGTCTCACTCTTATGTCTGATGAAGTGGACTTGACCCACAAAAGCAAACAAAAGCAGTTAAGTCTTTAAAGGACCACAATAATTTTTGGGTTTTTTTTTCTTTTCTTCTTCCCATTTACTCTCTGATATCCTTGAAACACAGACTAACACAGCTACTATTACAAAAATAAGTTCACTGTATGCCCCAGTGAAGTACTATCGGTATTCCAGCAACAGCAATTAGCTAAATTAGCCGGCTTGTACGTGGAAGTATCCAGTGTGACCCAATCAACAATTGTTTTGTGACCCAAACGTGGTTGAGTCATGACTCATGACACGTTGTGATTTCTGACATCCAGTGTTCTCTTAGATCAGGGGTGCCCAAACTTTTTTGGGCCATGGGCCAATCATGTGGTTCAGGAAGCCGGTCACTAAGGCCCGGGGGCCGGGTGTGGCCCCTGACCCCAATTCATCCAGCCTGTAAAGCCCTCATCGCTCCTGGAAGCAGAAGTAAAATGCACCCGTATGGATGCGTTTTACTTCCACTTCCAGGAGCGACGAGGGCTTCGGGGGCCGGATGAATTGGCATTGGGGGCTGCACCCAGGCCTTAGTTTGGGCACCACTATCTTAGATCATCAGTTGTATCAAGAATTTATGTCTAATTTTGCACAGCTGGGCCAGATGTGGCTGTTTGTATATATATTTTTGCTGTTTTAGGACCTCCACCTTTCCTACCTTTCTTGCTCCTCAGGTGACCCCCAGCGCAGCAGCGTGGTCAATGAGTCTAGCAGTTTGTTAGGGGGCTCGCCCCGAAGGCCGTGTGGACGCAAAGGCTCCCCGTACCACACTGGGCAGCTTCACCCGGCTGTTCGAGTGGCTGATCTTCTCCAGCACATTAACCAGATGAAGACTGCGGAGGGCTATGGTTTCAAACAGGAGTATGAGGTAGGAATCTGCCAGCAAGCCAGGCTTGAATACAGGCATTCCCAACCTATGACCCATGGGCCAGACCCGGCCCATGACACCATCCCACCCAGCCCGTTGCCGCCTCCACCGCACCCAGAAGTGGAAGTGGGCGCCTTTACATCAGCTGTAAAGTGCACCTTTGCATGTGCAAATGCGCCCGCAGCTGTTGTAAATACGGAAGTAGCTGCATTTACGACAGCCGCTTCTGGTGGGCGTGTTCTGACCCACTCAGCTGTCCAGGGCCATGGTTAGGCCTGCAATGTAAAAAAGCTTGGCCACCCCTGCTTTAATCCATAGGATATTCTTCCCACCCCGCCCATATTTCATTTTGGACAAATTCAAATACAGCTGGGAAACAGGTTGACCTATGGTAAGCCAACCCCACATACCCCAGAGGTCCCACCTCATCTCTCTTCCAGCCTCTCCCTCAACATCTGGAACACTTGGACTCTGGTGCTTTGCTTATTGGTTTGGTTGCTTTGTGGTTTCATCTTAAAACCCAGGCCAGAGAAGAATGCCAGTGGCTGGGCTGGCTGGAGAAATCTAGGAGCCATCATTCAAAGTTGGCCAACGAGAGCGCTCTTCTCTTCTTGTGTAGAGTCTATCAGAGTAGGCGCCATTTCCTCTGGATCAGTAGGACCCGTACAAAGTTGTGAATTCAGGAGAGGAATCCCATTGCTCAAAACTTCTCTGAACTTGACAAATATCACATCCGATCCTCCTCCTTTATCAACGTCTCTTAACTTGTGTTAAACATAGTGGTAAATGTGAGAAGCATCTAGGGTCGTGGTTCCCACAGGGAAGGAACGTGGTTTTTAGGGGGGGGGCATATTAACAGTAAATGGCCTTTTAGGCTCCTCCTTCACTTTTTGAATAATATGTCGGGGGGGGGGAGAGAGATCAGGATTTTGGAGATGTTTAGGTGGGGCGTGGCCAAAATAAGTTTGGGAACCACTGGTCTTAGGGTCTTTGTAGATAACAAGCTAAACCTTTTTCTGCAAACTATCCTCTACTCCATCCTTTCTTCTGTGCTGGTCATTTAGTAAGGATTCCCTCATGAGTGTGGCACCCAGATTGATTGATTGATTGATTGATTTGAGTCAAAGCCGAAGCCTCCTCCCTTGAGGAAAAGACCAGACCTCTGTGCTTTCAAAACCAATTAAGATGTCCTGGTTTCCCAAAGGTTCTTTATGCACCTAATAGACTTCTTTTCCTGCTAGAGTTTCTTTGAAGGATGGGATGCTTCGAAGAAGAAAGACAAGGCGAAGGGGAGACAGGATCACTTGCCTACCTGTAAGTGACTTTTAAAGCTTTACAAAAGCAAGAAAGAAAAATAGCAATGCTTCTTTCTTTTGTTTTCAGATTTCAATATGCCCTGAAACTCTGCAACCCCTGAAAAGTACATATATTTGGCTTGGACTGTGGTAGAATTTTAGGATTGATTTTGCTTCAATCTTGGTTATGTCTGTTTGTTGTTCAGTCGCATAGTCGATTCCAACCCTTTGCGACCCTCATGGACCACCGTCCGCCATGTGGTTTGACATGGGCAGGAAGGTTATATAATTGCATGTCATCCAGTCAAATTTGATTATGGCAACTCTTTCTAGACTTTCCTAGAGGATAGAGGATACACAGAAGTATCTTAGTGTTCCCTTCTTTTGGGGGCTCCCTGGGACTGTGTAGCTTCCCCATTGCTACACAGGCTGGCTTTTGTCCCAGGTGTCAGAACAGATTTACTCATGAGTAGGTCTTCTTGCCCACCAGTGGTTGCTTCCTGCTTCTGAGCTACCATCCTCCAGCTAAGCAAACCAGGATTCTAGATTAATGTTGATAAGGCAGAGGATAGCCAAGTAAACACTCCAGGCACCCTCAGATATTTTAAAACTATATAGTGAGCAGAGTAAGCTACAGAAGAAAGTTTATCAAAAGTTCAGAAAACATATCAAAATAAATAAAGTGTCTCTAATTGAGGAAGCCCGAGGGGTTCCCCGCCCCCCGGCTTAAGCACCTACATGTTTGCTAATTTCACAGCTGCCCCTCAGAGAGAAGCAGCCAACAGCCGACCGAGAGCATCTTGCCCCCCCCCCCGGGTTATATCTCCTCCCACAGGGTCCACCTTCTTGCCATTCCCCTAAAGGAATCCAGCCAATAATCACACAGTATAACATGTCCATCACACATTAGGTTTCGTTTCTTCCAACCCATGAGGCCAGCATGTTTACACATTCCAATCCCTCTGGCATGTGGTAAAGGTTCTCCCACACATGGGAATCTCCATCTTGGGAGAGGCTGAAACCAGGGCACAAATCCTGACCTGATACACCCTTTTTTCTTGTTGAAACCAGATTTTGGTGATGAAATCTGCCTTTCAACATGGGCTCCATACTCTCCCCATTCATCACAATTAAACTCTATGCATTTCTGTCACAGAAAGCAATAAACTATCCCCAATTACATGAGGTAATTGCTGTGCATATCCTTCCCACCCCTGAAAGGTGGGAGTAGCGGAGGTTTAACTTCAGTTTCAGCATTGCAGGGCCACAAACACAAAGTCAGCATTTCACTCAGAAATAGGAAATGGAGAAATGAAAACAGAAGTTAGATTCACCAGGAAGGTGAATTAATACTTAACATTTCTAGACAGAAAATTACACACAGACACAGTGAAGTCCTAGGAGCGCTTATACGGATCAGAGCCAAAACTTACTGGGATGAAAGCCAAGTAATGAAAATCAAGGTTTCCCCTGCACAGAGTAAAGTCCAAACAAAGTCAATTAGTGAAAGTTCAAACAGCAATATTGATTGCAGATAAGGAATGTTGTCCTGTGATACTAGGAAGCACAGTGAAGAAGTGAACTCCACAGTCACATACTGTACTTAAACCATTGAGCAAGGAAGTGGGCATGGAATTTGTGAGAAAAGTGCAAGGAAATTGACACGCCTCCAAATCCTAAAGTGAATCAATACAGTCTGTTTTAAAAATGGACAGACAGCAGGAAAGCTCGCTGTACAATTGAAAGGACCCTTTATTATTTCCCCCTCTTCTTCTTCTTCTTCTTCTTCTTCTCCTCCTCCTCCTCCTCAGACCGATTGTGATTTAAATTGTTTGGGGCATTCTTCCCCCTGTTGCTGACCCACTCCTGTGCCTCCCAGCAGGCCCCAAACTCAACAGTGAGCGAAGCAGCCATGCTTTGTGGAAGTCTGTGGAGCTACATTTTCCACCCCTTATTTTTATTGGGGCGCCAGCCTAGCAGTTTGAAAGCAAGAAATTGCAAGTAGATAAATAGGGACCACTTTGGTGGGAAGGTAAACAGTGTTCCGTGCACTCGGGTGTTGAGGCATGCCTGCCATGTGACCACAGAAAAGTCTGCAGGCGCAGACCGCACTGGCTCTTTGGCTGTAAACAGAGATGAGCACTGAACCCTAGAGTTAGATACGACTAGCCTTTGAGCAAGGGCAACCGTTACCTTTACCTAGAGAACACAGGAGCCGTATGTGTTCAGCCCCTTAAAATTTGAAATAATTGCCTGAGCACATTTCCCTTTATATAGAAGTCACACCCATACATACTTCTTTCTAATAAAACAAAAAAGCTTTTTGTTGGATAGTTCATTGAGTTAGACCAGGGGTGCCCAAACTTTTTGGGCTGTGGGCCGATCATGTGGTTTAGGAAGCCAGTCACTAAGGCCCGGGGGCCGGGTGCGGCCCCCAACGCCAATTCACCAGGCCTGCAAAGCCCTCATTGCTCCTGGAAGCGGAAGTAAAATGCGCCCGTTTTACTTCCGCTTCCAGGAGCAATGAGGGCTTTGCGGGCCAGATGAATTGGCTTCGGAGGCCTCACCCGGTCCCTGGGCCTTAGTTTGGGCACCACTGAGTTAGACACTGTATCTGAGTGCAGAGTCAGAGGGCAGGCATTCAGCTCCTCATTGTTCATCCCAGAAGAGCCAGCCTGTGTGGCCTTTGGCCTGCTACACGGTGCCTCATCTCTATTCTGCAGAGGTTTGATGCCATCAGCCAAGCGGTTGCCGCATCTTCTTGGAATAGTTTTCCTTCTTGTTGAACTCCCACTAGATGGAGAACTTGTGCCTCCCCGTGGTATTTTGCTGTGGTGCTTATTCTCTGCCCTTATTCAATAGGGTAGTTGCAGCAAATGAAAGCCAGAGATTCCCCAGGATAACACGACAAAGAGCTCGAAGGTAGACTTGTAGTTCAGGAGCGGAGATTTAACTCCCACTTAAATCTTAAATACTGCACAGTCGGACTCTTCACACACCATGAACATTTTATTGAGCAAATCACTTGGAATTAAACTGTGATACATCTGGTTTTCCTTCTAGATGACCGACATCGTGTTAAGCTGCACCCACTTCTTGGAGATCCCAGCTCAGACTATATAAATGCCAACTACATTGATGTAAGTCCCTTGTCTGTGCTGTGACCCCCCTTTTTAAAAATCCATAACTTCTTGTTGAACAAAATTCTAAGTCACTGGTGTTTGTTTTGCCTTTCTTGTGCTTTTGTTCTTGTCTTCAGGCACATCTTGCTTGTGTGGCGTAGAATTATCCCTGTTTCCCTTGTTCCACATCTCTCTCTCTCTCTCTCTTTTCCACACAGCCAGAGAAGTTCTGCTTCATAGACAGGCTGATACACCTCTTGTTTTTTAATCTTTCGTTCCAAATACAACCACCCTTTGGTTTTTGGACTTCAATTCCCAGAAGCCTGAGTCAATTCCTCAAAGCACTGATCAGCCAATGGTCTGGCTGAGGCTTCTGGGAATTGAAGTCCACCAGAGTTCCATGGAACATAGTTTGGGAAACGCTGTGTTAAGCTACACATGAAAAATAAAATGTTGTATTGAAGCAGCATCAGGATCGGCATAGAAGTATTTGCAGAGCTCTGGGTAAATTACAGTAATACAAGTAAAACCTCATATAACACTAAAACCTGGTTCCACAAGTCTTGGTGTTATATGATTTTTTTGTGTTATCTGATGCATGTTAAAATCCTATGGGATCCATAGAGATACATTGTAACCACACAGGCTTTAGCGGTTGTTATCTGAAGCATCCCATAGGATCTTAATGTTATCTGATGCAATTCTTCCCCCCAGATTCCTTAATGTTATGCGATTTTAGTGTTATTCGATACTAATGTTATATGAGGTATTACCGGATAACGTTATGACTTGGTTCCACAAGTCATGACGTTATCCGATTTTTAGCGTTGTCCGATGCATGCATGGAACAACGCTAAAAAAAAAAGCCCTGACTTCAGGGACAACCTGCTTTAAAGGCAGGCAGGGAAAGAAAGAGACCCAATCGGGTCTCTCTTTTCCTCCCTGCCTTTAAAGCCACTCCCCACCCGCAGCAGTCTCTGTGACTGCAGTAGGGTTGGGGGAAAGGCGTGTGCTTTTCCCCGACTCTACTGCAGTCGCCGAGACTGCTGTGGGTGGGGGGTGGATTGGGTAGTTCTACCTAAACCCCCCCCCCACCCGCAGGGCATTGCCTCTGATAACGCTAAGAATCATTATCCAGAAACGTTATCCGATGCAAGTTTTTCCCAAAAAACTTGCATCGTTATCCGATTCTAGTGTTATCCGATGCAATCGTTATCCAGGGTATTACTGTACAAGCAAACCATGTTCTGTCTAGATAACGGAAATGCTTTCAAAAATCCCCCATGCATTCAATTGAAAATTACCTGAATTCTGTGAAGGAGGAAAATGGAGTAACTTGGGTCGTAGAGACGGTGGTGGCTCAAGTGGTTAAGACACCCAACTTAATGACTGGAAGGTCAGCAACTCGAGATCTGGGTACTGCATGACAGAGTGAGCTGTCGTCTCTGTCCCAGCTCCTGCCAATCTACCAGTTCAAAAGCAAGAAATTGCAAGTAGATAAATAGATACCACTTAGGTGGGAGGGTAAACAGCATTCCATGCACTCCATTGTTTAGTCATGCCTGCCACACGTCCACAGAAGTGTCTGCAGACGCAGGCAGCGCTGGCTCTTTGGCTATAAGCAGAGATGAGCACTGAACCCTAGAGTTGGATACGACTGGCTTTTGAGCAAGGATGACCTTGACCTTTGCATACTTTGGTTGTTGACCAGGCCATTCTCAGAAGTTGAAAGAAGGGCCAAAGCCTTTAAATTTGTTGCCCTGGGAGGAAGCGCCCGTCACACGTCCTCATTACAGCCCAGGCATTGCATATGTTTAAATAGGCATTTTAAAAAATAATTCAATATTTGAGTGCCACGGTCAAAATTCAGATTTTAATTTCAAGTACACAATGTGATGGGTGAGGGGGGAAAGGCATGTCCGGCATGAGCGCCAACTTTTCATGATTGCTCCCTTTAACTCTAGCTTGCCCTGACCGTTGGATGCTCTTGTCTTTGGCCTCCACTGTGGCTCCTCTGCTGCTCCCTCCCCTCTTGCCCTGCAACTGTCTGTTGTACTCTGGTTACTAAACCACCTGGTCTCCCTCTGGTTGTTTCTCACTAATCTGCCTGTCTCTGGTCTTTTTTTCTTCCACCTGTGCCCAATGGGATTTCTAAGATCCGGATAAACCGAGAAGTAAGTATGCGTCTCCTTTCCAGCTGCTTCCCTCCATTGATGACTGTGTTTCTGGACGGTGTGTGGAACTTCTTCTTCACACACTGCTGAGCTTGCCTCGCCCTGGTGAGGCTCTTTGAAATGGGGATTTGTTTTGAGGTGATTCTTCCTCTATGGTTCTGAAACAAGCCATTTAAGCTGTGTGGTGGGCCTTACGCGACACCCATATAGGAGGATGCGTGACCTTCATCAGAGCACTTCTTCTTCTTCCGTGTCTAACCCAGATGTGAGATTGCCAAAACAAAGGCACCTTGGGGTGAGTTCATTCTGTGGTTCCTTTCCCCTGACCTAGTGTGAGAAAGATTAGCCAGCAAACTTGCCGTTGCCAGGGTACACCTGACTGTGGTTCAGAAATGCCACAGTCTTGGAGGAGACTCTTTCTGCGCACCCCTATAGAAATCAGTTATTAAGTTTTTGAGGTGGAAATGGGAATTTGCCAGAAGATGCCTCTCCTTTCGTTGTAGTGCTGTCCTTAAACATATTGCTCAATATGACTATTTCCCCTTTAGTCATTAATTTTAAAAAGAGACCACCAAGAATGAACAAGAGGGCAAGGGTGGCAGTGTCTGGAAGGAAGAAACTCTAACATGAATAATCCAATTAGACCAACAGGTGAAAACCTGGCAAAGCAGTGGGGCAAAGGCTACACTGGTCCACCTTCAGTGGCTGCCACCTGTTTACCTGTCTCTGCAGGTGCCAAAAATATCTGCTGTGACTTTGACTAGAAAAGTGTTTGTGCCCTCCTGAATTCTAGAGCTCTGCAGATAAAAGGAGACCAAAAAATGCTGGTCTTCCAGAAAAAAAGAAAGATGGAAAAGACTTTTCTGGCATTCAACTAGGCTGTTAAATTTCAGCAGCAGCAGGAAATTGGATGGTCAGCCAAGAGAGATGGTTCCATTTAACACTGAGCTTAATGAGAAGATCGGGAGCAACATACAATCGCTCACTTCATCACTTTCATCAAGGAGCTAATTAATGCAGGAGATGCATTTTATCCGTATTTTCATTTCAGTCGAGATGGGTCTTCGGCATCCTGCCTGCTTCCTGGTTTAAGGTGGCCCGTAGTAAAGTGCCACCTCCCACATCGGTGGCTATCCTCCTGCGTAATGATCCCTGAAAGGCTTAATGAGTGACAGTGGAACATATTGGCTGCATTGCTCCCCCTTGCGCCGGCGCCACCACCCCACCCCCCCCGGCCACACACACACACTTCAAACTATGCCATAGGCTGCCAATAGTTCAGGGCTTCTTTGGACATATGGATCCCATGTTGGATGTTGATAGGTTTTGGAGTGTATGCTTTGGAGCAAAGAGAATGCCACAAGAAGATTGCTTCAATGATCTTAAAGGAAAGCAGGCAACGGAGCTACTTTTGGTGGTGATGTCATAAATATTTGAAAGCTGGGTTTTTAAAACATTTTTCCCTCTGGGATGTGGATCCTAATGCATTGTCTTATCACTTTACAGGGCTATCATAGATCCAACCACTTCATAGCGACTCAAGGTAAACCACCCTCATATTTTTCTTATCCTTCACCCTCCAGTGTTTCTCGCCACTTCCTCCAACCCCTTTGGAATATTAGAGGTGCTCTTTCCTCCACCTCAAGACAATGTGCCATTTTACAAAGAGTTTCCTAAAACTTACCTCTTGGTCACAGCTCTCAGACTTCCCAGCCATTCTTGTCCAGTGGCTATGCCTTGTTCCCACCCAGCTGACAGACAAAACCATTGGAAGCCATCCCAGTGGATTAGAAACAAATGCGCAGCCACTGTCTCATGGTTCTCGGTCTCCTCTCCTTCTCTGTTCTCCAGGCCCTAAGCAGAAAATGGTCTATGACTTCTGGAGAATGGTGTGGCAAGAACACTGTTCCAGCATAGTCATGATAACGAAGCTGGTGGAAGTGGGGAGGGTAAGAAACCTGTTCTAGTCTCCTTTTCACTTTTTGGCTTCCTTTCCATTGGCCACACATCGAACTTTTGGGGTTCTTCATTTTGTCTTTGTTTTGGCATGCAGGTCAAATGTTGCAAATACTGGCCAGACGACACAGAGATGTATGGAGACATTAAAATTACTCAGGCGAAGTCAGAGACACTCGCAGAATATATCGTGAGGACGTTCACTTTGGAGAGGGTAAGCGCTTGTCGTGGGGAACATTTGGTTTATGTGTCCAAATAGTCTTGGAAGAGGCTTGTGTCAGCCATGATTCTTCTTCTGCAGCCACAGAATGCTTCAGTGCTGTCTGACGGAGGCTTCCACACTCTTAAATCAGCAAAATTGCAGCAACCTTTCAGTATTGAAAATGCTCCCCTCAAGTAGACGGAGGCCTTCAGAGGATCCTCTCTTTCTCTGCAGCTCACACTTCATCACATTTCCCCCTGCTTATCTTTGGAAGGATGTACAAGGCACATACTTAAAGTCTTCCATATTAATTTGGTGGCTTTTGCAGCAATTAGCAATTACACATATATGCTGCCCATAGCACTTAGTGCACTTTTGGGGCAGTTCGCAAGTTAATTAGCAACATGCTGGGTACTGATGGAAGGCTGAGTCAACCTCACAACCTTTTGGCTGCAGTACAGCCGTTTCAATTCCAATTGCCAAAGAAGGGCAATGCCAAAAAAAGGTTCAGTAGATCATATAATTGCGGACATCTCACACGATCATGCTCATGATCTTATAAGCTAGGATTCAGCAGTGCGTGCATCGACAACTTCCAGAAGTACAAGCTGGATTCCGAGGAGACAGGGGAACTAGAGGCTAAATTGCCAACATTTGCTGGATCATGGAGAAAAGCAAAGGAATAACAGAAAAACATTTGCAGTAAAGTCCTGTTTTACGGAAAAAGTCAATTCCGTAGCTTTTTCCTTAACTCAATTTTTTTCCTGTAAAACCACGCATTTCCATAAGAAGGCATAAGAAGTTCCTTCTCCCTCCCCCATAATAAAAATCTGAATAATTAGAGCTAATCTGAATAATCTATTGTTGCTGATGGCTGTGTGAAGCTGCATTCTTGTGCTTGCTTGTCTGTCATCTTGCTTGACCACACCCCTTCTCCCTTTGACCCCCTGAATTTGGTATATAAATACCATGCCTGTAAGTTTCACTCCTTGTCTGAAGAAGTGGACTTGATCCACGACAGCAAACAATAAAAATATAGCAGTTAGTCTTTAAAGTGCTACAGGGTTTTTTTATTTTGTTTTGTTTATTTTGTTTTCTGATATGCTTGAATTAAATTTATTTAACTTACCTAACTGGGGTATTGTCTCCCATTGACCAAGTGTGGGAAATGTTCAGAGAACGTTCCACTTTTACTCCAGTTCAGAGTTGGAAACAATGTACTGTTTTCTTATCTCAAGTTATCTGTAGTCAATAGAATCAATAGAATTCATCAAACAGTTCTAATTACATTTGGTTTGGTTTCCTGCCACATCTGTAACCAAAGTATTTCAGACTTTTTCTACTACACCAAGACCTTTGAGATGTGCGCATAGTTATTAGATATTAGGCATCCAAATTCAACTCTAAATTATTCTTTGAGTTTGGGACCTGATGCCTAACAGCATCTGCAGGGCCACAGATTTCCTTTGTTTGGTACCAATGTTTTGATCTGTACTTTGAATGTCAAAAAAGGACCAGACTCTGTATACTCGGGAGAACCAGGGATGACGATGGTTTCAGAAGTAATCCCAGCATTTCTCAGTGGAAGCGTCTGTTGGACTTACGCTCTTCTCCCAACTTTTTGCAGAAAGGTTATTCAGCAAGACATGAGGTAAAGCAGTTCCACTTCACATCCTGGCCAGAACATGGGGTGCCTTACCATGCGACTGGGCTGTTGGCATTCCTACGTAGAGTGAAGGCATCTACACCTCCAGATGCAGGGCCCATTGTTATCCATTGCAGGTAAGATCAAGTCTTGTAGCAATGGCGGCAGCAGCAGCAGTTTTCCTATAAAGTAGCAGGCCTTCAGCGTGTCTTATAAAAATACTAGATATGATTTTCAGTGCAAAGAAAACTCCCCATTAGCAGCGTCTCTAAAAGAATGTACAGCCCAGGTACAAATGACCAAAACACCAAAGCAAAGGATGGGTGAATTGGTTGCTTTACCATCTCCCACATTCTTTTTTTTTTAAAGCACTTCCCCACAATCCCAAGTGGTTTTCACCAAATTTGTGGAGAAATTTGGTGATCAGAAATAGTCAGACTAAAATTTTAAGCAGAGAAAATTGGCAGCCTAAAATCTATCTTATCCTGTTGCAAAACAGATTGCAAGGTATGTTTTACTTCTGCTTCCAAAGGGAGGAACCACGTGACTGGCCCACTGAACCACGTGACTGGCTCATGGCTGGAAAAGTTTGGGCACCCCTGCACTAAATTACCAACCATGTCCACTGTGCACAAACCTCAGGCTCCAGGCTTCTGATTTAGGTAGCAGATCTTGAGCTGTTTTTTACACAAAATGTGTATGTATTTCTGTTTTTCAAACGATTTTAATATATTATTTTTGTTTGCATAGTTTAGTCTCTCAAAACAAAATTGTTTTGCGTTTATTTTTATCTGATTCATGAATGCATTTTTACACATTTTTCAAGATCTTACAGAAAATCACATGTAGTTATTATTAGTAGTAATATTAGTGGTATACTTAATGTTGAGAGCTGGGTCAAATGTGAACTGCCTGTATTTCTCAAGAATTTAAAAGTCATTCCCCATTCCCTGAATATAAAATATCTACACTTTTGTAAAATATCTACACTACTGTTTTAGCTCTTTGTGGGAATTCTGCAACAAAATGTGGCTGTGATTGATTAGAGTGAAGCATCTGCCACTGTTTCTTTCATTTCCACATCTCTCGATTAGTGCTGGCACTGGAAGAACAGGCTGCTACATCGTATTGGATGTGATGCTTGATATGGCGGAGTGTGAGGGTGTTGTGGATATATACAATTGTGTGAAGACACTTTGCTCACGGAGAATCAATATGATCCAAACTGAGGTGAGTTGTGCTTCGGGAAAGCACTTTTCTTTGGTTACAATATTTTTTTGTAGTAATCTTTATGGTACATTTCAAATAGGAATATTTAAATACAGGCTTGCCATACCAAACATAGTGAAACAGCACCTCAGTGGGCCAATGTGATGAAAACTCTATCTTGACATTGTGGGAGATTATTGCAATTGTGAGAAGTTAGTGGCATTCCGATCCCCCCCCCCCAAGCTCTGAAATGCTTAAAATACTGTATATAAGCCGACCCAAATATAAGCTGAGGCACCTAACTTTGACCTGAAAACCCAGGGAAATAGATTGACCCGAGTATAAGTCGGGGGTGGAAAATGCAGCAGCTGCTGGTGAATTTCAAGAATCAAAATACATGAAAATATGGTAGAATTAATTACATTGTTGGTGCGTCTCAATCCAACGCGGTCTTGGGACCCACATGTCCCCTTTTGGGGGCTCATTTTCTGGGCTAAAACAACCTCGGCTTATACTCGAGTATATACAGTAAGTAGAATTTGCTTGTTGAGCAATTAATGCATTTAGAAGGTCTTAACTGGCTGGGAAAGGGGTGGTTTTTCCATTACACCTATCAATTAGTAAGATTTAGTAGGACCCTAAGGATAGATGGGGAGTTATGTTATGGAGCATTGAAAGAAGTATTCCACGGAGCAAATGCTATTACCTCACATAGGCATATTTATTCTCCTAGCTATGTAGACATGAAAGGGCGGTTTGTTGTCAGCTAGTGGTACCTTGCGCTGGGGATAGGGTTAAGAAAGAGCAAGACTTAGTTTTATAGAGCTTTTTTGGTTTGGGGGTAATTTTAAATATTTTGTTGACTGCAGGTGCATTTTGATATTGGTTGCACATTGATCTGATTATTTCTTTTCTTTGAATATTGATTATGATTATTCATATAATTGATTTGTAACCCAAGTCAGGATTTTCTCTTGTGACTGAAACATACTGATAAATTTAAGGAATAAATGTACTAGAGGACCCAGCATTTAATTGTTAATCAGTGAAATGAATCATGTGGTAAGTCGTTAGTGAAAGATTAAGCTGCTTAGACTTAAAGGTTGGTTTGAATTCTGCTGTATGTCACCTCAAGAAGCACAATATAAAATGCGGCAATGTGTGCCACCTCTGGCGTTGTCCTTTCTTTGCCAAAGGAACAATATGTCTTCATTCATGACGCCATTTTGGAAGCTTGCCTATGTGGAGAAACCAGCATCCCCACCAGTGAATTCAGGCCCACCTACAAAGAGATGCTCAGGATAGATCCGCAGAGCAACTCATCCCAGCTGCGGGAGGAATTCCAGGTGAGTAAATTGAAAGGCTGGAGGCTTCCCTGAACTAAAGGAAATGCTTCCTCCAAATGAGCTTCCTTTATGTTTCAACAAAGCCTTCCTGGTTGGATTTCTCTTAGCGCATTAAGGGTGAGGCGAAAGCCGTGTGTCAGAGCTTGGCGCCTCCTCCTCCTCCCTGCAAAGCATTTGGCCTGCCAGTGGCCTTTAGACCAGTGGTGCCCAAACTAGGGGCCGGGTGCGGTCCTCGACGCCAATTCACCTGACCCATGAAGCCCTCGTCGCTCCTGGAAGTGGAAGTAAAATGCGCCCATATGGACGCGTTTTACTTCCGCTTCCAGGAGCGACGAGGGCTTCACAGGCTGGGTGAATTGGCGTCAGGGGCCGCACTCAGCCTCCGGGCCTTAGTGACTGGCTCCCTGAACCACATGATTGGCCCACAGCCCAAAAAGTTTGGGCATCCCTGCTTTAGACCCTTTTTAAATAAACCTGCAGGACACAGTACCTTTAATCTAAAGGAAGGATGCTGGTTACTATAGCTCTAGATATGATACGCCTTGTCTCTTAAGATTAAGACATGTGGCCTAACCCAGTTTCCTCCTGACCAGCAGACTCTGAATTCTGTGACGCCCCACCTGGACCTGGAGAAGTGCAGCATTGCTCTCCTGCCACGCAACCGGGAGAAGAACCGTACCATGGATGTGCTGCCTCCTGACCGGTGTCTCCCCTTCCTGATCTCCATGGACGGAGACAGCAACAATTACATCAATGCGGCCTTAATTGATGTAAGTACAGGTACATCTGTTTTGTGTTAGGGGCCAGGGGAGGTACAAGGGGCCGAGTGAGTTTTGGTGTACTGTACTTGTTGTAAAATAGCTTAGAACCTTGTAGATCAAAGTGGAGAGGCACCTCCCTCTCTGTTTTGGGGTGTGCATGTGCACAAGTGTAGTGTATTCTCCTTTGGACCATGGGCCACCGGTAATGCCAATGCCAGGCTCTGATGTTGATGAGAGTCACTCTCTAAGGACCTTAAGGAGGGTAGTTTTAGAAGGGATATGTTGTAACCTGTGCACATGCGCTTGTGCTCATGTCTCTGTACTTGAAGAGTTGCTGTGTGTCCAGGGGAAAAATAAGCTGAAGCCATTGTCAAGCCATTGGTTGGTCCAGTGATTTACAGTAAAGTGGTGCTAGAAACATTCAGCCCAGGTTTTCACCCACACTAGAAAACGGCTTTGTCGATGCCATGGCGGTGGCCACGATGCATTCAGCCTTTTGCCTGAGAGCGACAGATCCTTCAGGCAGCAGACGCTGGGAAGGATCGCAACTGTGTGCTTCACAGTCTGTTCTCTGAGCTATATACTGACTGTCAAGGAAATGCATTTCCATTATTCCTGGCTGCCATAGGATCTCCCTTTGCCCTGCAGGCTGTGCACATTCTTGCAGGAAATTTTATTCTTCGGGAATCCAGCCACACTTTTCTGTTTCCTCCCCACCCCAGTTTTCACATATTTTTTTTCTTTCACTCCTCCAACCATCTATTAGCATTTCATGCACCTAAATTTAGAAGAGAATAGTCTGACCGATCACTGGTTAGAGCTGCTATTAAAGACTACCTAGTGGCGATAGGGGTGGTGAAGCGCCAATACTTCACCACCCTTATTGCCTCCGCAGATAATCGCCCAGCGGCCCTGTTCCGGGTGACCAGGTCCCTCCTCGGTAGAGGGGGGCCAGGCCCTGGGTGGCAGGGATCGGCTGAGGACTTTGCTGATTATCTGGCGGAGAAAATCTCTCAGATCCGCTCGAAGCTGAATCCCGGCGTGGAACGTATGGAGCTGGGGTTGACCATGGCACAGTCTAGCCATGTTATCTGGGATCGGTTCGATCCTGTTGGCCCTGAGGAAGTGGACAGGCTTCTTGTATCTGTTCGCGCCACGACCTGTGCACTGGACCCTTGCCCTGCCTGGTTAACTAAAGCATCCAAGACCGTGGCAGCTGGCAGCTGGCTGGATCGAGGCGATTATCAACGCTTCGTTAAAAGAGGGGCATTTTCCAGCACCCTTCAAACAAGCTCTAGTGCGCCCCCTCATGAAGAAGCCGTCTCTCGATCCCACGGTAATTTCCAACTACCGTCCAGTGTCCAACCTACCTTTTTTAGATAAGGTTTTGGAAAAGGCTGTGGCGCTGCAGTTACAGGAGGTCCTGGATGAAGCGGATTATCTGGACCCGTTTCAGTCAGGATTCAGGCCCGGATATGGTACCGAAACCGCACTAGTGGCCTTGGTGGATGATCTCTGGAGAGAGCGGGACGGAGGGGAGCCGTCAGTCCTTGCTCTTCTCGACCTCTCAGCGGCTTTTGACACGATCGACCATGGCATCCTTCTGGGAAGGCTCCAGGGTCTGGGGATCCAGGGCACTGTGTTGTCCTGGTTCTCCTCATTCCTGAGAGGTAGGACCCAGTCGGTGTGCCTGGAGAAGGAGAGGTCCAGCCCTAGGCCCCTGCAATACGGGGTGCCTCAGGGCTCGGTACTTTCTCCTCTCCTATTCAACATCTATATGAAGCCGCTGGGCGAGATCATCCGTTCCCATGGGGTTAGGTATCATCAATATGCAGATGATACCCAGTTATACATCTCTGCCCATGGGGACCCAAGTGGTGCGGTGGAAGTCCTTTCCAGGTGCCTGAAGGCTGTTAAGGTCTGGATGGGGGACAACGGGCTACAGCTGAATCCTGGCAAGACTGAGTGGCTGTGGGTACGGGGGCCTGTGTTAACACAGGAGTTGCCATCTTTGGTGCTGGATGGGGCAGCCTTGCCCCAGACAGACCCGGTGCGTAACCTGGGGGTCCTCCTGGACTCACGGCTACTGTTCGAAGATCAGGTGGCAGCCGTGGCCAGGAGGGCTTTTGCACAACTTCGTGTAATACGCCAGTTACGCCCCCTCCTGGACCGGGACTCCTTGCTCATGGTCACACATGCCTTGGTCACCTCCAGACTTGATTACTGTAATGCGCTCTACATGGGGCTGCCCCTGATGACCATCCGGAGACTCCAGCTGGTGCAAAATGCGGCGGCCCGGGTAGTGGCGGGGTGTGGGCGTTATGCTCGTGCTTCGCCGCTACTCCGGGAGCTGCACTGGTTGCCAGTATGTCTCCGGGTGCAATTCAAGGTGCTGGTTATTACCTTTAAAGCCCTATATGGTAGTGGGCCAGGATACCTAAGAGACCGCGTCACCCCAAGAACATCTGTCCGGCCCACCAGGGCGGATCGGAGAGGCTCCCTTGTTGTTCCATCAGCTAGAGAGGCACACCTCTCTAGCACTAGGAGGAGGGCCTTCTCCGTGTCCGCCCCAACCCTCTGGAACCTCCTGCCCATCGAACTGCGCCTGCAGACGGAGCTCTTGCCCTTCCGGAAGGGCTTGAAAACCTGGCTGGCAGGACATATTTGGGGACCAGGGAACACGGGTTCCCATACTAAGTGGCTTATTTAAGGAGTGCCACTTTGGATCTGAACCAGGGGGATACTGGCGTGTAGTTTGTACTGTTTTTTAACTTTAAATGATTTAGATGATCTTTTAACTTCATGATTTTATATGTTTTTATCTTTTACCTCTGTTTTATGACGATGTAAGCCGCCCAGAGTCGGGTTCTCCCGAGTGGGGCGGGGTAATAAATTCAATAAATAAATAATAAATAAATAAATAAATATTTAACAACCAAATCAGAGCAGGCACTACCATAGTCCCAGTTTAGTTCTCCTTATATACAAGAATGAAATGTGAGAAGCATGGATCAAGGCAAGTTAAAAGCTGGGAGACAAGAAATGGAACATCTAAGCACATAACTGAAGATGATAGAGGCAAGAGTGATGAAAAATGTGATCGGGCCCTGGTGACAAATCTATGGCATGTGTGCCAGAAGTAGCACGCAGAGGCCTTTCTTCTGACATGCGGGCAATTGAGGGCCATTGCTGCATTCCCCCCTCCCCCCAGACTTCTACTCAGTCAGGTCAATCTATTTCCCTAGTTTTAAAGGTCCAAATTAGGTACCTCGACTTATATTCAGGACAACTTATACCTGAGTATATACAGTAATGCTTTAATTTCCTGTTCTTCAAAAATAACTACATAACTGGATGTGTTAAGAGAGTGGCTGGCTCCTTCCCTGAGCCCCAGCACAGTTCCTTTGGAAAGGTTTCCGTTTCAGGGTAGAGGCTTAAGTGGAGCGGGTTGCAAAATGGGGGGAGAACCTCCGGTCTGTACAAGGCTGGGACCTGGTGAGGAAGAAGATTCTCAGAGAAGTGCAGATCGCATGCCTCTTCAACCTGTCCCCTGCTCAGCCTTTGGCTTTCACCGGGGGGGGGGGGGTTGCCCAAAAAAATTCTCAGGTGACCTCCACATCATAGCACGGCAACGAAACGAATGGAAAATGAGTTGTGACCAGCAGGATTTTATCTCTTGATAATCTGGTCAATCAAGGAATAAAAAATAATAATGAGAAAGGTAACCAGAATCACCAGGCTTATTGGAGGATTGATGAGAAATCCTTAGGGAAGAAATAAGAAAGATGCCTATAGAGTCTAAGAGAAATCCAAAAAGCTAGGAAATATTTTCCAAGTGAGAGACTAACAGACTTCTGTGTGTTTCTGAACGTTTTTGACCTGTGGGGACTTTTGCGCTCCTGAAACTCAGAGGAGAAAGAGGCTGAGGATTAGACCTTCTCTCGGGCTGACAAATCATCCACATTCCTTCCCTGACTGAGATTTCAGGGCTGAGACCTAGAAGCACACTGTTATAATGCCATTGGTCTTCCTGGGGATGTGTGCTCAAGGCTATTACCTTGTTATGAATGTAAGTACAGTAATACCCTGGATAACGCTAGTACCGGATAGCGCTAAAACCGCATAACGTTACAAGATTTTCGGAAAAATCTTGTATCGAATAACGCAATTTTTAGCATTATCCGATACAGTCGTTCTTATCAGCAGGGTGGCTGGAAAGCTGAACGGGGTTCTCCGTTCAGCTTCCCAGCCACCCTGCAGCTACGGAGGCAGGGGTGGGGAGGCTGGAAAGCTGACGGGGGGCTCCCCCGTCGGCTTCCCCAGTCACCCCACAGCTGCGGAGGCAAGGGCGGGTGGCTAGGGAAGCCGACAGGGACTCCCCGTCAGCTTCCCCAGCAACCCTGCAGCTGTAGATCGGGTCCTCTGATCTCTCTGGAGCAGGCAGGGGACACGATCCAAGCTGTTTCTGGGCTTCCCCGACATCCTCTGCCAGTGCAGCAAGCCAAAACGTCAGGGTTCGAATCCCGACATTCTGGCTTGCTGCACTGGCTGAGGACGTCGGGGAAGCCCAGAAACAGCTTGGATCGGGTCTCCCCACCTCCCTGGACCCGGCCGGGGTATGTGTGTGTCAGAGACCCCAAAATTGGCTTTAAAAAATGGACTTTTTTTTTACCAATTTTGGGGTCTCTGACACACACACCCCGCTGGGTCCAGGGAGGTGGGGAGACCCAATCCAAGCTGTTTCTGGGCTTCCCCGACTTCCTCAGCCAGTGCAGCAAGCCAAAACGTCAGGGTTCAAATCCCGACATTCTGGCTTGCTGCAGCCTCCAGGGAAACAGGGCTTTTTTAAACGTGTGATCAATGCATCGCACAACGTTAAAAACCGGATAACAACGAGACTTGTGGAACCAAGTCTCAACGTTATCCGGAGTACTAGTGTAGTAACATTTATTTTTCTCCGAAAGAATAGCTCAAAGTAACATCCATGGTCCTCTCGTTTCCACTTGATCTTCACACAACCATCATGTGAGGCACATCGTTCACCAATGAGTTTCATGGGTATTTGGGATTGGGACGTGAATCCCCCATGCCCTTCCCCACCATTCTAACCACTACACCAGCTGCCATAATGCCTTGTTCCCAGGGTGCTCCTCTGACTTTATCCCGTACTTTTTTGACCTCCTCCAGAGCTACACAAAGAGTGCTGCCTTCATTGTGACCTTGCATCCACTGCAGAATACCATCGCAGACTTCTGGAGACTGGTCTATGACTACGGCTGTACCTCCATTATCATGCTCAACCAACTCAACCAGTCCAACTCTGCCTGGGTGTGTAACAGAGACCCATTTCCCATAATTTACATTTTCAGGGTGTGTTTTTGAAAGTAAGAATTTTTTAAAATACTTCAAATATATTTACTGTATATTTAGTGGCTCAAAAGGTTTGGGGATCCCTGGTATAAGATATTGGCAAATCATGGTATGATAATTTTTTTAATATTGAAAATAAATCTTTCATGATCTGGAGATGATTCATATTTTATCTAATGTATTTTATCCCATTTTAATATTTTGTATTGACACTGCCTTTGTGGCCATCATAGCGCAAAAGAATCGCATTCTTGACCTTCTCTTTTGGCAGTTGTGGTGCTGAATGGGAAGAGTGTGGTCAGGGTTCTGTCCTACCAGCAATGCTCCTCTTGCACTTCCAAAGCTGAAGAGTATTGAAGTTTAATTCTAAATTGGAAGTGGTTGTTCAGGAACTAGGGATGAAAACAAAGGCGGGTCACAACTGGATTTTCTCTGCATCCGTCTCTGGTTAGGGATGATTCCTGTTGTAAACACAAACTGCTTGAGGATAGCTTTCCCTTAAATCAGGTGTGCCCAAACTTTCCAGGCCGCAGGCTGACCACGTGGTTCTGGAAGCAGAAGTAAAACGCGCCTTGCCATCTGTTTTACAACAGGATGAGATAGATTTTAGGCTGCCATTTTCTCTGCTTAAACCAGGGGCGCCCAAATGGCCCCACGGGCTCTAGTTTGGGCACCCCTGCCTTCAATGGGCAAGTGTGTGTTCCATGTAGCTTGACAAACTGCATATCCTTTCTAGAGCTCAAACTACTGCAGCTGCTTGCAGATACGGGTCCTCATGGATATTGGAATGTGGGACCTTTCCAGCTGCAGATATATTGAAAGTTTAATTTTAACCTTTTTTTAGAGTACAACTTCTAGAATCTACAGCAACTTAGAAATGTTTCCAGTCTTTGGGTGATTGTCATGCAGAACCCCCACAGTACCAGATTTATTGCCACATCAGTGCCCCAAAAGTTTACAAAAAGCTGTTAAAATTTATGTGGCTTTTAGTGAGGTAGGGGAGATAATGTTACACATAATACCAAGAAATGACTGCTGTGCCTTAAGGAAAAAACCCCAAAATCCACAGAAATAACACTCGTAAGACATGTAAAACATGCAGCAGATTGTAAGCAGAACAGTTATGAGTCCAATTTCATCTCCCTTTACAAATCCATATTTTACAACCAGATAGATTTCAAAGTGATTTATTTATTTTATTTTGTTATGTTTTATTTTTTGGATTTCTATACCACCCTACTTGGTGCAACCAACTCAGGGCGGTGTACAAAGCAAGTAAAATACAAAACAATAATAATGTAAAGAAAATCCCACCAGCAATACAAAATACAAAAATACAGTATAACAATAAAGTCAGGAAAATCCATCCCGCAATACAAAATAACAATATGGTAAAATATTACCGATACAATGTCCTCACAACTGACTCCAATCTTCTCTGGGCGAGATGGTGGGGCCTGGAGGGAGAACGGGAGCGTCCTCTCGCCGCCCGCAGCCAAGGTCCTTTTATGAGCTTCCGGGCCGAGATGGCGGGACCCGGGGGGAGTGCGGGAGCGCCATCTCAAACGCCCGCAGATGATCTTCTCCTCCGGGACAAGATGGCGAGGCGATTGTGTTCCAGTGCTCCAATGTTCCTAATTCTCTACCATTTCCTCCCATCTCTAGCCTTGTTTACAGTATTGGCCTGAGCCAGGACTGCAGCAATATGGGCCAATGGAAGTGGAATTCATTTCCAGGTCGGCTGATGAGGATGTTATTGCTCGTCTTTTCCGGGTGCAGAACATAACACAGGTAAAAAGCCTAAAAAGGCCATGCTGTTTTAGGAACTTGTCTGAATGCTTTTAAATTATGACTCATTAATATATCTGAAAGAAAAAAAAACTTTATCTTTTTCCCTAAATATATTTTTTGAAATTAGGTATTTAGATTTGTTTATGTGGCAGTATTTCAAGTATATTTTCAGGATAAATTATTCTTTCAAGTATTAGAGCGGTTACTTAGCAATTGGAATGAAACCCAAACTCTCGTGTTTCCTAATAGTGATTATAGAAACCATGTTCTTCAGAACATTTAGAACAGGGAGATCTGTTCCCACATCCTGGATTTTCAAAACAGTTTGCCGTAGTGACACAGAGGACGTGTCTTCTGGCTCTCTGGTGGAATATGAAGCGAGGGCAGTGCTTTCTCCTTGCGTTCTGGTAGCCTAAGGATTGACAGAAATAAGGCGACACCCAGAAACCTTAATTGGCAACATAGATTTGATAACACACACCCAAACAAAAGAATCAAGAAAGAAAACACCAGCCATTTGCAAGTTTTGGGATCTGGCTGCAGAATCAGAGGCTGCAAATTCGATTCCCCGCAGCTCAATTTAATTTAATTTTTTGATTTATATCCCACCCAGTCAGGAACTCAACTCAGAGAAAACCACTTAGGGAAAAAAATTTGTGATAACATGCATCCCATAGGGAAACTCGGTATACTGTACAATGCATGTATCGTATAGCAATTGTTTTGTGCAACAACGAGCCCCATGGAACGGATTAAAATTATTGTATGACGTACCACTGTATGTGCATCTATGTATGTATGCACAAGAATGTCCTTGGAAGAGGTCGGCAAAATAGAGGTTAAGACCTGGAAAAAGCCTTGAGTAATGACTAATCAGGATGAGGGAGGAAGAGCTCTGCTTTTTCCCATCTTGGTCTTCTTCTTCCTGCTTGCTGTTGCCTTTCTTCTAATTAAACATGAAGTGTTTCTGGCAATGTGCCAGCTTTAATTTTCTTCCCCTTGTTTTCCTCTGTTTTCTCCTTTCCCTTCCCTTGTCAATGTGCAAAAGCCGAACAAACACAAGGAATTTTGACAAGTTCAGGTGCTTGGCTTGCTTGATTGTCTCACAGGTGTCGGATTGAGATGTTTCAATGTGAGAGCGGATGTTTCAATGCGCTCTAGGAGGCTGGATTAGAACTTGTTCTGGCTTACCCTGTGTTAAATAAACTACTCTATGTCCACCAGTACGAAACCTCACAGAGATGCTCCTGCTGCCAGAAGGTAAACTAAAGGGTGCAGCGTCCTCAAATGCTGCACCAACACACTCAAGTGGAGACACACTATGACCTAAGAGGGTCATCTGGTGGTAGTGGGATCTCCCTGTTTTATTTTATTTTTCTTCTTCGTGACTTTTGTTTCCAGAGGGTAACCAGACACACAGTCTTGGAGGAGTCTCCATAGGGCCTTTTACTGCCAGGACTCCAACACCCCCCCCCCCAAGCCCTTCATAGAGAGCATTTCATCTTTTGCCAGCTGCCTTATTGCCTGACAGTCTAACATCTGGCAAGACAAGCAATTCTGTCTATACAGGACTTTGGAATGGGAGTCCAGGGAGGCTCTTAGCATGAACCAAATGCAGCAAAGCTGGCTTACTGAATGGTGAAGGGAAAATGTTATACAGTAAATCCTAATCTAAAAAAGGTGGAAAACATTAGCTAAGGTCTTCCCTCGCCACAGAATCTTGTTCTACACGGTTGAATTTAGGGGTCCTGTGTCTGCTCCCCCGTTGGTTGTTCTGTGGCAGGAATAGGTAACTTGGAGCCCTCCAGAATTCATCAGTCAACAACCTTTGCAAGTTGTCGTCTGCAGAACCAGTGGTGAGAGAAGTTGGGAACTGTAGGCCAACAACATCCAGAATATCACAAGCTGTCCATCCCTAACAGGTGGTCTGGGTTTTTTAAATGGTTTTTTAATTGCCCCATGATATTGGGGGGGTCTCCTCTCTAGTTACAGGAGGGGCATCTGATGGTGCAACACTTTCAGTACCTGCGATGGTCGGCCTACAGAGACATCCCAGATTCTAAGAAGTCTTTCCTGAATTTATTAGCCCAGATAGAGAAATGGCAGGCGGAGAGTGGTGATGGACGGACACTCGTGCATTGTTTGTAAGTACACTGGATGTGGCTGCGGCAAAGGTGGGGTACCATAGACTGTACATACAAGGGAATGTACAAATTCTCACAAGGGAATTTTGTATGTATTTGTTCTCCCGTCCTTTTTAAAAACCACTCTTTTATCCTTTTCATGTATGAATTTAATATTGTTAAACTATAATACAATTTGACCTAATCTTGACCTTGATTAAAATGTGTTCAAACATTTTAATTATACTCAAACATTACATTTTTAATGCATATGCGTAGTTCCATGCATATTTTATTTCTCTGAATTACACTACAAAGATTGCCAAAATCTAAATGTTGGGAGGCAAATTGTAGCAAGAATTATTATTCCATTATTACTCAGTACACCTTTGGTGAGTTCATTCTGCAGTTTCTTTCACCCGACCTAGTGTAAGAAAGATTAGCTGATAACACATGGTTGCCGTTACCAGGGTACACCTGATTGTAGTTCAAAAACACCACAGTCTTTGAGGAGGCTCTTTCTATGTGCCTCTGCCCTCATCCTAGAGGCTGGAGATGCACCTTATGGGTCTCCTGTCACTCCTAGATTAAAAAATTATATGCATGGGAATGAACTCCCTGATTGACTGGAAGCCCCCTGCACAGTTCTACAAATAAATTGAATCACAAAATTGTCTGCATTCATTGGCCTAAGGATAATTTGGCTACCTCTTTGCAGAAGTTCACCAGAACTTGGCTACTTCCTTGCTATGTTTCTCTTGTGCTGGCCAAGCACAAAAGGTTTGCTTTGTTGGGTGACGCTGAACTCATGTTTTTGTTTGGAACGTGATGTTCATTCTTCCTCCTCCCCGTCCTTTTATCTCCTTCAACACGTTCCACCCTCGGGATGACTCCAGCCAATCACAACACAGTATCCACATGCCCGTCACAAATTAGGTTTCAGTTCTCCAAGAACACGAAGGTGTGAACGTTTTGACTACTGAGCAGCTTCTGCCCAGTGATTACCCATAATGCATCACTTCAGTCAAGGCCACTCCTCCCCTTGAGAGAGCAGGACATAGAAATCTCCATTACAGATTCAAAAGAACACCACACAGGCCCCATTTCAGCTATGGCGCTGTGTATTATTTGCACACTCAGAAATGCAATTCCCTTGTGATGTGAACCAGTAAGAGTTCGTTTTGAGCTTGCCTGAAGACTTATGAAAGGTTTTGCCCCTGGATTGGCACAAAGCTGCTGACTCCCATATTAGAGGATTGCCCCAGTATTTCAGCTCTTATACACTGACTAACACGATGCATTTTTCTTCTGCTGCTGCAGGAGTGGCGGTGGCCGGAGTGGCACTTTCTGTGCCTGCACCATGATCTTGGAAATGATCAGGCGTCACAAGCTGGTTGATGTTTTCTTTGCAGCCAAAACCCTCCGTAACTACAAGCCAAATATGGTGGAGACTTTTGTAAGTGGCCTGCAGTGTCTTCTTTGCCTACATTTCATGGAACTCTTTGTCGTTCTGCCAGTCTGCCTCTAATATACATTTAAAAGTCTAATCTTTGTATTTCTCAAAGATACATATGTTGTGTTTTGTGCATTTATATGCATGCACAGGTCAGTCCACCACATTTGTGGGTTCAGCATCTGCAGTTTCAGTTATCCACAGTCTAAAAATATTCAGTAAAAATCCCAGCACTGGCCACTAGAGGCCAGTGTCTGCAATGTAAATATGCAGTTTGCTGTTATCTGTGGTTTCAGGTATCTGTGGCAGGTCTCAGGCAGTGTCTCCAGTGATGGGATGTCAAAAATTCTACTACCACGCCATGACATCATGGACGTCATGGGCGTGGCCAATGTCATGACGTCATGATGTCATGGGCGGAGCCAACGTCATGACGTCATGACGTTGTGGGCAAGGCCAAAAATAAAAAAAATTAAAAAAAAATAAACATGCACACAGACCCGTAACTTAAAGAAATAAAATAAATAAATAAATAAAATAAAAATTAAATAAAAGTACACCCACCCACCCAAAACACCATAAACCACCCACCCACCCCAAACACAAAACCCTCACTTACCCTTCTTGGGGCCGATGACCCCCATGGCCCGGGGCCACACGGCAAGGCACGCCCCATCGCCGCCGGAACCGAGGAGGAGGCGGGGCGCTCCATGTCCATCTTGGCTCCAATTTTTAAAAAACCGGACCCGGAGCCACTGCCTGCTGCTGCTACTGTCGCCGCTGCTGCCGCCTCCCGCCATCGCCATCGCCGGGGGGGTGGAAGGAGGAGAGGGAGGGGACTGGAGTGCCGGACCCGGGAGCGTTTCTGTAATTGATCCGGGTAGATGCATTTGCTTTTTTCCCTCCTTCCTTTTCGTTCCGGAGCTGTCTTCCCCGCCTTGCCCGTTGATCGGCTCCCATCCCGTCTTCTTCGTTGCCGCCGCCGCTGCTGGAACCGGAGGAGGAGGAGGCGCGCTCCGCTGGCCTGGGGCGACGGCGGCAACGGCGGCGATGGCGATGGCGGGAGGCGGCAGCAGCCCCGCCTCCTCCTCGGTTCCGGCGGCGATGGGGACGGCAACGGCAGCAGCGATGGCAGGAGGTGGCAGTGGTGAGAGCACCAGGCAGCAGCAAACGGCGGCAAGCGGCTCCACAGGAGGCTCCAGTCAGGGGCGGCCGGATCCAATTTTTTTTAAATCGGAGAAAAAAATGGCTCCAATTTAGTGCGCATGTGTCAGATTGAGTTTCTGCGCATGCGCACTAAATTGGAGCCATTTTTGCTCCAAATTTTTTTTAAATTTTCCTCCCGGTGAGGCGTCCGATCCGGACGCCTCAAAAACGGTTTTACCCCCACGGAGAGCCCTCCGGAAATCCTTAAAACGGTTCTGTGGATCCGGTCAGAACCGGTGTCATCCCATCACTGAGTGTCTCCCACAGATACAGAGGGCAACCTGTGTAGTAAAAGGGGGAAACATTGAAAAGATCTTATTTTGAGGTCCCCCTCAAAGACAGAAGAGTGAAAGATGCATATAAAATTTCAGTTCTCAGATGCCATAAATGCCGTTGCTAATTGGGACAGGAAAGAAAGAAACAAATAAATATCAGCCCATTCAAAAAATTCCATTAACATAAATTTCTTACCTATCCCTTCTCTCCCCAGGATGGAAGAATTGGGCTAGGAGATATTCAGGATTGAAGTGGTGAATGATAGTGAGTGTAAAGGGAACATGCCGGCTCTAGGCTGGAATAGAAAGCGCCTGGAAGACTATTCTTGTATTCCCAAGAATGGCAGTAAGACTTTGGTATAAGGTTGATGGCAGTTTATGCACTGGGCATTGTGCCCAAGGCAGGAAGAGCAGGTTGTGGTGAGCTATGGGGCAGTCTGATTAATGTGGTTAGAGTGATGGGCAAGAATGGGGGAGTCCCAGTTCCTACTGAACCCAAAACTCATTGGGTAAGAAGGTTTTGGTAAAGATAAAAAGCTGAGGAGAAGTGCCAGGTACAGGTGAGTTGAATTTACCTGGGAGGGGCAGAATAGGCATGGAAGTGACACATAAATAATTATGCCCCCACCACTAAGGAGTGAGAAAAACCTCCCCCCCCTCCCCATGCAATGAACACAGGAGAGTAAATCCTCTGGTCCGACTCGAGGAGGTCCAGTCCCAGTTTCTATTTCCGCCACCTTCTTTCAGGCGCCTTTCCCAAACTTCTGCCACTCCAAGGGACATGGACTCCTGGGCCCAGGGAAATCTCCTCTTGCTTTCAAAATGGAAAGAAAGAATCTCAGGAAACCCAGGGTGGAAAAAATGCTCCTCTTTTTGGAGAGTAGGGAAGGAATTCAAACAGAGGGAGATGTGGAGTTGGGTATCGTCAGAGAGCAAGACAAACCAGGAAGGAGATGGAGGAGGAACCAAAAACCATGTTCTGACGGTAGTGTTTTCTGAAGTTGAACAGTGATGGCTCCTTTTAAGAGGAGAATGTCCTTTCTTTTCTCTATGTCTGCCTTCCTCTGATTGTAATTTCCTTGTATCGTAAAAACGCCCTACTAACAGGATATGCCAACACTGTGTGCCGCTTCTACGTTCAGAGGGGTCCTGGACAAATACATATCTTGTGGCTGTACAGTAATACCTCGGATAACGCTAAGACTTGGTTCCACAAGTCTTGGTGTTATCCGATTTTTAGTGTTATCCGATCCATGTTAAAATCCTATGGGATGGATCGGATAAAGTTAAAGCTCCATAGAGATACATTGTAACCGCACAGGCTTTAGCGGTTGTTATCCGATCCATCCCATAGGACCTTAACGTTATTCGATCCAATTCTCCACCCCAGATTGCTTAACGTTATGCGATTTTAGCGTTATCCGAGGTAAACGTTATCCGAGATATTACTGTATATAGTTTGCCACAGCTATGGTGAGATCAGTCTAGCATCCTCTTCCCCATTAAGCCCCCCTGCAAGGGAACCTAACCAAAAACGAGAGCCAGGGGTAGCACAAATAAAGACATAGAAACTATTTATGGTTATTGACTTAGCGATAGCAATTACACCTACAGAGAGAGAGAGAGAGAGTAATTACAACAGAGAGCACTAATTACAGCACTCTTTGCGTTCTTTGCAATATAATTACATTTTTGCCCACAACACACTTGCTACTCCTTTGACTAACCTTGGAAGGATAGAAAGCTGAGTCAACCTTGTCCCATCAAGACTGAACTCACAACCTGAGAAGTTTTAGCTACAGTTTTACCACTGCACCATGAGGGATCCTGCTTAATGTTCTTATTACTCCTTATTTAGGATCTTGTCTGCACTGAAGATGCTGAGGAATTAGTGCCCCAGCATTTTTGTGTTTTTATAGTCCATCCTTTGTACACCTCAGCATTTCCTGTATAGCCCAGAGTTTTCTCAAAAAGGGTGTAGTGGTGTAGAGACCTTTTTTTCAGTTCACTTTATCATGGCCAGTTATCTAATTCGGCACATTTGACCCAGTACACACACCAAAACTCAGTTATATTTTGAAATTCACATTGAATCGAGATTGATTATACCTAGACAGGAACTTGATAGACATTCCTCAACATTGGGCTCCTTGTGGTGTTTGCTAAATATTTATCCAGAGCCCATCAAAATAAGTCTTCTGCTTTTTATCTTATTCTGTATGTTTGGAAGCACAAAAGACCCCCCACTCTTACCCTTTCTCACTCCCTCCTTTCCTCCTTTCCCTTAAAGGAACAATACCACTTCTGCTATGACGTAGCGCTGGAATACCTGGGGTCCTGGGAAGCCAGATAGCACTCGGCCTGCAAGCACCCAAGAAAGTCTTTGTTTTGAAGTTTGGGCCAAACATGTGAAAAAGCGTGTAGACATTTAAATAAGAAGGACAATCAAAGAAACAAAAGGAAACAGTAAAATAAAAGGAAAAGAATGACAACTCCAAAGGAAGCCATGGGGTCACATTGTCCATCCCTTCTCTTCCTCTTTCTGCCTAGCCTCCCACTCTGGCTCCAGTAGAGGCTGTTAGTTCAGAACCTACACCAATTCAGCCAATGCACACGATGATGTGTATATGTCAGCCAGGACTTTGGTACCTGTGCATTGTTTGTGTATGGATGGACATCGATGCCCAGAGAGGGCTGGATCTCCTTCTGAATATGCTAGTAGCAGTCTGAAGTGGACAAAAATGACAGAAAGGAAGAGGAAAATCGAAGTTTAACAACTTTCTACAGGAAGTAGCGGAACTTCTTGGCATTCTACCATCAAAGAAGCTTTTTGAAGAATTTTTATAATCACCATTATTTGGGGAGCCATGAACTGGAACTACTAGACGGGACCTGTACAGATCTCATTCTGTGCTTTTAACTATACATTTTCTGTCTCCAAAGAGAGTTACTGAATTTTTGCCTACCCGACCTTTGGTAGGAAAGCTGCCTGTAGAAAAATGGGTAACAGAATTGTTAATCCTCTTGGTCACCTAATAAAGAGGACATCACATGGGTGGTTTGCTTAAAGGTTAAGACACTGCGCACAAAGTTTTCTTAGCCAACACCACATTTATGTGCCCGGAGACTCCAGACTTCAGGCATGGCAAGGGTTTCTCTTTACAGAAGGCAATTGTCACTCCCTCTCCCTTTCAGTGCATTTCAAGAGGGCTTCCCAAATGTGGAAACCAAATGTGGAAATATCCCTGTGATCACACTGCATTAAAAAAAATTTAGCCATCAAAGTTCAAACAAACTCATGTGCACATTCATTTGGATGGCACTGCAAGCAATTAAACAAAATATACTCCCTTCCAAACCAATCTGTTGATATTTATAAGAATCTGTAGGCAAGTGGTTTTGAGTGTAAGCAAAGAGGTTGATGTAGATCCAGATGCCATTTTAAAAAAGGTTAAATGTCGGCCTTGGGGTGATTTGCTTGGCTATATGTTCTTTAAGACTGAAAGAGGTGGCTTATAATTGATTTTAGCATTTATGGCTAATGTGTTTGGTGGTCATATTGACTCGGGTATGTAAATTCAGTTTTACTTACTTTCAAGAAGGGTTAGTTCCATGCTCCTATTGCGCATCTTGGCTCTTGAAAATGAGGTAGAACTTTTAATTAAAGCACCATTGGTTACTAGTGTAAGTATAGAGGTGGAAGCATAACGCTGACCAAAAACAGCTTCTTCTGTCAATGGAAAACAAAACCAGCCGTATTCTCTGCATGTTTTTTCAGTGAACTTTATTTTTTTTTCCTAAACATACACAATTGTAACAATGTTTTATGACTACTTCTCTTATTCTGAAAAGCCTTTTACATATTCAAGTATAAATATTCGCACACAAGCCCCTAAAAATGTACCAAAGCCCAACCATGTAGAAGGGTGCAGTGGTGATGTTTCTAGGTGTCATGAAACATGTTTTAGTATGACTGTTCATGGAGAACATCACAAACCATGGGTTGGATCTATAATATGCATAGGATCTAAAATGGCATTCATGTATAACTAGGAGTGATTCTAATGGAGGGCCATTCTAAACACTATGAAAACTTAGCCTCTCATCTCCAATCGCAGTGGCCTGCACTGTTGGCTTATTTCCATTCTACTACCTTTGTTTGCTTCAGGTGTGGCAACTGATGTCATAAGAAAGGAATGTCTAGGTGAGAAGTATGGAACGATCAAATCCCGTTGTGCTACTTTAGCTGCCTTGGCCAGCTATGGAAGATGATCGGTGGTTACATTCTACACAACATGACCTAGTTAAGTGAATGACTGTCGTTAGTCAGAAGAAATGTTATGCACTATTTTATGAAGATCTACTGTACTGCCTTTTTTCTTCTTGAATCACAAGTATCAATTGCAATAGGGTCATGGTCGGGATTAAAGATTGGGGAGGGGACGAAAAAAATTGCAGGAGGGGCAACAATGCAACACTCACATATATAACATCGACATCCCAGGTTGGGGTGCCTGTTAGTTCAGGAGGGTTTTTTTTTTTGGGGGGGGGGGGGGTCCTTCCACCTCCCCTGGGCCCCCTGGCTATGATCCTGGTTTGCAAGAGCAAAAGCTCTTACCCTGTACCCAACCACCCATATTTCCTAACTGTTTCCTCTACTTACAGATAAATGCTTCAAATATAAATTATACATTTGCCATTTTAAAAAGAAGAAACATTCAAAGTCGCACAAGTTGGGGTTCCATTCTTAAACAAAAGAACCCAGGGAACATTCACAGACTCGTTAAAAAGAAACATTATTAAAACACTGTAGATGAATATATTAAACTTTGGATTAAAACGGACTGTCCTGATATTTATTTATTCATTCATATTCTGCAATGCAAGAAAAGTTTCATGCAATTTGTTGGACCTCTAGGGCTTTCTTATGACTTCTATCGTTACATATTTTTTCTCCTCCAAATGAAGACCGGTGGAATAGCAGAGGTCGCTGTGACATTGCAGAAGAGATTCCCATTCATATCTGCTAAAATCTTCCCATAAATGTATTTCAAATTTGGGAACAAAAATTTCTTTCTAAATGGTGATCCTGTTTTCTAAGGCAGCAAGCTTTTTTGACACAGCTTCCAGTGAGCAAAAATTAAGGAATAATAATTTGTGATTTCTTAAAATTATTCTCAAAGATAACTGTTATTTGCAGCAAGAAATGAAAAACTTGGATATTGAAGACATGCAACAACTTAAGAATGGCCTCATTTGGATCAGCACAAGCTTATCCAGCCTAATTTCCTGCCTCCCCATAATTCCTAGCCAGATGCGTTAAACAAACCTACCAAGGGCATGCCCAAGCTGGCCCTTGTGAGTTGGTGGTTGAAACCACCCACCATCTTGTGGTTGCCAGTAACCTCTCCTTGAATGGCAAAGCGGATGATGCTGTTCCTCTAGGAAGGGGCACAGAAAGTCTATTTTTATTTTCCTTCTCCTTTATGATTGTTGTAACTCTGGATCAATTGTGACTGTAAAAAGAAAACTTCATTTTCCCTTGTAGTGTCAATTGAAACCTGTGGTTAAGCAGTTTTTCAGTTGACACAAGGAACTCAAAGAGGGGGGGGAACCTTCCTAATCAATCCAGCACAACAATGACCAGGTAGGAGGGAGAGAGAAAGGAATCACACTTTCCCTCCCCGGCAGAGGAACAGGGAAAGTGTTTAATGGCCATGTCCAGTAGGCTACTGAGCCCCTTCAGTATGCCAGATGTTGACAACAGGGATGGCTGCAAAGCTCCCATAGAGGCTCTTCTCAGTACCCACAGGTGGTAGGAATGGGCATAATCAGACCGATCTTGGAAAAGTAGATCTCTCTGAAGCACTTAGAGAGAATTTGGGGCGCTCCAGCACTTGTGTCGTGTCAACCATGGAGCAGAAGAAACGCCTGAGAACTACTAGCCTCTTGCTTGGCTCTTTTACTCTAATTCCCTTCTATTTCCTTCTACTGGTGGTTTATTTGTTTCCTGCTCTTCTTCCCTACAAATATTTGCATAATATTTTATACACAAAATAACACATTGTATATTATTTTATACAAATAGTGTTTCCCCAATATCTTATACAAAGTTTGACCACATTGTGGAAGATTATGTTTGTTTGAATGTTTTTCTTGAGAGGCAAGATATCCGGAGGCCACCGGATCAAACTAGGGGTAACTATTTTGTCTGCTGGTTGCCATTGAAAAAGACTCTTGTCTCTGTGGGCCTCTGGATTGAGCTACTGGGCAAAGGACGTCTGTTTTTCAAGGGATAGATTGAACTAGATTTCTTTTTTTGGTATGATGGATACTGAGTGACCTAATCAATTGGATAATAATTGAAACTTCTGTGTGTTTCATATTCCTATTTCTATGATGCTATCTAATTTCTTGGGTGTGGGTGTTAAAATTGCCTGAAAAATTGTTTTGTGGTGTGAGAAGTTTCGTAAGTGTATTGTAAATAAGTTTATGGTATTAGCCATGCAGTTTATGCACAAGTTTATGCAGATTTGTTATGGAGATTTGTTACAGTGAGGCCATCTGAAAAGAATGTGCATCATCTGATCTAACCATGACATGACCCACAAAAACAGTATTCAAATGTTACTGGAAGATGCTTCTGCATGTGCCTTCAATTGCATCGAACAATGATATTTTTAAGATTACACACATTCTCTCTCCCCCAGATATTTTCCCTTTCATCTTGGAAAAAGTACTGCATTGATTGATCAGTCAAATGCTAAGGACCACCTCAGGAACATCACAGAACTCTCTTTGCCTGCTGGAGAGGGGGAATGAGGGCCAACTGTGTGGACCAGCTAGCTCAGCCATAAAGACCTTGCTGCTATTGCTGCCTTCATGACCACCTCAGGAACATCACAGAACTCTCTCTGCCTGCTGGAGAGGGGGAATGAGGGCCAGCTGTGTGGACCAGCTAGCTCAGCCATAAAGACCTTGCTGCTATTGCTGCCTTCATGACCACCTCAGGAACATCACAGAACTCTCTCTGCCTGCTGGAGAGGGGGAATGAGGGCCAACTGTGTGGACCAGCTAGCTCAGCCATAAAGACCTTGCTGTCTCTCTTGACTGTATTGTATTTTTACACTGTATTTTATTGTATTGTTTTTTCTTTTATGTAAAATTGATTGATTGTGTTATCTGTGCTGCATCTGTTGTTATATTTTTATATTATGCTGTATTTATATTTGAGATTGTGATACTGTATATGTTTATGTTATGTGAGCCCCTCTGAGTCGCCTCAGTGAGGTGAGTAGAGGGGCATATAAATCTAATTTAATAATAATAATAATAATAATAATAATAATAATAATAATAATAATAATAATAATAATAATAATAATAATAATAATAATAATAATAATAATAATAATAATAATAATAAGCCTAATTAGCCAACCAAATATGCACCCTGTTTAATCTGTTGGTCAGATTTGAGTGAAAGGGCATCACCAAAGCCACATACCTGAGGGACCACTTCCTGCCATTCATAGCTCATTGACACATTTGGGCAGGCATATCTTGCTGTGCATAATTTGGAAAGCTAGAAATGCTAAACTTCCCTCTTCTATCATTCTTCCTGTTTCATTACCAGAACCCTGTCGATGTTACTTTGCTAAAAATCCAGGTTTCTTCCTTCTATGTCCCTTTCCCCCCCATCCAAACATGCCCAAATGCACTGCGCATTAAGTAGCTCTCAAAGGATATGCTTCCGCGTCAATGCTTTTAAGAGGTCGTCTACCTTCTTCTGGAAATTTACAATAGCTTCACATTCACATGGATCTTCCTCTGAGAAAAATAAAACAGTGGTTCAAAGAAGATACCATGAGATACAGGTAATACTTTTCTAGGTTGGACAGCAATTAAAACTTATGAAACTTCATCTATGGAGCCAAGTATATATAAAAAAAACTGCATGTTTGTAGAGAAAATAGAAAGCAATCTTATATGAACTTTGAGTTGTATAGAGAGGCAGGAAACTCTGCCAGAATCAGTTTTGCTAATGTTTTCATTTTGCCATGGCTAAAGCTGTTCTGTCCCATTTCTGAATCAACTTTGTTTAGTTTTAAATACCTCTCTGAAAATTTCAACAAAAATTCTGTGTACTCCGTGCCTGCTTGCTGGCAATGGTTTAGGCAGCTAACTATGGAGCCAGAGGCTGAAAGAAGAGCTAGTTTGTGTAGTCATGGGTAAGCTGCCATAGTCCTGAAGTGCCCCCCAAAAAAGGGAAACGGTAAGCCATTTCTGTGTGTATTTTTTTACCTAGAAAACTGAAAAAGGTTGCCACAAATCAGAATTGATTTGAAGGCATGACATTTTCTCTCTCTCTCTCTCATCCAGGCCTACTTTTTCAAATGTGGATATTTTTCCAAACTATATCTCAATGATTAAAGTGTCTCTGTGCACATTTCCCCAAAACTAAACATTTTATATTAATTAGAACTGTATATTTGTAGGATTTTCATATCTTGTTTATTTGAACTGTGAATTGTAAACTGTACCATAGACTTTTAAACAGCAAATAATGCTGCAGTTCATTTTTAGGTTCAGGAAGGTAGGAATGTAGGCTAGTAATGTCTATTATTGCTAGCCTCAACTGAAGCTAGCTGAATAGTAAGTATAGTTATATAAATCATATTGAGCCAATGGGTGTCCTTAGTAACTGAAGTGAAAATATTGCTTATATATATCTAATTATGATGTCCTTAAACCAGAGTGGCAATTGATTCCCTTTATCTCTTGGGGTCTGAAAAGCAATAAAAACGCTTTGAAGAGTTGAGGAAGACGCCGTCTTTGTGCCATGATCTTTCCTAGAGTTGCAAAAATGTTGCTTCTCCAGGATATTATACGAATCGGCCATGCTTCTCTCTTGTTCTGCTTTAGTAGTTGTTATGCTCCATTATTTGCAAGGGAAGATACAAACCAAACTCGAGCAATCTGTAACATTACTTACCAATACATATTTTACTCTGCAACTTTTTCCCAATTTGGTTAATGGTTCTAAAATCCGCAGTATAGAAGTAATGCTCTGCCACTGGTTCCGAGGCAATTTCTTTCAGTTCATCTTCAACAGCATTCCCTACTCCAACAGCAAACATCTTGTAACCTGAAACAAAATAAAGCCTGGCCATCCCTCTGATGAGACACCTGTTCAACCTTTAATTACACCCAAAAAGGATGAAAAAGTGGGACTTGCAACACGCCTAGTTAATAATTATGTCCCAAATAAGTGCAGATTCTTAAGTTGCTTAGAATGGGAAGAGGTGTTGCTTGAGAAATCACAGTCATTTTGGACTCCAGCACCTGAGTGGATGGAAGAGGTAAAGAAAAGCCACATCTAACCTTTTTGTCACCCAGAACACGCCACACGGAACATATCTGGTGTGCACATGCACACCCTCTAGCCACTGCAGTGTCTCGTCCATCTTCTCCGAGAGCCTTCTTTGTCCAGTACGAGGAGGTGAGCAAGTGTTATCTTCTTCCTCACCTCTCCACTGCATCCCTGGAGGAGTGCGCTAGGATTGCACACTCCTCCTGGCTTCATTGACAAATGTATGCTTGCTGCTTCTTTGACACTGTAGGAGGCATCTCTGCAGCAAGCTCAAGAGGAAGGGATGATAAGAATGGAGATATGGGAGGCATGGCTTGCAGGTGCAGGATAACCCACACCAAAAACCAATAGCTGCCCAGAGACACAATTTGTGTGCCCACTATATTTCAATGCCCGGGGTCAAAGTTCAGCTGTTCTACCCTAGCTGAAGTTTCAAGGTAAATGAAATGCAGGGATATAACATGCATTCTCAGTCTAATACCCACAATATATTTGTATGATATTGGCATGTCTGGATTTGTATAAAATTTCTAAAAGTTTACCTAGTTCTTTGGCTTTCTTGGCAGCATCATTGATATAATCTTGTGATCGGCCATCTGTAAACACAATTGCCACTTTGGGGACTCCAGGCCTTGCTCCACTGGAGAGAGAAAACGAAGTGTCCACAAGGTAGTTCAAGGCTTGGCCAGTCATGGTCCCCTTCTCCATGTAGGACATCCTTCTCACTGCTGCTTTGATGTCTTGCTTGTTCTTATGTTGGCCTAATGGGAATTCTTGCCTGACTGAACTGGAGTACTGGATCAGGCCCACCTGTGCATTTTTGTCTGAGACATCCAATGAATCCACAATCTGGTTGATGAATCTCTTCACCAGCTCAAAGTTCTCTGGCCTCACACTCTTCGACCCATCAATCAGGAAAACAAGATCAGTCGCCCCCCCTCCACTGCAAGCTAGAGAGAGGCAAGCAAAAGAAACAATGCAGAAGTAGAGTTCAATTAGAATTATCCCATAAAAATAAGGATTTATCCCATTTCTTCGTCTATTTTTTGGCTGGAATCATTTGTGCATTGTTTAATTTGTATGTGCATTGTTTAATTTGTATGTGCATTGTTTAATTTGCCATGGCTAATTGCAGCTAATTGATTAGATGCCAAGGCATATCTCAGTTGCACAGTCGGACATTTAATCAGGCATGCAACCAAGGAATACCCCCAGATTCTTGTCAATTAGCAAAACTTACACAGATACCAATAGGATTGCACCCATTGTTGTACTTTTAGATCACTCAGTAATATCTTAACTGCTACATCCACCTACTGTCTGCTGTTTTCTAAAACATCCATGCAGTTGCTTATGCTATCATGTGACATGAGGTGTGATGTTTCCAAGATGTATAACAGTCTTTAAAAACTTCAAATATGAAGGTGCTCTTTCTATTTTTATTTAATTGGGTGTTGGTCTTATTTTTGCTGTGCAAGAGATCATCATTTTTTCCTCAGAAAGTAAATTAGGGAGATACATTTTAATTGATATGTACTCAAGGTAGAGAGAGTCATCCAGCTTTTAAAAATTTTAATTGCAGAATTTTCTCAAACCACAGTTTTTAATAATTAAGTTGGTTGAATTTCAGTAATTGGATTCTTATACTGCAACTGAGTTGCCTTTGTTAAGAGCCAGCACTCTCTGCCTCTGCAGACATTTCCATGGCCATGTATGCAGGCATGACTAGATGCACGAAACATTGCTATCTTTCTGGCTAAAGCCGTACCTATTTATCTACTTGCAATTTCTTTTTCTGAACTGCTAGGTTGGCAGGAGCTAGTATAGACAGGACCTTGCTGTGCCGAGTTATGCTTGACACCATAGTTTGCTCTTAGTGCCCAGTCTTGCCTGCCAGGGTACACACTACATGGGGCCAGTTCTCTATATTTAGCTCCATGTATTTATTGAAAGATGGCTTAGAAAATGGTGGAGAAGGCAACAAGGTAGGTAGGAAGGAAGGCTCTTCTAGTGTTCCTGAGTGAGAAGTTGGTTTGCCATTCCCTCTTTTTCTGGAGATGTTCTGGGACTTGCCCAAAGAGGAATCCTTGTCCAAGATGACTGGCTTGCTCTATCTGCAGAAAGTATCGTTGGCGATCCAACTCCCAACCTGTGGCTCCACAGCCAGATACTAAAAGCACTGAGCTAACCAGTCAATCTTGGTCTATGTCAATATACAAATTTCCATGGCCATGTAGCAGACATGACTAGAGCAGACCGGACAGGCTATCTGGTCGTACCTTCAGCTAGAGAGGCTCATCTCTCTAGCACCAGAAGGAGGGCCTTCCCTGTGTCCGCTCCGGCCCTATGGAACCTTCTGCCAACAGAGTTACATCTGCAGGCGGAATTGCTGCCCTTTAGGAAAGCAGTGAAGACCTGGCTGGCGGGGCATGTGTGGGGAGTGGGCAAGACGGCCAACTCGGTCGCCTGGCTCGTTTAAATATCCCACCTCTCTCCTTAGTGTTTTTAACGTGAATTTTAATTTTTATGTATGTGTTTTGTTTTTAGTTGTGAAGCCGCCTTGAGTCTTTGGAGGAGGGCGGGGTACAAATGAAATAAATAAATAAATAAATAAATAAATAAATAAATAGTTTGCCATCCTCCTAGCTCACAGGATCTCAAGAACAGTACAATACCCCATTGTCTCCAATCTTGCCTTCTATCCTTTATAGCAATCATATGAACGTGTTCAAAATTGCTTCTATAACTCTCAAAACGATTGTACTGTATCTAGTAGTGTCTCAGTGCCTTAACGTGTAAAGAGGATGTTACTGGAATAAGGTGCAGATATCTTACTAGGAAAAGGGTCTTGTTTGTCTAAACATCTGTGTATTATGAGTATTCACTGTAGTGTAGTGGATGGAGGGGTGGATTAGGACTCTAGAGATCAAGGTTCAAGTCCTCACTCAACCATGGACACTCACTAAGGAAGTGGGATTGGTAAAACTACCCCTTAAATATCTGTTACCTTGAAAACCCTACTAGGAAAACTACATTTTGGCTCCAATTTGACAGCACATATTTAATTATCATGAGAAAAGATTAAAATAAAGATGGCATACTTCCTGAACTTTGAGATTTCTATGCATTTATGTGATTTCAACGTTAATGCACTGGCTCTGCTAAACCAGAATTATTTACCACTGCAGGTCTTCCCATCAGCATTCAGTGTGAAGCCCTTTTTGCACGAACATGTGTAGGAGGCTCCTGTACTGGTGCAGATCTGTTGGCAGTCGTGATCTCCAGTTGCACACAGGTCTGACACAGCTGTAGAAAAACAACATACAATGTTAAGATACATACCTATAAATCATGGTACATATGTGTCACAATTTCATAGAGTATCAATGGGAGCCAGTTTTTACAAATTTGACAGAGCAGAATTTGGGGGAATAACAACTTTTTCAGTTTTATAGAAATTTTTCCCCTACATAGCTTGCACTATCAGTAGGCAAAATTTTTGAAATATTCTTTATTTTAAAACCACAGCCAATCCTTTGTGGTCTGTACTTAAAAGGACAATAGGATTGGTATTCCACTCAAAATCACCATCATAATCCAATGTTTTTTAACCTGCAGGTATCAAAATGCAGAAGCTTTCTTTATTTTCCAATTAGCAAATCATCAAGAGGAAAATATATTTACTCTTCCTCTTTCTGATTGTACCATAACAGATCTTGAAGAAGCTTCTACTCCAGGCAGTCATTATCCCCAATAAAAATATTTTCCGAGTTCAGTTTGCCAAGTTCATGCTCAATTTGAGCTTTTGGATTGAGGGATGAGGAGGAAAGAAAATCTGTATTTCCATATAATGAGTCTGGAGTGTAAGAAATGTTTGACTGCAGTGCTGCTACAAAGAGCCTTGTGGGCAAAACATAAAAATAAAATAAAATAAAGCACTAGATCATTTTGCAAAATCACAAAGAAAAAAGAGTCCATGAAAAAAAAAGTTTTTTTCAACTTGATGCCCAAGAGGATGGAAACATCATCACCACCTTAACTAGTAATGCAATAGTTAAAATAATATTTTAGAATTAGCTTCCATCATTAGCAGTGTCATTGGAGCTGAAATGCAGGATCCCGTCCTTGGGCTCCATAGTCCAGGCCTTTGGAAACGCCTCCACAGGTGAGATAATGGAGGTAGATGAATAGGGCACGGGTGTCTGTAACAACATTAGGTGTGATGTTGATGTCACCATGGGTAGGTGCACATCAAAGATGGCAACAGTTTCTGCACAATATTTCTGTTTCTTTTTTTAATTAACAAGGATTTTTCATTTTGTAAAGAGAAAAAAAGCACCTTCTCAAGCACTCTTTTCAATGCTAAAATTCCCTTGAGGACTTACCACAGAAAACCTCTTGGAACTTCTTGGTCAACTTCTCAATGACGCTGTAGCTTTCCACATAGTCCACATGCTCATCCAAAGGTTCACTGGCCATCTGCCGCAAGGTGTGCATGTCCACGCGTCCTACGCCAATAGCAAATATTTCAATCCCAAGAGCTCTGGCCCTTGCTGCGACATCCTTCACTGCATCCTGGGGGCGCCCATCAGTCACTACAATAGCTACCTGAGGATAAAGCATGAAAGCTCAGTAGGGAGGCATGACTAGATTCCAGAGCGTATGGAATGTTGTGACCTTTCCCACCAAAGTGGTACCTATTTAGCTTCTTTCATTTTCTTGCTGTAAAATGGCAAGGCTGGTAGGAGCTGAGATAGACAATGGGCAGGCACTCAATAGTGATTTCAAACTATTGCCTATTTTCTAGTCATCAAGCTCAACATCTTAACCACTAAGCCACCATGGCCCCATTTCTCAATTAGGCACTATCAAAATTAGCTGTCTTTTAAAAATATAATATATGGTATTTCAAATTCTGTGCACTAAATTGAATGTACCTTCATACTGCTGGAGAATTCTGACAGAAATGGAGTAAGTAAGTAAGTAAGTAAGTAGGTAAGTAAGTAAGTAAGTAAGTAAGTAAGTAAGTAAGTAAGTAAGTAAGTAAGTAAGTAAGTAAGTAAGTAAGTAATTTAATGTAATTCTCTCACTCTTTCCTTACTTGAACCTTTAGTGCATCTCCAAGTTTTGCAGTTGAAGTATTGCTCTAAAGGAGAACCAGTTTAGGAAATGTTACCTGGAGGAAAGGAGGGCAGAACTGCAGCTGGCAGCCTGGTAATTACGCACACACAAAATGAACAGAATCCCACCTGGTGCAGATGTTGAAAAAGTCAAATTACTGATGCAATCACTAGCACGAGAACTATACAGGATTCTGGCCATAAACCTCTAGTATTGAAGACATCTGCTAACTTTCAGATAAAATATGAGCCTGAATATCACAGAGAACCAATCAGTTATCTAATGGCACCATCTCACCAGCAGGAAAATAGCAGGCAATTTGGTACCCTTAGATAGGGCTGTGACAAATCTAAGACAAAGCAAAGCAATCACACTTCTATACCACCCCATAGCACTCTCTGGACGGTTCACAAGTTAACCAACATTTTACCCCCAACATGCTGGGTACTCATTTTACTGACCTCAGAAGGAAGGAAGGCTGTCAACCTTGAGCCCCAGTTGAAGGACAGCAGTTTTTAACCACTCTCCACCAGGGCTCCTCGCTGTCTCTCTTTGCAAGGATGCTGGGGAGATAGCTAGATATAGTTTATTTTTATTTTCATGGTTTCTGTTCAATTTTAAATCTTTGCTATTTATCTCAGTTTATATTTTCCAATGGAGGAAAGAAACAACAAAGGACATCAAGCAAAGCTTTTTGTTGTTGCCGTTGTTGTTTTTCATGGGCTTGGAAGTTCTTTCTCCAAATTTATATTCTGCCCCAAAGGGTGGATCTACAGAAGTACAGTAGTATATGAAACAGCAAAGCAGGGGGAAAGGTTTAATCAAAGCACACACACACATGTTCATACCTTGTTAATCTCCGGCGATCGCACTCTGGCTCCTTCACCCTCACTGAATGCTCTGTTAATTGCAAATTGGATTGCCAGGCCTGTCATGGTCCCTGTGGAGAGGCTCTCGACCTTGCGCACAGCTTGCAGGAGGCCTGCTTTGGTGCGGTGAGTCTTGAGAGAGACTTCGTTCTTGACTGCACTGGCATAGTTGATGACACCAACCCGAGTAGCATTAGGTCCGACATCAAGGGACTCAATGACCTTGGACAAGAAGAGCTTGACTTTCTCAAATTCATTGGGACGCACACTCCGGGAACTGTCAATAATAAACACTAGGTCTGTGGGTCTTGTCCGACATTGGAGACCTGTGGGAGAGGAAGGAAGAGAGTTGTGACTTCTCAACACTCAACAGGTTACACTACAAGTCTCTATATAACTACTCACAAGCACATTCAGTTGGGTTTACTCTCAAATAAAACCCTACATCACACTTAAAATGGGACCATGGTGGCTCAGTGGTTAAAAAGCTCGGCTTGTTAGCTGGAAGGTTGGCAAGTCAGCAGTTCAAGACCTGAGTACTGCATGATGAAATGAGTGCCTGTCTCTGCCCCAGTTGCTGTGAAACCAATAAATTGCAAGTAGATAAATAGGCACTAACTACTTCATTGGGAAAAGGTCTTGTGTGCATGAAAGGAGCATCATTTGGGCATCCCCTGAACAAAAATCCTTTCAACCTAGCTTTCTGACATGATATTAAAAAATCACACTTAAACCACTCACATGTTACCAACTTATTTGGTTAACCAAGAAAGCCAAACCAATAAAATAGTTGAATAGTATTATATCATTTGCAAACACTTAAAAAAAAAATCCACAAGTTTGACTCAGATAAATACCCAAGCATACTTTGGGATGGATCGAATGAACTTTTCTTGGATTTATATTCTACATTAAAGTTCTGCCAACAGAAGTGGACAGGCTGGTAAGTCAGCAGTTCAAGACCTGGGTACAGCATGACGGATTGCGTGCCCGTCTGACAAGATGATGACAATGACGATGATGTCTTACTACTACTACTACTACTACTACTACTACTACTACTACTACTACTACTACTACTACTACTACTACTACTACTACTACTACTACAGTTCAACCACTGTGCCGCCAGGGCTCCTTTGTATGGCTACGGTCATGCTTAGGGTAGAGCCACTAAGACCACATAAGAAATTTTCAATTTTTGGGGGGTAACATCTCTGGAGCAGGAAGTTAAAAAACGGCCCTGTCTGAAGTAAGAATATATATAGTGTAGCTATTAAATTTGGCAGGTTCAAAAGGGAAAGTATTTTATTTCAAGTAATTTTGGAAGAACTGATCAAAATGTATTCATATTTGGGTGGAAGTTTGAAAGGAGGAAAATGCTTCCGCCCCTAGATACCACCTATGCATTGACATTTCTTCCCTCAATTTTGCTGTTTGAACTACTATTCTACGACTGAACAACAAAAGCAATACTATTTTACCCCAAAAGACTGCTGCTGCTGCTGCTGCTGCTGCTGCTCTCAGCCCCTCACTACTGGGAACAACAGACTTCTTTGAAATACGAAGTGGTCTTACAAGTAGTTCCCATTTGATTCATTCAGCTGCCTCTTTCTTACAAGACAGCGTGTGTTTATGCAGCCTGAACAGACTCCAGTATAAATGCTACAATCTCCAGGGTATAATAGGATTTCTCATGAACAAGTGAAGAACTGCAAACTCATAGTTCAGTACAGAGACTCGGAAGAATAAACTGAATTTTTACAAAGATGGCATTCTGCTGAGACACCTGCCTCGGTCCAAAGCAGGCTCTAGAGAGGAACTAGACAAGAAGGAAAGTCCTTGTATCCATGTAAGAACAAGATATACCCTATGTGTGTTACCAAACTGCATAAATTGAATACTACAGTTCTGTATATTTTGCTTTCCTCTCAGCTGCTGTTCCAAAGAGAAGAAGCAAAGCAAGAGCGCTGTGCTAGGATGATAGGCTTCGGTGGGATATTCTAGGATGATAGGCTTGCATGGGATATTTCCCTAGCAATCCCAGGTGCATCTTTTTCTGTGTTCAGTCCCGTTATTCTAGCAAATACCCCAAAGGAAACACCACGAGTATTTGACCTCAGGCCAATTTAGGTGTCCCATTGCTTACCTCTTGGCTGGGGAGGGACCCCATCCAGTCCCTGCTGCTGAGCCAGGAGGAGAGTGGCAAGCAAGAAGGCTGGAACAAGCCCTGCCATGGCTGCTGGGGTGGTGGTGGTGGTGGCAGAGCGCAGAGTGGCCAACCCCAGCCTTGGCCCAGAGGTATTTATGAGTGGGCCAGTGTAGCGTGGTGGGCGAATGATCGGGTGGGAGTGAGAGGGAGGAGGCCGGGCGGGAGGGTAGGAGGATGAATAGTGACAAGGGAAGGTCCCTGCCCTGGATGGGTGACAACCGATTCATTGCTTGACTAGGAAGTGGGGAAGTAGTAAAAGCGACCAGCAAAGGGCCTGGAATGCAGAACCTGCGAGCCCTGAACAGTGAGGCTACTCAGATCAACCTAGAGGGAAAGGGCTTGCCAGTCGCCCGCCTTTCATCTGGCCTGGGCCTGCCACAGTAAATAAACTGCCTCTAGTGTGTTGGACCATTTCTGTTCTCAGATCTCGAGAGGGATAAGGGTTGGGTTGGGTTGCACAAATAACTAAAAAGGGAACATGAACAGAATTTTTATTCAGAAGCAGCAGTCTTCTTAGGGGCCTTTCTTGCTTTCTTTCTTTCCTTGTTATGCCTCTTAGAGAGAAGCAGGGTGGGTTTTTGTGCCAGAGAGCACTGGCTCTTTGACTATAAACAGAGATGAGCACTGAACCCTAGTGTCAGATACAACTGGCTTTCGAGCAAGGGCAACCTTTACCTAAAGAAGACAGAACCATGTAGAACTCACTGAAGGAAAGGTGGGCCATAATTTTAAAAAATATATACTGTATGGAAAAGTCATTTGAGTCCAGACCACTGCACAGCTACAATAGTGACATTTATATGGTGAAAATGTATATGATGAGTAGTGGCTCGCAGAAAGTGAGGAGTAGTAGTAGCAGAAGAAGAAGAAGAAGAAAATTTTTTAGAAGGAAAATTTTTATTGATAAAATTCTTACTACAGAACCATCTGTTGAGGTGAACTACATAAACTTGTCATCACTTTCAAATACTTAGCTCAGTAAACATAGTTACATATATAGTGATTGTGGAAGGAAATATACATTATATACAATACCAAAAGAACAATGATATTTACAATTATACTGTCATTTACATGAAACTTAACTTTTAACATTCTAAGTTATTCCCAAATTTCTTTCTGTCAACCACTGCCACCATTTGTATCTGTTGGGTTCCTTCTGATGATGATGATGAAGAAGAAGAAGAAGAAGATGATGATGATCATCTGGTCAGCTCGCCCACTGGTGGAGTGAGCTGACCAGATGAAAACAGTGTTGGGAAATTTTGATTATTCCTTTATATAATTAGCTTAATGTGAGATAAAAGATAAACCAACAGCAGAGAAAGGTGAAAAAAGTACTTTATCAATAGGTTAATGGCAAAGAACTATTGTTAGGTTTCAAAAGCTCCCTCTCACCTATGCTTATTATTAGTGCATGAAAGATTGTTGCCATGTCAACAAATAATGCCCTTCTAACAAATTTCCCTCCTAAACTAAATCATCCCCTCTTTTGGAAGCAGTGTCAATGGAGTCAGGAGTCACAGGGTCAAAACTCCAGGACCACCTGGCTAATTTCAGGTCCTTTGGCCTCCTTGAGATTAGATTCACCCTTTGCAGCAGCCAGATTGATAAGTGGATTTTTCTCAATAACAATGTACTTGCAGGATTGTAATGCAAAGTGTTTGATGGAGATGTGGTCTTGGGTGGGCAATTAAATACCACTAGATATATAAAAACGTGCTTCTGGTAGAAACAAAAAACACTGGAACACATTTCTTGGTCCGAATCTGCTCAGTTGCTTTTGGAGTCTCCTAGGAGAGAGGTTGGCTAGGGGGATTGTGAGGGCGATTTCCGCTTCTAGATTTACCACTTCCCCACTGATTGGTGAACAAAACTGTGTGCGCCACTTCCCAGGCCTCCCTGCTTAACGCAACCTGCTGCCTGTAGGATTGGTTGAGGAGCCAATCCTGTACCAACCTTCCGTCCTCACAGGTAAGGGCTGAGGACACTTACCTTGCTTTTTACCTCAGACAACAAAGTTCCTGGGCGGCACCCATGAGGCAGATGTCCTGGGACTTAACCAAACAGCAACCTGAATAGAAATCACAACTGTTTCTTCTTCTCCTCCTCCTCTTCTTCAAGTGCCATATCCGATTCTGAATATTGACTATCCCCATGACTATCAGTCATGAAGATTGTCCTGGGAACAATATAACTCAATGCCCTTCCATTTGTCCTCTGCATGCCAGTGTGACACCTGTACCACTGATCCAGTTTTGCGAATCCCTTTTTGGCCCTGAGCCCTTTTGGCACACATAGTCCTCTTCCTCAGTCCCAGGCCAGGATGGATGAAGCTGCTGCGCCTGATCAAGATGGATTCAAGTGGGACTTAATCCACTTGGGGACCATCACCTTTCCCTGCAGTCATTGCCAACCAAGATGGTTAGTCCTCAGGGTTGTCAGGTTAGCTAACTCACTTAACGAGCAATCCTGTGGAATGCATTATGTTCTTTAAGCGAGGTACAACTGTACCTTCTATTTATGTAATTGTAGTGCTATAAGTATAACTAGATATAACTCCGTAAGTTAGGGGTATCTGGCTGGTACAAGTAGTACAAATTCTACTGACATTCTCAGGGAACAGAATGAACTCCGACTGTACATGACACTTGTCCTTCTCTAAGAACTATATGATTTTTGTTTTCATCTCTTGCCATGCACACAAAGCCCTTATGGTAATGAATGGGTTTCATTCACACCCTTCCATAAATGCAGTCTCTATGGCTGTTTGTACTGTGAAAGAAACATTAGAGGTTCTCTGTGTCATTTCCCTTGCTAATAAGCAAAGAAAGATAAATATTCTTCTGGAAGTAGGAAGGGTCCCATCCCCCCCACTGCACAGTTTCTGGTATACAAGAAGCGTTAAAGTTTTAAAAACAAAGTAATGCAGGAGAAGAGAAGGGGCAAGGCAGATGCAGTTCTTGAACATCTGCATTTATGGATGTGTAACAGGAGAGTATGTTTGCTGTCTAAATATGAAATATTGTTCCATTCAGCCTTCAGCGGGCATCAACACTGTGTCCAACTGACCTAAAGGAAAATGTGCATTCCTGGATACTTCCCAAATAATTCGACCTTTAACATAAATGTATGTTTAACAAGATTACCTTGGATGCCTTGAAGTCGTTATTCAGTGAGGTGTCCACGCATTGGTAGACATCCCCATGACAACATTCCACATGTGTAAATGGACTTGAGAACATTATTATAGAACCACGGTGGTGAACCTATGGCACACGTGCCAGAAGTGGCACGCAGAAGCCTTTCTCCTTGCACGCAGAAGCCTTTCTCCTTGCGAGAGAAGACCCACGCAATCCAGCCTGCACTACTTCTCCACCACCACCACCACCCTCTCTCTCTCTCTCTGCCAAAGGATAGGTTGAAGTTGGAATCCTGACCGGGAGGCTGTGGCTGGGAGAGGTAAGGTGAGGAGTGTAATGATGGTCAGACCCTCATTCCTCAGAAAATCTTCAGTCTGACCATTGCACCAGCCAGGATGCTTTTAAATTGCAAAGTCTGGCCTAGATTTTTCTTACCACCAAACATGCCCTGCCCTGACAAATTAAAGCCTGCCTTCTTCCTAAGGTTAGCTACTAACCAGTGGGTCAGCCTATTCTTGGTAGTGTATATAAACAAACTCCCATTTACAGATGTTAATAAAAACAATGGCTGAGATTTTTTTAAAAAGAAGTTTAATTTCAATAACACTGAGAGAGTTATAAAATCAAAAGTCAGGTTTCAAAATTGTGACCAAAAAGGGCAGCTTCAATTAGTACTAATAAACACTTCAAAATACTATAGGCAAGACAATCAATTTTCCCACAGAATATTAATCCCAACTTTCTGCTCCAGAGGAAACTTCCTACCCCTGTTTAGCTAAATTTTCCATGCACAGCACCAATCTCAAAGTCCTGCTTGTCTTCTTATTTTACTTTCGCCCCCTCTCTTCTTCTTATCTCTATTATCTCCTTATTTTACCTCAGCTCTCCCTTTTACCCAAAGTCAATAACAGTTTGATATAGTTTTAACTGCCTTGACTTCATACTACAAAATAATGAGACTTGCAGCTTGGTAAGCTATTTGGAGTTAGGTGCTAAGGAGCTCCAGGGCAGTCCCTTGAATCACAGTATAGAATTCTAATTACCTCACAAACTACTTATACCAGAATGCAATTGGGTGAAGCTTTGCAATTAAACTAGTATCAAAGTACTTTAACTGTGTTGAGCAGATAATATTTTGAAAAACCATCATGCCAGGTTCAGGGTCTGCATTCTACATTTTCGACTTAAATAGACTGTGAATTGATCTATCAATGAGTAAATCATCCATTACTGAACGGTCCGTCCTGTCAGTTCCAAAACACTGAAAGTCTACTTCAAAAACATATGGTACATACATGAACAAAGGTAACAGGACATCTTACATAAATCAAAAGTGGTTTTACTCCGCCTTTCTGTACTGTAGGAATGAGCAGTGGTCTTTTATGCCAGACTCTCCTAACATTTCCTGACTCATTTCCAGCAGCAGATATACCACTGTTTCCACAGCCTTCCAAGATAAATAGCATTGGGGAGGAATGGCGGCAAAGTCATGCTAATTGGCCACCAAGACGGAATAAAAAGAATGGTTGGTTTTCCCTAGCCAAGCCAATGTAAATACATAACAAGCATAGTTTTCGTTCCCTCAGACCACTCAAAATCTCTCAGGATTTGGCAGAATACATAACACTGCTTCTACCCTCTGGAATAGAGAAAATGATCTTTTGAAGATCTGCCCGCAAGGGCTTGGAAATTCTATTTGCACACAAATATGTTAAATTCGTCCAGAATGAAGTGAGCTTAGTTAGTTATTTTAGTGGCGTTCATATACTACATGCCACATGCAAACAATCTACGTACATTATGTACAGATATACTCATTTTGCCTTTGGGCCCAATGGCAAAATAAGCAGAAGAGGAGCCATTTTGCTATCCTGATTCCCAACGGTCATGAAGGTGGAAGAGGCCAGTTGCCAGATGGACTGGCTGTGAAGGCGCACCTTGTCCATATCCTCAAGGCTGTGGCGGTCCATTGTAGTCCCAGTGTCAAATCCTGCATGCCTCATTTCATCCGTACCACAGGGGATGGCCCCGTGATCACAGTGTATGGGTCCCTTCATGGCAAGCTGGGATCCACCTTAAACAAATCCCCATGCCAGTGGCATTTTTCCTGTTTGTCATTCTTCTTTCAAAGTCCAACAGCCATGGGATAAAGACAGTGGAGGAAGGTTTTGGGTGAAACTGAAGCCTCTAGTTCAGACCTGCACGTTGGCAGCAGATTGTGAAAATGATTTTCCAAGATACGAGGAACAACTGAGAGAGTCTCTATTTGGATGGGTTTTTTAATCATGAACTGTGTGAGAAAGTGAACCTTACAAGTTCTTTACTTGAATGCAAAATGTTAGGTCTGCAAAGGAGACTAAGATATATACTTTACATATAGAGGACTTCAATGTCAACTAGAATCCTAGAAAAAAAATTGTTAAGAGCATCTATGGATACAAAAGGTTCTCCTCGTCTTGTCACGTGAACAAAAGAATCAAATGGAATTAGAACTACCAATCTCCTCTTTCTTTGTGTTTGAGGTCAAAAAGAGAATGCAATGTTTGGTGTCTGCTACGTAAGTGGAACTCCCAGAATAAAAAAATACGGTACATATTTTTGTATGTATTTGTAGTCCAGAAAAATCCAAAAATCACATCACTATTTTAAACATTTGCATTTGTATCATATTTTCTTCTATCCCTTGTGTCTTTTTAGAGAGGCTTTTCCACAGAAGCCAAGTAATGGTTTATACTGATTTCTCTTTCACCCATTTCTGAGCAATACTGTATAATAGGTTCCAAACCATAGAGTCCTGTAAACCTATTTTAAATCTATGGCTTTGTTCAAAGCAGTAAACCTTAGCTTTGCTTTTAGAAAGAACATTTCTACTTCCAAAAAGTCCTAAGATTTTCTCTTATTTTAAGAGAATAGCTGAATGACTTGGTTTTCTTTTTTACCTGTGTAAACAGGTAAACAACAAACAGTTCCTCTTCTTTTTATTTCATTCTTTCTTATTTCACAGACCTGTTTCCCAGGTTTGTTTCCAACTGTCTTTCCAGTAAACCAGATCTGAAAGGGAAACAGTATAACCGTAACATTCCCAAAAAAGACCTTTTTATCAAGCTCAAAAAGGGCATTGATACTCCTGCTGTTTGACTTATTATTAGCAGATCTATGTCAGTTTGCATTTAGTTTGGGTTGGCCAAACCATCTAACCTCCTGTGAAACCGAAATCATTTCCTGCCTAGCATCCAGCCCCTGACCTGGCTGGAAAGTGTACAATATATCCATACATTTTTATCAGATTTTGCAAGACTTTGAGACAGTGCTTGTATGAATAACTATTTTCAGTCCCAGGCCTAAAATAATTTGGGATTGAAGTAATCACATGGCTTTGTAAGACCATAGAACATGAAGTCCATTGAAGTAAAATATACAGACCAGAACTCTTGAGGAGTCACCCTTGGCTCTAAAAACAAAATGTATCCTTATGCTTAGCATGTTTATTGATTTTTCATAGCACATCAATTCTGTGAATCACCTGAACACTCTTAATGAAAACACTGGCTGGTCATTTCATGCCAACAAATACAATTCAAAATACTCTTCACCATCTGTCTCTTAATCTTTATTGCCTCCTTAACAGAGGCTGCCTTATCATTATACCTTCTCAGATGGTCAAGGCAATGAATGCAGCAGCAGCAGCAGCAGAGGCAGAGGCAGAAGAAGAAGACAAAAATATATCAACATCTTAATACATTTGAGGGAATTACGGGTTTGAGAATAAACTGGGAAAAGTCAGAAATGTTATATGTTAATGGGGACGTCGAAGAGCAGAATAAGATCAAGACTAAATACAAAATACAAATTAAGAAGTCAATTAGATATTTAGGAATAACGATATCAGGGAAATTTGAAGATCTCAAAAAGCTAAATTATGGGAAAATGAAGAAGGAAATAGAAACGAAAATTAGGTACTATAAAACTTTAAAATTATCCTGGTTCGGCAGAATTGCACTCTCAAAGATGATGCTATTACCGAAATTAAACTTTTTGTATGATGTATTACCGATCAGACATAGCATTAAGGAGCTGCAGGAGTATCAGAAAATGATAAATAATTTTTGCAATGGTGATAAGAAACCAAGAATAGTTAAGTCCCTGTGGTACCAAACCCAGAAAGAGGGAGGATTAGGAATACCAAATATTCACAATTATTACAGAGCCTTTCAAATTAGAAACGTTATTAAAATATTAAAGAAAGAAACACTGGATTGGGAAGAATTAGAGATGAAAGAAACAATACAATTAGACAAAGCGTATTTTTTAAGTGAAAAAAATAAAAAAATACATAAAGGAAGCACCCAAAATAGGTTATTAAAAACAACATTAGATGAGTGGGATCGGATTAAAAAACGTATGGCACCTCACACCTCGCCGGCCTTGGAATTAACAGACTTCAGCGATTTTCCCATTAACATAGACGATAAGATTAGGAAATCACTAATAGATAAAAAGATATTATTGCTAAAGGATTGGGTAAAATTATGTAAGGACACAGTGGCAAAGAAAACTTTATATTCACAGTTGGGATTAACTTGGTTCCAAACCCTTCAGATAGATAATTGGAATAAAAAGAGAATACACGAAAGTAGTTTAGAGAGAGAGTATACAGAATTTGAAGGAATTCTAGTTCAGGTTAGAGAAAACAAGATGGGAATCAAAGTGGTGGTTAGTAAATTGTACAAAATGTTAAACAAAGTAAACAAAATACAAGAAATTCTTAGAAATATGTGGGAGCAGGAATTAAACACAACAATTGGAGAGAACAAATGGCAAGACATTTGGCAAAGAAGGATAATGAAAAACATGTCGGTTCGAGTTAAAGAACACAATTACAAGCTAATATGGCGCTGGTACCTGACTCCGGTCAAGCTACATCAAATGGATAATAAAACAAGTAAAATATGCTGGAGGTGTAAACAGGAAATCGGGACATATATACACATGTGGCGTGAATGTGTTACACTGAAAGAATTTTGGGAAGGAATAGAAAAAGAGGCTAGTCATATATTTGAGCAGAAGCTTGAACTGGACTCAGAACCAGCACTTTTGACAATTTCAGATAAAATTAATTTGAAGGGGGAGGATAGAGAATTATTGCTAATAATGTTGTCAGTAGCCAGGCAGTGCATTGCAAAAAAATGGAAAAGTGGTTTGAAAGTTAAAGTAGAAGATTGGTACAAAGGGATCTGGCAATTAGCGCTGAATGATAAATTGACTTGGGAGTTGAACATAAGGAAAGGTATCGTTCAGGAAAATAGATTTTGGGGGATTTGGAAAAGATTTGTAACTTATGTTATGGAAGGTAAAGGAGGAGTTAAACCTGCACCGGAGCAAGACTACTTCTGGAAATAAAAAATCAAAGCTATTCCTGGACGCAATATATATAGCACAGGGTGTTTTATGTTGTAGAGTGTAGTATTGTTCTCTTTATTTATGTTAATCAAGAATGTACTAAGAATGTAACAAACGAAATGTGATTTAAGATTTAAGACTTTTATACTGTGCTGTAATTATGTTATAGTCTGATGATGTGTGTGTTATTTGTTAGTGTTTTAATTGTTAATAAAATTTAAAAAAAAAAGAAAAAAGAAGAAGAAGAAGAAGGATTTTTTTTTTAAGAAGGAAATTTTTTATTGATAAAATTCTTACTACAGTACCATCTGTCGAGGTGAACTACATAAACTTGTCATCACTTTCAAAAACTTAGCTCAGTAAACATAGTTACATATATAGTGATTGTGGAAGGAAATATACAGTATATACAATACCAAAAGAACAATAATATTTACAATTATATTGTCATTTACATGAAAAAGAAGAAAAAGAAGAAGGGGGAAATGTGCTTTTTAACGGATGCAGTTTTTCTCCTCTTTTTGAGCCATTTTCGTTTTCTAAGCATCTCATGCGGTTGAACTGAAATCCCTCTGCCACCTTTTCACTGATGGCTAGTGAATCTTGGCACCCTGCCAGAGAGCAGTGGGAGCTCTGGCTTCCATGCCCAATGTAAACAATTCTGTCCAAATCATGCTGTAGCAATCATCCCCTCCAGGCACATGGGCAGCCATGGCATGTGGGGAGAGGAGACTTTCCCTTGACAGGCAGGGTCTCATTTCAAATTCTTCTTCTCCTTTAACCAGACAGAGGGCTCCTTGTGCTCTTGATAAAACCCGAACATACTGTAATGAAAATTAGTTCATAATATGTAAGAAACAAATGCCTAGTGTGGTCCAAAGAGGGCCATGGCTTCCAAACCTGCCTCAAAGCTGCTGAGTGTTTGGCCTAATGACTAGGAGAAGCAGCGGCCTTCTCCTGAGAGGTCCCTTTCAGAGACCAACATTCCAAGGCCTCCAGACCTCCATCTGGCCAAAGAGAAGCAATGTTCAGGATTTGGGTGCTGTGGCAGGAAATTAGGCCACATAGAGGAAGCTCGGTTCTGTTTTTGTAGCAGGGCATACATTTTGTACATTCTTCTAGATGTTTGACATTTCTTTCTCCTTGGAAGAACTTAAATGAGAAGTTGAATGGTCATAGAACTCTTTTAAAACTAATTAGGATCTATAAAGCTCTGTCTGTCAGTGACCTATTGCAATTTTGGACCACTAGTGTGGTCCAAAGAGGGCCATGGCTTCCAAACCTGCCTCAAAGCTGCTGAGTGTTTGGCCTAATGAAAAGAAGATTAGAAATAGACGTGGTCTTATCATTAGGAAGAGTGAGGCAGTTGGTTGAATGTCATGGAAGGATGGGAAAATGTACAGTATGTTATTTAATTAATGACTGGTTTAGTTTTTATTTGGAAATGAGGTTATGGGATTGTCTGCTTTTGGCGACTAAACAAGTTAACTAAGCATGGGTTTGAGATATCTGCTGGTAGCTCAGAACTACTGAATAACTCATTTCTTTTAGGTATCTGGCTCCACCTGAGCCAATGGTTGAGAGTTTAATTTCTTTAACAGGGTTTAAGTTCAATAATATATAGGGTCACTCCAATTCTGCAGACTGATGTTGGTAATTCTTCTTTTTCTGTCGATGCTGATGTGTTGTGAATTGCCCTGGGTCCCCTTGGGGAGGAGGGCGATAAAAAAAACATATCCGAATCCAAATATTGTTGATCCTCATAGCGATCAGACATGAAGACTGTCCTGAGAATATAATGCAGTGAGCTTTCATCTGCCTTCTACATGGCAGCATGACACCAGTACCACTGATTCAGTTCAACAAGTCACTTTCTGGTCATGAGTCCGTCTGGTATTTTCCCCTTACTTCAACACAGTATGGATGATTTTGACCTTGGTCACCAGTGACAATCATTGCTAGTTCCCAGGCCTTTTTTTAAAAAATTACAAAAGATGAGGGAACATATTTTAGAAAATGTGCTCACACCATGTTCATAAAGCTTTTGAGCAGATTCAGCTTTTCTTCCTCAGGTTTGGAGGTGGCTGGACTTTTCTGCTTGTGTGAAATGATCTGACTATAGGCCAGATTATTTAAAATGCTCGCACGCCCGGAGCTTGTCTCTGGGCGCGTGCTTTGCCTCCCGCCTCCCAGGGCGGGACGGACCAGCGTCGGGGCTCGTAATTGGGCGGAGCCCGGCCTATTTAAGGCCGGGGCGTGCTCTGGCGCGGCCTCTTTGTCGGCGCCTGTACAGAGCTGAGAGCAGTTTTCTCTCCCGCTCTTTTCGTGGCCTAGCGAAAACTATTGGCTGCGGTTTATTGTCTGTTTGTTCGTCTTGTGGTCTGTGTGTGTGTCCTTTTGTGTTGATTGTTGCGGTTCACCTTTTTCGCTCGATTTAATTTTTAAAAGGGGGGTAAATTAAAATGGTGCCCAAGCGCACGCCAGCAAGGTCTGTGGCACACATTGAGGCCCTCGAGGGCGGGGCTGTTGATAATACACAACAGCCACCTGCAGCGCCATCTGCAGGGCGGGCACCTAGGTCTCGGCGCAATCAGGTTCAAATTGATGATTTGGCTTCTATTATTCGTAGAGTGGAGGAGTTAGAGGCTGCCCAACTACAACGCCAGCATCAACCTGAAATGGAGGTTCCCATACCTGACCCGCCGCCGGCTGATGAGCTTCCTATGGTCCTTGAGGAATTGGACCGGCCCGGTCCTGCACCGCATGCTTATGTACACCAACAACCCCCGCCGCCTTGGGCGTACAGGGATTGTGGCCCTGGTGAGTATGTGGTACAAAGCATGCCTGCGGCATTATTCAATACCTCACAGAGTGCCTTTGTCTCTCCTCCTTCACCACGGTGGCCATGGCCGGTCGGCCCACCATATCCAACTCCTATGGGGGCATCGCCGGTTACTGCTACGGCCCAAAAGTGGTGTCCTCCTTATCCACAGTGGGGTTCGTTTGGGTATCCTCAGGTCCCTGCTTGTGCACCACCAGGTTGGCCAGCAATTTCTTTGGGCAATACAGGATATAATTCTGTGCCAACGTCAGCCCTGCCTTTCGGTGATCCATCTCTCCCGTTAGGCGATCATCTACTCCCAGCGACTAGGGATAAAATATGGAGACAGGAATATGTCGATATTTTTGCTCTCCTTAATAGGGATTCGGATAAGCGGGATAAGGAAAAGGAGGATGAAAAGGATAAAGAATTGGCCAAACACAAAAAGCCTCCCCGTACTTGGGCCAACTGGCTCCCAGTGTATTTGATTTACGCGGGTGTGGCTATTAAAGGTGCCCCGGAATTAGCCGTCCCATTGTTGCAATACCTCGACATAATCTATAGGGCCTATGTGGAATTCCCGGTGGCGCATGGCTCCTTTATGACGAGGCTTTTCGCATGAGGGCTGCCATCCACCACTATATGCGTTGGGATGTCACACATCAACAACTTTGGTTGCTATTTATGACACCCTCTCGACCGGTGCTGGGTGACCAATACGATTCCGGTCACCTGGTTCAGCGTCCACAACAGTTCCAGGTTTCCCACTCTGTAGCGGGGCAGGTGGTTCAACCCCGCTTGCTCTGTTGGGACTTCGCGTCCAGTGGGAAGTGCGCACGTAAACAATGCCACTTTAAGCATGAGTGTGCCATCTGTTCAGGAGCCCACCCCGCATCGTCATGCCCCAAGGCAAGTGCCTCTAAGCAACGCGCCCAGCTAGGTCAGGCTAGGCGCGGGCCGGACGGTCCGGGTACTTCCAAAGGGTTCCAGCCCAATTTGTCTTAGGGCTTTAAGCCAACTGCTTTGTTTTTACCCTCGCCGTGTTGATGCCAGTTATTTGTTAGAGGGCTTCACCTTTGGTTTTTGTATCCCTGCGTTTGGCCCCCGTTTTCCGCAGTTTGCTCCCAATTTGCATTCTACAATAGGTATGGAGGAGGTGGTCCGCCATCATATTGATAAGGAGGTGCATCTGGGAAGGATGGCGGGTCCCTTTGCGACCCCTCCCTTCCCTAATTTGCGGGTGGGGAATTTAGGTTAATTCACCATCTTCATTCCCGGAGGGCCTTTCAGTGAATGATGCTATTCCGCATGAACTGTGTTCGGTGTGCTATACATCTTTTGATGCGGCTGTTCGCATGGTTCGGTCCTGTGGTCGGGGTGCACTACTTGTGAAATGCGATATTAAGTCGGCCTTTCGTTTGTTGCCTATGCATCCTGATGATTTCGAACTTCTTGGGTTCTATTTTGATGGCCATTATTTTGTGGACCGAGCCATGCCGTTTGGTTGTTCTATTTCTTGCCCAGCTTTTGAGCGTTTTAGTACATTCCTCCAATAGGCTTTAGAAGTGGAGGCGGGGTCCAAGCAGGTCGCACATTATTTAGATGATTTTCTTTTTTGTGGCTCTCCCTCATCTGGTGTTTGTCAACACCTATTAAGTTGTTTTGAAAGGTTGACAGGTCAACTAGGTGTCCCTCTTGTGCCAGAAAAGACTGAGGGGCCAGCGGTGTTCCTCACATTCCTGGGCATAGAGTTGGATACCATAGAGCAATTATCCCGCCTGCCGGCAGACAAGGTTGACCGACTGGTCACCTTGATTAGGTCTGCCCTTTCCCGTAATAAGATCACCCTTAAGAAATTACAATCTTTGCATGGCCATTTGAATTTCGCATGTAAAGTAATTGCACCCAGACGGGCCTTTGCTCGTCGCATTTGTGACACAATGGTTGGACTGTCCAAGCCCTTCCATTGCACCAGGATTTCCCGTGGGATTAGGGATGATTTACGTACATGGTTGACATTTTTACAGGATTTTAATGGGGTATCTTTTTGGCGCTCTCCTCTTTCTTTTCGTTCACAATTTCAGGTGCAATCGGATGCCTCCGGCGCTTTTGGCTTTGGCATTTATTGCCGAGGCCAGTGGTGTGCGGGCTTGTGGCCAGACACATGGCGGGGGACAGGTATTCTCAGAGACCTTACCTTTCTGGAGTTTTTCCCCATATTGGCGGCACTCCTGATGTGGGGCCACCTCTGGGTTAATTCCGAGGTGACTTTTTGGTCAGACAATATGTCTGTGGTACACATCTTGAGGTCCTTGACTTCCCGATCCACTCGTGTTATGCGTTTGGTGCGTCCATTTGTATTGCAGGCCCTTCGTCTTAATATTGTGTTCAGGGCTCGCCACATTCCAGGACTTGATAATAGTATTGCTGATGCTTTGTCCCGTTCACAGATGGACAGGTTCAGGGCCCTCGCTCCAGGCGCCAGCATTTTACCATCCCAGTTCCCTCCGATTATCTGGACCATTGGACTGGGGAAGTGAGCCATGCAATCGCCCATTCCCTGGCATCTGGGACCCGGTCGGCATATTGTGTGCCATTACAGGGTTTTATTGCATTTCGCAGGGATGCTCCCTTTCAGGATATTTGGCCTCTTCCAGTACAGCATTTGTTGGCCTATATGGTCTCTTTACATCATCGAGGCCTGGCACCGTCCACTATTCGGGGTAGGTTGTCTGCTCTGGGGTTTGTGTCCAAGGCCTCGGGGTATACTGATTCTACACAAGATTTCAGGATCCAGTGTGTTTTGGAGGGTTGGTCACGGAAGTGTGGCCCCCGCCCTGATACTCGCCAACCTATTTCCCTCACGGTATTGCATCGTGTGGCGGAGGCATGGTCCGGTTTTTGCCAAGACGAGTACAAAGCCAGGTTGTTCCATGCGGCCTCGGCGATGGCATTTTTTGGTGCCTTCCGTATTGGTGAGCTCGTGGCTTACAGTTCTAGGGACCGTTCTTTGCGGTCACTGCAACTGTCAGACTTAGCTATGTATTCCAGTTCGGCCACTTTGAAGGTACGTTTTTCTAAAACTGACCCTTTGGCCAGGGGTGCTACAGTACTCTTGCTGCGTTGCAGTTGACAATCTATCTCTCCGGTGCGTCCCTTGGCCCAGTACCTGGCTTTTAGGGGAGGTAACTCGGGCCATCTTTTTTGTCATCAGGATGGTTCCCCACTTACTCGCTATCAATTCTGGCATGTCACGGGTTCTGTTCTGGCAGCGGTGGGCATCCCTGGGGTGCGATACTGTACACACTCTTTTCGCATAGGTGCGGCGTCGACTGCTGCTTCGTTGGGATACTCGGCTGCTGATATTAAACGCCTGGGCAGGTGGTCATCTGACTGCTTCCAATTGTATGTGCGCCCTGTCTAACTGTTTTCTGACTTCTTATCTTTCTTCTCTTTCAGGTTTCTGTTTTTCTCCTGCATGGCCCCGCGTATGGATGGTCGGCCACAGTTACGTGTACTGGGCTGGCAGGCAGGCCTCCAGGGCCCTGTGTGGCCCCTACCTGGGTCTTCAGGGGGAGGCTTTCATTTTCTGGCGTGGCCAGAGGGGCATGCAGTGGCGGCACTTGCTGCCTTTTATTGCTGTTAATTCTGACTGCCCTCTGCCTGAGGTTCTGGTGCTTCATTTGGGGGGAAATGATATTGGGGTAACTTCGGGTTGGGATTTGGCTGCCACGATTTGTAGAGATTTGGCACAGATTCATAGTTGGTGGCCTCAGACCCGTATTGTATGGTCTTCGATCATACCGCGGGCTATTTACAGGACGTCAGCGGACGCCGTATGCATTAATAGGGCACGGTGTCGAGTCAACCGCAGGGTGTCCCGTTTTGTTGCCCATATGGCTTTCGGTATGGTGGTAGAACATCCATCTATTGTGGTGGATGACCAGAGGTTGTACCGTACTGACGGGGTCCATCTTTCGGAGATTGGTACCCAAATGTTCCTGTTTGGTCTGTGTGGTGGTATCCAGGCAGAGTTGCTGGCCCGGGGTGGGTCGGAGAGCAGTTAAAAAAAGGTTGCTCTCTGTGTGGTGGGTAGCACGGGTGAGCCATTGCTTAGTCCAGCCATTTCAGGCAAGGAGGGCATTTGATTGACCAAAAAGTGGTGAGGTCAGTGGGGTCAATTAAATGCGTTCCAGGAACAGGGGTAACCAAGTTGGAGGTCTTTGGAGCCCCAAACCATGTTCACCTGAATCAAGGGCAGAAGTGTGAACCAGGATGCCACTTCTGTTATGGACTAACTCTATTAGTAGTACTCTATAAGTTAATAATTACAATTGTATTGCTCACCTGTGCTACTCCCACCACGCAGACAGTTATTGTTAGATATTTGAATGTCCAGCGGCAGGAAAACCGCCGCTCCCTATTGGTCAGTGGGCTGGGTCAAGCAGGGTATTTAATCCCCTGCTTACCCAGTCGTTTGTTGTTGTTGTCTCAAGGTGTTCACAATAAACTATTGTGCTCCTGGTTCACCTATAATGGCATCCGTGTCCTCACTCCCGCGCCCGGATCTCTGGATCTAACACTGGCGACGAGGATGGGATATTGAGGAACGGACCAGAACCAACGAGACTCCCTGAGCCATCTGAAAACGGCACCACGCCATGGCTGCTTACACTCCACCGGCCCCCTTCCAGCCGAAGGACGAAAAATGGGGAAGCTACTTGGACCGGTTCGAGTTTTCCCTCATAGCTGCGGAGCTGGGAGAAATCTCCACGGAACGGAAGAAGGCGTTCTTTCTTACCCACTGTGGTCCCAAGGTATACGAGGTGGCTCAGTCCCTAGTGGCCCCAACGCCTATAATGGAGGTATCTTGGGAGACCCTACAAAGGGCTCTCAGAGACCACTTCTCGCCGGAGCCTTCCAAGTTCGTTTTTCGCATTCACTTCAGGGATCGCTACCAGAGGGCCGGAGAGCCCATCAGCGAATTCTTAGCCGCCCTGAGGACAGCAGCTATCCCAGCCGCATTCGGGCCTTCTCTCGAGGACGCCCTGATTGAACAAATCATCCGAGGGGTCCGAGACAACAAGCTCCGGAAGCGGCTCCTGGCTAGAAGAGATTTGACCCTGGCCACAGTGATAGACGAGGCGAGAGCATACGAAGTCTCCACATCAGCCGCAATCTCTATCAACCGGGCCCCGTTGGCGCAGCATCAGGCCACCGCACATCACCAAGACATCGGCCCCGACGAGGACGACGACGAAGAGGCGGAGGTGTGCGCGGCCGACGGGGCGAACCCAGGGAGAAGTGGCCAGCGCTGCGCCAGCTGCGGAGGACCACACCAGAGGGCACATTGCCGTTTCCGAGAAGCAATCTGCCGTTACTGCGACAAGCGGGGACACATCGGAAAGGTATGCCGGGCAAAGCAAGCTGGAAATCAGGCTGACCGGCACGTTCAAAGTTTCCCGCCGGGCAAGATGGCCGCCAACCACCGATCAAATCATAAGCGCCAGGGAAACCACGGCGCCAAATTCGAAGAGGCGGAAACCCACACAATTACGATCAGCAACGCCACCACAGAGAAGGGAGAGAAGTTTTACACAACGGTCCAGATTGACGGAGCAGAGTGCCCGATGGAGGTCGATTCTGGTGCCGCCGCATCCCTGATTTCCTGGAGGTGGATGAAGCGAGCCTTTCCATCCCTCAGGGAATCGGACCTGAAAGCCCAACGGATCCGGGTCAAGGACTGCCAGGGCAGATTCCTCCCCGTCGCAGGCCAGAAGTGGGTCCGAGTCAAGTATGGACGGAGAGAAGAGACCCTGCCGCTGACCATCATCCGCGGCGACATTCCGACACTCCTGGGTACCAATTGGTTCCCAGCCCTGGGGCTGTCCATCGCAGGCATCCACAGTTCCTCCATCGACCAGCACGGAGACACCTCGCTACGGGACGACCTGATGGCAGAGTTCCAGGACGTTTTCAGGGAAAGAATGGGCAGGTACGTGGGGTCACCCATCTCCTTCTCTTTAAACCCGAATGTTGCCCCGATCCGCCTTAAGGCCCGGAGAGTTCCACTGGCCCTTAGGCCCAGGGTCGAGAAGGAACTAGACAAGCTAGTAGCCCAAGGAATCCTTGTCCCCGTCGACCACGCTCGGTGGGAGACCCCTATAGTCACCCCCATAAAACCGGATGGGTCAGTGCGCATCTGTGCAGATTACAAATGCACAATAAACAAGGCGTTAGAGCCGAGCGCATACCCAGTTCCCGTGATCGACCACCTCCTACACTCACTGGGCCCAGGGAAGATCTTTGCCAAGCTGGACCTGGCCCAGGCCTACCAACAGCTGCCGGTGGACGACGCCACGGCCGAGGCGCAGACCATCGTCACGCACCGTGGCGCGTTCAAGTGTACCCGGTTACAGTTTGGGGTCAGCATTGCGCTGGGACTTTTCCAGAGCACGATGGAGAGACTCCTCCATGGCCTTCCGGGGGTGGTGCCCTATTTCGATGACGTCCTGATCATCGCGGGAGACCCCGGGCAGCTCAAGGACAGGGTCGCAGCCATCCTCGCCAAGTTCAGGGCCGCCGGGCTAAGGGTGAAGCGAGACAAATGCCTGCTTGGGGTCCCCTCTGTGGAGTTTTTGGGGTTCCGGATTGACTCAAAAGGCATCCACCCGACCAGGAGCAAGGTGGAGGCGATTCGGAACGCTCCGGCCCCTAAGAACAAGCAGGAACTGCAGGCATTCCTGGGGCTCTTAAACTTCTATGCGGCATTCCTGAAAGGAAAGGCCACTGCCGCTGAGCCATTGCACAGACTGCTAGCGGCCAAGTCAGGATGGGTGTGGGGCCCAGAGCAAGAGTCGGCTTTTGAAGCAGTAAAAAATCTCCTATCACAGGACAGTTTCCTGATCCAATACAACGCCACCCTGCCACTGGTCCTCGCCTGCAACGCGTCTCCCTACGGCGTCGGCGCGGTCCTCGCCCACCGGCTCCCCAATGGTCTCGAGGCACCCATCGCCTACTACTCCAGAACTATGTCACCCACGGAGCGGAACTACGGGCAAATCGATAAGGAGGCGCTAGTGGCAGGGGTAAGGAAATTCCATGACTACCTGTATGGCCGGGACTTTGAACTAGTGACTGACCACAAACCCCTCTTGGGGCTCTTGGCCGGCGACCGCCCCACACCTTCGGCCTTGTCCCCCCGGATGCAGCGCTGGGCCCTATTTTTTTCCGGGTACTCTTACACTATGGTCTATCGACCCGGGAAACACATGGGGAACGCGGACGCTTTGAGCAGGTGCCCCCTTCCGGATCAGGACGGGGCAGAGAGGGGGGAGGCATCGGTGCTCGCCCTGGACGTTCTGGACTCTGCTCCCATCACCTCGGCTGAGGTTGCTAGGGCCACGGCGAAGGACGCCGAACTCCGAACTGTCTCCAGCTGGGTCAAACGGGGTTGGCCGGACAAGGGGGAAGGGGAGTTCAAAACGTTTTTTGATAAGCGAAACGAACTGTGTTGTGCGGGGGGTTGTTTGCTGTGGGGAGACCGGGTGGTAATTCCCAGGAAACTTCGCCCAACAGTCCTAGAAACGCTTCACACCAGCCATCCGGGGGTAGTGAAGATGAAGGGGTTGGCCAGGAGTTATGTGTGGTGGCCCGGAATTGACAAGGATATCGAGGCATGGGTAGGCAAATGCACACCTTGCCAATCATCCCGGCCCAATCCTCCAGCAGCCCCAGTCAGGGAGTGGGAACAACCCGCGGGTCCGTGGCAGAGGCTCCACATCGACCTAGCCGGCCCGTTCCACGGCCAAGTATTCCTAATTGTAGTGGATGCTTACTCCAAGTGGCTGGAGGTCCGACTCCTGAGTAGCACCACCGTCAGGGCAATTATTCGGGAGCTCAGGCAACTGTTTGCCACACACGGCATTCCGGACACACTGGTCTCCGATAACGGCCCACAGTTCACAGCCACAGAGTTCGAGCAGTACCTGGCGTCCTTAGGGGCCAGGCACGCTCTCACCTCGCCGTTCAGGGCGCAAGGTAATGGGCAAGCCGAGAGGTTCGTGCGCAGCACGAAAGAAGCCTTGGGAAGGTTGGGGCCTGGAGACTGGCAGGAACGTATTGATACGTTCCTATTGGCACAACATAACCTCCCCTGTGCTGCCACGGGGAAAGCCCCTGCGGAGTTGCTGATGGGCAGGAGACTCCGCTGCCAACTGGATCGGCTGCACCCACAGTACTCCCCGGACAAGTACCGGGAAGGACAGTCGCGGGGCCGCACACTTCCCATAGACTCCCTCGTTTTTGCACGGAACTATGCACCTGGCCCACAGTGGGAAGAAGGGGTCATCAGCGACATGCTAGGCCCCTACACATACAAGGTTCACCTCACTGATGGTCGAGTATGGAAACGCCATATAGACCAGCTCAGGAGGCGGACGAGTTCCGACACGGAAAGCGACTCAACCTTTGGAGCACAGATCACCCCAGAGCCAGACATATTCCCAATGGCTGAACCGGTCACCGACCCGGTTCAGCCTGACAACTTCCCCACACGAACGGCCCCGTCACCAGAGGACTTACCATGCGAAGCAGGTCCAACCCCGGTTGCCGCAGAACCCGTCGCTCGTCCCCCGGATCAGGCCCCGGTCCAGCCAGGGCAGAGCGAGAGCGACAGGTCCGCTCTGCTCGATGCCCCGGCGCCGACTGAACTGCGCAGGTCCGGCAGAGCGCGGACACGCCCCCGTCACCTGGATGACTACATATGTAAATAGGGAAATAGTGCATTCTGGGGGGAAGGGGTGTTAGATATTTGAATGTCCAGCGGCGGGAAAACCACCGCTCCCTATTGGTCATTGGGCTGGGTCAAGCAGGGTATTTAATCCCCTGCTTACCCAGCCGTTTGTTGTTGTTGTCTCAAGGTGTTCACAATAAACTATTGTGCTCCTGGTTCACCTATAATGGCATCCGTGTCCTCACTCCCGCGCCCGGATCTCCGGATCTCCCTGTTATGCCACAGTTTTAGTTGGTCTTTCTCAATAAAGTGGCCCACGCTTGTCTGTCTCATCATTTGGGGTCGGGGGGGCAATATATCTATTAAGAACTTGATCTTCCCCTTTTGTTTCACAACGAAATATGGTTTTTGCAACCTGAGACAAAGAAAGAGATGCTTCCCTTAGTCTATGTACACAAAATTACTAAAAGTACAGTTGTATTTTTCTTTAGCACTGGCACTGGAATAGCATCTTTGAAAATTCTTGGGAGAAGTTACTTTTTAGACTACAACTTCCAGAAGCCTGAGCAATGTAGTATGACTGAGCAATGTAGTATGCAAAGTAACTTTTCTTAGCTCTCTTCTCAGCCATACCTATGGGTAGAAAGCAAGTTCCAGGACCTCAAGCCAAGCTGTGTAGTTCACTTGCTTTCCTCCAAGGCCACTTCAGGCAACTGACTCATGAAAGAATTCTGTGGATCTGCCCCTGCCTAGAGAATTCCTGCCAGAATCTACTTTCCTCAACATGCTATTTTATTCATGAAAAAAAAATTAGAATACTGTTTACTCACTTGATTAGAGTCCAGGTGCTTTATTTACATTTTGTCTGAAATTAATTCAGTTGTTTCTTTGATATGCAAATGGTCAGAGAGAGATCACCAAAGGAAAAGTGGACGGTTGCCTCTTAAAAATGACAGTTACTATTTATAAATAATTGGTGAATCAAGATGAGCCATTAAGTGCATTTAGAAAAGTATAACAAAATTACGTAGCGTCAACTACAGGTGGAAAAGTTCCTCTTATAAACCGGACATTCCGATAGGGATGAATTTCCTACACCCTCCTTCTAAATTGCCTTCTGCAGAAGAACACCAAACAATTGTGATTCTTCTTCTTCTTCTTCCATGTGAAACTGCCAAAATGAAGGCACCGTATGGTGAGATCTTTCTGTTGTTCTGATCTGACTGTATGATTTAATCTCCCATCACCCCAGCAGTGTGAAATTAGAGCAGGGGATCTCAACCTGTGGCCAGACTCACCTGTGGCACCATTTCATGTGGCCATTGCTGCTGCTGCCACCGCTGCTGCCGGAAATGGAAGTGGACATGGACATGTTTACAGTAGCCGTAAATGCGCCCATGGCTGTCATAAACGCATTTACAACAGCCATGGATGTGTTTTACGGCCACACTTATGGCGGGGGAGGGGGACCACCAGTCTGAACCACTCAGCTGTCTGAAGGGGTGTGGTTTGACCCACAGCTTAAAATGGTTGAGAATCCCTGAATTAGAGGCTGTCATGAGTTCTCAAAAGAGAATATTCTGCCGGTTCTCTGTAACTCTTTCCTGCTTCTATCTTGCAAACTAACTAAAGATGGTCTGAAATATGTCCTCTTGGACCAGTCCAATAGCCGTCTTTCAGAGCTTGGAAACAGCTTGCCAAAGTTATTTGTTTTTACTCTCAAAATCCTTCAGCTGGTGGCAGTGATGGGATGTCCCCGGTTCCAGACGGATCTCTGGAACCGGTAAGACTAATCCCAGAGAGTTCTCCGGGAGGGGAGTCCACTTTTGAGGCGTCCGGTTCCGGACGCCTCACCGAAAGAATTTTTTTTTTAAATCTGAGCTAAAATGGCTCCAATTGACTGTGCATGCGGAGAAACTCAATTTGACGCATTGCGCATGCGTCAAATTGAGTTTCTGGACATGCGCACTAAATTGGAGCCAAATGGCTCCAATTTTAAAAAAAAAAATCTTCTGAAGCTGGATGGGAGGTTCCCCGTCCATTCATTTATCTCCCCCCTCCCAGCCTCCAGCTCTACAGCCCACTAGGGCCGACTTTACAGAAGAAACTGAATTCCACATTTCAGCAAAAATGCAGCCCTCGGAGAAGGGAAGGGTCAGGGTGGGAACCACCAGCCTCGCAAGGGGGAGACAAGGCCACCCTGCCCCGCAGAAACAGGGAGGACAAACGGGTGGCAGGGCGGGCGAGACGACCTCGTCGCTCTGCCGGAGGCTGAATGGCGGGAGTGGCAGACAAGAGGAGGGTCTCCCCCCCCCAATTCGACACCGACCGGGAAGGCTTCCAGACGGCCGAGCTGCCCCCCACACATACCCCGGCTCTCACCTCGTCCTCCCTCTCGCTGCGGAAACACAAGCAGACTGGCTCCGGCAGCAGCGGCGGCAGCCCTAAGAGAAGGGCACCTCCCCTAGCCGGCTACCTGGCTCCCACAGGCACGTTGGTGCCTGGCCGCGCCGTCCGCCTGCGCCGCGCCGTCCGCTCGCGCCGCGCCGTCCTAGGGTCTTGGGCCCAACAAACCCCCATGCCCTGGGTAAACACAGCGGGGCTCGCCACCGCCGCATCCTCTTCTGTCGGGCGCCTGGAGCTTCCTCGGGCCGTTGCCTTTTCGGCCCGGCTCTGGCTGCGGCCACGGAAGGTAAGTGAGGCTTTTATATTTTGGGTGGGTGGGTGGGTGATTTAATTGTGTTTTGGGTGGGTGGTTGTACTTTTATTTAATTTTTATTTTATTTATTTCTTTATTTTATTTCTTTAAGTTAATTACGGGTCTGTGTGCGTGTTTATTATTTTTTTTTATTTTATTTTTTGGCCTTGCCCACAACGTCATGATGTCATGACGTTGGCTCCGCCCATGACGTCATGACGTCATGACATTGGCCACGCCCATGACGTCCGTGACGTCATGGCGTGGTAGTAGAATTTTTGACATCCCATCACTGGCTGGTGGGACTCTTGAGATTGGTAGTTTGGGTTTTTTTTTTTTTAAAGAGTTATATTTCATGAACGTAACTTTCCCATGCTCTGATCTAGTCTTCTCTAGCAGCCTATTGCTCACAGTGGCCAATGAGTTATCCACAGCATGTAAAATTTATGACATGAAGGCAAATGGTCGTTCCCATTGTTGATGAGATATTCAGTAGCACACTGATCCTGAGGGAACAATGCAAAGAATACAAACGCATAAATGCTAGCTAACAATTTTACTTCCTTTTTTGGATCCACCATGTCTCCAAATTTCATACACATCAGTGCAATCCATCCATGCATCCATCCATCCAAGTTTCTCAGTACAAGTAAATAGGAATCTGACAGATTTGTGGGGATCCAGGACAGAAACTGAATTGGAGTTAGGGGTGCAAATTGCTCTACATGGGAGTGGGGTCACTTCAGAAGTCCTGGAGTCTGGGAGACACAGCCCTAGTTGAGATTTTCCTCACCTGTCCTTTTAACCTGGAGTCTCCTATAAGGTAGGTAGGGCATTGTTACACTTACTTTAATTCGCACACTAGAGCTACCTCTTTCAGATACACTTCTATCATGAAGCAAAATGGGACAGAGACCCCAGGCGGCATAATTTAACTGATCTTAAACTTTAAGACTTAATGGGTGTCAAGATGTGAACTAGCAGGTTTGTTATTATTGCATTTAATATGGGTGGGAAGAAAAGTGTTTCAGGTCATGCTTTTTGTGATTTCCCTGCCTAAACAATTTAGCTGGCTTTGAGTAGTTTATGTCTTGGCTTTGGTGGGGATGGGAAGGCAGCGTTTCCTAACACCTCTTAGGTTGCCCTTTTGAATAGCATTCTTCAATAAACACACCCTGTTTTTTGAGTTGGCCGCATATCCTTGTCTATCACATATCATATCACACCATGTCCTGCAAAAATTAAAAAAAAAAAAAAAACAGTTGGCTTGAAAAAGAAAATAGGTATCTTGGCAAACAACACAACATCATCACTAGAAATGGGCACAGGCTGATCTTGTACCTAGAATGCTAAAATATCATAGTCTGTTAATTTCACTGTATCAGGGAGATGAAAGAAGGTTCTGATAGCAGCAATATTGAGGCTTCCCCCACATTTCTTTAAGAAGATATTGGGGAGAGAGAGAGAGTGAGAGAGTGGGGGACTTCATCCAGAATATACTTGGCAGAACATACTGTATGACTATCAAGCGAAGCATTCAAATGCTGAGACATGTATCAAATTCTGTTTAAAGACTATCCCTTCTTGCTGCTTCATTTAATTTGCCAACTTCCAAACCAGAAGTGATAAATTCAAGTCAACATGCTAACACTTCCAAGACGCTGATGGAAGGGTATGAATACAAGAACACTTGTACTGAAATGTAACATACTGTTCTCAGAAAATGCCAATTTTGTTGATTTGGAAAAGAGATTATTTGAAGTACTGTACTATAGTTGTTTGTTTGTTTATAAGCTATATTCACAACATTACAAAAATTAAATTAATGCGCTCTACATGGGGCTGCCCTTGATGACCATTCGGAGGCTTCATCTGGTCCAGAATGTGGCTGCCTGGGTGGTGTTGGGGTGTGGGCGGTATGCACATGCCTCACCGCTCCTCCGGGAGATGCACTGGTTGCCAGTAAGTCTCCGGGTGCAATTCAAGGTGCTGGTTATCACCTTTAAAGCCCTACATGGTACTTCAGAGACCGCCTCACCCCAAGAACATCTGCCTGTCCCACCAGAGCGGACCAGAGAGGCTCTCTAGTTGTTCCATTGGCCAGAGAGGCACATCTCTCTGGCACCAGGAGGAAGGCCTTCTCGGTGTCCGCCCTGGCCCTATGGAAACTCCTGCCAACGGAGCTACGTCTCCAGACGGAGTTGCTGCCCTTTAGAAAGAATTTAAAAACATGGCTGGCAGGGCAGGTTCAGGGTGCGGGAGGGATTATGACCCAAGCCCACTGGATGACTTAAGCCCCCTCTCTCCCTCAGCATGTAGTAATTTGTTAGTCTTTTTTTTTAAATTAATCTTAAATTTTGATTTTTAACGGTTTTAAATTTGAGGGGGTATAGGAATGTTTTAAAGAAAGTTTTATGTTTTCATTGTGGTAATTTATGATCTGTAAACTGCCCTGGGTCACCTCAGTGAGGAGGGCAGTAGATAAATATGAATAATAAATAAATAAATAAAAATTTAATATATTATACATTAAAATAATTAAACTACTGTATCTATAGTTTCTTTAGGTCACCTTTGCTCAAAAGCCAGTTGTATCCAACTATAGAGTTCGGTGCTCATCTCTGTTTACACCCCAACAGCCAGAGCTGTCTGTGGCTGTAGAAGTTTCTGTGAACATCTGGCAGGCATCAATAGATGCTGAAAGGCCGGGGCCAGGGTTAGGGCCAGGGCCCCATCACATGGCTCCTGATGAGTGAAGTTCTCCCCCTGAAGGCCTGAGGGGTGGTTTCTGGGATGTGTGTCCTCGTGAGCTGGTTGACTGCCTTCGTTTTGACCAAAGCCTTCCTTTTGGTGAAGGTAGGCAGTCCAGGCGAGGTGGTGCCCAAACATCTTCTTTAGCCGGCGTACACGGCAGGGTCAACCCACTTTACAAGCCAGGCACCTTTGGAATATCCAGAAATATCTCCCTACCCTCCTCAGACGTTGATGTAAAGATATGAATGGCATAGGGGGGGAGCAGGGCACTACAAGTCCCAGCTGCACAACCACTGGGGATTATGAGTGCTGTAGTCCAAGACTATAGCACTCTTCAAATACCTGAAAGAGGGTTATAAAGAAGAGGGGCGGGACCTGTTCTCTGACATCCTAGAGTGCAGGATGTGTAATAAGGGGCTGAAACTACAGGAAGCCAAATATAGGCTGCATACTAGGGAAACACTCCTTAACTGCTAGAGTAGTATGACCGTGGAACCGACCTACTGGAGAGGGGGTGAGCTCTCTTCCAACACTGGAAGCGTCCAAGAGAGAATTGGAAAGCCACCCTGTCTGTCAGATCTGCTTTGATTCAGGTTCCTCCATTGAGCAGGAAGGGGCTGGACTTTGTTGTTGTTGCTCAGTCGCACAGTCGATTCCGACCCTTTGCGACCCCATGGGCCGCTGTCCACCAGGCACTTCTGTCCTCCACCATCCTGGACAGGCCAAAAGGCCCCTTGATATCTCAATTCAGTGATTCTATGATTCTAGGCAGGGCAAAGTTATATGTCACCAATATACCTTTCTGGAGCTGTTAATTAGACCCAGTGTGTTCGCACCTAACAAAATCAGGCACTAATAACAATTTTGTCGGAAATTATTCTGGGTTGAAATGATTTTTGCAAGAGAAACTCCGCTCAAGAAATGCCCAAATAAGGCTCCTTTCATGTCCCCAAGAGCTGGGACAGAGGCGGATGCTCAATCTGCCATGCAGTACCCAGGTCTCAAACTGCCAACTTACCAGCCTTCCAGCTAACAAGGCGAGCTTCTTAACCACTGAACCACTGCAGCTAATCCAGCAGTTGCCCTGCAACATAAATTCCAGCATTTTTTTTACCTGTTTAAACTGTTGGGCTTAATTTTACTTTTAAGGTAAAGGTAAAGTCACCGTTGCTCGAAAGCCAGTTGTATCCGACTCTAAGGTACGATGCTCATTGCTGTTTATAGCCAAAGAGCCAGCGGTGTCTGCATCTGCAGACATTTCCATGGACATGTGGCAGGTATGCCTAGACATCGAAGTACACAGAACGCTGTTTACCTTCCCACTGAAGTGGTCCCTATTTATCTACTTGCAATGTCTTGCTTTCGAACTGCTAGGTTGGCAGGACCTGGGACAGAGACGGACGCTCACTCCATTGTGCAGTCTCAAACTGCTGACCTGCCACCTCCCAGTCAGTGTCTTAACCACTTGAGCCACTGCAGTCCCTATTTTACTTCTTAACAATAAATGGGTGGCAAACCTCTCTTTTTTTACTGCCCACTTTATGTCCCCTGAAGTTTTGCAGGAATAGGGAGATGGCAGAGTCTGAAGCAATCACCCGCAATGCTGGTTTTTAAAGAAAATCATTTTATAATTATCCCTTTTAAAAAAAATTAAAAACACAATCCGCTTTGCCTGGACTCCAAGAAACGGTGCCCTCGTCTTCCTCTTCTTTTCTAGCTGTGTCTGCTTTATGGATGATGTCTTTTCCCTTCCCAGGTGAAGTACAGCCTGGAGGTGCTTTTCTTCTTCTTCTTCACCGTCATCTGCCTCCTGAACCTTACCTTTGCCTCCCTCCTCCCTGAAACCAGAGGTCGGTCCCTGGAGCGGATCGAGTCCTACTTCCGCATGGGACAGAAATCATTTCTTGAATCCTTCTGAGGCAGTAGAAGATGACACGGGTTCGGATATTGGGTTTTTTTGGGGGGGGACATTCCCAAGACCAACGCAGGTGGATGCCTGCGGAAACGGATCTTCCACTGAACAAGGTCTCATGGCACCTTTCCTGCATCATTTGGACTGGAGAGATACAGTGAATGAGGCACCATGTCCATTTCAAGGTGGAGTTTCACAGCATCCACCGGAGGGTTCTCCGTTCAGGCCCAACTAACCTTACCTGTAAGCCCTTCCCTCCCTCCCTTGGGGATTCCCAACCCGACCCTAGCTAGGCCGGCTCCTCCTACACCGGGACTCCTTGCTCCTCCTGGCCACACACGCTCCGCCTTAGCTTCAGCACCAGAAACGCAACAAGCCTTCTGTGGAGCTTTGGCCAGCTTCTAGGGAGACCGGCTGGCTCAGAGCTCTGCCAACCCTAGACTAATCCAGCCGTTGAATTAACCCCATGACCCACTAGCTCAGAAGTTCCCAACCTTTTGTGTATTGATAGTCATGAGAGGTTGATCTATTGTGTATTGACTAATCGTGTATTGATTTATTGGGTGTATTGATCAATTACATGCTGATTACTGTACTTATTGCTCTGTTATATTTTATCCTAGTGTATTTTTGGTGTATTCTAACTTTGATATTGGTGGATTCTGTAAGCCGCCCGGAGTTGGTTTTTACCAAGTAGGGCGACATAGAAATCTATAATAATGATGATGATGATGATGATGATGATGATGATGATGATGATGATGATGATGATGATGATGATGAAGAAGGACCTTTTCCAGATGGGTGCTGAGTCACATTCCCTGCCAGCTTCGAGGGCCAGATGGCCATTTTGCTCTGCCTGCACGATGGGGGGTTGCCATTTGGCCCAACAGCTTCAAAGGGGTGGCCATTTCATTTCTCAAATGCCCTTGGAGGGGTGGGGGATGCTTATGGATTGAGAACAAAACTGTACTTCAGTCACTGGTCTGTTTTATCTCATCCCTAAAGCTGCCAGGCCGATAACTTGACGATCGGTCAGTGGCACAATAGAAGGAAGTTACTTTCTGTCAGGATGGGGATTCTCCAAACAGAGGATTCAAAACACAGGAGTTCAGAAAAGTAGCCTTTCCACATGGGAGGTGGGAGGGTTCTACTCGAAGGAAAGGTTACCCAAGGAGTAATGACGCAGGAGGCAAGGGTGTGAAACGCCCACAGCCAAGCCCAGGGTCTCAGTTGTAAAACAGGAGAAAGGAATCACAAAACCTCCGGGCTGAAAAAAGCAAAGCCACATACAGACTTTGCAAGCAAAGTTCCCACTGACTTTATTCCGATGGTTTCTCCACACAGGCCTGAAGCTCACTAGACTTTGCAAAACATCCGTTTAAATATTGTACAGTAAAATCCTTGGTTTAAGTTTGCTGCGGTTTATGACGGCAAATCCTACAGAAATACCGTCCCAGTTTTAAATTAGATTAATTATGTGCCTTCTTAAGAGAAGTCTGTGAATGAGCTCTATGGATAGAGAAAGAAACGCATCATAGTCTGTAGGATGTTTTTATTATGTTCAACCATGTGTAGTTTCTAGGTGCCATTTGCAAGTTCTAGATGCCTCATGCTTGGTTCTAGGTTTCGTGCTATAGGTGCTGTGCACTGGGTTCTAGTTGCTGGGTTCTAGGTGCCAGTGTTGGGTGCCGGGTGTTGTGTGTCAGGGTTTGGTGCCGGGTGTGGGGCGGATTATGTTTATTGTTCGGGTTAGGATTAGGGTGCTGTGCGCCAGATGCCAGGGTTGGGTTGCAGTTTCCAGGTTCCGGGTGCCATGTGCAGATTCTAGCTGCCATGCATATGTTCTAGGTGTTGGGCTCTAGGTATGTTGATCGTGTTCTAGGTGTGTGTATGTTCTAGGTACCAGGTGCCCGGGTTTGCTGCTGGGTGCCGTGCGCCATGCGCTGTTTCCCAGATGCCAAGGACGATTTCTGGTTTCCTGGTGACATGTGCAGGTTCTCGGTGTTATGTGCAGGTTCTAAGTTTTGAGTTCTAGATGGCATGTGTATGTTCTAGGTGCCAGGTAGCGTTAGGGTTAGGTTGCCGGTTGCCAGTGCCACATGCTTGGTTCTAGGTGTTGGCACAAGTCTCAAAATGTGGGCACAGGCTTCATCTATGAAAGCGTCAAGAGGACCATGTGGAACCTTCTCATACTACTTTTTCATTTTTTATTACAAATATATTTTTGAAAATACACAAAAATCTTTACAAACTTATATAAAACTACACTTAACTATTCTCTATATCAGGGTTGCCCAAACTACGGCCCGTTGGCTAGATCCGGCCCTCAATGCCAATTCATCCAACCTACACAGTCCTCACCACTCCCTGATGGGGAAGTAAAACGTAAGATGGATCGAGTCTCAAAAGGAAGCCCAAGGCTTGGGTTTGCAAGAGCTGGGCTAGGCTGTTGAGGACGGGACTATTCCACGTTTCCTGGGATTTGTGTGTGTGTGTGTTTGTGTGGCTTTTCTTTGGGTTCCCTTCATTTTAGTCAGAGTGGGGATGATGACCTTCCAAGTTCATCAGGTGAAACCTTCCCTCCCTCCCTCTCTCATACACAGTAGTGGGCACACAGTGGTAGTCATGCCTGCCATATGGCCATGTATACATATGAAAACACAAGCAGCACTGGCTCTTTGGTTGCAAATGGAAATGAGCACTGCATCCTTGACTCGAATATGACTGGCTTTTGAGCAAGGGAGACTATGAACCACTTGCATGGACAAAACCTGATGGGGCAGGGCAGGGAGGTGGGTGTGGCTACCCAATTTTCTCCCTCCCCTGCCTAGAGACCACCCAATTTTACTAACACCGGCGAACCTGTTGCTGCCCACCACTGCCCACACACCTCAAACACACCCCTGGGTCATCCGAATCTGAATAAAATCAAGGGTGCCCCACTGCCATGGTCTCTAGGGGACAGTGGGGCCGCGGTCTCCTCCTCCTGGTAGGAACACAGCGCCCGAACTCGTGTCCTCCAGGCAGCAGGGAACCGAGGGCGATGAATAGAACTCGGGAAGGTGCTGGGCAAGGCTTTGAAGCTGCGGCGGAGACGCTCTAGGAGTTGGATACAACGCTCTAGCAATCGCCTTTGCAGTTTCCAGGATGTGTCAGTCAGAGATGTTCCTCCGCTGCACCATTTCCGGGAAGTGCCCCACGGGGACGCTCTAGCATTTAGCTGTCGGAGGGTCTGTCCTCCCACACGCTTCTCTTCCCAGATGTGCCCCATGGAGCCGATCTAGCGTTCCAGTCTCATCTGTGCGGCATGTCTCGCCCCGCCTTTTACATCCTCATTACCATGGGAACGCTGTGGCGTCCTGAGGCCCCAAGCCTGGCACGTAGAGAAGACAGTCCTCCGCCTCATGGCCGCTTGCTAAGCAGTGGCTTCTTTGAGCGTCTGGCTGCCCTGCAAGGCACCTGAGGAGGACCTGCGTGGATCGGGAAGGTGCCCGGGGTGTGTGGGGGGTGTGTGGGCCTCGCTCGCCGGGTTCTGTGTCCGCAGGCCAGGAAGGGGGGGGGGAGAAACTGCAGTATCTCCCCCGCCCAACCCACCCCTTTGGCTTTGGGATTCCTTCACTCCTTCCAACCCCGATAGGGTGGGGGTGGAAGGGGTAAGGGCAAAGGTCGGGGGGAAGCCATTTATAATTAACCTCATTAATTAACTCTATTTCATTCCCTATGGGGCGCCTCCTTCCCACTCAAGGTGCCCTTGGCCTTCAGTTCCCAGAAGCTTAAGTCTCTGTGAATCAACACAAATGGGTATACAATACTGTCACTCTAGCTGTCCTTGGATTTCAATTCCCAGAAGCCCAAGTTCTTGTGAATCCACACAAATGTGTTTACTGGCACTCCAGGTGTTTTAGACTTCAATTTGCAGAACCCCAAATCCCTGTGAATCCACACAAATGGGTTTACTGTGCAGTAAACCCATTCATTTCGATTCACAGGAACTTGGGCTTCTGCGAACTGAAATCCAAGAACAGCTGGAGTGCAGTGATGGGATGTCACCGGTTCTAGACGGATCTCTGGAACCGGTAAGACCAATCCCGGAGGGTTCTCCGTGAGGGGAGTCCACTTTTGGGGCGTCCGGTTCCGGACGCCTGACCGAAAGAAAAAAAAAATTAAAATTGGAGCGAAAATGGCTCCAATTGACTGCGCATGCGCAGAAACTCAATCTGACGCATTGCACATGCGTCAGATTGAGTTTCTGCGCATGCGCAGTCAATTGGAGCCATTTTGCTCCGATTTTTAAAACATTTAGAACTTTCAGGGCAGCGGCGGCGGCAGCAGCCCTCTGAGGGGGGCGCCTCCCCGCGGCACGTTGAGGGCTGCCTCGGCCGTCCGCTGCTGACAAGCCCCATGCCCTGGGGACGCCCGGCGGGGTACACCGCTGCCGCCGCCTCCGCCGGGCGCCTGTGGGCCGGGTGCCTGCACCCGCCGTCCACAGCCGCCGCCCGCCGCCGCCGGAGCTGCCGCTGCCTGAATCCCTGTGGACTCCTTCTTGGGTCGGTCCCTTTTGAGCTCGGCTGCCGCGCGCTGCAGAGGAGGAAGCTGTCGGCGGCGGCGGTGCGGCATGGGGACGGCCCAGGGAGGCGCGGCAGCCGCGGCTGCCCATCACCCCTCGCCATGGCCGGAGCCGGGCTAAAAAGGTACCGGCCCAAGGAGGACGCCACAGGGGTGCAGGCAGCTCCGGCGGCGGCGGCTGTGGACAGCAATCGGGGTGCCGGGTCCCAAGAAAGGTAAGCGAGGGGTTTTTATTTGGGGTGGGTGGGTAATTTATTTGTGTTTTGGGTGGGTGGTTGTTTTTATTTTATTTATTTATTTGTGTCTGGGTGGGTGGGCTGAGAGGGAGGGGTGTGTGTGTATGTTTATTTTTATTTTTTATTTATTTTCATTTTGGCCCCGCCCACAACGTCATGACGTCGGCCGTGACGTCATGACGTCATGCCATTGGCCACGCCCATGACGTCCGTGACGTCATGGCGTGGTAGTAGATTTTTTGTCATCCCATCACTGCTGGAGTGCCAAGGTTGGCCATCACTGATCTTACCAGTGCTTGCTTTTCTCTCTCAGGGAGACACTTTGGAGGACTGCAGGAAAGTTCAGCTTGGAACTCCATTGCCATTATGAACAAAACTGGGGATAAAGGGCAGCCCTGACGGGTACCTGCTTCTAATTTTATATCCTCTGTGTATAAATCATTAACTTTAACTCTAGCTGTTCCTTGGTATAATTTTGCAATTACTCCTTGAAATTTATTATCAAATCCATATAGATCGATCATTCCATGAATTGTTGCCCATTGTAGCGAATCAAATGCTTTGAATATATCAAGAGATAAAAATCCTACCTTCTCTTTTTTTCTTTCTGTAAAGTCCAATAGATCCAGCACTCTTCTTATCAAATCTGACATGTACCTATTTTTCACAAAACCTGCTTGATCTTTGTTAATATATTCATCTATAAAACTACCCAATCGCTTAGTCAATATTGTAGTAAAATTTTTTGCATCTTGATTAATTAGTGAGATTGGTCTGCATGATTCTACTTTCTCTAAATCTTTTCCTGGTTTAGGAATTAAAGTAATAATCAATCTATTCCAAGAGTTTGGGATTGGTTCACCTTCCAATATTTTATTAAATAGTTTACACAATTTTGGAACTATTAATTCCTTAAATTCCTTATAAAATTCGGCCGGTAACCCATCTTCTCCTGGCGCCTTATCTAATTTTAACTTTCCAATAACTTCCCAAATTTCATTTTGTGAAATTTTCTCCTCCATTTTATTTCTATGTTCTTCTGAAATCTTATTTATTTGTTGTTTATCAAAATATTCCTTAAGTTTTGCTACGGTTACATCCTTTTTTGAATATAGATCTCGATAAAAACTTTCAACAATTTTAATTTTCTCTATACACTAGTACCCCGAATAACGTTATGACTTGGTTCCACAAATCCCGTCGTTATCCGGTTTTTAACGTTGTGCGATACATTGAACACACAATGTTAAAAAAAGCCCTGTTTCCCTGGAGGCTGCAGCAAGCCAGAACGTCGGGATTTGAATCCTGACATTTTGGCTTGCTGCTGCCTCCAGGGAGGTGGGGGAACTTTGGAAACAGCTTGGAGCGGGTTTCCCCACCTCCCTGGACCCGGCGGGGGGGTCAGAGACCCCAAACCATTTTTTTTACAAATTTTGGGTTTCTGACCCACCCACCCCCGCCGGGTCCAGGGAGGTGGGCAGACCTGATCCAAGGTGTTTCTGGGCTTCCCCGACGTCCTGAGCCAGTGCAGCAAGCCAGAATGTCAGAGTTCGAATCCCGACATTCTGGCTTGCTGCACTGTCTCAGGACGTCGGGGAAGCCCAGAAACAGCTTGGATCGGGTCCCCACACCTCCCTGGACCCAGCGGGGGTGTGTGTGTGTGTCAGAAACCCCAAAATTGGTAAAAAAAAAGGACGTTGTTTTTTTTACCAATTTTGGGGTCTCTGACCCCCCCGCCGGGTCCAGGGAATGTGTGGGGACCCGATCCAAGCTGTTTCCAAAGTTCTCCCACCTCCCTGGAGGCTGCAGCAAGGCAAAATGTCAGGATTCGAATCCCGACATTCTGGCTTGCTGCAGCATAAAAGAGGGTGGGGGAAGTTCAAAATTAGCGCGCATCGGGTCTCCCGACCTCCCTAGAGCTGATGCGTGCTAATTTTGAACTTCCCCCACCCTCTTTTATGCTGCAGCAAGCCAGAATGTTGGGATTCGAATCCTGACATTTTGCCTTGCTTCAGCCTCCAGGGAGGTGGGAGAACTTTGGAAACAGCTTGGATCGGGTCCGCACACCTCCCTGGACCCGGCGGGGGGGTCAGAGACCCCAAAATTGGTAAAAAAAAAAAGTCCGTTTTTTTTACCAATTTTGGGGTTTCTGACCCCCCCCCCCCGCTGGGTCCAGGGAGGTGTGGGGACCCGATCCAAGGTGTTTCTGGGCTTCCCCGACGTCCTGAGCCAGTGCAGCAAGCCAGAATATTCTGGCTTGCTACACTGGCTCAGGACGTCGGGGAAGCCCAGAAACACCTTGGATCGTGTCTGCCCACCTCCCTGGACCCGGCGGGGGGGGGGGGGTCAGAAACCCCAAAATTGGTAAAAAAAAGTCCGTTTTTTTTACCAATTTTGGGGTGTCTGACCCCCCCCCCCCCCCGCTGGGTCCAGGGAGGTGTGGGGACCCGATCCAAGCTGTTTCTGGGCTTCCCCAACGTCCTGAGCCTGTGCAGCAAGCCAGAATGTCGGGATTCGAACTCTGACATTCTGGCTTGCTACACTGGCTCAGGACGTCGGGGAAGCCCAGAAACAGCTTGGATCGTGTCTGCCCACCTCCCTGGACCCGGCGGGGGGGGGGTCAGAACCCCCAAAATTGGTAAAAAAAAGGATGGTTTTTTTAAACCAATTTTGGGGTGTCTGGGTCCAGGGAGGTGGGCAGACACGATCCAAGCTGTTTCTGGGCTTCCCCGATGTCCTCAACCAGTGCAGCAAGCCAGAATGTCGGGATTCGAACCCTGACATTCTGGCTTGCTGCACTGGCTCAGGACATCGGGGAAGCCCAGAAACACCTTGGATCGTGTCCCCTGCCTGCTCCAGAGAGATCAGAGGACCCGATCTACAGCTGCAGGGTGGCTGGGGAAGCTGACGGGGACTCCCTGTCGGCTTCCCTAGCCACCCGCCCATGCCTCCGCAGCTGTGGGGTGGCTGGGGAAGCCGACGGGGGAGCCCCCCATCAGCTTTCCAGCCTCCCCACCCCTGCCTCCGTAGCTGCAGGGTGGCTGGGAAGCTGAATGGAGAACCCCGTTCAGCTTTCCACCCACCCTGCTGCTAAGAACGACTGTATCAGATAACGTTAAAATCGCGTTATTTGAAACAAAATTTTTCCAAAAATCTTGTCACGTTATACGGTTTTAGCGCTATATGATACTCACGTTATACGGTGTATTACTGTACTCTTGTTGCACCTTTTCCCTTTTTTATCTATCAATACACCAATCTGACTTTTAACTTTCTTTTCTTTAGCTGCTCTTGCCAGTAATTTTGAATTTTTGTTACCATATTCAAAATATTCCCTTTTTTAAAAAATTAGATCTTTCTTAACTCTTTCCATATCTTTTCCCTCTAATTCCTTTCTTATTTTTTAAATTTTTGCGAATATATCTTGTCCTTTAGTCCTGGCATGTTCCAATTGATATTCTTTTAGTTGTTTTTCCAACTCCTGATATCTACTTCTGTTTTGTTTATTTCTTGTGCTTGTAATTTTTATACATTCCCCTCTGAAGACTGCTTTCATAGTATCCCACACTGTACTGTAGCTAACCTCATTGTTATCATTCCATTTCCAGCTTTCTTCCCATTTCTCCGTGATATAGTTTTTAGTAACCTGCTCTTTAAAAATTTTCGAATTATATCTCCAAGTATACACTTTCCTTCCGGGACCTTCTAATTTTATGTCCATTAATATTTTTGCATGATCTGATTCTTTAATTGTTCCTATCTCTATGTCTTCCACCAATCTGTTCAGACCTTCTGTAACAAAAATATAATCTATCCTGGAATACATGTTATGCACTTGAGAAAAATATGTATATGCTCTTTCCCTACCTTTAATCTCTCTCCACACATCTTTTAAACCAAATGTTTCTTGCTAACAAACTGGAATCTGTTCTTCCCATCCCTTGCGTCTCTATATAAAAAGACCACCTGCAGTGTCGGCGGTGGTGAGAGGATTTTTGGTGGGCGCACGTTACATTTGAGAATGTTTGATGGTATTTGTATTTGTGATATTTACTATTTGTATTTATGATATTTGATTCTATTTGTAATGCTGGATGGAATTTTTGCTATTATTATTTTGTTATTATATTGTGATATATTTTTCCCCTCATATTGTATGTTATTTGTGTCCTATGTTAGGACTTTATTGTTTGACTGTATATTAATTGTGTTGTACACCGCCCTGAGTTGGTCATACCAAGTTGGGCGGTATAGAAATCCAATTAATAATAATAATAATAATAATAATAATAATAATAATAATAATAATAATAATAATAATAATAATAATTTAATTGGGGTTTATTACACATTTCCTTTCTAATGGGACTGCAGGCAGGGGTCTTGTGCTGCCCACGGAAACCAAAGCCTTCAGACTTTTGCCATTCTAGTTGACCTCAAAGGATAAATGGTGAAGATCCGACAATTGACATTAAAAACAGCTGTAAAGAATAATGGCTGCGTAAATCATGAGTTCTCAGCCTTTTTAAAGCCAGGGGCCATTGGGTCACGCTCCCTCAGGCATCTTCGGGGGCTGGACGGCCATTTTGCCCTTCTTCCACCAAATGGCAGATCTCGGCACCGCTCACGACACCAGACTCCATTTGCCAGGTCTGTTCCTCTATAAAACACTATGCTTCCTCCAGTCCTCTAGTTGTTTTCTATGCTTCCGCCTAAAGTCAGAGTGCCCAAAACTGTGCGGCCCGTGGGCCAGTTGCATGGTTCCTTCCATAGGAAGTAGAAGTAAAACGTGCCTTGCAATCTGTTTTGCAATCAGATGAGGTAGATTTTAGACTGCCATTTTCTCTGCTTAAAGCAGGGGTGCCCATCCTATGGTCTGTGGGTAGGATCCGGCTCTGGAAACCAGTTCATGTGGCATGCAATGTCCTCACCGCTCTTGCAAGCAGAAGTAAAATACGCCCATATGGCAATTAAATGGCTTCTCGCTTGTGTGTATCAGGTGATATGAAGCAAGGTTTCCACAATGTGAGTTCTGGGATGTATAGCAAGAGTTTTAGGAAGACTGAAGCTTTTTCTACTCCTGGCATTTAAAAGGCTTCTCTCCTGTGTGGGTCCTGCGATGTGTAGCAAGGTTTCCACTGTGACTAAACCTTTTTCCACACTCCTGGCATTCAAAAGGCTTCTCTCCTATGTGTGTCCTGTGATGTGAAGTAAGGTGTGAACTATGACTGAAACTCTTTCCACATTCTTGGCATTTAAAAGGCTTCTCTCCTGTGTGCGTCCTGTGATGTCTAACAAGGTTTCCACTATTACTGAAGCTTTTCCCACACTCCTGGCATTTAAAAGGCTTCTCTCCTGTGTGGGTCCTGTGATGTGAAGCAAGGCTTCCACTGTCATAGAATCTTTTTCCACATTCAAAGCATTTAAAAGGCTTCTCTCCTGTGTGGGTCCTGTGATGTGTAGCCATGTTTATATACTGACTGAAACTCTTTCCACATTCTTGGCATTCAAATGGCTTCTCTCCTGTGTGGGTCCTGCAATGTGTAGTGAAATGTATATACTGACTGAAACTCTTTCCACATTCTTGGCATTCAAAAGGCTTCTCTCCTGTGTGCATCCTGTGATGTCTAGCAAGGTGTGAACTACAACTGAAGCTTTTTCCACACTTCTGGCATTCAAATGGCTTCTCTCCTGTGTGGGTCCTGTGATGTCCAGCAAGGTATGAACTATGACTGAAGCTTCTTCCACACTCCTGGCATTCAAATGGCTTCTCTCTTGTGTGGGTCCTGTGATGTGAAGCAAGGTATGAACTATGACTGAAACTCTTTCCACATTCTTGGCATTTAAAAGGCTTCTCTCCTGTGTGCGTCCTGTGATGTCTAACAAGGTTTCTACTATTACTGAAGCTTTTCCCACACTCCTGGCATTTAAAAGGCTTCTCTCCTGTGTGGGTCCTGTGATGTGAAGCAAGGTTTCCACTATTACTGAAGCTTTTCCCACACTCCTGGCAATTAAAAGGCTTCTCTCCTGTGTGGGTCCTGTGATGTGATGCAAGGTTTCCACTGTCATGGAATCTTTTTCCACATTCAAAGCATTTAAAAGGCTTCTCTCCTGTGTGGGTCCTGTGATGTGTAGCGAGCCTTATATACTGACTGAAACTCTTTCCACATTCTTGGCATTCAAATGGCTTCTCTCCTGTGTGGGTCCTGCGATGTCTAGCAAGGCCTGAACTATGAGTGAAGCTTTTCCCACACTCCTGGCACTTAAAAGACTTCTCTCCTGTGAGGGCGCCTTTTTCTCCAGCAAGTTGTACTTGTTTACTGACACTTTTTCCACATTCCATCTCTCCTGAGATTATTCTTTTCTGGTGTTTTATGATGTCCTCCCAGTCAAACAGCTGCTCTACATTCAATATCTGCAGATCTGCAAAAAGATTGAGGAGAAAGGATCAACAGTCTCCTAGTTTGAGGAACAGATTTCCAATGAATCTTCAGTTTATAATTTTTAACAACAACAACAGAAGCTGTAGACTGATAATCAATTTTGACTAGGATCTAGAGTAGTGATGGTGAACCTATGGCAAGTGTGCCAGAGGTGGCACTTAGAGCCCTCTCTGTGGGCACCCATGATGTCACCCCAGTAAAGTAAAACCCCATATAATGAAGGCATCTTACAGCAACAAAAGGAAATCAGGGGGAAATTGTGCCCTGAAGAACAATTCAATGTTTTCCCACTAGCGAAAACCTTTCCCCAGCCTGGCCCTTCTTTTAGCTGCCTGGCCAGCCACCACCGCTTCCCACAGTGGTGGGGTGTGTGTGTGTATGGGACATTTCACTGTGTTTCTGAGGCCTGGTTCCAGTAAATTCTTGCAAATGCGGCTGGGTCTTATGATGGAAACTTCCCTCTGAAGAAGCGACCAGCAATGGCCGCGTACCTGCTTCTTGCCTGCCTTCTTGCATAATCAAATAATAGAAATAAAATGGAAATCAAAATGCTGTTTTGCTGCTTGGGGAAACTAAGGCCACGTGTATGTTAGAAAAACAGCTTATGAAACATAAAAAAGCAAAAGCAAAATGCTTGTGTGCAGAAACAAAGGTCTTGATTGAATAAGCAATGTTTGCTTATAACTGAATGTACAAATTACCCAACATGAAACCAAAGGTTGACATGATCTCGTTAGTAATGCTTATGAAGTCACTGCATAGACACTCTGAGACCTATGTATGTTAGAGGTACACGAAATGTTACATAAATGTTATACACATAACCAACTGATCAGAAAGGGTAGCGATGACCTGGATCGAGGCCATAAGAAATGTTAGCTTGCCCTGATAATAAATATAGATGTTACTTAAGTTTCCTTTGAGACCCCTGAAACCAGGGTAAACAGATGTCATAATGGAAGTTTGAATAATAAATTTGAATAACCTGACACGGACATGTCACGGAAAAAGGTCAAGATGTATTTGGGTAAACAAAATGTAGGAAAAACTGTATAAAATGTTCTGTCTTTCACTGTTCAATATTCTCAGCTTTAGAGTGACATAACCTCTGAGAATCATTATGCATGCATAATAAAATCTTCTCTGTTTGACCAAAGGAATGTTGTTTTGTCCTATCTTTAAATGCTATAACACTTTCTCCCCTCTAGCTGTCGGTGGTGGAGGCAGCTGGGTGAAGAGGAGCTGGGATTCAACCCCAAACCCAAAATGGAGATAGGGAACACCTACTTTGGGCTGGGATCAGAGCTTTTGTGGGGGTGGGGTGACCTCTTGCGAGTTCCTGGTCCCAGCCCTGGGTGGATGGGAAGGGATAAGAGGGGGTGGCCGGGAAAAAGAGAGACCTGGCAAGGCTTATCTGCTCCCCACAAGGAACACCCGCCTGCTGTAGAGACCGACTGGGGCTGGATGACGCCAGGTGGCACCTACCGCTCTCCACTGTGAGTGTGTCGGGTGAGTGGAGTGGGGTGCGCTTGCGTGTGGATGCTGGGGGGGGGAAGAGTCTGCCTTCTTGCCCGCCTTCCTGAATCACTGAGAGGAAAGGGAATGAGGTGGGAAAGGAAGGGCAGGAGAAGCAGCTGCTCCCGGGAAAGGGAGGAGAACATGGATCCCTCATTTCCTTTCCTCTCAGTGACGCCAGGCAGGTAGGCAGGCAGGCAGGCGTTCTCTCGCCCAGTGGTGGAATACAATGTTTTTTTTACTACCTACTCTGTAACTGGAATAATAGGCAAGTTTCGTCCCTGGAAGAGAGAATGAAGCAGAGCAAAGGTTGATAGAGTCCTGCCAAGAGAACTCCCTGGTCATAACAAACACCCTCTTCCAAAAAACACAAGAGGCCACTTTACACCTGGACATCACCAGGTAGCCACCATCGAAAGCAGACTGATTACATCCTCTGCGGCCGAAAGGAACCCTGGTCTGCTGTAGAGACCGACCTGGGCCAGAAGCACCTGTGGCTGCCTCTGTTCTCAGATGGGTAGAGGGTGCATGGAGTGGGGTGCACGTGTGAGGGGGTGCCTTGGGGTGTGGGTAGAGTGTGCCTGCCTGGCACCCCGGAGAAGGAAGGGAATGAGGTAGGAAAGGAAGGGCAGGGGAAACAGCTGATCCGGAAAGAGGAGAACATGCAGGGGTGGGATTCAATTCTTTTTTTACTACCAGGATGGGCATGGCCTACTCTGTGGGCAAGGCCATGTGACTGGGTAGGTGTGGCCATGTGACTGGGTGGGCAATATAGTCATGCCTGCCACAGTACCATGAAGACGTCTGTAAACACAGACAGCACTGGCTCTTTGGCTGTAAATGGAGATGAGCACTGCACCCTAGAGTTGGATACGACTGGCTTTGGAGCAAGGGAGACCTTTACCTTTACTAACCAGTTGCAACTAAACAGGGCCAAACTTCACAGGAAACTTGAATACCAATCCGTGATTTTCTGTTATAAGGTAAAGGTTGCCCTTGCTCAAAAGCCAGTCGTACCCAACTCTAGGGTTCAGTGCTCATCTGTTTCATAGCCAAAGAGCCAGCGCTGTCTGCTTCTGCAGACATTTCCATAGACGCGTGGCAGGCGTGCCTGGACCCCGGAGTGCAAGGAACACCTTTTACCTTCCCACCAAAGTGGTCCCTATTTATCTACTTGCAATTCCTTGCTTTCAAACTGCTAGGTTGGCAAGAGCTGGGACAGAGATGGGCGCTCAAACCATCATGCGCTACCCGGAACTGAACTCCAGCCTTCCAATCAGTGAGCTGTGCATCTTAACCACTTCAGCCTCCCCACCCCCACCCCCACATAATGGGACTCACCCAGAAGGAGCAGGAGGCTGGGAAAAGGAGCACCCATGCAATGGAGGTGGTGGGAGCGTGTCCTGCTGGGCCCAGACACGGCTGCTCCTGCTCCCCCCCCCCAACAGTGGCGGTAGAAACAAGAGGAGGGGGGCTGTCGCCAGCGTGGCTGATCTTCCCCCTCCCTGCAACCGGGAAGAGGGCGGTGTTCCTTGGGGGGGTACACAGATGAGCCTTGCCGGGGGTCTCTCTCTTCCAGCCCCCCTCCTTATTTCTCCATGCTTGGCTTAGGTCTTGTAAAGCAGCTGGTGTGGGGTACATGTGATGCCCGGGCTGGAGGGGTCAGGGGTTATGGGGGGGAGATTCCATTAGAAACCCTGGTCAGGCGAGCACATGCAATGTGGGGCTTGGATCAGGGCTTCGAAAAGAGCTCCCCCCCCCAAAAAAAAAAAAAAGCAAAAAGCCCCGATCCCAGCCCTGGGTCTGGCGTAGGCAGGCGACTGATCCCAGGGCAGGAGAAGCTGCTGCCTCTCAAGCTGCTCCGGAGACGTGAAAGGATTTCCCCCCCCCCCAGCCCTGAACCCACACTGGAGCACTGGGCACTACAACGCCCAGCTGACGGGAGGGCTTTTCTTTGGGAGGGGGGCGTGTGCTTTTGGGAGCCCTGGTCCCAGCCCTGGGTGCATGTCCTTGGGGGGGGGGGGAGAGAGAGACCTGGCAAGGCTCATCTGCTCCCCCCCCCCCGGAACACCCGCCTGCTGCAGAGACTGACGGGCTGGGAGGCACCAGGGGCAGAGGCTACCGCTCTCCGCTGGGGTGGGTGTGTTGGGTGAATGGGGTGTGTGCGTGTGCAAGAGGGCGCTACTGGTGTGTGTGTGTGAGAGAGAAAGCACACCTGCCTTTCTGGGGTCACTAAGAGGAAAGGGAAGGAGGGATAGGTAAAGCGGGCAACTTTATACTAAGTCAATACGGGACACCTACCCCTATCCACAACAAGACTGAGGATTTGTTGGAATTGTTGGTGGTGTATTTAAGTTAGAAACAAACAACACTACTACTGAATTAACGTTTATTTTTAAAGTCATATTTTTCACACGAGTGGCATTTTTTTTACTAGTTCTGGGTTTTGGTTCAGAATGTCCAAAAAGTTTTCACAGCTGCCCATATTAAATTTTATAATTAGCATTGCACGTAATGTTTCTACTTTTAGTGACGACTTTTCGGATGTCCATAAGCTATTCATTAAGGAAAATGCTCGTTTCGTAGGAGCGTTTGTTCCTGGCAAACAAAGAAGGTACTGGACGATGGCCAGGCAATTCTGGAATGGTATTCCGCTGTCTTTGAAATTTTTGAACACCTCTATCCATCGTTGTTCTGTACTGCTCTTCATCTTCTCCCATCTCTTTAAGACATCGTTATTAACATAATTTGCCACGAAACTTACTTCGTTGAACAAACTATCTTTTTTTAAAGTAATAGCGGCTGTAGGCATCTGCACCAATAACTGTTGGTATGTCTGCTGTACATCAGCCCATTTCAGATTTTGATTTAATTGAATCCAAGTAAAAGTGTTAAATTCGTTGTATTGATGTATATACTTTTGCAGGTACTGGATGCAGTTGTGATAAAAGTTACGAATTTGCCCAATAAAATAATCTCTGTTGATTTGATCATTCTCCACAAGTTTTGTTAACTCATTTCTTATGGTCAGAGGAATATAATCATTTTCTAAGCGGTTTGTGTATTTGTTTTTTAAATCCACAAACAGATGCGACACTTCTGTAAAACTTTTTTTGTCTCCTTCCATCATTTTTACGGAATCGTTAAATACTGAAGCTTGCACATGAACAAATTTTAACCATAGCTCTGAGCATCCATTTGAAAAAAATTGATGTAGAACAGCAGGGCATTTATCTTGCGATAAAAAGTATGATTTCAATGGCGAATACATTTGTAGAATTCTCTCAACTGCAGGTAAAAGTGCAAGCCATCTTGTTTTACTGTATCCTAACATTCTTTTGTGTTGCATTTCTGCTTCTTCACAAAAATCTTTTAGATTTTCTACATGCACAGTATATATATAAAAGTACGAATAAATCTTCATAACTATATGTTCTACGTCAACTGGTAACAAATCTGCTGCTGCTTGAATGGCGTTGTGTGCGATATGTGCTGTGCAGCCCACACCAATTATTTGCCTTTCCAAGCCCTCTTGCAGTTTTCTAAAAACATTACATTGACCTTCACGCTGAACCCCACCAAAATTTGTATTGACGTTATCCGCACAATATCCAACCACTTTCTCTTTAAGGTTGTGCTTTTCCAAAATGTCCATTAAGGAATCGTAAATAATTTGTGGGGTTTCACCAGGTAAATTCACTAGATCTAATATTTTTACATTAATGCCGGTTGTAGGGTGAAAGTACCTTACTAGCGTTGGAAATATTTTGATGTCTTTATGGTTCGAACCATCAGTACAGATACAGATAAATGGGACATCGTTAAGTTCTGTCTTCAGAATATCTGAAGAATACGGCGCAATCACATTTTTTGCAATAGCTTCGCACTTAATTTTCCCGCAGTGAAACTTCTTCTCAAAAACTTTCTGAATTAATTTGGAAGTGCATTCCATCGATCGAAAACTTTGGTTATGACATACCGTATGGAAAGTCCACAAACCCTCAGCTTTTGCCAGCTCTGCTTCTTTGTCACCGTATTTTTCGTGACGGAAGTAAGAAGTCAGTGACGACGACGTACTTGAGGCGGTTAGTGCTTTTTTATGCTTGTCCGATGTCAAATGCCTTTGTATATCATGTCTGCCGCCGTGAGCAACAGAAAATGTTCCATTACATTTATTGCAACGCACTTCTGAAGGTGTTAAACACTTCTGCAAGAAAGGAAATTCTTTTTGCAAGTCCTCGTTGAACTTACAACTTCGCTTTTTTGCGGTCGGCGGCATTGGAACAACAATTAATTTTTCTAGCGAAACTGAAAAATACGAGTTATCAATTACGTGTCACGGCGTGCACTAACTAATTCGAAACGAAACGAAAAGGACTTTTTCTTCAACCAAAGCAAATTCTTCTCCTGTGGAAAGCTGCCTTTTGCAGGAGAAGCAGGCAAAGCATGCCAGGTGATACACGTTCCCCTTGGCTCTTCGGACCCAGTCAGTAGAGTGGATGTGCCTGCCACAGCGAGAGCAACGGGTTCCGTACCGTCTATGGCAACAACAACAACAACAACAAAAAGGTGGGATACATTATGGAAAGCACTCAGATTAATCGCCACTTGGACCAGGTAAGGTGGTTTCATTTTGTAGACTACATTTACCCAGAATTCATGGTAAAGTCTCCCCATGCTACTGAAAGCTTGGATTTGCAATGCTTAATTTCAACTGATACTCACTAAAAAAAACTAGAGGAAATATTGCTTTTGTGGTTTTTAACATGCCAACATCCCAAAGATTCTCAAGAGAGTTCCAAGAGATACCACATAAGGAGAGGAATGTTGCTTTGAGGCAAATCATCCCTTTAAGGCCTAGTTAAGTCACATATATGATGTTAACAGTGGACCTTTAAAAACGCATACAGTATATAGCAACTACTAACAATTTTAGACAACAGCCATAAGAATTGTAGATACAGTACACAGTGTTCTTGTGCACTGTTGAAGGTTAAATATTATTGTTAATATTAGTCAATAAAACCATTTCGACTGCACATTGAAATGGTGCAGCTGTAATATCTGTCAACTGATCATACTTTTAGCTTCTAGTCATCTCTCTGGTAAATATGCAAGTAAATGAAACAAGTTATTTTAGAAAGGGTGTGTGTTAAGTACCACCAAGTTGGATCCAACTCGTGATGACCCTAATAGGGTTTCAAAGTATGCGAGGTATTTAAATAATGGTTTTACCATTGCCAGACCTCAATGAGTTTTCACATCCAGTGGGACTTTCCATGCCCAGGTGTTCTGCTAATCCACTACACACTTGCTCTCATTTCAAGGGAAGAGACTCTACTGTTCCATAGGGATAGATCCAAGCAAAGTTAATTCAAGTCAGTTCTCATTGAAATGAGTGGGAATTAACCCAGATACCACCTTCAACCTGACTGAATACCAATTTCCTCCTGCCACTTTAACTGGGAACTTTTCAAACCAACCTTCTTTTAAAGGAAACATTATTTAACTAAGCAAGTTGTTCCTAAAGACTGACAGTGTGGTTTGGCTTAAGTTATCAAGCACCTCTCTATAGGAAAAGCCCTCCTTGTGCTAAAAATGTAGTGTGTATCCTGCAACAGAAACCAGATGAGGGATGTAGCAGGAGAGTGTATTTAGGACAGGTAAAGGTCGCCCTTGCTCTAAAGCCAGTCATATCCGATTCTAGGGTTCAGTGCTCCTCTTTGTTTATAATCAAGGAGCCAGCGCTGTCTGCAGACGTTTCCGTGGACATGTGGCAGGCATGACTAGACATCCGAGTGTTTACCTTCCTACCCAATTTATCTACTTCAATTTATTGCTTTCGAGCTGCTAGGTTGGGATCTCGAACTGCTGACCTGCCAACCTTCCAGTCGTCAAGTCCAGCCTTTTAAGAATCATCCCCCAACCCTTCCCCCATGGCGTCCACTCCCACCCCACTCCCCCCAGCCCAGCGCCTGCCCTTTGCAAGCGGGGCCTGTTGGCGGCCGCTCACCTTGAACAGATATTTGTCGATGATCTCCAGGCTGCAAGTGTTGCAGACGCACTTGCAGGGCGCGCAGCCGCCGGAGCCCGAGGCCAGCGAGTGGGGCGAAGATGACGGCGACAACGGCGTGGACGAAGAGCACGAGTCCTTGTCTCCGGCCGCCTCCGGGCTCACCTGCTGCGCGGGAACAGCGACACAGAGTCACACGGAGAGAGCCCAATAGTCAGGGTCGCCTCCTCCCCACCACCACCTCAGCCGTGTGTGCTTCTGTCTCCTGAGGAGGAGGCATCCTCCAGGAACACCCACACCCCACCTCGACTGTGAAGGGGAAAGGCTGCCGCCGCCACCCCTTTCTGGTTCCTCTCCCTCTCCCCCTGCTCCACACAAAGGGGAAAATGACCAAACAGGACTTATTTCTCACACATGAGCGCCGTTGCTTTGGCACCTCGGCGTCTTTGCCCGCCCTTTTTACCTCACAAAATCCCCCTCAAGGGGCGGAGAGGGCAAGGGCCGTGATGATCATACTCTTGATGATACGCTGTGGCGGCAGCAGCAGGCGGCGTCTCGTCGTTCGTATTTTTTATGTGGAACACTTTTATGCGAGCGAGACGATGGGAAACGAGGAATGTGGGACATACGGGACGGGACGCCTTAAGACGATTTCCGGGACTATTTTATTAAATATTGCAATGTGGGATTACAACTGTCATTACGGGACGGTCCCGCAGAATACGGGACGGTTGGCCGCCTAAGGATAGGGGCCTCTTTGGTGCACAGCAACACCCGGCCCATGCCACGGATCCCAGGGCAGGAGAAGCTGCTGTTGCCTCTTATGCTGTTCCGGAGACATGAAAGAATTCTCCACACACACACACAGCCCCAAACCCAAACATGGGGCATTTGGCGCCCTGATGCTGGGCTGGGGTCAGGGCTTTTTGTGTGTAGCCGTGGGGGGGGGCTGCTTTTGGGAGTCCTGGTCCCAGCTGTGGGTGCTCGTGTGGGGGAGGGAACGAGGGGGTGGCTGGGAGAAAGGGAGAGACCCGGCCAGGCTCATCTGCTCCCCCCCCCCGGACCGGTGCTGAGAGGCACCAGGCAGATGCTACAGCTCTCGGCTGGAGGGTGAATTGGGGGTGTGTGTGTGCAGTGATGGGATGCAACAGGTTATCACCAGCGCACCAGAACCGGTAGTAACTTTCCCCATTGTTCCGGAGAACCGGTAGCAGCTTTTGGGGGAACCACCTTCGGGGCTTACCTTTTCACTGGTTCCCCCACTTGGTGTGCATGCACACCTACAGTGCTTGGCGCGTATGCACGGCCTCCTTGCTGTCCTCCCAAGCGGGGAGGAGGAAGATAAGCTGCTAGCCTGAAACTCCCTATAGCCTGATCCTCAGGGTAAGTGACTCACCTTTGGATGTGGTGTGTCTGTGGGTATTTTAATGTGTATTTAATACCTTTACCTATATTGATGTACTACCACAGTTCCTAAAAAGGCCTGGTGGCCGGCAGGCCTGGTGGCCTGGCTTGGGGTTTTTAAGCAAAGTCTTGGAGTTACCTCATCAATAAGCTACACCTGTGCTGTTCCAATTGCTGTTCCAATTGGAGAACCCTTAAGGAGGTACAGATGCTTTACATTTACATTAAGGCATATTATCCTAGAGAACTGGTTAGGCAAAGACTTAGTACCTAACTTCTTTAACTGTTGAAAAATTGAAAAGTACCAAAATGAAGCCATCTTGTGGTGAGTTCATTCTGTAGTTTCTTCTATCTGACCTAGTGTGAGAAAGATTAGCCAGAATAAGCTTTAAGCTCTGGTTTAAAAGCTCTGGTTGATTTGTGTTTTGGGTGGGTGGGTGTATTTTAATGTATTTATTTATTATTTAATTTATTTACGGTTTTTGTGTTGTGGGTGGGCTGAGGGGTGTGTGTGTGTGTGTGTGTGTGTGTGTGTGCTTATTTTTATTTTATTTTTTATTATTATTTTCTTTAGCCCCATCCACAACATCATGATGTCATGATGTTGGCTCTGCCCATGACATCATGATGTTGGCTCTGCCCATGACATCATGATGTTAGCTCTGCCCACACTGTGATGATGTCACGGTGGGGTAGTAAAAATTTTGACATCCCACCACTGGGGGGGGGTGCGCTTGTGCATGAGGGCACTATTTGTGAGGGGGGAGCACACCTGCATTCCTGGCACCCCTGAGAGGAAAAGGAGGGGCAGGGGGTGCTGGGCACCTTGGAAGGGCAATGGACAGGAAGGGATGGGATGCCTATGGGGGGGGAGGGATCCCGTACATTCCCATGACCTCTGCCTGCCTCTGGGGGGCGGCAGTCTCTGGGGTGCCCTGGGATGCCTCTCTGTGGGGCCCCCCCAGGCCTGGAATGAGGGACACACACACCCCCCGCCTCCTCCCTTTCGCCTGAGCAGCCATTTTGCCTCCCCTTTTTTCCCCTCCTCCATCCCTTTCCTCTCAGGGAAGGCAGGTAAGCACGCGCCCCCGCCCCACCCCCTGGTTTGGGAAACGGGGAACACAGGTAAAAAGGGGGGCTCCTTGCCAGGGGCACCCCCAGAAATTCAGGTAACCTCTCCCTGGTGTGATCTTAACCCCACCCCCATTTAAAACCAAATCCCCCTTCCTCCCGAATAGAGAAACAGGTGGAAAATCGCCTTGGAAGGGGCTGCGTTCATCACCTTAAAAGGGAGGGGGAGGGGAGATGCACCCCCCCTCCTTCTTCCTCCTCCCCCTCCCTCACGGAAATGGGAGTTTCTACCCCACCAATAATAATAATAATAATAATAATAATAATAATAATAATAATAATAATAATAATAATAATAATAATAATACCGCATGGTGCACGTCCTGATCCCCCCCCCAAATAAAAAGAAAACAAAGAAAGCCCTTTCATGCAAGGGAGGGGACACACACACACACACACACACCCTGGAGGGATTAGAGACCTTTACACCTCCCCAAATTTAATGCCCCCCTCCCCACCCCGGCACGAAATCGCCCCCTTTCCTGCTGCTTTCCAGGGGTCAAGAAGGGGAGCAAAGAAACACAGAAAGAGGAAAGGGGAAAAAAGGGGGGGAGACTCACCGAATCTCCCAGGGAAAAGTAACGCCTGAGGCAGAAAGTAACTGTGCCCGTTCCTGTGCGAGGGGGGAGACAGAGGTGACCCCTCTCCGTTCCTCTGCTCAGGAATGTAACACCCGTTCCTCTTCGCCCTGAACTAAGGAGGAAAAGACACCCACAAGAGGAGGGAGGGACACGTGGGAAAAGAGCCCTGCCTCTCCCCATTTCCTCCCTCTCTAGGAAACTCCCCTCTGTTGCCTTCGACACAGGGGTGCCCAAAGTACAGCCCATGGGCCAGATCTGGCCCCCAATAATGCCAAATCATCCGGCCCATGCTACCTTCATTGCTCCCCCAAGGAGAAATAAAATCAGGTGGCTGGTCAGTGGCCCAAAAGGTTTGGGCAGCCCTGCTTTTAACCCTTTCACAGCCAAGTGCTTAATGCTCGGAAGAAGGAGAATATTGGAGGGACTCTTGTGGATCAGGAGCTGAATCGGAGCCCAGAAGCTACAGCGAAAGGCCCCCCTTTTCAGGCACAAAGGCCGGGCCAGACCCAGATCCCTGCCTCCAGTTCTGGACCTTAAACCAGGGGTGCCCAAACTTTTTGGGCCGTGGACCAGTCACGTGGTTCCTCCCACCAGAAGAGGAAGTAAAACATGCCTGGCAATCTGTTATGTTTTGCAACAGGACGAGATAGATTTTAGGCTGCCATTTTCTCTGCCTAAACCAGGGGTGCCGAAAATACGGCCCACAGGCTGGATCTGGCCCCTAATGGCAACTCATCAGCAGAAGTAAAAAGCACCCGTACGGGATCCTGTTTTAAGGCAGGGGTGCTCAAACTCTGGCCCATATGCCAGATCAGTTTTGGGGGACCCTGCCTTAAACAGGATCCCAAGAGACCCACAAGTTCACAGGAAGGCACGAAGGAAGGGTGATAATCAGGGGGATGGGGAACCACCCCCACCCCCAGGAAAGACTTAGGGAAACTGGGCATGTTTATGTCCTGGGGAGAGGATTTTTCTTCTTCCTTGTCTAGGACAAAAATGAAGCCACCTTTGGGTGAATTTATCCTGCAGTTCCTTTCGCCTGATCTAGTGTGAGAAAGATCAGCTGGCACAGCAAAATTGCCCTTGCCCAGGGTATGCCTGTTTTGTGTTTCAAAAACACCACAATCTTTGAGGAAGGTCTTCTGCTGTGCCCTTTAGAAACACACAAGGATAGCCTTTTACACTTGACAGAGTCAATGAAGGGGGCGGGGGCGGGGGCGGGCAGGACCCCTTTCTCTATCGGAGCCACGAGTCCAGGATCTATAATAATGGACTCAAAAGACAGGAAGGAAAATCGTAGCCTAGATGTCAGGGGGGAACGCCTATCTCTTAGAGTAGAACCAAGGTGTCCAAACTACGGCCTGTGGGCCAGATCTGGGCTGTGATGCCAATTAATCTGGCCCACTGCATTTTACTTCCACTTCCGGGAGCACCAAGGGCCAGATGAATTGGTGCTATGGGCCAGATACAGCCCATGAGCCATAGTTTGGGCACACTTCTGGGCGGACAGGCAGGTGTTCTCTCCCCCCACTGGTGGGATTCAGTGTTCTTTTACTACCTACTCTGTAAATGGAATAACAGGCAAGTTTGGTCTTGGAAGACAGAATGAAGCAGGGCAAAGGTTGATAGGAGTCATGCCAAGGGAACGCACTGGTCATAGCAAACGCCCCCTTCCAAGAAACACAAGAGGCCACTTTACACTGGACATCACCAGGTGGCCAACATCGAAACCAGATGGATTACATCCTCTGCAGCCAAAGATGGAGAACCCCCCTTACAGTCAGCAAAAACAAGACCTGGAGCCGACTGTGGCTCCGATCATGATCTACTGATTGCAAAATCCAGGCTTAGACTAAAGGAAAGAGGGGGAACCATTCGGCCAGGCAGACATGACCTAGACAACATCCCCTAAGGGATACACTTTGGACATCTTATGAGAAGAGATGATTCACTTGAGAAAGACTCGAGGCTGGGAAGGGTAGAGGGCAGTTAGGTTTCTAGCGTTAGGTTTCAACCCTGTAGAAATGGGTTGAAACCTAACGCTAGAAGATTCAGTGACCTCGCGGAGCTCCTCATGCCGAGATCAGACCGGCTCCTTGTACCGTGAGCGGCACCCATTTCTCTGTCAGGCCGATGGGCAGAGAAAGAAACACATCCTAGTCTGTAGTAGGTTTTTATTCTGTGTTGTATGTTCAACCTGTCGTCTCATGAAGAAAGAAAGAAAGAAAGAAAGACAGAAATGGCTCCTTCTGGTCTTCCGGTTGTTCCTAGGAAGGCAAGAAAGGAGAGTCCTCAAGCGTTTCGCCCTTTTGTTGGCCAAGAGCATCGTTCCTCCATTCCCATCTTCTTACTTTTCCTCCATTATAAAATCTATTTATTTATTTATTTATTAGATTCATATGCCGCCCTCGCAACAGTGACCCAGGGCGGCTAACAAAATCAGAGAACACCATAAAAAGTTAAAGTTGAAATTATTAGAACAGTTAAAAATCAATTAAAATTAATCAAAAAGTGAGCACGTTAAAAGTTAAAAGAGTTAAGAACGAGAGGGGGATATTAGATCAACACACAGGCCTGGGATACAGCTTTGCCGGTGCCCCATGCCTCCTGCCAGCCAAGTTTTTACACCCTTCCGAAAGGAGTTAAGGGTTAAATAAAAAACCTTCCTTCTGTTACCCAAAAATTTGGACCCCAGGTACGTTTCTCTGGCAGAGGTGTTAGAAAAACCCAAGAACTTACAATGAGACAGGTAAATCGATCAAAACAAGGTGATTTATTGGGAGCACAAGCAAAGGAAAGCTATTCAAATTTATAGTCTGGCCAGACCTACAATCTAAACAGCTACCTTCCCTCAATCGTTTTGAGGAGAAACCCTCTCTGATCCCTGCTCACAAAATTTGGTGAACAAAAGATGGCCCCCACCCACCTCTAAGGGCTTATATCTGCTTTCTAGACTAGCTTCTAGGTGACAAGGGAGAGGGGATTGAAACTGGGAAAGAGGAAAGGCAATTAACATATTTTAATTACATGCAAACATAAAACAAAGGCAGCTCTGAGGTCAGGGACTTTAGTTACACAAAAGCGGCAGATTACAGCTATTGCTGAAAAAACCAGTTATAGAGAGTTTACATTAGGTCAAAGGAGCATATTTGTGGTTGACAGGAATAACCAATTGCATGTAGCGGCGGGAAAACAGTGGATTCCGGCATGAATGGAGCCTCCGGACAAAATTGCTTTAGCGTCTAGCGTGTAAACAAAGAAACAAAGAAAGATGTTAGAATCAATATGCCTTAATCATTTAGTTAATGGGAGACCTTTGAGGAGAGAAGTCACCTTTTGTTTTTCCCTTTTAATCCTCTGGCTGCGTACGTGGGAGACGGGATGTCCGCTTGTCCCTGTGCTTGTCATTTTACTTTGCTTGCTTCCCCCCCTTTTTCCTGATCAACTTTGGGGTTGTTCCCCACAGATTTTTGCTATGTTTATGGTTGGTCAGTGTTCTAATCAATGTTTAATTGAACTTTAATCAAACCAGAGGAATGAGTCATTCAGCAATTGAACTTTAATCAAACCAGTTTCCACACCCTTTGGCCCAGCAGACTGAGGACAATGGAGGCAATCAGTGATTTTTAATCTCTCCCTCCCTCTGGAAAGGCCTCCCACTATGTGAATCCAAACTTTTGGCCTTTCCTTATTTTCCATGTGTGTGTGAGTGTTGTGATATTTATATTTTAATAAATGTTGTGATTAAGTTAATGTTTTATTCCAAATTTTTTGGTATCACTTCTTTACAATAAAAGCGAGAAAGCCATTGAGAGGGAAGTAAAAATGTCTAGTCATGCCTGCCACGTGACCACGGAAATCTCTGCAGAAGCAGACAGCGCTGGCGCTTCAGCTTTGAAACAGATGAGCACTGAACTCTAGAGTCGGATACGCCTGGCTTTCGAGCAAGGGAAAACTTTATCTTTAAAAATGGGGAAAAAAAACCCTTTCTTTGGTGTGTGTGTCTGTGTCTGAGACTCAGTTGTCAGGGGTTAATCGTGAGGGGCTCTGACCCTCCCGAAAATGACAAGAGAGCCGTAGGGGGAAAACGGGCGGCCCTCCTGGGCTGCACACCTGGTTAGAGGTCAGCAACTGGGCTGTTCCCTGATTCCTGGGGTTTCTGTGTGTGTGTTTGTGTGTCTTTCCTTTGGGTTCCCTTCTGTTACCTTAAAATTTGGACCCAGTTCGTTTTCCTGGCAGAGATTTACCAAATTCCTAGGAACTAATAATGAGGCACAGTTTCAATCAAAACAAATTGGTTTATTGGTACACAGAAGATTTCGGAATACAGGGGCCGGCCATATTGTGGAATCTAATACCTCACTGTTCTGATGAAATGCCCCCTGTGAGACCACCCCCGCTATTCTAGGAGTGACCTGCCTATCTTTTCCCCCAAACATCTTTATACAAAATACTGGTTCACACTATTCCTAGGCTAAAATTGACTAAGAACTACAGTCATTTACTTAGATGGGGCAACTAAATGGCACAAACAGTCAAAACAAAGAGAACCTTTTAAGTTTACATATTGGCAGTTTTTACAAATATATGTGAGCATAAGTACTGCTATCAACAGCCATTGTCCTTGGATTGAGCCATTTCTTCCAGCAATTTCAGCTCTGCTAAAGTGTAGCCCATGGAGTCAACATGTAGGTAGGAGATATTTTAAAGTTGAGCCTTTGTCATTCCTCTTGGCTGAATTTGCAAATGAATGGATGCAGGCTTCTGTAGGCAGGAAAACTGGTTCTAGAGGAATTTCCCTGTGCTCAGAAAGTGGAGACAAGAAAGGTATTTAGATTTAAGGTAGTTTTAAATGCCTGTCGCCTATCTTGGCTGAAAACCCAGCCCTTTAATCAACATTTCTTTCTGCTTCTATTATTTGCAATCTATGTCACTGTCTACGTACATGACTTGGGTTCAGTTTAATAAAGACACTTTTAGCAATATACTTGTGCTTGATGTTTTACATGGTCCGCGTGTAAACTGTGGCTCTGGTTATAAACTTTATGTGATTACAGCGAGTAAAATAACAAATAAATGTTTGCTCCAAAATTTCAGGTAACACTTCCTTTTAGTCAGAGTGGGGATGATGGGCTTCCAAGTCCATCAGGAGAAACCTTCCTTCCCTCACTCACACACCCCCAAATCCACCCCTGGCTCACCCGAATGGGAATAAAACAACGCAGGCGACCCACTGCCATGGCCTTGTCCTGGGGTTCCCTTAGGACACAGTGTGGGGCGTGGGCCCCCCTCCCCCATGATGATCCTCCCTCCCTCCAGCCTGGAAAACAGCGCCTGAACTCGCGTCCTCCGGGCAGCATGTAACCGCGAGAGGGCGATGAACAGAACTCGGGCGGGCGCTGGGCAAGGCATCAAGGCTGCGACGCAGACGCTCTAGGCAGGGGTTCGGAAAAAAAGACGGAATAGCGACGCTCTTACGTTTGGCTTTGAGGTTTCTATGGAAATGAGAGGCGTTTGTCCGTCAGAGATATTCCTCCGACGCACCATTTCCGGGAAGTGCCCCATGGGGATGCTCTAGCGTTTCACTGTCGGAGGGCCGGTCCTCCGACTGCTCTTTCCGGAAGTGCCCAATGGAGCCGCTCTAGCGTTGCCAACTCATTTACGCAACCGCTCTCGCCCCGCCTTTTCCTGCCTCATTACCATGGCAACGGTGCTACTTCCCGAAGCCCCAAGCCTGGCCCATAGAGAGAACGGGAGTCCCTAGAGCGGCCGGTCCTCCGCCTCTTGCTGAGCCATGGCTTCTAATCTTGGGGCGTCTGTCCGGCTGCCTTCCGAGGCCCTTGAGCCTGAGGAGGACCTTCGTGGACCGGAAAGGTGCCCAGGGTGGGTGAGCCCGGCGTCTGTGGGCCTCGCTCGCCTGGTTCCCTCCGCGTCCGGAATCCAGGAACGGGGCGGGGGGGGAGGGAGGACACGGCAGTATTTCCCACCCCTTTGGCTTTGGGACTCCTAAAGAGTTGGGGAAGGGAGGAGCGATGATCTTGGCGAACAAAAGGGTCAAATGCACTGAGGGCTTCTTTCTTGCCTTTCTAGGAAGACCAGAAGGATCCCTTTCTTTCTTTCTTCTGGAGACATAAGAGTGCGGAACTCCTAGAGCGTCTCCACCGCAGCTTCAAAGCCTTGCCCAGCGCCCGCCCGAGTTCTATTCATCGCCCTCTCGCGGTTCCCTGCTGCCCGGAGGACACGAATTCGGGCGCTGTGTTCCTGCCTGGAGGTAGTAGGTAAGATCATCAAAGGGGGCGTGGGCCCCACCACCCCATCCCACGTCCTAAGCGAACCCCAGAAGGGGGAGGAGACGCCGGGCCCACCGCCCCAGGGAAGCCATGGCAGTGGGGGCGAATGTATCGTTTTATTCGGATTACCCAGGGGTAGATTCAGTGGTGGGCAGCAAGAGGTTCGCATCCCCCCCCCCCCATGAAGGAGGGTTAGGAAAATTGGGTGATTCTACCTACCTCCAGGAGATAGGTAGGAGGGGGGCGCCCAGGCAGGGGTCCCCCCCCGCCCCTTCCCCACCGTGTCCTAAGGGGAACCCCAGGAGGAGGAGGAGGAGACCGTGGCCCCACCGTTCCCTGGAGACCATGGCAGTGGGGCGCCCGTGGGGTTTTATTCAGATTCGGATGACCCAGGGGTGTGTTTGGTGGGGGTGGGCACGATTTCGGGCGCTGTGTTCCTGCCTGGAGGTAGGTAAGATCATCAAAGGGGGCCGGGGGGGGCACCCACCTCACATCCTGACCTAAGGGAATCCGAGGAGGGGCAGGAGACGCCGGGCACACCGTCCCCTAGAGACCATGGCAGTGGGGCGTCCGTGGGGTTCTATTCAGATTCGGGTGACCCAGGGGTGTGTTTTTGGGTGTGTGTGCAGTGGTGGGCAGCAACAGGTTCGCCGGTTAGTAATATTGGGTGGTCTCTGGGCAGGGGAGGGAGCAAAATTGGGTGGCCACCTCCCTGCCCTGTCCCATCAGGCACTTCTGTCCTCCACCCTCCTCCTCAACCCACCCAGCTCTGAGCCCATTGCATCTACAATACCATCTAGCCATCTCATTTTTGGAAGCCCCCTTCTTTTGCCCTCCACCTTTCCCAGCATCAAGGCTTTCTCAAGTGAATCCTCTCTTCTCATTTGATGTCCAAAGTACTTTAGCTTCATCTTTACTATTTGACCTTCTAAGGAGCAGTCAGGGTTGATTTCTTCTAAGATTGACCGATTTGTTTTCCTCGCTATCCAGGACTCTCAAAATTCTCTTCCAACACCACATCTCAAAGGCATCTATTCTTCTGCGCTCAGCTTTCCTAATAGTCAAGCTCTCACGACCATACATTCCCACCAGAAATACCATTGCTTTGACTATACGACTTTTTGTTTGCAATGTGATGTCTTTATTTTTAACTATGTTCCCCAAGCTTCTCATAGCTTGTCTTCCAAGAATCAGTCGCTTTTTTTATTTACACCTGGCACTGCCTGTTCTTGGCCCTGTTGAGTTGCAAATGGTTAGAAGAAGCATCACTGTTTATTTTATTATTTATTTATTTTATTGGATTTATTACCCCGCCCCACTCGGGAGAACCCGACTCTGGGCGGCTTACATCGTCATAAAACGGAGGTAAAAAATAAAAACATATAAAATCATGAAATTTAAAAAATTATCAGTCGCTTTTTTTATTTCATCGCTGCAATCTCCATGTACAGTGATCTTGATTTACAGAGGTACACGATGGTTAGTTGTCTTTTTTCCTTTTCTTGTTGGTTTGTCTACTCTCTGATATATCCGATCAGTAAAAGTCAGCATGCTTCATTTTACACCTGACACTGCCTGTTCTTGGCCCAGTTGAGTTGCAAATGGTTAGAAGAAGCATCACTGTTTATTTTATTATTTATTTATTTATTTATTTTATTGGATTTATTACCCCGCCCCACTCGGGAGAACCCGACTCTGGGCGGCTTACATCGTCATAAAACGGAGGTAAAAAATAAAAACATATAAAATCATGAAATTTAAAAAATTATCTAAAATCAATTAAAGTTAAAAAACAGTACAAACTACACGCCAGTATCCCCCTGGTTAATCTTATTAAAGATTATTTGTATTTTTTAAGGTTTCTGATGCCATCTGGTTATTCTTGTATGTTTTTTATTGCTAATTGCTGAATTATTTTAATCACACCAACACCCACATATTCTATTGTATATTATTATTATTATATTTAGACTTATATGCCGCTCTACTTGCCGAAGCAACTCAGAGCGGCTAACATAACACGGGCATCATATATTACAATATCAAATAAATACGACATAAGCATATACAGTCAGTAAATCTAACATAAAAATGAAAATGCATATAAAAAATCAACTCCCGCCTGCTGAGAAGAACTATATATTTCCAAGATCGGATTAAAAGATCAGATTAAAATCATACAGTGATAACAAATAAACACACAGAGAAACAGGTAGATAGGCAGGAAGGCAGTGTGGCTTGTCCTCACATCAAAATGACAGGGTGGTGGAGGTGGACCACATGAAATGATGTAATGGGCTGCATTTGGCCCCCGGGCCTTAGATTGAGAACCCCAGCTATATAATAGGGTTGTATTAGACCAGATAATTATAATTCTTGTTAATATGTTAATGTTTTGATTTCATATTTTGTTTGAACTTTGTGGGTTTTTTTAATAATAAAAAATAAAATTATTTTAAAAACCCAAGAAAACAATTTATTCCATATTGTCATCTTATTGCTAAAATTCTTGTAGCGATTGTCTAGAAAGGCTCCTTTACCATCTTGTTCAAGCGCTTTCATTTCTTAGTATGCATATCCCCATATTGAGCTGGACACGGTTTCTTGGCCTTTCTCAATTACCGAGTGGGAAAGCTGACAAATTAAAATATGAACTTAGCAGTTTGAAAGCAAGAAATTGCAAGTAGATAAATAAGTACCACTTTGGTGGGAGGGTAAACAGTGTTCTGTGCTCTTTGGTGTCTAGGCATGCCTGCCACATATCTACAGAAACTTCTCCAAACACAGACAGTTTTGGCTCTTTGGCTACCGTGTTTCCCCTATTATAAGCCATGGCTTATATTTTTTTCACCCCCAAAAATGGCCAGAAATGGCCTGCGGGCTTATTTTCGGGGGGTGGCTTATATATACCGTACTGCCTGCTCCGACACAGAGAATACACCCCCCAACTCTGCTTACCTTCCCTCTGCTTACCGTATTTTTTCTCCCGACTAACAGCTGATCAGAGGTTTTTTTTTAAACTAGGGAAACAAGGGTGATAAATTCAGCGATGTAATTGGATCTCTATGTCAGCTGACATAGAGATCCAATCACATCGCTGAATTTATCACCCTTGTTTCCGATGTAATTGGATCTCTATGTCAGCTGACATAGAGATCCAATCACATCGCTGAATTTATCACCCTTGTTTCCCTACCGGTAGTTTAAAAAAAAGCCCCCCCCCCGCCCGCCTCCTCCTTGGAAAAAAAAAATTCCCCCGCCGGCCTCCTCCTTGGACATGTCTCCGTGGACATGTGGCAGGCAGGACTAGACGCCAGAGCGCACGGAACGCTGTTTCCCTTCCCACCGAGGTGGACAAAAGAGCCTTGCCCCCCCACGCGCGCGCCCCCCACACCCCATGGCACTTACGCTGCTGTTGTCCCCTCGCCTGGGGCAGCGGCAGAAGCGGCAGAAGCGCCCAGCGCCAGCAGCGCCACCCTCCTCCTCCTTGGACATGTCTCCGTGGACATGTGGCAGGCAGGACTAGACGCCGGAGCGCACGGCTACCGTAGGGAAACAAGGAAGGGGAAAAAATTCAGCGAATCACGTCGCTGAATTCCCCCCCTTCATGTGGTTGGATCTCTATGTCAGCTGACATAGAGATCCAATCACATCGCTGAATAGGGGAAACGCGGTAACAGCCAAAACAAAAGCACGGGAGAAAGGTGGCGAAGGGACGCCCGTTGTCAGAGAGCCCCGTACGGGACACCAGCAGCGCCTTTCCACCACGACCCGTGCTCCTTTTCCTTTTGCCTCCACGGCCCGCCAGTGCCTGCAGCAGCAGCAGCACTGCTTATTGCGACTCGCGCCAAGGAGGAGGCGGGTGGCGCTGCTGGCGCTGGGCGCTTCTGCCGCTGCCCCAGGCGAGGGGACAACAGCAGCGTAAGTGCCATGGGGGGTGCGTGGGGGGCGCGTGGGGGGGGCAAGGCTCTTTTGTCCACCTCGGTGGGAAGGGAAACAGCGTTCCGTGCGCTCCAGCCAAGCTGGGGAGGAGGAAGGCAGCGAAGGACGCGGGCGAAGCGGGGGGGCCCAATCCGGCGCGCCTTCCCTTTCCCTTCCCGGTGGCTGGGCAACAGAGGGGAGAGGCGCGGAGAGGCCAGCGGAGCCTCCGGAGGATGCGGCAGGCTTCCCGGCCTGGCGGGCCTGTGTGGTGGGCGCGCCTTCCCTTTCCCTTCCTGGCAGCTGGGCAACAGAGGGGGCAGGCGCAGAGAGGCCAGCGGAGCCTCCGGAGGATGCGGCAGGCTTCCCGGCCTGGCGCGCCAGTGTGGTGGGCGCTGCTCAGCCAGGCGGCCGGACTGAGCAGGCGGCAGGGCGGGCGCACAAATTGCGCGCGAAGGGAAGGTCACCTCCTAACTTTGCCCCGTCTTTGCGGAGCTGGCGAGTGGCAAGGCGCGTTATTGCCTGTGGCTGTGGCTTTTAATGGCTTTTTAAAAAATGGTTTTACGTAGACAGCCAGAAATGGCCCACGGGCTTATTTTTTTTTGGGGGGGGGGCTTATATTTTTAGAGCCCCCCGAAAATCTGCATAGGGCTTATTTTCGGTGGTCTCTTATTATGGGGGAAACACGGTATCAATAGATGAGCATTGAACCCTAGAGTTGACTACGACTGGCTTTCCAGCAAGGGTGATCTCTACCTGATTTTACACAACCCACCCTCCCCAGATACCGTGAATACTAGATCAGGGACATCACCCGCCTTCCCAGATACCGTGAATAATACATCACGGAAATCACCTGCATTACCAGATACAGTAATACCTCGGATAACGCTAAAATCGCATAACGTTAAGTAATCTGGGGAGGAGAATTGGATCAAATAACGTTAAGGTCCTATGGGATGGATTGGATAACAACCGCTAAAGCATGTCCAGTTGCAATTTATCTCTATGGAGCTTTAACGTCATACGATCCATCCCATAGGATTTTAACATCGATCGGATAACACTAAAAATCGGATAAGACCAAGACTTGTGGAACCAAGTCTTAGCGTTATCCGAGGTATTACTGTACTGTGAATAATAGATCAGGGAAATCTCCCGCCTTCCCAGGTACCTGACCCTGACCCATTTCACTGACCCTGAACTTGACCCTGACACACTGACTCTAACCCTAGAACGTCACCCTTGAACCTGGCCCTAAAACCTAACAAGATACAATAACTCTTACACTAATCACTAACACCCAAAATAAACATGACACTGGACAGTATCTGACAGAGAAAATAAATGAAAATGGCAAAACTAAGCAGCTGATAAAAATAAAGAATTTTATTCAATTTCTGCACATTATAATGGAGGAAAATAGTTACAAAATGACCATCTATCTAAATCAGAAAAAATTAACAAGAAAGTGGCCCAAAACTCATCTATAGGTTACATTTTATACACTTAGACAAAGACTGTGGAAATGGGAACAAACTATCAACAGAAGCATGCTTAAAAATATTTTTTAAAATTGCAATTACATCAAAGAGTTACATTGATTTTGGTTTCTCAAAGAATTTCAAAGGATACAAGAATATTCCATTTCAAAGCCATAAATATTACAAAGACCAGGCATTCTCAACCTTTCAAAGCTGGGGGGCCATTGGGGTTACGCTCCCTCATACAGATTCAGGGGACAGATGACCGTTTTGCTCTTTCTCCACCACATGCGATTCCTGATGTGGTGGAGGCAGTAGGGGGACACATAAAATGGTGTCAAAAACCACATCCAGCACATGGGCCACAGGTTGAGAATTCATAACATACAAAATAAGAAAGATGGTAAAAGTTTCACACCTGAAGCATATTTCTACTTTCACCATCTACAGACTCATCCCATTTCTCCCATGTCTTCTTTGATGGGAAATTAAGCCATTGCTGTGACAGAATCTCTTTCCTCACCACCAGTGATGGGCAGCAAAAAAATTCACTACCACACTGTGGGTGGAGCTTACATCGTGGGCAGAGCCTACATCATGGGCAGAGCCTACATCGTGGGTGATCTAGTCATGCCTGCCATATGGCCATGTATACTTCTGCAAACACAGGCAGCACTTGCTCTTTGGATGTAAATGGATATGAGCACTGCACCCAAGAGTAGGATATGACTGGCTTTTCAGCAAGGAAGACCTTGAACCGCTTGCAGGGACAAAACCTGAAGTCAAATTTGAATACCAATTGACTCCATTGCGCAAGGCCGCTCAGACTTGGAGGAGGTGGAGGTGGGCAGAGCAGGGAGGTGGATGGGTGAGGCAGGGAGGTGGTGGTGTAGGGAGGTGGGCAGGACAGTGGGTGTGGCCACTCAATTTCACCACCACCCTGCTAGAAGGCTCCCCAGTTTTGCTAACCCCCTGCCCAGGGGGTGCGAACCTGCTACTCCCCCTACTGCTCACTAGATACATTCATACCGTTGCTCTCCTGTGTGAGTTTTTAGATGCCTACTTAGGCCACTGCTCTGACTGAATCTCTTTCCGCACACCATGCATTCATATGGTTTCTCCCCTGTGTGAGTTCTTTGATGGGAACTTAAGGCATTGCTCTGAGTGAATCGCTTTCCACACTCCATGCATTCGTACGGTTTCTCACCAATGTGAGTTCTTTTATGGGTACTTAGATTACTGCTATAACTGAATCTCTTTCCACATTCCATGCATTTGTACGGTTTCTCCCCTGTGTGAGTTCTTTGATGGGTACTTAGGTTACTGCTGTGACTGAATCTCTTTCCACACTCCAAGCATTCATACGGTTTCTCACCAGTGTGAGTTTCATGATGGCTAATTAGTTCTGCGCTCTGACAGAATCTCTTTCCACACTCCATGCATTCATACCGTTGTTCCCCTGTGTGAGTTCTGCGATGGCTACTTAGGCCGCTGCTCTGACGGAATCTCTTTCCACATTCAATGCATTTGTACGGTTTCTCCCCTGTGTGAGTTCTTTGATGGGAACTTAGGTCACACCTATGACTGAATCTCATTCCACACTCCATGCATTCATATGGTTTCTCACCAGTGTGAGTTTTATGATGGCTAATTAGGTGGTCGCGCCGGCTGAATCTCTTTCCACACTCTATGCATTCATACTGTTGCTCCCCTGTGTGAGTTCTTTGATGGCATCTTAGGCCACTGCTCTGACTGAATCTCTTTCCACACTCCATGCATTCATACGGTTTCTCACCAGTGTGTGTTTTGTGATGGCGAATTAGGTGGCTGCTCCGACTGAATCTCTTTCCACACTCCATGCATTCAAATGGGTTCTCCCCTGTGTGAGTTTTTTGATGTCTGCTTAGGTAAACGCTTCGACTGAATTTCTTTCCACACTCCATGCATTCATATGGTTTCTCCCCTGTGTGAGTTCTTTGATGGCTACTTAGGCCACTGCTGTGACTGAATCTCTTTCCACACTCCATGCATTCATAGGGTTTCTCTCCTGTGTGAGTTTTTTTATGTCTACTTAGGTCACTGCTATAACTGAATCTCTTTCCACACTCCATACATTTGTACGGTTTCTCCCCTGTGTGAGTTCTTTGGTGGGTACTTAGGTTACAGCTGTGACTGAATTTCTTTCCACACTCCATGCATTCGTGTGGTTTCTCCCCTGTGTGAGTTCTTTTATGGCTACTTAGGCCACTCCTCTGACGGAATTTCTTTCCACACACCATGCATTCATAATGTTGCTCTGCTGTGTGAGTTCTTTGATGGCTACTTAGGTCACTGCTATAACTGAATTTCTTTCCACACTCCATGCATTCGTACGGTTTCTCCCTTTTGTGAGTTCTTTTATGGCTACTTAGGCCACTGCTCTGACTGAATCTCTTTCCACACACCATGCATTCGTAACATTGCTCCCCTGTGTGAGTTCTTTGATGGCTACTTAGGCCACCGCTCTGACTGAATCTCTTTCCACATTCCATGCATTCATACGGTTTCTCCCCTGTGTGAATTCTTTGATGGTTACTTAGTTGACCGCTCTCACTGAAACTCTTTCCACACTCCATGCATTCATATGGTTTCTCCCCTGTGTGAGTTTTTTGATGTCTACTTAGGTAACTGCTTCGACTGAATCTCTTTCCACATTCCATGCATTCATACGGTTTCTCACCAGTGTGAGTTCTTTGATGGGTACTTAGGTAAACACTTCGGCTGAATCTCTTTCCACATTCCATGCATTCGTATGGTTTCTCCCCTGTGTGAGTTCTTTGATGGCTACTTAGGCCACTGCTGTGACTGAATCTCTTTCCACACTCCATGCATTCATACGGTTTCTCACCAGTGTGAGTTCTTTGATGGCTACTTAGGTAAACACTTTGACTGAATCTCTTTCCACATTCCATGCATTCATACGGTTTCTCCCCTGTATGAGTTCTTTGATGGATACTTAGGCTACGGCTATAACGGAATCTCTTTCCACACTCCATGCATTCGTACGGTTTCTCCCCTGTGTGAGTTCTTTGATGGCTACTTAGGCCACTGCTCTGACAGAATTGCTTTCCACACACCATGCATTCATAACGTTGCTCCCCTGTGTGGGTTCTTTGATGAGTTCCTAGGTTACTGCTATAACTGAATTTCTTTCCACACTCCATGCATTCATATGGTTTCTCGCCTGTGTGAGTTCTTCGATGGGTACTTAGGGCATGATTATGACTAAATTTCTTACCACAATCCATGCATTCATAATTTTTCTTACCTGTGTTAGTTCTTGGATTGGTTGTTTGCCACTGTTCAGACTGCATCTCTTTCTGCATTGCAGCAATTTATATTTTTTTTAACATTTAAAATGTGTTTCAATTATAATCCAATTTTTTTCTAATGAGATGTGCTCCTTAGGTTACATTTTGTTTTGTCAGTGGCCTATTTGATTAAATCTGAGGCATCTTTAACTTTATTTCTGACAATGAGATGCTTTCCCCCTCCTTCTTAGTTGTGGCGTTCACCTATCAAAGAGACTGTCAGGTCGCAAACATGAAAACCCTGAATGAGCTGTGACTATTCCCCTATCCTTGTTGGCTTCCTGGTTTCTTTTCTTCCCCTTCTGGGTGTCTATGTTTCCTCTTCCGCGATCCCTTTCAAATCACAGGTGATCTGGCTAGGTTTAGTTATGGTTTTTCCAGGTTTTTATCTGATGGAGAAAGGAGAGGATGATGAGTACAGTTTATATTTTATTTCATACCAATAATTCAATTGTGAAGAAATAGTGTAGGCACCTGTACATTGTAAATTGAGTGTCTGCAGTTACTGTTGAAAGACTTGTACTGTCATGGTTGTAATTTATGAAGAGTATTTGTTATTGGAGAAGTTATTTTTATGATGGGTAGTTGTCGATCTGTATATTTCTTCTTTATAGCTTGGCACGATTACAAACGGAAGCTACTCCCGGGCAATTATTCCAAATTTTAAACGTGTGATTTTATATGTGTAAGCAGCCCGGAGTCACCTCAGCGAGGGGCCCCCTGGCAGGTTAAATATGACTATTAAATTAAATTGATGCTAGTGTATAGTATAATTTTATGGCTTTTTTGTATTGTGTATCTGTACAGGTTCCAGGAAGGTGGGGGCGATCATGATAATGGAGGTGGATCTGGCTGGTCCTGAGTTATCTTTAGGAGACATTCCAAAGGAGGGGGTTGGGCATCAGGAGTGAGAAAGAGCGGCGGGGATGCTCCAGGTTGAGTGACTCCACTAATTCACCCCAAAAGGCCTGGTGATTGGGTAACATCTGGTGGGGAGGTGGAGAATGGGATTTGGAGTGATGCTACTGTATAAGACTGCTTGTACCTCTTTGTGAGCAGAGCTTTCTATTTTATATGCACACCCCTCAGCCTGGGGGGGGGGTGTATCCAGGGGGAAGTAGGGCGAAAGCCCTGGCTGGCTTCTAGCTAGGTTTATTGTTTTTGCACTCTTTGCCTATGTATGCTTTGTGAACCTTTGCCTTTTCAATAAACAGCCAGACTACTGAAGACAGAGTGTGGCTGTCTTGAGGGGAACAAAAGGCTGGGAAAAGGGGGGGGGGGTTTCTTCGCCCTGGCAACACTACCAAAGGGATTTCCCATTCTTATCATTTGATCTTGAAAAGAGGGAGGAGGGGTTAGAGCTGCAAACTGGAGGATAGAAATGAAAGCTGGAGCTACAGCTTGGGAAATAACCAGTAGCAAGCAGAAAATTAAACATCCAGTAATAAAGTTCTTTACAACCTTATAGCTCTGGCCGGTTAGAGAGAAAGTGACAGGAGCAAACTTTTACTGTAATCTTCCCACACACCACAAAATAGTGAGAAGATGACACTGGAACATTTAGAGGAGAGAGAGGTGGAATAGGCATTTGAAAGATGTTTTAAAGAGAAATAAACAGTTCCCTTCCCTGAAGAAGCTTTATATTCTCCCCTCTGGCCCTCTCCTTGGAACAACTTAACTTAATTTGTTTATACCAAAACCAGTAAACATTCTAACCTTGGCCCAAAGAATCTGAGTGTTACCTGAAATTTGAGGTCAAACATTTTATTTTGTTTTATTTCCTTTAATCAAACAAAGTTTACAACCAGAGCTTCACTTTACACACGAACTAAATGTACAGGGTACACAGAGAAGCATTGCAAACACAAGAGGGAAAAACCAGCGCTTAATAACAAGAGAAATAAAACTAAAATAATATATAAAGGCTTGATATCAAGCATGCCTAAAAGCCCTTGCAAAAGAGGCTTGATTAAAGAGACTCCACATGAGTCATGTACGCAAGGAATGCAAACAATTAAGACAGATAAAACCATTGATTAAGAACTAGTTTTTTCCCCCTTAAGACACCTGACAGAAAAATAGCTAGAACAATGAACGTTAATCACTTCTCTTATCTCCAAATCTCCAGAGCAGGAGCAGTTTCCAGCCTGCAGAGCAAAGCCGGGATGTTATCTGACACATCTAAAACAGCTTAAGGAAACCCCACGTGGAAACCTCACCTCTGATTGACACCCAAGTCTCCCACCTCCTGCAAACGAGCCCTGCCATTGGAGGAGACTGCAGAACCCGGCTCTGATTGGCTAAGGCGTGCCAGGCTTGTTACTTAGCCTTTCATTCTTTCACAAATCCAGCACAGATACAAAGTAACAACTTTCAAATATTTCCTGACCGCAATATTGACTCAGGAAGAAACAAAGTAGCAGAACTACTTCGCCTGGAGGAAACTGTTTTATCCAGAGGACAAAAACCTTTTGCAGCATTTGCCACTGCCCCACTGTATTTGTAAAAATGCCAATGTATAACTTCGGAAACTGCTTTTGTATTGATTGATTAAGAAGTGTAAAGACCCATTTGATTGCCCCCTCTTAGTAAACATTTGTAGTTTGTGTTTAATGCTAGCCTAGGATTAATTGTCGACCAGTAGATGTGTATAAAAATTGTTTGGGAATGGGAGGGATTTAGCTCACTCCTAGAATAGCAGGGGTTGAGTTCACGAGGGCGTTTTTTTATCAGAACGGTGAGGTATTAGACTTCGTAATATGGCTGGCCACTATAGGTCAAACTCTTACTGTATACCAATAAACCAATTTTGTTTTGATTAAAATCGTGCCTCGTTAATAGTTCCTAGGGTTTTTACTAATTCTCCGCCAGGAAAACGGACTGAGTCCTAATTTTAAGGTAACATGAGGTAGCCATATTTGCTTGCTTTACTTAAGCTAGCCAGACTCTCATTTTGTTGTCTGCTTTCTGTCCTTGTTTATACTTATTTCAGATTCTCCATGCTATGATCCTAGTGAGACAGTTAGTAACTATGGTGACTGCATTCCATTTCCCCTTATCTAAGATTTGAGTCAGATTAAGTGGACAGTGAGTTGTCTTTTTGTGAGGTCATTAAACACCTGCAAACCTGGAAACTCCCAGTAGCTACTAGAAGTTACCTGAATTTACCAGAAGTTTCTATTTATTTATTTAATTTTATTACATGTATACCCCACCCTTATCCAAAGACTCAGGGTGGCTTACAATTTCAAACAATTAAAAATACATTAATTACAATAAGAATTAGAATTTAAAAGTTTAAAAAAGTTACAAAATAACAGGGAGAGGGGTGGGATATTCAAAGGAGCCGGCCGGCCCGCACCCCACACATGTTCCGCCAGCCAGGTCTTCACTCCCTTCCTAAAGGGCAGCATCTACTTGGCAGGAGGTTCCCTAGGGCCAGAGCGGACATAGAAAAGGCCCTCCTTCTTGTACCAGAGAGATGAGCTTCTCTAGCTGATGGTACGACCAGAGAGCCTCTCCGATCCGCTCTGGTTGGACAGACAGATGTTCTCGGGGTGACGTGGTCTCTTAAGTATCCTGACCCACTATAACCTGCTATAACCCTTGAGAAGGTTCCAAGTGATGTAATTAATATGAGATCACTGAATTCGTGTGGGAGGGGGACTTACCTCTTTCTCTATATAAACTACAAGTTTTCAGCCATCAAATTGGTTCCTAACTTGAGACTAAAATGCTTTCTTAGCTGAACCCAAATTCCTTTTCGAGGGAATACCTACGTGTAGAAGAATGCTGGCAGACAAAGCTGATTGATATCAGAGATGCCATGAACTATGCTAGTTTTTCCTGAAGACGATTTCCATCCTTTGCCATCCTATGGAACTGGACAGTGCTGGTAAAAAGCCAGTTGGCCCCTTCAAGGACGGATGTACTTTTGGGAGATTTATTGTGCTATACTGACTTGTGGACTGTGCTGGACTCATAGGCTCTCATTGACTTTTCATTGCCCAGGAGAGCCCCATGGACTTTGGGATTTGATTCTCTACAGCTTTGCTTCACTATCTTATGGAATATAAGATAAAGTTCTGTTTTGTTGAATTCTGCTTGGACATTATAGCACTGGCACAGAGCTCCCTGCTTCCACCACACACTGCTACTGCAATTTCCATACTGCCATAGAGAAAAGCCTCATTCCCTGTGAGTTGGTAAGATCAGAGGGGTTTTTGGGTCCTTTTGGGAGGCTGGCAAAGGCTGGAAGAAGGGAGTTGGGGTGGACTGCATCACACTCAGCACTCTGTCACACCAAAAGCCTCTGAGGGACCTCAGGAACCCCCTGACACTATTGTTGTGAATTACTGGTGTTCATGTGTTGGTGGAGTTCGTAAAAACCAGATTGTGGGGTGCAGGACATGTGTTTCTAAAAAAGAGGCCAGAGTGGCTGCGGGGGGGGGGGGGGGAGTTGGAAAATCACTTAGAGGTAAAAGTATCATGTTTGTCACTGTGGTAAATTGTCATTGTTGTACTGGCAACAATACAACTTAGTATAAAGTGGTATTACCGAGAGAAGATGCCATTTACTCATCCTCTTCCATTACTTCCATGTACAGGATCTTCTGGTCAGGATCCAGCAGTGCTCCCTCCTCCTGAGTAAAGTACATGGCCACCTCCTCAAAGGACAATGGAATCTAAATGGAAAGAGGTGGAGAAAGTGGGTCTCCCTCATACTTTCCATACTAATGACCTTCTACATCCAAAACAACTGGAAGAAAATGTCGTGAAAATCCCAAGGGACGTTCTCAATTTTTTAATTTCTTTACATTTGTTAAATAATAAAGTAGATTTAGCACACTCTCATAAGTCTAAGAAAGGGCTAACTCTCAGGGAAGAGACGTGCTTATGTCATCTTCATTCCAATCCACATTCCAAACAGGAATACGTCACCAGCATCTACTTGCTAAGTCACTCTGTCAAACAGTTAAGACACCTTTGAAGGGCTCACACTTGTGTGTTAGCGTTTGACCAGGATAACAAGAGGTCATTCAACTTAGGAGGAGGGAAAAGAAACCCACCCAGTCTGTAACAGGAATAAAACACTTCAACCTGTCATTTAATATTTGACACTTTCAACCCTCACCCAAAAAGAGGGGAAAGGTAACACTCTCATGAAGGGATTATGGGACACCATCACCTGGGGAAAGGTTACACCACCATATGTCTGGGAAAACACCTGTTAGTCTAAACATTCCCACATACTTCAAATTCTAAAAGGGAGGTAAGACGAGGGCACCAAACTGTATTTAAACCCCAGAATTTGAGAGGTCAAAAAAAGAGCTCTTCTTCACATAGAGGGGAGCCTATGGCCAATTGAATCCAGTCCAGACCTTCTTCCAGGGTTTCCCCATCCAGATAGGCCTCTCCTATCACCCCACCCCACCCTCTCCATGGGGTAATCAAACCAGAGTTTGGGTCCCTTCCCTTGCCTGGACCCCCCTAATTATCCCCACCACCACCACGCAATTAATTAATTCCCCTCCCGCCATTTATCCCCCTCCCAGAACACACACCAACCTTCTCTGGGGCAAAAACTCCCACTCCGGTGTCTTTTCTACCCCGCCTGCTCTCTTCCGAGGGAGAAAAAGGATTGACCGGAACGAACGCTTTTTGGAAATGAACCATTTCCTGTTAAGGGGGGGAGAGAGGGAGAGAAATACAGACACACCCTCATCCGGTCTCTTTCCCTTCTAGGAACCATCATCTCGGTGCCCTTATTAACCCCTTCTGTTCCTGGTAGAAGAATCTCTTATAAGCCTCCTCATGGGAGTCTTTCTTCTCCCCCCCCCCTCCAACCCTCTCCCCAAATTTGTAAATACCGTATGACTCAGACAGAGAAAAGCGGGGATGTTTAAGAAATCTTCATTACCTCCCCCTCCCCTTGAGAACAATTAAGCCTTCATTGGGCAGAAAGGGGGGGGGGGGGTGAAACATAGAGCTACAAAGATGGTAGAGAAGTCCTTTTATTTATTTATTTAGTCATACTTCTCAACCGCCCTCCTCACCAAGGTGACCCAAAACAAGCAAACAATAAAACACTGTTAAAAACATTCCTAAAAATCCTCAATTTAAAACTTTAAAATGAAAGTCTAAAAACTAATTGAGGGCAAGCAGGGCTTAAATCAACCAGAGGGCTGGGGTCACATAGTCCCTCCTGCACCCCAAACCTGCCCTGCCACCCAGGTTTTTAAATTTTTCCTAAAGGACAGCAACTCCGTCTGGAGACGTAACTCCATTGACAGGAGGTGCCATAGGGCCTGGGCGGACACCGAGAAGGCCCTCCATCTTGTGCCAGAGAGACGCGCCTCTCTGGCCGATGGAACAACTAGAGAGCCTCTCTGGTCCACCCTGGTGGGATGGGCAGATGTTCTTAGGGCAATGTGGTCTCTTAGGACGGCATCCTGGCCCATTACCATATAGGGCTTTAAAGGTAACCAGCACTTTGACTTGCACCCGGAGGCACACTGGCAACACTAGTGCAGCTCCCTGAGCAATGGTGAGGCACGAGCATAACGCCCACACCCCATCAGAAACCGAGCAGCCGCATTCTGTACCAGCTGCAGTCTCCGAATGGTCACCAACGGCAGCCCCATGTAGAGTGCATTACGATAATCAAGTCTGGAGGTGACCAAAGCGTGTATGATAATGATCAAGGAGTCCCAATCTAGGTAATAACATTTTACATAAATCTACTTGGCCAAACCAAGATAAATTCATTTTTTATAAAAATGTATTATTTTCTTTTCAATTTCTTTCGTTTACCATAATTTAAACTCTTAAGATCTCAAAATTTATTTGATATCAATACCCCCAAATATTTTAATTTACTTTTAACTTGTATCTTAGATCTTTCTTTTATTCTTTCGTGTTCCCCACTTTCTCCATTACAGAGTATCATTTCTGATTTATCCCAATTCACTTTCAAGCCTGTAGTTTCCTCAAATATTTTTAAACGTGAATATATTCTTCCTAATATCTTCATTGGTTGTTTTGCAATTATCAGTGTGTCATCTGCATACAAATTTATTTTATTACCTTCTATTCCAATTATTTCCTTATCCTGCCGTATACAGTGATGGGATGTAACAACTTCTCACCAGTTCGCCAGAGCCGGTAGTACTGTAACTTTTCCCAGTGTCCTGGAGAACCAGTAGCAGCTTTTGGGGGGAACCACCTTCGGGGCTTACCTTTTCACTGGTTCCCTCACTGCGCATGCGCGCCAAGCACTTGGTGTGCATGCATGCCAACAGTGCTTGGCGCGTATCCATGGCCTCCTTGCTGTCCTCCCAAGTGGGGTGGAGGAAGAGAAGCTGCTAGTCTGAAGCTCCCTACAGTCTGCTCCCCAGGGTAAGTGATTCACCTTTGGATGTGGTGTGTATTTTAATGTGTATTTAATACCTTTACCTATATTGAGGTACTACCACAGTTCCTAAAAAGGCCTGGCAGCCTGGCTTGGGGTTTTTAAGCAAAGTCTTGGAGTTACCTCATCAATAAGCTACACCTGTGCTGTTCCAATTGGAGAACCCTTAAGGAGGTAGAGTTGTTTTAATATTATCCTAGAGAACTGGTTAGGAAAAGACTTAGTACCTAACCTCTTTAACTGTTGAAAAGTTGAAAAGTGCCAAAATGAAGCCATCTTGTGGTGAATTCATTCTGTAGTTCCTTCCATTTGACCTAGTGTGAGAAAGATTAGCCAGAATAAGCTTTAAGCTCTGGTTTAAAAGCTCTGGTTGATTTATGTTTGAGGTGGGTAGGTGGATGTATTTTAATGTATTATTTATTTAATTTATGTAATATATTTATGGGTTTGTGTTGTGTGGGGTGGGTGAGTGGGTTTAGGCCCATTGGGACTACTAGTAGTAGGGCAGGCCGACCCCGCCTGCCTCCGCTTCCCCGTCGCTCCCGGGTGCGGAAGTGGCCACGCAGCGGAGGCGCCCATCCCGTGCTGAAATGGCGGCCTCTCCTTTGCCTCCGGGGACAGAGGTGTCGCGCGGCCAGATCCATTGACGCTCCTACTAGGAGCGGGCGCCCCCTACCGGCCGGAGGAGACAGAGAGAAGCAACGGAAGCGATGATGGCAAGACCGGATATGCGCGTCGCCGGACAAGCCTTCCCATTGGACAGCGACTCGACCTCACACCCAATCATAGCGAGACGTACCATCACGTGGCCAATCACGTGGCCCGTTCTACGCAGGTCATCCCCTCGACTCTAGCCACGGCGCCCGGACCTCTTCCCCGCGGCCCAGCGAAGGATGGTCCTCCGCAGGCTCCTGCTCGCCATGCTCAACAACCACCGAGTGTTGGACCGCCTGGCGGAAGCGCAGCCCATCCGGGCGGCTGCGAAACTCACGGTCTCCGTCCTGAGGCGTGGACTGCGCCTGCGCGACACCTTTCTGCAGGAGTTGAAGGAAGAGGCGGAGCGAGCCAAGGGCCGCGGCTGGTCCAATCAGCGGCCGCGCAAGTAGCGGAGGCGGGGCTTGAATGACACCGAAGAGCCGCGTCGAGGCGTTAGGAGAACTGAGGAGGGCGCGGCCGGCCGGCCGGTGCCTGGGGCGATGAGTACGGCGAGGGACGGTTCCGGTTCCCTACTACTACTTTCACTATTCCCGTGATGGAATAAATGGCTGCCCTTCTTTTAGAACCCGTGCCTGCCCTCGAGCGCCTCCAGATGAACCCGTGTCTGTCTGTGTGTGGCTTTGCAAGGGGGGGGGGGCTCTGGCCGGGGCCAGGGCGGAGGGAGGGAGGGAGGCGAGGAGCGGGGAGGGAGGCGAGGAGGGTCCTCCTCTGAGAGAGAAGGGGAGGGATGAGGGAGAGCAAGCAAAGGCCCAGACGCCGCCGCCAGACCAGGCCACGGGCGCAGCAGCAACGCCCCTCCGTGGGGCCTCGCTCCACACTACCAGCCGTGACGTCCTGAGGGAGAGGCACCGTCTGTGGACGTTCCAGGTCCCAAATCTCCAGCCCCCTCCCCGGGCCGGGAGTCTCTGAGCGGAGAGTCTGTGCAATTTAACAGCCAAACTTCTGGACATTGTAAAATATGATGTTTAAAGCTGTGATCCAGAAGTAACTGAGGACATCTTCCCCAGCATCTAAAAGTCCTACAAATAGGAGCCAAGTGAGAAATGTGGGACGCTGCAAGGGACAGTGGATGATTAGCAGTTCCTCTGGTCTACTCAGAAAAAGCTGCTCATTCCTTGTCACCTCCCTATTCATCTCTGAATGTGGAAGTAGCTGTCCCAAGGCACTGTGCTTTCTTAAAAGACTGCCCGGTAAATGTACAGAAAGAGGAAAGCCGCCTCGAATTTTAGCCCACTACAGGATGTTTGCTGCCTTGATAACCCAGTCCACATGTATAGCCCATAAATACTGAAGACTGTCCAGCTATGCTCCGTAACATTGATTCACATATAAGTAAGTACAGTATAGGGTGGTAGCTTCAAAGATTAAGTGATGCAATTTGAGTTTTGCTTATTTCAAATATTAGAGTTCATCTGACCATGAAGAAGATTTGGAACATTCCTATCAGATACTTGAGGATCTCCAGCCATCAAGTGAAAGGGAAACAGTGTGATGATTTAAAGACCATCAAACATTTTGTTATTTTTTCCTCTCAAGTAACTTTCCTGCTTTGTCCACCATTGTATCCCGCATGGCATCTGTTTTTCAATTGTCTGGCATGGCATATCCACCATGAGTGCTGAATGGCTAACTGACTGCAGAGCCAAAGGTTGGATGTTCACTCGCTAATTGTGGCTCAATGGGGTGGATTTCGTGATCCATAGAGTCCCTTCTAGCTCTCTACTTGTATTTATTATTATTTTTTGTAAAATATTATTCAGCATCAACACCGCCAGACCTAGATGTAAATTGGTATGACTGCTACATTAAGCTAGAAAGGGACTGGAAAACAGGAAACGCCTTAAATGCCTTGGCATTCCTTGGCTGAATTGGGGTCTATTTCACACAAACAAACTTCGCTGCACCCATTATAAATATAAATAGGGTTGATTTCTCTTGAGATCAGACACTGACACAATGAATAAGGCATATGGTAGAAGGGAAACTAGAAGAACTTTCTGTACAATTAGGAAAGTGGGAAATGATAGTACAGTACAATCGAAGAAGAGTGAAATGATCTTCACCATAACATTAGCAAAACTGGGTACCTTCTATCTAAATTTGCTTGAATAGAAAAATTGTGGCCTAAAAAAGTAGCTGCTTAACATTAAATGTGAGCCACATTTTGGTGGGTGATCCAAGAGGTAGAAATAGAGCCAAACTATATGAGCAAAGGCCAGATGTTGAAAACAGTTGGGGTGGAAAGGCATATGGACATAAAAAGGGAAATAAATTGAGCAAGTTAAACTGAGAAAAGCAAATCCGTTTTTTGTACAACTTCAAAGAGAACCCAAGAAATACATTTCATACAATAACTGGCACATGGTTATGGTTGGACTAGATCAGTGTTTCCCAACCTTTGGTTTTTGGACTTCAATTCCCAGAAGCCTGAGTTAATACTTTGGTTGATCAGTGCTTTTGGGAACTGAATTAGGCTTCTGGAAATTAAAGCCCAAAAACTAAAAGTTGGGAAACACTGGACTAGATGTTTAGCTAGTCCAGCATCTGTTCATATAGTGGCCAGTCTACTGAGGAAATCAGCAAGCAAATGTGACCATGTTACCTCACCTCTGCCTCCTTAGCACCTCAGTATCAAATGCCCTCTTTATTCCTGTCAAAATGCAAGAAACACAATTCAGACTGACTCTTCAACCTCTTCCTAAGGAGAAAGGAAATTAGTGTGTGTGTGTGTGTGTGTGTGTGTGTGGTGACTCTTCAACCTCTTCCTAAGAAGAAAGGAAATTTGTCTGTGTCTGTGTGTCTTCCTTTGTCCTGTGTGGAAATAGCCTTGTCCTGTTCTTAACTAGCAGCTAGAATTGCTGCATCACAATTCTGACAGTGCCAGGGTTTACAAACACCAGATTGTAGGTCACTTGGTTTTCTGTGCATCCTCTAAATCAGGAGTTCTCAACCTTTTTAAACCAGGGGGACATTGGGTCAAGCTCCCTCAGACAGCTTCAGGAGCTGGAAGGACATTTTGCCCTTCCTCCACCACATGACGCTTCCGGTTGTGGTAGAGACAGTGGGGGACCTGAATGGTGCCGAGGGCCACAGGTTGAGAATCCCTGCTTTACAGATCCATTTATTAGGCACCCCAAGATGTGGCAAAAGAGACTTTGCTTGACCCAACCCATATCAAGCAACTCTGCAAGTATGTTCTTATTAAAATTGGGAAAGCCAAGAGGCTCATGTATGTATGTATGTTTGTATGTACAGTTGTACCTCGCTTAAAGAGCATAATGCGTTCCACAGGATTGCTCTTTAAGCGAGTTTGCTCTTTAAGCGAAACACCATTGAAAATGACCAAGGGGGGGGGGTTACGAACCCCAATTTATTTGTTAAGCGAGTTTTTGGTTGGTTTTATTTGTTAAGTAAAGCAAACATTCAGAGAAAATTCTGCTCTTTTAGCGAGTTACTCTTTAAGTGAGGCGCTTTTTATGTGAGGTTTGACTGTATGTATGTACTATGTACATACGTATGTATGTATGTATGTATGTATGTATGTATGTATGTATGTATGTATGTATGAGCAAAAAAGGAAGCTATCTGTTTGCCTAGGGATACAGGAGAATGAGTGAGCTATTTCAGGTGGAACAAACAAGGGATTATGCCTCCCTTATGATGGCAACCAAAGGAAAAATGGCCACCTATATTGAAAAACCCTTTGGATAGGGTTGGGCGGGGTGGAGAATGCTGCAGCCAGTCCAACTCACCTGCTCCTGAGCACTGGGAAGAGGCCCAGTCTTCCATAGACTCCAGGAACTCTGGTCCCAACCAGGAGGCAAATGTGGTCCTTTCTCCCACAGGCTCAATACCAGTAGTAGAATCCTTGAAGATCAAATCATTCCCTTGGAAGTCCGTGGAATTAAACATTCTAAATTCACTATTGTCCTTATTTCCAAAATAATCCTGAAATCCAAGCAGAGGTGATTGTCATATCTTGAGGCATTTCAAATTGCATGTCGAGGCTCCCTTTCTGACGACTGAGATAGGAGCTGGGACAGCCTCTTGTTATGTGGTTTCACTCATGGCACCACATGTTCTGTTGTTTATTCCATTACTTATACCCTCCCTCCCTTATGAGATTCAGGGTTACTAACCATATAGGACTAAAAACCATATTGCACCAATAACAGAATATATTACAATAGTAAAACAATAGTACATAAATTTTTACTACCCCACCGTAATGTCATCACAGTGTTGGCGGAGCTGACGTCATGACATCATGGGCGGAGCCAAAGGAAAAAATTAAAAATAAATAAATGAAAATGAAAATAAGCACACAGACACCCTCAACCCACCCACCCACCCACAGCACAAACCCATACATAAATAAAATAAATAAATAAAATAAAAATACATTAAAATACACCCACCCCAAACACAAATCAACCAGAGCTTTTAAACCAGAGCTTTAAGCTTATCCTGGCTAATCTTTCTCACACTAGGTCAGATAGAAGGAACTACAGAATGAACTCACCACAAGATGGCTTCATTTTGGCACTTTTCAACTTTTCAACAGTTAAAGAAGTTAGGTACTAAGTCTTTGCCTAACCAGTTCTCCAGGATAATATGCCTTAATGTAAATGTAAAACAGCTGTACCTCCTTAAGGGTTCTCCAATTGGAACAGCACAGGTGTAGCTTATGGATGAGGTAACTCCAAGACTTTGCTTAAAAAACCCCAAGCCAGGCCTTTTTAGGAACTGTGGTAGTACATCAATACTGTATAGGTAAAGTTATTAAATACACATTAAGATACACACAGACACACCACATCCAAAGGTGAGTCACTTACCCTGGAAAGCAGGCTATAGGAAGTTCAGGCTAGCAGCTGTTCTTCCTCCTCCCCGCTTGGGAGGACAACAAGGAGGCCGTGCATATGCACCAAGTACTGTAGGCATGCATGCACACCAAGTGCTTGGCGCACATGCTCAGTGGGAGAACCAGTGAAAAGGTAAGCCCCGAAGGTGGTTCCCCCCAAAAGCTGCTGCCGGTTCTCCAGGATCAGGGACATCACCCGCCTTCCCAGATACCGTGAATAATACATCAGGGAAATCACCTGCATTACCAGATACAGTAATACCTCGGATAACGTTTACCTCGGATAATGCTAAAATCGCATAACGTTAAGTAATCTGGGGAGGAGAATTGGATCAAATAACGTTAAGGTCCTATGGGATGGATCGGATAACAACCGCTAAAGCCTGTGCGGTTACAGTGTATCTCTATGGAGCTTTAATGTTATCCGATCCATCCTATAGGATTTTAACATCGATCGGATAACACTAAAAATCGGATAAGACCAAGACTTGTGGAACCAAGTCTTAGCGTTATCCGAGGTATTACTGTACTGTGAATAATAGATCAGGGAAATCTACCGCCTTCCCAGGTACCTGACCCTGATCCATTTCACTGACCCTGAACTTGACCCTGACACACTGACTCTGACCCTAGAACCTCACCCTTGAACCTGGCCCTAAAACCTAACAAGATACAATAACTCTTACACTAAACACTAACACCCAAAATAAACATGACACTGGACAGTATCTGACAGAGAAAATAAATGAAAATGGCAAAACTAAGCAGCTGATAAAAATAAAGAATTTTATTCAATTTCTGCACATTATAATGGAGGAAAATAGTTACAAAATGACCATCTATCTAAATCAGAAAAGATTAACAAGAAAGTGGCCCAAAACTCATCTATAGGTTACATTTTATACACTTAGACAAAGACTCTGGAAATGGGAACAAACTATCAACAGAAGCATGCTTAAAAATATTTTTAAAATTTGCAGTTACATCAAAGAGTTACATTGATTTTGGTTTCTCAAAGAATTTCAAAGGATAAATATTACAAAGAACAGGTGTTCTCAAGCTTTCAAAGCTGGGGGGCCATTGGGGTCATGCTCACTCATACATATTCAGGGGACAGATGACCGTTTTGCTCTTTCTCCACCACATGGCGCTTCCTGATGTGGTGGAGGCAGTAGGGGGAGACATAAAATGGTGTCAAAAACCACATCGGCCACAGGTTGAGAATCCATAACATACAAAATAAGAAAGATGGTAAAAGTTTCACACCTGAAGCATATTTCTACTTTCACCATCTACAGACTCATCCCATTTCTCCCATGTCTTCTTTGATGGGAAATTAGGCCATTGCTGTGACAGAATCTCTTTCCTCACCACCAGTGATGGGTAGCAAAAAAAAATTCACTACCACACTGTAGGTGGAGCTTACATTATGGGCGGAGCCTACATCATGGGCAGAGCCTACATCGTGGGCGATCTAGTCATGCCTGCCATATGGCCATGTATACATCTGCAAAAAGGCAGCACTGGCTCTTTGGATGTAACTGGAGATGAGCACTGCACCCAAGAGTAGGATATGACTGGCTTTTCAGCAAGGGAGACCTTGAACCGCTTGCAGGGATAAAACCTGAAGTCAAACTTGAATACCAATTGACTCCATTGCGCAAGGTCGCTCGGACTTGGAGGTGGTAGAGGAGGTGGACGGAGCAGGGAGGTGGGTGGGTGAGGCAAGGAGGTGGCAGTGTAGGGAGGTGGGCAGGACAGGACAGTGGGTGTGGCCACCCAATTTCACCACCACCCTGCTCGCAGGCTCCCCAATTTTGCTAACCCCCTGCCCAGGGGGTGCGAACCTGCTACTGCCCACCACTGCTCACGACATACGTTCATACCTTTGCTCCCCTGTGTGAGTTTTTAGATGCCTACTTAGGCCACTGCTCTGACTGAATCTCTTTCCGCACACCATGCATTCATATGGTTTCTCCCCTGTGTGAGTTCTTTGATGGGAACTTAAGCCACTGCTCTGAGTGAATCGCTTTCCACACTCCATGCATTCGTACGGTTTCTCACCAATGTGAGTTCTTTTATGGGTACTTAGGTTACTGCTTTGACTGAATCTCTTTCCACATTCCATGCATTTGTACGGTTTCTCCCCTGTGTGAGTTCTTTGATGGGTACTTAGGCTACTGCTGTGACTGAATCTCTTTCCACACTCCAAGCATTCATACGGTTTCTCACCAGTGTGAGTTTTATGATGGCTAATTAGGTGGTCGCGCTGGCTGAATCTCTTTCCACACTCCATGCATTCATACTGATGCTCCCCTGTGTGAGTTCTTTGATGGCATCTTAGGCCATTGCTCTGACTGAATCTCTTTCCACATTCCATGCATTCATACGGTTTCTCACCAGTGTGAGTTTTATGATGGTTAATTAGGTGGTCGTGCCCGCTAAATCTCTTTCCACATTCCATGCATTTGTACGGTTTCTCACCAGTGTGTGTTTTGTGATGGCAAATTAGGTGGCTGCTCCGACTGAATCTCTTTCCACATTCCATGCATTTGTACGGTTTCTCCCCTGTGTGAGTTCTTTGATGTCTACTTAGGTAAACGCTTCGACTGAATTTTTTTCCACACTCCATGCATTCATATGGTTTCTCCCCTGTGTGAGTTTTTTGATGGTTTCTTAGACCACTGCTGTGACTGAATCTCTTTCCACACTCCATGCATTCATAGGGTTTCTCCCCTGTGTGAGTTCTTTGATGGCTACTTAGACCACTGCTCTGACGGAATCTCTTTCCACACTCCATGCATTCATAGGGTTTCTCCCCTGTGTGAGTTTTTTTATGTCTACTTAGGTCACTGCTGTGACTGAATCTCTTTCCACACTCCATGCATTCATAGGGTTTCTCCCCTGTGTGAGTTCTTTGATGGGTACTTAGGCTACAGCTGTGACTAAATTTCTTTCCACACTCCATGCATTCGTACGGTTTCTCCCCTGTGTGAGTTCTTTTATGGCTTCTTAGGCCACTGCTCTGACGGAATCTCTTTCCACACACCATGCATTCATAATGTTGGTCCAGTGTGTGAGTTCTTTGATGACTACTTTGGTCACCGCTCTGACTAAATCTCTTTCCATACTCCATGCATTCATGCGGTTTTTCCCCTGTGTGAGTTCTTTGATGGTTACTTAGTTGACCGCTCTCACTGAATCTCTTTCCACACTCCATGCATTCATATGGTTTCTCCCCTGTGTGAGTTTTTTGATGTCTACTTAGGTAACTGCTTTGACTGAATCTCTTTCCACACTCTATGCATTCATACGGTTTCTCACCAGTGTGAGTTCTTTGATGGGTACTTAGGGAAACACTTCGGCTGAATCTCTTTCCACACTCCATGCATTCGTATGGTTTCTCCCCTGTGTGAGCTCTTTGATGGCTACTTAGGCCACTGCTTCGACTGAATCTCTTTCCACACTCCATGCATTCATACGGTTTCTCACCAGTGTGTGTTTTGTGATGGCGAATTAGGTGGCTGCTCCGACTGAATCTCTTTCCACATTCCATGCATTCGTACGGTTTCTCCCCTGTATGAGTTCTTTGATGGATACTTAGGCTACGGCTATAACGGAATCTCTTTCCACACTCCATACATTCGTACGGTTTCTCCCCTGTGTGAGTTCTTTGATGGCTACTTAGGGCACTGCTCTGACAGAATTGCTTTCCACACACCATGCATTCATAACTTTGCTCCCCTGTGTGAGTTCTTTGATGAGTTCTTAGGTTACGGCTATAACTGAATCTCTTTCCACACTCCATGCATTTGTATGGTTTCTCGCCTGTGTGAGTTCTTCGATGGGTACTAAGGGCATGGTTATGACTAAATTTCTTACCGCAATCCATGCATTTATAATGTTTCTTACCTGTGTTAGTTCTTGGATTGGCTGTTTGCCACTGTTCAGACTGCATCTCTTTCTGCATTGCAGCAATTTATATTTTTTCCTAACATTTAAAATGTTTTTCAATTATAATCCAATTTTTTTCTAAAGAGATGTGCTCCTTAGGTTAAATTTTGTTTTGTCAATGGCCTATTTGATTAAATCTGAGGCATCTTTAACTTTATTTCTGACAATGAGATGCTTTCCCCCTCTTAGTTGTGGCTTTCACCTCTCAAAGGGACTGTCGGGTTGCAAACGTGAGAACCCTGAATGAGCTGTGAATTTCCCCCTATCCTTGTTGGTTTCCTGATTTCTTTTCTTCTCCTTCTGGGTGTCTATGTTTCCTCTTCCGCGATGCCTTTCAAATCACAGGTGATTTGGCTAGGTTTAGGTCTGGTTTTTCCAGGTTTTTATCTGATGGAGAAAGGAGAGGATGATGAGTACAGTTTATATTTTATTTCATACCAATAATTCAATTGTGAAGAAATAGTATAGGCACCTGTACATTGTAAATTGAGTGTTTGCAGTTACTGTTGAAAGACTTGTACTGTCATGGTTGTAATTTGTGAAGAGTATTTGTTATTGGAGAAGTTATTTATATGATGGGTAGTTGTCGATCTGTATATTTCTTCCTTATAGCCTGGCACGATTACAAAGGGAAGCTACTCCCGGGCAATTATTCCAAATTTTAAACGTGTGATTTTATATGTATAAGCAGCCCGGAGTCACCTCAGCGAGGGGGCCCCTGGCAGCTTAAATATGACTATTAAATTAAATTGATGCTAGTGTATTGTATAATTTTATGGTTTTTTTGTATTGTGTATCTGTACAGGTTCCAGGAAGGTGGGAGCGATCATGATAATGGAGAGGTGGATCTGGCTGGTCCTGAGTTATCTGTAGGAGACATTCCAAAGGAGGGGGTTGGGCATCAGGAGTGAGAAAGAGCGGCGGGGATGCTCCAGGTTGAGTGACTCCACTAATTAACCCCAAAAGGCCTGGTGATTGGGTAACATCTGGTGGGGAGGTAGAGAATGGGATTTGGAGTGATGCTACTGTATAAGACTGCTTGTACTGCTTTGTGAGCAGAGCTGTGCTGATCCTAAGCTTTCTATTTTATACGCACACCCCTCAGCCTGGGGGGGGGGGGTGTATCCAGGGGGGAAGTAGGGCGAAAGCCCTGGCTGGCTTCTAGCTAGGTTTATTGTTTTTGCACTCTTTGCCTACACATGCTTTGTGAACCTTTGCCTTTTCAGTAAACAGCCAGACTACTGAAGACAGAGTGTGGTTGTCTTGAGGGGAACAAAAGGCTGGGAAAGGGGGGGGGGCATCGCCCTGGCAACACTACCAAAGGGATTTCCCAGTCTTATAATTTGATCTTGAAAAGGGGGGGGGGGGTTAGAGCTGCAAACTGGAAGATAGAAATGAAAGCTGGAGCTACAGCTTGGGAAATAACCAGTAGCAAGCAGAAAATTAAACATCCAGTAATAAAGCTCTTTACAACCTTATAGCTCTGGCCGGTTAGAGAGAAAGTGACAGGAGCAAACATTTACTGTAATCTTCCCACACACCGAAAAATAGTAAGAAGATGACACTGGAACATTTAGAGGAGAGAGAGGCGGAATAGGCATTTGGGAAAGATGTTTGAAAGAGAAATAAACAGTTCCCTCCCCTCTGGCCCTCTCCTTGGAACAACTTAACTTAACCTTGGCCCAAAGAATCTGAGGTAGCCATATTTGCTTGCTTTACTTAAGCTAGCCAGACTCTCATTTCGTTGTCTGCTTTCTGTCCTTGTTTATACTTATTTCAGATTCTCCATGCTATGATCCTAGTGAGACAGTTAGTAACTATGGTGACTACATTCCATTCCCCCTTATCTAAGATTTTAGTCAGATTAAGTGGACAGTGAGTTGTCTTTTTGTGAGGTCATTAAACACCTGCAGACCTGGAAACTCCCAGTAGCTACTAGAAGTTACCTGAATTTACCAGAAGTTTCTATTTATTTATTTAATTTTATTACATGTATACCCCACCCTTATCCACGGGACTCTGGGTGGCTTACAATTTCAAACAATTAAAAACACATTAATTGCAATAAGAATTAGAAGTAAAAGGTTTAAAAGTTTAAAAAAGTTACAAAACAACAGGGAGAGAGGTGGGATATTCAAAGGAGCGAGCCGGCCCGCACCCCACACATGCTCCGCCAGCCAGGTCTTCACTCCCTTCCTAAAGGGCAGCAGCTCTGTCTGGAGATGCAACCCACTTGACAGGAGGTTCCCTAGGGCCAGAGCAGACACAAAAAGGCCCTCCTTCTTGTACCAGAGAGATGAGCTTCTCTAGCTGATGGTACGACCAGAGAGCCTCTCCGATCCGCTCTGGTGGGACAGACAGATGTTCTCGGGATGACGTGGTCTCTTAAGTATCCTGGCTCACTATAACCTGCTATAACCCTTGAGAAGGTTCCAAGTGATGTAATTAATATGAGATCACTGAATTCGTGTGGGAGGGGGACTTCCCTCCTTCTCTATATAAACTACAAGTTTCCAGCCATCAAATTGGTTCCTAACTTGAGACTAAAATGCTTTCTTAGCTGAACCCAAATTCCTTTTCGAGGGAATACCTACATGTAGAACAGTGGTTCCTAACAAGGGGTACACAGCCCACTAATGGATTTCAATTCCCAGAAGCCTAAGTCAGTACATTGGCTGATCAGTGCTTTGGGGAAATGACTTAGGCTTCTGGGAATTGAAGTCCAAAAACCAGCATTTGGGAAACACTAGTGTAGAAGAATGCTGGCAGACAAAGCTGATGGATATCAGAGATGCCATGAACTATGCTAGATTTTCCTGAAGACGATTACCATCCTTTGCCATCCTATGGAACTGGACAGTGCTGGTAAGAGGCCAGTTGGCCCCTTCAATGATGGATGTACTTTTGGGGGATTTATTTTGCTCTACTGACTTGTGGACTGTGCTGGACTCATAGGCTCTCATGGACTTTTCATTGCCCAGGAGAGCCCCATGGACTTTGGGATTTGATTCTCTACAGCTTTGCTTCACTATCTTATGGAATATAAAATAAAGTTCTGTTTTGTTGAATTCTGCTTGGACATTATAGCACTGGCACAGAGCTCCCTGCTTCCACCACACACTGCTACTGCAATTTCCATACTGCCATAGAGAAAAGCCTCATTCCCTGTGAGTTAGTAAGATCAGAGGGGTTTTTGGGTCCTTTTGGGAGGCTGGCAAAGGCTGGAAGAAGGGAGTTGGGGTGGACTGCATCACACTCAGCACTCTGTCACACCAAAAGCCTCTGAGGGACCTCGGGAACCCCCTGACACTACTGTTGTGAATTACTGGTGTTCGTGTGTTGGTGGAGTTCGTAAAAACCAGATTGTGGGGTGCAGGACATGTGTTTCTAAAAAAGAGGCCAGAGTGGCCGGGGGGGGGGGGGGTCAGTTGGAAAATCACTTAGAGGTAAAAGCATCATGTTTGTCACTGTGGTAACTTGTCATTGTTGTACTGGCAACAATACAAATTAGTATAAAGTGGTATTACCGAGAGAAGATGCCATTTACTCATCCTCTTCCATTACTTCCATGTACACGATCTTCTGGTCAGGATCCAGCAGTGCTCCCTCCTCCTGAGTAAAGTACATGGCCACCTCCTCAAAGGACAATGGAATCTAAATGGAAAGAGGTGGAGAAAGTGGGTCTCCCTCATACTTTCCAAATAACCTTCTACATCCAAAACAATTGGAAGATAATGTCATGAGAATCCCAAGGGACGTTCTCAATTTTTTAATTTCTTTACATTTGTTAAATAATAAAGTAGATTTAGCACACTCTCATAAGTCTGAGAAAGGGCTAACTCTCAGGGAAGAGACATGCTTATGTCATCTTCATTCCAATCCACATTCCAAACAGGAATACGTCACCAGCATCTACTTGCTAAGTCACTCTGTCAAACAGTTAAGACACCTTTGAAGGGCTCACACTTGTGTATTAGCGTTTGACCAGGATAACAAGAGGTCATTCAACTTAGGAGGAGGGAAAAGAAACCCACCCAGTCTGTAACAGGAATAAAACACTTCAACCTGTCATTTAATATTTGACACTTTCAACCCTCACCCAAAAAGAGGGGAAAGGTAACACTCTCATGAAGGGATTATGGGACACCATCACCTGGGGAAAGGTTACACCACCATATGTCTGGGAAAACACCTGTTAGTCTAAACATTCCCACATACTTCAAATTCTAAAAGGGAGGTAAGACGAGGGCACCAAACTGTATTTAAACCCCAGAATTTGAGGGGTCAAAAAAAGAGCTCTTCTTCACATAGAGGGGAGCCTATGGCCAATTGAATCCAGTCCAGACCTTCTTCCAGGGTTTCCCCATCCAGATAGGCCTCTCCTATCACCCCACCCCACCCTCTCCATGGGGTAATCAAACCAGAGTTTGGGTCCCTTCCCTTGCCTGGACCCCCCTAATTATCCCCACCACCACCACGCAATTAATTAATTCCCCTCCCGCCATTTATCCCCCTCCCAGAACACACACCAACCTTCTCTGGGGCAAAAACTCCCACTCCGGTGTCTTTTCTACCCCGCCTGCTCTCTTCCGAGGGAGAAAAAGGATTGACCGGAACGAACGCTTTTTGGAAATGAACCATTTCCTGTTAAGGGGGGGAGAGAGGGAGAGAAATACAGACACACCCTCATCCGGTCTCTTTCCCTTCTAGGAACCATCATCTCGGTGCCCTTATTAACCCCTTCTGTTCCTGGTAGAAGAATCTCTTATAAGCCTCCTCATGGGAGTCTTTCTTCTCCCCCCCCCTCCAACCCTCCCCCCAAATTTGTAAATACCGTACGACTCAAAAAGAGAAAAGCAGGGAAGGGCGGGGATGTTTAATTACCTCCCCCCCCCCTTGAGAACAATTAAGCCTTCATTGGGCAGAAAGGGGGGGGGTGAAACATAGAGCTACAAAGATGTTAGAGAAGTCCTTTTATTTATTTATTTAGTCATACTTCTCAACCGCCCTCCTCACCAAGGTGACCCAAAACAAGCAAACAATAAAACACTGTTAAAAACATTCCTAAAAATCCTCAATTTAAAACTTTAAAATGAAAGTCTTGTGCCAGAGAGACGCGCCTCTCTGGCCGATGGAACAACTAGAGAGCCTCTCTGGTCCACCCTGGTGGGACGGGCAGATGTTCTTAGGGCAATGTGGTCTCTTAGGACGGCATCCTGGCCCATTACCATATAGGGCTTTAAAGGTAATAACCAGCACTTTGACTTGTACCCGGAGGCACACTGGCAACACCTCACACCCAATCATAGCGAGACGTGCCATCACGTGGCCAATCACGTGGCCCGTTCTACGCAGGTCATCCCCTCGACTCTAGCCACGGCGCCCGGACCTCTTCCCCGCGGCCCAGCGAAGGATGGTCCTCCGCAGGCTCCTGCTCGCCATGCTCAACAACCACCGAGTGTTGGACCGCCTGGCGGAAGCGCAGCCCATCCGGGCGGCTGCGAAACTCACGGTCTCCGTCCTGAGGCGTGGACTGCGCCTGCGCGACACCTTTCTGCAGGAGTTGAAGGAAGAGGCGGAGCGAGCCAAGGGCCGCGGCTGGTCCAATCAGCGGCCGCGCAAGTAGCGGAGGCGGGGCTTGAATGACACCGAAGAGCCGCGTCGAGGCGTTAGGAGAACTGAGGAGGGCGCGGCCGGCCGGCCGGTGCCTGGGGCGATGAGTACGGCGAGGGACGGTTCCGGTTCCCTACTACTACTTTCACTATTCCCGTGATGGAATAAATGGCTGCCCTTCTTTTAGAACCCGTGCCTGCCCTCGAGCGCCTCCAGATGAACCCGTGTCTGTCTGTGTGTGGCTTTGCAAGGGGGGGGGGGCTCTGGCCGGGGCCAGGGCGGAGGGAGGGAGGGAGGCGAGGAGCGGGGAGGGAGGCGAGGAGGGTCCTCCTCTGAGAGAGAAGGGGAGGGATGAGGGAGAGCAAGCAAAGGCCCAGACGCCGCCGCCAGACCAGGCCACGGGCGCAGCAGCAACGCCCCTCCGTGGGGCCTCGCTCCACACTACCAGCCGTGACGTCCTGAGGGAGAGGCACCGTCTGTGGACGTTTCAGGTCCCAAATCTCCAGCCCCCTCCCCGGGCCGGGAGTCTCTGAGCGGAGAGTCTGTGCAATTTAACAGCCAAACTTCTGGACATTGTAAAATATGATGTTTAAAGCTGTGATCCAGAAGTAACTGAGGACATCTTCCCCAGCATCTAAAAGTCCTACAAATAGGAGCCAAGTGAGAAATGTGGGACGCTGCAAGGGACAGTGGATGATTAGCAGTTCCTCTGGTCTACTCAGAAAAAGCTGCTCATTCCTTGTCACCTCCCTATTCATCTCTGAATGTGGAAGTAGCTGTCCCAAGGCACTGTGCTTTCTTAAAAGACTGCCCGGTAAATGTACAGAAAGAGGAAAGCCGCCTCGAATTTTAGCCCACTACAGGATGTTTGCTGCCTTGATAACCCACTCCACATTTATAGCAGACACTGACACAATGAATAAGGCATATGGCAGAAGGAAAACTAGAAGAACTTTCTGTACAATTAGGAAAGTGGGAAATGATAGTACAGTACAATAGAAGAGTGAAATGATCTTCCTAACATTAGCAAAACTGGGTACCTTCTATCTAAATTTGCTTGAATAGAAAAATTGTGGCCTAAAAAAGCATCTGCTTAACATTAAATGTGAGCCACATTTTGGTGGGTAATCCAGGAGGTAGAAATAGAGCCAAACTATATGAGTAAAGGCCAGATGTTGAAACATAAAAAGGGAAAGAAATGGAGCAAGTTAAACTGTGAGAAAAGGGAATCCATGTTGTGTGTGTGCGTGGTGAAGTGCCAGGGTTTACAAACACCAGATTGTAGGTCACTTGGTTTTCTGTGCATCCTCTAAATCAGGAGTTCTCAACCTTTTAAAACCAGGGGGACATTGGGTCAAGCTCCCTCAGACAGCTTCAGGGGCTGGAAGGACATTTTGCCCTTCCTCCACCACATGGCGCTTCTGGTTGTGGTGGAGAAAGTGGGGGAACCGAATGGTGCCGAGGGCCACAGGTTGAGAATCCCTGCTATAAACTGGCAGGTCCATTCATTAAGCACCCCAAGATGTGGCAAAAGAGACTTTGCTTGACCCAACCCATATCAAGCAACTCTGCAAGTATGTTCTTGTTAAAATTGGGAAATCCTAGAGGCTCATGTATGTATGTACAGTTGTACCTCGCTTAAAGAGCATAATGCGTTCCACAGGATTGCTCTTTAAGCGAGTTTGCTCTAAGCACTTAACAAATAAAACCAACCAAAAACTCGCTTAACAAATAAATTGGGGTTCGTAATCCCCCCCAATGTTCACTTTCAATGGTGTTTCACCATTGAAAGTGACCAATGGGGGGGGGGGGTTTACGAACCCCGATTTATTTGTTAAGCGAGTTTTTGGTTGGTTTTATTTGTTAAGTGAAGCAAACATTCAGAGAAAATTCTGCTCTTTAAGCGAGGCGCTCTTTATGTGAGGTTTGACTGCATGTATGTACTACGTACGTACGTATGTATGAGCAAAAAGGAAGCTATCTGTTTGCCTAGAGATACAGGAGAATGAGTAAGCTATTTCAGGTGGAACAAACAAAGGATTACGCCTCCCTTATGATGGCAACCAAAGGAAATATGGCCACCTATATTGAAAAGGTCATTAGTGCCTTTCCATTGAGGGCTGTATGTTTTTTGCTCTGTGATGTAGACACAGGACTGAAGGCAAGATCAGGAGAATGAAGAAGCAAGTCCCTATTGCCTGAATAAAGGAAGAAATTCAAAAGGAATAAAAAGCAGGCAACACAAGGCCACTTTCTGGGCAAGTATATACTTAGCACAAGCTTCTGTTTGGTGCCTGATGCCAAATAATTTGGCCGATGTTATTTTTATTACTATTAACTTCCATTTATATCCTGCCCATCTGGAGTTACCCCCACTCTGGTCAGTTAACAACAACACAGACGGCTGGTGGCAAAGGTCTAAATGACAGACCATCAGAATCGGCGATGGGAAGCAGGCCATGGGGTTGGCATAAACCTGAGTGATATAACAACAGAAGCAGCGTAAATTTAACAGCAGATGCAGTGGCTGAGGGCCTGTGGCTGGGGTCTGACCATCGGGGTGGACAAGATGAAGGGGGTGGGGTTGGGTTGGGGGGGGATCACTGGGTTATCATGGAGGGAGTCGTCGTCGTCGTCATCGTCATCATCATCATCATCATCATTATTAAATTAGACTTCTATGCCGCTCTGCTTGTCATGGCTGGGGAGCGGAAGGTGGTAGTGCAGTTCCGGGAGTTTACATTCCAGTGGTGATGGGCATGGGGCGATATAGCAGCTGCCGAGGGGTGGGCAGAATTAAGATCACGCAGCTATGAAATGTTTCCGTGGTCTTGTCGGGGCAACCTCTTCATTCCAGGGAATCAGCAACAGCCTCAAGAAGCTCCTTGTCCTGCATTCTTCTATGGAAGCGGCTGTTGCTCCAGCCTATGGACATGGGTGTCTTGTGAGCCTCCTTGTGCTGTTTAACCAGCCCATTAATACCTAAAAGCAAAACGGCTGGAACAGACCTTTCTCAGGCACTTGTTTCTTCCTTTTATATAAACCCTTATCCTCTTAATCCACGAAAGTGGTTCAGGGCAGTAAATGTTTTAAGACTGATTTGCACTTTACAATGAGCTTTACCTTAGATGAGAAGCAAGTGAAGAGAAACAGACCACCTGGTGTCTTCCCCAGTGTATTCAAGGCCAGCAGCACACCGGATTGCACAGGGAGGATTTATAGCCGCTCCTCCTCCTGCTGCTGCTGCTGCCAGGAACAGGCTGGGCCACCACCAGAAACATGTGGGCTGTGAGAGAAGGAAAGTTTTTGACATGGTTGTTGTTGTCGTCGAGCTTGTTAACAGCCCCCACAGGTGTATTTTGTTTTGCTTTGTGTTGGCCCCAGGTGTCTGGATCACAAGGAGTAGAACCGGGCAGTACCCAGACTTGTCATCAGCACGAAGAAGAAGGTGTTCATGGATGCAACAGCTGGAATGTAACAGAGAGGGAGAGAGAGTGTAAGGATAAAGGTGCAGCCTTTGCCCTCTGCCATGGACTTGCCAAGGCTGCCAAAGTCAGTCACAGGCAAAGCAACGTTCCACTCTGAGTTGGCCAGGGATCTCCAGGAGGATTACTTGCAGAAAGTATTTGCCTTCCCTTTCGGTAAAGGGCAAATGAGGCCTGGATGTTGAGCAGCATCTACACCTCATTGGCTTCCCCTTCCTTTAAAAAGTTGCATCCGGAAGCTCTGGTCCTTTCCTTCCTTCCTTCCTTCATTTATTTATTTAATTGAATTTATATCCCGCCCTACTCGCACAGGCAACTCAGGGTGGATTACAACCAATCAACAAACATACAACACACAGTTAAAACTCTAAAAACCATTTAAAACAACATCTCATTCCTTTAAGTAAAGGAGAGGGAGGGTAAATATAAGATGTTAAATAAGCCAGTGGGGAGGGGTCAATAAGCCATCATTATCCCACACCATACCCGCCAGCCAAGTTTTCACACCTTTCCTAAAAGCCTATAGCTCCGTCTGGAGGCGCAACTCCAAAGGCAGGAGGTTCCACAGAGTCGCAGGGAACAGGGAGAAGGCCCTCTTTCTAGTGCCAGAGAGTCGAGCCTCTCTGGCACATGACACAACTAAGGCACCTCTCCGGTCTGCTCTGGTGGGACGGACAGATACCCTTGGGGAGATGCGGTCTCTCAAATATCCTGGCCCACTACCATGTAGGGCTTTAAAGGTAATGACCAGCACCTTGAATTGCACCTGGAGGCAAACTGGTAACCAGTGCAGTTCCTGGAGCAGTGGGGATGCATGAGAGTAACGCCCACATCCCAACGCCACCCGGGTTGCTGCATTCTGGACCAGCTGCAGCCACTGCATGGTCATCAAGGGCAGCCCCATGTAGAGAGCATTGCAGTAATCTAATTGGAGGTGACCAGAGCATGAGTGATCATGAGCAAGGAGTCCCCGTCAAGGAGTGGGCGCAACTGGCGAATTACACGCAACTGTGCAAAAGCCCTCCTAGCCACGACTGCCACCTGCTCATCGAGCAGGAGTCGTGAGTCCAGGAGGACCTCCAAGTAGCACAGTCGATTCCAACCCTTTGCGACCCCATGGACTACTGTAGTGTGTTTTTATGTGTTATTATTGTCTATTTTATTTTTTATGTTTTATGTTTTTTATTTCTATTTAATGTCTATTTTAATATGTATTTTTATGTGTTTTTTATTTCTATTTTTATGTGTACTATATTTTTATTTTTTATTTTTTTACATTGGCTCCGCCCACAATGTCATGGTGTTGGCTCTGCCCATGATGCCATGACATCATGATGTTGGCTCTGCCCACAGTGTGGTAGTAAAAATTTTGGCAGCCCACCACTGAGGAAAACCAATGTTTTCTTATAATGTTGCAGTATTGTCATGGGCAGGCAAGATCAGAAAAGACAAGAATACTGGGGAAGTCCAAAAGCAGCAGGAAAAGAGGAAGACAGAACAGGAGATGGATTGATATCCCAAAGTAACCCAGCAGCTAAAACCTGCAGGAGTTGAGCGGGGCTGTTGAGAACAGGGCATTTTTTGAGAGCCCTCATTCATACGGTTGCCCTAAATTGGAGATGACATGACACCACCACCACCACCACAACAACAAACAAACAAACAAACATCAACGCGAACCACCTTGTCCCCTTTGGATAGGGTTGGGCGGGGTGAAGAATGCTGCAGCCAGTCCAACTCACCTGCTCCTGAGCACTGGGAAGAGGCCCAGCCTTCCATAGACTCCAGGAACTCTGGTCCCAACCAGGAGGCAAATGTCCTTTCTCCCACAGGCTCAATACCAGTAGTAGAATCCTTGAAGATCAAATCTTTCCCTTGGAAGTCCGTGGAATTAAACATTCTAAATTCACTATTGTCCTTGTTTCCAAAATAATCCTGAAATCCAAGCAGAGGTGATTGTCATATCTTGAGGCATTTCAAATTGCATGTTGAGGCTCCCTTTCTGACGACTGAGATAGGAGCTGGGACAGCCTCTTGTTATGTGGTTTCACTCATGGCACCACATGTTCTGTTGTTTATTCCATTACTTATACCCTCCCTTCCTCCCTTATGAGATTCAGGATTACTAACCATATAGGACTAAAAACCATATTGCACCAATAACAGAATATATTACAATAGTAAAACAATAGTACATAAATTGTCAGATCAAAACAACTGTGCAGTAGAGTTTAATACCATTTCAAGCTAAATCAATCCCTATTTTAAAAAATATAAAACCAGGCTGAAAACAAATTAGCAGCAAGTTGTAGGAGAACTTTTGTTCAGCAGTCCCATTGGAACAAATGCAGGGAGGGCTGAGGCGAACCATACAGAATGAACAAAGGGAAGATAAATTTAAACTTAACTGTCAGACAGATTGAATGAATGAATGAATGAATAATCCCTGCCCGTCTGCTGATTTACAGATTAGAGTTTTCACCTTCTGGCCTATCAAGCATGGTTTTCTAGATTAGTATTATGAAACTGTACAGCTAGGGAGCATCCGGTGCATCCCTGACCCCATGTTCATTTGTGATTGCACTGGGGAAATTCCTACATTCAAATAATAATCCCAGCAGAGCACACACATTAAAACTTCTCAATAAATTGATTGCTAAATGCAAGTCAGAATTTACTGTACATGAGTGTTAACTTTGCATTAGGCAGTCAATTCAGAGAGCTACTTTAGCAGAATCTTGTCATTGGATTAAAAACGAAAAGATTTAGCTTTCAGAGTCCTATTTCCTGCCATACAGGCTACATTTTTCATATGTTGTAGGCAAAATGTGAATTCAGCATGTTCTTTGGAACGTTCTGAAAGTTCTGACTTGACTAAGTACAGTACAGTCAAACCTCGCATAAATAGCGCCTCACTTAAATAGTAACTCGCTTAAAGAGTAGAATTTTCTCTGAATGTTTGCTTCGCTTAACAAATAAAACCAACTAAAAACTCGCTTAACAAATAAATCAGGATTCACACACACACACACACCACCAAAAGTCACAATTGGTCACTTCCAATGGTGTTTTGCTTAAAGACCAAAGTCGCTTAAAGAGCAATCCTGTGGAACACATTATGCTCTTTAAGCGAGGTACAACTGTACATTGATCTGTGAAAACTATCCAAGCAAGCATTCAGTTTAATTTCTCAATCAAGAGAAATGGAATAGTTCCCAAAAGTTCCTAAAACACTCCTTAACAATGAGGGAGGAGGAAGAGAAGGTGCTATTCCACCAGGCCACTACAACTATTTTCATTCAAAGAGAATCGGTGGTACCTGAGCTTTATCCAGAAGTCCATACACAGCCATAGTGTTTGTGTCTCGGTGGACCATGATGGCCCGAGACGGCACCTGGCCCCAGTGACACTTGGCAAACTGGCTGATCTCGGCACGGGCCCCGTTTGGACACAAGAGTTGAAAATCCTCGGAACGCAGCTTTGAGGCCCAGGACTCGGTATTTTGACCTGAAAGGACAAGTGGCTTCCCTGAGTAGCTTCAGAGGGGGGTGCTGGGGGTGGTTGCAGGGTGTTTATGCTTGTAAACAGTGTGCCTCAGCAACATACCATCCGTGTTCTCAAAGACTGAGGTGTGCTTGACAAAGGCCACATCACCACGGCTTTCAGCTAAGCACCTGCAGGGAGGAAAGGGAAGGAGGAGAAAGCAAGGCAAAAGCTCACAGTGTGTTAAAGACAGTGTGAACTTTCAGGAATCCTAACCTACTTCTTCAGGAATACCTATCATACCTATCCCTGTAGTGAGAAAATGCTCCCCTATCGTCAGAAAAGGAAGATTCTGCAGAGACAGCAAAACAATAAAAATGTACATGAAAATTCCATGTGATTACTTGACAGGAAACTACCATCATTAAATGTGGTGAAATTAAATAAGTGAAGATTAATAAAACTGTCAAGAGCTTGGATCCTCTTTGTGAGACGACGATATGAGTAATTGCCACTAATCCATGAAGTACCAGACCATTTGCCCATTGCCTGGTCATATGACTGATTGCACAACTGATAAATGTCTGGCAATACATCTAGTAACCAGAATAAACTGTGGCCAGGTGCAGTAACACATCGGATAACGACTGCATCAGATAACGCTAAAATCGTATAACGATGCAACGCTCCAGCACCCTTGCCGGCTCCGGGGAGGTCGGGGGACCCGGTCCGTGCTGTTCCCGAGGTTTCCTGACCTCCCCGGCCAGCCGGTGCACTGAGTCAAAATGTCAGGATTCAAATTCCGGTGTTTTGACTTACTGCAGCAGCCGGGGAGGCTGGGGAACCTCAGGAACAGGATGTGGCAGGGCCAGCGGAAAGCCAGAGGTTCAAGTGTCCGGCACCCTTGGAGTCAGCCCCTGCAGCCTCTTACTCCAAGGAAGTTGGACGCCCAAGGTTAGAGCTTGCGGCACCCTTGGAGTCTGCGCCTGCAGACGCTGGCCCCAAGGGAGACAGACGCCCGAGGTTTGAGCGTCTGGCACCCTTGGAGTTGGTGCCCGCAGGCTCTTACTCCAAGGGAGTCAGATGCCCAAGGTTCAAGCATCCGGCACCCTTGGGAGTCAGCGCCTGAAGGTGCCGACTCCAGGGGTGCTGCACGCTCGAACCTTGGGCGTCCAACACCCTTGGTGCCAGCGCCTGCAGGCGCCAATTCCAAGGGTGCTGGATGCTCAAACCTGCGATCGATCACTGGAGTTGGGCGGGGCTTCGCGGAGTCATCTGCGCGGGCACGCGTTTGATCCCTGAAGTCTCCCTCAGCCCCATTGATCGATAGCTGGGGCTCGGGATAACTTCCAGGAGCCATTCGCGCACCTGTGGATGGGAACAGGGCTTTTTTTTTTTTTTACGTTGTTCGATCAATGCACTGGACAATGCTAAAAATCAGATAAAGTCATGACTTGTGGAACCATAACGTTATCCGATGTACTAGTGTATATCAGTCTTAGGCAAACAACAGTAGGGTCAACCCATTGTTGTGTATCTCAGGAAACATAAACCCTGTTTAAGAATTGCAAGTTTTGTTTCAGAGCTTGCTAATACAGTAATCCCTCGCATAATGAGCATAATGCGTTCCACATACTTGCTCGTTATTCGTTAAGCGAAACTTCGCTTAACTTTGCCTGCAGTGCATGCGCATCACCTGGGTGTTTGGAAAGAGTAAGGGGATCTTCTCCGTATCCTTCCCAAACCTCCACTGACGTGCACATGCCTGCATGGTGTTTGGGAAGGGCACGGGGGAAGATCCCCTTACCCTTTCCAAAGACACTTTGTGATGGGGGCTTGGGTGCCAGGTTGAACGAGTGCGTGCCTATTCAACCAGGCGCGCACTCGTTCAACCCGGCACCCAAGCCCCCATCGCAAAGAGTGTGATGGGGACTTGGGTGCCGGGTTGAACAGGCGCACACTCGTTCAACCCGGCACCCAAGCCCCCATCGCAAAGAGTGCGATGGGGACCTGGACGCCGGGTTGAACAGGCGCGCACTCGTTCAACCCGGCACCCAAGCCCCCATCGCAAAGGGTGCGTTGGGGGCTTGGGTACCGGGTTAAACAGGCGCACACCCATTCAACCCAGCGCCCTAGCCCCCATCGCACTCTTTGCCCACTTCTCTTCCAATGCCTCTTTCCATGCTGGAGAGCCCAGGTAATGTTAAGGTAATGTTGGCACGTGTCCAGGAGACACTGACGCAGCCTACAGGATTTCCCCTTCCCTTTGGCTTTGGCCAAGGTTGTGATGAATAAGAACTGTGTGTGCCGTCAACTCTTGATTCTGGCTTGGGGAGACTTTTCCCAGGTTCTTCTGGGTGGAAAATACCACACAGAGGTTGTTTCCCATTCTCTTCTTCTGCATTTCAGCCGCCCGGGGCTTAAGCCAAATTTGCCGCTCCCTGGTGGACGCTGCCACCTGCTCCTGCTAGGGCTTCTGGGAATTGTAGTCCAAGAATGCCCATAGCCCAAAAAGTGCTGCCCAGGGCGGGCTGCCCCTCTGGGGCCCCCTACACTACGCGACTGAGCTCCTGTGCACCACCAGCACCACTATGTGCCTTGCTCATGGGCCACGAAAGGCTGATTCTACTCCCAGGAGACACAGGCAGGAATTGACCTGCCTGCCAACTTCTGGCTCTGCAGGCAGATGCCTCTAAACCACTGAATGCCTTGGCCATGCGCTCCCTTTACCTGAAAGCTCCGGCGTAGCCATAGTAGCGCTCCTGGCTGTTGGCCTCACACCTGTGCTCCCCATTGCTGTCTCCGGCGCAGAGTGTGCACAGATTGGCTGGATAGTCCTCCCTTTGATCCGTGGGAATGCAGCTGGCTGAGAAGAAGTCACTTACAGCTGGAAGGAGGGAAAGGGCTTATTATGGGATGGAGCTTGGGCTGTAGCAGAGTCATATGGGGAAGAAGGGCCCCCCCCCTCAGCCCCCACTCATCTCCTTCAGGAGGTTCTCCTATTCCAAGCCACGCTTTCAGGCCCCAATTCAGCCCCAGGGGTCAGCCCAGCTCAGCCCCTTCCTCATACCTTCCAGGATGCTGCACCCTCGTGGCTGGATGAATCCCTTTCTCAGGAGGAGGCCCACTGGGAGAGTCCATCCAGCCCTCCGGCCGTAGCCTGTGTGGCAGGAGCGTCTCCCACGCAGGCTGTCGATGGTGAAGGCATCCGACAGCGAACGCTTTACGACAGCCACAGCGTAGTAGGTGCTTGTGGTGTCCCCATCTGGGGTGGATAGAGAGAGGGAGGTGGGTGGGGTAGGGTGGGAAGGGGGAAGCAGAACCGCTGGAGACCTTGAGGGGCCATTTTGTTCCACACCACCTTTCCTCTCAGCCCTTTCTGGGGAAACTGGACAAGACGCTCAAGGTGGCACTGCTCAATGCGGGCAACCTCTTCTTGATGTTTTGTAATTGCAATTGCTATTGTAGATATATGTGATATTTGTAACTTATCTGTAATTATTTTTATGCTATGGAATATGGTATGTAATTGTAACTGTTTCTTCTGTAAGCCGCCCAGAGTCGCTCTGCAAGTGGGGCGGGATATAAGTCGAAAATACAATACAATACAATCAGAAGAAGGGAGCTTTGGAGGGGGGGGGACTGGAGACTGGCATGGAGTGGGCATTGGGGAAGCAGAAGGATCATGAGTGTCTCACCATCACCACTCCACCACCCCATCCCGGGCTTCTTCTGGTTGTAGGGCTTCTCCCTGACAGAGGCAGCTTCCCTGGGGGATGCTGCCTCGGAGGAGGAGGAGGAAAGATAGGAAGGAAGGAAGGAAATCAATGGAAGGAAGGAAGGGAAGGAAATGAAGGAAGGAAAGGAAGGAAGACAAAGGAAGGGAGGGAGAGAAGGAAGGAAGGAATGAACAGACAAACAAACAAAGGGACGAATGAACAAACAAACAAAGAAAGGTCTGGGCTGGGCTGGCAGCCTTTGTGGGGATAGCAATAGCAATGACACCCATATTGGCCCATATTGGTGCTTAGTGCACTCTCTTGGCCATTCACAGAGTAATTAGCATTTTGCCCCAACATGCTGGGTACTCATTTTACCAACTTTGGAAGTATGGAAAGCTGAGTCAACCTTGATTCCCATCAAGATCAAACTCACAACATTCTGGCTGCCGTACAGCAGTTAAAACCCTGTGTCACCAAAAGTGGCTCCCCCAGAGGGATGCCAGAAAGCCTAACTATTTACTTGGAATTAATTGGTTTATATTTGGAACATATTTAATCAATTGGACTATCACATTGGGATATAATCAATTGACTGGATTATAATAAATTACGTGGAATTAATTGAATTATCACTTGGACATAATTATTTGTTTGGAATTAACTGGAATATATTTGGGACACAACTTTTTTAAAGTGATTAAATACATTTTTTTGAATCAATTGGTAGGAATTAATCAGAATAATTGGGATATAACTGTTTGAGATTTGACAAATACAGTAATTATTTGGTAGGGTTATAGAATTGTTTAGATTAATAGAATATAACTTAATTGAGATTTTGTAAATTACTGTGTTTGGGTTAATATAACAGAAGAAATTGGTTTTGTTTTTGGATTAATGACCTTGACGATATTGCAGCTGTGCTTAATAATAACATGGAGGAGGAGGCCACAAGACTGAAAAGAACAGAGGAGAAAAAGGAAAAGAAATAACCAGCTACAACAGCTACAGCATCAGCGTCTAGTTGATGGTTTTCAGATTGAAGCTCCCACTTCCTAACCCTGGGCTCTACCTGCCCAGAAAAGGATGAGACTAACGTCCTCTGGCCAGGAGGAAGAATGTGTGACCGTGAGCAGGGAGTCCTGGTCTAGGACCGGGCGTAATTGGCGAATCACATGAAGTTGTGCAAAGGCCCTCCTGGCCACAAGTGCCACCGCTCTTCAAGCAGTAGTTGCAAGTCCAGGAGGACCCCCAGATTATGCACCGGGTCTGTTTGGATTGCTGAGTCTGGGGGGTAGCTTCGGGTAGAAGCCCCGGAGCTTTCCCCCGAACCCTACTTTAGCCGCAGCGATCCATTGCTGCATCTGGGAGGTGGCTTCAGGTAGAAGCCAGGCAGCTTCTACCCAAAGCCACCCCCCAGACGCAACGATCTGGAGGGCGGCCGGACCGGTCGCCCGGGGGTTTACTACCCACCCACCCCGGCGATTCCCTCCAGATTTTTGCTACCGGTTTGGCTGGTGTGTGTGTGTGTGTGTTGGGTGTGCCCCTGCTCTGAAGATCTCCTCTCTCCCCTTTTCTCTGCATAGTCACCAGGAAGAAGCCACAGAGAGGCTCCTAAACAGGCAGGCTCTGTTCTCCATCCTCCTCACCTGCATAGCCTTCGCCCGCAGCCGGCACTAAGCCAAATGCCTTCCCCGCTGTGTAAACATCTTCCCCAGCCAGAGTCACAGCATCAATGTGCCCTTTCTGAAAGGAGAGGAAAACATGTGTCCCATGAGTAGAAAACAACCTTATGGAGTCATGGAGGAGATGGAGGGATGGGAGGTTGTGGCGCCGAGTTTTCCTGCTCTCAGGTCCAAAGGGGGCAAAAGGCTCCCAATCTGCCTGCCTTGCATTGCTCCCCGTCTATCTATCCAAAGCCACCCATGCCTCTTCCTTAGGGCATGGAAAAGGACAACCCTGGGGCTGCATGTGGGGCTGCCCCACCAACACACGAGCCCTTCCTTGGTTTCCTTTCTTGCCAGCAAAAAATGTCTCTCCTGAAACCATCCTGGAACAGCAGCACCATGTTCAGGAGGATGCACGCAGCCCCCCCTCCCCCACCCTTTCCCACATGGAAAAAGGCACCCGTTCTTTCCCAAACAAGCCCACGTGGCTGTTCAGCAGTGCACGCACACAGACCTCCTGGAGGGGCCCAGAGGCATAAAACTGTGCCAAACCATTGTTATACAGTGCATCCCTTCTCCTCCTGCCGTATCCGATTCAGAATATTGGCTCTCCTCATGGCGATTAGCCATGAAGATTGGCCCAAGGAACAAGAGAACGCAGTGGGGCCTTCCATTGGCCTTCCGCATCACAGCATGACACCCATAGTACCATGGATCCTGTTCCATGGGTCACTTTCTGGTCCTGAGCCTTTCTGGAAACACCAAGTCTTCTTCAGCCCCAGGCCAGGACAGATGAAGCTGGTGCCTTCCATGAAGATGGACTCAAGTGGGGTTTAATCCACTTGGGGACCATCACCCTTCCCTGTGGACTTTGGCACCAAAGGCCATTGTCAGGTTAGTTAACCACTGCCTGACTTGTGGCATTATGTTGCTAGAAGTAGGGTCTAGTCCAGGGGTGTGCAGCAAACCTGGTTCTCCAGATGATTTGGGACTTCAATTACCAGGAAGCCCAAGTCAGCACTCCCGTTGATCAGGGCTTCTGGGAATTGAAGTCCAAGAACATCTGGAGAACTAAGTTTGCAGACCCTGGTCCAGTCTATTACCATAGCAAGATAAACTGGTAAGTCTAATCATCATTAGCGCCTTTAATTTCATTCTGACTTATGGTGATCCTTTCCAGGGTATGAAGTGTTCAGAAGCAATTGTTTACCAGGGTTAAACTCTTCCTTTTCCAAATGACCTCCCCCTTCCCAGCAACTGTGACTACTTCTCAGCTGTTGTACACCTTTGTGTATCCCTACCCCATCCTCACATGCATACAAGCACACTCCATAGCGATGTGAGACGAAAACAAGTATAAAGACTAGAACATTGGAGCAAAATGTCCTAGTTTGACACACTCACATGGACTGATGGGGATACTGTTAGACTATGGGGCCCAGTTCTGGCTGGCAGGATGCAGGAAGGATAACAGTACAGAACGGATGAACCCTGATGTATGTATGGAAAGGAATTCAAAATGCATGAGGTGAAACCATTTCCCAGTCACACTCCACCTGGTTACCTCTGGTCCTGCCCAGAGCATGCCTGGCTTGCCATTAGGAGATGACATGCTGGCATCAGGTTGCCCACATACCAAGGTGGTGATGGTGGTGTGGTGGTGGTGTAGTTGTAGTGGCCCCACCAACCAGTGCCTCACCTGGATCTGTTCCATGCACTGCTTCTGGCTCTTGGCTGAAACGCACTGGATTTCTGGCTTCAGGTTTTTGCCCTTGAAGGCTATAGCCATTCTGCTGCATTTGTGGATTTCTTCTCTTGACAAGACACACCAGCGCAGAAATTCTGGCAACCCTGTGGAGGAAGGAGATGGTCTGCAGGCTTCCCTTGGGGCTCTGGCTCTCCATTGCTGCTCAAGCCAAAACCGAAACACTGTCCGCTGCTTCCCGGAGCAAAACTATAGATCTTAACCCGGCTCTGTTCAAAGGGACACATGTTGGCCACAACAAGTTGACTTCCTCCCATGGGCGCAGGAGGGACCTGAGTCACATCAGTGGACTCGAGGGAAAACTCTCCGTGGCTGTTTCAGGAAAGGTGGCAGGAAGAAACTCACCTTGATGAGCATTATTAAACCAAGGAACAGGAGACAAAATAACACCTGGTAGCTACCTGGATGAACCTAAAGTTACTTTATTTCCCCACTTTTTTGATGACCCTGTCTCAAAAAAAGGTATCACAAATGGACATTAAAAGACAAAAATACGACTCTTTCCAAATGAAGACAAACGAAAACACTTGGGAGACTCATTGTTTAGTAAGAGTCTAATGATGTCAGACTTCTACAATCACAAATCTGCAGTCTACATACATCGTCCCACAACTGAGCCTCACACAATGGGGCAGATCTGCTCCTAGCCAAAGTGATTCTGAGGCACCTTGCTACTACCGTCCTCAGGAGCACCAGCAGCACTGCGAGCAGACACAAGGAAGGAAGGAAATGATGCATTGTCACACCTAAAAGGTGGTGACCAGAGCAAGATCTTTCTTGGCTGTCACTCCTTTGTTGTGGAACGAACAGCTAGTAGAAATCAGATCTGTTTTAATTGTTTTTCTGTAAACAACTAAGAACATTCTTATTTCATCAAGCTTTTCCCTCATCAGGAAACTGATATAACATCTGCAGTATTTATTTATTATTATTTATTCTGGTTCAACTTATTTGCTTGTTTGTTTCCTGCCCTTTTGGTGCAAGCACCACTTATTGGTAGGGGTTGTTCTTTTTTCAGACTTTAAACTGACAAAATGAGGCTACCCTTTGGTGAATCTATTTCGCAGTTCCTTTCACCTGACCTAGTGTGAGAAAGATTAGCTGGCACAACAAAGTTGCTATTGCCTGGCGTACACCCAATTGTGGTTCAGAAATACTGTACCACAATCTTTGAGGGGGCTCCCTCTGTGTAGGTAGGGTTTGTTGAACTATTGGGATGCCATCTTGATAGGTATTATATTTTGTTTCTTTTCAATTATATTTCACTTCTATGATTTTATATATATGTGGTTATTTTTTGGGATTTTGTGGTGATTTGTGTAATATCCGTGAACCTCCCAAAGTGGTGCACCAGATGAGCGTGATACAAACAAGCAAACAAAAAGAAAGAAAGAACGCATGAATGAATGAAAGAAATACAGCATGAACAAACGGAAGGAAGGAAGGAAGGTAGGAAGGTAGGAAGGAAGGAAGGTCAGATATTTCTTGGAAGTTGCTGGGATGCAGAAAACTGTTCCCTATCTGTGCTGAGAAAGAAGAGCTGCCAAGCCAAAGCCTGGATGACTGGGCTGGTGGGGGGTGGGAGTTAGCCCCTGCCCACTCTGCTTCTTTCTCCACATCCTTATTTTCTTTATTTTTATTTTTTTACTATTTCCACCATTGGGCTTTTACTCAGTCCCCTTCTCTGTCTTCAGCCAGATTTCCTGTCTGACAGCCTACTTGGAGGTCACATTTTCCATTGCAACGTGGAAAAGCTCAAATCAAGAGCTTTCATACAGATATACAGTTGTTGCAACCATAAGCACAAGACTTTAAATCTGCAACCTTGTTCCAGGCCAGCAGGATGCTTACAAATGCAACCCATGGAAAGAGGAGCCTTTATAAAACACACAGTAGCCAACACACGTCTGATTCAAAGCCAACCCAAATTGTGACTGACCACCGAGTAAACAAGTAGCAGGATATGTGCTTAGTCACAACTCTGGGACTGGCGTCTGACAGAAAGAAAACATTTGTCTCCTGAGGAAAGAGTTAGAAACGGTTTTCAAATTATGTGAAGGAAAAGGTAAAGTTGAAAAGAAAAAGGTAAACTTGAAATGGGCTTCTAATCTTGTTTAACTGCAATTTAAGGATATACTGTATGTGGTTCTGAGCTAGAGGGCAGAAGTAACATATTAAATTTTAGGGTGTGATTGATAATTGTTAAAAATTGAACAGGACAAAAACCTCCTTAGTTTTAACATGCAGCCACGTGATTTGTTGTTGCATGTCTGTCATAATGGTTTGGGATCTGTAATAAATGATTGATCATCAAACCATTGATTTTTATGGTGGAATTTTAATTAGGTCAGAAGGCATGGACTACAGAGAGGTCTGAGTTCTCTCGCTCACTCTCTGTACATTGTATGTTAGAGAGAGAGAGAGAGCCCTAGGGCCAGTGGTGGGCTGCCAAAAAATTTACTACCACACTGTGGGTGGAGCCGACAGAGTGACATCATGATGTCATGATGTTGTGGGTGGAGCCAATGTCATGATGTCGTGGGTGGAGCCAATGGGAGAAGTATTGGCGGTCAGCGGTGAAGGAAAGACCGCCACTGCTGCCGCTGCTCCAAGGATGCCACTGCGTCCTTTCCGGGCAGCCAAAATGGCTGCTCAGAAGTGCGCATGCATCAAAATACCATTTGACGCATGCGCACATCTATTTTTCAGTGTGCATGCATCAAATGGAGTTTTGACGCATGCGCACTTCCAAGCAGCCATTTTGGGCAGCCTGGAAAAGAAATCCAGAGGGTGGCTGGAGAGGCGACCGAACCGGTCACTTGCAGGTTTACTACCCCCACCTTGGCGAACCCCTCTGGATTTCTGCTACTGGTTCGGCCAAACCGGGCCAAACTGGCAGCAGCCCACCACTGCCTGGGGCTAACTTAGTAAGTAGATGCTAGGTGAAAGTTGTTTTTTTTTTTCAACAAAGGGAGGCATCAAACAAATCAAGCTAGATCATAGGCTGGCATCAGTACTACAGAAAAAACCCAAAAGTTTAAAGACTTTTAAAAAATACAACCACATTTGTACGGGGGAGATGCTTAGACAAGATATATCTAGTTGCAGTGTGCAACTTTTCCTTCATGCAACACACAGACGCATGCATGCACGCACAGAAGAGAGAGATAAAAATTAAGACCAACTGGTCAAAATCCTCAAGATTTAAATATACATATCTTCTATATAGCTTATTTTTATCTATATCTTTATATATAAATATACATCTTAAGTTTAGCTACCATATATACTCGACTATAAGTCGTTCTGAATATAAGTTGAGGTACCTAATTTGGACTTCTAAAACTAGGAAAATAGATTGGCCCGAATATATGTCAGGGTTGGAAAATGCAGCACCTGCTAGTAAGTTTCAATAATTAAAATGCATGAAAACACAGTAAAATTAATTAATTTAGACATTTGGGTGGGTATGTTTTTGAGTGTTTACATTGACCCGAGTATAAGTTGAGTCCCATTTTTTGACCTCATTTTGGGGGCTAAAAAACCCAACTTATTTATTTATTTATTATTTAATCAACTTTCTATTGCCACCCAACTTGACAATGACTCTGTGCGGCTAACAACAATTAAAAACAATATTAAAACTAACTAAAAACCTGTAAAAACCCAATTAAAAAGTCAAAATAATTTAAAATAATTTACCCCACACACCCCATCCATTAAAAGAGAGAGAGAAATCTTAATTATATCAGCCAGCAGGCGGGGGTCACCAGCGCCCCACACCTGCTCTGCCAGCCAGGTTTTCAGTTCTTTCCTAAAGGACAGCAACTCCCATCTGTAGATGGAGCTCAATTGGCAGAAGGTTCCCTAGGGAACCCTAGGAGCAGACACAGAGAAGGCCCTCCTCCTTTTGGGGATAGAGAGATGAGCCTCCCTAGCAGATGGCACAATGACAGAGCCTCTCTGGTCTGCTCTGGTGGGATGGACAGATAATCTCAGGCTGACACTGTCTCTTAAGTATATATGGTATACAGTATATCTTAATTTTGATTTAATTAAATATAATTTATATGCTAAGCATCAGGATTTGAGCCAGTTGGTCTTATTTTTATCTCTGTCTCTGTTTCAGAACTAAGACCAACTGGCCAAAATTCTGGTGCTTAGCATATAAATTGATCTAGAGTAGGCCCATTGAATTAATGGAGACTTGGTGATTCAAATTGGCTTATTCTAGCTGTGATTTACTAGACTAAAGTATGCCACAGTTAGATTAGATCCATTTGAATTGATGGCATTTATGGAAGAATGGATTCACCAAGCCCCCATTGAGTCACTGGGCCTGCTGTAGTGCAATTTACTACATTAAGAAAGAGAATTTTGGCTTCTGTATCTAAAAGAGTACCCTATTTAGTCATCTGGTAAGCATGTGAAGACCACACAAAATGGTCCCTCTCTCTTCCAACCATGACTTTGGCCCTGCGAAAACAACCCTGTGAAGAGGGTGGAATTCTGGTAATCTCTCCATGTGAACCAGAATCCACCATGGATGTGGGTCTGCGTAGAGGCTAACCAGACACAATGAATTTTCATAGAAACAGAGAAGGAAGGAGATGATTTCTCTCCTTCCCCACTCCACCCTCCCACTCCCCAAAATAATTTCCTTCTGGTTTCTTAAGTCTTTCTTGGTTTATGCTCTCCCTCCGCATGATTGCAAAACCTCTTTCCTACTACATTTGGAGACTAGAACGCAAGCTCCAGCCATGATGATGATGCATAAGGCCAAAGGCACCCCATACTTGCAGGATCACAATCCAAGCCCCGCATGGCATGGAGGTACTCATCTCCCAGCCAGGCCAGATACGTCTGTTCCATAATGGGAACCAGTTCTGTGGTAACATCTTTGAAGAGCAGGTTCTTCCCACCATAGGCTGTGGAGTCAAACATCTGGAAAACGGTATCTTCACCACCAAACCTTTGCTGAAAATGGACAGAAGAGCAAGAGGCTGTTAAGCAAAGGACTGCATTCTAGACGTCTAAAGCCACAGCATCCTTCAATTAGTCTGCAATTAGGAGTGCCTAAAGCAGTGATGGCCAACCTTGGCACTCCAGCTGTTCTTGGACTTCAATTACCAGAAGCCCCAGTCAGCACTCCTGCGGATCAGGACTTCTGGGAAATGAAGTCCAAGAACAGCTGGAATGTCAAGGTTAGCCATCCCTGGCCTAAAGGAAGAGGAAGGAGACAGAAGGAGGATGAAGTGGAGGAACAGGTCAACCAGAGGAATACTGTGAAGGCCACATCCTGTTCAGGTCAGCAGCAGCGGTAGCAGCTCACCCAAGCAGGGCCTACAGTTTTCTGCCACAGTTCGTGAGACACCTGGCCCATAGAAATGGGTGAAAGGTGCCAATTGTAAAGATGCCTCTGGCAAGTCTTGTCCCAGAAGCAAGATGATCTCCTGTCATCATGGCTTAAAATCCAGTCACCAGTCCTGATGAAAGCAGATCCATTAGATCAACAGGATCTGCTGAACACCTGCCTTGGTGTTCAATGGGGCTAATCCCACTGGGAACCATCATGGGCTGGGGCATGTGTCAGGAAGAGCAAGACAGCCAGGGGTGCCTTGAAGGGGGAAAGGGTGGCCACCCTACAGCAGGAGATCAGGAGCAACGAGCAAGGCCAGCAAGGGAGGAACAACCCTGGCCACCCCTGCCTTCTACTGGCCTGCTAGAAGTGAAGGAGCCCCAGAGACAATCTGGCTCAACCTGGCAGGTCCTTGAAGATCTCTTTGGGAGCCTTCATCCACCCAGAGCCCGGGAGAACTGACTCACCTGTCCCTGGTTGAGCAGCTGGAAGATGAAGGCTCCATCCATGTCTCCTCTAGTGACCACAGCATGGGCTGGGACACGGGCCAGGTGGCAGTCCCGCCACGCTGTAATGGCTGCCTTGCTGCCATCACGGCAAAGGAGCTGGAAGTCCTGCAATGGAAGCCCATGACCCCACGAGGGAGCGGATGGACCTGAAATCAAGCATAGGGCAGAGGGATTCTGTGGGAGAGGGCTGAGCTCAGGCTCTGAAAACCCCTCCCTTGGCCCACCCTGGGATGAGGCAGGCCAGCCTCAGAGGCTGGTCAAGCAAAGGGCAGCGAAGCGAAAATTTCCTAAACCAGTGATGGGCAGCAGCCAGTTCGCACCAGTTTGTCAGAACCGGTAATAGCTTTTCCCAGTGTCCCGGATAACTGGTAGTGGCTTTTGGGGGGAACCACCTCGGGGGCTTAGCTTTTCGCCAGTTCCCCCAGTGCACATGTGCACCAAGCGCTTGGCACGTCTACAGCGCTTGGTGCACCTACAGCACTTGGCACACATTCGCACCTATAGCACTCTGCCTGCTGAGCCAAGCAGCCATTTGCGACCACTAACAGCCATGGCGGAACCAGTGGCTGCTGCTGAGGCTCTCAGCAGCCTCCTTGCTGTCCTCCCAAGTGGGGAGGAGGAAGAGCAGCTGCTAACCTGAAGCTCCCTACAGCCTGCTCCCCAGGGTAAGTGACTCACCTTTAGGTGTGGGGTGGGTGGATACACTTTAATGTGTATTTAATGAGTATTTATTTTAATGTGTATTTTTACGTGTTTTATGTGTATTTAATTTGCATTTTTATGTGTTTTTATGTCTATTTAATGTGTATTTATCTTTGTCCCAGATCCTGCCAACCTAGCAGTTCGAAAGCAAGAATTTGCAAATAGATAAATAGGAATCACTTCGGTGGGAAGGTAACAGCGTTCCGTGTGCTCCGGTGTTTAGTCATGACTGCCACATGACCATGGAAATGTCTGCAGAAACAGACAGTGCTGGCTCTTCAGCTTTGAAACAGAGATGAGCACTGACCCCCAGAGCCAGATGCGACTGGCTTTCGAGCAAGGTAAACCTTTACCTTTACTAATGTGTATTTATTTTTAATGTGTATTTTATGTGTTTTTATGTGTATTTTTATGTCTATTTAATTGGTATTTTTATGTGTACTTATTTTTATGTTTTTTTTTACTTTGGCTCCACTCATGTTGACTCTGCCCATGACATTGGCTCCGCCCATGATGTCAGCTCCGCCCATGACATTGGCTCCACCCACAGTGTAGTAGTAAAAAATTTGGCTGCCCACCACTGCCCTAAACAGACATTGTTTATTGGAATTCTTCTTCTGTGTCTAGCCCAGATGTGAAACTGCCAACATGAAGCCACCTTTGGGGAGTTCATTAGTTTATTGGAGTAACAAGATTTATTTTTCAGTATTTGTAGACAATGGGAAGTGCTGCATGTTTTATAGCAGTCGATTTGTACCTCAGGGCGTCAGGAAACAAATGTACTCACGAGTAGGGCTTCTTGCCCACCAGTGGCTGGTTCCTGCTTCTGAGCTGCCGCCCTCCTAACTAAGCAACCCAGGATATTAGATTAATATAGATAAAGTAGTGGATAGCCAAATAAACACTCTAGTCATTTTCGGGTACAGTAGTTTAAAAGTACAGTATACTGTAATCATAGTAAGTTACAGAAGAAAGTTTATCAACAGTCTGAAAGCACATAAAATTAAAGACAGCTTCTCTAATTGAGGAAGCCTAAGGGGCCCCTTCTGGCTTAAGTACCTACATGTTTGCAGCTCACCCTTAGATCAAAGCATCTGATCAAGAGAGCATCTTGGCCCAACCTTCTGGGTTTTATCTCTTTACACACGGTCCACCCCTTTTCCATTCCCCTAAAGGAATCCAGCCAATAATCATACAGTATAACATGTCCATCACAAATTAGGTTTCATTTCTTCCAAACCATGAGGCCAGCATGTTTACACATTCCAATCCATCTAATTCTAAGGTATGTGTTAAAGGTTCTCCCACACATGGAAATCTCCATCTTGAAATGAGGATGAACCAGGGCATAAATCCTGCCCTGACACAGTGAAGGAGAGGTGACGGCAGCAGAAAGGCTCCTTTATGCAGAGGTCCACCCACTCCCCACCCTTGGCTTCACAGATCATCCCCTTCCCTCTCCCCCCTCTCCAGCCCTGGCCATGTGAGGTCAATTTTTAGCATTGCCCACATTTCTAGTGAACTCTCCCCAGTTTGTGAGAAGCCCCTCATCTCAGCTCAAGTCTTGAGACTGGCAGTTGCCCCCTCCTTCCTGAGGCCAGTCCTGCATTGCCCACCCATCCAACTGTTAGATGAAAATTGGGGTCCCCCCCATGTTTTAATAAGATTTCTTTTGCGTTTTCCCCCTCGTTGACCATTGGGCCTTCTTCTATGGTCTTACATTTGTACACATGTGAATTTAAGCATTGTACAACCATATAACCTACATGGTAGTGGGCCAGGATACTTAAGAGACCGTACCACCCTGAGAACATCTGTCTGTCCCACCAGAGCAGACTGGAGAGGCTCCCTACTTGTTCTATCTGCCAGAGAGGCTCGCCTCTCTAGCACCAGAAGGAGGGCCTTCTCTGTGTCTGCTCCAGCCCTATGGAACCTCCTGCCAATTGAGCTATGACTCCAGATGGAGTTGCTGTCCTTCAGGAAAGAACTAAAAACCTGGCTGGCAAAGCAGGTGTGGGGCACTGGGGATGCGGTGACCCCTGCCTGCTGGCTGATAAAATAACAGCAATATCTCTCCCTCGTTCTTTTAATCCTCATTCTTTTAATTCCTGTAGTATTTTTAAATTGGGTTTTATGGGATTTTAATGTTTTATACTGCTGTACTGTTTTTAATGTTGTAAGCTGCCCAGAGTCTTTTTGAGTTGGGCATCTAAACAAATTGTAAAATTAAATTAAATTAAAATTAAATTGGAAACTCATAACTAAAGGAAACTTCTGATATTAGATAATGCAGATATGTGGATGGACACACTATTAAAAAGGATTCACCTTAAAGGATTCCCAGTGGAAAACACCCTTTGGGCCTCAGGAAATCTTTATCAAAGGACTTTTGTTTCAAACCAGTTTTTCTAGCCAGGACCATCAACCTTTCAACCAGATGTGAATTTCAGCACCTATTGTTGTGGAAATGGAGCAGGCAGAGGGGACTTGTCAGTTTACATATCCATTTGTTTGCAAGAAGTCAAGAGGCCCAGTGCTGGGCTGCCAAAAATTTTACTACCACACTGTGGGTGGAGCCAACACCATGGGGGGAGCCAACATCACGACATCATGATGTCATGGGCAGAGCCAACTTAATGACATCATGGGTGGAGCCAACGTCATGGCGTCATGGTGTTGTGGACAGAGCCAACATAAAAATACAAATTAAAATAGACATTAAATAGAAATAAAAAACATAAAAATACAAATTAAAGTAGACATTAAATAGACATAAAAACACACTACATAAAACACACACACACCTCAACCCACCCACCCCAAACACAAACCCTAGTCACTTACCTTGGGGTCGGGGAGCAGCAGGCAGGCAGGCAGCAACAGCAGCAACAGCAGCGGTGCAGCAAAGTGGTGTGGCAAAGCGGCGGATTGGCAGCGCGTCACGGCCTAGCCCAGCTTGGCCTGGCCTGGCCCGGCAGCGTGGCCTGGCCTGGAAGCCTGGCCCGGCAGCGTGGCCTGGCCTGGAAGCCTGGCCCAGCCTGGCCCAGCCTGGCGGTGCACCAGGGAAAGGCTGCTGCCACTGCTCCTCCAAACTGGCCGCTGAGGTCCTCAAAAGCCAGCCATTGCGCCCTTCCTTGCAGCCCAAAATGGCTGCTCGGAAGTGCGCATGCGTCAAAATACCATTTTATGCATGCACACTCCTATTTTTCAGCCATTTTGGGCTATCCAGAAAAGGAATCTGGAGGTCGGCCGGAGAGGTGGTTTACTTCCCACACCCTGGGAGTCCCTCCGGATTTCCACTACCGGTTCGGCTGAACTGGTCTGAACTGGCATCAGCCCACCACAGAAGAGGCCAGGTTTCATTGGAAAACTCCCCCCCCCCCCATCTATGATGTATCACGACTTGGTTGGTCCTGGACTTTAAAACTATATTTTTGATTCGTTCCTCTTCACAATCTCTGATATGATTTGTCCTTCATTGTGAAGGCTGGGAATGCTCTTTTGAGAATGGCGCCCTCAGGGGATAAATGTCTGTTTTGTACTATTTCTTATTTTCTCTAAGTAAAAATCTTATTTGTATCAAGCTAATCAGTCTGTGGTTTCCTTATCAAAGCTTTTGTCCATGAAATGTTCCTTAAATTTTCAAAGTATTTTCTCACTCCATTGCTTGGATGCCTGCAGCTCTGAGACACGGAGTCTGAAATTTAGGTAACCACAACAACACAGCCCAACCCTGCAGACAGACTCACCCGTCGTGGCTTCCACCACTGTGCTGTGCTTGATGAAGGCCACATCTCCAGCTCCCTCCACCAGGCACCTGGAAGGAGGAAGACAAGAGGAGCATCAAAAGTGACATTCCCCCCTCCCCCGAGAGAGAAGGGGGGGGGGGAGAAAATAAACGAAGGCTTAACTTTATTTCCAGCTATGAAACTAAGCTAGCTGCACCATTAAAGCCATTTCTCCCTGTTTGTGAATGGAGAACCCAATTCAAGTCAGAGATTGAGCATCAGGTGACCATTTAGAGGAACTCATCTATTTGGATGAACCAAGAGATGACAGGAGAAAAGGACAAGTTGCTGATCTGTAACTCTACTTCTTCACCGTGCTCACCTGTGAATTCACATGAAAGGGTTAACTTTTGTTGGAACATACCAGAGCTTATTGGGCCCTTTCTCTCCTCCCCATTATTCTCCTTTCCTGCTCAGAGGCAGGATAAAAAACACCTGAAAGGATTGCTCTGCCAAAAGAAGCTTCTGTTCTGGCTGAAACATCCAGTCTCTAGTTCTTGATCAATGCCAATGGTTCAGATCAGGTAGTCATGGAGCAGATGTCACAGAGACCCACATCTCTGAACCAAACAATAGATGTGGCTACAGACCTCGTGGAATGTCCCTTAGCCATATGGTGTTAACCATCCATTGGGATAGTCGTTGAGCGGAAATAGCATAACCTTTCCTTTTCCCTTGGTATGAGACAAAAGGTCTTGTAGACTTATGAAACAATGCAGCCCTATCTGTATAGAATGCTAATGCTCTTTGTACATTTTGTGTACGGTGAGATCTCCCTAAATTATCCTCTGGAAGAAAGTTCACATCTATATGAAGAACCACTTTGTCAAGAAAAAATTGAGTTTAGGGACAGTCAACACAAAGGACATTTATTTCACTGGCTCTCCAAGCGGAAGTAATAGCTAAAAGAAAAAGTTTTAAAAATCAGGGTCACCCCCCACACACCTATTTTAACGATTCTGGTGATGACTTTCAAAGAGCTAACTTTCTGCGCCCTCGCTTTTGCCTCCATAATACTCAAGGAAAGTCCTATCATCATTTCCGGATGACGGGACGAACGGTGAACCAAACAAAGAACAATATGGGGTGCCTCAGAGCTCAGTACTGTCGCCTCTCCTATTTAATATCTACATGAAACCGCTGGGTGAGATCATTCGTTCACATGGGGTGAGGTATCATCAATATGCTGATGGTTTTTTTGTTGTTCAGTCGCACAGTCGATTCCGACCCTCTGCGACCCCATGGACCACTGTCTGCCAGGCACTTCTGTCCACCATCCTCCTAAACTCGCTCAGCTCTGTGCCCATTGCATCCACAATACCATCTAGCCATCTCATTTTTGGCCGCCCCCTTTTTCTTTTGCCCTCCACCTTTCCCAGCATCAAGGCTTTCTCAAGTGAATCCTCTCTTCTCATTTGATGTCCAAAGTACTTTAGCTTCATCTTTACAATTTGACCTTCTAAGGAGCAGTCAGGGTTGATTTCTTCCAAGATTGACCTATTTGTTGTCCTCGCTGTCCAGGGGACTCTCAAAACTCTCCTCCAGCACCACATCTCAAAGGCATCTATTCTTCTGCGCTCAGCTTTCCTTATGGTCCAGCTCTCACAACCATACATTGCCACAGGGAATACCATTGCTTTGACTATATGAATTTTTGTTTGCAATGTGATGTCTCTACTTTTCACTATGTTCCCCAGGTTTCTCATCGCTTGCCTCTCAAGAATCAGTCGCCTTTTTATTTCACGGCTGCAATCTCCATCTGCAGTGAGCTTTGATTCTAAGAAAGTAAAATCTGTCACTGCTTCTACTTCTTCCCCATCTATTTTCCAGGGACTGATAGGGCCTGTTGCCATGATCTTGGTTTTCTTGATGTTGAGTCTCAAGCCAGCTTTTTCACTCTCTTCTTTCAACCTAATCAGGAGCTTCTTTAAGTCCCCCTTATTTTCTGCCATTAGGGTGGTATCATCTGCATATCTCAAATTGTTGATGTTTCTCCCAGCAATTTTGATCCCAAATTGTGATTCCTCCATAATGCATTGCACATTATGTGCTCTGTGTATGTTGAATAAGCAGGGTGACAAAATGCAGCCCTGTCTTACTCCTTTTCCTATTCCAAACCACTCTGTCATTCCATATTCTGTCCTAACTGTTGCTTCTTGATTCATGTACAGGTTTCTCATGAGGCTGTAATTATAAGGCTTAGCAGACCAAGCTCAAGACAGGTGGAAGTGAAGCCCCAATTGTGTACGTGCTCTTCTGGGCATCTTTCTCCTCATGGGATGAAGGGGGATGTCCAGCAATCTTACCATATGACCCCTTTTGAGCCAATCTGGGGGTCACCTGGACTTCTTGTTGCCTCGTCTATAAAAGAACATGTTTTTCAAATCTTCGCTGCTGCTGCTGCTGATAATGATGATGATTTCAGCTAGCAGACCCCAAGTCTTGTCTTGTCTCCGAGCACATGTACAAGCCTGACATATGCTGTGGACCACAGGAACCAGGTTTTTAGAATATTGTTTTATATTGTTCATTTATGTTTATCTATATTGTTATTGCTTCTTATTTTCTTCTTTTTCTAAGTAAACATCTCTAATTTGAATCAAACAATTTTTCTGTAGTTTTCCTGTCAAAGCTTCTGCCCATGAAAATGATCCCCAAATTTAGAAAAGGTAATTTCTCACTCCATGGCTTGGATGTCAGCGGCTCTGGGGCAAGGAGTCAGATTTTTCAGGTAACAAAAGTAAGGAACTTCAGGTCCGTTGTGGCCAAAGGTTCAAGAGGGTGTTTCATGAATTATTTTAATATTACAGAGATTGACTACTGAGACATCGGGGACTGTCAGGATAAGAGTTTTTAAGGCCCATTAGGAATCTCTTATACTGTACTTATTTACATTATGTTATTGTTGGCTTATTTCTGGAGGTCTATCTTTTAATATTCATATTTTTCAAGAGAGGAATAAAGCATTGGCTCTCTCTGCCTGCCAGATAGTGGGGAAGTTTGGCATTGCTCTTCCATTGCAGATCAAAGGCCATGATCCCATTGTTCCCCACTGTTACTTAACTCATTCATATTTAAAGAGAATGATGCCCCAAGTTAAGGTATGATTTTCAGAGCAAATAGTGGGGTTGTAACCAAAAGCTCAGGATGTTTGTAACTTGTACTGAACTTGTATCATCTACCTCAGATTTATGATGTATTGTATTAGATGCTCATGTATATTCTACAATGCTGGTAGTGGGCTAGGTTGGGATGTAGATTCTCCCTAGGCCTTTCTTAGGATGTGTATTTCTGCCTCAGAAGATGGGCTGCCTGTGAGGGACTTAGGTTGAAAGTTTTAGTGTTAGATTTATGCAGTGGTGGGCTGCCGCCGGTTCGGCCGAACCGGTAGCGGAAATCTGGAGGGGTTGCCGGGGGTGGTGGTAGTAAACCCCCAAGCAACCGGTTTGGTCGCCTCTCCGGCCGCCCTCCGGATTCCTTTTCCGGGCAGAACAAAATGGCTCCTTGGAAGTGCACATGCGTCAAAACCCCATTTGACGCATGCACACTGAAAAATAGAAGTATGCATGCGTCAAATGGTATTTTGATGCATGCACACTTCCGAGCAGCCATTTTCGGTTGCCCGGAAAGGGCGCAGTGGCATCCTTGGAGCGGCAGTGGCCTTTCATTCACCGCTGACCACCACCGCTGCTCCCATGGCAACACCGCTGGGCCGGGCCAGGCCGGGTCTGGCTGCGCTGCCGGGCCAGGCTGCACTGCTGGGCCTGGCTAGGCCAGGGTAGGCTGCGCTGGCACCACCTACCTGCTACTCCCCGAGTCCCTGACCCCAGCAAAGGTAAGGAACTAGGGTTTGTTTTCTTTGTGTTTCAAGTGGGGGGTATTTTATGTAGTGTGTTTTTATTTTATTTTTATGTATACTGATTCTTTATTTTATGTTTATTTTATTTTATTATTTTGGCTCCGCCCACAATGTCATGACATCATGACTTTGGCTCTGGCCACGATATCGCCCCCGCCCACAGTGTGGTAGTAAAAATTTTGGCTGCCCACCACTGGATTTATGGCCTATGCAGTTGGGGTTTCTTCATTGTGTATGTGCTGTTTTGGGCATCTTACTCCTCATGGGAGGAGGGGGGCTGTCCACCAATAATTTGCCATGTGACCCCTCTTGAGCCAATCTGGGGAGTCGCCTAGACTTTTGGTTGCCTCAGCTATAAAAGGAGAGGTTTTTAAAACCTTCGGGGCTGCTAGTTTTGGCTAGGAACAGTCAGCAGCCCTGGGCCCTGACTCCTGCCACACAATGGGGGCCCTTGTGTGGCCTAGGCCCCGGGACCCAGAATATTTTCATATTGTTATTATATCATGTTATGTTATGTTGTTCATTCATGTTTCTCTGTATTGCTAATTGTCATCATTTTCTCCCTATCTTGTATTCTCAGTGTCTTTACTCTTTGAAACTCTTTGCATTTCTCATTTATTCTTCGTAAGGTTCCATTCAGTCCTCTCTGCCAGCTAGATCCTGCCTTTTAAATAAATGCAACTTTTATTGGAATGTTCTTTTCTGATGTATTTTATAAAATGCGCTCCCTTACTTTGGGGCACTGCAAAGCTTTGGGTATTCAGGTAATAAAGCTGATGGGGCACCCCCATAGGCCCCCACAGGAACTGAAAAATCCAAACTGCAAAGGCACACCAAGGAGGAGGAGGAAAGGCTGGACCCAGCGCTGGGGGTCATAAGAGAGAGAGAGAGAGAGAGAGAGCAAAGGCACAGTGAAGAGGAGGAGGAGGAAAGGCTGAAAGACCCAGCACTGGGGATCACGAGAGAGAGAGAGAGAAAGAGAGAGAGAGAGAGTGAGCAAAGGCACAGCAAAGAGGAGGAGGAGGAGGAAAGGCTGAAAGACCCAGTGCTGGGGGTCACAAGAGAGAGAGAGCGCAAAGGCACAGCGAAGAGGAGAAGGAGGAAAGGCTGAAAGACCCAGCGCTGGGGGTCATGAGAGAGAGAGAGAGAGAGAGAGAGAGAGCAAAGGCACAGCGAAGAGAAGGAGGAGGAGGAAAGGCTGAAAGACCCAGCGCTGGGGGTCACGAGAGAGAGAGCAGTGCACAAAGGCACAGCGAAGAGGAGGAGGAGGAGGAAAGGCTAAAAGACCCAGCACTGGGGGTCACAAGAGAGAGAGAGAGAGCGCAAAAGCACAGCGAAGAGGAGGAGGAGGAGGAAAGGCTGAAAGACCCAGCGCTGGGGGTCACAAGAGAGAGAGAGAGAGAGAGAGAGCAAAGGCACAGCGAAGAGGAGGAGGAGGAGGAAAGGCTGAAAGACCCAGCGCTGGGGGTCACAAGAGAGAGAGAGTGCAAAGGCACAGCGAAGAGGAGAAGGAGGAAAGGCTGAAAGACCCAGCGCTGGGGGTCATGAGAGAGAGAGAGAGAGAGAGCAAAGGCACAGCGAAGAGAAGGAGGAGGAGGAAAGGCTGAAAGACCCAGCGCTGGGGGTCACGAGAGAGAGAGCACAAAGGCACAGCGAAGAGGAGGAGGAGGAGGAAAGGCTAAAAGACCCAGCACTGGGGGTCACAAGAGAGAGAGAGAGAGAGAGAGAGCGCAAAAGCACAACGAAGAGGAGGAGGAGGAGGAAAGGCTGAAAGACCCAGCGCTGGGGGTCACAAGAGAGAGAGAGAGAGAGCAAAGGCACAGCGAAGAGGAGGAGGAGGAGGAAAGGCTGAAAGACCCAGCGCTGGGGGTCACGAGAGAGAGCGAGAGAGAGCGCAAAGGCACATCTTTGGTTCTGGATGGGGCAGTTTTGCCCCAAACAGACCAGGTGTGTAACCTGGGAGTCCTCCTGCTCTCTCCCAGAGAAAAGGTACCCCTACCCCAGGGCCCCCTCAGAGATACCTGAAGGCGCCAAGGTAGTCGTAGTATCCCTCCTGGGGGTTTGGCTCACATCTGCCCTGCCCAGTGGCATTTCCTTTGCAAAGCTCACATAGGGAGGGGGGGTATCCAGCCCCCATAGCCCCAGGGACACAGCTGGCTGCAAAGAACTCACCAACCGCTGGAAGAGAAAGAAGACAGTGACTCTTTGGTCAACCAACAGCCACCCCCAAGCCTTCTCCTCTCCCCACCCCCCCCCGGAAAAATAGCAGCTGCTGAGGAACTGTGGCTGCTAGACAGCTCCGGCCAAACCAAGAAAGGCCCTTGTGGCCCTTACTCTGTGGACAGTCGCCCAACTTTTCATGCTTACACTAAAGTCAAATTGCACTAAGTGACAGAGGACACCTCAGGAAGCCTTGCCAAGGTCGTCCCAAGTGGAAGCTGACTTTTGGTGCTCTGGATCCTGGGGACTTTGTTCGGGGTCTGAACATTTCTTCCCTCTGTGATCTGTGGACTGTTCCAAGATGGAAGAAGGGGCCTTTTAAACCTTGCCCCGCTCAGTTCAGGAATCCAAATCAAAGCGGAGGGTGGGCCAGTTCCCTCTCTTTCTATAGGTGAGCACTGTAGCACTGCTCAGCGTAGTAACTCGGGAGGCAATTGGGTACAGCTGGCTGCAAGCCCTGGTATTGGGACTTTTGTTCCTGCCAGGGAAAGAAGCAGCCGTGGTGGCCGTTGGCGGCTGACCTTGCGTTGGCCCCAGGGAGCCCTCAGAAAAGGAGCTGGGAAGTCATCTCTGAGCCTTCTATTCCTAGGAGACCCCGAGAAGAGCTCTCAGGAGTGTCGCTTTACTTGAGGGAGCCCATTGACTCAGCCCAGGAGCCAGACCCAAATCGAGTGAGTTTGGGGTACCCATCCCTTGCACCTGCTTCTCTTTAACGTCGTGCCCACAGGAGTGCCCAGGGGGGGACTCACCCTCAGCAATGTGGCAGCCCATGGCTGGCATCCGGCCGCTGTCAAGCAAGAGGCCGAGGGGGACGTTCCAGCCTGCAGTCCTATTCAGGCCAGTGTGGCAGGACCTGGCCCCCTTCAGACTGTTGAGGGTTAGACTCGAATTTGCTCTCACAACAGCCACAGCATAATAAGAAGTGCCAACATCTGTGCCGGGACACAAAGATTAAAGAGAGGCTGCAGGATCCAACATGCATACACCCCCCCAACTCTGTCTCCACCCTCAGAATACTTCTGTGCTTTCTTCACTGTCTCCACTCTTGCTGCCTATTTATTTATTTAATATATGTTCATGCAGTTTTATACATCAGAATTTGAAAGATGGTTTACAATAAATTTAAATAATTTTATTTCCCACCCAGAGTGGGAAAATATCCCAGATATTATAAATGTAATAAATAAATAAAATCTGATTGAAAACATTCAAAACAAATTAGCTAAACTACACACAGCGACAACAAGTAAAGTGGTGCTGCCCATATGGAGAGAATGTTTTGGGATTTCATACCTCACAAGACCGCCTATGTGGAAAGAGGAGAAGGACAAAGACCACGAGGCAGACCCAGAGGAAGGAGGAGGTGGAGAGAGAACATCAAAGAAACCTATGGCAAGAACCCCAAATAACACCAGCGGAGGCCAGAACAAAAACCTTGCATCTTCCTCAAGAGAAAGATAAAAATCCTCTACTTATTATTTATTTATTAGTCAAACTTATTCATCGCCCTCCTCACAGAAGTGACCCAGGGCAATTTACAACAAAAACATCAATAACAGTTTAAACCAATTTAAAATTATCAAGTTAAAAGATTAAAACTTGCTAAAACAGGTTAAAAGACTAAAAAGTGAACTAAAATTACAGCTAAGAGAAATTCAGGACAGGGGGCTCAGATTAGCCAATGGGCTGGGGTCGTTATATCACCCCAAACCCATCCCCCCAGCCAGGTATTCACTCCTTTCCTAAAGGACAGCAGCTCTGTCTGCATACGTAACTCAACTTGTAGGAGGTCCCATAGGGCTGGGGCGGACACAGAGAAGGCCCTCTTTCTGGTGCCAGGGAGGTGCCTCTCTGGCCGATGGCACAACCAGAGAGCCTCTCCGGTCTGCTCTGGTGGGACAGACAGATGTCCTCGGGTTGATGCGGTCTCTTATGTATCCTGGTCCAATACCATGTAGGGCTTTAAAGGATACTTAAGAGACCGCATCACCCCAAGAACATCTGTCCGTCCCACCAGAGCGGACCGGAGAGGCACATCTCTCTGGCACCAGAAGGAGGGCCTTCTCTGTGTCCGCTCTGGCCCTATGGAACCTCCTACCAACGGAGCTACGTCTACAGATGGACTTGCTGTCTTTTAGGAAGAACTTAAAAACATGGCTGGTGGGACAGGTATGGGGTCCTGGCGGTACCATGACCCCAGCTCGCTGGCTTGTTTGAACTCCCTCTCCCCCCTGGTCTTTTAATCTTTTAATCTTTTATCTTTAAGTTGTTTTTAACTTTTTAATTATTATTGGGACTGTTGATTTTTATAATTTTTAAAAACGTTTTAAATTTTATAATTGTAATTTTGAAGTTTTTAATAATGGGTTTGGGTTGTGTTGTTTTATGCTTTTATGATGTTGTAAACCACCCTGGGTCGCCTGGGTGAGAAGGGTGGTATAAAAATGTAAATAAATAAATAAGTAAATAACCAGCACCTTGAATTGCACCTGGAGACAAACTGGGAGCCAGTGCAGCTCTCTAAGCAGTGGTGAAGTGCAAGCATAATGCCCACATCCCATCACCACTCAAGCAGGTGCATTCTGGACTAGCTGAAGCCTCGGGATAGTCACCAGGGGCAGCCCCATGCAGAACACATTACAGTAATCAAGTCTGGAGGTGACCAAAGCGTGTGTGACTATGAGCAAGGAGTCCCCATCTAGGAGTGGGCGTAACTGGCGAATGACATGAAGTTGTGCAAAGGCTCTCTTAACCACGACTGCCACCTGCTCATCGAGCAGGAATCATGAGTCCAGGAGGACCCCCAGGTTACACACCTGGTCTGTTTGGGGCAAAACTGCCCCATCCAGAACCAAAGATGGTAGTTCCCAAGTTAACGCAAGACCCCTGGCCCACAGCCACTCAGTCTTGCCAGGATTCAGTTGTAGCCCGTTGTCCCCCATCCAGACCTTAACAGCCTCCAGACACTTGGAAAGGAGTTCCACTGCACTGCTTGGGTCTCTACAGGCCGATATTTACACCTGGGTATCATCAGCATATTGATGATACCTCATCCCGTGGGAACAAATGGTCTCACCCAGAGGTTTCATGTAGATGTTAAATAGGAGAGGTGAGAGCACCGAGCCCTGAGGCACCCCATATTGGAGCAGCCTAGGGCTGAATATCTCACCATCCAACCACACCGACTAGGTCCGGCCCCTCAGAAATTAGGAAAACCAGGCTAACACAGTGCCCTGAATCCCCAACCCTCAGAGCCTTTCCAGAAGGATACTGTGGTCAACGATATAGAAAACCGCTGAGAGGTCAAGAAGAGCCAGCATGAACGGATGTCCGCCATCCTGCTCTCTCCAGAGATCACCCACCAGCACAACCAATGTAGTTTCTGTACCATATCTGGGCCTGAATTCTAACTGGAAGGGGTCCAGATAATCCATTTCATCCAGGATCTCCTGTAACCACCATGCCACTGCCTTCTCCAACACCTTACCCAAAATGGATAGGTTGGGCACAGGCCGATAATAATTGGCCATTATTGTTGGGTTGCAGGATGACTTCTTCAGGAGGGGGTGCACCAATACATGTTTTAAGCGTTCAGGAAAGACCCCCTCCTGCAGCGAAGAATTAATAATTGCCTTGACCCAACCGCCTGTTACCGTCCTGTCCCATTTGACAAGCCAGGTGGGGCAAGTGTCTAATGCCATATTTGTAGACCATCTTTGTGGACAGATGATCTACAAAGCCATATCTAACTGGACTGGTGATAGATACTGGACTACATTGATTTCAGACTTTGACCTTGTTGCAGGTCAAATCTGCAAGTGGGTTGGCAAGATGTAGAAAGATCCAAGAGGGAATGCCAGGGTCAGAAAGGGCAGCAAGCTTACAGGCATCTCATTTTTAGGCGAAGCTCGTCCAAGCTTCCACACTTCTTTCCAACCCCTCAAAGAAAGAAAGGAAGGAAGGAAGAAAGGAAGAATACCTTCTTCTTTTGCTACAGCAACACGAGCTCTGGGTATTTTGGCTATACAGTATTGCCAGCTTTTTAAGGCTGCAGAATTCTAGGGTCACCTTCAATGGTGCTTGGGGCCCTCAAGCCCACTTGATGGTGATGGAGATGTCTTGACTCACTGTGTAGCTCAGACATGCCCAAACTGTGGCCCACAGGCCAAATACTGACAGCAAAGCCATTCCATCCGGCCTGTGACACCCTCGTCACTCCTGGAAGCAAGTGCAGACGCTTCTGCACATGTGTGGACTCACTTCCTGGTTTGGCGTGGACATACTTGTGCATGCACAGAAGCATCTGTATTCACTTCCTGGTTTGGCATCTACATGCTCATGCATGCATAGAGGCGTCCGCACCGAACCCAGAAGTGAATGCAAATACGCATGTGCAGAAGCATTCGCTTCCAGGGGTGTGGTCAGGCCCCTGGCACAAAAAGTTTGGGTCTCCCTGGTGTGTCTGTTCTGATTGTGTGTAGACCTCCCTTCTTTGCCATAGACGTATTCCTGCCTCCCTACTATAGCTCCATGCTGCGCACACTCACTTGGGCCACTTGTTCCCGTTTAACTTCCGTTCTCCTGCAAAAAAAACGCCATCAGCACCCAATGCACCTGGCCACAGAAATGCATTCCTCTGGTCAGTTGCTTGACCTGCAGCTCCTCTTCTGCGTGAGTAAAACTGTTGTAGCATGGAGAGGGATGATGTTTGGAGCTCCTTACCTTGGCCGTAGGCTTCACTCACCACAGGCTTCAGGTTGTATTCCTTCCCAGCCTGGTAAACAAGGCCACCATCCATGGCTGCCACATCTGCCAGGCTGGCCTGTGCATAAGGGGAAAAAAAACCTAAGACATTTCTCCTTTGCAGAGGTTTAGGAGCAGTGGTGGGCTCCAAAAATTTTTTACTACCAGACTGTGGATGTGGTATGGTGGGCGTGGCCAGGGTGTTGCACCCAAAATTAGGACTACTTTATTTCAAAACTTGGATGGGCAGAAGGGGGGGGGGGGCAGCCAGAATCTTTGCTACTGGTTCTGGCGAACTGGTGCGAACCTGCTGATGCCCACGACTAGTTCAGGAGCAACAAGAACAGGGGCTTCTTCCATGGGGTTTTGGCAGACGGGGTTGCCAATTGGGAGTCAGGGCAGTTCCAACCACTGGATGGCAGGGCAGCATGGCTAAGGCGCCCCAGCCCAGGAGTTTTGTTTCACCACCACCAGTTGGCCTCTTGGCTACCTCTCAGCCCCTGCCAAAATGGCCAAAGGAAGGAGAAGAGGCAGAGGCAGGGAAAGTGCAAGAGCCAGAGGAACCCACGTCCCAGACACAAACCAGGCAGACTTACGTTGATCATAGCCATGCAACCGAAGGCTGAGGAACCTTTGACGCAAGCCATGTCAGGCAGAAGGTTGGCCCTGGCGAAGGCTTTGCTCATGTCACTGCACTTGGCGAGTTCCTGCTCCGAGATGGTACACCAGCGCAACAAGTCCCAAGAGAAGGCTGCAAAGAACAGGCACGGAGGCCTAGTCAAGGGCTGCTCCCACCCCACCCCACCCCGGGCGGGAGGCACCAAAGCCAGGGCTCAGCTCTGGATCTCCCTGGGCATCACAGGATGCCCCTTCCTAGCTGGGCTTCCCAGCAGCAACTGCTACTCACACGGAGGGCTCCTGGTTCTCCACTTCTCTTTAAGCAGTTGTCCCTGGACAGAAGCCACCTGCCAGTGACCATTTGACCACCCTGTGCCTTCAGGTAACACTCTAAATGATGATGATGGTGATAATGATAGTCATCCTCATTAGCCAGCCCCCCCCCCCATTTCAATTATTTAAAACATCCCTTTTGGAGCAAAGAAAGTGTTGCAGAACGTATGTCTTTTTAGGGACAGGCAAAATCACGCCTCTGCACATCTCTTTCTTAGCTTGAAAAGTCAGGGAACTGGGAAGGGCAAAATGTTGATTCCAGCTGAAGAGGAAGGAGTTTGTGACATCCACACATGGAGGCCAGCTTGCTCTGAGGGAGCTCCTGGGTGTAGGTGTGTGTGTGCGTGCGCGCGTCTCTCTTTTCCTCCTGCACAGAACCAACAGCCGGCCTTTTCGCAGACTCTGATGGCTTCTGCCATCTGAGAGAGTCTCAAATGCCTGCATTTCCTTCCGATCCTCCATGGTCATCGCCAGTGGTCTTCTGCGATGGGCTGAGCGCCAGGCTCCAGGCTGACTGACCGCTATGTGCTACATGCAGAGGTGCTGGTTAATGTCCCAGCTTCAATGGAGCAGCTTCAAAGCTTGCCAGGAGGTGCCCAGGTAAGATGTGACCAATCTGTCAAGGTCCCTCAAAGCCAGAAAAGAAAGGGGCTCTGAGGGACTCTTTCTCCTGACTTCCCCTCTCCCAGTAAACAACTGAGCACAGGCTGCGGAAGGGGGGGGGATGCCGATTCGAAATGCAGAGAAATGAGGAAGAAGGAGCAGCCGCTGCAACCTGGGAGACGGAGCTGCTCTTTGGCTCCCTTGTTCCTCCCTGTGGGCAGATCTTGGCAGGGGCTCTGGGCGCTTTGGGCTTCAGTTTTTGCAAAGGGTTCCGTTCCTCTGGCCTCCCTTCCTTCCCCTTGTGTTTCTTTTACAAAGAACTTTGTTTTCCAGGGCGATGCTTGTGGCCTGCTCTGAGTGAATTTTGACTTCCTTTCACCTTTCTGTTATATTTGATTTTTTCAACATGCTACTTTCATGACTTGATGACTTCATTTTATATTTTACTTTCTGATTTCCCCATCTGGATTCTCTGGAACATCCCCTGAATCTTCATAAACCTGTTACAGTAATACTTCGCATAGCGAGCATCTCGTTTAGTGAGTAACTCGCTTAACGAGCAGACCTTTTCCCAAAAGGCCTGCTTCGTTGAATTAGCAAAAACTTGCTTAACGAGAAGCTTCGCATCTGTGGGGTATTTTGGAACATGGGCGGGGATTCCCTATTGAGTTCTAAAACACCCCGGAGACGCAAGGCACTGCGGGGTGTTTTGGAACGCGGTGGGGGAGTCCCCAGTCTGCATTCCAAAATGCCCAGCTGACTGTTGGGCGGTGGCGGGGGTGTTTTGGAACGCAGATGGGGGGGGGGGACTCCCCCACGTGTTCCAAAACACCCTGCAGACACACAGCGCGTGTCAGTGGTGCGTTTGGGAAGGGTGCGGGGGCCTTCCTGGTACCCTTCCCAAATGCCCTGCTGATGCACGCGCGTGTGCTGGACATTTGTGAAGGGTATGGGAAAAATTTCCCGCACCCTTCCCAAACGCCCCGCTGCTGTGGAGCGTGCGTCAGCGGGGCACTTGCAAAGAGTACGGGGAGATCCTCATACCCTTCCCAAACACCCCGCAGATGCAGCAAAGCGAACCATGTGTTTCGCTGAACGAGTAACTCGCATAATGAGTAACTGCGTGGAACACAATTTTTCTCATTATGCGAGGTATCACTGTATTTGGAAAATCGAGCTCTAGGTCTTTCTCTGCCTTTAGGCCAATGATGTCTCCAAAGGTGGGAACATAGTGAGTTTTAACTGGAAGGCTGTCAGAAGAGGAGGTGCAAATATGTTATATAAAAGACGAACTGTGGTTAATTTTTTCATAACCCCCTGCTTTTCACCTGCTTCCTTAACCCCGATTGTTCTTCTCCCGATATCCTTTATACCTTGTCTCCAATGCATTGGTTTTATTCCATGCCTACCTGCTGTGATTTAAACAAGTCTTCATATTCATGGCAGACTTAAGTAATCTCTGGACTGATCTTTTGCCCTCGGAGCCCTCTCAAGGGCTCTGGTGCAGGGGATCTTGTGGCCATCTCCATAAAGCAGGATGAGAGGGCTGAACTGGGCCAATGACCCAGAAGGCCACCCTTGCGTGTGCCACCCTCCTGCTGCATTTCCAATAAATTCCCATTTCTGTTGGGAGATGTGAACCTTGCCAACAAGCCAAAGTCTACAGCAACGCATGAAAGGGCAGCCACGGCCCCACCTCTGGCTTACAGTCACCCTGTGCCACACTCCAAAGGTGAGGCAAGGCTCTTGCACCTGACAGCAAAGTCTGAAGGTGCACAGGTGGACCGGGAACCATTGCCTGAGAACTGCTGCAGCCTAAAGCCCCCGGGGGCGGGATGGGCGAGGGGACGCTTGGTGTTCTCATGGAAGGAGCACCTGCCTTCGTCTGAGTCTCTCCCTCTCCTTCTTTCTTGCACTTTGGGTTAAATGCCAAATCTGACTGCAACTTAAATCAGGAGGTTGCCAAAGGTTACTACCTCCCTCGCGCGCACACCCCCTGCCCCCCAACTTCAAGCTACCCCTTAAGAAAGGCCAACTGCAGAGGGAAGAAGCACCAACTGGCACCACAAAGGCAATGCCCTGACCCACAACTGACAACGCAAGGTAGGCACCTTCCCCACCCGTTACCCCATGGCTCTCCCCCCAACTCTTGACCGTTTAGTGCTGAAATGCCTGTGCCCTCCACTTCCCGGCCCCGCAGAGAGCCAGGGGGAAACCCCAGCCTACCTGTGTGGGAGCAGAGCAGGAGGGAGCAGACCCAGGCCAGCTGCTTCCCCATGGCTGAGAGGGCGACTGGTCCCTGCCCTCCTCTGGACATCACCTTCCCTTCCCCAGCGGTGGCACCATCTCCTGCCTCCTCCTACTCCTGTGCCCCCCCCCCCAGCAAGCCCAGCCCACACATTTCTCTGGGAAGGCAGATCCCAAGCCACAGAGCAGGACCTTCCCTCTGGCCCCTCCTGGTGGCGGGAGAGCATGGGAGAAGAGCAGCCAAGTTGGTTGCACAAGGGCCTGCCCTGGGAGACTAACCTCGCTTGGCCTCCCTGCTCCTGCCTTTCTGCTGAAAAGGGAAAGCTTTTAATCCAGGCTTAACAAACTGCCCTACATGAAATTCTTCCACAGCCTTAGAACAGCTGTTTGATGTTTTTACCATTATTTACAGATGGGTTGCGTGTTTCAGTTTAATTCCGGTTTCTTTTAACAATGTTGTGGCCTTCGCGAGTCCCTTTGTTGGAAGAATGCTGCCAGTCATGAAATCACCTTCAGGAGAAACAAGGTCCTGCACCAGAGCAGAGTTGCCTGCCCCAAAGAGTGGCACAGCCAGATGACCAATGGTGACCCTTCACACAGGGTCACACAAGCAAGGCTGACCCCTCAGCCTGGACACAGCAGACACTGGGCCATGACTGCAACACAGCCTGCTCCAGGGGATGGGGAGAAGAGAAGCACATTTTCCCCTTTACACAAAGCGGATTGATTTCTAAAGCAAAGCAATTCCACTTCTATTCCGCCCCATGTAAGCGCTTATTGCACTCTTTGGGTGGTTCACAAAGTCCTTTTTATTTTGCCCCCAATATGTTGGGCCCTCATTTTACCAACCTTGGAAGGATGGAAGAGGCCCAGTCTACCTGGAGTTCTATCAGGATCAAACTCAGTGCTTTGGCTGCAGTCCATCAGTCTCACCCCATGCGCCTCCAGGGCTCCTCCTTCTGACCTTGTTGAAAAAGGCTGCGTAATTTTATCACCTGCTCTACTTTTCAGACTTTTCCTTCATCTCAGTTCTGAATCATTTGCTCTGCACTAGAGTCATGGAGATGGCCTAGCAGCCTGTTGCCCACTGGACGCCTCCGGCACCAGGAGGAGACGGACGCTCTTTACCAGATGGTGTCTCCTCCCCACTGGGACATCTGTCTGTCCAGTCACTTGAGGAAGCCAGGCACTGTAGGGGATGATGGGCCTTAGGACTGAGCCCGCCCCCACATTCTTCTGGACTTGCTAGTTTACTTAAAAGGATCAGGGCCATCCCATCAGCCAAGAGGAAACGGCTGGCTTCTCTTTTACTGTATTTTGCCTTCTTGTAAAATACTTTACTTTTATTGTACTCTTCCGTTTCATTTGGGGTGTTTATTTAGAAGCAAATGGAGATGATTTTGCACCTTCCAGAAGCAAAGACTAGAGACAAGGATGGGAAAAGTGAAAGAATAAATCCTGATTTGATGCTGCCTTGTTTCAAATGGGAAGTGACAGTGTCGCACGAGTGTTCCAAGAGTGTTTTCAATGTGAAAGCAGACCACCGAGTGGGTCAGGATCACAGTGGGCTGGAAGGCTCACCAGAGTTTCATGGAGAACAGCAGCTCTCCCACCTCACAGCCACAGTGAACCCAGTGCGTTCATAAGGTGGCTTTTTGTTTTGGTGGGGAAAGGAAGAGTATGGAGTGTGTATGTAAATACAATAATTCCCACAGTTAAGTCTTTAGTTAAAGAAAGTTTTATATATATCTATATGTATATATTTATATATACATATATATGCATATATGTATGTATATATTTTATTATAACAAAATAGGCAGTTATTATGGGTAAAATATTCATCAAAATCTGACTTCTACAAACATATTTATATGTCCAGGCTCTAAAACAGAGCCTTGGCCTTAACAATAATATCTTGCAAAATATTTTCAGAATAAAACCCATCATTCCAAGGTGAAAAACAAGCTTTTGAAGCACCCAAAGAGCACTTTCATTCCAAAAATGCAATTAGGATCAGTTATCAATGATATCTGGAAGATGTTCCAAACAATTTTACATGAGCTGGTTAAAAAACAGGTACTTTTGACTCTAGCAACAGCATAAAAAAAAGACAGAAGAAAGACAGATGATAAAGAATATTCTTATGAAAATGACTTCTCCCTTGTGAAATGATGTTGATTAAGCAAACATAATCTGAAACATTTGAAAAAAGTTTCCTGCAAAATACATTTGCTGCCAAGAACAGGAAACGACACACCTGAAGTCCCAAACCCCCGGATCAAAGCATGCTCGGAAGGTGAAGCGTGCAAAGTTGCTGACATTTACGTCGTTAAGACCACTTTTCTTTCTTAGGAAATCATTAAAAGGAGGAAGGCTAGGAAGGTTCGTTTTCTCAAAATCTCTGAAGGCGACAGTCCCTTAAACATTAAGGAGTTGACCACGTACTAATTCCCTATTTCCCACAAGAGCAGAACACGTGGCTGCCAGATACTGGGGTGCCCACTCTGCCCCACCCGCACAAGAATCCAGAGGTGGGGGCAACAGCTGCAGCTGGCACGAGGTGGGGGCCGTCCCCGATGCTGCTGCTCCGGTGGGAAGCTCCGTGGTGGGTCTGCTGGTGAGTTGGAGGCAGAGGCAGTGGGAGGCTGGCCGTGAGAAAGCCAAGCGCCCCCCCTCTCAGAGTTTCTCCTTAGCGGGAGCCCAAATGTGGGGCCCCGAGTGCTCTTCGATCACTTGCTTGGCCCGGTTGTAAATCTCCTCCAGGGTGTCCCCTTGGATGATGGCTGCGCAGGAGGAGAGAACAAAAGCTGGCATTGAGAGGTGGGCCCTGCCCCCCCCCCCAGGGGCCATACCACCCCACGGCTTGCCCTACCCCACTCACCTACTCCCCAAAAGACAGCACAGCCCCCAATGGCCCCCCTCCCAACACACACACAGTTGCCCCCCACCCCACCCCCCAAAGTCCCAGCAGGCAGAAGGTCTCCTCGGGAAGCAGGGGAGGCAAGGCCAAGGCCTCCCTCCCCTTCCCAGGCAGGGTGGGAGACGAACCTGTGAAGTGCTCTGTGAATTCCTGCTCCAGCTTCACGGCTCGCTCAAAGGTCTTCCGCGCTTGCTCCTCCGTCAGTCTCTTGTTCATTTCCCTGAAAGAGAAGGAGGAGGCATCATCATCATCATCGTCAGCCTCAGGCACTGGGCAGGGTCTCCAACCAGGAGGAAGCCCATGTGGAGGTCATGTGCAGGTTTTAGTGAGGAGAAACCAAGGTCTCAAGGGACAACCCCCAGTCTGTGGTGGAAGGGGGGGGGGTCGGTGCGCCCCCCTCCCGGCGTGCCTTGCGATGCTTTGAAGCCAGGCTTCCTTCTGAAAGGCTTCACCCCATGGCCAGGCCCCCCTGCCCCCACCGCCCAGCTATGCCTGGTGCCCTGACACCCCCCCCCCCCCCGTTGGCATGCCCTTTTCTTGGGCCCTCTGTAAAGGCACCCAAAGTGCGCATCCGTTGGTTTGGCACATGGAATCACGTCCCCCTTTTGGGAAATGCCTGCAGGCATTTGGGGCATGGAACAGACCGACCCGGCCCGGCCCAGAAGCTCCCAGGGAGAACCATGGGTGAAGAGCCTCCCAGGGCAGGGCAGCCCCCCTCCCCGGTCACCACACGCAGAGGAGGAGGAGGAGGAGGAGAGTGGTGGTGGGGGGCACCAGCTTCCCCTCACATAATGTTTTCCACCGACGTGGGCTTGATGAAAACGGAGACCGGATGCAGCTGGGCAATCTGGAGCCTCTTGATGGCGTTTCCGGAGACGTCAAGGATGCAGTGCTTGCCCTGGTCAAGAGAAGGGAAAGGCAGCCTTAGCAGCACAGGCAGCCTCTGCCCCCCCCCCCCCGAAGGGCAGCCCCCATCCCACCCCCAAAGCCTTGGATGGATGGAAGGAAGGGAGAAGCCGGCAGGTGAAGGAGGCCTGGGAGACGGGAAGCCGCACCTTGGGCATTCGCCTGCCTTGGCCCCTCTTCTCCAAGTGGGGCTACCGGGGGGGGGAGGCCTTGGTTACCTTCTCAGCCACTTCCCGCACGGACTGGACGCTCGTCCCGTACAGGTGGTGGTTGTATTGGCCGGCTTCAATGAACCGGTGGTCTTGGATCTCTCTCTCCATCTGTTCCCTTGAGGCAACAAAGTGGTAATCCCGCCCGTCCACCTCGTAGTCTCGCTTTGGTCGGGTCGTATCTTCACAACGAGGGAGGGATGGAGAGGAACAGGGGGGGAGTGAGTTTTTAAGGAGCCCCCACCCAGTCCTACAAGGCCTCCCTCCTGTTAGCCCCCCACCCCACCCCACTGCCCAGGCTGCCCTGTAGGGCAGCATTAACCTTCTGGAAAGAGAACTGTGTCCGCCCGCAGGGACCACCCATCCTCCCACCCCTCTTCCTGCCTGCCTGCCTTCCTCTGCATTGCTTCCCTCCCCCCATCCACTGACACCAAATCCTCGGTGGTCCACTCCATGGCCGCCCTCTGCAACCAGAGCACATCTGACGTTTTACTCTCCACAAAGGGCCCCAGACCAGAACCCAGCAGAATCCCAGGCAGAGCATCAAACAAGACACAGGGCTGTGTGGCTACCTGGCGGTCCAGGTGTGGGAGAAAGGCAAGAGATAATGCAGAGGGAAGAAGCAGAAAGAACGAAAACGGCCCGAATGTAAGAGGGGAGATAAGTAGAGGCGGAAGAAGGCGGGGAGAGAGGGATGGGACGGGACACATACCATCACCAATTTTGGCCACCTCCACAAGAGAAATGGTTTGGTTAGACAGGAGAGGGAGGTGCGGGGTGGGGTGGGGGCTCTCGGCATCCTCTTGGTTGATCTATCTTCAACAGCAGCACTGCGGTTTGCGTCAGATGAACAAACCAAGTGCCTGACTCTGTTCCAAAGCGGGCGACACCGTCCGCCCTTCACCCAAAAGGTTCCCAGGGTTCTCCCTCCCTCCCTCCCTGCTCGGAAGCCTCTTTCTCCCTTGGAAGCTGTGCCTTAACCCCGAAACAGCAACCCCCATAGCCTAAACCTTTGCTCCCCTGCCATGCTCCCTGCTCTTTCCCTCAAGTTTCTCTTTGGGAAGGATCCTTTCCTTTCTTCCGGAGCAAGTGAGGCGGGTGGGCAGCCAGCTGGCCAGCCAGCCGGCCTGCCTGCCTGCCTGCCTGCCTGTCTGCCTTGGTCGCCCTTTGTCATACGTACGAGGGACGCAGGATCCAAACTTGTCAGGGAATTCAGAGATCAGGTCATCATTGATGCGGTCCTTCATTGGTCCCAGAATGATCACAGGCCGCGTGTAATTGACTGAAAGGGAAAGAGACTCACTCATCAAGGGAGCCGTCCTGGGGTGGGGTGGGGGTGGGGGCAGCAGCAGCCTCCCCCCCTCCAGGCCAAACCCTTCCCCAGCCATGCCAGGCTCCCCACCCCACCCAGACCCACTGCAAGAGCCAGAAGCAGAGGGGCTTTTAAGGCAGGGCTGGGCTCTCTGCTCTGCAGCCGTGCCACAAGGCAGACCTGCTCAGGGGCCGCCTGTGGCAACCGCTTTGCACAGGGTCCTGAGTGGACACGGCCACTCTGTTTTTTTGGGGGGGTGTCTCAGGTATGGACGTGGCAGTCCAGCTGTGCAGAAATGGTCAGGCTCCAGAAAACTCTTCCCCGCCCGACTGAGGGCAGACCAAGGCCAGGGGAAGCCTCCAGAGCATCAGGAAGCTGTGCCAGTCAGGCTCCTGCCCCAAAGGCCCTGATCCGAGCAAGAGGCCGGGAGGCTTTGGGAGGGCAGGGCCCCCACGGGCATGCGGGGGGCGGCAGTGCTCACACTGCCTTTCACTCAATAGATTCGTTATCTATCATATCACAGCCTACAGAGGCTGCCAGGCGGTGAACTTGCCTCCGTTTCGCACCTTCCGTGGAGTCCACCTGATCTGCTCTTCCCAATGGTCTGCACAGCCGTGCCAAGGACATGCAAGGCCTCGCAGCTGGATGGCCCAAGCAGTACCCGAGGGGACACTCCAGGCATCCCTCCCTGCCCGTGGCGGCTGCATCCCCCACTCGGACTGGCTCACCGTGCCGGACTCCGGCCTCTCAAGCCACCGGGGGGGGGGCCCTTCTGCCGCAATGGCTACAGTTTACTCTGGCCTCTGGTGCCTCAAAACCCTGCAGCTGAGCCAATCTCTAGGCCTCGGGGTTCGGGGGTGGGGTGGGGGGGACACCCACCCAAAAAAAAAAAAAGCCCCCTTTCTCGGTCCTCTGCTCAGAAGCCACTTCATTCCACACAAGAGTCAGTACAAACCTTCTTGTTGAACGACCGGCTCATAAGACAAGACGTTTTCCTCTTGGCCACCTGGAAAGAGAGGGAGAGACATGTTGGGTTTAAGGTGCTGGGAATGGGATTCTCCCACTGGTCACACAACCGGAATGGCTCTTGGGCAGGCCTGGCCAAAAGGCCTCCTCAGGCCAGGGAAGCATCCGAGGTGAGAGCCTCCGCACGGTGTGTGTGTTCTGTTCTGGTGAGAAGCAATGGCTGAACCCGGAAGCCAGGCCAGGGAGGGCCAAAGAGGGCTTCTCTTGGCCTCTGCTCCCTGCAGGGGATGGGGAGACATCCCTGAAGCAGCCTCAGCCCAAGGGACAAGACAAGACCTCCCCCCCCTCTGGCCCCCACCACCAGGCCGGCCGACTCAGGCCCTCTCCTGGGCCTTAGCAACACCACTGCAGCGAGGGCCTCTTCCTCCTCCTCCCTCAGGGCAGCTACTTCTCATGGTTTGAGATTGTGTGTGTATATATATAGAGAGAGGGTGTTGAAATGGTGACAAAAGAGGGACCGTGGAACGTGCAAGTCATGCTGAAGAAAAGTCAGGTGGTTTCAATAGCTGTTGCCTCAAAATCCCGCAAAACCACCATCCTGCTTTCCACCCACCTTGGAAAGCAAGAGAAAATAAAACTGCCTCACAAAACCTGCTCTTTCCTTAGCAGCCGACAGCTGAATGTGTGAATGTATCTCAGGAGGAAAACCAAAGCGTAACATTGGGGACCTGTGTGATCCTAGACCACTGAACTCCCGGATTATCAAAATGCAGCTACAGCAAATTGGAGGCCTGCCCCGAGTTCACCAGTTCCTGGCATTCTACTGACATAGCAAGACCTTCCCCAAGCAGAGGGCAAAGGAGAACCCCCCGCCCCCCCTTGCCAATGGCTTTCTGGGTTAGTAGAAAACCTGGGGGCCTGTTTTCACCCGGCGTTTCCATGCCACTTTCCATTCTGTGCTGCTGAGGCCCAATGGTGAAGGTATGGGGGGGGGCCCTGTTCATGGCAGCTGCCAGTCCCAGAGCCAAAGAGAAGGTCTAAACCCCTGGTGGGGTGCCTTGGCACTCCAGCTGTTCTGGCGCGTCAATTCCCAGCAGCTCAGTTGGGCACTCCTGCTACTGCTCAGGGCTTCTGGGAACTGGACTTGGCTGGAGCGCCAAGGCCAGCCATCCCTGCTCTCAGCCGCCAGGAGAGGAACTGGAGGGTTCAGCCCTGGCAACGGAGGCGGTGGGGGGGGGGGAGTAGGAGCCCCACAGCTCTTGGCAGTGCATGGCTGTGGCTGCTCTTAGAGGAGTGGCTGGAGGGAAGACCTTCCTCACTGGCTGACCCTCCCTGGTTGGAGAGACCCATCAATCCACAAGGGTTTGTTTGAGGGCTCCCCCCCACCCCACCCCCCACCAACTGAATGGGAATGTAGTGAGGGTGGCAGGGAGTGGCCTTCTGCTTCACCTCAAACAGAAGGATGGCAAAGTAGGGAGGCAGCCCTCAGGCCGTGGGTGTGAGCCTCGTCCCAAGCGTCTCCGGGGACCTTGTCCTCCTCCTCACCCTCCCACCCCATTTGCATCGGCTCCCCATGAGGTCAGTGTGTGGCTGCCCAGAGATTAGAAGAGGAGGCAGGAGGGAAAGAAGTCTGGCCTCAAGAGGGGGGGGGGGCTGGAGCCACAACAGAAAAGGCCACTTACGGTAACTGCTCTCACTGTCGCTGGCGTTGGAGGTGACATGCTCTGAAAGAGAAGCACAAAGGAGAGAAGGCTTTGCACCCCAAGGGCAAAAGGGCCCGGAGCCAGCCTGGTCCACATAAGTCCATGGGCAATTGGGGCTTCTGCCATTCTGCAACTGGGGTGCAAGGCAGGAGCTCCATCCATAGCCATGCAAAACCACCCCTTGGAAGGTCCAGGAGGAGGTGGTCCCTCCTGCCGCTGCTGAGCAGAGGCCACCCAAGACCAAAGACAGGTCCCAGGCAAGAAATGCAACACAAGGCAGCCTCCAGAGCCCAAAGGGTGAACCACCCGCCTACACAGGCAGGCAAGCCTTCTGGGCTAGGTTCATCCTGCCCAGGAGGTCCCCTGGCTAAGAGGGTGAGTTTTCTGGCAGGCCCTGACCCTCCCGCTGCAAGGCTGAGCACCCAAACTAAGAACAGACCCCACACTCATCTTCTGATGTGCACTCCTGTGAGTGAAGGACAGGCAGCGAACTCCCACCACCACACCAAGCTGCCCTTACGTGACCCAGAGCAGGCCTTCTTCCCATCAGTCCCCAGGGTGTGCAAAATGGATTCTCTAGCCTTGCAACTGGAGAACGTACAGAGGGAAAGAGGGAGGGAGGGTCCTTCCATCTGACCAGTGTCCTTCTGTGGGAGAAGGAACTGGACCAATGGTTGAGAGGGTGGTGGAAAGGCACGCTTGGGCCCTTCAGGAGAACTGGGAGGGCCAGGGAGAAGCAGGACCACAAAGGACAGGTGGCTTACCTGTAACTGTAGCTCTTTGAGTGGTCACCTGTGAATTCACACAAATGGGCTAAATCCTGGGCACGTGCAGACAACTCAGAGAGCAAAGTGTGATGGATCGAGGGGAGGTTGGGTGTGAATCCACAGGTGACCACTTGAAGGATGACCGTTGCAGGTAAGCCACTTGTCCTTCTTCTTTGTGGTCCCTGTGAAATCACACACCGTGTGTGCTAAGCTCCCTTGCCAGATGGGGAGTCTCTGGATGATAAAACTGTGGGCCCAAAGAAAGGACGTATCTCTTGGGCCAGCCTAGAGCGCTTGCGTGAAAGGTGCAGACTACCTTTGGTAGAAACAGTACAGTACCTTGTTTTGGTGAGATTGTCTCTACAGCGGGCCACTTTGTAATGCTGCCAGTTCACTGACTGGCCTGGCTGAGGTGACTGCCACCAGGAAGAGAGCTTAAAGAGACCCGCATTGCTAGTGGCCCAAGAGGAGCTGGTATCAGCTGTTCCAGGACAAGGGCCAGACCACTGGGGTTGGGGTCTCTTCACGTTTGGATAGACACTGTTGAGTCCCTTCAAGAAATGCTTAACAACAGAGTTTTGGCCAAGTGTCTTTCCTGCAGAATTTTCTCCTTTGTAGGCAACTAGGTTGGAGTAGTAGACCTTGAGTGAAGGAGCGCTAAATCCAGACTTCAGGTCTTGTAAGATGCAAAGCACAGCAAGCAGGGAAGGGAAAGATGGTGAACTCCCTCCCTACTGGCTCCATGCAATAGACACAGCCTTTCCTCTTTGGAGGAGGGGCTTTTCCTGGCCGAGGGCTTCCTACGTACCAAGAGGGTCCTTGATATCATGGGAGAACCCTCCACGCCATCCTAAGGCTCAACGTTTTGACCTCTGGATGGAAAGTGGTCTGGCCATGAAGCACGAGTGGAGAACCAGGGTTGCCTCAGCCACCAAGGGCAGGGGGGGGGGGAGAGAGAGAGAGAGAGAGAGAGAGAGAGAGGAGTCCTGCAGATGCAAATGGATTTATTGTCAGCCCACCCACCCTCCCTCCTCAATAGTTTGGTGATGGTTTTGGAGGATACAGCTGAAAGTCCCTACTCGTGAGTATGCCGACACAGAGCCTGCTTAGATGGCCTGCTGTGCTGTTGTTTACTCCTGCAAGAGGATTGGAAAGACGCCCTTACAGAGGAGGCCGACAGGTATAGAAGGGCCATTGCCCAAGTTCCTCCCTAGGAATGTATACACAGCATTGCAGTCTTAAGTGTTGTGTCCACTGTGACTTGCACAACTCTCCCAACAATTAGCAGTTCCAATGCTTTGCATGCCTCGAGGGCCGCCAGTAGCTTCTGGTGGTGGGTATGGCATGTCCTCTCTGACCTCGACCACCAAGAGTGAAGCTGCCAGCCAAGGCAGTGTGAGCAGCATTCTGACAGGCTGGCATCGATCATGCTCTGTACTGTTGGTGTCAGGGGTGTAAAGAGCTTTCTGATGCATCGTCCCACATTGTGGCTCAAGGGTGTGTTTATTTATTTGTATTTATTTTATTTTTCTGATTTATATTGCCTCCCAACTCCAAAGACTCTGGGCAGCTCACAGAAAACAAAACCAACATCACATTTTAAAACCAATAAAACCCCATTAAAACTGTGTTCTTGCATGACGGAAAGAAGTTTGGTTTGAACATCTCTCTAATGGTTTTTAAATTTTAAAGGTCTTTTGTAATTTTATGCTTTGTCCGTTTTATATCTGTGAGCCGCTCAGAGTCTCCTCAGTGAGTGGGCAGCAGGAAAAATTTAAACAAACAAATATTTAAACAAATGTTTGAATTGTGCAGGAAACCCAGCTGCAGGAGGGAGTATGGCTGTGATCAAGGCCATGAGACCTAATCGTCTTTGTCCTTTGAAAGTTGGAACAGTGTTTGCTGAAAGAAGATGCTGAGCCTGAACTTTTATGTTGTCTTTTCTTTTTTCTTTTTTCTGGGGGGGAGGAAGACCCTGCCTTTGGTCAAGTTGAGGATGACTCCTGTGACTCCTTTATTCACAGAGTGGGAGTGAGACAGGACTTTGAATGGTTTATTCTGCGGCCAAGATTCAGCCACAGATTCCTGGTCAGAAGAAGTACATCCTCCCAGGCTTGATGTTCAGACTCTGAGATGAGGCACCAATTGCCTATGTACAGGATGATGGACCTCTTCCTGAACTCATTCGGTCAGTCTTGCTGACTGAAGGTGACCCACTGGAGGAAGGGATTGAAATTCTATCGCAGAGCCAACCATGATAATGGTGAGAACCCAGTTGTCAAGTTAAGTGAGTACAGTTGTAAAGAGAGGCTCTGTGGAAGGTACTGAACCTCATGGCCTGGCAGTCAAAAGAATGCTTTGAGTTTGCAGTCTGGGTTCTTTGTGGACTGCTTAGACTAGACTATCCCTTAAATCCCAGTATGTCGGGGAGGTGGAGGAGGTCCTGGTGTATCATGTTGTTGTGGTGGTGAGGGATGTTTCACTGACTAGTAGCAAGCCTGTCATTTCCAATATGTGTGGAAAGTCCTAGGAGCTTAGATGTTTTCTGACATGGGACATCATTTGGGCTGCCAAACATTTCTTAAACAGATTGGCCATGACCCGCTCGGTCAAAGGGCATAGCTTCAAATCGGGATTTGGATTTGTCTGGCATTTCTGTGGTGCTCAGCAACACCTAAATCATGGAAGCTGTGAGTTTCTGGGCCGAGCAGTCCAATATGTGCCTTGCTGCTGATAACATTTGCTGGCCGCGCAAGGACATAATGGCCTCTTGGTAGAATGGGAGGGCCAGGACTCTTTTGCAATCTGGCAGGCTATTGAGTAGCAGCAGAATCTTATCCCATTGGAGCCTCTGGCAAACTCCCATCGCTCCCTGGTTATTTGCTATTGGCCATCCTAGTGTTGATGTGGAATAGATCCGTCACCCAACAGCATCCACCTTTTTGCAGTCTCTACCAATGGGTCTTAGAGTTAGTTGTGCCGCCTCTACTACAATCAAGTTTGGTCATGAATGTTTTCACAGGAATGTTGCTTCATCACCCAAGACCTTGTAGAGGTTGTCAATCCTTCTGGAAGGGAGCTGGGAGGAAGAGGGTATTTCCCATGGTTGCTTTAAATGTCTGTAGAGAGAGGAGTATAGAGATGTGAATTGGTGTTGATGTTTCTTTGCTTACTGCATCGTATAGTTTATCTGTTTTCTTAGGTTGGGGTTTGCGAACTTCAAGGTTGAGATGGCACACTGCTTTTACCAACTTCAGAGGGTGGAGACGAAGTCAAGGGTGAAACCACATGGACAGAGAGACGATCATCTGAATTGGAAAATGTCACTCAAGAAGGTAAGTTGGGAGTTTGACGTTCCCTGTTGTCTCCAGATGGTTTGAAGTTGAGCAGAGATCTTAGATTTGGAGATCTTGTTGATGTTGAGGAAACAGATGATGAGGCAGGTGGATGGTTTTGATGTGTATGAGCCGTTTTGGTTGACGAGCAAGTCTGGTCTGTCTTCTTCCATTTCAAGCAGGCAGCATGATGTGCTTTGCTACAAGCACTGGAAGGTGACTCTGAAGACTGTTCTTTTGATTGACATTTAAGTCAGGCAGTAGTTTTACATCTTGATGAAGGACGTTTTGGCATAGGATCATTTCCAGAATTAGATTCTGGTGTAGCCAACCTGTGATTCGAACCTTTCAACGTCGAGAGCCTTGGTACCCGCACCAGCGCCCCATCGGAAACAGATGATGGGGAGTGTCGATGTTGTGATTCTTTAGGCACTGTACTTGCAAGTCAGTGTCTGGAGTCTGAGGATCCATTATTAGGCACTCCTGTTGTGCCCAGAGTAGAAAAAACACCTCGCAATGGAGGTAACAATTCCCCTCAAAGTCAACGTTTCCACGTAGAGAAAAGAGCCAACTGGCTGCCTCCTGACTCACTTGATCCAAGAAATACAGGGTAGATGACTGCCAACTTGCACCTGCGTAGTTAATGGTCAGGTGCTGCGGAGGCAAACTAAGGATGTGGAGGACCAGGCTTTGCAATGTTTATGCTTAGATTTCTTTCTTTCTTGGGAGGTGGCACCAAAGGCAACCTCGTTTCCCGGCCCAACGTGACATCACCAGGGTAAAGGGGAGATTGTGGCCACATCCCCTCTTGCAGGGATGGCGATAGCAATGGCACGCATAGCCTTACCCTCTCCACAGAGCTTAGTCAACCTTGATCCCCAGCCAGGATTGAACTCACAACCTTTTGGTAGCATTACAGCAGATTAACCCCTACACCACCAGGGCTGGAAGTCAGAGAAAAAACCCATGGTCAGGGTCACTCGGGGTCCAGTATGTCTATGGTGGGGTGCTGGACAGCCCACCCCCACTGTGGGGACCCATCTGGGATCCGGGGGTGGGTGGGTCAGAAGAGGAGGGCTCTGGGTCACCCAGGCACACCAGGTCCTTCTGAGTCTTAGGACCACCAGGGGATTGAGGTGCCAGCATGGCAACGGCCACGGTTTACATTTAGCCTCGGGAGACTTTTCTTTTGTGGTGGTGAGTTTGGTAATAGGTTGCTCAGGTCTAGGCTTGGGCTGCACCAGCTCCATCAGCTCCGTTTTAATTTACTTTTACAGACAGTCAGAAGTGGGTTAATGTTTGGTAAAAGAGCGTCCGTAGCCTGGAGTGGTTTTTGCCACAGGTATAGCTTTAGCCAGGGGCTGCAGTGGCTCAAGTGGCTAAGAAGACGCTGACTGGGAGGCAGAAGGTCAGCAATTCGATTCCTGAGTACTGCAAGATGGAATGAGCTCCCATCTTTGTCCCAGCTCCTGCCAACCTAGCAGTTCGAAAGCAAGAAATTGCAAGTAGATAAATAGGGACTACCTCGGTGGGAAGGTAACAGCATTCCATGTGCTCTGGTGTCTAGTCATGCCTGCCACATGACCATGGAAACGTCTCCAGAGGCAGACAGCGCTGGCTCTTCGGCTTTGAAACAGAGATGAGCACCAACCCCCAGTTGGATATGACTGGCTTTTGAGCAAGGGAAACCTTGCCCGTTACTATAGCTTTAGCCATGATCTTGGGGTTTTTTTGATGTTATGTTTCAGGCCAGCTTTTGCACTCTCCTCTTTCACCCTCATCAAGATGCTCTTTAGGGCTGGCAAACAGAAGGGGAAGAAACTGAAGCAGTGACAAGACTTGACTTTCCTGGGATCCAAGATCACTGTAGATGGTGACTGTAGCCATGAAATAAAGAGATGCTTACTTCTTGGGAGGCAAGCAATGAGAAACCCAGGCAGCACAGTGAAAAGTGGAGACATCATCCTGCCTACCAAAGTCTGCATAGTCAGAGCCATGGTCTTCCTAGCAGTCATGTATGGCTGTGAGAGTCAGACCCTCAGGAAGGCTGAGCGCAGAAGAATAGGCGCCGTTGAACTCTGTGGTGCTGGAGGAGATTGTTGAGAGTCCCCTGGACTGCAAGGAGAACAAATAAGTCAATGCTGAAGGGAATCAACCATGACTGCTCATTAGAAAGACAAGCGCTGAAGATGAAGCTCAAGTTCTTTGCCCACCAAATGAGAAGAGAGGACTCACTTGAGACGGCCTTGATGCTGGGAAAGATTGAGGGCAAAAGGAGAAGGGGCCGGCAGAGGATGAGGTGGCTAGATGACATCGTTGATACAACGGGCATAGATCTGTGTGGGCTGCAGCGAATGACAGAGGCACTTGGCCCATGGAGTTGCAAAGGGTCAGACTCGGCTGCGCGGCTGAACAACAACAACAACAACGCTCTCTATTCTTAGAGATAGGTAAGTGAAGCTCTTATCGATGGTCATGCTGGTCTGAGTCTGATGACTCTTCCCGGGCACTTGGGGAGGAGGTGGGGGAAGAGGGAAATCTCATTATCACACTCCTAGCATCACTGGAATGAGTCCGAAGAAGCCATAAAATAGTAACAGCACTCACTAGGGCGAACAATGCTATTAAAAATTTAGGGTAAACTACAAGAAGAAATGATCAGACAGATAACTATATACTCAAGTTTTTGCAATGAAATCTAAATGGAGCCTTGATATTGTGATTTAAAATGTACAGTAAGTGACCAATTGTGACTTCGGGGGTGGGGGTGGTGCGAACTCCGATTTATTTGTTAAGCGAGTTTTTGGTTGGTTTTATTTGTTAAGCGAAGTGAACATTCAGAGAAAATTCTGCTCTTTAAGCAAGTTACTCTTTAAGTGAAGCGTTCTTTATGTGAGGTTTGACTGTATTCTAATCATTTCCTTTCTTTCCTAAGAGCGGAAGGTAATTCTGCGGTTGGAATTTGGCCTTGGAGCTCAGGTAAAAACTCTTGTCTGCTGGATACAGTCAAAACAACTTAGGTTAGGGTTATTTTTATAATGTTTTGTATTCTTGATCTTTAATCTATCTTTTTACATACACTAATGCTATTGATGTTTTAGAAAAGACTTCAGATTTCTATTTGAAGCATAAACTAGTGGGAATATTCCAGTTCCTTTTTGGCAATTGCTCCGTCCGATCTGGTTTGTAAGCATAAACAACCAGGGATGGAAACCTATTCTAGACTTCCCAAGCCTGGAGAAGAACCTCAAATACTCTGAAGAAGCAAAAGCATTAGGTTGGCTTCCTCAATGGGTGGAAGTCTGTCAGGTGGATAGTGGGGATAATGGGCTATGTTATTCTCACAGTAGTCATCTGAAAATTGCTGGGGAGAGGCTCCAACATGGTGAGTAGATCTGAATAGTGATGTGGTAAATAATGAATGGAGGGGGACCGCTGGATGGGGGCCGCAGGTGGGGCTCTCACAGCTCTGGAACAATCCGAGTCCTCTATGCATGTGCAGGGCTTGACCCCACGGGTGATTTCACAGGGACCATGAAGATGTAATGCTGGTTTAACCAATAAAGCCTGCAATGATCCAGGTCTGAGACACTATAGCTGAAACACCACACACCCCTTTATGAGCCTCTGTCTCTGTCTCTCTCTCCACTGCTGATCCCAGGCTTTCTCTTCAGGAAGTGACCACTAGCTGTCTAAAGGGGTTTGGGTCTTAACATGTATCTTTAATATTGCTTTTGTCTGTGAATTTCAAATTAATATTTAATTCTTTTCAAACATTTGAATACATTTATTGCTGTTAGCTTTTCTCAGTGACAGCCAGGATTCTAGACCGGGGTGGTGGTGGTGGGTGTTATGTTGCTAATGAATTGCGGCTATTGCTCTGCCCCGAGGGAGGGACTGACCCACGTGGCCTCCCCACAAGACTAGCTCTGCAGCGCATTGGGCTCCTCCTCCGTGGCCTTTCTTCAGGGGGAGGGTCCTTCAGGGCCAACCCAACATCCAGCCCTCCTTCCTCCCCCAGACTTGGGACGGGCAATGGCTGTACATAATTTCAATTCTCAGTCTACTAAAGAAGCCACAGCACTGTCAGCCCAAGCGCCAAATCCTTCTGAAGTTAGTAAAATGAGTACCCAGAATGTTGGGAGCAAAATGCTAATTAATTTGTGAACTGTCTAGAGAGTGCATTAAGTGCTATGAGGAGGTATATAACTATAATTGCTATTTCTATTGTGAATGACTTGGGGATCCTTGATTGATATTCAGTCCTTGTGGAGTTGATCCACAAAAGCTCACATTTAAACACAGGGATGAGTCTTTAAGGTGGCACAGGGTCTCTGTTGTCCTATGGTTGTTTTCTTTCCTTCCTGATTAACTTTTTTGTATACAGTAATACCTCGGATAACGTTTACCTCGGATAACGCTAAAATCGCATAACGTTAAGCAATCTGGGGTGGAGAATTGGATCGAATAACGTTAAGGTCCTATGGGATGGATCGGATAACAACCGCTAAAGCCTGTGCGGTTACAATGTATCTCTATGGAGCTTTAACATTATCCGATCCCATAGGATTTTAACATGGATCGGATGACACTAAAAATCGGATAACACCAAGACTTGTGGAACCAAGTCTTAGCGTTATCTGAGGTATTACTGTACCTTGATCTCCCTTCTGTGCGCCAAGCACCCGCCTTCAGCCTGCAATTGGACCCTTTGCGACGGAGCTACCAGGGACGCCTTAAAAGCCTTTAATTTGTCAATATTGGTTTTAAGGAAAAACAAAGAATCTTTTGGGGGGAGGAGGAGGAGGAAAAAAACCCTCCCTAATCCCTGCCCCTTCTCCTCCGGGGCTTCCGGCAGCCTCCTCCTCCTCCCTACCCAATTTCCATCTCTTTCAGCACCCCGCACTCCCCACCCCACACTCCCATTTCCCTGGGTTGGACCGACAGAAACTCTGGGACTCAGTTCAAGGTGGGCTCTGCCTGGGGAAAGAAAAGGTGGAGGAAGCTGACTAAGATAAGATGACGGGGCAGGTGCCGGTGGGGTGGAGCCAAGGGGGCTGCAAGGCTGGGAGAGGGAAGGGGCCAATGGCAGCTCTTGTGGGGAGAGAGATGTGGAGGGAGCAAGAGAGAGGGCAGGAATCTGACAGCCGCCGCCTGCGGAGGTGGTTCTTTTGGACGGGAGGCCAGAAAGACGTGACCGTAGTCAACACCAGCGCTGTGGGCTGCAAGGCTAGGCCAGGCCGCTCAAAAAAGACACCAACCCAACCAAAAGGGGGGGGGGCAAGTTTTTCAAGGAGTTTGCCCCTTGCTTTGAAAAAAATTCCCACCTGCCCCTTAGTTGGGCAAGTCTAGATGTGGGTGGGGGAGGCTGTGAGATTGGGGGGCTGAAAACACCACCCCCCATGGCTATGGCCCTGGCTTGTATACTGTTCATTTTAAATACTGTAAGCCCCCGCGGGTGCTTTGAGAAGAAAGGCAAGATCAAAAGATCCAAAACAAGGGTAGAGAAATGAGAAGAGGACAAGAGGGAAGGAAAGGACCCAACTCTCAGCCAGGAAAAACATGACAGGAGCCTCCTTAAGAAAGCCTGGGCCAGCGCACTGAAAGCTCACCTGGCATGCATGTGCCTTGTGTGCACGCACACATTCGGTTATTCTGGTTGCCATTTCACACTGGCCGTATCCCACTGCTGTCTATGCCAAGGGGTCCTGGGCCACTGGGGAAGCCGAGGCCAACCGCCCGGTCCAAGGTCAACCCCTCGGCCCCTTCAGAGACCCTGGTCTTGGCCATGGGGCAGGATGGAGGACAACACAGCAGCCCCATGGGAAGTGGTGGCGGTGGGGGTCAGCAGTGTCTCCAGGCCACGTGGGCCTGGCCCTCAGTGGCAAGGGGCTCCAATGACACCCAGGAGACCATCTCAGACCAGCACAGTCCTTTGGCCCCCGTGAGAAGAGGCAACCTTGCTCTGCTTAGGGATAAAAGGGAGGAGGAGGAGGAGGTGATGGAAGCACCAGGAAGCTCAAGGCAGACTGGAGGAAGGGTTGGCTTGGAGAACGCAAGCGCCCAGCAGCAACGTACATACTTGCATGCAGGTGCGTCTTTCCTCTGAGCACTCCAGGATAGTTGTGCCCCCAGAAAAGGGATGGGTGGGGAACCCTTGGAGTGGCTCCGGACAGCAGGGGCCACAGGAGCCCACGAGCTGCAGTCACATCTGCTCAGGAGGCCACTGGAGCTTCTCAAGTGATACCCCCCACCCGGTCTCCTGGAGCTGCCCCCTTAGCTTAGCAGGCGCTCATTCCATCCTACACCTCCTGCAGACCCCTTGGCTGGGCCCCATGGAAGAGAAGCCTCCCCTTGCCAGGTAGCACCCCAAGGTAAGCCAGGCCAGGGCTGGAAGAGAGAAGAGGGAAGGGGGGGCATCAAGGCTTGGCAAAGGCAAATCCTGGGAGAGCACCAAATCAAAAGATGGACATCACAGATGATTTGAACAAGACAGAAAACTGTTGAAAAGGAAGCACAACCCAACAGACAGGGTGGGGGTTAAGCCCCCCTCCCCCCCCCACTGCAACCACTGCGTGATCTAGGGAAGGATGATGGGTGAAGGTGGGAGGTGGGGCGCATGGGGTGGCAGGTCACTTACTCAGGCCTTTTGATCCCATATCTCCAGGGATCTCCTGCAGAGAAGAGGTTCCCCGAAGGGCAGGGAGGCAACCAAGAGAAAAGAGCCACCAAGGGCAACAAAGAAGAAAACAACCGTCAGTCACTGGTCAAGGCAGCCCTGCAGCCACGGCGGCGGCGGCACGAGGCGGTTCCAAGAGCAGGTGCCAGGGGGGACGGGGGCCAGACGGACACTCTGCTTCCTCCCCGCAGGATCCAGAGCACCGTCCCCCGTGGGGCTGCCTTTGGAAGCGCCCCCTCTCTCTCTGTCTACACCTGCTGTGCACGACCCCCGCCCCCCACCCCCATACTTACGGTCCACGTCACTCGTCTCCTGCTCGCTCAGGTCCTTGTTCTTGTAGAAGGGGAATTTTCGGGAAAAGAGGTTCTTTTTACGCTTGTCATTGAATGACTGCTGAAGAAGAGAAGGAAGGGGGCAAAACAACGGAGGAGGTCGGAGGAGGTCCAAAGGGTCCCCGGGGGCCAGCCCAGCCCAAAAGCTGCTTCATGGGGAGAGGGAGGGAGGGAGGGGGAATGGGGGAGGGGCCGACTTCTAGGACCCTCCCTGGGCAGGGGCAGGCAGGGGACCTCTTGCTCGGGAGGATCGCTTCCAGGGATCAGGAGGGGGACAGGGCTGGGGGGTGGCCAGGCAGGGAAGGCTCTCCTCGTTCTGGTCAATTCAGCTGCTGTGAAGTCCAGGTGGCAGCCACAGGCTAAGCTTGGCAGAGGCCACCTCCTCTCCTTGCTACTGAACTCCACCCGTGTCCTGGGACCTGCCTCTAGGAAGCCCTGCTCTTAGGTGGGGAGCCAGAGCGGCTGAGTGGCCCAAAGGCCACATGCACCCCCCCCAGGGGGGTGGAGCCTGGCACCCACAGCATCCGTCTCGTCTCCTTGCCAGCCCTATTGGCTGTAAACTGTGGAAGGCCCCAGTCTGGCTCTGGTGGGCCGAGGAGTCACATTAGAGGAGAAACCACAATACTGTACCCCCATTGCCTAACAACGGGGAGGGGCTTTGCCAAAGAATGGAGTGCTACAGCATGCCACGGGCTGGCTGGTGCTACACCCCTGGAACAGCTGTGGCCTCAGCACAGCTACCTGAACCCACAGCCGGTGGAGAAAGATGGGGCCAGAGTGGGAGGCAGCGCCGGCAGGAGTTTCTCCTTAAAGGCCTCCATGCCAAGGGAGTCTCCTCTGGAATCTGGCCTCCTGGGATTCTGGCCTCCCGTTGAGGATGCCCGCTGGCTGCCTCAGATGGGCCTCTAATCCCAGGCTAAGCTATGGAGCTCGCAGCTCTTCTCCTCCGTTGATGTCTCTGGGAGGGAAGGAGGGACACCCATCACGGGAGGGGGGGCCTTTGCCCAAGAAGGGAACTCTGGGGTGCAGCCCCTAACCCTTGGCTTCACCTAGTGGGGGAGAAGCAGACCAACCCCTTTGCCCCTCCACCACTGGAATGGACCAGGACTAGGACCCCGCCCCCAACCCGGGTGTCAGCTCCAATTCCCTGTCCTCCCCCTGACCCGCCCCACTACCTGCTTGGTCTCAAATGTGACCCAGAGCAAGCAGGGGTGCCTGGCAAGGAAGCCTGGGCCAGCTGGAGGGAAGACAAACACGTCTTCTTCCCTGTGGGGGTCAAGTTTCTGGAGAGCAAGAAGAGGCCTGACTCTGGCCCATGTGCAGAATGCTTAGAAGTCGGCCCCAAAAGCAACGTCAAAACCCAAAGCCAAAGCCAAAGAACTCTGGCAGCCGCGGTGCCTTGAACGGTGGCCTTGAAAGGCTCTTCTCTCAGGAAGGAGCACCTCTGACTAGTTCTCAGGGCAGAGAGGAACGTTATTCATGCTCTCCTCCTCGCTTGGCCTCAGAAAGACATCATTAGTACCAAGGGGTTAGAAAAGGAAGTGGGTGGGTGGGTGGATGGGGAGAGAGCAGGACCAAGAGCACCACCAGGCAGGCGGGTGGCCTCAGCCTGTTTCTGCCAGACAAGCAAGGGAAGGGCAGGTTACCTACCACAAGAACACTTCTCCAAGTGGCCCTGTGAGCATCCATACTGTGGGGTTTCCCCTCCGTGCATGTGCAGTGGCCGCTTCTTCCAAGCTTAGCTTTCTATTCTAGAAAGTTCCTCGTCCCAGCATGCCTAGCGTTCCTCCAGTTCCATTTGCATAGCCACAGAATGGGTGGTGTCTACAATAAAAGAGGGGACGTAGGAATGCTCACAGGACCACACGGAGAACTAGTCTCATGGTAGGCAACCTGCCCTCTTCTCCGTTTTGTTCTGTGAGCATCCATACTTCGGGCGATTCCCAAGCTAAACTTAGCAGGATGGAGGGCGTCATTGGAGAACTGCCCTCAGGACTCTTTGGCTGAAGGTTGCACGGTGCGATTCCCTCATGTCCCACTGGTCGTACCCCATGGAAGTGGAGGGCTGAGCCCACGGTGCTCCCTGGCAGATGCTACGGAGGGCAACACCTCAGGGGGGGGAGGGGAGTGACGGGTGTCGATAAGGCTCTAGTAAAGTGGGCACACAGAGCCAAAGGAGGATCCTGATGTGCCAATTCGTAGGCAAGGGTAACAGTCTCAGCAACCTACCTGAAAAGATGCTGAGACGAGACCCACGAACCATTGTTGGGTCCAGTGTGGAAGACTAACAGAGGCAGAGTTTTTCTAAAGCTTCTAGTCTTGTCTAAATAAATAGCCAACGCTCTTTTCACGTCCAACGTGTGAAGCCTTCTTTCCCAGTCTGACGATGGGGATGGGAAGAAAGTAGGGAAAACAATAGGCTGCTGTAAATGAAAAACCAAAACAACTTTTGGCAAAACAGACACATCCTGGTGAAGGACTACTTTGTCAGCAAAGAACTAGATGAATGGATGATCAGATCTCAGGGCTGAGAGTTTGCTGGCTCTTCTGCCTAAGGTTATAGCCAGTAAAAAGGCAGATTGGTATGTGAGCAAAAGGTAGTGGCATGGTAGCCATTGACTCAAAGCACCAGGGAAAGAGACCACTGGGAAGATGGTCTATGTAGATTAGGATCGTGTTACCCAATCCCTTAAGGAACTTCCTAACTTTGTGGTGTCGAAAGAAAAACCTTGCCTCCGAGTAAGAGGGCTGGTAGGCAATAAGAGCAGCCAACTAAAGTTTGAGGGATGATATAGAGAGACCCGGTTGTTTCAATTGTAAGAGCAATTGAAGGACCATAGAGAGACATGAAGACATGGCAGCCTTACCAATTGACAGAGCAAACTGTTGAAATTTAGCCCATTTGTAGGAGCAAACCATCTTGGTGGAAGGTTTCGTGGAGTTATTAATCATAGTCATTAAAGCGGGAGAATTCTCCATGCTGTCACGCAAAGGGCTTTGAGGTCTGGATGGAGAACCTGTTGAGAACCCAAAAGCAAGAGATCCGGGCGTCTGGGTAGCCACTGATACTCCCATGTTACCTCCCTGAGCGTGGGAAACCATGTTTGTCTGGGCCACCAGGGGGCTATAAGTATGGCATTTACCCGTAGGGACGCTAGAGGAGGTACTACTCTGTGGAGCAAGGGGATCAGAGAGAAGGCATAGACCATGCCCCAAGTCCAATCTAGCAGGAACACGTTCCCTAAGAAGTTCCTGCCAAGTCCTGCCCTGGACACGAAGAATGAAAACTTCACATTCAGATGCATAGTGAAGAGGTCTATCGCTGGGATTCCCCAGCTTCGACTCAGGCTCAAGAATACCTGAGGATGCAGTTCGCACTCGTGGGACTGGAAATGCATTCAACTCAAGGCATCCACCAGAGTATTTTGAACACCTGCCAAGTAAATAGCGACAAGTAAAATTTGTCTGGGGATGCACCCATCCCAAAGTCTCATGACCAGGGTTAGGAGGCGCTCTGAGAGGGTTCCGCCCTGGTTGTTGATATAATGGACCGTGGTCATATTGTCGGAAATGACTTGAACCACTTTGCCAGACAGGAAGATTTGAAAGGCCTTTAGGGCTTTGAAAACTGCAAGAAGCTCTAACTGGTTGATATGCCAATGGTGTTTGTGAGGAAACCTAGCCCCATTGATGCACAATGTGCCTGTATGGGCATCCCATCCAAGGTTGCTGGCATCCGTTGCCAGTTGAGCTGGAGGATGGGTATCCTGAAAAAGGCGACCTTGGGATAGGTTGCTGTTGTCCAACCACTACTGGAGTTGATATCTCAGGTGTGGGGAGAGAAGGAGCCGATTGGATTGAGGTTCCTCGAGTCTGCCATACATGGAAAAAACCATTGCTATAGGGGTCTGGAGCACAGTTTGGCATGTCTGAGGACTATCATAATTGAGGCCATCAGGCCCAAGATGGTTTGGACATGTAAGAGCATCAGTCTGGAGATGGATATCACCTTCATCGTTGCCCTGTAAATATCCTGCTTGCGCTTGGTTGAGAAACACTTGTGTAGTCAACACTTGGAGTCGAGAACCATCCTTATAAACTGGAAGGATTGACTCAGAATGAGGCAGAACTTTGTCTCGTTCACCTTTTGTCCAAGGCATTTGAGAAGAGAACCTGTGAGGTGTGTTGTAGCACTTCCAACCTGAGCTTGGAGACGATGAGCCAGTCGTCTAGGTACAGGTAAACATGGAGCCCCATGGTGCGTAAATGAGCCACTACTGGGGCCACAACCTTTGTAAACACCCTTGGAGCTGTAGATAGACTGAAGGGCAGCCTGCTGTATTTGTAAGTCCGGATGGACATTACAAATCTGAGATATCTGTTGTGACATTCTCTGATTGCAATGTGGAAGGATGCATCGGTCAAATCGATGGTGTTGAACCACATCTGGAAAAAGAAAAGGGAGAACAGACTGGAGAGTGACCATTCGAAACTTTTGCTTCGCAATGAAGAAGTTTAGATCTCTTAAGTCCAAAATAGGACATAGGCCCCCGTCTTTTTTGGGGACCACGAAATAGCGTGAATAAAATCCCTGTTGCTGAGATAGAGGGAAGACTTCCCTGATCACATCTTTGGCGAGGAGGGTGATGACCTCCTGTACCAGGACTGGAGTTGGCTGCATTTCTTTGATAAAGCCAAGAGGAAGGAATTGTCCAAATACTATTGTGTAGCCAAGTAAAACAATGGTTAGTATCCAGGAACCCATTATTTATTTATTTATTTAAATTTCTATCCTGCCCTACTCAAGCGAACCCGACTCTAGGTGGCTTACAAATATAAAATCATGAATAATGAATACAGTATAAACAGAATAACCCAACTATACCCATACAATTCAGAGATTAAAAACCCATGGTGATTCTGTGCCACTCTTGGAAGTATAGTGCCAGTGGAGTGACAGGATGGAGCTGTAACTGGCTGACTCCTGGGCTGTAAATTTCAGAAATGTCTGCTGGTCTGTTTGTTCTGATGAAAGGAAGGCTGTCATTTTTTTTGTCTCTGTCTCTGAAAAGAACTTCTCTGATTGTTGGGGCGACCAGTTTGAGGTTGTTGGATTTGAAAATAATTGTAAGGCTGCTAAGGCTGGTAGGTCTGCTGATGGTACTGGGTTGGATGTTTCCAGTGTTGCCTGTGAGAACTGAATTGGGGCTGAGAGATCTGAGTTGCTGACTTCAGCCCATGACAAACCCGTTTGGTTGTAAGACGCTTTTTTGTCAAGTCGTCAATCGAGTCATCAGCCGTGTTATGGAATAGGCCTGTCCCATCAAAAGGCATTTGTTCCAATTTATTCTTTGTATCAGGCCCAAGGCTTGCAGCCTGTAGCCAAGCTTGTCTACAAAAGGAAACCGCGGCAACTAAGTTGCACAAGAAAACTTCTGCAGCATGACGAGCAGCAAGGATTTGGAAGTTCACTACGAGCTTCGCCTCTTGATGTATTTTAGGGGCCTCTACCTGCACAGTCTCAGGCGGCAGGGAGGCAAGACGGTCCCATAGGTACTGTTGGTACATCCCAAGTACACTTAAATAATTAGTAATTCTAATGCCTAAGGAAGAGCCAGCATAGATTTTGCAAGCTCGTGCTTCAGATTTCTTCTGCTCCTTTCCCAACGGAGTGGTAAGAGCTGAGAATTTAAACTTTGGCTGGTTGGTCTCTACCACCACTGAGTTAAGTTGGGGTTGGGTGGAGAGAAAGGGAGTAGGAAGGTTCTTGAACCCTATTATACATATTATCTACCTTTCTTGGGGCAGTCTGGTTATTGATAGGGTGCCCCTATACAGCCTTCACTTTGCAAAAGCATAGTGGGATTCATAGTAATTTGGAGATGATGGTCGGTGCCATCTCCTATGGCTTTCTCCCATTTGTCCACCTCATGAGCCTCAGGCTTTACAACCTCTAAGTTGAGGGCAACTGCCATCTGTTTAATCATGTCAAAGTAGACAGCATGCTGCTCCATGGCCACAGATTGGGACATTGGCGCTTGTAAAGGCTCAGCCTCATTCTCATGGTCCGATGAGAGATCTGATGCAGCCTCTTCTTGGACTGGATTAGCAGCAGCTTGCCAATGATGAGTGACTAGACTCTGTGTTCGTCTGCATTTCGCAGGAAGGTGCGGAAAAGGAACACTGCAACCTCGTTGCTGAGAGTCAACAGTATCTGTGTAACTTGACTCCGACTGTGGGGAGCGAGAACACAGCCTCCCTGTGTGACCTGTTTCACATGTTCAGCTTATCTGATTCAAGTCCATGCAGAACAGCAACACACAGGGGCTAGCCGCCTAGGATGCACAGGAAGCACAGGTTTGCGAGGAGGCATCAGAGTTTGGCAATGGACGTCTGTTGCATTGTAGCCAATTGCCGGAGGCCGAGTATGCTCCGGAGCTGTGGCAGTAAAGGGAGGCATAGAGTCCGTATGACTCAAGCGAATAGTTGGGGCACGATCAGCTTTGGATGCATGCCAGCGGTCAACGGTGTCAACAGACAGTGATGGGTCATCAAAGTGAAGCCGTTGTTCATGACGTCGATCTCCACAGTGTGATACGGGCTGACCCAGAGAAACTTCCTCCTGTTCATGGTGTCGAGCACTGTAATGTGGTACAGGCTGACCCAGAGAATCGGTGTCATGTTCATGGTCTCAAGCACTATAGTGAGCCAGAGATCTCTTGTTGTGCACATAGCATGCAGCACCGTAGCTTGATATGGGCTGATGTGAAGAAGCCACATCCGTGCATTACGTGCACTGGCTTTTCGAGGCAGGCTCATAGTGGACATCCTGGATATGGGTAGTCGAACTAGTGTGCGGTGGAGCCAGATGCCTCACCAGGAGAGGGACATGAATCCTGTCCCATCCATGCGCCAGGGGAGGTGGTTCCACCCTTGAAGGGGATTGAACACACTCTCCATGCCCTTGATCTGCTCTGAAAGGATACGAGGATTGGTCCTCCTGACCATAATGATGCACACTAGCCAGGTTGGGAGGTTTATGGTGTGAGTGGTGGGACTTTAGCATAGGATCATGCTGTTGAGGTATGTGCAACCTAGGTGGAGAAATAGAGGAGGAAAGAGACACCTTATCTCTAACATTAGGTAACTCCACAGGAAGTGGCTGGGTGCACAGAATAGGTGCATCCGAGTCCAGATCAACAGGTGGCGGTGAAGCCACAGGCTGTTCAGGAGTAGGAGAAAAACACGTAAGTGTTCTGTAGCAGAAGAATCTTTAGGTGGAGCAGCAGCAGATATGGCAGGGGAAAGAGGCTTCCAGGGCTTATCCTTAGACTGTTGGGTCTGTTCTTTAGCCTTCTTAGCCTGCTTGGAGGCCTCCATTTTCTTGTGCTTAGGAGCAGTTGGATCCAAAATGGCCGACGGCATAATTGGTGCCTTTTTCTCTGGTAATAAATAATTGCACCACAGAAATTCAGCAAGCCGAGCCGCTCTATTGTTAAGAGTGGATTTAGCAAATTTTCTACAGTGAACACAAGCACTAGGTAAATATTTTCCCCCTAAGCAAAAAACACAACAATCTTGTCCATCAACTGTGGTGTATTTTAGAACCACATGCAGCTCAATACTTAAAAGTTTTCGCAGTCATGCAGTCAGGGCCACAATAAGTGGCAATAAATTGTAAGTATGTCTAATTGCAACATTTAAAGAAATCCCTCACTGCCGCGTGGATAATGTGGTCCGGCAGGCCCATCCAAAGTGAAAATGAAAGTAAGTAAAAAACACTAAACTAATAAGGAACAACTTTATGAAAAGTTTAAGAAAACGTTTCAAATAGTTACGGCACGCGGGAGCCTGAAAGAACACGACCAGTTGAGTGGCGGAAAAAAGGAAACATGAGGAAGGGGCCGGGGTGCTGATGCTAGGCATGCTGGGATGAGGTGCTTTCTAGAATAGAAAGCTCAGCTTGGAGGAACCGGCCACCGCGCATGCGCGGAGGGGAAACCCAAAGGATGGATGGGTGCTCACGGACCACGAAGGAGAAGCAGGGCTGATGCCAACCAGGAGGGCCGAGATGGAAAGAGGGCCACAGACGCCGCCTACAACAGGCTCCCACCTCCCATTCAGAGGGCCCCCCTCTCTACTTTGCCGGTTTGGGTGTTATCTGTAAAGTGAGGCAGTCCTATTGATGCAACCCCTGTGCAAAGATGCTAAGCGGCCTCTGGCAAAGATAGACATGCAGAGAGAGGGAGAGAGATGGGGGGAGGCAGGCATTGTGTGGGGCAGAAACAGGGAAGGGGAGAAGAGGGAGGGAGGGAGGGAGGGGGGCAGTCCTCTCAATGGCAAGCGTACTTGGGTTCTTCCATTCAGGATCTCATGCATGGCTTATGACGGGTGGTGTTAGGACAGCTGCAAGGCCAGGCCTCCCAGGCAACCAGGCAGCCTGCACAGAGAGTCCTGGCCATGGACCAGGTGGGCCTTGGCAGCCGCACGGCTGGAGGGACGTAGAGCAGACCGGGCTACGTGTGTGCATGCGTGAGCGATGCGTCATCCAGGACTGAACCTGAAGCTGCTGCTCCTCCTCCTCCTCCTCAGGTAGAGAGCCTAGGCAGAGTCTCCCCACCCCCACCCCCACTCCCTCTTGCTCCCAGGAGCAAAGCCATCTAGCACCCCCCCCCCCATGCCTTTCTCCCCCCCACCAACCCTCCCCCCACTGCCGCTGCCCAGGCCTTCCACTCTTCAGGAATTGATCCCGGGATGTCCCTGTTCAGATGAGCCCAAAGGAACCTGGGACTGAATCCTGCCCCAGGCCCACAACAGGGGACGTGCCAGCCCCGAACCCTCCGGCTACACGAGCACCTCCCCTCCTTGGCCCTCAAAGGCCCTCGGCCCAAAGGGTTCCAAGGTACACGTTTCATGACACAGGGAATCGCTCCAGAAACGGTCTACGGGGGGGGGGGGCTTCAGGGCAATGCCAAGCCAGACCCCCACACACACACCTCCCTAAATAAGGTCACTGAGGGTTACCTTTGCAATATGACATTTCTGTACTTCGCAGATGGATTTGGCTACAGTAAAACCCCAAGTTACATAAAAAGTCAGTTTCGTTGCAATTTATGTAACTCGGTTTTTTACGTAACTTGAGGCATCCCCATAGGGGGCACATGGGGTTTATTTTTTTAAAAACCCACACAATTTAAACATAGCAGGACCACCCTACGTTTTGCATCATCTGCTGCTTCCCCCTGCTCATTGGGGGGGGGAGTGGGAACCGCTGCTGTTGCCACGTGTCCCACTGCTTCTACAGCTCTGGTAGAGCTGGGGGGGGGGGGGTCCCTATGGGTGTGACCGCAGTGGCTGCCTAAGGCTTTTGCGGGGCTCCGGTTGGGCTGGAGACAATGCGCTTCGGAGGGAAACAGCTTCATCCCCCTCTACACCCAAGGCTTCGATGGGGCTCCTGTTCCCTCCGAAGCGCATTCCCAGTCAAATTGGAGCCTCATAGAAGCCTTGGATGAAGAGGGGGATGAAGCAGTTTACAGCCAAAGCCAAGTCCTTTTTGTGGTGGGGAGAGGAAAGCCCCCCCCCCCTGCCACCCCAGAAAGGATTTTGCAAATGGACAAAGGCAAAGTCCTTTCTGGGGTGGCTAGGGGGGCGGCTCCCTCTCCCCACCCCCAAAAAGGACTTTGCTTTGGCAGTAAGCTGCTTCATCCCCCTCTTCGTCCAAGGCTTCTGAGGTTCTGGTTTGGCTGGGGAGGCGCTTCGGAGGGAACAGGAGCCTCACCGAAGCCTTGGGTGAAGAGGGGGATGGTTTCCCTCCAAAGCGCATTGTCCCCAGCCAAGCAGGAGCTCTGCATTCTCTGGAAAATGCAGCCAAAGTGCCACAATGGACGCCACTTCCTCTGCCGCCTTCAGCATCGCCATGGGAAGTGACTTCTGTAGGCTTCTGGCAGTGGAGGCGGGGGGTGAAGGGGGGAATTTTAGTGATCAAAATGGTGGCGCCACCATTTTGATCACTAGAAACTTGAATTTTAGAGATCAAAAGGGCACCACCGCCATTATGATCTCTAAAAATTTAGGTAAACCCCTTATGTAACTTGAGTCTTTTGCGTAAATTATGACACTGATTTACCCAAAAAACCCTTATGTAAGTCAACTCTTACATAACTTGAGGTGCAGGTAAGTCGGGGGTTTGGCTGCGTTTCCTGCCCTCTCGCTTTATGGCTCAAGGCAGCTTGAAGAAATCCTGCCTTCTAAGAGAGAATGGCCTGAAAATGCAGGATCTCTGGGGCTTCTTTCTAAGCTTCTGGGGGGGGGGGCGGCTTTGGGAGGTCTTTGTCATTTTCTTCTTCCAAGCAATTTGAACGTTGCTAGTTTTATTCTTATGAGCTCTAGATTTTACGATATTGCTCTGGGTGTTTCCCTCATGGCGGGGCAGAAACAAGGGCAGCGGGGGGGGGGGGGGGCTGGGGAATCCCAAGCTCTTTATCTCCCCCCCCTTTTGCCATTCTGGGAAGGGCAACTTTGGCAAGTCTTCTGCACCTGCCAAGCTCAGTTCCTTTGCCGGGGGGGGGGGGAGAACTAGCGTGTGACCTGCGAAGCCGGGCCTCAAACGCTCTCCTTAGTCCAAGCTCCACAGCTCGGCTTTTGCCAGAGTGGCTGTAGGGCTTTTGCGCCCCTCATCGGTGGGCCCCATTTCAGACGCCCCCAAGGCCTGTGTTAATTATCTGGAGTGGGGTGAGGGGCAGTGGACTGGGTGTGAGACAGCCTGTGACCCAAACTTACCCCTTTGTCTCCTCTGGCTTTGGAATTAAATTTCACTGTCTTTAAACGCGCTCGTTCTTTCTTCTCAACACTGCCAGAAAAGTGCAAAAAAGAAAGCTTTATTGATTTCCCACTCCCAAGCCTGCAGCAGTGAACTGGCTGGCCCTGGGGTGGAGGGTGTGTGGCATTCTTCTACCCTCACCTGCCCCCACCCCTCCCAACACCAGAGACTACCCCCAAAAAAGCAAGGCTTATCATCTATCTATCTATCTATCTATCTATCTATCTATCTATCTATCTATCTATCTATCTATCTATCTATCAAACTGACCCCAAGATTGCTATCTATCTATCTATCTATCTATCTATCTATCTATCTATCTATCTATCTATCTATCTATCTATCTATCTATCTATCTATCTATCCATCCATCCATCCATCCATCCATCCATCCATCCTTTTTGTGCCTATCTATCTATCTCTCTATCTATCCTTTCTGTGCCTATCTATCTCATTTTGATCAACCAGACGGGGCATGGATCTAACACACAGGCGGTGGCACAAACAGCCCCAAGGAGCCTGCCCACCTGCTCAGGGGCAACTGGATCGAACCGATCCCAGCTAAGATGGCAAGACTGTGATCCAGTCAACTCCAAAGTCTTTGTGTCTACCTTCTGCCATCAGACCCTTGGCCTCAGAGGAAGGCTTCTGGAAGCCAAGCTACCCACCCCAGGCCCAGGCCCAGGCCTTGGGCAGCCAGGGCCGAGGAGAGGAGGAGAAAGCGGGGAGGCTCAGAAAGGAGGATGGATGGTTGCTCAAGCCCCCCCCCCCCACGAGTTCTCCCTTGGGTGGCCAATGAGATGGCCAGGCTCTCCCTGGTGACTCAGGGCCAGAGGACGACTCTTTCCTCCGCTGGAGCTTCGAGACAGGGTAGGAGGGGTAACAGGGCAGGGCCACCCAGGAGTGGGCAGCAGAGGGGAAGGCATGGACTCAGCCCCCCTCCCTCCCTGCCCCCCTGGAGCCCATGGCAGGCAAGGGGGTGCCCACAGATGGAAGGACGGATGGAAAGACGGGGGTGGTGCTGCGGGAGGCCTACCGGCGCTTGCTGGGGATGACGCCGACCTCGTCACTCTCACCACTGGGCCTCACCAGCCGCGCCTGCCACCACTCGTCATCAGAGGCATTGATGACGTGGAGAATGTCCCCAAACTGGAAGTTAAGTCCCTGGCTGGGAAGGCCACTGTCTTTGGTCTTGTCGTAGTCAAAGAGAGCTCTGGAAGCAGAGAGAGAGAGAGAGAGGTTGGCCATTCCACATGGAGCGGAGGAGAGGAGGGGCAGGGCAGGAGGAGGAGGAGGAAGGGCAAACCAAGGCCAGCGAACCATCTCCATTCACTCACACGCCTGGGTAAGGGAAGGAGTCTAGGGAAGTCTGGGTTAGGGAACGACGTCTCTTTCCTAACGTTCACTAAAGCTGGAGGTTGTATTTTTACTAGGCCCCAAAAATCCTTACTTCTTTGTGTCACAAGACTACTTGTTTTCCAGTTCAGTGTTCCTATTCCTTATCTGTAGCTAGCTAGCAGAGGCTTTGGTGTGGCTACTCCAGAGCAATGTCTCCACACGTGTGTAAACAGTTTCCATGTTTATGGGAACTTTCTCTTTCTATGAGAACTTTCTCTGATTGGCCTAAAACATGCCACATGGTTAACAATCTCCATTTTGGAGGGGAGAAGTTTGAGTTCGTTTTGGGATGCCTTGGAATTAACCAGTCAGGGGATCTTTCCTTTTTTACTTTTTCATCATGATTACCTAGAGTGTTCTGCCTTTGGACTGTCTGTGGACTGCCTTAGGTTTGTTGTTGTGATTCAGTCGCATAGTCGACTCCAACCCTTTGCGATGACCCCATGGACCCCTGTCCGCCAGGCACACCTGTTGTCCTCCACCCCCCTCCTCAACTCGCTCAGCTTTCTGCCCATTGTGTCCACAATACCATCTAGCCATCTAATTTTTGGCCGCCCCCTTCTTCTTTTGCCCTCTACCCTTCCCAGCATCAAGGCTTTCTCAAGTGAATCCTCTCTTCTCATTTGATGTCCAAAGTACTTTAGCTTCATCTTTACTACTTGACCTTCTAAGGAGCAGTCAGGGTTGATTTCTTCTATGATTGGCCTTATGTTATTGACCTCTATTTACATTATTTCTCTATGCTTTATGGACTATGCCTTAAGAAACCTGATTAATAAATCTGCTTTTTTTTTGCTTGAAGATCAACGTCTCATTTGTGAGCAAAAGGTAACTACAAGTCTGCACACACAAGGGCCACGCATATCTCCCCATATGCTCCATGGGATATTCAAAGCTTGAATGAGCCCAGAACGGAATTGCAGCTAGGTCTTTAGCTGGTAACACGGCCCGGCTCTCTCTCTGAATGGGGGCTAGGTTCCGGAAAAGGGGGGAGCTCTTTAACTGAGTCCCTGGAAGGGAGAGGCCCTCAGGGGAGACGGCCGGAAGCCCGACACAAGTGGTGCAGCCTCCATCCATTCAGCTGAAGCCCGTTGTCCCCCATCCAGAGCCTGACAGCCTCCAGGCACCTAGAAAGGACTTCCATTGCATCGCTTGGGTCCACACGGGCCGAGATATACAACTCGGTATCATCTGCGTATTGATGATACCTCACCCTGTGTGAATGGATGATCTCCCCCAACGTTTTCATGCAGGAGAGGCGAGAGCACCGAGCTCTGAGGCAACTCATATTGGAGAGGCCTAGGGCTGGACCTCTCGCTCTCCAACCACACCGACTGGGTTAGATCCTTCAGAAATGAGGAGAACCAGGACCAAACAGTGCCCTGGATCCCCAATCCTTGGAGCCATCCCAGAAGGATACTGTGGTCAATGGTATCAAAAGAAGCTGAGAGGTCAAGAAGAGCCAGGACAGAAGGACGATCACCGTCGCGCTCTCACCAGAGATCATCTACCAGCGCGGGCAATGCAGTCTCGGTACCATATCCAGGCCTGAATCCTGACTGGAAAGGGTCTAGATAATCTGCTTCATCTAGGATCTCCTGTAACTGCAGTGCCACTGCCTTCTCCAAGACCTTACCCAAAAAGGGAAGGTTGGATATAGGTCAGTAGCTTTTGCTCATAAACAGCTCTTTGTTCTAGACCTCTGGAATGAGTTGGGGTGGGGGGTGGGGTGGGGGGTTTGAGAGCAGAAGAAGACTAGAAGAATCCCAGCACATGAAGATGACACAGAGAATGATCAGAGGAGGGTAGAAAATCTAGGGAAGAGCAAGAGAGAAATCTAGGCAGGAGAAGGTATAAAAAGCCTTGCACGAAAGGTTGCGGGGCTGCTGCACTTTCCTGCACCATAACGAAGTGTGCATTGCCTGGGGGTCATTGACTGGCCAAATACAGACACTGGGTTTGAGATCCCTCCTTGTCCGATGGATTCTTGGTTTGATACCTGGCAAGCCTGGCCTGGAGGGAGACCTTCCGGACCCCGACAAGGCATTTCAAACAGCTTCAACTACAGTTGATCCTGGAGCAGCGCAGGTTTGAACTACACAGGCCCACTTCGATGCAGATTTTCCCCTCTGAATTTCCTGCAGATATTACCCTGCCTGTGGGGAAGGGAGGCAGGACATAAAGACCTCGCCTGCCCCTCCCTGTGGCTGCTGGCGGGTGGCTCTGAAAGCCCCACCAGGCCACTGGTGCTGCCCCTGCTGGGAGGCTCAGGCACCTGTGGTGCAGCTGCCGGGGCAGCCAGGAGTGAGGGGGGGGGGGAGGGAGCCTGCTTGGTGGCCTCTGGACTCCCTGTACGGCCCACAGGAAGAAAGGACTCAAAAGAAAAAGAAAGACCCTAGAACTGCAGCGCTACCCCCCACCCCACCCCACCCATGGGGTCAAGGGAACGTGAACCCCTTGGGGGTTGGCAGTGGGGGTGGGGTGGGTCCAGGGATTCGCTAAAAGCCATCGTGAGGTGGAAGAGCCTGGGGGGGTGAGGGGTGTGTGTGTTTTCCACACCCCTCACCTGGAGTGGAGAACGGCCTCACCTGACATACAAGGATCGCTTCTGGTTTGTCCGCAGGGATCCAGATCCGGAACTGACACTGCTGTTCATCATCTGCTCCCGTAGGTCATGGATTTTGGCTTCAAAGCGGCTGTATTCTGGGGGGGGGGGGGGGTGAAATGCCCTTTCGAGGTCAATGGGCTCCTGAACACAGGAACTGGGTCTTTGGTGCTCCCGGAGCCAGACCAGGATCCCCAGCCCAGGTTCCAGGAGGAGGGAGCGTGGCCCACCCCCACCCCCCCTCTGTGTGCCCTTGACCTGACCCTGCCCTCCTCCCAAAGGAATAGCAAGAGCAGAGTGGCATCCTTCAAAGAGCACCTGTCCTGGTGCCAAGAGGGCTGCAAAGGTCACCCCTGGCACTTGACTCCACGGCTAGCCAGCCCAGGAAGGGACAGGCTCACTCCCCAGGGCCCCTCAGCCCCCAGCCCCCCCCCCAGCCCTGGCCATCCACTGGGCTGAAGCCTTTTGAGGCAGCCAATGCATCCAAACCTTCTCCCCAAGAGCCCCTTGCAGGGGGGGGGGGGAGAGAGAGAGAGAAGGCTGCCCTGGCTGGCAGGAGATGGGCCAGGCGGGGGCTCTTGGCCTGCTCTCTTATTCCTGGTAATAAATAGGACAGAAAGCAGGCAGGCAGGTAGGAAAAGGGAGGGAGGGCCAACCAACACCCAATCCCGGCTGAATGGAAGGGAAACCTCCTGACCTTCCGGCCGGTACTGAGCCACAATCGTGACTGCCTGGCCAGCGTTCTTCAAGGCAGTTGCCGCTTCCTCGTGAGTTGCCGCTTTGAGATCGATCCCGTTCACCTGCAAGCAAATGTAGCCTTAGAAGACCCAGGGAAACATTGTCCTGAAAGGCCCTTAAGGGGTGGGGGTGGGGGCCTGCAATTTCAGCCTCTCTTCCCCCCCCCCCCGTGCCGGTCAGACCTTTGAAACGCCCTGCTGGGGCCAAGCAGGATCTGTGTCCAAGTGATCCTTCGGACAGCAGAGGGAACAACCTCCCCTCCCCCCGCCCACCCCTCCCTCCCCCTCACCCAGAAGGGAGAGCCCAGGAAGGGCCCCTCATGGTGGGAAGGGGCTCAGGGCCTCTGGCTCTTACTCACCGAAATGATCCGGTCCCCTTTCCTCAGCTCGCCACTCAGATCGGCCGGCCCTCCCGCCAGGATGAAGGAGATGAAAATGCCTTCTCCGTCTTCCCCTCCCACTATGTTGAACCCGAGCCCCGTGGATCCTCGGTGGAGCACCACCTTCCGTGGCTCCCTAGTCAGTGGGAAGAAGGCAGGCCCATTAAGTCTGCAGAGCGTCCTCCACAGGGCGCCTCAGAGCAATGACAGCAGGCCAGTGCAAATCCATGCACAGGTGGAAGGACTTCCTTTGGTCCTTATGAATCGGAGTCTCCAAATGTCATGAAAAAGGAAACAGCCAAAGGGAGGGAATGTGGGATGAATCCTGAGGCTTGGATTCAGCTGATGGGATTTGTAGCTTCTGCTCTGGTGCTTAATAGCAACAGACTCTTCACAGGCAGTCAACGGAAGCAGAAACTCGTGGCCTTCGGCAGAAGCTCTGTGGTCGTGGCTAGGGGGACTCTCCCACCACCACCTGGTCCAGGGAGAGAGAGACACGTGAGCCAGGGCCACGTCTGCCCTCGGGTGGTGGGTTGGTTGGGAGTGGACTGAACTGCCGGCATGTCCCTTGTGTTGGACTCCACCAGTCCTCCTTCGTCCCTGGCAATACAGGCTGCAGCTGAAACCCTCCAGACCAGGCGACTCTCTGATGCACCCCACAAGAGCAGACCATGCCCCCCCCACCCCGACCCCCTCAGGCCTGCCTGTCTTCCCACGTGGGTGGCCTGGACTCCGGCTGTGGGTCTCAGCAAGCGGGGAAAGAGGGAGGCGGGTTCTGTGGGGTCGCCGAGTCAGGCCGTTCCTGCCCTACCTGGTGATCTCGCTGTCTTCAAGCATCCCCTTTGGAATGGGGGAATACCTGCCTGGCGAGGGGGGCGGCAGGGCCTGTCCCAGGTAGGCCGATGGGCTGACATGGTTGTCGAGGGGCAGAGAATAAGCTGGGAAGGGGGAGAAGAAGAGAAACACTCAGGGTGAGCAAAAAAGGGCGGGGGGGGGGGCCTTCCTTTCCAGGCAGGCAACGCAAGTGCATTACCAGCCCCTCCTGGAGACCCTCTGCAGCCGCAGCCACCGACACCCCCCCACACACACACACACACCATTGCTGAAACACTCTCCTCCCGCTTGCTGCCACCACCACTAACCCTTGCATTGTCCAACCATGGCTGGGCCAGAAAGACTCCCCCCATCCCCACCCCCTCAAAAGAACCATGACCCCCCCCTTCCTGCTGCCCCTCCACCCCTTTCTTCCTCTTATGGAGACCGCATCACCCCAAGAACATCGGTCCATCCCACCAGGGCAGATCGGAGAGGCTCTCTTGTCATTCCATCGGCTAGAGAGGCACATCTCTCTAGCACTAGGAGGAGGGCCTTCTCTGTGTCCGTCCCGGCCCTTTGGAACCTCCTGCCAACGGAACTACGCTTACAGACAGAGTTCCTGCCCTTCCAGAAGGGCCTAAAAACATGGCTGGCAGAGCAAGTTTGGGGATCCAGGAATGTGGGATCCCATGTTGGGTGGCTGATCTGATCAGACAGCCACCCTCTTTGCCCCTCACTGTTTTAACCCTTTTTACTCTTAAAATCTTAAAGTTTTAAATTCTTTTTAGTATTTTATAAATTACAGATGGAATTTTTAAGTTAGTTTTAAACTAAAGTGTAATGTGCCTAGGTAGGAGGGGATTGCTCAGTTTGTTTTATAACTATAGGATTCTGTATTCCTGATTGTGCTTTTAACTCTGATGTTTGTAAGCCGCCCAGAGTCGGGTTCGCCTGATTGGGGCGGGATATTAAATCTAAATAAATAAATAAATAAATAAATAAATAAAAATAAAATAAATTATTCTGCAGGACCATCCAGAGGCTGGCCGGGGGTGGGGGGGGGTGGAGGGGCCTCACTCAAAGTGCTCCTTCCTGAGCAGGAGGGGGCCAAATGCTGGACAAACCCTATGGAGGAGGGTGGCTTTACATTAGCAAAGTGACTGTCACAGGAGCCTGGAACCCACCAGGGAGAAGCTACTAGAACAGAAGGGGAAATGGCCCCACATGAATGCTGCTTTGGGAGGGTGTCTCTCTCTGGTGACGTGGCTTGCAGCCCACCCACCGGAAACGTGGCTGCCCTCCCAGCCATGAGTAGCAACCTGCTACTTAGCCTCAGGTGACTTCCTTCCTTCTGGCACGTGCAAACCCTAGTCCACTTCCTCAGGTCAGACAGGCAAAAGGGACTGCAGAATGAACTCACCAAAAGGTGCCTTCATTTTGGCAGTTTCACGTCTAGCCTCGAAGAAGAAGAAGCAGGAGGAGGAGAAAGAAGAAGAACCACTTTGAATACTATAACAAGGTCTGTGATGCTCTTTCTGTTCCACCAAGTCACTCCTGAGGGATACGGTGCCTCTTCCTTCTCAAACCTCCAGGTAGGATCATATACAGTAATACATCTGATAACGTTAAGACTTGGTTCCACAAGTCTTAACGTTATGCGATTTTCAGCCTTATCCGATGCCTTGGCAACCATTCCTCTCCATTTTCTGATCTCTTGCATCGGCGCTCAGCTGCCTCTGCCTGGCATGAGGCATAGCTCTGTGCTCTGCAATCGGCTGGTCAAGCCTGGCTCAGTCGGAGTGTGCAACTCAGCAGGAGCAGTTAGGCTGACCAAGAGCTCTGCTTCCAAAGGGTGTGGCAGCTCGAAAGTAAGGAGTTGAGCTGAGTTAGCTTGGTTGGCAATAGAAGGGGTGTGTCGGGGTCCCCAATCTGGTTGCAGAAGGAAGGGTCTGGGCAGGGCCGGCTTGAGAGGGCCACGATGGCCGTGCACGCTACCCCTGCCTGGGCCAGCCATGAGTTCTAGTGCAAAGAATGTGCCTCCTTGTTCATCAGCACCAGCAGGCAGCTCCTGGGCTGCCTGGGGGAACCTGGTGGGAGCAGCAACTATGGTGGCTGGAAGGTAAGCAGGGCCAGGGCTGGGCTGGATTCTCTCCGTGGCCGAGCAGGCAGTGGGGTGGGTGTGGTGAGTCCCCGAACTGGTGGTGAAGGAAGGGTCTCGGGACTCCCAGTGGGCAGGGCAGGCTTGAGAGGGCCGTGACGGCCATGCACCCTCCGCTTGCCTGGGCCGGCCATATGTTCGGGGCTAAGGAAGTGCCTGCTTGTCCTCCAGCATCGGCAAGCAGCTCCCAGCCCGGCAGTATGGCACCCCATTGCTGGGGGTGGGGGGGAGGAAGGAGGGAAGTGGCAGCGGGAGGAGCTTTGGCCTCCTTTACTTCCTTATTACGATGCATCGGATAATGCTAGAAAGAACGTTCTCCGGTGCAAATCTTCCCCCCAAATTTGTCGTCGTTATGCGGTTTTAGCATTATCCGGTGCAATCGTTATCCGGGGTATTACTGTACTCCGAAGGGGGCTTTGCTAGCGACTTGTCTTTATGGCCCGTCCCTCCCTCCCTCCTTAGCAAACCCTTCCCTTACAGGCCCATCCTTTCCTCTCCAGAAAAAGGCACCCCCACCCCCATCCTCTCCACAGACAACTAGAGGTGGAATTCTGTTGGTCCCAAACCTCTTTCCAAGCATCTAAAGCAGGGATTCTTAACCTGTGGCCTGTGGGCCAGATATGGGCCATGGCACCATTTCATGTGCCCCCCCCTGCCTCCACCACACCCAGAAGTGCCATGGGGTGAAGGAAGTGCAAAATGGCTGTCCAGGCCCAAAGGTGCCTGAGGGCACGCGACTCAATGGCCACCAATGGCTTAAAAAGGTTGAGAACTCCTGATCTGAACTTAATGTGACTTCTCCGGGGGTGGGAGTGGGGTGGGGAGAGAGACAAGGGACATCGCTGCCGCCGCGCCCCCCTGGCCCCCGTCACCGGCTGGGAGGAGGTTAAAAGGAGCCTCCCTAGACGAGGGAGGGCTCAAAGACGCCGCCGCGCGAGACGTCGCTGCTGCCGCGCCCCCCCGGCCCCCGTCACCGGCCGGGAGGAGGTTAAAAGGAGCCTCCCTGGACGAGGGAGGGCTCGAAGACGCCGCCGCGTGAGACGTCGATGCCGCCGTGCCCCCCCCCCGGCCCCCGTCACCGGACGGGAGGAGGTTAAAAGGAGCCTCCCTGGACGAGGGAGGGCTCGAAGACGCCGCCGCGTGAGACGTCGCTGCCGTCGCGCCCCCCCCCGGCCCCCGTCACCAGCCGGGAGGAGGTTAAAAGGAGCCTCCCTGGACGAGGGAGGGCTCGAAGACGACGACGCGCAAGACGTCGCTGCTGCCGCGCCCCCCCGGCCCCCGTCACCGGCCGGGAGGAGGTTAAAAGGAGCCTCCCTGGACGAGGGAGGGCTCGAAGACTACGCCGCGCGAGACGCCGCCAATGTTTGTTGGACCTTGTTGGATTCTCCCTCGGCCAGCCGGCCTCGGAGGGAGAGAAACCTGGGGGCCTTGGGCGGCGATAGAGGATTTTGTATTGGGGGGGGGGGTCTTTGGTGGGATATTGTTTCTTTTGTATATTTTGGAAGCCACCTAGAGTCAGGTTCGCCTGAGCAAGGCGGGGTATAAATTTGAAGAATAAATAAATAAAAATAAATAAATTGCCTTCCCTTTGCACCGCCTGCACTGTTAGGGCTGCCTAGCACCCTCGTGCCAAAGATGACCTGAGGTGGGCACTGCCCATTGAGAGGGGGGAGGCCAGGACTCGGAGAAGGCCTTGAAGGGAGCAGGCCTTAAAACCCAAGGGTAGGGCTCCCCCCCCTCCATGCGCTGCCCGCCTTCTGCCCCTCTCTTCAGCCTGGAATGGGGCGGGGGATCTGGCTCAAGGCCTTCCTCTTGGGGCCGGGGGGGGGGGGCTCCAGCAACCGAAGGGCTGCAAGGGAAGGGGCCTGGCGTGGCCTACGGCACAGGCTCAGCCAAACGGGCCTCCTTTCCACTTGCCTTGAGTTCCCCACCCCCACCCCTCGTGGGTGGATGAACAGGCTCTGCAGCCCTTTTTCCTAGGCTGGAGCACCATGGCCTTGGCGGGGGTTTTGATCTTTGTTTCAGGTTCACCCCACGGGCCTGGTCAGGAACCGCACGGGGTTTGGGCTCCACAACCCACCCATCCAATAGCGAAAGGGTTGAGCTTACTTACAGTTGGCCACATCTGGGGGGCCATAGCTGTCGTTCAGGAAGAGGCCAGTCGGTTTGGCAACTTTCAGATAGACACAATCCGAGGTGTTCTTTAAGGCAGTCACGGCTTCTTCGTGGGTGACTTCTTCTAAGCACACACTGTTCACCTGGGAGGGGGGGAGGGAGGGAGGGAGGAGGAAGGGACTCTCCTTAAAATGGCCGGCAAGCCCCCACCCCCGCCATGGATCAGTAGCCAAGCCACACCTGCCTCGACAAAAAACAGCACCCTTTCTCTACACCAAAACATCTCCCAGGAACTCAACCCACCACCTTTATTTAAACCAGAGAGGGGGGGGGAATGCTCCCTCCCCTGCCCGGGCTAATGAGAACGAGAGGCCAGACCAGGGCCTGCCAAGCCTCCAGGCGGCAGGCAAGGAAGCCACGCCACGCCACAGCCTGCCCAGGCACACCAGGAGGGCCACCCGTGGCCCCTGGGCATGGGCCAAAGAGTGCCGCTGCCGCACCCCTGCCCGCCTTCCTCACCCCCTCCCACAGCCTGTCGCCCTGATCTCTCCCCTCTTCTGCCCTTGTGTGACTTGGGCTGTTTCCTTCCCCCAAGGGTTACCCCAGAGGTTCAAAGCAACCCATGGGCCCAAACAGAATCTCACTCAGAGTGTGCCGATGAATGGCTCCTTCTCAAACTGGGAGGGGTGTGTGCGCGTGCGCAGCTTGAGGAGGCCTCCAGCACGTAGGGAGGGGCGAGGGCAATCCCTGCCCACTTTCACTTTAAACATCCTATCCAAAAGCCCAAAGCCTTTCCAGGATTTCTTTTTTTTTTTTTTTGGGGGGGGGGGGAGGGATATTTTGTGTGCCACGTTGGGCAAGGCCTTCTCTTGGAGGCCCCCCTAGGACTGGAGGTCAACCCGGGCCAGGCAAACACAGCAGCACTGGGCAAAGTGGGTCTGCCTCTTCCTTCCAAACGGCCACTGGAGCCCCTGGCTAAGGAGATTCGGGTCCTCCCCAGGGAGTACCAGTGCCACCTGCTGCAAGTGCATCACGGGGCCCGTCCCACTACTAGGAAATGGCTCTCCAACACACACACACCCGTCACTCTCCACTAAATCTACTGCAACTGCACTCATAACACCCCCCACACACACACACTCACGGCCAGAAGTTTGTCTCCAATCTGCAGCTTGCCATCTTTATGTGCAGCCCCTCCCTCAATGATTTTGGTGACATAGATGCTGTTGTCTCCAGGAATGTGCTGGTTCCCAACACCCCCAGCAATGCTGAAGCCGAGACCTGTTGGGGAGAGCAAAGCCCACTCAAGTGGCCCATCCGCCCGTCCGCTCATCCGCCTTGGCAAGGACAGCCAAGGCCTCTCCAAGGGCAGGGAGAGAGAGAGAGAGGAACTGGCCAACAGTCCAAAGGCACCAGAAGGAAGGGGGGAACCCTCCACCCCCCTGCCCTCAATCTCCCTGCAAAGAGAGGCCCATGGAGGACCCCCGCCCCGGGGGAGGGGGGAAAGGAGGAGGGCAGTGAGGACCAAGGGTGGGTAGAGCATCCACCAGGCCCGGCCCACCCTGGCCCCTTATCACCCACCCATCCCCCGCCCACCCCCCACCCGTCCCAAGGCCGGCCGCCTCCTCCCAGCAGCCACCACAAACCTTTGGGGCCTTTGACCAGCTTGATCTCCACCACCTTCTCTGTGACTTGCTTGCGCCTCTTGACGTACAGGCGCACCATGGAGCCGGCCTCCTTCAGCGCCTCCACTGCCCGACTGTGGGTCACATCCCGGACGTCTACCTCATTCACACGCAAGATGCAGTCGTTCACCCTGCAAAGGGAGAGCAGAGGCCCCGAGGGGGGGGGCTGGTTCAGAAGGCTGGGCAGGATCGGAGTTTCCTCCCCCTCCTACTGGTCCCAGCCAGGCCTTCAGAAGCCCCCGGCGATGCTCTTGCAAACCCTTCCCTGCAGGCTGGCCTGGTCCAGGCCCCCAGGAGAGGCCGCCTCACCCAGGGGGGCTTCCTCCGAGGGGGCCCTGCTCTGCTCCCTCTCCAGCCCAGGGCCACATCTCTCCCCACACTTTCCTCAGGTACAGATCAGGGCTTGGCTGCCCACTGTTTCATTTTACAAGTGCCCCCCCAGGGCCCCCCTTCTTCTACAGGGGAGGGCAAGGCAACCCAAACCTCAGGGGGGAAGACGAAGGCAGTGGCACTGGGCCTGTTTAGCCTAGAGAACAGCAGGCGGGAGGGCAATTAAATGGGGGGGGGGGGACATTTATTTATTTATTTGAATTTATAGACCACCCTCCTCGCTGGGGAGACAACATAAAAACCAAAGCCATTACCCAAAACTTCAAATTTACAGTTATAAAAAATGTAATTTAAAAGACACAACAATGGCCACAGGATTGGAAAAGATCAGTATACGTTCCAATCCCTAAAAAGGGTAATGCCAAAGAATGTTCAAATTATCAAACAATTGCGCTCATCCAACACGCTAGCAAGGTGATGCTCAAGATAATACAGGATAGACTGCAGCAGCATGTGGAGAGAGAATTACCAAAAGTGCAGGTGGGGTTCAGAAGAGACAGGGGGACTAGAGACCACATTGCCAACATACGTTGGATCATGGAAAAAACAAAGGAATATCAGAAACATGTCTACTTCTGTTTCATTGATTACACGAAGGCTTTTGACTGTGTGGACCACAACAAAATGTGGCAAGTAATTAAAGAGGTGGGAATACCAGAACACATTATATGCCTCATGAGAAATCTGTACATGAATCAAGAAGCAACAGTTAGGACAGAATATGGAAGGACAGAGTGGTTTGGAATAGGAAAAGGAGTCAGACAAGGCTGCATTTTGTCACCCTGCTTATTCAACTTATACACAGAGCACATAATGCACAATGCAGGGATGGAGGATTCACAATTTGGGATCAAAATTGCTGGGAGAAACATCAACAATTTGAGATATGCAGATGATACCACCCTAATGGCAGAAAGGGAGGACTTTAAAAAGCTCCTGATTAGGTTGAAAGAATAGAGTGAAAAAGCTGGCTTGAGACTCAAAATCAAGAAAACCAAGATCGTGGCAACAGGCCCTCTCAGTCCCTGGAAAATAGATGGGGAAGAAGTAGAAGCAGTGACAGATTTTACTTTCCTAGGATCAAAGCTCACTGCAGATGGGGATTGTAGCTATGAAATAAAAAGGCAACTGATTCTTGGGAGGCAAGCGATGAGAAACCTGGGGAGCATAGTGAAAAACAGAGACATCACACTGCAAACAAAAATTCGTATAGTCAAAGCAATGGTATTCCTGGTGGCAATGTAGGGTTGTGAGAGCTGGACTATTAGGAAAGCTGAGCACCCTGTGAATCCACACAAATGGGTTCACTGCAGTTCATCCAGCCTGCGCTGCCCTTGTTGCTCCCGTATGGGCATGTTTTACTTCCACTTCCGGGAGCGACGAGGGCCAGATGAATTGCAGTAAACCCATTTGTGTGGATTCACAAGGTGCTTGGGAATTGAAGTCCAAGAACATCTGGAGTGCCAAGGTTTCCATCACGGTTTCCAGGGAATGGCAAGGAGGTGGACCCTGAGGGAGGAGATAAAAGCCCAGAAGGTGGGGGTCAGGGGACTCATCCTCTTGGAACCGATGCTTGGAGCTGAGGGGGAACGACAATCGAGTCATTGCTTAAGGGGGGGGGCTGGGCTTTCCCCACAAAGCAGCTTTCTTTATTTCGTTAAGTTTTCTGAACTTTTGCTGGACTTTATTCCATAACTTACTTTAATTTCAATATACTTTCAAAATACCTGAAGAAGGCTGGAGTGTTTCCTTGGCTCGACATTACCTTGCCCTACGCTCACCCCATGCGCTCCCTTGCTCACCGCCTAGACCCAGGTCCGGAGAAGGCAAGTTTTAGGGAAAGCCTGGACGGCTGGGCCAGGAGAGCAGGCTGGATCCCATCGCGAGGAGGCCGAGGTGCTACTTGTGAGTAAGAGGACCTTTACACCCCGAACGAGGGGGCCCTCTCTGGTAGGATTCTGGAACAGAACCTAGGTAGCCCTTCCCCCTCTCTCTGCCTTGCTTAATCTCTTTTTAATCTCTTAAACCCAATTTTATACCATGTTTTATTGTGTTTTAAGTGTTTTTAAAGTTTGTTAGCTGCCCTGGGTCTTTTTGAGGAGGGTGGCATAAAAGTTTGATTAAATAAATAAATAAATAGCCAGGGTGCCGGAGGAGTTGAACAGGCCCCTGGTGGCCACAGTCCTGCCTCTGGAGTCCTCCTTCACAAGCGCCTCCTTCCCTTCCTGGGTTGGTTCAATCGTTTATTTCCTCCCTTCCCTTCCCTCCTTCCCTGCATGCACAAGGTCGGAGTCCTCTGCCTAAGCAGCTGGATGGCGCTCCTCCTCCTCCTCTCTTGCAGGGCAGGCAACCTGCAAAGGCAGTGGCCTAGTCCAGGATCTGGGTCTGATGCAGCCGCCACCACCAAGGCGCAAAGGGGGAAGAGGCACAAAGCACAGGTGCACTGTTGAAGGGAGAAGCCAGCTGAGAGCCGCAGAGTGCTGGAGGGTTTCCGAGAGGGAGGTGGGCCAGGGCTTCTTTCTCCTCTGCCCCCGCCTGCCTTTGGTCTGTCCCCAGGCTCTTCCGGAGGAGCGCCGAGTCCGGGCTCTGCTTTTCTCCCACCCCTGCCTCTCCTGCGCTCCCATCAAGCGATCCCACCTGCAGGCAGGCGGATCTGGGGCCCTCCTCCTCCTCCTCCTCCTCCTCCGAGGGCAGAACGCTCTCCTAGCTGCTCTGACACGAAGAAGGACTCTCAGACGATGGTGGAGCCTCCTCTGGCCTTCCTCCTCCTCCCCAGAAGAAGACTCAGCCATGTGGGCCAGGAGGCTTGCTTGCTTTAAACCCCCCCCCCCGAGGCAGACTGGTGGAACTCCTAGAGGTAACCTGGGGGTGAGGCTGCCTCCTCCTCCTCCTCATGATGATGATGATGATTCAGTGCTTGGCTTGGACCTGGAAGCCTCGAGTTCAAATCCTGCTTGGCTGCAAAGTCCTGCAGCTGCTAGCTAGGCTACCTGGCAGAATCCCTGTGAGGATAAAAGTGGAGGGAGGAAACCAGAGGCGGCACCTCCCCCCCTCCCCCCAAAAAGCCCCCCCAGGGAAGAAAGGAAGAAACCAAACTAGGGTAGCAAGAGTTCCACTCTCAGTTCTGGGCAGCCAGTGTTTCATTCCAGACAGACAGACAGACAGACAGACAGAGAGACAGACAGACGTGCCCATTCTGAGGCTCCCCCAAGAGCGTTTCCTCCACAAACCTCCTGGCTATTCTTAGTCCCTCCTCCTCCTCCTCCTTTCCTTTTGACTGACCCAATGTGAGAAAGATGAGCTGGCAACACAAGGTTGCCCTTCCCAGGGAGTTACGCCTGACTGTGGTATTCAAAAGTATCACAATCTTTCTTTCCCACAATCCCTGAGGAGGCTCCTTTGCAGAAAACTCTCCCTTGGGACTCTGAAGGCACCACCACCAGCAGCAATCCATGCAGGCCAGGAAGCAGGCAGGTGGGCCAGACTGGGGAGGGGGGGTGAGGCCTTCCAGAGAGGGAGGGAGGGAGGCTGGCCGGTGGGGTCATCATCCTACCCCTGAGGTGCTCCAGGAGGACTCTGTCTCCAAAGCTGCTCTGGGCTCATGAAGCTCCTCTAAGCCTGGACGCTGCCTGGTCAGGGGTGGCCTCTTCCCTTTGGAGAGGAGGACCTTGGCGCATGGCCCATGGCAGGGGGGGGGGCAGGAAAGCAGAAAGGGCAGCTCTAGCCAAAGGGGACAGGCCTGGCCCGGACATGGAAGGCTGACTCCGGTGGCCTTCCTCGCAGGAGGGAGGGAGGGGCCACCCACCCACCCACCGGGCATGCTGGCCAGGGGATGAGTGGGGAAGGCAAGGTGTCCCATGCTTCGGCCCCTTCCATCTGATCCCCCCATTCCAGAAGGGCCAAGCCTGGGAGTCATGGCTGGGTGGCCGAGAGAGAGAGAGAGAGAGAGACGCACCGCAACCGTCCATCTTGTGCCGCTGCCCCCCCAGGGATGATCTTGGTAATGAAGATACTGGTGTCGTCCTCAATGTGGGGGTTGTCTGTGCCCCCCGCAATGCTAAAGCCCAGCCCCGAGTTGCCCTGAAAAACAAAGCACCCATCAGTCCCACTGGCCGGCCGGACAGCCGGGAAAAACGCTGCACTCTGAAGCTTCTGGCCTCCCATCATCAGACCAGGGAAAGAGCTTCTTCTTCTTCCTCCTCCTCCTCCTCGACCACCTTCACCCTTGCCATCCAAAGTCCTCCCCCCTCCCAGTCTCAACAGGGCCCCCTGCCTGGATCTGCTCTGAAACCTAACCTTGGGGGTGAAGCCACAGGTGTAAGGGCCCGAGTTGGCTGAAAACGATGGAGCCGCCTTGGTCCTTCTGCTGGGGCTGGGAGGGCTGAGCCCTACACTGGGCCTCGGCCAAGGGCAAGCGGGCCGGGGGGGCAGGAGAGTGACCCTCTTTACAATCTGGCCTGAGAGCCCCATTTGTACTGCCTGCAGGAGGCCAGACCCCATAACCAACCCACGGCCTTAAGCCATGGATGGTGCCCTCATAACAAGCTGGGAGGAGGGAATCCTGGAGCGGGGGGGGGGGGGGTCTTGGAGAACCATGGGAGGGAGGGCCCCAATCTCCAAAGGAGGCTCCTGGTTGGTCCCAATGCTTGATTGACTGACTGCCCAGCCTGGTGGGTTACCAAGTGGGGAAGTGGAATTGGAGTGGAATTGAAGCTCATATCAGCTCAGAGGTTGTCAAGACCAACGGGACAAACAACATCTGTGCCCTGGACGCCTACAAAAGCTGCTCTGGGAGCACCTCCATCTCCTGGGACTCCACCCCTGTCCGACGTATGAAAAGGCTACCCGGGATTGCAGGACTTGCCCCGCTGCAGCATAGAGACCACCAGGGGGTAGGATTTCGCCACAGCCGCATCAGAACTTAATTGCAGTTGTGGTAGAGAGGATGTAGATTAACATTGGAATGGTATTTTGTATTGTATTGTGATTATATAGTATTGTCTAGTCTGTACTGAGTATTGTTTATGGATTGTTCATTGATTACACTGTGTTTATATTTATTTTGTTGTACTGTATTTTATGATATTATGATATTGTATTGAACTGTTATATTGTATTCGATTGTATGTTGTGAGCCGCCCTGAGTTGGTTTCACCAAGTAGGGTGGCATATAAATCGAATAAATCACATCAATCAAATCAAATCAAATGGGAATAGCTATAATGCTGAGACCAGCTTTGCCGTTTGTTTGTTTGTTTGTTTGTTTGTTTGTCTGTCTGTCTGTCTGTCTCTCTCCCTCTCCCTCCATGGGCTCAAGTGCTTTGGATGTGGGGCCCCTCTGGCAGCCTTCCCAGGCAAGGCAGGGTGGCTGTTTCTTGCGTGCCTGAGAATCTCAAGCTGTTCCTGTTTGCTATTTGCAAAAGCTTCCCTAGTTTTGACTGAATTATTATTATTTTTTGGTAACTGGAGAGAGAGAGAGGTTTCTCTCCTCCCCTCCCCCAGGCAATTAGCCAGAGGCCTTCAACCTGTCCAGATGGGCTTCCAAGGGAGGTCAGTTCCAATTCAATCCTAGAAGCTTAGATTTGAGCTTCTTCCAGCCCGGGGAGGGGGGCACAGGGGGGGCTTCCTCTTGCCCACCACCTTCTTCTTCTAAGGACTTAGGCTGGGGGGGAGGGAATTGACCCTTACAACAGGCTGAATTGAGGCTTAGACTTCAACTGCTTTTCAGTCACCTTCCAAAGTGCTTCTAGACACCCCCCCAGCCCCCCAGCCTGTTCCTCCCCCTCCCTCCCCCCCTTTGAAATAAGCTCATTGTATTTCAAAGTGAGGTGTTTACAAAGGAAAGGGAAAGGAATTCCTCAGGGTTGCAAAAACAAATCACAGGTGCTTCCCCCCCCCCCCCCCGGGGGCCCCATCGGATGAGCCAGAGTGAGATATAGAGGCATTCGCAGTAAGCGCTCCTCCATATCACTTCCTGCCCTCTCTGGGTGGTTCATGGGGTAATTAGCATTGTGCCCCCATTAACATGCTAAGGACTCATTTGACCAACCTTGGAAGGATGGAAGAGACTGAGACAAACTTGATCCTCATCAGGATCAAACTCACCACCTTTTGACTGCAATACAGCAGTTTAACCCCTGTGCCAGCAGGGCCATAACTTTCCTTCTTTCTTTCTGTAATTCCCCACCGCCCCCACCTGGAGGGTGGACCCCTGCGGGGGGGCTCCCCCCCCCCGCCTCAAGGATGGCCACCCAAGGGGGAAGAAGAGCCACTCACTCTTTCCAGGGTGATTTCCTCATATTCGTAGTCCGTGGTGTCAGTGCCATTGACCTGGAGGGGAAGCAAAAGCAGGCAAAAGAGCGGGTGAACTACAGTGTGTGTGTGTGTGTGTGTGTGTGTGTATAGGGGGGGGCACACAGTTTGGGGAGCCCCCCTTCTTTCTTGCTCAGGGCCTCCCTTGAGACAGGCCACAGGGGCTTGACTAGGGAAAGCCCACCTCCTCCTGGGGAGGCCTCCCTTGCCCTGGGGCTGCTTCGACAGTAAAGACCCAAAGGGCAGAAGAAGGCAGTCGCCCCCCTCCCCCTCCCCCCGGCCACGCTGAGGGAAAGAGATGCCCCAAAAGCCACAGGCGGCATTGGAGGACGTGGCCTTTTAGGCCCCCCCCCCCGTGAACTGGAGCCCCCTTTTCGAATCAGAAGAATGATAGGTCACGGGGAGGGGGCATCCAGGACTTTAGAGATTGCCTCATTGGGGGGGAGGGGGGGAGGGATGGCCAACAACAACAAAGGCTTGGGAAACACACACACACACACACACACACACACACACACACACACACACACACCAAACCCGCACCCAATCCCAAACATCTGCCACAGGCCTCACCTCATTCAAGCAACCCCAAAGGGAACACAGTGGGCACATGGCGGACCCTCCCCTCTCCTAACCTATGGCCTAACAACCACAACCACAGCCACGACAACTGGGTACCACTGAATCCACCCTTTCTGTCCCAGGCTCTCCTCAGTAGAGACTCTTGAGCAGTGCCTTCCCCTTCCCTTCTTTGCCCACCCCCGGGGGGGACACCCAGGCCACGACCACTTTTTGCCCAGGGCCACTCAGGCTGGCTCTTCTCCCAGGAGGCCCCGGGGGAGGGGGGAATCCCACCCCCACCCCTCGCAATGCTCCGGCGCCTGACTCACGGGGCTTCCCTGCCATCATCGCAAGGGGAGGGGGAAGCAGGGCCGCAGCCTTGGGGTGGGGGTGGGTCGCCCACCCTGAGCTAACAACCCGGCCACCCAAACGAGGCAGCAGAATATTTTCCAAAGCAAGGCACAGGATCCCTCTGGCTGGGCTGAGAAACCCGGTCGGTCTCCTCTGGTGCCCTTGGCCAGCCCCCGCCTGCCCCCCTCCTGCCTGGGCAGAAGCCTCGGGTGGGCTGTGGGTCTCTCCCCGAGGGGTGGGGGCTCAGTGCCTGGGCCACTCTCCGGAGCAAGAAGGTACTCAGGAAAGGACTTCCTACCCTCAGCCTTTTTGGGGCCTCTGGTCTTTCCCCAGCCCTAAGCGCAAGCATTTGCTGAGGGAGGCCCCTGTGTTGTTGGGGGGCGGGAGATGGGGGGACTGCAGGGGTTCGTTGTATTTATATTATCCAAAACCTTGGGGTAAATGTCCCAATCTAGAAGCGGGCTTAACTGGCGTATGACACAAAGTTGAGCAGGAAAGAGCTAAAGACACGACTGGCAAAGCAGGTGTGGGGTTGTGGTGATAGGGTAACCACTGCCCCCTGCTGGCTTATAGAAGGAGGGTCACTCATGCTCTTAATTAGAGTTTTAATTGGTGGGGGCTGGGAGGTGTAGGGTTTTTTTAGTGTTTTAAGGGTTTAGTGTCTTTTAAAGTTTTAAGGTAGGGGGGATTTGTGATGGAAGTCTTGTGTACCACCCAGAGTCCCTTGTTAAGTGGGCGGCTATACAAATTTGATAAATAAATAAACAAGTCAGTCCATGTAGGGAGGGGGGGGCAGAAGCCCCAGGCGGTTCTTAATAACTGGCATAACCAAACCTTTCTCCACCCCGGATGGAGCCTCTGCAGCTGTTGCCTGCCTTACAGACCCTTCCATGTCACACGGCAATCTCACGAAGGAGCCTGTTGTGCATGGCTCCCCCAAAGCTCCGCCACGGCTTCCCGTAAGGCCAGGAGTGAGTAGCCCCACCCGCCCCACCTGGAGAAAGTTTCCCTCTTTTCCCTTTGTGTTTATGGGGCTCAGATTCCAAGGAAAGGGGAAGAGACAGTGATAAGGGGGAGAGATGGGTCTAGCTGGTCCTGAGCTATCTGTAGGAGACATTCCAAATGAGGGGGTCGGTCATCGGGAGTGAGAAAGAGGGGCAGGGATGCTCCGGAATGAGTGACTCCACTAATTAACCCCCAAAACAGACCAGGGATTGGGTAACATCTGGTCGGGAGGTGGAGAATGGGATTTGGAGTGATGTGACCGTATATAATTCAATGTACCACTTTGTGAGGTGGGCTGTTGCTGATTCTAGGTTTTCTGCTTTTCCCTTTCCTATGGTGGGGGACATGCATGCCACTCAGCCTGGGGGGGGGGGCGTGAAAGGGGGAGATCGGGCGAATGCCCTGGCTGACTTCTAGCTAGGTTTCCTTTGGGGGGGGGGCACTCTTTGCCTACATATGCTCTGTAAACCTCTCGTTTTGCAATAAACATTCCAGACTACTTGAGGATGCCGTCTACTGTTTTTAAGAGGTGAAGAGGCTGGGAAAGGGGCAGTCGCCCTGGCACCGCTACCTGTCTCACACACACACACACACACACACTCACACACACTCACTCACTCACTCACTCACTCACTCACACACACACACACACACACACACACACACAGAGACACACAAAAAACACACAAAAGAGACTTGGGAACGCTTCAACCATGACTTCTGAGCTGCTAGAGAAAGAGGCACCACCGTTTAACGGGACAGATCAGAACCCTAAACCAACAGGCTCAGTTTCCTTAAATCAACCACCTTGCATTGTTTGCTACCAAGGCACACCCACGGAAGTCTCTGGAAGCATCTGTTTCTCTATTTGATAAACGGTGGACTGTCCTCCCCTCAGCTCAATCCAAAGACTTCGTTTCATTTAGAGTTAGGGTCCTTTTCAAGCAAGCGGGTCAAAATCAACTTTGGGTTCAGTTTTGGGCAACCCACTTACCTGAAAGAAGTCCAAGAAGAGGCCCGGCTCTCCCCTCCCCCCCCAGAAGACCTCGGGGGCCAGGTGGCATGCAAAGGCACCCACAGAAGTGGCTGACAGGCTACCCACCCACCCACGACAAGCTCTCCGTATTATTATTTTTAAATATGGCACTATTATACTTATTGTAAATTGCTTGTTTATTATGTGAGCCGCCCTGAGTCGGGTTTCCTGAGTGGGGGGCATATAAGTATGAAAATTAAATTAAATTAAATGCTCTGCTGCCTTCACTCCCCCCCCCCCAAAAAAAAAACAAAAAACAAAAAACAAAACCTCCAGCTCCCTCCTGGATTCTAGCAGGGTGAGCTAAAAGCCTTGCCACCTCTACCTGCGGCCTCTGCCGCCTCCTATTACTTAAGCTGGCAGGTCTCTTCTTGTGAGCACATCCATGTTTAGATGCAGCCGGGTGGCCTCATCTGGCCACCAAGGGCCACCGAAAGGGAGATTCCCAAGCAGTCGTAGGAAAAGATGGGGTGCTCAAGTCTCCCTCCTCCTCCTGTTTCCTTTTGAGTCCTGCCACCCACAGATTTCATGCTTCTACGGAGCAAAGCAACTCTTGAGGCAGAGGCGAAGGGATCCAACAGGAAGAGAGACTTACATAAGTTGGTGTCTCCGAAACGTCTGCGTTCACCAAGACCGGAGGAGGATTTGCCTACGAATGTAAAAAGCAAAGGCTACCATTAGAAGACATGTCCTCAGAAGCAAAGCCTCCTTGTTCCCTCCCAGGCGGGCAGGAGAGGTAGGAAAGGGGGGCTCTGGTGGAGGAGGAGCCTGGGGGGGGGCATGAGCTGCTTCCTAGTCCTCCTTGTTATTTCCTTCTCGTGTTTCTTCAAAGCAATGCTTCAAGAACAGCTGCTTTAAAGGCCCAAACTAGAGGTGCTTGGCGGAAGGAACCACCACCACCGCCACCAGCAGTTGCAGAAGAGCCAACAGCCCGCCTTAACGAGTGGCAATTCACGGGATTCTGGCCATAGCTTTCCTGGCTTCATCATACTTCTGCCCGCCTCCCCCAGAAGCTAAGGGACTCCATTTTCTACTCCACTGGCTGAAATCCTATTGTCAAACATTACTCCATGAAAGGCAAACCATGTCAGCAGCCAGTGTTTTGTCAAAAATTAATGTTTTGATTCCCTTCTAAAGGATCCCTTGATATTCCTTTCATTGTGTTGCAAATGTTGGGGTCAAATGATTGGGGGTGGGGGTGACAGCAATTCCCTGGGACTCAGAGCAGCGGCTGGGAAGGCATGGCCCCTTTCCAGAAAGCACAACCAAGGCATGCCAGGACGGATGCAAAGCCGCTTCTTCTTCTCAAAGCCACTTCTTCGCAGACCAGTCGCACAGACAGTCCTGCCTCTAGTGCTGGAATCTGGCAGAGGCTATCAAGGCCCACAAGGCCCAGGTTTTCCGAATCCCCAGAATGGATTCTGGGCCTGCCAGGTCCGCTTTGGATCATCCCAAACTGAGTCCAGGAGGCCTCCCACAGTCCTCTCGTGATTAGACTCAGGAGTGGGCTCAAAAAAATTTATTACCACACTGTGGGCGTGGCAGGGTGGGCGTGGCCAGGGGGAAGCCCTGGCACCCGAATTAGGACAACTTTGTTTCAAAACTACCTGGGTGGGCAATCTCTGCTACCGGTTCTGACGAACTGGGGGTGAACCTGCTGGTGCCCACCAATGATTACTAGACTCCCCAGGAAGGTTCCCAAGCTGGGATTTTCTGCAGGAGTCAAGAGCCCCCCCCCCCCGCAGGTACGGGCAGGGCAAGGGCAAGACTGCCGGCACCCGCTTGGGGTCGGGGGTGGGGTGAGGCCAAGTGAGCCTCTCAGGGCCAAAAAGGGTTGTGTTTGTGTTGGGTGGGGACTGACTTTCACTCTTTGCACGGCTCTCATCCCCACGCCCTTCACACGCACGCGCACGCATGCGCACCCCTCTCAACCACGACATGCTCTTTGGCCTTTGAGTTTAGCTTGAATGATCAGATGGAACCGCCTGCACTTTGCATTTAAATGGTTTCCACCTCTTGGTCGCTGTTGATTCATTTTTGTGCTTCTTTGTAGGTCACACTGTCAGTCTAAGAAATGCTGAACATAATGCAACAAACCACGTTTCAAATGCCTCCCTGTTTTTAAAGAACAACCTGTGTTAAGGGCCCCGATTCAGCGCCATGCAGCTGAGCCCAGACTCCACTGCTGCCTCCATGCCAATGTCCCACCTTTGGGGTGCCCCCCTTTCTTACAGGCCGCCCCCCTCTCCCCCAGGAGATTGTTCCAGGTGCTCTCCCTCTCTCTCTCTCTCCAGCTGTGAAATTATGGCCTGGTTCTGGGCTGGGCCCCCCCCCCCCTGCCTGTTCCCAAATCTCACGCTTGCACTTGAGACCGGTTCTGCTGCCTCTCCTTCTCGGCTCTGCCTCCCCCAATATCTTCATCCATGAGTGGTACACAAAGTACCACTGGGTTTGCCACAGGAAGGTGCTTCAACCATAGGGCAGGAGGGTGCGTGTGCACGACTCAGGGCCCTAAAAGGCCCTCCTTCCAACTCTCAACTTCCTTCCTTCCTCCCTTCCTTCTCCTTCCCCCGTTTCCAGGAAGCCTCAAAGGCCAAGGCCTGGGGATGCATGAGATGCCGCTCAGGGCATAGCAGGCCACTCATTTTTGGGAGAGGGGCTGGGAATGAAGCCAAACCAATCAATACAAGCCCCCCCCCGCCGTCCCCAGGGGTCCCTCCCTCCCTCCCTCTTTCGTTCTGCTGCCTCTCCCCCCCCAATCCTGCTCACCCCCTTCTGCCATCTGCTTTCCCAACTGTTGGAAGTATTTTAAACGCCGCCGCCCCCTCCCCGGCCTGTCCTCCTCCCCAGGGCTGGGCTGTGTGTCAGGCTTCATCGCTCCCCAGAGGAGGGGGAGGAGGAGGCCGTGCTGGCAGGGGCTGCCTTGCAAACACCTTAAGCACTCTTCAGTGGAGGAGATGGGGGGGTCCCCACAAGGTGAGGCTCCCACCCAAAACTAAAGGCCAGCATAGAGGAGGAGGAGGAGCCTCCTTCTCTAGCACAGCACCCGGCAGCCCAAAACAGCCACAACATGCCGGTTATACTTGGTGTACCAGAACACTGTCCGGCTGTGGGGCGGCAAAATATCCTGGATCCAAGCTTCCCTCCTCCCAGAAGCTGCCTCACCTCTGGCACAAAGCCACCGGGTCTCCTCCTCGGTCCCCCCACGTTCCTGCCGCTGGCGGCCTGGACTTTGGCCAGGCTTTTGGTGGGACTCTTCCTCACGCTGTCCCGCAGGTTGGTGAACCGGCCCCGGTGCCGGCTCGGTGCCACAGGCCCTGAGGCTGCACCCAGCGGGGCTTCTGCCTGGGTGCTGCCTTTGCTGCTAGCCCGGCCCAAAGACCCCACTTGGCAGCTGCACAAGGGGCGGTGGGCACTTCTCAGGGGACCCGGCTGGGCCATCCTGCAGGCGCTCTGGCTGCAGAGGAGCCGGGGAGGCAATGCCCATTTCCAGGGGCAGCCAGCCCAAACCCTTCTGCCACTCGTCCGGACAGAAGGAAGCTGCCTATTGGCCGGCCAACGGACAGCCCTTCTGCTAAGGCAGCACAATCGATGTTTTGCAAAGGACAGAGAGCAGGCGGGGAAGGTCAACCACGGCCGCCTGGCTCCCCCCAAGCGGTGCATTGCGTGACCAGCCCCAGCGGGGCAAAGGAGGCCCCCAATGGAGGAGCTGCTGCTGCTGCTGTTGCCTCCCCACGTCCATTACAGACCCCCCCACCCCCCCACCCACCAAGCCCAGGGAAAAGGCTAGGCCAGGCCTTGGGAGGGCTAGGAAGAGCTCCATGGAGCTCAGCTGGGGCCACCCTCCATTCCCCTCCTCCTCCTGGTAATAATAATAATAATAATAATAATAATAATAATAATAATAATAATAAGAAGAAGAAGAAGAAGAAGAAGAAGAAGAAGAAGAAGAAGAAGAAGAAGAAGAAGAAGAAGAAGAAGAAGAAGAAGAAGAAGAAGAAGAAGAAGAAGAAGAAGAAGAAGAAGAAGAAGAAGAAGAAGAAGAAGAAGAAGAAGAAGAAGAAGAAGAAGAAGAAGAGTTTTCGCAGGCCCTGCCCTTCTTCTCTGGCCCAGATGTTGCAGAAGCCAGGAAAGAAGCCCCAGGCGCTCCTCCACCCCACCCCCCAAGCCTGATTCTGACTCTGCTCCCTCCAATGACCACCCAGCAGTGCTTCTTCCCATCAGAAGCACCATGCAAACTCAGGCAGGGAGGGTGGCCAGGTGGGGTGGGGGGCCTGTTCTCTCCAGAGCCATTGGGGTACCAGACAAGGGGGCATTTGATTTGCCTTTGGTTTGAGTTTTCCCACTCTGGTTCTTCTCTGGGGCAGCATGTCTGGAATTTGTCATGGCCTGCAAAGAGCGGCCTCAGCCCCACCCACCCACCCACCCAGCCCCAGAGCCTAAGGCCTGGGACCAAGCAAGCTGCAGGCCGGGCCCTTTGCTCCATGTGGGCTGTAGGTCCCCAAGAGGCAGGCAGGCACGGCAGGCGAAGGCTTTGCCGCCGCTCTCCTGCTCCCAGGTGAGCCACACCTGGTGCGTGAGGGTCAGCAGAGGTCCCAGAATGGGGAACGATGGGTGGGCTCTGCATGCTCACAAATCCAACGATCCCGTCCCTAGTGTGGAGGACCGCAAGGAACTTCATCCTTCCCTGCTCCAAATCCCTCCCTTCCTCCTCCTCCTCTGCTTGGCTTAGCCTGCCCAGCAAAGGGAAAGCACCGACCCCCCCCCCCGCACCCACCTCCTCCTCCTCCTCCAGCCAGTCCCCTCCTCTCCCTTACACCTCACATTCTGGCACCCAGCTTTACTTAAGAAGGGCAGATCCAGGCCCTCCTGGGACCTTGGCAACCTCAACAAAGTGGCAACGTGGCACCCACTGCCCCCCCCATTCCTGGACCACCACCACCACCCCACTGGCGCATAAGAAACTGCACACTGGCTGGGTCTTGCTGTCACTCAAGATCAGACTCCTCCCTCCCAGCAAACAGCACAAAATCCATTTGCAACCGGGCCCTCCTCTATCCGTGTTTGCCCTTGGGCATCCCTCCTATAGACACTGCCAAGAGATCCCATTTACGCTTTCACTCGCCCATCTCATTTTTTAGGGACCCACAAGAACTCAGAAAACTTCCAGCAAGCAGAAAACAACAGAGACATAATTTGAAATACAATTTAAAAAGCAATTAAGCACAACATTTTAAGAGACCATTACATTTCATAAAAGTTACAAAACAAAACAAAAATACATAAATTTTAAAAATTCAAAGAGATGGTTACGCTAGTTGGATGCAACAAAACAAACAAGCTTATGACACTTCAAAGACTAGCAAGATTATTTGTTATAAACTTTTATAATCCTATGATGAAGACCCTTCCATTCTCGAAAGTGAAGTGAAAGTGGCTCTGAAAGTGCTTAGAAGAAATAAATCACCAGGATAGAATAGTGATAGAATTATTTCAAGCCACAGTGAATGAATCTCCTAAAAAGAATATACCAACAAATATGTAAAACAAAACAGGAACCCACAAACTGGCAATGCTCAAAATACATTCCAATCCCCAAGAAAGGAGATGCCAAGCAGTGCAGTAACTACGAAACAATGACTCTTGTCATTCCCCATGCAAGACAAGCGATGTTCAAGGAGTCGCAACAAAGGGTTGTTGCTGTTGTTGTTGTTATGCCTTCTATGGGAAAAGAAATGCCTGATGTTCCAAATGGGTTCCAAGAAGGAAGAGGTGCTTCCAATCACCTTGCAAATCTCCACTGGATACTGGGGAACACACCAAAAAATTTCAGTGTCGGTGCTGTAGAGATGATAACAACACCTTTTGACTGAAATGGATGTGCTGCCTTCACACCAGATTGTTCTGATGTGTAACCTCATCTTCTTTGACAAGAAGCTACTGACGGGGCAAAATACAGAGAGGCAATCTAGTTTCCGACATGCCAAAGTATCAAGACCAGGGTGTGGTTTATCTTCTTATCTGTCCAAACAGACCAGATCATAAGGAAATCCAGACTAGACTCAAATGAAAGAGGAGTGAAAAGTGGTAGAGGAATCTTCAGTAATGCAAGATGTGCAGATATGGCACCATCTTACTGGCAGAAAACAGCAAGAGCTTGAAACAACCTTTAGAGAAGAGAAAGAAAAAGTGGTGAAAACGGAAATTCCAGAGCAGCTGAACGTCAAAGAGTCAAAAACCACAACTACAGAAGAAGAGCTCGGGAACTTTGAAGTTGACAATGAAGACACTGAGCTAGTGAAAGGTTTTGTGTACCTTGGTTTAACTATCAACTCAACAGGTAATGGCAGCCAAGAGGTCAGAAGATGACTGAGACTCAGAAGGGCAACAACGAAGCCACTGAAAAAGACTCTCAAGTGCAAAGACGCATCGCTTCTGCGAGTAGAGTGGCATACAAGTCAAATAGATGATGATGAACCAAGATGAGTCACACTCTTCGATTCCCATCCACCACAGGCAAGGAGGATGGAATGGGGTGCTGGAGGAGAACTTTGTGGATACCCTGGACTGCTAGAAAACAAGTAGGCTTCTGGCACGGGGGCAGGAGGTGGAGGGGGCCATTTCCGCTTGTGCGTCTCGGCCACCGGGACACCAGGGAGAGGTGGCAGGATCCAGCCTGCCAAGCAGAGACCTGGCATGACCCCGTGTCCACCTCACTCCAGGGGGCGCCACTTGTGGGCTCCACGCCCACCACGGCCCCTTTCCTTCAGAGCGGCTGCCTGGGGAGGAAGCTGTGCTCCCTGGTCCCCTGGCAGGAGAGGCCAGCTGAGAGAGCAAGGGCCACCTGGCCACCCAGCCTGGCCTCTGACTTCTGGGGCCACTTCCCAGGCACCACCCAAGGAAGCCTGGCAAAAGCATCCTATGAGTGGAGTCAGAGGGCTGGGTGGGCAGCCGTGAAACAGGGCCAAAGAGTGGGCTGCAAGAAGACGCCTAAGCCTGGGGGTTGGGGGGGGTGCGTGTGCAAAGAGCCCCCACCTGGTGCCCTTGGGCAAGGCCTTGGGGATGAGGAAATGCCAGAGGAGGCACCGCCAGGCCCTGAGCAGAAAGCCGGCCTTGGCACAGAAGACGAAGGGCCGGACTGGCCCTCAAGCCCTGCCACCCCCAGCCCCACACCCGGGGGTCAACCACAACCCGGGGGGGGGTCAGGGAGCCAGAAAATCCTCCCTACCTCCCCGTCTGGACTGGGGCTGCAGGAAGGGCGAGAGAGCAGGGCATGTGCACACTGTGGGGGCCTCCCTGGCTTGTGGCAATGGCTTAAACACAGGCGCAGAGCCGGTGGCGCTCTGGGAAGGGCAAGGCTGTGAGGCCACCGGATCCAGAGGCAAGCGGTGGCCTGGCTGGCTCTCCATGGCGGCAGCAGCTGCCGCCACCACAAGAGGACAGCAACGGCCCGCTCTGGGTCTCCTGGCAGGCAGAAAGGCTGCCGGGGTGGGGGTGGAGGCCACTGCCAACCAACAGCTGCCAAAAAGCCCCCCCCCCCGCTCCCCAAACCTCACCTTTAGGGGTCGATTGGAGTTCCCATGACAACAGAAGAGACGCTGAGCATTATGGGGTGCTGGACACTAGGCCAAGTGATCCAAGCCACCCCCCTGCCACCCCTCTCTTGGAGAAAAATGCCACAGCAAACCACCCCCCTTAATGAATGACCAGAGCCCATGGCCAGGCTTAGCCATCTGTTTTACTTGTGGTTGCAAGGGTCGGGGCAGGCTGAGGGGCTCCTTATAAGGCTGGCCAAGGGGCCCCCCTCCCTTCTGAGACCCCTGGGGCCATGAGGGGCTGGGGCCCAAACCCCTCATGCACAAAACAAGGGGGCAGCTTGGCAGGCTGTGCATGTTTCCATGGATGGGCCAGCTGCTGCTCCCCAATGGCAGGCAGGCAGGCAGGGAAGGATCCCACACGTTTCCTTCTCCCTCTCCCCACACCTCAACAGAGAGGGGTCTGCAGGCCTTTCCACCCCTTCCTCCTCGGCCCCTTTCTGTGCTTTGCAACACGACTGGCTGAACTTCGGCTCTGGTCCTTCCGCCCCTGTACATTCTTTCCGAAGGAGGCGGCAGGACCACCCAAGCCAACGCTGAGCTATTCTGCTGCTCAGAGACAATGGCCGCACCAGCCCTTGGCACTGAGGGATGCCACGCCACTGATGCCACAGAGCTTTCCCTTGCAACAGGCGCATCTGTCGGCTCCTCCTTAAAGTTGAGTTTTCCAAACTGCAGCACCAGGAGAGCACCTGCCACCCCCCACCCCCACGGCCCTCGGAAGCTCTGGCTGGGAAAGATGCTGTTGCTGCCCAGCCACCGTGTCAAGCTATCCCCCCCTCCCCTTTCAGACACCCCCATCCCAAGGGGCCAGCAGAGGAGAGCAGAGGAGGCTTCAGGAGAGAGCCCCCATTTTATCTCTGAGACACTGGGTGGGCCAGGGAGGCCGGGGTGTGTCCCGTTTCCTCTGGGAAATAAATCCCAGCCAGAGATCCTTCAGAGGACCTTCAAATCCCACGGAGGAAGTGGAGAAGGGGCCTGCCAGGTCATTGGCTCCAACCGGCTGGTCAAGGCAGGCGGGAGGGAGGGAGGGTGCCGGATCCCCTCTTGGCGGCCACCAGCCTTCTGGAGCACTGGCGGCCTCCTGGCACCCTTTCTGCAGCTGATCTAGCAGTGAGGAAGCTTTTCCCTTAGAGATTCCCTGTACTTTCACATAACCTTTAATATGTGCCACCCCGAACTCTGGGCTGATCAAGATCCTGCCCCCCCCTCCTCCCAACTATCACTCAAGCATTTGAAGAGTACTACCACCACCACCACCATCATCATCATCCTATCCCCCCACCTTCCGTCTTCCCAAGGCTCACCATGCCCAGTTCTTTCCGCCTTTCCCCCTGGGCTGGCTTGGGTCTCCAGCCTCCTCTCTCCCTCCATCCTCTCATTGCCCTCCTCTGAACCAGCTCCCCTGGAAGGATGTTGCCCAGAACTGGGCGCAGGACTCTCAGTGGGGGCCTGACGAGTACCAAATGGAGGAGGGGGACCTTGTGCCCCCTAAAGCCTCACCTTCCCTTCATTCAGCCACCTAAAACAGCTCCTCCCTTCCTGGCAGCCCACTCAGATGGTTCCCACAGGCTCAGCTCCTCCTCTCTACAAACATCCCAAGGTCCTTCTCACTCACAGTATTTTTTCTGAGCTAAATCTCTCCCGTCCTGTCACTCTGGTGCATCTGGCTCTTTTTCCCTACCCAGGTGCCGAACTCTGCACGTCTCCCTGGCAAACTCCATTCTGCATACCTGGCTGGGGTACACAGAAAGAGCCCCCTCAAATGTCATGGTATGTCTGACCCACAATCGGGCCTACCCTGGCCTGGTAACGGCCACCTTGTGTTGCTGGCTCATCTTTCTCACACTAGGTCAGGCGAAAGGAGCTGCAGAATGAACTCATCCAAAGGTGCCTCCCTTTGGGCACGGAAGAAGAAATTGCATCCTATTCTTTTCAGCACAGGATTGGGGCCTCTCCGTATACCCTGCCATCTCAGTCATTAAGAAAAAGGTTGAGTGAACATTGGTAATGCCCAGCACTGAACCTTATGGTAACCGTACCTATTTCCTCCCCCCTTCCTCCTCCTCCTCCTCCTCCTCCTGGGGTGGGCGTGTGATAAGCCCTCAGGAGTACAATTTTGCAACCTACTGTGTGTGTGTCCAGCTGACAGTCATGCGATCAAGGCCACACTTTGTGGGCTTACGAAACATACTCTCCCACTAGGGGCACTCTGTCAAAGGCTTTGGTGAAGTTCAGCCCCCCCTTCCCCCCTCCCTCAGTGGGCTCTGAAACACATCCCTGCCATTCCCACCTCCCCAAACTGCCTCCTTGACTTTGAACGTTAGTTATCAAGAAGAGCAGTCGTTGAGCCACTGCTCTAATTAAACTGCTGTACTGCAACCCAAAGGTTGTGAGTTCGATCCTGACAGGGATCTAAGTTGACTCTTAGCCTCTCCCATCCTCCTCAGGCCAGTCCAATGAGGACCCAGCATGATGTCTGGGGCCGAAATGCTAATTCCCCTGTGAAGTGTCCAGGGAGAGAAAGGGAGCATTGTTATGGGGCAGGGATAGAAGGGGCACTGCTATGGCTATCCAGGGCATGGGAAGGCACCCCCCACCCCTATTATCCTTGGGCCGGGTGCAGCGCAGGGCATCTGCGGAGGGAGGGTTTGGAAGTAGGCCAGGGACGACAACCCCCCACCCCACCCCCAGGGGCCCAATGCAGGGGCAGAGTTGGGCACAGAGGCCACCGTCCCTCAACCGGGCAGCAGTCGAGGAGGAGGAGCGGAAGCAGGAGCGGAGGCAGCATCAGCATCTCCTCCTCCTCCATTGCAGGCAGGATTTTCCCAACCTCTGGTTTGTGGACTTCCGATCTACAGTCCATTCCCCAAAGCACTGGTCGGCCAATGGACTGACTTAGGCTTCTGGGAATTGAAGCCCCTCTGTGGGGCCTGGGCCCCACAAAGGGAACCACTGGTTGCAGGGATGTATTGGAACCTTTCCTGGGAAGAGTTGGGTGGGAATGTGGGACTCAATGGGGTCTGGGGGAGGGGGGGAGAAAGAAAGGCCAGGTTGGGGGGGTGTCTTTGTTTTCCCCGACCAATGAAAAATGGGGACACAGAGTCCCATCTCCTTCCCAGGGTCAGCTGACCCCAAGGGGGGGGAGTCTGAAACCTCCTAGTCATCTTGGGGGGGGGGGAGAAGAGCCCCCAAAGAGGAGCCCTCTTGTAGCTTTGCTGCAGAAACAGGGACAGCTCCAGCATTAACTCTTTGTGCTCCATCCTAAGGAGGTATGACTGCAAGCACTCGCTCCCAAGGTGTGTGGGCGGCCCCCCCCCAAACTTTAGCCTGGCCCGGGGGACACACACACACACACACACACACACCTACCTCATGGAGCAATGAGGGGAATGGAGGTGGCCCCTAGAGGAAGAAGCCCTGCGCACAGAAGACACATGGCCAGGGCAAAGGAACAATCCTTCACAGGATGGGATGGAGCACTGCACTGGCACCTTTCAAAGCTGCCCCACTGGCCCACTGCATCCATCTTCCCCCCTCCCCTCCCCTCGACAAGCCAGTCTTATAAGAAGGCTGGGAGAGCCTCAACACCTCAACAGCAACCCCCAAAACGCAAGAGGCAGCTGGGAAAGAGCAGCAAGAGCTGCCCTGTCCAAGAACGAAGGGACACTGAGAGAGAGAGGAGGCATCTCTGGAAGGCAGGCAGGCAGGCGAGGGGCGCTTCCACCTCTTGGGAGGGCCACGGCCGCTTGGTGAGCTCCCAAGGGATGCGGGGCTGCCTGGCCCCCTCCAAGGTCCAGGTCTCTTCCGCCCCACCCACCCCGAGACCTCCTTGCCAGCTCCTGGCCCCCTGCTTGAGTCCAGAAGGGCTTCGGAGCTCAGGTCAACTCCGTTTCTTCCACCTACAGGGGCTGAAAGCCCCACAGGAACACCCCACCCCCAAGTAGAGACGGTGGAGACCCTTCGAGAGCCCAAGGCAAGGCAAGGCAGCCTTTAAGTAGTTGAGCACCCCAGCCCAGGACTGTAACCCCATGCAGTTCTCTCTCTCTCTCTCTCTCTCTCTCTCTCTCTCTCTCTCTCTCTCTCTCTCTCTCTCACACACACACACACACACACACACACACACACACACACACACGCACGCACAGGGGGAGCCCTGGACCCTCCAGATGGGCTGTGATCACCTGCTCTCACGCTAACAGCCACAGCAGGAGGAGAAGGAGGAGGCACTGGTGGTGGTGGTCCTTTCCTCCTCCTCCAGCCTCCACCCCCCACTGCTTGAGCTGATCTCACCTGGGCAGCCCCCCTCCCCGAGGCCTCAATGGGCCACCCTGGAAGGGACCCTTTCTTTACCTGGCTAGTGGAGCGGGTGGCCACGGAGATGCAGTCCCAGAGACCGTGGTGGCTGCGGGTGAAGAAGGCCACGATCTGCCGCCAGCGCGAGGAGGAGGTGGATTCCTCCTCTTCCTCTGGCAGAGCTTCGGCAGAGCCTTTCTTAGCCCACAGCTTCTGCCTCAGCCCCCCCAGGCCAGGGCCTGATCCGGTGCCGCCACCACCGCCTCGGCTGCTGCGCGAGTAGAGGAGCGTGTTGTTGCCAAAGATGTAATTCATCCTGCTTATTCTCTGCAGCCGCCCCGGGAGTTGCCAGGCAGCTGGGCAAGGGAGGAGGGGAAGGGGCAGCCAGACCCACCGCCAGCAGGCGGCCACGGCATCAGGAGGGGGCAGGGAGGCAGGAGGCCTCTAGCTCTCAAGGGGCTTCCCAGGCTGGGTCCCCCAAGGTTGGAGGTGGAAGGCACCTGTCACTTCTTCCCTGGGGGGCTGGGAGGGGGCCAGGCAACAGGACAGCCAGCAGCCCTCCCCGGGCTCTTGCCCAAGCAGCAGGAAGAGTCCGAGGGAGGGGAGCGGGAAGAAGCGGGGGGGGGGGGCTGGCAGAGGAGGAGAATCCAAAAGAGGAAGGAGGGCTCCTGCCAGCAGGTAAGCCAGGCGAGCGGCGGCAGCGGCGGCGGCAGCGGCAGCGGCGGCAGCACTGACGGCCTGAAGGCTGTTCTTGCTTTGGCAGCCGCCACCGCCACCGGCATCAATCAGACACAACAAGTCCTCCTTCCCTCCCTCCCTCCCTGGGGGAAATGCCTGAAAACACAAGACACACGCAGGGTGGGTGGGGAAAATAAGGGGGGGCGCGGCACCTCATCGCCGGAGTTCAGAGGCCAGCGCTGCAGCTGTGGGAGACCCCAATGACCTGGGATTCTGCTTGGGATTCTGCTCATGAACCGCCCAACAGGGACCCCCCCGCCCCTCCTTCACAAGCCGCCACTGTGATCTATGACAGCCCCCAACGCAACCCACCTCTTAGCCCTCAAAGTGCTGCTGCAGGAGCTTTGCTGCTATTTCTTCATTACTGCCACAAAGTGCACTCCGTCCCCTCCCCCACCTGCACACATGGGTGTCGGGGGGGGGGGTCCTCAGTCCCTGGCCAAGGGACCAGTCTCCCAAAGCAACTCCTCCGTGTTCTTCCTCCTCCTCCCCTCTGGATGTGCCTCCTCTCCCTTCCTGGCTTCTTGTAGGAAGGGCTCCTTCTTCTCTCCCCTCCTTTTCTACCTGCATTTGATTCCTTTTCCCCAAAATCCCCCTCGCCACTCCTGCCCTAAGAGAAATCCCCCCCCCCAGTTAATTCCCTCTTTCTCAATCATCTTGTGCATCATCTTGTGTTTGTTCGGTCCTTAGGCCCTTCTCTCTGTAGGCAGGGAGGACAGCAGAGAGGGAGAGCAGCTGTGCTTATTGAGCCATGAGCTTCTTTTTAAAAACAGGAACAATCGGTATAAACTAGGAAAAGAAAACTAGGGGGACCTAGGCAAGCCAACACAGGACGGGATAAACTCCTCCTCCTGCTGCCCCACCAGAACCAGAGCCGAGGGTAGGTGGGTGAGTGGGTGAGGGGCCCATTGCCTAGCCTTTCTGTCCCTTGATAACCCTATTAGGGTCACCAGCGGCCGATTGAGAAGAGCCCCGAAGCCCACCAGGTGCAGAAGCCGTGTTTTCTGGATCCAGCTCCACTGCCAAGAATCAGGGTGTGGGGAAACAGGTGGCTCATGGCCTCTTCCTGAATTGGGTCCTGGGGCCGGAAAGCAGCCAACCTGCAAGGTCAGTCCATTCAGGGAGGTGGCATCAGAGGGGGCCTCCCCAGCCAGCCAGCTAGCCAGCCAGCCCTCCCACTCCTCCTGGTGAACTAACTAACTAACTAACTAACTAACTAACTAACTAACTAACTAACTAACTAACTAACTAACTAACTAACTAACTAACTAACTAACTGCCTCTGCAGAAGGACTCACCAAACCTCTCAGCCTAGTTCAGCTCACCTACCAAAAAGTAAAGATTGAAGGCCCTGGACGTCCGCACATGCTTTAAGATTCTCCTGCTTCTCTTTTTGGCACGCCACGTGGAAGCAAACATGATGCTCTTGCTGTCAGTTGCTCCAAAAATGCTCCCCCAGAAGCCACACGAGAAGAGCCTCCCCCACCATGGGCAGAAGGGGCAACTGAGCAATGGAGCTTCAGACCACGACTAGCTGCATCTCCCCCCCACACACACACACACCGGCCGGCCACTGCCGCCAGTTGCATTTGCGTAACCAGATTAATCCCACTTTCATCTGTTCTGTTCTTGGGTCTATTTTAGGTTTCCTGATTGTGCTGAATCAGGGAGAAGAGCCATTTTCCTTCCAATTCCCAACCATGACACACTCTGCCTTCAGTTTTACAATAGTTTTACAATAGTAAAGGTACCTTATCCAAACACACACACACACACACACACACACACACACACACACACACACACACACACATGCTACTGTGAATCCTCTACTGAAACACAAGCGCACACAAACAATACACCCCTCCGAAGGGTGAGAATCCCAAAGGAAACTCCTAATCATTTCTCTGAAGTCATGGCTTGTAATCCAGGAAATCTCACACCGAAATACATTTGCCAATCTTGGTTGTAATATCAAACTTTTGTAGGATTTTATTTTTTTAATTTTTTTGCCAGAGTTTAACACACCAACCCCCTCTCTAAAGACCTAACCACGTTTTCTGTCCAACACATTGCTAACAACCTACAATACTGACATCTGAGAGCCTCCAAAACAAAACAAGGGTGGGTAAGAAAGCCACATGCCTGTGCTTCTCCTGCCAAGGACGTTTTCTGTGGGGCTGCAGAGCGGTGGCCTTCTGGGCAGGATGGAGGCCTTCCTTGCTCCCTCCACGAGAGGGGGTTGGAATCCTTCGGCACCCTTGACCTCACGATGCCTGGTGTTTCTGTGCCAAGCACCCTCCTCCAGAGCCTGGTTCCAAAGGAGTGCTTGAAGAGGCCCTGCCGCTGAGTGGCAAGTGGGGGTACCAGAGGCTGACCCTGGGCACGGGCTCTGGCATGGGGAACCAGAGTGTGACCTACCACTGAGGGAGGGAGGGAGAAGGGGGCAAGGCAGGCAGGCAAGCTGACAGGAGTTCCTGCTCAGCCGGCAAGGGGGTGGGGGCGGAGAGAGAGTAGGAGGGCTTTTAGGCCGAGTACAGGTGGAGCAGGAGCCGAGGAGACCCAAGGGAACCCCCTCCCCCCGCCTCTGGACACCACCACCCCAATGCCCCTCCCTCCAGAGGGCACATGGGGATTACCTTGCCTGAGATGATGGGTTGGGTCCAAGCGTGGCTGCGGTGCGCCAGAACTGAGAGCCAGCTTGAATGCCCACAGAGGCAGCACACCCAAGGGTTGCCGAGGGTGTTTCAGATGGTGCTTCCCACAGTCTCTGAGGATTGGGTGCTCCAATGCAGAGGCATTCAAGGGGATGCTGGCAAGCAACCCTCTGCACTGACGTGGACCCCTGCCTTGAGGGGGGGCTGGGCTGGGCTGGGCTCATCAGCCCCTTCTCACTCCATCACCCAAAGATTCTTCTACCTCATCTCTCTTTTGAAACATTAGACGCCTCACCGGCTGCCACTCAGGATGGCAAACGGTGCCAACCCAAGAAAGGCATCTCTTTGTCCAATGGTGAGAGAGAGAGAGACCAGGGAGGCGGGGTGGGGTGGGCGGGCAAGGTGTCCTCCTGGTCCCTCTTGCTGGAACCAGGCAAGCAGAGTTGGCAAGAAGCCAGGGGGTCTCTTCGGCCCCCTGGGTTCCCGTTCCTGCAGGTGCCGAAGCATGACTAGGGCTTGGGACAAATTCTTCAGGTTCCAAAGCAGTTCTTCTTCCCCTTCACATGAGACCCAGTTCTGTGTCATTTCTTTGGCTAGAATAGGATTAGTGTGCGTATTGGTGCCTTCCTAGAACATTTCTGTTCAAAGAACACATATACTGTGGAACATTTAATTCAATACTAATACAGTACTAAGTCCTGAAATACTTCAACTGGGAGTGGGAAGGAAATTAAAATTACCAAAGAAAAAAGAGTTTGCCAGAAATGTCTGATTTGAAACTATCATCCTAGCTAGTTCACCTGTTTCCTAACTTATGAGCTCTCCATTATTATGGCTCAAACTGCCATCCTTATTCTCTCTCTCTTCTTATATATATATTGCTGGCATATAAGACCCACTTTTTCTGTCTTAAAATACACTGGGAAAATGGAGTGTGTCTTGTACTGTATATAGTGGCCTATAGTGGGCTGTTTTGGTAATAACAGAGTGCGTATTATACTCCGATGTGTCTTATACACTGGCAAATATGGTCTATCGCAACACAAATACATTCAGCAGAGAAATTTTACAGCCTGTGCTTCTTTCAGAGAGATATCTATATCTATATCTATATCTATACATATCTATATCTATCTATCTATATCTATCTATCTATATCTATCTATCTATATATATCTATATATCTATATCTATATCTATATCTATATATAGATAGATAGATAGATATAAATAAAACTTTGAAAAGGCTGGAAATGTCGAGAGGAAAACTAAAGGCCACCTGAAGGCAATTCTGAGCCCTGGGACACATCCTATGCAATAATATACTGTACTTCCAACGAGTGGGACTGTCCATCATCACCATCATCATAGAATCAGTCAAGATCCAACATTGAAAGGGGCTTATGAGGCCAGAGAGTCCAACCACCGCCCCCCCTGCCCCGTCCCCCCACCTTGCAGGGATCCCAACCAGAGGGAGGCTTCCCAATTTCCTCTTGAAGGCCGGCAGTGGCAGCAGCGTTGGAGGGAGGGCCCACCACCCCCACCTCCATAGAAGTGTCTCTTCCACCCATGGCATTTGCTACCTTTCTCCTTTCTTCCATTGGTCTGTGAATGTATTTCCCTTTATCTTGCCCACCATGAAAGAGTCTGGCAAAGCCCACTAATATAGAATGACATTGCAAAACCAGCCTTTTGCTTGCTCCTCTCCCCCCCCCCCCCCCCCGCACACACACTGAACTCCTTTGTTAAATTCCTGTTACCTCTCTGAGTTCGTTCACATTCATTATCACAAATATGTGCATAAAAGCAGAAAGAAAGCCATCTTTTGACACCTTTAAAATCAAGAGTACATTTAGGGACTTCCACCCTTAGCCTCCTATTCAGAATCCTCCATGTGACATGTAGGGGACGTGGAGCTCCTCAGCCCCATCTCCTCTTCCTTCTCCTCCTCCTCCTCCTTTCATGCTCTTCCTTGCCCCACCTTCTCATCTGGTTTTGCTCTTGCAACCCAAGCAGGCCAGCCCCTCCTTTCTTTCAGGTCGGAGAGTGTGCAAGAAGGGCCCCACCTTGAACACCACGGCCAGTCCAGGAGCTTCTGCTGCTGAGGTATCTTTGGGGGACTGGAGGGGAGGGGAAGGGAGCCTGTACTTCTATAGTTCTCTCCCACCCAACCCTGGGCTCCCAAGTGGGGCTCAGCAGGAGGAGGAGGAACAGGCAGCGGGCAGAGCGAGAGCCCTGAGGCTGCCTCAAAGGAGCCTGGCAGTTGAGGACCCACCCAATGAATGCCCCATGACCTGCTCCAGGGGAGAAGAAGGGGGACCCTGACCCTAACTCCTCCTCCCTCCTGGACCTCTGGGCCTCTGCTGGGACTGGGGCTGCGGGAGGGGAAGACCCATGCCATGTCCCACAAGGGTTTCGCTCCTGCCACAGCACTGCTCCCAGAACAGGGGCCCAGGGGAACTTGCCACTGGGTTTAAGATGTGGGCTCCAATGGCAAAGTTCCAGCCTACTTCCTGGGACCCCTTCAGGGTCTCCTAGGGAAACTGAATGGCTGTACGCCACCCAGACTCGCCCCTCGAGCTATACAAATTGCACCAAACAAAATAAATAAATAAATAAAATCACTAGGAGAACAAAAGTGGTTCAGAAAGGAAAGGAAGAACAGTACTAGGCACAAGGAAGTGGAATCAGCCTGGATGTCAAGAGCCTCTTGAGTCACACGATTTGGGGGGGATGACATGTAAAACCAAAGGCAGAGGGGAGTTGAATCTGCTCCTCCCCGACTACCCAACCATGCAGGAGGAGTGGGTGAGACTGTGAGAAGGAAGCTGCACAGATGCCAGAGAGACCACAAGGCCTAAAGCCACTTTCAATCAACTCAGAACAATGATGGGTAAAATCTCCCCCCCAACCCTCAGCCCCCCCCCCCCCCGGCCAGGAGATTGGAACAAGGGGGAAACTCTCCAAGATGGGTGGGAGGTTCTTACAAAGGAAGTTCTCAAGGCAAAACTCTAAGCCATTCCAAGTAGCATGCACAACACCGAGGAGGAGGAGGAGGAGGAGGGAGGAGTGGAAGGCCCGGGGCCACAACAGGGAACCCAGCAGCAACACCAGGGTGTGGGTGACAACAGCTCTCAAGCAAGGGAGGACAATGGGCTCAAGACTCCATCCCCCCTCCCCCCACCCCTACTGACCTCCCCCCCAGGCCTCGTCCCTCCCCCCCAACTAGGAAGGCACCTACCTTGACAGGGGAAATGTGGGAGTGGGAAACAAAGCCATGGATGTTCTCAACCTGCGAGAGGTTCTTCTCAGACACCTGGACCAGCTCAGGAGCCACACTTCCACTTGGAGGAGGAGGAGGGGAACCGGTGGTGGTGGTGCTGCTGCTGCCGCCACTGCCGCCACCACCGTGCGCCAGGGAAGGAGCCTCCTCATCCGGAGAGCGGTATTTCTGCAAGGACAGGTCAGGCAGGCAGAGTCAGTTCTCTTGCAAGGAAGCCCCATCCTGGAGGCAGCCCCTCTCTCTCTTTCCACCCCGGCCAGGGCTAGGCTGTCAGGCTCAGCCTCTGGCCTCCACGCCACTTCCATCCCGGTCCTCCTTGGATGGCCACCGCTTTGAGAAGGAATTCTGCAGGCAAGCCTTCAGAGCAGTGGCTGGGTGGGCCAGAGGAAGGGTGGGTGGGCGTCCTCAGTGTGTGCTTACCCTGGCCAGCAGGAGCCAGCTGTCCCAGGTGAGCAACGCGCGGCTCATTAACACTCAGCCCCTGGGCTCATCAAAAGGGGGAGGGGGCCACAGGTTGGCCCTCTTGCTCAGACCACACCCTGGCAGCAATGGGATCCCCAGGTAGCCTAGAGGCAGGTGCCTCAGGGACAGCGGTCACGTGGCCCAACCGCCCCTGCTGCTGTGCGGAAAGAGCCAAGCCAGTCCAAGCCACTTCTCCCTCTGGAGGGAGAGAAGCCCCAGAGGGCTGAGGGGGCAGAAAGGGCCCGTGAGGCCATGGAGCCCAGCCCCACACCTTCCTGCTCAAGGCAGGGGTCTCAACCCAAGCAGAGCTGACAGAGGAGAGGAGGGGGGCATCCCCCATTCCCTCCTGAAGGCCCTCCAAGCAGCCCGCCAGGGAGACGGCGTCCCAAAGGCCCAGGCTGCATGGAAGGGGCCACCGGGGGCTCCTCTGTGCATCACACCTCAGGGCCAGAAGGGCCCCCTCCCACTGTGGTTTGAGGGCTCCAAAGGTCAGTGAGCCGCCAAAGAGACAGCCAGGGACACATAACCAAAGGAAAGCGCCGGAGGTCTTCTCACCTGCCCACGGCCCATGCAGGACGCAGGCGCCCCTAGGAAGGCGGGTGTGAACCCAGGAAGGCTCCCTTCAAGGCACCACAAGCCCCCTTTCCCCGTGTCTCCAGTCCATCTTGCTCAGCTGCAGATAGCCCAATCCAGGGCCCAGGAGCACTTCCCAAAGGAGTGTATGTCCCGTGGCAACAGTGCCTGTGGTGGACCCAGGGAACCCACAGCTGGGGCTGAACACAGACTCTGCCTCGCCTCTGCCATTCTTCTGGCAGGCAGGCACTCCACTGCCCCTTTGTTCACAGCCAGGGCCAGCCAGCCGATGATGCCTGGGGGTCTCAGAATGCTCTCTACTCCTATGGAGGAGGAGCCCACGCACACACACACACACCCCGATGGCTGCCATACCCATGTTAGCAGGACAGAGCAGGACAGAGAGATGGTCCTTTGCAGACCCTTCTTCCACCAAGGCAAATCAGAAAGAACACCAAGCTCACTGGCTGCCAGGACCAGGACCAGGCAACAGCAGTGGCTGCACAGACGGAAGGCTGTTCCCCAGAGGCAGGCAGGCAGGCCGCCCACCCTCCCTCCCTCCCGGTTCCAACCAGCATCTGAAAGTCTGGAGGGAGGGAAGGAAGGAAGGAAAGAGAGAAAGAAAGAGAGAAAGAGGAAGGAAGGAAGTGCTAGCATTCAGAAAACAAGGACACTTTGGGTAGAGAAAGTGGACAGAATCCCCACCCACCCACCCCACCCCCCAATGTCTTTGGGATTCCAGTAAGCACGTGCCTGTTTGTTTACGTGCCTGCCATCAAACCAGGACCTACTTCAAGCACCCCTGAGAGGGCTTTTTAAAAGGAAAGGAGGTGTTTAACTTGGTCAGCTTCCATGGCTGAGCAGGGATTTGAACCCTGGCCTCCAGAATCCTAGGCTATGACTATATCCCATACACAGAGCACTTTAAATAGAGCACTCTAGCAACAGCCCATGCAGTGCACTAGTCAGACTGCTGGAGCGAGATTCAAGAGACCTGGGTTCAAACCCCCACCCAGCCAGCCACATGACCTTCAGAGGGGAAAGCGAAGCTCTGGACATCACCCGACATGCCTGGGACACCCTTGCTTGGTTCGCTGTCAGGTGAAGCAGGCCTTGCCTCAGCCTCCTCTACTGGGCCTCCCTCCACTGGCCTGCCTTTTTAAAGGCCGTCCAGGGTCTCCAGAGAGCGATCTCCAGCACCCAAGTAGTACCAAGAAATCCAAGCCTTTTCCCTCTCCGCTTTCGTTACTGTCTAGCGTGTTCACAACCAACAACTCTTCCAAAGCCACATTTGGGTCTAGAGCAGAGGGAGGGTGCGGCCCCGAAGCAACACCAGTGGGCAGGAAGCAGAGAGCATATAGGCTAGAAGAAGCCCAAGGGGAGTTCACGGCCATTTTGAAGAAGGAACTAACCGTGCAAGGTTCTCTGGGACCATCCCTTCCAAAAGGTCACCCAGCATCCCTTTCAGATAACCTCACCCAGGAACTTCCAAGCAAACTCTGCCCCTCCCACCCCCTGGCACAGCCTACAGAAGGTTGCAAGAGAGCAGGAGGAGAACCACCACCACCACCACCACTACCGAGAGCAAGGGTCCCATAACAAAGGAGGGCCACCCTCCTCTCCTGCTCTTAGGGTTATGCGGTGGGGAGAAAGGAAGGCCCTAAAAAATGGAAAGAGTCACAAAACTGAAACTGCAGCCAGGTGTCCCACAGCCAAGGCAGCTTCTCCTCTGCAGCTTTTCAACATCTGGGAGCTGAAATATTTGTGCTCAGCTAAATTCAGCTTTCATTCATAAAGATGTTTGAGCACCATCACCAGGCATGCATCAAGCAGCAGTCCTGTACCATGGGTGTGCTGAACACGCACTAAGCCATGAGACCCAACATACAAAACACACCCAAGGTGGGAGCGGCGGCAGCGGCTTCTTCATACAATTTTCCATGCCCAACAGGAAGAAGGTGAAGCCAAGATGCTTAGGGTGTTATCTGGCCTCTCACCTCAGCGCCAGCCAGATGTGGGTTCCTCTCTCTCTCTCCCATCTGCTTGTTCTGCTTTGTTTACCCATGAAGTTGGGGACAAGGAAGGAGGAGCCTCATCCTGAGCAGAGTTTCTCCAGCAGAAATCCTTTCAACCCAGAATAATTTCTGACACAAAATGATTATGACCCATGAGGGAGATGTGCAATCCTGAAAGTCTTGAAAGCCTGCCCAACCTTGCGTGACCTTTGGACTGACCTTCCTCTTCCTCCTCCTCCTCCCATCCACTCCCAGCCCCAGCCTGATCTACCTGGCCACGTGCCCCCAATCCCACCCCACCCCACAGCTTCCTTCCAATCCTAACAGCTGGCCAACACCCTCCTGGTGACAATTCTGGGCCTCAAAGCCTTTTGCTCTGTCAAGGAAACTTGCCGGAAGAGGCAGCTCTCCTGCTTCAGCGGTTTTTCTTTCCATGGCAGCTGAGAGACAGGATAGGAAGGCATGAAGGGAGGAAGGTTCACCTAGGCCAACCCAGGCATACATGAAGTTTTGGTGAGGAAATGCCCAAAGATTTAAACAATAAAGGACATTCATCTTTTGAAAGCCAGAGAAAAGAAAAAGTCAACCAGAGAACTAAACCCACACTTTTCCTGACAACACTGAACTTCTCGTTCTCCATCACTCCCTGCAGCCCAAACATGGGATTCTGCCCTACACAGACTTCCAGGAGAGTCTTCCATTAGGATGGAGCAACGGCCAGCCTTGGCCATCCTAAACCATCCCTGGGCATCTCCCCCCACCCCACCCCACCCTCATTGCATTTTCTTCTTCTGGTCAGAAACTAGTCGAGGAGCTTGACAAGTACAAAACCTTTTTAAACCTTTTAACCTTTTAAATCTTTTAGATTTTTGTAAATTTATAGTTTAATTTTTTAATTGATTTTTAAGTGATTTTGAACTTTAAGGTTTTAATTTCAGAATTTGTAGGGGGATTGTTTAATTGTTTTGCATTTATTGTGTATAGTCTTTCCCCTTTTCTGTAAGCCGCCTAGAGTCAGATTCGCTTGATTGGGGCGGGATAATAAATCTAAATAAATAAATAAAAGCAGCATCAGCAAATCCTCAAAACAAACAGTGGCGGCAGCGGCAGCAGCTCAACTGCAAGGCAGGTTTTCCTGCCTAGCAGCCTATTCATTGTTCCCCTGGAGAGCATGCCAATGCTAAGTGTCCCTGTGCAAAGGCACATGTGGACAACTGCTTTTTCACTATCCATGCTTTCCAAAGAGCAACCCCTGTCTGTCCTGCCACCCCCACCCCCACCCCAGGCACGTTCTCCAAGAGAGATGCCTCAATCTAACCCCATAGCATAATTCGACTAATTCAGATCCCGCGTGCCCAGGAATGCGGCCCATTTATTCAGAAGGGCCCAAGATCTGCCAGAAAGTTCTTCAGACCCACCTGACATCCAAACATGAAGGAGACCGTGTTGTGGCTACAGGCCGCTTTGCAGTGGCACAGCACCGGGGAGAAGCAGTCCAGGCTTTGGAGGCTGGGAGGCATCTTCTCCGACTCGGGGCCCTTCCTTCAGGCGAGAAAAGGCCTTCGAGAGAGACCCAGCCAACCTCCCTTCATCTTAGCATCCCCACAGCCTGCCGAAGGCCTCTGTCTACCAGACCAGGGGCCGGCCGGCCCTGCCGCCGCTGCTGCCCCCCCCCCCCAATGAAGGAGGCACCTCCGCAGCCTCACCTTCCTTCTGGAATCCTCTGGACCCAAAATCGGGGGTGGGGATGGGAATAATAATAATGTTGTAGCAGCAGCAGCAGCTTTACCTGCCACAGAGCAAGACCAGCCAGTTCCTCCATGAGGGACTTAACAGATGCCAAGCAGGAGGAGGGGCCAAATGGGAGAGCAACCAGCTAGCCCGGAGCTCTGCACAGGGCGCACGCACACAACTCAGAGGCAGAGAGAGAGAGAGAAAGAGGCTTCTCTGTAATGCATGAATCGCAGCAACTCTTCCCCCAACGAGGAAAGGGTTCCTCTTCCAGACCCACACAGGAGGACTCTGACAACCAGGATGACTGACTACCCTCTGAAACAGCCAGCAGACCTTAGGTTCACAGCAGGGCAGGCTGGCGGCGGAGGAGGAGGAGGAGCTCTTTCCGGAGCAGCTGCAGGGCAGCAAAAGCCCAAAGGTTTTTGGCAACATGGGAAGGGTGAAGCAGGCCATTCTTGCTGGAGGGGTGGGCAGCCTAGGCGAGGGAAGAAGGGAATGAGCCATGACGTGTTGGGGCATTTCCAGGAAAAGACCCTCCAGGTTTTCAGCTTCCACTCAGAAAATACAGGTAAGCCGACTGTCTCTAACCAAGCGATGAATTGCCTGGACTCCACCGTGCTGGATAAGACTCACAGCTTGGCCTTTCCAGACAGTTACTCCCCAGCCAAGGAAACTGGAGAGGCAACAGACAGATCCAGAGGGTCCGATTGGGAGCCATCCATAAAGGTCTGCAGGATGAACCCAGGCCAGAGCAAACACCAGGCCTAGGTAAGCCATCACCGGCAGAGTTCCCCATCAAGGCCCAACTGCAACAGACCCTTCATTGGGTGAGATCCTGGGCAGGCGGCAGGAGGAGGAGGAGGAGGAGGCCTGTCCATGCTTGCTTGCTTGGGGGAATCCTAGCCTGCTGACCTAATCCACCCTGCCCTGCACAGCTACTCGAGAGACAGACTGAGCAAGCCCAGATGGCCTCTCCCGGTCCCTATCTCTAATCCAGCCCCATGGCTTCACTAGTCCAGCCCAATGGCTGCAAGAGAGAGCGCTTGCTCGTAGGTAGGCCGGCCTGTGTCTCCATGCAAGGTGTTTCGAAGTAATGCCCCCCCCCATTCCTTTCCCATAGGGAAAACAAACAAGTACGCAAGCCACTCTCTAGGTCAAAGAGAGAAAAAAGCACCTGGCGTGACACCTGAAACTTTGGAGCAAACTCAGATGGGAGGTAACTCAAGAAAACCATCGCCTGGAACTGGCACACTTCCCAGCGTCAGAAGAGATACCAGAACGTCTCGCCACTGGAAGGAAAGCATGAAAAGCAAAGAAACCTCCCATCAGAAAAGGCTGTCCTCAAAGCACAGGGAGAAACATCTCCGGAGTCATTTCTCCTGAGAGCTGAGCCACCAGGAGGAAGAGGATTTTTTTTTCTGTGTGTACATGTGTGTTTCATCTTAGAGGGACTGCTTGTTGTTGTTCAGTTGCACAGTCAAGCCCGACCCTCCCTTTGTGGCCCCATGGACCACCGCATGCCGCCAGGCTCCTCCGTCATCCTCCGCAGCCCACACAGTTCTACACTCACTGTGTCAACAATGCCATCCATCCACCTCATCCTCTGCCACCCCCTTCTCCATTTACTTTCCATCTTTCCCAGCATCAGGGCCTTCTCCAGTGAGTCCTCTCTTCTTCTCATTTGGTGGCCAAAGGACTTGAGCTTCAGCTTCAGTATCTGCCCTTCCAAGGAGCAGTCAGGGCTGGTTTCCTTCAGGATGGACTTATTTGATCTCCTCGCAGTACAGGGGATTCTCAAGAGCCTCCTCCAGCACCTCAGAGTTCAAAGGCTCCTGTTCTCCTGTGCTCAGCCTTCCTGAGGGTCCACCCCTCACAGCCATACATGACTCCTGGGAAAACCATGGCTTTGACTATGCAGACTTTAGTGGGCAGGGCGATGTCTCTACTTTTTATTATGCTGCTTAGGTTGACCATGGCTTGCCTCCCAAGAAGGAAGCCTCTTTTTACTTCATGGCTGCAGTCACCATCTGCCAGACTTTGCTACAGGTAGAGAAAACTTGGCTCAAAGCCAGGAGGCCACAAAACCGCTCAGCAAAAGCACCCAAGGTCTTCAAGACAGCCAAGCCATGGTCTTGTGATGCGAACCTGCAACAGATGGGATTCACTCTGCCTCTCCTTTCTGCATTTCCTGTCCACCAGACCCCACTGTTTACAACGTTCCCCTCCACTCCTAATCATGTGCATTTATGTCTTAAGAGTCAGGGAAGTTATGGGGGGAAGTGGAAGCATTCCTCCTCCTCCTCCTCCCTTCTTGCACTGTGAAAGTTTTTATTATATTTATGCCCTGCCTATCTAGGAGATATTCCTACTCAGGGAGGCATCCAGGAGCACCAGAGAAACAGGAGCATAACCAGCCCGTTTGTCATGTGTTTCCTCCCCAACCTCTATGCATGTGATGCAAATTAAAACAAGGCCCATGCGCCTTCTCTGCCTTGTTTTCAAACAAAAGCAGGGCTGAAATTCAGCAATGCAGCAACTCAGTGGCAGCTGCAGAAAACCGGGAGGGCTGGTGGGGGACCTCTGGGGAGGGGGGCTCTGTTGCCAACCAAAAACCTCAGCAGAAATCTTTGTTACTCAAGGCAGCAGCATTGCGTATTCAAAGAAGTGGCCTCCACTCAAAACGCTCATCCAGGAAAGCTTAAAACACACTAATTACAAAGACTACCTGGAAGCTGTTACAAGGCTCCTATTTGTCTATGCATTTATGTAAAAATATGTACGGCGGCGACTGGGTCCCCCAAAGTAACATGCAGAAGACTAAATAACAATACATGTGTTCCACAGGATTGCTTTTTAAGCGAGTTTGCTCTTTAAGCGAAACACCATTGCAAGTGACCAATTCTGGTCACTTCTGGTGGGGGGGGGGAATTATGAACCCCAATTTAATTGTTAAGTGAGTTTTTGGTTGGTTCTGTTAAGCGAAGCAACCATTCAGAGAAAATTCTGCTCTTTAAGCGAGTCACTCTCTAAGCGAGGGGCTCTTCTTTCTGTGAGGTTTGACTGTATTCTTTAAAAACTAAATAAAAGCAATGTTAAAAGGCAGTTCTTTCACAAATCAGCCCCCCTCCCCAATGAAATATTACACAGCCCTCCAACTGCCGGACTCTGACGGAGGCCAGGGTCAGCCCAGCGTCTCTGAGGAAGGAAGGGGTTCCTGAGCCAGAGGAAGAAGGCAGGCCTCAGGCACAAGTGGCAAGCCAGGGCTGCTTGCTCAGGCCCTCCTGTGACAGCTCAGAAAATCAGGCCTGGGTGGGCACTCTTGTTTTCACAGCATCTCGAAACTGGAGAGACAGGGGAGACCTCCAGGGTCACAGAACCCAAACCCTCCTAAAGCAGGAAAATCCACGTGCAAAGTACCCAGAATGACAGACAGACAGAAAGACTGACTGACAGAAAGACAGCCATCCCAAGGATGCATGCCGATAATATTCTGGAACAATGCTGAAATCATGGTAGCTTCAGTGCAGGCATAACACTGATGAGGAATGGATGGAAATCAACAAGGTCAAGCCCTGCCTTCCCCGGAGTTTCTTCATGAGGTCTGCCCTTCTCTCGTTCCTTCTGAAAAGGGCAGATTTCTACCCAGGGGGGGGGGGAGAGGAAGGAAGGGCTGCCACCATGGACAGCCAAAGTCCTGCAGCTGCTGCATTGGAACAAGGCTGGTCTGGCCTTCAGGCAGCAGCAAAAACCAACCAACCTACCTACCTACCTACCTACCTACCTTCCTTCCTTCTCTCCCAAGGGCTGGACGCAGCAGGCAAGGATTGATCAGCCACCGGCCAAAGCAGCGTCACCTCAAAGGAGGGGCAAGGAGAGGGTCACTCACTGGCGTGGCCCCCACCTCCCCAGGACAGACCAGTCTCCCAACAGTGGAGCAAACACATCCGGCACAACCAAGGGCAGCTGAAGACAGCCAGGAAGCCTCCAAAAGGCAGATCAGCCAACACACACACACACACACCATCCCAGGCCAGGCTTGCCATGAACAGAGAAGCGTGGCAAACCTCAAGAGCTACACAGCTCTAACTCTGGGAAGGGTCACACTATTAAAGAAGGCCTCAGTTTTTCTAAATTAAAATGGCTACGGCCTGGCACATTCTCTCTCTCACACACACACTCACACACATGTGTGCACGCTAATTTCTGGGATCTTGTGAGAAGTGAATGCCTGGGGTTTTTCCTTTCTTTCTTTCTTTAGCTGAGCTCTGCTGTGCTGGTGCTGAAAACACCCAAATTGGAAGGGAAGAAAAGGTTCAAGATGACCGACTGACTCCCTTGGAAATGAAACACCCCAACATACAAGATGCCTTTCTAATTAATTGGAAGTCATATAGTGTGGTCCATTTCATGAAGGGGAGGAGGAGGAGGAGGGTGACTCATTGATTGATTGATTGATTGATTGATTTTCTATCCCACCCATCTGGGATATTTTCCCACTCTGGGCAGCATACAACATACAGTCAAACCTCGCATAAAGAGCGCATTGCTTAAAGAGTAACTCACTTAAAGAGCAGAATGTTTGCTTCGCTTAACAAATAAAACCCACCAAAAATTCGCTTAACAAATAAATCAGGGGTCGCAATCCCCCCCACAATTGGTCACTTTCAATGGTGTTTCACTTAAAGAGCAAACTCATTTAAAGAGCAATCCCGTGGAACACATTATGCTCTTTAAGTGAGGTACAAATGTATTTAAAAATGATTGCTGTCTTGGATGTTCTTTGATTGGTTAAATCTAGGAGAGGCCAAAAGATTGATTGATTGATTGATCGATTGATCGATTGATTGCAGGAAGATGGGAACTGTAGTGATTGTTAAGTACAGTACAGTATTTAAGTACAGCAAAGCTGGGCAGATTTACAAATAGGTTTAGTTTGAATTTGCAAGTTCTCCAAGCCTTATACTCACTGATTTAGCCTAGCAATTAAACTCTCCTCACAAAATATAACACAATAGTTTCTTGGCTTACAGTTCATTCAAAGATATAAACAGGTGCTTTTCTTTGTCAGTTTTTACATGGTAAACTGTTTTAAACTGTTTTTAGATTTTTAATTATATTTTATGTGTTTTACATGATTGGTTTGTAATCCGCCCTGAGTCACCCATGCAAGTAGGGCAGAACAGAAATTTGAAAAATAAATAAATAAATAAATAAATAAATAAATAAATAAATAAATAAATAAATAAATAAAGGGTTGCCTTACACATCTATGCTTTGCTTGTAAGGCAAACAGCAAGAATAATTACGAGAGAGGAGGAGGAGGGAGAAAGAGCAAAAGGGGGAGGGGAGGAAATAGGAGAAGAGCAGAAGGGAAGAGAAGGGAGGAGAACGAAGAGACCCCCAACCGCAAGCAGATTAACACCATCTCAGGTGACCCTAAGGAAAGGCGGGGAAAGAGAAGACTCTTCTTCTTAATGGTGGCTCTAATACAGTGGTTTTGGTATAGTTAATTCTGCTCTTTCTGGATCTTCTCTGTCTGTTCCAGAGTTGATGCACTCTCAGCTGCACCTCACTTAGTTGATCTTTGGCTGCAATCTCCGCATAGTCCCTGGCATGTTCCTCAAGGTGGACCCTCAAAATGGCTTAGTTAAGAGAGACTCAGAAATTAGTCTGAGCCTGGCCTTTGGTCTTGCAAGGAGGCAGTCTGTTTAAACCCCCTACTATGGGGAAGCTTATTCTTAGTGCAGGGTTTTCCGTAACTTTTTCTTATTTTCCTTAGGAAGGGAGGGAGGGGATAGAAAGTGTTTTGCTTTTTATCTTTTGAATTTTTATTGGACTTTTGAAATGCTTTTTCCTTTTTAAATTTTTAAATAAACATTTACATTTTCCAGCAAGTTGTCTTCCTTGAGGAAGGGTTGGATGTAGACTTCGTAAGAAGGTCACAGGCTACTGATTACCAATTGTGCTACAGGCTCTGGCTGGTGTTCAAGCAGGAACAACTAGGAAACAAAATTAAGCTACAATTAAACTAAAAGTAGCAGCTAGTCTTTAAAGTGCTGTAGTGTTTTTTGTTTTTGCTTCCTGATCTGAATTAAAAATCTACCAGCGATTTCTCTGGCCCTGAGAAGTGACCCTACGGACTCGGAAGCAGGCAAAAGTTTTTCAGCTCGCTTCCTCGAAGAGAGGCAGGCAGGCAGGTAGGCAAGGAGGGCGGGCAGGGCAGGCAGGCAGGCAGGGTCAAGCAGGGTGGAATGGAGTGCTCTGGCGATGGGTGGCTGACCCAAGGGATAAACTCCTTTGTGCACCAGCACCGGAGGGGCCTAAGTCAGGCAGAGCCAGCCATTGCCTGAGTGTCTCGGGGCTCTTCCTCCTCGGGGCTAGAGAACGTCCTCCTCCCCCTCCCCTGGAAGCCACATTCCTAGCCATAGAGTGGTGGGGGGGAGGAACTGCAAAGCAGGTGTCTTTCCCATGTGACCCCTTGCAGAGGGCGAGATAACTGGGCATCAAGCTCAGGACTCCAAAGTCCTGGGGAACAGGGAGCCACCAGACGACCCCCCCCCCGGTGCTGCTCCAGGTTCTGCATGGCCTTTAGCACGTGGCCCTCTGCCCCCTTTGCCCTTGGTAGACAGGAGAGAAAGGGCAACTGGCCTCCAGAAACTCCACCCAGCTGTGGGACAGGGAGGGGGGCAAGAAAGGGCCCAGGGCAGGCACACCCTTCTCCCCAGGGCCAACACCTCCCCAGGGGGTGGACTGGGAGCCCCACAAAAGGCTGGCTTTGCCCTTCTCCCACCCAGACGGTCAAGGCTGGACTCCAAAAATGTGCCTTTCCTATGACATTTTTTAACACACGCCTACGCACGCACGCACACGCACGCAAGCACGCACACCTGAAGTCAAATGCCCAGGTTCAAGATTTAGGGAGCTTTGTCAGCATCTCTTATTTATTTTCACTCTTGTCTAGAGTCAGGTCCAGAAATAGGGGGACAAGGGTATGTATGTATGTATTTATTTATTTGACTTCTATGCCGCCCTCCTCAAAGAGACCCAGGGCGGCTAACAAAGGTTTAAAAAAGACATAAAACACAATATGAAATCCAATTTAAAATTAATATTAAAATATTAAAACTATGCAAAGTTAAAAAGGTTAAAAATTCATACTTTGAGAGAGGGAGGGGTCAGATGAGCCAACAGACCTACACTACTGTCTGACCCAAAACCCATACCTGTCCCACCAGCCAGGTCTAGCATGTGTCCTCTGCACCCCACCACAGTGAAAATGAAAGGAACCACTCGAGATGTGAGCCAAGTCAGGACTGTCAACTGGAATGCGAAGCCTCTGGCAAAAAAAGGGGGGGCATGAAACACCAAGGCAGGAGGGCAGCCATCTCAGCCCCCCACTGCCTCCACCACACCAGGTAGTACCCTGGGGTGGAGGAAGGGCAAAATGGCCATCCAGCCCCCAAAGCTGTCTGGGGGAGCGTGACCCAATGTCCCCCCAGCTTAAAAATGTTGACCACTCCTGCTCTACAAACTGTGCCTCAGAGAAAGGCAAGGCAGACCGAGGAGCTTAGAAGATCACACGGAAAGGACTCTCTGAGAGCTCTACACTGTGCATTATACGTGGCTAGGATTGTGAAGCATTCGAGACCACAGCACTTCATGCGGAAAAGGCAACCGTTCCTGCACACTAGTCTGGAAACCAGGCAGGGCTACATACACAGAATGCCTGCCTGCCTGCCTGCCTGCCTGCCTGCCTGCCTACAGAAGGTCTCCAAGAGGCTGAAATGAAGAGAGACTTCCACAAACACAAGGACGAAGTCACACTGCCGAGAGAGAGAGAGAGAGAGAGAGAGAGAGAGAGAGAGAGAGAGAGAGAGAGAGAGAGAGAGAGAGAGAGAGAGAGAAGCGGCTTCTTACCTTGGTGGTTACAATGCACAAGCAGTCCATTGTCCCAGCATTGCCAGGTAGGTGATTATTTGCCCAGTGGCTGAACTGGACACTCGGGGGGGGGGGGAGGATACAAGATGAAGAGAAGCAGAAAGAAGAAGTCGAGCACCCAAACTGGCTACAAGTGGCAGCCTGAGAAGCAGAAGAACAAGAAGCCTCAACCACCCACACGAAGGCAAGTGGCTTTTGTCCTTACTCCTCAGTTCTTTCTCCACTACCACCCTAGTTCTTCTCCCAGACAGGGACCAGGCCTCCTCCTCTCGGAAAGGCCACTCATTCACTCACTCACTCACTCACTGCCTTGTGACTCAAAGCCCTTTGCCTGAAGAGAGTCCACGGACGGCCCCTTCCTTACTCCAGCAGGACCAAGCAAGCCCCGAGCCACGTCTTCCAGTAGACCAAACCTCCAATGATACACACAGAGTGTTCCAGTCAAGCCATTTAGGTCCCAGAGCTGGTAAAATAAGGGAGAGAAAATACTCCACGTAGGAATCTTTGTAAGGGCCTCCCTGCAAAAACAGAATCCCTGCAGCTGGAGAGAAAACAGCAGCCGGAGACTCCCTGCAAAGCCCAAAACAAAATCTTGATTCCCACTATTTTTAGCAACAACGCTCTCTTCTCCCAGGCATCAAACTCAACAAGGGGGGGGGGAGGGCTCCATGACAGAGCAGGCCAGGCTCCGCAGGCCAAAAACCCCAGCCTCCTCTCCCCCAAATTAAACTGGGCCGAGGGGGGGGGGGAGAGAAGAAGTCCGGGTGGGCTGATTTTTTTGGACAAGGGGGCCAAGAAGGCCTTGGGCGCAGCCTAAGACACAAACCCACCTCATTCTCTACCCTAGGAATGAAGAAAGGCAGCCAGACATGACGGAAGGTGTCCGAAGAGAGACCCCCGCCGGGGCAGCCCACGCCCTACTTCCTTCCCTCCTCTCTGGCTGTCACAACCCAGGGGCTCCTGCGGAGGAGGCGGCACTCCCCTTGCTGTCTCTTAAGCTTCTGCTTCAGAGCCTTGTCCCAGGTCCCACAACACAGGAGGGGGGTGAGATTGGGGGGACGGAAGAAAGGGAGGGCTGATTTGCAGTGCACGGCCCACCTCCTTCTGGACTTCATGCCAAAGCTGAATATGATCAGTGCCCTCCATGGGACACAAAAAACACTTTCTCATTATTATTATTATTATTATTATTATTATTATTATTATTATTATTATTATTATTATTATTATGCTGTTTCAGTAGCTGGAGGGAGCTTGAGTGTTCTGTTTCTTCTATATTTGTAACTTTTTTAAAAAAACCACTGCCATATCGGTAGTAAAGGTGGTCTGGCACAGAAGAGGTGCTGCGATGACCTCCTTCCACCGACACGCTCCGTTCTCTCTCCCTGGTTCTGCTTTTTCAAGCAACAGGTAAAGAACTTTTTATTTTCCCAAGCAATGTAGAAAAGGTTTTATTTTACAAACCCTGGCAATATTTTCTTGGTAAATTTACCTTATCCAACTGTATCCCCCTGACCTGTTGTATTCTACATTCTAACTCGGCAGGAGACTCCCTGGGAAACCTTTTGTCATTACAGTGTTGGAAACAGGCAAAAAAAGGGGAAAGTGCTAAAGTTTTCCCCAACTGCATTTGAGGAAAGCTTGCAGCTGTTTGTTGAAGCAGCTGAAGCCTCTACATTCCCTCCAACGGCTGCCCCACATAGAGAGCATCGCAAGAGCATAACTAGGACATGCGTGACAGGCAGGAATTACGCCATCCCATTTTTATGCCTCCGTTATACAATGATTTCCTTGTTATTAAATGCAGCCAAGCCCCCCCCCCCCTCTGCTTCCTTGGAGCTTCACCTTTCTTCTTCTGAAACACAACAAGTACAGTCAAACCTCACATAAAGAAGAGCGCCTCGCTTAAAGAGCGCCTCGCTTAAAGAGTAGAATTTTCTCTGAATGTTCGTTTCACTTTACAAATAAAACCAACCAAAATCTCACTTAACAAATAAATTGGGGTTTGCAATCCTCCCTACTAGAAGTCACAATTGGTCACTAACAATGGTGTTTCGCTTAAAGAGCAATCCTGTAGAATGCATTATGCTCTTTAAGCGAGGTACCACTGTACTTTCACAGCTTACTATAATCCATTCTCAAGAATCTGACTAGAGGTCCTTCTGGCCTGGGCCGGGCTTTGTAAAGTGAGCTCTAGATAGAATCATTGGGCTGGGAGGGGCCTTTTCAGCCACCAGGTCCAAACTCTCCCCCTTTCCCCGCACCCGGGGGGAGGGGTTTCAATGCAGGGAGGCTCCCAGTCAAAGCAGATCTGGCCGAAGAGGGCTGCTTCCCGATTCTCTCCTGAAGGCTTCCAGGGCAGGAGCAAATTCTCTCCCCCCCCCCTTTCGAGGCAGCAGTGTGTGTGGGGGTCCTGCTGTGGTCCTCCTGCTATAACAATGAAGAGCCTCTTCCTGACCTTCTGCCGAGCTCTTGGTTCCTCTCCTCTCCAAGGGTTCTCCAGGCAGGGCAGTGGCCCATCTACTGCCAGGGAAACCAGCTGCTCAGCCTGCTGGCCAGCCAAGGACTGGCCTTACCTGTACCTGTTCATCCTTCTTTCAAGGCAGCACAGCTGCAAATGTGTCTGGCCATGCTAATGGGGTGTGTGTGGGGTGGGGTGGGGGGTTGCTGGCTCTGTGAGGGTAAGCCCAATGCCCCGGGGGGGGGGGAGTATGAGAAGCATGGGCCTAACAAAGAGGGACACTTTATGTTTTATGCGTATTACTTTCTGGGACGCCTTCTGTTCAGTAGCCAGAAACCAAAAGATATTCCTTTTATAAAGTACTCCTAATCTATTTCAGCTCAGCAAACCATCAGCTTTCTCGGCCAGAATTAGGGTCGCTTCAGATGAAACAATCTCACCAACCAACCAAATCTGAACCAAACCTAGAACATCGCCTTCTCACCAAGTTTCAACAGGACTGCTTGGGGGTTGGGAGAGAAATTCAACGTAGTCCAAAGACTGAGCTTGCCAGGAACCCTGCTCAGCCTCAGCGCGGCTAGGAAGCTCTGACCCTCCCTCTCTTCCTCCTCCTCTCATGGCATCTGAACCCAAGGGGAAACCAGCCCCCAGCCCCCAAGTAAAATCAGTCGCTAAATCTACAGAAGCACTCGAGAAGACCCTTCCTGAAACCCCGGAGACCTTCACCTGGGGCAGCACAAGGCAGGGCAAGGCAACCAAGTGGGAGATCCTGCAGTGGTGCAAGAGAATCCTTGGTCCCACTGTAGACTGCAGGACAGAAGGGTGGTTTAGGCTCTGGGAATAAAATACATGCACGGCACTTTCTCACTCAAGTTTGCCATCTACCAATACAGAAGGTTGGGGGTGTGGGTGGGGAGGGGGGGAGAGTAAAGGTAATCACTGCAACCTGAACTGGGATAAGACTTAGAGACACACTCGTGTACATATACACACACCCCTCCATTCTAAAGACCAAGCCAGTTTCCCCTCACCCTTCCAGAAGCGCCCAATGGCTGTTTGTTTCCCTGAAGCTTCTTTTTCCTCAGGCACATCCAGTGATGGGCAGCCAAAAATTTTACTATCGCACTGTGGGCGGAGCCAACATCATGGGCAGAACCAGTATCATGTCATGGGCGGAGCCAGTGTCATGACATCATGGGCTGAGCCAACGTCATGACATCATGGGCGGTGCCAACATCATGATGTCATGGGTGGAGCCAACATCGTGGGCGGAGCCAAAGTTTAAAAAACACATAAAAATACATAAAAATGCAAATTAAAAACACATAAAAATACAAATTAAATACACATAAAATACATAAAATACACAAAAATACACATTAAAACACAAAACATACACAAAAATACATATTAAAACATACATAAAATACAAATTAAATACACATCAAAACACAAAAAATACACAAAAATACACATTAAAACACATAAATATACACATTAAATACACATAAGAACACAAAAATATACATAAAAATACATATAAATATAAAATGCAAATAAAAAGTTAAAAACACATAAAAATACACATTAAATACACATTCCAAACACCCACCCACCCCACACCCAAAGGCGAGTCACTTACCCTGGAGAGCAGGTGGCTGGGCCCAGCTGCATTTCTCCTCCTCCTCCCAGCTTGTTGGCATGGGGGATGGGGCGGCACGGGGTGGCACAGCCTGCCGGTGCGGCCTGCCCAAACCTGGTGGTGCAGCACAGCCTGGCGCAATGGCGGCGTGCGGTGGCGGCATATGGCGGAGCAGGTAGAAATCAAGGCAGAAATCCCAATCAAGGCAAGTCTGACAGAGGGAGGCCCAATTACCTCGGCCAAATGCCTCCAGTACTGAAGCTCCCACCACTTCCCAAGGCGCCGTTGTTGTACTCCTCTAGCAGTTAAGATTTTTGTTGTTCCTGATTCTCAGCCTAGATCTGGCTTCCTGTCATTTCAGCCCATTATTATATGTCCTGAACTCTGGGATGACCAAGAACAGGCAGCTATACTATCTCTCACCTCCGGGCTCCTATACTCAAGGCGAAACAGGCTCAGTCCCTTCCGTTTTAGCAATATCAATTACACTTATCTACCACCCCATAGTACTTAGTGCATTCTCTGGGTGGCTCACAAGTTAATTAGCATTTTGCCCCCAATGTGCTGGGTACTCATTTTACTGACCTTGGGAGGATGGGTCAACCTTCAGCCCTGGTCAGGATCAAACTCACAACCTTTTGGCTATAGTACAGCAGTTTAACCACTGTGCCACCAGGGTTCTTTTAATTTTTCCTCACAGGGCTTGGTTTCCAATCCTCTGATCATTATCCTTGCCACCCTCCTCTAAACCTCCTCCAGTTTGTTGCCACCCTTCTTAAAGTACAGTTGTACCTCGCTTAAAGAGCATAATGTGTTTCACAGGATTGCCCTTTAAGAGAGTTTGCTCTTTAAATGAAACACCATTGGAAGTGACCAATTCTGGTCACTTCTGGTGGGTGGTGGTGATTGCGAACCCCAATTTAGTTAAGTGAGTTTTTGGTTGGTTTTGTTAAGTGAAGCGAACATTCAGAGAAAATTCTGCTCTTTGAGTCACTCTCTAAGCGAGGGGCTCTTCTTTCTGTGAGGTTTGACTGTATGTTGTCCAGAAATGGACACACAGGACTCTCGTTGGGGTGTAACTTGTGCCAAACAGAAAGAGAGGGACTAGCAGGACAGCAGCTCCGTCTGCAGGCGTAGTTCTATTGGAAGAAGGTTCCATAGGGCCAGGGTGGACACAGAGAAGGCCCTCCTTCTAGTGTCAGAGAGGTGCGCCTCTCTGGCAGATGGCACAACCAGAGAGCCTCTCCGGTCCGCTCTGGTGGGACGGACAGATGTTCTTGGGGTCTCTTAAGTATGGCACTGTTGACACATATTCAGCTTGTCTCTACAAACATCTCAAGATCCTTCTAACTCATAGTACTCCTGATGAAGTATCCTCCATCTTGTAACTGTACATTTCGGTTTTTGATGTGAATTCTATGAACGTCTTACGTTTCGGTTGGGTGGTCTGGCAGCTTTTGTGATGTAATGAAAATCATGTACTTTTGATGAGCTGCCGCCACAAAACTAAAGGACCCACAAAAATAATGTTTACATCAACTGAAAGCTCATCTCGGTGACTTTCAGAAATGTAAAGAGCAATTGGCCAAAAATCCAAAGTGATGATGTCATTGCTTCCGAAATTTGCCTTGAAAAAATGCAATATTCGCAAAGGGGGGGGGTCGGTTTCCGGCGGCCCAGCAACCAAACCACACAACCGATTCAGGTGACCCAAAGTGCATTTGAAAGAGGAAAGAATAACCTTTGTGGTGACACTATTACATTTGAAATTGGACTGGGGGGACTATGAAGCATTTTACAAAAAAACACTCAAACAAGGTCACAAAATCGCAAAAATAAAAGGGAAACCATGTTAGAAACTGAATATGACAACTTCCCATTGTGGATACAGTTCGAATACAACATGTGGAGAAGAATGACACCAAAGCAGGAATCAACAACAAAGATATTAAGGAAAAATGTGACTCGTAAAAATTAGTTTTTGGCAGGATAATTGAGTTGAAGGAAAACAACTGGTAGATTCAAGGACTTAGGTTAGTGCACTAGGGTGTTTTAAGTATGTGAAGAGTAAAAATTAGAATACCATTACAAAGAGAATAAAGTATAAATGCATATATATAGTATACATATAAGTAGATTGGTTAAGAGATTGAAGCTACTGAAATGATTAATTGTATCAATGTTTAATGGTACACTAGTACCCTGAATAACGTTATGACTTGGTTCCACAAGTCCCGTCGTTATCCGGTTTTTAACGTTGTGCGATACATTGAACACACAATGTTAAAAAAAGCCCTGTTTCCCTGGAGGCTGCAGGAAGCGAGAACGTCGGGATTTGAATCCTGACATTTTGGCTTGCTGCTGCCTCCAGGGAGGTGGGGGAACTTTGGAAACAGCTTGGAGCGGGTTTCCCCACCTCCCTGGACCCGGCGGGGGGGTCAGAGACCCCAAAATTGGTAAAAAAAAACATCCTTTTTTAAAACCAATTTTGGGGTTTCTGACCCCCCCGCCGGGTCCAGGGAGGTGGGCAGACCTGATCCAAGGTGTTTCTGGGCTTCCCCGACGTCCTGAGCCAGTGCAGCAAGCCAGAATATCAGAGTTCGAATCCCGACATTCTGGCTTGCTGCACTGGCTCAGGACGTCGGGGAAGCCCAGAAACACCTTGGATCGGGTCCCCACACCTCCCTGGACCCGGCGGGGGGGGGTCAGAAACCCCAAAATTGGTAAAAAAAAAAACGGACGTTTTTTTTAACAAATTTTGGGGGCTCTGACCCCCCCGCCGGGTCCAGGGAGGTGTGGGGACCCGCTCCAAGCTGTTTCCAAAGTTCTCCCACCTCCCTGGAGGCTGCAGCAAGGCAAAATGTCAGGATTCGAATCCCGACATTCTGGCTTGCTGCAGCATAAAAGAGGGTGGGGGAAGTTCAAAATTAGCACGCATCAGCTCTAGGGAGGTCGGGAGACCCGATGCGCGCTAATTTTGAACTTCCCCCACCCTCTTTTATGCTGCAGCAAACCAGAATGTCGGGATTCGAATCCTGACATTTTGCCTTGCTGCAGCCTCCAAGGAGGTGGGAGAACTTTGGAAACAGCTTGGATCGGGTCCCCACACCTCCCTGGACCTGGCGGGGGGGGGGGTCAGAGACCCCAAAATTCGTAAAAAAAATGTTCGTTTTTTTTTTACCAATTTTGGGGTTTCTGACCCCCCCCCCCGCTGGGTCCAGGGAGGTGTGGGGACCCGATCCAAGGTGTTTCTGGGCTTCCCCGACGTCCTGAGCCAGTGCAGCAAGCCAGAATGTCGGGATTCGAACTCTGACATTCTGGCTTGCTACACTGGCTCAGGACGTCGGGGAAGCCCAGAAAAAGCTTGGATCGTGTCTGCCCACCTCCCTGGACCCGGCGGGGGGGTCAGAGCCCCCAAAATTGGTTAAAAAAAACCTCCTTTTTTTACCAATTTTGGGGTGTCTGACCCCCCCGCCGGGTCCAGGGAGGTGTGGGGACCCGATCCAAGGTGTTTCTGGGCTTCCCCGATGTCCTGAGCCAGTGCAGCAAGCCAGAATGTCGGGATTCGAACCCTGACATTCTGGCTTGCTGCACTGGCTCAGGACGTCGGGGAAGCCCAGAAACACCTTGGATTGTGTCCCCTGCCTGCTCCAGAGAGATCAGAGGACCCGATCTACAGCTGCAGGGTGGCTGGGGAAGCTGACGGGGACTCCCTGTCGGCTTCCCTAGCCACCCGCCCATGCCTCCGCAGCTGTGGGGTGGCTGGGGACGCCGACGGGGGAGCCCCCCATCAACTTTCCAGCCTCCCCACCCCTGCCTCCGTAGCTGCAGGGTGGCTGGGAAGCTGAACGGAGAACCCCGTTCAGCTTTCCACCCACCCTGCTGCTAAGAACGACTGTATCGTATAACGTTAAAATCACGTTACTGTATTTGAAACATGATTTTTCCAAAAATCTTGTCACGTTATACGGTTTTAGCGCTATATGATACTCACGTTATACGGGGTATTACTGTATTTAGCTATAATTGTTATATATTTTCTTTCCTGTACTTTTTTGTTGTTGTTATGTTATATAATTTAGTATTTTATTATAATCTTTTTTATTATTTTCTTTTATTTGTTTGTTATTGTTAAAAATTCTAATAAAATTTGTTTAAAAAAGAAAACCTTAAATTTTATGAATATTTTATGAAAACCTTAATTTTATGAACATCATGTCTTTATTTTCCATTTGAAACATCACCCTTAACTAATGAATGAAATAAAACAAATAAATGAACTAATGGGCATAATTTAACACATTGAATTCACGCACTAAATCCCTGACGGTCGTGTCCTTAGATTCTACCTGCCACTTTTTTCCCCCTGAGGTGTAGAAACGTGCATTTATCTCTGTTAAATTTCATTCTGTTGTTTTCAGCTCAGAGGTCGAGCCTGCCAAAATCTTTTTGAATTCTGCTCATCTTCCACAATATTAACTATGCCACCCAAATAGTAAAGATGAAGCTAAAGTACTCTGGGCATCAAATGAGAAGAGAGGATTCACTTGAGAAAGCCTTGATGCTAGGGGACGACAGAGAATGAGATGGCTAGACGGCATTGTAGGTGCAAAGGTTGACATTTTCACAGTTTCAATCAGCCTTCCATAATATGAGGAACAGCAAACTGCAGAAGGAAAACCACCCAAAATACAGGAGCCCAAGGGCCTGATTCAGGAAACAGGTGCCATTTCTTCCCAAGCAACAAAGGACACATCACAACAAGCCTGTTCCCTGTTCTGGTATGTGCTAGATGTGACACAGGCAAGCATGGAACATTTCTCCTTCCGTACCCCACTCCACCCTGAGCTTTCATCCCTTCCACATGGGGAGGGCTCCCTTGTCAAAGACTCACTGTAACGGCACAAACACAGGGCTGCTGTGCTGCTGAGTAAACCAAACCCCCAATGCCGGGGGGGGGGGGGAAGGCTCCTGAGGCACCTTCTAAGTAAGGAGAGGCAGGCCTGCTGCTGCTGCTGCACTTGGATGAGGATGGCCACCACAGACCCACCTGGCCTCCTCTCTACCCACAGAGGGCCACCTTGCAAGGCAGCCATTCCACATGCCTGGAATAGACAGAGATTCAGGCAGGGGTGGGGTTCAAATCTCTTTACTACCTACTCTGTGGGCATGGTATGTGGGCGAGGCCAGGGGGAAAACCCTGCCTTGCACCCAAATTAGGACTAGTTTATTTCAAAACTTGGATGGGGGAGGAGGGGCAGCCAGAATTTCTGCTACCAGTTCTAGCGAACTGGTGTGGACCTGCTGAACCCCACCAGTGGCTTCAGGCCCCCTTCCATTGGGACCCCCATCTCAACTGCTACTGCTTCACCACGCCTTTGGCTTCAATCTTTCTACATCAGAGTAGCTGCTTTAGCCAGATAGACCGGGGACATTAATAACCAAACTGATAATCTTGGTGGTGGAGGGGTTAAACTGCTGTACTGCAGCCCAAACACTGTGATTTCAATCCTGATGGGACACAAGGTTGACTCATTTGGAATAGTAGCCATGTTAGTCTGTGGTTCTGGCATATCAGAAAACAAAATAAACAAAATTAAAAAACAAAAAAAACTGTAGCACTTTAAAGACTAACTGCTTTAGTCTTTTAACTTAAAGCAGTTAATCTTTAAAGTGCTAGTGTTTTTTATTTTATTCTTATATTATTTTATTTTGTTTTGTTTTCTGACTCAGTCTTCCATGATTCCGAGGCCGGTAAAATGAGGACCCAGGATGTTGGGGACAAAATACGAATTAACTTGTGAGCTGCCCAGAAGAAGAGGAGAGCCCTGCCTGTTTGACAAAGTTAAAACGGGTGGATTGTGGACAGAGGAAATCTTTTCCTTCCTTTTTCTGGGCCTGTGTGAGAAACTGGTGGGCAACAGAGGATTCTAGAAAGGAAAAATCCCTTCACACAACAATCCAACTGCTTAAATGACTTCCTGAAGACCACAGCCATTCACAGCGGCCGAGTCCAAGCAAGCAAGCAAGTGGCATGTATTGGAGACTCTTAGAGCAGGAGGCCACCTCTGAGGACGGACGGATGGACTCCCTCCCACCCAACCGGAGGGGGGACCTCTCAAACATTCAGCCTCCAGGGCACAAGGCCTGCATACCCACAATGGCTGGCTGGCTCCAGGGACCACCTCAGGCTGGAAAGGCAGCATGAGGATAAACAAGACCCTTGACAGGCATTTCATGGCTGAATCTCAACTGCAAAGTGTCCTGAAACATCATGAATCAATTAAAACATCCCCATGGGTCAAAGATGCCTCCCCTGAAGGGGTAACCAGACTGCTCCCCGTTAGTCACTAACGTGAGGAAGAAGGCAAGACAACCCCCCTACCCCCCTGCAACTGGTTTTATCTTTCATTGCAGATGTTTAGGTCAATGTTATGTTACGATCACTCACTCCTGCCAAGAGCAAGGACACGGACGTGCTGCCCTGTAGTGCTTCTTTAGCATTTTGGCACCCCCACACACATGCTGGGCACCCATTTTACTGACCTCAGAAGGGTGGGAGAGGCTGAGTCGAGAGAGAGAGAGAGAATTGTATCTTTAAACACCTTTCCTAATTTCAGCAGAGTGCAGAATGTGTCACAATGGGCTGAAACAACCGGAAGCAAGATACAAGCTGAAGATCAGGGGAAACGTCTTCGCCGTTAGAACAGGACGACAGTGGGGCCCACAGCTGCCATGAGAGGTGGTGGGCTCTCCAACGCTGGAAGCATCCAAGAGACATCGGCCACCCACCTGTTAGATGAGCTTTGAGTTCGATTCCTACACTCCGGCCTGGAGGGAAGCAGAAGCAACAGCTAGGCGGCTCGGGCAGCTACAAAACCGTCACTGCCACTGGACGCTCCCTCAGCCGGCCAGCCTGGAGGGAAGCAGCAGCAGCTGGGCGGCTCGGGCAGCTACAAAACCGCTGCTGACGCTGCCGGACGCTCCCTCGGTCAGCCGGCCTGGAGGGAAGCAGCAGCAGCTGGGCGGCTCGGATGGCTACAAAACCACCAACGCCACCATCATCGAACGTTGTGGTTTTGTATTGTTTAATTATCCCAGTTATTACTGAAGTGCTTTTGTATTGTTATTTGTTTGATATTTTGGAATTGTAATTGCGATATTTATTTATTTTGAAATGTTTCTGAAATGTTTCTTGATATCATGTAATTGTGATATTTTGTTTCTTTGTTAGCTGCCCAGAGTTGCTTTGCAAGTAGGGCGGCATACAGGTTGAACCTGGACCGGGGAGAGCAAGAACAGCTGCGTTCGGGGCTGCGGATTTAAGAACCGCCGCCGCCGCCCCGCCGGACACTGACGCCACTCTCCCCCGACCTGGACCGGGGAGAGCAAGAACAGCTGCGTTCGGGGCTGGCGGATTTAAGAACCGCCGCCGCCGCCCCGCCGGACGCTGGCGCCGCTCTCCCCCGACCTCGGACCGGGGAGAGCAAGAACAGCTGCGTTCGTTTTGTTTCTTTGTATGGAAATTTTTTAACTACTGTTGTTATTGATGTTTTTTGAACTTTTTGTTACTGTTTATTGAATTGCTTTTACTGTAATGATGTTTATGTGCTGATGTTCGGTGATACTGATATTGACTATTTATTGACTATTTTCGTTGGATATTGACTACTGATCTATTGATGTGTTGTGACTGTAACTATACATGTGTGTAAACCGCCCTGAGTTGGCTCTGCCAAGTAGGGCGGTATAGAAACCCAAATATAATAATAATAATAATAATAAATTAAATTAAAATTTATGATTCTATGATTCTGATTCAGGAGCTGTTCTAGAAAACAGCCGTAAATGCCATATCTAAGACAAACTACAGCCAGCCCTATTGGTTCATTTGGCAGCACAATGATCACTCAGAGAGTGCAGAAGCCCTATGCGCTGAGAGAAAAGCATGCACTCTGCAGCAGAGGAGCATTGACAATGCACTGTGCTGCAGTCTCTGAGCTGCAGACCACCATTTGCCTGCTGAGAGACCCTTCTGGTAAGGGGAGGAGACCTCTTGGAAGAACCTGGCAAACAAAAGGGTCTAAATCTGGCAAGGGCCCCCACGTCCAACACCAACTACTCCACATTAGAGAGTGTTTTGAGAGAACATCACTACTCATTCCCGAGCATGAAGAAAAGGACACCCTCACCACCCTACATACCTCTACAGTTGGAGTAAGGCTGCCGGGCGGCGTTTCAGAAGTTCCCGTTGTATTCGGAAGGCTGGAGAAGTCCCACACATTCACAGGCTGGACAAAGTCAATTTGCTTTGAGCGATCAATGCTTCTGGGGTTGTCAAGTAAAGTCACCTCATAAAACTCTTGAATATCTGGGGACAGAGATACATTCCAGGAATCAATTGAGAGAAAACACATTAGACGGAACTGTGGCTTCATGCTGGATCAGGGTGTGACTCGACCCCCAAGTGAAGAGAACAGAACCTCCCGCTATGCCAAACTGTACAAAACAAAAGCAGACTTGAGTGCTGGTCCCAAAACAGCAATGGACAACTCTGGGCATGGCATGGCTTCTTCATGCGCCTGCATCGGAACAAGATGGCAAAAGACAGATCTCAGAACTAGACTGATACTTTTCGAAGCGAGAATGACAAAAGGCTTGAGAAAAAGGTGCCTGGGTATGAGTAGGAGTATGAGTACATATGTGTATGTGTGTGATAGAGTTAGGGGTGAAAAACGGAAGCCGGAGGCCACTGGCAACCTTATGATCATCCGAGTCAAACCCTCCGGTTTCTCTCAGCTGCTCTGGCCTTTTCAGAGACATGGAGAGGGAGAAGCCAAACGGCGAGAGGGTGATAGTAAAGAGGCAACTGACAAGAGCAAAGCGTTCCATGGAAAGCTCAACCCAGGGTACAGCTTTTATGGAAAAGAGAAAAGCCATTTTGGAAATGGTTGGGAACCCCAACACAGAATCCCAGTACAGTAATGCCTTGGATAACGCTAAAACCTGGTTCCACAAGTCTTGGTGTTATCTGATTTTAGTGTTATCCGATGCATGTTAAAATCCTATGGGATGCATCAGATAATGTTAAAGCTCCATAGAGATACATTGTAACCGCACAGGCTTTAGCAGTTGCTATCTGATGCATCCCATAGGATCTTAACGTTATTCGATGGAATTCTCCCCCACCAGATTGCTTAACATTATGCGATGTTAGCATTATCTGATACAAACGTTATCCGAGGTGTTACTGTATCAGAAGAGTAGCGTGCCTTGGCAGGGCTCCGTATAAAAATTTGTTTGGGGGCCCTTAGGAAGGGTAAAGATTTGTTTTGCTTACACACGTTGGGGGCCCCTGTAGCCCGGGGGCCCCGTATAATTGATACGGCAGATACGGCGGTAGCTACGCCTCTGTACTGTATTATCATGATGCCTTTCTTCAAGTGTAGGATGCAATCACACTTGGAACACCAGAGACATCTCTAGCCATGACACACCCGCCAGAAACGAGGGCTGTGGAGCTGAAGATCCTGCAGCAATGGGCAAGCCAAGCAATGATGGATATGGGGCTCCGCATGCCTCCTCTGCCAGCAGGAGGAACATGGAGGGCAGGAGACGTGCTGGAGATTTCTCATTCATGGGGTTGGCGTAAGTCGGACACAACGTAATAAGGATAACGAAGGAAGCTGAGTAGGGCACTGGGCGCACGCGTACACGAGATGTGACCAAATGTTTGGGTTCCAACATTGGATTCCAACATTTGGGGTATTCGAACGGTTTTTAATGCTTTATTATTTTAATTGCTATTGTGGGGATGCTTTTATATTTTAGTATTCTCACTGGTTAGACTGTAAGCCGCCCAGAATCACTTTGGTGAGGGGGCAGTGTTAAAAGTCAAACATAATAAATACAGTAAATAAACCAACATGGGATGAGACTGGAAACAGAAAGCCATCCTGTTCTGTTTGAATCATCCCTAAGAGAGTTATTGTCTGAACAGGAACATAATCCCATGGAGCCTGACCACCAGGTAAAGGGACAACCAATCTCACGTAGAGATATTTATGTTATCTCAGAAACACAATAAACAGTGAGCATCACCCTATCAAATGTACATGTAGGCAAAAGAGAGGAAAAGAACTTTTGAAAAGGCCTCTTTGACCTCAAAAGGGGGAGCATCTGAAACATATCCAAACTGATACGAATGAAGTAGGAAAGAAAAACCCAGAGATAAACTGACTGAAACGGCACCCATGAGTACTACAGTAATAAACGCTCAACCGTACACGACAGTTGAGCATAGAAGCAGATGATTCAAGAAATCACGAGCTTGGCTAAGAAGCATCAGAAAGGAAGTTACCAGAGAGAAAAACCTTCCTTCCTTCCCCGAGGGAGAGGCTGGCCCAAAAGGAGGTCACCAAAAGGAAGGTAACCACCAAACATAGCAGGTAAGCAGAGAACACTTCCTCGGGCACTCACACACGCACATAGAGGAGGGTCTGCTTGCCTCACCTGGCTGGAGCATGACCACAGGGAGGGCTCTGAGTGCCCCCTCTGGCATGCAGGCCATTGGTTCGCCACCAATGACCTATCAGAACCCCCTCCCAAAGATCTACATGTGCCCACATCACACGGTCCCTTCCCAAATCAGGCAGCTTTGGGTGCCTATGCCAAGAATGACGAGGAAGAGGATCTGCCGAGGGGTGCCAGGGCCCCCTCCCTGGAGATTTAAAACATGCTCAAAAACAGAACTATGTAGGATTAGAGTGTCTCCTCTCTCTCTCTCCCTCTTCCACACACACACCCTTAGTGAGCTCCCTGAGAAGGATGCCTTCCCTTCTTCAAGAAAAAGGGCACCTACCCTGTCTACTCGGCAGAGCAAAGCAAAGTGATAAAAATGGGGGGGGGGGGAGGGCTTAGATCAAACCCTCTGACAAAAAGACACAAACCAGACCCAACCCACTGAGGGCTGCACACTGGCAAAGGGCCCTGGCAGGGCTTTCTGGCCAGGTGCTTTCTCTATTGGGGCAGGGGGGGAGGGCGTTGCCCAGCCAGGACTTTCCTCTGCCCAGAGAAGGACTCAGACCCCAAGGGAGGGAGTTGGGGGCGGGGTGGGGAGGAGGCAGGACCCTGCTCAAGGGCCGATCAAGTGGCAGGCAGGCTGGCAGGCAAGGTCCTCTCCTTTCAAAACTGCCGCCTGAGTCCAGCCCCCGCCCACCGTGGCAAGGATGGCTCCTGGCTGGTCCGCAGCCATCGCCCAGGTGGAGGTGAGACCCTCTTCTCAGCCCCCCACCACCACCACCCTCTCCACCCAGTTCTCTGGAGGGGACGCGGCCGGGGCCACGGAGAGGAAGGGGGCGCTCAGTGCCAGGAGAAGGAGGGAGGGGGCCCGCCTTCCCCCCCCCCGCGCCCCGCCGGCGTGCCTGAGCCTGAGCCACCCACCGATCAGCGCCTGGAAGAGGCGGCTCTGGAAGATCCCGATGACACGCTCCACCGAGCTCCGCAGCGGCCGCTCCTCCGCCGCTTGGCTCAGCTTGGCGCGGTAGTCCTCCAAGAGGCGCAGGGCCCGCTGGGTGTCTGCAACGAGAGACCGCGCAGGAGAACGTCAGCACCGGAGAAACCGGGGGGGGGGGAAGAGAGAGACCGGGGGGGACGGACAGAGAGCGCCACGGGCCGCCTGTTGCTCCCGCCCAGGCGCCCCGAGGGAAGGGAGGCTACGCAGACCCAGCGGTGGTGAGACCCTGGAGGGAGGGAGGGAAGGCCGGCGGGGGGGGTCCCCTCCGCCTGCTCGGGCCCCGCTCCCGCCCAATCTCTCCACCGGCCGAGGGGGGGCGCAGAACCCACCCACCCCTCAAAGCCTTCGTCGGGGAGCCTCCTCGCACCTTGTTTCCGGACAGGCATGGCGGGCGGGGAGGAGGGGCGCCTCGCGAAACTCCCTCTCCCTCCGACCCACCGGCCGCTCCCTCCCGACCCCCCCCCAACCCGGACCGGCTCCCCCCCCCCGACGGCGCGCCTCAGCCGAGGGAGGGTGCGGGTGGCCTCTCAGCCTCTCTTCCGGGGGCGAGTGCGGGGGGGGGGGAAGAGCGAGCGAGGGGTTGGGGGGTGGGCGTCGGGGTCCGGCGGAGGCGCCCGGGCGAGTTCCAAACTTTCCAGGCAAGATGGCGTCGCGGGCCTGGCCGGAGGAGGCGGAGGGCGGGGCGGACACGCCCACTCCTGCCCCGCCTGCCAATCGCAGGCCGCTCCCGCCCGGGACAGGTGAGCCAACGCCCCGCCCCACGCCTTGGAAAGTTTGGGAGCCGGGCGAAAGCGGGGGGGGGGGGGAGAAGGCCGTGAAGTGGGGAGGGGGCGCCTTTGATCTCTGGAAGCGCCTCCCCTGGGCTGCAAGGAAGTCCGTCCAGTCCAGATCCTGAAGGGAAGCAGCCCCGCGCCTTGGTTGGGAAGGGCCGAGGCAGGAAGCTGAAGCGCAAGGACTTGGGCCACCCCAAGAGGGAGAGAGAGGCCTCCCTGGAGAAGGCCCCGAGGCGAGGAAAGGGGGTGGGGGTGGCAGGGGAGGAGGTGGCGTCGTGGGTGCAGTACTGAGCATAGAAGGTGGCAGGAGGCGACAGAGCAGCCTGACGTGGGATAGCCCAAGGGGGGGGGGGTCATTGCAAAGTGATGACTCCCAGATGACAGCGGAGCCACTATGGTTTAGAGCACTGGTGCCCAAACTAAGGGACGGGGGCGGCCCCCGACGCCAATTCATCCGGCCCACGAAGCCCTCGTCGCTCCTGGAAGCGGAAGTAAGATGCGCCCGCTTCCAGGAGCAACGAGGGCTTCGTGGGCCGGATGAATTGGCATCAGGGGCTGCCCCCCGGGCCTTAGTGACCAGCTCCCTGAACCACATGATCCGGCCGAAAAGTTTGGGCACCCCTGGTTTAGAGGCTACAATTTTGCCTTGTAAACATAAGGTTATTGATTCAAATCCCCAGAAGGGAGTTGAAATTAGAAGGTGAATGGGAACATATTTTTTTTTTTGTTAGGGTTAGACGCCCTCCTCACTCCCTGCCCAGCGCCCCTTTAGCTTAGCCAGCACACCTCGGGTTGGACTCAACTGCTGTGACTAAACAACAAGAACAACAGAAACATCCTACCTATCTCTGGCTTTCTGTTGTTTCAGCCCATATTAGTATCCCACATCCTGCACTCTGGAAAGATGATTGAGAACAGATCCTTCCCTTCCTCTTTAGGATGATCTTTCAGGTATTTGAAGAGTGCTATCATCATCATCATCTCATCCCCTCCCCACCTCCTTTTCTCTGGGGGACTAAGCCCTGCCAGTTCCTTCAGTCTTTCCTCATTAGGGTTTGGTTTCCAGGCTTCTGATAATCCTTGCGGCTCTCCTTGGAACTTGTTCCCATTTGTTGATGTCTTTCTTAAAGTCCAGTGCCCACAATAATACCCAGTGGACTCTAGATGTGGTCTAAACAGTGCCGAGGAGAGGGGAGGCCATTAGTATCTCCTCGTGGGTTTCAGAGGCGCTACTTCTTCCGTTCATGCAGCCTCTAAAACAGCACTGGCCTTTTATGCAGCCTCATCACACTGTGGGCTCCAAGATCCTTCTTCTTCTTCTCACTCGTAGTAGTAGTAGTCCTGAGCCAAGTCAACTCCCCCAACTTGTAACTCTGCATCTTCTGGGGTTTTCCTCCTAGGTGTAAAGCTTTGCCCTTTTCCCTGTTCAATTTCATTCTGTAGGTTTCAACCCGATCTTCAAGCCTAGCAAGATCTTTTTGAATTCTGCTCCTGTCTTCCAAGGCATCAGCCATTCCACCCAGTTTTGTGTCATCCACACATCAGAGAAGCATTCCATGCACTCCCTCCTCCAAGTCAGTAATGAAAATGTTGATGAGCTTCAGGGCCCAGGACCAAACCTTGTGGCTTCCCACTTGTTACTCCTAGCATTCCCAGATGGTGTTTCTGTAGCCAGCTGTGCCTCCACCTGACACTTGTGCAATTCAGGCCACACCTAGTGCACTTGCTAATGTGTCTGTGAAGGGGCCTTTTGTCAAAGGCTTTGCAGAAGTCCTGGTTTCCTGTCAACTAGTTTGTGGCAGCCTCTGCCTTTGGTTCCAGATGTCCCAAGGGAGTCAAAGGGCCCTCTCTTCCTTATGAGGTCTCTCTCACTCTCCCATCCACGTCAGGAGGGGAGCAGCAGGCCCCTGAATGTCAGCCCTGTGCGCACATGTGCACGCGCGCACACACGCACCCCCTTTTGCCTCTGCTCTCTCTAGGCCAGGGAAAGCACCAGGCTGTACAGTTGGTGCTTGCTGGTGCTGACATGTACCCAGGGGGCCCTCTGACCCCCCCCTCCCATCTGCAAATGCCCCTCACTCTTGCTTCTTGGACTCCTGGCCAGTCACTCCACTGGCCAGTCTCTGACCCAACCCCCTCCCCAGGGTTGGCTGGACTCACAACTCTGCACACACCCATCCTTGTCCTTGACTGGGGAGGGTGGCTTTTCTCTCCACCGCCCACCCCATCACTGTGACAGGCGATGGGCCAGCGTGGCGTGGCCACTCCTCCATGCATTTGCCATCAGGGGAGAGGGTGATGGCAAGAAGGGCCACCCGCCCTGGACAAAGCCTCCCCCCCTTCAGACCCACCCCATCCTTGGCCAGACCGTTGCTTGGTGTCGACTGGCACATGGGTATGTGCGTGCACAAACACACCCTGGGGGCTGGGGCCACCAGCTGAATGAGGCTTTGTGCAGAAAGCAACCGAGATGGGAGGACTCAGAGAGAGAAAGCGAGAGAGTCCTTTCCAACTTTTGGAGGGCTGCCCTGTGGGAGACAAAAGGGCCAGGTTTTATTTTCGGTGGTTTCAGAGGGTTGGGCCTCAAGGAAGCCACAGGAGGGAGAGGTCATTCCAGAGCTTCTTGAGAGAGCAAACCATGGGACCAGCCCTGCTGAAGGCACCTTCCCTGGGGGGTGGGGATTCAACAGAGCTGGGTGTGGGTCCCATTTTGGCAGGGTGGCCTCTGGGGAGCCCTTCCTGCCCTACAGTTCTAGGATTCTGTGGCTCTGGGACATGTTGGGACATGGCCCTTTCCTTTTGGAACCATCCCAATGGAGATCCAAAGACTTTGCTGCAGCACATAGAGCACAAACGGGTTTCCTCCTGAATCGTCTCTACTACACTTCATATATTGATACGCACCGCATTTGCTCTATGCAGTTTAGTGCTGCTGCTACTTCCTTTCTGGACTCCAGCCTGCATGCCTGGCAGTGCCTTTGTGTATGTATGGCATGAATATCTATTGGCACATCCCAAGGGTGGCTTTGCTGGTGCTGAAACATCGGTACCAGCGCCTCCCCCTCCACAGTTACTCTGGGATCTCCTTTCCGTGGGGATGAGACCTTTCCTCCAGCCAGGAGGCGTTTCCCCCTTGCTTGCCGCCACGTTGGTCCCCTCCTCAGGCTTCGGATGTACTTGCCCTGTAGAGCATGAAATCCCTGGAGATGTAGTTCTTCTGCTGGCTTTGAGGGGAGCTTTCACACAGAACCCTGGCACCGCATGGGTTAAACTGCCATAACATTATGAGTTCGATCCTGACAGGGATCCAGTTTGACTCAGGCTTCCATCCTTCTGTGGTTGGTAAAATGAGGACCCAGCATACTGGGGGCAAAATGCTCATGACTCTGATCTGCCTGGAGGGAGGGGGGCACTCCGGAGTGTTTCTACGGATGGAGGGCCTGAAAGTGACGTTGCCACTTGCTTTCTAAAACAGCAGGCTTGGTCCCCCCCCCCCCCAGGATTCTCCTCCTCCTCCTCCCTTGACTTCCTTCTGCCTATTTTTGCCTTCAGTCTCTTTGTTTCCTGGACCTTCCGCTCCTTTCCAAGGCACTCTTTACCAGGGGAACCTCTTCCAGGAGACTGGGAGGCTCTGATGGGACTGACTGGAGTGTTTGAAGAGAAACTGAACTCCGTCTGTCCGTCCGCCCTTCTGCCCACGCCCACCACCACCGCTTCTTCCCTTTGGCACACCAGGCACTTGACTCCCACAGGGCCTGTGGCAGCAGTGGATGTTGGAAGAGGACACACACTGGTCCTTCTCTGCCTGGTCAGAAACACCCCCAGGGCAGTGGCACAACTCCTTGGGAGTGGGGTGGGGTGGGATCAGGAAGAACTAGGCAGAAGGCAAGCCTCTCTGCTTTCCAAGGAAGCCCCAGCCCCCCCTCCTCAGAAAAAGCCACACACACACACAATTTTAGCCTCCCACTGGGGAGGAGGAGGGCGCACGAGTGCGCACACACACTCTCAAAGTCCACCCAGCAGCTTCCTTCTTGCTGTTTAATTTAATCAAGACAGAGAATACTTGATCACAAACTCTTTCCTGCTGCTACTCTGTGATACACAAGGGTCAGTCTGGACACCCCCACCCCACCCCGGGGGCCCCAATTCACTGCACATTCAAAACCCTTTCCCCTCCCACCCCACTTTCCCAGGGACTGCTTGGCCGACCTCGACATCATCACAAAAAGACCTCCGCGCCACCTCTTGGTACAAAAGAAACACTCCCATGAGCATTTTGCGGGGCGGAGGGGGGGTTGAGTAGGAGAAAGACCCCACCCCAGGGAGGATCCTGGCTCTCCTGAGAATTGCAGCCTTGGGAAGGGGGGCACCCCCCCATTCCACAATGCCCATAGCTCCCCCTCCAGTGTGCGTGATTTCCGACAAGGGCACCCGGTGGGAGGGAGGGAGAGGAGGGGAGAAGCCTCAAAGTCTCCCCCCTCCCTCAACAGGTGAGGAAAGCCTTGAGATAGGAGTGTAAAGAAGGAGTGTAAAGGAAATTGCCCCCACCTGGGAGATGGAAGGAGGGGCCACAACAGCACCCCAAACTAGAAATCAGGTCTCTGGGAACCCCCCCCCCTTCCCCCTACATGGCACTGTCTACAAACAGTCCAGGCCACCTCAGGCTCCCCTGTAAAGCCACCAACAGAAAGGGGTGTGTCGGGGTGTGTGTGTGAGGAAAGGAACTGGAGTGTGATGTGTCCCCCCCCCCCAGCTGTCCGTGGCTGGCCCAGAAGCCTTTCCTTGCAAGGGAGTAAACGGAGTGGAGGGACCTACAGGGGACCCTCCCACGGGAGGGAAGGAGGGAGTGTGTGTGTGTGTGTGCAAGTGGCAGGCCTCGGCCATGGTATTCCTCCCCCCCCCCCCCCCGTGCCAAGGCAGCCAGTCAGGGAGGGGGGAGGGGCTCCAGGCAGCCAAGAGAGGCGCCTCCCACCCCGCTCTCATGGAGGTCCCTCCCCCCCCCCAAGTAACAGACTCAGGATGCCATGGGTCCTGACTTTTGGCTGTTCGGTGCCCCTGCCTGAGGGGCCAGGAGGAAGAGCTGGGGGGCCCTCAGGGCCCCTGGAGTAAACAGCCTCGGGCAATGGGTCTCCCTGACAGGCACACCATGCAAAGGGTGGAATTGGGGCCAATGAGTGGTTAAATGAACAGTGCTTGTAAGACCCTAAAGAGCAGGTACAGAACGGGACTCCGAGGTCAACTAGCCCAAAGACTAACCCGGGGGGGAATGGGGGGGGACCGTATGTACGGTATCATCACCTTCCCCCTAACAAGGGGCCACAGCTGCTCAGTAGATGTAGAGCCGGTCAGAAATGGCGGCTGGCATGTGGGTCATGACCTGCATGCGCAGCCACCAGTAGTAGTCCATGGGGTGGTAGCGGGTGTAGGGGGTGGTGGAAGTCAGCGCATGGATGATGCTGTCGATGACTGGTGAGGTGTCGGCAGAGCCGCTGTTGCAGTACGACTGCATCTTGGCCACCTGCTCATCAAAGTATTTGCGCCCGTAGTCCCGGCGCACGATCTCTGGCAGCTCATCCCACATCTTGTCAGCGATGGACTTGATGCGATCAGGGCTGTACAGACTGGTGCCGGCAATGAAGTTCCCAGGCTCCACGATGCACACCTTGACGTCGTGGGGGCGCATCTCGTAGCGCAGGCAGTCAGAGAAAGCCTCCACCCCAAACTTGGTGATGCAGTATGGGGAGCGGGCTGGGTTGGCCATGCGGCCCATCATGCTGCTGATGTTGACCACGCGGCCTGGATGAGCAGAGCACACAAGGTGAGGCAGGGCGGGAAGGGCCCCCCCTTTCCAATCGGGTAGGCTCCAGGAAATCCCCCCCCCCTCAGCAAGGCCCCTGGCTGGCGGAGCTCCCCCTCCACATCTATCTGGGGGTCCATGTGTGTACATGCAGACCCCCCACCCCTCTTGGGCTCCATAGCTGGGAAGGGTCAGGGTCTCCATCTCCACCCAAAGGAGGCACCTTGACCAACAGGCCCAGGACAGCCCAGGAGCGCCCTGCCTGGCTGCCACCTGAATGGGAGTTTACAGCAGGGAGCTGATCAGACTGGACCCCCCCCCCCTCAGGGCAGCTTGGCCAAACACCTCCCAGCCTGTGCTGAGCCCCCCTCCCCAGCAGCCGGAGAGAAGGGGAGCCACCCACCTGCAGCACTGATATCAGCTCAGGGGCAGAAGGGGTGGCCAGCAGAGGACAGAATCACCCACCGCCAGAGGTGTGGGTGGATTTCTCTACTGCCAAGGCAAACCCAAGATAGGGTGAGGGGGCCCCACGGGTACGGCCACTGCGCCTAGCCAGCATCTGGACCACCCGGCAAAACGCTTGTTGGCAAGCAGGGTAGGTAGGTGCCAATACCGTGGAACACCCCACCCCAGTCACAGAGGGAGGGCCGGTGGGTAAGGTGCCAAAGCCTCGTGGCGCCTTTTACAAAGCACTTCCTCCAGCAGGAACAGATGGCTGGGGCCCCATCTGGCCCCTGCTGTGTGTGTGTGTCAGGTGAGAAGGAGGCTGAACCTGCCCCCCACCCTCTTTGCCTTTCTCTTGGGATCAGGAAGGAAGAGGCCACATGGCACGGAGAGCAGCCCCTACCTTTGGCTCTGCGGATGAGGGGCAGGAAGGCCTTGGTGGTGCGGATCGTGCCCCACAGGTTCACTTCAGCCACTTCCTTATAGGTGTCCATGCTGGTGAACTCGACTTCCCCAAAGGTGGAGATCCCGGCATTGTTGACGAGACCCCAGAGGCCTGAAAGGGGGAGGGGGGAGAAGGGGATCAGCTGTGTGGCACTGTGGGGGGGGGCTCTCCAGGAAGGGCTCCCTCTCTCTCACAAACACGCCCTTTATCTATTTCACATTTCTATGCCACTCTACTTGCAGAGCGACTCAGGGCGCCTTAACATGACGTGATAGAACATTAAAAACACAACAATCCCACAAAGTTAAAAATTTGGTTAAAATATTAGAAGAATCCAACAAGTTAAAAGATTGAGAGGGGGGGGGATCAAATCAACCCACAGGCTTGGGTCATCGTGAGGCCAGTGCCCCAGACCTGCCCCGCCAGCCATGTTTTTACACCCTTCCTGAAGGGCAGCAGCTCAGTTGGCAGGAGGCCGGAGCGGACATGTAGGGCTTGGGCTTCTGGGACTGGGTGCAAGCCCCTTCCCCAGCCCACCTACCGGTCTCTGAGTCCTTGAGAGTGGAGGTCATAAAGTCCACCGCCCGGGAGACCTCCTCGCTGTCACAGACATTCAGCTGGACCGTCCGCATCCGGTCACTCTTCATGTCATCCAGCTCCTTGGAGCCCCCCCGGCCTTGCTCCTGAGGGGAGGAAACACTCCCATGTCACCGAACCCCATCACCATGGCCCCCTCCATCCCAGCGGAGCAGAGCCCCACCAGAGATAGAACGGGAGGTGTGGGAGAGGAATGTGAACACCAAGGGCCCAAAGAAAGGCCAGTGAGGTCCTAGAAAGGAAGGTGGGGGGGCAGTGGCCAGAAACCTGAAATCCTCATCGTCGTCGTCAACCCCCCCCCCGCTCCCTCCCCCTGGAGAGGAGGCAAGGGAAAGGCAGTCGAGGAGAAGGAGAGGCCAAGGAATCCCAAAGCCAAGCCCAAGGAGAGTGTGGCTGGGTGGGTGGGCTTCCCAAGGGCCCTCCAGCCACCTCTCCCCCCACCCAGGCTGAAGGGGTGGCCCTGAGGCAGCCCCCCCAGTCCTCCCCACCCCCTCCCACCTTGAGCAAGCAGCCGGCGTAGATGATGAAGCCCCTTGCGTGCAGCCGCTCTGCTAGGGAGAAACCAAAGCCTGAGTCACATCCAGTGATCAGCACGGCCCGCTCGCCAATCTGTAGTAAGGCAGGGAGGAAGAGGAGGAAAGGACGACGTCAGGGTCCCCCAAAAGGAAGGTCTCTGGAAGTGGGTCAGGAAACACACACACACCCTCACCACCACCCCTTCTTAGCGGGGGGGGGGACCCAGCCAACCTGCCTGAGCGCCTCCCCCCTGAAACCCACAATGGCATCCCAAGGGTAATGGGGTGAAGGCCATTTCTTGATCATTCAAAGGAGACCCAGTCAGGACGGGTTACAGCTTCTGAAGCAGCAACTCTTCCCCGCTCCATCCACTCCAGCTTTCACCACCCGGGGGGGGGTCTTGGCAAGGGGCACCACCCACCCACCCACCCAGCTCCGGTTCCAAGCAGTGCCCACCCCACCTCCGGGGCAGGGGCAGGAAGCGCGCCTCACCTGGTCCACTTCTGTGGTGTAGGAGCGCCTCTGACACCTCCTCACCTGAAGGGGGAAAGGCCTGGAAGAGAAGGAAGCACACACCACACACACCACCGCCCTGTGGAGATCAAACGGCCAGGCCTGGGGCCATGGGGGGGGGGGAGGCAGAACGGCTGCCTCTTGCAGCCCCCCCATCACCCCCTCAGAGGCAGAAGCCACACTCACAAAGGCTGGGGGGGGGGAGAAGAGAGATCTACTAGTAAGCACACTCACAGCATTGTAAAGAGCACCACACACACTCACACTGGCAGCTCCTCCTGAAAATCACATACATAGCCCCCCCTCAAAACGACCCCCCCAGGCTAGTAGAGGCTATGAAGAGGAGGGGGTGGGCTTGGAACAGCCAGCAAGGCTTGGGAGGTGAGCTCAAAAAGTGGTGGCTGGAGCCCCCCACCAAAAAAGCCCACCACCCCCAATTTGGAGCACAGAGCTTGAACCCTCCAGGATGAACCTGGTTGCTTGGAGAACATCCCAGCAAGGAGACCCCTCTCCTCTTGAAGAGTCCCCCTCCCCCATTCCCTGGCTGTTTCTTCTGTGGCTCTGAGCCTGGGGGGGGGGGCTGCCTAGCCCAGCGGGATGAGCTGTGCTGTCCGGCTGCCCTTTGGCCCCAGCCTTATCTTGGGCAGACAAGCCCCTCCGCCCACCCTCCCACCCTTCTTGGGGGAAAGATGCTCTACCCTTGGGGAGGTTGACAGCAATCTTTCACATAGGTAGGGGGGATCCAGAAATGGGGGGCCTTCTAGGACCCATGTTGCCTGCTTGGGTGGCGGTGGACCCATGAGGCTCCCTGTGTGTGTGGGGGGGTGATAGTAAGTCATTCAGGTGGCTGTAAACAGACTCAAGTGGGGCCCTATGGATGTTTGCCTTTACAGACAAAGCTCCCCCCCACACACACAAAGCACTATCCCCCCTCCTGAAAAGCAACCTGCCCCCCTTCTTCCTACCTGTCGAAAGGAGGGATTAAATGGAGGTGGCTCAGCCTGGCCAACATCTGGCCTCCAGGCAAGCTCAAAAGTAGATTGAGGGAGGGGCTGCTGAGGAAACCCCAAGGGTGGGGTGGGAGCTTTGCCTGTTCATCCAAGGGGAGCCCCCCCAAAAAAACCCATCTCTGGGAGGACAGGGCTGGTCCAGGGGTGCAGGCAAAGCCCTCCTTTGGGGTCTGCTGTACTTCAGGGGCTCAGCAGCCCTAGAGGGGGCCATATACTGGGTGGCCATTGGAAGAGAGGGTGGGCCCTAATTACCCCCCAAGGAGAGCCACCATTTGTCCAAGAGCGCCCCCACTCCCAGGCCTCGTTTGAGGTCCACTGGGCAAAGCCTGCAGGACCTTGCGAGACCAAGAGGTTGGGGGGAGTGTCAAACTTTTCCCCAGGCACAGAATTTGGCTGCAGGTACAACACCTGGCAAGGGGGGGGAGCTGTGGGGTGTCTGTGTGGTGGGCAATTCCCCCCTCCCCCCCAGGCCCTTCCTTACCCCAAGCCAAGGGTGCCGGGCTCCTTGAGGTGGGGGGCTCTTGCAGTGGCCAGCTGGGCCAGGGGCCGGGAGACGCGGGCTGCGGCCAGGATGCTTGCCATGGCTGGCTCCCCTCACCTGCGCGGTCAGATGGACAGACAGAGGCTGGGCTCTGCAGGACAAGAGAGAGACCAACCCGGCCTTTATTTGCTCTGGCCTTTTATGGCCCCACTCACGCACTCTTATACCAGAAAGCAGGGTCCAAAGGCAGCACCCTTTTCCCCTTGCTGTCAGACCATGGGGCAAAGGGAGGGGGTCACTGGCCCTTGCCCCCCTCCTGTTCCCCAGCTCCAGCCATCTGCAGCTGGAGAGGAAACAGGAGCAGATGAAGCCCCTCCTTCCCTCCCAACATCCCAGCCAGAAAGTGCCTGGAGCCCCAACCATGGCAACAGCCAACCCAGGCCCAAAAGTGGCTGTGGCAAAAGCAATCACACTCTTACCACCACCACCACCCATGGTGTTTAGTGGCCTCGGGAGGATGAGTCAACCTTGGACCCTGGTCAGGATCAAACTCATAACCATTTGGCTGCATCAGTTTAATGGTGGCAGAAGACGGCGGCAGCTGCGGGCAGTGAGGCGCCGCCCCCGCCTCCTCCGGGACCACTTTCCCTGGCCCCGGAGCCGACAAAAAGACCTTCTGCGGGGGGGATGAGAAGACGCTCCTGCCCTCCCTCCGGGCCCCCCCCACCTTGGTCCGGAGAGGAAGGAAGACGGCGGCAGCTGCGGGCAGTGAGACGCCGCCCCCGCCTCCTCCAGGACCACTTTCCCCGGCCCCGGAGCCGACAAAAAGACCTTCAGCGGCAGGGACATATTGCAATAAAGACAACAGCTATATGAACATTTGTCCGGGGGTGTTGGAAAGAGAGCGCCGCAGGAGCCACGGCCGAAAAAACGCTGCCAGCCCACGCAACCCGCGCAGACGTCTCGAAACACCTGTCCGGGGGAGTTGATTTGCCCCGCCGGCTCCCAGAGACTACCTGGGGATAGGGGGTGGGTGTTCGCCACAGCCATATTGGGACTGATGGCAGGTGTGTTGGGGGGGATGTGGATGGGTAGCGGGACGGTGTTTTGTATTGTACATTACTGTATTGCTTACTGTATGATTATTTTCTTTGTATTAGATATGAATTGTATTGTGATTACGGACTGTATTTTGATTATATTGTGTTTACATTTATGTTGTGTACTATGCTGTGATTTTGCATTTTTGATTTGTTATATTGTATTGTATTCAATTTTATGATGTAAGCCGCCCTGAGTTGGTTTTCGCCAAGTAGGGCGGCATATAAGTCGAAATAATAATAATAATAATAATAATAACAATAATAACAATAATAATAATTCCTGTGCCACCAGGGCTCTATAATGACAGGTTGCTTACCTGTAACTCTTCTTCTTTGTGGTCCCGTGAATCCACATGAATGGGTTTACTGTGCAGTAAACCCATTTGTGTGGGTTCACAGAGACCACGAAGAACTTGAAAGAGCATAGGGACATTGTAGATAGTCCATAGTTAGAACATTGTTATATTTAACAAGGATTGTTATATTTAAAAATTGCTATATTTAACAAGGATATCACAATAGCACAGGTGTGTGTATGTGTGTGCGTGTTTTAAAAGGCAGATGGAAATCTTCAAAAGAGACTGTGGAAACCAAATATTGCTTCACAGTGTGTGGGATTTTTACCCACTAAAACCACCTCCCATTCCACCCTTTCTCCATCGCTCTCCTGGCTAGATCTGTTGGTAGACAGACCACGGCAGTTTACGTGGTACGCCTTCCTGACAGCCTGGATGGCCTTTGCTTCGATGACTACCTCCAACTCCTTGCCAAGTGCTTCACAAACTTCCTCTATCAAGGTTCCGAATTTCAATTGTCTTCCCGTCCTTTGGACTCACTTATACTTGCTGACTCGACCAGCTTCCGGGTAATGGCATTTGCCACCTGGGTAGTTGCAGCAGACTTCCTCAGCTCCAAGAGCAGATTTCCAGCCACGTTCCTCATCACTTTCATCACTTTCTCTCCCACCTCCTTCAAGGATGGGTCGTCTTTCAATTGCCGCAGCATATCGGCATACAAAGGACCTCCTTCCTTTGCCTTCACAATTACCATGTCAGGACTTGAGGGTCGCGGCTTCTTAGATCTTGATTTTGACTTTGCTACCACCATCCAATCAGCTTGCGGGGCTGAACTTATGCCCAATGTGCTCAGTGCCTGGTTTATCTCTGCCAGTGACACCTTCTGATATCGGGTCTTGCCAGTATCAACAACCCACTAACCTCCGCTTGGTATCATTGCACTCACGTTAAGTGTCGAAGTATCTCTGGGCGGTGGGTTGTCCTTCCCATGCGATGACTTAGGTCACTTTTGGGCATCGTTCCTAGATGCCTCATTGGATATATTGGCTCTCAATCCAAGCGACGTCTGGGTATCTGCTGGCATGGTCTCCGGTCTCTTCATCGTGAGCGCCTCACCCTCCATGTCGGCAAGCAGGTCGTAACACGTGTGAATCAGGCTCACCATATTTCACTGTGGACATTGTGCCTCGGCTTCACAAATTCCAAGAGTTCCGTGGTCTTCTTTCCAAGCATCTGCAGCTTTCCTCTCCGCCACTCTGCCAAGTTCCTCTTCATTAAGTTTGAGTCTGCTCAGAGGGCCGGCGACAGAGAGGTACTAGCAAGCCGCACACCCGTTTCTACTCCAGTGTTACAGGCAGCCATAGTAGGCCGGGGCTGAGATCAAACCAGGGCTGCGCCCAAGGACAGGAAAGGGCCAACGGCAGAAAAGTCTGTACAAAGGCTCCAAAATGTGTGTGTGTGTGTGTGTGAGAGAGAGAGAGAGAGGGAGAGAGAGAGACCGCTAGTGCTTGTTGCCGTCTCTGGGCAGTTCCCAACATACTGGCTCCTCATTTCACTGACTTTGGGAGGATGGAAGAGGCCGAGTCAACGTACATCCCCATCAGGATCAAACTCCCAACATTTTGGCTGTGGCACTACAGTTTACCCTCTGCAACCCTTCCTCTTAAGAGTGGTGGTGGACGTCAGGGGTGGGCCAGGAAGACCCAGGGGGTCCCTGAAACTTCTGGGAAACGACACCTCAGTCCGTCCAGGAGTGTCTGGGGCCACGGAAGCCAAAATAAAGGCCCACCCAGAAAGGCTGGCACACGGGGCAGCCACTGGAACCATCCACACTGGGGCTGGAGCCAGGGACCAGCCGGCCTGACCAAAGCACCTCTTCTGCCCTGGCTGGGCAGAGACCTCCGTCCGTCCGTGGCCTCTGAGTGGCACAAGAGAGACCTGGGGGTCCTCAACCCCAACCCACCCACCCCCCCCCACACACACACACACAGACACGCAGCAAGGCCCCAGCGGCACTTCTCCAGCGGAGACCAGCAGAGAAACACTTCCGCCCAGGCTGAAGAAGCACATCCACACATAGAACCCACCCCCGCCCCGGTAGACCTTGGGCAATGGATGCCACTCGGGACATTGGGGGGGGGAGAGAAGAGCCCCCAGGAAGCTGATTTCTTACCACGGGGCCCCCTTGGGATCTTCTGGGGGGCCCCGACCCACCTGCCGGACCAAAGACTGGCTGCTGCAGAGAACCTGGGGAGGGGGAGGCCCCCACCCACCCCCACCACGCAGGCCGGGTCTTGCCCTTCGCGTGCCCTCCCCACGGCAGGGCAAGAAGGCCGCTCGCCATGGGCCAGCCTGCTCCGCCGCCTCCTGCAGGGGGCGCACTCCCTCCCACCTGCCAACCGCGGAGCTCCGACCAGGCCCCAAAGGCCGCCTGCCTCCCGCTTCCTTGACTCGCAGCAGCAGTGCCCCCCCCCACCCAGCCCGGCAGGTGCAGAAGGGTGGGAGGGAGGGAGGGCAGGCGCCTCCCCCCCCCTCGCCCGCCTGCCTGCACTGGCCGCCGAACGCCGGGGGTGGGTGGGTGGGAGGGGGGCTCGTCGTCTGACGTAGAAGAGGAGGGAAGAGGCGCCCACCCCCACCCCGTCCTTCGGCCCGTGAGGAAAGAAGGCGAGCCTCCGGGGGAGGGGCGCCCCACCCCCGGGGGACCAGGAAGGGAGGGGGCAGTCCGAGGAGAGGGGCCCCCTTACCGATTCGGGCCGGGGATGCTGCTACGGCGGCGTCTTCCCTCCTCCTTCTCCCTCCTCCTTCCCACGCGGCGAGGAAGTGAGATCACGGCCCCTCCCCCTCCCCTCCCCCCTCCCGTGTCGGGCGCGAGGATGCGAGGCAGGCTGCTGCTGGGGCTCTCGCTGTCGCTCCTTCTGGCGGGCGGGTGGGGGTGGGGGTGGGGGGGCGCCTTCTTCCTGGCGGCCCCTTTCCTCCTCCTCCTCCTCCTCCTCCTCCTCCTTGTCCGGCGGATGCCCCGTCTCGGCCGAGCCCTCCCCGTGAGTAGTGGACACGGCACCGGGGCGGGAGGAGGAGGTGGGCACAGCAAAGGGCAGGGCGGGGCCGTAGCCACGGGAGGGGGGGTTCAGGGTGGGCTTGGCCCACCCTCAAACTCCTGGCTGCTTTTACACACGACACTCATAGAGATGTACACGCGTGTGACAGTGTTGCCCATCCTGGACAAATATTCGCACACCCACAACTCCTGGCTATGGCGGCGGGGTGGGGGTGGGGGTCCTGGTCCTGCTACGCCCAGGCTGGAGGGGGGGCCGGGAGGACTCGCGCGGCCCCTGCCAGAACCACCGGGGAGGACAGCGGCGGCCGGAGTCCCGGGGCCCAAAGTCCTCTTACGGGGCCGGACGAGAACAACCCGGGAAGGAGAAGGGGGCGGCGGCCCCTCCCGCCCCTTGAAACACCCCGCAGCCTTTGCCGTTCCCCCCCCTCCCGCATCGGAGCCGGAGCCTTCCTTTGTTTGCATCTTTCCCGGTGCCCGATCCCATTGGGACGGGGGAGAAAGGGGGACCGGTCGGTCTCCTCAGAGTAGGGCTTTCTCTCCCTTGCCTGTTGGAGCCACCTGGCAGGGAGGACCGGTGGCTGGGGAGGGGGGGGCAGGGGGTCCCTGGGGACCTTGACTGCTGAATTGAATACGGGGGCCGGGGTGGGGGTGCGCTACGACGTGGCTGCATTTTCTCGCTCTTTGCTCCAGAGCAAGGGATTCGAGGGGGGCGGCGGCAAGGCATCCCCCCCCCCCCCCGCAGCCGAGCGCTTGTTAAATCTTGCCTGCTGTGAATCTCAAGCCTTACAAAGCCTGCTCTCCGGAGAGAGATGTCCTGATCTGGGGGGTCCCCACCCTCAGGGTTGGTTGGCCCCTTCCCATGGCCTGGACCTGCCAGCCACCTTTACTCACTCGTGAGCCTTGCTGAGTTTTGTGGCACTCCCAGGCCAACGTGGTCGCCCTCCTAGAGGGTTGCAGCCTTATGGGGCTGCGTGACTGAGCACTCTGTGGCCCGTGCAGGACAGACAGACGTGCCTGTCAAAAAATAATGATCCCAAAATGGAAGTGTGCCTCATTTGGGCTGGTGTCCTTGCCTGGGGCCACTGCCCAGAGTCCGTCCCATAGCAGGGATGGAGCAACACCTTTGCAAACAGACAAAACTTCTCCAGAGTGCTTTCCGTGGCCATCACCTGCACCAATCCACCCAGCCATGTTTTTCTGTGGCTCAGTGGGCCTGGGTCCAAGTCTCTCAGAGCTCTGCCTACTCTACGTGGCTTGGGTATTAGTGTGGTGGTTCACAGACTCTGGGAGGGGGAAGCTAGCCGTGATCCCTTGGCTGCAGTGGTAGGCTCCAAAAACATTTACTACCACATTGTGGGTGTGGCCTGTGGGCGTGGCCAGGGGGAAGCCCTGCCTTGCACATGAATTAGGACTCCTTTACAGTACAGTATTTCAAAACTTGGATGGGGGGGGATTGTCTGCTACCAGTTCTGGCGAACTGGTGCGAACCTGCTGATGCCCACCAGTGCTTGGCTGGCACCCCACATAAGTGTGGGAACTGGTCAGAATTTTCCTTTGCCCCAGATCTTCCCCTCTCCGGCTCAACCGGTTGGTCAACTCAAGACTGACCAGGAGGAAGTGGAATCTTCTCCTGGCCTCAGTCCCACATTCACTTCAGGATAACTTCAAAATAAACCTGCAAAAGGGGGAGGGAGAGGAAGGAAGGGGGGGCCTCCATGGCAGCCCCTGCCTTTGCTAGATCTGCCCCCACTCATTCGCAAAAGGGGGGGTGGGGGGCTAGCCGGCCGGCCTTGTTGTGGAAGATCTTTCCATGCCAACACATTCTTTCCTGAGCTAGAGATGATGCAGACGAGCGGTGTTTGGTCATTTCCGCTTGGATTCCACTGGCCCTGGAATGCCCTTGACCTTGAGCCAGCAGGATCCTCCTCCTATTCCTCCCCTCCCCCCTTCCCTATGCCAAGGGCCCTCCCCTTGCCTCCCCAATCCTACCTCCTCCAGTCTTGTTGGTGAAAGTTTTCAGGGCCTTCCTTTGCAAAGGCAGCTCATGGCTTTGTGGGTACCTGCCCAGGTGTCTCTGGGCAAGGGTCTCTCCCTCCATCCAGGCTAAGGCCTGGCCCATCCATTGGCTTGCCAAAGCTGCCAACAGAGCAAACTTGGCGTAGGCAAATGAACCGGGAAAGGCAGGCTGGGAAAGAGAAGGCAAGGAGCCCCGGGGGCGGGGAGTGGCAGGCCAGACTTCTGCCCAGGTGTCTGCCTGCCAGAGTTGGAGCATGAAGCCAACTGGCCCACTCGGCAATCCCTGAGAGAAACCCACGGGGCATGGCCCAGCACCATGTGGCCCAAAGGACCATTTCCCTGGACGTGAGCTGGGTGGAGACAGGGCCACACTCCCTTGCCTGGCGCACTTTGCCAAGAAAGGCCACCTCTGCCCTCCCCGCCCCTGGGAGGCCACTTGGCACACTTCAGCATGAGTGCTCAGCCCCTTCTGTGCTCCCCTGGCAAACCCACACACACACGCACAGACACATCGAGCAGAGGGATGGCATCGCCACGTCAGCCAACCCAGGGGGCCACAAGTCTCCTGCAAGCCAAAGGGTGGAGAGGAGGAAGAGAAGAGGCCGGAGGTTGTTCCCACTCCAGAGCCCCTGCCTGGGCTGGAGGGCAGTGGCAGCAAAGGCCCCTTCAGCCTCCTCACCCCTGCACCAGGGCTGTAGCCTTTTCCTCTCAGGCCCTCCCCATGGAAGGCTGGCCTGGGCCTCCGGTGGTAATTTCCTCTTCCCTCCTCCTCCTGGGCAACTTGCCCAAGGTCAGCCAGGCTGGCTCTTCTCCCAGGAGGCCAAGTGGCTTTCCAGAGCTCCTGCAGCTGATCCCCTGAGCTCTCGGGGAGGGGGGGCAGCATCGTCCTCTTCCTGACGGAAAACCCGGCTGGTTTCCTTTCTTGCCCCCAAGAAGAAAGAGACTGAGGCACCTCCAGGGCTCACCGGTTTGGGCTGGGCTGAGCTTTCACACATGCGCAGCCACTGGCCGCCTCTCTCTCCCTCTGGAGGAGTGGGATTTCCCCTGCCTTTTGACCCTTTGGTTTCTCTCTCTTGAGTCGGGCCCTTCTCAGGCTGAGCCGAGATTTGTGCACTTCTGCTCCCCCAGGCCCTTCTGATTAAGGCGTCCCCCAGGTTTCAAACTGCCCCCCCATTATTATCTGTTTGATACCCCTGATGTTGTGAGCCCTGTCTTTCTGCTCCTCCTCCTCCTCCTGCCCACGTCCCCCCACGTCTGCTGAATACCTGCACCGGGTTGCCCTTGTGAGGTCACCAGCCACGGTTGTTGTTATTCTAAGAACTGGGTCACGGGCTAGGTTTGCACCTTTGCCTTTCTGTTTGGCCCCTCCCCTCCCCACCCAAGCAGGTGGAGGAAGAAGTCAAGTCCCCAGTCAAAGCAGGTGTGACATAGGGTTGCTTTCCCATTTCCCCTCGAAGGCCTCCCGTGCCAGAGCGCTCAACACCTCCCAAGGCGGCCATTGTGCGTGCCACGGTCTTCCTGCTCTCACAGTCCGGGGGGCTTTTCCTGGGATTCAGCCTCTCCCTGGCTTCCTGTCACCTGAGTCCTGTTAGGGTTGACATAATGAAGGGGACTTGATGGCACCAAACAAGGGCAGCCTTCACAGTGCCAGGACTCATAACTGGCGTGTGGAACTCATGGTCACAAGCTGTTGTGATGGCCACAAGTTGAGAGTTTTAGGGGGTCATAGACCACCTCATTCTTAAGCTTGATGGTTTCCAAATTGAGAGATGGGCCAGAGTCTCTCATGGCAGTGTAGAGGTTCTTCCCTCTGCCTTCCTGCCTACCCCATTTGCCATGAACACTGCAGCCAGCCACCCAAGGGAAGCCATCTTGACCCAGCAGGTGCGGAGATGGGTGTTGCCAGGTGTCTCTTCTCACTCTCTTACTTACCCCAGTGCAAACCCAACCCAAGGACTGGGGACTTATATTTCCCTCGTCCAAGCAGGTGTTCTTTTTTGCTGGGAGGGGTTGGGGGCAAATCTGGTAGGCCTGCAGGCAAGATAAAGGCAGAGCAGCATGCTTGAGTTGCCATGGTTACAACTAGGTTTTATTTTTCATAGTTAAAAGGTAAAGGGATGTGAAAAGATGGTAGAAAGGTCTAATCCTAAGGCAGGGCTCCGGGCCTGGGCCTGGCTTAAGTCAGAGGGCCGTAAGGAAAGCAAACCAGGTGGCTTAACGTAGCTGCCTTCGATGGCCCCTTGTTGGCCCAAACCAAGGCCGGGAGGGAGGGCAAGCAGAGGCCTGCCATGCATTGGCGAGGGCAGCAGCCACAGCAGCAGCAGCAGGAGGGTCTGAAGGACAGGGAACACCTGTGGCGCAGGATGGCAAGGCTGCCTCCGGCCGGCAAGCAGAGCCTTGCCATGGCGAGGCAACCGGGCAGGAGGTGGCTGTGGCCCTTGCCCACAGGGTGCCTGGAGGACCAGGTTCTTGGTCCAGCCTCCCTTGGGATCTGACCCGGGTGGGGCCCAGCTCTCCCTGCACCCTTTGCCCTCTGAAGATGAATCCCCAGAGAGGCCCCCCAGGGAGAGCCCTCTTTTCCAGCTGGGGCCTCTTTTCCTCCGGAAAACCCACTCACTCACTCAGAGGGGACTGGCTTATTTATTTATTTATTTATTTATTTATTTATTTATTTAGATTTATATAGGCTTTCCTATGCTGTGTCTGGCTAAGATGGAAACCTCTTGGGTAGAGCCCAGCGCATGTATGGCTCTCTGTGGCTGTTGTGTGTGTGTGTGTGTGTGGGGGGGGCTGGCCTGGCCTTCATCCTCCTCCTCCTCCTCCTCTCTCAGCATGCCAAGCAAAGCTTTGTGCCCTCTTTGGGCAGTTCACAAGGCAATGAGCTTTCCCCCCCCCCCCGATGATGCTAGGGACTCATTTAAGGGTGGAAGAAGCTGAGTCCACCTTGATCCTGGTCAGGATCAGAAACTCACCACCTTTGGATTGCAGCATAGCCGTTTTCACCCCTGTGCCACCAGGACTCTTTCCACCAGACACGACAGTCCGGATGGAACCCAAGCAGGGGAGGGCTCATTCTCGTGCGGACCTGCTTTTCAGCCCTATGGAGAAGACCCAGCTGTGGGGGCTGAGCCAAGCCACCCCACCCCAGGGAAGCCTTTCATTCTGCACCTGCTCAGGCTCTGCCATACCAGGCCCTCACCCCAGCCAAATGCAAGAGCAAGGAGAGGGGTGTCATTCAGTTCTGGTTCCCCATCAATTGTGTGTGTGTGTGTGCGCGTGCGTGCGTGCATGCGCGTGCTGAGAGACAGGGTTGAATCTAGGGTCTCAAGCCCAGTGGCCACTGACATGCACATGCGCACACACACACACACCACCTAGCCCTGCAAGCTGCCCAATTCCACTTTAAAACTGTCGGCATGTGTGTGTGTAGATAATAGTACAAAGTACACAAGGTCTGCTGGGGGGGGGGGGATGTCTCCTTGCTGAGTTGGTGCTCTGCTGCAATTGTGACCTCTTGGGCACTCTCTCAATGCTGCTGTTCCCGTGTCCCCCCTCCATGTGACTCCCCTGTGATTACCCCCCCCCCATCACTCCCTTCCTGCAGGTCACCGGGAAGGCCGTGCTGATCACAGGCTGTGACAAAGGCTTTGGCTACGCCCTGGCCCGGCACCTCCACACCCGTGGCTTCACCGTCTTTGCTGGGTGCCTGCTCAAGGTGAGGAGGGCCAGCCCAGCCAGAGCGGGGTGGTCCAGTCAGGGGCTTGGAAGGGATGCAGACGACCTTGGACCCAGCGGGCCCCACCCCACCCCATTGCAAAGGCTTGGGCAGGCCACTTGCAGCCCCATATGAATCACCCCAGGGAATGGGAATGGTGAAGGGGGGGAGTGAGAGAGAGCTGCCAGGTCTTTCCTCAGGCATGAAGGAAGGGGGTACGGGGGGGCAGGCCTTCTCCCCTAAGAACCTTGGCCCATCTACCCCCCCATGGGACAAGGGCTGGGGGGGGAGGCCTGGTCCTGTTGTGGGCACAGGGCAGCTTGGGGTCTTCTTGGCCAAGAGGCCCCAACAGAAGTGGGAGCTCAACCCCCCCCCGGGCCTCTGTTTTTATATGTGGGGAGGAGGAGGTCTTCTTGACACCTCCTGCTTGTTCTCTGGCTAGAGGTGGCCTTTGCTCCATAATACATGGGGGGCCCTTATAGCCCCAAGGAAGCAGAACCTGGGACCCCCACTCAGGTTGGCTTGGCAGGCTGAGGCCCTCCCGTGCCTGTGCCCCCCCCCCACACACACACACACCAGGCAAGGTGGACCTCAGGAAAAGCTGCCAAGACATTCTTCAGCCTGGCTTTCCCTGCGTCTGACAACCAGGCCTGTGACCCAGTGGTGGGGTGTCAAAATTTTTACTACCCCACCGTGACATCATCACAGTGTGGGCGGAGCTAATGTCATGACATCATGGTGTGGGCGTGGCCAAAGAAAAATAAAATAAAAATAAGCACACACACACACCTCCACCCACACACCCACAACACAAAACTGTAAATAAATTAATAAAATAAAATAAAAATACATTAATACAGTGGGGGAACCAGTGAAAAGGTAAGCCCCGGAGGTGGTTCCCCCCAAAAGCTGCTACCAGTTCTCCAGGACACTGGGAAAAGTTACTACCGGTTCTGGAGAACTGGTGAGAACCTGTTACATCCCATCACTGCTGTGACCGCCCCCCCCCCCCCCCGCCGCCAACTGGCCAGCGTTCTCCTGCCTGGGGGCTGCAAAGCCCAACCGCCTTGCCCAGGTGTGTGCCAAGTGGGGGGGGCTGGCATCAATAGAAGGGACCCAAAGAAGGCCCCTCCAGATGAGTTGGGCAGAGGCCCCTCCAGCCGCCCTTCCTCTCCTCTCCTGGCAGGACAGCGGGGGTCGAGGGGCCAGGGAGCTGGAGGACCTGGGGTCAGAGCGTCTGAAAGTCCTTCAGCTGGACGTGTGCCGGGCAGAGGAGGTGGACAAGGCCCTCCAGGTGGTCAGGGAGAGCTTGAAGGATCCAGAGGAAGGTGAGTGGGGGCGGGGGGGAGGGAGGGAGGGAGAGACCCAAGTCTTTGCGGCCCAGCCCAGGGCCACTGGGGTCTTGTGGCCGGAGTGTGGCAGGGGCGATGGATTGATTGGATTTGTATGCCACCCACTCAACAGAGGCGACTCAGGGTGGCTCACAGTAATCTCAATGCATCAACAGTAGAGTACAATAAAGATAATAAAATAGAACAGTGCAAGAGAACATCATACAGTAAAATAGAACAATAATTATCACAGTACAATAGAGTCTCATACAGTGGCAGCAACATAGTTTTTATCGGCCACTGGCCCTCTAACAACTATGTCTTTTGCTGGGGGTGGGGAGTGGGGGGGCTGGTGGTAGGGAGATGGTCCAGCCCCCTTCTCCCTTGGAGGGCTGTCAGCACTGTGGCCCTCCCCTCCATCACCATCCTCCCCAATCTCCCTCTGGCCCAAAAGGGTCCCCCTCCATCCAGCTTCAGGTCTCAACGTTGGCCATAACTGCAAAGAGCAAGTTACTTTGCATGGACCTCTCGGGGAGTGAGTTGGGAGTCAGGCCAAGGAGCTGGGGGGGGGGAGGAGTCTGGTCCACTCATGCCTCCTGGAAGAAGGGGGGGCTGATGCCACTTTATTTATTTATTTAGATTTATATCACCGCCCACTCGCCATGGCGACTCAGGGTGGTTTACAGTCAGAAAAAACAACAACACACAGCTCAAACAGCTAAAATCCATTCCTCTTCCCGGCCAGAGGACGTTAGTCTTCTCCTTCCCTGGGCAGGTAGAGCCCAGGATTAGGAAGTGGAAGCTTCCATCTAAAAACCTTAAAACTGTTAAAATTTAAAATCTAAAAAAGATTAAAAACATTAAAAACACACCAGGTGCTACAACTACTAATTTAAAAGTAGAGAAAGAGGGGCTGAGATCATACCTTCCGCACCCCATATCTGTCCTGCCAGCCATGTTTTTAGATTCTTCCTAAAGGGCAGCAGCTCTGTTTGGAGACGTCACTCCATTGGCAGGAGGTTCCATGGGGCCGGAGCAGATACAGAGAAGGCCCTCCTTCTAGTGCCAGAGAGATGTGCCTCCCTGGCCGATGGAACAACTAGGGAGCCTCTCTGGTCCGCTCTGGTGGGACGGGCAGATGTTCTTGGGGTGAGGCGGTCTCTTAAGTATCCTGGCCCACTACCATGTAGGGCTTTAAAGATAATGACCAGCACCTTGAATTGCACCCGGAGACATACTGGCAACCAGTGCAACTCCCGAAGCAGCGGTGAGGCATGTGCATGCCCACACCCCATCACCACCCGGGCAGCTGCATTCTGGACCAGTTGAACCTGCCGAATGGTCGTCAAGTAGAGCGCATTACAGTAATCAAGTCTGGAGGTGACCAGAGCGTGTGTGATCATGAGCCGCCCTCCTCAAAATGACCCTGGGTGGTTAACAAAGCTTTAAAAGACACATAAAACACAGTATAAAATTAAGATTAAAACTAAGCAGAATTATAAGGTTAAAAATTCATACACTGAGAGGGAGGGATCAGATGAGCAACTTGGGAGGCCTGGGGGTGCCCGCAGGAGGACGGGGCAGGGAACCCCCTCGCCACTCCTGGCCAAAGGAACACCAGGCCAAGGGTTGCTACAGTCAGAAGGAGCCACACGGCACGCCATAGTTACTCTGGGCCCCCTTTGCTCAGGTGAAAGTGCCCCCCAACGTAGAGCATGACAAGATGTCTTTTGTGGCACAAGCGCAGGTGTTTTGTATGGCTGCAGGGCAGTGGCCTTTTGCCACAGGGTGGAGGAGGTGGGCCACCTGCCAGACAGGCTCCCCTTTGCACCTTTTTGGGGTTACTCAGGACCCTACCCCTTTGGGCTGGTCTTGGGGGCATCTGCAAATGGGGTGGGGTGGGGTGGCTTTTGCAGAAGGCCTCCCCTCCCCCCAAAGTACCTCCTGTTTTGCTCAGCAGGTCTGTGGGGTTTGGTGAACAATGCGGGGGTCGCCTCCTTTGGGGATGTGGAATTCACCAGCATGGAAAAGTACCAGCGTGTGGCGGAAGTGAATCTCTGGGGCACCATCCGGGTCACCAAGGCCTTTCTGCCCCTCATCCGCAGAGCCAGAGGTAGGGAAGAAGGCCGTTTCCTCCCAGGGTGGGTGGGAGTCCTCTACGACCTCTGTGACCCCCCCCTTCTGGCTGCTCCAGACCACCCCGGCCGGAGGATGCTGCTGGCTTCCCCAGAGGACCCTCCTCCTCCTCTTCCCCTGATGTGATTTCCAGCCTTGCTGTGCATGTGTCCCCATCCCTGAAAGGCCCCCAGTGTGGGAAGGCAGGATGTCTCTCTCCAGCCCTTCCAGCCACTTGGCCTGAGGCTCTGGAGACTGGCTCTGGCCTACAAGAACCCCACCCTCTCTTTCCCTGTGCCGGTTTCTGGGGAGGGGGTTGCTTGCCTCATGGCAGGGGGGGCTGGATCCAACAGAGTGGAGAAGGCCATGGCCCTGCAGTGCCCTTCTCTAACTATCACCACCCCACACCTCTTCCAGATATTTGGTATCCCCCCTTGAGAATCAGCTCTGGGGGTGGGGGGGCTGGACTCCCCTGACCACAGCAATGCCTGCGCCAATGGTGGCTGGACTGAAGCCCATCTCTTTGTTCCCCTCCAGGTCGTGTGGTCAACATGGTCAGCATGCTGGGCCGGATGGCCCGCCCGCTGCGCTCCTCCTACTGCATCTCCAAGTTTGGGGTAGAGGCCTTCACTGACTGCCTACGGCAGGAGATGTATCGCTGGGGGGTCTCGGTGGTGGCCATTGAGCCCAGCAACTTCATCGCGGCCACAGGCATCTTGACCCCAGAGGTCGTGGAGGCTGAGGGCCAGCAGATGTGGCAGGAGACCGGGGAGGCCATCTGTGCCGATTACGGGGAGGCCTACTTCCAGGGCCGGGTGGCGCAGATGAAGGCCTTTGCCAGCAGCGGCCTAAGGGACATCTCCCTTGTTCTGGAGGACATCACGGAGGCACTGACCACCCGGCACCCCTTCGCCCGCTACAACCCCATGGAAGTCCAGTGGTGGGTGCGGATGCAGGCCGTCACTCACCTGCCCACCGCACTGGCTGACTGGCTGTTGATCAAGTAGCCATTCCAGGAGGAGGAGGAGGAGGGCTGACCCGACCCCTCCAGGCCAGCCCACCATCCTCTCCTCTGGTCTGCCCCCCCCTTTTCCACATTCCCAGGGAGCTCTTTGAGTGCCCGTGAGACACCCCACCCCACTCTCAAAGCTTAGGTCCGACCCAGACCACACTGCAAGGTCTGATGCCTTACATGTGCTCCCTCCCCCTCCAGCATTTATCTCTTATTTGGGAGAAACCGGAGGGATCCTGTGGGTGCCGGGCAGTCGGGCAGAGCACCTCTTCCAGCACCCACCGAAGCCCCTTGCCCTAAGGCTCCTTGGGTGGGGGTGGGGGAGGCTGTGCCAGGGGATCTGGTGGCTCCTGCCCGCTTGGGGGTGGGGTGGGGAGGCCTTGGGAAGAAAGGCACTTTCCACTTGGGCTGCAGTTACCAGTAGCAACGCCTCTTAGAGACCACCACCACCTCCCATAGCACTTAGAGCACTCTCTGGCCAGTTCAGAAGGTAACTCATTGCCTTTTGCCCAGAAGCGTAGCATGCCTTAACGGGGCCCCGTATAAAAATTTGTTTGGGGGGCCCTTGTGAAATAAAAAAAATTGGGAAGTTTTTATTAATTTTTGCTGTAGGGGGCCCCTGTGGCCTGGGGCCCCCGTATAATTGATACGGCAGATACGGCGGTAGCTACGCCCCTGCTTTTGCCCTCATTCACATGCTGGGGACCCATTTTACATACCTCAGAAGGATGGAAGAAGCTATGTCCCCCTTGATCCCTGGCAGCATCAAACTCACAACCTTTGGGCTGCAGTACAGCCGCACCACCAGGGAGAGGGAGGGGGGACCAGCAGGGGGACCTTCGCCCTGCTGCCCTTTGCAAAAGAGCTGGAACTTCCTCCTGCAGCCATGCCAGCTCCGCAGCAGAACCAGGCAGGAAGCAGGGCAGCCTTTGGGAAACCGGGGGGGGGGGTAGGCCTCCCTCCCTGGCCAGATGGGCCACTGCTGCGGGCAAGGGCTGGCTTAAACCCAGAGCAAAGGTGTCTCCTGTGCTACTCCAGCCCAGCTGCCCACAGGGCAAAGGAAGCCACTTGGGGCCCAGAGGCTTTTTGGAAGGACCAACATGCCCCACAGGGCAGTGATGGCAAACCTTTGAGAGGCCTTTGAGTGCCCAAACTGCAACCCAAAACCCACTTATTTATCTCAAAGTGCCAACACAGCAACAGGGGAGGAAGGAAACGCTCCCATTGGGCTGTTGGGCAGAGGTGAACTGTGCTGGGAGAGGGAGGAAGTGCTCCCATTGGCTGCTGAGCAGAGGGACGGGTGAACTCTGTGCAGGGAGGAGGGATGAAGTGCTACCATTGGGCTGCTGGGCAGAGGGGTGGGGCGAACTCTGTGCTGGGGTGACTGCATGGTGCCCAGAGAGAGGGCTCCGAGTGCAACATTTGGCACGCATGCCATAGGTTCACCACCACTGCCATAGGGGTTGGTGCAAAACTCAGTTTGTTTTGTGCGCGGGGGGGGGGGGGGGCAAACCCATCTGAAAGAGAACCCCAAAGGAGAAGAGGCCGTGGACCTTCCTCCTCCTTCTTTCCGTTCACACTTGCCAGCAGAAGCTTCTCAATTCTCTTTTCCTCAGACAATGTCTCCCTTTGCAGATTTTGAGGCCTCTGCGTTCTTTGGCCCCTCGGTTTGCCTTGGCTTTGAAAGGGGCTTTGGTTTTAAGACAAGGTAGATTATAACGGGGGGAGAGAGAGAGATTGAGGTTAGGTAGCTGGGAAGAATGAAGGTCTCTTAGCCTGAGGACTAGAGGAAGGTCAGGGGCAAGTCCAGTCTTGCGGGGGGGGGGGTTGTTGTTGTAGAAAAGCGTTCCCTGTGGTTCATGTGCCCTCACAACAGACAAGCCTTGCTGCCGCCACCGCCGCTGCCTTAATCCAAAGGATCACGCACACACACCCTTTTCATCTTTCCCTTGTGTCCTGCCACATTATGTTAGAAATGCATTGGGTTTCCTTTGATTTCTTTATATATATTTTTAAGATTACAAATACAGTACAGACAAAAAGAGAAACAACCACATACGTATAATGTTTTAATGTCTGTGCTCCCTTCCAACCTGTGAGAGATATAAACAGTATGAAATGATTATTCTATATCATTAGGTCAAGGGTTGCCCTTGCTCGAAGAAAGCCAGTCCTATCCGACTCCAAGGTTCGAGGCTCATCTCCCTTTACAGCCAAAGAGCCAAAGCTGGTTGCAGCTGCAGACATTTCCATGGACATGTGGACAGCATGACTAGATACCAGAGCACATGGAATGCTGTCTAACTTCCCACTGAAGAGATATCTTTATCTACTTGCAATTTCTCGCTTTAGAACTTCTTGGTTGGCAGGAGCTGGGACAGAGACAGGAGCTCATTCCATCATGCAGTACTCGGGTCTCAAACTGCTGACCTGCCAGCCTTCAAGTCAGTGTCTTAACTGCTTGAGCCACCACAGTGTATATCGTTACATTGTCCTATTGCCCCTTCTCCATAAAGGATCCACAAAATCCCTTTCCTTATTTTCTTTACATTCCTGCCTTGCCACCATAACTGAAGATATGTTCCAGCCTTCTTATATGTCAAATTCTGTTACCCATTTCTTAGTCCATTTCTCCAGTTGCCATTTGTTATACTCAGGATATTCTTTTCATATATTTTCCCTTGTACCTTCTGGTCATGGATCTCATTCCCAGTTTATGGTGATTAAAATAAATCTTAAAATTAATTGCATCTCAGCCCTCCTCTGCTTACCCCTTTGCGGGGGAGGGACTTAAGGACCTCCTTTTCATAGAGCACCTGCTGCCTATGGTCTGGATACTCGGGGTGTGTGTGTGTGTGGCCAGTCTCAGTGTGGCAACATCTGTCCACACTCACCCACCCTCGGCCAGGGGCTGAAGGAGAGGCAGACCCTTAAGGGTCTCTCCCTTGGGCCTCTCCTTTTTTCTCAGTCTAGAGCAGGGGTGCCAAACTATGGCCTGTGGCCCAGATCCAGCCCATGATGCCAATTCATCTGGCCCACAACACCCTCGTTGCTTCCGGAAGCGGAAGTAAAACATGCCCCAGGGCCATAGAAATCAGCCCCTTGAACCACATGACTGGCTCACGGCCCAAAAAGTTTGGGCACCCCTGGTCTAGAGCCACATAGGGAGAGCCACATAAACAGCTGCTTCACTTCTGGAAATGCCTTTGCCACCTCCCTGATCCAAGCTCCCTTCCTTTGCCTAGGTCTACTTTTTTTGCAAGGAACCCTGGGGCAGGTGGGAGGGCAGCAGTGACGAGAGCCCTGCTCTTGCCAGCTATCAATGGCAGTGGCGGAGCATGGGGGGGCGGTACTTATTGGGGGTGGCAAAATTTCACAATGAATAGGACTTTGCCACTGCCCCTAGACTTCCTAGCAGTCAGGGCTAAGAGGCCGCTACAGGGATGGGCAGACCACTTGGGGTTCCTGCCTTTGCCCCCTTCCTGGATCCATTTGTTGTTATCCATGGGTGCAGATGTTACCTAAAAATTGCTATCCCTTTTTAATGTGGAGATGCATTTTAAAATTGAAAAGTTCATCTGCTGGCAGAGCCTTCCAAGAACCACTGAGATTTTATTTTCCAAGAACCACTGAGATTTTTTTTTCAGGCAAAAACAAGACTGATTTATTGACAAAAATAGCATCTAAACAACAACACCCCCAGCTGGATAAAAGCCTATATCAAATCCATTTTTGTCTGCTAGAAACATCTAAGTGATGAGCTTCCCTAAGAAATTTGATGGGAGAGCAATCTTGCCCTCAAATTGCAGGAGCTGTTATACTTTTCTGCTAATCTTTAACAGCTATCCAATTACCTATTGATACATTAAAGTTTATACAATAGAACAAAAGGCCAGCAGTGGGGTTTTCATTCATAAGTAAATAATTTAAACTTTAGTTACAATGGTTTATTAGCACCTTAAGTTCAAGATACAATGACAAGTTTTTATGTAAATACAAAGACCGGAAAATGGTAAAAGGAAAGGGGCAGGGGTACATGTCAATACATCAGTCAATGGTACTGACTTGGTTTTTTTTGGGCTGTTCCAATAATGAGCATGTTGTGCTAGATGCTGTGAACCAATCAGGGATACGGCACGTCTGAAGTGAGAACAGTTTTTGACCAATCAATGTTGGAGGTTCTTCAAGAAACTGGCTTTGGCTTTTTACTATGTGTTTCCTTCTCACAATAATCCATAGCAAACAAATTAACTGTGTACATGTGTTAATGGCAGAACCCAGACACAAAGGCAGGAGAGACAGGCAGGATGGATAATCTTTGTAGCAATCAAGGTTCTCCCATGTGAAATCTCTGGGTGGTTCTCTTTCAGGAAATACCTTGGCAGGGTGGGAGACAGTCAGGGGATTATGTTAATTGGTTTCTGGGTGAGAATGCACAAATGTCCTTGGGGTGCTCCAGTATCCTTGTTGAAGGGAAATGCCTTTGAGTATTGTCCTACTTTGAAAACATAGAACAGAGCATGTTAATAATCATTTATGGATCAAAATATTACAGAGCAAGGGAAATACTAAAAAGAACCTTTTATTAACGTATGTATAAAGGGCAATTTAAGAGCCCCCTTCATGATTTGCAGGACAGCAGGAATTTCAGTTCCCCCACCTACTTATGTTAATATGGTAATTGCTAATCTATCTCTGACTCCTAAGGCAGTTTACACCTTTGCCTCAAGACATCATGCAGCAGGCAGCAAGGAAAACCATACCAAAAGAAAAAAAGCATAAGAAAGCTAAGTGGTTCTCCGATGAGGCTCTTAAAATAGCAGAGGAAAGAAGGGACCAAAAGGCAAAGGAGAAAGGAAAAAATACAATCATTTGAATACAGAATTTCAAAGAAAAGCAAGGAGAGATAAGGAAACCTACCTGAATGAACAGTGCAAAGAAATAGAAGAAAACAACACAAAAGGCAGGAGTAGAGATCTTTTTTTAAAAAAATTGTAAAATCAAGGGAAAGTTTAAAGTAAAAATGACCATGATAAGGGACAAAGATGGCAAGGAGATAGCTGAGGCAGAAGAGATTAAGAAAAGATGGAAAGAGTACACAGAGAAACTCTACAAAAAGGACCTCAACACTCCTGCTAGTATCAATGATGAGAACATTGAACTTGAGCCAGGCATCCTAGAGAGTGAAGTCAGAAAGGCCCTAAAAAGCACTGCAAACAACAAAGCCAGTGGAGATGATGGTATCCAAGTTGAATTTTTCAAAGCCCTAAAAGATGATGGAATCAAATTATTCCATTCTATATGCCAGCAGATTTGGAAAACACAACAATGACCACAGGATTGGAAAAGATCAGTATTCATTCCAAGCCTTAAAAAGGGTAATGCCAAAGAATGTTCAAATTATCAAACAATTGCGCTCATCCAACACACTAGCAAGGTGATGCTCAAGATAATACAGGATAGACCGCAGCAGCACGTGGAGAGAGAATTACCAGAAGTGCAGGCGGGGTTTAGAAGAGGCAGGGGGACTAGAGACCACATTGCCAACATAAATTGGATTATGGAAAAAGCAAAGGAATATCAGAAACAAGTATACTTCTGTTTCATTGATTACACTAAGGCCTTTGACTGTGTGGACCACAACAAAATGTGGCAAGTAATTAAAGAGATGGGAATACCAGAGTACCTATGCCTCATGAGAAATCTGTACATGAATCAAGAAGCAACAGTTAGGACAGAATATGGAAGGACAGAGTGGTTTGGAATAGGACAAGGAGTAAGGCAAGGTTGCATTTTGTCATCCTGCTTATTCAACTTATACACAGAGCACATAATGTGCAATGCAGGGATGGAGGAATCACAATTTGGGTTCAAAATTGATGGGAGAAATATCAACTTGAGATATGCAGATGATACCACCCTAATGGCAGAAAGTGAGGATGACCTAAAGAAGCTCCTGATTAGGTTGAAAGAATAGAGTGAAAAAGCTGGCTTGAGACTCAAACTCAATAAAACCAAGATAACGGCAACAGGCCCTATCAGTCCTTGGATAATAGATGGGGAAGAAGTAGAAGCAGTGACAGATTTCACTTTCTTAGGATCAAAGCTCACTGCAGATGGAGATTGCAGCCATGAAATAAAAAGGCGACTGATTCTTTGGAGGCAAGCAATGAGAAACCTGGGGAACATAGTAAAAAGTAGAGACATCACATTGCAAACAAAAATTTGTATCGTCAAAGCAATGGTATTCCCGGTGGCAATGTAGGGTTGTGAGAGCTGGGCCATTAGGAAAGCTGAGCACAAAAGAATAGATGCCTTTGAGATGTGGTACTGGAGGAGTGTTTTGAGAGTCCCCTGGACAGCGAGGAGAACAAATAGGTCAATCTTAGAAGAAATCAACCCCGACTGCTCCCTTGAAGGGCAAATATTAAAGATGAAGCTAAAGCACTTTGGACATCAAATGAGAAGAGAGGATTTGCTTGAGAAAGCCTTTGTTAGGTCATTTTGTGTGGTATTGTACAAAGGTTTGTGCCCATTGTGTTAGCACAACTTTAAGGCCCTGCAAGAGCCTTAAACACAGGTGCTTGGGATTGAGACACAGACTGATTGCACGGCTGTGTCTACCTGGTGTACGAGCCTCAGCAACAGCACAGCTGTGGCTGATTAGAGGAATAGAATAGCAACACTACAGTATAACTATGGCCTACTGGGGAAGGTTATACTGAGGAGGGTTAAGATATGAAGGAGTGTTAAACTGCTGAAGAAGGTTATGCTACTGTGAAGGAAGAACTGCTGACAGACTGACCAGGAGGGAGAAAGACATGCTGCGTGAAGCCCTGTTTCTCTGAGAACTGACAGGTACCTTATACCACTGAGAAGTAGCACACTGACTTTGCCAGCCTGCAGTCAGTGTTTTGCTAGCAGGACTCTGTACATGCTCTTTGGACCGGAGCCATCAGAGGATTCCAAGCTTTGTTGCAACTGTGGGACTTGGAGACAGACTGGTACCTTTGTATATAGTTCTGTGTATGTTGTCTTCCCCTCACTCACAAGTTGTTGTTGTTGTGGTTCAGTCGCACAGTCAATTCCGACCCTCTGCGACCCCATGGACCACTGTCCTCCAGGCACTCCTGTCCTCCACCATCCCCCTCAACTCGCTCAGCTCTGTGCCCATTATCTCCACAATACCATCTAGCCATCTCATCTTGGGCGTCCCCTTCTTCTTTTGCCCTCGACCCTTCCAAGCATCAAGGCTTTCTCAAGTGAATCCTCTCTTCTCATTTGATGTCCAAAGTACTTTAGCTTCATCTTTATTATTTGTCTGGCTACTCAGACATGGCTCTCTCCCCCTCTGTGTGGCTGGGTCAAGGTCAGAGAAGGAGCTGCACTATTCACTGAAGCTGTGTGTGTGTGTCTTTGCACCTGAACCTTTCGCTGAGCAACAGCTTAATTCGCTACTCTGCTACCCTGACACACATATCGCTAAGGGAAATCCAACAGCCTTGGTGCTGGGAAAGATGGAGGGCAAAAGAAGAAGGCCAAAAATGAGATGGCTAGAATGGTATTGGAGACGCAATGGGCACAGAACTTAGTGAGTAAGGAGGAGGGTGGAGGACAGAGGTGCCTGGCAGACAGTGGTCCATGGGGTCATCGCAAAGGGTCGGAATCGACTGTGCGACTGAACAACAAAAAAACAGGATTCCAGGACAGTCTGGCTGTACTTCATGTTTGTCCATATGGTTTGAGAGGAAATTGAGAACTTAATTGAACTGTTTAAAGTACATTCAAACATCCTAGGTAGAACAGCAGTTTGAGATCATTATAAATTTATTAAAAATCAACCCTTGCAGTTAACTTACCTGCATATTTTATTGATAGTAAATATAAATATATCCAGGATCCAGGAAACCTGGGGATCTGGGCTGGCTGCTCAGACATGGCTCTCTCTCCCTCTGTGTGGCTGGGTCAAGGGCACAGAAGGAGCTCCTTCCAATGGGGTGGCTGGTGTTGGGGTGTGTGTGTAACAGGATGGCCTGGAGGGCCCCCACTGCACACTGCCCATCCTCCAGCCCTGCACCCACACGCCTGACCTGGTTCTGTTTCTGCCCTGGCAGGCTTGTTTCACCTGCTGCCCTCGCCCCACCCTACCCTGCGCTCCCTTCCTCGCCTGAGCCGCAGGGCAAGCTGTGAGCAGGAGGTATGAAAGAGCATTCCCCACGCCTTAATTAGGAGCAATGGGGGGGGATTAGGAGCACCTGGCCAGGCCTCTTCCCAGCCTCCCCTGAGTTGACCCTGCTTAAAAGCAGGCCTTCATCTTGGGTCCCTGAACTGGGAGGGGAAAGACTCCTGCCTCAGTTGCCCCCCACCCCCAAGACCAAGGGAGCCCAAACTATGGCCCAGGGCCCCCCAATGCTGATTCATCTGGCCCATTAAACCATTGTCATTTCTGGAAGCGGAAGTATGGGCATGTTTTGCTTCTGCTTCTGGAGTGACGAAGGCTTTGTGGGTCAGATGAATTGGTGTCAGGGCTGGATCCAGCCCCCAGGCCATAGTGACCAGCCCCCTGAACCACGTGACCGACCCATGGCCCAAAAAGTTTGGGCACCCCTGCCCAAGACAGCCCCACCCAGAAGTGACTCTCCTGCTTCTTCCTTTTTTGTGTCCTGATCAAACCCTGGACTGCCATCTTGGTTTTGTCATTGGCCAAACTTAAGTCCTCATTGGTGCCTGTTTCTGGCAGTAATCGGCAGCCCAGCAAACGAGCTGGATTCTCTCTCTCTCCACATTCACAGTGTGCTGTTGTCTATCAGAAGCCCCCCTTGAGCCTATTGGTCTTGCATTTAGGGACTCCGACCCTCAATGGAGGAGGTTACTATATGCATGGCTTCATTAACAGCGATGTCACCTTGTTTTGCATGTGTGGGTACACTCCTTACTGGAGTGCATATTCTGCTGCGGAGATGCTCAGGGCCAAAGCTGATCTACGCATGGATGGCTGAGTTCCTCATGTATAATTTGTTGTTGTTCCTTGTACTAACTTTGGCATTCAGGCAGTGCTTCTTAAAAGATAGTGTCTGATCAAGCATCACACCAAGGTATTTTGGGGCTGAACAGTGCTGTAATCCCTTGTCATGTCACATCCAATGCAACCCTTGCCTCTTGGTGCCAAAGGTGGAAAGCACCCACTTGAGTCTTGCTTGAACTAGGCTTCATATGGTTGATAATTGAATTGGAAGAGACCTAGGAAGAACTTACAAACATGGAGGGCCGGGCAGGTATGGGACATGGGTTGCACCACGACTCCTGCCGGCTGGCTAGCGTGAGTTCCCTCTCTCCCTCAACACTCTTTTAAAGTAATGTTCAGTGTTAGCTTTACATTTTTAAAATTTTAACTTGTTTTAAATCTTTTAGAATTTTGGATTCAATTTAATTTATTTATTTATCATCATACTTCTATGCCGCCCTCCTCACGAATGACTCAGGGTCGCTGACAACAAATAAAATGCACCAATTATACAATCCCACAATATAAACCCACCCATCACAAAAGATAATAAACAGTTAAAATTTAAAAACAGTAAAAATTAAAAAGAAAAAAGCGAAGATTAAAATAGAACTAAAAACATGGGAGGGGGGTTTAATAGGGAGTCAAATAAGCCAACTGGCCTGAGTGACCGTCTGGCCCAGACCTCATACCTGTTTGATGTTTTATATGAGATGTTAACTGCCCTGAGTTGCCCTGCCAAGGAGGGCGGTATACAAATTCAAGCAAATAAATAAATAAATAATAAAGTGTAAATACTGTATCCAGGTCAAAGCAGATCTGACAGAGTTGCTTTCTGATTTTCTCTCTGGTGTCTCCAGTATTACAGTGCTGCAATGCAACTCCCCCCCCCCTTCCAAGTCATGACCTCCATTCTCACATTACTCTAACCATTAAGAAGTATTTCTCCTGATGTTCACCCTCTCTCGGGCTTCCTGTAGTTTCAGACTGTTATTATGTGTCCTGCACTCTGGGATGATGGAGAACAGATCCTGCTCTTCCTCTTAATGATTATGTTTCAGTTATTTGAAGAGCGCTACCATAATTGAATTTATTGAATTTATTACCCCGCCCCACTCGGGAGAACCCGACTCTGGGCGGCTTACATCGTCATAAAACAGAGGTAAAAGATAAAAACATATAAAATCATGAAGTTTAAAAGATTATCTAAAATTATTTGAAGTAAAAACAGTGCAAACTACACGCCAGTATCCCCCTGGTCCAGATCCAAAGTGGCACTCCCTAAGTAAGCCACTTAGTATGGGAACCCGTGTTCCCTGGTCCCCAAATATGTCCTGCCAGCCAGGTTTTCAAGCCCTTCCGGAAGGGCAAGAGCTCTGTCTGCAGGCGCAGTTCGATGGGCAGGAGGTTCCAGAGGGTTGGGGCGGACACGGAGAAGGCCCTCCTCCTAGTGCTAGAGAGGCGTGCCTCTCTAGCTGATGGAACAACGAGGGAGCCTCTCCGATCCGCCCTGGTGGGCCGGACAGATGTTCTTGGGGTGACGCGGTCTCTTAGGTATCCTGGCCCACTACCATATAGGGCTTTAAAGGTAATAACCAGCACCTTGAATTGCACCCGGAGACATACTGGCAACCAGTGCAGCTCCCGGAGTAGCGGCGAAGCACGAGTATAACGCCCACACCCCGCCACTACCCGGGCCGCCGCATTTTGCACCAGCTGGAGTCTCCGGATGGTCATCAGGGGCAGCCCCATGTAGAGCGCATTACAGTAATCAAGTCTGGAGGTGACCAAGGCATGTGTGACCATGAGCAAGGAGTCCCGGTCCAGGAGGGGGCGTAACTGGCGTATTACACGAAGTTGTGCAAAAGCCCTCCTGGCCACGGCTGCCACCTGATCTTCGAACAGTAGCCGTGAGTCCAGGAGGACCCCCAGGTTACGCACCGGGTCTGTCTGGGGCAGGGCTGCCCCATCCAGCACCAAAGATGGCAACTCCTGTGTTAACGCAGGCCCCCGTACCCACAGCCACTCAGTCTTGCCAGGATTCAGCTGTAGCCCGTTGTCCCCCATCCAGACCTTAACAGCCTTCAGGCACCTGGAAAGGACTTCCACCGCACCACTTGGGTCCCCACCGGCAGAGATGTATAACTGGGTATCATCTGCATATTGATGATACTTAACCCCATGGGAACGGATGATCTCGCCCAGCGGCTTCATATAGATGTTGAATAAGAGAGGAGAAAGTACCGAGCCCTGAGGCACCCTGTATTGCAGGGGCCTAGGGCTGGACTTCTCCTTCTCCAGGCACACCGACTGGGTCCTGCCTCTCAGGAATGAGGAGAACCAGGACAACACAGTGCCCTGGATCCCCAGACCCTGGAGCCTTCCCAGAAGGATGCCATGGTCGATCGTGTCAAAAGCCGCTGAGAGATCGAGAAGAGCAAGGACTGACGGCTCCCCTCCGTCCCGCTCTCTCCAGAGATCATCCACCAAGGCCACTAGTGCGGTTTCGGTACCATATCCGGGCCTGAATCCTGACTGAAATGGGTCCAGATAATCCGCTTCATCCAAGACCTCCTGTAACTGCAGCGCCACAGCCTTTTCCAAAACCTTACCTAAAAAAGGTAGGTTGGACACTGGACGGTAGTTGGAAATTACCGTGGGATCGAGAGACGGCTTCTTCATGAGGGGGCGCACTAGAGCATGTTTGAAGGGTGCTGGAAAATGCCCCTCTTTTAACGAAGCGTTGATAATCGCCTTGATCCAGCCAGCTGCCACGGTCTTGGATGCTTTAGTTAACCAGGCAGGGCAAGGGTCCAGTGCACAGGTCGTGGCGCGAACAGATACAAGAAGCCTGTCCACTTCCTCAGGGCCAACAGGATCGAACCGATCCCAGATAACATGGCTAGACTGCGCCATGGTCAACCCCAGCTCCATACGTTCCACGCCGGGATTCAGCTTCGAGCGGATCTGAGAGATTTTCTCCGCCAGATAATCAGCAAAGTCCTCAGCCGATCCCTGCCACCCAGGGCCTGGCCCCCCTCTACCGAGGAGGGACCTGGTCACCCGGAACAGGGCCGCTGGGCGATTATCTGCGGAGGCAATAAGGGTGGTGAAGTATTGGCGCTTCACCACCCCTATCGCCACTAGGTAGTCTTTAATAGCAGCTCTAACCAGTGATCGGTCAGACTCGCTTCGAGTCTTCACCCAGCGGCGCTCTCGGCGTCTCTTCGCCCGTTTCAGCTCCCTTAGTTCTTCTGAAAACCAAGGGACAGATCTATCTCCACGGACTCGAAGAGGCCGTAGTGGCGCGATTGCGTCCAAGGCTGCCGTCGCTCTCTTATCCCATGCGGCGACAAGGGCCTCAGATGAATCGCTTTGCAGGTCAAGAGGACAATCCCCCAGTTCCCTCTGGAATCCTTCTGGATCCATTAGTCGCCGGGGGCGGGCCCACTTAATTGGCCCTGCCTCCCTGCGGTGGAGTCCAGCCCCTAGGAAGTCTAGAGCCACCAGATAGTGATCTGATAATGTAGGGTTGTGAGAGCTGGACCATAAGGAAAGCTGAGCACAAAAGAATAGATGCCTTTGAAATGTGGCACTGGAGAAGAGTTTTGAGAGTCCCCTAGAGAGCGAGGAGAACAAATAGGTCAATCATAGAAGAAATCAACCCTGACTGCTCATTAGAAGGACAAATAGTAAAGATGAAGCTAAAGTACTTTGGACATCAAATGAGAAGAGAGGATTCACTTGAGAAAGCCTTGATGCTGGGAAAGGTGGAGGGCAAAAGAAGAAGGGGGAGGCCAAAAATACTCTAGATGTGGTCTAACTAGTGCTGAATAGAGGGGGACTAGGAGTATCTCATGGGTTTTGGAGACTCCACTTCTCTTAGTGCAGCCTAAAATAGCATTGACCATTTATGCAGCCACACCACACCACTGGCTCATATTCAGCTTGTGAGCTACAGCAATTCCAAGACCCTTCCTACTTGTAGTATTACTAGTGAGCCAAATATTCCCCATCTTACAACTGCACATGGGGGGGGTGTCCCCCCCCCAAGTGTAACACTTTGCACATGTCCCTGTTAAACCTCACTTTGGTGTCTTCAGTCCAGGCTTCAAGCCTATCAAGATCTTTTTGGATTCTGCTGCCGTCTCCCAAGGCATGAAGGCTTCTACGCCGCTTCTCCGGAGCCAGGGTGGGAACCTCTCCTGAGAGGAGAAGCTGTTTTCCTGCAGGGCTGGGCCTCTGCTTTGGGAACACCCCTGGCAATAGCCTGGCCCTTGGGCCAAGTGGTCCCCGAGGCTGTAGAAACGGGGGGGGGGGGGGGCGCGGCGGCAGCGGAAAGGGAGACAGCCAGAGAAGGTGGGCAGGTGGGCCCAAGTGGCCAGCTGCTCATTTTCTAGGTGATGATCACTTGGTACCCGGGAGGCAAAAGGGTGTGTGCATGTGTGAGAAGACACAACACACAGGTCCAGACAGGAGCAGGGAGGAAGTGAGCGGTGTTGGCTCTAACAGCCTGGCACGGGGCCTGCCAGAAGGCCAGCTTGGCACCAGTGGGCTTTTCAACAACACAGGAACATAGGTGAGCACAAAGGCATCCACGCCAGGGGTGGGAGGAGCTGTCCAGGTGCCTTGAACCTCCTGGGATGGAGAGGAGGCTTATTATAAAAGGAGGAGCACCTCCTCCTCCAGGTCTCTTCTGGGTTAGTGCTGGGTAGAGTTCACATCCCTTGGGAGGCGGCCTCTTAGCAGATAGAACACCACTTCGCCCAGGTTGGTAAAGCTTTTTTTGGGGGGCCCCTCCCTCTAGTTTTGGGGCTCTCTTGCAAAACTTCAGGGCCAGGCCTCTTTGACCCCAAAGTGTGCGCACTCTGGAGTTGTGAGATCAGGGTGTTTTTTTAAAGAGAGGGATTCTAATGACTTGTTCCCAGTCAAGCATTTATTTTCCAATCCAGGTGAATTCTGTTCTGAATGTCTAAGAAGAAATTTTAAAGGCCAGAGTAGGGGGGTCCCCTACTAGTAGGAGGGTCCCCCACTACTGACCAGTGCTCAAGTGAGAAGACTCCAGGCAATGGGGTTGGGTGGGGTTGGGGGTGTTTTGCTTTTCAGAGCCCAAGGGGTGGGTGGGTTCAGGGTCCTTTGCTGACATCTGGACCCAAGGGATGGGGGGAAAGGACAAACCCTGGCTCATCTGTTCCTATTGATTGCTTCCACCCTGCACAGCCATCGAAACATAAACTCATTCTTTCCCCCCACGGGAGGGTGGGGTGGTGGTTTCGGTTCCCCACGGGGGGTTGCTCTCTGTGGACCATTCCTAAGCCTTGACCTTACCCACTTCTCTCCACCACCACCCCCAGGAGAGGACCCTTCTGCTCCTGCCCCGCCTCCCCACCATGCTGGGCAGCCTGATGCTCTTGAGCTCCCTGCTGGGGATCTTGGATGTGGCCAATGGGCAAACCTTCCGCATGGGGAAGTGCCCGGACCTGCCAGTGCAGGAGGCCTTTGACATGGCGAAGGTAGGAAAGCCCCTGCATGGATCCTGCCATGATGGACTGTCCTTGGGCTGAGGGGCCCACGTGGAGCTGACCCTCACCCCCCCAGGGCGCCTTGTCAAGGGCAGGGAACCTGCTTTTTGGGGGGGCGGGGGGGGAGAACTGCCAGAGGTTGAGCTGCCCTGCAGTGAGAGCCAGACAAGGCATGCTCTGCAGTGGGGCAACAGCCGAGGAGGGGCCTGATCCTCTCTCTCTCTCTCTCTCTCAGTACTTGGGGAAGTGGTACGAGATTGAGAAGCTGCCCTCCAGCTTTGAGAAAGGCAGCTGCATCCAGGCCAACTACTCGCTGAAAGCCAACGGAAAAGTGAAAGTGGTCAACCAGGAGGTTTGGTAAGGGAGGGGTTCAATGGCCCGGACTGAGGGCTGTGTGTGTGTGTGTGTGTGTGTGTGTGTGTGTGTGTGTGTGTGTGTGTGTGTGTGTGTGTGTGTGTGTGTGTGTGTGTGTGTGTGTGTGTGTGTGTGTGTGTGTGTGTGTGTGTGTGTGTGTGTGTGTGTGTGTGTGTGTGTGTGTGTGTGTGTGTGTGTGTGTGTGTGTGTGTGTGTGTGTGTGTGTGTGTGTGTGTGTGTGTGTGTGTGTGTGTGTGTGTGTGTGTGTGTGTGTGTGTGTGTGTGTGTGTCCAGGACAGCCAGGGCCAGCCCACCCCCCACTAGCACATAGAAGCCCCCTCTCTATCTATCACTGGGCCTTCACAAGGACATTAGCATTTTGCCCTCATTAACAGGCTGGGCACTCATTTTACTGACCTCAGGAGGAAGGGAGGCTGAGTCAACCTTAAGCCCTGGTCAGGATGGAACTCACAAACCTTTGGCTGCAGTACAGCTGTTTAACCCCTGCACCACCAGAGCTCTTACGGGATGCCCCACCATGGGGCCTCTCTAGGCGGGGGTGGGGGGAGGAGGAGGGGCCTGAGCCAGTCCAGTTGCTCAGCTGGCAACAGTCCTGCTGAAGCTGGATCCAGATCCGCCAGTGTCTGTTCCATGACCTGATTGGGGCGGAAGGAGCTTTGCAACTGGGGAGGAGTGGCTCAGGCAGCGGCATTTGGGTGGCTGTGAGAGAAAGAGGCGGCGTTGGGCTTGGGGTGGGGGCACCCCAATGCCACCCCTCTTGTGGTGAAAGGCTCGCTCTCTGGGCTTCCCTTGCGTGACATGGAAACACTTGCCCTTGCGTCAGCCACCAGAGGAGCAGCCAGAGGTGGCGGGTTCCCTCCTTGCTTTGGGTGGCTGAGGGTCTGCCACCGTTTGGTGCCCTGAAGCCCCTGCCCTCCAAAGCTCAAAGTCTGGGCCAGTCCCACCCCCACACCCCCGACCAAGGGTGGAAGCCCTGCAGGTCACTCTGGAAGCTGCACCCTGGCTGGAGGCTTCAGGGCCTCTCCTGCTGCTGCTGCACCCCCCCCCCCTTTCATGGCAGGGGAGAGAGAAGGGAAATGTGCTCCTAGCCCTGGCCCACTTTGTTCATTGCCTGGGCTTCCTGCAGGACGGACGGCACCTTCAACCAGATGGAAGGAGAGGCCTTTGAAGCAGAGGGCCACGAACCGGCAAAGCTACAGGTCAAGTTCAATGGGAGTAAGTGGCCGAGTGGTGGGTGGGGACTGCCTAGGACCTCCCCCACTCGGGGGGGGGGTAAATGCAGTCAGTCCACTTTGCCTCCCCCCCAACCATTCTTGCTCTCATGGCTGTGGAAGGGTGGCTGAGAGAAGTGCAAGGCTAGAAGTGCAACCCACCATTGGATGGGGTGGGGTGCAATGGGAGTCGCCTGCCAGCTAAGGGGAGGGGCTGCTTTGTGCTTGGCCAGTGTTTGAAATGACCATTAACTACAGCCAAATCCAAAGCCTTTGGTACCCAATTTGATGGGGGGAAAAATCTGCCACAAAGGGCGGAAAGGAGGGAGGGGTTCATGACCTGGGTGCGAGGCCCCCCTCCTCAAAAGAGCTTAGAGTGCAACCACCCCCGCCCCACTTGGGGCCAGTCCTGAGGTCTCCCCCCCCCCTTTCCAGTCATGCCAGCAGCCCCTTACTGGGTCATCGCCACGGACTACGAGAACTATGCGCTGGTCTACTCGTGCACCAGCTTCCTGTGGATGTTCCATGTGGATTACGCCTGGATCATGTCCAGGACACCCCGGCTGCACCCGGAGACAGTGGACCACTTGAAGACCACGCTCCAGGCCTATGGTGTCGAGGTGGCCCGCATGAGACCCACCGACCAGAAGAACTGCCCTTCTCACCTGTAATCAATCTCTCTCTCTCCCCCCCCCATACACAGGGCAGCCCCCCTCTACTGCCGTTCCTTTCCCTCCTCCTTGTGTACCCCTCAAGGAGGGGGGGTATTTTCCCCACCCTACAGCACCCCAGAGGGGGTGGGGAGAGGGTGCTGGCCTCTCCCTTGCACAGGAGGACCTGCCTGGGCAGACCCCCCCTCCCCCCTCTTCGGGGTCCAACTTCAGCCCTTTTCTCCTCGGAATAAACTCTGCCAACCTCGCAATTCCGGGTGGCTTTTTGTTTTATTTCTGCTTCTTGGAATTGGATTTATTTCATGGGACACAAAAGTGGGGGTGGGATGGGGGAGCCCTGCCCGGGTACACAATAAACCAGGGGTCTCCTCCAGGCCTTTTGCTGGGGTTGGGGCCCCCTCGCCCCGCCCACAAAGCCTCCCCCCATCCAGCAATCCGCTCTTTCCCAGGAAGCCCCCCCCCGCGTGGGCAGATTCTGTGGGGGGGGCTTCTTGCCCCCCCTTTTGTTGGGGCCTGCCAGGCTAGCCACGCCTTCCTCTTCCTCCTCCTCCGGCAGGGGGCTCGTCCCTTCGCCCACCACTGGCCCTTACCCTGCAGCCCCCGCGCTGCCATGAGCCTGGTGATGATGATGGATGATGGCAAGGAAGAGGGCCCTGCGGGAGAGGCACCTCCCCCCCCCGGTCTTCCCCAGGTGGGGCTCAGCAGCGTCCTTGAGGTCCCAAACCACCGATGGGCGCCTGCGAGCGACCTCTGGCAGGGCTGGGGGGGGGAGCAGCAGCAGGGCAAGGGGGGGGCGAACCCCGGGCCCAAGAAGGCGCCCACCCGAGGAGGAGGAAGACCGACCGACCTTCGGCCTCCCCTCGGGCTGCCAAGAGCCACGCCAAGGAGCCCGGGGGGGGGGGTTCAGCCAGGGCCGCCCTCGGGGGTGGGGGCCTGGCCGTGGCCCCCTCCGACCCACACCAGCCGGTCCTGGTTTGTGCGCTCACGCCGGCAACAGGCCTGGGACTCGGAGTCGGGAGAGCGGCTGGGTCCAAGGCCCGCCCTCCTTGGTGCGCATGTGGGGAGGGGTCCCCTGGGTGGGTGGGGGGGAGGGGTCCCCTGGGTGGGTGGGTGGGTGGGAGGGAGGGAGAGAGAGGGAGGGAGGCCCTCCCCTTCCCGGCGGCGCTCGGCCCATGCTCCGAGGCACGGCGGCGCTCCTCGCCCCCTCGCGGCCGAAGGGGGGAAAGCAGGGCGTGAACGAAGGAGGCCCCGCCCGCTCCCTCGCCCGGCCGCCCTCCCCCTTGTGACGACACCGCCCTAAACCAGGCCACCGGCTGCGCGTGCGCGGGGCGTCGGGGGTGCGGAAGAGGCAGGCAGGCAGGCAGACGGGCAGGCAGGCCGGCGGCGACTGGGCCTCCCTCGGCCTGTTCCTCCTGTTCCTCCTGCTGCTGCTGGTGGTGGGCGATGGAGGCGAAGGGCGCCTCGGGCTCCGGCAGGCCCGTCAAGGGGATCCTCAAGAACCCCTGCGGGGGCGGCAGCCTGGGCCTCGTGGGGACGGCGGCGGCGGCGGCTTCTTCTTCTGTGGCGGGGGCGCGGCAGCGGCAAGAGGAGCCCTTGCTGGGGGAGGCCTCGTCGCGGCCGAGGCCGGAGAAGAAGGCGGAGGCGGCCCTGCCCGGCCTCGAAGGGTGGGTGGGGCGAGGGGGCGGGGGGGGTTTGACCCACCCAGAGAGAGGGGGGGCAGGCTGGCGGGTCCCACCCCTTGCTCCTCCCTGTGTGTGTGTGTGGGGGGGGGGAGTGTCTCCGCTGCCCCCCCTTTCCCGGTGCCTTATTTTGGTCGCTCCCCCCCCGCCCCCTTTTAGGAAGAAGTCCCAGAAGTGGGACGAGATGAACATCCTGGCCACCTACCACCCGGCCGGCAAGGACTACGGCCTGATGAAGATCGACGAGCCCAGCACCCCCTACCACAGGTAAGGAAGGATGATGCCTGGGAGGGGGGGAGATTGCCCACCACCACCACCACCGCCGCGCCCCTCCTCCCCTCCCGCTGGCTTGCTGAGGAGGCTCTCCGCTTTCAGGGTCTGCCTCGTGGCCCCCTCCGTGGTGGCCCCCCTTTTTCTGGCATCGCAGACCGACTGAGGAGGCCCGGAGGAATTCGGGATGGTTTCCCCCACACACACCCCAAGGGCCCCCCTCCTGCCCCTCCAGCGCTCCCTCTTCTCTCTCGGCTGCCACCTTCATTTACTTTGAGAGTGTGCATAGAAACACTCTAGCTCTTCACATGTCTCGCCTTGCCAGTGTCAAAGTGACTCTCCCCCCCCCCCCTTTGGCCTTTCCCTTCGCCACACCTCTTCGGCATTACCCCCCACTTCCCCCCCAAGCCTCTGGTGAGTAAGGCGTCACCTTTGTACTTTCAGCTCTAGAGGTTTCACCCACTCCTTTCCTTTTTGGGTGATTCAATGTCAGGCTATGTTTGTGTTCTCTTTCCGGAAGAATGAGGGTGGGTTAAAGTGTGTGGCTTTATAGAGCAAAAAACCTCATGCCTGCCCTTGCCAAGAGTTTGGTGTTCTCAGGGCTTGGATGGGGGGCTTTAAGCGTCAGATGCATCCAATTCAGAGGTTTTTAAATTTTAATTTGCAGAAAATTAAGCCTTGTAATCTGATTTTTAGCATCTCTGCTTACACGTTATTGACAGCCAGCATGGGAAAATAGTATCTAGGAAAGGACATCCCATTTCTGCTGTCATCTCGTGAGATCCTGTACTGTATGTTGAAAGGAGTCTGTTAGGGGTTTTCATGGTATTTAAAGTTCCAGGGCAAGCTAGCGTGTGTTCCTGGGAGAGAGCATTCTGCTGCACAGGCAGTCGGTGTCTGTCATAGATGTCCCTGGGTTCTTGGTTTTGCAAGCTGTCTGGAAGCTGACTTAGGTTCTTTCAGTGTGGAATGGCAGTACTGGAGCAGAGAGACTTATGGATGTTGCTCTCCTTTTGGCTTCTCCCTGGTAGACTGTCGTGGAGTTGACGGTTGTGCCAAGGAGATGTCTTCTTCGTCTTTTGCAGTTGGGAGGTGGTGGTGAGGGTGAGGTTTGCCCCACCCTGGTCATGAGATGCTTTTGAGCTCAGTTGCTCCCTAAATTTGAGAGGGAGCTCTCAGCTGCCGATAGACACCCCTGACCACCTTGATGTCTTTTGCATCTTCAGGATGGCAGGGGATGATGAAGATGCAGGGAGTGACACGGAGGTCAGCGAAGTCCCCACGGCGGATCTCTTGGCTAAAAAGTAAGTTGGAGTGGATTAAGCTCCAGAACAGGTGAAGAAGCCTCTTGTGGAGTCCGAGCAAAGGCCTCTCCTGGGCCAATGTAGCTCTCATCCCCCTCTGTGACTGACCTCCTGCAAGGAGGAGCCTTGGGTGGGGGAGCAAAGGTTTCCGGACCTGTCCTGGCCAGTCTGTTTGTTTCTGATTCCCAGGAAAGAGTTGAGGGCACAAGTCCTCCTAGTAGAGGTTTCCTTGTGTGAACTCTTCTTGTCTTTTCTCTACAATGTTATTTTTTTTGGGGGGGAAATGTAAAACAAATAAAGGAAAACATACAAATGCAAACGTGTAAAAAATACACAAAAATCTTAACAAACGTATGTAAAACTACTATGTTCACCCTCCACCAGTGGGACATTACAGGCCAGGAATGGCCAAATTATGGCCCACAGGCAGACCTGGCCCATGGTGCCAAATCATTTAGCCCAGAGATTCTCAACCTATGACTCACGGCACCATTTCATGTCCCCCCCTGTTTCCACCACAGTCCACCATGTGGTGGAGGAAGGGCCAAATGACTGTCCGACCCCCAAAGCTGTCTGAGGTAGCATGATCTGGCCCCTGGCTTAAAAACGTTGCGAACTCCTGATTTAGCCAATGCTAAATAGGGTTGCCATAATTCCCTCCTACCAAACCAGGACAGCCACATGACATCATTGCATTATTTAAACTGTGCATGCATCGTGTGGGGCTGTCAGGGAGACCATGGCTCTAAGACCCCACGGAATCCCCGTGCAGGGTGGACAGCTTTCATCAGTTTAAAATAAACTGTAGTCGAGAGCCCCCCCCCCCTGTGATTCTTCTTGCAGAAGGCTATTCTTGATGGTTCTACTTTTATTTATTTATTTGAATAAAATTCCTTGGGCCACTCTTGAAACCACCCTTCCTCCCCCTGAGTTCACCCCACCCTCCCCTTCACATACACACCACTTAAGTAGACTCACCCTCAAACCCCACATGAGGATCCCTTGGAAGAAAGTTCTAAAGAGGGGGCCAGAATGGCAATGCAGTTCATGGCACCTCCGTTTCTCTCCAGAAGGAGAAAAGTAAGATATGGGAAGGGACTTATTTTGGAGGAGGACCTTTGTGATGGAGGACTCTTCACTTTCTGTCTACCCTGTTCCCTTCCTCTCTAGGAATAATGACCCTATGCAATTAACCCTTTGCATGATGAACGTGAAGAAAGAATTCTCTGTCCCAGTGTATGGTGGAGGTTTGGCTTCTTAGATATGGGTATTTCTTGCTCCCTCCCAGCTTTCAAGGAAAAGGGCTGAGGATGACTCCTTGTCCCCCAAACTTCAAAGTGAGCCAAGGGATTTTTGCAAAGAGTTATTTCACTGCCTCCATGCTTTTATTTCAATTGTCTCAATTCCAAGTGTCTCCCCTTCCCGGCGGGCTTCTCAGGGTGCTGTTTTGCCTTTGCCACTTTCAAGCAGGATAACTGAAAGAAAGGCAGGGAGGCAGTGAATTAACTCTTTGCAAAAATCCCTTGGTGAGGGGTGATCTTGCTTCCTTTGTTCAAATTTAAAAATCTGGGACTTTTCAATGTTTTTTCTTGAACCAGCCGGGACAGCTTGAATCCGGGAAAATTCTAGAAAACCGGGACATAGGGCAACCTTACACCTTCACTGCTACCAGAAGCAGAAGTAAAATGTGCCCACGCATATGTAAACGCTGCTGTAAATGCATCCACGGCTGTTGTAAACACGTTTATGACAGCTGCCAAAGTGTTTTATGGCGGGGGGAACCATGTGACTGGCCTACTTAACCACATGACCGGCCTGCGGCATGAAAGCTTAGGATCCCTTCTTATAGACATTCACTTAACTATTCTCTATATCAGGGATTCTCAGCCTGCGGTCCATGGGCCAGATGTGGCCCATGACACCATTTCATGTGGCCCTACCACCATCTCCACCACACCAGGAAGTGCCATGTGGTGGAAGAAGGGCAAAATTGGCATTCCCCCCCTGAAGCTGGCTGAGGGAGCATGACCCAATGGCCCCCGGCTTAGAAAGGTTGAGAACTCTTACTCTATATCATTACATTTTGTTTACACATTTGCTGCCTTGTTCCAGAAAGAGAGAAGATCTTGCTCTGGCCTGACTTTTCCTTTTCTTCTTCTTCCTCTTCTGTTGCTGTATCTAATTCTGAATATTGGCTGTCGCCCATGAAGATTGTCCTAGGACAGTGGTTCCCAACAAGGGGTACACAGCCCACTAGTGGACTTCAATTCCCAGAAGCCAAAGTCAGTGCATTGGCTGATCAGTGCTTTGGGGAAATGACTTAGGCTTCTGGGAATTGAAGTCCAAAAACCAGCATTTGGGAACACTGTCCTAGGAATAATATAATACATTGGCCTTCCGTTTGCCTTCTTCATCGCAGTGTGACACCCATAGTACCACTGATCCAGTTCCAGGAGTCCCTTTCTGGACTTCCTGAGCCATTTTTGGGCACACAGAGTCCTCATGATCAGCCCCAGGAGGCCAGGATGGATGAAGCAGCCCTCCCTCCATCAAGAGGGATTCAAGGGGGACAGCTATTTAATCCACCTGGGGACCATCACCCCCCTTCTCAGGTTAATTAACTACCACCTTATGATTGGTGTTGTGTTGCTGGCAGTAGGGTCTACTCTATTACCATAGATAACCTGGCCAGATTGGCTTTCCTTTTCCATAATACACAATACAGTACAGTCAAACCTTGCATAACAAATGTCTCCCATTGTGAAAAACTCGCATAATGAGCAGGCCTTTCAAAAAACATTGCAACTCGCATAACAAAAATTTTCGCTATCCAAAACTGGCATTCCCTATGGGAAAACTTGCATAATGAAAATTTCTATGGAAAGGACTCGCATAACAAAAATTTTTGTTATGTGAGTTTTTCCATAGAAATTTTCATTATGCTAGTTTTTCCATAGGAATTTTCGTTATGTGAAAAAAAATTGTATACCGAAAAGAATCACATAGCGAACAGGCTCATAGAACAAAATATTTTCTTTATACAATGTTTGCCTGTATATACATTATCCCCATATTTCTCCCTTTTAAAATTTTGATTCATGTTAATTTATCATTTATTGCCATGTTCCAAATCCTTTAATACCAATCTTGTTTCAAATTCACAATCTACTTTCCATTAACAGTTATCTATCTTGAAGCTGTTGCCAATATAATAATCATCTTTATTCTATCTGTTTATTTCCAATGCTATTTCAAGATATTGCTCCAGTTTCATAGACAATGTTTTTATGGTTTCCAAAACCAATTTTCATATTTTCCCCCACATTATTACATTCTCACTTTAAATGAAAATATGTCCCAACTTCTTTTGCCTCTCCAATAATCTTCTATACAGTAGAACCCCATACAGTAATACCTCGGATAACGTTTACCTCGGATAACGCTAAAATCGCATAACGTTAACTAATCTGGGGAGGAGAATTGGATCGAATAACGTTAAGGTCCTATGGGATGGATTGGATAACAACCGCTAAAGCCTGTGCGGCTACAATGTATCTCTATGGAGCTTTAACGTTATCCGATCCATCCCATAGGATTTTAACATGGATCGGATAACACTAAAAATCAGATAACACTAAGACTTGTGGAACCAAGTCTTAGCGTTATTGGAGGTATTACTATATAATGAAAAAACTCAATTCCACGGTGCCATTTGCCATATGGGTTTTTTGGTTATACGGATCCCTATGGGCAGTGCACCATATAGCGGGAAAAAGTTCATTCAACGGATCGCTATTGGCAATACCCCGCACAATGAACAAATTTTCTTTGTTATACGATACATCGCCCATAGGGATCCATGGAACAGACTCCCTCCCCCCAAAATTATATAGTGTATCACAAATAGCTCATGAATTTTTCGTTATACTAAGTGTTTGTTAAACGGGGTACCATTGTACTTTGGATCGTAACGACTTAACCGCCCTGGAGTCATATACCACCTCCAAATTGTTTAACAACTGTTTTCTTTCATTCTAAATGACATATTTTCCATGATGCTTTGTTTCCATATTCTAGCCCATTTCTCCTCTTTAATTTTTCCTTCATTAGTTTCCCAAGTTAATCTTAAGGCTTGTTGTTCAGCCTCATATTCCTTAAATATTTTATATATTTTACTAACTAAACCAGTGTTTCCCAACCTTTGGTTCTTGGACTTCAGTTCCCAAAAGCCGAAGTCAATTCCCAAAGTACTGATCAGGCAATGTACTGACTTAGGGCTTCTGGGATTTGAAGTCTCCCTGTGGGGTTTGGGCCCCACTTTGGGAAACACTGGGATTACCCCTTTACTGATAGTGCTTTCTGTCCTATTTGTATTCTCCATTCTACATTTACCATATTGTTTAAACCCGTATTTCTCCCCAGGATGCTGCCCACATTTGTTATTTCAGGTTCTTAATGGAGATTGTTCTCAGTACTACTGAGTATTTATTTATACCCGGGGGGGGGGGGGAGCATGGCCTCAAGGCCTGGTCTCGGCTCCCACTGCCACAGGTGCGCCTTGGGAGAGGCAGGCTCAGTGGTGACTCCTCTGTGTGGGCTCTCTTCTTGGCAGGCTGGCAGAAGGCAAGGGCCCGAAGGTTCTGGCGCATCTAGAGGAGAGTAGTGAGGAGGAGGAGGAGGAGGAGGAAGCCGACCTATCTCCTGAAGAACGGGGTGAGTCTGAGAGGAGGGAGAGGCTTCTCCTGGCAAGAAGTGGGGGTGGGCTGGGGGCTTCTTTCCCCTTCGCACAGAGAGAGAGAGAGCGCATGGAGGGGCCGCATTTTGCCAGGGCGGAGGAGGCTGTTCGGGGCGTTTCTCACTGATCTCCCTGAGCTGCCAGTTCCAGTCTTGGAAGGAGAACAGGCCAGGGGCCTCAGTCTTTGAAATCCTGCTCTCATCGGAAGACTCGGGGGGGGGGGGGTAGAACTGCTGTCCTGCAGCCAGAGCGACGAGCGTTCGATCCTGTCAGGGATCGAGGTTGACTCAGCCTTCCATCCTTCCGAGATTTGTAAAATGAATCCCCAGCATGTTAATGAGGGCAAAATGCTCACGACCTTGTGAACTGCCCAGACTAGAGGGCACCCTGGGGGGGGGGTGTCTTAGAGGAGGGGGCCTTAGAGGCCAGTGTCCTTTGCTTTGGCTTGCTCTCTCTCCGGCCTAACTTGGGGTTTCCTAAAGCCAGCCGGCCACCTGGGTCCAAAGAGTGTCCCAAACAAACGGGAACAAGCAGGCGGGCAGACTATTATGGGTTGCCGCTGGGGCTTTGCTTGGGACATGATTGGGGCCAGTGCCAGGAGTAGGTTAGGGAATAATGACTGGCCTTCCCTGTGAGCGTTTTAGAGAAGGGTGTTTGCCTCCCCACCCCCAATATTACGGCCCCCAGTTCTCTGTCAGAAAAATAGGCAAACAATGTCTGTCCATCCGGCCATGAATGGTGGTGTTCCCTTTGCCACAGACCTCTTGGGAGTTTGGCTCCAGAGAGTCTTCTGAAGGGCTGCCCGTTTTGATCTGTTCAGCCTTTGGGTAAGTCAGCAAAGGCTTAGGAGAAGGCCGGCTGGAGCCTTGGACCAGGCATGCACAGCTTCCTTCTCTTTGCCGCCCTTTCTCCACACCTCCCCCCCCCCCCCCCCGTGCCTTTTGTTTGCAAGGAAACGTTTCCTCAGGACCCTCCTTCTAGAGGGCCGAGGGCCATTGTTCCTTGTTTCTCTCTCTCTCTCTCTCTCTCTCTCACACACACACACACACACACACACACACACACAGACATGGTTGTGTTCTGCCACACACACACACACACACACACACACACACACACACACACACACACACACACACACACACACACACACACACACACACACACACACACACACACACACACACACACACACACACACACACACACACACACACACACACACACACACACACACACACACACACACACACACACACACACGGTTGTGTTCTGCCTTCTTTCCCGTAGTCCAGCATCTGGTTTTGTGTTCCTAGCAGCCACTGCCGCCCACCCTGGGGCTTGGGGGGCCCTGGCCTTGGCACGGCCTAATCGTCCCTGGACAAAGAACTTGAACACCTTTTCTTGGTCCTTGTGCAGAGAAGAAGAGGCAGTTTGAAATGAAGAGGAAAATGCACTACAACGAAGCGCAAAACATCAAACTCGCCCGGCAGCTGATTGCCAAGGAGCTCCACGGGGAGGCAGCTGAAGACGAGGATGAGGACGACGACGACGACAAAGACGAAGAGATGAAGGAAGCAGGGGAGACAAGCCCAGCACTTGGTGAGGGCTTGGTGCAGAAAGTGTAGGCAAGGAAGAGGAATCTGTCCCTGGAGACTCTTTGGCCCAGCGTTTTGGACTTCAGTTCCCAGAAGCCTCAGTCAGTCCCCCAAAGCACTGATCAGCCAATGGATTGACTAAGGCTCCTGGGAATTGAAGTCCCCTGGTGGGGCCTGCCCCCCCCCATTGGGACCTACTGCTTTAGTGCTTTGCCTTTACAGCTTGGGTCCCCAAGCAGCAATGGGGTGGGGGTGGGGGGCTTGCCTCTCCCGCCAGGGGCTGGGAGGCACTCTGGGCTCCTGGCTCCATGTCCTTGGCTGCCTCCGCCCTGGGATCAACTGAGCAGCGGTTTCTTCCTTCTGAAACGGGGGAGGGGGCAACACAGGCTGTTCTGGGATCCTCCTGGGCCCTTGCCCGTTAAAGCCTGCAGGGGAGGGACTTTGGTCCCCCCACCGGACCTGGGGGACGATGGGGAGAGCCAATGGGCTGCCTGAGGCCGTTACTTTCCTGTCCTTCCAGCTCGTGGTGCTGGGAGCCCCACCTGCCGGGTCTCCGCCCCGAGAGTCTGTTCTGAAGCCATCCTTCGCATTTGTATTTACATTCCAGATGCCGCAGCCCGCAAGCGGAATGTCTCCTTCTGCTTCAGCTACCGTTGAGCCCCCCTGCGCGCCTTTGGCTGGGCCTGCGCCCCCCGCCCCCCTTCCTGTGGCCCTTTTGGAGAGGGAAAGCCCTTTCTCCTCCAAGCCTCGTCCTTCCCTCCCCTTCGTTGTGTGAATAAATTGAGCCCTCCTCTTTGGGAAGTCAAGGTTGGCCAAAATGTATGTGAACATTCACAGCAGAGGGCAGGCAGTTGGTCGCCCCTCCCCGGGTGGGGGAGGAGAGAGTGGGGTGGTGGCAGTGGTGGTGTTCCTGGCTAGTCATGAGGCAAGATGCATTGCCAGCTCCCTTCCTGGATGCCGCCTGATGTGAGCCTGTGGAAGGGGTTTGCATTTGGAAGATGATGCCCATAATAGCTGAGAGTAAGGCTGGAAGGGGGGGGTGTGTGCACCCAGGGGGCACCAGCAAAGTGGCAGCAGCAGCTGGGGAGGAATTGGGGTGGGCAGAAGAGAAGAGGGTCCAGGGCAAGGCCCTGGCTGTTCCCAGCTGCTCCAGGCTTCCAGCTGCAGTCGGGCTCCCTCACCTGCCCATTGTGGGTAGCTTTGGTTGGACTTCACTGGGGAGACAGAGATAGGGATCTCTTGGGGGGGGGGTATGGCTAGGAGCCTGCCATTTTGTCCTGGGGAGCCCCTATGAAAGCAGCACAGGCCTCGTGGGGACTCTGTTGACCTTAAGGAAACATTCAGGGTCTGTCTGTCTACCTGCAGGGACTCTTGGGGTGTCGGAGGGTGACCTCCCTGGTCCTGCTCTTGGCTCCCCTCAGCTGCCCAGCAAGGGGCTCCAAGGCCTTCCCTTTGGGTTGAGGCTAGGAAGAGGAGTGGAAAGGATTGGGGCTCTGCTGCACCTTACCCTCCAGCTTTGGGGTCTGGGTAGCCCCCTTGCTTGCTTGCTTGCCTGCCTGCCTTTGTCCACAGGGAGGGGAGAAGAAGTGCCAAGGGTTGGTTCCAGAGCAGGGTGACACCCCCCCTCTGCAGTGGGGAGGGGGGCAAAGGGACAGAGCCTGACCTTCACCTGGAAATGCCACTGGATGCTTTGGCCAAGGCCCTGGGGGTGGGGGGGTGGCTGACTGAGGGCCTGAATGGTGAGACTCCCACCCCCAATTCACTCAGCCTGACTTAAGGCTTCAGCTCAAATCAAGCACAGGGTGTGTCCGCCCCCCCTTTCCCGGCCTCTGAACAGGACATTGAGGGCAATCTGAGCCTTTGCCCCGGGGAGGGGAGGCTGTTTCAACCTCCAGGAAGGGGGGCTGTGGGGAGGAGCCCTCTTGGTGCCATTCCATCTCTCCCCCCCCCCCCGGCACCTCTTGGTGGGTTGGGCTGTTGAACCATTTCTGTTCCTTGCCTCCCTCTAGAAGGCCACAAGAGTCACCCCGCCCCCATCTTCCCAGATCCTTAGCCTGGAAAGGGAGCTGGGTGGGCCCTTGGTGGATATGAATATGAAAGGTGGCCGCCCCTTCTTTCCTGGTGTTGACCCAATCACGGGGCTCTGGATTTACAGGGTGATGGTGGTGGTGGTGGAGGGCTTGTCTAGGTACATCCCTGCCATGGAGGGAGCTCTTCCTGCCTTGACCTTCTGCCTGGGGGGGGGGAGAGGGCAGGATGGGCCTCTTTGAAGGAGTCTCCATCCGTCTGTCCGCTTGGCCAGGCTACAGGGCAGAGGACTCTTAAGGCTCTGGTCTGAACTGTGTTAGACCCAGGCCTGATCCTGGCCCATTTCTTTTGGGTCATCTTCAGGCTCTTTGGAGGAGACCCCACGGCTGAGGCTGGGGCCCTCTCTAGAGGCAGCTACTCTGTCCCCCCCTTCCTTCCTTTGCAACGGGGTTATTTTACCAGAGCAGCCTCATTGGGCAGGCAAGCCAAGACTTGCCTGGGAAGCTGTGCAGGTGAGGAGGCTGGCAGGAGGAGACCCTGGCGGTCACCAAGGGACCCTCAGGAGGGAGGGAGGGCACCTGGGGGGGGTGTCATTTCCTTGGGGCCTTAGGTAGAGGAATCCCGGGGTCAGGTGTCCTTCCAGCCATATGGGTTGTGGCGTGGTGGGTGTGCACATGCCTATCTGTCTATGCATCGAGGGGCCTTGGTCCATTGGCATGTCAGGTGGAGGGCATTCAGGTGAGCCAAGGGCCGCCTCCAGTGACCTTCAAGAAATGGGGTCTGGGTAAGATTCTTGTCTCCTGTGCTAAGAGACTCGGTAAGATTCTTGTCTCCTGTGCTAAGGTGCACACACACACACACACAGACTCTGTCTTTCTCTCTGTGTCCGCCCATGTGTGTAGGCATGCTCTTAAGGACGTTGCCATCACTCTGAGTGCCTTCTTTTACCAGGGCTTATGCTCAGCCTGTTAACAGAAAAGCTTTAGGCAGGCAGGCAAGCGGGCAGGTGGCCGCCATGGGGGCTCTGCTCTCAGGGAAACCAACAAAAGGGATGGAGAGATTGCCAGGACCATCCCATGCAGGAGCTATGTGCTCTTGATGTGAGGTGAAGCTAGTGGCGGGGTGACCAGACCTTGCGCTGCTGCCACAGGTGGAGGCTCTGAGAAACCCACGTTCTGCTCTTTTCTCCTCTTTCCCACAGCTGCTCCTCCTCCTCCTAGTGACTCCCGTGAGAATGTGGCCCACACCCTCGAAGAGGTCTGCTCAGGACTGTAAAGCCGGGTCCCTTGGCATGCCTGGGCTGCATCGTTCTGCTGCTACTGCTGCTGCGGAAAGGCTGGCGACTCCCACTCACTCCTCAGCGGCCAAGACTGATTGGGGCTCAAGGGCGGCCAGACTTCATGCTTAGGCAGGGGCGGCAGATGCTTCCCTGAGCTGGCAGAGACTTGCGCCTTCCAGACCCAGGCGAGAGCTCCTTTTGGCATCCGCCGAATGACACGGGCAGGCACCACTGCCAGGTTGTCCACTTCTTTCTCGTTTGGGAATGGCCCAACGTCCAGCCACTTGCTTCCTCCTCTTTCTTTGGCACCTCTTGGTAGGATGATGGCTCTCCCTGAAGGGCTCCGTGGCCTTCCCGTCTCAAACTCTCTGGCTCGATGTTTCTAGAGACAAGCCCTTCCTTCCTTCCTTCAGAGTGCATCTCAGCTGGCCAGGAACGGGAGTAAAGGGGACACATTAAAACAGCAAAGAGGGTGCGCCTTGCATTCCTGTTTCCTGGAGCCACTCTGGTTTCTGCTTGGGACATTCAGAGCTGGGGAGCAGCAAAGAGTCGGCCCTGTTGGACGGGCAGAGTGATTTGGAAGGGCTCCTCCGTCGGGGTGGGGGTCGTTCCAGCAGTGGCCTCTTCTTAGCTGATGGAGATGGGGGGGAGGCATCAGGAAAGCGCCATCAGATCTCGGGGGCGGGTGGTTCCTTAGCTCTGATTTGGCTCCCACAGGCTGGGAACCAGAGAACTCCCCTTGTCATTTGGGTTCCAACCCAATGTATCATCCTGGCACATACAATGCGCTCTGGCTCTGTAGTTCTACTTCTTTCAGGTGGCTTCCTATTCAAGAGGGACACAGGTCAGTCCTAACGCAAGGCATTGCTTTCTAGCCCCATTGAGCTTTGGGGCTTTCTTATAAGGTCTGGCTTTTGATGGGTGCGGATGTCATTTGCTGAACCTTCTCTGTGGGATGCTGTGTGGGGCACTTTATAGCAGGAGGAACCTCTTCAGGGAGAGCCCCGGGCTGGTGGGCTTGGTTGCCTCCGTGCCCTTGAAGCATGGATGACCTCAAAGCCAAGGAAGCCCAGGGTGTCACAGTTTGCCCAGACTGCAGCCCGCCCGCCCTTGCTCTCCTGGGTGGCTGGAGCTGCTGTGACTTTGGGTTCCTCATCAGGGCTAGCTTCTTGCTGGCCAAACTCCCCACTGGAGGCTTTGAGAGAGGGAGGAGGAAAGAATCCCAGAAAGAGAGAAAGAGGCCTTTTCCTCAGGCTTATTGCATCAAAGGGGATAGGGAACCCTTCCTTCCGGCTCTTCCTGCCCCTGGAAGAAATCTTTTGTGCAAGGGGCTCGTTTGCCTGACAGCCTGAAAGAGGGGCCTGGGGAGAGGCAGGGGTGGTATTGCACAAGGGCCTGCTGGACCCAGGAGCTGCTATTACCTGCCTAGGGGGGAGGAGGAGGAGGAGGACCCTTTACAGCAGGTTTTTCTTTTGCCATCACCTTTGGAAATTGATTGCAAATGGAATCGCGCGCGCGATCCCAGGGCTCAGGCCGTGAGGTGGTGACTAGAGTAGGCCCACTGAATGAGTAGAATGTGTGGAGAAACCTGGCTGACTCAAGCAGATCAGAGAATAAACAAAACACATTGTAGCACCTTGAAGACTAACTGTTACATTTTAATGTAAGCTAAAGCAAAAGCTCACCTTAAGATTCTGCCCTTTTCAAGGTGCTACAATGTTTCTTGTTTTGTCTATTCTCTGATCTGCTTGAACCACAGACTAAACACGTGTTGACTCAGCAGGCCTTCTTGCCTTGTGATTTTGGCCATCCTCCTATTTAGCCAGTGCCCAGAGTCCGTGTGTTGCCAGCTGGCTCCTTCTCTTGCTTTCCTCAATGGGTCCTGTTTTCTTGCCCCACTTCCTGGAAGCAGGTGGACATGTGGTGGCTTCCTACGAAGAGAACGGGACTCCAAGCCCGCAGCAGCCACTCTCTCTCTCTCTCTCACACACACACACATGCACACTCTTCTTCCTCCTGCACAGAACCCACCAAGTCCAAAAGGACTCTTGCATGACTGATCATCTGTCTGTGACTCTCCCGCCCACACATCTGGCGGGAGCAAAACCAAAAGGGGCATTAGCATCGCCAGTGTGCGCGCACCCTGTTCAGCCACTGCCACCCTGCCATGGCATCTGGAGGCGGCTCCTTGCAACACACCGCTTGTATTGGACTCTGGTTTTGGTACATGGAATAAAGCTATTTGTTAAAACAGCCAGGGATGTCTCTCTTCCCCTCTAGGTGGGCACCGGGGGGGCGGGGGCGGCGGCCAACCTTGAGAGATGGGTGGCAAAGTGAGAGTGTGGAAGGGATGGAGCGGGCCCTCCGCTTGTGGTGCCTAAGCAGGCACGGGACCCGGATCTTCAGCGGAGGGAGCCCCATCCTCCCCCTTGCCTTTCTCCTGGGCGGCGGCCGTGGATCGTGGCCTGCGTGCCCGGAGGAGCGGCTGCCTTCTCTGCGGTGGGAACCCCTGCACAGGGAGTGCAGGCCGACGGCGCACGCGCGACCCTCCTGCCAGGTGAAAGGGGCGGGCCTCTTCCTTGGAGGGCGGGAGCAAGTCGCCTCTCGGGCCGCGCGGATTGGCGGAGATGCCCCTTCGCACGGTTGGTGGAAAGGCGCGCCTGAGAGGGCGGGCTGCGGCGGTGATTGGCCCGCGCCTCGTGCCCTCGGCTTTACTCATTGGCTGTCGGGCGGGGCAGTGGCGGAGGCCCATGTCGCACCGGAAAGGCCGCCGTCTTTTCCCGTCCGTCGCTCGCTAGGCGTTTCCGGTTCGCGTTCAACCCGCCCCCCCCCGTACTCTCCGACACCGCCCCGCTCGACAGCCCGGAAGCAGAGGAGCGGGTGGGCGGAGAGAGGGAGGAAGGAGGGAAAGAAAGCAGGAGGGCGGTGGCAAGACCCAGGAACCCCCCCCCCTACCTACCCTCTCTCTGGGGGGGCCCTCCTTCGCGGCGGCGGCAGAAGGGAGGCCGCGATGCGGGTGGCTGTCGACTTCGAGGAGTGCCTCAAGGACTCGCCCCGCTTCAGGTGCCGGAGGGGGCGGGGGTGGGTCTTCCCGGCCACGCCCTTCCCGAGCCCAGCGCCCGGTGTGCGGGATGGGGCTCTCCGGGCACAGGGGGGGGGGGAGGGAGGCCCTGCTTGGCCGCCACCGCCCGGCTGACTTCCGTCAGCTTTCGGGGCAGGGGGCTCCCTCCTTCCCTGGTAGTGGCGGGAGGGTCTCCGCCGGTGCCGCGGCCAAAGGCGTCCTTCTTCCTCCTCTTCCTCTCCCGCCCAGTCTTCGGGGGCCAAGCCACAAAGGTTTCGGCGGGGTAGCCTGGGGGACCGAGCCCGCCTCCCCTGAAACAGGCAGGCGCCGGATCCAGAGGAGGGAGGGAGGGGGGCAGGGCCCCCAGGCGAACCCCCACCCCACCCCCGCTTTCCTCTCTGGACAGCCCGAGTTCCTTCTGTTGTGCCGCCTCCGCGGAGCAGGACTCTTGACTCGTTGGGCGCCTCGTTGCCTTTTATAAATGCAGGAGAGGAAAAGGGCTCTGAGAAGCCTTTGGGTTCTTGTTTCCCAAGACTGGACTGGATTGTAGTAAGGGGGAGGCAGGTGCAAACCCACTGCCCATCCTCGTCCTGCAGGGGCCAAGGGTGTGCGCGTGTGTGGGGCGTAGCCACGGGAAGCCACATCCTGTGCCTGTTGCGGGGTGCAAAACTTTGCTGCTTGGCTCTGGAAGTCACGGGCCTTTTTTCTCCAGCAAAGGGGGCAATCCTGGGACTTCCTTGCTAGCCACAATGGAGGGGCTGTAATGTCTCAGAAGAAGAGGAGGAGGTAGTCCTGAACCCTTCCTGGCCGCAAAGTGGCCAACGGAGGGCAATGGGAGGGAAGGAAGGTGTGCTCAACCCGCCTCCTCTCCTTTTGTGGCTGGGTTTCCCTCCAGGGCTGACCACGCTGGACTCAGTCCTGCCAGTGCATGCAGGGTCAGGATTCATTCCCTTGTGACTATTACTGATCTGCAGTGAAGAACAAGTCATTTTCTTGCAGAGGGCTCTGTGTGTGTGTGTGAGAGAGAGAGAGAGAGAGTGTGTGTGAGTGACATCTCTCCATTGCCTGGTTTACCTCACAGAGCTGCTCTGGAGGACGTAGAAGGAGATGTGACGGAACTGGAAGTGAAGCTTGATAAGGTGAGTGGCTGTTCCTTTCTGAATGGTTGAGTGGGATTCCTTGAAATGTCCCGTGTTTCTGGGTTGTGGCAGAACTGCAGTTCTTCCGGGAAGAGAGGGGTGGTGGTTACGAAACAAGTTGGCTTTGTCCAATCGGCAGCCTTGAATTCCGTGTGCTTTTTTTCCTGGGTGGAAGCCCTGCGAGCTCAGCTGACTCCCTCCTCGCTTGCCAGCCACCCTGCGCAGCCTCCACATATGCTGGCTGCTGTTGCTTTCTTTCCCTGGCAGTACCTGCCAGCTTGGCAAGCTTTTAAAGGGCATTAAGGCCTGGTTGTGGCCACTTAGGTAAAGATGACCTTGTACTGAGTCAGTAGCAGGTGCCACGAGCCTTGGACTATTGGTTGCTGTTGAGGCTGGTCTCTTTTATTTACCTGCAGTGTGACTCTGGGTGCCTAACAAAGTAGCACACAAACATAAAATATAATGAAGTCGCAAACCACATAAAAAGGTTAACAAACAAACGGCAGGCATCCTTCACCTCAGCGGCAGGCTGTCTTCTGCCACTCAAGCCGGCATGGCTTTTCAACCCCTGGCCAGGTGGAAGTCCGGGGTGGGGCGGCAAGCAGCAGCAGCAGCTGGCCGGAGGTCTTGGACCTCCAGCAGAAGCTGGAGAGAGGGCTGCTGTGATGGTTGCCACTCTAGGTCCTACAAGGCAGACGGTGTCTTGCCAAACATTGCTTGTGGGTTTGGCATTATCTGGGGCCTCTAACCACTGTGGTGGCCGGTTGGTCTTTTCCTCTTTCCCAGCTGGTGAAGCTGTGCATCGCAATGATTGACACGGGAAAAGCCTTCTGTACAGCAAACAAACAGTTCACAAATGGCATCCGAGACCTTGCACAGTATTCCAACAAGGACGCTCTGGTGGAGGTAGGTGCCAGATTGGGGGATGGGATGGGGATGGACAACATCAACACCGATGTCTGGGGAATGGCTGGTAGCCTTTAGCCAGCTGCGGTCTGGCCTATCAGAATCTAATCTGTGGCCTGGCAGTGTAAAACCGCAGTGTAGTGGTCAGGTGGTGATACTAAGCTGCACACAGCAGTTCCTAACCTGGGGGAGGATTTCTTACATCATGGCTCATTCAAAAGGGGGCTTTGGGCTAAATGTGCCCAAAGCCCCCTTTTGAATTTTAGCCATCATCAGGGCACTTTAGTGGGTTACGTTATTTACATCCTATTTTTCTGCCAGGGTGAAATAAATTTTAAACACCTGTTTAAAAGCATACTGCACACACACCCACACACCCAAAAAACCTACAATCCTGCATGTGCATCTAGATAACCAGCATAAAAGGGAAAAAATTTAACCGCAGGTGATGGTTTGTAAAGATGGACCCATCCTAGCCTCATCAGGCAGAGAATTCCATAAACTGGGAGCAGCCACTGGGAACGGTTCTCCCTCTGGGAATGGGACAGAGGGAATGCCATGTTCTGGGCCCAGGGGAAGAAAGCCGGGGGGGGGGCATCTGGGCAGATGTGGTCTTTCAACTAGCCTGGCTCCAAATGGCACAGAGCTTGCTTTAGAGGTCCCTTTGAACTGGCCCTGGGAATGGAAGGAAGGAAGGCAGCTGGCCGGCCCCCTTTGCTGGCGGCTGCCATGCATGTGCTTGGGCGGAAGAGGGACACTTGGCTCGTGGCTCGTTGTCTCTGTTCTAGGCCAGCCTGACCAAGTTCTCCGACAGCCTCCAGGAGATGATCAACTACCACACGGTAGGTTTGGGGATGAGGGTTAGCGTAGCAAACCTGCTCCCACACAAGTTGGGGAAGATGATGCAAGGGCCACGTGTGGTTCTCTGCTCACGCTTTTAGAATGCTGCCAGAAACTTGCAAGGGAAATGTCGCCATTCCAGATTGTGTTTGTTCCTGTCTCCGTCTGCCTGTCTTTAAGGAGGTTCTTGAAATCTGTATGGAATGTGCGTGGCCAGGTTTTTCCAGGCTTCCTGGAATCGAGCCCTTGGCTCTGTGTCCCATTGCCTTGGCTTCCCATCTGGAAAGTCAGTCTTGCCCCTCCCCTCCCTCCCTCCCTCAGCCCACAGGCAGCTGGAGGAAGAGGAGGAGGAGGAATCCACTGCCTTGGCCTCCTCTCCCGGCTTTCCTTGCTCAGAGCTTTGCCAGGGCTTCTTCTGTATTTGTCCCTTGGCAGCCAAAAGGGGCTTCCAGGGGTGGCTTTACCTGGAAGGTTGTGGGATGACCTTTGAGGGGAAAGGTAGCTTGTGGGTCTGCCCCCAGTGGCGTCGCGCAGTCTTCAGCCACCTGGGGCGAAAAGCAAACTCGCCCCCCCCAGCTCGCCGCTGCCGCCACCCCTCCCCCTCCCAAGGCAGAAGGCGCCCCCTGCTGACTAGCGGCGTGCGCGCGATTGCGCGCGCGCCACACACACCTCCGTCCGCTCACCCGCCAGGGGCCGTCCGCCACCCACCCCCGACGAGCGCACCTCCGGCAGATCGCTCGCCCGGCTGGCCGTCGGGGGCTCTCCGCGCGCCGCCTGCCCCTGGCAGCGGCTTTCAGGGGGCGGCAAATAATGTCCCCTCCCCACCCTTTTGCTGGCGAGCGTCCTGCGTGCGCTTCGCCGCTTGCAGGCGAGGAGGAGGAAAAGGGTTTTTTTTAAAGGCAGACAATTCAAGGAGGGGCCCGCCCCGCCCGGCTGGCCGTCAGGGGCTCTCCTGGAGGGCGGCCCGCGTGCGCGCGCACGCTGCTCACCTCCTCCTGCCCAGCCAGCCGCCAGGGGCTCCCCGCCACGGCGCCACCCACCCCAGACGAGCGCCCCGTCTCACGGCAAGTTGGGTGGGTGGCTGGGCGGGCGGAGGCGAGCAGCGTGTGCGCGCACGCGGGCCGCCCTCCAGGAGAGCCCCCGACGGCTAGCCGGGCCCCCTCCTTGAATTGTCCGCCTAAAAAAAAAACCTTTTTCTCCTCCTCGCCTGCAAGCGGCGAAGCGCACGCGGGGCGCTCGCCAGCAAAAGGGTGGGGAGGGGACATTTTGCCGCCCCCTGAAAGCCGCTGCCCGGGGCATCCCCCCCGCCCCCCCACGCTACGCCACTGTCTCCCCCCCCCCCAACATCTCCAGCCCTTGTGAGTCTCCCGCTTGCCAACTCTGCATGGCTGCCTGCCCTCGTGTCCTTGGAAGAGGACTGAAAATGGCCGGCAGGGGAGGATCCTGCACCTGACCACACACGGCCCAGGCCTACTCCTGGTTCCTGCAACTGGGAGGTTGTGGGCTTTCCCTCCCTTCAGCATGGGCAGGATTAAAAGGCGAGGGCTGTCCTTGCCTTTAGCCAAACCCCCCCCCCCCCCGGTCTGTTTCCATTGGAAGGGATGCAGGAGCCTGGCTGGGTGGAGCCTCCATCCATGTCCTTCTGGAACCCTCAGGAAGAAGTTGGGCGGCATGCAGGGGCTGGGGGAAGGGGTCGGTCTTGAGTGAGATGTATAAGGCAGCCATGCAGGAGTCTGTGTGTGTGTGTGTGTGTGTGTGTGTGTGTGTGTGTGTGTGAGAGAGAGAGAGAGAGAGAGAGAGAGAGAGAGTCTCACTGTTGGCTGCTTCCGTAAAGCAAAGGCAAGATTTTAGACCCCTCAACCTCTCTCTCTCTCTCCCTCCACTTCCACACTGCCTGCCTCTTAGGTGTCCTGCTTGTTCTCCCCAGAAATGCCAGCATGTGGATTTAAGGGCAAGAAAGAGCCATAGTCTTTCTGCCTTTGCCAGGACGTGCTTAGCTTTTGCATTGATTGTCTCAACCAGGCATTTTCTCCCTTTCAGACCCTCTTTGATCAAACCCAAAGGTCAATTAAAGCACAGCTGCAGATGTTCGTTAAAGAGTAAGTTTACTAAAATTTTTGTTCCTGTCTGACAGAGCCTGGCTAAGAGACGGGTGGGGGTGGGGAGTGGGGGTGGTGCTCATCAGAAAGTGTTTGCTCAGGTGCCTCTTTCAGCCCATACCTTTCAAATGCTCCCCCCCCCCAACACGGCTTAAGATCACTTTGCATCAAGAGATGGACCTGTCTTTGTAGTTATGCCCAAAGAAGAAGCCTTTCCAGAGGGGGGAAGGAGGGAGGCGCCTGCCTCGTCAGGGAGTGTTTGGCTCCGTTCTGGGCTCCTGCAGGAGGAGGACCAAGAGGCAGTTGATTAGAACGGGAAATGATTTAAGCCAGGCTGGAGAAGGCCGGAGGTTCTGGCCTCTGAGTCTTGTGGTACTGGCGAGCAGGTGGGGCTGGCGTAGATCTACCTGATGGGGCACTCAGAGGTTGTCTCACCTTATCTGCTGGGGGGGGGGAATAGGTGTATGTTTGGAGTTCTTGGAGGGTGGCTCCTCCCCCCCCCCCGGTTGAAAAAAGTAGCAGGTAGAGTCTAAGGACACGACCATCAGGGATTTAGTGCATGAATTCGATGTGTTGAATTATGCTCATTAGTTCATTTATTTCTTTTAGTTCGTTCATTAGTTAAGGGTGATATTTCAAATGGGGGAAAATAAAGTCATTATGTTCATAAAATTAAGGTTTTCATAAAATGTTCATAAAGTCTAAGGTTTTCTGAGCTAAGGTAAAGGTCACCCTTGATCAAAAGACAGTCATATCCAACTCTAGGTTTCAGTGCTCATCTCTGTTTATAGCCAAAGAGCCAGTGCTGTATGTGGCTACAGACATTTCCGTGGACATGGATATGGCAGGCATGGAACACTCTTTACCTTTCCACCAAAGTGGTCCCTGTTTATCTTCTTGCAGTTTCTTGCTTTTGAACTGCTATGTTCAATTTCATTTTTTTAAATTTTATTTTTCAAGAAAGATGCCTTTAACCTTTATTTTCCATTCTCCCCGACCCTACCCACTATACACACGTGTCTATAAGCAGCCCACTGTACTGACAACAACTCACAACAGGTGAATAACTGCAAAGGATCTATTTTTAATAAATATTTCAATAGTCAAACCGCAAAATAAAAGAGTTTTCCCTTCACAATTCCTTGAAAGCAGTTCTTCAATAAGAGGGAAAGCCAAAAGGGAAAGTGGTTATGATTTCAAAGGAGAAACTTGCTACGTTGTATCCATTCTTACAACAATTCTGGTGTGGAGAGATACTTTTTTTTTTGAAGGAAAGAAGGTTAGAAAGTGGTTTTTTTGTTTTTGTTTTAAACCTTCATAGAAAATGTTTCTGAAGTCCAATCCAAATTGTATAAGTATTTTAAAAGGCTATTATGTCCTCTATCAATCACACTTTGGATCACTTCGATCGGTTGATCAGTTTGGTTGCAGGCTCACCGCCAACCAACCCCCCTCGGAAATGTCATTTTTACGAGTCATGTTTTTCCTTAATATCTTTGTTGTAGATTCCTGCTTTGGCGTCATTCTTCTCCACATGTTGTATTTGAACTGTATCCACCTTGGGAAGTTGTCATACTCAGTTTCCAACATGGTTTCCTCTTTGTTTTTGCGTTTTTGTGACCTTGTTTGTGTGGTTTTTTGTAAAATGCTTCGCCCAGTTTCAAATGTCATAGTGTCACCACAAAGCCTTTCCTCTTTCAAATGCACTTTGGGTCACCTGAATCGGTTGTGTGGTTTGGCTGCCGGGCCGCCAAAAACTTCAGAAGCAATGACGTCATCACTTTGTAATTTTGGCCAATGGCTCTTTATATTTCTGAAAGTCGCCGAGATGAGCTTTCAGTCAATGTAACCATTATTTTCATGGGTGCTTTAGTTTTGTGGTGGCAGCTAGTCAAAAGTACATGATTTTTGTTACTTCGCAAAAGTTGCCAGACCACCCAACCAAAATGTAAGACATTCATAGAATTCACGTCAAAAGCAGAATAAACAAACAGATCATTTTGCTCCTCCAGGGACATTCGGAAGTTTAAAGATGCCAAGAAGCAGTTTGAGAAGGTGAGCGAAGAGAAGGAGAATGCCCTGGCCAAGAATGCTCAAGTCCCTCGAAACAAGCAGCATGAGATGGAGGAGGCAGCCAACATCCTGATGGCCACGCGCAAGTGCTTCCGCCACATTGCCCTTGACTATGTCCTTCAGGTGAGACCCTTTGACTGGGCTCCAGGGCTCCACCTGGAGGGCCTTGGCACTGCGGGAGGCAAGAGGCAGAGCAGGCAAGGAGAGGCGCCCGCCTTTTATTTATTTATTTATTTATCATATTTCTATGCCACCCTCCTCACGAATGACTCAGGGCAGCTAACAACAATGACTTTTCTGACACAACCCAGTGGGGTCTTGGAGACAATGCCCCCAATGTGTTTTACATAGTTATTTAAAACCCCTCAGCCAGTGTGACTAATAGCTCAACGTCTTCTGTATTCTGTGATGTAGGTATTGATAAGACTTCAAAAATAATTATCCTTAGCCAATTAATGTACATCCTTAACCAATTGTGTTCTCACGGCTGCCTTGGTGAGTGGGCAGGGCTGAGTCCAGAGAGCTGGCGGGGGGGGGGGGTGTTGCAAAGTGCCAGAGAAAAGGCCATGGAAGAGGCTGGTCATGAAGCAACACAGGAGGTGGGGGGGGGAGGTAAGCAGCCGAATGAAGTGGGATTCTCTAGAGGGAAGGTAGGGATTCCCTGGCAGCCCTTGGGCAACTCTAACTTCTACTGCTCCTAGGAAATTTTTTTTGGGGGGGGATCGGCGTGGGGGAGAGGGTTCCCCTTGTACTGCCTGGGGTTTGGAGTGATGCTTCTGCATCCCAGGCGAGGGTATGAGGTGGCTGAAGCCTCTAACCGCCTGGTCTCAGGTCCAGCCCTCCCATCCTTCTGATGGGGAAAATTCTCCTTGGGATAGAATGGTTGGTCCACGACCAACAATATCTCTGGGAAAGAGCAGCTTCTCCCAAGATACCAGGGTCCCCTAAAGCGTTGCCGTAGGGTTTGCAGCAGACCCCCCTCCCAGCCCGCTCCCCCAGCAGTACTATGAGGGAGTGAAGCCATGGGTTGGGTGCTTGTTTCAGGGGCTGGCCCTTTGCATATCCTGCCTGAAAGTGGCGCTTTTAGTGCTTTTGACTGGTGAGGGTCTTCAGCCCCTGAATAATAGCAGGGGTTTTGGAGTGACCCCTGGGGTTACCTTGCAAGGAGCAGGGTGGAGGGGCTTGGTCACTGGGGGCTCTAACTTAGGGAGGGACAGAGGGAGGGAGGGCTGGGTCAGCTCACCCCACCCCATCCTACCCAGGGCTCTCCTGGCACCTCCCCCCTCCCCACATGTGTTGTTTGTCTCCCATAGATCAACGTTCTCCAGTCCAAGAGAAGAGCAGAGATCCTGAAATCGGTATGGTTCCTGAGCCAGTTTAGGAGTGGGAAACAAGAAATGTGATTGGAGGATGGTGCGCGTGTGTGCATGTACACACACACGCATGCGTGGAAAGAGCGAGAGAGATTGAGGTTGACCCAAGGCTGGGGTCGGGAAGCCATTAGCTTTTTGATGTGCCACTTTGGACCCTTCCCTGTCAGTCCTGCTGCGAAATCCCTTTTCCAGAGGGCCCCCCCCCCCGAGTAGGGAAGCTGCCCCCCCTTCTCCCTTGGGGCCAGATCATTTAGGACTCTGTTGTTCCCAGTGGAGGGTGGGGGTGGGGAGGAGGCTATGGCCTCCTCGGAGGGTGCCTTCCTCCCCTGCACCTTCCTCCGCCTCTGGGCCAAGGGGCTTCGTTCCCCAGAGGTGATGATCAAGGCAGCTCTGCAGCCAAGGGGTGGTAGTCAAGGCAGACCTGCAGGGGTTTGACCAGAGGGCGATGGAGCTGAAGGGCGGGGGGTGGGGTGCTGCCCCCCCCTTAGCCAGAAGCGTTGTGTGGTTTCCGCTTCCTCTCTGGCCCCTCTGGCAGGGCTTGTGTTGTGCGGAAGGAGTGGGGGAAGGGATGCCGTGTGCTGTGGTGCCTCCTGGCCTTCCTCCACACTCAGGAACTCTTTGGGGGAAGCAGTTGAGCATCCGATTCCATGGTGCGTGACCAAGAGAATGGGGGCCTCATCCAGGAGAGATGGCAGGCGAGAGGCTGCCACGGTGGTCCCTGGGCAAAAGGGGTGGGGGATCCCCACCAGCTCTGTTGACCACAGGAACTGCCCTCCGGCCCAAGGCCAGGGCCATGCTGGGGGCGAGGCTGGGGCGTGGTCTGGCAAGGTGGGCAAAAGAGTGTCTTACATGATGGATCCCAGAAACCCCTCCTTCCTTCCCGCCAGATGCTCTCCTTCATGTACGCCCACCTGGCCTTCTTTCATCAGGGCTACGAACTCTTCAACGAGCTGACGCCCTACATGAAGGACCTGGGAGCTCAGGTCAGGAGGGGCCGAGAGGGAGGAGGACCAGCGGGAGGACTAGCACACACGTTGATGTGTGTGTGTGTGTGTGTGTGTGTGTGAGAGAGAGAGAGAGAGAGAGAGACCAGGCCTCTTGTGTGTGCAGAGATGCTGTGACCTGAGTCCCTCTTGATTCCTTTCCTCAGCTGGACTCTCTGGCTTCTGATGCCGTACGGGAGAAGAGGGAGATGGAACAGAAACACTCCACCATCCAGCAGAAGGTACTCACTCACTCTCGCTCTCTCATGTCTCCTGTGGCCTGCCTCAATTGCCACTAGGCTGTTTTTTGGGAAAAGGGGGGGTGCTAGAGACCACAAGCCTGGCCCCTTGACCCCTTTGAGCGCAGGGGGGGCTCTCTCCTCTCTCTCTGTCCTGTGATAATGCCAGGCCTCTTCCTCATGCCACAGGTGGCCTTTCCCTGCTCCTTCCGAAGCCTGGCTTTCAGGGGGAAAGGAAGGGGAGTTGGGGCAGGTCCTGAGGCAGAGGGGGAAGCGGTGGCTTTCTAAACGTGACAAGCGGGATGCGTGCCAAACCAGGTCGCCCATTCCTCTGAGGCCGTGAGCCATGCCCTCTTCCAGCCCAGGCATCCTGGGGCACTTTTGGCACTGCTGGGGCTCTGATGATGTTAGGACAGGCACAGCATTTGGGTTTGGGTTCAGGAGCTTTAGCAGCCTGGCTCCCCATGGGGAGAGGTGCAAAGCCCAGGACTGGCCCGCGGGAGGCTGGCCTCCCTAAAACGGAAGGAGGCCTCCCTCTTCCCCCACCAGGAGTTGGCCAGCGATGACACCAAGTTGGACTACAACGTGGATGCGGCCAGTGGCATCGTGATGGAAGGCTACCTCTTCAAGAGAGCCAGCAACGCCTTCAAGACCTGGAACAGGTGAGGCCTGGGCTGGGGAGGGGGGCTCTACTCCCATTGCCGTGCCTTGAGGCTCCTCTCCAGGCTGGCTTCTTTGCAAAGGGCAGGCCAACAGGGAAGGTGGGCTTGGGGAGGGAGGAGGGGGCCGCACAAGGCTGGCCCTCCCCCTGCTAAACTATCCGATTCCCTTTGGCTGCCTGTGGGGCGCTGATTGGCCTTCCTCCTCCGGCAGGCGCTGGTTCTCCATCCAGAATAACCAGTTGGTCTACCAGAAAAAGTTCAAGGTAAGTCCTGGTGGGGGGGATTCAGGGTGGGGTGGGGGCAAGAGTCAGGGGCTCCGGGGGGGGGGTCCCTTACAGCTGCAGCCCCCCTTCGGGCAGTGTTTGCCAGGATTCCCCTCCCTAGGGCCTTTGGCCTCCTCCTTTGGGGATGAGGGCCACGGTTTGGCTCCTCTGCAGGAACTGGACTCCCACGGAGAGCCAAGCACTGCTGCCCTCGTTGGCAGCCGTGGGGCCTTTGTGGCCTAATTCCCACCATGGGCCTTTCTCCTGGGCCTTGCCTGGGGTGCCCACCCTGGGTGAGACTCTGCCGGGTGGTGGTGGTGGTTGCTCCCCCCCTCCCCAGCTAGAAGGCCTTGCAGGGCCAGAGGTTGACTGGCCGGCTGGCCTGGAGCTCCTAGGGTCCCCCTCCAGGGCTTCCCTTTGTGTGTGTATGTTGGGGTGTGTGTGTCTGTCTGCCGTAGCCCAAGCAGCCCTGGGCAAGGGTCCCCTCGCATCTTCCTCCCCCCCCACCAGGAGAATCCCACGGTGGTGGTGGAGGACCTGCGCCTCTGCACCGTCAAGCCCTGCGAAGAGACGGAGCGGCGCTTCTGCTTCGAAGTGGTCTCGCCCACCAAGTAAGGGGGCAGCCAGGGGGAGGGAGGGGGCAGGGCAGCTCCTTCGTTCTCATGAGGGTCTCCTGGCCCAGAGCTAAGACAACTCCCCTCCTTCCCCCTTTGTAGCCAGAGAGGGGCCAGAGGGGCCAAGGTCTCCGTTGCCTCCACTAACCACCTACAGTGCCTGGCTCCACATCAGAACCCTTCCCTTCCTGATCTGTTTCGGGTTAGGGTTCTTGGCGGGGGGGGGGGGGAGGACGAAGGTCCCTCTTTGCCCAGGGTGGGTGGGTGGGGTGTTCCTTGGAAGAGCAGGTCTTGGGGGAGGGGGACAATGCAGAATTGGCCACCGGGGTGGTGAGGGGGTGGCTTTGGTTTCTTGAGACAGGGGCAAGCGGCACCAAGGCCTCCCAACCTGCTCCTTGGGGGAAAACAGGGCTGAGAGCCTGCAGGCAGAGGCTGGGGGGCAGCACAGGAAAAAAAAACCCCAACAAAAAAGAGTCCAGAAGCAGACTCAGGCAGCTCTAAGGCCTGCACCGCAAAGAGAGCTGCTCCCCCTCCCCTGCTGAGGTTTGGGTCTCTGGGCTGCCCGAGCCCCTCCCTCCCCGTCTGCCCCAGGAGGAAGAGGTCTGGCCTCCCCTCCTTTGCCCAGGGAGCTCCTGGGGGGATCTCCCCGGGCCTGGGCCATCACCCCCTTATGGCGCTTGCCTGGCTCCCGCCTCCTCTGCCTCCCCTACAGGGGATCAGGGCCGGGAGGGAGGGAGGGAGGCCTTCAGCCCCCTGGAGCTCAGAGGGCCCACGGCTGGCCCTGGCCACCCATTTTGGGTTTTCCTCCTCCTCCATGACCTTTGACCTTCACTTAAGTGGGTGGGGGACTCCTGCCTCCTCCAACTGGAAATAGCTGCTCTGAGGTTCACCTCCTGCTGAGGAGAAGGAGGAGGAGGAAGAAGGGGGGGTCACCCATGGCCTCCAGCATCCCTGGCCCTTCTTCTTCTTCCCCTGCATGCTGGGCTTTTGAGTCTCTGGCTCATGGGTTTTGCCCCTGCGGAAGATGCAGGGAAAGGACATCTTCCCTTAGGAAGTAGAGTTTGGCTGTTGAAATCCTGAAAGGGACCCTGCTTGGCTGCTTTGGTTTGGGCAGAGGCTGCCCCTCCGCTTGGCCTTTCCCTTCAGAATCTGGGCGGTGGCCGGGGGTGTGTGGGTTTTACAGGCCAATGGGGGGAGGGAGCGCCCGCCCCACAAGTCCCCCATGGCTTTCTCTTTCCCAGGAGCTGCATCCTCCAGGCTGACTCAGAGAAGCTGCGTCAGGCATGGATCAAGGCCGTGCAAACCAGCATTGCTACCGCCTACAGGGAGAAAGGGGACGAGGCTGAGGTGAGGCCGGAGGTGCTCTTTTCTTCCTCCTCCTCCTCCACCTGCTGTGGCAGTGATGACCCCTCGCGTACCAGGCTGACCCCCACCTGCTGGGGGAGGCCTGGATCTTGAGAGGAGGCAGCTCTCTTCCTCCTCTTCGTTTGTCCTAGGAAGACACTTTGGGCCCAAACTCCATCCCTCTAGCCAGCCTGGCTTTGGCCTTTGACCCCTAAGGGGGGCATTGAACGGAAAGCCTTCTACTCCGCTGGGTCAAGTTGAGGAAGGGGCATCCCTGCCTTCTCTGCCCCAAGGGAGCTGGGCAGAAAGGGTGTCTCCAGGGGGCAGCTGTGCCTGGGGGCGGGGGCCCGAGGGGGAGGCAGAAGATGCCCCTGGGAAGCATGAGTGTGTGGATGATGGGGCCCTGAATCTTGGGGCGGGGGCTGTTGCTCGCTTCTCTCTCCTCCCAAAGGCTGAGCGAAAGCCGCTCCCTTCCGTGGGGAGCCCCGAATCCGGCGCAGAGTCCCGAGAGAAGCTGCTGAAGGGGGAGAGTTCCCTCCAGCGGGTCCAGAGCATCCCAGGCAACGGGCTTTGCTGTGACTGCGGCCTGGCCGACCCACGCTGGGCTAGCATCAACCTGGGCGTCACCCTCTGCATCGAGTGCTCCGGCATCCACCGGTGGGTGCGTGGGTGGGTGGGTGGACGGACAGGCGAGAGTCCTGCCCCCCATCTCTTTTTTAAAATAAATTTTATTAAGATTTTTAACAACAACAAAAAAGAAAGATAAAAAGAAAAAAATAATAAAATACTAAGTTACATAACATCAAAAAGAAAGAAAAATATATATAACAATTGTAACAAAAATACCATTAAGGATTAATACAATTGGTCATTTCAGTGCTTTCTGTCTCTTAACCGATCTACTTATGCGTGTACAGTAATACCTCGGATAATGACTGTATCGGATAACACTAAAATCGGGCTCCCTGAACCCCCTGCCGGTTCCAGGGAGGTCGGAAGACCCGATCCGCGCTATTTTTGAAGTTCCCCCACCTCCCTGGAGGCTGCAGCAAGCCATCAGGATTCAAATCCCGACGTTCTGGCTTGCTGCAGCCTCCAGGGAAACGAGGCTTTTTTTAACGTTGTGCGATCAATGCATCGCACAACGTTAAAATCCGGATAACGACAAGACTTGTGGAACCAAGTCTCATCGTTATCCGAGGTACTAGTGTGTGTGTGTGTGTGTGTGTGGTATGTGTGTGTGTGTGTGTGTGTGTGTGTGTGTGGTACGTGTGTGTGTGTGTGTGTGTGGTACGTGTGTGTGTGTGTGTGTGTGTGTTACTGTATTATGGTATTCCAATTTTTACTTTTTACTATACATAAAACACCCTAGTGCGCTAACCTTATGTCCTTGAATCTACCAGTTGTCTTCCTTCAACTCAATTGTTCTGCCAAAAACTCATTACTTCCGGTACAGGCTTGTCTCCTTTATTCTCTTCCAATGTATACTGCAGAAATGGCTTCCAAATGTCCCAAAATCTGTTTTATTTTAATATCCCCTTTTTTATATTTCCCATGTAAGTTTTTTGTTAAGTGCCATATCCCAAACATCCATATAGCATTTACTCAATTCTAAATTCAAAGAGCCCTTCCAATGTCTGGCAACTTTTTGTCTTGCTAATGTTAAGAAAATAGCTAATAATTCCTTTATATTTTCATTGAAATAAAAATCATCTAGATCTGTCAATAAAACAATTTTCTCATTCAACTTTAAATTAATATTTAAAATTGTAGCTATTTCTATTTCAACTTTGTGCCAAAAATTATTTGGAAACAATTTCACAATCCCACCACATATGTTTATATGTCCCCATTTCCCGTTGACATCTCCAACATTTGTTGTTGTTCAGTCGCACATTCGATTCTGACCCTATGGACCACTGTCCGCCAGGGACTTCTGTCCTCCACCATCCTCCTCAACTCACTCAGTTCTGTGCCCATTGCGTCTACAATACAATCTAGTCATCTCGTTTTTTGCCGCCCCCTTTTTCTTTTGCCCTCCACCTTTCCCAGCATCAAGGCTTTCTCAAGGAAATCCTCTCTTCTCATTTGATGTCCAAAGTACTTTAGCTTCATCTTTACAATTTGCACTTCTAAGGAGCAGTCAGGGTTGATTTCTTCTAAGATTGACCTATTTGTTCTCCTCGCTGTCCAGGGGACTCTCAAAACTCCTCCAGCACCATATCTCAAAGGCATCTATTCTTCTGTGCTCAGCTTTCCTAATGGTCCAGCTCTCACAACCATACATTGCCACAGGGAATACCATTGCTTTGACTATACGAATTTTTGTTTGAAAGGTGATGTCTCTATTTTTCACTATGTTCCCCAGGTTTCTCATTGCTTGCCTCCCAAGCATCAGTCGCCTTTTTATTTCATGTGATTTGGTGATAATCCTGTTTCATCTAAATTGCCCCATTTGTTTTGCCTTTTGTTTTGGTCCACAGGGTTCTCTTGGCAAACTTCCTGACGTGATTTGCCGGTTTCTAAGCCACAGTATTTTACCTTTATGCGTTTCCCCTTATATTTTTCTAAATATTCTAAATATTCCAACTTGTTTGATTTCATTTCCTTATCTGTATATAATTTTTGATAATTTTTTAAAACTATATTAACTTTATCCTATGTCTTATTACACCTTACCGCGTCCTCCCCTGTTAAGGTTCCTATTTCCTTTTTTTCTTTCTTCTCCTTCACTGTTCTTGCTAACATTTTTGAACTCTTCTCACTAAATTCAAAGTGTTCCTTTTTCAGATAAATTAAGTCCCTCTTAATTTTTTCAATACCACCTCCAGTTAATTCCTTTTTTAACATTTCTGTTCTTTCTAAAATATTATTTTCCTTTGAATTAGCATGTTTAATTTGAAGAGTTATAATTTCCTTTTCTACCTCCATTTGCCTATCTTTGTATTGTTTATTCTTTACACTCATGAATTTAATATACTCTGACTACTGCTTTCATGGTATCCCAAATTACAGTTGTACCTCGCTTAAAGAGCGCAATGTGTTCCGCAGGATTGCTCTTTAAGCGAGTTTGCTCTTTAAGTGAAACACCATTGTAAGTGACCAATTGTGACTTCTGGTGGAGGGGATTGCGAACCCTGATTTATTTGTTAAGCAAGTTTTTGGTTGGTTTTATTTGTTAAACAAAGGGAACATTCAGAGAATATTCTGTTCTTTAAGCGAGACACTCTTTATGCGAGGTTTGACTGTATATTAAATTTTATTTCTTCACTGTCATTTATTCTCCATATTTCTTCCCAGTTTTTAAAATATCTGATCTTTTATCAATTTGTCTTTCAACAACATCAAATCATACATCCAACTTCTCTTAACTTGTGTGTTTGTGTTAAATTGTAATTCTACTATTACCTTGGCATGATCCAATTCCTTAAAAATTCCTACTTCTACATCATTTAAATCTTTCACTATTTTTTTTGTTACAAAGACATAATCTTTTCTAGAGTATGAATTATGAGCCTGAGAAAAATATGTGTATATATGTTCCTCCCCTTCAATTCTCGCCAAGAATCTTTTAATCTTTTCATCCAGTTATCCAACAAACTAGTCTTTAATCCTTTCCTATAATTAGTTAAATTCATACAATCGCTATTTGATCGTGTTAGATTAAAATCTCCTTCAACAAACATTTTATCATTTTTTTCTTTTATCAAAATTTGACTCTTTATTTAAAAATTGATCTTGATTCTTATTTGGTGCATAAATATTTGCCAGTAATATATCTTCATCTTCTATTTTTCCAATTAAAATCAAATATCTACCTTCCAGATCCTCTATAGTTTTTATTTTTGTGAACCCCAGTCTATTTGATACCAGAATTGCAACCCCTCTTGCCTTGGAGGTGCCAAAAGACCTTTCATAAAACTGGCTCCAACCCAAAAACAAATTATTTTTATTGTCCGCTTTCTGGTGAGTGTCCTGTAAAAGTATTATATCTGGCCTGTCTCTTCTTAAAGATGCTTCCAACCATTTATGCTTAATAGGACATCCTATTTCATAAATCTTAATGACCAACTGGTAGATTTCAAAGAATGTGCTAACCCTAACCAACCCCTTAATTCTAAACCAACATAAAATAATAATAATAGCCCCTTCCTTTTTCCAAAGAAAAATCACCTCTACTGAGAGAGAAAAAAGGGGGTGCGCGAATGAATCATCTGTGAATCAAACACAGTCACCCACAAAACAATATTTTTTAAAAAAATCCTTTAACTAAAAACATCCCGTTAGCTGCACTATTTCTAACATTTCAAGTTAGGTCCATAGCTTAAGTTCCCTGCATTGCCCCTTGCCCCTCTTCTGTAGTGCCTTTTGGTGCCCCTCTTCCCTTTGCCCCAGGACCAGCAGAGACCCCCTCCCTCCCCCGCCAGCCCCTGACTCTCCTCCTCTTCCTCCTCCTCTGCTTTAGGAGCCTGGGAGTCCATTTCTCCAAAGTCCGCTCCTTGACGCTAGACTCCTGGGAACCAGAGCTTTTGAAGGTACCAGCCCTGAGGGTGTGGGGTGTGGATTGGGGGCAGACAGGGAAGAGGGTGGGCTGGGAGAGCACAAGGCTTTTGGCTCTCATTGTATCCCTGTTGCCACAGGTGGGTGGGGTGGGGAGCTGGAGACGGGGCGGGTCTCCTGTCCTCATGGTGGCTGTTTTTCTCTGGGCAGCATCCTGAGCCTGGAATCAGGAGGCGTGTTGTCCCCATGTGTGTTCAGTCCCAGTTTGTCTGTGGCTGTCTGTGTGTGTGTCCCTCACTCCCCCTCCAAGTTAAAGTGTAAGAGAAGACTTGGGGGGGGGGGAGCGGAGGTGGCCCTCAAGGTCCAGGGAGGGGCAGGTGGGGCTCCAGGCCTTTGGAGGTTCCCCAGCTCTGCTCCGAGGCAAAGGGCTGACGGACTGGATGGCTTTCCTCTGAAGCCCCCCCCCCCCGGGTTGGTACCTTAACCCCCCCATCTGAACTTTGTTGACTTGGACAGCAGAAACAGAAGAGGGGGGAGGGCAGCCCCCCCTTCCTCGACTCCTTCCCTTTTCCTGTCTTGCAGCTGATGTGTGAACTGGGAAACCAGGCCATCAACAGGGTGTATGAAGCAGGATTGGAGGCCAGAGGGGCCCAGAAGCCCCAGCCTGGGAGTGACAGGTAGGGAGAGGGGAGGCAGGGAGGGAGGAAAGGGCCCCTGCTTGCTTGCCCACGGCCAGGGGTGCCCATCGCCCAGCCCAGACCCACCTGCCATGCTCCCTTTCAGCCGCCTTTTCCTCCCTCTTGCTCAGCACAGGGAAAGTCACGGCTAGAGCTCCATTTAGTTGGGAGGGACCCATTTAACACCCCCTCCCCCGGATTCCAGGCCCCAGGAATTCTCATTGCAGCTCCCTCTGGGTTGAGTGGATCTCAGGGTCCCCTAGGGCCCAGCGCCAGATCCTGGGAGGTTGCCATGAGCTCTTCATTTAACCAGGAGAAGGAGACCGCTTTATGGGGAAACACACCAGGGGGGGCCTTCCACAAAGGGAGGGGGATGCTTGGTTCAGGAGTAGGACAAACCAGAAGGAGCATGGCTAAAGAGGAACCCACAGGGTGATGCGGCTACACAAAAGGCCCGTGCTCTTCTAGGCTGCCTTCTCAGAAGCCTAGAGCCCAGAACCCGTGACGTCCCATTGCTGGCCTTTCCCCCCCTCTTCGGCAGTGGTCAGGCCACTCGGCCAGAGTCTGTGCCGTCCCGTTTGTGGCACAACATTTAAGAGAGTGGCAGATAAGTTAGAGCAGGGCCAGAGAAGGGCCAGAAGGAGGAGGAGGAGGATCAAGAGATGCTGGAAGCCAAAGTCCTGGGAGGAAAGGGAGAAGCAGGGCAGATGCTGGGAGCACCCACCCGGACCCACCAGAGGCTTCACTTGTGGCTGGCACTTAGGGTGAGCTGAGCAAGTGAGGCAGGGCCCCTCAGCCCTGGACCTTCTGTGGGGCAGGAGCGGAGGGGGCCACATCCCTCCTCCCCCCATCAAAGGCCAGTGGCCCTTAGAAGGGCAGGGGTGGCATCTGCTCGTTTCCCACTAAGCAGGGGCTGCTGAGCGTCCAGGGGCACAAGAGGGGGTGGGTGGGTGGGGGCTCCTCCTTTCCCTCCCAGGGGCAGAGCCCAGCAGCTGAGACTGTGGCTCTTCCCCCCGCCCCGCCCTCCGCCTCCCTGCACAGGCTGCAGAAGGAGGAGTACATCCGGGCCAAGTACGTGGAGAGGAGATTTGTGGCCATGTCTCCCATGGGCCCCTCAGGAAAAGAGATGGCCGCCCCCCTGGGCCCCAAGGTCAAGAGGCAGAACCTGCCCGAGATGGCCCAAGCCACAGGAGAGCCACGGACGGCAGCAGCAGCAGCACCAGAAGCCGCTCCCCCAGGTACGGACGGCCCCCTTTTGCCTTTTGGGGTGCTGAGAAGCCACAGCAGTGCTGAAGCACACCCCTCTCTCACTCGCTCTCTCTCTCTCACACACACACCCCTCCCTCCCTCCCTCCCTCCCTCCCTCTCTCTCTCTCTCTCTCTCTCTCTCTCTCTCTCACACACACACACCCTCCTGCCGACGCTGCCATTTCTTTTCCTCCTCCTCCGAAGGGCCTGCCTTAGCAAAGGGGAAGGATGTGGCTCCTCTTCCCCTCCTCTGATTGCGTGGCCTTGGGTTCACAGAGTCAGGCCGGAGGGGCAGCAGGCCGTGCTCAGGCCACGTGGGAGGGAGGGGGCCACTAGGCAGAGATGGTGTAGGTGGGGATCTGGGCACTGTTATTCTAGTGCCTTGATGGGGAGCCTTGTCGCTCCAGATGTTCTTGAGCCTCAGTTCCCCGGAGCCCTGATCAGCAGCAGTGCTGTCTTGGGCTTCTGGGAATTGGAGTCCAAGAACACACCTGGAATGCCAAGACTGGCCATCCACTGTTCTAGGAGACCGGTCCGCCCACCCCTAAACACATGGACAGGGTACTAACCAGCTGCTCTCCTCCTCCCTGTTTCTGCCTTCCGGCCGTCCGTCCTGCCTGCCTTCCTTCTGCTTGTGCTTTGCTTTGCTAACCTGCATGTCCCCAGTCGTGGGTGTAAGTAGCGCTGAGGAGGAGGAGGCCAAGCGGGAATCTCTCTTCTGTCCTGATGAGCTTGACTCACTCTTCTCCTACTTTGACGCCTCCTCCAAGCTGCGCCAGCGTAAGTACTGCGCTCTCTCGCTCTCACTCACTCAGAGCTGGCCTTGTGGCTCACCACCACTACCTGGGCCTGGGGGTCTGTTTCTCTTCCCTCCCTCCCTCCCTCCCACTGGAGCTTAGATCACTTGCTGCCCCCCCCCCCCCGTGCACTTGGGGAGAGAGAGGAGGAGAGCTTGTCCATCGCTGGCTCTTTGCAGGGTCAGGTGGGGATGGGAGCAAAGCACAAGGCAAGACCCAACCTGTCCATCCATCTGTCCGTCTGTCCTCCCACCCACCTGCCTGCCTTGAAGGCCACAGGCTTGACCCCATGAGGAGGGCCTCCTCCTCCTCCTCAGGACTGGCTGCTTTCCTCCCCCAAACAGTGCGGAGCAGCGACAGTGGCTTCCAGCCCAGTGCCAGTGAGAGCCGAGAGCGCCTGCACTTTGCCACCTCCACCACCACCTTGTGTGAGCCAGGTAGGAGCCAAGTGGCCCCCGTGGCCCCTTCTGTGACTCCACCGGGGATCCTGACTTGCCCCTCTAGCAACCAACACAAGGGGGGGGGGGAGTAAATCCTGTGAGTTTGATGGCAGGAGCAAAGCACACAGTGTTGACGGGACCCGGGAGTTCCCTAAAGGAGGACTGCAGCTCTCTCGCTCTCTCGGAAGCCTTCCTTGCCACCTGCACACCCAATACTGAAGACTTCTGGGAACTGTAGTCCAAGAACACCAAGGGACCCAGTGTTGGAAAAGGAATCTCTACATTGCTTCCTGTAGTAGCGTACCACTCAGTAGTCGCCTTCGGCCCAGGCCTCTCCTGGACCGACCTCCTCTCTAGCCCCATTGGAAGCTGTTTGGCTTCTCGTGGGAACCCGAAGACTGAAGAAGCCACTTGCCTTTTGCCCTTTTCTTTCCTCCGCTCCCAGCTGGGCCTCGACCCTCAAGCATGGCCTTTGTAGCCAGGGAAGAGAGCAGCCTGGCCTTCTGTCCTGTGGGGACCACAGGGGGTGTGGGAGGGGCCCCTGGGGCCCCCTGCTCTTCTTCCAGGGCTAGGGCTGAGCCAGGTGGGCTGGTCAGTGTCAAATAAATAGTGGGGGTGGCGGGGGACGGACGGACAGGAGTGCTGGGAAGTTCCTCTCTCTTTTCTTCCAGAAGGTGAGCAGCCTGAGGGTGCCCCCCTGGGCCCCACCCTTGCCCCCCGGGACTCGGAGCAGTTCCCCCCAGGCCTGCAACTCTACCACGCTGCCTACGAGAAGAGCCTTCCCCGGATGGCCGAAGCTCTAGCCCACGGGGCAGACGTCAACTGGGTCCACGTGGAGAAGAACCGTTCCACTCCTCTCATCCAGGCCGTTCATGGGGTAAGTGGGGTTCTCCCTTTGGGGAGCATCTACTCCCCCCCCCGGGTGTCCTCTCCCCAGCCACGCCTCACAGGGGCCATGGGTGGGGCAGAAAATGTAGCCTGGAGAGTGGAAAGGGGGCTTGGGTTCTTCACCCCACCACCCCATCCCACCAGGTCTCCTCTGCTCTTCTTCTTCTTCCTCCTCAGGGCTCCCTGGTCACTTGTGAATTCCTGCTCCAGAATGGAGCCAATGTCAACCTCAGGGACGCCCAAGGCCGAGGGCCCCTCCACCATGCCACCGTCCTGGGGCACACAGGGTAGGCATTCGGGGTTGGCCCTCCCTTGGGCACGTCTTGGCTGGCTGGCAGGTGGGCTTTGGGGGCCGGAATAGGCTATGTTTCCCATGTGCATCCGTCTAAAAGGAGATCAGCCAGAAATGGTGCATTGATGGATGGATGTCCCTGTGGCTGCCTTTGGGGGACTCCAGAAATGTTGCCCATGACTTGTGGGGTGATGGGGGCTCCTCCGAGGGCCTCCTCTGCTCATAGCTGGCCTCAGCAGGCATTTCCCTTGGCCCAAGAGGATGGTATGTTGGGGGGGGGGGGGGATGTTGGCAAAGCCTTGTATTTCTGCTGTTTATTCTTCAGGGCTTGGGCCCATGAAAACCTGCCCCTCCGGTCCCACGGCCCACTTCCCGTGTGGGGCTCCTCCTTCCTTGCAAAGTCCACTCTCCTTCGGCAACAAGTCTTGCAACCACCATGTCCCTTTTCAACAGGCAGGTGTGCTTGTTCCTGAAACGGGGAGCCAACCAGCACGCCACCGACGAAGACGGGAAAGACCCTTTGACGGTCGCCATTGAAGCAGCCAATGCGGACATTGTCACCCTGTAAGTGAGCTGGGCGGTCCTGGGAGGGGGGGGCACCATCCCCTTTTGGGTCCCTTCCCCTGGACAACCCAAGGGGCACAGGAAAGGAAGGGAGGGAAGCCTCTGAGGAAGGCTGGGCTACTCCATGCCCCCCTCTCCGCCAGGGTCCACTTTCTGCTGGACAGTGTCCAGTGGAGACCCCCCGCCTTGCCTTGCCTGGGGCTCCTTGTCTCAAGAGGTCCTGCTCAGTTTCCAGGCAAGGCTCTTTCTCTGCCTGGGGAGTCGGAGTGGGGCGGGGTGGTTCATCCATAGCCACCAGGGGTGAATAATGTGGAGCTTTCTCACCTCTGCATGAAATGGAGCCCCCCCCCCTTGCTGAGGAGGAGGAAGAGGAGGGGAAGCAGATATCTCTTTCCCTCCTCCCCACCCTGCCTCCATAGGCCTGAGCAGTGGCCTTTGGCTGAGCCAGAGAGTCCCTGGGGGGGGGGGGCAGAGCAGGTAGAAACCCTCCACTCACCTGATTGTGCTGCCTGTCTCCTCCTCCTCCTCCTCCTCCTCCTCTCCAGGCTGCGCCTTGCCCGGATGAACGAAGAGATGCGCGAGTCGGAGGGTCTCTACGGCCAGCCAGGTCATGCCTCCAATGGCCACACAGAGATGCAGTATAGGAAGTGCATCCAGGAGTTCATTAGCTTGCAGCTCGATGAGGCCTCCTAGAAGCCAGAGTTTTTGGGGGTCTTGTCTGTAGGAGCCGCACGAGGATGGGGCGGGGGTCTCCTCTTGGGCAGATCTGCTAGCAGAGGGGAGGATGCCCACCCACCCGCCTCTCTTTCAAGGTGGGGCTGGGCCTGCTGCCTCCCCAGAAGCTGTGGGGCTGTTCCCTAGGCCCACTGTGCCTGCTTTCCCCTTGAGGGCACATGGAGCAGATGACACCCCCTTCCGCCGCCCCCCTCTTGGAACCCACCACTCCTGCGGAATCTGACCCAGAGAGCCAGGGGGAGAGGGGCCAGGGGGCAGCCAGCCCTCCCTCCCTCCTTCAGGGGAGCCTTCGGAAAGGGGAAGCCTACAAACCTGGCAGGCACTCCCTGAAGGCCACCCCACCCCCAATGCGGGTGATGAAAAAGGGGGGCTTTTGTGACCAGGTTTCTACCTCCCCCTGCTCTGTCTCGCTGGAGGGGCCTGGAGTCTCCCTCCCTCCCTGGTGGTCTATGATGAGACCACCACTAGAAAGCAGGAGAGATGGTTTCCCTTCCTTGTGGGTGCCATTTGGCAGGTGATTTGTGGCTGATGGGGCTTGTATTGCAGGTGCTGCACCCATGGCTCCCCCCCACACACACACACACCCCTCTTGCTCCGGGGGGCAGGGCAAGTGGAAACTGAGTTTAGCCCCCGAGAAGGAGGGACCGTGGACCCTTTGAGGCTCCAGGCTCTTTGGGTGTAACCCCAGGGCAGGCAGCAGGGACTCGTTTGGACCCTGAGTGGCCCAAAAAGGGAACCCCAAGAGAAGCTCACCCCGCCCCCCGCCCCCAGGGCCAAGAGCAGAGATCCCTCCCCACCGCAGGCAAGCTCTCCTCATGGCTTCTCCGCCTAAAGTCTCCTGCCCTCCTTGGAAAGGGTGACACAGCCAGGCAGAAGAGCCTGGAAAGCCCAAGACCCCACGGGGCGCTCCAGGCGTCCTTGGCCCAGTCCAGCAGGGGCTGTTGGCCTCAGGGCTGTGGCTTTGGCCTGGCCTGGGCTCTCTTGGCCTCTGGTGCTGGCTTGGCTCCCAGCCCAAACCCACCAGGCATCCCTCACCACCACCACCACCACCCCCATATTGCAGGCGGATCTCTTGAGCTGCCATAGGCCAGGCCTTGAGCTGCCGCTGCCATTTCCTCCTCCGGGCTGTTTCTTTTCTAACTGCGTTTTCCTCTCTGCATGGCAGCCTTTGAGGTCTCTCCTCAGGTAGAGCTGGGCTTTCGTACCTGTTGGGTTATTGTGCCAGGCCATGAGGGGATTTGGGGGGAGGGGGGCATTGCTTGCTTAAAGCACCCCAGAGGGAGGGAGGGAGGGAGCCCTGGAGCCAGAAAAGGGGCTGGGTGGGGGATCTTAGGAGCCAGAGGTCCTTGTAGCCTGGCCAGGGAGGACACCAGGTGTTTCTGTGGGGCAGTAGCGTATCAAGTGGCATTGCTCTGGCTCATTGCCTAGTGTGGCTGAAAGGGCTGCCACATGAGGAGGAAGGGGGCAAGGCAGTGGGAGGGCCGGAGGAGGCCTGGGCTGGACGTGGTTTACCCACAAAGGGTAGCCTTTGGCTTGCTGGGAAAGTATCAAAGGAAACCCCTCCCCCCAAGGCCCCCCAGGGGCCAGAGAAGAGGCCTTAGGGGCTCACAAGAGCTTACTAGGTGTGGAGGCATCCAGGTGGGACACATGGGGCAATGCGGGGCCCTCTGCTCCGTGGGGAGCTTTGTAGAACCCAAAGGCACCTGTCCTTAACAGGGCTGGCTATGACTCCAGTGCACCTGCACGTGCATTCAGAACACCCCCATTCCCCATGGGTTACATCCAAGGGCAGCAGGGCAAGTGGGGCCCACGGCCTGCAGGTCTGTGTGGCCGTCGGCTCTCAGGGAGGATGGGTGCTGGAGTCCAGGGCCGTTGGATGAAATGGGTCTTCACTCTCGTCTTTTTCCAGGAGACGAAACCTACCAAGACATCTTCCGTGACTTCTCGCAAATGGCCTCCCATCACCCCGAGAAGCTCAACCGCTTCCAGCCGCCAGCTGAGAGGCTTCAGAAGCCGTGAAAGCAGGCCCAGCCACCCCCTCTCCTCCCCAGGCTGGGAGCAGCAAGAAGGGGGGGGGCTTCTTCCCAGGCCACCTCTAACCCCATCCCACCCCCACTGTGCCCTGATGATGTACTCAGAGCCTCACCCCAACCCCCTTTTATACATAAAAGCTGCTTTAATTGTGGACTTGCGTTTGCTTCAGGGTTCTGTTGCTGGGTGAGGGGGAGGGTGGCGTGGGAGCGGGGTGGGGTGGGGAGCCTGGCTTTAGTTACCCAGGCAGAGAATGTGGCCAAGACCTGGCTGGGAGTACTCCCCCTTTCCTCCAAGGGGTCTTTTGACCATGTGGGTAAAGGCCGCCCCCCCTTTCTCTTGACCAGACCCGAACCTCAGCCCCCTCCTGCTGTGGGCATAGGAGGAAGCTCACCTGCCTCTCTGTGGGGGTCTTTGCATGCCCAGGGCCACAAATGTGCAAGGCCAGGTCTGGCCGCATCTCCCTTAGTGCCGCTCCTTCTGCTTCTGTGCCGCCGTCTGTCTAACCAGGGACTGCCACAACGAAGGAGCCACTTTCTTCTTGGCTTTGTCCCTGGCCAAACTTAAGTCCTCGTTCAGGGCGTGTTTCTGGCAGACCCGCAAGCGAGCTGGATTCTGCCTGTCTCCAGGTTCACAGGGCATGTGGTTGGCCTGCCATCAGCCCCTACTTGAGTCTGTGGGCCTGGCCTTGAGGGACTCCAACCCTCAGCCTCCTGCGTCCCAGGGGCCCTCCAAGTGGCGCAGGGGGAGGTTGAGTTCCCCTCCTCCGTTAACGCTGTTCCTTGCCCAGTGAGCTCCTCCTCCTTCCATCATTTCACTTGGTTTTGCTCTTGTGTCTCCTCAAAATAAGTTTCTTCTGCCCATAAAGCTCTTCCTGGGCCTTTTAACCCCTTGTGGTGAAGACTGCACTGGATGACTGAGAGGTCACCACCGGTCAACCTAGCAGTTCAGAAGCAAAGCGTTGCAAGTAGATAAGCAGGTACCCCTTGGGCAGGAAAGGGAACGGGCATTCTGTGTCTAGATGACCACAGGCAATGGCTCTGCGCTGTGGAGGGGCGGGGCTTCCTCCGGAGAGGGGCGGGTGAGCGCCGCCCCTGGGCGGAGCCACAGGCCCCTGCCTCCTCTCTCGCCTTCCCAGGCGGGCATGGCGTGGCGGCGGCGGCGGTGCCCGTGGCGTTGCCCTCCCGCGCCTCCTCCGTGCGTGGCGGCGGCGGCGGCGGGGCTGCTGGTGGTGGCCGCCGCCTTCTACTACTCGGGCTCGGCCGGGGAGGCGCTGCGGAGCGGGACGCCGCCCTCCGGGCCCCCCGCCGCCGCCGCCGCCTCCTCCTCGGCCTGGGCTCCGGCCGAGGGCGAGCCGGGGGCCGCCTGGGGGGCTGGGCCCGGGGCGGGCTGGGCGCCGGAGCTGCACGTGTTGATGGCGCTGACGCGGGCGGAGGGGCAGCCGGGGCTGCGGGCCAAGGCCGAGGCGGCGCTGCGCTCGCTGGGGCGGAGGGCCAAGCTGGGGCCGCGGCAGGCGCTGGTCCTCCACCTGCTCACCGACGCGCCCAGCCGCGGCCCCGCCAAGGCCCTCCTGCGCGACGCCCTCCGCGACGCCCCCCTCCAGCACAAGGTGAGCCGGAGGGAGGGAGGGGGAGACCCCCGCGCCCCACCCCACCCCACCCCTACCCCACCATCCTGACTGAGGGCGGCGGCCTCCCTCTCCCCTCCTCCAGGTGGTCCTGCACGACGTGGAGGCGCTGGCGGCGAAGCTGCTGCCCGTCGTGGAGGAGATGCGGGAAGTCTTCAGCGCCGGGGCCGGAGCCTACTACGCCGAGGCCATCTTCTTCCTCTCCGTCGCCCTCCACCGCCTCCTTCCGGACGGTGAGCGCCCCCGGGGGTGGGCCTTCTTGCTTGCCCCCAGTCCATCATGCCCACCTTGGGGGGGGGGGGCAGAATGGCCCAGGGTCCCGTCCCCCCCCCCGGACATTTATTTATTTATTAAATAAATTTATATCAAATTTATATTGCCGCCCACTTACTGTAGCGACTCAGGGCGGCTTACAAACAATACATTACATTACACTGTGTTGATGGAGGGGTAGCCAGGGGGAGGGGCAGCGAAGTCCTCAACCTGCCCTGGCTGCTCAACCTGCAGTCCCAGGACTTTTGCTGTTGCTCACCTGGGATCAGGACTTAGCAGTTAAGATGCTGAACTTTAGGGTTGGAAGATCTGCAGTTCAAGATGGGGTGCTGCCAAACTAGCACTTCAAAAGCAAGAAATTACAAGTACTGTACTGTAGATCAATAGGTGCTGCTTCTACGGGGAAGGTAACACCATTCTGCGTGCGCTCCGTCATCGCGTCATGCCTGCCACAGGAGCATGGAAACGTCAGCAGGCGCAGACAGAGATGAGCACTGAATCCCTCTTGAGTCAGATGCACCTGGCTTTTGAGCAAGGGCCACCTTGGCCTTACCTGTCGTCAAGCTGTCTCGAAGCACCTCCTGGTCGAGCTCTTGAGGAAAGAGAGGGGTTTAAGGGAGGGGTTTGCGAGCGCCCCCCTCCCTCCCCAGGGGCTTGGCGGGGAGACAAACTGAGGCCAGTGGGCTTGGCCAGAGAACTGGGTGAGGCCAGGGTCTTGCTGGGTTGCAGGGGCCACGATGTGTGGCTGGGACTGAGTGGCAGGCACCGTGTCACTGTTTCCCCGAACATGCCAGACAAGAAGGGGAGGGAGCTTAAGAGTATCCAAAATATGCCCCCCAAATGATTCAGGCTGAAGTGCTCTGCGGCACAACCAGATTTTAGCCTCTTGCCCTCTGCAGTGCTGCCTGCCTGCCTGCCTGCCTGCCTGATCCCTTTCAAGCCCTCCCAGCCAGGCCTGCCTTCCCTTGGGGGTGGGGGGGGGGGTGAGTGGGAGGGGGTGGGGTTTCCTCCTCCTCCTCTTGGCTGACTCTGCTACCCCTTTGGCCTTCCAGAGATCTCACGCATCGTTCAGGTGGACCTGGACGTGGAGTATCGGGCCAACATCCGGGAGCTTTTTGAAGAGTTTGACAATTTCCCCGAAGGAGCTGTGATCGGCATTGCTCGGGAAATGCAGCCTGTCTATCGGTAGGTTGGCCGGCCGGCTGGTCCTCACGAGGGGCTGAGGCCACATAGGGCCCTGGAGATCCTGGGTGGGTCTCTGTGCCCAGCAGGGAGAGGCTCATGGGCAGAGGGAGGAAAGGGGTCCCGGCAGAGGGGAAAGCAGACGCTTCTTCCAGGGAGGGGGCCACTTCTGGCTTCCCTTGGAGATGCCACCCTTTGCAACTGAGCAGTGTGTTTGTGTATGTGTGAAACGAGATCAGCCGGTGCTCTGAGCATGACACCCCCTGGCCCTTCCTAACGAGGTGAGCAGCAGTGGTGGTGGTCGGTTCCCAGAGGTCAGAGTGGCCAGGGCCTCCCAGGATTTGACAGTCTAAGCATCGAGCTTTGAGGAATGGGTTCCCTCCCAGCCCAGGAAAAAGGCCCCCAAGAGGGACCTTGGGTGGCAGAGGGAAGGGGACTGGCCGGGACCCATGCTGGACAGCTGGCCGGCCCAAGGAGGCCAGGGGCTCCACTCTGGGTTGGATGTTGGAACATCACGCTGGGCTGGGAATAGCAGGGCCAGGGGTGGTGGGAGACACAGGCCGGGCTTGTGGTTTCTCAGGGGGTGGGGGCTGTTTTAGGGGCCACTGCCGGAAGCCCCCCCTCCTCCGCTTGCCTCAAAGGCTGGGCATTGGCCAGCTCCACCTTCTTTGCTGCGAAGCAGTTCCTGGACTTCCTGGACAAGAACCATCAAGGCTGCTGCCCGTTTCCTGCCCCTGCCCTTCCTCCTGCGGGCGGGTGCATCTCCCGTGTGGCAGCAGGAGGAGGAGGGGCACAGCAGCCCTACGAGGCAATCCCTGCCACCCACCACCACCACCGGCTGCTCCCTGGCCTCCTCCTCGGCGATATCTGGCCTGAGGTGGCCTCAGCCTTGCTTTTCTTGCTCCCAGCTGGCTGGCTGGCCGCTTCCCCCCCCCCCCGCACGTCCATCTTTTGGCCCTTTGTCAGGGGATCCTGCTGGGAAGGCCTGGGCTGGGCCTGCCAGCTGTGGGGCTGGAGGAAGGTTTCACCTGGGTCCCCCCTTTCTTCTGGCAGGCACATCTTCTGGCAGTACCGCAGAGAGCACCCAGGCACCCGTGTGGGGGACCCTCCCCCTGAGGGGCTCCCCGGCTTCAACAGTGGGGTCCTCCTCTTGGACCTGGAGGCCATGCGCCACTCGGAGCTCTACAACCGCCTGCTGGAGGCCGGGGCCATCCGGCGCCTGGCTGAGAAGTTCCATTTCCGGGGCCACTTGGGCGACCAGGACTTCTTCACCCTGGTGGGCATGGAGCACCCCCAGCTCTTCCACCTGCTGGACTGCACCTGGAACCGCCAGCTCTGCCTCTGGTGGCGTGACCACGGCTACAGCGACGTCTTTGAGCAATACTTCCGCTGCGAGGGCCACGTCAAGATCTACCACGGGAACTGCAATACACCCATCCCCCAGGAGTAGCCGGGTGGAGGCAGAGAAGGAGCCACTTGAGGCCAGCAAAGGCCACATGGCTTTCCCAGGAATCTCCTCTTCCCGCTGTCCACAACCCACCTGGAGGCTGCAGGCAGCCGTCAGGCCAGCAAGCGGTTCTCTTTCCCCATGGCAGACGGATCTGGTGCCACGAGAAGTGGCCTGAAGAGTCCCACGTGAGCCTCTGGAGACCATCTGGCCAGGGGACAGAGGGAGGCCAAGAGGACTCTGCATTGCCTCGCCCAGATGTAGAAAACAACTGGAACCTAAAAAGGGCTCCACCCTTATGCTGGCTCCTCAGTGAGAGATGGGGGAAACATTCTGGCTTTTTTTTTTTGGGGGGGGGGGGAACGGATGAGGCTTCTGGCCTCCTCAGCAGCTTCACCTCTGGGTAGCCGTGGCTATGGTTTTGGAGAAGCGAGAGAAAAGACACAGAAGGTGGTGGGCGGGGGAGGGGGAGGGCTTCATAGAGGGGACACCCCCCCCCCCCCGGTTGGTAGCTAGGCAGCTCTGTCCAACTATGTGGCAAGCTGGATCTGGCCATTGTAGCTTTACGGCTAGTTGCAGAGAATGGCCATGTGCTGTGACCCAGCCCTACTCTCAGCTCGCCTCTGAGCATATAAAAGGGGCACATCTGAGTGGAGGTCCTTGGCCTTTGTTTCTTGGCCTGACCTTGGCCTGACGTGTGCCTTCGACTGCCAAGATTTATGCCAGAGTCTAGAAAGTGATCCACTCAAGGACAATCGGCCGGAGACTGGAGGTACGGAGGGGAATCGCTTCGCAGCTTCTTCCAGCTACTCTCCAATGTGGAACTGTGTGTCATCCAATCATCCTCTGCTGCCCACACTGCTGTTGGTGGTATTTGGGTAAGCAGAGCGGAGAGCTTTAGTGTGCTCAGTAACTGGGCAAGAGGGAACGGACGGTGTGTGTGTTGGACTTTATGAACTTTGTACATATTGCTGAAGTCAAGCTAGTTTTGTTTTCTGCCTTCACTGTAGATCTATTGCACTCCTCACGAGTAAAGAGGCTTTTGTTCTTTTCACCAAGAATCTGGCTGCTTCTCTTTGTCTGCAAGCCACATAAGCTGCACAGCCAGCACGTGTGTGGCTCTCAAGGATGCGGGTGCAGATTCCGCCAAAAAATCACCATCAAACCCCCCCCCCCCCCGGGTAAGCCAGGCTCCCTTGAAGGGGAATTAAATGTGTCTGAGCTGATGTGTTTTGTGTCTTCCAAGGCAGGAGTTTCCACAGGCCCCTAACCATGGCTTCCACGTGGGCCAGGTGGAGCCATGGTTAGGGGCCGAGCCAAGGTAGGTGTGTCTCTCGCTCCCTCCCTGGGTGTGGCTTTGGTCCTGTGGAATGTGGCTAGTCAAAAAGGGCAGCTAGGAAGTCCAGACCCAGGGCGGAGGGTTTTTTTTCTGAGGCTCTACCTTTCGTGTCCTGGTCAAAGCTTGGGCTGCCAAAAGGAAGCCTCCTCCCTCCCTCTCCCTCTCTCTCTTTGGCCAAACCTGTTAAGTCCTCTGACCATCTGAGCCTCTCTTCCAGGTCCATTGGCAGAAAGCTTAAGGGAGGGCCCTCACTTGCCAAGTGGGGGCGGGGGGCGGGGACCCCCTCCAAGGCTCCTCCTGTCCTTCCCAGAGGCCAGGCCTGCAGGTCAGGGGGCTGCGGGGGGGGGAGGCTCCTGGCTTCGGTTTTTAAAGGGCTTGAAAGCCCCCCCTGCCCACCCAAGGCTCCTTCTTGTGTGTGTGTGGGGGGGGAGGAAAGACCCTCTGAAAGGGGTGGGGGTGGGTTGTAATGCTGTGCGCCCCCCCCCCCCCCGTACTACACACCAGAGAGGACAGAGCTGCTCCCTCCTACTACTACTACTGCAGTTGCCACACAGGAAACGTGCCTGCGGGAGGAAGAAGAGGGGCAGGAAATGGCCGGGAAGATTTTTCTGTTCAGGAACTGATTTGCAGCAAAGGAGCTGGAACTGACCAAGGCCCCCTTCCTGCCCCCCCCCCAATCATCCTCCTGGAAAAGGGGGAGAGGCGCACCCTTCTCTCTGCCCCCCCCAACACACACACAAAGGTGCTGGCAAAGGATCTTCAGTAGAGGTCTCATGGGTGAGGGCTGCCCCATTCCAGCAACCAGCACCCCACATCCCAAGCCACCCCTGCTGTGGGGTGGGCTGTGGGGGGGTCTCAGCTACCCCTTTGGCCTTTGGGCCCTTTTGGTCTCAGGCTGGCCTGGCTGCTGGGATGGCCACGGAGGTGCTTTGAGGTGGGGCAGCATATACTGTCCATGTCCAGCAGGGGCTGCTCTGTAGGTTGGACCAGGGGGGACGGGTGTGTGTGGCTGATGGACTAACCCCCTCCACCACCACCCATCCACTCCAGTGCCAGCTCCCGAAGGAAGGGCAGGTCTCTGTGGGCCAGAAGCCCATGGGCCATGTCCGCTCCATGGGAGAGCTTTGGGTAGGGGGAGGGGGGATGCACCGCTGGGCAGGAGATGCCCTGGCACCCATCCTGTCCCATTGAAAAGCCCAGAGCCCAAACCACACTCCTCCTCCTCGTCCAGGCACTTTAATGGGCTGGGTGGATTGACTTTAGTATTAGGGCAGCTGCGGCTTTGTCTGTTTTGTGGTGACGACAAAGGGGTCCCTTCTTGGTCTTGACTCCAGAGTAATGGTTTTTAAAAGGGGGGGTTGGTTGGGAATCTGCTCTGAAACCCAGTTTTGCCAGAATTTCAAAATTAAAAGCAAGGGAAAGTCTTCCCAAAAAGTGAGGTACAAAGAGACCATCTTCTCTCCTCTCCCTCCCAGAAGCCAAGATGTCTATTTCTTGACTGGGGGGGGGGGGGCTTTCACCTGTGTTTTAGCATGGGAAGGGGGAACTACCTGGGGGTTGGCCTGAAGGAACCCCCAGTGCCAAACCACCCATCTGGCAGTTTCCAAAGCCCTTTGCAATGGGCCTGTCAGCTTCTTTGTGTGCCCCGGGGGGGGGGGGGGTTCCGGCTACTGATGGCCTGGATCCGGCCAGCGCTGCCGAGTCTCACCCCGAGGTGCCAGGGTAACGGAGCGGCCTGGCAAAAGGCCCAACCTTCTTGCTGGGAAGCAAAACATGGGCTTGGCCGGCCAGCCTGTTTCACATCAATTAGCACACATAGTTCCTTTTTTCCACATGAATTATTGGGATGATTTATGTCGTATGGAAAATGCTCATGGACTTTGGATCGGGTGTATTGCTTCAGAAGACTCCATACACAGATTGTGATGGCACCCGCTGTGATGGCACCCGGGTATATATAGTTCCCCTGAATGGATAAAGTACCACCAGTGGTACCATGGCCTCCCTGCTACCGTGTGGTCCCTGGGAGGGCTCTTGCATGATACGGTGTGCGGGGACATCCCTTGTGAGCATGATGAAGAGATTCTTCTGGGGAAACTCCACTATCACTGCAGAAGATCTTCAGCCGCCCAGAGTCGCATTCTGAATGGGGCGGCATATATATAAGTCGAATAGCCGGATCCCTTCTTCTTTTTTGACTTCTTGGCTTCCTCCCATTTACGTTTTGTAGGATTTTGCTTATAATCATTGCAGGATTCAGTAGATGTGGTTTTTGATTTTGCTGTTTTTTGTAATATTGGAGGAGGGCGATAAACAAATATAAATAAATAAAAATAAATCTCATGTGATGCCGTAGGCATAAGGGGTTTTCAAGAGAAGATGCTTTAGGCGTGGTTGCCTCTTGCTGCCCTTCAGCGCAGTGTCAGCACAAACCACCCTCCTCCTCCTCCCCTCCAGGGACAATGGCAGCTGCTGCTGCTGCCCAGGAACGTGCCCTGCCCTCGCCAGGAGTTTCTTTTCCCTCCTCCCCCACTGAAACGGTGCCTTCTCTTCTGCTGGTGGGGCTGCATTATTCCTGGGGAAGGGGCAGATGCCTCTCCTTGCCTGGTGGCTCACCTGTGGCCATCCCGCCCACCCTGGGAGGTCCTGCTTGGAGGTCTAGGCTGGTCACGGAGTTTGGTCTCCGGAACAGTATTGCTTGTATGATGCACCCAAGCCCCTTTGCCCCTTTAAGGAGGTGTGTGCCCAAGAGGGAGCCCTAGAGGGAGCCAGGGCCTGGGAAGGGCGGTGGAGGCTGGGAGGTGTGTGAGAGTCATTCTGTAACCCTTGGGAGGCAACCCTTGGGTGGCAGAGAAGGCATGAGCCCTGGCAGAGGAGGAGGAGGAGGAAGATTTGGGCCTCGTCTCTTTCTCCCCCCCCCCCCGGCACTCCTTTTTATGACAACATTCCTCTCCTGCAGCAAAGCAGCCTCTGGTCACCCGCTGGGAAGAGGCTCCCTTATCAGCAGGAAATGTGGCCTTTTCCTGGCCAGAGAACAGCAGCTGCACGAAAGGGTTTCCTGAAATCTGTTGCATCGCTTTGGATTCCTGGTAAAAATCCCCTTTCACTGGGCAGGAGAGGGAAAGCGGCCTATGGAGGAGGAGAATAGCCACATGTCTCCCAGAGTCCACCCCTCTCTCATTTACTGGCATTCAAGGTCTAAATTAACTCGCTCTGTTTTATAAGCGTGCCTGTATTTGTTCAGTTTGAACTAAAAGAAGCAAAAAGGGTAGGAGGGGGGGTTTGCAGAGCGCTTGCATTTCAAAGCCTCCAGCCTTAATCTTTGGCTACCTGCCTCATTTTTTTTTTTTTGGGGGGGGGAAAGGCACCACCCTGCAAAGATTACCCAACAAGTGCAAACCAGGAAGGGCAGCCCAGGACCTCCAGGGAAGGAAGCTGAGCCATGGCCAAGGCCTTCTTCCGAGGAAGGAGGGGGCTCACCTGCACCATCCCTGGCTCTGCTCCTGTGAGTCTATTCCTCCCCCCCCCCCCATGTAAACCCAATTACTGTATCTATATTACTCCATTGGTCCTAGCAAGCCAGTGCTTCACAAATACCCTTCTCATGGGTCACTCCACCACCACCCCACACCCCCAGTCTGGCTCTTTGCTTCTCCCCCAACCCCCTTCAGAGCAGGCCTCTAGGAAAAAGAGGGAAGAAGGTGGACTCCAGATGGATAGCACTCTTTAAATACACAAAAGAGAGTCGCAAAGAGGAAGGGGAGGACGTCATCGTCTCCGTCATTCCAGAGCACAGAATGCATAATAATAATGGACTGAAACTACAGGAAGCCAGAGGGAGGCTAAAGATCAGGAACAGCTTCTATATTTTTTAAAAATTATTTTAAGAAAAAGGAAAGACATACAATAATTACCAAAATGGATTATGATACAATAAACAATGACAAAATTAAACCCAAATAAAGCACCATATTGATAATGAAATAACTATACTCATGTCTTCATTTTTCTAACTTGTTTTCTGTAATTATGCTTTACATAATGTTATATTTCGCACGATATTGTATACTCCTTCTTCTTACTTACACATATGCTGTGTAATTATTTTCTATTATATAGTCATATTCATACTAACACATAGAGATACAAAAGAAAAAATTATAATAATAGCTCACCAGTGTTATTTACATTGCCTTGGTGATTGCAGCTCATTCAACTTTCTCATATTATTCCCAAAATCTCAACTGGTCCGGTACTGGCTTACTACCTTTACCCTCAATCATTGTATGATTCAGGAAAGGTCTCCATATGCTCCCAAAGTTATTTTCTTTAATTAAACCTTTTTTATAATTCAATTCCCATGTTAACTTATCATTTAATGCAATTTGCCACGTTTCTCTATGCCAATCTTCTATTTTTAATAGGGAGTCACTCATCCAGTTTCTAGCGATGCACTGTCTCGTTACGGTTAATATAGATAATAATTCCTTTTTATACTTATCCAGATTGATATTGTCAATTTCAGTCAATAAGGCGGCACCTGACTCCAGTTTAAAGCTCATTCCCATTATTCCTGATACTGCATTTCTGTTTCTATTTCTAACAAAAAAACTCTACATACATTCCATGTCCACCACGTATGTTTGTTCATACGTCCCCAGGACTGTTTTACATCTCCAGCACATTTTTGTTTTTGTACTATCTATCTGATTAAGTCAAACTGGGGTCAGGCACCACCTCCACAACATTTTGTAGTTTTGCTCTTTAACCCTAACAGACATTGTTTTCATGATCCTTCTCTTCCATTTATTATTCCAAGTTGCATCAGAAATTCTAATATTTAAATCTTGTTCCCAAATTGTCTTTAATACTTCTTGTGATCCAGTGTCATGATCTAATATCTTATATATTTTACTAACTAAACCCTTAATACCAATTTTATCTTTTCTTATTTTCCATACCAATTCTTCAAATTCTGTTCTATTCTTTGGAATAGTAGCCGTGTTAGTCTGTGGTTCAGGCATCTCAGAAAACAAAATAAAATAAAAAAACACAGTAGCACTTTAAAGACTAAATGCTATATTTTTATTGTTAGCTTTCGTGGATCAAGGCCACTTCATCAGACAAAGAATGAAACTTACAGGCATGTTCTTTATATACCAAATTCAGGGGCTCGACGGGAGAAGGGTTGTGGTCAAGCAAGATAGACAAGCAAGCACAAGAATGCAGTTCTCCTCCAATGCCACATCTCAAAGGCATCTATTCTTCTGCGCTCAGCTTTTCTTATGGTCCAGCTCTCACAACCATACATTGCCACAGGGAATACCATTGCTTTGACTAGACAAATTTTTGTTTGCAATGTGATGTCTCTGCTTTTCACTATGTTCCCCAGGTTTCTCATCGCTTGCCTCCCAAGAATCAGTCGCCTTTTTATTTCATGGCTGCAATCTCCATCTGCAGTGATCTTTGATCCCAGGAAAGTAAAATCTGTCACTGCTTCTACTTCTTCCCCATCTATTCTCCAGGGACTGACAGGGCCCTGTTGCCGTTATCTTGGTTTTCTTGATATTGAGTCTTAAGCCAGCTTTTGCACTTTCTTCTTTCAACCTAATCAGGAGCTTCTTTAGGTCCTCCTCACTTTCTGCTATTAGGGTAGTATCCAGAGTCAGTCCTTGACCTTCCAGTGCGGCAGTGAGCTCAGCTGCGCCAGCCAGCCAGCCCCCACCCCAGCCCCCTCCTGGAACTTCAGTCTGAGGACTTGCCTCTCTATCCACAGACTCCAGTTAACAAAAGGATTTCCTGACCCCCCCCCCAGTTCTGCCCCCCCCCTTCGTCCCTGCACCCTGCACCCCCACCCCCAGGCTAGCCTGGCCAGCCAAGCCAAGCCAAAGATGCAGCAGCTATGGGCATTTTTACCCACTGTCTTGATGCTGTTCTCTGGAGCAAGAAAGCAGGCAGAGACTGAGCTCAAAGTAGAAACAGATCCTAAGATTAATTAAGGAGCAGCATTGATAGGACAGCTTGATTCCTGATCTAGAGAACAGACCTCTTGCCAGGCTGAAGACCAGGGTCTTGGGCAGGAGGAGGGGTGAATGGGAGGGTATAGGCAGCTCCCCTCAATAAAGAAATGTTAGAAGGGGTCCAAAATAAAAGTCAGACTGACTGGAAAAGATGGGAGCTGGTAAGGGATTGTTTTTCTCTGGGATAACAGGGAAAGGTTTGTGGGGTGGGGAGTGGGGGAGATCCACAGGCAGCTCTACATCACAAATGCCCTTAACAGATGTTATTGGCAGGCTTTGGCAAGAGATCAGATTTCCTGTGGAATCTTCCAGCAGGGTGCAAATGTGTGTGTGTGTGTGTGCGCGCGCATGCATGTGCACGCGCATGTCAGGACTGGTCTGCCATCCATTGGCAGGACAAAGATGGGAAATGTGCCTTGTGCTTGTAAACATGCATGTGCACACACACTCACTCTCTCTCTGGTTCCGCCTCTCTTTGTAGCAGGGAGGGATTGCCCAGTTGGGATTCAGCTCCAGGAATTCAGGTGCTGGATGGGTGGAAAAGGGGGGGGGGACATCATCTTCTTGGCAAGGAAGGAGAAGAGGGGGCATCACATACCCTGCCCGGGGGGGGGGGTTGTTTGCAATGGGTGGCCCAAGTAACAAAGAAAGATGCACGCCTGCCTTGCACCGGTCTTTGGAAGTGGCATTTGGACTGTGGGTGGAATCACCAAAGGGTCTTTGACTGATTTTGCTCTAACAGAGGAATCCATTCAGTCGATGAGTTAATGGTGGTGGACCCTCAACAAATCCTTTTACAAGCAGGAGATACAAGATGGGCAGGAAACACTGGCTGAGATGAGCTTGAGTAGAGACCCCACGATCTGAATTCCCAGAGGAAGTTAATGTGTGGTGGCCAGAAAGCCCAGGGCAGGGCCAGCTTTCCAGCAAGTGCCCTTTTCCAACAGCCAAGATGCATTTGGGAAGCATCTTGAAGGAGAGCCAGGCAACCAGCCACGAAATGGGCCTTTGCCAGTTCTGAGCCTCTTCGCATGGCTGGTTTGCTATGGGAGAGGGCCAGCTTTCTGACTGAGGACCCCTGCCACTTTGTGCTAGGCAGCAGCGGCACATGAGCTGTGCATGCAGGAGTGACTTCAGGGGGGGTCTTGAACTCACCCTTCCTGTCCTGACACAATGGCACAAGGTGGCCTCCCAAATGCTGATGAATGAAGTCTCTGACCATGGCCAACCTCGGCCAGTGCCATTCCTTCGCCAGATTTGCCCCTTTTATCTGAGTTTTTTCGGGATTCTGGCTGATGACTTTTGGATAAACATTGTCATAAAAACTTTTTGGAAAGCCCAAATAAAATTCTAATAGTGCAGAACATAGGTTATTTTATCCTCTATCTAACACACTTTGGATCACTACGATTGGTTGCGTGGTTTGGTCACTGCCTTACCGACAACTGGACGCCCCTAGTGAAAATGTCATTTTTACAGGGCAAATTTCAAGTGTAATGACGTCATCAGTTTGCATTCCCGGCCACTGATTCCTAGCATTCCTGAAAGTTGCCGAGACGATCTTTCAAACGGCATAATCCTTATTCATCAGTGCTGTAGTTTCGATGTGGCAACTCATCAAATGTACACAATTGAATTCACGAACTAAATCCCTGATGGTCATGTCCTGAGACTCTACCTCCCACTTTTTTTTTATTCTTGTGCCCTCAAAGCCTTGATTTTGATATTTTTCCACACATTGTGAACTCATTTAATCTCACACCATCCATGGCTTTACACCCCGTATTTTCATTGAAGTAGATTTCCTGAAGCTGATAGAAATTAATTTACTGTTGCCAATGGTGGGATGTCAAAAAGTTTACTACCCCACCGTGACGTCATCACAGTGTGGGCGGAGGTAACATCATGACTTCCTGACATCATGACATTGTGGGCGGGGCCAAAGGAAAAAATAAAAATAAATAAAAATAATTTAAAAATAAAATAAAAATAAGTGCGCACACGCGCGCACACACACACCTCAACCCACCCACCCACAACACAAACCCGTAAATTAAATACATACATACATACATACATACATACATACATAAAAATACACCCACCCACCCCAAACACAAATCAACCAGAGCTTTTAAACCAGAGCTTAAAGCTTATTCTGGGTAATCTTTCTCACACTAGGTCAGATGGAAGGAACTACAGAATGAACTCACCACAAGATGGCTTCATTTTGGCACTTTTCAACAGTTAAAGAAGTTAGGTATTAAGTCTTTGCCTAACCAGTTCTCTAGGATAATATGCCTTAATATAAATGTAAAACAGCTGTACCTCCTTAAGGGTTCTCCAATTGGAACAGCAACTGGAACAGCACAGGTGTAGCTTATTGATGAGGTAACTCCAAGACTTTGCTTAAAAACCCCAAGCCAGGCCACCAGGCCTTTTTAGAAACTGTGGTAGTACGTCAATATAGGTAAAGGTATTAAATACACATCAAAATACACACAGACACACCACATCCAAAGGGGAGCAGGCTATAAGGAGCTTCAGGCTGGCAGCTTCTCTTCCTCCTCCCTGCTTGGGAGGACAGCAAGGAGGCCGTGCCTATGTGCCAAGCGCTGTAGGCATGCATGCACACCAAGTGCTTGGCGCACATGCCTTTACCTATATTGACGTACTACCACAGTTCCTAAAAAGGCCTGGCGGCCTGGCTTGGGGTTTTTAAGCAAAGTCTTGGAGTGAAAAGGTAAGCCCCGAAGGTGGTTCCCCCCAAATGCTGCTACCAGTTCTCTGAGACACTGGGAAAAGTTAGTACCGGTTCTGTCGAACTGGTGTGAACCTGTTGCATCCCCTCACTGGCTGTTGCTGATCACTAGCAGTTCTCCCCCTGGACATTTTGGCACATTTTCCCCAAGAAAATCTCCCCCGGAGCCCTCCGTTCTTGTGGTGCAACCTGGGCCATCCCTGGGAGAGGGTGTCATTTGGCCTTACCTCGCTTGTTGCTCGCCAAATAGGTGTAGCCTTAACCTCCTCTCAGGACCCTTGGCGATGGGACTCTATGCTGTCAGCCAAAGAGGCAAACTTCCCCCAGGCTTCCCAGCCAGCAAAGCAGCAGCTGCAAAGCCCCCTCCCTCCCCCCCCCCAAGCTGAAGCTACCCTAAATCTTAAGCCTGTTCTGAGAAGGCCCAACCCAATTCTACTCCCTGCTTTCTCCCCTCCTCCATTCTCTTCCCCCCCTTCCATTTCCTGCCTTTGTTCCACCCCACCCCACCCCCACTTCCAGCTTCCTGTCTGAAGGCGTCTTTTACAGCAAGCATCACAGGGCCAGCAATGGATGCGGCTGTCAGCCTGCTTGAGCATTTCCAATGGGAAGAAGAGGAAACCAAGGCTGTCCTCGCAAGGAGCCTCCAGGGCACGACCAGGGCCTTCCTCTGTCCTTGGCTTCTCCTTTGCAGTATTGCTGGGGCAGGGAAGCAGGTGGGGAGGGGAACTATCAAGGAAGAGGTCTGACTGGCCTCCGTGGGTCTCACAGGCCAGGCTGGGAGCAGCCGCCATCCTGACCTCCTGGAGGGGAAGGGTGGCTTCTTGTAGGCCGTGTTCCATGAACCCGTCTTCCCTGGATAGGGGAGCGTCATCGCCTGCGGACTGCTCCAGGAAGGCTGACAGCAGGGGTGGAATTGGGAGAATGTGGCCCTTTGAAGGAACTTCCCAGACCTCCGGTCCTTTCTTCCAAAGGGGCTTTAAACCCTCCTTTCAGGTTCTAATTCTAGCCTTGGACTTCTTGTCAATGGTCAATTGACTGGTGCAATTAACGTCTTGATTGATTGCTTTCAGAGAATGAGTCCTGGGAGCAGAATTCAGGGTGGAATGAAGGGAGAAGAAATCACAGCCACCCCGAGGAGGAGGAGGAGGAGGAGGCTGGCAGGAGAGGCTCTGACTTCTCTAGGATGTTGGCAAGGAGCAGCTCAGAGGAGGGGGCCTTGCCCAGCTCGGTGCCAGTTCATGCCTGGCCAAAACCTCCCCCTCTCCCCCCCCCAACCACTGGGTTGCTCTCCATAGGCAGGATGTCACGTGGGCAGGCAGGGTGGAAGATCCATAGGCAAGGAAGGAAGGCCCAGTAGCCAAAGGCGGTCTGGAGGCTTGGGAGGGAAGAGCTTCAAGGGGGCAAGGGGGGGCTTGGATGGGTGGCAAACAACTGCTGGGCACTAAGGGGGTCTACCATCCACTCCCTCCAGCTGGGAGGGAGGCAGAAGGTCCTCCTCACCTTGTGTGCCAGTCACAGTGGAAGGCAAGGCGGGGGGGGAGCAGTGAAAGCTTTGGTCTTCATGGTCTCCACACTGGGTTTATTTTGTCCCCCCCCCCCATGCGAAGGAGGGCTCCACCTTGGGCCCTGGATGGATGGGGGGCCGTTCGCACCGCAGGACAGAGCATGAAAGACACTTTGCTCTCTTGGCTGGGTCTGAACGCTTGGCTGAAGTCTCCTTGGCCTCCATGCCAGGCAAGGCATGTAAAGTCCCCCCCCCCCCCCGGCCAGGCAGCTGCCTGGAGCTCCCAATGGGGAAAAGCCCTGCTTATATAGCAAACAGATCAGTCAGAAGCTGAGCCAAACCGGCCAGAAGGGACCGGAGGGGATCTTAGCAGCCGACCAACGGGTCGATTTGCCAGTCGCTGAAAAGGGCCCCCTGGACCTGGGGTTGCTCCAGTGGGCAGAGAAGCGAAGAGACTGCCCTGGATGGCAGGTGGTGCTGGAGGGCACAGGCAGCTCTACTCTACCAGGAAGGAGGCTTCTGGAAGGCGCTGTGGGCCCAAAGACCATTTGGGGGGGGGGGAGTCTGCGAAGGGAGGGGGCGGATGGCCTGGGAGTGCAGGTACAACCTATGGTGGGCTGAGCCTGGGTGCCAATCGAAGCATCCCTCCCCCGGCTGCCACCCCTCTGCGATGCTACGAAAGCAACCCCTCCACCACCACCCTCCACGGGAGCCCCACCTGCAAAGGTCAGGACCATGGTGCTGCATGGCTCAGTGGTTAAGAAGCTCACCTTGTTAGCTGGAAGTCTGGCAAGTCAGCAGTTTGAAACCCAGGTACTGAATGACAGATTGAGTGTCTGTCTATGTCCCAGCTCTTGGGGACATGAAAGGAGCCACATTTGGGCGTCCCCTGAGCAGAGTTTCTCCTGCAAAAATCCTCTCCATCCAGCATAATTCCTGGGAGAGGCTTGCTGAAGGTGCGGGGGGGGGCAGGGGGGGAGATAGACAGAGCAAGCCATGCCAGGAGGTGGAGGGGGAAGTGGCGGCTGCAGTGATGGCTTCTCTAAGAGGATCAGGCCCTCTGGGGACAATTCTCTCTCCCCCCCCCAGCCTAAGGCCACTCCTTTCACCCGCTATATTTAGCTCCCTGAGCTCAGCTCACAAAGCCCTGGCCAGCAGATCACGGTCTCTGTGGACAGGTGGGGGGGTAGCCCCCCTTGTGGTGAGAAGAGGCTCGAGGGGGAGGGGCAAGAGGAGGATGTTTCACAAGGGGTGGGGAGGCAGGCAGGTAAGCAGGCCTCCCCCCCCCTTGATACCTAAGGAAGGAAGTGTGTTCCCTTCAAAAAAGAAAAGGGGTGGTGGAGGGGGGCGCTGAGGATCATGCCCCCCTCTGAGATTTAAGAGCCATTCACAAGGCAGAAAAGCCCAGCCCTGGCCAAGGACCAGTGGGGGGTGGGTGAAAAAAGGACGCTTGTCTCCCATCATCCACTGAGCCAGTTTGGGGCAGGGTGGACTGCAGGTGTGCCAAGGGATGGCGGGGGGGGAGGGGCCTGTCTGCCTCCCCTAATGACCAGGGGTCACCCCCAGGCCTACCTTTGCCTCCCCAGACAAAGGAGGTCCCCTGCCCAGGTTGGTCTATTTGCTTCTTCCCTCTCTCCAGCTATGCACCTCCTCTTCAGGGGTCTTGGGGGGTAGGGGTAAAATTCGGGGACTTCTCTCCTCCTCCTGAGGCTCCCCCGCCCTTCCCAGCCTCCTCTGAGCAATTGGAAGTGCAGCCTCTGCCCCAGGGCTCCCTTGGCCGGCCGGCCCACCCAATGAGCAGCTGTCGGGGCCATCCCCGCAAGGGGCCTGGACTTCTGGCTCCCAGGGAAGGCCTTGGTACAGGAAATCTCTTCCTTTGCTCCACTTTCCAGCACATCCTGTTTCTTCACTCAGGCCAAGAGTCATTCCATGTCCTGCTGTCGTTGCTCAGTTCGTGCAGCTTCCATGAGTGTAAGGGATGTTTTTGCCTGTTGGCCTGTGAATCGCTTTGGAAATGGATGTGACCTGGCTAAGGGGGGAGGGGCACAGTGTTCCTCATCCGGCCTTCCAGGGAGCAGCAGAAAAGCCGGCTTGGTTTCCTCCTCCCCCTAGCTACGGCCCTGCCTGGTGTCCTGGAGGGAAACCTTTCTGGACCCCAGCCATCAGCTGAAGACCCAGAGCTGTGCTGGACCAGCCCCAGGGCCTGTGTTCCCCTGACCAGTCAACTGGGCAGTCCTGTGGGAGCCCCCCACCTTCCGCAGGAGGAGGAGAAGGAAGTGGCCCCTCCACACCCAAACAGTCTCTGCTTCCATTCCTGAGGCCAACTTCCAGGAGCTCTCCGCATTGGCTGGCCTTTCCACCCCAAACCGCACCCCCCACCCGAGGCTCCTGGGTTGTCAGGAAGGGTCCCTCTTCCACACAGAGGCTGACAAGGACAACCATCACCAGGCCTCCGTTTGGAAGGTGGTGTGTGGTTGATGTCCTTCCTTCCTTCCTTCCTTCCTTCCGGGCACTGGTTCTGGTGTGCCAACTCAGGGCCTGCTTGCCTGGTAAGTCAATGCAGAACGACACTCAATAAGTAGAAGGCAGCCACGGGGAGGCCCCCACCCCACCAACAGATGCTTCCTCCTCCCCCCACCCTGAAAAGGCCCTCTCACGTGGTGCCCCTTGCGGCTTCTGTTCAGGCTGCCTCTTGATGGCAAGGCTCTTCCTTTACCACAAGGACCAGAAAGGGGCCCTCGCGGCCCCCCCCCTAAGTGCAGCCCAAGAGGCACCAGCTGATGCTGACCCAAAACCCCCCCCCCTCCATTTCAGCCTGTACAAACAACGGCCACCGAGTTGGCAGGCAGGGGACTGGGGTTGCCTCCCCCCCCCCCCCGCCCTGCAGTGTTCAGCGCAGGATGGGGAGGCCTGCAACGACGATAGAGACCTGTGTTGTTCAGAAGCTGGCTTCAGGCATCCGGATCAGTTCTTGCCCGTCCTGTTTACACTGCGCTCCTTAGTCACGCATTGGGGGAGGGGGCGACCTTCTACCCGGCGGGAGGGGGTTGCTGCGGTTGGTCCGTCCCGAGGGCAGGGGCAGCTTCTCACGACGGGAGGCCGGGAAGGGATGGGGGGGGGGGAGGGTTTGGCCCGCCCTCCGCGGAAGGCTCCGGACGGTCCCCGGGGCGTCGCCAGGAAGGGGCGCGTGCTCGCGCGGGGAGCGGGAGCGCGATCCGGACTCACTCTCTCTCACACACATACACCCCGGGCCCCTTGGGGAGGCCTCCTCCCTGCCGGGCCAGGCTCTCCGTCCGGCCTCCGACGCGGCTCCCCCCCCCCCGCGGGGTTTCCCGAGGCCGCAGGGCTCTTTCCCCCCCCCCCCGCGTTCTCTGTGGAAGGAAGATCCTGTTTTTGTTTTCCAAGGGAGGGCTGGACTGGACGAACGCAGTCGCTTCTTCCCCTTGGAGGGGGAGGGAGGTCTCTACCCATGACAGTTCTGGAGGGGTGGGGGCTGTGGATGGAGAAGATTCACACACACACACACCGCCCGTCCCACCCTCGCGCCGCCTGAGTCTCCGTCTGTCTGTCTGTCTCCCTCCCCCCCCCCACCGCTGTCCTCCGTGCCGCCCCATCCTCTTCTTCAAGGATCGGCCCTTTCAGCATCAGACGAAGCCCCCTTGTGCATCTCCGAGAGGCAACAGGGAAGAAGCAAAATGCCCCCCCCCACAAAAAAAAGCAGGCCCTGGGTCGGCGGGGTGTCACCCCTGGGCTCTGCCGAACCCCCCCCCCCTTGAAGATCGCCGGCAGTCCCAGCCAGAGCTGACCCTCGAAGCCCCCGCCCGCTTCCGGCGCCCCCGCCTTCGGACCCCCGGGCCTTCGTGGCGTTTCGTCTCTTCGGGCTAACCCCCGGGCTGGGCCACGGCCGGGCACTGCGTCCACCCGCTCTCCAGGCTGCCCCCCCTTCGGCTGTTTCTCTGGGTCCCGATGGGGTCCCAAAGCCCTCCTCTCGCCTCCGACCGGGCGGCCGTCCCAGATCCTAGCGGGCTTTCTTCGAGGTCTGCCCTGGGAGGTGGAGGGAGGGAAGCCCGCGGAGATCTCCGAGTCGCCCCGCGTTTGTCCAGTTCTAACTCGGCGGGCTGGATCCTGTTCTCTTCCCGGGATCAGGAGATGTGAGCGGAGGGTGGTGGTGGTGGTTCAGCCAGTGTGCTTCCCATGCCTTCGGGAATGGCCCGAGGAGGGTCAGTGCCCCCCTCCCCTCCCCCATTCCTTGTGCTGGGGGTGGGGGTGGGAGGATCCAAAATCCAGCCCCTCCCCTGCAAGAAGGAGTTTGTGGGAGGAAAGGGTTGCTAGAAGGAAAGCCCTGCCTGGGGGAGGCAGGGAAGGTTTTGCCAGAGATGCTCAGGCAGCTGGAAGGGTTGGGCAGCACGTGGCCTTCCCTGGCGTGGAAAGGTGGGGGCGATTGAGAACCACTGGTCTACAGGAGGGAGGCGCCTGCCTGCTGCTGCTGTTGCTGCTGCCCAGCGCTCTGGTTCTGGGCTCCCAAAGAAGAGGCCTTCGGGCAGGTCTGCCTGTCTGTCTGGTCACAGGAGGGCAGAGCAGCTTCTGGAAGGAACCTGTGTTGTTCCAACAAGGCAGCCAGTCTCCCTCGCAGGCTTCCTGCCCTGATGGTGCCCAGCTGGAAGGAGGCTGCCAGGCTCCCTGCTGTGCCAGCCCTTTAGGATGAGGGCCAAGGGTGGCTGAATGCCCTTTGGAGGCAGGAGTTGCTCCTGGTCACTCAAAGGATGGACAGTCTGGCCCCCTGGGGAGAAAAACACTCTGTGTGTGTGTGTGTGTGTGTGAGAGAGAGAGAGAGAGAGAGAGAGTCAGTGAGCTGTCCACAACTGGCCTACCTGGGCATGGGCAGAGGCTCCCCCCCCCCCCAAGGGCCTGACTTCCCTGGCATGGCTGCAGAGGAAGAGCCAGGTCTGCCCCAGCTGAGGCCTCCCCCTCTTGCGCTCAAGAGGATCCATCCAACCTCCCTGCCCGGCAGTCTCCCTGGGAAGCTGCGGAGGAGCAGCAGCAGGGCCCCCAGATGGATGAAGCGTGGCTGGCCTTTCATCCCTGGAGCCCCAGCCTCTGCTCTCCTTTCCTGGCCAGGTGACTTTCCATGGGAAACCATGGGCTCCCCCTTGACCTCTCCTTGCCCCCCCCCATGAGCCCCAAACACCAGCTACTGCCTATTGCACTTGGCTTGGGGGAAGGGGTTCCTGCTCAGCATGGCCATGGAAGGACAGGGACTTCCAGCTGAGTTAGCAAAGGAAGACTGCACAGCCCTGAGAAAGGGGAGGAGCTGGACTTCCTGACAGCCAGGCCTCAGGGCAGCCCCATTTCTAGGGCAGAGAGGAGGCAATGGGAAGGAAGGGGCTGAAGAACTCCTGGAGGGAAGCACGAGGGACCCCTCCCTCCCTCCCTCTGCTGGGCACCAGCCTGAGGAAAGGGGCTCCTTCTCAGCAGGAGGCTTGCAAGGGTCCTCCTCTTGTATGGCCCACTTTTCCTGGCAGGGCCCCTCCCAGGGAGGCAACTCACTGCAACCAGGAAGGGGGTGGGAAGGCCTGGGTCTCATCCTGCTCTCCAGGCTGCAAAGGGCTTCCTGAGCTGCACTCTGCAGTGTGTGTGTGTGTGTGTAAACACAGACGCCACTCATGGGGTGGGGGAACCCAGAAGCTCTGCCTGCCATCGTCCCCCCATCCCATTGCTGTGTAAACAGCAGCCTAGCAGGGGTGTGGAGGAAGGAGCTAGAGAGCTTCTCTCGGGTTGGGTCTTCCAACCTTGTCCCCCTGCTCCTCAGTCCTTCCGCTAGTGACACCAGCCTCTCCCCCCCCCTTGACAACCAGGATTAAAAAGGGCCATAGCCAGGATTCTAGAGGTGGGTAGGCAAATATCTTTTCAGGACTGGCAGGGCATTTGGGGGTGGGAGTGGGGGGCAAAATGCGAACTCACCTGGCTCCAACCCTGGAAGAAAAGGGAAGAGGCTGCCCCTTCCCACGGAGGTTCTTGGGGGTGTGTCTTGTGTGCGCGTGCGTGCGCGTGCAGCAAGGCCAGGGCTCCAGCTTCCAGCTGCAGGAAGGTCCTGAGGGGAGCCCCTCTGGGTCCCCCCACTGCCCACCCCTGGTTTAGTGTCCACAAGCTGCATATTCCACAGGCCACACATGGGGAGGGGCCGGACTGAGGGCTCCAGGCCAAGGCATTTCCTGCCTGGAGAGGATTTCCTCTGGTGCTCAATGGGCAGAAAACATAGTCGGGAAAACATGGGGGAGGGTTTGCGACAGGAAGACCCCCCCTCTTCTCTCGCCAGGGAATAGCGCCAGGCTCCCCCCTCGGCCGCCCCATGACTGGGTAACCCCCCCAAAGAAGGACCAAGAGCAAGGGCAGATAATCCTTCAACAACCCCCCCCCCAAAAAAAAAAAAAAAATCGGGTTCCCTTTGGAGGAAAGGGCCGGGCAGGGCCACTTGCGAGAGAGGCGGATGGTGAGTCCGAAGCAAAGGAAGCAGCCTGGACAATTCTTCTCCTTTTTATTATTCTCTCCCCGTGAGTGCAAAAGCGACCCCTGGGCCTCTTCCTCCTCCTCCGGGGAGGAAACTTGTGCCAGACATCACCCCCACCCCACCACCCCCCGGCCCGGGCTTCCTGCAGCGACAGAGAGCGAGCCTTTTGCACAGCAAAAGATTCCCCAAGACTGAAACTGGAGAAGGGGACGCTCAACACGGGGAGGAAGGCCAGGAGGAGGAAGAGCACCAGGGACGTAGAAAACGAGACAACAGAAGGGGCGCCATCATCTTCCACCACCACAGTGCAAAAACCTCTTACACAAACATCAGGGGAGGAGGGGAACCAGGAAAGTGGGGGGTGGGAGAGAAATGAGACTGAAGGGAGGGGGAGAGAGGAGGGAACCCCCTCCCACCGCCCAGGACGGGGGCCTTCTGGAACTGTAAACAAAGGGGCCCGCACTACCCCATCGCCTCTCGGAGGAGGGCCAGGAGCCACAGTGGGCCAGTCCTGGGCGGCGTGCGCCCGGAGGGCTCCGTCTTCCCGGCGCTTCCAAACAACGCGGCAGGCGCTTTCCCCGGAGCGGCCCGGCGACGAGGGCCCCCGACTCGTGGCGTGGAGAGTGCTGCCGGTCGGTGAGCTTCCCGTAGGGGGTTGGAGCGGCGCAGGGTCCCGTCTCTCCAGGCAGGGAGTCAGGCCGGTGGGCGGCGAGGGAGGTGGCGTTCCCTGGACCTCCCCTGGCGCCCCGTCGGGCCGAGCAGAGAGGACCCTCCCCCTCCTCCTCCTGGCCACTCGGGCAGCCCCCTTGCCGCCGCTGCCCACCCCCGCTCAGCCGCTGTCGGGCTCTCGGGGCAGCGGAGGGGGCGGGGAGGCGTCCCCCGCCGCGCCGCCCCCGTCGTGCCCGCCGTTGCTCTCGATGGAGGACTCGCTGCCGGTGCTCTCGCCCGAGAGGAGGCGGGTGACGCGCAGGTCAGCCCGCAGGAGCGCCACGTCGTTCCCGATGGCCAGCTCGCCCAGGCCGCCGATGAGCCGCTCCAGCCTCCTAGCTTCTTCTTCTTCCTCCTCCTCCTCCTCCTCTTCTTCCTCCTCCTCCTGCTGCTCTTCCCCGTTGGCGCATCGGCCGCCCGGGAGGCTTCTTCCCGCCGCGGCTCCGTCCTGGCGCGCCTCCCGCTCCTCGCCCAGGGCGTCCTCGGTGATGGAGCCGAGCTTGGGCGCGCTGCGGCTGCGCTCGACCGGCGGCTTGTAGCAGCAGCCCGGGCCGTGGAGGAGCAGCCGCTTGCGCAGCGGGAGCAGCGGGCGGGCGGCGTGGGCGGGCGGGCCGGCCTGCTGCAGCTGCTGGTGCCGGGCGTCGGCGCGCTTCTTGAGGCGGCGGAACTCGGCCAGCGCCGCCGCCGAGGTCTGGTAGAGGAGCAGCGCCATGGCGCGCGCCTTCTCGGCCTTGGAGACCAGGACGGCGTGGCAGCGGAGCAGCACCGCCTTGTGCTTGACCTCGTGCCGGTAGATCCAGGCGAAGAGGCGCGGCAGACGCGGGTCGGCCACGCAGTAGGTGACCCGGTGGAGCAGATAGAGGTGGCCCGGGCGGGCGGCAGCGTCGGCAGCGTCGGCGGGGGCGTCAGAGGCGGCGGGGGCCATGCGGATGCCCTGCGGCCCGATGGTCAGCTTCATCTTGCTTCCCTGGCGCCCGGCCTCGCTCTTGGCCCAGATCTTGCCCACCGCCACGTCGGTGCAGCCCTCGCCCTTGGCCTGCAGCGTGGTGGCGTTGCCCAGGTAGAGCACCGTGTAGGTAGGCGCCTCGCGGCTTACGCGGAACGTCTGGCGCTTGGAGCGGAACAGGTGGCCCATCCGGCTCAGCGCGCCCTGCGCCGGGCAGGCCCGCGCCAGGGAGCCCCGCGCCGAGCAAGGCCCGCCCCCGCCCGCCGGTCCACAGCCCTCTTTGCCTTTCCCCGGCGGCGGCGGCGGCGGGGGGGCAGAAGCCGGGGCCTGCGTGGGCCGCCGCCGCCGCCCTGTCTTCTCCTCCTCGGCCGCCAGCACCTCGAACTTGTGCCTCTTCCAGGGGAACATCACCGCCTCGCCCGAGGGCGCGGCCGGGCCGGGGCGCTGCGCGGACCGCTGCGGTTCCTCAGCTGGAGGCGCCCGCCGCAGCCCCGGCTGTCGCCCGCGCATCCCGAGCGCAACGACGGGGCCGGAGAGCGACCGCAGCGGCCGGGCAGGGGCCCTCCGCCGCCGCCCTCCGCATCGGCGCGCGCGACACACGGCGCTTCCTCCCAGCCGCCGCCGCCGCCCTCTTGCCGCTGCCGCTGTTGCTCCCCCTCCGCGTCGCCTCCGCCATCCCCGCTCGCCTGGCGCTTCACATCGCGGCCAGCTTCGCCGCCGCCGCCGCTTCGCTCCTTCTTGGTCCGGGTCTGGCTGGCTGAGTGGCTGCTGGCAGGGCGCCGGCGGCGCGGCTAAATATAGGGCGGCGCAAAGCGACGGAGCGAGGAGGCGGCGCCCAGGACGGCCGGAGGGAGGGAGGGAGGGAGAGAAGGGAGGCCGGCCGGCCGAGAGGCAGGGAAGCCGCCGCCGCCTCTCCCAGGCCCAGCAGATCCCCGGCAGCAGCTGCGGCTGCCCAACGGTCGGTCTCTCGCTCGGCCTGCCTCTTCCGCGGGAGGCGAGGCTAGAACGCGTGCCCGCGGCTTCTGGCCGTTCGTCTGCCCACCCCCGGCGCAGGGGGCGATGGCGGGAGGGAGACCCTGTAGGTAGGGCTAGGGGAGGGGGCCTCGCCCGCTGGGCAGTGGGTTCTGGAAGGGCCAGGGGAGGCAGCGGCCGCGACCACGCTCGGATCCGGTCGGCGCGGCAAGGAGGTGCCAGCTTTAAAGAAGGGGCGACTCAGCCTCGAGAACAGAGCAGGGTGGCCTGGGCTCCGGAGAGAAGCGCCCAGGGCGGGGCACGGGCCAGCCTGCCAGGCGACCGGCGGTCTCAGGGCTCTTTGGCCAGCCGAACGCCAGGAGGTCGGGTGATCCAGAGGGGGCTCCTCCGTGGTCGATGGTCAGAAGGACTGCGGGGGGGGGGGCTCTCTCCTCACCCCCACCGCATCTCAGGGGCAACGGGAGGAAGGAGGAGATTGGTTCAGTTGCCCTGGGTGGGTCCCTGCTGGCTGGCTGGCTGGCTTCCTGCCACGGCCACTGCTGGTCCATCTTGGCCACTGCAAGCTGTGCTGGGGCCGACCCGGCTGGCGTGTGGGTCAGCCTGTCTCCTGATGGACTTCACAGCCTCTGGCCACCAGAACTCTTTCAGAGTGGTCACCAGAGCACAGGCCGGGCTGCTCAATGTAGGCCAGGGGCAAGCCAGCGGCAGTGCCAGTCGCCAGAGTCTGGTGGCACTCATTGGTGTCTCCTTCCTCTCCCCCACCCCCAATACTTGCCAGCAAAACCTGTGCAGAAAATGCCTATCCCTGGAGTCCCCCCCCCCCAGCAAAGCCCATTCTGAGCTCTCTATTATTATTATTATTATTATTATTATTATTATTATTATTATTATTATTATTATTATTATTATTATTATTATTATTATTATTATTATTATTATTATTATTATTATTTCAATTTATATGAAACCCCTGGAAAGGAGGGCCAGAAGTTTGAATTGGCTTGATGGCTCATTCTTCTGGCCTCCGCACCCCCACTCCAAGCTCTCTCTCTCTCTCTCTCCTGCATTGCCACTGGGGTAAGGGGGTGGAAACCATTTCACACACACCCCTGCCCAGCTGGTACAGGGGTGTGTGGCCTGCAGTTTGGCCCCCATTTAAAGCCCAACTGCTGGTCGGAGCATTTGGGCCTGGAAGGAGACCCTGCTGGCCTTGTTGGATTGGGTTTAACAGTACAGTACTTGAAAATGCCTTCTGGTACTTGCGTCCTTTTAAGTTCCTCAGAGGGGACTTGAGCAGAGGATGGATTGGATGGATGGCCTCTTGGTGGACGTGGTGGACGTCTCTTGGGGGAATGTCAGGCTAGAAATACTCCCATAAATAATAAAGGGCCTATATAAAGTTAACACAGAGTAATTGGTTGATCTTTGCCCCAGTGTGCATTTCTTGGTCCTTCTTTGCACATAACCAGTTTTGCCATGTGCTTCCCTGCTTGCACAATCTAGGGACCCTCTGGGTATTTTCACTCAGGCAAGCACTGTGGTTTTATGGCCTATTATCCTATGTCCTGGGGAGTGAAGAGGTCTAGAAATAACCGCCTGGGATTCAGAATCACCCGTGGCTCAAACCACGTTTCTGGTCATTCCAAATTCCAGATCACTCATAGATACTACCAGGTCCAGCAATAGGGTTTGGGGAGACATTGGATTTATTCCTCTCCATTGCAAGAATTCTCTCTGCCTGCCTCCCTCCCTGCCCTGCTTTCTGCTCTCTAACCAGCTTGTCTGCACGTTATTCTGTGCCACTGGTTTGCTGTGGACTCAAAGCAACCTTAAAAGGGTTTTTGAGGCATAAGAGACAGTATAAAAATTGGGTAAATAAATAAATAAAATAAATTAGGAGAATTGCTTTTCCAGTGCTATTTCCCTCCCACTCAGAGCTTCTGCAGCCAAGGAGGGACTTGAACCCGGGTCACCTTGAGCCCCAGCTAAACCTTCTCTCTTTTACACCACACTGGGTCTCTGGAACAGCTGTCATTTTTAAGGGAAAAATAAGGAGAACGTGTGCAGTAGAGTGTATTACACATGCTAGTAAATTGCACCCCCTAATACAACCTGTTAAGACACTGAACTAGACGACTGGAAGGTCAGTGGTTCGAGACCCAAGTGCTGCACTGTGGAGTGAGCTCCCGACATCTGTCCCAGTTCCTGCCAACCTAGCAGTTTGAAAGCAGGAAATTGCAAGTAGGTATCACTTCAGCAGGAAAAGTAACAGTGTTCCATGCACTGGCTCTTGGGTTATAAATGGAGATGAGCACCAAACCCTAGAGTCTGATATGACTGGCTTTCAAGCAAGGGCAACACCAACCTTTACCCTAACCTGCTACTGGCAGGAGTTTTGGTGTGCTGAAATCAATGACACCAGACAAGTTGCCTGTTCTGTGCTGCCAAGTCAGTTCTCCCTTGTGGTGAAGGCAAAAGAAGATGTTCAAAAGGTGTGGGTATCACCCCCTGCCCTTCTCTTCACCCGCCCCTATACTGAGTTTCTTTGGTTGAGAAAGGAGTTATGAACCTGAGTTCCCCAAGTTGCGGCCCAACACTCCCTTGGTGCTTCCCAGTTTAAGGAACAACCACCCTATAAGCAGCCTAGTTGTCCCACCACACAAGTGCTCTGCTTTCTCCTAAGAAGCCTCTGGTGAGTGCAATATTATTGCAACAGATCAGCCAGCAAAAGCCTTCAGAAAGTCCATGAGGTCAGAATTACTTGTCCAGAAGCTGCGCTGGTCTTCCTGCTGCCAAACTTGTTCCTTTGCAACTTTAGGAACTAGAGTCTAAATACCACAGTGACAGGAGCTGGTGACTGGAAGAGAACATTTAGGGAGGGGGGTTTAGAAAGGGGGATTTGGCAGGACCCGGAGCCATTTTTCTATCCTCAGGATCTACCAAGGGCCACGTAAGCCATAGAAACCACAACCTCTTAAATACAGTATGTGAATATGAAAGTGGGTGGAAATCTTCCAGTTTTGAAGAAGGGACAATAGTTTATGTTCCACCTTGCAAGTAGACCTTTGGGGTTTCCAAGAGGTGCAGATAACTACTACTTATCATCATCATCATCATCATCATTATCAATCATCATCATCATCATCATCATCATCATCATTATTATTATTATTATTATTATTATTATTATTATTATTATTATTATTATTATTATTATTATTATTATTATTATTATTATTATTATTATTATTATAACTTATATAACTTCCCTTTGCTCGCTCGCTCTCTCAGCTGGTAAAAAGTTTTCATTTTGGTGAGAATGGAGAAGCTCTTGAGCCTGATCCAGCCTCAGGATTTTTGTGTCTTATTTATGACACCCTGTCTGTGGGGTACGTGATGAATCTAGTCAGCAGTGCCAAAAGCAAGAAAGAACCCTCGGGGCGTACAAATACATTGAGATGTTTACACAAAAGAGTGAAAGTCACGAAAATATCTATCAATCTGATGTTATTATGATTGCATAACTGTATATTTTGCATTCTTGTAAGCTGCCCAGAGTCGCTGTATGCGAGTCTAAAATGTCTATATATATGCACACACATGCATGAGACAGAGGGTGGAGTCCCAAACACAGAGAAGAGGCTGTTGAAGGGCTGGACATATTAACCACAGGAAAGGAGTGATTATCAGTCACCAGCTGTACTCCATATCCCCTGAATGTAGAATTCTATACACTCTTGGACCTGCAGAGCTAGAAGGGACCCTTGTCTGAGTCATGGACTCCTGTCCCTGCCATGGAGGCAGACAGCTGGGAATCAAACTCCGAACCTCTGGCTCCACAGCCAGAGAGTTAAGACACTAAGCTTTCTTTATTCTTCTCAGAGGTACCACCAGCATAGAACAACACACAAAGCTAAAATCAACACATTTAAAAACAAAATAGAATTAAAAAGGGCTAGATGAGATCCGCCCAATATCGGGTCACATCAACAGCATTTCCTCTTGCCAATATAAGGTCCTCCTCTGTGCACAGTGAGGGGCATCATGTGCATTGTATCATAAGGGCAACAGTTTGTTCTTCACACAGGCTACCATCTACAGGGAAACCCCACTTTCTCAGATTAGCCCTTGATCTTCCTACCCTTTTTAAAGCTTTCCACACAGGCTAGGGTTGTTTTTGGCCAGGCGGGAGGGAGTCATGTGGTTTTTCTGCCCAATTGCCTGGTGGCTCCTTGCTTGCCTTCCAGAGCTAAATCTCTTGAATGAATAGTGAGGCTTCAAGCAATTCTTCCTTCACACCAACATCTGGCTTCAGCTGATCAAGAGCCACTGCCTTATCCTAGCCTTCTGGATGTTTGTTCCAGATCACTCAAAGTAGCCTTTTTTGTTGTTCACTTTTTTGCAGTTTACAATGATTCTGAAGTACAAAGTAAGTCATTCTCAGGGTAACTTACGAGACAAAGAAGAACACAAATGCAAGGAAGAAACAAAAACCTCCGTAGAAACAATCTTCAAAGAACAAGACCCATTGGTCAGGAATGGAGATCCCAAGGGGGAATGGCCACAGGGAGAGCCCAGGAAGTCAACTGCCAGCCAGGCTCCCCCCATTCCCACCCTCCCTGCTGAGCTGCATTCCCCAAACCATGCAGGGTTGCTCTCCTGCTGGACCAGCCCTGTTGTGCCCAGTGGTGGGGCCACCTGGGAAAATGCCTCAGGTAGGGGTTGATGATTACCATGAATGAGCAGAGAAGCACCAGGGGCTAGAAGAGGATGACAAGCCAGCCTGCAATTTCTGAGTCCCCAACTCGCCTCCCAACCCTTCACTTCACAGATTTGGGGGATGATTAGGCAAACAGCAATGCCAGTTAGGCCTTTTCATCTGGAGATGATCATGCTGGAGTTGTTTTCAAAAAGATCTAATCTGTGTCCAGCAGAATCCAGTGATTTATTACTTTTCCACCTCTGAAATAAGCTGGCCAAGATCTTTATCAGAGCCAATCTTTCTGCTGCCCTTGTGAAAACAGTTTAGATTTGTTCCTTGGTGTCTCTTCCACCTACTCTGAGCAAAGAACAAGGAGACAAGGAAGAGTGCAGAGAAGCAGCAGAGTAATTATTTGCCTTCGCCTTATCAGAATGAGGGGGCAAAGAGATACACACTCACACTAGGACTCTGTCCTTGAGAGGCATTTTGTGTGTGCAGCTCTGGAGTGAGACCCTAGCCGTCCTTTGGAGATGGGTGACTGGGTACTGTAACTCTTCTTTGACCCCGGTGGAGGTTGGCCTGGCGGAATCCTTCTCTAGTTTCTTCCTGCACTTTTTTAAAGGAGACAATTGTCAGCCACACAAGCCAGGAATTTCTTGCAAGGACTATATTTGGCAGAATGTGTCTCTCAACAGATATCAGGATACAATGTAATCTCTCATTATGTCATGTATCTCTGACATTTCTGCAATTTGTTTTTCTACGATTTTATCTGCATCTTCTCCTTGCATGGGCAGTCAGTAGTAGACTCCACTGCCATGTTCCTTCTGCCCCAGTCCTCTTTAACCCAGATGGTCTCTGGATAGCTCTTGGTATACAGGCTTGAATAAAAAGCCAAGAGACTCGGAGACAAGGCCTCAGCTTCTCCTGTGAAACAGGTGTTTAACTGTATGGAACAATGCTGGCAGAAGTTGGGTTGTTACCTCTTTGCACCCAATCCCACATGTTGGTCACAGGTTCTTTGGCTGCCAAGCCACTTAATTAGAAATGCCTTGTTCAAAACCAGAGACTCGAGCTTTGCAGGATTCGGACATCTCCACCCTGGGATTAGCCAAAGCTTTACTCTGCAAACAACTTATCCCACTGACAAACTGTGCAGTCAACAACCTCCGTTGCACATAGTGTTGATTAACCCTGGAATGTGTGGGTGGATCCTGTGTCAAGGACCAGCAGTCAAGGAACAGCTATGCCAGCAGTCTCTGTCAATATCCTCACAGCTGTGGCAGTCCATTGCAGTCCTGGTGTTAAATCCTGCATGTCTCATTTCATATGTGCCACAGGACATGGCTCCATGGTCACAGTGTGTGGGTCATTTCATGCCAAAATGTGGTCCACCTTAAGCACATTCACGCCTGTGGCATTTTCCCTGTGAAAATGATTTCAAGCTTGGATGCAGGTGTAGTAGCGGGTGCCATTCTCCAGATGATCTTGGTCAGGGTTTCTGGCCTGGGGGTGGGTGGGGAGTTTTGAAGCTCCAAGGGCGCCCCTCTTTGGGGGGGGGGGGCCTCCGTGGTCCCCTGGAAATCCACGCAGGAGACCAAAGGTTTTGGGCCGGCCACCCTAGGCAAAGCGAACAAGGGCTCCAGCAGAGGATGGGTTGAGGCACGGGGGCGACCTCCCCCGCCCCGGCGCTTCCTCCCCCTCTCCCGTTTCACAGGAGCACCAGCCAGAGGGTCCACCGCGGAAACTGGGAGGTGGGGCAGGTTAGGGGGCCAGGCCAGGCCGAACCCAAGGCTGGACGGGCCTTGTAATAACCCGCTGAACTCTTCTCGCGACACCAGGGGGGGCTTTTGGGGCTGCCCTATTTTCCAGAGCGTTGCCCTGCGGGACTCCCTGCCACTGGAGGCGGCCAGGAAGCTCCCTCCCTCCCTCCCTCGTGGCTGCTCTACTGCCCACCCCCTCGCGTGGTCAGGGCGCCCCCTGGCGAGATGGAGCCGGAACTGCCCGGAGCGGGGGGCGTTTGCTGCCCGGACTCTTAAGGGAAGCGTACCAGACCTGGCAGCCTTATTAGCCAGGTGCCACCCCTTGACCCGGAAGCGCTCCTCGGATGGCGGCCCCCACTTCCGGATATCCACAAGAGCGCCGGCGGTGGCATGGCGGGGAAGAAGAAGAAGAAGGCGCCGGTGCCCGGGCTGGGCCGAGCCCTCATCCGGCAGCGCTGCCAGGGCCGCCAGGCTGGAGCCGGATGGGTAGGTGGGAGCGCCGGCTCGCTTCTCTCAGGGCAGGCCCCCGCCTCTTTCCCGCCTGGTGGGGCCGGGCCGGGGGCGCTTCCGATGAGCGGGAGGGAGGGAGGGAGGGGGCCGCCGGGGTGGGGTGGCTGGGCGAGGGGGGTCCTTTCTTTAGGTCTTCTGGAAAGCCCCGGTGGGTGGGTGGGTGGCAGGCGGGCCCTGACTGAGAGCTCCCTGCCTCCCTTCGAGCTGCAGGACCTTGAGCTTTCCCTCTTCCACAGCTCCACACCAGCGAACTGAACGACGGGTACGAGTGGGGACGCCTCGCCCTTCGGTCGCTCACAGAGCAGAACTCGCTGGAGGAGTTCCTGGCTACAGCAGAATTGGCAGGCACCGAATTTGTGGCAGGTGAGTTGCCTCCAAGGCTGCCCCTGAAAGGCTCTTCCCCACATCGCTTGCTGAACGTTTCTGTTGAGTGTGTGTATGTGTGTTTTTTAATTATTATTAGAGAAATTGAATGTCAAAATAGTTCCTGCAGAAGCTCGGACTGGGCTCCCAACAGCAGAAGAGGCCCAGAAGATCCAGGAACTGCACGAGCGGAACAAGCCACTCTTGTGCATCCCAAGGAGGTAAGCTTTTTTTGCTGCCTGCCGGCCTGTCTGTGTATTGTGTTCTGACCTGCCAGCCACTGCCTCTGGTTTGGAGGCCAATGTTTTTGCATTTTTAGGCTCGGTGTGTTGAAAACTTTTTGGGTGCTGCTGGTTTCTTGTTGTTGTTGTTTGACAAAGTGCACTTGGTCCACGAAAGCTCACATTTAAATACAGGAGTGAGTCTTTAAGGGTCCCAACACACAAGTAAACCATATATGGCAGGGAAGTTGTGCTTTACATCAGGACATGTTACGTGTTAAATATAGGGCAAAACGTGAATTTTGAAAATTAAGCTTTAATACAAAGACTGCAAGAATCTCTGAACAATCACTGTTATGACTCTAGGTCAGAATCTCTCAACCTTTGATCCCCAGGTGTTCTCAGACTTCATTTCACAGGAGCCCAAGTCATCACAACTACTGATTGAGGCTTCTGGTGATGGAAGTCCAAGAACATCTGGGGGCTCAAGATTGAGAAACCCTGCTCTAGGAAGGCCATCCTTATGCGTTTGAAAACGGTTGTTGTAGGCGCTTCCTTTTCCACCTTTCCTAGTTCATAACCGGCTTTCTCATCGATGTTCTGAGAGCTGTTATAACCATGGGGGTCTAAAGTCTTTTGCATTTGCTGGGATCTGCCTCCGTTATTGGCATCTCAATTTGTGTGTTAGAACACTGCTCACTCCAAGCATTCTCTTGGAAGCATCCGCTGCTACTTTTAAGAGCCACCACATCTAGCTTAATTCCCTTTCCCTTTTGTGTTTGGTTGCCCTAGGCCAACCTGGGACAAGCGTACTAGTCCAGAAATGTTGCACCAAGCTGAGAGAGAGAGCTTCCTGGAGTGGAGGAGGCAGCTTGCCCGGTGAGTGACCTTGCCTGATGCTCTCTTGCTCTCTGGCATTCTTCATGGAGTAGTAAGTGACTTAGGGTGGAGAATCGTCATTGTCTCACCCCAAGAGAAGGGAGCCTCTGGCCCTCCAGGGATTCTTAGGCTCCAGCTTTTGCCAGTTGCAGCTAGAATGGATTTTACAAGTAAAACTGCAAATGGTAACAAAGGTTCATTGAAATGTTGCATCTCCCTCTGTTCCCCTTGCACCCTCCCTTCCAGGCTGGAGGAGGAAGAGAAGCTACTTTTAACCCCATTTGAGCGGAATTTGGAGTTTTGGCGTCAACTGTGGCGAGTCCTTGAGAGAAGGTAATGCGTAGAGTTCCCTGGGGTGAGGCGCATTCTCTGGAATTATTATTAATACTCCCTGCCACGAGGCATGGCCATTGTAAACCACTTCCCTGGAGTGATGAGTTCATGTCTCCTTCAGGAGCATCGACTGTCAGTAAAACTTGGGGGAGGGGGGAGGAAGGGACTGTTGTGGGATGGTTTGCAGAGTCTGTGGAACATGGGTTATCACAAGATGCAGCTCTTCCTTTAGCGGGACACCTTTGCTGTAGCTGCCCCCACTCCCACACACAAATGCTCTCATGGAGGGGTCGTAGGGTGACTCATGGCTGGCTGAACTGGAACAGAGAAATGAGATGTATTTTCCCCTTGCCTTTGTGCAGTGATGTTGTGGTTCAGATTGTGGATGCCAGGAACCCACTTCTCTTCAGATGCCAAGATTTGGTAAGGGAAACCATCCAGATCCGCTTTGTGAGGCTGATGCTCTATCCTGCACCCAGAGAGTGGGAGGGACAGCAGCTGCCAAGGGGTCCCATTCTTTAGGCCAGGCAGTAGCAGGATTAGACCCTCGGCATTCACTTTCTGCCAGAACGGCTGACAGGTGGCCTCTGGGAAGCCCCATTGCAGGAGGTTAGAGCAGCCGCACTTTCTCCCTTGCACTACCCGGCAAGTGAGGAGGATGCAGCCTTTGCTTTTGGAATTAGGCACCTTTGGGTCCTTTTGCTGGGCCCACCTGATCACCGCCGAAAGCTGCCCAAGTGCAAGGAAAGCTACGCAGGGCCAGATGGGCGGGTGGGGGGGCTGGGGGATGGCGAGACTCTTCAGTGAGCACTGAATGCTACAGGGTCTCCCTGGGGAAATCCCCCCATGTTGCAGGTGGGGTGGGCCGCCTCCCCTGTTCCTCTGACGATTGCTTCGCCACCTTTGTACCTTGCAGGAGCGTTATGTGAGAGAGCTCAGCCCTGAGAAGGAGAATCTCATTCTGTTGAACAAAGCGGACCTGTTGAGCGAGGCGCAACGTTCAGCTTGGGCTCGATTCTTTGAAGAGGAAGGTGTGAAAGTGGTCTTCTGGTCGGCCATGGCGGAGGAGGAGAGGCGGCTGGCGGCTGCTTCTAAGGTAGACGAGTCTTGGCTCTTAGAAATGCCTTGGTTTGCCTTAGATGAAGTTGTTCTGAGTAAAACGATTGGACCTGGATTCCCATCCCACATCAACAGCAAGCCCAGCAAACCCTTCTTTCCCATGGGACTTATTCCAAACCAAGGCCGTGTGTGCTGCCAGTTTCCCCTTTGCTCTCCCACCTGCCGAGGCAGCTGTTGAGGCTGCAAGAACCCGTAGGGCCTGGCTTGGAAGACGAGAGGCTTATGAGTCGTTCTTTTCTCACCCCAGCATCTGGCTCTGGGCAGAGTGGGAGCCTCGTGCAGCAGCCTGTGTGGTGGTGAGAGTGCCGTGGCCTCAGCCCTAATTTGAGGGGGGGGCACCCTGTGAGTGTCTTCTGCGCTTTTCTTGCACAGGGGGCCAAAGCGGGAGAGGCACCCGTCCTGGAGGCCCAGACTTCCAGCCAGAAGGAATGGCGAGCTGACACTGATGCCGCCTCCTCCTCCTCCTCGAGCAGCCAGCCAGATTCTCTGTCGGAGGGAGGGAGCGACAGTGAGGAAGACAGTGATGTGTATGAGGACTGTGAGGAGGAAGAGGAGGAGGAGGAGACCTGGCTGACCTGCTCAGAAGAGGAAGAAGAAGAGAGCAGGATGGTTCCAGCGGAGTCCTCGGGGAGCAGCAGGACCTCCAGTGGGGCTGAGCGCCAGAGGCAAGAACGGCCTGTTAGAAATAGCAGTTACTTAGTGCAAAGAGAGGAGCTTCTGGAGACCTTTCAGTCTGCTCACACGGGGAAGAGGAAGGTCAGAGAGGGAGAGGTCACCGTTGGACTGGTGAGTGAGTCTCTTCCCCACCCGCCCCCAAGACACGCCGCCTCATGGGCTAGGCCTGGAAGGAGGGGGGGGGGGGTCTGGGCAGGGATGATGGTTTGCCTTTGGGTCTGGATGTGAAAGAATAGCTCCCAGCAGCCCTAGTCCAGTGGTGGTGGTGGTTTTATTCCAGAGGAGCCGAACCTCCTACGCAAACCTTGGCAGCAAGGTGTGTTGCTTTTTGGTTTGATATTGTAATATTGTGATATATTTTGCCCTATATTATGTTCGCCACTCTGAGTCACTTCGGCGAATAGAGCGGCATACAAATCTAAATAACAACAAGAACAACAGTAATAATAATCAGCTGCCACTCCCAGGGTTGAAGGCGTGACCAGCCACGCTGTGGGCACATGAGCTGCTCTTTGCTCTGCCACAGCTTCACTGACTCTGGGGTGCAATCCCACCAGGATTCTGGCCAGGGACTTGCAACAGCAGTAGCAAGGGCTGCAGAGTGGGCAGAGTGCCCCTGTGAACGGCCCGTTCCCCCAGGGTGAGGTTGAGTCTCTGTTGAGGCGCAGAGATTGGCGTGGCCTCGTTGCTGGCTGTCCTGGCACCCCAGGACCCTTTGCCACACCGGGGGGAGGGGCCTTTCCCTGCCTGCCTGCCTTTGAGTGTAGGGAGGGGGAGGGAGGCAGGTTGGCGGGCCGGCCGTGGCTGCCCCTGGCCTTTGGTCCTGGGCCGTAAAGGACTTGAGTTGGCCCAGTGGAGCTCTTCTGCAGACCAGCCCATGGGCCAGGCCTGGCCTGCCTGCCGTGAGTTGCACATCAGGAAGCCCATGGGGGTGCTGCCTTCTGTGTCTCTGGCCAGGAAGAGTCAGAGCCTAAAGTCTCACAGGGAGGAGGTTTGGACTGTCGTTATCACTCCGGTTGGGGTTGCTTTTCCACTGGCAGGCCAAGCAGGCGAGTAGAAAACCAGGCCTCTGAGCTCAGGCAGAGAGTGGATGCTGTGGCCACAAACCCAGTGGGGTGGATGATCCAGCAAGATGGCCCACCTCCCTCTTTAGTGGCCTGAGTCTCCTTCCAATGAAATGAGTTCTTTCTCAGAAGGGGGATTATCTTTCCTCTGACATTTCGCTTTAGGCCCGTTTTCTGTGCAGCCTTTGCTTGGGAATTGGCAGGGGGGCTCCACCGCCTGCCTTTCCTTGGCCACCTGGCTCTACTGGCTCGGGTGTGGTTTGGCAGTCTTCCTGGAGGCCAGCTGCTTCTCCCCCCTCCCCATTCCCTAGGTGGGCTACCCCAACGTTGGAAAGAGTTCAACCATCAATGCCATCCTGGGGGAGAAGAAGGCGTCCGTCTCCGCCACTCCTGGCCACACCAAACATTTCCAGGTACTGACAGGAGCAGCAAGTGGGGAGGGGTCACTCTGGTTGCTGTGGGGAGCAGGGGTGGGGGTGGTTCTCTGGGGCTGAGCAGGGAGCTCCCTTGGACTGTGAGAGGCTGGTGCATAGCACTGGCACTTCTATAACTCCTGCCCCATAGCGCTTAGAGTACTCTCTGGGTGGCTCACAGAGTAATGAGCATTTTGCCCCCCAATCTTTGAAGGATGGAAGAGACTGAGTCAGTATGGATCTCTGTCAGGATCGAACCCACACCATTCTGGCTGCAGTACAGCAGTTTAACCCCTGCACCACCGGGCCTCCTTATTATCCCGTTTCAGCAAAGGCTGGGCCCCAGCGGAATGCAGAGGGTGGTGGTGGTGGTGGTGGTGGTGGTGGTGGTGGTAGCAGCAACTGATGTGCTGCCCTATGCAGGTGCCTTTTCCTTCTAAGCCTGCATGCCATGCCTCAAGGCCCCCCCTTCTGTGAAAGAAGCAGCAGCTGAGAATGGCATAGGGGTCTCCTCTCCTCTGGAGGGGGTGGTGCTGCCCTCGGGGGCTGCCCCCTGGCAGCAAAGTGGGCCGGATCGCACCCCTTGCTTGGCTGTTCTCTTGTGGCCTGCCTTTGGCTGAGACATTCAACAGGAGGTCTCTGCTTAGGAAGAGGGGAAAGAGGAAGGCTGCTGGGCCATGGGGGAGCGGGGGGGGGGAGAAGGTGCTCTTCTCAGCTCTGAGGCGGGGTGCTGGGCCCCCTCTTGGGAGGGCCTGCTTTCCTCACCTGCTCCCTGGCCTTCTTGCAGAGAGAAGTCGGGGGGGGGGGCGGTGGTGGTGCCGCTGCCTCTGGGGTGAGAGTGTGAGGCCTGGGCCGCTGTTTTCTCTTTTGCAGACACTCTACGTGGCGCCAGGGCTCTGCCTCTGTGACTGCCCCGGCCTCGTCATGCCTTCCTTTGTCTCCACCAAGGCCGAGATGGTCTGCTGTGGCATCCTCCCCATTGACCAGATGAGGGACCACCTCCCACCCGTTTCTCTCATATCCTTCCACTCAGGGACTCTTGGCTGCCGGGGGGGGGGGGAGAAGGGGGGGAGAGAAATCCCTGGGTGTTTCTGCCCCAAATTAGGACTGGCTGGAGTCTTTTTGCCTGCGAAGGGGTTAGGCAGTGACAGCTGCATTTTGGCAAAGCAGGGAGGGAGAAGGGGAAGGGTGTGGAGTGGTTGGCAAGCAGTCTTTGCATGCCAAGAGACACACACGGCGGGGGGCAGGAGCAGACCCCCCCCTACACACATCCCCCGGTCATCAGGAGAGTGAATTGAGGCAAGGAACTCATGCAGATAAGAGAGCAAGTCATGAAGCAGCAGCAGCAGCAGCGGGGCCATAAAACTTGTCCTTCCTCTTGGCCAAAGGCAGCCTCTCTCATGGGGGGAGGAGGAGGCTGAGGCCTTTTCTGCCCCAGGTGGTGGTTGTTGGGGAGGGTTTGCATTAGGGGAGCCCAGAGCTGGGAAGGGCCTCCCTCCCTCCCTCCTGGCCTTTACCAGCCCCCCCCCCCATCTTCCCCTTGGGGTCAGCCTCTTGGCCTGATGCTGGTGCCAGCCCTGCCTCTTTGCTCTTGACCTTTGCCCTCTCCCTTCTAGGCAGCCTCTCTGGGCTCCCACCCACCCACCCACCCAAAAAAAACCCCTGTGGCTTTGCCCTCCCTCTGGCTATGCTGAGGAAGGGTGGGAGGGGGAGCCACGGAAGGCGGCCTGGGGAGAGAGGAGGTGTTTGATCTGGTTGTGCTTTAGAAGAAGGCTCCTCCCCCAGTGGCCCCTCCCTTGAAGTATTGTGTGTGTGTGTGAGTGATGTGTATGTGTATGTGAGAGTGTATGTATTTGGAGAGGGGTGGGGGAGGAGGCGGGGCAGCCAGTAGAGGAATCAAGACCATAAAGGCTTCTTTCCTAGCCGCAAAGAGTTTCCCTCCATGTCAGATCTGTTTCTGGGCTCCTTCTGTGCGTGCATGTGTGGCTGTTTGGGGGACACGTGCAAAAAGGCCCCGTCCTGCTCCCTCCCTCTGCTGCCAGTCTTGTTCCTTGATTGGCCCACGTCTGCCAGCGGATCCCCCGGCCCATTCTGGAGGCAACCTACGGCATCCGTCTGGCCCACCCTCGAGAAGATGAGCCACCTGACAGTCCGCCCACCGCAGAGGAGCTGCTTGCGGCTTATGGGTGTGAGTGAGGTTCCTTTAGACCCTGAGGAGGGCTTGCCATCATTCCCTTGGCCTGGCGAATTCTCCTAGAACCCAACCAGGGCCCGAGGCTGGCGTTTCCCCTGCCTCAGTTGGGTCGGGGTGGAAAGGAAGGCCTCCCCCCCCCGCCCTGCCTCTGCTCCGTGGGGAGGGTCCCAGGGCAGTGCGGAGCCCCTCCTGGTCAGTGGCTCTCTCTTTCCTCTGGGCAGGCATGAGAGGGTTCATGACGGATCATGGGCAGCCCGACCAGCCCCGCTCAGCCCGCTACATCCTGAAGGACTACGTCACGGTATGTTCCTCTGGCTCCTGGGCCTTGTCTTGGGGTGTGTGTGTTGTCTTTTGTGTGTGTGGGGGAGCTGAAGAAATAAAAGACACCCCCCCCCCGGGACTCCAGAGGGAGGGAGAGAAATGGGAAGCCCCCCCCCCTCCTCTGAGGTTTCCTCCCCCTCTGATCTGGTTACCTGCAGGGAGGCTTTGGGAGAAGGTGGGCCAACAGATCCTCCTTTCCCTTCCAAAGGTTGCCTGTTTAACAATGTCCTGGTGGCCCTGTCTTGTCAGACCAGGAGGGGGCGCTCTGGCTGTGTTGTGAAAGGCAGAAGGCGCTCTCAGCCTCCTCCTCCTCCTCTGCCTCCGACTGCCCAGACCTGGGAAAGGCCAAAAGAAATGGCTTTCAAGGGGAAATAAAGCCAAAGTGCTTGGGTGGGGTGGGGAGGGGGAGGCACCAGAAGGGGCCGCACTCAGATTTCACGTCGTTTCCCCGTGAGAGAAGGAGCTCTGGGGTTCACCCCAAGGTAGCAAACGTGGCCAAGGCTGACTGTGATCCACGGTCCACGCATGTCCTCCCCTCTGCTTAGATGGATGCCCACAGTTGAATGGGTGCTTTCTGGGTGGGCAGACACACAACCCCCCTTACTCCTCTTCCCCCCCCCCCCCGCTGGCTGGTGGCCCTGACCCGCTTCAGCCTCTCTGCTCTCTTCCACCCCTCTCCCCCCCCTGCAGGGTAAGCTGCCTTACTGCCACCCGCCTCCTGGAATAGACCCCCGCCACTTCCAGCTCTGGCACAAGCCGGATGGGTCAGAGCCACCCACACAGTGGGCTGCAGGGCGTCCCTCCTCTGGCAGAGGGCCAAGAGCCAAGCCCACCGAGAGCCCAGTGGATGCGGCATTCTTCCATCAGGTGAGCCATGGGGGTGGCTTGGGGGTGCCTCCCTCTCTGGCCTGGCCTCTCTGGCTGTGGCCTTGGCCCGGCTCTCTCTCTCATCCAGTCCTTCCTTCCTTCCTTCCTTCCAGGAGGAGGTCCGTGCCTTGACCCGAGGCAGCCTGTCTGCTCTGGGCTACAGAGGAACCAGTGCCTTGCCAGCCCCGCTGGCTTCCAATGGGCCCGGAAAGCCCTGGAAGAAGCATGGCAACAGAAACAAGAGGGAGAAGACCCGCCGCCTCACTAAGCACCTGCAGGCCTAGCACATGGGGGGGCTGGGGGGCGATGCGGTGGCCCAGGGCGCACCAGGAGAGGCCAAGGACTGCTTGCAGCCCCCTCTGCCCCCTGCCATGGGTTGCCCTGCCTGTGCTGTGTCAGCATCCTGTTTGCCAGTGGCCACTGCCGGGGAGGGGGGTGGGGAGGGGGAGGAAGAAGCCCTGGGCTGTTTTCCTGGCAAGTGGGCAGAACAAGGGTGAGGGTCCTGTTGGGCAGAATGAGGACAATAAGGAGGGCAGGATTTTTTTTGGGGGGGGGGGAGGAATAAACAACAGTGGCTCCCTGTCTAACAGATGTCTTTCTTTTTTGGGGGGAGAGAGGGGGTCTCAGTCTCCATTTTGGGGACCCTTTTGTCCTGCCCAAAGTCTGTAACAATACAATATGTGTTGTTGTTCTTAGAAAGGGCCATGTGGGTGGAAGGGGGGGTCTTTATCAAGGGTGATCCCCTCCCTCTGGCCTGTGGGCTCACCATGCCCCCCACTTCCTGGGCATGTCTATGCACAAAGCCTCCCCCCCCCCGGCTGACCCTCTTCTGCAGCTGGAGGCAAGCAGGTCTTGGCTTGCAAGACTTTAGAAGTGTTTGCCCAGGTGGGGAGGGTGTGTGTGTGTTCCTCTCCTCTTGCCCCTTTCCCCTTTACCTGGACAAACCCCTCCTTTGACCCCTTTCTCTTAGGTCGAGCAGGTGGGAGCCCCGAAGGACCTGCCCCCTTGGTTGGCCTTGGCCAAGCCCCCCCCCTCGAAGCCTCCTCCTGCCCCAAAGGGTTGTTGTTGGGAGGGGCTCAGCTGCTCCTTGCCTGCCAGTGGGGCTGCCCTGCCTAGCCTTGGCCATGGCACCCCCCGCCCCGCGGTCAGCTGCTGCTAGAAGAAACCTCTATTGGGGGGGGGGGGCTGTAGGATCTCCCTTGCTGGATCTTCCTGGGGTTCTGTTGCCACGACGTCTCTCCCGGCTGCTTGGGAAAGGGCGCCAGCCAGACCCACAGGTGGCCCTTACTGGTCCCCAGGAGCTGCTTCCCACTGGCCCTGGCCAGGCCAGGCCGGCCTCCGGTCATCCCTCCCTCCCTTTCTCTGCCCAGTGGCCATCTCTCAGAGGCCTTGCCTTGTGCAAAGGAGTGTGTGGTTTGTGTGTCCAAGAAGCAGTGTGTGTGTGGGGGGCTGCCACCTTTCCCCCTGAGACTCTGTATAGCCTCCCCCCCCCTGCAGATCCCACCCAGCCACTCCCTTGAGCCACCTGCCTTTTTTCCTCCCAGAGGAGGGGCTGGAGGCAGCTTACCAAACCTTCAGAGTCTGTATCAACCCTGACTGAAGACAGGCAGTGCAAGAGAAGTGCCCGCGGGCAGGGCAGGCAGCTCCCTCCCTCCTCTTTCCCCAGCAGGGAAGCTGCTTTCCCAGCCAGCCAACTCTGCTTTGGAAGCCCCCCCCCCCCCGGGGCTGAAAGGAGGACTCTGGCCAGGTGTACCTGCAAGGGTCTACCCCTTCCCCTGCGCCCCCCGGGTCTCCCACCTAGAAGCCTTTGCTCTTTGGGCAACCTGCACCCGTACGCCATGGAGCCACAGCAAAGGTGGTGCCAGCTCCTCAGGGGACACCTTTCAGCTCCAGCTTTTGCCGGCTGGGACCTGCCTGTGGCTCTGCTTGCCTCCCACCCACCCAGTGGTGGGCAGCAAAAATTTTCACTACCACACTGTGGGTGGAGCCTACGTCGTGGGCAATCTGGTCATACCTGCCATATGGCCATGTATGCATCTGCAAACAGGCAGCACTGGCTCTGACTGTAAGTAGAGAAGAGCACTGCACCCTAGAGTCAGATAGGACTGGTTTTTGAGCAAGGGAAACCTTGAGCCACCTGCAGGGACAAAACCTGATGTCAAATTTGAATACCAATCAAGGATCTTCTGTTATTAGGTCAAGGTTGCCCTTGCTCGAAAGCAAGTCGTTAACAACTCTAGGGTTCAGTGCTCATCTCTGTTTCTAGTCAAAGAGCCAGTGAACTTGGTCCACAAAAGCTCACATTAAAATGCAGCAGCTAGTCTTTTAAGGTGCCACAAGGTTTTTGTCTTTTTGTTTTGTTTCCTCTCTGATAGGCTTGCACAGAATAAAACTTTTTAAATGGTATCTCTGTTAGTCTGGGCAGGGCAGGGAGGTGGGGGCGGCCACCCAATTTTGCTTTCTCCCCCCCCCCCACAAGGGGGGATTTGTGAACCTGTTGCTGCCCACCACTGCACTCACCCTGCCTCACCACGTTGTAGTTGTTGCTGTTGCTGTTGCTCAGGAGCTCCGGGCCTTTTGGCCTGGGGAAGGTCTGCAGAGTCAAGACTGTCTCCTGGGAGAAGGGGAGGGGGCAGTGCCTGCTACACAGGCCATTCATTCATATTTACCCACCGCCCTCCTCACCGAGGTGTCTCAGGGTGGTTTACACATCACAGAAAACAACAACAAAGACATAAAACATTCCCTAAAACCCTCAAATTTAAAATTATAAAAGGTTAAAAATAAAAATTTAAAAGTTGCTACAGCCCATCGATTAAAAAAAGCTGAGAGGGGAGGGGCCCAAACCAGCCAGTGGACTGGGGTCACTGTGTGACCCCCATGCTCCATACCTGTCCTGCCAGCCATGTTGCAGGAGGAGTCTTTCTGTAGTAGGTTGGACAGCTTGTTTTCTTTCTTTTTCTTCAGGGAAGAAAGTTGAGCATCATATATTTTCTTTCTTGTGGTGGGAAATGCTTGTATGGTGTCCAGTACAGAGGGCTGGTTTTGTATTAGAAGTTCGAGATCTGCAATGTCCTTCTGGGTCTTCTTTTGCTTGCTGTTTATGTTATTTTATTTTGTTTCTGATATGTCTGAACCACAGACTAACACGGCTACTATTCCCAAAAAATTTTCCAGCTTAGGACTCCTCCAATTTCACAAACCTCTGGCTGTCTCAGTTGTCACCTCTTTTCTTTTCATGTGCAATGCGTCAGATTGAGTGTCTGTGCATGCGCAGTAAATTGGAGCCATTTTGGCTCCAATTTTTTTTAAAAATTCTTTCGGTGAGGCGTCTAGAACCTGGACGCCTCAAAAGTGGACCACCCTCCCGGAGAACTCTCCGGGATTGTTCCTACCCGTTCCAGGGAACCGGATCATCCCATCACTGCCCCCCCACGTCACTCGGTCATCACAGTTGGCACAGCTCCAGGTGCCAATGCCGAGGATGGCTCGAAAGTCTATAACTAGAAACAAAGCCTTCTCGGTGGTGGCACCAACACTGTGGAAGAGGCACTCTACCAGTAGAGCTGCGCCAGGCTCCATCCCTGGCTATCCTTTAAAATGCCATTAAAAACTCTCTTCTTCAAGGAGGCTTTTCAGAGTGTTGTCCCTCTACAAATACATTGTCAGTCAGGTTGAGTCCCGTCTGTGCCCTCAGATGCCAATTACTTTATTTTATTCTAGTTCAGTTTGTGACGTATTTGTCAGTTGTTTGTTTTGATCTGCTGTGTGTTGTTGTTATTTGTTATCTGTTTGTTCACAGCCCAGAGTGGGATACCATTCAAATGGGCGGAATAGAAATACAATCAATCAATCAACTGAGCCCTGATATGAACCTCTGCCCCAGTTTGCATGGCTACTGGTTTTCCTGGGGCAAAGTTTGTCCCTCTGCCTGACCCTCTTGTTTGGCCAGAGAGAGGAATGACCACCTGAGGCAGGAGCCATGATAGCTCTTCAATGAGGGCCACAACTGTCCCGGGGCGGGTGGTAAAGGAGGAGGAGGAGGAAGAGAAGCTCACTCACTCCACTGGGAGGTTTTTCTGAGCTGTTTGGGCCCAGAGGCCATTTTGGCAGCATGAAATATGACTTCATGCCAACTCTGCAAGAAGTAGTAACTGCAGTACAGACCAGCCTGCCAGCACCCCTGACATTCCTGCAAAGGGGATCAGCAGCACCAAACGAGAGAAAGAGAGAATGAATGTCTGGCTTAAGTCAATTAAGGACTGGGCTTTCTGTGCTGTCCTGGCTCAACAAAGGAGAGTTGTCAGCCTTTCTCCCCTCGGCCACCTTTCGGCCACCATCCCCAGTGGCGCCCATGGCAGGACTGGTCTCCTGGCTGCCCTGCCCTAGGTGCAGACTGGTCCTACTGGGCGGTCAGGGCAGCCTGGAGGTGCTGGCAGGTCCTCTCCGCTCCAACAGAGCCCACAGCTGACATGTCCTCTGGGAGGCAGGTAGGCAGGAGTCGTGGTGCTTCCGGCCATTCAGGGACATGTGCCAGCAGGTTTGGCCACCTCCCGAGGGCATGACTGGGGCCATTGCACACAAGGAGGGCTGGGCCTGGGCCTGGTTTCAAAACCAGAGGTCATTCTTCTGTTAATGTCCCGGCTGTGTTTTAAACACCAGGTTTGTCTGCCAGAACTACGTGACAACTTTGGGCAGAACCGGGTAATCAAGAAGAAGCCCAAGCCCTGTTTCTACCCCCCCCCCCTTTTGCAGGAGCTACAAAGGAGGAGGGGGAGCGTATAGGAAGTGCTCTCCCCACCCCACCCCCAGGCTCTTCCCTCCCTGATCTAATCTGCCTGCCTGGAGGATAGGATGAACCCAAGAGTTTCAGCATCCACCCTACCAGGATGATGATAACCCGGGCCCTGGATTGCCCCAATGCTGGCCTCCCTTCTTTGGGCCATTGTGTCTGGACAATGGGGCAGTCAACCTGCCCAGCAACCCAGGCTTTGCTGGTGGCCGCTGGGACAATAGCAGCTGGGGAACTGGGGGGGGGGGAGATTCCTGTCCCCTCCCTCCCTGCAGGACCTCTGGGGCCCTTTTGTTTCTCTGCCAGGAAGCAGAGAGCAGGAAGAGCAGCTCTCTCCTCCCATGGCCCTCACTCCCAGGGTTGCACCTGGTTGGCAGGCAGCTGCCCTGCAGGTTTGATACGGGTTAGGGTCTTCCATGTGGCTAGTTTAGCACAGGACCACCCATGACAATTGCACCAATGTGTCCTTGTGCCACTGCTGCTGCTGCCTACACACACAGCAGGTGGGTTGAAGGACACTGTTCTGCCAGTCACAGACTGAGGGCCCTGCCCTCCATGTTGAGCATTGGAGAGCAGCAGCTCTGGCAGTGCCCACTCAGGCAGCGGGCCAGAGAAAAGGACAGGCGGGACGGCACCCAAGGCATGGGGCCAGGCAGCTGTGCCCTCCCTGCCCCAGCAGAGAGAGAGGGGGGCACCACCAACTCTGAGCTGTGCAGTCCACGGGAGAAGAGGGCCAGCGCCCTGCACTGACTCCATCCCGTGGCTTGGGAGGACCAAACCCCTGTGGCCCCTGCATGGCCTGCAGAATTGGCTCTCCCCGCCCTTTGTCCACCAGAGGAAGCAGGGGAAGCCCTTTCTGTTGGAGGCCCTTGAGTAATTGGTCCTCCCACTGACCCATGACCCTAGTGCCTGGCCATCTGTGGGAAGAGCCTGGCTCTTGTGAGGGTCAAGGAGAGGCTGAGGGGGATGTGGGCTCTGAGGCACCAGACCCAGTAGCTCTGCTTCTGGGCAAAGCCAAGAGGCCTGAATCCTGCCCCCCCTCCCCCGGGCAGGGATGTTGTTGGAAGCATAAGGATTTGAAGAGCAACAACCCTCTCTCCCGGCCCCATGTTTGACTCCCAGGAGGCTGGAAGGAAGCCCCCTCAGCCCAGAGGTTTTGCTGGGTGGGTTCAAGGGGGGCAGAGCAGTTTCTTGTCCCCGTGGCCTCTCCACCCCAAACACCCTCTGCAGATGAAGGTAAACGGGTCCCCACTCTCCCTCCCCCATGCCGCCCATCCAGGGCAAAGACAAAATTCCTGCAGCAGAGGCCGTAGGCTTCAGCCACCATGACCCCCCCCCCAGACACCCACGAACCCTGGGCTGAAAACACCAATTTAATGGGGGAAAGTGTAATCTTCTACAGCTAGGGGGAAAGCCCCAAATGGACCATTACCAGAGGGATGAAACTTGGCTCAGGAATCCTACGTGTGAGAAAGGCCTTGGAATTGGGGTAACAGATCCACAAATAAGAGCCAACAGTGTGACTGTCAGGACCTTGATATCGATAAGTATTGCAGTAGGATAAACTATTGTGGAGTCATCTCTTTAACTGGCCTAACCCAGCTGCTCCCACTCACGAGAATGACTCAGCAGAAAGACTGCACTTAAGGAGAGCTTTTGGGGTCTCCAACTGGAGGAGCACAAGTGGGCTGAAGAAGGCGTCAGGGAGACTTGCCAAGTGGGACTAACCTACCTGTTGGAGAAGCCAACGTCTTGCCAGGGAGCAAAGACAGACGCAGGTGGCAAAGGAGCTGCTGCTAGGAAGACTCAGGAGGAGTCTGGACTGCCGACGGAAAGGTATTTAGCTAAGCAACTGTTCCAGCTGAGCTCTGCACATGCTCTAGGAACAAGTGGACTGCATCTCTTTTCTCCATCAGCTGAACTAAAGCCAAGCCTCTAAAGCTGAGAGGCAAAGAGCCAACCGTTTCTGTACATAGGTTTGTTATAGAGAAGTTATCTAATTTAATTGTGTTTTTTACTTTTGTAAGCTGCCCTGAGTCTTTGGATGAGGGTGGGATATAAATGTGATTAATAAATAAATTTATGTTTTTTCTGACCTTGAAGAGTAAAGCTGTTTTTCATTCCTTAAGATTGTGTGTGAGGCTGGCACACTGCTTTTGGCTGCTGTTCAAGCGCACACGCACACACACGCTAACCCAAATCTTATCAATGATGTGGCTGCAAAAAAAGGCCAGTGTTGCTAGAAGTCGAGTCCCCAAGAACCTGTGGTGTATCTGTTGTCCTTTTCTATTCAGCACAAGTCAGAGCATGTTTCAGGTACTGAGTCCAGGTCTGGGCTTTAAGAACTTTAAAGGCACCCGCAAATTAGAGCACATTTAGAGGAGAGATGAAGGAGAGGATGCTGGAAACCAAGTCCTATATGGAGGAAAGGCTGAAGGAACTGGGTCTGTTTAGCCTTGAGGAGAGGAGACGGATGATGACGATGATGTTGGCACTTTTCAAAAGACATGAATTATGGTCCTAAGGTAGGAGGAAGGGCCGGGAGCTGCTGAGTCCGGGAGGCGTCATCAATGGCTGAAAGTACAGGTTGACTATCAGTGTGTGTGTGTGTGTGTGTGGGGGGCACCAAAGGAGGTCCACCTGGGCAGGTGGGGAGAGTGGAGCCCCCCCCCCAAGGGAACCCTGGGAAGGAAGGAAGCCACCCCCCTCCCTCCCCCCCTGCTGCCCCACGTCGGCTTTGCCTCGGACTCCCGCCTCCTTGGGCAGGCACCAGGCAGGGGCCTTTTTCGGCCCCGGGACTAGTTCTGGCTGAAGACACCCCCACCCCCCACCCCGGCAAGGTAGCCAAGGCGCCCACGGGGGGGCGGGAATCCCGGGCTGGGCGCACGTGTGTACGGGTGTGGAGTCGGGTCGGGGGCTGGGAGTGTGACGTCACTTCCAGGCGCCGTCCTCCCCCCCCCTCCGCGGCGCAGCGGCCGAGGCGGGAGGAGGAGCCGTGGCCGGAGAGCAGCAAGGGCGGCCGGTCAGCCTGCCGGGAGGGAAGGAAGGAAGGCAGGCAGGAAGGAAGGCAGGCGGCGGCGGCAGCAGGTGAGCCGTGCGCAGGGAGGGCGGGGTGTCCTCCAGGGTTTGTGGCCTGCGGAGGGGGGGGTCCCCCTCCCTCTCTCCGTTCCCCACGTGCGCGGCGAGGGCGGCCCAGCCTCGTGGCGGCGGCAGCGGTGGGGGAAACCCACGCCCTGGCGCCGGCCGCGCTCTCTCTGCCTGCCAGGCGTCACCGGGGGGAGGGAGGGAGGGAGGGGCGCGGGAGTGTGTGTGTGTGGGGGGGTCCCAACACCCCCTAACTCTCCCCACCCCCTCGGCCAGCACCCCTGCCCGCCCGGCTAGAGTCGCCCCACGGGTGGGTGGGTATAGGTGGAGACCTGCGCCCGGGACCAGCCTGGGGCACGTGACCCACGGAGGTGTTCCCCCCCCCACACACACACACTCTGGGGAAAGGGGCGCGAAGGGACCCCCCATCATGCCCAGCACAGCCTCTGCCGCTATTTGGCTGTAGAGGAGGTCAACCATCTTACCCGCAGGCAGGCTGCCTAGTCCACAGGTGGGCCAAGGCCCCCTTCTCAGGTCCACTGCGGGGGGGGGGAAGAGGGGTGCTCCCCTCCCCCCGTGAAGGCTGTCTGATCTGCTTCCGAAGTTAGCGCTGCCTCTTGTGTCAGGGAGTTCCCCCAGCTCAATGTTAGCATCATAAAATTCCCTCCCTTCCGACCTGCCCTGCACCTGTCTTCCCTTTGCTGCCCCCCCCCCCAGGAAAATCCCCCCCCCCCCGCAACTCAAGACCTACCTGTGACCTCAACTAGCCTTTGTTGCTGCTCCTGCCTTCATGGCTTGTTGTGTAAGTGAGGAAACAAAACCAGATGCTTCCCTGGAAGGTCAAAGGCCAACCAGCCCCCCCACCCGCCCGAATTCCTTTCATTGCCTCCACATGCACAGAGTCCACCTCCTCTACTTGCTCTGTTACCTTCTGTGGGAGGGGTGGGGAAGTCCTACAACCTGCCCCCTTGGCATTGCCCACATGCCAGCGCCTCTATTCCGCCTGCCCCCCTCCACAGGCCTGGGCTTGCTGTTCTCTTCCAGGCCTGGGTCTCTCACCCAGGACCCTCTGCCTCAGTCCTCTCTTTAGGCCAGGGGTTCCCAACCTTTTTACACTGCAGGCCTGACTACGCCCCCTAAACAGCTGAGCTGGCCAGACCACGCCCACCTCCACCTTTACACTGTGGTAAATGCATCCACTTCCGTGTTTACGACAGCTGCAGACGTGTGTATGCATGTGTGGGCATGTTTTACAGTCGACATAAATGCGCCTGTTTCCACTTCCTCCAGTGGCGGCAGGGGCCGCATGAAATGTTGCCATGGGTGGTAGGTTGGGAATCCCTCCCTTCGGTGCTCAAGCCTTTGCAGATGGTGGAAGGCATGGACCGCTGTCACCTTTCATGCCAAAACAGTACCTGTTTATCTAGTTGCAGGACCTGGGATAGATGACAGGGGCTTGCCCCGTTGCACAGCATTTGGGTCTTGAACCACTGACCTTCCGGTTGTCCTTAACCACTAAACCACTGCAGCCCCTGCTTGACCACTGCAGCCTCCCCTAAAACCACCTTCCTCAACAGACAAGGAACCAGTTAGCCAACAACACCCTGAACTGGCCTAGTGCTAGCAGAAAGCAGGCCAACCAGGCTCCTCAGCCTTCTCTCTCCTGGGCCCACCGAGGAAGGAGCTCAAGCGGGGGTGGGGTGGAGGGGAGAGATTCGGCAGGTCCGGTGAGGGGGTGGGGAGGACAGGTGGCAAGGGGGCCTTGGCCACTTTCCGTGCAGGACTCTCCACTTCTCACGTCCCTCTTGGGTTGCAGCCGCGTTTCCTGGTGAGGAGGGGCTCCAGAACGTCCAGGGAGAATTCCAGCCCCCTGGGAGTCCCTTTGGGGCCCCACCCTGCCCTTCCTCAGAGTTTTCCTCCAGGCATGCAGAACAGTGGTATGCTTTTGTAGGTGATGGTTGGTGTACAGAGTGAAGGTGTGAGTGAGTGTGAGGAATTGCTGCTCAGGGGCAGGAGGAATCAATGGATCTTTCCCTTTATGTCCCAGGCCTGGCAGATGAGGTGTCTGTGACTCCAACTGAGATGATGTGGGAGCGGGGGAAGTGGCTTGCCCATGGTGGTGCCTTCTAAACACCTGTGAGGAAGTCGGCCTTTGCTCTTGCTACCTGAAAGGGTGGTGTGTGTGTGTGTGTGTGTGTGTAAACGGAGATGAGCACCCTGAAGTCGGATACGGCTGGCTTTTGAGCAAGGGTGACCCTTTTCCTAGTGGTCACGCATGTTTCCTTCCCTGGGTGTTCTTTTCAGTGGCTCGTAGTTAAGGATAGCTCAGTGGGCTGGAGTGTACGGGGTTGAAGAGCCAGAGGCCCAGAGTTCGATTCCACCCTGGGCCTTGGGTGCAAAAAACCACAGAGCCTGGAAGAAGGAGGGAGGGAGCCTCTCCTCCTGAGTGAGTCCTCTCAGCCTTGGAACGCTTGGAGAGGTGGGCTGTAAGTTGGGACACAACAATGTCCTCCTCCTCCTCCTCCATCAATGGGCTTCAGGTCAAGCGGTAGCGGCAGCATCGGCAGCACCAGCTGCTGCTCAGTTGTGCACTTGTTTTAGAAGAGTTGGTGGAAGTGCACCTGACCCTTCAGGGTTCCATGTTTGCATCGCTGCACCTGGCTTCAGGTGACTTGTTCTCCACTCCTGGGAGAAGGATGGCTGGGGACAAGTGTATCCCCAAGGAGGGCGGAGAAAGAGCCCCTGCTCTCATAACTTTATAAATCACTCTTAGGGTTTTTTGGCTTCAATAGGAGGGTTAATGAGAAAGGAAAACATTAGGCTCACAGAAGAGCAATGCAACAGAGCGGGTTCCCTTGTAGCAGTGCCCGTTTAGTGCTGTAGTTCCTGAGCCTTTGGACGAAACACTGATGTGTATATATACTCTCTCTGTGTGTGTGTATGTGTGTGTGTGTATGTGTGTGTGTGTGTGTCTGTTTAGCTTTAGCTTTATTATTTCTTTATTTTATACCAAGGCAACTCAGGGCAGTTTCACATATCATGTAAAATCATCAATAAAAGGATAGAACAAAGAAGTTTAAGTTTTAAAAAGACATATTAATAACAGAATTAAAAGGTTAAAACACACTCTTCAGGTTAAAAGAAGTGAAAAGAGAGGTTAAAAGAGAGAGGGAGCTCACGCCATCCTACAACCCGCACCCCATACCTGCCCTGCCAGCTATGTTTTTAAATTCTTCCTAAAACGGAGCAGCTCCGTTGGCAGGAGGTTCCATAGGGCCGGAGCGGAAGCAGACATGGAGAAGGCCCTCTTTCTAGTGTCGGAGAGGGGCGCCTCTCTGGCCGATGGGTCAACTAGGGAGCTTCTCCGGTCCGCTTGGGTGCCCCCTCTCATCGAGCACCTCTTGAGGCAGGCCGAAGGAGGCAAAGGGCATTTGCTTAGCACACAAGGGCATGTGGGCCCCTGGAGCGCACCTGGTACCCCAGCCGGGAGAGGCTTCGGGACAGCCACTTCCTCCTTCCCATCTTCTCCCCCCCCTCCCATGTACTTTTACTTCCTACTTTTGCTGGCATGTGCACACAGACATAGCAGCCTTGGGACAGACCCAGTCCCATTCTCTCTCTCTGTGAATCCAAAATGGGCTTCCAGCCATTAGAAGCATTTGCTGGGTCCGGAGCCACAGGGCAGCTGTCCAGCCTGCTGGCCACTTGTGGCGGATTCTTGCCAGGCCCTTGGAAGAGAGCTTCCTCATTGCACTGGAGAAGCCTCGCAGGTGAAGGGGGTGGGGTGGGGTGGGAGGATGTGTGTTGTCCTCCCTTCCATGGGGCTCTACAAGACCTTCCCACCCACCCTCGTGCTCTGAAAGGGTCTGGAAGGCAAAGGCTTAAGTTATTAAATAACTTCCGAAGGGGATCCAAAAAACTGGCTGGCTTCCTCTGAGGCACCACGGGCTGCTTGACCTCATGTTGAACCCGTGCAGGAATGGTGATGCCAGTGCAGCTGCCGAGGAGAAGGAGGAGGGGGTGAAGGGCAGGGCTTTCCTCCTGCCAGACCCACACTGACCACCCACTGAACTCACGTGGCTGAGGCCTTGGGGCGAGTGTGGGCCACTGTGGGAGGCTCCAGCGGGTCTGGATCCTGGGTCTGTGCACCTGCAAACACCTGGCCGCGCCTGTGGCTTGGCTGCACTAGCCATTCAGGTTGCATCCGGAGGCAGAGGTTGAGAGGGGAATCTTTTGGTCTGCGTTGTCATCCATGTGGCTGTGCTGTCCATGTTGTAAGTGCTGTGTAGTAAGGGTTGTAGTCCTCTGTGTGTGTGTAAAGAAGGCAGGGAGGAACCTTTGGACTGGCAGGAGAGGAGGCGGCGGCGGCCTTCTCCCTGGTCTCTTCCTGCAGCCCCCTTGCTCTCTGTGGGATCCCTTCTTTGAGGGAGGGAGGGAGGGAGGGAGGGAGGGAGCAAAGACCCCCCCCCCATGGGTCTACAGGTGGGCTTGGGACAGTCTGGCTCCCTCTGGATCTTTAATGGGAGCCACTAGGAGCCATCATGATCATGGGCAGGCGTGTCTCTCTCTTCTCCATAAAATGTCTGGCACCCCCAAGCCAAGCCAAGCCAAGCCAAGCCAAGGCAGCCGCTGGTCTTTTGTTTGGTCCAAAAGTTATTCGGAAGAATGGATTTTTTTTTTGCAAATGTAAATACCATTTGGTTTGGTGGTGGTTGGATACAATGGCTTTCCTTCAGCTGAAGCTCTAGAACAAAAGCCCACATTATACCAGAAAACCCAAGATGGGAAGCGATAAAAATGGCCATTGAGAGGAGAGCTTTGTGAGCATGTAACTGCTCTACTTGTAAAGTTTCCAGGTATTCATTAAGCCCTGATCTCCCCCTCCCCCTCCTGGTGGAGTGAAGGGGTAATGCTTTCCTTGCAATTTAACAGCCACACCACGTTGACGGAGGAGGAGGAGGGATCATGCCAAGAACCTAGTTCACCTGTGAGGCAAGGCCAGAGGCTTTGTAGTGGGGAGTCTGGATCCCGCCATGAGAACGGCAGGGGACCCCTCATCTCCCCCCCCCCCGGTGAGGTGTGGGGTTCTCAAAGGCCTTGGTTGGCCTCTTAGGTCACTGCAGGGTAAGCCCCCAGGAGTCTCTGCTTTGCTACTTCTTTGCAAGGTCTTCAGGTGTGTTCAGTAGCCAAACACACACATGCACACCCAGGACACAAACATCTGTTCCTGAGGGATTCATCTTAGCCTTTCAGAAGTGCAGCCGGGGTGCGGGGAGGAGGTGGTGTGGTATGAGAACCCTCAGTTGAAGAAAGTGGCTTCTTCATTTCAGCAGTCCAGGGTTTGATCAGGACACAAAAGAAGAATCCTTTCCACGTCTTTGTTTCTAGCTGAGGTGGGGCAACTATTGGATACCTCAACCTGCTCGTCACAGCAGAAGAAGCACAGAAGAGTGGCATCCTAAGGAAGGCAGGTGAACTTTGGGGTGGAAAACTGTCTCTTTCTGTTTTGGAGCTGAATGGGTTGATCAGCAGCCTGTGACCTGGAAAGGAGAGAGAAGGTACAGCTGATGAAGCCATGCTGTGCAAGAACGGGAGGCAGGGTTGCATTAGGTGTCCCTCAGAGCCTTGGAAGAGGCCTGGGAAGGAAGGAGAGAAGGAGGCCTTTAGGAGTCCTAGAACACCAGGCAGAATGGAGGGGCAGGACTCCCCAGGGGCATCTTTGGCACGGCCTGGTCTAGAAGCCCTTTTGTCAGACCTGGACAGGATATTGCCGGGATCTGACTTCAGCTGGTGAGGCCTCTGGCTTTTGGACAGCTGCATCCTGAAGTGGGAAACCAAACCCTTTGAGGAAAGACTGAGGGAACTGGGCTTGTGTAGCCTTGAGAAAGGGAGACTAAGGGGGGAGAGGATGCTGATGATGCTGGTGCCGGCACTCTTCAACTACGTACATGAAAGTTTGTCATCAAGAGAGGAAGCGAAGGATCTGTTCTCCATGATCCCAGAGGGCAGGACATGTCATTGTCTTCTTTCGTGTCCTGATCAAACCCTGGACTGCCAAAATGAAGAAGCCACTTTCTTGGCTTTGCCATTGGCCAAACTTAAGTCCTCATCGGGGCATCTTTCATTGGCAGACCAGGAAATGAGCCAATGGGTTTTGTGCCTCTCCACATTCACACGGCATGTTGTTGTCTGCCAGTAGGCCCCACTTGAGCCTGTTGGTCTTGCATTTAGGCACTCCAACCCTCAGCCTATTCATGGTCCTCCAAGTGACGTAGGGCAGGTTGAGTTCCTCCACCGTCTCTTCCTCCATGAATGTCGTTCCTTGTCCAGTGAGCTCCTTCCTCCATCTTTAACTTGGTTTTGCTATAGTGTACCCTCAAGAATGCTTGTTCTCTCCATAAAACTCCTTCTGGATCTGAGTTGGTGGACTTGAGGCTCATTCCATTCATAGGGTGTCAAGAGTCATTCTCTTGCTTAGTTCTCTCAGCGTCTGCTGCTACTTCTCTCCTAATCTTAGGTGGGGCGATACCAACAAGAGGGTCTATTTCCCCAACCGGTGTAGGTTGGAGGCATCCTGTCACTCTATGCATGGCTTCATTAATAGCTTGTTTTGTGTGTGTGGATGCACTCCATGCTGGAGCAGCATACTCTGCTGCTAAGATGCTCAGGGCCAAAACTGATGTGTGCAGCATGGATGTTTGAGTTCCCCATTTATAGTTTGCGAGTTTCCTGATGACGTTATTCCTTGTACTAACTTTGGCTTTGGTATTCAGGCAGTGCTGCTTAATAGAGAGTGTCCTGAGGTATTTTGGTGCTGAACAGTGTTGTAATCAGTCCCCTTGCCACCTAACATTAAATTTAAACCTTGCCTCTCAGTTTCAAAGGTGGAAAGCACATACAGCTGTACCTCGCTTAAAGAGCATAATGTGTTCCACAGGGTTGCTCTTAAAGCAAGTTTGCTCTTTTAAGCGAAACACCATTGTAAGTGACCCATTGTGACTTCTGGGGGGCGGGGATTGTGAACCCCGATTTATTTGTTAAGCAAGTTTTTGGTTGGCTTTACTTGTTAAGCAAAGCAAACATTCAGAGAAAATTCTGCTCTTTAAGTGAGTTACTCTTTAAGCGAAGCACTTTTTATGCGAGGTTTGACTGTACAGTACTTGAGTCTTGCTTGGATTAGGCTTCAAATGGATGATGTTATAATACTGTCTTAGTCCTTCAAATGTTCTAGTAAGTTTTCCAGCTACAGTAAAACCTTGGATAACCCTAAAACTTGGTTCCACAAGTCTTAGTGTTACCTTATTTTTAATGCATGCATCGGATAACGTTAAAAATCCTATGGGATGCATCGGATAATGTTAAAACTCCATAGAGATACCGGCACAGGCTTTAGCGAACGTTATCCCGTGCATCCGATAGGATTTTAACGTTATGCGATGCACATCCCCCCCTGATTGCTTAACATTGCGTGGTTTTAGTATTATCTGATACAAACGTTACCCGATTGTTCGATAATTTGAACATTCTTTGGCATTACCCTTTTTGGGGATTGGAACATATACTGATCTTTTCCAATCCTGTGGCCATTGTTGTGTTTTCCAAATCTGCTGGCATTTAGAATGCAGTAATTCGATTCCATCATCTTTTAGGGCTTTGAAAAGTTCAACCTGGATACCATCATCTCCACTGGCTTTGTTGTTTGCAGTGTTTTTCAGGGCCTTTCTGACTTCACTCTCTAGGATATCTGGCTCAAGTTCAATGTTCTCATCATTGTGATTATCAGGGGTGTTGAGGTCCTTTTTGTAGAGTTCCTCTGTCTACTCTTGCCATCTTTTCTTTATCTCTTCTGCACAACTGTATGGTTAGCCATAAAGACTTCCAAATTGTAAAATGATTTTGTCTGCTTTAGTTCAATCAAAACAGAGGCTGCAGCCACCAAGCCAGACATCCTGTGCAGAACATTGGACCAGCGGTGTCATGCGTTTTGTGGCTGCCCAGGGAGGGAGGGAGACAACGGTCACCTCTGCTTCCGGCCAAGAGCTTACCAGGTGCCTCCTGCTGTGGCTCAATTGCAGTGTGGACTGTCCAGGTGGACTGGGATCACAGAGTTGGGAAATGTCTTTGGCCACCCTCGTCCACTTCTGTGGCTTGTGCTTGCCCCAGAGAGTGGGGAACTTCCCTCTTCGGCACCCCGAGGACAGGCGTGGCTCCTGCTTGGAGCTCTGTGGGCTGTTTGTCTACTGGGCTGAGCCCTTGGGTGGCTTGTCCACCTCTGAGGTATGTGTAGGCCAACTGGATGGACATCTCTGGGCTGGCTGTGCCCTTCGTAGGGTTTAGGACCAAGGATAATGGGCGGTAGACTGTCTCCATCTGCAGAGGGTGGGCGGGCGGCTCCTTCCCTAAGTTGGGCCTTGCATTGTGTGTTGACTCCACTTTGGAATAGAAAGCTCCCCATTGTGTGAGCAAGGAAGGGTTTGGTCAGCAGCATCATGTCTGAAAGGCGCTTGGTTTGGAGATAACATCAGGGCCGCCGGTGTGTGGAGCTGGGGCTGCCCAGGCCCCTGGCCAGCCTTTGAATTGGGGGTGGTAAGTGGTACGTGCACCAGCAATGGGGTGGCAGGGGCAGGGGGGAGAGGAGGGGGAAGCGGCTGGAGTCACATCCTTCAGCTCAACCCCATTCAACCTGGGCAATTGTGTTTGTGCTTCAAAACAACACAAAAAATAGCAGCAGCAGCTACGCCGCCCCCCTCCCAAGGGGCCAAGGGCGCCCCCCCCAGGGCCTTTTTGATAAGGCAGCTGAAGTGGCCTTTGGAGCGGAGGTCCCCTTTCAGGGTCTGAGACAAAGGAGTTCATGGGCAGGACTTCCCTTTCAGATAGGATGCTTGCCATGAGCAGGAACTGCACTGCCGCCACCATCGCCACCACCTAAGGGCAGCAATAAAAGCAGGCAGGCAGGCAGCTGGGCTGGCGGGTGTTGCGGGCGCTGCAGGCAGGCCGGCTGGCTGGCTGGCTGGCGAGAGGGACCTGCTGTGGGACACCCCCCCCCCCAGAAAGGGGCTTTTCTGGTGCTTCTTAAAAGTGTGGTCGGAGACCGAGTCAAGAGAGCCCGGGCGGTGCTGTGTGTGGCGGACGGACACTGGTTTTGGGTGAGAAAGGAGTGCCAGGCATAGGCGGTGGTGGGCAGGTGCCTGCGTGCCTGCATGCATGCATGCAAGAGAGCGCCAGAGCCCTCCCGTCCCCCATCAGGTGGTTTTGCTCTTGGTGGCTGCCCAGGTTTTTTCTCACAGTGCTCAGTCAAGCTTATGGGAAAAGATGCTTCCAGGGGCTGTTGGGGAAGGTCCAACCAGGGAGGGTGAAATGGTGGGCCGGGATAAGGGAGAAGTCTTTTCCTGGATGCAAGAATATGGCGTTTTAAAAACATTTTTACCAGAGCTTTTTTTAAAAAAAACTGTTTGAAATTGGGTTATTAAAGCATTTGTTAACTGAAATGCTTTTCTTTCTTTCAAAAACAAGGGAGGCATGCATGATGATGATAGTGTCAATTGAAAATGTGTTACTGCTGGACAGAAATGGCCCACCCTTCGATCAGTCATTTGGTCACCGTCCACTTGGCATAGCTGGAGTGGAGAGGGAGGGAAACTCTGCCCCCCCCCCCATGGAGCAATCCTGTCCTTGGGGCTTTGTGTCCATTAGGGTTCTTCAACTCCAAAGGTGGGGGGGGGGGAGAGAGAGAGTGAGAGAGAGTGAGTGAGTGAGTGAGTGAGTGGTGGAAACACCTGTTGTGAGTTCTCTGAGCCCAAAAGGGTTTCACAGGCATGTATGTATTTATTATTTATTTATTTAGATTTATTATCCTGCCCCAATCAGGTGAACCTGACTCTAGGCGGCTTCCAGAAAAGGAGAAAGACTATACACTAGTACCCTGGATAACGTTATGACATGGTTCCACAAGTCATGACGTTGTCCGGTTTTTAGCGTTGTCCGGGGTATACATCGAACAATGCTAAAAAAAACCCTGAGAAGAGGCGCTTGCACGCGCGCGAAAAGGCGCGCCAGCGGGAGCCTCTTCTACCAAACGGGTATAGCAACGGGGATCGCACATCAAGGCAAGGGTGCCACCCCCCACTTTGATCCCTTACCTTAACGTGTGATCCCCGTTTTGCGCACCTGGGCAAGGGTCGGCTTTTCCGAATTCCCCCCTTACCCTTTCGGAACATCGGGTGGCTTGCAGGCGCGTGTGCGTCGGTGGGGGTTAGCGCAGGATACGGAGGTCTCCCCCGTATCCTGCGCTAACCCCCACCGGCGCGCGCCGCTTGCCCGAAGTTTCGAAAGGGTAAAGATCCTTACCCTTTCGGAACATCGGGTGGCTTGCAGGCGCGTGCACGTCGGTGGGGGTTAGCGCAGGATACGGAGGTCTCCCCCATATCCTGCACTAACCCCCACCGACACGTGCCGCTCGCCCGAAGTTTCAAAATGGTAAGGATCCCCGTACCCTTTCCAAACATCGTGGGGGCGGGTGCGGGGGGGGGGGTGTTTGGATTGGGTAGATGTTCTACCCAATCCAACTCCCCCCCCCACGCATACGCTTGTTCCGGATAACGTTAAAAATCGCGTTATTTGATACATGTAACGTTATGCGGTTTTCGCGCTATACGGTACTCGTATTATCCCTATGAATCCACACGAATGGGTTTACTGCACATATGCTGTAGATTCACAGGGACTTGGGCCTTCTCAGTGGCGGCACCTGTGCTGCGGAATGCCATCCCACCTGAGCTGCACCAGGCTTCTTTGCTCCAATCCTTTAAAAAGCTACTGAAGACGTTGCTTTTCGAGGAGGCCTTTATAAGTGTCCTGCCAATCTCTGGCTTTTAGATTGCAACTCATTACATCTCCCTTCCAATTTATCTGCGTGGTCATGTCTCTTGACCGCAGTACTTTAGCCCATTATAATGGTCACCGTTGATTATAAATTATTATTATAAGTTTTATGGGGTGTAACTGTTTTTAGTAATTTTTGTTTATTGCATGAAGGATTTTATGATGTGAGCCCCCTTGAGTAGGGATGTATTGTTCCCTAGAGGGGTGGGATACAAGTGTAAAATGCAGTTCAGTTCAGTTCTGGGAATTGAAGTCCAAGAACAGCTGGAGTGCCAAGGTTCGCCATCCCTGTCCTATTGCTTCTAGAGATTAATCTTCCTATCTCCTGGATCTTTACTCCAGTAGCTGCTAACAGAGACATGTATAGTACTGTATAGTCCTCTAACAATAAGGTTTGTGGCAGCCGAGATGACCACAGTGTGTATGAAGATCAGAATGTGTCACAGCTCTCCTCTGCCCTCTTGCCTGAAGCTGGTTGACATCCTCCGGGGCTTTTTCCTTTCCTTCCCTCTCTTTCTCTCTCTTGGGATGATGTCCTTTTGGAGATGGTGGGAATCCCCAGAACGGCCTTTGTGCATGTATGCGCATGTGAGGGGTTTCTTTGAGGCTGATCCCTCTGAGAAAGACAAGACAGCCATTGCTGCGCTCCCCCTGCAGTGTGTGCAAACAAAGCCCAAACGGTGGCCTCTTGCTCATCATATTTTCTCGTGAGGTGTAGGCGGCGGCGGCAGAGGCGCTCTGGGCCTGGAGACAAAGAAAACATGTACTGTCAAAAATGTGTGCGAAGGTTATGCAAGCCCAAAAGCCTTATTCTGGTAGCCAATGCTGGGATTAACTTGGATCTTTCTGAGTGGTGGTTTAGTCGTCACCTAGGAAGTCATAAACTGCAGTGGCTCAAGTGGTTAAGAAGACGCTGACTGGGAGGTGGAAGGTCAGCAGTTTGATTCCTGAGTACTGCAGGACGGAATGAGCTCCTGTCTTTGTCCCAGCTCCTGCCAAGCTAGTAGTTCGAAACCAAGAAGTTGCAAGTAGATAATTAGGGACCACTTTGGTGGGAAAGTAACAGCGTTCCGTGCACTCTGGTGTCTAGTCATGCCTGCCACATGACCACGGAAACATCTGCAGAAGCAGATAGCACTGGCTCTTCAGCTTTGAAACAGATGAGCACTGATCCCTAGAGTCAGATACGACTGGCTTTCGAGTAAGGGAAACCTTTACCTTTACTTGTTGTTGTTCAGTCGCACAGTTGATTCCGTCCCTTTGCGATGACCCCATGGACCACCGTCCGCCAGGCACTCCACCATCCTCTTCAGCCTGCCCAGCTCTGTGCCCATTGTGTCTACAATACCATCTAGCCATCTCATCTTTGGCAGCCCCCTTTTTCTTTTGCCCTCCACCTTTCCCAGCATCAAGGCTTTCTCAAGCGAATCTTCTCTTCTCATTTGATGTCCAAAGTACTTTACCTTTACTAGGAGTCACAAAAGCCTCCTCCCCTCCCTCCTTCCCTCCCTTAGGCAATTTAACAAACAAACAACAAGCCCTTTTAACTTTGTCCTGAGGTTCACTTGTGTCCTGAGGTGTGGCCCGGAGCCATTTCCTCCCCTTCATGTGTGGATTTGGGGATGGTTCTTGTGTGCCATTTCAGAGGGGGTGGTGGTGTTTGCAGCCAAGGGCCAGCGTTGAGCGTAGTCTCTCTCTCTCTCTCTCTCTCACACAGTTGACCTCAGGTTTCCCCTTTGGTCAATGGGCTCTTTCAGCTCTGCTGCTGTTCAAGGACCCTCCTCTGACCTGCCTGGGGGCTCTTCTGTCAGGGAGGGGGTTCCTTTAGGTGTAGCTGATTCAGGATGTCCTTGGCAACAAGGGGACGAAATGGAACAGAATTGGGGGTGGCTGCCAGTCCCTGTTGTGTGAGTGCCCACCGGGCTTTGAGCTACTGGCCAGCCTTTCTCGGGGGGGGGGGTGTGTGTGTGTGTCTCTCGGAAGCCTTTCTTTCCTCCTCTCCCAAGATCAAATGGTGCTTTCCCTGTGAGGGGACGGAGCACTTGGTCTCTGCCCAGGTGTGGGAGGCTGAGTGGTCGCGTGGTGGCGGCAGAGAGTCCCATGGGTGTTCTCTGGATCTCTTCTCCCGTGGCCTAGGTTTGGTCTAATTCAGGGGTGGCCAAACTAGGGCCCGTGGGGCAGATCCAGTCCCCGGCGCAATTCATCCGGCCCATGCCGCCCTCCTCACTCCTGGAAGTGGAAGTAAAACACACCCATATTGGCGTGTTTTACTTCTGCTTCCAGAATTGACGAGGGCGGCATGGGCCGGATGAATTGCGCCGGGGACTGGATCTGCCCCCACAGGCCCTAGTTTGGGCACCCCTGGTTTAAGCAGGGAAAATGGCAGTTTACAATCTATCTCATCCTGTTGCAAAACTTCCACTGGGAGGAATCACGTGACTGGCCCGCTGAACCACGTGACCGGCCTTCAGCCCGGAAAGTTTGGGCACCCAAACTGGCCTGATTGGAAGCTTTTGCTCTTCCTGCATTGGTTTGGGAGTGAGCAAAGAGGAAGAGGGAAGTGAGCCAAGCTCCTTGCAAACTCCTGGTTCCAGAAAGTCCTGTTGGCCTTTGTGCAGATTTCCAGAGGTGGTCTTTGAGGAGAGCCTCTTTTGGGGGTCCCTGGAACAACCACCTGTAGCTCACCTGGGAGGCTCCTCTGCCAAAGGTGGCCGGGTGTGTGTGTTCTCCTTCCCGGGTGAGAAGGTGGCAAGAAAGACCTGAGGGGTTTCTCCCCTTGGCTTCTCAGGAGAAGCCCCTGTGTGGGGCCTCCACGCTCTGCCCACCTTGAGTCTCCCTCACGATGGACTCTCTGGCCCAAAGACGATGCCTTCAGCGCAGGAGGAGGAGGAGGGCCTGCTCTGCGGCTGAGCTGCCTCCGTTCCCAGAGTCTTCTTCCGGCCCACCCCAGTCTTCCTTCCGTGCCCATCCCTCCCTCCCTCGCTGGCTCCACCTGGACTGGCCCCTCCCTCTTGAGCCAGGGTGCGCCCCTCCCTGGCCAGCTGTTTCAGGGACTCTGTCCTTAAGACCCCCCCCCCCGCCAAAGGTTTCTGCTCCTCCAGGCTGGAGGTCTCCTCCCCGTGTGGCCCCTTCTCCTTCCCTCTCGTGGCCCTGGTGGGTCTCCCATGGTGTCTGTGGGAGGGCCGGTGTCCTGAGAGGGCATCTGCCCTTTGAGCAGCAGCCCCAGTTCGGCCTCGGACTCACCTGGTTCTCATTGGCATGGAGTGTTGTTGGTGCCAAGCCAAGGGCAAGACCCCCTCCCTGCCCTCTGGGGGGGGGAGATTCCCTCCCCTCCACTCAACTCCAGTGCCTTGTGGTCCGTTTCTGCCTCCGGAGCCCCACCTTGCTCTTTCCAGGCCAAAGTGTGGCTGTGAAGGGTCATGCGTGTCAGTATTCCCATGCATTCGGTGGGGAAGCAAGTTCTTCAGAGGCACACCTGCTCGTTGGTCACCCCCCACCAAAGAAGAGGCTGAAATCTAGGCACAGTTTCCTCATAACTTCTCCCCCCCCCCCGAACAACCAGCCCCCACAGAGTGCCTTAGGTCTATGGAAGGTGAGCAAGGAGCTACCAGAGAACCGGCCAGAACCACAGGACTGGCCAAGGAGAAGCATGGCCTCCTGTGTGGGGCACTCAACCTTTTCACGCCGAGGGCCACTGAGTCCTGCTCCCTTAGAAAGCTCTGCGGCCCATGCTGTCATTTTGCCCTACCTGCCACACATGGCACTTCCGGGTGTGGCGGGAGTGGTGGGTCCCCCCCCCACATGAAATGGTGTTGTGGGCCGCATCTGGTCTCCTGGCTGTAGGTTGAGATCCCCTGCTTTAAGTAGACTGTGTTCCAGGGTAGGAAGACCAAGGGTTTCCCTGTAGATGACAGCCAGTGTGAATGCAGAGAAGAGCAAACAATGGCCCATAGGATGCAGTGCACACGATGCCCCTGAAGGTAGTGCACTGGAAGTTATTGTTGTTGTTGTTGTTGTTGTTATTATTATTATTATTATTATTATTATTATTATTATTATTATTATTATTATTATTATTATTATTATTATTATTATTATTATTATTATTATTATTATTATTATTATTATTCGCATTTAATACCCCGCCCCACTCGGGAAGACCCGACTCTGGGCGGCTTACAGAATAAATTACCGTAATAGGTAATCTAAAAACAAACAATATATAAACCCTTAAAAATTCACAAATTCATAAAAATTTAAAACATTAAAACAGTAAAGCAGATAAAACAAATAATAACAGGTACAGATCCCAGGTGGGGGGGATGGCTGCCCTTAAATCGGCCATCCTGGATGGGAACCTACATTACTGTGTCCCCACACTTGACCTGCCAGCCATGTTTTTAAACCCTTTCAAAAGGGGAGGAGCTCCGTCTGCAGGCGCAGCTCTGTCGGAAGGAGGTTCCAAAGGGCCGGGGCGAACACAGAGAAGGCCCTCTTCCCAGTGCTCGTAAGACGAGCCTCCCTAGCCGATGGAGTAACAAGAGAGCCCCTCCGATCCGCCCTGGTGGGACGGGCAGACATTCTTAGGGTGACACGGTCTCTTAGGTATCCTGGCCCACTACCATATAGGGCTTTAAAGGTAATGACCAGCACCTTGAATTGCACCCGGAGGCATACTGGTAACCAGTGCAGCTCCCGGAGCAGTGGTGAGGCCCGAGCATAACGCCCACACCCCATCACTACCCGAACTGCCGCATTCTGAACCAGCTGCAACCTCCGAATGGTCACCAAGGGCAGCCCCATGTAGAGCGCATTACAATAATCAAGTCTGGAGGTGACCAAGGCATGTGTGACCATGAGCAAGGCATCCTGGTCTAGGAGGGGGCGTAACTAGCGAATTACACGAAGTTGTGCAAAAGCCCTCCTGGCCACGGCTGCCACCTGTTCTTCGAACAGTAGTCGTGAGACCAGGAGGACCCCCAGATTACGCACCGGGTCCTTCTGGGGCAAGACTGCCCCATCCAGAACCAAAGTTGGCAGCTCCTGTGATAACACAGGACCCCTCACCCATAGCCACTCAGTCTTACCAGGATTCAGTTGTAGCCCGTTGTCCCCCATCCAGACCCTCACAGCCTCCAGACACCTGGAGTGGCCCCATAATGGGCAGGTGTCATCAAGCCCTTTTTAATTCTGTTTCATTTTAGCTTTGTAAGTTATTCTATGCGGATGGTGCCTCTTGACACGGAGGAAGAAAGAGAGAAAGAATGGTGGGGAAGAGTTTGGCCTCTTGGCTCTGCTCCCCCCCCCCCAAGGGTCTGGCTGTAAACCTGGCAATCCAGGGCAGAGCCTTAGGCCTCCCCATAGGTGCAGGCTCTGGTGGGCCCTCTCCGTGTCCTTTGACCTGGCAGGGATGTAGGGGAATGAGGGGCTTCCCGGCAGGGTCTCTGCAGAGGGTTTCTCCTGGCCATGACACTCCTCTCTCTCTCTCTCTCTCTCTCTCTCTCTCTCAGGAGGAGCCTCCCTGGGCCTGGCGCTGCTGAAACCCTCGTCATGGGGAAGGAGGAGGAGGAGGAAAACATCCTCAACAAAGGCCAGGACGACGAGATGGCAAGTGGCTCCATGGCCTTCCTGATCTCTAGCCAGCCAGGAGGGGAGGGGAGGGGCCTGCCTCCAGGCACGCGCACACACACCCATTGTAGCAAGAGGGGGTGCCGGGGGTGGGGAGGGATTTCCCCCTCCATGGCACATTCGCTTCTGCCCATGGGCCCAGCCAGGCTTTCTGGGACGGCCCTGCTGCTGCTGCTGCCGCTGCCACTGCCAGCGGGGAAGAGGGATGGGCAGGTGCCCGCTGGGTCCAGGCGTCCCAACCTCCCACCTACCTCTAAGCAGGCTGTGGCTGCCCAGGGAGCTTTCTTTGCAAAGCAGGAGGAGCTGCTAATGCTGCTGTGGAGGAGGAGGAGGAGGAGAAGGGGTTCTTCTTAGCAGCTGTCCTCATGCAAACCAACATGCCACCTGGACACCTGGGGGTTGTGTGTGCTGGTGGGCCTGGGGTTTTTTAAGGCTGAATGTGCCCTCCACAGACTGCGCCCTCTTTCCTGGTCAGCTTTTAAGAAGGTGTCCAGCCGACCTGCCACTCTCCTTTCCATGCCATCCAATGCTGGCGCCTGGCCTCTTCCTGGGCACTGGCTGGGCAAAGAACTGCCTGGCATCTTCTGGGCAGAAGATTTACTCCAGTTGGTTGTGGGGGGGGGGAGCCCCCATCACAGGGTGTCTCTCTCTGTCTCTGTGTATCTTCACCTTGGCCTCCTCCTCTGCCTTCCCTCCCTGGACTTGTGCCGCTGCTGCAGAAGATCTACGGCTACAGCCTCTGCCGGTGGAAGCTGGTGCTGGTGGCGGTGGGCAGTCTCTGCACGGGGGGCTTCCTCCTCCTCCTCCTCTACTGGATGCCCAAGTGGAGGGTGAAGGCCGCCTGTCGGAGGGCCCCACTCAGCGCCTGTGGTGTGGTGCTCCTGAGGACAACGGCAAGTGATACCCCCCCAGCCCTAAGTTTGCCCTGTGGGGGAAGCAGGGGCTACCCGTGGCGGTGGGGTGCGCACGCATGGGTGCATCCTTCTGTTTGTGGCAAAAGGAAGCCCACTGCAAGGAAACCGAGGGCTTCTTCTCTCCCCCCCACCCCAACACTGGGGTGGCTAGCTCAGTTGCTTGTCTTTGGGAGGAATCCCTTCCCTCCCTTCCCCCCCCCCAGTCTTTTTGTGGGGTGTCTGTCTGTATCTGTGGCCTTTCCTTTGGCAGGGCTTTCCTCTGGCAGGAGCCCAGGTGGGGGTGGGGGAGCCCTTCTTTTTACAGTGCCTGCCCTGGATACCTTTGTCCCCAAGCGCAAGCAGAGCCCTGCCAGGGAGGGGTGGGGTGGCTGGGTGTTAGGAGAAGCTCCTTCCCTTCAGGGGTGTGGCTGGAAGGAAGGAAGGAAGGAAGGAAGGGGGCTCCTTTGTCTGGGCAGTGGGGGGGGGGTGAGGGTCTCTGGAGCCCCCAGCCTGCCTGATGAGTGGAAGCCTCCCTCACTGCCTTCCTGTGTCACCTGTAGGCTTCTGGGCTGATTTGGGTCCCCAGGGTGGCTGACGTTTTCTGCTGCACCCATTCTGTTTGCCAGCCACAGCTGAGCAGGGAAGGTGTGGAAACTCATGCGCAACCCCACCCCCTTTCTCTCTCTCTCTGTTTCTTAAAGGATGAATTCCAGACATGGTTTTGTGCCAAGGTGTGCCCCGTGCTTTCCCTGGGGCTTCACCCCTTGCAAGTTCCGGACTGTGTGTCAGAGAAGGTGGCCAATGGCTGTGACAGGCCCTGGAGCCCCCTCACCTCTCGGGAGAAGAACCCAGGCGCCACTGGTGGCTCCCAGGGCCACCTCCAGCAGGTATGGGCTGGGCGGGACTCCCAAAGGTGCTCTCTCTCTCAGGTGGCCCTCTCAAAGATGACGCTCAGGGGCCATGAGGAGAGGATGATGAAGATGATGATGATGAAGGAGCCACTGCCTCATCGCTACCCCTCCTCCCTTTCCCTCAGCACCAGATCCTACTGGCTGCGGGGGACAGGGACGGGATGGGGGGGGATGCTGGTCCCCCAGTGTTTGGATGCTGGCAAGTTCTCCCTGCAGACACCTGTCGGGGCTCTAGGGTAGGTGTGTTCAGGTGCAGCGCTATGGAGGAGGAGGAGGAGGTACCTGGCTTAGCCCAGCCCAGCAAGCTTCGCCTCTCCCTTTGGAGTCTTCCTGTTGGGGAAATGAACGGACGAAGCCACAGACGGACCCGTTGAGCTGCCTTGGGCTGGGGCTGCCCTTGTCCGTTATTTAGTGTGTGGCCTTTATACGCGCTGCTGAGTCATCATATAACAAGAAAGAGAAAAAAATATATAAACTCTTTAAAACTAAATGTTAATTTAGAAACAAACATCTCAAAAGTTTATATACAGTGGTACCTCGCTTAAAGAGCATAATGTGTTCCACAGGATTGCTCTTTGAGCGAGTTTGTTCTTCAAGCGAAACACCCTTGCAAGTGACCCATTGTGACTTCTGGGGAGGGGGGGATTGTGAACCCCGATTTATTTGTTAAGTGAGTTTTGGGTTGGTTTTATTTTTTAAGCGAAGCGAACATTCAGAGAAAATCCTGCTCTTTAAGCGAGGAGGTGGAGGCAGAGGAGGGGCTTCTTCTTCTTGAGGCGAGGTTTCGGTGTACTTGATTCCACCAGGAGTCGCCTTTAAAAAACCTTCTCTATTGCCCACATATGCTCTACGGCAGGGGTTCTCAAGCTATGGCCCGGGGGCCGGGTGGGCCCCCTCACCGTCTCTACTACACCCGGAAGTGCCATGTGTGGTAGGCAGGGCAAAATGGCCGCCCGGCCCATGAAGAGAGATCGGCCAAGCCACACATTTTGACTGCCTCATTCTTGTCTGTTCTTCTCCCTTCCAGATCCGTTACTTCACCCACCACAGCGTGAAGTACTTCTGGAATGACGGCATCCAGAACTTTGGCCCCATAAAGTAAGTATGGAGAAGCCAGGAAGAGGAGAGATGCCGTGGGCCCAGCCTTGGCCTCTCCCCGTGGCTCCCAGTGGCTTCCCTCTCTCTCTTCCAGGGGTCTGGGTGAATCCATGTCCTGCTCTGCCCTGCACGCCCAGCACAGCAGGGGGCTCACCAAGGGCGTCCGGGACTACAGGTGAGCACCCAGAGCCCTCCGACCACTAGGCAGGGGGTCCTGGCAACCCAGTCCAAACCATGGGTGGGAGGGAGGCCATGCCACGCCACGCCTGCAGCCTTTGAGGTCAGGGCCAGGGAGGGGGAGGGGCATTCCAGACCACAGTCTGTTGTGTGATGCTCTTTTTGCAAGTCACTTATACCTGTGGCTTTGGCCGCCAGGACCAAGTTCTCGCCCTCCTCCAGGCTGGAGTGCTGCCACAGGGCCTGCCGTGTGACCATGGCTGCAGGAGCTGTGGCGGGGGCATGGCTCCAGGGCTCTGTGTGTCTGTCCAGTGCAGCAACAACAGCAGCAGCAGCCCCCCCCCCCCCGGAGAAATGCCAGCCTTTCCTCCCCCCCACCCGCCTTTCTTCCTCCCTTGGCCTCTCCTCCTCCTCCTGGTGGAGTTGCTGCAAAACTCCTCTTTGAGAGGCCATTGACTGTTGTTGCCTCTCAGCAATGGAAGCGGGAAAAAGCCTTCTGTTTTGGTCACCTTTTGATGCAGGAAATTATTCTACGGTGTGAACGAAATTGCCGTGAAAGTGCCTTCCGTTTTTAAGCTGTTGGTTAAAGAGGTCAGTGGTGTCCTTTCTTTGGCCTCTTGGGGGGGGGAGGGGGAGGGGGAGGGAGGGAGCTCTCTCTGTCTCTCTTTTGACCTCCCCCCCCCCTTTGGCCTTCCCCCTCCCCAGGTGCTCAACCCCTTCTACATTTTCCAACTCTTCAGCGTGATCTTGTGGAGTACCAATGACTATTATTACTACGCAGCAGCCATCGTCATCATGTCGCTTATCTCTATCGTCAGCTCCCTCTACACCATCCGGAAGGTGGGACTAGTTGTGTTGTGTGGTTGTGTGTTGTGTGTTGTGTGGCTTTCTGCCTCTTGTGAAATGCTGGAATCCCAAGCCTGGGGTGGGAGGGGGGCATGCTCTGGTCTTTCCCTTCTGCAGCCTCTCTCACCTCAAAGGGGATCTGGAGAGGGGTCTCTGCCAGCTGGCACAAACCCTCCTCCCCCCTGGCACCCCCTTTCTGACGGCAAGGGGGGCAAAGCTGGGAAGAAGCTGCTGCTGCTCCTTCTGGAGGGACATAGCCTTGTCATGTGTGTGTGTGTGTGTGTGTGTGTGTGTGTGTGTGTGTGTGTGTGTGTGTGTGTGTGTGTGTGTGTGTGTGTGTGTGTGTGTGTGTGTGTGTGTGTGTGTGTGTGTGTGTGTGTGTGTGTGTGTGTGTGTGTGTGTGAATCACCCCCCCCCCAGCCTCCCCCCCCCAGGAGGCCTGGACTCCCCCCCCCAAGCCGGTTTGCCCTTGTGTCTCAGTTGCTGGCTCTGTGACATGAGTGGCAGCGCTGTAGCCTCCGGTGGGAGTGGCACCCTCTGACCATTGACGACCCCCCCCCCTTTCTTCCCTCCTGCAGCAATACCTGATCCTCCATGACATGGTGGCCGCTCACAGCCTTGTCCGAGTCTCCGTCAGCAGAGCAGACCAAGGTAGGGCAGGGGCCCTCTGCCCAGGAGCCTGGCTCCCACTTTCATGCTTTGGCACGTGCGCGCGCGGCTCTTGCTGTGGCTCTTCAGCTCTGCCATGTTGTAGGCCTTCCATGAGATTTTTGGGGCCAGGGTTTTGGCCTCTCGCTGGGGCTGCTTCCCTCCCAAGCCTCCCTCCCTTCCTTCCACTGGTCACCAATCCTCCCTCCCTCCCTTCCTGCCTCTCCCTGCTTCTTCCATCTCTCGGGAGATTGATAGATATTGTGGGTATCTAATCCTAGTGGCTTGAAAGCAAGAAATTGCAAGTAGATAACTAGGGGCCACTTTGGTGGGAAGGTAAACAGTACTCCATGCGCACTGGTGTCTAGTCATGCCTGCCACGTGTCCTACAGAACCACCTGCATTCCAGACACAGACAGCGCTGGCTCTTTGGCTATAAACAGATGAGCACTGAACCCTAGAGTCAGATATGACTGGCTTTCCAGCAAGGCCAACCTTTCCCTTGTCCCACCCACAGCCTGTGGCCCTGGATGTAAGAAAGGTGCCTCTCCTCTCCCTGCCTCCGGGGGTGGCGGGTGGGGTGCCAGTGGGTTGTGCTTTTTCCGGCCCACATGGCTGGGGTGGGGGGGGTGCATTTTGGCTCTTTGGAGGCTCCCAGTTGGGCCAGGGTCCTCTTAGTCTTCCTCTTGCTTCTGCCTAGGGCCAGCCCCTCCTTCCCCCCACCCCACGGCTTCCTCGCTCTCTCCGACGCTTCTTGGGAAGGTCTCCTGGGGTCTGGGGCCAGTGACCTTCTGGAGGCCCTCCTGCCCGGGGGTTCTGGGCTCTTGGCCCGGCTGCTCCAGAGCCAGGAGTATGCAGAGGCTGGCCGGGCCCAGTGAGGTCAGGGCTGCCTCTGCCTGCTTCCCCAGGGGTGGAAGAGATCCTCTCCACTGACCTGGTGCCCGGAGATGTCATCGTGGTCCCTCTGAATGGGATGATTGTGCCCTGCGACGCCGTGCTGGTCAGCGGGACCTGCATCGTCAATGAAAGCATGTTGACGGGTGAGGCTGAGCTGGGGGAGGCCTGCGGTCCCACCACCCCAAGGGGAGCATGGTGGGGGGGGGGCACAGCTGGGAGTTCCGAGGGGGGGCTGGGATTGAGTCCCCCCCCCCGCCTCTCCTCCGCCTTAGGTGAAAGTGTCCCTATCACCAAGACCAACCTGCCCAACCCCATGGAGGACCCCAGGGCACGGGTGGACGAAGTGTACAGCCCCGAGGGGCACCATCGATGGCACACGCTCTTCTGCGGCACCTCCGTCATCCAGACCCGCTTCTACACTGGCGAGCAGGTCAAGGCCATTGTCGTGAGAACAGGTGAAGGAGCGGAGAGCCTCTTTGTCCCCCTGCGGCCATGAGAGGTTGGGTGAATTCTGCTGGGGATGGGGGACACGCCCGCATGCGCAGACGCACACACAGACATGGCTCTCCTCCTCTAGCAGAACTTTCCCATAGACAACCTCCTCTTCCTCCCCTGTTCTGTCATGGAGGGAGGCCTTGGCTATTTGCACCCCATAGATCAGGGGTGCCCAAATGACGGCCTGTGGGCTGGATCCGGCCCCCAACATCAATTCCCCTTGCTCACGCCGCCCTTGTTGCCCCCGGAAGTGGAAGCAAAACACACCTGTACGGGCACATTTTACTTCCGCTTCCGGGAGTAACGAGGGTGGCACAGGCCTGGGAAAATTGGTGTCAGGGGCTGGATCCGGCCCATGGGCCATAGTTTGGGCACCCCTGCCCTAGACCATCTGCCCGTCAGGCCCTCAGACCAGGGTGTGTGTGTGTATTGGGGGGGGGCCTCCTGTGGGTCGCGGTGGTGCTGGTGGGCCTGGCCTTTCTGAGCAGTTTTCCTCCCCTTCTGGACAGGCTTCAGTACGGCCAAAGGGCAGCTTGTCCGCTCCATCCTGTATCCGAAGCCGATGGATTTCAAGCTCTACCGGGACGCCTACCTCTTCCTGCTCTGTCTGGTCGGGGTGGCAGGCATCGGGTTCCTGTACACGGTGGTCATCAGCATCCTCCACCAGGTAGGGCGGTGGCGCTGGCCAAGCCGAGGGGTTTGGTGCAGGAGAGCCTTCCTTCCTTTCCTTGGGGAGCAATTGGGGGGGGGGCGCTGTGCAGGTGGCTTTGGTCCCTCCCTCTTGGACCGCATCCTGCTTTCCCTCGGCAGGTCTCTGCCCATATCATCATCATCAAGTCCTTGGACATCATCACCATCACCGTACCACCGGCCCTTCCCGCAGCCATGACAGCTGGCATTGTCTATGCCCAGCGGCGGTTGAGGAAAGCGGGCATCTTCTGCGTCAGCCCCCAGCGCATCAACCTCTGTGGGCAGCTCAACCTGGTCTGCTTTGACAAGGTGGGCTCTGGGGTGCTCGAGTCCTCTCTTGCCTGGGGGTGGGGTGGGGGTGGGTGGGGGTCTGGCAGGGAGGGCTTTCTACCACCAAGCATGCGGCACCTTCAGTGGGTCTACTCTGGGTCCTGAATCAGCCCTTGGATCCAGGCCCTGCTATTCTTCCTTGGCTGCCAGCGGCCTGCCGTGTGTGTGTGTGTGTGGGGGGGGGGGGGTTCGGAGCCCCTGAGATACAGGAAAGGTCCAGAATGTAGAGATGCCTCTCTGTTGAACTGGCAGGCGTCCGTTTGGCCCCCGAGTGTGTGTGTGTGCGCCTTTGGATCCAGTTAATCTTTGGACCTGTGGGGGTCCTGAGTGAGGCTGGGACCACTGGGTGGCGCCCTTGGGCCAAAGAGTGCCTCCTTTTGCCTCCCGTCCCCTCCCTTATTGAATGGGCTTCCCAATGCCAAGACACTCGTTGGAGGAGTGTGCGCGTGCGCGTCCCCATGTCCTCTTCCTTCTTTACAGAGCAACTCGTTTCCCTGCCGAAAGAGCAGACCTTGTCCTGCTTCAGCAAAGCACCTTCCAAGCTGCATTTCAAATGGGAATGAACCAAACTCAGGGCAATTCTTGCTACATTTCTGTTATTTTTTTTAGCACTTTGTACATGCTCTGGAGCAGATGCGAGCAGGCACATGGGGCGGGGGGGGGGGGAGAAAACACGATCCCATCATCTTGGAAGCTTGGGGGCAGACATTAACCCACCTGCCAAATGCCTCCTGCTTTGCCTTTGGCTGAGGTCTTGGCTCCTCTTTGGTAGGGTGGGATGCGCGTGTGCGTGCGAGGAGGGGGCAGCTCTGGATATTTCTCAAGGAGTATAAAACTAGCAGAGCTGAGGTTCAAACCCACTTACTGTAGGGGACGGGAGAAGTTTGGAGTAGGCCCTCCCTTCCATTAAATCTCATGCTGGAACTGAAGCACTGGTTTGGGCTTTCTGTGTTTCTGCCCAGGCTGGGCTGTGGGCCAGGAGGGCCAGCCTTGGGGTGGGGTGTGGGGTCTTCTCCCTGCTGGGCTTTCAAGGACCCTTGCCTTCTCTCCTCCTCCTCCTCCCACAGACAGGAACTCTCACAGAAGATGGACTGGACCTTTGGGGCATCCAGAGGGTGGAGAGGGCTTGGTGAGTGGCAGCCTGGGTGGGGTGGGGGGTGGGGGGGGTGACCCCTGTGCAGTGAATGTGAATGGTCAGCTGGCCTGTGTGGGACAGGAGCGGATCCTGCCACCCCAAGAGAGGGGGGGGGCTGTAGCTGACCTTCAGACCCAGGCTGTCCACCGGGTCCTTGGGGGCTCAAAGGACCTCGCGGCCCCCTTGCTTACAAGCCTGCCTGCCGCCCCCCGCCCCCTCCTCCGGGACACGGTCCTTTGGCCGACTGCCTTTGGGAGGCTGAATCGCCATCTCGGGTGTTTCCAAGGGCCGGAAGGTCCTCCGGTGGGCTTGATTTCTCTGGCCAAAGGGGCTTGGGATTGACGTGCCTGGCGGGGCCATTGGGCAGGTGGCCTTTCTCAGTCCTCTTCCTTGGGGGAGAGATCTGCCCCACTGCGGCAGCCCCACTGCTGGCCCCATCGCCTCCCCTTTCTCCTTCCAGCTTCCTTCTGCCTGAACTCGGCCCCTGCAGCGAAGGCTTGGTCAAGTCGCCCTTTGTGGCTTGCATGGCCACCTGCCATTCCCTGACCAAGATCGAAGGCCTGCTCTCCGGGGACCCGCTCGACCTGAAGATGTTTGAAGCCACGGGATGGGTGAGGAGGAGGAGGAGCCCCTGCCTGCCTGCCTGCCCGCCCGCCCCTTTGCCACTGGGGTGGGCCCAGCCCTGCGGTGGCCACGGGGTTGTGTGTGTGTGTGTGTGTGTGTGTATGGCAGAATCCTCCAGGGAAACCACCCGAGGGCCTCATGGTATAACTGTTGGCTCTCCCAGTGATCCAGTGGGGAGACTAGGGACAGGAAGTGGGGGCGAGAGACACCCCCCACACACACACCCTGGGTCCTGAGGGAGTTCCTGGCTGCATCGGTTCCTGTTCTGGCTGGCCTGATCCTTCCCCTTGGGAAGCCAACCCACTGGGGGGGCTGTCGCTCCGTCCTGTGGCAGGGAGTTCTGCCGTGTGGCAGCCGCAGTGCTGTTGTGTAGCCACACAGGATGGTTCCTTTCCACACGGAGAGGACAAAGCAAGCCGACCCTCCCTTGTCCCTTCAGATTCTGGAAGAAGCAACAGAAGAGGAGACGGCCCTACATAACCAGATTATGCCTACCATCGTCCGGCCCCCAAAACAACTCCTTCCAGAGGCCAAGCCTGCTGCTGACAAAGAGATGGTAAATGGATGCAGGGCCTTCTCCCCAACGCTGGCCCCAAACCCTCTGCCCTGCAAGGGGGGCGGGCGCGGCAACGTTTGGTTTCCCCTCTGGGGCTGAGGCCTCTCTGGGGGCTGCGTCTGCCAGCAGTCCCAGCTCTGGGGAGAGGGGCTAGTCCTGGCCTTGTGTCGCATCTGAAAAGTTTCAGCACTGCCTCTCCAAGCAACATCGATCCCAGGGGTCGAGAGAGAGGGAGGGAGGGAGGGTGGGCGTAGGCATTGGTTGTGCAAAAGAGAAGCTTCTGGAAAGCATATTCCATATTTTGGATGTTGATTAGATAGTTACTCATCTCAAAGGTGACTTACTTAGTTTTAAATTCTTTCTTTATAAATTTTCAATAATAACAAAAAAAGAAGAAAAAGAAACATACAATAAAAAGAAAAAAAGTTTCACAAAAATAATAAGCTTAACATATTGAATCCTAAAAGTGATAATACATTATGCAGCTTTTAACTCACCACTCTTCAGTAAGTCTCTGATACCTCTATTAACTCTACTACATTATACTTCATTGCTTAATTCACCTCTGTGCTATATACAATGTCCAGGGGGGTTGTATCCACTCATGCTTTCCAGAAATCCATTTGTTCCGGTACAGGGCTAATTCCTTTCTTTTTAACAGTCACATAATCCACAATTATTTTCCAGATTCCCCAGAATCCATGCCTTTCTTGACCTTTATTTCCCATGTTAATTTATCATTAAGAGCTAATTCCCACATTTCCTTATACCACTCTTGTATATCCAACGACACATTATTTTTCCAATTTTTTGCTATACATTGTCTTGCTGCAGATAACATCACAGCCATCAGCTCTTTACCATCATTATTCATTTTATATTTATCCACATCTGTTATTAGAGCCGTATCTGGTCCCAATTCCAACCGCATTTCCATTATATTTTCAATTTCTTTTTCAACTTTACCCCAGAAATTTATCACCTCGTTACAACTCCACCACATATGCACATATGTCCCCGTTGAATGCTTACACCTCCAGCATTTATCGCTTGTTTCCTTATTCATTTGATGCAGTCTAATTGGGGTCAGATACCATTTCCAAAGCATCTTGTAATTATGCTCTTTTACTCTTACAGACATAGTTCTCATAATTCTTTTTTTCCATTTTTTATACCAACTTTCTCCCGAAATTATCGTATTCAAATCTTGTTTCCAAATATTCTTTAAAACTTCCTGTATTTTTCCTCTTTTATTCATTATCTTATAAAACTTACTGACTATCCCTTTAATTCCTATATTTCCCTTTCTTATTTTGACCAAAAGTTCTTCAAAAGTTGTGAGTTGCCTATCTAAACCATTGTAAGATAAAAATCTCTTATTCCAATTGTTTATCTGGAGAATCTGAAACCAATTCAATTTCAATTGTAAAAAGAGTGCTTTTCTTTTTTCCGGATCTCTACAAACCTTCACCCAGTCTTTTAACAATGAAACCCCGTTTTCCAATAATATTGCCTTGGTATCTCTATCTAATTTAATTGGGAAGGTGACTTACTGGTTAAGATGCTGAGCTTGACAACCAGAAGGTAAGTAGATAAATAGGTACCTCTTTAGCAGGACAGGTGAAAGTGTTCCCTGCGCTCTGGCGTCTAGTCATGCCTACTGCATGGCCATGTAAACCTCTGCAGACACAGACAGTACTGCCTCTTAGGCTGTAAATGGAGCTGAGCACTGAACCCTAGAGTCGAACACATGACTGGCTTTTGCGTGAGGGCGACTTTGAGCCTGACTTAAACAGAGGAGGAGGAGGAGCCTTGACTCCATCTGCCCCCCTGCTGAGACTTCCTTTTCTCTCCCTTTTCCTTTTCAGGAGCTCTTTGAACTTCCGGTGAGTCTCCCTCCCTCCCTCTTTCCCTTGGGTGGGTTCTCTGCACCCCTTGCGCTGACCTGACCTGACCTGACCTGGCCGCCGGCTAGGAGGCACCTAACGCCCTGTTTGCCTTCTGTCTCTTGCCCTCCCCGGCCAGGCCAGTTACGAAATTGGCATCGTGCGGCAGTTTCCTTTTTCGTCTGCGCTGCAACGGATGTGTGTGGTGGCGAGAACCTTGGGGCAGAAGCGCATGGACGCTTACGTGAAAGGGGCTCCAGAGGCGGTTGCAGGATTGTGCAAGCAGGAGACAGGTGAAGGGTGAAAGGGTGCATTCAGCTGGAGGCCCCCTTCCCGGCACAGGCCGGCCTGTTCCCATGCCAGGGGCCACCCTACCTACCTAGTAGCATGGCATGCGTTTCGGAAACAAAGAGGCATCCGGACCTGCTTTCTCTTCTTTAGTGCCCATCGATTTCGAAAGGGTCTTGGAGGAGTACACCAGGCAGGGCTTCCGGGTCATCGCCCTGGCTCACCGGAGGCTGGAGTCCAAGCTGACCTGGCACAAAGTCCAGAATGTGGGCCGGTGAGTTGGCTCAGAGCAATGTGGAAGCTCCAGGGCATGGAGTCTGGGCACACCACCGCCTGGCTCTCCGGCTCCCAGGCAATATCCCTCCTGCATGGCTCCCTCCCTCCCTCAGAGTGGCTGCCTCCCAGAGCAGGTGGCCTGGGTCACCTGAAGGAGCAGCACCCTGTTTCTCCTCTCCCCCCCCCCCTCGTTATTCCTTTTGGGGTCTTTTGTATGCTGTGAAAAGGTGCTCCAAGGACAGCTACACCCTAACCGAGTGGTGGAGAACCTTTGAGAGGCAGAGTGCCCAAACAGAGGGGCCGGGAGAAGTCTGCTGGGGAAGGGAAGAAGCGCTCCCATTGGGCAGAGGGGCAGGGCAAACTCTGTGCTGGGGAAAGGAGGAAGCACTCCCATTGGGCTGCTGAGCAGAGGGGTGGGGTGAACTCTGTTCTGGGGGGAGGGAGGGAGGGAGCGCTCCCATTGGGCAGAGGGAACTCTGTGCTAGGGGGTGATGGTGTGTGTGCCAACAGAAAGCCCTGGGAGTGCCACAGTCTGGCACGAGGGCCATCGGTTCGCCACCACTACCCTAACCCTTAACCCTCGTTCTCCTGGTGCAGCAGAAGTCACGTCCTGGGCATGACAAATGTGGGATTTCCCTCCGGAGGGAGGCACTCTGTGGCCTTCCTTCCCTTTGGAGGGCCATGATTCCCTTTGCTCTGCTCAAGGCCCTCCTGGTGGCCCCTGGAAGAGGCTTCCTTTTTAGCCTTTATGCCAGTGGGCTGACCATGGGAGGTCGCAGTCGCCTTCTCAACCGGGGTGGGGTTTTTTCCTTTTTCTGCCGCAGGGAAGCCATTGAGGGCCACATGGACTTCTTGGGACTGATTGTCATGCAGAACAAGCTCAAGCGAGAGACCCCCGCCGTGCTGGAAGACCTGCGCAAAGCCCACATCCGCACAGTCATGGTCACAGGTTGGTAGGCAGCTGTGGGGGCTCCTTCGGCCTGCCAGGACTTTCCCAGGGGACTCTGCAGTGGAGGGAGGGTTGGGGGTCCTCAAGATCCGACTGGAGGTGACGCCCGTGGGGTCTGTGCTTCTTTGCAGGGGACAACCTGCTGACGGCCATCTCGGTGGCCAGGGACTGTGGGATGATCCTGCCACGGGACAAAGTGATTGTGGCCGAAGCCCTGGCACCCAAGGATGGGCAACCTGCCCGGATCAACTGGCACTATGCCGACACACTCGCCAAGGGCCCCGATCCCTCCCCAGCCATTGACTCGGAGGTAACCCCAGAGGTGGTCTGTGTTGGGCGGGCAGCGGCGGTGGCAGTGCCTTTCTGCAGGGAGGGCCACATGGGGGGGCAGGGTGTGTGTGTGGAGGGAGCAAGGGGCTATTTTTTAATCCCAGGAGTGGAGCAGCAGGTGAAGAGTCAGGCCCAGTGAGGGCCATTGAGGGGACGGGCGGCATGGAGGGTGGTGGTGCTTGTGGTGGTTCCAGAGGGGACTCAGTTTGCTCTTGGTGTTGGGATCTGCCATTATGAATTGGGCTGGCCAAACTCACCTTCCCCAAAAGCAAGTGATTCAGTCTTAAAGTGAAGTTTCCTGCCTGGAAACTGCCTCCAGGCAGGCCTCGTTCTCGTGGCTGGGGCGGTGGCGGCGGCGGCGGGAGCCTAGAAGCCGTTCCCTCCTTACCACCCCCTCCTCCTTCTCTTGGAAAAACATGTGAGGAAAGTGGGGTTTGTAGCCAGTTGTGTTCTCTGCTCCTTCCCCTTTTGCAAATCACAGCGCAGGCCTTTGGTCCAGTCCAGGCGCCATGGCTTAGAATGGCTCTCCCTCAGGTGAGAGCGTTGGCTTGCCTTCTGGCCGCGGACTGGGCTTTGGCGCACCACGTGCCGGAGGATGCCCCTTTTTCACCCGTGAGGAGCCTTCCATTGGCTTTGCCTGTGGCTGCCCGGGCCCTTGGCCAAGGGGCTTCTGACGCTGGTGCCAGCCGCAGCCGCCACCGGGCTTCCAGGGGCTCCTCAGGGGAGGCTGTCATGATCAGGGGTTGGCCAGCCTTTGTAAGTCGGGGGCTGGGTCAGGCTACCTCAGGCAGTTGCGGGGGCCGGACTGGTGGCCCTCCCGCCATTTACGGCCGCCATCAACGTGTCTAATCCCAGCTATGGCTGCGGCAGATGGAATGAGGGTGCGGGCCGGATGATTTGTTGCCAGGAGCTGGATGTTGTCGACCCCTGATCTTGATCTTCCTTCTCTTCCTCCTTGTGCTTCTCCTTTTCTTCCCCTGCAGGAGATCCCCATCAAGCTGGCCCAGGAGAGCCCAGAGGAGGAAGAGGAGGAAGAGGAGGAGGAGGCGGCGCTGCAGGCCCCCCAGTACCATTTTGCTATGAACGGGAAGTCCTTTGCGGTCATTCAGGACCACTTCCAGGACCTGCTCCCAAAGGTCTGTGGCAGGACTGGGCCTTCCCTGCTGAGCTTTGAGAAGGGCTTGGCATGCCTCCACACAGAGAATGGTTTGCCTGTGCAGAGCAGAGAGAGAGAGAGAAGTTTCCTCCTGCCGTCCTTTAGTGGTTGAACTAGAACAGAGCATTCCCTCCCTCCTGGGGTATGTGTGGTGTTTTTTTGGCCCTTCCTGGATGGAAAAAGTGATCCTGCCCCCCCCCCTCTGGTGGGTTTATTTACTTGGGGAGGACCCACCCCCACCCCCTGGTTTGGCAGCCTTGCTTGGAGTGCCATTCTCGCTCTCTTTCCTTGGGCCAAAGGGAGCCGAGGACGCAGAGCTCCTCTGGGTCATAATTCCATTCGTGGCTGCTTTGTGGTCTCCCATCCGGCTGACTCTTCAGCACCACCGAAGCCCTGGCAGGAGCCCAGCTCAGAGGGTCAGAAGCGCCTTCCAAGAGGCCTTCCTCCTCCTCCTCCTCCTCCTCCTCCTAATGAAGGACCCAGCCTTGCTCCATAGAAGACTTTGCCCTGCTGGCCAGGGAGGGGCCTCGGGGGGGGGGGCAGCAGCCCCAGCCAAAGAGCACTGCCACTGCCCCTGCCCCTCGAGACACACTACTTGCCAGGGTTTTTTTTTTTTTTGTAATAGTAGCCGTGTTAGTCTGTGGTTCAGGCATCTTAGAAAACAAAACAAAGCAAACAAAATTAAATTAAATTAAAAACACAGTAGCACTTTAAAGACTAACTGCTATATTTTTTATTGCTAGCTTTCGTGGATCAAGTCCACTTCATCAGACCTGATGAAGTGGACTTGATCCACGAAAGCTAACAATAAAAAATGCTGTTTACCTTCCCACCAAAGTGGTCCCTATTGATCTACTTGCAATTTCTTGCTTTCGAGCGGCTAGGTTGGTGGGAGCTGGGACAGAGACGGGAGCTCACTCCATCCTGCAGTATTTGGGAATTGAACTGCTGACTTGCCACTTTCCAGTCAGCGTCTTCTGAGCTACTTGACCAAGGCAGAATAGACCAGCTTCAGTCAGAGGTACATTAAAACAAGAAATACCTTCTAGTTTTGCAAGCCAAAAGGTGTGTCTAACACCCTCCCCCCCTGCTCTGTGATTCATCCGCAGACTCTAGCAGAGCACTTCCACCCCCCACCCCCCACCCCCCACCCCTTCGCTCAGGAACCCATCTGGCTGTGTCAGGCTGTCACTCCTGTGATGGAAACCAATCAGGAATCTCTCATGGAAATAAGGGGGTGTTCCTTTTGACCATCTCTCCTCCCCATTTTCTCAAGCTCCTCCCTCCCCTCCCCCCCCCCGGCCAGGATTGATTTGAGGGGGGGGGGGCAAAGGGCCTGCCTGGCCTGTGAAAGGAGAAGAGCATTGAGAAGCGCTGGCAGGCCCCTCTCCAGGGAGAAACCAACCCTGCGGAGCGGGGTGGGGCTCCTGTGCCTCCCCAGGGTCTGTCTTCTGGGCAATAGCAATTCAGCTTCTATACCCTCTGCCCCATAGAAGCCCTTCGTGGCCCCTCTGTGCGCTCCACAGGCTCATTGGCATTCTGCCCCCACCAGGCTGGGGGCTCCTCTTTCTCACCTCATAAAGATGGGAAAGGCGGAGTCCACTTTGAGCCCCATCAGGATCAAACTCACCACCTTTGGTTGCGCTACAGCAGTTTAGCTACTGTGCCACTAGGGCTCCTCCTTGGGGGGTTGGAATGGGCTTCCCTGGGGCATCATAGGAGGGCAGCTGTAGATCGGAGCAGGCTTTGCTCAGCCGTTGAGCGTCCCCTTCATGGGCCAAAAGAGCTTTTGCAGTGGGATCTGTACCGGGTGGGTGGTGGGCCTTCCAGGGGGCTCCTGGGCAAGGCTGGTGTTGGAAGAGAGCCAATCTTTTTGCAGCTCGTCTTACAGGGCACCGTCTTTGCCCGCATGGCACCGGACCAGAAGACCCAGCTGGTGGAGGCCTTGCAGAACGTGGAGTAAGTAGCCTCCCCCCGCCCGCCCCTCTCCACCTGCGGGTGCCTGGCCAGGGCTCCCCATGCACCAGGGGGCCTTCAGGCCAGCTGGCCACCTTTGGCCTCTGGAGCTTTCCTATGAATTAAGGTTGGGAAACAGGGAGGGTGTGATTGGGGTGTGTGTGTGTGGGGGGGGGGTTGGAGCAGCAGCGCCACTCCCCCCCCCCCCCTGTGATGGCTACATGAAGGGTAGCCTTTGTGAAGTGGCCAGGTTGTGCTTCCCTCCCTCCTTCCCTCCCTCAGAGAGTGTCAAGGAGGCCGAGGAGGAGGCCTTCCTCAGAGCAAGGGGGCGTCTGCTGCAGAAGGCAGAGCAAGGACACTTAGGCCCCCTCCAGTGCCCCATAGAAGCACTTAGTAGAATCCGTGCTTTCTCTCTCTCTGGGCAGGCCACAAAGTCATGAGCATTTTGCCCCCATTCAGGTGGTGGGTCCTATTTGTCTGACCTTGGAAGGATGGAAGAGGGTAAAAGTCAACCTTGAGCCCTGGTCAGGATCAAACTCACAACATTCTGGCTGCAATACACATCCTCATTGGGAGTGTTGGGTCTGCCTGGTCAGCCCCCTCTCCCCCCTCCCCTGTGTGATCCCCTGCCTTTATTCATCCGTTTGTTTCAGACCAGATGGCTGGAGCCCCTATTTTGGGCGGCTTACAATAAAGTTAAAAAAAAAGCAGGACAAATAAATGCCAAGTGATAGTAGTAGTAGTAGTAGTAGTAGTAGTAGTAGTAGTAGTAGTAGTAGTAGTAGTAGTAGTAGTAGTAGTAGTAGTAGTAGTAATAATTATAATAATTACAATTATAATTAAAATAATCTTTCAAAAAAACCCAACAAATAACAGCACATATATAGTGCAGTAAGAATACAAATACAGCAAAACCCCAGCTTACAAATTCCTCGAGTTACATAAAATTTGACTTGCGTAATGATTCTTGTACTACAACCATGTCCCAATTTACATAAATGTCCCAATTTAGATAACACAATTTCCGTAATAAAGTAAGTAGTAGTAGTAATTTCCTATGGGCTTGCTGCCCAGTCTGCCCAGTCTCTGCCTTCCAGAAGTTAGTCTGGAGGCTCATCTTTGGCCCTGTCAGCACCTTACTTTTCAGTCTCCCCCCCCCCCCCGCCATTAAAAATGTGCTTGTGTGTGTGTAGTCAGTAGTGGCCCTAGGCGTTTGTGCCCTATACTAGTGAGTAAAGGAGTGCAGTGGCTCAGTGGCTAAGAAGCTCACCTTGTTAGCCGGAAGGTTGGCAAGCCAGCAGTTCAAGAGTCATGGAAAGTCCTGTGCAAGGGAGTGGGCGCCTTTTGCCTCTCTCCCAGCTCCTGCCAACCAAGCAGTTCAAAAGCTAGAGATTGCAAGTAGATAAATAGGGTGGGAAAAGATCTTGGGGACATGAAAGGAGCCTCATTCGGGCATGTCCCCTGAGCGGGGTTCCTTCAGCAAAAACCCTTCTGATCCAGAAGGCACCATTGTGTGCTTCTGACACAGTTTTAAAACAACAACAAACACTAGCGTGTAAATCTGAAGACTCAGAAGACGCCTCCCTCCCTCTCCCCCCCCCCTTGCTTTGCTGGCCCTTCCCTCACAGCGCTTTGGGCTCAGGGTCATCATCATCATCTGAGCACCAGAGCCTCCTGCCCTTGCCCAGGATTTTGCTTGGGTGGGGGTGGGGTGGGGCGGATTTGAGCTGAAGTTTTGGTGTGAGACCCTGAGAGACCCACATCCTCCCCCCTCCCTCTTTGTGCTTTTGCAGTTACTACGTGGGCATGTGTGGCGATGGGGCCAATGACTGCGGGGTGAGTCCTTGCCTGCCTTTTTGATGGTTTGGTTCAGCTCATTGGTTGCAGCAGCAGCAGCAGCAGCATGAAACCTCTCTCTCTCTCTCTGCCGTGGCAGGCACTGAAAAGGGCCCACGGAGGCATCTCCCTCTCTGAGCTGGAGGCTTCTGTGGCATCACCTTTCACCTCCAGGACCCCCAGCATCTCCTGCGTGCCCCACCTGATCAGGTAAAGAGGTGCTAGGGTGGTCCAGCCAGCAGCCTGTGGGGCACGGAGCAGGTCCTTGCCCAGGCCAGCAGTAGTCCAGTGGGCCAGTCCTCCCAGCGGGTGAGAGGAGAAGAAAGGAGGCAGGTGGGCGGGGGAGAGGGAGGCCTCCCTTGGGCAGAGCGGGGATCAGAATGACCTGTGCCTGGATGGGTCCCGCGGGGGGGGGGCGCATGTCCGTCATGCTGAGCCCCTATGATTTCAGCTTTCCCCTGCTGGACTTTACAGTTGGATTAGGGCTCTGAAAAATGCTTCATTGTGCGTGCGCGCCTGCATGTTGCCCAGCCTGGAGAGAAGCCCGTCGTCTTCTCTGCCTTTTGACCAGGGGCTGCCCTTGGGAGAGACAGACCGAGACCTTCCTGTAGCAACTGCGCCTTAAACACACCACCACGTTCCTTTGTTTTGACAGTGGCACCATCTTGGATCTCTAGGGCAGTGGTTTCCAACATGGGGCACGTGCCCCACAGGGGGGCAGATTGATTTTTATTCGAGAAGGAGTTAATAATGGTGAATTTAATTTTAGGACTTCACATGTCTTTTTGTTTTTTTTATTTCCCTCCTTCCTGGCTGCTCTGTTCTTTTGAAGCTTCTTTAGACTAAGTTCATGGCCTTTTAGGCTTCCTTCACCTACTGAATAATAAGAATTATATGTCCAGGGTGTGTGTCAGGATTTCAGAGAGACTTTTAGGTGTGGCAAGGCCAAAAAGAGCTTGGGAGCCATTGATTTAGGACAGGAGTGCCCAAACTGTTCAGGCCGTGGGCCGGTTATGTGGTTCAGGGGGCTGCTCATTATGGTCTGGGGGCCGGATCTGCCCCAATGACAATTCATCTAGCCTGCAAAGCTCTCGCCACTCCCGGAAGCAGAAGTAAAACACACCCATATGTGTTTTACACCCACTTCTGGGAGTGACGAGGACTTTGTGGACTGAATGAATTGGCATCGGGGCTGATCCGACCCCCGGGGCCATAGTTTGGGCACCCTTGGTCTAGAGGGGGGAGAGAGACAGAGACTTGTCTGGTTCTTTTGGGGCTTCTGTCTATTCCTGCCATAGGGGAGTTTTCTCTCTGTGCCCCCTGTAAGAGTGAAGGGGTCTCGGGGGGGCTGGCCTTCCCCCCACCCTATCACATAACTTAGACTGCCTTCCATGGCCTGTACCCCTCCCTGAAGCCCACACACACCGCCTTGGTGCCCCCCCCTTGATGTTGGACCATCAGCTCTTTCCTGAGCCAGAAGGATCCCGGGGTGGGGTGGGGGGCTGGCTTGGGCCATCACCTGAGAGGACCTCTTTGTCTTCCCCAGGGAGGGCCGTGCGGCCTTAATCACCTCCTTCTGCGTCTTTAAGTTCATGGCCTTGTACAGCATCATCCAGTACCTCAGCGTCACCCTCCTTTACTCGGTGAGTAGCCAGGCAGCCGGCCAGCCTCTCCGCCTCCCCCTCCTCCTCCTCCACTGGGCCCAGGACTGACTTTTTAGGCTGCTTGCTTGTTTGTAGTGGGGGAGCAGAAGCCCCACCGCCTGCATCTCTCCTCCTCCACTGCTGCTGCTCCCTCTTGTTCTTGTCTCTACACCCACCCACCCGTAAAGGGGGGGGGGAGGGAGGGGCACCCTGTTTTTCCTTTGGGTGTTTCTTTGCTGTCATTCCATGCAAAGCGCCTCCCCCCCCCCCCCCGGTCTCTTCCTCAGTTGGGCCAGGAAGGCTGGAAGGCAGGCGATCAAATTGGGGAGGGGGGAAGAGAAGACGGCTCCACACCAGCCAGGCTCCCCAGGCTTCCTGGCCCTTCCTGGCCCTGAGAGAAGACCATTCCCTCTCTCCCGCCTCCTTGTGGGCCAGAGCATCAGGAAGGCCAGTGGTGAGGGTCTCTCCTCTTCCCACCTTTTACGGTGTCTTTGCAGATCAAGAGCAATTTGGGGGATTTCCAGTTCCTCTTCATTGACCTTGCCCTCATTTTGGTGGTGGTCTTCACCAGTGAGTATGACCCCTCCCCACTCCCTCCCTCCCTCCCAGTTGGGGTGGGGTGGGGGTCTCAGTCTGAAGACAAGCCCGAGGCCTCCCCAGATGTGGGCCTCTCCCCTGCCTGAGGCCCACATAGGTGGTTGGGGCCTCTTTCTTGGCCTTATGGGTGTCTGTTCCAATGGGGGTGGGTTTTTTTTGGGGGGGTCCTCTTCTGGGCCCGTGGTGGGGTCTCTCCTGCCCTTCCGCCTTCCTCACTCCTTTCCCCTCTTCCTCCTTCTCCTCCGCAGTGAGCCTGAACCCTGCCTGGAAAGAGCTGGTGGCCCAACGGCCGCCCTCCGGCCTCATTTCCGGGTCCCTGCTCTGCTCCGTGCTTTCCCAGATCCTCATCTCTCTCAGCTTCCAGATTCTGGGCTTCCTCTGGGTCCGGCAGCAGCCCTGGTACAAGGCCTCTCCCCTCCCCTCTGAGTAAGTAATGCAGGGGGGCCCAGGGGGCTTCATTTCCCTCTGGGCAGAATCTGCCCCTGGTGTGTGTGTGGGGGGGGAGGGGGCAGGCCTTCAGTGGAGGGGGCTGTAGCCCCAGAGAAGAGCCTGCTTGGCTCCTTTCTTGTGGGGGTGGGGGTGGGGGTGGGGGTGGGGGCGGTGGCGGTGGCGGTGGTGAGGGCTTGGGCCTCCTTCCATCTGCCCCTGGGTGGTGGTGGTCGGGAGCTGGCCTGCCTGCATGGTTGCCTTTTGCCCCCTTGGAGGCTCTCTGAACCAGGCTAAGTTGGAAGGCGGTGGGGTGGGGTGGGGTGGCCCTTGCTGTGACCCCTCCCTGACCGGGGGGGGGGGACTGGTGGAAGCTGAACTAAGCCCTTGTGCCCCACTTGGAGGAGCTGCACACCTCTTGGGCTGGGCAATGGGAAACCTGGGCCTGGCTCTGCTTCTGGGGCCCTGGGGAGCCTTCCTGCCCAAGAGGAGAAATGGACGCAGCAGACCCTTCTCCCCCCACCACCCGGGCCATAAAAGAGGCCACCCCTCCCCTCCCCTCCACCCCCATCTCCCTCCCGCTGCTCTGGCTGTTGAGAAAGACTCAGCCTGCCTCTCCTGGGGGGAGGGGGAGGTTGGTCTCTTGTTTTGATTCAGGGATTTTGCTACAGCATGTTGTCCTTTCTTGTAAGGTGGGGTGTCTGTGAGATGGGGGGGGAGGATAGGAGGTGGGGGGGATGTCGTAGGAGTATTGGGAGGAGAGGGTTATTAGCATTAGTACTAAGCGGAAGTAAAACACTCATGCACATAACACTGCCGCAAGTGACCTGTGGCTGTTGTAAACACGTGTGCGCCTTTTGATTCCGCGGGCAGTGTGGGCTGGATTAATTGGCACTACTGTGGGCCGGCCCTGGCCCACAGTCCATAGTTTGGGCACCCCTGTACAAAACAATGCAAGCTGGTTAATTGGGCTTTTTCAGGTTTATTCCCTCCGTGGTCCAGAGGGGCCTTTCCATGTTGCTTTTCCACTTGCCATGGCCAAGGGGGCTCCTTGGCCTGGGAAGAGTCCTGGGGGGGGGGTCTTCCTGGGCTCTGGAGGGGGGCTCAGCCAGGCTCCCCTTCCCGGAGAAGGCAGGCCAGGAGGGGCAGAGAAAGGAGGCAACTGGGGGCTCTGGAGGGCATTCGTTGGGACCCTCCCCTCCTCCCTGCCTCCAGGAGACCCCCTGCTTATCTGTTTCCAGGGCATGTGAGGTCCACAAGGTGGTGGTCAACTCTTCGCAGGCCAGGAATGGGTCGGCTCATGATGAGCACAACATCCGGAACTATGAGAACACCACCATCTTCTTCCTCTCCAGCTTCCAGTACCTCATTGTGGCCTTGGCCTTCGCCAAAGGGAAGCCCTTCCGGCAGCCCTGCTATAAGAACTGTAGGTTGGGTGGGCTTCCTTCCTTCCTTCCTCTTGTCTTCTATTCCTTCCTTCCTTCCTTCCTCTTGTCTTCTATTCCTTCCTTCCTTCCTCTTGTCTTCTATTCCTTCCTTCCTTCCTCTTGTCTTCTATTCCTTCCTTCCTTCCTCTTGTCTATTCCTTCCTTCCTTCCTCTTGTCTTCTATTCCTTCCTTCCTACAACCCCCCCCCCCATTGAGAGTTGCCTTTGCTCCATTATGAAAGGCCACCTGAGGGTTGTTGAGGAAGTTGGGTGGCCGCCCCACCCTGGTCGTGTCCCCCCTTCCCTCTGGGCTCAGGGGTGTGTGTGTGAGAGAGAGAGACCTTGTGTGCAGGGGAGAAGGCATGTTTGGTCCTCAGTCCTGCTGGCTGGATTGGGTACATGGGGAACGATGAAGGGGGGGGAGGGAGGAAGGAAGGAATTCAGCCAAGCCTGGGGTGTCAGCAGAGGTTGGGGGGGGGCTGTCAAACAGAGCCTTTGCCAAAATCTCCAGGTCACGCACAAAGGAAATGGGGGGGGGGGGGAGAGAGAGAACCCGAAATCCCTTTCTGCCTTGGCCTCTGCTAAAAAGGCCTCTGCCTTGGCCTCTGGTCAGGTGCTTTTGGCCCCAGGACGCCCTCCTTCAGGGAAGGCCTTTTTCTCGACTAAGGGAGAGTCCTAGGGGCGCCCTGTCTGGGTTACGGGACGGGGCTGCTGGCAGGCAGAGACCCTCCTGGGCCCACCAGGAGGAGGGAGGGCAGCTGGATAGCCCAGCGCTTCCCAGACTCTTCCGTGGAACACGTGTGTTCCGTGAAAATAACAGGACCTTCTGGCCGAGCTTCTTGGCAAAGAACGTTTGCTTCACATGGTCCGTCTGTTCAATGCCGTGCGGCGGTGCCTGAGCTTTGCAAGAGGCCTTTGCTTTGCACCCCTTTGCAAATCCATCGGGGCTGCAATGTGGGGGGCTACGGAACGTCACCAAGGCAAACCTCTCTTCCCGTTACAGAAACCAGTGTTCCCTAAAAATTTTAGGATTTGCAAAGTGTTCCACGGGAGACTCAGTTTGGGAAAGGCTGGCTTAGACCCTGGGGCCCCCCTCCCCCAGCCTGGCATGGGGTTGGGTTGGCAGGCTCAGCCTTGTGCCCTGTTTAAAGAGGGGGAGGGGGAGTGCCCCCCCCAGGGCTGTGCCTGCCTGCCCCCCCCCCCAGAGGGGAGTGTCCAGGGAGGCTGTGCAGGAGCTCGAGCCTTCTCTCTCTCTCTCTCTCACACACACACACACCCCTTCTCCGTCCTCCCTTTCCAGACCTCTTTGTGACCTCTGTGGTGGTCTTGTACACCTTCATGCTGGTGGTCCTGCTCCATCCTGTGGCCGTCATTGACCGGTGCCTGGAGGTAAGCTGGGGAACATCCCCCCTTGCCCTGGGGATGGGGGGGCAGCCCACCCCCCACCCACTCACGAGCCAGCAGGGCCTCTGCTTGCTCCCTGGGTGTCCCTCCTTTGGCCCTGCTGGGATTGCGGGAAGACCTAGAGCAGTGTTTCCCAACTCCCCTCCTTTTGGACCACCTGAGCATCTCTAACATCCTCATGCCCCCCCCCCCCCGGGACATGTAATCCTTATTGTTCCAAAAGCGAACTACTCCTCCTCCTCCTTGTCCCATGGAAGGAGCCTTAGAAGGCCATCTACTCTTAATAACTCATCCTCCAATTGCCTCCCCTTAAAAGTCAAGTTGTGCCCACCTAAGGGTGTTGCTGGGAAGCCTCCCCTCCGTCACGCAAGCCTGGGGGGGGGCAGTGGGGAGCATCAGCAAGTTCACCTCAGTTTGATAGAACCGGTAGCAGAAATTCTGGCTGCCCCTCCTCCCCCATCCAAGTTTTGAAATAAAAGCATCCTAATTTGGGTGCAAGGCAGGGCTTTCCCCCCTGGCCACGCCCACAGAGTAGGGAGTAGAGGTTTTTGGAGCCCCCCCTGGGGGGCCCCCAGCCGCCCTCCCCGTTCAGGCTCCAGAAGCATCTGCTCCTCTCCTCCCTCTTGTGTTCTAGTTGCTGTGCTTGCCCTCCAACTGGCGCCACAGGATCCTCCTGCTGGTCACCCTCAATGCCCTTGTTTCACTGCTGGTGGAGGTGAGTGTGATGTCCGGCCCGGGGGGGGGGCGGTGGCGGGCGGTGGCGGTGGGTTTCAGACCTTTCCTTGAAGGGGGGGGGGATGGCCGATGCGGGCGGGGCTTCCTTCCAGTTCTGCTTTCATCCTCATCCTCTTCTTCCTCCTGGCCTTTAGTCTTTCAGTACTTTATACTCCAAGGTCTCTATTTTCTCCTGCAGATATTGACTGGGGGGGGGGGGGAGGAATTCTGGCCTGACATTGGCATTGCCAAAGGGTCCCTCCTGGGGCTACCCTGGGTCCTTGTAGGGTGGGGGGGCTCACTCGCTCCCCCCACTGCGTGGAACTGCAGCTGCTGCAGTGTTGGTAAAAGCAAGTGTCTGGGGGCTGGATTCCAGAGGGGTGGGGGGTCTCTGCCCCTGGTTTTTGCTGATTTCTTTTCTCCCCCCCCCCCCGAGCAGTCAGAGGCAGGAAAGAGCCTCTTTCCAAAGAGGGGTACTGGGTGGGGTAATAACCCCAGAGGCTTCCAGGCTCTTGGGGGGGGGGCTGCTACTTCACTGCCCATTGTGTAGGACTCAGTAGGAGATGGCTGAGGGGAGCAGGGGGGAGGAAGGGACTTTTCTGCACAGAAGTGGAAACAGTCATAGCCCCACTGCCCGTTTTTCCTCTTGGGAAGCGGAAGGCCCAGCGGAATTTCTCACCCCTGAGGAAGGAAGTCCATGGTAGCTACGTTAACACCACACCCACCCACCCACCCCCTTTTCTGCCCCACCAGCAGTGCTTCACTCCTATGTATTAGTTCTGTTTAATTCTCTCCCTTCCCCTTGGGAGAGTTTCCCTCTTCTGGGCAGGGATGCTTTCATGCTGCCATTGTGCTTCTCTCTGAAGTCTCTCTCTCTCTCTCTCTCTCTCTCTCTCAATGGTCACCTGGTCCTCTCGATTCCTTCTCCTCCTTCCTCTTCCTCCTCCTCCTCCTCCTCCTCCTGGGATTTGGCCACAGAACCTCCTCCTGGACCTCATCCTTTGGAGAGTCCTCTTCGGCCGAGACAAGCAAGGGGAACCCCAGGTAGTGGCCACTGCCATCTCCTCCTCCTCTTCCTCCTCCTCTTCCTATCATCCACCACAGGCTGGGGTTCTGCACTTTACTCTCCCTCCTTCCAGCATGCAACATCCCTCATGCCCCTCACTGGCTCCCCACAGGGTGGGGGTGAGGGGACTGGACGGGGTGGGGTGGGGTGGGTGGGTGGGCCTTTGTAGCCTCCCCCTTCTGGCCTGGCTGTGGTGCTTTCGGAAGAGGCCATAATGAGCCTCCCTAGCTCTGCTGCTGGCAGGGATGAGGGCAAGTGCGCTTCCTACGTCCTCTTTCTTCTTCCTACACTAGGCATGACCACCCTTGAGAGGTAGGCCAGTCTGAGCAGGTGGGGTGGGTGGGTGGGGGGAATATGTTGATAGCCCTCCCTCCTTCGTGGGCTGCACGCTTGAGCCCTGCTCTGCCTCTGAGTGCTGCTACCTTGGAGGGATTTGGTTCTCCCACCTCCCATGAAGGGACATCCAGGCATTGGCCTGCCTCACGGGGTGGGGAGGGGTGGGGAGAAAGCACCCTGTAACGAGGGAGGGCTGGAGAGGAAGGGGCGGGGTGTGTAGTGGCCCGTCTTCCAGGCAATGGACTCTCCTCCCCCCCCCCCGCTTGCTGAACAGAGTCTTTTCTCCCCCCCCCCCCGGCCTGGAACCAAAGCCTCCCCCTCCCCAGGGGACAACTGGGCTGCCCAAGGGTGTGTGTGTGTCTCTGCTTGTGTTGGCCAAGGCATGGGGTTCTTCCTCCCTCAGGCCACTGGACCTGTGGGGGTCCAAGGGAAAGGCAGCAGCCCCCCCCCCCCCGGTGTGTGTGTGTCTTGACCCTCCCTGCCGGCCACCTGGCCTTTATCTGGCCTCACCCTCTCCTCCCCCTCCCCCTCCTCTTCCTCCTCTAGGGAATGATGTCCTCCTGGCGAGGAGGCTTTCCGTTGCCTGCCCTCCTGGCTGCCCGCAGGAAGCCCCCCAAGGCCCGCTACCGGCACCTGGCCCAGGAGCTGCGGGTAGACCCCGAGTGGCCCCCTAAGCCCTGCACTACCACCGAGGCCAGAGTCCCAGAGGCCCACAGCAACGGATCCTGCCAGGTCATCACCATCACGTAGCAGCAGCAGCAGCCGCAGCAGAGGATGCCTGCACGGCCGGCCGGCCGGCTGCCCACCCCCATACCCCCCACCCTCGCCTGCAGCTGGGAGGTGCGAGGCTGCTCCTCGTCTTCAGGGCCAGTCTCAGCCAGGAGGGGCGGCTTGTGACGGACACTTTGCCGTTCAGACTTTTCCTGCTGGCCTGGCAGACCCTCCTTCCTTTGGCCGGGCCTGTGTGCCACCCCTGCCCATCGGGCACCTAGAGACAACCGTGGCCTGGAGAGCCTTTGACGCAGGGCTTGCCTTTCCCCCAGTGGGGTGTGTGGGTGGGCCTCTGGGAACACCCGCCGGAAGGTCAGCCGCCGCCTCTGCCCTTCCTCCTCCTCCTCCAGGCCTGCCTTGGCTGAGAGGTGCTGAGCCCCCTCCCCATGAGGGATCCGTGCAGGGGGCTCCTCCCACCCACTCGCATTGGCTACACCAGCTGCCCTCCCTGTCCTGCCTGGGCCTTGCAAGGAGCCTCCTCCAGCCCCACATTCTGGACTCGGCCAGCCAGCCCTAGAGGCCAGCCCTAGAGGACCCATGGCGCAAAGGGGCTCAAGATCTTCCAGTGGCCGCAGCGCCCCCCCCCCCCTTTTCTCCCAACCTCTGAACAAATTGCTCTGGTCAGAGGAGGAGGAGGAGGAGGCCATCCATTCACAGCTGGGGTTTGGCCCCACCTCCTTTTAAAGACGGTAAAGTCCTGTTACACCTGTTTTTTAAAAAAAGGCCCACGAAACTGAGGCCCGGGAGGGAGGCCGGCCGGCCTCTTTCGACCTCCTCGGGACTGTGACCCTCATGAGCAGCACCTAGTCTAAATGGTGCAGCAACCGGGGGGGGGGGAGCGCTACGAGTCCGGGGGGGGGGAGATACTTACACATACACAGAGGCACCTCTGATCTCCACTGGAAGAATCCAGGCCATCCTTCAAGCAACCCTCCCCCTCTCCTGGGCTCAGAAAATGCAGAAGGGCTTGGAACCTGAAGGAGGGGGTGGGGGTAGGGGTGGGGAGCACACAAATGTGCCAGGAGGCAGGGGGTGAAGAAGCAGTGGCTAAGATACAGGGGTTAGCAGGTGGGGGGGGGCGCTTAGTGGGTGTTTTCTGCTCCAGGGGCTTTTTCCTGGCAGGGTGGAGGGATTCCCACTAAGTGCCCCATGAGTGGGGGGGGGCACAAAAGCCCCCATGTCAATCGTCTGATGGGACCTTTTCTCCTCTCGCTTGTGGATTTGGGAGGGGGGCTATCTTTTTTTAAAAAAAAATTGATTCATCTTTTAATGACCAAGTCTATCATCGCAGTGAAAATATGGAATTAGAGTTCCTTATTTAAATTATTTGTGTTATTTGCACCTAAAGCCTAAGTCTATCTTTGGGTGGGTGACGGTTGTAAATATGGCAAATTAAATATGACTATTATTTTTAATTTTTATTATTTATGCGCACAGCTAAAGGACTCACATGCTCCAGGAAAGAGCAGTGGTTAAATTATACTTTTTAAAATAAAGAACCAGATTTTTAAATGATATATCTATATATCTCTACAGTATATTCCCTCAGGGTTATTTTTTATTAAAGGATGTCTTTCCTTCCTTTGGCCTTCCTGGGGGGCCGTAAGGGGCCCCCTTTAGAGACTGGAATGCTCAAGTTCTACTGTAGAAGGTGGTGCAAACAATGCTTGATTCGAAAGCATCACAGGAGATGGAGAAGACTCTTCCAGTCCTGTCTTGCACAGTCGGTCTTTGCGTAGGAAAGGGTAACAAATTGCACTCCGTTTTGAAAAGGAAAAGTGTATTTTTATTTTTAGTGGAGAGCATTTTTCGTGGAAGATTGTGCTGATCGGTTCACCCAGACTGGATGGGTTCATCTACTGTAGTCATTTGCCTGTAGATAAATATGTCCTATTTATGTTTGGAAGAGTTTTCTCTCCCCACCCCAATTGGTTTTCTTCCTCAGTCCAGCTGGGGGGCTTCAAAAGGGCTCCAGAAGTTTATCCACCAAAATCCCTAGCTCTAAAAGCTAGAGCGGTTGTATATTTCGTGGAGGGGATTTCTTCCATGGCTGCAGTCTGTTAATCCAAGCCCCCATAAGGGTGATTTGAGCCAGGGGCGGGGGGAGAGAACTCTTTCCAAGGATGGCTGAAACCTTTGGACAGGAGAGATCATTCTCCCTCCATCTCCTCAGGTTAAGTCTGGTGGGAGGGGGAGGGGGGTGGCATGACCCCAACCCTAAAAAAAACCCCACCCACCCACCCAAAAATCCCTGCAAAATACAAGGACCTCCTTTTCGTTTTGTTTTGGAAGGGGCTCCAAGTCTTCCTTTACGAAACATGTTTTGCTGCTTTTATAATGGTACCCAGTTGTAATAAAGACCTTTTACTGTAATTGTAGTAAAAGCCTTGTAAAAGTAATTTTTGTTATTTAAGTTGTTTGAAATAAAAATGGTCATGCGCTTGCCCTTCCCACTGTCTGGCTGATGCTGAGCATGCCTGCTGCCCCCCTCTCCATGCCAGGCGAAAGGCTGGGAAAAGTGGGGGTGACCGTGTGCAGGGGGGGGGGGAGATGAGAGACTCCATGCTGCTCAACCTCCCAGTGTGTAAGCAAAGTGCCCCTTCCTCCCTCCCTGAATGGAAGCCATGCTGCTGACTCACATTGACCCCATTTATTTCACCAAAAGGTTTGCTTTTCCAGCACTGTTCTCCAAAGTGGGTCTTAAGGAAATCCTCTTCTTCCATTGAGTCCTAGTGGAGCAAGAGATATCAGACACACACGCACGCACACCCCTTCCTTACCAACGTTACCAACGTCTTCCTTTTGCCCACATCCCCCCTTGGCCTGTTGTGGGTCGTCTCTCTCTCTCTCTCTCCACAGCTCTCTTTATGCACCCTTTTCCCATGCCATGTGCTCTTTTGTCTCTTCCTCTTGAAGGCAGGCCATAGATGCCCATCAGGCCTCTCTGCTTTCCAATCACGAATCTCACCTCGCCAAGTTCTGGTCGTTGTATGAAGTCATCTGTCCTGTGCTAACAGTTCAAGCTCGTCTTGTGAGTTGTTAGTGGTGGAAAAGTGGTCCTGGTGGTGCAGGGGCTAAACTGATTGAAACGTTGTGAGTTTCATCCTGACGGGGATCCAGGTTGACTCAGCCTCCCATCTTTCTGAGTTGGTCAAATGAGTTCCCAGCATCTTGGGGGCAAAATGCTTGTGACCTTGTCCACTGCCCAGAGAGGGCCATAATGGCTATTCAGTGGTATAGAAGTGTCATTGCTATCATTCAGGGGTACCCAAACTTTTTGGGTCATGGGCCGGTCACGTGGTTCCTCCCACTGGAAGTGGAAGTAAAACGCATCTTGCAGTATGTTTTTGCAACAGGATGAGATAAATTTTAAGCTGCCATTTTCTCTGCTTAAACCAGGGGTGCCCAAACTACGGCCCATGGGCCGGATCCATCCTCTGATGCCAAGTCATCCGGCCCACACTGCCCTCATTGCTCCCGGAAGCAGAAGTAAAACATGCCTGTATGGGCCGTAGTTTGGGCACCCCTGGTTTAAGCAGAGAAAACGGCAGCTTAATATCTGTCTCATCCTGTTGCTAAACAGATTGCAAGGCATGTTGCACTTCTGGTGGGAGGAACCACGTGACCAGCCCATGGCCCAAAAAGTTTGGGCACTCCTAGATTATAGCAGTGAATTTTAGCCGTATGGGCATGTTTTACTTCCGCTTCCAGGAGCGACGAGGGGTCGTAGTTTGGGCACCCCTGCTATAATTCCCTACAGTGACAGCCCTGATGAAGAGAGGTTTGAAACTGTTGCCCCCCCTCCCCTCCCCTCCCGCCACTTGAATGACAGGATGTCCCCATGGGTTTAAGACGAGTGCTATGGCCATCTGAAGGAGGTGCCTATTTGCACTCCGTCATCTAAGGGGTGTCCCCTGGATGTTGTAGAAAAGCTTTATAGCCCTTGCCTTGGCTCAAGAGACCGACCCCCCCACTCCCCCCCACCCCCCACCCCCCCAAAAAAAACCTGTGCCTGCCTCCTCCCTCCCTCAGGCAGAGAACCTCTTTTCCCCCGAACCACTTCTGTGTGCCATTGAGCTTTTGCCTCCCAGTAAGGCTGCAGTCTGGCTTGTGGATGTGATGTATGTACAAAAAGGGGTGTGTGCTCAGGTCATCTTTGCTGAGCTCCACACGTGAAGGTGTTGTGCTGCTGTGGGCTGATTTTTCAAGAGTGGTTTGGCCCCATGGGCTCCTCTCCAGTGAAAGTGGAGGAAGACAAGGTGTCCACAGGAGGGGTTGGGGCTTTTCTCCCACGCCTTCTCACATCGAAGTGAAAACTGTGGGTGGGTGGTGTCATGGGACCTGGAGGAGAGAGGTCCCCCTTGAACTTCACACACACACACACACACACCCTCCAGTGAGAGAGCCAGCCTGCAAAATCCAGCTAAACTGGCTGCAACTCCGTTCTGGAGTGGTTATACAGTAAAACCTCATATAACACTAAAACCTGGTTCCACAAGTCTTCGTGTTATATGATTTTTCATGTTATCTGATCCTCTATGGGATCCATAGAGATACATTGTAACCACACAGGCTTTCGCGGTTGTTATCTGAAGCATCCCATAGGATCTTAATGTTATCTGATGCAATTCTTCCCCCCAGATTCCTTAATGTTATGCGATTTTCGTGTTATTCGATACTAATGTTATATGAGGTATTACTGTATGTAGATGGGAAGAGGATACCCCAGTAGAATTTTAGGATGGGGGAAGAGGAGTGGAAAGGGGACTGGGAGGCAATCTCTCTCCTCCAGTTCCCATGACAAGTGGGTTTCCGTCTGGAATTGGGGTGTGTGGCTTGTGGCACTGCTGCTTCCTCAGGAGTCCTTCTCAGGAGAAGCAGTCCAAAGCATGGAGACCATGAGGTGGTGATGATGATGAAAGACAAAAGTCAGGCTGTGGGATGATGCGCCCTGGGCAAACCTCGGTCCCTGTTTTTCACAGGTGCAGCTGGGGACAGGCTTAGCTCTGCCCCCCCCCCCCCCCCGGGAAAACCTCTTACCTAAAAAAAATCTTACCTTTTAAATATAGGGGAAAGTCCCACAGGCAGGGTTGAATCAGGAACCAAAAGACTACATCAAATGGTGGGTTCACATAGAAAGGAGATCATTGAACTGAAAGTACCATTCCAATTCAATAGAGTCCACCCACAAAATGAGCCCCAAACTTTTAAATGAACCACAGATAATTACTTGATGCAAATTAGAGAAGTTTACTTAGAAAGCAAATAAGACAATAAGAAAACTAAGCAAAATTAAACATTGGATAGAGAAAGAAAAATGAGCTGTGAGGCAAATGAATCCCGCCCCCCTTCATAACATGTGGCTTATATGCTATGAGAAATTGCCACCACAGGGCAGAACCAGAAAGGAAGGGGGTTCTGCCCCAGACAATGGGAGAAGCCAGCTTATATTCAAATGGAACAGGAAGGGGCTTGCACAAACACTATTGGTCCAAGGCATCACGTGGGAGGGGAATGGGTCTGCCCCCATATTTGATTTGCTCAGGAATGTCCACATGGAAGAGGAGAAGTCTGCTCCCAAACTTGGTTGGTCCAGGATGTCACATGGAGAAGTGGGAGGAGTTTCACCATGTGGCCAGCATGGAGGCTGCTATGGGAGAAGTTGAGGTCAGTTACAAAAGTCCATATGTGGTATTTTCCCCAAAAGACACTCGTGATTGGATGAGATTATCCAGAAGCTCAGCCCAACGTTTCCTGGTTGGTTGTCATCTTCCTTGCTGACAGCTGCAGAGAGCAAATTTCCTTCACAAGGAGGTTTCCTGAGGGCCTTAAATTCTCCCTCTGGCCTCTCCAATCAGCCACATTGCAGCAATCTCTCTGGCTTTAGTTCCTTTTCAATTTGACCTTCTAAGACATGAAGCAAATTAAAAATGTTAGTTTTTACCTTCTTATATAGCACTTTATAAGGAAGAACCAATATTTACCAAAATAATATTACTAATGTGGAGTTTCCCATGTTAGTCATTAGCCCCCAAGGAGGAAAACCCTACCACTATTGTGTACACATATGCTAATTTCCTAACATCCACTTCCCCAGAAACAATAGAATTAGGATTTAAGGCAAAGAGAACCTGAGGAGAGTCTTGAGAAGCTTTAGTGATGAACGGAGCTTCCTTGACTGAGATCTTGCTTGCCCAAATGTGGTCTGAGCATATGACGAGGAAGTTAAGAGATTCTAGCTTGAATACAGAAGAATTGAACAGTTTAAAGTACATGAAAACATTTTTATTAATTTATTTGACAACCAAGGAGGAGAGAAAGGGTTAAGTCTGCTGTGTCTATTTGGCAGAAAGGAAAAATGGATTTTAAACCAAACTGCAGTTCCCAGAGTCTTTTCACTACTGCTGAGGCGTTTAGAAAGGGAGGGGGAGGGACCTTTGACCATGGCCTTTTTAGATTAGATTTAAGATCTTTATACACAATTGTAGACACAATGGGCACAGAGCTGAGCGAGTTGAGGATGGTGGAGGACAGAAGTGCCTGGCGGACAGTGGTCCAAGGGGTCATCGCAAAGGGTCGGAATCGACTGTGTGACTGAACAACAACAACAATACATTTATTAAAAATCAACCCTTGCAGATACTGTATCTTACCTGCAAGTGAATCGTGGTACAGTGTAGTGTTTGTGGACATGTAAGCCTAACTTTGGCATGGAGGGCAAATGCAAAAGAGTAAGACATTTTTATTGAAAATAAAAATATTTTGAAAATATTAAAAGGGGCAATTTTCAGATATGGGGTAACATACCCAAAAGAGCTACTGCCAAAGAAAGCGACGTCACCTTCCTAGGCTCTTGGAACTGGCTGGGGAGGAGCCAGGACTGGGTGGCAGGGGATGGTGCCTCCTCCTCCTCCTGGGGAAAAAGAGTTCCGGGGGGGGGGGCGTCTGAGCTCAGGGCCAGCCAGCCTCCTCTCATGTGGGCCCCCTGGAAGCCTTCCCTTGCCAGGGCTCCTCCATGGGTGCCTCCTGCCTTGCAAGGGCTGTGGCTGCTGCCCCTTCACCTGCTCCCAGGGATAGATAGAGGGCTGCTGACCACAAAGGGTGGAGGAGTTTCAAGGGCTTCCTGGAGACAAGGAGGGGGGGAGAGAGGAATGGCACTTATCATGGCCTCCCAGGAACTGCAGACTCACATCCGGGCTCTGTCCAGGGCTTGGGGGGGACTCCTGCACCTCCTTCCTCCACTTGCTCTCTCTGGCCGGCTGGATGAGATCTCAGCTTCATGGTAAGGAAAAAGTGTCCACCTGAGGGTTCCTCCTGCTCGCAATGGCTACTAAAGGCTGCTGTAGCAGTTTGAGCTCTTCAGGACGGGGAGGGCAGCCCAAGGGTCTCCCTCCCTAAGCAGGAAGGTCCCTTGGTCCCGGGAGGGGGCGGGTTCCAAAGGTCCCCTTGGGGCACAGAGGGCTTCCACTCCATGCTTGGGGGTTTCTTTCTGCCCTGGTTTCCCCCTTTACTTGACCCCTTTGCTCATCCAGAGGTCTCCGGGAGAGGCCACAAGACTGGAGAGGAGGAGCAGCAGATGGCCCAGCAGCTTGGCTTGGCTTAGTAGCCCATCCTTCTGTTGCCATGATGCCCTCTGGGAGCCTTGGGGCAGATGTCCCCTGTCCCATCGTCCCCCCGAATGACACCCTTTTGACAGTGGTCGCTGCTGCTGCTCCTCCTGGCATGTGGCAGGGAGTTCCACCATCCCTTTGCTAAGCTCTACATGGAGAAGCCCAGGAAGGGGTGGTGGGGTGATGTTGGGGCAAAGCCCTTGACTTGGCCAAGAGAGAACTTCTCCTTCTCCTGGGCTGGAGGGAATCTCTTGACTGGCAATGGAAATGGAGGTTGCTAGAGTTCAGGTGCAGAGTCCAAGCACATGCCTCCTTTGGCCAACCAGGGGCGCGCGCTTGGGTACCCCATCCCCATGGCTCCACAACAGAAGGAAATGGCCACCCATTGGAGGGGGCTGAGCCAGCCAGGAGGTCTCCTTTGGACTCAGGTCCTTCTTCCCACCTGACATCCCATTCCCCCCCCCCAAAAAAAAACCTGCAGCCCCAGGGAAGATAGCAACAGGTGGCCAAGGTGTCCTGTCCTGGACCCCCACCCCTTGGCACCTGTGGGTTTCCTTGGCACCCCTTCCCCACCAAGGCACACAGGCCTGGGGCTTGGAAGAGCCTTGCCAGAGCTTTGCTTCCCAGCCAAGGTCAAGGCCACGGCAGGCAGGCAGGCATCTCACCTGGCTGTGTGCCCTCTCCCTTCCCATTTGGTTGGTGCTAACATGCTCTGGTTGACCCCCCCCCCAGGCCTGGAGGAAGCAACCCCCTCCTCAGATGCTGCTCCTCCTCCTTGTGGGGCTTCTGCCTCCCAGCCTCTTCCCTCCAAGGGCCGCCGGGGCCTCTGAGTGCCGCTATGTCCTGCGTGACGCCTTCCGCTGCTCCGGCCCCAGCATCCACCACTTGGCCTCACTGAGCCTTCCCACCAACGTGACCCAGATGCTCATCACAGACACCAGGGCCACAGAGCTGACGGATGGCCTCTTCTCCGCTATGCGTGTGCTGCAGCTTCTACTCCTCTCCTCCAACCAGATCTCCCAGATCTCCCAGGGCTCCTTCCAAGGCTTGGCCCACCTGAAGACCCTGAAGCTGAACAGTAACCAGATCGAGCGGCTGCCCAGCAGGGTCTTTGAGGGCCTCACCCGGCTCCAGCAGCTGGTCTTGGAGGACAACCGGCTGTGCAGCCTCCCGCCAGGCCTCCTGGACCCCCTGCCCAATTTGCAGGAGCTCCACTTGAACAGGAACCTCTTGGCGGGCCTTCCCGGCGGCCTTCTGAGGAGCCTCGTCCGGCTGAGGCTGCTGAATCTCTCCCGGAACCAGCTGGCTGCCCTGCCTGAAGGGCTCTTCTCCAGCCTCTCGGGCCTGCAGAAGCTCTCCCTCTACAGCAACCGGCTGACCTCGCTGGTGCCTGGCTTGTTCTCTGGTCTGCCTGACCTGTTGGAGCTCCGCCTGCACTCCTGCTCCCTGGAGGTCATGCCTCCCGGGGCCTTTGATGGCCTCTCCAAGCTCCAGACCCTGACGCTGTCTGGGAACCGGCTGCCCTCACTGCCTGCTGGGCTCTTCCTTGCCCAGAGCAACCTGTCGCTTCTAACGCTGCACCGGAACCCGCTGCGGTCCCTGCCCGGCCGGCTCTTTGGCCCGATGCCTGCCCTGCGCAGCCTCTGGCTCTACGAGACACAGCTGCCCACCCTGCCGGCCGGCCTGCTGAGCCCCCTCACCCAGCTGCGGCGGCTGGTGCTGAGCCTGAACCCCTGGCTGAGCCTCCTGCCCGGGGAGGCCTTCCAGGGTCTCGGCCGCCTGGAGACCCTGGCCCTGCACAGCAACAACCTCTCCAGCCTCCCCGAGGACCTCTTCCAGGGGCTGGACAGGCTGCGGGAAATCTCCCTCTATGGCAACCGGCTTGGCACCCTCCCGGCCCACCTCTTCCGGCCCCTCAGTTGCCTGGAGAACCTTGCCCTCAACAGCACCGGCCTGCGCTTCCTCTCTGGGCAGACCTTCGCCTCCTTGCCCCGCCTGCGCAAGCTCTGGCTGGAGGGCAACCCCTGGTACTGCCACTGCCGCCTGGCTGATCTGGCAGCCTGGCTGAGGGAGAACCCAGGCATTGTGCAGAATGCCAGCGCCCTGACCTGCCACAGCCCTCCGGCCCTGCGCCACATGCCCCTCCCTGCCCTCCGCCAGGACCCCAGCTCCTGCCTGGCCACCCCCATGGCTCCCCCCTCCCCAGCGCAGAGAGGCTCCCCTGCCCCACGCATGCCCTCACCTTCTCCAGCCGGACCTACTGTGTTCCCTGGGGGGCTGAGCCATGGCCCCTGGACCACTCCCGTCCCCCCTCCTGACCCCATTACGCCAGCTGCGGAAGGGGGGACCAGTGTGACCCTTCTGCCCCAGCGCCCTGTGGAGGACCCCACTCCCTGCGGAGGAGGAGAGCTTGGGGTCGCTGGCCCAGGGACAGACCCCCCCTTGGCCATGGGGCTGGCAGGGGGTTGGCCTTTCCATGCCATGGTCCCCCTGGGCTGGGCTTTCTTCAGCCTCCACTTCCTGGCCTTGACCACCCAGGCTTTGGCCCTGGGCCTGGCTTTGGCGGTGGCCCTTGGCCTCTGTTGCCTCTGGCAGGGCAGGAGGGAGGCTGGGCCAGGGGCTGAGCTGCCTCATCCTGCCCAAGGGGCCCCTGGGGTGGGGGGTGGGCAGGGGGCAGCCATGGCCCCTGCCTATTGCACTGTCTGGCTATTCCTGGGAGCCGCCTCCCCCCCAGCTCTGGAGGAGGAGGAGGGGGCATGAGGAGGCCCACCCACAGCCCCCCTCCTGCCATTTCCCTGGCCCTCACCTAGCAGCAATAGCAAGCACACTTCTCTACTGGCCCCAGAGAGGCTCTTAGAAGGGTTCTCTCTGGGTCTTTCACAAGGTCATTAATAGTCTGCCGTGACATGCTGGGCACTCATTTGACTGACCCTGGAAGAATGGAAGAGGCTGAGTCCGCCTGGATCCCCACCAAGGTCAAATTCACAACGTTGTGGCTGCAGTACACCAGGGCTCTTTCATGACAATTTGGTTGCCTGTAAGTGTTCTTCTTTGTGGTCACCTGTGAATCCACACAAATTGGAACGGCCCCCATGGGCCTCCCACCCCCACCCCCTAGCCCATGTTCCTTAGCCATCCAGTGCTTCCCTGGGGTCATGGGGATGCTTCTGATGTGCCTAGAATAATTCTGCCACATGAGGATGGGCAGCAGGAGGAGGAGCAGCAAAGCCGCCTCTCAGGTCTAAGCAGGGGAGCCCACCTGGAGGCTGTACAAGCCTGGCCTGGCCTGGCCTGGCCTGGCAGGAGAAGCACACAGGAGAGGGGGCGGGGAGGGTGGGCAGGGAGAAGACTCTGGAGAGTTAGGCCTGTGAATTCATCACACACACACCCTCCATGTCCCCAACAGACCCGGGTCCCCCTCTGCAGCTGGACTTCCCTTGCTGGGAGCCACTGCCTCCTGCCTCACTCTTGACAAGCCCTTGGAGGACCATTCTGTGTGTGTGTGGGGGGGGGGGGCTCGCTGACCCTCAAGAGTCTCTGACCCCACCCGCACCTCTGCTGCCCCAGGGGTGTATGTTTTTGTGTGTGGGTCCTTCCCTTCCAGAAGGAATAAAGCAGCTCCGCAGGGCTCTGCCTAGCCTCTTCCTCTTTTGCCCAGCCAAGGGGAAAGAAAGGGATGGCCAGGACTTCTTCTTCTTGGGAAGGGAAGGGCGGGGGCGGGCTGGCAGGGGGGGGGGAGTCTCCAGTGGGGCAGAGAAGAGGACCTGGGCAAGGCAGAGAGAGAGAGAGAGAGAGTCTGTGTAATCGCAAACGGGTTCATCTCCTGGCAGGCCCCATTTCCAGTTTACCTGGGGGGGGGGAGTGGGGGGGGAGAAGAGGCACAACACACAAACCCATATTCTGCAGAAGAGGGGGGGGCACACGGGGGTGGGGTGGAGAAAGGGGAAACCGGGTCTCGAACCCGCTTCTTGTTTATTCCAGGAAGGACGCACGGCGAGGGAGGCGGCCCTGCTGCCTTCCGTGCTGCTTCCCACAAGTTTCTTTTGCCCGGGAGGGAGGGTGAGGCGGGGGGGGGCTGTTCTCAGAGGGTCGAGGAGGGGAAAGTCCTCTAAGGCCCCCCACAGATCTCTTCGCCAGATCTCTCCTCTTCTCTCCCTCTGCAAGGCCAGAGCCGAGGGGTCGAGAAGCCCCCCCCCCCAGTCCAAGTCCGAAGGGAGCCCCGAAAGGCTGACGCGCGTGTGTGTGAGAATGTTCAGTGCCTTCTTCGTCTCCGCCGCTGTCCAGCCACCCCTCCCCGGAAGGAAGAGGCCAGCTCGCCTCGGCGGGCCTCGCTCCAGATGTGCCCAAGGCGTCCCAGATGTTCGCGCGGGCGTCGGCTTCGGGCAGGCTGCCGGAAAGCTGGGGCGCTGTTACCATGAAGGGGGAGGGGGAGGGTAGACTCCATGATCCCTTCAGACAGTCCCCCCCCCCAATCAAAAAAACAAAAAAAAACCCATGGCTTGGAGTTGGCCTTTCTCCGGAGGAGGCCCCAAGACCTCGCTCCCCTTCCTCTCGGTGGGAGTCCCGGCCTGCCAATCCCCCTTTCAGGCCACATAGACCCTGTAGTGTATCTATCACCTCTCTCCCCCCCCCCCGGCCGTTCATGGGGGGCGGCGGAGCCTCCTTTCCCTCCCTCTTCAATCATTCATGGAAGAGGGGGGGGGGAGAAGAGGCAGAGACTGAAGAGCAGGAAAGCACCGAAGGGCCCCGATCCGGAGAGCGAAGGTGAGTCCCGGCCAGGATGCGGCTTTGAGGCTGGCAGGAAGGCTGTGGGGGAATCCATCCAAGGAAGGTCAGCTGGCCAGCACTGGCGCACAGGAGTGGGAGGAGGAGGAGGAGGAGGAAGAGCCAGCAGGGCAGAGAGAACCACGCACTGCAGCCACACAGGCTAGGGCATCGCCAGTGGACTTTCCCAGGTGTTTGGTGACAACACTTCTGGAATGCAGCCACTGCTGATGGGGGTGTTCCCCAAACTTTGGCGTTCGGACTTCAATTCCCAGATGCCTCAGTCAATTCCCCAAAGGCACTGCTCAGCCAATGACCTGACTGAGGCTCCTGGGAATCGAAGTCCACCAGTTAGTTTGGGAAATCCTTGCGGTGGTGAGGAGGGACTTCTTGGGTGATCCGTCCAGGGCCCCCACTTTGGCTTTGTGATGGGAGGATGTCAAAAGGAGGGCAGGAAATGGCTGCCTGAATTCAAGCAACCCTGAGAGGCCCTCCTGCCCCTGAAGGTTGGTGAGTTCCTGGGCAGACTGGAGAGTGCAAAGGTCAAGCCAGTGGTACGAGACAAGGGTGGGTCACCCTTCAAGTAGTACAGAAAATACCTTTGGGCCAGGTGATACTTCCTTCTGCCAACAGCCAGAACCAAAGAGGCGGAACTGCAGATTGTCAAACAGAGCATAATAATAAGAATGATTTTGTGTCAGAAATTATTCTGGGTTGAAAGGATGTTTTTGCTGGAGATAGAACTCCGCTCAGGGAATGCCCGGATGAGGCTCCTTTTGTGTCCTCAAGATCTTTTCCCACCAAAGTGGTCCCTATTGATCTACTTGCAATTTTTTGCTTTTGAACTGCTAGGTTGGCAGGAGATGGGACAGGAGATGGGAGCTTACTCTGTCAGGCAGTACCCGGGTCTTGAAATGCCGCCAGCCTTCCAGCTAACAAGGCAAGCTTCTTAACCCCTGAGCCACTGCAGCCCTTTGTCAAACAGGTAAAGGCACTCCTGAATTTTCCACCACAATCTCTCCTCTAAACCCTTTAAAGTTTTCTGCTCCCAGAAAGAACTGGTTTGGGATGGTTTTTTCAAAGCTCGCCAAGCCTTCAGATGACCCTCCAATGCTGGAACTCTTTCTCTGCCTGGAAGTTGCGTTGACTATTGAGCCCACAAACAACCAGCCTGGCCTCTTCCCTGGGCTCTGACTGCCCTTAGGGTGGGACCAACTGGCTCTGCTCCTCCAGGGAAGGTCCCGTTGCCCTTCAGCCCCTGGCCGTGCTCTTCTGGCAGACAGAGCCACCACCAGCAAGCCTTCTCTTCTTGACTTTTCATAGCCTTCGAAGCTATTGGTTTGCAAGCTTTGTTTCCACCCACTCATTGCAGATCCCAGAATCTGACACAGGCAAGAGCAGGAAGTGTGAGTCGGTCCCAGCCAGGATGGGAATTGCACGTTCTGCTTCTGGTGCTGAGAGAGGAACAGGGAACAAGTCTTGCTCTGGCCAGATGCTCGATGGGTCCTGGCCAGTGTGCAAAAGAGCCTCTGGCTGCTTGACAAAGGCCGGCTGGCCAGGGAGGTCCTCTAGATGTCCATCTTTCCCAGTCCATGTGCTTGGCTGTCTTTCATCGGCTCACTTCCTCCGCTTTCTTTGCTGCCACGTCACTGGAGAGATGCACCCAGTGGACTTACTCCAGTATCTGGGCCATAAGAGGTCTGGCATAGCCAAGAGGAAGGACATGCTGGTTGCTATTTCTGGTCCCAGTCTTCACGATGAAGAATCCACTGGGGAAGGAGAGAGAGAGAGATGGACACAGACACTTGAGATAGAATGTTTTGAAACTTTTAAGGAATGTGACCAAACAGAACAGATTCCAGCGGTTTTGAGAGTCTGCCTTCTTTCTTCCCAGCTGCCAAGACTAGATAGGAACATGAAAGGTCAGCCAGAACTACTCCTGGTTCTTGAGAAGCTCAGAGTGATGGCCAGAAGGCTTGTCCTCGCCCTCAGGGACTCTCGCCTTGCTCAGCTGGGTCAGGAAAAACTTAGGTCTGGCCCAGCCTCTTCCCTCCGCCATTCACACAAGGCAGGGTAGGACAGGGGCCAGCAATGCATTCAGCAGTGGCAGGGAGGGCTGTGGGTCAAAAAACTCAACTGAAGGTCTGCCAGCATTTCCAACAGCTGTAGCTTCAAATGTAAACAAACCCACCCAAGACTGTCTGTCTGTTTGATATTCTGGCCTACCGTAACATTTTAACCCTTTCAGACCAACCCATCTCTATTCTGGAAGATCAAAGGAAGCTGATGACAAGTAAGCTGAAAAAGGGGGGGGGGGTTGAAGGGGGCCATAGACAAAGGCAGGTTGATCCAAGCCATGATAACAGATGCCCAGAAGGAACCCCTCCCCCTTCATGAAGGCAGGGCTACATATTGCTGGTTGCCCCCCCGCACCTACTTAAGCAGTAGCAGCAGCAGCAAGGAAAGCATGGGAGAAAGGGCAGATTCCTTCAAAAAATGTTCAGTGTTGACCACCTGAGGCAAACAAAAAGGTACACAGAGTTACAAAATGTGTGCCACCACCAGTTGATTCCAACTGCCAAGTCCAGCTCCCTCCCAGTAGGCACAGTGGGGTCATCTTCAAACTCCCAACCTGTGGCTTTGTACCCAAAGACCTCACTTACAGAGTTACCAAACCGGCCCATGAAATGTTTTGGGACTCAGGTAACAACGGGTTAACTTTTACAGGATCAGTCCCTACGAAAGAAGGGGGATGTCGCTAAACACATTCATACCAACTTTTGTTTTCTTTTGAATTGGGAAACTGGCCATGGATATTGCTGGCCATTTGAAGGCCACAGAGTTATAAGAGGACCAGAGCTGAGCCGAGAGGCTGCTGAGATTCTGAATGCCTCTCTTCTCTGCAGATGATGTGGGGCAGACCCCCCCCCCCCGTCTGAAGCGACATTGTCAGGAGGGGAATCTCAAGAGCCAGGGCCGGTGGGAAATGTGGTGACAAGTGTCTAAGTCTGAGACAAATGAAGCACTCTGGGTCGGGGAAGGACCATCTAATCCACGTCTTACAGAACTCAGAAGGGAAAGGCCTGGCCTTCTAGCCCCAGAGCAGCAGCAGCAGCAGCAGACCTTGAAAGGTGGACCTGTACAGCCCAAGGCCTGAAGGATCAATGGAACAGGAGCTGCCAGAATGGTTCACCCTACCCGGATGGAGAGAGTGGGGAAGGAAGCTCGCTCTGTTAGCCTGGTGTTTGCTGCAGCAGAGCAGAAGATACAAAAGGCAATTCAGGATAGAATAGTACAAAAAGGCTGAGGAGGACAAGCCCTGAAGCAGCAGCAGCAGCAGTAGAAGAAGAAGAAGGCATTCACGTGGATTCTGCTAAATGAAACCCTTTTCTCAGCAGCCATTGGACATTCTTTCAGGACATCAACCAGCATATGAAGACGGGAAAGAAAAAAAGGGGGGAGGAGGAATTCTGCAGCTGTTTTTCAGTTGGACTTCCAAAATGCTTTTGACAAAGTTTCTTGCTAAAAGTTCCTGAACAAATTTAGAAGCCACAGTACAGAAAGCTGTGGCTCTCCTGGGCCCTGATTTTGTGGGTCTCTAACTCTCCAGTACCCCTTCTTTCTTTTGGCAAAAAGGGTAGTGAATGCCTTCACACATGACAATTCATCTTTTGAAGACGTCCCTGAACCCCCATACCCCCCCCCCCGGCTTCTTCTTCAAGTGCTGCATCCATCATGGTGATTGTCTTCCTGTGCTTCATTCCTGGGAACAGTTCTTCTGAGGACCTTCTGCACCAGTTTCTTCCATTCTTCCGCCCCAAGGTCTGCCTCCGTCCAGGGCCTTTTTATTCCCAAGGACCTTCCCTTGCAGTGTATTCTCTATTTCCTGCCATTCCTCATGATATGCCCAAGGTACTGGGGCTTTATTGGCTTAATGGTCTTAAACAAATCTTCTTCTTCTTTATCCACCCAGTGCAATACTTCCCCATGAGTCCCATGATCAACCCATGACCCCTTTAGCAGCCTCGGGTAGATCCACATTTCAAAAACTTTGATTCTCTTTTCAGATGCTTTAGTCAATGCCCAAGTTTTTACTCCATAAAGCAACACTGGGAATACGTAACATTTCACTATTTGGATCTCTGTCATGAGCGTTAGATCTCTGCTGAAAGACAAATGTTACATTTTTATGAAGGCAGATTTTGCTTTTTCTATTTCTGTTTTAATCTCTACCTCAAGATCCCAATTTTCATTTAACATGCAGTATACCCAAATAGACCATTTTATCCACTCTTTTGATTTCCTGTGTTCCTGCCATTAGCTTGCCCTGAGTTGGTGCTTGGCTTATCACAAAATATTTAGTCCACACACACTATGTATTTATTTGATACTGTATTATTGTAACTCTGTAAGACACTGTGAGTCGCCATGAAGTGGCGAGTGGGTGGGTACATAAATTTAAATTATAAATAAATTATAAATAAATAAGACCCCCTAGGGGCCTAGTGTCAATTTTTCACAATTAGACATTGGGACTGTGAGATTTATTTTCTTTCTCTAGCTAGACTGTGTGGTCCATGGAGGAACCGGAGCACACACCCACACAAAGGGAACCCCCCCTCCCCCAATTCTTTTGGTTGCAGCAGCTCCTCCTCTGGGGGGGGGGAAGAGGTCACAGAAGGGCAACAGGAGGAGGAGCCCTGAGTGGGGTGGGAGAGTCCTAAGGCCCACTACAGAGCAACTGGCTAAGGGGAAGAAGAGGCATGGTTATTTCAGAAGAGAAGGAAGGGAACAGATTCCTGCTCTGTGGCAGAGGTTGAGGGGGGGCACCTGCTATCACAAGACAGAGTGAGCCTCCTACAAAGGCTGGGCCACAAGCAGGCAGTGGGGCCTGGCTTCCCCTCCTGCCCACTTCCTATACTGCCTCCTGAATGACCTCCATGAGGCCTTGTCCTGCCACAGCCCTGCTCAGGCATTGCAAACTCAAGGCTTCCTTAGCTGTTCAATCCATCTTCCTCTTTTCATGTCACTCTCCCCTTTCTCAGTGATCCCTGCCCCCTAACCCTCCCCTGTCAGCCAAGGGGATCCAGGAACCTGAGCAGCTCTAGGGGGAATCTATTTTTTTTTTTGCACTTTGGGGGCTGAAGTCAGAACTCCTTCACCCTGGTTAGAGCATCTTGTTTTCTGCAGCTCACCTGCTTATTTGGCTCCTGTGTGGAAACCAGCAGAATCTCTGAAGGGGGGGGGGGATACCCAGTCTGGCAAATGGGGTTGCCTCTCAATGGAACCTGGTGGAAAGAGGGGCTCAGTCCTTCCTTCATTGGTTGATTGAATCATTGTCTTCCTTCCCTCCTTTGTTGGTTGGTTGAATCATTGTCTTTCTTCCTTCCTTCCTTCCTTCTCTCCTTTGTTGGTTGGTTGAATCATTGTCTTCCTTCCTTCCTTCTCTCCTTTGTTGGTTGGTTGAATCATTGTCTTCCTTCCTTCCTTCCCTCGTTGGTTGGTTAAATCATTGTCTGTCTTCCTCCCTCCCTGCCTCCTTCCTTCCTTCCACTGGCCTATGGAAAGACATCCCAAAAGAACTCTTCAGAGCACCACCTACAATCCTAACACTGATCTTTAACACCCAGGACAATGAAGAGAGGATAAAATGATCTTTCTCCAGCTACCAAACATGGTTTTAATTGGGTTGCAGCATTTAGGCTAAATTTTGGACTAAAGCTTATCGGATTCAGGGCATCCCATATTTCTCTGTGTTTTTCCTCCCAGATGAAAGAGACACTTACATTTTAATGCAACATCTGGAATGGTGTGATACCTTCATTAATTAACAAAGAAATAAAATAATCAGAATGCCCAAGAGTTGACTGGGTTGTGAGCCCTTCTGGAGTGAGTGAGGGAGCTAAGGCAGGGCCACTGCCTCCCCCCCCCCCCAAAGACCTTTCCTCCAAGATAGTTATGGGACATGGGGTGGGAAGGGCTCGCTTATCCTGCCCTTTTCTCTCTCCCTGTCTTCTTTCCGAGAGCTTGTAATTTCAAACCGTGGCTTCTTGTCTCACCTGGATCAATCTAATCTCCAGGTGCCCTCCCCTCCCCAGAACGCCGAGGATTGCCTGGGTTGCAGAGGTTGGCAGCGGTTCGCCCTTCTTGGTGGCCTCGCTGCCATCTCTGCTCCCCCCCCCCCCAATAATTAATGATGGTAAAAGCGGCCCCTTTGCCGTCTCCTGAAGGAAGAGCGGGCGGACTGCTTCGGGTGGAGGGGGAGGGCAGAGCAGGCAGGCAGGCGCATGTTCTGCGGGGAGTCCGGAGAGGGGCACATGACACAACCACCCCCTCAGCTAGCAGTCGGGGCGAAGAGGCTGCTGCAGGGATGTTCTATTGTTTGAATTATTGATGTATGCTATTTCATTATATTGTGACATTGTGTTGTTCTGTTGAATTGTTACATTGTATTCGATTGTATGTTGTGAGCCGCCCTGAGTCGGTTTTCATTGAGTAGGGCGGCGTATAAATTGAATGATGATGATGATTTCAGTCAGTCACCAGTTTCTCATGGATGGTGTAGATAAATAATTAATGAGAGCCCCAAAAGTCCAGTACAAGATGTGCCAGGCGTGGTTTCTTAGAGTTGGGTTGGAAGAATCAGCGGGAGAGATTTGAGATCTCATCTCCTCTTTCACAACACAGGAAACGATGTACACAAATAATGGCTCCACAACACTGCGGGGGCGGGGGGGGGGCTTCTTTGGAAACGGCAAGCTTGCTTTGCTGGAGCTACTGAATGACTGGCCCTCCTTACCAAGGGAGGTGCTGACCTGATTCTGCAGGCGGGGCTTGGGTAGTTGCCTTCAGGCAGCCAGCCTGGCCGGGCGGCACCACAGGCCTTGAGTTTGGTGCCATGCTGTGCTTCTCCTGGACCCGCCCCAGCGCCGCAGCCTCGTGAAGAGCCAAAACTAGCGGGCGCTGACGACTTTTTTTAGTGGCCCCATCCTGATCTCACTCGTCCTTGGCTTGGAGCAATTCTGGGGATGGGTGGGCAAAATTAGAGTAAAATACTGTGAGATGTCCGAGTCCTGTCCCCCGCCCCGCCCCGCTTCCCTCTCCCGCTGCCTGGGTGAGATGCCCCCCCTGGGCGTGCTCTGCCCATCTCCCTGGGAGAAGAGCCAGCCCGGGCCTGGAGCGGACCCTCCGAGAAACACTTTCCCTGCCTCTTGCTCTCTCCTCCCCCCGCCCCCGTCCCGGTGAAGGAAAGTCCGAAGAGGACGGCCGGCCGGCTGGGCAGGAGGGGGGGGGGGCGCCGAAGGCGTGGGATCCAGGGCAGTCCCCTCCTTCCCTCCATTCTCCGCCGGGTGGAAGTCTTCTTCCCCCCCCGCCCCAGGCAAAGGCTCCCCTCTTCCGGAGCGCTTCCTTTCTCTGCTCCAGCAGGACTGCGAGGTCAGAGAGGAGGCGCCCGCGTTGCTGATTCATTGGTTTTGGGGGAGAGTTTAAATCCTGAGCAAGGAGCGCGGCGGGATCAGCGCTGCAGCAGCAGCAGAAGGAGCCGGAGAGGAGAACTTCGCGTCCGCTTGGCCCGCCCGCCTCCAGGGAGTCTCCTCGCGGCGGTCCCCGGCGGGCTGACCCCCCGCCCCCCACGACGCCCCCTCCACCCGGCCGGATCCCTTCCCTCGCTCCAGCTCCGACGAAGGTAGAGGGAAGGCACGCCTGGCTGGCCAAGGGCCTGGGTGGGGGTGCGGGCGGACTCCGGCGGCACTCCTGGGTCCAGGGCCGTCGCCAGGGTGCCAGGTGTGGGTGGGCGAATAGTTTTCCAGGATGGGAGACCATGTCATTGTTGAGGAGGGGGCCAGTTTCCCCCGACCCAACTCCTCCTCCCCCTCCCCCCTCCCGGGGACCGGAACCAATGGCCCTTGGATGCGCCCGGCGGCCCTGAGTCCCCGCCCGGCCGGCCCGGGAAGCGGGAGAGCGCGAGGCGAGTCCAGGGCTGCTTCGAGAGAGAAGTCCGGCCAAAGGCTGCCTCCGCCCCAAGTCCGCCCCCCCTTCTCTTGGGCGTCGTGGGAGCTGAAGCGGGCCAGGATCCTGACCCTGGGGAGGGGGACGCGTGTGGGCATGGACCGCCCCCCCGTCGAGGCCCGGGGAAAGCAGCGTGGTGGCGTCGTCTAGGAAAGGCCGAGCCGGGTCCTGACGCCCACCTTGCCCGGGTCGGAGCCGCAGGTTCTCAGAAGCCCCGTCCAGTCTCTCTCTGTGTTTGGGTGGCGCCCCCGCCCCGCCCCCCGCATCCCACTGCCCCGAAGCCTACTTCAGCCTCCGGGCGGGTCGGGCCAGCTGCGAAGCAAAGGGACTCTCTTGTCCGACGGCCGGGCCAGGCTGGAAACCACCCCCTTCCCCCCCTTGTCAACCTTGCCTCCAGGGAAGGGCGAAGCCAGTTGAGGGGGGGGGGGCGGAGGGACGTCGCCACCTCCAGTGAAGAAGAGGGGCCGACTCAAAAGGCTCCACATGAAAAGGACCAAACTCGAACCTCGTTTGCCTCCCGAGTTTGCAGCGCCCACAGCTTCTGCTTGGGGGGCAAGAAGGGCCCCCTCCCTCCCGTCCGGGACAGGGCAAGGGGAATCCTCAGGCCCTCCTCCGTCCCACAACCGTCTCATCTGGTTGCAAGGGAGGGCGCTCTAGGTCGCCCGCCCCGCCCGCCGGGTAGCGCTGTGTGGCGGCTCTGCCTTTTGCCTGGACCACGACACCCCCCCCCCTCTTTCCGAGTGGTGGTTGCATTGCAGCCGCGCGGCCTGGTGCGTTCCCCTACTTGCCCCCTGGCTCAAGTTGGGCTCTTCTTAGGGATATGGGCACAGCCCACGCGGCCTGCCAAGGGCCTCCCAGGGCCCAGTGCAGCCGCCGCTGTGGGGCCGCAGCTGCGCCAGGGCCAGGGCCCACCCTCTTGCGCTGGGTCTGGCCAAACTAGAGGAGACCGCCTGTTGCCTCGCTTCGGCTCTCGAGCGCGACTAGTCGAGCCAGCCAGGGCTCCGGAAGCCTTTGGGGAGCCCCCTGCGAAGAACAGAACAAAACAGAAAACACGGCAGCACTTTAAAGACTCACAGTGTTATTTTGTTTTGTTTTCTGGTCTGCCTGAACCACAGACTAACACGGCGACTCTCCCCAAAAACGCTGTGAGGAACTCTCTCTCTCCCTGCCCAGCCCAGCCCCTCCTCTAAGAGAGCCCCCTCCACCACCCCACCGCAAACCGGATTGTGCTGTGATGTTGGAGGGTGGGCGATGGAGGACAGGAGAAAGGAACCCCCCCCCCCTTTTAGCAAAGGTTGCCATTGGCTACTGCCAGGCGTCGTGACAGCCAAGCGGAGTGGGCAGAGAGTCCTGGCTGAGAAGGCAGAGACGTGCCAGCCTCATCGGCCAGGCAGACACCTGTGGGGCTCGGCGAGGAGGAAAGCACCCCCCCCACCCCGCTTTCCATCCCGCTTTCCACGGGAGCCGCCGCCCGAAGAGGCCTGGCCAGCCACACACACACACCCCTCTCCTGGGAAGACTCTCCCCGGCATTCAGGACACCTCGGGAGGGAGGCTGTGTGGGATGGTGTGGCGAGGGAAGGAGCCCGCGCCAGCCGAGGGGCAGAAACACTTCTGGCACCTCACGGCCAACCCCGTGGTCTTGGCACCGGCCTCAGTGGGGCAGAGAGAGAGAGTCCCCTCATCATCTCACCCCTCGGTCCCCTGCAAGGGAGGGCGGAGCCTTGGCCTGGGGGTGTGTAGGTGTGGGTGTGTTGCCCCTCCACCAGCGCCTCTGCTCTGCGCTGGAGCCTCTTTCAGGGAAGACCTGGTCGGAGGGGGGGGGGAGAGGCTGAGGGCGGAACAGCCGGGGGGGGGGGTTTGAAGCCTCAGAGGTTCTCCCTCCCACTCCCCAGGCTGGGCAGCCGCCGTGGGTGGAAAGAGAGAGAGGAGGGAAACGGAGCCCTGAGCAGCAACGCTGACCTCACCGGCGACCAACGGCGCGCCGCGGCACCCGCCGCTCTTCTTCCGGCCAGATTCCTGGGTTCGGGGCCGCGTCCAGAGCAGGGCTTGGCAGTCCTCCGTCCCACAAAGCCCTCTGGCCCACCAGCGCCACTCAGTTTTTCCACCCAGAAGATTAACTCACCCTCATCCCATTTTGTGCCGGCTCGGCGCCTGCCCTCCCTCCCCCCCTCGGCCTCAGGCTGTCACGAGGAGGGCATTCAGGATTGCCCACCCCCACCCGTGGGCCTGGCGTGGGCTGGAGCCGCCGGTGTTTGTGCGCCCACCAGCAATAGCAGTGACACGTCTTGGCGCCCTTCTTCGTCCCCTCTGTGGGCGGCTCACGGGGGGGGGGAGGGTTTTGCCCCCCATGCTGGGGACGGAGAGAGGGAAGAGGTTGAGTCAACCTGGATCAAGCTCACAACCTTTTCCCCTGCAGTAGAGCAGTCTAAGCCCAGCCCCCCCCCCCCAATTCCCCAGGGCTCCATCTGATTCCCAGGGATGCCGCCTCCAACTCCAGAAGAGAGAATCTCCTCCCCCCCCCCCCATGCCGGTGGGCAGCCTGGAAATGCTGCTAATAGTTGTGGTGGCTCCAGCCGGCCCAGAGCGGAGGGGGGAAGGGGGCGGTGCGGTGGGAGCGACTTTATCTGGGGAGCAGGGAGGGTGCGGGGGGGGGGGTGAGGACTGGGTAGGGCCTCCGGGCTCATTTGGCATGAAAGCAGGAGCTGTGCGAGGAGGAGGAAGAGCCGAGCTCTCGGTGACCCAAGAAGGCTGCTGTTCCCGAGTCAGAGGCAACTCGGAATCCCAGCGCTGGGAGCGGGACGGGGAACGTACGTGTAGGGGGGAGGCTGTGGCTCCCCGCTGCTCCCCTATGCCTCGGGTATGCGGGGTGGGAGTGGGGGGTCCGTTTGGTCGCAAATGTTCCGTGCAGACATTCCCTTCTCTAGTCTGAGAGCGACCCGTGGGTTCTCCCAGAGCAGTGGAGCATACCGTGGGGGGTGGGGGTGGGTGGGTTCTGGCCCGGGCAGCACTTTTGGGGGGCTGCAAAATTTATGGTCAGATCTATACCTGATGGATGGCTGCCTGCCACATACTGGAAGGCAAGGGACTATGGTACCCCATCCGCACCATCTGCTGCTCTGAATGCTTGGCCTGCTTCCCCTCCCCTTCCTGTCCCAGGGCAGACGGTGCCATGAAGGGCTGGTCTCTCTCTGGGCACATGTGGCTTTCGTGGCCTGCGATTCCACCTAGGTTTTGCTCCCTGGAGCACTCCTGGTTTCCAGGTGGCACAGAGGCTGCCCGGCCATCTCCCCCTCAGGTTGCCCAGGCTCCCCCCTGTTCTTGTTTGACCCTCTGCAAGAGGACTGGGCACGAGCGAGGGTCTTTGCTCCTCAAGGGGAAGGGAGGGAACACCCACTGCCCTCACCAGGATGTTTTCCATGCTCCCGTGTTTGCTTTGCCTGCAGGCCCGATGGAGCTGCCCAGATGCCGGGGCTGCCATTGTGCTGCCACCTTGCTCTTCTTCCTCCTCCTTGGCTTCTCGGTGCTTGGCCAGAATCAGGGCCAGTGCCCGGAGGGATGTTCCTGCTCCCGGTCTGCCCAGGTGGAGTGCTCAGGTGCCCAGATCACGGAGGTGCCCGGCCCCTTGCCCAGCAATGCCATGAGCCTCCAGGTCCTCAGCACGGAGATCGTGGAGCTGGGCGAAGCGGCCTTTGGGAATGCCTCGGCCCTGGTGGCGCTGCGGATGGAGAAGAACCGCCTGTCCCGCCTCAGTCCTGGCTCCTTCCGCCACCTGCTCTCCTTACGCTACCTCAGCCTGTCCAGCAACCAGATCCGTGAGCTGCCTGCAGAGGTGTTCCAGGGCCTGCCCAGGCTGGAGTCCCTCCTGCTCTCGGGGAACCAGCTCCTCCGCCTCCATCCGTCCCACTTTGCCCAGCTGAGCCACCTCAAGGAGCTTCAGCTCCAAGGCAACCAGCTGCAGGCCATTCCCCGGGGGGCCTTGGACCCGCTGACCTCCCTGACCAAACTTAGCCTGGCCAAGAACCGCCTCACTCGCCTCCCGGCCGGGCTCTTTGGGCAGCTGCGGTGCCTCCAGGTGCTGAGGCTGTATGAGAACCAGATCTCCGAGGTGGCCCCGCGGGCCTTCGAAGCCCTGGCAGAGCTGCAGGAACTGGGCCTGTACCAGAACCGGCTCCGTCAGCTGCCCCCGCAGCTGTTCTCCACCAACCGCCAGCTGGAGAAGCTGCTCCTCTCCCACAACCACCTGGAAGCGCTTCCTCAAGGCCTCCTGCTGGACCTGCCGAAACTCTCCAGGCTGTCACTCTTCGGGAACGGTCTGCTGGAGCTGCACCCAGGGACCTTCGGCCCGATGCCCAAGCTGAGGGAGCTCTGGCTCTACGACAACCAGCTGAGCACTCTGCCTGGCCAGGTCTTTGCCAACCTGACGCAACTGCAGCTCCTGGTGCTGAGCAGGAACCGGCTCCGCACCCTCTCGCCCTCCGCCTTGGCTGGCCTGCAGGAGCTGCGCGAACTCTCCCTGCACTCTAACCGCCTCACTGCCCTGGACGGCGAGACCTTCCGGGGCCTGGAGCACCTGCAGAACCTCTCCCTGCACAGCAACCAACTGGGCTCCTTGCCTGGTGGTCTCTTCCAAAAGGCCCCCCGCCTGGAGAAGATCCAGCTGGAGAACAACTCCCTGGAGAGCCTCCCGGTGGGCCTCTTCAACCAGCTGCCCCTCCTACGGGAGGTCCACCTGCAGGGCAACCCCTGGCGCTGCGATGCCGCCCTCCTGGCTCTCAAGAGGTGGATGGAGGGCAACCCAAGACGCCTGGGCACCACCTCCCCTGCTTGCGCCTGGCCCCTCCTCCTGCAGGGGAGGCCCATCCTGGAGTTAGAAGACCGTGACTTTGGCCCGTCTAGCCCGGAGGTCACAGGCTGGGCCACCCCCACCCCAGGCTGGACAGAGCTCCCTTCCCAGCAAGACCAGCACTCGGAGACCTCTGGGACCCCTTCCACTCAGCCCCCTCTGGATCACCAGCCCGGAAGTGGAGAGGTTGACCAAGAGTTCCCCAGGACTGCCACGGCCCTCCCCAGCCCCGGAACAAGCCTGGCCGGGGGAGGGATTTGGGGCCTGACACGTGTCCAGACAGGGGTGGTGGTCACCTGCATTGTGGTGGGCTGTGCCTTGCTCCTGGGGTCCGTGGTGGCTGCAGTGGCCCTCTACAGGAAGGCCCGGGCCGCTGACAAAGCCTAAAACAGTGCTCAGGTGAGCAGGTGCTCGGGCATGGTGGGAGGGTGGGTGGCTGGCTGACAACATCCTCCTCTTCCTCCTCTCAGGCTTCTGGGGGTCTGTGGAGGTTCACCCGTTTGCCCGTGCCCCTCTCTGCCTGGCACTGCGGGGGGGGGGGGACGACAAGTGGACCTGCTGGGCACTGCTGCGATACTTCTGCTCTGCTGGCAATGGGAGGGGGACCCGGCCCTTCTCTCTCCCAGGTGATGCCATTTTCCATTGGCCATGGTGGCCATTTGGCCCTTGTTCGACCATCTTGTGCTCCCTCTGCCACTGAGGCCCTCCACTTTTGGTGTGGTGATGGGGGAGGAGGAGGAGGAGGAAGACAAATCTGGGCTCTTTGGGATCAGGGCACAGCATCGGCCAGAACAACCCAGAGACCAGGAGGCGGGGCCGCCCCAGAACCCTCCTCCTCCTCTTCCACCCAGTGATGACCCCTTCCTTCCCTCCCTCCCATGGGCCAGCACAGAGCTCACTCATCCAGGCGAAGGAGAGCTTTCCTTCCCCTCCTCAAGTACCCCTGGAGCTTCTTGGGGGGGGGGGTTCCTAGAGGTCACCTGCTCGCTGTCTTCCTGTCTGCTCTGTTGGCTGACTCTCTGGGCCTCTGGCTCAGGGAAACCATGGGGAGACTCTTAGCCACACACTGCCCAGAGGGGAGTGGGGGTGTGGAGGGAGGGGGAGGGAGTCTCTCCCACCTAGCAAAGGTGCTCCTCCTCCTCCTATTACCCCTACCCACCATTCTAGGAGATTGGCCTTTTCTAGCCATACAGGAATCTGCTTCCTTCAGGGGGAAGCCTGACCCTGAGGCACTGCAAAGCACTTGGCCCCTCCACTCACTCCAGGAGGCAGCCAGTTACTCAGGAGTCATTGTTCAGGGTGGCCTCAGCCACCAGGCACCTCCCATGCCAGGGGTGAGAGATCCCAACAAAATGGCCCATCTCTCACCACCACCACCCTCCAGTTCTGCTCAGCTCCTACCAAGACAGAGTCTCTCCGAATGTTTCTCGTCAGAACTGCCTTTCTTGTCACGTGAATCCTTGAATTCAAACACTCTCCACTCTGGAACAGCCAAAAGCCAGTCTCAGTTGGGACGTAGTGTGTAGAGAAAGGGCCTTTGGGATGAGACCAGCACCACCTGCTTGGGGCTTGGAAGATCAGGATCAGCCCCAGCCTCACTGTGTTTTCAGGGTCTTTAGACATGAGTGGATGATGCCTCCTTCCTTGCAAGAGGGCCAGTTCTACTCTCTATTCTTCAGAAAGGAAATGTGCAAAAATAAAGAAATTTTTAAAAAAAGGGGGGGGGAATAGTTTGATGAAGCAGTCAAGTTGGGAGGAAAGACTAAAGCAGGAGTGCCCAAACTACAGCCTACAGGCCAGATCTGGCCCCTGACGCCGATTCATCCAGCCCACTTCATCCTCATTGCTCCCGGAAGTGGAAGTAAAAACATGCCTGTACATGTGTAAAATACCCCCATATGTTTAATGCAGGATTTCTGGCCCTCTGGAGAAACCCCAAGTGCCTTCCTTTTGGTCAATAGGAATTCCCAAAGGCTTTAGTCCAGGGGTGGGCAAACTTTTCGGGCCACTGGCCAGTCACGTGGGCTGGTCAAGTATGAGCGTGTTTTACTTCTGTTTCTGTGAGCAACAAGGGTGGCACCGGGGAGATGAATTGGTGTTGGGAGCCAGATCTGGCCTGCAGGCTGTAGTTTGGGCCACCTTGGTTTAAGCAGAGAAAATGGCAGCCCAAAACCTCTCTTATCACAGATTGCAAGGCAGATTTTACTTCTGCTTGTGATGGGAGGAACCATGTGACTGGCCCACTGAATCACGTGACCGGCCCGTGGCCCAAAATGTTTGGGCCCTCCGTACAAAAGTCTTTGGGAATTCCCATTGACCCAAAGGAAGGCCCTTGGGGTTTATCCAGAGGGCCAGGAATCCTGCATCCAATAAGCAATGGGGTTGGTTGCCATCTCCTCCCGACTTGTGGCCTGGGGCCTGCCAGTATTTGTGCCCAACCCAACACCAAACAAGGCCATGGCTTTGCAGAGCGACCCTAATAAAGAATGACAAACCCACTTCCTCTCCCCAGCTTTGCTCCTGGAGACTCATTATTACGCTTGCTCTGTTTTTAAAGCGGATGAAGAAGGTGATTAATGCTTTCCAGACGGCATGAAACAAGCCCTTTCTAGGAAGCACTGGAGTGCTAAGTTCTGCCTCCCGCGACACAGCCAGGTATTTTACCGTGAGCCTGGATTTATACTGGCCAAGTAAAGATCGATCCAAAGCGTACACAGTACATCCACTTCAAGGAGCAGGCCAGAAGGCAAATGGCCTGCAGAGACCCAGGTCAGCGACGTCCTTCCTCTCCATGTATGACAGAACCTTTTCCTCCAGGGAGGTTGAGAAAGCACAAAGGGTGGCAAGCTGAGACTTTGGCCCCGTGGCTAGTGGGGTGGGGGTGGGATAAAAGCCCTGGGAAAGGGCGGCCTTCCTGGAGTGGGTGGGCTTTCATCTCTGCCTCGCAGAGGTTCAATAGACTCCTGCCGCCCTCTTCCAAGCTGAAGTTTGAGCTGAGCAAACATGCCCTGTGTCGAGGGGTCAGCTGGAGCCGTCTCTCCTCTGGCCTTGGCCTCACTACCCTCCGGTGACTGGGGAATCCACGCCCCACTGACTCACGTGGTGAGTGGTTTCAGGAAGCGAAGCCCTCCCTGACCAGACTGGGCAGGGGAATTCCAGGAGGATGGGCAAAAGACGGGCCCAAAAGGGCTTTGGGTAAAGCTGAAGCAGAGGCTGGTGATGGCGCAGAGAGGACAGCTGGGAAAAGCTTCAATGTGCCATGGGGTTTGCCAAAGGCCTCCTTGAGCACAAGGGCCAGGCGGGGACCTGACAGGGCAAAGACCCGCCCTTCTGCCAGCACCTTGTCAAAGAAGGCCCCCTGAGGAGGGCAGCTGAGCCCCCAGGTGCCCCAACAGGAGGGGCTCAAGGAGGCCCCTGAGGCCAGCGGAGGCTGAAGCAGCTAGAGGGGCTCTTGGGAGGTGGGGCGTCGGGCTTGTGGTGGGTGGGAGCAGTTGACCCTGTCAGTTCCTGCCAAGGGGAACCTGGGATGTGGGGTGGGGGAAAGAGGGGCGCCCACCCACTACTACCCCTCCCACCTGGCACGGGTGCAGAGAGGCCAATGCCCTCCCCTGCTGGGGACCAGCCTTTGCCCAGAATGGTTGAGAATGCAGGACACGCCCCTTCCGAGAAGCCAGAGCCCTGGGTGGTCACTCCAGCCAGCGGGTCAGTCAGAGACTCCATCCAGGCCTCCGAGGGAGGGAGGGAGTGAAGAAGGGCTTCTTGCCACTCGGGGGGCTGGGAGAGGGGGCGCCTTTTTGGTTGGCAGCTACATGGAAGGTAAGCACCTGCCGGAGGGGGGGGGAGCCCAAAGGGAGAGAAGTCAAGAAGTCCACCAAGACAAATCCCCCTCCCCCCAATCTAGTGCTATACCATGGTCTGTAAACGAAAGGCGGCTGCTGAAACGGAGCCCATCATGGGTGCAGCTGGGCACGTGCACGTATGTATCCTCTCTAAGGCTCCATAGCCACTGATGTGGGGGAATGAATGTGCCTCCCATCCCTTGAGCACAGGGGAGGGAGGGGGGTCTTCTCTGCATGGATTAACCCAAGTGGGCTGACCTTGGCTAAGACTCACAGCTTGGCACTCCTGCTTCCGGGTGGGTCTCCTATTCTCTTCCCTCCCTCCCACCTTTCAGTCCATCCTCTCTTTTGTCATGACGGGTTTTCTCTGCCTCCCCCCCCCCACCGCCAGGACAGAAGGATGGACAGAAGAATGGCCCGGCTGCTGACCCTCCAGCTCCTGGCTGGCCTCTTGGTCTTCTCCTGGCTTCCCACCCCGGCTTGCTCCTGCCCAGCTCCATGCCAGTGTTTTGGGAACACGACTGTCTTCTGTTCTGAGGAATGCATGGCAGAGTTTGCCCAAGGGATCCCCTTTGGTGCAGGCAACCGGCCGCTCTTTGTGGAAACGTTGCTGGGCCCCGTCCTGAGTGAGGCCTTTGCCAATTATAGCCGTTCCCTCCGCAAGCTGGTATTCCTCTGCAGTCCCATCAGCTGTTTGGGCAAGGGGGCTTTTGAAGGGCTGCCCAAACTCAGAGAGCTCGAGATCTCCAACAGCCAACTGAGTAACTTGACCGGCGATGCCTTTCTGGGCCTGGACCAGCTCAGCAAGCTCTCCATTAAGTTCAGCCTGCTGGAAACCCTGGAAAGTGGTGGTGGTGGGCAGCTCTTCCAGAACACCCCCAGCCTCCGAGCCCTACAGCTCCAAGGGAACAAGATCCGTTCTCTGCCTCCTGACACTTTCCACCCGGTGGGGCAGCTGGAGTCTCTCTCTTTGGCTGGCAACTGCCTGGCTGAGCTGCCGGGGAGGGTCTTTGAGCCCCTGGCCCTCCTGCGGGTCTTGAAGCTGAGTGACAACCAGCTCTCCCTCCTCCCACCTGGCCTCTTCCTCCCCCTGCGCAGCAGCCTTCAGGAGCTCTACCTGGAGGGCAATGCCCTGGCCCTCCTGCCCCCAGGCCTCCTCACTCCGCTTTCCACCCTGAGGAGGCTCCACCTGCAGCACAACGTCCTGGTCCACCTGCCTCCGGCAGCCTTCTCCTCCCTTCCTCGCTTGGTCTTCCTGCATCTGGACCACAACTGGCTCAAGGAGCTGCCGGCCGGCCTCTTCCAGGGCACCTGGGAGCTGACAGAGCTCTCCCTGGCCCACAACCGGCTGGAAAGCCTCCCCGAGGGCCTCTTTGGCCACCTGCCCAACTTGGCTGTCCTGCTGCTGTCCCACAACCGCCTCGGCCACTTGCCTGCCGGGGCCTTTGCTGGCCTGCCTGCCCTGGCGCAGCTGCAGCTGAGCCACAACAACCTCAGCACTTTGCCCCGGGAGGCCTTGGCCAACCTCACCAGCTTGGAGCTCCTGGACCTCGCCCACAACCAGTTGGCCACCCTGCCTGAGGGCCTCTTTGACTCCAACGAGGCCCTCTTCTCCGTGGCCCTGAAAGGCAACCCCTGGGCCTGCGACTGCCACCTGGGCTACTTGGCAGATTGGCTTCAGGGCACGGATGCCCTCTTCAACGCCCAAGCCCTGTGCAGGAGTCCCGCCCACCTGCAGGGCTTGAGCCTCCCGGGAGTGCAGAAGGAACAGCTGGTTTGCCCACGGCTTCCCCCTGGACCGGCCCCTTGCCTGGGAGAGGGCCAGGAGCCACCTGGGGATCTCAGCACCCCCTCCCCCTCTCAGTGCCTCTACCAAGACCTGGGAGGAGCCCTCCGCCTCCTGTGTCACCCCCCGGGGCTTTGCCACCGGCTCATCCTGCAGCTCCCCCCAGGCCAGGGCTTGCCGGGAGAAGGGCAGCACTTCAGCAGAGCCTGGACACTGGGCTCAGCCTGTGGGCCGCTGAGGATCCAGGTGTCCATTACGGTGGAGAAGGAAAAGCCACCGAGAGGAGGAGGAGGAGAAACCACTGGATGGCCAGTCTTCCCCTGAGCGGGAGGGAGGGTGCCCTCCACTCCAGCTGAGCAGAGCCAGCCGGGGTGGAGGTCAGGAGGGGACCCAGAGGCAGACCTTGGTGGGAAGACACACACCCCGTCCCAAGCAGGAGCCGAAGCAGGCCGGAAACCCACTGTCTGCCCGGCTGGTGTCCTTCCAGACTGGGCTTGCCTCGCTCCGCACGGGGCCCCTCTCCCTCCCCCCTGCCTTTGGGGCCTTCCCCCCTCCCCCTGCCTGCCTCTTAGCTCGCCCTTCACTCCTGGTCCCTGCCTGCTTTCCAAGCCAGAAACTGAAGCCAGACCTGGGATCCGTGGGCAAGCCAAGCCAACGTGTAGGTGGGGGGTGGAGGGGGCTGGGGGAGGAAAGCTCCACCTGCAAGGCTCAGCGGACTAAGCTGGTGGGACTGGCAGGGCACAGGCACCTGCCTGGGAGGTGGAGGGGAAAAAAAGCCCCATAGCGAGGCAAGCCCATTCTGGAAGGATGACCAGCCTGGGTGGGGAGCGTGTGATGCCAGGGTTTGTTGGTTCTGCCTGGGCATTGGCGGCGCAGCCGAAGCCCAGTCAGGTGGACAATGACGTAGCATGGGGGGTGGCAAAATTTCACATTGCCAGTGTCCTGTCGCTGCTCCCCACCCAGGAGATGGGGAATTTGGCTTCCGCCCTGGGCGGTTGAAACCAACGCTACACTACTGGAGGAGAGACAGCGACAGAGTGGCCAAGGGGAGGGGGGTTTAAAAGCAGGCAGGAGGCTCTTGATATCTCTGTGTTATGTCCAGCGGAAAGGGCCTCTCTGCCCCCCTCCCTTCCCCCTGCTTGTTTTATCCCCCAGGATGACCATCGCTTCCAGTTCATCTGGCTGCAGAAGACAGAGCTTGTTGGGGATGGGGATGATGATGATGATGGGGGCGGGGGTGTGCTGTGGGCACCTTGGGAGGGTGGTGGACAGGGAGTGATAGGGGCGCCTATTGGGCGGGTGGGGGGGGGGAGAAATCTTGTGCCCGGGTGAATTATGCCACCCAGTGACATAATTCTGCCTGCCTCTGAGGGGCGCCAGTTGCTGGGGCGCACCGGGATGAGTCCCTGTAACCCTCTGTGGGCCAGCACACCACTGGAGGGGCGGCGGCGCTGTAACGCACTCACTCCAGGACAGCCTTGAGCTATCAGCTGTTGGCAGGTATCTCTGGTCCCTCCGACTGACCCTCCAATGCCCCTCTCTTCGGCCCCATCGCCTCCCGCCTAGGGCCGGAGGGGGCAAAAAACTTCCTGACCTAACAGCCCCCCTAACCCACCCCGGATGCCAATGTTATATATGTGACATTGTTGCCCCTCCTGACATTTTTTCGGGGGGTCCCCCGTTATTCTAGAATCCTGGCTACGGCCCTGCCCCCCCCTCCTTCAGAAAGTCTACTACGGGCTTCTATGGGGAACTCCAGAAGGCATCGTCCCCTTTGGAAGAGCCGAGAACAGACGCAAAACGCCCCCCCACCCTCACCCCCCCAAAAATCGCCCGCTCGCCCGGCACCGCGCTTCCCTTGCGCTCCTTTGCTGCCCCCTGGTGGCTGAGCTGAGGCCCTGCTGCACCCCCCCCCCCCCGCCGAGAACCTTTCCTTGCGCGCAGAACACAACCGACCAGGGGGTGGGGGGGATGCACTGGGCAAAGGCGCTCTGCTCCCAATGCGGGAAGTGGGGGCCAAACTTTTGCGGATCTGACCGGGTGGGTGGGCTTCGCAAGATCCAGAGTTGAGGCAGGACCCCCCCCCCCCCACACACACACACGCCAAGCCATTCAGCTTCCATGAGGGCCTGTGTGTAGTGTGTGTGTGGGCAAATTAATGGTGCCCCAAGAAGACCCAGCCAGCGCTTCTGAGACACAAGCAGGGACAACAAGGCCTGCGAAGGTTTTAAAAAGTTGCCTATAAGTGTGTTGGGGGGGGGGAGGGTCATCTCCAAAAATGCCTCCCCCCCTTCCTCCTCCTCCTCCTTTTCTTTCCCATCACCTATGGTCTCCTCCAGTGGGCCAAAGCAGCAGCAGCAGCTGAGGCACATCCTGGCCCAGAGCTGGGGGGGGGGGGGAGGAAGGTGTTTTTTAGGTTGGAGGCAAAAGTGAAGTGCTACAAAAGTTTGCGAAACCTCACGGCTTCTCTGACACAACAGTAGAAAGGAAGGTCATCGTTAAAATAACATTTGGAAGAGAGACAAGAAGTTTCTTCAGGGGCTTTACCTGCTGAACTGGCAGCTAGAATATCTGCTCCCCCTCCCCCCAAATACCACAGGTGAGATGTTCTTATCTTTGCTTTCACTTGTCTTTCATGTTATGCTCTTTGGCCCTCTATATCCCTTGCCTTTAAAAGGGAGGGGGGGAATAAATTGGCCAGTCAGAGGCCAGTCTGAATGACGGGGGAGGCTTCCAAGCTGTGCTCCTATTGAGGAGCATATAGTAGCCATTTGAGATTGGGTGTGGCCTCTCCCCACCCCCACCCCCAGTGCCATTTTCCCAGGATAGTTACAGATTCTGTGTGAAGGACAAGCACAATTTTGCTGGGAAGTTCAGAGTGAGCAAAAGTCATGCTGCCAGGAGAGAGCCTCCCTGTCCAGTTGCATTTGTTTATTTCCATTACATGTTTATACCTATTTCCCACTCTGGACGGCACATAGACAAACAGACAACATAATAAAACAAACAACGAAACAGAATAAAGGACAAAATAAATACCTGATGGCGTCTGAGGGCAAGCAAGCTCAAAACTGATCAGCAGACTTACTGTCAACGGCATGATATGATTTAACGGCATGATATGATTTAACGGCATGATATGATATGATATGATATGATATGATATGATATGATATGATGAGTCACTCTGCGAGTAGGGCAGCATACAAGTATGAACAATAAATAAATAAATAAATAACTAAATGGATTCTCTGAAAAGGACGACGAGAGCCACCGCCTGCTAATCGCACCAGACAGACCTTTCCAGGCCATCCAGCAGCTGCCTGGGCCCCAATCCTTGCCCCACCCTCCTCTGACAGCGGATGCCTCCACAAGATAAAGCCCATCTAGGGCTGCTCAGCCTCCTCCTCCACTACCACCACCACCACTCCGGGGGAATCTCCAGGATGCCTGGCAGGTGAGAAAGGCCAGGGTGCCTTTTTTTTTGGAGGGGGGGAAAAAGAAAGAACAGTGCCCCAGTGAGTCTTGCTCTGGAGCCACAAGTCCCCCCTGAAGGAAATGGACCCCTGGCCACCCAGGCTGGCATTCCTGTCTCCCCTGGAGCTCCCTATGGGAAGCAGGGAATCTCTGGCCACGGGAGGAAACCCAGGGATGGTGGGCATCAAGGTTTAGGATGTGGGACAGAGAGGTGGAGGGTGCCGTGCGGTGGACTCCACTGCTTGTGCAGGAGAAACTGAGAGAGGAGCAGGGAGGCGGGGGAGTGCCTGGCCGGGAGTGGTGTGGCTCACTTCCTCAAGGGGTTGGCTTTGCTGGTGTCCAGAGGCTCTTTGAGCAAGGTCTTCTTTGGAGGCCAGGGGCCAGCGCTTTTGCCCCCTCCCCTGAGAGCTCTCCCCCCCCCCCAGACCACCAGATGTTCTTGTACTGTATTTCATTTCCCTAAAGCCCTGATCAACAGGTGTGGTGACCTGGGTTTCCAGGAATTGAAGTGGAAGACTACCTGGGGGCCCAACGTTGAAAAACCCTCCCCTCCCCTAGACAGATGATCTCAAACAAAACACTTAGTGTTGTTCGTAGAGCTTTTGTTCCCTTTCTTCACACGGATATTGATATTTTTCTGACTGCAACTTTAAGAATCGGGTTAAACTTAGAATTGCAGAGTCTTAGAGTAACTGATTGGGAAGGGGCCTGTGAGACCATCCTGTTCAGCCCCTTCTTCATGTAAGAATCCAAATCAAGGACAGCCCACCCTCCGGCCTCCAGCCTCCGAAATCCCCTCCCCTGCCCCACTGGGTCATCTGGGCTAAATAGGTCCTAAGAAGTGATGGCAGGTCAGCAATGCAGCCTCCAGATGGAGCAGCCTCCACTGCGGAGGGTTTGTTAAGGGGTCCCCTGTTTCCTTTGCTGCTTCAGGAAAAGCCATAATGACAATGTGTGGTTCCTCCCAGGATGTCACCCAAGGGCTCGGTCTTCCTCCTCTTCCTCCTCTTAATGTTGGAAAGTGGACACAGTGTGAAGTCCTGTACAGAGGAGCATGAGTGCCCCAAACCCCACCAGGACGTCTACACTAAGACCAGGGATGTCCAACAGATCCCAGAATCGGCAGGGCCCCAAATCACTGAAATGTTTTTTGTGGAAACGAGCCTTGCTGAAATCCGAGAGGGGGCCTTCCGGAACATGCCAAACCTGATGAAGCTGGAGTTCATTAGCAACCAGATTAGGAAAGTGGAAGTGGGAGCCTTTGATAACCTGGAGAAACTGGAGGAGCTGGAAATCTCCGGTGCACATCTGGGCAGCCTGGCGGCAGGAACCTTTCGGTCTCTGGCCAGTTTGAGGAAAGTGAACCTGCGCAACTCCCGCCTCACCGCCATAGACCGGGGGCTTTTTGATGACCTCGGGAGCCTAGAGGAACTCTACCTGCATCTCAACAGCATCCCGGCTCTTCCAGAAGGTGTCCTGGATGGGCTTCCCAAACTGCGCCTGTTGCACTTGGCCAACAACAAGATTTCGGTCATATCTCAAGAGGTCTTCAAGCAGCTCACTCAGCTGCAGACCCTTCGACTCTACAAGAATGAGATCAGCAGCCTCCTCGAGGGGAGCCTGGACAGCCAGGAAAGGCTGGTAGAGCTCAGTCTGGCAGGCAACAAGATCCGAACACTTCCGCCCCACTTGTTGAGGAATCTGACCAATCTGGAGAAGCTTTTCCTGGAAGAAAACCAGATTGACTTTCTCCCGGATGGGGCCTTCTCTGGCCTGAGGAAAATGAAACAGCTGAAACTGGCTTCCAACCAGCTGTTGGGGTTGCCCCTCTTTGGCGAGTTGCCCCTTCTTACCAGTCTGGACCTGAGCAAGAACCGCCTGTCTTCCCTGGAAGGCCTGAGGTCTTCCTCCCTCCCAGAACTCAGCAGCCTTAGGCTGAACAAGAACAACTTGGAGAACCTTCCCCACGGTCTGTTTGACAGCTTTGCACATCTCAAGACGGTGTACCTTGGTGAGAATCCATGGCGATGCGACTGTCACCTTCTCTATCTGCACCAGTGGATGAAAGGCAATTCCAAAACACTGAAGGATGCCACCAAAGTCATTTGTAGAAGCCCTGCGCATCTCTCTGGGAAAGCAGTTGGATCCCTGGAGGAAGACCAGTTCATCTGCTCAACTACCCCACCCATTTCAACCACTGTCACTCTGGGGAAAGTCACCACCCTTTCCCCAGCCACTCGGAGGTTCACCACAAGTGACGTTACCACAACCACCATCCCTGAGCCAACCCTTGCCAAGACTCCAGCCACAGCTTCTAAGGTCACTAGCACCACCACCACCAGCACTACAGAGGCTCCACCAACAACCTCCCAACTCACCTCACCCGAGGGCCCCATCAGAACATCAGAAAATGGGATGGCCACCTTTCCACCAACCACTCAGATGTTCACCACAGCTGATGTTACCAGAACCACCATCCCTGAGCCAACCACTGCCAATACTCCAACCACAACTTCTAAGTTCACCACCACCACCACCACCAGCACAGAGGCTCCACAAACACCCTCAGAGACTGTGATGACCATGTCCCCAGAAACAACCGCGTCCAGCACAGAGACGCCAAGTGCAACACCCCTGATCTGGACCACTCAGAATCCTACTGCAACTACAACAAACCCTGGAACCCCCACTTGGATGTCAAGCACAACTTCTGCCTCTGCTCCAACCACAGCCACAACTTCCAAAGCAGTGTGGACTGCCACTGAGCACTCACCCACAACCCCCTGCTTCACAACTGCTACACAACCTCAAACCACAGCCCCTAAACTTAACAGTCCTACTGTCACCCCTGTCATACCAGACGTTACTACAGAGATGTTGCTTGCTACTACGCTCTGTGCCAGTTCCACCACAACCCTTCCAGCCCTTACCACTATCACAACACTCACAGCAGCTCCTGAGACAAACATGAGTTGCTGTCCTCAAACATCTGCTACGACCATCATAACTAGCTGGACCCAGCCAAGATTTGCATTGCCTGAGACAACCGTGAGTACCCCTGTGAGTGCCGTTGGGTGCCACCACAGTGTCAGCTGTCCTGGTGGATGTTCTACTGAGCCCACCACTGATCCAGGGGCACCAGGATCCTCCAGGACTCCTACCGCCTCCCACCTGGCGACCCACCCGGCTCCCAGCTCACAAACATGGCCCTCAAGTAGTCCTGGAGCCACAAGCTCACTCCCCGGCCTCACTCTGCCCCGACCCCACCCCATGGCCTGGGGTCTCACCCTCAGCACCAGCTCCCACCACTGCAAGGTGTCCCTCGGCCTCTACCTGTCCATGCTGTGTGTTGAAATCTGCTGCACAGCCGCCTTGGCAAGAGTTGTGTACCTGCTGCACAAAGCCACACCCTCAAGAAACGTCCCACCTGGGCCTGTGAAGCTGATGGACATCAAATGCCGGAAAGAGAAGCTCTAGCGGCCTTTGGGTGGGGGCAGATGAAGATGGGGGCAGATGCTTTACCCATCATTGAAATACTGCACCGAGAGCTTATTTTTACGCCCCTTCCGTTGTGAAATAATACAGGACAATTTTGATCAGGGCTTTTAAACCGTTTTGGGGGAACTTTGTGGAGAGTCCTGGACTCTCAATTGCAACATCAAATACACATTGCCTGATTCGATAATTATCCCTATCTCTCTTAATTCTTTTAAGTCTTGTAATCTTTAAATTTATACTGGATTGTTCATGGTTTTATTGTTGAATTTTTATTGGTATTATTGTGTTTTCAATTTTGTGATGTTCTGCGACACTCTGTTAGCCGCCCTGAGTCGCTCTATGAGGGAGGGAAACCACTCGGTCTGCAGGTAGGGCAGCGTACAAGTTTGAGCAAATAAAATAAATGATAAATAATTCCCCTGTTTCCCCTCCTTGAGTTACGCCAGCTGGAGTGGACAGGATCCTCATGCCTGTGGCCCTTTCCACTGTATTCCACCTTTCCTTTCTTTCCTTTTTTGAAAGCCGTGGGGCTGCCACAATGATGTTTCCCTTCCGCCCCTGCTTTCCTGGCAGGAAGGAACCCACCGGCTTGAGTGCCTGGTGTCCCTCTTTCTGCTGGCTGGTGTCACTTGGAGCCACTTCAGCGCAGAGCTGGCCAGGATCATTGGAGCCTTAAATCGCCACTTTGCTCTTCCTTGGGCCATCTTCAGGAAACAGTTTTAAAACCTTTTTAAAAGCACAAGGGAACTTCTTCCCATGACCTTCTTTGCTGGCTCTCTAGTTCTCTGCCTTGCTTTTCCTCGGTGGTCAGCATTCCATGGCAAGCTTTCAGTGGGAGGTCCTTCCTTCCTTGGCTGGGCTCCTCTCCTCCTGCTCAGTCCCACTTTGGTGTCCAGCAGAGGTCTCTAATACAACCTCTTGCTTTCTAAAATGTTTGATTGCATTGCGTGACTTCTCTCCATTTTGCTTTTTCTTTCAATCAAGTGAACACTGCTGGTTTATCTTCTGAGCCACTCACGCTTCTGTGTGGTCTGGTCCAGTCTTGCTCCCCCTTCCTGGGTGCCAGAAGGTTCTTTTGGAGTCAAGAAGAGACAGAAAGGCTACCAGTAAGTAAGGCATGCTTACAACACTTTCTCCAAGACATGGCCAGGCAGAAAAAGCACCAAGAAAGAATGATCATAAGGCAAAACAATACAAGGAGCAACTGGGTACAAACCAGTGAGACGGAGTCATTCAACCATGGCAGGGTAAAAATCAGAGTCATCAGCACTAAAATACATGATAATGCAATCAAAGCACAGACAAAAACTCCCCTCCCCCCCACACTCTGAGCTGCACCTTTTCCTGCTTCCTGGAGGTCCCTGCAGAATGGTAGCAGTGCCAACCCTGGGAGTGGCCAGAGTCTGATGCTTCCCAAGCAAAGACATCATGGGACCTTTGATGCATTGCCCTGACATGCTCCGGCTGGCCCCAGAACCCCTTGACTGCCAGTGCTTTTTTCTGGGATCATGCATGGCTTTTTCATGGGCAAAATGAAAAGACAGTGGCTCACTAACAGGAGCTGCAATGGCCACTCACTCATTGGCACAATGGCCAGAGAGATCTCTACCAAAGAAGGAGCATTTTGGACGAAGGAGCAAAGCGCTGCCATCTCACACGCCAATCCCCAGGTGGTCCCTGGCCGAACATCAACCCAGTCTAGATTACAGCCAGTATAAAGGGAAAAATAAATAACTTTAATTTAATCTAATTTTTCAATTTTCATGCCGCCCCACTTGCCTAAGCAACTCTCGGTGGCATATCAACAGCCCCAAAGCCAGCCTGTCTCTTCTTCCTCTGTTTCACCCCATTGGATGCTGCTAGGAGGGGCCTCGCCCTGACCTCACACTCCATCCTCCCCCTCCATCCCAGAGCCTGTTGTCTTCAGAGAAGCCGAAGGGAATCCTCTCTCTTGCCAGAAAGCCTCCCCTGCCTCCTGCCTTGCAACATCCCAGGTAACAAGTTGGGATGTCTGTCTCCCACCTACCAAATGGAAGGCCCACTCTCCCTCTGTCTCTCTCTCTCTCTCACACAGACATACACACACAATCTTCTCTCTCGCATGAGATGGAGGAGAAGCTCTTATACATGGCAAGGCAAGCGTGGTTCATGGGGGCTGAGGGCGTAACCTGTGGTCAAAAGACCCTGGGCCAAATCCAGGCTTTGAAACCTGCAGGGCACAGGAGGTGAACCTTGAGGACTCTGCAGTAGCCCCTGCCCCCCCCCCGGCTGGCACAGAGAAAGAAAGAGAGGGAGGGAAGAGAGAGAGAATCCTCAAAACCAGCTGCTTTCCGGAGGTCCAGGATAAGGAGGGTAGCTCTGGATTCAAGCCAACTTCGGGCAATGGAATTGAGAGAGGAAGGGCCTCTGTGCCCCCCCCCTCAAGACCCAAACAAAGGACTTTCCCCCTTGGATTGAACATGCCCGACAAAGTCTCCATTACATTCGCATTAGGGGTCTTGTTTTGTACCAATAGGCCAATGAGTCTGTTAAGCTGATTAAGGTTATTGGGTGGGGTGGGCGGGGGGGGGGGCAACATGAAGCAGGTTGTTTCCCCAACCTCAACTTCCAGTAAGCAGAAGTGAGTGGCCTCTGGAGATTCTCTCTCCATCCTGCCACCCCCCCCCCCTTTAACAAAGCAGGAGAGATTAGCCTTGGCCAGCCATGCCAAGTCTCGTGGCCTTCACTTGGACTTTTTGAAGGAGTGAGGCTAGAATCCCTCCAGCTGTGGAGATGTTGACCTCTCCCCTGCATGCAGTCTTCTGATCCCCATTCCCAGCCAGCCTTTCTTCTTAGTCCGTTATGTCTTTATTCTCCAAGAAGGGGTAGTGGTGGCGGCTGCCGCCTCTTCTCTTCTGAAGCCATCAATTGGGGATGATGAAGGGCTTCCAGGGGCATTGATGCTTCAGAGCTGCTTTTCCTTCTTCCCCAGGATGGGGCTTGCATTGTGGCCGAGCACCAGGGAGCCTGTGGCTGGCAAAGTCCCTGCTCCTGCTAGCCCCAGGGAGCCTTTTGGCTCATCCTGCCATGCCTGCTGCACAAATGTCCAGAGAGGGGACAGGTTTGGATGCATGTCTCTGGTGCTGGGGGTTTGTGACCAAATGATCTGCTGCAAGGCTGTCTGTCCCTGGGTAGTTTTGGGAAGCCAGCTTGAAACATCTGTAAGGTGGAGGTGGGAAGCTGAGCTTCCTTCCCACAGACCCCACCCCAATTAACTGGTTCTGTGGTTGGTAGGTGGGTGGGAACCGTGGGCTGCGCACAGCATTGGGGAGCGGCCAGGGTTCCTCCTCAGCTCTGGGTCTCCCCCATGTAATCCCTCTGCTGGCAGGGAGAGGCCATTGGCTTGCTGCCAAGCCTGGGTTTAGGGGTCTGCTGGGAAGCACAGCTGGAGGCTGTGCTCTGCAGCTGGAACCCTTCCTTAGGCTACACTTATGTCCCAGCGGTTTCCCTCCCCGTCTGCCTCCAGGAACCAAGTTCCACCCAGGGGTGGGCTTCAGCAGGTTCACCCCAGTTTGCCAGAACCGGTAGCAGAAATTCTGGCTGGCCCCTCTGCCCATCCAAGTAGTTTTGAAATAAAATCATCCTAATTTGGGTGAAATACAGGGCTGTCCCACTGGCCACCCCCACCAGGCCATGCCCACAGAGTAAAAAAATGAATCCCACCACTGCTTCCACCCAGGAGGAAGAGGAAGAGTAGCTGTTTGCCATCCATTGTCCTACCAGGACTGGCTGCTGGAGCCCCCTCCCTTTCAGGGTCTCCAACCCCTCCATCCTTGACCAGTACTTCCTTCCACAAGAGTTTAGTTGGAGACAGTGGGAGACAAACAGAAAACACAGCAGGGGGACAGCGGGGGGGGGGGAGAATCTCATGAAGATTTAGGGGTTCTTGGCACGGTTCTTTGTTTTATTTCTTTCATTATTGGGAGGGAAATGAAAGCTCAGAAGTAAAGACAGAGGGAGGTTTATCTGCTCTTATAGGGGCCCAATACAGGACTGTCTTAGCTATAAGTGACACAGCCGCCTCCAGAGCTCCTGGGAAACCAGGGTGTTTTCCATCCTCAGCCACAGCCAGGAAAGCAACCGGTCTGCCTTTGGGGTCAGATCCTGTGCTGAGACTGGATGGCATCAAATCATTGGGTGAGCTGCCTCTCAGAGCACAGGAAGGCAAGAAAAACCCAGAGACTGGACCCCCCACCCTTTTCCCAGCAGAGTGGCCACTCAGATGCACACTCCCCTGAGTGGGCAGAGAGGAGGGCTGCGGGGGAGGGGGCTTTTCTGGAAAACCCCTCCCCAGGAGCTGACCAAAGGGCCCAAGACCAGTGTCCTCAGGAGGAGCAGCTTTTACTCCCATGGCTGGAGGGCAAGGAAGGAAGGGAGCCAGCCAGCCAGTCTTCTGTTGCGAGTGCTACACCTGTAGTTCAGAGGGACCCTCTTGGCAGCAGCAAAATTTAAATGCGGAGCTCCTTCAAGTTCTGAAACAAACCAACAGTGGACATGCACACGTACACGCATGCATGCACGCACACCAGCAAAACCCTCTTCAGCCTTCCTCCAAGGAACCAGGAAGCACATGGGAGGCTTTTCCTTTCCCCTATTTCTGGGAGGGTCCCTTGCTCCAAAGAGGGGCACAGGAGAGGGGGCAGAGAGAGGAGGAGGAGTAAGCCCTGGGTCACTTTCTCTTCCTCCTCCTTCTGGACCCCCCCCCCCCGTGTGAAGCTAGTTGCTTGGTCAAGGTGTGTCTCCTTGGGCCCTAGAGCAAGACAATGGCCATCCTTTTACTTGTGTTGCAGGGCAGCCTCTATGAAGACTATTGATTGCAGTGCTAGAATAATACAGGAAATAAAAGCCTTGGAGAACCTGCATTTCAAAACTAAGATTGCCTGAAACTGCCTTGCTTTACGGCTGTGGTGTAAAACTTAACAAGGAAGCCCCCCTCCCTCCCTCCTGTCCAGGGTGGCCCCTGGCTGCCTGGCACAGCCTGGCCCCTGGACTTCCTCCATGGAGTTCAATCAAAGGCCAGGCCCAGAGAAGGGAGAAGCCTCCCTGAGTGGGCCTTGCTTGAGTGGGAAGGAAGGGGGATTCTCCCCCCACCCCATGAGGGAGAAGTGAGGTCGGGCCTAAGTGTGTGGCTTTTCATCCATGTCCCACTGTTGGGAATTTGTCAGCCCATTCCCCCCCCCTCCCCACAAGAGCAGCCTGGAGTCTGCCTGACCAGGATGGGAGAACTGGATGAGGGGCCAGGATGTGGGGCTGGTGGCTGCAGAGGCATCTCAAAGGGCCTTGTGCTCCTGGCCCTTAACCTCTCTCTCCTTGGGAGGCTGCAAATTGCCTGTGAATGCTGAGCAGCCAGTCTCTGGCTCTGTCCATCCATCACACCACCAGCACCACTGGGAGCCTCTGGTCACATGGACAGGCAGGGACAGGTGGGGTGGGCAGCCATGGCCACAAGAGCGAGGAGGAGGAAGAGGGCCATGTAGGGAGCCCCCTTGGGGAGCAGCGGGGGGGGGGAGAGGGGGTGGCAGGGGGATGAAAAGCTTGCCCAGAAAGGGTCAGATTTGGGAGTGAGCAGCACTGAGAAAACCGCTGCTCTACGAAGGAGGCAAAACACCCCAGTCCAGCGGGGAGCCCTGGTGCCCTCCCCCCACCCCAGGGCCCAGCACGAGACCACAAAGGAGGAGGAGGAGGAAGACGATGGAGAGCCAGGTTCCTGCCGGCTCTTCTTCTTCTTCCCTTTTGCTCAATCTTGACATTCCAGAGAACAGTCTCCTCTCCTCCTCGCCTGCCCCGCCCCCTCCCGTTTGTTGTTGTTGTTGTTTCCACCCCTTTCTTGAGCAAAGTGAGAAAGGCGGAATCCCTGCTGAGCTCCAGCGGTCCATCGCAGCAGCCCCTTTGATCAATACAATTGGGGGACGGGACGCCCAGGGGTCGGGCCAGGCGCGTGTACTGGGTGGGGTGGGGGGACGCCTTGGGCCAGGCAGGCCACACTCCTTTCCGGCCCTACCCGCAGCCCCGGCGAAGGAAGGCGCCAGGCCCGCCGCTCCGGCGCCAGGACGGTGCTGCTGCCTGAGCCCCCGCCGAGCCCTACGCAGTTCCGGACGAGAGAGGGCCCGTGGTGGGCGACCAGCCCCCAGAGCCTGGTGGGGCGGCCCCGGCGGGCTGTGGGTCAGGGTCCGGGAGAGGACGCGTGTGCCAGGGCGGTGCTTGCGTGGCCCCCCCTTGCTCTCGTCCCCCATCCTTTCTCAAGACACCGCCTGGCCTGTTCCGGAGCACAGCGGGGACTCGTTCCCTTCATGCCCGAGCGAAGGCGGGTGAGCGGGGAAGCGCCGAGGCCACCGCAGAGCTGAGAGGGACAACCCGAGAGCGTGCCTTCCCCGTAGCCGCCACCCTCCTCCTCCTCCTCCGGGCTGCCTTTTTCCCACCTGGAAGTGCCGGGACTGGCAAGGCGAAAGGGAGGGGAGGGGGAAAAGAAGAGACCCACCCTCGCTCCCTCTCCCCCCTTCCTTTCTCTCCCCAGACAATGTCCACATCTGGCCCGCCTTCTGGAGGATTCCAGCTCGTTACTCCACAGCGTCCCCTGCCTGTCGAAGGGAAGGTCCGTTCTTCGCACAGAGTCTGCCGCTCGTTCCCGGCCACCTCTCTGAAGGGCACAGTCAGAGACCTTCTCCCTGGTGTGAGCCACGTTCAGAAATCGACCTCGCCGAAGGAAAAGAGCTGACATCACCTCCTTTGATGTCGTTGCCGGGCCGGCTGGCTTGGCTCCTTTGCCAGCCTCCTTGGAGGAGAGGGCTAATTTTGGGCCCATGGACTGCAGGGCCCGAGCCTGGCCCCAGCTCTCCTCAGATCCTGGAGCTGTCGCGTCCCTCTCTGGCGGCCAAACGGAGCGGCTCCCCGGCGCCTGGATTCGAGCCCCAGCCCCATAGGAGGTAGCCCCCCAGTCGGCCCTTCCACCGCCCCCCAATGTTCAGTGGCTGGCCGCCTGTGGGACTGCTGGAGAAGCCCAAGCAGGCAGCTGCCTCACCTCCGCCCCGTCCTCTTGCAGGCTTTCTTAGGCCGCACCACATGTTTCGTGCATTAGAGGGGCCCGGGAGGCGGCCGGATGACAACCAGATGTGCCGGCTGTTAAATCACCCTCCATCCTACCGCCCCCCACCCCAATCAGCCCAGGGCTGGGAGGGAGAGGTGGTGGCCACCCGGCAGGTGGGAACCCCACCTGCACCTCAGCCCCGCTTCCAGGCGGTGGGGTCGGGTGAGCTAGCTGGGACTGGTGGAGGCTTCATCCCTGACGCGCCCCCCCCCCCGCCCCAGCAGCCCTGCAGGGCCTTTCCTTCCTTTGGGGAGGTTCAAACAACTCCTAGTGATTTCCACTTGGTAGGCTTTGCCAGTGCCACTCCCTCAGAAGTCACCCTTTTGTGAAAGCTCCATTTCCAGGTGGCCACTGCCTGCTCTCTTGCCCCTTCCTTGCCTGCTCTCTTGTGAGATGCCCCATACATGCCTTGCAATGGGGTTTATCAAGGAGACTCCAGCCACATCCCAACAATGCTTAGGAGGTCTTTGCCCTGGAGGTCATGTGATGGCTCCAGGAAGCCTCTTGCACACCTTCACCTGGAGTGGGACAGGTAGGAACCAAGTACTCACAAGGGACAGACACAAAGGCCTCTGTTTGCTTGTTGTTTGGGTCTGACCAGAAGCATTTTTCCAAAGGGGGGGGGAGAAAGAGGAGGCATCACTTGCCAGCCTCAGGGCAGCTCTGAGTGAGCCCACAAGAGCCCCACTCTGAAACAAGGGAATGCCACTGAAAGGCACCACGAGAGGAGTCCCCATCACTGCCTCCTGCAGCAGGCAGTTCCACAGGGGGTCCTAAAGTGCCCCTCAGAGTTCATTCAGTAAGACAGGCCTGCCAGGATCAGTAGTTTTAGGACACCAGCTAAAGGGCCACATCTGGGCCTTGATGGACTACTAGGCATGTTAGTCCATCATGTTATCATAGAAGGCCCCTCTATGGTTTGGGACCTTGCTGTCGGAGCGTCTCTCCTTCCAAGCATCACCTGGTCATCACAGTGGGCACAGCTCCAGGGGCCAACCCCGAGGATGGCTCGAAAGTCTTTAAGCAGAAATAGAGCCTTCTCAGTAGTGGCGCCAGCACTGTGGGATACATGACCGATGGCGCTGCGCCAAGCCCTATCACTGGCTACCTTTTAAAAACCATTAACAATGCTCTTCTTCAAGGAGGCCTCTCAGGGCGTTGTTCCCTTGTCGATAGATTAGCCAGTTAGGTTCACGTTCGATGTCCTCTGATGCCAATTGTTTTAGTTTAGTTTAGTCTATGATGTATTTGTTGGTGGTGGGTTTTGATTAGTTGTGGGCATTGTTATTTATTTTCTGTTTGTTCACTGCCCAGAGTGGGATAACACCCAGATAGGTGGTATGTATGTATGTATGTATGTATGTATGTATGTATGTATGTATGTATGTATGTATGTATGTATGTATGTATGTATGTATGTATGTATGCATGCATGTATGTATGTATGTATGTATGTATGTATGTATGGGCAGCTGTTGAACACTAAAATGACCCCAGCTGGGGAGATCACCTTCATCCACACCACAACCAAGACAGCAATCCCAGGGTCCTCTGCCTGGAATATTACTTCCCAGGGCTGTAGCCAGAGGGGTGGGGTGGGGGCAAAACCCCTCCCAACAGCCCCACCCCTGGAATTCCAATATTGTGTGTGTGTGATATTGTTCCTCCCGAAAAGTTTTTTGCCCCCCAAAATCTAGAATCCTGGTTGCAGCCTTGTTACTTCCCTATTTATGAGGGCAAAATGCAAAATCTGCATAGCCCCAATACTCCTCCAACTACAGTATTACTGTATAGGTACCTTGGCCCAGCATCCTTTCTCCAGTGCCACAAGACAAAAGGCTCCCACTGCTGTAAGACTATTGAAAAGGAAAAGACCCCCCCCTCCCAAGCCCCTGCAATGCATGGCTGGGCCTGGAAAATGCCCAGCATCTTTGAATCAGCGCTGGGGGGGGGGGGCAGAAGAGGCCCTGCCAAGACATGCAGAGTCTTTTGCCTGTTCCATCCACCCCATCCTCAAACTAGGGCAGAGACCAAGACTCCTCCACCAGACAAGGGCATGTGTGACACTCTCCGTCTTTATTTCAGTCAAGGACCTTCAAAAAGGGAAGGGAAGTTATTTCTTTATAATAATAATAATTTCATGTCAGAAATTATTAGTTTTTCTCTTTTAAAACAACAAGCTCTTTGGTGTCACTTCAAGAACAGGAAGGTGTCAGGCATGGGGAAAGGCGGCCAGTCAGTATCAGGCTTCACTTCCTTACATGCGCACACCCATCCCTGCAGGTGGCTGCTTGGGGGGGGGGCAAGAGCAGGGCACCTGTCTGTCCATCCTTCTAAACAAAGGCATGATTGGAGAGCAGTGGGCTATGAGCCACAAGAGGGTAAAGAAGGGTCCAGCTCACCCCCTCCTTAGCAGGAGCAAGACAGCCCTGGACTAGGCCCAGCTGCCCCAGAGGTTCTGTCCCACAGGTCCAGAGGCAAATAGCCACAAGTCCCACACGCTCACCAAGGTCTCCAGACTGAATCAGCAGGAGCTGAGGAGGTCCCTGATCCAGGTGAGATGGAGGCTGCAGGGGTGAGCCCCGAGCCCACTCCCCCACTGGCATAGAGTGGGATGACTGCATTGCCATGGGGGCCAAAGGCTGTGTTGGGGATGAGGAAGGCAAACTGCCCGTCTGAGGCCGGAACCAGGTGGAAGCCGCCGAAGACCTTTGTGCTTTCGCTTGCTGGGTGGCTCAACTTGCACGGCACCCCACTGCCAGCAGGGGGTGCTGCGCCTGCAGGGATCGGCCCCAGAGGCTGCCCAAAAGAGGGGCCGTGTGGAGCGGTAGGGGTTGCTCCCCCTTGTGACGCATAGTTCATGGTGTGGATCTGGTTCATGCAGTTGGCCAGGTGTCCAAGCAGGCGGGTTCGGACTTCAGTGTTCATCCCCTCGCAGGTGGAGAGGAAGCGGGTCACTTCACTCATGCACTCACTGAAGCCGGCCCGGTATTTCCCCAAGACGGTCGGATCTGCGTTTAATGCGGCTGCAAGAGAGAACAGGGAAAGTGCCGTGAGGAAGGGGTGGGGTGGGGAGCAGCAGCAGCAGCTGGGATGGATGGTAGGCAGGCACCCTTCCCACTCTAGACACCCACTGCTTCCCTCTCAGTGTAGAAGCTGACCTGGGGGAGGCCTGGTTATTCCTTGGAGGGGGGGACAGCCTACATAGGCCTTTCTGTTGGCTGTTCCTGGGCTTTCAGGGGGAAACCAGCAGCATTGCAGTGGCCTATTGGTTGAGACGCTGAGCTTGAAGACTGGAAGATTGGGGTTCAATACCTGAGTGCTCCACAACGGGTCTCGGGGATATGAAAGGAGCCTCATTCAGGCGACCCCTGAGTGGAGTTTCTCTAGCAAAAATCCTTTCAACCCAGAGTACTTTCTGACCCAACATTTATCCTTGTGGGAGACCAGGGCGGCCCAGTCCCCTCTTCTCAATGCTTTTGCCCCAGGCTGCGCTCAGGCTCTTCTTCTTCTTCGCGTGGATTCTCAGGGGACCACAAAGAAGAAGAACAGGTACAGGTAAGCAACCTGTCATTATAGAGCTCTGGTGGTGAGGGGGTTAAACTGCTGTCCTGCAGCCAAAACGTTGTGAGTTAGGTCCTGATGGGGACCAAGGTTGACTCAATCTCTTCCAACCTTCTGAGGTGGAGAAAATGAATACTGTATCTAGCATGTTGGGGGCAAAAGGCTACTTACCCATAAACTGCCCGGAGCGTGCACTGAGCCCTCTTGGGGGTGGGGTGGGGGGTGGGATAGAGGCGTGATGATGGCCCTTCCTGCCCTGGCAGAAGGCTTTGGGGCAATTTTGGCAGTGCCAAGGAATGGCTTTCGGTAGCAGACACTGCCTCGGTTTCTGTGGCACTTGCCTAAAATCGGCACTTTCTGAGCGCCACACCTGGGCTTCTGCTGCTCCCCCCCCCCGCCACCCACAACTGACCACAGTGGGTCACACAGGAGACCTTCTCTCCGAAGCAGAGCGCCAGGAGAACAGCCTCCTCCTCCTCCTCCTCCTGCTTGTACCATCCTGCTCTCCCCCCCTCCCCCCCCCTCTGCCCTCCCGCCCGCTTGCTTTTCCGGAACAGTAACAACTGGGAGTTGTGTGACTATAAATAAAAGCCAGACCGTGGGAAAGCCTGCCTGAGCCAAGTCAGTAAAACGCAGCTTGAATGGCATTCAAAACCGCAGGCGGAAGTCTGGAAGGAATCACCTCCGAAGAAAGAAAGCGGGGAGGGAGGGAGGGGACAGACACAGACACCTACTCCCCCTCCCCGCCTGGCTTGGCTCGGCTGCCTGGCTACTCACCCGTCATCTGAGCGCGCTGGAGGTTTCGCAAATGCTTGACAGTCATCTCTAAGATGTCGGCTTTCTCCAGTTTGGAGTGTCGGGAACTCTGGAGGGGAGAGGAGGGGATGGGCAGGAGGTGAAAAGGAGGCTGCGGGGGGAGGAAGCCTCTCTCTTCCCCTTCAGCAGGTAGGGCAGCCGGGGGTCCAGTGTCCCTGGGGGAGCCTCACTCCACCCCGCCCCCCTCGCCTGGGCCTCTTGGAGCAGGTGAGCCAAGAGAACTTCAGCCTCCCAGGGCAGCTTTAGCCCTACATCCACACTTACACACGAGGAGACCTGCCTCTAAGTAGCCCTCCGAAGAAGGGCCTGGCCATAGGGCACCTGACCCTGGTCCCGCCACCCCCTCCCTCCAGTCCGACGGAAGAAGGCGGCCACTCACGTCTTTCTTCAGGGCGTCCAGGATGAGGGTCTTCAGCTGCGCCAGGCTCTCGTTGATGCGCGCCCGGCGCCGCTTCTCCATGATGGGCTTGGACGACTGAGCGAGAGCGAGAAAGGGGGGTGAGGGGGGTGAGCCGAGGCGCCAGCTAGCCAGCTCCCACCCCCAGAGCGTGCCAGATGGGACGGGCGGGCGGGCGGGGGGTGTCGGGGAAATCGACCGCCTACCTTGCGGTGGTCGGAGGCCGTGCGCGGCTTGTCCGGCGTGGCGTGCACGCTGGCCGGAGTAGCTGCCACGGGCGACGAGGAGTTTTTCTCCATCAGGTCCGCGGGCATCCTGACGGCCGGGAGGGAGGGCGGGAGACCGCGGGCGGGCGAGTCCCACGGGTGGCTGCAGCGGCGGCGGCAGCTAAGGCTTGGGCCGGCGCTCCTGCGCGTTTCTGGCCGCTCGTGCCTGCCTGCCCGCCCGCCCGCCCGCCCGGCTCCTCGCTCCTGCTTCCCCTCGGCAGCCGCACCAGGCGCCGCTGCCCGTCCTTCGCGGCGGAATCCCGGGCGGCTCCCGGGCTGGCGGCCGCTCTTTATAGCCTGCGCTGCACGCGAGCGGCTCGTGTGAAACTTCCCAAACTTTCTTTCCCACAGTGACTTTCAGCCAATGGGAGCGGGAGGCACGCGGCCCCGCTCGTGGACGGCGCCCACCCATTGGCTGCCCAACGCCGCGGCCGGCGGCCAATGGCGCACGCCTCGGCCCCGGGCACCCGAGGCCTCCCTGTCAATCAAACGCTCGCGTTAACCCTTGCAGCGCCGCGGCCCGGCCCGGCCCGGCCCGGCCCAGACGGGAGGAGCCCCCTGGCCTGCCTTTGGCGGCTACCAGGCGCGAGGCGGGCGGGAATTGGGCGTCGAGCCTTCCTGCAGCCGTCGGACGTCGGGCCCAGCTCCGAGCGCCGAGGGGCTGCTCGCGTGGGGTGCTCGGTCCCCTGGAACCCATCCATCCTCGGAGTCTTTCCTCCCGCGGGAGCGGCGGAGCAGCGGGGAGAGGCGGCGGCCGGCAAGGCTCCTGCTGCTGCTGCTGCCAGCCCGCGTCTGACCCCGGCCGTCGGGCCGCGAGCGACAGCACGTGCCGGGGAGTTTCACTGCCGCCGCTGGAGCCCCTGAGGGCGGCCTGTGGCTTGGCTTGGCTTGGCGCGGCCGGCTGGAGGAGGCCGCTCAGGGAGGCCGGCAGGGAGGGCTGGTCCCGGGCGGAGGCCGGCAGCTGCCGCGCCAGAGCCTGGGAAAACCCGGCCTCCCTCCCTGAGCGGCCCCGCAGGAATGCGCCCTCCCCCTCCGCAAAGGGCAAGGGCCAAGAGGGCCGGGGACACCCAAGCCTAGCCCAGGCGGAGGAAGGATGGAAGGAGCGATCCGAGGAGCTTCCTTCTCGGGCGTCGGGTGATGCTTTGTGGAGAGAGAGGGGGGCAGATCTGCACCCCCCCCCCCAAAGGAACGTGGCGTTCTCTCTCCCCCCCCCACTGATGCCATCTGAGGGTCGGTTGGGAGCTGGGCTTTCCTTTGTGAGAACAGATTTCGCCAAGGCCAAATTGGACCCCAGGCGGGGACTCCCCCCCCCCTGCAAAAAACGCACTGTAGGCCCTGGTCCTCTACCTTTTAAAAACCAGATTCTAGTTCTTCGCCATAATCCAAAATTCTCCAAGAAAGGTTTGTCCTCCCAGCACTTTGCATCAGGTATTTGCGGGTATACACCCTTATTTACAATTATTCAGAGGCAATAAACCTAGCAAAGGAAAGGTTGGAAGGTTACTTTTTACCATTTATTTAAGATAAATAACAATTGTTTTTAAAAACAAGATGTCATATAAATGACACAGTATTAGAACTTATTGCTTACATTAGTCGCTAACAGTGTAATTATGACAATTCACACATAGTCTGGGTATATGGTTATGATATTAGCAAGTAACAAAGTATATCTGTCTTTAAAACATCATCATCTCTTTAATACAGTGCATTGAGGCCAATCTTTACATGTGTGAAATTCATCAGAGAGAGAAATAAAACAAGCTTTCTATAATGAACAGCAATATTGCTTTAAGCAGGTGATGGCAAACCTTGGCGCTCCAGCTGTTCTTGGACTTCAATTCCCAGAAGTCCCAGTCCCTGTGAATCCACACGAATGGGTTTGCTGCATGTAGTAAACCCCATCCATGTGGATTCACACGGACTTGGACTTCTGGGAACTGAAGTTTAAGAACAGCTGGAGTGTCAAGGTTTGCCACCATGGGCTTAAAGCAATATTGTGTTAACAACACAGAGAGAAATAACATCATTCAAGGTTCTTCTTCTGTGTGAAACTGCCAAAATGAAGCCACATTCGGGTGAATTTATTCTGTAGTTCCTTTTGCCTATCTTAGTGTGAGAAGGTAAATACAGTATGACACATCAGATTCATCAATACATCTATACAGAGGCACACCTGATTTTTTTTTTGTTGTTAAGGAATTAGTACAGCTTGAGGAGGAGGGTGGAGGACAACAGGGGTGCCTGGTGGACAGTGGCCCATGGGGTCGCAAAGGGTCGGAATCGACTGCGACTGAACAACACAGCTTGCAAGGTTTAACAAAGTAAAGCACCAATAAGCTATTTGCTTGAATGAATGGATGGATGGATGAATGGATGGATGGATGGATGGATGGAAGAAGCAAACCATCCCCTCTCCCGCGAAGACATGGCAAATCTTTCAGTAGTTCAAAAGAGTGTGTTGGTATAATAAGATATAAGAGAGACCAGTTGTTATTCTTGGCTACCATCTCTGCTCTCAGACATCTTATCTGTTGTTTTGGAACACATAATGTAAACATTGTTAAGAGTGCCTGGACAATCTGTGTCTGTAAAAGGCAGGGCAGGTCTTGGAGTGAAATTGTCAGAAGGCAGAGGCTGGGTCTAATAAACCGTAAAGAGGCTTGTACGTATATACAGTGGTACCTCGCTTAAAGAGCATAATGCGTTCCACAGGATTGCTCTTTAAGCGAGTTTGCTCTTTAAGTGAAACACCATTGTAAATGACCAATCGTGCGGGGGATTGCGAACCCTGTTTTATTTGTTAAGCGAGTTTTTGGTTGGTTTTATTTGTTAAGCGAAGCGAACATTCAGAGAAAATTCTGCTCTTTAAGCGAGTTAGTCTTTAAGCGAAATGCTCTTTATGCGAGGTTTGACTGTATATACTTTGAGGGGTGTGTGTGTGCGCGCACAACATATTTCACCTCCCCCCCTTACCTGGCTGGGCATAGCTTGGCTAGTTGTCACTTGGCAGGGTTGATATTGGTTGGCCTGGGCTGTCTCAGGGCCCCCCTCCCTATCTAATAGCCTTCTTTTAACTGACTTGCAGAGCTCCCCACCTCCACTTTCTCTGACCCACGCAAGTCCATAAAGCCTCATGCATTGCTTTTAAAGAGGAAGTGCTTTCATGCAACTTTTTATTTATTTATGCACTCTTGAGAGAATTGGGGTGTGTGTGTGTGCCTGGGCAGTGAGCAATGGGGCATCCCCCCCCCCGCCAGCAGATCAAAGCAGGGGCAACTGGGCCTTTTCCCTGGCCTCTTGGGAGAGGCCCCAGGAGGGAATAAAGGGGGGAGGAGGCCATCACTTCAGCGGATCAGGGAGCGGAGCTGCTGCTGCCTCCTGAGGTCTTGTCAGGCATTTCCCTCTCCAAAGGGGGGCGGGCAGAGTGCTCTGCTGCCTGAGGCCAGCCAGGATTGAGGGAAGCTGGGGGTGGGGCATCTCACCTCTGTGTTGTGCTCCTAATCCCACCAGCCACTTCCCATGAAATCGTTTGGACAGTCATGGGAATGGGGAGGGAGGAGAATGCCAGGGTGGGTCAGCAGCAGGGCTTTCCACTCTAAGCAGGAAGGCAGGAGAAGGGGGACCTGGAGAGGCTGTCTTGTGCACTTCCACAGGCTGCTCAACCTCCCAGGGGTGTGCTGGCACAAAAATGTGCGGCGGTGACCAAGGGACAGGGGAGAAGGCTGCCCTGGGAACTGCTTGGCCTCCGCCCCTCACTTGCTGCGTCCGGCGCGAGGCACTTGAGAATAAACCATTGCTCCAAGCTGAAGGAGGGTACTTGGAGCAGTGGCTTAATCTCAACTGCAGCACGCCAGGTGGATACAATACTCCTAAAATTATGATGTGTGCCCCAGGGCACCAGAGGTAAGGGCACACGGGGATGAACCTCCCTGGACCAGTGGCCCAGCCCATGCCTGGAACCTTCTTTCCCGCTGAGTCCGGATTCACCCTGTAAAAGTCCCGATGGGTTTTTCTGTGCTGGGCTCCCACAGCACCCACCGAGAGAGGAGCCTTGGGTGACCACCCTGGGAAGAACTGTTGCCTGTGGGCCTGAACCAGCAGCCTCCAGCCCTGGTCATAGGAGCAGTGGGCAGCCTGCACTCCGCATGGAGCAAAGGCAGCACCGCTTCCAAAGCCAGAGTGCAGTTTCTTCTAGGCCAGCTGGCTGGCCAGTTCTGTGCCAGCCACTGGGACCCAAGGCCTGCCCTGGGCCTGAACCAGAGTGATGGGAGAGGAGGGGCAGGGGAAATGGCTGCCCCCAGGCCAGCCAGCAAGGAAAGGATGGTGCTCCAGTGCCGTCTGGGCTTGGGGGCGGGCCTTTGTGGCTGCAGCTTGTGTGGCATAGATGGCTTGGAAAAGGCAGCGCAGTGGCCATGGATTTCTGCCTGGGCTTGGGAAGCGTCCTGCCCCTTCCTTTGCCAGTAGGTCTGTCTGAATACTCATCAGAGAAGGGCAGGGGTGGGGTGGGGTAGGGGCTTTCAGCCCCAAAGGCTCTGTGGCCCTGGCCTCCTTCCTTCCCTCCCTCCCACTGCCCTTCCTGCATGCATATCCTTTGTTTGAACCTGTACAGCCCACCTGGCTGCTCTCCAGGTTGCTGAGGGGGGGGGGAACAGGAGCCTCAGTTAAAGCAAACTGTTTAAAATAAGACAGTGACAAGAACAGGGCGAGGTTGGTGCTCTCCCAAGGGTCAGCGCCCCTCGTGGAACTTTTGTCTGGCTGCTGAGCCATTCCAGGCAAGGGGGCTGGGTGGAGCCACCCCTTTGAAGGCACTGTTTCCTGTGGCCCTCTCCATGGCCTTTGACCGTGGGCTCCCAGAGGAGGGACTGAACAAAGGTTCAAAGGGAGCCCAGTTTTCCCCCAGCCAGGGGAGCAGCTGAGGGCCTCTTCCTGAAGACTGGGCTTCTCTGGTCATGACCAAGAGCGAATGGGATGTCCCTTGAGGGTGGGGGCCTGGGGGGGGGAAGGAACTGTCTCTGACCAGGATCAATCCCGGCGGTGGCAGCAGCAGCACTAGCCCCCCCCAGCCCCCCCCCAGCCCCAGAAGTCACTTCTTTGGCCAGAGAAGCTGCAACTGTTGCGCTCCCTGCCTTGCGTATCCACCTGCCTGCCTGCTTGCCTGGGTTTCTTCTCTGGCTGGCACATAATACGGCCCTGGGAGCCCTCCCCGGACTGGTGCCCTTTGGCTCTGGCCTTGGTGCCTCCCTCTGGGCTTTTCAGCTTGAAAGGACGGCTGGGTTCCCAGTTCCCCCAGCCCTCGAGGGCCAAGTCTGCTGGCAGCCCAAGAGGTGGCTGTGCTGTGCTGGCACTGGGGTGGTGGTGGTTGGGGGCTGGTGAACTACCTGGCCTGGGCAACGCTTTTGGGTGCTGAGGGAGGGAGGGAGGGAGGGAGCCCTTTTGCCGGAGTCCTTGGAAAGTCTCTCCCTTCTCTCCCTCTCCCTCTCCCTCCCTCCCTCCCTCCCTCTCTCTCTCTCATGACTTTCCCACACTCCACTCGGCTCTCTAAGGCTCAGCCTGCAGGCTGCCAGGAACCCGCCTGGATTGAGCCAAACTCTCTCCCCGCCCCCTCTTTCCTTTGGGAGTGCAGGGCACAGCGTGTCTCTCTCCCCCCCCCCCCGCTGCCTCCTCCTCCTCCCCAACCTACTCTGCACCTGGCTAGGGCCAGTCCCACACATATCACCTGATCCAGCCTTTTCAAAGACCGTGAGAAAACAGAGGTCTTGGAAAGAAGAGACAGGTTTGCAGGAGGTCTCCCCAGAGCAAATGCTTCCCCCGTCCCCCCATGCAGTCCCCCCCTTTCCGTCTTTTGAAAAGCAGCCTGTGAATGCACTGATGTTTCATTCAGACCAGGCGGAAGCCGCTGTCCCGTCCAGACATGCACCCAGGGACAACCGGGGGGGGGGGGAGACTGCCCATTGCAATCCTCTTGGCTCACTTCTTCCAGCCATCCCCAAGTGACAGGCAACTCAGGCCCAGGCTTCCTGGCCGTGGGGGTGGGGGGCAGACCCTTCCCTCTGCGCTTCTTGCTCTCCACAAGGAAAGACCATATAGAAGCGGAAAATCTAATTTCAGTTACAACTGGTCCAAATCCATCCTCTCAGTCCCTTTGGGCTCATGGGTTTGAAAAAAGAAGGAAGCAAAGAGTGGGAGGTTTGCTTCAGACGGCAGGAGACAGGCCGGTTTTCCTCTGGGAAGAAACACCGACCCTTCTGTCAGTCAAGCCACAGCAGGGCCATAGCCAGGATCCTAGATGTGGGTGGTGGGCAGATATTTTTTCAAGATGGGCAGCAAAGCCTCTTTTCAATGCATTCCTATGGGAAACCACGCTTTGCCTCCCCCCCCCCCAGCTATGGCCCTGAGCCACAGGGAAGAGACAACAGTCCTGGCAGAACCAGCTGTTCAGTGACCTTGCAAACTGGGATGGGGGGAGATCAGGGGGCGCTTGTTGCCTCCCCTCCCCTGCTTCTCCCCACCCACCCCCATCTGACAACATCCACCTTCCAACCCAATCCCTTTGGTGTTGGCACCAGGCGAGAGTCTTTCAGGGTTGGTTTTAATGACCAGGTGAGCCTTGGAGAGCTCCAGGCCTGGCTCTTCTTTTGGCTCTCCCCTCCTTCTCCTCCTCCTCTTTGGAACATGCTGTCCAGGTGTTAAGATCTTTCCTTGAAAAGGCCACTGCCTGCCAGAGGCTCTGCTTGACTGGGGTGGGGGAAGAAGGGCCTTTCTCCTCTGCCACTCCAAAGGCCTTCAGGGCCACAGCTGGTCTTGAGGCATGTTCTGTTTTTGTCATTGGTGTCTTTCTTTCCCATTACCAGCTGTTTTTGTTAACCAAGTTTGTTGGCTTAAACCAAGGCTGTGCATGGCCTACCTTGACTTCTTTTGCACCTCAAGAAGGACAATGAGAGAGCAGATGTCCACCCAGTGCCCTTTGGAAGGGGCCCTCACAGGCCTCTTATCCAGGTCCAAACCAGCCTTTCTTGCATTCTTGGTTCTCCAGGAAAACCCCATTTCTGTCCATCTGGAAATGCAGGCAAGAGGGCCATGTCATCAGGACTGAAAGCAGTGCAAACAGGAGGGCAGGGCTTCGGGCAACGGAGAGCTTTTGTTCTTGCCTGTGTTGAAGCCCCAAGAAAGCCCCTGCCAGCTTCCTAAGGCAACCACCAGAAAGAAGCCTTCACTCTCCTCCTTTTGGACAGCCTCTTCAAAAGGCAAGAAAGAGAGCATCTGTCCTTGCCTGGCCTTGTCGCCCTTTCTTTTCCCTCCTTTGAAGTCATAACCAGTTCCCTTTTTGGCTTTCCCTCTTATTGAAGAACTGCTTTCAAGGAATCATGAAGGAAAAACTCTTTTTCTTTGCAGTTTGACTATTGAAATATTTATTAAAATTTAATTTAATTTTTCATATTTCTATGCCGCCCTACTCGCAGGAGCGACTCAGGGCGGCTAACAGAATTTAACTAAATACAGTGTAGCAAAATACAGCAAAACATCAATACAGTATAACAAAATACAATATCACAAAATCTAATAAAACACAAATTCAAACAATAACGCCCCCCCCCCCCGAAATGTCATTTCAAAGTGTAAAGTTTTTCCTCAATATCTTTTTTGTAGATTCCTGTTTTGGTGTCATTTTTCTCCACATGTTGTATGTGAACTGTATCCACCTCAGGAAATTGTCATATTCATTTTTTAAATTGGTTTTCCTTCCTTTTGGGGGGTTTGTGTGACCTCTTTTTAGTGTTTTCTTTTGTAAAATGCTTCATAGATTATGTTTCCAAAGTCCAATTCCAAATCTGAAAGTGTCCCCACAAAGGCTAATCTTTCCTCTTTCAAATGCACTTTGGACCAACTGAATTGGTTGGGTAGTTTTTTCTCTGGACCCCAGACAACTACCCCCCCCCCCCAGTGAAACTGTCACTTTTCCAATGCTACTTCTGAAAGCGATGACATCATCCCATTGCATATTCAGCTTTTGTATTCTACCAATTCTTAAAGTTGCTGAGACGACCTTTCAAATGACATAACACTTATTTTCATGGGTGCCTTATTTTTGGTGTTGCAGCTTCTCAAAAGTACATGATTTTCGTTACACTGCAAAAACTGTCAGACCAGCCAACTGAAACGTAAGACGTTCATAGAATTCACGTCAAAAGACAGGCCTCCCAAGGCCAGGGTGGAAACTTTAGCCCCTTCCCACAGGAATCCGGCCTCCCTCTCCCCACAACCCTTTGTTGCCTGGAAAAAAGCCACCCCCCACCCCAATGCTTGGAGGGACATACAGTACATGTACTAATTTTCAGAAAGGCAGCCACATGATCCTGTTTTCAGCAGCAGCAGCAGCAGCAGCAGCAGCAGCACTAGCATTATTGTATTTATTTCTATTTTTAAAATATTTATATGCCACCTTTCTCCTTGGAAAAGACACAAGGCAGCTTACAGCCCTGGAAGAAGCAATAGTAAAAGGTAAAACAATAAAGTATCACACTGTTTAAAAGGAATTAAACAAGTATTGTGGCACCTTAGTGGAATGCCAGTAAATTTATTTCAGCATGGTTTCTTCAGACACCCGCCAGAAAGCTCACCCTGAAACACATTTGGCTGCCCCTGTTTTATGTCTGTTAAAGGGCTTCCAGCTAATCCCAGCCCTACAAATTCACGATGCCCTAGATTGGCAACTTTGCTCATGTTGGACCTCCCTCTTCTCCTTCTGCTTTCATCCCCCCCCCCGTTCTTTCCCAGTGAGTCCAATGGCCTCCTCACAAAGTCCAATGGCCCCCCTTTAGTCCATTTTGCTGAGTCTTCAATATGGTAATATGTTTAATTCGTTTATTGCTATGTTTCTCTACCACAGAATTTCCCTGGGCAATTTCTCAAACAAAAGCGGCTCCTCTCCTGCTAGCCTCAGGTGGCAGCAAATCCACCCCCAAAGTCAGAGGTGGGACCTGGTCCTTCCCCCTCCATCCCACAACAACCCCTTTCCCACAGATTTCCCTTTTGCTCTGAGCTGGGACAGCCTTTGCCAAGGACGGAGGGCAGGACTGGCAGCAAAGATCCAGGGCGCGTGGGGGGGGGGGGGAGCAGTGCTTTGCTATCTTTACTGCAAGCTGTTAAAGCCAAGCCTCCCAAGAGTGGCACCTGCCAAGGCAAAGTCTTCTGGAGAGAAGAGGAAGTTATTTCCCTGAGTAATAATAATAGTAATAATTTCTTCTTCTTCTTCTTCTTCTTCTTCTTCTTCTTCTTCTTCTCCTCCTCCTCCTCCTCCTCCTCCTCCTCCTCCTCCTCCTCCTCCTCCTCCTCCTCTTGTCTTCTTTAGCCTCTTTAAATGTGGATGTGGTGGCAGTACAGGAGACCAATTTCATCTCTGAGCAAGACAGGAGCAGGGCACAAAAAGTGTGGACCTGGGGACCATCCTTGTGGTCATATAATGAAACGGGCAGAGGAGGAGTAGGGGTGTTATTTAGACAGAGACATGATTTGAAGATTGTCTGGAAGGTGGAAGCGGCACCGGGACATCTTCTTGTGGTGGATTTTGATTTAGAAGCATTTAGCCCTAAAGGAGTAAAACAGGCATTTTGTTGTCGCCTGTGCGTATTGTATGCTCCGGTGAATGCTAAGTTAAGGAGAGAACTGTGGCAAACATTGAAGGACTAAACAAGGACGGGGAGGAAAATGATAGTGATGGGTGATTTTAATAACAGAAGCCGGGTGGCTGACAGATTTGCAGTGGTTCGGACAGGGACAAAAGAAAGGTTGATGGGAGGAGAACACCCTTTAACGGCAGAAGAGAAAGAGTTAAACCAGATGTTGGCACAAGATCTCAGTTTGAGGGATGTTGGCTTGGAGAGAGAGAATGAACTGGAATATTTTCCAATATGGGAAAAGCGGGCATTTCACAAAAATTTCCCAAAGGTAGATGGGGTCTCCTATACGTTTTTCATCCTCTGTTCACCAGTCGCATAGACAGGGTGTGGGCCATAGAGGAACTTTGCCCTGAGCGGGTAAAAGTGGTGCTCACCCCTTGGTCAGATCATGGACTTTTGGTGGTGCATTTGAGAAAAGGAGAAGCAGTCCCTCAAGGCAAGCTGGGCTGGAGGATGCCTGTGATGCTGTTAAAGAACGTTTTCTGTAAGGAGAAGCTTAAAAAAGATTTGAAGACTATGTTGGCGATCAGAAAAGGGGAAACAATGGAGATAGGTTGGTGGAAAGGAGTGAAAAAAGAACTCAGGAGACGAGCGACAGGGCTCCAAAAGGGGGCAGACAGGAGGGACCTGAGAAGGTACCATGAGGTCTTGTACAGATATCTGAGGGCCCATTCTTTGATGTCTCAAGGATTCCAGTGGAAGCCGAGAGAGTGAGGGATTTGAAGCAGGAACTTAGGGAGTTTCAGCAATTGCAAAGGAAGAAGAGGATAGAAGCAGAGCGGGCTAGGACCAGGGGCCGGGTGATAGAAAAAGGGGAATGGAAAAAAGACAGAATGCCAAGGGGGAAATGGGAATGCATGGCTGTGTTACGTGACCCACAAACGGGCGAACTGAGTTCAGATCCATAAGCTATCCTGGAGGTGGTGGGACGTGCTTATGAGGATCTGTATCAAGGGAAGGTATTAAATGCAGAGGAGATGGAAGGATTCTTGAAGAAAGTAGACAAGCATAGGTACGGTGAGCTTTCAGAGGAGGAAGTTCTAAACATGACTGCTCCCATCTCTCATGAGGAAGTGGCAGCTGCTGTGGCAGAAGGCAGGTCTAACTCTACTCCAGGACCCGACGGGGTGCCTTATGCGTATTACAAAGAATTTAAGGAGCCCGTGTCAGGAATCTTGGCGGCTTGTTTCAATCATGCTCTGCAGAAGGGAGAACTTGGAGATAACTTTTACAATGGAACTCTGGTTCTGTTGCCTAAAGAAGGAGATCTGACTAATCTGGCGACCTATAACCTTAACTAACGTAGGTTATAGGTTGCTGGCAAAGGTGTTGAATAGAAGGTTGACTAAGGTGATGGGAAAATTGGTAGCGAAGGGTCAAACGTCATCGGTCCCCGGGAGAAAGATGACAGAATCACTGGGGATCATTCGGGAATTTTTTGAAGGAGCAGGAGAGTTCAGGGAAGAAAGAACTCTCCTGCAGATGGACCAGTCCAAAGCCTTTGATAAGGTAGACCAAACCTATCTATGGAGGGTGCTAGAGCTGAAGGGAGTTCCGATGCAATTTGTGGCATGGCTGAAAAATCTGTACAGTCGGGTCACGGTGCAGCCGCAGGTGAATGGATAGAAAGGGGCAGAGATCCCCATTCATTCTGGGTTGCGTCAGGGCTGTCTGCTGAGTGCAGCACTGTACGTGCTGGCATTGGATCCACTTTTGACACTGATAGAACAAGACAGCCAGATCGAGGGATTCCTACCTTTTAGGAGAGACCTTGATGGTAGGGAAGCAGATAGGAAAATCAAATTTGTTGCCCACACTGATGACGTTTATGTTTTTACATCGGGAGAGCAGGAGTTGGATCCAGTGAAGGTATTATTAGAGGGTTATGGGAAGGCTTCCGGAGCACTCATCAATGCCACAAAAAGCAGAGTGTACATTTTGGGTGGAAAGACTGGAGAACTCAGGGGAAAGACACTAAAAGAAGCTTTGAATGGGGAAGGAGACAATAAAGGTAGCGGGCAAAGTTCAGTCAAGATCTTGGGCATCCTGTTCACTGTTGACCCCAATGGATGGGAAGAGAATTGGAAAAGGTGGGAAGAGGGGGTGGAGAACTGACTGGAGAGGTGGAAACCCTGGAGGCTGGGTCTCTACAAGAAAGTACAGTTCTTCAAAACTTATTGTATACCGGTGGCGAATCATGTGGCGGCTGTGTATCCCCCTCCTCAGAAACTTATGGATAGGGTGATGGGAAGAGTTTTTGTTTTCTTTTGGGGAATGAAGGTTTTCCCTCTCCCTAGGGCAGTGGCATACCACTTGGTAAAAGAAGGTGGGTTAGGGTTGCCGGCTCTCGGCCCTCTTTTCCTAGGTGCCTTTTTGGCCAATAACTTGAAACAGAAGACTAATGAGGGAGAACGACCGATCGGTGTGCAAGGCGACCTATGGCAAAGCAGAGGATGGGGGAAACAGTGGTGGGAGGAGGAACTCCATTCTCCCAGATTGACCAGTGCTTCGAAAACAGGAATGAGGCCGTATGTTAGAGATATGGCGGAGGGAGTCAATCGTTGGGCGGTGAGGGCAAACACACTTAAGATTGCCGATACAGTGAGGGAGTCAAAGCGAGTTATTTACACTGAGGCCGTAGAGGAAAGAATCGCTAGGCCATTCAGAGAGAAGTGGGCTTCTAAGACTAATCTGCCGGAATATCTGCAGCCAGGGGAGGAGGACTTGTCTGTGTTTAAAGATGGGAATATACCTCTCTGTCTGTGGGAAACTAGGTGGAGGGCATATCATCAGGTACTTAATGTAGGAGCGACCTACCCATGGAAAAAGGAAGAGGAACAGCAGTGCAGGAGGATAAGATGCCAGAATGTTAGAGGTGGGATAACATGCCAGAGACCCCCGAGAGAAACCTGTTCGCATTTTGCAAAAGAATGTCCTTTGTCACAAGAAATTTGGGGAGCTCTGGCAATTAAATTGGACTGGCCTTATTTAAAGGAACAGAAAGCAGAGACGATTCTATCAGGGACAGAGCCAGGAAAGGGATGGAAGGGGCCGAGAAAGAAAGGGAAGCTGGAGAACTGGAAAGTGCCCTGGCCCTTGGTTCGATTAATCAATCTGTTTGCCTTAAGCACTCTGATGTTCCAAAGGGGACAGGAAGGGAAGACGGGAAAGCTGGCAGATCCCAAACAAGCAATGGGCAGTTTGGTGGCAAGGCTCAAGAGTATATGCTAAAAGAATGATGGTGAGACAGAAGGAACCCGACAGATACAAATGGTGGCAGTGGTTGACAGAAAGAAAGAAAGAATAACTTAGAATATTGAAAGTTAAGTTTCATGTAAATGACAGTATAATTGTAAATATTATTCTTCTTTTGGTATTGTATATACTGTATATTTCCTTCCACAATCACTATATACGTAACTATGTTTACTGAGCTAAGTTTTTGAAAGTGATGACAAGTTTATGTAGTTCACCTCGACAGATGGTACTGTAGTAAGAATTTTATCAATAAAAAATTTCCTTCTAAAAAAAATTCCTTCTTCTTCCTCCTCCTCTTCTTCCTCCTCCTCCTCCCCCTCCCCCCCCCATTTGTGAAATGAGAAGGAGAGATTGGGTCGGTGGGGTGGGGTGTGGGAAATGCAAGGTTGTTCTTGCAAGAGTGAGATCAGTCAGGATTAAAATGCACAACACACATGAAAAGAGCCAAATTAACCCTCCCCATTTTAAAATCCAGATGACAAAATATGAAATTTAGAAAAAGTTCTTCTGAGATATGAGGAACATAAGGCTGGTGATCAGTTTTAGATGCCACTTGTAAAGCTGAATGATTGGGAGACTATCTTCTTGCTTGACAACATATTCCCACGTGCCACCTGGCCCCTTCTCCAAGCATGTGTGGGAAGGGTGTCTCCCATTCCAGCCTCCAGAAGACCAGGGGTGTGGGTGTGCGCACGTGCACATGTATGGAAGGGGTGTGGGGCACGGGTTCTGTCTTGATCTTGGCTTTGACCAAGGCTTTCTGTTGCTTTCTCACTTGTGGCCTCCTGGCAGCCAATGGCGGGGTCTTTATCTCCCACCCAAGCCTCCTGCTTTCTCCACTGGAGACCCTTCAAGGCAAGACCCCCTCAGCCCCCCCCCGGGGGGGGGCAAATGAACCAAGCTTCAGGCTACCTCCTTCTGGAGGACCTCAGCCAATGGCTGCTCCTGTTTTCTGCATTAATGACTCATTAATGATTAATTGGCGCTGGAGAGATCTCCTTTGAGAGGCCTGTGTGAGTTAAGATAAAAGCATCAAGAGTCCTGATGGGAGAAGTTAACAAAGTACAAAGTACAACAACCCCCCCCCACGCCCCCTCAAGACAAATGGGGAGTGGGATTGCCTGTACTGCAGGGGAAGAAGCTCTCAAAAGAACAGGTGATCCTGGAGGCCGGGGAGGGCTCTGGGTGCTCCCCCATTTCAGACCCCTAGAAAAGGGCGGCCTCCTTCCAGCCCCTCCTTCCATCCCTGCCTCGTCCCATCGGAAGGGCAGCAAAGGTTACACAACCATTGTCAGGGGATCCCAGGAAGCCCCCTGGCCTTTTCTCAGGCAATGGCCCAAGTGCCTGGCAGGCCCAGCCTTCATGCCTGCCTGGGTGGGGTGGGAGCGAGGGGGGGGGGGATTGGGACAGCCATTTTGGGGAAGGCACTTGTACAGAATGACACTGTACATGGGGGTGGGGGCAACTCTCCCCTTGCTCAGTCCCTGGATGCCTTGCCCGCCTTCCCTGTCTGGGTGGGGGGGGGTAGGTAGGTGGGGGTTCTTGATTTTACGTACAACACTAGGCTGGACTTTTCTGGCTTTGGCCTCTGCCTTTGGCCTGTCAAATTCTCTTCCCCAAAATATAGCCTGTCTGGCCCTCAAGAATATTCTCTTTTATACTGGGTGTATGTTTGTGCCTTTTGAACCTTTGGCAAGAAACTGTCAGAAGGGTGGGGGAAGAGGGGGGGAGAAGCGAATGCTTTCACTCTCCTTGGATCCTGAGCATGCCTTTAGCCCACCGCCCCTGCAATGGTACTCAGCTGGCCTCCTTCCCTGGGAGAAAGGCAAGCAAGCTCTCCCCCCCCCCCAGCCTGGGGGACTGGGGGGGGAGGGGGGAGAGGGAGGCTGGGTTTGCAAGGCAGGGCAGGAAAAAATGGCCCCCGCCCTGTGTGCAGTGCCATGACTTTTACATGGGCCTGGGGAGGGCTTAGAGCAGTGCTCAGAGGAAGAGGTCTTTGCCCTGCCAATTCCTCTCCTCAACCCACCCACCCCTTCTGTGCATTTACTGCTGTGCATGGCTGAGCTGTCCACCGATCTACACCCCCCCCCAGGACAAGAACTCCGCCCTTCCCTCCATCCGGATTTCCTATCCTTTGAGGCCCGCCAGAGAAGGGACTCCTTCACCCCCTCCTCACTGGGAGGCTGCAGTTCTTCCACAGCGGAGAGGCTGAGAGAGCTGAGCTGGCCACATTTCCCAGGAGTATTAACAACCCAGCTGGGGCTCTGCCGGAAGGGCTCTTGGTCCACCTTCGAGCCAAATGGGATTAGCCCTCCCTCCCTCCCTCTTGTCTTCTCTTCCTTCCTCTTGTCTTCTCTTCTCTTCCTTCCTTCCTTCATCTTGTCTTCTATTCCTTCCTCCCTCCCTCCCTCTTGTCTTCTTTTCTCTTCCTCCCTCCCTCCCTCTTGTCTTCTATTCCTTCCTTCCTTTTGTCTTCTATTCCTTCCTTCCTTTCCTTTCCTTCCTTCCTCTTGTCTTCCTTTCCTTTCCTTTCCTTTCCTTTCCTTTCCTTCCCTTCCCTTCCCTTCCCTTCCCTTCCCTTCCCTTCCCTTCCCTTTCCTCCCTTCCCTCCTTCCTTCTCTCCCTCCCAGTCTGTCTGTCTCAAAGAAAAGGTGGCTCTCTCTGCTTGCTTGGCTTGGCCTGGCCAGTCTGCCATCCTCTTCTCCGACAACAAGAGCCATGCACACAACCCTTAGTGGGGCAGCAGCAGCTGTTGTTGTCAGAATAGCGAGTGCCAAGTCTCACCTAGGCCAAGTTGGGCAATCTCAGTCTCTCTCTCTCTCTCTCTCTCTCTCTCACACACACACACAGAGGCATTAGTGGACTCACTTCTTCTGAGAGGAGCCCATGGCCCAACTGGGAACAGCAGGGAAGGAGGGCCTCTCATTTATTGCTGCTTCTCTGCCTGGGCAGTGGGATCTACTCAAGACAACAGGCGGAGGTCCTCCTGGTGTAGCCTCTTATGTTTTTTCCTATTCACCCAGCAGTAACTGAAGTGGTCCAAGCCTCTCCTCCTCCTCCTCCTGCAGGGTTCTCACCCCCCTCCCGGGTGCCTTGGTCTTAGCATTGGCAGGGCCAATGTGGGCACCAGTTTCTGACCATACACAATTTTCCATTTATGCAGACAACACAGCAATGGCTGTTCAAGGGTCAAGCTTTGGTGAGGTAGCTGGAAAACTTACTGGTGCACTTGAAGAACTAGGACAGTATTACAACACCAACCATTTGAAGCCTAATCCAAGCAAGACTCAAGTATGTGCTCTCCACCTTCGAAACTGAGAGGCAAGGGTTAAGTTGAATGTTACATGGCAAGAAAACCAATTACAGCACTGTTCAGCAGCAAAATACCTCAGTGTGATGCTAGCCTGGACACTCTCTTTAAAGCAGCACTGCCTGAATACCCAAGCCAAAGTTAGTACAAGGAACAACATCATCAGGAAACTCAAAAACTATAAATGGGGAACTCAGCTATCCACACTGTGTACATCAGCTTTGCCCCTGAGTTTCTCTGCCACAGAATAGGCTGCTCCAGTATGGAGCGCATCCACACATGCAAAACAAGTTGACATTGCTGAGAATGAAGCCATGGGTAGAGTGACAGGATGTCCCAAACCTACACCACTTGAGAAAATACTCTTGTTGGTATCTCTCCACCTAAGATCAGGAGAGAAGTAGCAGTGGACATTTGACAACCCCTGAATGGATCTGAGCCTCAATGGACAAGGAGCAACATTAAAGGAGGAGGAGGAGGCCATGGCTGGGGAATTCAACCTCCCCTACATGTCACATGGAGGACCCTGAATAGGAGGCTGAGGGTTGGAGCCCCTCAATGCAAGACCTACAGGCTCAAGTGGGGGCTGCTGGTGGATAACAACACCATGCGGTGTGAATGTGGAGAGAGACAGAATCCAGTTCATTTACTGGTCTGCCGCTGGCTGCCAGAGACAGGCACTGATGAGGACTTGGGTGTGTACTGTGTTCATATACGTTGAAATGTATATTGTTCTGATATATGTAACCTCAAAATGTTTTATGCTGTGTTGATGTTATATTCTGAAATTGTAATTTTGTCATGCTTTATTTCCTTGTTAGCCACCCAGAGTCACATTTGCAAGTGGGGCGGCATAAAAAATGAAATATAACAACAACAACAACAACAACATCAACAACAACAACAACAACAACAACAATCTGGGCAATGACAGAGTGAAGAAAGTGGCTCTTCATTTTGGCAGTCCAGGGTTTGATTGGGACACAAAAGGAGAAGATGGGAAAAGTGTTACCTAAACCCTCTAATGTCAGATGAGACAAGCAGTTAAAGAATTGAAAGGGGGGGAATGTCAAGAACATCCAGCTGGGGTGGGGTGGGGGCAACTTTGCTGGGGACTCCCCTCTGGATTAAGAGTCTCCTGGGACTGTTCTGTGCAGATCTAGCCGTGGCATTCTTAAAAGGAGGCTGCAGAGCGAAAGAAGCTCGTGCAGAAAAGACCAAGAAAAAACGTGGGGAAGAAGGAAGAATTCCCAAGGGGAAAAGTTGCAGCAGCTGCAGAGTTTTAGCTTACAGACCATTTTGGATGGAGAGAATCAGAGTATACAAACATACCTATGGGATGAAGAAAGTGCCTATAGGATCTCTCTCTCTCCTGCGGTGAAGGAAATCTTATCACCTGTTTGGTCAAGGACACACCTCTATTTCAATTGTAGAATCACTGAGTTGGATAGGGGAGGGGGGTTTGAAGCCACCGACTCTGTGTGTCCCCTCCCCCCCCCTCCCCGCTCAGTGCAAGAATCCCAAGCAAAGCAGATCATCCAACCGGTGGCTTTCCAATTTTCTCTCGAAGGCTTCCAGCATTGGAACACTCACCATCTCCCAAGGTGGCCATCCTGGGCCTGTTGGTCAGTTGGTCAGTCGGTCGATGGAACTGCTCTCCCAGTCAGGATGTTTCTCCTGAGATTCAGCCTCTATCTTTGGCTTCCTTTAGTTTGAGCCTGTTATTGCTTGTCCTTCACTCTGAGGTGAAGGAGAACAGATCCTTCTCTCCCTCTTTATGAGGATCGTTCAGGTCTTGGAAGAGTGACATCGACATCATCACCATCACCACCACCATCATCATCACCATCACCACCACCACCACCACCACCACCACCACCACCACCACCCTATCTCCTCTCAGTTGCCTTTTCTCAAGGCTAAACCTGCCCAGTTCCTTCTGACTTTCCTCCATAGGGCTTGGTTCCGGCATCCTCTGATCCTCCTCCTTGCCCTTCTCTGAACCGGCTCCAGCTCTTTTGGGCCTCCTTCTTAAAACCTTGTGTCCACTTTACCACTGCTTTCTTCCCCAGAGCTCTAGATGAGGCCTACTTACCACACAATTGAGTGTCAGAAGACCATCTAGGCTGCATCATTCTCCATCTGAAGGGCTGCCCACCGGCTTGCATGCTAGTGGCCAGGGATGCAGGCTGCCTTGGGAAGCACCTGACAGTTGGTTGGGCTGTGCCTGGGATCCACCTGGCTCAGAAAAGGCTCCCATGCTTTTCCTCCAGCATCCTCTGTGCACATCATCTCTTGACTCCCCCACCCACAGGAAGGGGACTTTTGCTGAGTGCTGTCACTGCAGAGCCCTGCCCTAGGAAGCTCTATTTCTACCACCACCACCACCACCACCACCACCAGTTGCTGCTGTTGCTGTTACCCTTCCTGGGCAGCCTAGAATAGGGTGGGGAGCAAGCCAAGATTCATGAACAGTGCTTGGTGACTTGGGGCATCAGGCTCTTCCCATGGGTTGCTATGGAGACTTTTTGGACTCGTGCTCCAACAACAATGAACAATGCATGGGAGGGAAAGAGCTTGGATTGGAAGCCTTTAATTGCCACCTTTCAGCTGAGGAGGTGACAACTAAGGTGTGTGTTACCCCACATCACTAGACATGGGTAATCTCTTGCCAGATTCTCTTACAACTGCTTTCTTTGGTGCTGAGCTGCATGGCTTCCTTGAATGCTGAGGCATGACTTGGTTGGCATGCTGAGTCACCACCACAGTTGCTGATGGATGGATGAAGAGGTTTGGCTAGCTTTGTTGAGGGGTGGGGAGGAATGGGTGTACATGTCCAAGTAGAAGCAGGTAAGTTGTAGAGGAGGAGGAGGAGGAAACAGCATTGTTGGAAAGAGGAATGGCTTTTGTGGCCCATTCACGGTGCTAGTTTCCAAGGGAGACAGAAGGTGTCCTCAGGGAAGAGGTTTTCCCCACCTGGTGAGGGACATGGGCTCTGACTGAGGTCCTGCTCATGGATATCTCTGTCCTCTCCTTTGCCTCTCTGGCCATTCTTCCTGCATCTTCCTTGCTGAACAAACTCTCTCCCGGTTAGGAGTGCAAGAAGGACCTATTCTGTGCCACAGACGCAAAGCACCTGGGGTTCCCTGGGATCGTTTCCCCCTCTCCAGTTTGCAGCAATTGGGGCTCATGGCCACAGGTGGAGTTCCACCCTAGGGCATCCTAGGACTTGTACTTTGGACTTTGAATTTTTATTCTGGGGTTTTTTATTGGGCTCCCCTGGAGTGTGCCCAAAGTAGCTGCCCACAGGACAAACCACAGGTCTCAGGAGGGTGGAGCCACACCTGTTGAAGTGGGACCTGATGGCTACCAGTGGAGAAAGTGGATGTGCTTTTTGCTGGCCATACATTGTGTTGTGCTTCTTCCCTTTGTGCACGTTACTGTCACATGCCAGGCAGAGGCACTGCTTGTGGATGGTGATTGGGGGAACCAAGGCTCACCAGTGGCCCAGCTGGAACGGAAACCTTGGCTTGCGTCAGTCACAGCCACACACCCCTGATCAGGACCTGGTCTGAGGCAGCTTGGCTGCTTCCCAACGTCTGGCCAGACTTTGGGATCCTGCAGAGGAGACTCACAGGGTCACTGCTAGTCCGGTTGGTGTTGGTCAGTCTAGGTGAGGCGTCAGAAGGAAGGGCTGCTTGAAAGGATCTTGGAGCAGGGATTCTCAACCTGCGGCCCACAGATCCAAATGCAGTCCATGGCACCATTTCATGTGGCCCCTCACTGCCTCCACCACACCAGGAAGTGCCATGGGGTGGAGGGAGAAGGGCAAAATGGTTGTCTGGCCCCGAAGCTGTCTGAGGGAGTGTGACCCAATGGCGCTCCTGGCTTTAAAAGGTGGAGAACTCCTACTCTGGATGGAGTGGCGTCGCGCAGTGTTCAGCCGCCTGGGGCGAAGAAGAAAATCGCCCCCCCCCAGCTCCCCGCTGCCGCCGGGCCCCCCCACCCGGACCCAGGCAGAAGGCGCCCCCCTGCTGAATAGCGGCGCGCGCACGCTTGCACGCACACGCGCCGCACACCTCTGCCCACTCGCCCTCCAGGGGCCCTCCGTCACCCACCCCCAACGAGTGCACCTCCACCTCCGGCAACTCGCTCGCCCGGCTGGCCGTCGGGGGCTCTCCTGGCGGGCGGCCCGTGTGCGTGCGCACGCTACCCACCTCCTCCTGCCCAGCTAGTCACCAGGGGCTCCCCGCCACGGCGCCACCCACCCCCGACGAGCGCCCCGTCTGATGGCAAGCTGGGTGGGTGGCTGGGCGGGCGGAGGCGAGCAGCGTACGCGGACACGTGCACGCAGGGCGCCCGCCAAGGGCGCGCGGCGCGCGGCGGAGAGCCCCCGATGGCCAGCCAGGTGGACGGAGGCGAGCAGCGCTCGCCAGCAAAACGGCCGCCCTCCGCCTGGGAAGTCCTGCTTCCTAAGCCCGGCCCCAGGCAGAGGGAGGCCAAACTGGTGGGGACTTTGCCGCCCCCTGAAATCCGCTGCCCGGGGCATCCGCCCCCCCGCCCCCCCACGCGACGCCACTGTCTGGATGGTGACTCTTCTGTGGGAGCTGAGATCGCAAATGATCCTTCGCTCTCCATGGGGACCTGTGAGGGGAGGGAGGGAGGGAGGGGGCTGTTCTTCTGGGCCTCTTGGCCTTGGAGGTGGGGGTGGGAGAACAGGCTTGCAAAAGGCAGCCTGGACATGGGTGGCCATTTCAGGGCATTGTTTGGCTCCTGGCCCAAAGGCCACCTGGGCTTGGTTTCCCCAGTGCAAGCCTGAAAGTCTGAGTCAGAAGGCGTCACGTGTGAAGGGATGCCGGAAAGAGCCAGGATAAGTGTTAAAAAGGGTTTGGCTTTGACATCAACCCCCAAAGCCTAGAGCCTGGCTTTTCCCCACAATGGGCAACATCCCATGGCCTCCTCCTCCTCCTCCAGAGGAGGCTGATGAGGGAGGCAGCCCATCAGCAGAGGAGGAGGAGGAGGAAGAGCTAAGAGGAGTCAGATAGGATCCAGCAGGCTCGCGTGTGGGCTCCCCCTCCCCCCACTGCCCTGCTACCGCCACGTTATTAATGAATTGCCTGTTTATTTGTGACTTCCTCTGGTGACCAATGAAGGGATGGATGAGGCTCCCTCCCTCCTAGGAGCAGGTCAGGTCATGCTCTGGGCCAAGAGCTGCTGGTGGTGGTGGTGGTGGTGGTGGTGGTGAAACTAGCTGCTTCCCTCAAGCTCAAATGCTCCCTGGAAGTGTATCCGACCTCACTCCCTTTTGAGTGTGGAGAACTGGTTTTGGCTGGAGAGACAAGAGTCTGACCTGATCTGCAGCAATCTGGGTCCTATCTGGCCTTGTTTGTATCCCAGATCTGAGCTGGCTTTTACGGCTCTCTTTGATTTGCACTGGAAAGCCAAAAAGAAAGAGGGGGCCTTCTGTTGCCTTTGCACAGATGCAGATGGCCTGTATCAGTGGGTAAGAGGGGAGTCAATATGGTAAAGTTTGTGCAGTTGGCACCATAGGTTTGTAGGCCGCGGTCTTGTAAAATTTGCCTTTTAAAAGGAAAAGGGAAAGAGAAAAAGCCAAAGTGATGGATGACTTTTATAATTCTGTTTGTCTTCTGGACATAAATCAATTTGTAGATCTACTTCATTTTGTCCTGAAATGAAAACAGAGCATTCCACTTTAATCCAGACCACACTGATCCAAATCAAACGGACTCTATTTGGAGTTTGTGATTTGTGCTGATCTGTAGCACAGCGAAGCTGGATGCATTTGAGGCACACTGCAAAAAAAAAAAAAAAAAAAAAGGAGAGTGCAAAAACTGAGGCAACTGCCTGAGCCGACACACCAAACAGAGTCTAGGAGTTTTACCACCACCAGGAGCAAGTCTTTTGCAATGCTAATGGTTTTTTACTACTTGTTCAAGACAAAAGCAATATCAAATCAACAGGGATGGCTTGTAGCAATGTAACATACCATAGGTAGCTGTTGCTGGGAAAATACATTTAGCTCACAGCCCCTGTGAGGACAGCCCCTAAGCTGAGAGGGAAAATGAGCATCAGTTCTAACCAACACAGATCACTTCGTGGGGAAAGTGGCAAGAAGAGGAAGTTTGGTGGAAAGTGACCATGTTCTACTTGACATCTTGATTGGAAAGGAAACAAAAGCAGAGTGTACCCAAACCTATATGCTGGACTTTAGGAAAGTAAGCTTCAATACATTCAGAACAATGATAAGTAAGGTCCCATAACGTCTTCCTTCGTGTTACAATCAAACCTTGGACTGCCAATATGAAGCTACTTTCTTGGCTTTGTGGTTGGCCAAACTTAAATCCTCATGGGTACCTGTTTCTGACAGTAACCTGCAGATGAGTAAATAAGCCGGAATCTGTATCTCTCCACATTCACAATAGTTTGTTCTTACCCTCCAGGAGCCCCTACTTGAGCCTGTTGGTCTTGCATTTACGGACTCCGACCCTCATCCTATTCAGGGTCCTCCAAGTGACACAGGGGGAGGTTGAGTTCCTCAGCAGTATATTCCTCCTCCTTCAATGTCATTCCTTGCCCAGTGACCTCCTTCCTCCATCTTTTAATGTGGTTTTGCCCTTGTGTACCCTCGAGAATGTTTGTTCTTGCAGTGGTCCAAGTGTTGCAGTGGAAGTCCTCTCCAGGTGCCTGAGGGTCTGGATGGGGGACAATGAAGATTGAGTGGCTGTGGATAAGGGGCCCCAGGTAGTCCAAGGAATTACCACCTTTGGTACTGGATGGGTCTCTTTTGCCCCAGACAGACCTGGTGTGTAATTTCGGGGTCCTCCTGGACTCATGACTGCTGCTCGAGGAGCACGTGGCAGCTGTGGCCAGGAGGGCTTTGCTCAAGTTTGAGTGATTAACCAGTTACATCATTCCTGGACCAGGACTCTTTGCTCATGGTCATCCATGTGCTGGCTCACCCCAAAGACATCTGCCTGTCTCACCAGAGCAGACTAGAGCGGGTCTCTGAAAGTACCAATGGCTGGAGACGTTTGCCTCTCTAGCACAAGAAGGAGGGCCTTTTTGGTATCTGCTCCGGCCCTGTGGAACCTCCTGCCGACTGACCACTGTCTTCAGCCAGATTTGTTGGTTTTTAGGACAGGACTGAAGACATGGCAGGCTCATGAGGTTGGGGGGGGGGCTGTGGGAGGAACAGCCTCCCCACCCCACTGGCTTATATGACCATGAGAATGGCTGACATTTTAGATTTTGGATTTTAGCGTTATGGATGTTTTGATAACGGGTTTTTAATTGGGTCCTTATTTCTTTAGTGTAATGGTTTTTAATGAGAGCGGACCATTTTATTGTGATTGTGGGTTATAAATTGTGAACCGCCTAGAATTGCTGCGGTGATAGGTGCAGTCATATAAATCTAAATAAATAAATAAAATAAAAATTAATAAATAAAGCTCTTCCTGGATCTGAGCCAGCAGACTTGAGGCTCATCTCCGTCGAGAGGTTGTCGAGGAGGGTCCTTCTCTTGCTTAGTTCTCTTGATGTCTGCTGCTCCTTCTCTCCTGATCTTAGGTGGAGCGATACCAACAAGAGGGAATATTTGCTCAACTGGTGCAGGTTTGGGGCATCATCCTGTCACTTTGCCCCTGGCTTCATTCACAGGGGGACACAGGAAAAGCCTCCACAAAGATTGTAAATAGAATTGGGTGAACTCTGGGACTGTTTTTCCTGGCTGGCTAGTCTTTCCAAAACCAGACCAACCCAAAGGTCACATAGCAGGAGATCCTGAAAGAACCAGGAGTCCAAAGATGGGTAGCAGTTTTTAAAGAAAGGAAATTCTAAAGGCACAACTCTAAACTGTTCCAACAAAAAAGGAAGGAAGGAAGGAAGGAAGGTGGAAGAAAACCACAAAAAGACACATAGAGGAAGTGGAAGGAAGGCCAAGTCACAAAGAGAGAGTACAGACCAGAGCAAAAGCAGAGAAAGAACTGGGGTTAGCAAGAGATACTAAAAGTAACAGAAAAGACATGCTTCAGATACATGTGTAGCAAGTCAGAGAAAAGAAACTGTGGCTCAGCTACTCAATGGGGATGAGGAAATGATTAACAGACCACAAAGAAATGGCAGAAGTCCTGTTGAATCCCTACTTCAGCTTGGATCTCTCCCCCCCGCCCCCCAAGACAGTCTGTGCTCCTCCAGGCAAAGGTGAAACACAAAGATTGGGGACAGGATTGCAGCTTGTGATTGATAAAGAAATAGTAATGGGATAGCTTGTTATTTGAACTGAGTTGTAATTTGCAAGGCCTGAGAGAAGTGCATCTGACAGGGTTGAAAGAATTGGCCAAAAACACTGCTGACCATTTTCTTGAAATGATGGCGGAAATGGTGAAGTGCCAAATGATTGGAACAGGGCGAACTTTGTTCTTATCTTCAAAAAGGAAGAGCAGGAGATCTATAGGCCGGTCAGCCTGACATCAATCCCAGGGAAAATCTGGAGCAGATTATAAAGCGGTCACTCTGCAAGAAACTTGAAAACAATACGGTAATAACGAGAAGCTAACATGGATATGTCAAGAACAAACCTTTCCAGACCAACCTTATCTTATTTGCCAGTCAGTTAAATCAGGAGTTCTCAAGGTTTTCACACCATGGGCAGCTGAGTGGGCGAGACACATGGTTTCCCCCTGTCATACATGCTGCCTGTGGTGGGTGCATTTGCACATGCGTGAGCATGTTTACAGCTGTTGTAAATGCATCAACTTCTGCTTCCAGGGTCGTTGCTATGGGCCAGGTGATTTGCCATCGTGGGCCAGGGCCAGCCCATGAGCTGTAGGTTGCGAACCCCTGAGTTGTAGATGTAATTTATCCTGGCTTCAGCAAAGGCATTGACTAAGTGCCCCATGATGTTCTGATCTGCAAGCGAACTGGGTATGGTCTGGAGAGTAGAAGTGTCAGGTGGAGATACGGCTGGTGACAGAGAAGGATGCTCAGAGAGGGCTTCTTCGTGGCTAAGCAGACTTTGCCAAGCAGGGCTTTGACCCTGGGAGCACTGGCGTCTTCACCACACCTTGGAAGGAGGCTGCCAGCGGAGTAGGGGGACGGCCTGCACTTGGTCTCCTCCTACTTGGGTCTCTGCTGCCAGCCCTTGGTTGGTTTCCTGCAACAGCCAGGCAACCAAGACTGGGCCTTTTCCAGGAACATGGGAAAGAGGGGGGGGGGGTTTGCCCAGTCCTTGCCCAGGTTTTCCAGGAGCCTCTTTTGTACAGATAAGAAGCTACAACTGACGGCAAGTCCCAGGTCACATGACAAGGAGGTGGAGGAGCAAATGCAGGGAAAAACCTTTCCCACAATGTTTGTGTGTGTGCGCACGCGCATGTATGCACACACACGCACACACAGAAGCAATTCTATCCCCATCATGCCTGATTTGGGAAGCTGGTCTGTGCCAGAGGAGGGCCATTCAGCATGGGGGCTGCTTTCCCAGGGGCCTCCCCTTCTCCTGGAATGCTTCTTGAATAGCTGAAGGTCAAGGTCTCCTTTGCTTGCTCAAAAGCCAGTCTGACTCTAGGCTTCAGTGCTCATCTGCTTTTACAGCCAAAGAGCCAGCTCCGTCTGTGTCAGCAGACATTTCTGTGGTCATGTGGCAGGCATGACTAAATGCCAGAGTGCAAGGAACATGGTTACCTTCCCCACCAAAGTGGCACCTATTTATCAACAGTACAGTACTTGCAATTTCTTGCTTTCAAACTGCTAGGGTGGCAGGAGCTGGGACAGATGAGGGGCAGGAGCTTCTTAACCACTGCGGTCCCCCTTCTTCTCCTTCTCCTTCTTGAATATACAGTACTGAAGAGCTACGCTTGCCTTCCGATTCACCACACTTGGGTCTGTAGGAGGAGGAAGCAGGTTCAGCCAGGCAGTCTTGAGATCTTTTGTGGAAGGCAGGGAGAAGGAGGAGGAGGATGCAGTGGCAGCAGAGAGGCAGGTGCCCTTCCATGTGCCCCCATCCCATGCTCTCCCTCTCCCTCCAGGCTCACCTTCCTCTGTAAGTGCCCTTGTTGTGGCTGAGCGTGCAGAGAAGGAGGCACAACCCTTATGACCCAAACCCAGGAGCAGCTGCCTTTGCAGGAGGAGATAGAGCCCCTCTCCCTTGCCCAAATTTGGGGGGGGGGGTGCTTTCTCTCCTTAGAGCCTCCCTGGCAGACTCTGGCTGGGGCAACTCAGAGCAAGCCACCCCCGTTCACTTCCTGGTAACTGGATTTCTGCAGGGAAGAGGCGAGGAGGGGGAAAAGGAGAAGTTATACCCAGTCCTTTTGGCCTGTGGGTGGGCCAAGGGCTGAGTAAAGCAGGACCTGCCTGGCTCTTCCATTTTGCCCCCTGCCAGGAGTGGGTGGGTGGGGGGCTTCCCTCCCTCCCTCCCTGGAGCAGAGCAGCAAGAGGTAGGGCTGGCATCAGCACCTGGCAACCAGGTCTGGAAGGAAAGGGGTGGGGGAGGCTGCCACAGACACGAGGCCCGGCACTGTGACCCTCCTTTTAGTTGCACCTTGGTTTATTACCGACCTGTGTCACACCTCTTTCTCTCTCTCTCTCTCTCTCTCTCTCTCTCTCTCTCACACACACACACACACACACACACACACACACACACACACACACACACACACACACACACACACACACACACACACACACACACACACACACACACACACACACACCCCTGTGTGTGTGTGAGGCTTTGCCCTCCACCCCCAGCTCTTGCAGCCCTTTACCCGTCTTTTGCTTCTTACTGACCCAAAAGACCAGTTGGCAGCCTGTTGTTGTTTTGTTCCGGGGGTGTGTGGGGGGTGCTGGCACTTTCTCCTCCCCTGGGTGGATTGGAGGAGACTCTAATGGCAAGAGGGATGGGTGGGAATGTCTAGTACTCAGCCTGGCCAGACTGCCTCCATCCCAAAGGGAGGGCTGGGCTGGGCGAGAACGGCCTTTGCCCTTTGCACATGGAAGGAAAGGGAGCAAAATGCCCCCCCATGGTTGGCAGGAAAAAGCTTGTGTGTGCATGTGCATGCATGGGTGTGCGTGTGTGAGCATTCTGGAGAACACACTCACACACTGAGCCTCCCCACTGCCTGAGAGTCCGGGTTGCTTCCCATTCTGAAATGGGTCCAGCCAAAAATGGTGTCCCAGGGGAAGGCTGGGAGCCAGTGTCATGGCTGGAGGGCCTGCTTGAGTGGCCTGGCACTGGCGGTGGCGGTGGAGAGGACCCCCCCCCCCGACCTCCTTCAGGAGCTACCCAAGCCTCCTCGGGAAGGCCTGAGCTCAGCTGCTCCTCCCACCTGCTGCCAAGTGTTGCCAAGGGCTCCTCTTGCCTCAGCCCCTGCTGACAGGGCAAATGGCTGAGAGGGCCCAAAGGAGGCTGAGCCCCCCCCCCCCGCCTGCTCCCCCGAACAAGCCTGTCTCAAGTTCACAGCACCTGCTGCTCCAGGGCGGCCAAAGAAGCTGGCCAAGGAGCTGTCAGGCGTGGGCAGCCTCTTGGGGGGGGGAACCAGCAGCTGCAGGGGGCGGTGGGGGGGCGGTGGGGGGCAGTGGGGGCACTTGTCTGGACACCAAAGCTGAGCTCCTGCATGTGGCAGTTCTGTTGTGGCAGAGGGGTTCAACTGCTGTACTGCAGCCAAAAGGTTGTGAGTTCTGTCCTGACCAGGGCTCAACATTGACTCAGCCTTCCATCCTTTCGAGGTTGGTAAAATGAGGACCCAGCATGTTGGGGACAAAAATGTGATTTAACTTGTGAGCCATCCAGTAAGTGGATGAAGGGCTACGATGGGGATAGAATTGCTATTGTTGTGGCTGTGCTGAGCACCCAGCGCTGCCTCTGCTGTCCTGCCTGGGCACGGTTGCCTCATCTCACAGCCTAGTTCCTGACCTGGGGAGCAAAGAAGTGCCCAAAGAGAGGGCGGGTGGGTGGAGTCTACTGGAACCCCCTCCCTGTCAGGCAAGGGGGGAGGGGGGACGGGGACGAAAGTGTCCCAAAATGAATGAAAAGCGAAAGAGGCGGGCAGAGATTTTGAAACTGGAAGAGACTTCCTGGGAAGATCCTGGAGACAGAAGAAAGCAAGAGTGCCTCAGGGGTGGTGCAGAGGGCTTTCCAGGCCTCTGGGAGGGAGGGAAGGTCCCAAAGGGAAGGGATCCCCACCCCTGGCCTTCCTCGCTGGGTTGCTGCTCTCGGCTCCTGCCTGGCAAGACCTGGGCATGGGGGGGGGGATGAGTGGGGAGGGGGCACCCGAGGAGGAGCATGAGGTCTCTAGGAGGAGGTCTGGCCTTCCTCCACCCCTCCGAAATGGGCTCCCTTTCTCTACGCTTCCCCTTGAATGCAGTCGCCACGCGGGTCTGTGCTTTGGCCATAAACACGGCCCCCTTGGCTGTCCAGCACTCAGCCCCTGTCCTCCTCTGCCCCCCCCTGTCTGTCAGACTGTCCACCTTCCCCCTCTGCCCCTGGTCTGCCACCCTCTTCCCCGGGGGCAGTGGAGGCTCTAATGAGGTGCAACCCCCTGCTGAGGTGGGGTGGGCGGTAGGGGAGGACTCTCTCCCCCCCTCTCCTGCCCCTTAAGGGCCTGCAGGGGTCTCTGTGGCTCCCAGAAGGTGGGATCTGGTGAGAGGGCCGGGCCGGGCCGGGCTGACAGGTTTACTACATGTGAGCCTCGGGGGCAACACCGGCTGCTGCTTCAGACAGAACCCCTCACGGGGGCGCCTCCGCAGCTGGGTGGGAGTTGTGCCGGTCTGCCGGGCACTCCCGCCGGGCCTCTGTGGTGGATCCGGCCCTTCTGGAGTCTAGGATTCCTATTGCCTTTCTGGCTTCTGTGAGGACAAGAGGGCTAGTTTCTTTCCAGAGCAGCAGAGGCGGCTTTGCCAACCAGGCACAACACTCCAAAAGCAACGTATGGAAACCACCTGATATAACAGTCAACCCGAAACTAAATATACTCAATGGCATTGAGGAGGAGCTCCTGAAAGGCCTCTTGAAAGAGCAAAGACTTTAGCTGTTTCTTTAAAAAACAAAAACAAAAAACCAGCTTGACGCAGCTCTGTTTGCAGCAAAGTTCATAGCGCAGGAGCCATCCCTGAGAAGGCCCCTCTCCTTGCCATAGGCCTCTTTGCCACAGTCCTTGGGGGGTGGGGGTCATGCTGTTTTGGGGTCATAGCCAGAGGTGCCCATTGTCCTGTGAAATGGGCCAAGTTGTGGAAACGCCCCCCCCCCCCAAGAAGCTGGCTGCTTCCGAGACCCCAGAAAAGGCGGTTTTCTCCTTCACCCCAAACATCCAAGCCAAGCCCTTTCCTGTTCCAGGCTGTCTTATGCGAGCAGCCATGGGCCTGGATTCTGTCTCTCATGGATTCTGCCAAACGCATTCCTGCCCCAGATTCTGGAAGCACATGAAAGAGGGCTGAACAATTTGCAGGAGGGGGTGGCGGCAACTCTTTCCCTATCTTGCCCCCCCACCTTGGCCCCCCCACCGCCACTCCATTGCCTGTGTGCTGAGTTCTTCTCCCCCTCCCCTTTCTGCACTTGGCATGTCAGAATTTATGGGCCGCTTTGGCCACACATCAAAAGCATGCTCAGCCACTTACAGTAAAATCAAAGAGGACAGAACAATGAATATGAAGTAAGGTTAAAACACCTCATTACAGGAACAAATTGTTCATCTGACATCCAAATAATGGGATTTATGACCAGGCAGACTGGAGCCAAATAAGCGCAGCCCCCCTCCTTCGCCATCCCTGCCACATGATTTCCCAGTCTGTGTGAGTCGGAACAGGGCCAAATGCAAATTCCCATTCTGGGCAGGACAGAGCTGCCTCCTCTCCTCTTGGAGGCCACCCAGAGTGGATCTCTTCCACAGATTCCATGGGACAACTTGGAGTAAGGCCCAGATGGATGCCATTCCTGCTCTCTCTTCCTTGGGTTTTCAGAAGGTGGCCCCTGGGGTGGGAAACACAGCAACACTTGAGACTCCCATGTACTGTACTTAGCCAGGAGATCGGAGTGATTCTTTGGCTGCCCGTGAGTTCACGTAGTGTTACCCACACAGAGGCAGCGAACTAGCTTACCACCCCAGGTGCTACACAAACAAACGAACAGAGCAAAAGGCCACCTCCCTTTGGCTTGTGGCCTTGAAAGGGCAGCAGCTTCTGCACAGATGGGAAACACCCCTTCAGGCCTTTGGCATGGCCTTGAAGCCCTGCGGCAGCTCAATGAGCACTCTGTACTTCTTCTGCAAAAAAAAAAAAAAGAGGAGGAGGGGGGGAAAAGTTGCTGGCAGTGCAGCCAGGATGGGTGCGTGGGATGGACAGGAAAGCATCCTCTTACTTACTCAATCGGTTCCTCTTCTACCTTGCAGTGTAGAGGATTCCACAAAGGATCTCCATTGGGCTCTCTCCTTGGACAGCTCTGTGGCTTGCCTCAGGTCACTACTGCGAACATGAAGGGCCTCCTTGATGTTATCAATCCACTTGATGTGGGGCCTGCCTTGGGGTCTTGTACCCTGCATTCAGGCCACCCATGCCTGCTACGGGATCCAGGGTTTCAGCCATTCGGTTGACGTGGCCAAACCTGAGTCGCTGACCCTTCTTGATTGTACTCTTCATTGGTTGAATGTTCAGGTTCTGTCTGATGGTCACGTTTCTCACTCGGTCACTCTTGGTTTTCTTCTTGACCTTCCTCAGATATCTCATCTCCATTGCTTGCCATTGGCTGTAATGCCTGGAGGTGAGCGACCATGACTCGCTGCTACATATGAGCATAGGAACAAAGGTTGATTTGTAGACTGCCATCTTAGTGGCCTTGCTGACTTTGTCTTTACTGAGGAACCCCTGACTGATCGCATAGAAGAGTCTGCCAGAAGCTGCCACCCTCTGATTGATCTGAGGACTCACTTGTCCCCTTTCATTGACTATGGCACTAAGGTACTGGAAGTCTTCTACCTGCTCTAGGACTTGCCCCTTCAGCTGGATGGTATGCTGTTGATTCTTGTTCCTGGAGACCACCATGATCTTCGTCTTTCCCACGTTAATGGACATCCCTCTTTTCTCCATCTTCCTGTTCCACAGGTTGAGACTGAATTGGAGTTGGGAACTGGTCCTAGCAATAACAGCTACATTGTCAGCAAAGACCATCTCAGACATTTGGACTGGCTTCATCTTCCAATATCCCATGGTCATTTTCTTAGCACTTGGCTTTGTGCTCTTCATGATGTCATCCATGAGCAAGATAAAGAGACAGGGTGAGAGACCGTCTCCTTGTCTGACTCTAGCACTGGTTGTAAACTCGCTGGACTTCCCCCCTGCTGTCCACACATAATTTCTGCAGGTTCTGTAAAAACTTTGTACAGCCTGTCTCAAGGACTTCTTGGCTGCCCTCACCTCTAGCACCCTCCACAGTTCTTTCCACGGGACTCTGTCAAATACTTCCTCCAGGTCAATGTACGCCAGGTGGACCTCCTTATTGTACTCAATAGTCTTCTCAGCCACTTGCTCTAGAATGAATATTAGATCCTGTGTGCTCGCTCCAATTGGGTCTAAATCCACACTGAGGTTCCTCCAGTTGTCTTTCACCAAGAAGAAGGGATGCAGAAGTATGGTCCTCGAGGATAACTTCATGCTGCTCTATAGTGGTGTGGCTAAGACCACCCGGGCCCGGGCAAGAGTTGCATGTCTTGTCTGAGAAGATCAAGTGGAGAATGTCAGGGACTGGCTCATAGCCATGCTTCTAGTATCCTGGAGTAAAGCTTGCCGGGATGCTGAGAAGGGAGATGTTGTTGGACAGAGTGGTTCAGGCTGAGTTTGTAATGTATTTCTGAGTTTTGCTTTTGAAATGTTTTGGTAATTACTTTATAATTGTAATTATGATAGTGTAATTGTGATATTTCACAACTGTGATATTGTAATTGTATTTATTGTAACTGTGATATTTTACTTCTTTGTTAGCCACCTAGAGTCGCATTGCGAGTGGGGCGGCATACAAGCTGAATAATTGAATTGAATTGAATCCCTCTGTGTTTTCGGCACTCTTTATTGTCACCCTTTTTAAAAATGGGCACCATTATGGCTACTTCCCAGCCCTTGGGGATGGTTTTCGTTCACCATGCAAGTTGTAGGACTTGAAGCAGAAGCCGTTTTCCTCGGTCTTCCAGATATATAACCATCTCAGCGGTGATCTTATCATGCCCCAGAGCTTTCCCCAGCTTCATCCTCCTGATGGCAAAATGCAGCTCAGCACTTGTGATCTGGTCTACCTCCTCCTCCTCCTCATTCTCAGAATCGCCTTCATCTGCTGGTCATGTGGGGTTGAGAAGTTCAGAAAAGCCTTCCTTCCAGCATTCCATAATGTCAGCACTTCGTGTAAGCACCCAGCCTTCCTTGTTCTTCAGGAATTTGATCGGGCATGGCTTCTCCTTCCACATGTTCTTCACAACTTGGTAGAACAGCTTCTGGTTCTTTCCATAGTGACCCTCTAGCTTTTGTCCAAAGTCCTCCCATGACCTGGCCTTGGCTTGTTTGACCACCTTCTTAACTTCATTCCTCTGTTGCTTGTATGAACCATAGTCAGCCTGGCTTTTAGTATTGAGATACTTTGTCGAGAGCTGTTTCTTCTTGCCTACCGCTGCCTGCAATTCATCTGTCCACTATACTGTTCGCTTTCTGTTTCCCCTTGATCTTGTGATGCCACAGGTGTCTTCAGCAGCTTGAAGCACAATAGTTTTGAAGGTGTGCCAGCAGTCCTCTAGAGTCTCCCAGCCAAGATCTACATTCAAACCTCTTCTGGAACTCTCACCTCATTTCTTCATTCTGCAGTTTGGAGGACCTGATGCTACGGTCTTGCTGCCTTCTTTGTCCTTGCATGCATTGGCGTCCTTGCTTTTGATCTGACACTTTCTTCTTCATAACAAGAAGTTGGTGGTCACTTCCTATCTCGGGGCCCCTCATCACCCTGGGGTTCAGAATGTACTGGAACATCACTCTGCGCACCAGAATGTAATCGATGAAGGACCTTTCATTTCGGCTTGGCTCCTCCCTGGTGTAAAGATGGATCTTTTTGTGAGGAAACATGACATTTGTGATAGTGAAGCTGTTTGTCACACACATCTCCAGGATTCACTCACCATTGTTGTTCAATACTTCCTCGACATGGGGTCCAATGACTTATCCCCACTTTCCTGGCTCATTCCTAACTCGGCCATTTAGCTCTTCCAGGACGATGACCTTCCCTCCACAATCATTGATGGGCTTCTGCAGGAGCTCAAAGAAAGCATTCTTGTTGTCTGCATTTGCATCCTCACTCAGGGCATAAGCGACAACTAATGACAGAAGTCTATTCTCTTCCAGGATGTCTACACTCATAAACCTCTTGGAGACAAACTGCCAGTCCCTGACATTCTCCACTTGATCTTCTCAGACAAGACATGCAACTCTTGCCTGGGCCTGGGTGGTCTTAGCCAAGCCACTATAGAGTAGCATGAAGTTATTCTCGATGACCATACTTCCACATCCCTTCTTCTTGGTTTCTGTGACAGCCAAGAACTGGACTTGGGTCTTCTTGATCTCTCTGACCCAACTCCACCTCTTTGCATGCTAACTCTCTTACATTCCATATTCCATAAGTCGTGATCCTTGTTGTTTGCCTGGTTGCCGTTGGTGAAATCCATTCGGTTGTTCTTTGTGTACTTCTTTTAATTGGTTTGATTTTGAGTGTGAGGGTGATTGGCCCTCGGCACCCTCGCCTGGCCTGGTGAAGGGGCTCCCTTCTTAGCATCTCCGTACAGGTGCTGCTGCCTGATCTTGGCAGCTATTAGGGATGGACCGCCCATACTTGGTCCCCAGCAGAACTTAGCCACCGCCAAAGGACAGTGCCGACCCCTGCCCACCCCCGGGACGAGGACCCACCTGCTGAGATTTGCCTGGGTGCAAACAGTGACAGCCAAAGCCCCCTCTCACCCCAGGCCAGGGGGCTCTCCCCACCTCCTGGCTCCAAAACTGGACTGAGCCTGGATGGCACCACTCCTCCTCCACCAGGGTCCTCCTCCAGCTGGTGTCAGGACGTGTGCTGTGTTTCAACAAGGACTTCCTACAGCTCTGCTCCAACACAGCACTCTAGTCTTCCTGACCCCCACCTACACCTACAGGGAGGCCTGCACTGGCGTCGTATGGGTTTCAGCCACCCGGGGCAGAGGCCAAATTCGCCACCCCCTGGGTGGGGCCCAGGATGCTGGCAGTGTGAAATTTTGACACCCCCAAAAAGGCCACCCCCCAAAAGGGCCACCCTAGGTTCCCCCCACCGCTAGCCACTGAGAGAAACCCCTCCCCTGGGAAACTCAAAGCCCCTATTTCCCCACTCTCTCCAAGTGCCAGTCACTCACTGGGAAAGCCATGGCCAGCCAATCGCACGGAAATCCTGGGCTGGGCACAGGTGGTTGAGACCTGAGCCTCGGCCCACAGCACCAGCTTCTCTCCTTCAGGGAGGGGGGACTGAAGGGGAGGGAGGGCGTGGCCTTTAAAACAAATGGGGGGAAGAGCCTTGTGCAAAGATGCCCCCCCCCTCCAAGAGGAGCAGGAGGGATCTCGATCTCCTTTTGCAAACCTTGGGCAGGCAATTAAGTAGCATCCCTTGCACCCAGAAAGGTAAACAGGGGGGGATGGCAGGAAAAGAGGTGGCAGGTGTTGCTTGTTCACACTTAAGAGGCCTCTCCTTGAAGTGCAAAGTAGATTAAAACTGGCCCAGACCCCTGAGTGGAAGCGCACCACCAGCCCTGCTTCGTTTCTTTTTGCAAACCATTGTATCAAGCAGGAAGGGGTTGTGGTGACCATGGGGCTAAGACCAGTGATGGGATGTAACAGGTTCACACCAGTTCACCAGAACTGGTAGTAACTATTCCCAGTGTCCCGGAGAACCGGTAACAGCTTTTGGAGGGAACCACCTTGGGGCTTACCTTTTCACTGGTTTCCCCCACTGCGCAAGCGCACCAAGCACTTGGTGTGCATGCAAACCTACAGTGATTGGGGCCTCCTTGCTGTCCTCACAAACAGGGAGGAGGAAGAGAAGCTGCTAGCCTGAAGCTCCCTACAGCCTGCTCTCCAGGCTAAGTGACTCACCTTTGGGTGTGGGGTGGGTGGGTGTATTTCAATGTGTATCTAATACCTTTACCTATACTGCATTGACGTACTACCACAGTTCCTAAAAAGGTCTGGCGGCCTGGCTTGGGGTTTTGAAGCAAAGTCTTGGAGTTACCTCATCAATAAGCTACACCTGTGCTGTTCCAACTGCTATTCCAATTGGAGAACCCTTAAGGAGGCAAAGACTTAGTACCTAACTTCTTTAACTGTTGAAAAGTTGAAAAGTGCCAAAATGATGCCATCTTGTAGTGAGTTCATTCTGTAGTTCCTTCCATCTGACCTAGTGTGAGAAAGATTAGCCAAAAGAAGCTTTAAGCTCTGTTTTAAAAGCTCTGGTTGATTTGTGTTTGGGGTGGGTGGGTGGGTGTATTTTTTATTTTATTTATTATTTATTTAATTTATTTATTTATGGGTTTGTGTTGTGGGTTGGTGGGTAGGTGGGTGGGTTGAGGGGTGTGTGTGTGTGAGCGCGTTTATTTTTATTTTATTTTTTCTTTGGTCCCGCCCACGTCATGACGTCAGCTCTGCTCATGATATCATGACGTCATGATGTTAGTTCCGCCCACACTGTGATGATGTCATGGTGGGGTAGTAAAATTTTTGACATCCCACCACTGGTTAAGATGCTCGCCTTGTGTGCTGGAAGGTCAGCACTTTGGAGACCCAGGGTACTGCATGACAGATTGAGCACCCCCTTCTGTCCCAGCTTTTGGGGACATGAAAAAAGCCTCATTTGGGCATTCCCTGACTGAGCGGAGTTTCTTCTGCAAAAATAAATAAAATAAAATCCTTTCACTCCAGAATAGTTTCTGAGACGAAATGGTTATTTATAGCAGGGAGGGACAGTGGGGATAAAGGGGGGGGGGGACGGGACTGAACTAAAGGAGCCAAGCTGAGCTGGGCTCCACTCCTCCGCCTGGCAATTGGGACTCGGGGGTGGCACGAGGAACCAGCTTTTGCGCCTCTCTCCAGCTCAAGTGGCTAAGAAGACGCTGACTGGAAGGCGGGAGGTCAGCAGTTCGATTCCCGAGTACTGCAGGATGGAATAAGCTCCCGTCTCTGTAGCAGCTCCTGCCAACCAAGCCGTTCAAAAGCAAGAAATTACAAGGAGATAAATAGGGACCACTTCAGTGGGAAGGTAAACAGCATCCCGTGTCCAGAGGGAGGGATTCCCAAAAGGCTGCACCCACTCTTCTCTCTCTCACACACACACACAGAAACACACACTTAAGTGCACCTGTGCCCGCCTCCTCTGCCTTCCCTGTGGATGCAGCCTCTTCCCTCCTGCTGGGACATTTTGCCACCCCCTGGAAAGGGCCACCTGAGACAGGCCGCCTTCTGCCCCCCCATGCTATGCTACTGTTTGGAGGAGACCCCACAGTCTTCTTCTGGCTTTCTCCAACCTCTGCCCAGGCTGTTTCTCCTCCTCCTCCTCCTCTGAAAGACAAAGGCCACCCTTTAATGTATCAGTTCCCTCTCATCCTTCTTGAGAAGGGCTTTTTTATTAAAAAAACCCTGTTTCATTAAGAAAGAAGGAAGGGGCCCCAAGCAGACACAATGGGGGATACTTTGTTAATAAATCCCAACAGCTGTGGATAGGCTGATGTGGTGAGAGCACCCAGGCAGAAAATGGGAAAACTCCTCCGTGGGGAAGAAGGTCCCCTCCCTCCCTGAAAGGGAAACCTCATAAAAGAGACATTCCCAGGGCAGAGGCTCATAAGCCAAGCCAGAGGGGGTCAGCGAGAAAGACCCCAACAGCCTTAACCATGGTAACCTCTCTCTGCAGCTCAAAGAACCTGGACCTCAGCTGACAGAAAGACCCCCAGCAGGAGTTATGAGGATGGAATGGGGAGGAGCCCCTCCCCCTGAGAGTGATATGAAACTAGGCAGGCTAGAAGGAAGCCACCAGAGCTGCTTGGGAACAGGATCTAAAACTAGGTCCAACCCCAAGAGAGACCAGGAGGCCCACTCATTGTAGGTCAAGAGAAGGAAGGTGGGAAGGGACAGTGGAGGCCTGGAAGTAGCTGGAAATGCAGACTGTCTTTGGGCTCCATGGCATGCCAGGGTCTCACCTGCAACATCCTGTCCGTAGCCTTCTGTCGATGCCCAAAGAGCAGACCTTTCTTGGGGACGCAGGCTGGCAGAGCCTTTCCGCCCAGCTCTCCTGCTGCTGCTGCTGCTGCTGCTGCTGCTGCTGCAGACTCTTGTAGGGTTCACCCTGGTGTAGGATTGCTTTGACTGGGGCCCAAAGAATAGTGCTTCTATGAAGGGCATGAAGGATGATCAGAGGATACTGCAAAACAAGTCCTAGGAGGAGAAGGAAAGACTGAAGGAACTAGGCATGACGACTGAGAGAGGAGATGATGATGATGATGATGATGATGATGATGATGATGATGATGATGATGATGATGATGATGATGATAGGACTCTTCAAATACCTGAAAGGTAATCATAAAGAAGAAAGGAATGGTCTGTTCTCCATCACCCCAGAGTACAGGATGCATGATAATGGACTGAAACGAAAGGAAGCCAGGTATAGGCTGAATGGAAGAACTTCTTTATGGTTAGAGCAGTACGACAGGGGGACCCACTGTTGCCTCGAGAGGTGGTGAACTCGCTCCAACACTGGAGGCATTCAAGGGAGAATGGGAAAGCAGCTCTCTGCCTGATAGGGGCTTCGGTTTGGGTTCCTTCATTGAGCCGATGGGACTCTTGATGGTCTCAAAGGCACCTTCTTCCAACTCTGTGATCCGATGATTCTAAGGAGGGGGTTTGGTTTGCCCAGGCAGAAGGTGGTGGTAGCGGCGGCAGCAGCTCTGAAGCCCTGCTGAGCCTGTAGATGAGAAGGTCCCAGGTTGCACCTCAGCCTCTCCAGCTAAGTCTACACAGGGAGGGAGGGGACTGACCAGACTTTGCCCAAGACAGCTTCTAATACCACATCAGGAATGTAAGAGCAAGAGGAGTCATCAAGATGCTTCTTGTTTGTGGTTGTTTGTTTGTTTATTTATTAGTCACATTTGTATTGCTGCCCACTTGGCAAGCGACTCTGGGTGGCATACAACAATTACATCACAAACTGCATAAATCCCACTAGAGAACTATTAAAAAAATTAAAACCAGTAAAAAACCCCAATTAAAAATAGAATTAAAAATAGCCCAACAACTTAATAAAAGAGTGAGGGGGTGATATTAGTATATCAGCAAGCAGGTGTGGGTCACCGCATCCCCAGTGTCCCACACCTGCTTCGCCAGCCAGGTTTTTAGTTCTTTCCTGAAGGGCAGCAGCTCCATCTGGAGTCAGAGCTCAATTGGCAGGAGGCTCCCTAGGGCCGGAGCAGACACTGAGAAGGCCCTCCTCCTTCTGGTGCTAGAGAGAGGAGCCTCCCTAGCGGATGGCACAGTAAGAAAGCCTCTCTGCTCTGCTCTGGTGGGAAGGACAGATGTTCTCAAGGTAACGCAGTATCTTAAGTATCCTAGCCCACTATCATGTAGGGCTTTAAAGGTCATTACCAGCACCTTGAATTGTTGTCGTCATCATTATCATCACTGCCGCCGCCGCCGCCCTCCTCCTCCTCTCCTCAACTGGACTTCTCAGAAGTATAAGCCTGTGGGTTCCTTAGGGACTCAACCCACCTCCTAGTGAGTTGGTCTTCTTCTTCTCCTGTTGCCTTCCACTTTCCCCAGGATCCCTCTCTTTTTCAGTGAATCTTATCTGATCATGTCAGCTTATGGAAAGACCATGACGCTTGAACAGTGAGAAAGCTCTATTGAATGTCCAAACTTTGGACTTGGGATGTCCAAAGTCAAAGCCAGGAAGGCAACTGAGACTTTATTCCTGGGCTCTTGAAGAAGTGGGGCTACAACCCACAAACACTGAAGCCTCATCGAAGTGCTTAGCCTTGAAAACACCAGAAGGCTCTTTGGGTTCTGTTGCCGAGTCCAAGCGGGAAGTGTTGCTCATCTCTGCTTAGCAGCCATTTCTGGAATTTGCCTCCTCAAATAGGTCTTCAGTCCAGCCTTCTTCATTAAACCTCTGAGACCTCCTTACAAACTGTGTGAAGAATGGAGTTATTCATTGGACTGACTTGCGGTATAGTACCTGAATTCATGTTGCTGGTACGCCCAGCCCATGGCTGATTCCTCACCAGACAAACACCAGAAGCTCACTTTGTGCTCCTGCAGTCAAAAACAGGTTGCACAGACAGGCGTGGGGATTCTGTAACTTTCAGCAATGGCCAACAGCTTCCTGCCTCCTTTTGAATCATCCAGATGTTGGTCAGAACTCACCCTGTCCCTCAGGCAACACAAAGCAGAGCTGTAAAGCATTATAGGCTATTTTCCTCCACTGATCATTGCTCAAGAGGGAAGGGGTAGTTTGTTAATGTTATTATGGCACCAATTACCTCGTTAGGAAAGCAAAGCGTCCTTTGGGGCAGGGTTTGGGGAAATAAAATGCCTGGATGAGGAGCAGGAAAAGGCCCCAGAGGTGACAGAAGAGAGATGGAGGAACATGTGCAAAAGGAGAAAGGGCGGTGGCAGTGGTGGCACCCTCTCCCCCATGTCTAAGCAGAACACAAGGGCAGCCAGAAGTGATTGTATGGAGGGAGGGGAGCACATAAAAACAGGTTGTCAAGAAATGAAAGGACTTGGACTTATGTGGAATGGACTTGTTAATGTTCATGCAAACGCCTGCAATGGCCATACACCTTCCTGACCCTTCCCTGATTCTTTGAAGATCAACAATGGCATCTTATACCTGTTTTTGGGTCAGAGGAGCAAAAGATATCCCAGGGGAAGGATTCCTTTTGGGTCAGACTCATATTTAATTTAATTTTATTGTTCGATTTTTATGCTGCCCCACTTGCCTAAGCAACTCTGGGCGGCTAAGAACAATACAAAAAGAACACAAAATATACAGCTACAATCAAACTAGCATAATACACAAAACATATCCTCTAAGGAGGAAAAAGAAACCTTCCTCCTCCCCCTCCCCCAAGGCAGGTGTTGTCTATTCTAACCAAGGAGGGCTTAGTTTCCCCAGACAGACTTCCAAGAGGGATTGAGACACATTGAGTCTGGTCACCTTGACAGCCAATTGCTAAGGGAGGCCAACCCAGTGGAAGAAGAGCAGGGGTGCCCAAACTATGCCCCAGGGGCCGGATGGCCTGGCTCAACATTTCTCAATCCCTATTGGAAGTCTGCCTGGGGAAACTAAGCCCTCCTGTACAGGTGTGTTTTACTTCCACTTCCGGGAGCGATGAGGGATGAGTTGGCATTGGCTGCCGGATCTGGGCCCCGGGTCATAGTGACCAGCCCCCTGAACCATGTGATGGGCCCATGGCTCAAAAAGTTTGGGCACCCCTGAAGTAGAATGTCAACCTCTGTATTTCTCTTCAGGAGGAATAGATGCAGCTCCCCAAGTGGTCTCTCGGAGATGAAGAAGACCAATTGAGTCATGGGAGGCCAAGAGATCCTTGCCTGCTTTAACCACCCATCGAGAGCTGCCACAGCCAAATCTCTGCCCACCTTGGGAGTTTGGTCCTGATGATGAGGCTCAACCTCCAGGTGGACCTGGCCTTTCAGCCTTTGTGGCTGGTAAAATGAGGGCCCACCTTCTTGGGGGCAAAAATGCTAACTACCCTGTGAAACACCCTAAGTGCTATGGGGTGGGATAGAAGTGGAAGGGCTATGACTACTGCTCAAGTACAGAGTTGGTTGTGATGTCTGCCTAAAACAACTGTGTGCATACTTGTGTTATTTTTGAGAAACTTGAAGTAACAGTTTAGTACTGATCTGTTTCCCCCACCCTGATTTCCCCCTTTTTCTTGTTACTTTCTTTCCTTCTAACAAAACTTATAAAATCCAGTCCAGTGGTTGGATTTTTGTAAAGGGCAATTCTGATAATAAACCAGGTGTCCTTTCCTTGCTACCGAGTTTATCCTGATGTTAAGCATTTGGTTTCAGTGGGGGATGGTGGCAATGGAAAGAGAACAGCCCCTATCAGGCTGGATTGACTCCTCCTCTGCAATGGCTCCCATGAGATTCCCCATATTGGAAGAAGAAGAAGAGGAGGAGGAGGAGGGGGGGGGGAGTCATGGAATGTCATTCTACTCCCAAGAACCATATCTGTTGGGGTTCGTATCCCTGAGGACTGGAGAAAAAACGCCTTTCCTTTCAGCTGGAGGTTGTGCCTAGTCTGTCTGTCTGTCCATCCATCCATCTGTCCATCCATTTCTACACCACCCTTCTGTCTAGACTGTCACTCTAGGTCAGGGGTTGCCCACCTTTTTAAGTCAGAGGCCAGGTCACACTCGCTCAGACAGTTGAGGGGGCCAGACTGGTGGCACCCCTGACATTTACAGCTGCAGTAAATGAGTCTGTGGCCAATTCTGGCAGCGGTGGCTGGAGCAAGGGCATGGGCCAGTGGATTTGGTGGCATGTGCCAGATCCAGCCCATGGGCCGTAGGGTGCCTGCCCCTGCTCTAGGTGGCGAATAGCTTTCACAGAGATCAGAGAAATGCTAGCATCATGCACTCCACGAAAGCCATGCAGGATGTTTGTAGACCACGTCCAAGGAAGTATCAGCCCTAATTTTTGGGAAGCCTCCCTCCCAAGGGAGTTCCAGAACTGCTAAGCTGTCAATGGGAAAGCCGATGGCTCTGGACAGGAGAACATGCTTCCTCACACACATGTGCTCCTCCTACATGCATGGACCAAAGGGACTCTTCTTGGCTGCTCTAAGAAATGGTGTGTAATGGGACCTGTGGGGAAACTGAAGGGAAGAAAGCCACCTTGAGCACACAGCCTGCCACTAACAAGCAAGATCCATGAGGAGTTTGAAGGGGGGACAGCAGGCCCTGCCTGGCCTTTGCAACAACCTCCAGCTCTGATGTTTGGGGTGAGTGGAAGGAAGGAAGGAAGGAAGGATGGGGAGCCAGGAGCAGGTGCAAGTTGTGCCCAACTAAAGTGATCTTCCAAATCCTCCCTCCCTCCCTCCCTCCCTCCCTCCCTCCCTGTGTTTGTGTCTTTTGTGGGCTTCCTGTTTTTGCATACAGCTAGGGTGCTGCACCTCAGGGCATCCTCAGGGAGGTGCCCGTGTGGGAAAGGAATCGGCTCTTCATTCCTGAAGCCATAACTGGCACCGAGCTCTCTTGAACCCACAGTTTTGGGGTCGAAGTCTATGGCAAGGAGGCAGCCAAATGGCAGAGTCAGTCTTCTCCATTGTGTGGGCAGCTGGGAACCAGCCTGACTTCTGGCTGTGACTCTGCATTCTCTTCTGGATATCCTCAGATGGCAGGCAGGGTGTCAAAACCCAGAAGCCCATTCAGATTTAACCTGAGGCATAAATGCCAACAAGCATCATCTGGTTTACTGGAAAGAACAAAATCAGTAACATAGACTTTTTAATATCTTGTCTCTGTCTCAAAAACACTCCAGTAAGTCCAATGGTATTGATAAATGTTGGGAGGGAGGGAGAATTTGGAAGAGCCATTCAGTTGGGCACAACTTGAACCTGCTTCTGCCTCCCCTTCCTTCTTCCCACCCACCTCTGAACATGAGAATGGGAGGTTGTCTCTTCCTGTGTATGGCAGGGCAGCATGTTTAAAATACTCACAAAACTACATTGAAAACAATTCAACATCCATCAAGATTAAAACCAGCATTTAAAATCTTTTCAAATCCTTTGCATATATCTCAGTTTCGTAAACGCTGCGGGCCCTCCACGTCCCTGAATAACAAGATGATTTCTTCAAAGAGGCGCTGCAAGGAGCGCAAGGGAGAGAGAAGACTCCGTCCCCAGCAGTTCCGTCCCCGGGAGCAATTCCTGGCCGGGGGGACACTCAAGTTCCGCCCCGCCGCGTGCCAGCGAAGGCGAGCCCCCCCCCCCCCGCGCTGCTTTGAAGCGGAAAGGGGCTGGCTAGATCTCCGAGGACACCCCCGGCTCTTCGAGGTCGTGTCAATGGGGCCCAGGAGGAAAGGCAGCCAGCGCCCCCCCTTCGCCCCCAACCCCCCCCCCCCGCCTGCCTGCCTACCGGCCTGCACGGCAGAACCTTGAAAGCCGGAGCGCGGCTGGTCCCAGGAGGCACCGCCTGGTACTCCCCGCCCCGGCGGAGGGTCCTCCCGTGATCTTCACCCCACCCCACCCCCCACAGTAGCCCTGTAGAGGCGGGGGCGGCCTGGCCCTGCCCGGGCTCTCTCCTCGGCTTGGACCGGACGGGGCCTTGGGCTCCCCGCCCCGTCGGGGAAATCGTCCAAGAAGCGCCCCATGGCCATGGGCAGCAGACTCAGGAGCGGGGCTTTGCGCCCAGGGCCGCTGCCAGGATTCTAGATTGGGGGGTGGGGGCAACAATGTCACACACACATAACACTGGCACCCGGGGGTGGGGTTTGGGGGGGCCCGGGCCGTTAGCTCAGGAGGGTTTTCGGGGCCTCCCCCCACGGCCCTGTTTGCGCCCAGGAAGACCATTTCTTGGGTCTACCTGCACCCTCCCACAACCACAGGGACAACGCTGCTCCCCCACCCCGTAAAAGACCCCCAGGAGTCTTGCTCCCCCCCGCCGCCGTGGCTGTCTGGGAGAGAAGCCCCCCCCCCCCTTCCTTCGGGCCTGAGTTTCCTTTTGTCGCTTGCTAATTGCTGGCGGATTCCTCCCACCCCCCCAAATCCCTTGGGCTCCCGCGGAGGTCGGGGATGGGGGGGGGGGGAAGGCACGAGACGAGTAAACCTCTCCCCCCGCCCCGCGCTCGAAACCCCAGGCCCTGCCCTGCCTTGACAGCTAGCACCAAAAAGTAAGCCATCCATCCATCATCCTCCCGGCCTGCCGCCGCCGGGGAATCTTGAGCAGTCTTAATCCACAGCAGCGCATCGGGGGCGGAGGTGGTGGTGGTTGTGGGGTGTTGCGCGCGGCGGCTCTTCCTTCGCCCCCTTCCAGATAAACAAGATCTGAAAGGCAGCCCTTATTAAGTGATACCAGCTGGGGCTTCTGGCTAATATCTCTCCCCAACAGCCCCCCCCCCCGCCCGCCCTCCAGGGACAGTTGCCAGCCGGAGAGCTGCGGGGAGCGTCTTTGACGCTGGAGGAAACGCTGTTTCCCTCTGGGAAGCGCCTGCCCTGCCTCTTGCCGGATCCACTCCCAGTGCCTGGGGTTCCACACAGGCCTTGTAGGGAGGAACGGATCCTGGCCATCGCTCGTCCTGAGGGGCACTTGGCCGCCCAAGGGGCCTGGGAGGGCTTGGGCACCAGGGTTGGGGTTAGGGGTGAGATGCAGTCTGTCTTGCTTTGGGTTTGGGGGCCTAGGCTCAACTGCCCCCCCCACATCCTTTCCCAGAGACTGTTTGAACCCGAGGCAGATGTTACTGGGCAATCCATTTCCTAAAAGACTCTCTCTGTGTGTGGATGTGCACGTGTGTGAGTGCTTCCTTTCCTCCTACTCTTTCCACAAAGCCCCCAGTTCCTCCAGTGCCAAGGAATTCCTGGGCAGCCTCACACAAGTTCCCAAGGTTTTCCCGGGGTCTAGGCAGAGGCTGCTCAGGGAGGGGAGGGCAGGGGAGGAAAGGGACACCAGGCTTCCCATGCCGCCGCCCAGGAGGGGACCGGGAGCCCTGGGTGGAAGCTCAGGTGGTCTCCATTGGCCAGCCCACCAGCCAAGAGGACGGCTCATCCTCTTGTGTCTGGCTGCAAATGCCCAGGAGCTGATGTCAGTGGCTGACTAAAGGCCTTTTCTGTGGCCTCCATGGGCAGCATCCACTGAGCAGGTTGCCAGAATGCCCAGCTGGAGGACTTTCAGGCTGCTGTGGATGGAGGGCCCATGCCAAGGGGTGTTTAGCCCCTCATCTTCTTGGGACAAGGGGATGCCCTGGACAGAGAGGCCCTCCTTGGGGAGCCTTGCCTGCCTAGACCTCGGGATCATCTCTGGCCCTCCTTGGGTGAGCTTCTTGGTGCTTTGGCATGGAGGACCTGGATACTGCAGCTGGGTTGAGAAACCCTCAGGTTTCCCAGCAAAATGCCATGAGAAAAGATCAGGCAGTTCAGCCCCCCAGTGTCTGCCCATGCCTTTGCTGCGGAAGAAAAGGGTGTGTGTGCTAGGAAACAATGCAGGGATTATAGAAGGCCCCCAAATAGGCCACCCTCCTTCCTCCGAAATGGAGGCTCTCCCTACGGGACCTGGAATGGCCTTCTGACCAAGAACCAACTCTGAGGTAGAAACAGCTCTATGCTGGGGAGTAGCAAGAACCCACTCAACACCCCCACCCCACCCCCACACAAACACCCTGCCTAGGAATATGCCCCCCTCATCTCCGCCCAAAGGCTGAAGAGCTGGCACACACCTCCTGGAGGCAAAACCTAACTGGCTTCATTGCCTGCATTTACCATATCATGACCCTACTACCCTCCTTTGCAAAATCAGAATGAGTTTCTGCCATGGAAATTAATATACCCAAGGAGCACAAAGCGCACTGTGGTAGCTTAGGGGTCAAGACACTGAGCTTGATGACTGGAAGGTTGGCAGGCTAGCAGTTTGTGACCTGAGTGCTGCATGATGGAGTGAGCTCCTGCTAACCTAGCAGTTTGAAAGCAAGAAATTGCAAGTAGATAAATGGGTGCCACATCAGTGCGAAAGGTAGCAGTGTTCTGTGCACCTTGGCATCTAGTCATGCTTGCCACTTTCCCATGGAAACATCTGCAGACTCAGAGATAGCACTGGTTTTCTCAGCTGTCAATGGAAATGAGCACTGAGCCCTAGAGTCAGACACGACTGGCTTTCGACCAAGGGAGACTTTGACCATTACACAAGAAGCACCAAGAGCAGCAGGCAATGCAACAGAAAGCAAGAAGTGGAGTTAGACTCTGACGTCCAGCAAGTCAGGAATCCTCCGGAAAGCCCACTGCGCTGTCCTTCTTCTTCTTCCTCCTTGGGAAAGCCATGCACCGCCAGAGAGAGTGAATAAGAAAGGGGTGGCCACAGGAGCCTTGGGTTGGTGCGTACGTGCGTGCATGCACATGCGCGTGTGTGGATCAAGGGCAGGAGCAAAGCCCCTTGTTTGGGGGTGGGGGTGGTTTTGTTCTTGTTCAGTCAGACAATCGAGTCTGACCTTTGCAACCCCATGCAGTGCCTGGTGGTAGAGGAGGAGCCTAGCTAAGGCCCTCCTGCTCCCCTTCCACCCCCACCCCCACTCCCACCTGGGGGGGGAAAAGGGGTGATGGTTCACTGAGCCAAAGGCAACCCCCCCCCCGCTGCCCAAGGATCAAAGGCATCTCCTCTGCAGCCCTGCCAGCTTCTTCAAAGACCTGCAGAGCCCCTTTGCCATAGAAAACCCACTGGGGCCACTTCTCCATTTTGGGCCATTTTCTCCGCCAGACTGGAATCGTTCCCAAAGAGCCCAAGGGGCCAAGAAGGGAATGAAAGAGGTTTTGCTTTGCGTTCAGCCATGGAATCTGCATTTTTGTTTTTGTTGTGGGTCCAGGAAGGATCCCACAAGGGGGAAGGATCACCCCCCCCAACCTCCGTCACCCCAACGAATGCCTGGTAGGAAGCATGGCTGAGGCTTGCCACAACAACATGAACGCACGGCAGGCCAGGAATGCAAGAGCACTAACATGCTCACATCTGGCCAGCCACTGAACATGTGCTTTCCAGATGTATCCTAGCAGCAAACCAACTTCATGGTAAGTTAATGATTCCAGGCGACTTAAGACTTCAAGGCCACTTCAGGGGCTCTAACTAGCTCCGGATGGCTTCCCAATGGTTTCCTCCCTTCACAACTGGAAATAGGAAGAAATCCAGGCAGGCTGGGTGGAAAGGAGGGGGAGTGGTGGGATTCAACAGGTTTGCCAGAACCATTAGCAGAAATTCTGGCTGCCCCCCCCCAATCCAAATTTTGAAATAAAGCAGTCCTAATTCGGGTCCAATGCAGGGCTTTCCCCCTTGGCCACGCCCACCATACCACGCCCACAGTGTGGTGGAGCCCACCACTGGGATGGAGAGGGTTATTTGCAGGATCCAAAGTGAGGATGATGTTCCATAAGCAATGTGGACATTGGGAGGAATTATCTCCCAGAGGCCCAGAGTCTAGGCCAGGGATTCACAACCCTAGTTGGCACCAATTAATCTGGACCACAGTGAAGACTCCACTGCCGCTGCTGGAAGCACCATAAATGTGCTGGAAGTGCTGGAAACATGCCAAAAACATGCCAGAAGCATTGAAAACACACCAAAAATGCATCAGAAGCACTGAAAATGTGACAAAAGTGCACTGGAAGCATGCTGGAAGTGCCAAGACCCCACTGAAAACTGTCAAAAATGCACCAAAAACTGCTGAAAATGTGCTGCCCTCGCTCCCGCCACCACAGGAAGTGGCAAAAACATACAAAAACAAGCTGTGAATGCACCCACCACCACCCCTGCCACCGGAAGCGGTGGAAACAGCGGGAGGAACCAGTTGTCTGAGGGGGTGTGCGGAAAGATTGCAAACCCCTGGTTTAGGCTATGAACAAGAAACTCCAGCCCACGCCTGAGTGAGCCCATTGGGCAGCGTTCTGCTGGGCATCTCCATAATATACAGGGGCTCAGCTACTGCTACCTGTCTGGCCAGGTTACTCTGCTCTGGTAATAAGAGTAGACCGTACTGACAGCGACTCAACATGGATCATCAGGTGGCACTTAGCTAACCTGAGAACCCTGAGGAATAATGACCTTGGGTGGCAAAATCCACAGGGAAGGAAGGTTGATGGTCCCAAAGTAGATAGAATCCCACTGGGATCCCTCTTGGTGGAGGGCAGCAGATCCATCCATCCTGGCCTGGGGCTCAGGAGGACTTTATGTGCCAAAAGGGCTCAGGGCCAGAAAGTGCCTCACGAAAGTGGATCAGTGGCACTATGGGTGTGGAAGGCAAGTGGAAGGCCACTGCATTATATTGATCCCAGGACAATCCTTATGGCTGATCATTGCCATGAGGAGAACCAAGATACTTAGAGGAGGAGGAGGAGCCGCTGCCACTGCTGCTGCTCCCCAGCCTCCTGGAACCCCTCCTTGCCCCCATGATGATGATCAAAGAGTGAGAGAGCAGGGAGAGCCAGCCTGGCACTTGTTCCTTCAAAGTTAAATGGGGAGGACAGAGAAGAAGGCACCCAAGGGGGTCTTACTCAAGCCTCTTTTCCCCTTTATCTTGGGCACCTCATCCTCTGGTCCTCTCCAGCCTGGTGCTGGGTGGGTGGCCTCTGCTGTGCAAGGAGGGGAGGAAGCCTCCTTCCTTGCTGGATAAAGAGGGAGGGAGGGAAGGCAGGAGGAGGGTTAAGGTGTGTGTGTGTGTGAGAGAGAGAGAGAGAGAGAGAGGGAGAGCAGGCGTGGCAGCCCTGGAATGTGGAAAGGGCATGGAACATTTCCCCCCCTGAATGTCCCAGCACACTCCACTCAACATGGCCAGTGTCCAGGCAGGCAACTTTCAGGAGATGTAGTCCAAAATGTAACTTTTCCTCCCAGCTGCTAACCTCCCTCCACCCTCTGGTTCATTATTTCAGGCCAGTGTTTCCCAACCTTTGGTTTTTGGACTTCAATTCCCAGAAGCCTCAGTCAATTCCCCAAAGCACTCATCACCCAATGGGCTGACTGAGGCTTCTGGGAATTGAAGTCCTCCTGTGGGGCCTGGGCCCCACATTGAGAAATACTGTTTCAAGCCCTCAATGTAGCCCCGTGTGCCCCCCGGGGCTACACTCCAGCCAGCCTCTTCTCACCTTCTCCTTCACTGGCTGCCTAGAAAGCCCAGGCAGAGCAGCTCCATCTTGACTGGTCAGGCTTTGGGTTCATGAACTCCAGCAGGGTTAAGGTCCAGGTGAGCAAGCAAAGCTCCTCCTACCCCCATCTCACCTCAGCACAGGTGGTCTCAAGAGGTCTGAAGTGGAGGGACTCCAGACTTGGGAGGCAAAGGGAGTGTGAGCTTAGTAACTTAGTTGGGGAGGGTTAATGTCTCCACCCCTCCCCACCCTCCCGTGTGTGTGTGTGTGTTCACCTGTTCCACTCCATCCCTCCAGGTGAGCAGGTCCCACTCCAGGTTACCTGGGCCGGTGGTCACAGCCCCTGCCTCTTCTCTCCCTGTGCTTTTTCCCTAGTGGGAGCAAGTGGTGACCAGTCCAGTTGAGTTTGACCTCCTGACCCTTGTTCTCCTCTCTCTCTTCAGCCACCCTTGGCTATAAGGATTGCTAGGCACACCTCTTTTTTGCTCCCTAGGCCTAGGGAAAGCCACAGCCATGGCTTGTTGGGAGGGAGGTCACCAGACGCCTTGGACCTGAGGCGAAGCCTGCCTTGCTGTGGACCCCCCTGTCCTGGTCGAGACAACCCCCACCTGGCCTGGGCAAGCGGCCTCCTAATTGCTTTGGCCATCTCAGCAGCCTCTCTCTCTCTCTCTCTCTTACCATCATTTGCAGAGAAGGAGGGGATTGGCAAGTTCCCATGAAGGGCGAGAACTGCACACACATCTACCCAACCCAGAGGCTTCAGTAAAGTCCCCCCTGCTTGGCCAAGGCCATAAAGCTATTTGGAAGTCAATGGGCCTTTCTTATCCCCCTTTCTTTAGCCTGGGCTCATGAGCTGAAGGGAAGGGAAGAAACCCCTTTCATTCTGAGAGCATCTACCTTCCTTTCTTTGAAAGCCTAAACTGACCTTAATTGCTGTGGACTTTGGGGCTAAGAGTCCTTTGCAGCTGTTTTGGGCAGCGGAAGGTCTCCTAGCATTTTATAGGGGCCATTTTTCTTAGCCTGCTATAAACTTATGAACATGTTGTCTCCAGTCCCATTAACTGCCATGAGCATTTATCCTGCCTCTCCACCTGGAAACCTTGGGGAGCAGGTGGCACTGCTGGATTCTGACAGAAAGGGGAGCAGGTGGGTGGGTGGTGAGGGGGCAGATCTCTTCCATGCCCACCTGCCTGTCTCCGGCATCTGCACCTTCATTGCCCAATGGCCACATATCAGGCTCAAGAACAGCCCTACCTGGATGGAGTCCAGGTTGAGGACCATCAGTTACAATCTTTGGCTGTATGAGTGACTTTGGAGTGTGGCCTTTGGGGACTGGATTGAAAGGAAGCCTGGAAAAATAAAGGGGATGAAGAGGCCAAAGGGAAGAAAAAGGTCTGGAAACAGTACCTGGTGGTCCTGTTGACTGGCATTTGCCTATGATGGGCAGGGATGGGGAAGACCTTCCCCTGAAAGATCAGAGAATGCCTACATGTCTCATTGGAGGGGAAGCTGGAGTGTCTTTCTTCAGCTCAGCCAAATGTGTTGAATGCCTCCTTCCTTGGACAGAGGGAGATTTCCTTCCATGATCTATGCTCTGTCAGTTGGTTCCATTTGGACCTATTTGGATGGGCTGCTGTCTGTGTTACCTTCAGGCCACACCTTTTGGGAGAGACCTCCTGGGAGAGCCCTGGGCTTAGAAGAATGAGGCTGCAGTGCAGTCTTCCCTGTTTGTAGGCCTTCCAGCTGACTTTGTTTTCTCTGTTCTCTAGACCAGACAGCCCTGTGGTCCAGAGGGAGGGGGGAAAGCAGCAGCACCCTTCAAGAACTGGGAGTAGGAAGAAGTCACCTGAGAACAGCCACCAATGCAACCTCTTTCCTCTCTTTGGGGAGAGGAGGAGGAGGAGGAGGCATGGGAAGGGAACAGGCTGTATATGTCCAAATTCCCCGTGAGGCCTCTAGGGCAGGAGAGGGGAGGATTCCAGGTGATTCTTCCCACCGGGTGTAGAGGCCTGACTGGAAGATGGCCCAGGCCAAAGCCTCTCCGGCCACCATCTGGACAGCAGCAGACTCTGCAGCAGACCCTTCCACTCCACCTGTTCACCCTCCACCTCCTCCTCCCTGAGGGAGACACCCTCTGATTCTGGGGAAATCCTTAATGCTGACTCTAAATTTGCATCTTGAAGGTACATTCCTGAGGATAGGCAAGAGCAAAACCAAACTAGAAGACAGAGAAGGAAGGAGCTCACCTGGACAAGGAACCGCATGAGAGGAGGAGGAGGAGGAGGAGGAGATGGCTGAGGAGCAAAACCTCCCCCGCATCATTTGGAGGACCCTGAACAGGCTGCTGAGGGTCAGAGTCCCTCAATGCAAAGCCAACAGGCTCAAGTGGGACTTGCTGGTGGACAACAACATGGGGTGTGAATGTGGAGAGACAGTCCATTGGCCCATTTGCTGGTCTGCCGACTACTGTGCTGATGAAGATGACATTCTGTCCAACGACAAAGCCAAGAAAGAGGCTTTATTTTGGCATTCCAAGGTTTGATCAGGACACAAAGGAAGAAGACTCTCTTCTCCTCCTCCTCTTCCTTCTTCGTGTTAAGCAAAGGCCGTTCTAGGCCCTTGCCTGTCTTCTTTCATCCTCCTGTCTGGGGAGGTGTCAGTGGCCGGCCGGCTGCCTGTCCCACCACTTCTAACCATGCTAGCCCAGGGTAAGAAGGCCCTTGGGCCCCTGCTCAGTGATCACCGTTGCCCACTGCCAGCTGCCCACCAGGGTGTCTCTTGTTCCAGGGAAGGGCAGACCAATTCTTGATTTCCCTCCCTGATTTCCCAGTCAGGACGAGGCCAGTCCTTTCCACCCTCCTGGCTTGCTTTCTCCATCCCTCTGAACCAACACAGCCTGGCTGGGCCTCCTGGGCTGCCCTCCCTCCCTCCCCCTGGACGGTGTTGGGTGTGTGTGTGTGTGTGTGTGTGTTGTTGATGGCCAAAGGGATCAAGGCTTGTAATCTCCCGGAGAATCCCCCCATTATCCAGCCTGCTAATGAACTGCAGGAGCCTTGTGAATCCGGGCTCCAGGAATGTAGCCCACCCCACCCCCCAAGAGAAAGCAAACACCTTCCTAGGCTGCCCTCCCCTCTTCTGCTTGGCCAGGGGAGGCCGGCAAACACACCTCCTGCCTGCTTGCCAACGCCAGGCTTAGCAGGGTCACAGCAGAGACTTCCCGACTTTAATCTGGAAGAGCAAGGAAGACAAAAGCCTCCTCCTCCTCCTCAGCACTGGACTCTGCTTGCCCAGTGTGTGCAGCTGTGTCAATCCGCAAGGACAAAAGGACCACAGCTTGGTCAACAAAATGCACAGCTCAGGTAACCCCCGCCCCCATGGGGTGTCAAGAGGGGGGGGCACAAGCTAAAGGGCACTTTCTAGCCAGGAGTGAAGAAGTGAGACCGGAGGAGCTGCTGTGTCCCAGGAGGTGGTGGTGGTGGTGGGGTTGGGTGGCCAGAAGTCTGCAGGTTCCCACGAGTGCCTGATATTTGCAAAGAGACACTTGGGTCGTTCTTCTTCTTCTTCTTCTTCTTCTTCTTCTTCTTCTTCTTCTTCTTCTTCTTCTTCTTCTTCTTCTTCTTCTTCTTCTTCTTCTTCTTCTTCTTCATCATCATCCGATTCTGAATATTGGCTATTGTTATGGCAATTCACCATGAAGATTGTCCTGGGAACAATATCATGCAGTAGCCTTTTATCTGCCTTCAGCATCACAGCATGACACCCATCGTACCACTGATCCAGTTCAATGAGTCACTTTCTGGTCCTGAGCCCTTTTTTCACCTGCAAAGTCCTCATCATCATCCCTAGACCAGGATGGATGAAGCTGCTGCCTTCCCTCAAGATGGATTCCAGTGGGATTTAATCCATTTTGGGACCCTCCCCCTTCCCAGTGGATTTTGCCACCCAAGGCTGTTAGTTTTCAGGGTGGTCAGGTTAGTAAACTGTCGTCTGATGATCGAGTTGCTGACAGTAGCATCTACTCTGCCACCATATCAGGATAACCTGCCCAGACTTTAATTTGATCATTGGGAAAAAAAATTAGCCTAGACTCAATGACCATAGAATTCTAACACTGGAAGTCACTTAAGGGTCCATCTTCAATCCCCTGAGCAGGCAGGAGCCTACAGCTGAAGCATCTTTGATAGGTAGATCTGCAACCTTTGATTAAAAGAAGAAGAAGATTCCACCCCCTTCCAGGACAGGGCATCCCTGAACAGCCTCGTGTTGCCAGCAAATTCTTCCATGAAATTAGAGTCCTCTGGTTTAGAGTTGACCCTGTAGAACAGCAGAGGACAATCTTGGTCCTTCTTCTATGAGAAACCTCTTCAAAAATGGTGTGATGGGATGGGTCACAAGCAGTGGTGGGATGTCAAATTTTTTACTATCCCACCGTGAAGTCATCACAGTGTGGGCAGAGCTAATGTTATGACATCATGATGTCATGGGCGGGGCCAAAGAAAAAAATAAAAATAAAATAAAATAATAGAATAAAATAAAAATAAGCGCACACACACATACACACACACCCCTCAACCCACCCACCCACCCACCACCCACAACACAAACCCGTAAATAAAATAAATAAATAAAATAAAAATTACATTAAAATACACCCACCCACCCAAACACAAATCAACCCACCCACCCACCCACCCCAAACACAAACCCGTCACTTACCTGTTAGTATAAGTGCCTGGGCAGCACCATGTTGCAAGATGGATATGGTCATCGTACCAGTTCTCTAGGATAATATGACTTAATGTAAATGTAAAACAGCTGTACCTCCTTAAGGGTTCTCCAATTGGAACAGCAATTGGAACAGCACAGGTGTAGCTTATTGATGAGGTAACTCCAAGACTTTGCTTAAAAACCCCAAGTCAGGCCGCTAGGCCTTTTTAGGAACTGTGGTAGTATGCCAATATAGCTTAAAGGTATTAAATACATATTAAAATACACACAGGCACACCACATCCAAAGGTGAGTCACTTGCCCTGGGGAGCAGGTTATAGGGAGCTTCAGGCTAGCAGCTTCTCCTCCCCGCTTGGGAGGACAGCAAGGAGGCCGTGCATATGCGCCAAACACTGTAGGCATGCATGCACACCAAGTGCTTGGCGCGCATGCACAGTGGGGGAACCAGTGAAAAGGTAAGCCCCAAAGGTGGTTCTCCCCAAAAGCTGCTACCGGTTCTCCGGGACACTGGGAAAAGTTACTACCGGTTCTGGCTAACTGGTGTGAACCTGTTACATCCCAACACTGGTCACGAGTTATTCAATATGGAGTCTCTTTGGTTTCTAAACTGTCTTAGAAGGTAGCTTTGCTTCTTTGCAAAGGCCTCATAATTCTTTCTGCTTCGCTTAGCAAACAGATGTGCTTATTAGAAGCTTCTCACAGCTTCAGGCCTCTGTTTTGTCTTTTCTTCCAGGCCTGGAATGTTTGCTTTCACCAACATCCCGAGTCTGGGAACCCCAGGAATTACTTGTGGGAACCAGGGTGTGTTTATAACATCCCTGGGCCCTAATTGGCTGTATGCTAATTAGGAGAGCCAAGCTCATGTTCTTTCTTTTAGACACATGGGTTTTGGGATGAGATTTGAGTGTGGGACTTCTGTGAATTACACCTCAGAAGGGGAGAGGGGGGCTCTAACACCGAGTCCTGACTCCAACCCAAGCTTAGTCATGATTACCTAGATTAGCCAGGTTTTCCTTTTGTTTCATGGGGGAAGGCCTGAATGTGGATTTTCCTACCTGTACTTTTTGTTTAGTGTTTTTTTCTGCTGTATTTGTGTATCCTGAACCAATGAATGAGCTGTTATTTCTACAATATGTCTTGAGAACAATAAACATCTTTAATTCATCAACAACGTCTGTTCATTGGAAGAGGGGGTAAGATGAGAGTTGAGCCATAAGCTGCACGCTACGACACATACCACATACTACTCTCCACAATGTTTTGCTGGGCTCTGTTAGTACAGGTAAGCCCTAGGTTGCTGCAGGTTTTTGCAGGATGACATTTTTGCCTCCTGTACTCGGGAGTTTTGGTGAGTTCCACAGAGCTGGCTGGTCTTGGAAGCTCAGGAGGAACTGGAGAGCCCCAGGGCAAGGGTCAGGCCAAAGCCTATCTGTTACATGTGAGAAGGTGCCCATCTCCAGATGCCAGTCCTGGCTGGTCCACTTTGGGAAGAGATGCCTCACCAGACTTCAGGTCCAAGCTACCCTCCAACCAAGCCACTCCCCACCTGCCTCCAGGATCCTCTGCTGCTGGTCTTTCAGGTCATCTCTCTCCCCTCTTTTCTGGATGTGTAGGAGAGGAGAAGAAAGGATGGGCTGAAGAGAGAAGCAGGAGCAGAAGGAACACTTGGGTGGGTGCCAGGGATGTTTTCCTGCTTCTCAGCTGAGCTGTAGCATCGGGGGGAAGGTGAAGCAGTGCCTAAGTGAATGCCCACCTGCCCGAGGCTATACCTGGGCATGGCCTTCCCTCCCTGCCTAGGCATATGGGCAGGGTTATCCTTCCTCTTGGATCTTAAGCAACCCAGGAACCCAAGGCAATGATTGAAACTCACTCACTCCTCCATAACACTTTCCACGGTGGTGGTGCGGGGGATGCAAATGGTTGGTAAGGCATAAAAATAATTCCTGATAGAAGTTTGGGAACCTCATAGTTTATCTGGTTCTAATCAACTTCCAAAAAACCTCCATGGAAAACTGCAGAGACCAAACAGCCATTTTCTAGGTAAGTAATTACTTATCCCCACCCCTATAAAATGTGGCTGCCCATGTACAGCATTTGTTTCCCTTAAGGAGGTTGTCTGCACATCTGCCCAACTTGCTGCACTCTGGGGAGAAAAAGCCCCACATCTGCTGAGGCTTCAGTGGGCAGATAGGGATGAGGGTCTTGATGTAAACAGTTAGCAGAGTGGTATGCAGTGGCCAGCAAGAGGTTCGCACCTGGCAAGGTGGTCCTTTGTGAGAAAAACAGGCAGACAGATCTTGGTGCAGAAGAAAAACTCAACATAGGTTTACTCAGGAAGTAAAAAGGTGCAAGTGTATACAGTGCAACAACTGTAACACAAAACAGATATATTCTCTTGGGGTGCTCAGTTGACCTCACTGAGATAGTTTAGTTGTGATATATACAAGTCCATACAGTTCTGTAGCAGTCCAGTCCAGCAGGGACAATGCAAGCTGTAGTTACAGACAAAGCCAAAGAGTTCTACAGCTTTTGTCCTCCTGGTGGGGGCTTATTACCCCAAGTAGTCCTTATTTGTCCAGCAAGCACAGATGGCATATCAGGCAAAAGCCATCCTCAGGATCAGTGCAAAGAGTCAGTCCTTGTAGCAGGTACTGGAAGAGGCAGAAATCTCCGTCCAGACTGTCAGCAGAGGAAGGTGAGCATTATAACTCAGACAAGTTGAGCATTGTAGCTGGAAGTCTGCAATCTTGCTCTGACCGACATACACTGGCCCATGGAGCACATCAGGAGAAAAGTCTCAGCCCCTGTGTGCCCCTGCAGTGGGATCTTAAAGGCATCACAGATGCAATATGCCTTGCAACCAGTTAGGGTGTGAGGTGAAGACTTACATCCCATAACAGAGGGTTACTAGGTAATGCAAGGCCAAATCCTTGTCTTGATTACTCCTGGATTGAGAGAGTGTCCGGTTGTTTTTTCTGAACACCCAGCCCTCCACAGTCCATTTGTGAGGAGGTGCGCAGGGACAAGCCCACCCCAGGGTCCTGACAGAGGAAAGCCATGACCATGGGTCCTGCTGGGGGCTCAGGGAGGGCCTGAGAGGTTGCCCATCATGCATTCCAGAGGCAGGGAGTTGACCGGTCCCAGGGCAACTGGCTCCAAGCATTACAGGGGTGGCTACAGCAGCTTCCCAGGTAGAGCTTCCTGCAGGAGGTGGTGGCAACAGCTGTATTGAGTTGCCCTGTTGCTCAGTCCCAGCCCATCCTCCATGCCCAAGCTGAGCAGAGGTCCATGTGGACCACCAGCATTACTCTCTGCTGCCTTCCAAGGACCCCCCCCCCCCGGTTCCCGATCATCAGGCAGGATACCTGACCTTTGTTGCTTGGGCTTCAGGGCTGCCTGAGTCTGCCTCTGGACCCCACCCCACCCCTTTGCTTGTGTGACTCTTGGCCTGGTTTGGCTGAGCTTGCTTTGGATGCTGGGTCCTGCATTGTACCCTGGTTTCCCTGGCACCTGCGCTGGGAAGCCTTTGTCTTCTGGCCCTGGTGGCTCTCACCATGTCCTGGGACAGGTCAGAGGGAGGCCAAGGGCAGAAGGCTGGCCACCCCTTTGCCTTGGTCAGTAGGTTTCCAAAGGAAAGACCAGAGGGAGCATTTCCAGCCTTCCCCTTCTATTTCTGGGCACTGGATGGGAAGCAAATCCTTGAAAGAAAGGACAGGAAACCCCCCCCCCCAACAGGGTCACACTAGTGGACACCCTTTCCCAGGGTTCACCAGGAATGCAAACCCAGAGGCAAAAGATCCAGCTTGTAAATCCAAGATCTTCTTTTCTGCTCTTGGCAGGTGGGTGGGTGGAAGTTCCTTTGGGGAGCCATGGCTGTCCCCTCTCCAGAGTGGATTGACCTGGGGCTGGAGCCCCAAACACTGCCAGCGCCTCTCCTTGCTGACCCTGAATGGTTTCCTGGTCCCAGGCCAGGCTGGTTCCTTTCCCTCTGCCTGGGAGCTGGAAGGGCCTTTCATCCCAGGCAGGAGAAGAGGCCAAAGGATAATCCACTGAGGAGGCAGGCAAGGCTGGACAGACACCTCCTCCTCCTCCTCCAGTGGAGGACTGGGCTTGGCCAGCTGACCCCTTTGGGTCCTCCTTTGCCTTAGTAGGGATTTTCTGAACAGATGTTGCTGTAAAGGAGAGGAAGATGTGTGTGTGTGTGTGTCTTTCCTCTCTTTCACTCCTTGCTTTCACATCCCTTCTTGCTCCCCCATCCCACAAGTCTTCCCGCCCACAGAGGCACACATACACCCGCGTGTGCTTGCACACTCACTCACATAACTTAAGAACCCATCAGAGGTTTGGGCCTTTTGATCTCTGTTCTGAATGGAAACAAAAGAGTCTGAAGTCCCTGGTTATGGAAAAGCAGCAGAAGAAAGAGGCAGAAAAAGGAAAGAAGGAAGGCATATTTGGGCAGGGAAGTCAGGAACGAGCTCTTTGGACTTTGATCTCCAAACCCAACCCCCCCAACCCCTTCTGAGGGGCTGGAGCCCCAGACCCCCTCCCTCCCTTACCCTCCTTGGATCAGAGGCACTCCACATTGTCTGCTCAAGAAAGAAAGTCACTTGAGCCGAGAGCTTTCTCCTTTCAACAGGAGAAAACATGATCTTGCCCCCCCCCCCCCCGGAAGGATAAGGCTCTTCTCACGTCAAGGAGGCCTCTTCTGGCTCAGTCCAGTTCCAGATGCTCAAACGGCATCTTGTCCACTGCCTCCCCCCCAAGGAAGCAGCAATCCTGCCCCCTCCCAATCTGCACATGGTTGGGCTTGGGCTACCCCAGCCCCAACCCCTCCCTCATCAGTCTCCTGGGGGGTGGGGTGGGGTGGGGGTCTGAAATCTGCATCACATGCAAGATAAGATCCCCTTTGCAGGACCAGAGATGGGGGGGGGAGAGGTGTTGTTTCCTACTGAAGGCAGCCATGGTTGCCTTTGGTGCTCCCAGGAAGGCCACAAGCAAACGGAGCATGGCAGCTTATGGCTTCTCTGGTCACTTGTTCTCAGCACCTGCTGGTCAAAGGTATACTGCAGCTGAAGGAGGAGGCTCTGTTTTGTCCTACCTCTCATACCCACATTTCAAGTTTGCACAATCCACAAAATCCTACCTATATTCCCTCCCGGACCTCAAAAGCATTGGTTCGCATGGAAAATATTTTAATTTCATTTATAGCACTGCATTAAACTTTCAAGAACAAATTTCAGAAATGTCAGAGATACAGTGGTACCTCGCTTAAAGAGCATAATCTGTTCCACAGGATTGCTCTTTAAGCGAGTTTGCTCTTTAAGCGAAACACCATTGTAAGTGACCAATTGTGACTTCTGGTGTGTGTGTGTGTGTGGGGGGGGTTTTTGTGCAAAACCCGTTTTATTTGTTAAGCTAGTTTTTGGTTGGTTTTATTTGTTAAGCGAAGCGAACATTCAGAGAAAATTCTGCTCTTTAAGCGAGGCGCTCTTTATGCGAGGTTCGACTGTACATGAATTAGCAGTAATGGGAGATTTGAATTATTATTATTATTTTTTATTATTATATTTGAATTTCTATACCGCCCTACTTGGCAGAGCCAACTCAGGGCGGTTTACACACATGTATAGTTACAGTCACAACATATCAATAAATCAATAGTCAATATCAAATGAAAATATTATCCTGAAACCTGTTGGGAGACACATTCTGCCAAATGCAGCCCTTCCGAGAAATTCCTGACTTGTCCGGCTAATAATTTTCTCCTACAAAAAGGGGAAGAAGAAACTAAACTAGAAGACTAGCTGACTTGGCCCTACCCAATAGAGATGACTTGGTACAAGGAGTAGCAACAAGAAGAATGTTGCAGGAATGCTGCAGGAATAGTGATCATGTTTGACTGGAGTTCTTGATCCCAAAGGAAAGCAAAGCAAAATGTACTCACTTGTACACTCTGGACTTTAGGAAAAGCAATTTTAATAAACTCAGAACAATGATAAACAAGGTCCCATGGCAGGCGATGTCGTCAGGAAAAGGAGTCCAAGATGGTGAGAGTTTCTAAAACAACCAAAAAAACAAAGGAAACGCTAAAGACAGAACTCCCGACAATTCCAAGAAGAAAGAAAGATGGAAGACAGCAAAAAATAGACCAAGGTGGTTCCACAAAAAGCTCAGAGAGGAGCTAAAACCTAAAAAGGACTCATATAGGAAGGGGAAAGAAGGCCAGGCCAGGCTACAAAGGAAGAAGATGGACAAGTAGCCAAGATTTGTAGGAATGGTGTGTAAGTGGAATTCGAAAGCTGAAAATGAACTGAAGTGAACAAGAGAAGCTAAAAGCAACAACAACAAAAAGGGCATTCTTCAGATACATGTGTAGCAAAAGTCAGAGAAAAGAAACGGTGGTTCAGCAACTCAATGGGGATGGGAAAATGATAAAGAGATGACAAAGAAAAGGCAGAAGGGCTCAATTCCTACTTCAGCCTTAGGCATCTTCACCCAAAAGGCCTGGACTTTCAGAACAACAAAAACTCCTCACTGTTAGAGGAGTCTAACAATGGCAGCAACAATGACGTGGGGAGGAGGGAGGCAAGTGCTCCAGTGTTGGAGGCTTGTGTGTGAGAGAGAATGGGGAAGCCACCCTCCTCCTCCTCCGCCAGACCTGCCTTGGATTGGGATTCCTGCCTTGAGCAGGGATGGGTTGGACTGGATGGCCTCATGGGACCCTCTTCCAACTCAGCAATTCCATGATTCTGTGAAAGCCAATATGTGGCAGTGATTCGAGGTGCCCCTGTTTCCTTCTCTCTAGCTTGTCCTCCTGACCAGATGTACAAGCAACCAACCAGCTAAGCAAGCAACTGGTGCCACCACTATCAATGGCTCTTTGTAGCCCTCTCTCAATAGCAACACAGACTTATTTGCTTCCTCTTTTTCCCCTTTTGACTAGTGTTGAGGAAACAGAAACAGGACTATCTCATTATCTGTGACTAGAGATGGGAAATCGATGTCTTTTTGGACTGCAGAGTTCTGGAATGGCCTTCTGGGGAAGTGTAGCTGTAACACTCTCTGGGCCTTTGTCTTTTTCTCTGTGATAAATGGGTATTGCAAACACACCCTTTCCATAAGGCTTATGCTATACAGTACAGCTTGGGTCCAGGCTGCCTTCAGATCTTGCGAGGAGGGCCTCCTCCTGCCACCAGAGGTATCCTGGGCAGGGCCTTTTCTGTAGCAGCCCCCAGGCTATGGGGTGGCCCCCCCGGAGAGGTACCGAGGGGACCTTAGGCATCTTTCCAGCCATCCTTGGACACTGTAGGGATACATTTCTGCCTAGAAGGGGGCTTGCATTCATATCCCACCTCCTGGTGTCCTTCTGCCTCTGTCGGAGGAGGCCCCCAGCACCTCAGTGGGCATGACAGGGTGCTGTGTAGTCTTTGAAAGATGAGGTGTGTGTGTGTGTGTGTGTGTGTGTGTGTGTGTGTGTGTATGTGTGTGTGTGTGTGTGTGTGTGTGTGTGTTTGTTTGTGAGGCATGGCATTGTGTGTGTGTGTGTGTGTGTGTGCGTGCGCGCGTGCGTGTGTGTGCATGTGTGTGATAAATGTAGCTCCTTCCCTGCCTTCCCAGATGTCAGTTCCCTCCTTCTCAGGCCCCCTTTTAACAGCTTCCAGGGCCCCCTTGTGCCAACAGAACAGCCTTGGTGGAGGCAAGATAAGGAAACACTCCCCCCCCAATACACCCCCCCTGCCCTCCTCCTCACAGGAGCCATGGAGTAAGTCAATATTGACCAAGGCTGCCTGGATCCGGGGTTCTGGGTTGGGCTTTCCCATAGAAAAGGGAAGTGGCTCACCAGGAACACCTCAAGATGGGGGTGGGGTGGGGTGTTGAGGTTGGTGGGTGGGATGGGGGAGGGCTGAGAGGAAGCAGGAGAGGTCTGGAGGAGGAAGAGGAGGAGAAGGGCACTGACACTTCAACTACTGGCAACCCAAAGAAGGTTCCGGGAAGCCCAATGTCCAGCCACGTCTGATGGGGAGTTTGGTGGGCAGAAGATTCAGGGAATTGCTTGATCTGGCCCTCCTCAAGGGACAGAAGGGGCAGCTGACATGGGGCAGGGGGGCAAAGGGGGTCACCATAGCAGGCCAAGGAGTCCAGAGCAACTCCAGGGTGCCCAGTTTCCTTGCCTTTGAGCTTAAGGCTGGGTTCAGAGTTCTTGACAGAAGAGGTTCTGCCACTGATTGTCCCCCAAAAGCCCTATTGCAGAGAACGACATCCAGGTGGAAGCACCGCCCTCTCCTCCTCCTCCTCCTCCTGCTGTGGCAGCTGAAAGGCTAACCAAGGGTGCCGTGTGTGTTTGCTGTGTGGGTTTTGGCACTGATTTTTGTGGCCTGTCCTCCACCCACCTCCCGTGTCTCATCTGAGGGTGAGAAGGGGCAGCTCAGCCAGGACCCCAAAGCTGAGACTTGCACTCAGGGGCACATTAGAGGTCACCCTTTCAACAGCTGCAGAGCAGGTCCTTGGAGGCTGCATTTGGTTTAGGGTTGGGTTCAGGTAAGCCACCCCCCCCCCCCAATCTAGCCAGCATGAAAACCATTTAAACAGTTCTGAAAGATGAGGGCTCTCCTCCTCATCTTTGTTCCTCTGTGAAGCTACTGCAGTTCTACTTCCCTTCCTGACAGATGCTGGTTTTGTTCTTTCCAAAGCCCATCATCCTCTTCCCTAGTCAAATGCTCCAGGCAGAAAGATGTGCCTAAGGTCCAGCCCAGAGCACACGCCCCCCTGCACACACCTGTTTCCACCACTTTCTCAGTCTCCCCCTCTTGATCTCTGGCTGCATGGCGTATCCATCCTCAACCCCCGAGGAAGCCTCTCTTGACTCTCGACATGTGATCGGACCGAGAGGTTGTTCAGGGCTGGCCCATGTTCCCTGCACCAGCCGGTCAGAGGTCACATCAGCTCTACAGTTCACATCTCTGCGTTTCTTTTAGCTCTAGATGCTCCGAGGCCCAATGGAGGCAGGCTGGTGGACCACAGCATAGCAGGAAACATGTTTCAAGATCAACTGAAGTAGTGCCAGAACTGTTACAGACTATAAGGAAAAAACTGTGAGTGAAAGCTACCATTATTTTAATAGTAACTGTCTTTTTGTTTCATTTACTCTCTGATACTTTAATAAAATGATATGGATCAAGGAGAAGGAGGTGGAGGAAAAGAAGGAGGAAACTTTTTTGGAGGAAACTTTTTTATTGATAAAATTCTTACTACAGTACCATCTGTTGAGGTGAACTACATAAACTTGTTATCACTTTCAAAAACTTGAAAAAATATAGTTACATAGCTCAGTAAACATAGTTACATATATAGTGACTGTGTAGGGAAATATACAGTACAGTATATACATTACCAAAAGAAGACTAATAATTACAATTATATTCTCATTTACATGAAATTTAACTTTTAACATTCTAAGTTATTCCCAAATTTCTTTCTGTCAACCACTGCCACCATTTGTACCTGTCAGGTTCCTTCTGTCTCACCATCATTCTTTTAGCATATACTCCGAGCCTTGCCATCACACTGCCCACCGCTTGTTTTGGATCTGTCAGCTTTCCCATCTTCCCTTCCTGTCCCCTTTGGAACATCAGAGCGCTTAAGGCAAACAGATTGATTAATCGAACCAAGGACCAGGGCACTTTCCAGTTCTCCAGCTTCCCTTTCTTTCTCGGCCCCTTCCACCCCTTTCCTGGCTCTGTCTGTGATAGAATCGTCTCTGCTCTCTGTTCCCTTAAATAAGGCCAGTCCAATTTACTTGCCAGAGCTTCCCAAATTTCTTGCGATGAAGGACATTATTTTGCAAAATGCAAACAGGTTTCTCTCGGGAGTCCCTGGCCTGTTATCCTACCTCTAACATTCTGACATCTTATCATCCTGCACTGCTGTTCTTCTTTTTTCCATGGGTTGGTTGCTCCTATATTAAGTACCTGATGATATGCCCTCCACCTCGTTTCCCACAGACAGAGAGGTATATTCCCATCTTTAAACACAGTCCCGATCGGTCAGGATTCTCCCTCATTAGTCTTCTGTTTCAAGTTATTGGCCAAAAAGGCACATGGGAAAAGAGGGCCGAGAGCCGGCAACCCTAACCCACCCTCTTTTACCGAGCGATACACCACTGCCCTAGGGAGAGGGAAAACCTTTGTTCCCCACAAGAAAACAAAAACCCTTCCCATCACCCTGTCCATAAGTTTCTGAGGAAGGGGATACACAGCCACCACATGGTTCACCACCGCTACACAATAAGTTTTGAAGAACTGTACTTTCTTGTAGAGACCCATTCTCCAGGGTTTCCACCTCTCCAGTCGGTTCTCCACCCCCTCTTCCCACCTTTTCCAATTCTCTTCCCACCCATTGGGGTCAATAGTGAACAGGATGCCCAAGATCTTGACTGAACTTTGCCTGCTACCTTTATCGTCTCCTTCCCCATTCAAAGCTTCTTTTAGTGTCTTTCCCCTGAGTTCTCCAGTCTTTCCACCCAAAATGTACACTCTGCTTTTTGTGGCATTGATGAGTGCTCCGGAAGCCTTCCCATAACCCTCTAATAATTCCTTCACTGGATCCAACTCCTGCTCTCCCGATGTAAAAACATAAACGTCATCAGTGTGGGCAACAAATTTGATTTTCCTATCTGCTTCCCTACCATCGAGGTATCTCCTAAAAGGTAGGAATCCCTCGATCTGGCTGTCTTGTTCTATCAGTGTCAAAAGTGAATCCAATGCCAGCATGTACAGTGCTGCACTCAGCGGACAGCCCTGACGCAACCCAGAACGAATGGGGATCTCTGCCCCTTTCCATCCATTCACCTGCGGCTGCACCGTGACCCGACTGTACAGATTTTTCACCCATGCCACAAATTGCATTGGAACTCCCTTCAGCTCCAGCACCCTCCATAGATAGGTTTGGTCCACCTTATCAAAAGCCTTGGACTGGTCCATCCATAGGAGAGTTCTTTCTCCTCTGAACTGTCCTGCTCCTTCAAAAAATTCTCGAATGATCCCCAGTGATTCTGTCATCTGTTAGGCGGAGGAGGAGGAGAAGGAGAAGAAGAAGAAGAAAGGGCAACATTGTTCCTTTCCACACAATGATCTTCTGAAAGGGCCCAAAAAGAGACAGTGGATGAAGAAGAATCCCAACAGCAACAGCAAACAAAAAGGAGCACCAAGGGCAAAAACAAACAGAGCCCATCTCTTCCCATGAAGGGCCCAATCCACCTGGGACTGGTGATAAGAACACAGTCTGACCCTTGGAGGAAAAGTTGGGATGACCAGGAGAACAAGGAGAGAAGCAGCAGGATAGATGCCAACCCCCCGATTCTTTTCTGCAGGACTTTCTCCTCGTGGGAAGCCAGATGGATGCTCAGGACATTGGGAACCAGGCATGGATGGAGCGTGGATGGGGCTGAGGGGCTGCTTTGGTACCCAAAGGACTGGCAGTCAGTTAGCTGGAGGAAAGCACTTTTCCCTTTGCAAAGTCTGGTGGCACAAACATGGCTGAGTCATGGAAATGGAAACGCAAGGGTTGTGTGGCATGGCTCTTTCCACCGAATGCCCTGCCTGGGCTGGCTATGGTCAGCCAGGCCAGCTTTCCCAATTGGCAGAAGGAGCTTTCATAAGCCTTGAGATTGTCAAGACAGAGTGCCATGAGCAGCAAAGCACACCCCTGCATCTCCCCACCCACCCACCTCAAGACATGAACTCCTCAACCTTTCTTCACCAGACCTGAGCTCTGGGTAAAGCAGTTGAGAAAAGGCCACCTCTATGAAACTACTGGTGGTGGTGGTGGTGGTGGTGGTGGTGGTGGTGGTGGTGGTGGTGGTGGTGGTGATGGTGAGAGTCCCTTAAGGCAAAAGGACATGGCTCTTTCCTGCCTGCCTTTCCTCCAGAGGCCAAGTGTGTGTGTGTGTGTGTGTGTGTGTGTGTGTGTGTGTGTGTGTGTGTGTGTGTGTGTGTGTGTATTGCCTGTGCCCCCCTCCTGCTGCCAAAACTCTGTGCCAGGGCTTGCTCGCCTGCATGGGCTTCTAGACAGCCACATGCGCCCCAGGCTCTCCCTGTCAGGCCTGAGGTTTGGGAGTAGCGAGGACAGCCTGGGTCCAAGTTGGATCCTGACCTGTGCAGACCTCTCTGGTCCTCACAAGCAGCTGCTGACCTTTGTTGGAAGACATTTCCACCACCCCACACCCTGTAAAGCATGTCCACAGGGCTTGGGTGCAATGGAGAGGGGATTGGCGTAAGGCAGCCTGGAGAACTGAGGCAGCTGGAAGGAAGGTCCCAACCAGCAGCACGCTCCTCCTCCTCAGTTTCAGCTCTACCAGCTCAACAAGACCCTTTGCTAAGGAACTGTAAAGCAGGACCAAATTCCTTCCCTCCACCCCAGAGCAAGACACAGATCCACCCACCCCCACTCCTCCAGGGACACATTTGTCATTTGCATGTTTGTTTCTAAAATCCTTTTCTTTTGAGAAGTGAAGCAAAGCACACTCACTCACTCATACACACACACGCACATGCACACACATACGCACACACACGCATGTGCATGCGCACGCACGTGCTCATCTCTGTTTATAGCCAAAGAGCCAGCACTGTTTGTGTCTACAGACACTTCTGTGGACCTGTGGAAGGCATGGAACACTGTTTACCTTCCCACCAAAGTCGTCCCTATTTATCTTCTTGCAATTTCTTGCTTTTGAACTGCTATGTTGTTTTAACCCGAAACCAGAAATCCCAATTTCATTTGTGTTTATTATTTTTTTATACTTTATTTTTCAATAAAGATGCCTTTAACCTTTATTTTCCATTCTCCCCAGCTCTACCCACTATGCACATGTGTCCATAAGCAGCCCACTGTACAAACCACAGGTGAATAACTGCAAAGGATCTATTTTTAATAACTATTTCAATAGTCAAACCGCAAAGTAAAAGAGTTTTTCCTTCACGATTCCTTGAAAGCAGTTCTTCAATAAAAGGGAAAGTGGTTATGACTCCAAAGGAGAAACTTGCTACAGTGTATCCATTCTCACAAAAATGTAGCTATTCTGGTGTGGAGAGATACTATTTTTTTTAAAGGAAAGAAGGTTAGAAAGAAAGTGTGGGGTTTTTTGTTTTAAACCTTCATACAAAATGTTTCTGAAGTCCAATCCAAATTGTATAAGTGTTACAAGAAAGGTCATTATGTCCTCTATCAATCACACTTTGGATCACTTCAATCGGTTAGTCGGTTTGGTCACAGGCTCATCGCCAACTGCCCCACCCCCCCAAATATCATTTTTATGAGTCTCATTTTTCCTTAATATCTTTGTTGTTGATCCCTGATTTGGTGTCATTCTTCTCAACATGTTGTACTTGAACTGTATCCACCTCGGGAAGTTATCATATTCAGTTTCTAACACAATTTCCCTTTTATTTTTGCATTTTTGTGACCTTGTTTGAGTGGTTTTTGTAAAATACTTCATAGTTTTTCCCTGAAGTCCAATTTCAAATGTAATAGTGTCACCACAAAGGTTATTCTTTCCTCTTTCAAACACACTTTGGGTCACCTGAATCAGTTGTGTGGTTTGGTTGGTGGGCTGTGGAAACCAAACCCCACACCCGCAAAGATTGCATTTTTTTCAAGGCAACTTTCGGAAGCAATGACATTATCGCTTTGTATTTTTGGCCAATGGCTCTTTACATTTCTGAAAGTCACCAAGACAAGCATTCAGTCGATGTAACCATTATTTTTGTGGTTGCTTTAGTTTTGTGGCGGCAGCTCGTCAAAAGTACATTATTTTCATTACATCGCAAAAGCTGCCAGACCACCCAACCAAAATGTAAGATGTTCAAAGAATTCACGTCAAAAGCTCACATGGTGGAAAATCCCAAGGGAGCCCCTGGGCTTTGCCCTTGCCCTCTCCCTTCCTTACCCTAGACTGAAATAGGGGCCCCTCCATGCGAGATGTGAGAAAGAACCCTCCGGGTCCAGGTGGCTCCACAGCCTGGACTGCCAGCCGGGCATCATGCCAGTGACAGTGCCCTACCCCAGTCCTGTCCCACCCCAGGCCTTCCACCTCCAAGGTCCAGGCCATAGCGAGCCATGGGAATCCACAGGTGCCCACAGGTTGCCTTGCAGAGCGAGGCAGCCCCAGCCCCAGAGGGTCACTTGAAACATGAGCAATAATAATAGGAACAGCAATTACATGGCTCTATCCCTCCCCTCCATAGTGCTCAGTGCTCCCCCCATCTGTGCGGTTCACAAGTTAATTAGCCTTTTGCCCACAGCTGGATGGAAGAGTTTGAGTCAGTCTTGAGCCCTGGTCGGGATTGAACTCACAGCATTTTGGCTGCAGGACAGCAGTTTCACCCCTGTGGCACCAGGGCTCATCAGTCAGTTCACAGTGCAGCACATCTGGAGAGGGAGGGTCACAGCTGGCTGCTCACCGTTGCTTGTGGGCTGCCCAAGAGAGTCTTTGAGTCTTTGCAGTGCTTTCCACTCTTTCAGCAAAGAGTGTCGCTCAAGGAGGTCCTTATGCTCTAAAAACATCAGGCGCGAGCCAAACCCTTCCAAAGCACCAGCCTGTGCCTTCCACTACAAGGGCAGCCCCCCACCCCCACCCCCACCCCCCTCACAGAAGCGCCTGCCCTGCCCTGCCCTGGAAAGGAGGCTGAGGAGCTGGGAAGGGGGTGGGGGAGAGTCTCCAAAGGCAAGGCAGGGGACACGTGTGTTTGTGCATGTGTGCGTGCATGTCTGTGTGCTGTAGGCAGGTCAGGATGGAAGGAGCCAAGCCTCCTCTGTCTGTCTGTCTGTCTGTCTGTCTGTCTGTCTGTCAAGGGCATTCACAGCCCTCTTCAAAGCTAGGCTCCCTTCCAAGGCTCCCTTACTCCACCCTGTGATCTCACCTCCAGCCAAATATTATTTTTGGACCCAGCCTCCTCCTGATTCTTTTCTTCCTCTCCTTTCCAAAGAGCCAGAAGGAGGAGGAGGAGGAGGAGGCAGCACCAGCACCAGCCCCCCCGCCCCCTCCTGCTGCTGCAACCTAGATGCAGGGCTGGGGCAGAAGCCCAGACCTCCTTGCTGCCGCCACTCCCTGGGGGCAAAGTGGGGTGCCAGAAGGTGCTGGGCATGCAGAGGGGCCGTGCCAAACCCTCGCCAAGGGACCGGCTATGCCCTGACCTGTCATCGTTTTTCCCCACCCGGCGGGCTTGACCACTTCCTGTACACAGCAGCGGGTGTAGCCACTTGGGCCAAGGGTGAGGGAGGAAGGAAAGGCCCCAGGGATGCTGCTTCTTCTTCAGCCCCTGCCCTGCTTGAGGGCCCCCTGAAGGCCATGCCGGAAGGAAGGCCAGCCCCAACCAGAGGCCTTCCGGAGACGTCTGCATCCCAGAGGCAGATGCCCCCCCCCAGCCAGAGTGGGCCGTATGGGTCCCCCTGTGGAAGGAAGGCAGGAGGTCAGGGGCTGGGTGTGATCCAGGTAGCAGGAGGGGTGGGCACGGGCATTGCCATCACCAGGGAGGTGGCGGAGGTGGCAAGGTCTTCTCAAGGGGGCTGGGGGGGGGGGTTTCAGTGAAGAAGACAGTCCTCTCCTCTGGGGCCCCTCAGAGGCTCCTCCAGGCCAGCTGGGGCTTCTCTCCTCTGACCAGCCTCCTTCCATGTTCCCTCAAGGCAGGGGGAGGAAAGCGACTCCCCCCCACACCTTCCACCCACCCTGGTTTCCTCTTCGGAATTCCTGCCAGGCCTTCCAGAGGAGAAACCCGCCAACCCAGGCCTCGGGCCAAACCCATCTCCTTTCACAGCAAGTCCTAGGCGCCCCCTCATTTTAAGCCCCTGTCTTCAAAGCCCCCCCCTCCTCCCATTTATGGGAACCTCTTGATGGCGGGGGGGGGGATGCATTCCAGAGGGAGGGGAAGGCGTCCTTCATGGCCTCCTTCCTAGCCTTTGCACCTGCAGGATGTGTGCTTAACACACCTGGGGAAATGGTGGAGGTGGTGGAGTCTGGGCTTGGTGGGCAGGACTTCCAGGGGTCCCCCCTCCCTTTGGCCTGGGGGTTCAAGGATAGCAACGCCTGGCAGAGCCTCCGCTGCCCCCTTGCGGTGGGCACTGGATTGGTCAGCTGCTCCTGGCCTGGGAGGTCAAAGGGCCTCCAAGACCAGCTAAGTCTGCCAAGTGGTCTCTCCCACCCACCACAGTGGGAGGGAACAGGCCAGGGGTGGGGAGGGAGGGGCGCTGTCAGCTCCCCCTCCAAGGGGCTACTGACCCTTGTGACCTCACCCAGAGGTGTAGCAGGAGCTGGACTATGCAGCCCCCTGACCCTAAAAGGGGTGGGGTGGGGGGTAGGTAGGAGCAGGAGGGGGGGTCACTATTCACCACCCACCATTGCTTGGGGCTTTGGAACCGCCCTCCCCCAGGAACGTGCAGCCATTCATGCCTCAACATGCCAAGCGGCTGCCAAAACACATTATGCAAATACTGTGGGAAGAGAAACTGCTCAGGAAGCCCTTAGAGGAGTTTTGCTGCGAAGACTGAATGGCAGCGACATGTGGGGTGGAGAGAGCGCCCCCCTGCCCCCCCATGGGTTGGATTTTTAACCTGTTTGAACTCATTTCCTGAGAGGGTTTTATCCTTTGCTCTGAGATCTTCAGGAAGGAAGGGGCAAGGAACACGTCAGTCCACCCCACTGGATGGAAAGATGAAACCTTCATATTTCCTCACCTGTCTCTGGACATTTGGGGGTGGAGAAGGTGGCGGGTTCTCTCTCCCCACCCCCCCGGAACTCATGAAAATGGAGTAACGTCAGTCCAGTTTCAAGGATCTTCTTGGAGAATCACAGAATCATTGGGCTGGGAGGAGCCTTTTCAGCCACCAGGTCCAGACCCCCCCCCCCACGTGGGTTTTCAATGCAGGCATGCTCCCAGTCAAAGCAGATCTGGCCAAAGAGGGCTGCTTCCCGATTCTCTCCTGAAGGCTTCCAGGGCTGGAGCGAATTCTCCCCCCCCCCCCCTCAAGGCAGCAGTGTATGTGTGTGTGGGCCCTGCTGTGGTCCTCCTGCTCTAACCATGAAGAGCCTCTTCCTGACCTTCAGCCTTTCTCAGCTTCCTTCCCTTCGAGCCCCACACATCCTGCACTCGGGAATGACCCAGAACAGAGCCTTCCCTTCCTCTTTTTATCCCGCCCCCTCTTCATCTCCTTTTCTCAAGGATAACCATGCCCAGTTCTTTCAGTCTCTCCCCCCCCCCCCGCTTGGTTTCCAGTATCCTCTGACCTTCCTTCTTGCCCTTCTCTGCACCTGATCTAGAATTGGACACAGGACTCTAGATGGGGTCTGACTAGTGGGGGACTAATGGTATTCCTTGGCTGCGCCTTTCCTTGTACTCCACCCTTGCCTGAAGGGTTGTAGTCACCATCGCTGCACAGAGTGAGAAGGGACGCCTGAGGTCCTCTGGTCTGGCTGTCCTGCCCCTGCAGAGGTTGGATGGCCCCTGGGCTGCAACAGCCACAGCTTGTAACGGAGAGCCCTGCTGCCTAGTTGCATCAGACCAGGGCCTTGTGTCTCCTTGGGACCTCCCCCCCAGTCTCTGATGGTGCATCCAAGACTAGGAAGGGGGCCCAGAGGGTCACCAAATCCCACTGAGCCGGTCCCATGGCGTGGTGCAGCTGGGGCCTCTGCTGTGTCACGGCTTCCCCACTCCCCACCTGGGGCTCTGGAGAAACTTGAGGAGTGAGTCAGGCAGCCCCCCCTTGCCCTTCTGTGCCCAGACCCTTCAGCTGGCCGCCTCTGGCCCTTAAGAGCCTCCTGTAGGACTTGAAGAAAACTGGACCTCCTGCCGGCTTTCCCTCCTAGGACAGGCAACCACCAGGCGGCAGCGGGGGGGGGGGAGCTCTCCTGGCTGCTCAAAAAAGCCGGGTCCATGTGCCAATCACTCGGTTGCTTTGGCTACAGCTGAGCCACACAGCCACTGCTCCCCTACACCAGAATCCAGTGCCCACTGTCTTACTCGGGGGCTGCGGTGGGAGATGGGCATCATAGCCATTCCACTTCTATCCCACCCCATAGAAGTGCTTGGTGCACTCTCCAAGTGGTTTAGAGGTACAGTAATACCTCAGATAACATTAGTATCGAATAACACTAAAATCGCATAACATTAAGCAATCTGGGGGGAAGAATTGCATCGGATAACATTAAGATCCTATGGGATGCATCAGATAACAACTGCTAAAGCCTGTGTGGTTACAATGTATCTCTATGGATCCCATAGGATTTTAACATGCATTGGATAACACTAAAAATCGTATAATACCAAGACTTGTGGAACCAGGTTTTAGTGTTATCTGAGGTTTTACTGTAATTAGCATTTTGCCCCCACCCTGGAGACTTCTTTGACCGACCTTGGAAAGATGGAAGAGGCTGAGTCAACCTTGAGTCCTGGTCAGGATCAAACTCACAACCTTCTGGCTGCAGTACAGCAGTTTAGCTCCTGTGCCACCAGGGCTCATACAACAAGTCATCCTGTGTGAACAAGGCAAAATCTCACCAGCAGCTGATCTTGGATATCTGGAGCCATCCAGGGCAGAAACCCCCCCTCCCCACCCACCAAGGTGTGTGTGTGGGGAGAGAAAGAACGAAGGGGCTGCTTTAGACGAGCAGGATGAAAGCTGCTGAAGGCACCAGAACTTGGAAGAGGAGGGCGCTTTGGCTGTTCTGGTAGCGGCCCTTCCTCCTCCTCCTCCTCCTCCTCCCTGGAGCTGATGCTGAGCATCCCGTTCTGAGAGGGAGGGAAAGGCCTGCACTGGATGCTCCGGGAGCCCTTCTGGCCAGGAGTGTCTGGAGAGGGGAATTCTCTGGCCTTTCCTTCCTGGAACCCCAGGGACCTCTCCCAAGGGAGGCAGACGCTTCCTCCCAAGACCCCATGTGTCCCCCCCTCTCTGTGTCTGTGTCAGTGTCTGCGGTGTGCGTGTTCTTGAATCCCCCCCAGCCAGAGGCAAAGCTGACTGGGTTCTCTGCATTCGAATTCCCCTCATTAAGAAGAACCGGTGGGTTTTTTTTAGAACTGCACTTCCACCATCCAGAAGAGAGAGAGAGAGATGGGAAAATAGCCTATCTATCGATTCCCAGGCATGGGAGGGAGGGGACAAATTGAGGAAATGGCCCCATCAACTTCTTTGTGAGCCCTGTGAGAGCTGCCAGCCGAGGAAACGTGGATGCATACAGAGGTTGTGATTATGCTAATGAAGCACTAAATTAGTGCATTACACGCCCCATTACGTATGACTGTGCCAAGCCTGAGAGTACTAATAAATTTCCTTTCAAGGGTCAAAAATAATTAAATGATGGGTTCTCTGCCATTACTTAGCCCCAAAATTAAAGTTTGACAGCTGCTTGCATGCACCAATTTGTGTAAAGGGCAGCCTTCCATCTGAAGGAAATCAGTTGGCCAGCCTGGTGGGGCTGGTAGAACCTCTGGGGGGCTGGGGGTGGGAAGTAAAGCAAAACCCTGGGTGTGGCTGGAATGGCCACAGGCATCATGGCCTACTCAGGTGAGGGTCAAGAGGCCCTTGGTGGCCTGGAAGAGGAGGGGGTGGTAGGCCTGGGTCTCATTCCTCTGTGCACTGCTGCAACAAGGCAAATAGAGTAAGCACAATGGAAAGGGAAGCATTATGCTGGAGCCCTGTGGCATCATTCTAGGAAGCAGTCCTGCAGCTTTCCTTATGTGCAAATTCATTTTACACACCTTCTTGTTCCAAGCAAACACCTTGTTCAATCAAGGCTATTTATTCCTGTTTTGTGGACAGGAGACGGAGGATGAAAAAAGGGAGTGCAGAAGCTGGCTTGAGACTCAACCAGTGATGGGCAGCAACAGGTTCGCACCAGCTCACCAGAACTGGCAGTAAGTTTCCCGGTGTCCCGGAGAACCGGTAGCAGCTTTTGGTGGGAACCACCTCGGGGGCTCACCTTTTCACCGGTTCCCCCACTGCATGTGCATACCAAGCACTTGGTGTGCATGTGTGCCTACAGCGCTTGGCGCGTATGTGCGGCCTCCTTGCTCTCCTCCCAAGCTGGGAGGAGGAAGAGAAGCTGCTAGCCCGAAGCTCCCTATAGCCTGCTCCCCAGGGTAAGTGACTCACCTTTGGGTGTGGGGTGGGTGGGTGTATTTTAATGTGTATTTATTTTTAATGTGTAATTTTATGTGTACAGTTGTACCTTGCTTAAAGAGCATAATGCGTTCCACGCGATTGCTCTTTAAGCGAGTTTGCTCTTTAAGCGAAACACCATTATAAGTGACCAATTGTGGGGGGATTGCAAACCCCGATTTATTTGTTATGCGAGTTTTTGATTGGTTTTATTTGTTAAGCGAAAAAACCATTCACAGAAAATTCTGCTCTTTAAGCGAGTTACTCTTTAAGCGAAACGCTCTTTATGCGAGGTTTGACTGTATTTAATTTGTATTTTTATGTCTATTTAATGTGTATTTATTTTTAATATGTATTTCTATGTGTTTTATGTGTATTTAATTTCTATTTTTATGTGTGTTTATGTCTATTTAATGTGTATTTATTTTAATGTGTATTTTATGTGTATTTTTATGTCTATTTAATTTGTATTTTTATGTGTACTTATTTTAGTGGGTTTTTTTATGTTGGCTCTGCCCACGTCATTGGCTCCACCTATGACATCATGATGTTGGCTCCGCCCAAGACACCATGGTATTGGCTCCACCCACAGTGTGGTAGTAAAGATTTTGGCTGCCCGCCACTGGACTCAACATCAAGAAAACCAAGATCATGGCAACAGGCCCTCTCAGTCCCTGGAGAATAGATGGGGAAGAAGTAGAAGCAGTGACAGATTTTTCTTTCCTAGGATCAAAGCTCACTGCAGACAGTGATTGCAGCCATGAAATAAAAAGGTGACTGATTCTTGGGAGGCAAGCAATGAGAAACCTGGGGAACATAGTGAAAAGCAGAGACATCACATTGCAAACAAAAATTCGTCTAGTCAAAGCAATGGTATTCCCGGTGGCAATGTATGGTTGTGAGAGCTGGACCATTAGGAAAGCTGAGCTCAGAAGAATAGATGCCCTTGAGATGTGGTGCTGGAGAAGAGTTTTGAGAGTCCCCTGGACAGCGAGGAGAACAAATAGGTCAATCTTAGAAGAAATCAACCCTGACTGCTCCTTAGAAGGGCAAATAGTAAAGATGAAGCTTAAGTACTTTGGACATCAAATGAGAAGAGAGGATTCACTTGAGAAATCAACCCTCACTGCTCCTTAGAAAGTCAGATACTGAAGCTAAATGAGATGGCTAGATGGCACCGTTGATGCAATGGGCACAGAGCTGGGCGAATTAAGGAAGATGGTGGAAGATAGAGATGCCTAGCGTACAATGGTCCATGAGGTGGCAAAGGCTTGCCACTTTGTGACTGAACAACGACGATGAAAAGACTGAGGATGGGAGAGAGTACATCCTTCCAGGGAACCCCCTACCCCCATCCTCCTTTGTGGTGGGTTTTATTTTGCCTTTCTTCTTTCCCTGCTGCCCAACATGCTCGATAGCAGGATGATCTTCTGAGCCTGCTGTTTTCTCTTAGTTTCACACTGGGCTTTCCCAGTAATTCCTCTATTGTTTCCTCATACTTTAGAGTTTCTCCAACGACATAGCCAAGAAAGTGGCATCATTTTGACAGTCCAGGATTTGACTTGGAGACAGAAGGAAAAGGAAGGGATTGCGCCCTGCCTAGAACTGCCGTGAGGGGGTCCATTGAACAGTGCATTTCTGCTGGAATGTTGACCTGGAGGACCTCCCAGGTGTAATAAATCTCTCCCTCCCTCCCTCTTACTAGGAGGGGCTGCAGGAGGAAACTGGTCTTCCAATGCACAGAAGGGAGTGAAAGAGAGAGAGAGAGAGAAGGCAAAGACACTCAGCACCCCATTTGCTGTTCAGGAAATATTAGCTAGGGAGGGGCCCCTGTTTTCTGTCTCCCCCCCCCTCCATTCCTTTGGATTGACTTCTGCGCTGTCTTTCAGTATAGGATTTCTAGGATTCCCCTGGAATCACCCAAAGGCAGAGAAGCAATTCATTTAGTATTTGGGGGGTGGAGGAAGAAGAGATGTACAGAGGACAGGATCCTTTTCAGCTCACGGCAAGTCCCACCAGTCAACAAATGTGGGATTGCACCACTTGAACAAGCACCGCCCTTTGCACACAAGGTGATGCCAAGGAGAAGAAAAGTCCTCCCTCTGCATTACGGCCCTGCTTCTGGGGGACTCTGCTGAGTGGGGACACTGGAGTCTCCTGCCCCCCAAGGCCTTTCCTAGCAGCCCAACCAAGCCCCAGGTGGACCGGTTGGCTGGCTGTCTCTTCCTTGCACCCATTGCTGTGGGGCTGCTCCATGTGGGGCTTCAGCTCCAGAACCCTCCAGGCAGCCTTGCCAGGATCAAGACTACGTGATGTTTCTCAGAGGAACCTCTGCTAACCCACCTACTTCGGATGGGGCAAGGCTTTTCTGACACCCCCCCCCCAAATCACCAGTGTTCCAAGTGGGGCAGGTTCAGAGGCAGACGGACCCTGTGGACACTGCCCAGGGCCTACAAACCCTTAGGGAGCCCACGCAGTACACCAGGTTGTGTCCTCCCATAGCTAAGCCAGGGCTCTTTGCTGCAAGAAGTGTGCCAGCCTGTGCATAGAGGCACAAAGGACGTCTGATACAATCTGTTTGCAACAAGAGACATGGAATGACTTTTCCCTGTCCCACAAACAAATCCTCTGTACATCCATTGGGTGGTGAGGGCTGGGGCTGGGGGCGGGGGCTGGTCCGGCACCCTAAATCTGGGCCTGGCGCTTCCCATTTCTTGACAGAACAACACCCAGGACGTTGGGTCCACTATAGTGCTGGGGGGGGGGGAGGGGGGAGGAGGCACCCAAGGACTCTGCCTGCTCCGCTGCCATTGGGGTTAGAAATGCCAAAACTGTCCTCTCTCCCTCCCTTCCTTCAGCATTGGCTTCCCTTCCCCAGGTACGGCACACACCGTCCTCTTCTCTTGGCATATGATGATAGTAAAAGCGCTCCTCTTTTTATAATGGCAACAACACCACAACCCACCGAGGGAGGAAAGGGAAACTTCACCAACCATTCTTGTGGGGTTCAGTTTCAAGCGCCAAGCTGGGTCGACCTCTCCAGTACTTGGGCCAATATTTCTTGAGAGCTCAGTCTACACCCCCCCCCCCCCCCGTTTAATTGGCAGCCTGCGACGACGGGTGTTTCCAGAACTTGGCAAACATGACAAAGCTTTACCACCTCACGAGTAGACCTGCCTGCCTTCTCTGCTCCTTTCCTCCTTCTTGGCCAGTGTGCTGTTTTCTTCTGACAGTCCAGTTCCCGGTTCCTTGGCAAAAGCCATCCTACTGTTCCTATCCTTCCCATGCTCCCTATGAAGCCCTGCCCCCCCCCCCGGGCGCTGCTATTAACATGCATGGGATTACCTGTCTACAGGTGAGGTTTTCCTTATTGCCCACAAGGGCAGGCAGAAAGGTTATGACACTCCTGCTGGAGGCCTCCTCCTCCTCGGTCTTGCTGCTGCTGCTGCTGCTTTATCATGGTGGTGGCTGTTGCTCAAAGTGCCCTCAAGTTGTCTATGACAGAGGGTGACCTTAGGAAGGAGAGACCTCCGAAAGGTGCCCCACCCCCTCAACTCCCGCCAGTTGTAGCCTGTGGCTTCCTTAGGGCCTCAGTCCGTCTCCCTTTGGGCCTCCCTCCTTCCCTGCTGCCTTTCCCAGTGTCTTCTCCAGAGAGGGGGAGCCTTGGCTTCTCCTCATGAGATGCCCAAGGCTCAGGGCAGGCCAAGCTTCCTCCTTCTGGCCTCCAGATATGACGGTTCAGGCCCCTGGCATGCTCTCTATGCCCCACTGGATCCACAGAGCTCTCCTCCAGCTCCACCCTTCATTCTCATGGTCAGGACTGAGAGTGTCTCACACTCTTTCCCTTCTCCTTCCACTCGGAGGCTTTGCTAAGCAGGGCAACCTGGAGTGGCCACCCACCCCTCCCCCCTCCGGTGGCAAAGGAGGGCCAGGGAGGGAGCAACTTTGTTGGGGGGTGCAGGGGCTTCCTTCAGCAGCAGAGGGGGCCAGGCTAGGCTGCGGAGAAGGCCACACAGGGCTCAGGACCTCCCGGGCAGAGCTGAGTGTCCTCTCCTAGGCAGGGACGGTCCCCAGTCCTCTGCATCCATTGACTCTTCACACGTGCCTCTATGGGCTTGAAGCCCTGGCAGGGCTGGAGGACCCGGGGGGGGGAACCCCCACCCTGGAAGCAGAGCACAGAAACGCCCACCCAAGAGAGAGAGAAAGAGAGAGCGAGAGAGCGAGAGAGCGCCTCAGGTTCACAGCCCCAGGCGGGAAAAGGAACAACCCAGTGGACACCCCTGATGGCAACGGCGGCGGCGGCGGCGGGGGGGGGGATGACTTTGGCTGCCTCCCTCCGGGATGGACGCAGGGCCTGGGAGGGGAAAGAGGCCGAAGGGGAGTGGAGGGGAGGCAGGGAGACTAGGAAGATCCCAGGAGGAGTGAGCCCCACATGATCTCTCTCTCTTTCCTCTCAAAGAGTCTGGGGTGGGGGTGGGGGAGTCCCATGCATCTTGTCTCCTTGGCCAGAAGGGCCTTTCAACGGCTCCAACGGCATCATCATATGAGGTCTACAAAGGCTCCAACATGACATCCCGGCCCTCCAACAAGCCTAGAAACAAATGGCCACGAGACCCGTCGGGCCGGAATCATCCGCTCCGTGTCTCCACCTCCATTTACCTACCTCAGCGCCTATTCAAGGCTGCTCAGGCGGCAGAATGTCAACATGGGCACAGGACACAGGTTGCCATGGCAGCTGGCAGGGAGGGAGACCCAGAGAGAGAGAGAGAGAGACCCAAAACTGGCCCACCAAGAGCAGGGGGCTTCACACAAAGAAGGCTGAGGATGCTTGCCTGGGCAAAATGAGTTGAAGTCTACTTCTGTTTCATTGACTACACCAAGGCCTTTGACTGTGTGGAACACAACAAAATGTGGCAAGGAATTAAAAAGATGGGAATACCAGAACACCTTATATGCCTCAGGAGAAATCTGTACATGAGTCAAGAAGCAACAGTTATGACAGAATATGGAATGACGGAGTGGTTTGGAATAGGAAAAGGAGTAAGACAAGGCTGCATTTTGTCACCCTGCTTATTCAACTTATACACAGAGCACATAATGCGCAATGTAGGGATGGAGGAATCACAATTTGGAATCAAAATTTCTGGGAGAAACATCAACAATTTAAGCGATGAGAAACCTGGGGAACATAGTGAAAAGTAGAAGCATCACATTGCAAACAAAAATTCGTCTAGTCAAAGCAATGGTATTCCCGGTGGCAATGTATGGTTATGAGAGCTGGACCATTAGGAAAGCTGAGCGCAGAAGAATAGATGCCTTTGAGATGTGGTGCTGGAGGAGAGTTTTGAGAATCCCCTGTACAGTGAGGAGAACAAATAGGTCAATCTTAGAAGAAATCAACCCTGACTGCTCCTTAGAAGGGCAAATAGTAAAGATGAAGCTTAAGTACTTTGGACATCAAATGAGAAGAGAGGATTCACTTGAGAAAGCCTTAATGCTGGGAAAGATGGAGGGCAAAAGAAAAAAAAAGGGGGGGGGCAAAAATGAGATGGCTAGATGGTATTGTAGAGACAATGAGCACAGAACTGAGTGAGTTGAGGGGGATGGTGGAGGACAGAAGTGCCTGGCAGGCAATGGTCCATGGGGTCATTGCAAAGGGTCGGAATCGACTGTGCAACTGAACAACAACAACAACAAAAGGGATTAAGACACGTCAGGCCACTGGAAAAGGTCAACAAAGGCCACTTCCTAGCCTGCAGGAGCCCTTGAGGTGCTCTCCACAAAACCCCTCTCTTTGAGCCTTCCAGTTCAAAGGAAAGGAAGGAAGGAAGGAAGAGGGAAAGAAAGAAAGAAAGAGGGAAAGAAAGAAAGAGCCCCAAGCCCCGCATTGGAGCAAAAAAGGCTGACCAGAACCCTGGACAGACATTGGGGTGGGAGAAGCCATAGAAGAGGCCAAGCCCTCCCACCTCCGGGAGTACACCTGACCCTTGGATGGAGTCAGCAGGGAAGGAAAGGGATGGGGCTACATTCCGGGTGTTTCCGTGTGCCCTCCGTCCACGGGGGAGGGGGAGGGGGCCTCCTCAAGAGGGCTTCAGAGGCCCAGCTGTAAAAAAGAAAACAAAAGAAAGGAGGCGGTTAGAACAGTGGCATGAAACATGACTTGAAGGTCCTTTTATGGGAGGGAGCCACGTGGCCATCCTGTGGAAGGCATTCCACAGGGAAGAGGGGGCCACCCCCACCACCCCCATAGCCAAGGCTCCGTCCCTTCCATGCCTCAGACTGGACAAGCGAGCAGAAGGTCTACGGTGGAGCTCAGCCTCAGGTCCAAGGCCCACTAAGGCATGCGGCCCTTTGCGTCACCTCCTTTGCACACAGCCATGGCCTGTGCAGTGCAGGGCCTGCCCACTCGGTCCGGTTCCTCTTCGGATTGCAGGAGGAGGAGAGTGGGTCTCCCTTGCTTGAAAGCCAGGCGTATCTGACTCTAGTGGCTAGTGCTCATCTCTGTTCACAGCCAAAGAGCCAGCACTATATGCGTCTGCAGACGTTCCCATTGACATGTGGCAGGCGTGAGTAGACATGAGAGTGCATGGAACATGGTTAGCTTTCTCACCAAAATGTTCCCTATTTATTTACTTGCAATTTAATTGCTAGAGGTTGGCAGGAGCTGGAACAGACAACAGGAGCTCACTCCATCATGCAGTCCTCGGGTGTTGAACTGCTGACCTGCCAACCTTTCAGTTGTCAAGTTCAGCATAGTCTTACCCACTAAGGCATGGGGACAATGGAGGCAAGCAGCTCCCTCTTGCCACTGGTGCATGGCTGCAGTTTTGGCCCGCTCTGTGAGAGCAGAGGTCAGAGCTTTGGCCTCTGGGCCGACCTCTGAAGGGGGCTTGGCCTGGGGTTTCTGGCGCCAGGCAGAAGGGCTTCTCTGGCACTTTCAAACGTACGTACGTGTGTGTGTGTGTGTGTGTGTCTGCCTGTCTGTCTGTGGAGGGGGAAGGGCTCCTCCTCAAGGAGGCTTCCTTGACAGGCAACTCAGAGGGTTTCCAGTTGCCAGGAGGAGATCCAGTTGCCGGCCAGCAGAGCAGGGTCCACCTTGGGGCCAGGGAGAGGCAGAGGCTGCCCTCCTCACCATTCCCGACATGCCAGCCCTGCCACGTGGGGACCCTTGGTTGCTCCCCAGGCTCTGCTTTCCCTGCCCTGTGGGAAATTCAAGCCGGTGCCACATTCTGCAGGAGAGCACCGGTCACGAGGGTGGCGAGAGGCACATGACTTCACAGTTGTCTTAGCAGAACCTTATAAGCCTGTTCACGAGCAGGCGGCCAAAGGCACCCGGGTGGGGCCCGTGCAGCGGGCTCACCCTCTCTCTCCTTGCCCAGGAGAACCTGAGAAGTGTGTGCCCGGATTAGCCCAGGGCTCTTCACCTGCTTGTGGTCCATCACGGAGGGCTGGGACCATGGATGGCCTCCACTCCCAAGGATGGACCAGGGCCAGAGGCCACCAGACAGTGATGGGATGCAACAGGTTCGCACCAGTTTGCCAGAACTGGTAGTAACATTTCCCAGCGTCCTGGAGAACCGGTAGCAGCTTTTGGGGGGAACCACTTTCGGGGCCGGAGCGGACACCGAGAAGGCCCTCCTCGTGCCAGCGAGGTGCGCCTCTCTGGCTGATGGCACAACCAGAGAGCCCCTCCGGTCCACTCTGGTGGGATGGGCAGATGTCCTTGGGATGATGCGGTCCCTTAAGTATCCTGGTCCACTACCATGTAGGGCTTTAAAGGTATAGCCTGCTCCCCAAGGTGAATGACTCACCTTTGGATGTGGTGTGTCTGTGTGTATTTTAATGTGCATTTAATACCTTTACCTATATTGACATACTACCACAGTTGCTAAAAAGGCCTGGCGGCCTGGCTTGGGGTTTTTAAGCAAAGTCTTGGAGTTACCTCATCAATAAGCTACACCTGTGCTGTTCCAATTGCTGTTCCAATTGGAGAACCCTTAAGGAGATACAGCTATTTTACTTTGACATTAAGACATATTATCCTAGAGAACTGGTATGATGACCATATCCACCTTGCAACATGGTGCTGCCCAGGCACTTACACTAACAGGTAAGTGATGGGTTTGTGTTTGGGGTGGGTGGGTGGGTGTATTTTAATGTGGCTTCTTCCATGGGTTTCAATGGTTTCTAGGTTGAAGAACAGAAGGACAACTCCAAGTATTAAACTTTCTGCCAAAGTCAAGCACGGTTGCCCTCAACCATCCTCAGCCCCGTATCACGGCATTCACCACCTTGGCACTCATTCGGCTTCGGGGTAGGGGTGAGGTGGGGGAGGGGCAGACAAATTTTGCATTAACTCCCCAACCTGTATGACATTATTGGAAACAAAGGGCTCCGAGGTGTTGCCCCTCCTCCCCGCAACAAGCAGGAGGGGGAAAGGGGTCACAAAGGAATGGCCCTACCCTCACACACAGGCCCCCTGAATTAATTTACCTACCTCAGAGCCCATTCAGGGGAGGGGGTGGGAGTCACTTGGCTGCCCCCTCCTTACATGCCCAGACAAGCCTCAGCCGGTCTCCTCGGGTTGCTTTGTGCCTCCCACATAATAGGTGCACAGAGTGAAAAAAAAGGGGGGGAGAAGGAGGAAATGGAGGCATCCCCACTGCCCCTCCTACAGGGCTGTGGGGCAAGGCCTTTGCAAATGCTAATGGCCTGGTCGCATGCGCAAACATGTAGATTCTCGCAGGGAACAGAAAAGGACCCTCGTGAGGAATGGGGTGGGGGCTGGTCAGGAACTGGGCAGAAAGACTTTGGGCAGGCGAAAGGAGGGAGGGCCGGCAGGGGTGGGAGGGGTGTCCAATGTTTTGTGGGTTGCTCTTGGCTCACTGGCCTACACGGGCACCCTGAGCATAGGTTTTTTTTAAAAAAAAACCACACTAATAGGAACATAAACCAGCCTGATCAGGTGACCGTGGTATGGTCATAAAGAACAGATCCAACTGCCAGCGACTCAACCCAGGTGACCGTCAGGTGGCAGTTAAGTAACCTGCCCACCCTGAGGACTAGTGGCCTTGGATGGAGAAGTCCACAGGGAAGGGTGAGGATTCCCAAGCGGATGGAATGATCCCGCTTGGATCCTTCATGATGGAAGGCAGCAGCCTCAGTCATCCTGGCCTCCTGGGGAGGGTGAGCTGACTTCGTGTGCTACAAGGGCTCAGGACCAGGAACTGGATCAGTGGCACGATGGGTGTCATGCTGTGATGCAGAAGGCCAGCGGAAGGTCACTGCATTGTTATATTGTCCCTAGGACAATCTTTATGGCTGATTGCCATGAGGATCGCCAAGATTTGGAATTGGATGCGGCACAAGAAGAAGGAACCTAAAGTCCAGAAGAAGTCCTGGATCCTGAAGGGAGATTTTTAAGTAAAGCAGCTTGGTGGTGATCTGGCAGGTTCACAGAGGTCTTATTGGACTTCTTGTAGCTGCTGCCCCCCCCGCCCCCCTCATCCGGTCTCCAGAAAAGTGCCTGGAGACTAACTATTGCCCTGTACAGATGCACACATCTGGAAGATTCAACCGCTGAACGTTGCCAGCGTTCCTTCCGCAATTCTGTCTTTAATTCTTTATATGTATTCCTAACCAGTCCTTTCCTGATAAATCTTTGGGCAAAGTACAATCAATAAAACCACATTAAGGACATACAAAAACTCCTTAAAAGTAGTTCACAAACCAGGAATGTAGTCTTGTAGTATTATTTATTTATTTATGGGGTTTGAGGTTCCCATGAAGTAGCGGTCCCCTTAAATAAAGTTCTGGCCAATGATCTCCATATCCTTTTTTGCCTCTGCTACAAGCAATGTCTCAAATTACTTCACCCTAAAAGACCATCAGTCCTAAATGTTCAGACTAAAGAACGGACAGACAGTTTTCAAAGCGGATGGGTGTCTTAAAACTCTCTCCTCACCTCTTCCCGCAGAGAAAGACTTCCACTCCACTTGCTTTAACAACCAGCTGGCAACATGTTCATGGGATGGAGTGATGGAAGGGCTTCTAGTAATGCACTCTTAATTTCTTTGTTCAAACAAATCATAAGATAATTAGGGTGATTTTTGTTTTAATACAGTTTGAAGGAAAATGGCAGCACATTTGGCCCCTCTCTCCCCTGTGAGCTGGTTTCAGCTCATTGCAAGAAAAATCAATTTTCTTTGCACTCAATGGTTGCTATAAACTATCCAGCGCCGGGTGTCTCATCAAAGCCAACATGTCTTTTGGCTAATTAAGGAGCTGAAGGATTCGTGTCTGAAGCCAGGACCCTTTTGCCATACAGCTCTGGAGTCTTTCTCTACAAGCAGAGAAGACAGAGAAGGGGTGGAACCCCCCTCCCCCCCAATTCCACAGGTGGGTCAAGAGGAAGAGCACCACCTTCCCCCAGGGGAGACCTCCCTCCCTCCCTCCCTCCCTCCTCCTCTGCCATCTGCACATGGTGAGCTGGTGCACAAGAGGGCAGAAACCCACCTTGCCCAGATACCAGGCAATGCTTAGGGGGCCCTGGGTTCACAAGGGTGGAGGCAAACACCCAAGCAGCGCACAAGCAAGGCTTTGTCCCACCTCCTCTTCTACCAGCTTCCCTTCCACCCCACTGAAAACTGGAGCCCAAGTGGGGGCTGGTTTAAACCTCGGCTCTATCGGCCCAGTTGCCGGTCTGAACTCAGCAGGGCTGACATTGGGCTGGGGCTGGGCTGGGGGCGCCTCCCATTATGATGATTCACACGTCAAACTCTTTCTTCATCGTCCCCCAACTTCCCTTGGGGGGGAGAGAGAGAGCGAGCCACTGCTCAGCCCCCCCCCCCCAAGAGACAAAACACACCAGCCGCAAAGGGCCTTCAGAGCGTGCATTTATTCAGCTTTTCTTCAATGACAAAATTGACATTCAATAAATAACTCCCAAGGGGGGGGGAGGGAGGCATCATGCTCAGTTCCAGGGCATCAGCAGAGGCTGCCCATTGCCATGTGCCTCAGGCAGCAAGGGGAGGGGAGCGGAGGCGGCACTATGTGTGTGAAGGACAGCCCTGCCACCAAGATCAAACAGCAATTTCCTCCTGGAGGGGCCATGAATTTTGGGGTGGGGAAACGCACCCCCCCCTCGACAAGGGAGAGAGAGAGAGACCCTCAGACACAGCTGTTGTAACTGAGCTTTCTTAGGCAGAGCAACTCAGAGGACAGGCCTTAAATCCCCCCCCCCCCCCCCCCGGTGAGTCCAACTTCCCAGCGGGGCTGAAGAAACACAAAACGCCCTCACACTGGATCCACACACAGTGGAATTGTGCGGCACACTCTGCCCCGTCCACCCCCCCTCTCTACCCACCCCTCCCTGGGGCTCCCCATCCCCACAGACATCTGGCTTCCCCCCCCCCGCAACCTGTCAAGCACTGGGGCCATGATCCACACCAAGGCAAAGGGCTCCTGGGGAGGCACCCCCCCCAATGCAATATCAGGGTGGGGGGAGCAGAGAAAGGAAGGCAGGCCAAGGGAGGGAGGGAGGGGGAGCCTGGCTGCAACACCTACTCCCCCTGCAAGTTACCATTGGGCTATTGGGTAGTGGAGGTGCAGGACTGGCCATGGGCGGATGAATGCCTCTTCTGGGGAGGGGCCCACTTCTTTGCTCTAGCCTAGGCAGCCCTGGAGGAAAGAGCCCAAAGGCCAAGGGGAGGGAGCTCCAGGGGCATCCCGAGCCGCCCCCCCAACCCCCTCCATGGGAGGAGGAGGGGGAGAGGATGGCCCCCTCCCCTGCAAAGAGACCGGAAAAGGCAGGACAAGTGGGCAGACTTGAGCAGGGAGAGGGAGAGGAAGTCCTCGGCAATGATGCCCATGTGCTGCCCATGTGCTGCCGCTGTTCAATGGCCTCCGCCTTCACCCCAGTCAGGGTTCTTCTCCTTCTGCCTGGAGTGAAGAGAGTGCTGGGAAGGTCTGCCAGAGACCCTCAAACAAGAGGCAGGGGTGGCGGCGGAGGGGAAACGAAAGGGGGAGCTGGCCTCAACCCCTGCACCTTCCCTCTCGCTCGCCAGGCATGAGGACACACACATAAAGCCCCTCCCTCCCACAGTCTCTTTGGCCCCAGAACCCCCTCCCCTCATGACTGATCCTCACGGCCAGGTTTCTGTCTCTCAAGGGCTTCTTCTTTGCTCTCCCAGGCTTGGTCGGTCTCTGTCGAGGGATTCCAAGGCGAGCCTCTTGGGAGGCAGAGAAGGTCAGTGCACCATTTCCCCAAATGCAAGGTTGGGATGTGACTGAGGGGGTGCGTGCCAATCGATTGATGTACAAAAGCTCAAACCTTTGCTTCCAGCTCTCCCCTTCCCCGTGAGTCCCTCTCCTGCCTGAGGGGGAAGGAGGACGGCCTGGTGTGGGCCCCATCCCCACGCAAGCCCCCTCCAGGCCACAGAGCCCAACGTTTCTTCTTCTTAGGGTACTCAGGAACCAGATGACATCCATGGCTTTGCTGTGCGCTGTCCTTCCTTTATGGCCTGATGACATTCCCCAGGGAGAAGAGGAGGAGGACCGGGAAGGGGGGGTGTTGTCCCACCCCACGTGGCCGGTTGCAGTGCCGCGAGTTCCACAAGAGAAGCCTTTGTGTCACGGGTGAGGCTCTGTGAAATGGGAAGAGAGACAAACTCCAGTTGCAGGGAGACGTGGGCCGTGGGCCGGTCCGCCATGGTCTCGTGGCTTCCCCACCAGCCTCCCAGATCTGGAGCTGATGTTGACGCATGGAGCTGGCCAACTCTCAAGCGCCAAAGGCTGAGCAGCCTCCTGCCAGGAACCCCAACCCAGAACACGTTCTCCCCCTTGGCCAAGAGCCCCCCTCTCTCTGTGGCCCCAGGCCCCCCCGCCTCCCTACTTCCCACAACAGAGAGGCCTCAGGCCTCTTAAAGGCAAGCGCAGCTTCAATGTTCCCAAGAGGAGGGACTGGAGCCCAGGAGGGCAATGAGAAGCCAGCCAATGCGTATGCGCAAGAGCCCCAAAGAACCTCATCCCAGCAGCAGAGGCCCAGGGTGTGGTGGCCAGAGGGACCCTCCCTTTCCATTGGGGGGTCTTGAGCACAGCCCCTCCCCACACAGGCTACCCAGCTGGGATGTGGTCAGAAACGGGGAAGGCCCTTGGGGGTCCCTGGCAAGCGTGTGCCCCTCTTGGGGGGGGGCTTTAAAGGGCAGGCCAGCCACTCTTCTCTCCTGACAGCCAACGCCACTCACCTGATTGGGGGGGGGAGGAAGGGAGGGGGGTGGAGGCCGCTACTTCTCTTCTTGATGGAGGGCTTCAATGAAGGCTTCAAGTTTTTCCTGGATCTCCCGGACTTTTTCTGGGGGGGAAGAAGAGAGGTTTCCTGTTTGTTGCTCTCCATCCTTCTCCCAGTGAAAACCCAGGGTCACCTCCTGGCTGATCCAGGGCTACAGATTGCCTCATATGGGGGAGGGCAGGGAGGAAATGCCTGCCAGTGGCCAGGAGTCTGCAGGTAAGGACAGGTGAGTTACTGCACCTGTGAATACACACCTTCTGCTGGTCTCTGGACATGCTATACTACTTCTCCCTGCACTGTAAACGGGGTCCATGGCAGTGGGGTTTGTTGCAGGGCGGAAGGAACAAAGCCTCGTGTCTCTCTAGCTCTGCCACCATGAGACATGTGGGGTCCCAACACCCCCCCCCCGGGGCAATGAATGAATGAATGCCTATTCTGCTCTCCATTGACTCCATGTTTACCCAAAAGATGAGCTGGTTCCCTGCCTCCATTCACCCCTGTCCCTGCTCTGATCATGAATATCCCCATAATCCTTGCACCCCCCCCCCCAAAAAAAAATCCCATAAATCCCTGGCTGACAGAGAAGGAAGGAATCCTCTATTCAGGGGCCCATAGAGACTCATTCATGGCGGTGGGCGCTCGATCTCCCCACAGGCAGCCACACCACCCACGGCCCACTCACTTTCCTTTCATTCCTCCTCCGGGGGATTCAAAAACAGACTAATTGATCTGTCATGAGGGTTTGAATACACACACAGGGAAACAAAGCTCAGGGCAGGGGCGTGCAGGCGTGTGGGCCAGGGGCGAGTGGGCCAGGGCTGCTGCCATGGGCTCAAGGGAGAGAGATTTCCCTTTCCTCCTCTGCTATTTCTTTTAAAAACAAAGTCACCTCCTGGCCCCCCAGTCTTTGCAGCCATCCCAGCCTTGGCAAAAGGCAATAGCAAGCAGAACGAGGACTCGGAGGAGTCGAGAATCTTCAACAGGGCACAATAACAAGTCAGGAAACTTCAAAAAACCAACCCAACCCCAACCCCAGCCAGGTGTTGTTGGTCTTTTCCGCTTGTCTGGAGCTCTGGCGGGCAAGGGTTCGACACTCACAAAGTCTTACAGAGATCCCAACGCTGCCGTGACAATCATCACCAAGAGGAAGAGGAGGCAATTCAGCCAAAGATGCCTCTGCTCCAACATGGATCCTTCCATTGCACATTCCTGCTCACTTGCAGGGCTTGCTAGAATTGCCCACAAGAGGAGGAGGAGGAACTGCTGCTGCTGCTTCTTCTCCAAGTCCTGTGGATCAGCCATGAAGATTGTCCGGGGGACAAAACCATGTACTGGCCTTTCATTTGCCTTCTGCATGGCCGCGTGGCACCTGTCATACCACTGACCCAGTTCCACCACTCCCTTTCTGGCCCCGAGGAGCCCTTTTGGCACCCCATGTCCTCCTCCGGCCAGGATGGATGAAACTGCTGTCCTCCATCCAGAGGGATCCAAGGGAGGCCGTGGAATCCACTTGGGGACCAAGATCACCCTTCCTTCCCTGTGGGGACTTTGCCACCCAAGGCCAGGAGTCCTCAGGAGGGCCAGGGTTAATTAACCACTGCCTGACAATGGGTGTTTAACCACTGGCAGCAGGGCCTACTCCCAGGGGCGGCCAACCTAGGCTCTCCAGGTGTGTTCTTGGACTTCAATTTCCAGAAGCCCAAGTCAGCACAGCTGGGAATTGATGTCCAAGAACACAGCTGGGGCACCAAGGTGGGCCACCCCTGGTCTACTCTATGGCCTTAGCAGGACACCCTGGTCAGACTGATGGAAGCCCATAAGAGCACACCCATGACTCTTAGCAGGCCACACAAGGGCAGCCAAAACAAGAGAAGAGGCATATGAGCATTCCCATGTGCCTCTGCACCTACACCCAGAGCATGAGGCAGTGGTAGGAAGCTGCCAGAAGAGAGTGGTCCCTAGTTCAGCGGCCAGGGTCATGCCCTAGAGAGTATTTTAAAACCACTTTGCATTCAGGCTTCCCATTTTTCAGCCACCATTTATCTCTTCTTCACAGGCCACACTGGCCCGGAAAAGAAGAAGCCAAGCCTTAAGGGGGGGGGGGGGAAACCACCCAAACTGTCCCTAAAAAAGAGAGGCCTCCCCATCGATCACTCCCAAAGACAGGCTTAGAATCAAACAACCCCCCCCCCCTTACCTCTAAGGCTGCAAAACCAGATGGGAAGTGAATGGCCAGCCCACGGGTCAAGGAAACATGGGGGGAGGGGGGAAGTTCCCTGCTTGTCTGTGGCATGGAGGCTGTGGGGGGGGGGAGAGAAGGGGGGTCAAGACGGAAACGGCACGGCTGGCGGCTGGAAAAGGGCCCTTTCTTCAGGCGGCCACAAAGACTGCTGCTGTTCCGCTCTCGTCCCGCTGTCAAGCCGACTGAAAGGGGTCTTGTCGTCAAAGGGTTTCTTCGCAAGCCCAGCCTTCCTTCCCAAAGAGGCCGATGATGAACTGGGTGAGAGATTCTTAGACAATGAGCTCACGAGCCCAAGAAGGCCAGGAGACAAAGCAGGGTTTACAGCCCTTCCCTCGGGCTGCCCCCACCCCCGGACCATTCTGGAAGGCATGGCAGGCTTCCGGCAAGAAAAGCGGAGAGGGTGGCAAGCGCCCTGCCTCACACCAGCTCCCAAGAACGAGAGGCACAGCTCCTGCCAAGCGCACAGGGGGCACTTCCTGGGCATTCATAGCTGAGCACGATGACCCGAGACACGACTCATGCAGGCGTTGCTTCACAGGACGGCCCACGTCGGGGCTGGGAAGAACCTCTGGCCTTCCGAATGTTCAGCTGGCAAGGATGAAACACCCAGGGGGCCAAGGCTGAAGGGCCGCTGCTAGAAAAGCCCCCAGGAGAGAAGTGTCTACTCTTCTGTGTGGGTGCAATCCCGCAGGCATCCTCCCCACTTTCTTTGGCAAAGGACAAGATCCTCCCGGGATGGCTGTTCTGGGAAAAGCCGGAAATCCCTGGGCCAGAAAGCTAAATGCAGCAGGAGAAGGAAGAGGAGGAGGAGACCCACTGGCACCTCAGGGGGCTTCTCTGCTGAACAGCACTTTAAACTGCCCAACACAGTAGAAACCTACTACTCTAAGCACCCATAAAACAAAACCATGAAACCACCCACCCCAAACCCAACAAAATTAGAAATCAGCAGCAATAATCAAAATCCAGACACTATGAAATAAAAAAAGAACCCCTATGATTGGGGCGGGGGGTGGGGGGGAATAAAGGCCTCTATAAAAAATTGTTTTCAGCCATTTCTTGAAAACCTAAAGCAGGGGTGCGCAAACTACGGCCCATGGGTCAGATCTGGCCCCTGAAGCCAGTTCACCCGGCCCATGCTGCCCTCGTCGCTCCCAGAAGCGGAAGTAAAATGCGTCTGTACAGGCCAGATTCATTTGGGTGTTTTACTTCCGCCCCTGGGAGCAATGAGGTCAGCAGGGGCCGGATGAACTGGCTTCAGGGGCCAGATCTGACCCATGGGCCGTCGTTTGCGCTCCCCTGCTCTAGGTTTTCAAGAAATGGTTGAAAACAATTTCTATAGAGGCCTTTAAGGCTACCGAGTCTGTCCCTGTATGAACCAAAGTGTTTAGGGATCTCCATTCAGGTCAGGGAGCCGCTGGGGAACCTGCCACAGCTGGCAGACCTGGTCACAGCAGGTGTTGCAACTCCAAGGAAAGTGCCAGGCGGGCGAAAACTCCCAAGCAGTGGCCTTGGCCTCCTCCTCCTCCTCCCTATGGGGACAAATGGCCCCCTCTGCAACCCAGGAGAAGATTCTTCTGCCTCTGGCCAGGAGTCCGTTTCCACCTGCTTGTATGCCTTTCTCTACGACTCCATGACCAAAGCCAGGGCTCACTCCTGGACTTTGACCGCCGCATCCACTGCAGTGGGGAGGAGGAGGAAGAGGGCACTGATGGCAGTGAACTCACAATCTCCCAAGGGTTTACTGTTGAAAGCGCCCAGGGGAGGGAAATGGCCTAGCCCCACAGAACCTGGCGCCTCCTCCTCCTCCAGGACATGACACGCAAGGAAAGACAGGAGCCAGGCCAATGCCTTGACAATGGAAAGCTGCTGAGAGAGACCCAAGAGGACCAACAAGGGCCTCTTTCCCTGACCTGCCTCCCTTAGAACGCCATCACCATGCAGGACGGTCTCCAGCCATGGGATAGCAACAGCAATGAGCAAGGAGACATCGATACCTGGCCCCAGGTAAGTGCTTAGGGCACTCTCTGGGCCGTTCAAAAGCTAATTAGCATTTTGCCCCTGCTGACATGCTGGGGACTCATTTTAGCAACCCTGGAAGAGGCTGCATCAACCTTGATCCTGAGCCAAGACCAAACTCACAACCTTTTGGCTACAATACAGCAGTGTAACCCCACCCATGCCACCTGGGCTCATGCTATAGCTTCAACCCTAACTGGAATGATAGCCACGTGGGTTGGTGGACAACCACCTTGAGAGCGAGGGGGGGGGGAATCCCCCCCTTCTCTGCCTTGAATCTTCCACTAGTTAAGACTCTATGCAGGAAACCCCAATGGGGTCACGGCTGAGAGAAGGAAAAACTCATTTCTCTACCCTACCCCATACTTTAGAATGGGGTGCCCAAACTATGGCCTGTGGGCCAGATCTGGTCCCTGAAGGCAATTCATCTGGCCCACGCCACCCTTGTTGTTCCTGGAAGTGGAAGTAAAACGCACCTGTATGGGTGGATTTTACTTCCGCTTCTGGGAGCAAGGAGGATGGCGTGGGCCGGATGAATTGCCTTCAGGGGCCGGATCTGACTCGGGCCGTAGTTTGGGCACCCCTGGTTTAAGCAAAGAAAATGGCAGCTTTAAATCGATCTCATCCTGTCGCAAAACAGATTGCAAGGTGCATTTTACTTCCGCTTCTGGTGGGAGGAACCACATCATCGGCCTGCTGAACCATGTGACCGGCCCACAGCCCAAAAAGTTTGGGCACCCCTGCTTTAGAGAAATACAGCTTTTTACAAAGGAGGGCAGCCTGGCTCAGTGCTGCTCCAACTTCCCAAGTGGATACCACCCAGGTTTCCTCTCTTGGCATCCCTGGCTACAGGGGCATTAGTGAGCACTGCCAGTCCTCCGCCACATGGCTTGAGATGGAGCACCCTGGAAAGGTCCTGGCCTTCTTCCAGTGCTGGTGCAATACGGCCCACTCTGGTGTCTTGGAGCCAAGCAGGGCTCTGAGCCAGGGATGCTCTTCTGCAGAAGATGGTCTTCTGGCCAAGAGTTCTTCTCGCTGACCCTCCCGTACCCAAGAGAGAAATGCCAGCCATCCTGAACAGTCACAGTTCCCCACCTGGGCTATGCATTTCAGAGCAGACACAATGGAACCTCCCCTGCTGACAGAGAGACCCCCACCCTGTGAGCAACCAACGAAAGAGCAGAGCTCCAGTGCTCCACCACGATGGAGGCAGGAAGAAGAGCAAAGGGACAGCCAAAACACTGGCCCACGTCCCCATGGAAAGGGAAATGAGTGGACATGAGGCAGTCTGGCTGCCACCGCGACAAACCCTAGGGCTGCTTTCATCACACAGGCACCAGAGTAAGTTTTACTGCTCTTCACAGCGTCGGGCCAGATTCAGCCTGACCCACTTTTAGTGGCTGGAGAAATCCTGAACCTGCAAGGCGAAGGTGGAACTTCCTGGAATGGGGCGTCTCCCATGAGCCTCATTCCCAGGGAGGACACACGCTGTGGTTGCTTCCCATGGGACTGGGACTTGTAAGCAAGGCCTCTGTTCCAACACCTGGGACGGGCGTTGGCCTGGGGCGTCCCTCGGGCGAGTTCCACATCCATGTGAAGCCGCCAGGAGAGGTTGGGTGGAGGTCAACAGCATGCGGAGGACACCCAACCAATGCTCGCTTGCCGCCCTGCCTAACGCCAAGGAAATGGTTCCCACCCTAAACCAGTGCCTCTGTCACCGGGAATGGACTGGATGAGGGTGAAGAAGCTGATCCCTAATCCAGGCAAGAGGCTTGGGGCTCCTGTTCAGCTGAACGGCAGCCGAGGGAGGGGTGGAAAGCCAGGCTGGCTCAGTGGGTGAGTGAGGAGCCCTCTCTGAGCCTGGGCACTTCCAGGCCTCAGCAGGGGCCAAAGCGAGGCTCCCAGCAGCCTCCATTCCCTGGAACATCCAACTGGGCTCCAGGGCTGGTTTCAGGAAAACCATCCTATGGCCAGAGTTTCATGGGCTACTGTCCTCTTCCGGAGTCCAATTCAAAAGGAAGGCTGTGACCTAACAAAGCCCTCGGAAGCCTGAGTCGGGGCTATCGGATGAACACTATCCCCTCCGGGGTGTGCGTGTCTTAGGATTGTCTGGGGAGGCCCTTCTCTCAATCCTATCACTTTCACAAGTAAGTTCCACAGGGCCTTCTCAGGGGTTGCCCCCAAAGGATGGAGTGCCCCCCCTTGAGGAAGGGCTAACACCCCCCCCCATCTCTTCTCTTTTCAGAGAAACATTTTTATTTCAATAGGTTTTGGGTGTTTAATACATGACTTTAACATAGCTCGTGGCTCTGACGTTCCCTGCTAAGACATCCTTTCATGTACTTCTTCATCTGTTTTACAGGATGATTCTTCAAGCATTATTAAACTACTGTTCTAAATTTTGTCCTTTGCACCCCCCGTTTCCCCCTCTTGTCAAGTGGGCGAAAAGAACTCGGTGACCACCGGAAATGGAGGGAGTTGGCAGTGGCTGCCCATCAGAAAGCCTCCGAAGGGGGAAAGAAGAGCAGCCAGGAAGCTCAAGGGAGAGACAAAGGGGGACCTCGGAGAAGGTTGTGCGTGTGGTGGAGGCAACCTCTCAGCAAGCGGGGGAAGGCTGCATGCCTGCCTGCCTTCCAGAGAGCCTCCCTTCACCGCCATCACAGGCCAGGTGTGTGCAGGCGTGCCTCTTTCTTCCTGGCAAGGGTGGGCGGGGGTTCCTTTGCTTCCCCATAGGCTGAAACAGCTTTTGTGTGGGACAATGTTCTGACTCGCCCAGGGCATTCCAGGGGCTGAATCTTTCCCCTCCTCCCACACACACGCTGGGGGGGCTCAGCATTCCAGGCAAGCCCCCCCTTCTCCACCCCACACCCCCATGACTTCTTGGCAGAAACCAAGAGAGGGTCTCCTTTATACACCCCCTTCTCCTCCCCACATGCTACAAACTGTCCTGTGGAGAATGGCTGGTGCTACTTTCTGTCCTCAGAGTTAACATCCACATTTGTGACTGGAAGGGGACAAAGACGTGAGAGGGGAGGCTCCAGCCTGGCCGGGTGACCCTGTTATGGTAGTCAGAGCAGACCCTACGGCCAACGGCAAGCATCAGGCAGCGGTTAACTCACCCTGGGAACGAATGGGTGGCAAAGTCCACAAGGAAGGGAGGGTGAGGGTCCCCAAGGGGATGGAATGGCCCCACTTGAATCCCTCTGGATGGAGGGCAGCAGCCTCATCCACCCTGGCCTCCTGGGGCCGAGGAGGACTTCCGCATGCTAGAAAGGCTTAGGACACTCAAAAAGTGACGCACAAAACAGGGTCAGTGGTACTATGGGGGGTCATGCTGCAAATGCAGCAGGCAAATGGAATATAAACAACACTCTATTCTCAGGACAATCTTCATGGCTGATCGTTATGAGCAGAGCCAATATTCAGAATCGGATACAGAACAAAAAGAGTAGTACAGTAAAACCTCATATAACACTAAAACCTGGTTCCACAAGTCTTGGTGTTATATGATTTTTAGTGTTATCTGATGCATGTTAAAATCCTATGGGATCCATAGAGATACATGGTAACCACACAGGCTTTAGCGGTTGTTATCTGAAGCATCCCATAGGATCTTAATGTTATCTGATGCAATTCTTCCCCCCAGATTCCTTAATGTTATGCGATTTTAGTGTTATTCGATACTAATGTTATATGAGGTATTACTGTAGTAGTAGTAGTAAAGGCAGCATCAAGAAAAAAAAGCAGAACTCCTGACCTCTCTTGTCAGACAGCTGAGCCCATCAACACAGCTTTAACAAGCATTCCTTGAGAATCCCAGGGAAGGGGCCACAAGTGTGAAGCATGTCTTGACACTTGGATGGGGGGGGGGGAGCTAGGAAGAGGGAAAGGAGGCACATCCGTTCTCAAAGCCAACGTTCAGAACATTCACGTATAAAAAAAGACGCACGAGAACCATTGTGGCATCTTTAAGAGGAACAGATTCGTTTTCCTTCCGATTTTTCACACCAACCACTTCACCAGGACAGGTAACTGGCATGTGCTCTCAGTGTGCCAATAAAACAAGTAACCATGTGAGTCTTCTGTGCGACCACATCCAGATAAAAATAAGAAGCAAAATTTTAAAAATAAGATACAAATGTTGCAGAAACAGAAACAATAACTGTCAACCTTTTTGGATTCAGCCACTTCTTGCACAATATGGCTGGGAATTGAACCACAAAAGCTCACGTTGAAATATAATCATTTTTTCTTGTTTCCTAGTACCTGTATCTTGTTTCTGATTTTGATTTTCGTCCCAATAAAGCAGTGGTGCCCAAACTAAGGCCCGGGGGCCGGGTGCGGCCCCTGACCCCAATTCATCCAGCCCACAACGGCCTCGTTGCTGCTGGAAGTGGAAGTAAAATGCGGCCATATGAGCACGTTTTACTTCCACTTCCAGGAATGACGAGGGCTTTGCGGGCCAGATGAATTGGCGTTAGGGGCCGCCCCCCGGCCTTAGTGACCAGCTCCTTGAACCACATGACTGGCCCACGGCCCAAAAAGTTTGGGCACCCCTACAATAAAGTAAGGCTCTGAAAATGTCACGATTACTTCTCTGCTAAATTAACCCAACCTTTCTTCCCCAGCCAAGTCTCCAAGTCTATAACGATGACTTCCTCTCAAGTGCGAAATGGCTTGCCTTGGACTTGATGAGGAACGTGGACACCTCCCTACCTGTCAGCCACAGGGCAAAAAGCTTCTCATCCTGGCCCACCTCCCTGGGGCTTGTCAGAAGCTCCTTTCTGGCCCTGTCAGGAAATGACAGCTGCTCGGCTGAAGGAACCAAGGAACGGAGACCGTTTTTGTTTTCACATTTTACGATACTTAACAGAATCTGCTCAGAATTGGAATAGCTTTTTGAGTAACACAAAGCTAAACTGCACAGTGCATCATGGGCTTTAGCGTTACCATAGGGCCCATGATGGCCAACCTTGGCACTCCAGCTGTTCTGGAACTTCAATTCCCAGAAGCCAGGAGTGCTGCCTTGGGCTTCTGGGAACTGAAGTCCAAGAAGAGCCTGAGTGCCAAGGCTTGGCCAGCAGAGCCACAGGTTGAGTATCTTAATACTATTTTATTATTATTGGGGCTCATTCACACACACCCTAAGTCCCTTTCTTCTCTCTTCTGTAACTGTCAACTACCTGGGATTTGGGCACTGGGGGAGAAAAGGCAGCACGGATAATGAAAGAAGGACAGGAGGCCTCAAGTGTGGCCACTTTCCCACACGACTAGCCGACACTCTGAAGCGATGGTTTTTGGGTCAGGATAAGAAGGCAAACTTGGAGCAAAATCAAGCCCTTAGGTTACAACTTATTCCAAAAACCAAACAGATCCTGGAGAGCATCTTATAGGCTGGTAACAGCCCCGCCCCGCCCTCCACTAGTGGGGTTCGGGGGCAAGAGAGGTTGGGCGGCTGGGACAGGAAAAGGCTACCAGCGGGGGGGGGGGGGGTTTCAGGGGCCACCCCTGGCAGCCAGGAGCCCATTGGAGGACGGCTTCCAAAGGCACTCTCTTGCCCAGCGGGTCCTGCCCTCCCTCCCTCCTGAGGGCCAGCGGGGGTGGGATGGGGTGGAAATGGGCTTAAAGGACCCTTCTCCCCCCATCCCACCCGGTGGGGAAATGGGCTTCAAAGGAGCCCTCTTTTCTCATCCCCTTAATCCCACTCTCCTGGAGTTAATTTTGGAAATTCATGACAAAATGTAGGAAATTCTTTGCCCCCTTTAAAAATATTGTATAAAAATGGGGTGTATCTCATACTCCAGTGCGTCTTATTCGCTGGCAAATACGGTATTATTGCTGAGTTACAGTAACCTAGCAGAACTATTTTTTTTACAAAAATATACACACCTATGACCATGTTCTCAAAAGTAACTTTTTAATACCTAGGAAAAAGGCTCTCTTCCTTGCCCTTACCTGTGCGGAGAAGATGCTGAGAGTGGGCCTGGTACCCAGTCACTTCAGGGCCACTTTTTAAAACCCTGAATGATAAGAGTGAGGGTAGGACATAGAACGACACCCCCCCCCCGACCCGAATAACAGAACATAAACTTCAGAACTGTGTTAAATCACTGGAATCCACAACAAGGCTATGAATCTGTAAACCTCCCAGAGAAGGTAACAAGCGCTTATATGGGGCAGTAGAGACATCTAATGGCTTTCGCTATTGGGCATGGGTGGGCAAGAAAGAAAACAGCCATAAGCCTTACTTAAGCCGTGGCTTTATTATTATTATTATTATTATTATTATTATTATTATTATTATTATTATTATTATTATTATTATTATTATTATTATTGCCTTTAAGAACCTATTCCTCCCCCCCCCCAAGGTTCCCAAGAGAGGCTATGAGACTCGGCCACCAGGCAAGGACCCTTGGCCACTTGCTAGCGCCTGTGGCTGCAGTGATCAATCGTGAAAAGTCAGGAATGAACAAGAGGCCATGGGAAATTCACAACGCTGTGCACAACTGCCCACAGGCCAGGACCACAAAGGCAACAAACAAACAAAAAAGGACCTCTCCTCCTTCCTGTTCTCAAGTGGAGCTTCCCAAACAGTGACGGATCCTAGATGGAGGTTCAGCCCCAGCCATGGATGGAGGCTCAACCCCAGCCAGCCCAGGAAGCACAAAGGAGGTTGGCTTTTGCCGCTGTGCTCCTGTTGTTTCCACTGAAGAGCCCCCAAAGGCAGGGCTGGGGGCGGGGGGGGGGAACGGGACGGGCAGGCAGAGCTCCACTGGGACCAGGCCTTGCAAGTGAGCTTCTCTGCTGTCCCCCCTCCCCCCAAGGTTCTTCCGACCAGAGAATCTCCCCTCCATGGCAGCTTTCCTTGCAGAGCAAGTCACAGCCGTGAGGGAGGAGCCTAGCCAGCGACACTGGTCCAGGAAGAAGCCAGGCCCAAACGCCACCATGACCTTTCCCACCCCAGAGGGGCCAGAAGGCTGGAGTGAAAGACAGACCACGGCACGCAAGATCTTTGCACAGAAGGAGACGTGCAAAGCCACCACATCTCATGCTCCTCTTGGTTCCATCACATGAATGCGGAAGAGGAGGAGGAGGTCACAGGACCCGACTCAGCCTTCTCCTCTTCCTTTCCTTCTACATGAAGGGGTCTCCAAAAGGCCCAGTTGGGGCGCCAGTGCTTCTGGCAGGAAGGGCCACAGGTCTTAATCATCTATCGCAGAAGTGGGAACTTAATCCTGGCTGAAGTGCTGATCATGTGCCTATTCTGACTCCCCCCCTCCTGCCCCCAGGCTGAAGGCAGAAGAGGAGCTCCGGGCTCACCTGACCGTTTCTCAGCAGCCCCTTGACAGCCACAGGCACCTCCCAAAGATGACCAAGCCCAAAGGTGACCATGGCGCAGGTGGCCCAATGTGTTCAGACATTCCCTTAGCAACAGATCCAGCCTTCTGCATCGGGTGGCCTGTCCCAACAGGACAGCGGCTTTGTTCCCGGGGGGTGGGGGGTGGGAGAGGGAAGAAGAAAGGCCCCCTCCCTGGGGAAGGACTCCTCCGCGGCAGAGGAAGCGACTACAGTGGTTGAAAGAGGCAGGCGGGGAGCCTCAATGGGCTTTGAACCCAGCGGCATTCCTGGAAAGGCAGGCCTGGCTGCCTCTTCCCTGCCAAAATTCTGCTCATGATCTGATTCGATCCTGATGGGCTCAAGGCTGTCTCAGCCTTCTGTCCTTCCGAGGGCAGTAAAAGGAATACCCAGGGGGTTGGGAGCAAAAGGCCAAATTACCTACGGGCTGCCCAGCAAGGACTCGAAGGGTTACAGGGTGGCCGTGTAAATGCAACTGCAGGGGTTTTCCTGCCACACAGAGGTGTGTGTGCGAGCTACCCCGGAGGGCCGTGTGTGTGTGTGTGTGTGTGTGTGTGTGTGAGAGAGAGAGAGAGAGAGAGAGAGAGAGATCCCAAAGAGGGGAAAACAACCACCACCACCACCTACTTACTACAAAGGAACTCCAGAAATGCCTTCCAGATGGGAGAGCCCCCCCCCCTTCAGCTAGCAGGAGAGAAGCAGAGCATAGGCTCATGAAGCCTGGCATATGAAATGCAGCTTCTCTGCTGCTAGTGGTGTGAACAGGAGGAGATGAGGCACCAAATGCTGCTCCCCCCCCCCCCCGGCCACTCCCCAGGCAGGTGAAGGTGGAGTACAAAATGGCTGTTGCAAAAGCAAGGAGCCCCCCCGTCCCTCCCCCCCTTTTGAACTGGGCAAGGCAGTTACTCACTCAGGTCCTCTGCCAGCTGGACTCTCTTCCCGGTGAGCAACTTCAGCTTCTTCTCCCTCTCCCCCCCCCCCCTTTGAACTGGGCAAGGCAGTCACTCACTCAGGTCCTCTGCTAGCTGGACTCTCTTCCCGGTGAGCAACTTCAGCTTCTTCTCAGGGTCTTCAGCAAAATCTTCCAGCACTTCTTTGACATTCTTCTCCAGCCGCCGCACTAGGGAGGAGGCCCAGGGTTAGCAGCACTCGAGGGGTCTCCCCTGCAGGGAGGGAAATGCTCTGGCACAGGGACTCCTGGGCACAGGAGGAATCTTATGTCCCAGGCCAAACCTCTTTTAGGAGGACGGAGGGCAGCTGCCTCCAAATGGCCTTCTCTATTCTCACTCCCCCCCTTAATTTATTGTATCCAATTAGACTCTTAAGGGGGAGAATGCCAGACTGTATTCTGGGCAGTCCTTCCTTACCTTCTGTGTTGGTCAGCTGTTGCCTCAAAGTGTTGGCTGTGATGACCAACATGCGCTGAATCCTCCAGAAAAGGACCACGTCATTGCATTCCAGCTGAAAGAAGCAAGGGGAGAACAGGCCAGTGTGAAGCCCAGGGCCATTCCGGGAGGGCTCTCTCCAACATTGGAAGCCACAGGCAATCCTTGGGCACATGCACACACTTCTCTTCAGGAGCCACAGCCAAGGGACTCCTTGCTTCTTTCTGCAGGGAGATCCCTCTGGCCACAGCAGAGCCACGGAGGTGACATCTCTGCACCCCACTCCACCCACCCTAGCGGTGGCACTTTTGGCTTCTGGCTGTGTGTGCACGGATGAAGCAGGTCTAAACATGGGGTGGGGTGGGGGTGGGATCTTTTACATTTTTGAGTTTTGTTGTTGTTGTAAATTTATAGTTTAATTTTTTTGAAGTTGATTTTGAACCTTGGGGTTTGGTTTCTGTGTGTGTGTGTGGGGTGGGTGCAGTGATGGGATGTAACAAGTTCTCACCAGTTCTCCAGAACCGGTAGTAACTTTTTCCAGTGTCCCAGAGAACCTGTAGCAGCTTTTGGGGGGAACCACCTTCAGGGCTTACCTTTTCACTGGTTCCCCCACTGCGCATGCATGCCAAGCACTTGGTGTGCATGCACACCTAGTGCTTGGCACTTATGCACAGCCTCCTTGCTGTCCTCCCAAACGGGGAGGAGGAAGAGAAGCTGCTAGCCTGAAGCTCCCTATAGCCTGAAGCTCCCTATTTTTATTATTTTGTATTTTTTTCTTTGGCCCCACCCATGACATGACATCATGATGTTAGCTCCGCCCACACTGTGATGACATCACAGTGGGGTAGTAAAATTTTTGACATCCCACCACTGGGTGGGTGGGATGGTTTGGTTTGGCTTGCTCTCATTTGTGTAGCCTTTTTCTTTCTTTTTGTGAGCCGCCTACGGTTGGGTTTGCCTGATTGGGGCAGGATAATAAATCTAAGTAAATACATAAATAAACTAGCATTTACCTGGAGCCCAAATCCTGCACAGTTCCTTCGCTTTTGGTTAGAAGAGAAAACATGCACCGCACATCTAACCTTTCTTCATGGTTAGAACTCGGGATATTAATGAATGACCCCCTGCCATAACAGCCAAGACCCCAGGATGGCATCGGAGACAACAGAATCAGGCCAAGCTAAGAGATGCCTAATTTCTCCCACTGTTTTACTAGTGTGGAAATGAAGGCTGTGAAATGCCAGAGCACCAGATGCTCCCTGGGCATGGCGTGGCTTTCCCTGCGGCCATAAGGTAAGCCAAGGCATGATGCTCTCAGGAAATGGGGGTCCATGTCCACCCCCTGCCCTGTGGCAGCATCAGACTTGATAAGTCAGCCCACAGCCTCTTCTGGTGGGAACCACTGTCTGGAGGAAGCCGGTCTTGGCACACAAGAGCACAGCAGACACAGATCAGAAGCACACGTGGTGCCAAGCAGGGAGTTGTGTGTGCATGTGTGTGCATGTAGGAGCAGGAGCTGCTGCTTCCAGGGGCACGAGAGAGGGAGAGACAGAGGAGCCTCCGCCCGTTCCCGTGTGCTAAGGAGCCATCGGTCCTCACCCCAAGAGTGCCCCCTGGTGGCCTCACAGCGTCAATCCCTCCTCCTGCTCCAAGACACTGGGTGACTGAAGGAGCAGAGATGGGATTCATGTGCATCAAGGGGCCCAGGGAAGACCATCCCCCCACCCCCGGGTACTAGGCAGGCCTCATGAAGAGCTGCTCTTCTTCCTGAGCATGTCTGCAGGCAAGTCACCACCACGGCGTCCGTCCTGCGCTCACCTCGGAATCCACAAAATGCCTCTGGTAGTAATAAAAGCCTCTCCGGCAGAGGTTGCAGTGGCTCAAGGCCTTCTTCAAGAAGTGCCGCCGGTAGACCTGGTGCCAGGTGTCTTTAATCTGCCAGCAGAGAGAGAGAGAGAGAGAGAGAAAAGGGGCCCCCGGGGGCGGGGCGGGGCGGGGCGCTCAGTGTGCACAAGGCTCACTTCAAACCTTCTCCGCCCTGCAGGAGCTGCTTTGCCCCTTCCAGCTCACCCGGGCGCCAACCAGCCTCCCTCTCAACGGCACAAAGCACCGGCCCCCTGGAAGCGCCTTTTCCATTCTAGGTGCCGTTCCTGACAGGGATGCCAAAGGGAGGCTCCGCTCAAAGGCAGTCCAGAGGCGGCCAAGCCCTGCACGAGCAGGCAGGCAGGCAGGGCAGGCAGGCAGGGAGGGCAGGCAGGCAGGGGCTTCTTCCCTATGGGCTCACCTCCCACTTCCACTGTGGTATATTTTCTCTTCCCAGCCTCCTTGGGGCTTCCCATCAGGGTGAGCCTGGTTTCCCTTGGTTTCAAGCCTCCAGCACCAGGAGGTGCCTACCTGACGGCACGCTTCCCTCCCCCAGTCCACCCAGGAAGAAGGCCTGCTCTGGGCACATGCGCCAGAGGGAGGGAGGGAGGGTACTCGCAGCCAGGGGGGGGGATCACCCCTCTTGGGGCCTGCAGCAGAGGAGCAAGTGGAGGGGGGGCACTGGCAGCTGATGGTGGAGAACCCTCCCCCCACCATGCAACCTTCAGCAGCTCTGGCCAAAGTGAGGAAAGGAGCCTGCCTGGCAACACCCAAGATATCTGCTGTCTGTCAAGCAGGTGGAGATCCTATCCTTTCACCTGCTGGGGCTGTGGTTCCATCCCAGAACATGGGAAAAGGGGGGGGGGGCTGCACTCTGCCCCCCCTCCCCGCAACGCCCTCCTTCCCCAAGCAGGTGGCTTTAATAAAGCCCCCACTGGAACCAATGGAGACCTTGACAAAGACTCCTCCTCCACCCATCAGGTGGGATTTGGTTTTTCTCTTGGGGAAGGCGGTCCCGCCCTCTCCTCCCACAAGCAATGGATCTCCCCTCCCCCACAGCCCTTGAGCATGGCCCTTAGACCATACACATGCTTCCTCTGGCAATGGGCACCACCTCTGGCAAACTGCCCCCATTGGTTGCTGGTAAGTAAGGCCGGATGCTCAGGTGACCCCCTCCCTCATGCTGGCCCACCCCCACCCCCGCCCCGGTAGCTGGGGTGTTGCTGGATGCGCCTTACCAAGCAGGGATCCACGGCCACCCCGCGGGCTTCCAGGTTCTTCCGGACGGTTGTGACCTCGTCGTTGGCAAGGTAAGCCGGGTGTTCTTCGTTGCACCTCATCATCTTTTCAAGTTCATTTTTTGTTTCGTTCCGGACAGACTTAAATGTGAGTGAAAGAGAAAGGCCCATTTCTTCCACTGCTCTCAGCACAGAGACAAGAAAGCCTATTGCTTTGCTTCAGTTGGATCTGGATTACAAACCCTCAACCATACTTATGCAAACCACCTGCCCTTTAAACCAGGGGTGACCAAACTACAACCCACAGGCCAGATCTGGGACTGGATGCCAATTCATCCGGTCTGCGGGGTGCCGCTCCTGGAAGCAGAAATAAAATGTGCCCACATGGACGTTTTTTACTTCCACTTCCAGGAGCGATGAGGGCAGTGTGGGCCAGATGAATTGGCGTCAGGGCCCAGATCTAGCCTGCAGGCTGTGGCTTGGCCATCCCTGCTTTAAAGACTCCCTCCACCACCACCCTGGTGTGGGTGTCCGTGTCCAACATGAAGTCCCCGCTCCCCATGTGGAGTGGAGGCCCCCAGGACAGGCAGCAGCAAAGAAGCAGGAGGGGGGTACCAAAGAGGAAGAGAGCGGAGGCATCCTGGCACCGCCCAGGGCCACCAACCCAGCCGTGCGTCACCTCCGGTTACCTGCTCTTTGGTGCGCCTCAGCCAGTAGAGCCACCGTTTCTTCCAGTCTGGACCCACCATGTCTTCAACCACGGATTCGGCTAAGGAGAGCAAAAGCAAAGTCCCGTCAGCCTCTAGGAAAGGGCCTTTCCGCCAAGGGTCAGCCACTGGGGGCATTTTTTGGGCATGTGTGTGTGTGTGTCCCCCCCACACCCATAGGTGGAAGAGGCCCCAGTGCTCTCGCCAGGGCTGACCCAGAGGAGGAGGAGGGGGCACCCCCCCTTCCCGAGGGACTTACTGTCATTCAGGCGGCTCTGCAGGGTTTCCTCCATGAACTGGATGGCTGCGTCCCACTGCTGCTTGTCCGAGATGGAGCGGTCCTCCAGGGCGTTGTGCTGGATCACTCTCTGCCAAGGGCAAAGGCGCTCTCAGGCCCAGGCAGGGCTCCGTGGCCTCTCGCTTGCCAAGGAGCCAAGCGCCCGGCCACCTTCCCTGAACAGCCAGGGCAACACCCCACATGCACACGCACCCTGGGTCTCCACAGCGCTTAGGGCACTCTCTGGGTGGTTCACAGCAGGGGAATTAGCATTTTGCCCCCAACAAACTGGGGACTCATTTTGCCCGCCTTGGAAGGAAGAGGCTGAGTCAACCTGAGTCGAACCCGTCGGGATCGAACTCATAGTGTTCTGGCTGCAGGTCAGCAGTTTAACCCCTGTGCCGCCAGGGCCCTTCTGAACAGGGCTGGCTTCAGGGTGAGAAAGCTCAGAGGACGTGACTGGCTAAGGAGCCTGCAAAGCACCCCAGTGGCCACGGCTTCTGCTGGAGCCCATGGAACCAGTGGAGGAGGGGGAAGGGCCCTGGGGGGGGGGCAGCAAAGCCTGAGCAGCCCGGCTGGGGCCTGACCCAAGCAAGGCCTTCCTTCCGGGCACAAAGCCCCTGGGTGAGCTGGCCTCTGGCAGGGCAGCCCAAGGCATGCTTGGCCAGGACCAGGCCCTTGCGTCCCATCCTCTGACTAAAGGCTTCCAGGAAGGACGAGCTTAGCCTGGCCAGGCCAGGCCCTGCACCGACAGAGCGTCTTCCCACCTTCAGCCTGGCAGAAACCGGGCTTCTTTGGGAGAGGATTTCACTGTATTCCTAATTAAAGCACAGAAGAGAATGTGGCGATGCCAGCCCCAACCCCTGGAACGAAGCTCCATGTGCTGCTTGAGGAGGAGGAGGGCCCTCTGGCACCCGGTGGTGGCTGCACAGTCCGGCATGGCATGGCATGGCCGTCTGCAGGGAACCACAGGAAGAGGAGCAGAAGCAGGAGGTGCCCCTTTGCTTGGGCCCTTGGAGCAGCCCTTGGAGCAGGGAAGCCCCTCTGGGCAAGCGCCAGCTGAGCCTTACCAGGCTGTCCTCCGCCCTCTCGTTCCACTTGTGCCGCTTGATGCTCTCTTCCTTCACCGCCTGCTTCAGCTTATCAAAGATGTCGTCGTGTTCTTTGCTCTTCTCTTCCGTCATGAAGCGAGAGAATTCCTCCTGGAGGGTCTCCCAGGCCACCTGCAGCAGGTTTAGCAAGAAAGCAGGGCATCCCCTGGGACCACGAAGCCACACCAGCCACGGGACAAAGCCACGGCCCACTTGGGCTGACTAGCGTAGCCACACCCCACCTGGGAGGCCTCTGTCCTCACACCTGACATGGGAGGGTAACCCACACCCCAGCTGCTCAAGCCTGGTAAGTAAGCATCCAGGAAACACTGGCTTCAGTAGCCAGTCTGGCCAGGCAACCCTGCCATGGTCACAGAGTAGACCCTGCCACGGCCAGACCACCCTGAGGACTAATGGCCTTGGATGGGACCAGGTCCACAGGGAGGGAGGGAGGGAAGGAAGGAAGGGTGAGGGTACCCAAGGGGATGAAATGGTCCCGCTTGAGTCCATCTGGAGGGAGGGCAGCGGCTTCGTCCATCCTGGCAGCTGGGGCTGAGGAGGAGGGCTTTGTGTGCCCAAAGGGCTCAAGACCAGAAAGGGATGCATGGACCTGGATCCGTGGTACTATGGGGGTCACGCTGCAATGCGGAAGGTCAATGGAAGGCTGCTGCCTTCTAGTGTTCCCAGGACAACAACCGTCCTGGCCCAAGAAAACTGGAATAGCTGGGAGAGAGCATGGCACAAGGATGTCTGTGCGGAGAGGAAGAGGCACTGGAGGAGGAGGAGGGTGAGGAGGGGCCCAGCCAAGGGAAACTCCCTGAACTGCCGCTCATCTGAAGGCACTGCGAGGGACCCAGGCAAGGAGGAGCAGGAGGAGGGCAGGAAGCCACGGGCTTCCCAGAGGCCACTGGCTGCCAGACCCCAGGCCAGGCCAACCCAACCCAACCCAACCTCACCTCCACAGCTTTGATGGGCAGCTGCTTGTCAGTCCACTGCTTCAGCTTGATGTCCACGGTAGTGTTAAAGGTCCCGGCGTTGGAGGCTTGTGCAGCTGGGAGGTAGATGTTTTCGATCACATGCGTCGAGACCCTCTCCCACAAGGACTGCTGAAGGATGTCCTCCCTGAGGAGGAAGAGGAGGAAGAGGAGGAAGAGGAGGAAGAGGAGGAAGAGGAGGAAGAGGAGGAAGAGGAGGAGCGGGCAAGGATTCAATCGGCATCAGGACAGGGGGGCAAGCGATGCTCTCCAGCAAAGGGACACTGCCTTAGAGGCTCTTGGGGAAGGAAGACAACCGCAAGGGGGCTCAACTGCCCCCCCCTCCTTCCCACGGGACCTACTCTTTTGAACCCCCCCCTCCCGCCCCACGGTCTGCTTTGATTTGGATCCCTGCCTTGACCAGATGGGGTTGGACTCCCAAGGCCTCACAGGGCCCTTCTTCCAACTCAGGGGTGAGTCTGTGGTTTTGCTGAAGAGGCCCTTGGGAAATGCCCCTCCCTTCAGGGCCCTGAACCTCCCAGGCTCAAGACGGCCGAGTCCATCAAGGCCTTGCCATGCTGTCCTTTCCGGCAGTGACTCAAGCATGATGAGCGAGACCAGGGGGAAGTGGGCGCCACCCTCAGGAAAGTCCCCTTGGGCCTTCCAAGGTCACGGGAGGAAAGGCTGCCACGAACGCCCCGTGTTTAACATTTTTAAAACTTTTCCAGTCAAAAACATTTTGCTAGTTAAGCCGACTGGTCAGTGATCAAAAACCTCTTTTAGCACCTTTAGAATCACGGCAAGGAAACATTTATTTTTTTTTTAAAAAAACCAAGTCTGCAAATGACCCTTGCTGGCCATTCCCCTTGGACTGGTCTGCAGAGGTCACCACCCCTAGCCTCGTAGAGCCCCCCCCCCGAGCTCTTGCCCACTCCTGCAGCTCAGTAAGGCAAAGGGCCCCAAGCCCTCGGGGTCCCATCCTCTGCCGCCGGTGGTGGTGGTCAGCCCAGCCCTGTTAAGGGAGCCCAGGCGGAGGGCTGGAAAGCAGCTCCTCTTGCGAGAAGCGGAGGGAGGGAGGGTTGGAATCTTCCTACCACTCTCAGAGGGATTCACACCACCTTGAAAGCAGGCGAGACTTTGGGGAAGTAAAAGTAGAAGCTGCTCTTGCCCTTGGCCAAGGGAAGGTAAGGGATGGTGCGCATCACAAAAGTCTCTCCCCAAAGAAAGCCACCCCTCTTGCTCCAGAGGCTGCCATTCCCGCCCATTCCCTGCAGCCTTCACGGGGCGGTTTGGCCAAAGGAGAGCTAAGCAAGGCCACCCACGACACCAGAGGTGACGTAGGTTTCCTCACGAGGAGATGCCATTCAGGGCCAAGAGTCCTCGTCTTGAGGATAAGAGGTCTGGTACTGTCAGCTGCAAAGGTAAGCTTGCAAGAACTCAGCTGCAGTGCCTCATGAAGCAGCTGCCACGGAGGGCCCCCCTCCACTCCCAGTGTGCCCCCCCCCGGCAGCCATTCCTGAGAGGGTTTCTGCAATGCCCTCCTTGGCAAGAGCAGCAGCAGCTTCCTAGAAGCCCTTCCAGGCCACCGGGTCCAACCCCATCGGCTCAAGGCAGGCATCCTGACCAAAGCACATTTGGCCAAGGGCCGTCCAAGGCAAACGACGACACTGGGTCGATGCAGGAGGACACCAGGCAGAAGAGGCGGCCCTGCCAGGACGACTCCGTCTAGCCTGGGTTCTCTTGGCCCTCTTTGGTCTAGATGACACCCAAGCAGCAGAGCTCTCCTCTTGGGACAACTGAGCCCCACCCCAAGCTCTATTCCAGGCGCCCAGGCAGCCTTCTGGAGCAAGAGGAGGGGGAGAGCCAGGGCCGAGGGGCCAGGGTGGCCGGTGTCCCTTCCAGTGGCCCTGGACTGGGTCCCCCCCAGACCATTCTCCAGACTGTGACAGGTAAGAGTCTTCGCCTGTCTTTAGAAACACACCAACCCCCTTGGCTGGTTTTCCTAACAGCCGGGACAAGAGCAGCCAAAGCAGCATCTCTGGAGAGAGAGAAAGAGCAGCAGGACTGCTATTTACTGACGGGGTGCCCAGGGCTGAACAGACTCATTCAGACCTATGGAACCAATACATATTTTTACAAGGAAAAAGGAATGAGTGGCAAGGAGCGAGTGATCAGGAGAGGGCTGAGGGCCATCCATCTCTACACGAACCTTCTACGTGCCCCAAGAACCAAGACAAAATTCAAGACAAGACCCTCCCCTGCCATCAACACACTGCTACGTAGGCGCAAGTCCCTCTCATGACTGTACCAGTGCTTTGGCGTCACCTGGCTCAAGCTAATGACTTCATCAAGGATTTCGTTCTTGGCCTTTTCAAAGAGTTCATTCTAAACAGAGAGAAAGAGAAAGTTGCTTTGGGTCACCTGGGACACTTTTGTGCCCGATCCAGGTGACGGAACCTCTACAGCTACCTATCCTGGGCTCCATCACAGTCTGGCCCAAGGCTGGGCAGGGAGCAGCACCACCTGCCTCAGAACTGGGTCCAGAACTCAGTCTCCCAGGCAGGCAGGCAGGCAGGCCGGCCGGCCGGTTTGTCCCTCTGCCCAAAGCCAACTCCTTCCCTTCCTTCCTTCCTTGCATCTTTCCGCCTGTGGACGCTGCCGGACCTCCTTGTCTTTGACATCGTGGGAGTTTTGGGGCTGAGAGCATGAACTGTCCCCCTTGGGGCCAGAGAGCAGACAGAGCGCTCCGTGTGTCTCTGTGTTGGAGGGATGGGCCTGCCAAGGGGGGCGAAGGAAGGCCACTGGCCGTGCCTCAACTGCCCCACCCCGCCCATGTCCTGGCTCTCTCTCTCTCTCTCACCCCAAGCTGACCAGGCGCCCCTGGCCTTCCTTCCTCTGCACGGCCTGGGCTGGCTCCTTGCTGAATCCTGCCTGCTCCCACTGGCAAAAGTGCTCCAGCAATGGAAGGCACCCACTCCCCAGCCCTGCTTCCACCAGCAGTTCTACCCAGTGGACAGCAAGTTCCCTGCCCAGTGAAACAGGGGCTGTCCTGGGAAGAGAAAGGAGGGGGTTCAAGACTCTTTCTATGCATCCCCCGGCTGGCGTAGGCAGAGAAAGACGGCGGATAAAGCCCAATTGCTTAGGGACGCAGAGAGGCCCAGCCTGACAGCTGTCCTGCCCAGACAATAGGGTCACCTGGGCACGTTTTGCCAGATGTGGAGCCGTGTTGGCTGTTCTACACAACGCCATGTGTGTCTTGTGCATGTGTCAGAGTCCACATGTGTACACATGTATGCATGAAACCTCTCTACGCTGAAAAATACCCAGTCTGCTGAAAGCAGTTGGAAAGCAGGTCGGGAAAGAGAGGGAAGCAAAATGGGAGAGAGAGATCAACAGTCCCTCTTCCTCTCCCCACACCCAGGAAGCCTGTGGGCTGCAGCAAGGCGGCTGGTGTGGAGGGCTCTGCAAGGGCGAGGGGCGGTGGGTCTCTCTCTCCCACCGGCACTTCCACCGCTTTGGCCTGGGAGCTGCTGTTCTAACCCCTCAGGTCCCACCACATAGGAACCTGAGCCCTCCGGCCGGCCGGGAGCCCAGGCCAGCCCAAACCCTGGGACGGACTCACCCGGTCAAGCTCTCGCAAGCGGGGGAAGTTGTTCTTCCACTCCGTCTCCAAGTTGAAACGTGTTGCTAAAGGAAGAAGGCATCGAGAAGTGAAGCCCCATGGCCGGCCTTCCTCCTTCTAGGAGGAGACATCCATCCACCCCTCCACTGATCCCCTCAGGTGCAGCTAAGACCCCTAACTGGAGGCACGGTCTGTTTCTGAAGCAGCAGCAGCACCAGCTGCAGTGCCAGGCAATGACTGTGATGCATGAGGAGAATCCATGGGTTTCCATCCTGAAATCTCAGCTCCTTTGCTTACAAGGAAAGACCATGCCAGGGGCTTCCAGATGCAGAGGAGGACGTGGCCTTAATCCTTCCAGAGATGCCAGGCTGACATTCGGAGCTTCCCAGCCGCTTGCAAGAATAATTCAAGCTGACTTCTTTGGAGAGCAAGCCTTGGAAAGGGGCCCTATTCCCCCCCCCCCCCAGTTTGGAAGGTTTCTCCCACCCCTGCCACCTCCACGCTTTTGAACCAGGTTCTGAATGCAACATCCAGCCTCCCTGTAATTTACAACACTCTAATAATGATGATAATTTTGTGTCAGAAATTATTCTGAGGTGAAAAGATGTTGCTCCGCTCAGGGGACGATGCCTGAATGAGGCTCCTCCTATCATGTCCCCAAGATCTTTCCCCACCAAAGGGGTCCCTATTCATTCCCTTGCCATGCCTTGCTCTTAATCTGCTAGGCTGTCAGGGCCAGAGACAGGCGCCCACACCCCACCAACCCCAACGTCCTTCCCCTCCTCTTCCTCCCCAAGAGGAGTCCAAGGTCTTCCCTAACCCTGCGCACCACGTGCCATCGCTATGCAGCAACCCAAGACCAAGGGAGCTGCTCCAGGCACAAGCCTGCCCTGATCCTTATCGAACCCTTGCAGTGCCCCTGCCATGGAGAGGCTGCGCCCTGGTCCAGCCCCAGCTTCTGAGAAGAATCCCTCAAAAGCCAGCCAGCCAGGCCCCCTCCCCCCACAGCCCATTCATTACCTTTGAAGGCATCCGCCTGCTGCTCCACAGACTCTCGCACCATTTTCCAAAAACGGTCCGAGACAGCAAGGCTCAGATTCCGCGTGGTGACCTGGTGGGCCTTCAGCATGCAGTTCCTAGCAAAGACCCGCCAGTAAGGTGAGGTGAGCCTATCAGGCAGACAAGGGAGGCCCTCCCCACCCTTGAAACGCTGCCCTAGCCTGCCCGCCCCCCAATCCTTAGGTAAGGCAAAGGGAACCCCAGCAGCGGCAGCAGTGGTGGACCCACACAAGAGCTGAGCCCAGGCTGTCCCACCTCCTCCTCCTCCTCCGGCAACCCCTCCGGTGAGTTGGCTCCCGAGCCCAGAGCCAAGCCCCTCTCCTTCAAGGAGAACGGGTGGCCTCGCCACCAAGGAGCCCACTGGACACTGACCAGGGCAGCAAACCTCACACAAAGGGGGGTGGGGGTGGGGGTGGGGGACAGAAGGCCTTTTCTTCTGCACTCAACTTTGGAAGTGCCTCTGCCCCAAATGGCAGAGTCAAGCAACTTCTCAAACAAACATGGAGGCAGATCTTCCTGTGAAGGACTTTCTCCAAAAATGTGGCAGAGGGGGCACAGAGGGATCCACTCTACAGGTGAGACAGTGGGGTGGGTGGCCCAGTTCAGAAGCCCATCCGCATGGGATCCACTTGGAGGAGGAGGAGCTCCACATGGGCAAACTCTGGAAACCAAACTCTCCTCCCCCGGCCAGGCTCCTTCGCTCGCTAAAGGAACCTTCTCTATTACTCAAACAATCATCCCACTGAGCCTGAAGGCCCAACAGGAGAGCCTATTCCCAATCCTATGGAAAGCAAGCACAGAGAGCGCTTATGATTCTGACATGGTTCGTTTGCCACCAACTATTCTGAAAAATGCCTTTCCAGGCGGCTGGAAGCCAAGGAGGCACACGTTAAAAGAAAGAAATGCTGGCCTACTTCAGCAGTTTGGAGTTTTGGAAAAAGTCCTCTTCATACTCCTTGATAGACTCGATACTTTCAGAGCTGTTTCCTGGGGGGGAAAGAGAGAGAGAAAGAGAGATGCCTCCCCAACATTAAAAAAAAAGATTAAGCACCCAAAATACCCAAATACATGCAAGGAGCCTCTGTGAGACTGGACGAAAAGGAAAACCAAGATCACCTTTTCCAGTCACAACTGCGAAGTAGCCCAGAGCCTTCATGGGGAAGAGGTGGCCTTCAATGATCTGCTGAATCTGGAGGAGGAGGAGAGACACAAAACACAGTGGATATCTCATTACCATCAGATCTCTTTTACTCACACTGTGAAATGGGAGGCAGAACAGGAGGGAACAGCACTCGGGGCGGGGGGGGGGAAGAGAAAGAAAGAAGACACACTTCCATGGGCAAGACAAGAGGCGCAAGGGAGCAAGTCTCGAATTACGTTTGGGGACTTCCAAACACTTTCTACAAGAGACAGCCTTGGCTCAGTGGTTAAGGCGCTGAACTCGCTGGCTGGAAGGTTGGAGTTTGTGTCCCGGGTGCTGCATGATTGACTGAGCGCCTATCTCTGTCCCTGCTCCTGCCACCCTAGTAGTTTGAAAGCAAGAAATTGCTAGTAGATAAATAGGGACTACTTCGGTGGGAAGGTAAACAGTGTTCTGTGCACTCTGGTGTCTAGTCATGCCTGCCACATGACCACGGAAACGTCTGCAGATGCAGACAGTGCTGGCTCTTTGGCTGTAAAGAGAGATGAGCACTGAACCCTAGAGTCAGATACGACTGGCTTTTGAGCAAGGTTGACCTTGACCATGACACTTCTACAAACCAAACCCAAGAGCTAGCCAGTGCAGTGTCAGTCTGATGTGGCAGCAAAAAACAACAGGTGGTTTTGGGAATGTTAATGGTGTCCAGAGAGGCTCCTCAGGGGGTTTTTAGGTTGGAGAAAGCAAGGGCAAGTAAGTTGCAGCAACCAATGGCAGATAATGCATCAGCCAGGTGACCAGCATGCAACAAAGGAGGAGCACAGATGGCACCTGATTCATTAACCCTCATATGCCACCATGATGTAGGCCAGTGGTGGCGAACCTATTGCACATGTGGGCACGCGTACGTCGCTCCAGCACAGAGTTTGCTCCGTCCCTCTGCCCAGCAGCCCAATGGGAGCACTTCCTCCCTCCCCCTAGCACAGAGTTTGCCCCAACCCTCTGTTTGGGCACTCAGTCTCTAAAAGGTTCGCCATCTCTGATGTAGGCAATTGAACTAAACTCTACAGCAAAACACCAACAGGACATTCTGCCTGGTGTGAACTTTTTTGGACTAGATCCCATTCCACCAAGTGCATCAAAATCAGCCTCAACACGTTTTTCAGGCTACCCAGCAGGAAATCTGTCCGACCTGCTTTGCTTCGGATTCTTGCACTGGGACTGGCTGCCCTTGCAGGCCCCTCCAACTCCACTAGTCTATGAAATAAAAAAGCGCCCAACAGGTTGGGTTCCATGACGCCCCGCCAGGCAACCGGAACCAAAAGGCAGAGGCGGCAGTAGCAGCACAGAATGGCTTTTTAAAAGAATGGCTTTGGGGCCACGGCAAACCTCTGTCCACCAGGTGGGCACCAGCTGCACATCAGGGGGAAGGTTCACCTGGCACTCGGCACCTGGTCCAGGACATTTCTTGCCTTGCCCAGGCTTGCAGTCACTCACAGTCCAAGAAGAAACAAATCACGCTTTCCAGGTCCACAGGCATAAATTAAACAAGGAAGTCGTGGTGTTGCTGGTTTCCACAAGCTACCTGAGCCACGCCAATGGCGTCATCTGCAAAGGCACTGGACAAAATCCGGATTCCTCCCTCCTACACGGGGAAGCCAAACCCACTGCGCTAGGAGGCCTGTGTGGCAAACCGGGCTTCTAAGGGACCCCAAGGGCAGATAACCCCTTGCGCTTCCCAATGTTCCACACAGGGCTTGCTGTGCAACATTCCTCCTCACCCTGCTTGGACTGGCCAGGTTCTTCTCGGCAAGATCCACTTTGGTCAAAACAAAGATTGTCCTCTTCCCGTGGGGGTCCATTTGGCTGACCAGGTCGGTCACAATGCTGCGTTCAGCATCCACAGACCCATCTGCGGGACAAAAGGAGAAGATCCGTTGAGCCGATGGAACCCACAAAGCATTTCCAAGAAGCAGCAGAAATGAGAGACACCTCCCGTGTCAAGCACAGAAGACTCACAGCCAAACAACCAACCGACGGCAACAAAGGTGGAAGGAAGGACACGGATGGAAGATGACTTAATCCACAAGAAGCCAAGGCAGAGTGACCCTTCAGCTCAGGGCTGCAACCATGGAGCCGAGAGAGGTGACAGCCCACAAACCGGTCCCATGAGAGTCCAAATGGATCGTGTGTGTGTGTGCATGTGAGTGGGTGCATGAGAACATGGATGCAAAGGCAGCTGCAGAGGTTTCCAGTTGCCCGACTGACCTTGGATGCAAAGAATGATGGCGTTTGGGTTCTGCATATAAGCCTTGCTCATGCTGAAGATGGCTTCCTTGGTGTCAGGAGCCATCCCTGAGGTCACCGTCTGAGAAGGGAAGAGACAGAGGAGGGTCAGGGAGGGCATCTCTCCTGGAGGCAGCCAAACAGGGAGGCCAGGAATGGCCTCAACCCCGAGGGGCACTCACAGAAGCCCCTGGGACTTCCAACCTCTCTGCCTTCTCCTGGAGAGTCTGTCAGCCACAGCACGTCTGTGCGGGGGGGGGGGGACGGGGGACCGAATTGCGGCCTTCCTCCTCATTTCTGCTCTCACAGGGGCCATGACTGGGACTCCTTGCTTAGAGTCACTTGTGTCCTGGTCACCTCCAGACTAGATTACTACAATGTGCTCTACATGGGGCTGCCTTTGATGACCATTCAAAGGCTACAACTGGTGGTGCAGAATGTGGCACGAAGACCATGCCTCACCCCTGCTGCGGGAGCTGCACTGGCTGCCAGTGTGCCTCCGGGTGCAATTCAAGCTGCTGGTGATGACCTTTAAAGCCCTTCATGGTAGTGGACCAGGGTACGAAAGAGACCGCATCAGCCCAAGGTCATCTCCCCGTCCCACCAGAGTGGACCGGAGGGGCTCCCTAGTGGTTCCACTGGAAAGAGGGCCTTTTCAGTATATGCTCCTAAAATCTTGACTAGTGTGGCAGGTGTGGGATGCTGCTGGCATGGCAGCCCCCCCCCCGGGGGGGGGTTATATAAGGCTGTCTGGTTTTTAATTTTATAGGGAGGACCTTTTAAATGGTTTTAATAGCTTTTAAAGTTTTAAGTGTACCAATAGCCTTTTGTATTATGGGGATGTTTCACATTGTGAATGGGGGGGGGGGTGTCAACTGCGAGCCACCCAGAGTTGCTCCGGCGAGAGAGGCGGCAATATAAATGCAGTAAATAAATAAAAAACGAGGATCCTCAGGATGGGTGGCAGGGCCTTTCCCCTTATTCCTGCCCTTTTGTGCCCCCCCACCTTCTCCATGACTCTCCCCCTTCCTGCCCCCCTCAAGGTGCCATTCCCAAACCCTGCTCCCTGCATCTTCTGGGAGGGGCACAAGGCCATTCGCCTGTTTGCCCCCGACAGGCCGGGTCCTCACCTGACCGACCCTGGAAGGATGGAAGAGGCTGATACTACTCACACTGATGACTCCCGGCAGGTCCACCAGCACCATCCTTTGCAGGCCTGGGCCCTTGACGCTGAGGGAGATGGTCTGGAAGAGAACATGGCAAAGGGGTCGGCCGGCCACAGAATCACAGAGTTGGAAGGGGGCAGGGAGGGAGGGAGGGCTTTGAGGCCATTGAGTCCAAGCCCCTAAACCCCTAACCCCCTAACCTCCCCCCCATGCGCTCAGTGCAGGAATCCCAATAAAAGCAGATCAGGTAGAAGGTCTCTCCCTAATTCTCTGTCTCTCTCTCTTGATGGCTCCCAGTGCTGAAGGACTCAAGACCTCTGGAGGCAGCAGGGCGTGGGTTCCCCTGCCTTAGAACCCACATGGCCTCCCCAGGGATTAGGCAGAGAGAGGCAAAGCACAGGAACCCCCAAGGGAGGAAAGCCCTTTGGGGAGGGGGGAGAGAGACTGCCAGCCCCTCCCGTGGAACAAGCAATGACCAGGGCTCAGGGCGAGCAGAGGGAAAAGGGGGTGGGGGCGGGGGGTGGGGAGATGCTGGACCTGTAAAGGAGGGGCCTTACCTCACTGCTGACGGTACATCCCTCGCGCACGCTCTTCCGCATCCTGATCTCAATCTCATGTCTTAAGGCTGCCAGCTATCGACACCAACCCCAAAGGGTCAAAAGACACAATTCAAATCCAGGCAGATCAGAAAACAAAACAAAACAAAAACACACTGTAGCAGTTTAAGATGAACGGCTATATTTTTATTGTTAGCTTTCGTGGATGAATAAAAATATAGCAGTTCGTCTTTAAAGTGCTACAGTGTTTTTCATTTTATAGCACAGGCCACACAGTGGCTCAGGATTGTGGAAACTGGTCCCCACATTGTCCATGCTTGCCTTCAAAGTGGACAAGCCACCACAAAGCAAAAGAGAGTCCAAGGCTCCCCACAGTACATAAGACCGTTGGCTGGGCTGCTGAGAAGAGAAGGTGTGTGTGTGTTGTGTGTGTCTCTCTCTCCCAAGCAGCCCTTCCAGGCAGCCACGCCAAAGCAGCCCAAGAGCCTGGACACTGAGCCTGGCTCAAGAGGGGGTTGCCCAAATGCCAAGTCAGAGGCCATGTGAAGGCTTGCAAAGCCCAGAAGGCCTCAGGATCAGGTCTCTGAAAGAACCACGTCCTGTGCTCTGAAATCTAGCCTTTTAACGTGGGAAGGTGATGAGCAACAGCACGCTCCTCCGAGGAGTGGCACCAAACGGCAGAATGCCCTCCCTTGGTTGCTTTTAATCACCTCTCAAAGGTTTCCTCTGACAAGGCGGCAACGCTTACACATTAGGGTTTGCGCCCTTTCTTTTAAACTAGTACCTGAGCCAGATTCTCTTTGCCAGAGTCCTGGTGGTGCACTGGCTAAACTGCTCTACTGCAGCCAAAGTGTTGCGAGTTCAATCCTGGCCAGGGCGCAAGGTGGGCTCAACTTCCCATCCTTCCGAGGTCAGTAAAATAAGGGCCCAGCGTGTTGGGGCCCAAATGGGAAGGGCCTCGTGGACACCCCCCCCCCCCGAGAGGGCACCAAGCGCTGGCATGGGGCAGGGCAGGAGTGCTATTGCTAATGTCATTCTACTGCAGTCGATGATCATCACAGCCTCCTCCTGCCATGAATGTCACTTACTAAGGCCAACAACGCCCACGTCAAGGAGGGGAATGTCACGGAATCCCAACCCCCGAGGGCATTTTCCAATGACAAACTCTTTCTGCAAACTTACGTCCTCCTCCTTGGTCAGATCAAACTCTCGAGAGCTATCCTTGAACATGGCCACGTGGTGAGGGCCTTCGCTGAGGGTCACCTGGTGGAGACCCAAGGGGAGAAAAAGAGCCGCCGGTCACGAATGGAGGCTCCATTCTACTGGGAACCAGAGGAGGGTGGAAGGAGGCCTCCTCGGCCCAGTCACCCCCGCGGGCTTTGGCACCCTCCGTAGTTCAGGGTCCTGACCTTCACCGGTGAACGCGTCATCATTTCTCCAGAGCCGCGAGGAAAGATCCGGGCTTGGGCTATCATTTCCAGCACACTGGTCTTCCCAGCGCTCTGATCTCCAACCACCACAACCTTCAATAAAAGATATTCCATCAAGGGCTTTTAAGGAGAAGCCGTTGGCTTCTTCTCAGCTGGAATAAAAGGACTCTGCTGTATCCACAGAACCACAGAATAATTGGCTCTCGCCTAAACAGAAGGCTAAGTGAGAAGGGCCTCTGGCACGGGCAGCCCAAAGGGCAAGAATTAAAAGGACATTTTCAGCCACACCAGGCCACAGCTTCCCACGAGGCTTCTCTTACTAACAGTTGAGGTGAAAAACACAAACTTATCCCAGGCTTCATTGCAAACCCAAAACTGCCAATTCTCTCCCTTCACTTACTCGAGGCAAATGGTCCTGGGTATTGTAACTGGCATCGTAATCTGACAGAATATCCAGGACTTCGGAGTACATATCAATCAGAGATTTCTAAGGAAGAAAGAATCAAAGTTAATTCGTTGAATGAAATCAAATCCAAAGATGGGAAAGACCTCTTGTGGCCTCACTGAAGCTGGCTGCTTCCAGCTGGCCTATTGATGCAGCACTTTCTGCATTTCCAAGACCAACAAGGAGAGGACACAGGTCCACAGACGCAACCTGTTCTGCCTGGTTCAAGGCCATGGTTTCTTCCTCCCTGTTCCCTGAAAAAAAGTACACTGTGCCCAAGACACAACCACAACCACAAGGTTTCTATCTGGCCTATGTGATAACAGAAGAGGACACACACATCTAAGGGGATTGTAGTCTGTGAAAGTTTAAGCTAAATATAATCCACCAAGGAGCTACAGGACTCTTTGTGGGCAGAAAAAGAATACAACAACCCCTCTCCCTGCCTGAAATTCTGCTACGATATGACACCATCGCAGCATGAAAGAGATACAGTAGTAGAAGAGGGGGACATGCTTTTATTAAGCAGAACAGCTGCTGGAGAGGTTTATGTCCAAGTGAGCAAAGAGAGGGAGGCGAAGGATCTGGCAGGAGGGGGTGGGGGCGGGGGCGGCTCTCTTCCGTGTGCCATACCTTCAGCTTCCTCTGATGAATGCCTTTGTCATCCTTCTGCAACACAATCTTCCGCAGCTCTTTATTCTCCTTCTCTAGCCGCTCAAGCATGCGTTGATACTTCAACTGCAGAGGAATGAATATTTGGGAAGGGAGGTAAGACGGAAGGGAGTGGAAAGGTAAAACAAGGGGGTTGATGGGAAAGGGAACCGCCAGCTAGTCTAAGAGGAAGAAGGGTCAGATTGTCCCCCTCAGCATGACCCCCAAGTGATCTAACTTTAGGAACTGGCACTTCTGGCTTCCTTCCCGAGAGCACCCCCAGCTTTAAAGAGGGAAAAGCATTTTGGCATAAGATGTCCTGAACAAACCACCAACGAGCTGTGCTTGTTGCCCAGGAGGCTCTTACTGGAGCAGGAAGGCAGGCTTGGCGCTCTCAAGGGCCTCCTTCCAGCCTTTCAGGAACAGCCCCTGAAAACCTCACAGAGAATGATTTAATGACTCCGCCTTTGGTATTGGGGATGAAAGCTGGGGATTTTTAGTATTTTGGAATAGGAGCCGTGTTAGCCTGTGGTTCAGGCATAGCGGAAAACAAAACAAAATAAACAAAACAAAATAAAAAAACACTTTAAAGACTAACTGCTATATTTTTATTGTTAGCTTTCGTGGATCAAGTCTACTTCTTCAGATAAGAAGTGAAACTTACAGGAGCAAAAGAATGGAGAGACGCATCCCTACCACCACAAGCCAACTAGGGCCTGAAACAAGTATCCCTCCAACTCCATTCCCCATCGGCTGGGCTGCAGGATACCTGCTGAGTAACACAGCCATAGCCTTGCAGGGGGTGGTGGTTGTCAACTGTGTGGGTCTCCAAAGAGGTCAGCAGCCCCACCCCATCTCACCCTGGCATTTAGGTTTTTGTTGGCCTAGCTGTTATGCTCTATGCTCCAACCTCTTGGTAGTGATTTGGGAAGGATCAACGGAAGGCAAGGAAGAGACCACTGGCCGCCGCTCCTAGGAATGGCCACTTGGCAAGTGGGAATGTTGGCCTTCGTCTCGGCCAGGCGTTGTACCTGAGTGTGCAGCAGTTCCTCTTGCAGCTGGTCAATCTTGTCTTTGTCAGAAACCTGCAATGACAGCAGCCGTCAGGGTCAACTTTCTGACAGCATGGAAAGGCAGCTGCAGAGGTGGATGACCTTTCTCTTTTGAATGTCCAGGAGACGGCAAACATACCCAAACCATGCTCTGTCAAGGCCATCCACTCGATGAGGTTCTTCCACCGAACAGGAGGAGACGGGAGAGGGGCAGACAGCAGAGAGCCTCTTTCACAGCAGAGTTCAGAGCAAAGGTGGAGCATCCCTGGGTGCCACCCAGTCAATCCTAAAGGATGCCCCTCTTTCCAGGACTTTTTAGGCAGAGAATACACAGACAAGGCCTGCTCTTCCCCGCTTTGGGTGGGTGCGAGTGGGTGTGTGTATGCATGCACACCCGCTCTGGGGCTGTGCAACTTGGCCAAGGTGACATAGGCTAGCTGTTCTCCTGGGAGGCACCATGGGGAATTGAACTCGCAACCTAGGGCTCCTCAGCCAGAGAGCCAAGCCATGGAGCTCTCTAGCCAGCAAATCAAGTCTAGTACACAAGAAACAAACACAAAGGCTTTCTAATGCCCCAAAGGTAGGATCACTCATTAACACTTCACGGAGGCCAACTCCCAAAGTCTCCTCTCGAGCCACACTGCTCCGCAGGCTAGAAAGAGCAGCGCAAGCCTCCCACTTCTGCAGTTCTCTCCCTCCTGGGGCCAAATCCCGGCAAGGAGCAGGAGCAGGAGCAGCAGAACTTCCTTCCGTAGAGGAGGAGGATGCTCTCGCGGCCACCCCTTCCACTCCACCTCTCCAAGGGAACTTCCACTGCCTCTTTTTCAAAAACCAACACCCTGAAAGACCATCTGCCCAAAGGCAGCAGGAGGAGGAGGAGGAGGGAGAGCCAGGCTGCATCTCCTCTGAAAGGGGGACAGCCAGGAAGGGCGTTCCTGTTTTGCAACATCAGCCAACCCCCCTTGGGGGACAACAAGCGGCCTCTCCCCCTCCAGCCACTTCACAGTGGATGGGAATCCCACTCCGATATCAAAGGGGGCACAGACTGCCTTGCCTTGAACAGGACCCCCCACCCCACACGGAAGACGGCGGTGCGCCAACTCAGACCTGGCCAGCCTCCTCAACGCACTCACAATCGGTGCCATGGAAAGCCAGAAGCACCTCCTTGGCAAAGAACCAGCTCAAGTCTCATACATGCTTTGACTCTCTGAAGGCTCAGATTTGAGGCATAACATGACCTTCACCCAAACAAGGGTTTCCTGGGGGCCACAGCTCTGCGGGGCTTTCCTGGGAACAGAACCCATTGCCAAGGGAGAGAGGGAAGAATCCCCCCCTTCACAAGCAAGACGAGGAGTAGGAGGTGGGCCTTTGGCATCCACCCAAGGGAAGTGACCTCAGGCTAACCTCTGCCAAAGGGAGCAGCAGCCTCAACCTCTCTGCAGGGGAGAGAAGGAGTCTAAACGGCACCCACTTCATCTGCTTGGGTTTATGTTTAATTTGGTCTTGGCATTGAAAACCCTTTTTAATCTGTTCTATACTAGCCAGAGTGGGAGGATATCCCAGGTGGGTGGGATAGAAATGAAATAAATAAAACGCTCCTTCTGGGAAATAACACACACACACACACAAACACACACACAAACACCCCTGCTTTTCTGTCTACAGGGACCCTGACTTCTGATGAGGCAGCCCTATGGAACACTCTGCCTGTGCAGAGGAAGGAAAGCGGAACGTGGCCCTCGGCCCAGGCTCACAGCTTCCACAGTGCTCCGTCCATTCTTGGGCTGAGAAGGAGTTTGTGGTGCCTCCCCCCCCCCCCAACTCACTTAAAGCTGGATTGTGGTTCTTTGTGAGCAGCTTCTCCTGCTGGGCTTGGAGGGCCATTGCTTCATAAAACCTCTGCTTAATGCTGAAGTTACGTAAAGGTCACCCTTGCTCAAAAGCCAGTCATATCCGACTCTAGGGTTCAGTTCTCATCTCTGCTTATAGCCAAAGAGCCAGTGCTGTCTGCGTTTGCAGTTGCTTCCGTGGACATGTGGCAGGCAGACATGTAGATTGCATGGAAGGCTGTTTATCTTTCCACCAAAGTGATCCCTATTTATCTACTTGCAATTTCTTGCTTTCAAACTGCTCGGTTGGCAGGAGCTGGGACAGAGACGGGCGCTCACTCCATCATGCAGTACTCGGGTATCAACCTCCAACCTTCCAGTCAGACAGTTCAGCATCTTACATCACTTGAGCCACCGCAGTGGATCTCTGTCAACTCACTGGCAGGCAGAGGCAGTCCATTCCATGCTATTCACACAGCCAGGCAGAAGCTGACCCCACGGGTTTTCAAAACTCAGATCTCTACAGGAAGGTCAATCTGAGGCCCAGCCAGGATGCCCCCCTCCACCCCATGTTCCCAAGTGACAGACAGTTGCGGGAAGGCCGGCTGCTTCCTCTGGACATTTAAGCTCTCACAAAAGCCACCCCATCAATATCCAGCAGGAACCTTACACACGAGAACATGTGTGTGGTCAGAATTAAAGCAAAGCAAATCATCATGCCAGAAGAGAGCATCGCAACAAATCAGAATGGAAAGGTCTATTTTGGGTTCTCCTGCAAGGAGTGGGTTGCAAGACTATGGCTAGGGATCCAGAACCAAAGTCAGATGACAGACCCAGAACCAGTGATCACATCAGAGGGTTTGATTAGATGGGAGCAGAGCAGAGAAGGAGGGCACGAGAGCACCCCCCTAGTGACTTTGGGGGGGGGGGTTAAGCCATCACCTTGCGTTTCTGCTGGGAGGAATCTGGGACATACTGGCCAGCGGCTCTGCGCGCCTTCTCCTCCTCCTCTTCATGCTGCTTGAGTTGCTGCTGGAAGAGAATGAGCTCGCCCAGAAGACCCTGACGTGGGTTTCCAACAAGGCGGAGGAGGAGGAGGAGGGAAGAAATAAGAAGGTGAGGGGAGCAAACATGGTCAACCACAGGCTGCAACTCAGACAGGGACACAGGCAGGAACAGGGAGTGGGAGGGTTCCAATGGAGGTGGGGGGGAGCCTCTGGGTCAAGCTCCTGTTGCTGATTTCAAACAGGGTGGGGGCTGAAACAAGACCTCCCGCCCCCCAAGTTCCTCCTGTCTTTGGACTCAGACAGCAGGATCTTAGTCACCATCAGAAAACCCTCACGGTGCTACAACGAAGACTCAGTGCACCCCATTTCTGACTCCAGCCCTTTCTCAGGGGCCAAGTCTAGAGAGAGCAGTTAGGGGAGGCGTTGTCAGACCTCCGAGTACAACAATATGGGGTGCCTCAGGGTTCGGCCATCTCCCCAATATCTATGACTACCAGGGGAGGTCAGTAGGCTGATGCTACGCAGCTCTAGCCTCCCTTTCCCACCTCAGCAGCAGCAGCTGCTGCTCTTACCCTGGAGGGGTGCCTCGAAGCAGCTATGAATTAAGATCAACACATTGGAGCAGAATCTGGAGGCCAGGCTGGTTGGGGAGACCAGTCTCAGTTTGCCTGGTGTCTCTGGCAGTCGGGTCGTCTCCAAGGCTGGCGGTTGCAATGCTGCCTATGGTTATCTATCTGCCTGTGAGGCTGGCGTGGAGGCTTCAGCAGGTACAAAATGCAGCAGCCTGGCTGCTTGCAGGTATTGGCCACCATCTGGGTGTGCAACTTGCTGTGAACAAAAACCTCCGAGGCATTCATAGTTCCATTGCTTAACCTTAGAGATCTCTTGACTGACAATGGATGACAATCTCAGAATGTTTTCTCCTGACTGACAAGAAACAAAAGCCTAAGGATCTATGGGGTCAAAGGAGGGGGAAGCTGGCTGATGTGGAGAGAAAGGACCAATGCCTGCCTGCCAACCTCCCTCCAAGGGTACCAGGTACAAACATCTGAAGGGACACAGGGCATTCACTTCCGTTACCCCTCCCCCCCTTAAGGCTGGCTTCCTCCTCCGGGAAACACCCATTCTGGTGTTCAAACACTCATTCAGAAAGGTTTCTCAAAGTCAGCTACCCTTTGAGAGCTACCTTGGCAAAGCCAGTAAGTAGCATGGGTCAGGGGGAGGGAAGTATACAGCCAGGCAGAGCCAGAGAAGCTGCCCCGGAAGGCACATGCCACTCTTCTAAGCCAACTTGGAGCCCATGAACAAGCCCTCAATGTCTGCTCTGAACCGTTCTGAGGAGCATCATCTTCTTCTCTTTTCAAAGGGGCCTCAGCCTCCACAGCTCAGCACAGAGTAAGCAACACATGGGGCAGTGCAGCCTAAACTGCATGGATTAGGAGCGAAAGCCAGCCAGCGAGGGCCGGCCCTGGGTGTCCTCAATCATCCCTTTGGGGTGGCCACGAAACTCCTGCGCTCCCTTTGAAACAAACATGCATCCCTTCTATCTTGACAGGATCGCTTGCCAAACCCCGACATCACTCGCAGCCCATCCTTTGCAGCCATGTGGCTAAGCATGTCTTACATGCCCAGGAATTTAAGGCAGCCACAAAGGGAAAAGAAAAGTTAGCGCTGGCTGTACTGAGATCACCAGGTTTGGGGGGGGGAAAATAAAGCCTCTCCCTCTCTCTCCCCCCTTCCAGTCACCAGTAAAACAAACAAATGAATAAATGCAGGAAAGGCCAGCAGTTGCTCCTCTGAGGTAACTGTCCCGGAGGGTGGTTTGCATTGTGAAGCATCCATTTCATGCGGCAGGGAAAGGGTGTCCTTAAGAGGTGGGACTGCCAAGACAACACACTGAAGGCTTTATGGCACTTTAGCCTCTAAAAGGGGGGGGGGGTTCTCCCCAAAGAACATTCAAAGTATCTTACAAGATAAAAACTGAACAACAGAAACCAAGAGACCAAAAGCTACCCATGCAAATCTTTTTTAAAGAAGCCAAACTCCAGGGAGTAAATGCAGTTCTTCTTTCCCATTCTTGCATAAAGTATTAGCAAGCCACTCATATTAGAGCCCACTGGATGGAAGGTCATGCATTCCTCGGGTTGACAAAAGTCAGTAGCCACCTGAGCAGTAACCCTAAGCACAGCAGCTCAACCATGAACCATGCTGGGAATCACTGTGGGGCCTTCTTCTGTGGACGGATATCTGGGTTCTCTTAGTTTGAAAAAGCACATTGAGAAATTATCCCCACAACAAACATTTTGTGCAGCACTCATAACAACCCCTCCCCACACACACACGAAAGGTGCTGGCTGCCTACTGGCTTTCACTTGGATCTCTCTGTGCCATTCTTTGGTCTTCTCTGCTGAGGTCAGACCAGCTGCCATGCTTCCTTACAGTCAAGTCAAGGAAAGGAAAGGCCTCCCGGAGGGACATTAGGGACGGACACACACACACCCCGCTCTTAAATGCAGACAATATAAGCTGTACTAGAGGACCCAAGGAGAGATGAAAATTTCAGGGGTTCATTAACTGTGCCTCTAAGTTCAGCCTCCATAGATCCCAGGCCTATTGGAAGTGCCAGCTGTAGGAGGAAGCCCCCCCCCCCCGCCCTATCACTGTCACAGGGCTTCTATCCTTCCCTCCGCCACTCCAGGTTAGCAGCAAGATGCTAAGAGGGAAGGATCCAAGGGGCTGGGAAGAAGTGAGACTCCGTGGCCACCTCTCAGGGTTCTGCTAAAGAACAGAAGGGGAGGGAGTGCATTCCCTAAGAGTTCAGATGTGTAACAGAAAACCCAGTTTCCCCAGTGAAGCTCAAAGTGCGGAGGTGGGTGTGGGTGGGGGCTCCATTCTGTAGCCACCCTTTGGCTAATGGGCAGGCTGGAGAGAGAGAGAGTGAGTGTGTAAGTAAGTAAGTAAAAACTTCAGTGAGGCTGGGGCAGGGGATGGTTGTCCAACCTGCTTGCAGCCCACAGATGACCTTCCCAAGAGGTGAAGCTAAAGGGACAAAGAGGCCAAGTTGCCTACATGTTTCCAGATTGGTTGGCTGGACTCCCAAAGGACAGGGCTAAGTGATGTGGTGGTGGTGGTTGCCTATCACCCAGTGGTCTTGCCTTGTAAAGATTGCTCTGGGGGTTTCTAAGATAACAGAAAAATGAGTTCAAATAAAAGTACAGACATGGGAGGCCCTGCCAGGTGCTGTAGGCGCATAAAAGCATTTCTTTGAAAACATTAGAGGGGTTTGTAAAGCAAATTATTTAAAATAAACGGGGGGAGGGGGTACATGGGGATGCTGGAGTCAAGAAAAGTGACTCAGGTGACCCCATCCGTACAGACCACAGGTCACTTTTCACCACCACCCCTGATGTAGCTACTAGATCCAACACCCCTTTCCTGCCTCTGTTGAAGTATATGCCTCTTTCCAAGCTCACCTTCTTGTACTGTTTTTCAGAACTGTTTCCCTGGTCTGTGGCTCGGAAGGCAGAATCCCCTGGAGAACCTGGGAGAGAAAGGAAAAAGGTTCACAGGAAGACATGGAAGATGTGTGGAAAAGAATAAAACAACAGGTTGCACTTGGAATACAAAATTCACCTTTAAAAAAAACAACCACCTTTATGGTAATCACCTTGGGTCTCAAATCCAGAAGTAGAACGGTGGTATACACACAAAATAAAAGAAATAAAAATGAACAACTTGCCTAATTTTAATGCAACTCTAGATCTCTTCAGTGAGCTTTTCCCCAGAATTCTAGACCTGCCCAGAAAGATCTCTTTCCTATGTACAGAAGCAGACCTCTGCTGGTGGACTGCAGTCCCTAGAGACTTACAAACACAGCACACTCTTGAGCATAATGGAAGCCTTCCTGCAGATGGAACAAGGGCAGACATTCATTGTACCCCTGGGGAAAGGCATGCAATGCCTCAGGGTAGACCAAGGGCACATAAAGGAAGGGTCTGAATAGACCAGAGACATGGATTGCTCTCCATGTCTGCACAGGCTTCTCAACAAAAGGTAGGTGCCTTTGCAGGTGCAATGATCTTCCTCTCTCTCCCATTGGGAATTCTGCTCACTTGAACGGAAAGACCATTTTTTCCAATGCAAAGGAAAGGTCAAGGAAAAAAACACCTGGCAAAACTGGGTTTGCAGCAACTGCTATGACTCCTAAGAGTAACAATTAGCAAAGCCTTCCACCCTCACTGTTGAGCTCCTGCTTACTCTTGCCAGCAGTCTTCTAACTGCCATTTTCTTGGTGCCGGGGTGGGGTGGGGTGGGGTGGGGTTGTTGTTAAATGACAGTATAAGAAAAGTGCTTTTTACACACCCAACAACAGAAGTAGATCAGAAGCTCCTATGACTTCACTAACCAAATTGTAACCTGTGGGAAACCAGCAAAAAAGGGGAAAATAAAAATTATAAATACAAACACACGGTGAAGCAAATGTGAGAGGAAACGTTGGTCTCCTGGGCTGGACAGTTAACAGCCTATGAGCCAAACACCGGCTTGCCAAGAGACAGAAACAGGTGGGTTGAAAACCATTCACACACACACAGTCTTGAAAAACTGGAAGCGCATAGGAGGGTCTCATCTACTGGGCCTTAAGCTTCTCAGGGCCAGACAGAGAGTTCTGTCTCGTTCAAAGAGCACTCGTTAAGAGCAAAGCAAACAGATTCCTCAGAGAGAGAGAGAGAGAAAGGGGAGAAAGCTGCTTTTTGGCGCCTGACAAACAGCCACTGCCGCGACTGCCAGCCCTTTCAAACCTCTAAACAAGAGTGGCGTTGGCACAATGGACAGGGTCTGGGAAGGCCATGAAGGCCTGTTGTTGCAATGGAAAGGAACCTCACCTGCTGGAAAGGCTCTGGGAACCCTTCAAGGCCCTGGAAGAAACCTCCCCCCCCCCCCCAATGTGGCCATCTACTGAGAGGTTCAATGCTCACAGTACGCTACTTTACATACACAGAGTGCCAAAATAATTACAGGGGGTGAGGAGAAAGTAGCTCTGACAATGTAAGTACTTCTGAAATGGACAACTGGACAATAGTTTACTAGTGGTATTGTAAAAGCAAATTGGCTGGCTTCGCAGCTCTCTAATGGCATGTCTTTGGCAGGCAAATGTACGGTATTCTTCTCTTGCAATGTCTAAACAGGCATGTTTAAATAAGGTGAAAAGGCAGAAAACATTACGAAGCCTGTAGCACCATCGATGGAACTTTGTAAAATTCACAACAGTTTGTATTTGCAAAGCTTATAAAAATAGAGAAGCTGATGTTGCCTTGAACTGCTTCAACACTGAAAAGAAATTATATCTTGATACTCAGGTGACTTATGTTATGACTGGAAATGACTGCTTTTATTCTGGATTTAACGCTGGATTGGGATAAACGTCAACTGTGAGAGACACAGGCGTCTCGAGGGTTCCGCAGAACTCCTGGGCGAATGACCAGGTCCCAATCTTCTTGGGCTGGCCAGGGTTGTTTCTATTTGGAAAAAAAACCCCAGGCTCCTTCAGACGGAGCCTTAACATGCCAATCACCATCTGGGCAAAAACCATCTGAGACTATTAAACTGCATGAAAGCATCACAATCCCTCGTTAACGCCGAAAGACATTCAGAAGGCCAACAAGAAGCAGCGGCTGGGCACAAGAAGTGACCAGAAATGGAGCAAAGTGGGCAAGGGATCCCTGCAGGTGATCTGGGGAAAAGGACCACCTCTTCCAGCTGAGCCTCCTGACCTTTGGGTGGGGTGGGGGAATCAGTCAGGGACAGAGGCAAAGGGAACAGGCCCCAGGACCAGAGGAGCTGCTCCAGGGATTAGCAACCCCCACAGGTCTCTGGAGGTTGAGCTGTTGTGGGTAAGTCAAACCTGAGAGGAGGAGGAGGAATGGACTGGAAGCCTGGCAAGCAGGAGCACAGGAAAGATCATTCCAGGTCCCTCTTACAGCTACTAGTCATCCTAAAATAATAATAATGGGTAGTGCTTCTCACATTCAGGCAAACTCCAGGCCATGAAAGATGACGTAGATTTCAGTCCTGCAGACTGTTATACTTTTGGAGCTAATTTATTTGATGTTGTCTTTGAACTTGACAGACAAAAAGGGGGAGGGGCAAACTAGGCATTAACTGAGAGCAAGATGCTTTCAGAGATGAACAAGGTTTGCCAGATCGCAACATCCCTGATTTCCAGCTTTCCCCATGTTAAATGAAACCAGAACTAACATTTTCTTACCAGGCGTAAAAAAACCAGCCAGCGACCTGACGCTCTCTGAAATCTTGTCAAAGTCCGGCATCAGCTTAGCCAGCTCTTCCGAATCCGGGAGAATTTTTTTAAGTTTTTCTGAGAACCAAACGATAAGAGAAAAGGAAAAAAAATCACTTGGGAGATTTCTGAGGAATAATAACTAATTGCCACCTTGGTCTTAACCTAGATCAGGGATGCCCAGTCATGTGGTTCAGGATCCGGCCCACAGGCTGTAGTTCGGGCACCCCGGTCTAGATTGTCACATTCAATTTCTGTTTCAAAAAGCATTGCAGAAGACGTTGTTAACATGACTTTTCACGACCACCCCTTTACGTCCATGCTAAATAGAAGAGCTTCATCCCACCTTTCCCCACCACCTACACCAGTAAACATACTCTAAAGTTTTCAAAATAATTTAAAAATGCATCTGTTTTTATAGATGCAAAAATTTGCTCATTTTGGACAGGAAAACATGTGGGAAAAGAACCAGCAGACTTTAAGCAACTAAAAAACCCCTCTACCTTCCACTATATGTTTTGGTATTCCCCACCCCCACCCCACCTGATCCCGAAAAGGAACTGTTTGCAATTGTGCATAGTCATCCATAGAATTGGCATCTCAAATTCTAAACAAACTCTGTGTTAGAAGGAAAACAGGAATCTAGGACCTACCGAAGTCAACATATTCATCCAATTCCCAAACAAAGTCAGGTACAATCCACTTGTACTCACTAAGATCAGGCAGCATCTCCTTCCATTGATCATAGGTCTAAAGCAAGAGACAGAAATACATCAACAAGCTTTTTTGTTCCCCACTCTGAAGACGCAGGCAACCTCCGAGCCATGAAAGATGAAGGGGATTCCCTTTTTTACTGTCCTTCTCATGAAACTGCTGAAAATTCCAGTCCTGTGGCCAATAATGCTTTTACATTAAGTAATCCACTGTCACTAAATTATTTGACATCTTTGAGAGCCAGAATTTGACATATGGGGCGAGGAGGGTAGGAAACCATACAATATAAATTTGAACTAAATAATAATAATAATAATGCTAATAATAGTAAAATTATTTGTGACCAAGGTAAAAAAAGGGGGTTAGGTAACTGGCACGTAAATGAACCCTTCAAGGCTGTTACAAATCAGCACGTAATAATTCCAAGGCTGAGTCAGACCATAACCCACTTCATACTGCCTTTCATTCACCAACGGTGGCTGGATCTCAAGACTGAGAAGCTAACCAGGGCGGGAAGCAGTGCTCCTAGGCTTTATATCTTTTGCCATTCGTGCTACACTAGGACAATGAGGTCCATAGCCTGCTTGTCCAATTGCTTGGTGCATCTCTGTTTCAGAAGGAATTCAGAGAGCAAATATAACATTTGAGTTCTCCGCTTCTGCACATGACTTATGAGTTCTGCAGTCCTTCTGATCAAGAGGCCAAAGCCATGATCTCCAGGGGACTCTCTCAGGAGGAGCGAACACTGTGACGCTTGCAGAGAGGCAGGCAGACAAAACCTCCTTCCACCGAAACAGCAGCAGCAACACTTCGGAGGCATATTCCCTTTTTGAAATGCAGCCTTAGCTCACTGCAGGGGAGAGTCAGAAAGCCTTTCCTGTCCTCATGTGCGGATCCCTACCATGGGGAAGTCGAGTCAGACAGAATGGTCGTTTCCTAGGGGCCCAACTTCCTCTCCAAAACTCTATTCCACCACGGCCAAGGGAGTGAGGAGAAGATGAAGTCAAATGATGGAACAAGGGCAGCTGCAGGGGGTTGGCTAACATAAGATGACTGAAACAGATTGAGGGCAGAAGTGAAAACCAGAGAGGTTTTGCCCCTCCACCCAAAAAAGACCCTTATCTACCCACACATTTGACAATTTTTATTGTCTATGTAATTTTCTAAATCTCTATCATTCATTTCTCACATATGTTTCACATAGGCCTTTTTTGGCCAGGTAAAAAATGTTCACTTTGTGGGAAAAAACTACACGTACACTGCTGTCAAATCTTCCAATAACAACTCTAGATTGTGTTGATGTCAAAGAAAAGAAATGCACAGGGCACAGAACACATGGCTGTCACTAGCTGTACCTTTTTGGCTGTGTAGCCACCGCCCACCGCAGATCCAAGAACAAGATACCGAAGCCTTAGAAGCCTTGATGCCACTCTAGCTAGCCAAAAGTGCCGGTGAGGTTGGAATCCATACTTTACAAGGAGCCTGCTCTCGCGCATGGGAAGGCGATGGAGAGTGGAGAACTGCAACACCGACGTCTGTAACGAAAGCCTTTGAAACTTGGAAACTGGATGGTGAAAATGATGAATGCTTCGGGAAGCAAAATGCAGTTTCTGTAGAGAAGTTTTTCCTCGTGCTCCATAGGTCCTATTTGCTAGATCTTGGCACAGGACACTGGAGGAAAAGGAAAATGTTTATTCATATGGCAGCATTGTGGCTTTACTCAGAATTCAAGGCCTGAAAGCAAAGCAATCCTACTTATATACCAGCCCATAGCGCTTAGTGCACTCTCTGGGCGGTTCACAAGGTACTCATTTTATGGACCTTAGAAGAAGGAAAGGCTGAGTCAATCCTGGGTCCTGGTCAGGCTCAAACTCACAACCTTTTGGTTGCAGTGCAGCAGCTTTTAACCACTGTGCCACCAGGGCCCCACAAACACACAAGTCCCACAAAGAGGGCTCCACAAGGCAGGTAGAACCCCACCCTAAGCTGCCCCAAGTATCCCCTCTCCACCAGAATCAGACCCCTAAAGACAAGAGAGTTTATAACAGGTCATTATTTTACACTCTGACTACCCCAAAGCAACCTGAAGAAATGTCAAAAATGCACTTTCTAACAGAGCAGTCAATTGTTAAGCCCTAAAAAGTCTGACACAGGGCAGGTCAGTTTTAATGGGGCTTTCACTATGCAACTGCTCCAAAGAAGCCCCCCTCCCATTGAGGCGGGGGGGGGGGGAGGAAATGCAAACACTCCTAACTTTGCCATGGGCAGCAGTATCTGAAAGTAGAGAGATATAAGATATTTCTGGCCTGGTGAAAAACGAGCCTAAACCATCGTGAAAAGCAGACTAGGTAGCCCTCTTACTTCCAAATGTAGGACTGCATTAAAAGACTAAAGCAATGACCAATAGAGTCCCCAACACTGCCACTGATCCAAAACATGCTTCTTTTAACTATGCATGGGAAGGAAATTTTCATAAAACAGAGGTGCTCTTTCTTCTAATCAGGGAAGAGAAATAAGTGGCCCTCTGGATGTTGCTGAACTGCAGCTCTGACAATTCTTCAGCAATGACCATGACCAGCAGAGCAGGCTGATGGGAGATTCAGTCCAGCTTTGAGCCACTGTGCACCTTCAATATACTTTTTTGTTGTTCAGTCGCACAGTTGATTCCGACCCTTTGCGACCCCATGGATCACTGACCGCCAGGCACTTCTGTCCTCTACCCTCTTCGACTCGCTCAGCTTTGTGTCCATTGTGTGTACAATACCATCTAGCCATCTCATTTTTGGCCGCCCCCTTTTTCTTTTGCCCTCCACCTTTCCCAGCATCAAGGCTTTCTCAGGTAAATCTTCTCTTCTCATTTGATGTCCAAAGTACTTTAGCTTCATCTTTACTATTTGACCTTCTAAGGAGCAGTCAGGGTTGATTTCTTCTAAGATTGACCTATTTGTTCTCCTTGCTGTCCAGGGGACTCTCAAAACTCTCCTCCAACACCACATCTCAAAGGCATCTATTCTTCTGCGCTCAGCTTTCCTAATGGTCCAGCTCTCACAACCATACATTATCACTAGGAATACCATTGCTTTCACTAGACAAATTTTTGTTTGCAATGTGATTTCTCTACTTTTCACTATGTTCCCCAGGTTTCTCATCGCTTGCCTCCCAAGAATCAGTCGCCTTGTTATTTCATGGCTGCAATCACCATCTGCAGTGAGCTTTGATCCTAAGAAAGTAAAATCTGTCACTGCTTCTACTTCTTCCCCATCTATTTTCCAGGGACTGATAGGTCCTGTTGCCATTATCTTGGTTGTCTTGATATTAAGTCTCAAGCCAGCTTTTGCACTTTCGTCTTTCAACCTAATCAGGAGCTTCTTTAAGTCCCCCTTACTTTCTGCCATTAGGGTGGTATCATCTGCATATCACAAGTTGTTGATGTTTCTCCCAGCAATATTGATCCCAAATTGTGATTCCTCCATCCCTGCATTGCGCATTATGTGCTCTGTGTATAAGTTGAATAAGCAGGGTGACAAAATGCAGCCTTATCTTACTCCTTTTCCTATTCCAAACCACTCTGTCCTTTCATATTCTGTCCTAACTGTTGCTTCTTGATTCATGTACAGATTTCTCATGAGGCATATAAGGTGCTCTGGTATTCCCATCTCTTTAATTACTTGCCATATTTTGTTGTGGTCCACACAGTCAAAGGCCTTAGTGTAATCAATGAAACAGAATTAGACTTGTCTCTGATAATAACTGCTGGAAACATACTATACAGCATTAGAAGGACAAGCATTGAGGATGAAAGATCCTCTATACTGCAACCATCTTTTCTATGCAACAATGTGATGATGATGTATAAAGAGCCAAGTGTGTGAATGTGCAGACCATGATGACCACCAGCAAGAGAAGTCTGTGCTAAAAGTGTTGAGGATTGTTTGCTGTAAGGCCACAAGACAATCCCTCTCTGAAGCAGAACCAGACCACAGACCACTCTAGCCCAGCACTGCACCCTGCTTCCCACAGTGGGCAGCCACAGAGTGCATGAAGGGAAATGTCTTCTCTCCTGCTGCTGTCCTTCTAGACCCTGGAGTAGCATTCTTCTCGTGTGACTTTTCTCTCAAGGGCAACCCCACTGAAACCCTTGGCTGACAAACAGACCCACCTCTTGTCAGCTGCCCTGCTCAGATCACCATTAATTGGCAACTCACTAACTTGCTCACTACACACCCAAACCAGACATGGTCCAACAGCAATGACATTTCTATACACCGCCACTAGCGTTTAGTGCACTCTCTAGGCTGTTCACAAGTTAATTAACATCTTGTTCCCAACATGCTGGGTCCTCATTTTACTGACCTTGGAAGGATGGAAAAGACAGACCACTGTGCCAGCAGGCCCAGATGAAGGGTGGGAAGGTAAGGCCAGGGGGTTCTTGCTGAGCTACATTTCCCATCACTCCCCACTGCACTGGCTAAGGGGATGGGAGCTGCAGTCCAAACAGGGGCTGACTTGCCCCTCCCTCCCACCTGCCCCCCCCTTGATCCAGGTGGTTCTCCCTCCTTCTCCCACTCTGGCCTCCTCCTGCAACAGCTCCTGGTCCTAATTACCCGTAAGCCAGCAAGAGAGTCCACTAAGCTCTATGGGGTTGTGTAGAAGTGGAATTGCTATCTCTTTGTTAAATATAAGAATGTTCTAATGATGGATTATCTACAATGTTTCAAGTTCTTCTTCTTGGTCTCTGTGAATCCACACAAATGGGTTTACTGAGCATACATGCTGTAAAGCCATTCGTGTGGGTCCACAGGGGACCACGAAAAAGAACAACAGCTACAGGCAAGATACCTGTCATTATGGAGCCCTGGTGGTGCAGGGGTTAAACTGCTGTCCTGCAGTCCAAACACGGTGAGTTCGATCCTCACGAAGATGACTCAACCTTCCATCCTTCCAAGGTGAGCAAAATGAGTCTCCGGCATGTATTTTTTTTTTTTTTTGGGGGGGGGGAGGAGGATGACACTTAACGTGAGAACCGCCCAAAGAGTGCACGAAGCGCTATAAGTAATTGCTGCTGCTATTCCTCGCGCAACAAACCGGAAGATGGGCATATTTTTTTTTTGGGAGGGGTTAGCCTAGCGGCCTGGGAGAGCCAGGCTTGGTGGCCAAGACTGGCCAGGGAAGCTGGGGGCGAACGAAGCTCCCCCTCCGTCTCTCTGCCGGGGCTTGTTTCCCTCCCTGCCTCCCATCCCGGGTTCCGAAGGAGCGCCTGGTGCTGCCCGTTGTGCAGACTCCGGCCCTTGCCTTCCGTCTCTCCCGGGGGGGCCTCCTGGAGAGAGAGAGAGAGCCCCCGCCCGGCCTCCCCTTTCCCCGCGCTTAAAACTACTGACCAGGCCCTCACCGCCCGGGCCCGCCACATCCTTGCCGACCGGGCGCGGGAGGCCAGCCGCCCTTCCTCTTCTCCCGCCTCCTCCTGCTGCTACTTCCGCTTCCGGCTCCCGTAGGCGCCCACAGCCAATCGCGGCCGCGCTCTGGTCCGTCAGTCAAAAGACTCCTGAGCTCCCGAAGGGGCCGGGCGCCTCCGGTTCCGGGCCCTGGGCAGGCGGGGGAACGGGTTGTGCGGAGCACCTGAAGGGGGACGTTGAAATGTAAAGCCAGCCTCTGAGTAATCCTTTGTTCCCGTTACACCTGTAGGGAAGCTGTAGTGAGGCGCACGCGGGCCTGCCCTTCTTCGGCCTCATTCCTGTCTTGAACCCATGGCTTTGTGTGATCCATTTGCCCCGCGTGACCTCTTGACCCCTGCTGCTGCGGCGGGTGTTTAGATTAGAACCCATGCCTGGAAGTTTCACTCCTTTGTCAGGAGAACGTGGACTTGATCCGCAAAAGCTCACAGTAAAAACAGAGCAGTTAAAGGGCTGCGCGGGGAGGTGGGGTGGGTGGGTTGGAGGGAACTTCTGGGTCCCCAGGAGAGAATCGAGAAGGGTGGTCCCTACTGCAAGGGTCGCAGGAGGGAGGGGGCAGCCCACCAGAGAGGCGGGGCCAAGGCTAGGAAGGTCTCTCACAACAACCCTGCGGGGGCGGCCAGAGTTTTCTTCCCTCCAGCCAGCAAAGCTTCTGACCATGTGCAGAGTCGCTTTGTCATAGGATGGAGTGGAGGCCACACGGGGCCTGGAGCTGAGCTCTGGTGGTGCCTTGCTCAGAAAACCTAATTGCTGCTTGGGGGAGGAGGAAGAAGGAGAATAAGCAAGAGAAGGAGAAATAGAAGGATTGATGGGTTCCAAAATTATAGAATTATTATTTTCAGATGTATTGCTTGCCCATGATTATGTAGGCTTATTTTTGGAGGTCTAACTTGTAATATTCCTATTTTCAAGAGAGGAGTCGAGCATTGGCTGACTCTGCCTGCCAGATAGTGGGGAAGTGTGTCATTGCTTTCCCATTGCAGATCAATGGCCAGGATCCCATTGTTTCCCACAGGTATTTAACTCATTCATATGTAAGGGAATGAGGCCTCTAGTTAAGGTGTGATTTCAGAGCAAATAGGGGGTATGTAACCAGATACTCAGGATGTTTGTAAACTTTTACCAAACTTGTTTAATCTGCCTTAGAAGGTGGGCTGCCTGTGAAGACCTTAGGTTGAAGGCAGTGATGGGCAGCCAAAATTTTTACTACCACACTGTGGACGGAGCTGACATCATAGGCGGAGCCAACACGATGTCATGGGCGGAACTGACATGATGTCATGGGCAGAGCCGATGTCATGGGCGGAGCCAAAGTTAAAAATAAAAATACAGTACAGGCTGGCTGGAGGTGCCTGACACCCCCAGCCAGCCCCATCTTAAAGGAGGCAGCCCAGCACTCCAGGCACTTTACCTTTATAATTTCACCAGACCAGTCTTTCCTTGTCTTGATTCAATTGGATATAAAGATCTGACAAGCAGTGGAACTAGATCAGGACTCCTAGACCTTGACTCCTTGCTTACGATCACACATGCCTTGGTCACCTCCAGACTGGATTATTGTAATGCGGTCTACATGGGGCTGCCCTTGGTGACCATTCGGAGGCTATAGCTGGTCCAGAATGCAGCTGCTCTGGTGGTGCTGGGGTGTGGGCATTATGCACGTGCCTTGCCACTGCTTCGGGAGCTGCACTGGCTCCCAATGTGCCTCCGGGTGCAATTCAAGGTGCTGGTAATGACCTTTAAAGCCCTACATGGTAGTGGACCAGGATACTTAAGTGACCGCATCACCCTGAGGACATCTGTCCATCCCACCAGAGTGGACTGAAGAGGCTCTCTGGTGGTGCCATCACCCACAGAGGCACATCTCTCTGGCACCAGGAGGGTCTTCTCTCTGTCTGCCCCCGCCTCCTGCCAATTGAGCTACACCTGCAGACAGAGCTGCTGTCCTTCAGGAAAGGAGTGAAAACCTGGCAGGTAGGTCGGGTCTGGGGGATGGGTGGAACAATGACCCCAGCCGGTTGGATAATCTGACCCCCTTGCCCTCATCTTTTAGCTGTAACTCCTGTTTTTAATCTTTTAATCTGTTTTAATTTTAGTTTTGATTTAATTTTTAAAGTGGTTTTAATTGTTATTGATGACTTGTAAATCCCCCTGAGTCACTTTGGTGAGGGGGGGGGGATAAACAAGTGTGATTAATAAATAAATAAATAAATTAGATTTTGGTCCACAACAGGAGGAGGAGGAGAAATTGAAGAAGGAAGAGAAGAATTAGTAGAATAAGGAAGGAGAAGAGAAGAAATAGAAGAAAAAGAAAGGGAAGTAACAGGAGGAGGAAGAGGACGAGAAGTACCGTAGATGAAGCCAGGAGTAGGAGGAAGAAGGGTCTGTGGGTGAGATGGGTGTGGGTGGAACTCCCTCCTTCTCCCCTGGATGGTGGTGGGAGGACAGAGACTGTCCTCTGGCCCATGGGAAGAGGAAGGTCAGGCTCCCAGGAAGAAGAGTGTAGGGATCACAAGGAGAATAAGGGGAAATCCAGTTCATGAAAGACACACGGTCGTGCCCCCAGCGCAGTGAGGTCTTGGAGCACCAGACGGAAGAACCTGCCTGCTGCCTCCTGGACTCCCCAAACTCCTGGCCCAAAGGGAGCTTTTCTTTCCCAGTGGAGGAAGGGGGGCACGCTGACCCAGACGTAGGGTCAGTTTTCAACCCCTGGCCTGGCCTGGCTTCCCCACCCTTCCCAGCCACCTCTGCGGGGGTGGTGGTGGTGGTGGTAAGACAGTGAATGTCCATGTGGTTCTTTATATCAGAGGCACCACCACCACCACCAACAACAAATTGTTGTTGTTGTTGTTGTTGTTGTTGTTGTTGTTGTTGTTGTTGTTGTTGTTGTTGTTGTTGTTGTTGTTGTTGTTGTTCTGCCCATGCGGTCACACCATGTGAGAGGCAGGAGAAAAATAAAACCTCTTCCTCCTTTCATCTGTTGATTTTGTTTCACCTGGTTTCCAGAAGAGGTTCCTGGAGGAGATCAAGTGAAATGCTACGGCCAGGAAGGCAGGCCATGCATAGCTCAGAAGTTTACTTTCCCAAGGACGTCGGTTTCATCAATCTTCACAGCAGCTTAAAAGTCCAGAAAAATTTACTTTGCATAAATTTGTTTTGGCAGTAATTCATCAGAAGAAGACAGGCACGGCCTACAGAAACCTAAACCAAGGAAAGCTACATCAACTTGAATGACGTACAGGGAGCTAAAAGGAAATTACAACCATCCTGATCTCAGTGAGGCTTCTGTGTGGCTGTGAAAACTAGCAGAGGGAGATGAGTGGTGTACATTGAGTGCAGTGGATCTTCAGTCAAACTTACAGAAATCATTCCTGCACCCAGAGCATGGCTGTTGCCCACTCATTTCCCTAAAGAGTACAAGTGGCCACAGAAACTTACACTTGGCTTTGAGCGTGAACACTGTGCAGTGTTGTACATTCCTTTTCTATTGTATGGCATGGTATTGTGGGCTTTAAAATAAAGCAGGTGTGGCTGGCTTAGTAAGAATACTCTCTCTTTTAATCTGTAGGGGTTGGGGTAACTTTTGGTAGCAGTTTTAATGGGGTTTTTATTGGGTTTAAAATATAATATTGGTTTTATTCTCTGTGAGCCGCCCAGAGTCTTTGGACTTGGGCAGCAATATAAATCAGAAAAATGAATAAATACATACATAAGTTATTTTAGAAGCAAATAAAAGAACTTGAAATGTGACATCTGTCCCTGAATTCTAACCATCTTTAGACTGTCCAATGAAGATGCACTAAAAGAAAGAAAATAACAATCAAGAGATCACATCTGATTATTCAAGGTAAAACAAATGGGAAAGAGGGTGGGGGAGGGAGGAGGAGGAGGAGTGGGACATGGTGGCTGAAGAACCTCAGGGTCTGCCTGGAGCATAGCAGAACAGCATTCTTTTGACCTGATGGTTGTGTAGGCATTGTGGCATCAAGCCCAGGAGAGGAACAAGAAGCATATGCTGTAATTGCTGATGCTCCTTCCGTGTCCCAATCAGACCCTGGACTGCCAAAATGAAGAAGCCACTTTCTTGGCTTTGACGTTGCCCAAACCCAAGTCCTCATCAGTGCCTGTTTCTGGCAGTCATCGGCAGACCATTCAATGATCTGGATTCCATATCTTTCCACATTCACACCGTATGTTGCTGTCTGCTTGAGCCTGATGGTCTTGCATTGAGGCACTCCAACCCTCAGTCTGTTCAGTGTCCTCCAAGCAATGCAGGGAAGGTTGAGTTCCTCAGTCATATCTTCCTCCTTTAAGGTTTCTTTTCCTTCCTCCATCTTCTATAGGTCTTGCTCTTGCCTACCCTCAAGAATTTGTTCTCTCCATAAAGTCTCAGGGCTCCCTAAATGCTCTTGCAGGTGGCCAGGTACGTCACACAGTGACCTATGCCAGGTGTCTTGAAACCCTCTCAGCAGGATCCGTTTGGGAAGGAACAGGGAACTCGGAAGCAGCTTGGTGTTTTCTCTGGGAAGCAGGTCAGCCCTTAGTCTTGGATTGCTGCCTGAGAGAAACTTAGAAGAATGGGGCGGAAGGAGGAAGATCAGAGGATGAGAGGAAATACCTGCCCCTCAGGGTTTCTGCCCAGCAGGTTTCTCCACCCCAGCTTGCTTGTTTATTTATTTGTTTGGGTAGCCCAGTTTCAGTCCTGGGCTCAGTCCCAGCTCTGGCTTTCCTTTCCTTCTGCCTCCCTCTGAACATCTGATGACTGGGACATGAGTGTGGGGTTCTTCTGTGGGTGGGAATTTGCATGCGCTGAGTGTTTCCACAGAGCCTTTGGCAAGGGCTGAGAACAAGAAGATAAAGAAAACCATGAAGGCTGCAGAAAGATAAAGGTCAGGAGGGAGGCATCTTCAAAAGCTCTTGCCGGTCCATTCATTCAAGGCACCACTGAGGGACATCTTCCATGGGACTGTCACGTTTGGGCTGGTACAGATTTCACTCCTGGCTGGCCCAGCTGTTGGCAACCCACATTGGCCACATGCATGCCACTAGCTGCTGGCAAAGAGAGGCACACCTTTTGTGTTTCAATCCCTGGACCTTATGTGAGCTTATGAAAGTTATGACAAAGCCTTCCCAGAACTGTTCAGAATGGAAGGCTGCCAGGCAGGTCCTTCCAGCCAGAGAGGGAAAGGAGAAGCTGTCCCACCGGTTCTGTCCCTGGCCTTGCTGATTCGGTCAAAGGTCATTTGCTTCTGCTCACATGTTGTCTGGTTCCCCATTGCATTTCTGGTATCCCTTTGGGTAAAGCTTTATTTGTATCAGAGGCACCACCAGCATATAATAACATACTGTACAAAGCTAAAATTAACACATCTAAAAACAAAATAGAATTTTATTTATTTATTTAAATTTATATTCCACCCTACTTGCACAGGCAACTCAGGGCGGATCACAACCGCATACAATAAACAGTTAAAAACTCTAAAAAAAAATGAAAAGTTTAAAAACCATTCAAAACAACCTCTCATTCCTGTAACTAAAGGAATAAGCGGGATAAGAGGGTAAGTGTAAGATGTTAAATAAGCCAGCAGGGAGGGGTCAATGAACCATCATTACCCGGCCCACACCATTCCTGCCAGCTAAGTTTTCAGACCCTTCCTGAAAGCCAATAGCTCCGTTTGGAGGTGCAATTCCAAAGGCAGGCGGTTCCACAGAGTCGGAGCGAACAGGGAGAAGGCCCTCTTTCTAGTGCCAGAGAGTCAAGCCTCTCTGGCAGATGGAACAAGTAAGGCATCTCTCCGGTCCGCTCTGGTTGGACGGACAGATACCCTTGGGGAGATGCGGTCTCTCAAGTATCCTGGCCCATTACCATGTAGGGCTTTAAAGGTAATAACCAGCACCTTGAATGGCACCCGGAGGCAAACTGGTAACCAGTGCAGCTCCTGAAGCAGTGGGGATGCATGAGAATAACGCCCAAATCCCAACACCACCTGGGCTGCCGCATTCTGGACCAGCTGCAGCCTCTGGATGGTCATCAAGGGCAGCCCCATGTAGAGCACATTACAATAGTCTGGATGTGACCAGAGCGTGGGTGATCATGAGCAAGGAGTGGGCGCAACTGGCGAATTGCATGCAACTGTGCAAAAGCCCTCCTAGCCACAACTGCCACCTGCTCATCGAGCAGGAGTCGTGAGTCCAGAAGGAACCCCAGATTGCGCACCTTAAAAAGGTCTAGATGACATCTGCCCAATATATCAGGCCACATCAACAGCATTTCCTCTGTGCACATTGAGGAGCATCATGTGCATTGTATCTTATGGGGGATCGTTTGTAATCCTCCACATTCACACAGACTACCATCTACAGGGAAACCCCACTTTCTCAGAGGAGACCTTCATCTTCCTACCATGCAGTCTATTTGAAGCTTTCCACACTGAGCATGGTTGTTCGTGGCCAGGCAGAAGAGAATCATGTTGTTCTGCCCAGTGACCTGGTAGCTCCTTGCTTGCCTTCCAAAGGGCTAGGGTGGTCTGGTGGTTCGGGGGAGCAGAAGTTATGAGGAAGCGAACCCTTGATTTCAGCCTCTGCTTTGGTGGGTGGTGACCAAATAGAGCGGGTGCCTTTCCCAGGATCTTGCTTTGACCCCCTTGGTAAAGCTTCCAGAGCTAGTGGTCAGCAGCATGTCCAGTGGCAGAGCAGCTTTCCTAAGCGAAGGTGGCAGCGGCTTTGTTGGGTGGAAATGGCTTCTTTTTTCTGTGCTGACTCTGCTTCTCAATTTCACTTGTAGGGTCTTGGGAAGGAGGAGGTGCCTTCCTCGTCCTCTCTTTGCCTGTGACAGGGACGTAACACTTTAAAGCAGCAGGGGAAAAAAGTGGCAGGTAGAGTCTTAAGGACACTACTGTCGGATGATTTGTTTTGTGAGTTAAAACTACAGCTGAGTCGTTGCTAGTGGCTACGAAGACCCTGCTGCCGCCACACTCAAGCCTGTTTATTTCCACATCCAGCGAGAAGGCGAGAGTTGGAGAGAGACTTTTTTTTGAAGAAAGGAAGGTTTGAAAGAAAGTGTGTGTGTGTGTGGGGGTATCAGGACCCACCCACCAGCACAGAGGCAAGCCAGAAGCAGCAGACGCAAGTGAGAACTTTTTAAAGTTCTTGATCGCCTCTTCGCTGCCGGGTGGGTCCTGATTCCCCCGTTTGTTTCTTTCTTTCTTTCTTTCTTACCTTCCTTCCTTCACAAAACAAACACGTTGACAGTCTGTTTACTTCCACATCCAGCAAGAAGGCTAGAGTTGGAGAGAGACTTTTTTTGAAGGAAGGAAGGTTAGAAAGATAGGGTTTTTTGTTTTGTTTTAAACCTTCATAGAAAATGTTTCTGAAGTCTGATCCAAATTGTATCAGTGTCATAAGAAAATTTATTTTGTCCTCTATCAATTGCACTTTGGATCACTTCGATCGGTTGATTGGTTTGGTATCTGGCTCACCGCCAACCACCCCTCCCTTCCAAAATGTCATTTTTATGAGTCACGTTTTTCCTTAATATCTTTGTTGTTGATTCCTGTTTCGGCATCATTCTTCTCCACACGTTGTATTCAAACTGCATCCACCTCGGGAAGTTGTCATATTCAGTTTCTAACATGTTTTTCCCTTTTATTTTTGTGTCCTTGTTTGAGTGGTTTTTTGTAAAACGCTTCATAGTTTCCCCCTGAAGTCCAATTTCAAATGTAATAGTGTCAGCACAAAGGTTATTCTTTCCTATTCCAAACGCACTTTGGGTCACCTGAATTGGTCGTGTGGTTTGGTTGCTGGACTGCCAAAAACTGACACACAAACCCCAGCAAAGATTGCATTTTTTCGAGGCAACTTTCGGAAGCAATGATGTCATCGTCTTGTATTTTTGGCCAATGGCTCTTTACATTTCTGAAAGTCACCAAGATGAGCATTCAGTTGATGTAACCATTATTTTCGTGGGTGCTTTAGTTTTCTGGTGGCAATTCATTGAAAGTACTGTACATGATTTTCATTACATCACAAAAGCTGTCAGACCATCCAACCGAAACGTTAGACGTTCATAGAATTCACGTCAAAAGAGGATCAGGTCTGCTCATGCCATCCTGCCAAAGGAAAGAGCAGCTGGTGGTTTGCCTTTGTGTTTGGGGTGGCCTCGGCTGGGAAGAAGCAAGGCAGAGTGGAATGACCCTCCATGGATGACATGAATAAGCTGCTGCTTCTTGAAGATGGGAAGGAGGGTGGCAGGATTGGTGTGCAAGAGGAGCCTGGAGGGTCAGCAGTCCCCAGGCCATAAAAAGCCCCCATGTGAGCCATGAAAGAACAGCCCAACTATCCAGATCTATTTTCATTATTTGCATGATGGAGAATTTATCTCTAAGTTCCACCACATTGTTGTCAATGTGTAGAGACCCTAATACAGTACAGCGTTTCCTAGGCATGTTAAATGCTTAAAGCCTGTGTTGATGAGTTCCACACCCCTCTCCAACACATTTCCATGACCAAGCAAGAATTTGAACCCAGGTCCTCTGAGTCCTTGACTGGCACCCATCCATCACACCACACAGGTCTGCCCCAATTGCTAACAATATTCAAGGATATAATGCAGCTCTCAGTTAAGTGAGTGTTTTCTGATATGCCTGAACCACAGAATAACACAGCTTCTATTCAAAAAACCCGAAGTGAGTGTATTTTCAAAGATAAAGCTGTGCTTGCTTTAGCATAACAAAAAAGGAGTCTCATAAGCATGGCATATAGCAGTGGTGGCCAACCTTGGCACTCCAGCTGTTCTTAGACTTCAATTCCCAGAAACCCAAGTCTATGTGAAGCCACACAAATGGGTTTACTGCACGTACATGATTGCCCATCTGGCATGGCAAGTTTCTGGCCTTACTGTTAGGAACGTCCCATATGGAGGGGCAGACATTATTACCAGTGATGGGCACCAACATTTTTTACTACTACCCTGTGAGCGTGGCCAAATTGGTGGATGTGGCCAAATTGGTGGGCATGTGACTTGCTGAGGGTTGCCATGTGACTGGGTGGCCAATCTAGTCATGCCTGCCACATGGCCATGAAAACGTCTGCAAACACAGACAGCACTGGGTCTTTGGCTGTAAATGGAGATGAGCACTGTACCCTAGAGTTGGATACGACTAGCTTTTGAGCAAGGGCAACCTTTACCTTTACCTATTGTTAGATCCAAAGCTGCCAGTTGTATCTGACTCTAGGGTTCAGTACTCATCTCTGTTTATAGCCAAAGAGCCAGCACTGTCTGTTTGTAGATGTTTCTGTGGACATGTGGCAGGCATGACTAGACACCAGAATGTTGTTACCTTTCCCACCGAAATGGTCCCTATTTATCTACTTGCCGTTGCCAGGAGCTGGGACAGAGATGGGAGCTCAAACCGTCATGTTGGCCTTCCAGCTAACAAGGTGAGCTTCTTAACCACTGTGCTGCAGTGGCTCAAGTGGCAAAGGTGCTGACTGGGAGGCGGATGGTCAGCAGTTCAATACCTGAATACTATAGCAGTTTCTGCCTTTGTCAGCGCCTGCCAACCTAGCAGTTCGAAAGCAAGAAATTGCAAGTAGATATAGACCACTTCGGTGGGAAGGTAAACAGGGTTCCATGCGCTCCAGTGTCTAGTCATGCCTGCCACATGACCATGGAAACGTCTGCAGAAGCAGACAGCGCTCGCTCTTTGGCTTTGAAGCAGAGATGAGCACTGAACCCTAGTGTGGGATACGACTGGCATTTGAGCAAGGTAAAGAAAGGTGAAGGTATTGCTTGCTCGAAAGCCAGTCATATCCAACTCTAGGGTTCAGTGGTCATCTCTGTTTTACCGTGGAGCTCCCTAAGCCAGCTGCAGTCTATCTCAAAGCAGAAATTAGTCTTTAGTGTTTTTGTCATTTTGGTTTTTTTCACTCTCTGATATGCTTGTAGAGAATAAAACGGCTACCAATTCAGAAGTTTTATTCTGTGCAAGCAGATCAGGAAGTAAACAAAACAAAAAGACAAAAACCTTGTGGCACCTTAAAGACTAACTGCTGCTCAGGGAGCTCCACGGCCCTCTCCCCCCTCTCCCCGGGAAATCCCTGGTTCAGACCCTGCCCCCCTGCAGCAGCACAACTCTCACAATGCCTGGACATCCTGCAGGAAGAGAACTTCCAGCAGGATGTCCGGGCATCGCGAGAGTTGTACTGCTGCTGCTGCTAGAAGAAGCAGCGGTGGCGGCATGCAGGCTGGTCCGGGTGGCATGGTGCAAGCTCTTCCCTTCCCCTGGCAGCTGGATGTCCAGGCAGCGCGGCAGGATGTCCGGGCATCGCAAGAGTTGTGCTGTGGCGCACGAGCTGGTCTGGGCAGCACAGTGTAAGCTCCCCCTCCCCTTTTACCCAGCCACACACGCTGCCACCTTCACCACTGCCTGAGCGGCACCCACAGCCCAGTGATGGGCAGCAAAAATTTCCCTGCTACGCCATGGGTGGAGCCTACGTCATGGGTAGAGCCTACGTCATGGGCGATCTGGTCATGCCTGCCATATGGCCATTGCTACATCTGCAAACACAGGTTGCACTGGCTCTTTGGCTGTAAATGGAGATGAGCACTGCACCCTAGAGTTGGATATGACTGGCTTTTAAGCAAGGGAGACCTTAAATCACTGGCAGGGCCAAAACCTGATGGGGCAGGGCAGGGAGGAAGGCGTGGTCACCCAATTTCACCACCACCCTGCCCAGACGCCACCCAATTTTGCTACCCCCCTCCCAGTGGGGTTGCGAACCTGTTGCTGCCCACCACTGCCACAGCTTCTTAAGGAGGCAGCAGTAGCAGCTGCTGGAGGAGGAGGAGGAGAAGTTGCCACTCTCCCAGGAGGAGGTGGGCAGGGTGGGCTGGGGAGGTGGGTGGGGCAAGCCGGTTTTACTACCGGTACGCACAGACCGGTGCGAACTGGCTGATGCCCACCACTGATTACCATCAGTAAGTTAGTTTGATCCTGACCAAGGATCAAGGTTGACTCAGCCTCTTTCATCCTTCAGAGGTTGGTAAAATGAGGACCCAGCATGTTGTGGGCAAAATGCTCATTAACTTATGAACATCCCAGAGTGCCCTAAGTGCTATGGGGCAGGATAGAAGGGTAATTGCCTTGCTTTGCCTGCCTGAAGAAGCGATCTTGAATTACAAAAGCTCATCTAAAGTTTTATTACTATTATTTTTAAAGTGACCCAATAAAGAGATTTCCTCCCTCCTGCATTTGTAGTCCAAAAAGAAGCCCAATTCTTAGCTCTGGGGTCACTTTTAGGAAATGCAGCCATCATATGAAGAGTCTCCAAAACAACAACAACAACACCCCAAACCTAGGGTGTAGCGTTCCCACAGTGAGCCCAGGTGTGTCTGTGTGGGACCCCAGTGTGCAGCAGAGAAAAGTTATCCTCTTCGTGTCAAAGAGTTGCCAAGGTTTGCACCATGTGGCAAGATTCAGGTAATATGGTTAGACCAGGAGGAAAACACCACTCACGTATATGGACAATGAGAGAGAGAGAGAGAGAGAGAGAGTCCACAAGACCTGCTTCTCAGGCGATATGTAGAGAGAAACATATGTGCGCGTGCACACAGAGAGAACCACAAAGAGAGAGAGAAAGAGAGCGATCCGACAATACCTGCTTTTCTGCTTCTGTCAAGGGGACTCAGTGCCTCAGGTGAAATCTCCTAATCTCTCTCTGGGCCAAGCATTCCTCCTTTTTGGCTGCTCCCCAGAGCCGGCAGGGAAGCTGAGCCTTGCTGGGGCTGACAGTGTCCTGCCCCCCCCCCCCCGGTCCTCTGAGCAGGGCAGGTACCCAGCAGCCCAGAAGGAAGGATCCTGGACAGGAGGCACAGGGTACCTGAAGCTCTGGGGAGGAGCTGCCTGCCTGCCTGCCTACTTGACTCCGGCTGCTGCCAGGTCAAGGAAAAAAGGGTGTGCCCCTCACAAGGCTCCCAGCCATATAAGATGCCCCGTGGCTGCTGCATTACCAGCAAGTGGCACTCTCATGGTGGTCAGGAAGGAAGTGGCAAGAGGGCAGCCTGGTGCCATGGGGGAGAATCCTGGGTGGGCCCCCCATCCCTTGCTCAATGCAGGAGAGGAGGCAGAAATGGTAAGTGCCAGCCTAGCCCCAACTCTCCTTGCATCCCTTGCTGGGGGAGTCAGAGACGCAGTGGCCTTCCCTGCAGGGCAGTAGTGTAGCATGGGGTGGTGGTGGTAAAGGGGGCAGCCTGCCTCGGGCAGCCCTTTCCAAGGGGTGGCAAAATATCCCAGCAGGAGGGAAGCCGCTTCATCCACGGGGAAGACAGAGGAGGTGGGCACAGGCGCACTTAAGTGTGTGCTTCTGTGTGTGTGTGTGTGAGAGAGAGGAGTGGGTGCAGCCTTTTGGGAATCCCTCCCTCTGGACACGGGACGCTGTTTACCTTCCCACCGAAGTGGTCCCTATTTATCTCCTTGTAATTTCTTGCTTTCGAACTGCTCGGTTGGCAGGAGCTGTAACAGAGACGGGAGCACATTCCGTCCTGCAGTACTCGGGAATCAAACTGCTGACCTCCCGCCTTCCAGTCAGCGTCTTCTTAGCCACTTGAGTTAGTTCCTTGCAAGTTGGTTCCTTGCGCCACCCACGAGTCCCAATTGCCAGGTGGAGGAGTGGAGCCCAGCTCAGCTTGGCTCCTTTAGTTCAGTCCCCCCCCCCCTTTTATCCCCACTGTCCCTCCCTGCTATAAATAACCATTTCGTGTCAGAAATTATTCTGGGGTAAAAGGATTTTATTTTTTATTTTTTTGGCATAAGAAACTCCGCTCAGTCAGGGAACACCCAAATGAGGCTTTTTTCATGTCCCCAAAAGCTGGGACAGAAGGGGGTGCTCAATCTGTCATGCAGCACCCCGGGTCTCTGAAGTGCCAACCTTCCAGCTCACAAGGTGAATGTCTTCTTAACCCCTTGGCCACCACAACCCCTTCCTGCTTGATACAATGGTTTGCAAAAAGAAACAAAGCAGGGCTGGTGGTGCGCTTCCACTCAGGGGTCTGGGCCAGTTTTAATCTACTTTGCACTTCAAGGAGAGGCCTCTTAAGTGTGAACAAGCAACACCTGCCGCCTCTTTTCCTGCCATCCACCCCTCCAATTGTTTACGTTTCTGGGTGCTACTTAATTGCCTGCCCAAGGTTTGCAAAAGGAGATAGAGATCCCTCCTGCTCCTCTTGGGGGGGGGGTCTTTGCACAAGGTTCTTTCCCCCATTTGTTTTAAAGGCTACGCCCTCCCTCCCCTTCAGTCCCCCCTCCCTGAAGGAGGGAAGCTGGCACTTTAGGCTCAGGTCTCAACTGCCTGTGCCCAGTCCAGGATTTCTGGGCGATTGGCTGGCCATGGCTTTCCTAGTGAGTGACTGGCACTTGGAGAGAGCTGGGAAATAGGGGCTTTGAGTTTCCCAGGGGAGGGGTTTCTCTCAGTGGCTAGCGTGGGGGGGGGGCACCACTGGCGTAGTGTGGGTTTCAGCCGCCCAGGGCAGAGACTAAATTTGCCTCCCCCTGGGTGGGGCCTAGGATGCTGCCAGTGTGAAAATTTGACACCCCCAAAAGGGCTGTTACCTAAAAAACTGTGTGCTCTTCCCTCACAGGAAACCTGTGAGAGTTGTAGCAACTGCTTGAATTTTAAAAGGGTGTCTGCTGGCAGACCCTTCCCCAAGAACCACAAAGATTTTAATTTCAGACAAAAATAACAATGGTATATTGATCAATATGACATTTAGGCAACAGTGGACCCCCTGTTGGATAAACTCCTAATCTTGCCTGTTTTAGCTGAAATAAAATCTACTCACGAGCATCTCTAAAATTTAGCAGAGAGCTTCATTGAAGCTGCCGAAAGTTTTTATACATTCCCACCAACTAATCCTATCACCTATGCCAATAAAGTTTATACAATGAAAGAAAAGTCCAACAGAGGGGTTTCTTATCATACACAAATAAACCATCTTTAGCCACATTGTGTCGGTTAGCACCTTAAATTCAAGTTATAATGACAAGCTTATATGCAAATAATGATTGTAGGAAAAGATTACAAAGTCCAGAAAATGATAAAGGGAAAGGGACGGGGGTACATGTATTGGAGGATCTTTGAAAACTGGTTTTGGCTTTTTACTCTGTATTTCCTTCTCACAGTAATCGATAGACAAACAAAAAGTAATTGCCCTTTGTTTCATGTGTTAATGGCAGACCAGACATAACACAGGAGATACAGACAGGATGGATATTTTATGGTAATCAAGGAAACCTCTGGGGAGTCCCCTTCTGGGCTTTGGCAGGGTGTGAGACTTTCAGGGGATTGTGCTAATTGGTTTCTGGGTGAGAGGGTGCAGTGTCTTTGGGGTCTGGAAATCCTAGGCTGGGCGCAGGAGGTTGAGACTTGAGCCTTGGCACACAGCGCCGGCTTCCCTCCTTCGGGGAGGTGGGACTGAAGGGGAGGTAGGGTGTGGCCAGTTCGCACCGGTTCACCCGAACCGGTAGCAACAATCCCGGGTGGTTCTCGGGGGGGGGGGGTGTTTGTTAGTAACCACCCGGGATTTTTGAGGCGTCTGGTTCAGATGCCTCACCAGCAGAAAAAAAAATTCAAAATTGGAGCCAAAATGGCTCCCGGGAACTGTGCATGCGTCAAACCTCCATTTGATGCATGCACAGTTCCATTTTTTACTGTGCATGCGTCAAATGGAGGTTTGATGCATGCACAGTTCTTTTGGCTGCCGGGAAAGGAAGGGCGCAGGCAGCGCCTGAAGAAGTGGTGGTGGCGGTGGCCTTTCCTAGCTGTGCTGCACCACGCCACCAGGTCACCATGCCATTGTAGCGGTTTGCCTCAGCAGCGATTTGCCACAGTGCCACAGCAGCACCGCCTCTGCTACTCCCCGACAAGTCGACCTAGAGTAAGTGATGGGTCTGTGTTTGGGGTGGGTGGGTGAGTTGATTTGTGTTTGGGGTGGGTGGGTGGGTGTTTGGTTGGGTGGGTATATTTTTATGTAATTTTTATTTAATTAATTTATTTAATTACTTAATTTAATTTATTTGCGGGTTTGTGTTGTGGGTGGGTGGGTGGGTTGAGGGGTGTGTGTGTTTATTTTTATTTTATTTTATTTGGCTCTGCCCACAACATCATGATGTCATGACGTTGGCTCTTCCCATGACATCCATGACATCACAGTGGGGTAGTAAAATTTTTGACATCCCGCCACTGGGTGGGGGGCAGTGGGGGTGGAGAAGAAGAGCAAGAGAAGAACCTCTGTGGAAATGGCAGGAGTAGCAAAGCCCAGGAAACAGAATCCTGTGGGTGAATTAGTTATGCCAGTGGACGTGCAAAAGGTATCAACTGCAGGGGCAAATGGCCAACAATTAACAAGTCGCTGCTTCTATCCCTTGTCAGGCTCCAGTTTTAGGAGTTGACGTGTGGATAGAAGCAGCACCACCACCAGTAGAATCATTCTAACCAATTGGATTCTGACCATTACGTTATGGTGATAACTTTCCATCTGTCTGCAAAGGGTTCTGACAAATAAAGCTTGTTTGTTTTTAAACATGGCATGGAACTCTTAGTTGGATTCACTGCAACAAATTAACACAGGTGTTGCTGTTGCTGCTGCTGTTGTTGTTGTTGTTGTTCTGTGCTGCCAACTCATCCCTGACTTATGGCAACCCAATGAGATTTCCAAAATGCCCAGCTCAGCTCCTGCAAACTTTATTCTGTGGTTCCCATAAGGAGTCATTCCATCTTACACCCTTTCCCTTCTCCTTTCCCAAGCAAGATTGTCTTCCGCAGAGAAATTTCCCCAGTTTCATCCTTTTTCCCTCCGGAGACAAATCAGGTCAGGCTTGATCTGCTCACTTGTCTCTGTCTTTTGGACAGCCCAAGGTGGGATCTACAGAGCTCTTCTCCAGCAGAAGAGTCCAAAGCAATCTCTCCTGCAACCCTGGTCAGTCTTCACTGTTCAGCTTTCAAAGCTGTCCATGGTCAATGGGAATATAGGAGTATGGATCGTCTTAGTCTTGGTTTCCAGCTCAAGAGCCTTACCCTAAAAGGTCTTCCCTAATCCCTTCATTGCTGCTCTTCTGACTCTTAACTTTTCACGCCACCACTAGTAACATCTGGCCTTACTGGCCAGCAGAGAGGCTTGTCACTTGTCATGGGGTTTAGCAATTATTTTGTTTTTGTTTAGTCCTCTGTTTTTTGTAAATTTTTGTGTGTAAACTTGACTGAGATATGGAAACTTTTGATTATTGCCTGATATTGATGTTTATTGAATTTTTTTGATAGTGTAATGATATTGCGATACAGTATTTTGATGTTTTGTGGTACTGATACTGATTATTTATGATATTTACATGTTGTGTTTATGAACGTGTAACTTTATATGTGTTTGTGAACCGCCCTGAGTTGGTCCTACCGAGTAGGGCGGTATAAAAATTGAAATAATAAATAAATAAATAAATAAATAAATAACTTTAGCTGCAGTTCCTGTTTGGATTGATGATCAAAAGAGAGTATACGAAAGCTTCCAGTTTCTTTGTTGTTGGTTTTAAAATGGTTGGCGGTTGTCTCCAAGCGAGCAGATAAGAGCAGTGACCAATTACTCTACCTCTAGTCTGGCCAGGTTATCCTTCTATGGCAGTGGTTCCCAACAAGGGGTGCACAGCCCACTAGTGGACTTCAATTCCCAGAAGCCTAAGTCGGTACATTGGCTGATCAGTGCTTTGGGGAAATGACTTAGGCTTCTGGGAATTGAAGTCCAAAAACCAGCATTTGGGAAACACTGTTCTATGGCAATACAGTAGGGATATGTCTGGCCAGACATCCCGCTACAGTAATGGAGTAGCCCGTACAGCCAGTGACGCAACACGGCGTGTTAGGCGGTGGTAAGTGGGAAATAGGACGGGAATCCCTCTTGACAGACACGCCCTTCTGAACATCGCCTTTCCTGTTTTTGGCTTCATGGTTACCTTTTGCATTCCTAGCCATGTCCCGCGGCCTCTGTTTCTCGGCAAAGTCAGAGCAAGGGAGAGAGAGTTGCTCCACTGCTCCTGCCTTCCTCCTCCTAGTATTTGGGGAACAATTTTCTCAGGGATCCTGAAAAGGGGGGGGGGATCCGATTACAGACAAGTGTGTAACCCAAAGGTATGTGTAAAGGTTTACACTGCCTGTCCTTTGAACAGGGCTTCCCAAAAAGAACCAAGGTGTACCAGGAAGCCATTGTCTGGTATGTAAGGGTGGATTAAGCTCATGACCTCTGACGTTTGCTTGACAAAAATTTGCAGGATTGGATGGGAACGAGGAAGAGGGAGAAGGAAAGGATTCTAGGCCAGTGGACTCTCCAGACAAAGAAGGAGGAGGAGGAGGAGGAGGAGGAGGAGAGGACTTGCTTTGAAGAATTGTCCTGGAGTACAACACAATGCCCACTCCTAGTTAAGGCGTCCAACACCTTACAAAACTGAATCCGGGATAGTGGGGCGGGGCCAACGTCATGACGTCATGGGCGGGGCCAACGTCACGACGTCATGGGCGGGGCCAAAAAATAAAGGAGCAAAAAATGGCTCCAATAAACTGTGCATGCGCAGAAACTCAATCTGATGCATTGCGCATGCATCAGATTGAGTTTCTGCGCATGCACAGTTTATTGGAAAATAAGCCATGTGCCGATTTTCGGGGGGCTCTAAAAATATAAGCCACCCCCCGAAAATAAGCCATCAGGCCATTTTTGGCCATTTTGGGGGGGAAAAAAGAATATAAGCCATGGCATGGCTTATATTCTTTTCCCCCCCCCCAAAATGGCCAAAAATGGCCTTATGGCTTATTTTCGGGGGGTGGCTTATATTTCTATATACTCAGTATATAGAAATATAAGCCACCCCCTGAAAATAAGCAGGCAGCCTGCTCGGACACAGAGAATACACCCCCCAACTCTGCTTACCTTGAAGCTCTGCTTATTTTCTCTCCCGACTAACAGCTGATGAGACTAAAGAGGCTTTTTTTAAAACTCCGGTAGGGAAGGGGGAAAAATTCAGCGATGTGATTGGCTCTCTATGTCAGCTGACATAGAGATCCAATCACATCGCTGAATAGGTGTTTCCCCTATTCAGCGATGTGATTGGCTCTCTATGTCAGCTGACATAGAGAGCCAATCACATCGCTGAATAGGGGAAACACCTATTCAGCGATGTGATTGGATCTCTATGTCAGCTGACATAGAGAGCCAATCACATCGCTGAATTTTTGGAGCCATTTTTTGCTCCTTTTTTTTTTTAAAATGCCTGCTGCCGAAGAGAAATCGGGACAGCCGGGACGTCATGGGGGAATTCCGTGACCATTTTCCTAAAAATGGTAACTCGGGATTCCCCCTCTCAAATCGGGACTGTCCCGGAGAATCCGTGACGGTTGGCCGCTATACTCCTAGTTTCTGTTAGACAGCATCCATTTTCGGAGGGGGGGGGGCGCAGCCTGGTTTTGAATCCTGGGCAGCTCTAGTCTCATCCCGTATCACTTTCTACCCTTCTCTGTGAGTTAAGAGGTTGGGATCGATGCCCCGCCTGTCTGTTGGATAGGAGAACCTGACATGGGGTGGAGCGGGGGGGGGCATTTTGGGTTTGGACAGCGGCCCCCCAACCCAGTCCATTCCCTGACCCATCTGCAACCTTTGGGTGATTCTCTAACGTCATACTTGTCTGGGTCTATAAGTTTATCTGTATACTTTGGGGACTTCATGGAAAACCCTATTCTTGTGTAAATGGTGCATTTACTGGGATCCCGGGTCACAGGACTAGCAGCCCAGTTGAATTGTTGAGCACAGCTGCAGGGATCAGTTGTCCCTCTGGTTCTTAGCAAGGGCACAACCCACAACCTCTGGTAAACACTTAGTGGTGCAATGTACCAGACAGCCTTCACTTTGGAGTAATGTCAGACTTATTTTAGGCTTGATAGGCTGTGAAATATCTTCCTAGGATCAGGTCATGTTAAAGAGGAGGAGATGCTCTGGCAGTGGGAATTGGTTTGAAGGGCAGCGGTTGCAGAGGGGAGGAGGGGAGGAAGACCCAGACACCTGGGAAAAAGGTGAGGTCTTCCGTTACTTCTGTGTGAAGCATCCCACCCATCCTCACCTGCCACATCCCAATCATCACAGGTTCTTCATCAGCAACAAATAGTGAGGGATCTTAAGTGCCTCTCACCACCACCACCACCACCACCACCACCACTGCTACTACTACGAGGGAGAGACAATGTAATTGTTCAGGCACTTCTGGTGTTATTTGATATCTTTTGGTGTTCTTGTCATATGTCTCTCCAATGTTCTCTCTCCACCTTCTTCTTCCGCTGGGCCTGCCTGGCGGTCTTTGTCCTTCACCTCTTTCCACATATGATGCCTTGTATGCAGTGGTGGGATGTCAAAAATTTTACTACCCCACCGTGATGTCGTCACAGTGTGGGCGGAGCTAATGTCATGACATCATGATGTTGTGGGCGGAGCCAAAGAAAAATAAAATACAGTAATACCCCGGATAATGATTGCACCGGATAACGCTAAAACCGCATAATGACGACAAATTTGGGGGGAAGATTTGCACCAGATAACATTCATTTTAGCGTTATCCGATATATCGTCATAAAGAAGTAAAGGAGGCCAAAGCTCCTCTCCCTGCCACTTCCCTCCCCCCCCCAGCAGTTTGGGGACTCCCCACACCCACCCCACTGCCTGCTCGGCCACAAGAGAATCCAGCCTGGCCCTGCTTACCTTGCTGCATGCTCCGACAGCCAGCTGGAGGCTTCTGTTTTTCTCTTTCACTTCCTGCATTGAAACGACAGGGAAGGGGAAAATAGAGAGATGTGATTGGTTCTAATCACATCTCTCTATTTCCTCCTTCCCTGTAGTTTCAATACAGGAAGTGAAAGAGAAAAACAGAAGCCTCCAGCTGGCTGTCGGAACGTGCAGCAAGGTAAGCAGGGCCAGGCTGGATTCTCTCGTGGCCGAGCTGCACGTGGGGGGTGGCTTTAAAGACAGGGAGGTCTCTTTCTTTCCCTGCCTGCCTTTAAAGTGGTTTGTCCCTGAAGTCAGGGCTTTTTTTCTTAGCGTTGTTCGATGCATGCATCGGACAACGCTAAAAATCGGATAACGTCATGACTTGTGGAACCAAGTCATGTATTACTGTAAATAAAAAATAAAAATAAAAAAATAAGCACACACACACACACCCCTCAACCTACCCACCCACCCACAACACAAACCTGTAAATAAATTAAATAAATAAATAATAAAATAAAATAAAATAAAAAAATACATTAAAATACACCCACCCACCCAAACACCCACCCACCCCAAACACAAATCAACCAGAGCTTTTAAACCAGAGCTTAAAGCTTATTCTGGCTAATCTTTTTCACACTAGGTCAGATAGAAGGAACTACAGAATGAACTCACCACAAGATGGCTTCACTTTGGCACTTTTCAACTTTTCAACAGTTAAAGAAGTTAGGTACTAAGTCTTTGCCTAACCAGTTCTCTAGGATAATATGCCTTAATGTAAATGTAAAACAGCTGTACCTCCTTAAGGGTTCTCCAATTGGAACAGCAATTGGAACAGCACAGGTGTAGCTTATTGATGAGGTAATTCTAAGACTTTGCTTAAAAACCCCAAGCCAGGCCTGCTGGCCGCCAGGCCTTTTTAGGAACTCTGGTAGTATGTCAATATAGGTAAAGGTATTAAATACACATTAAAATACACACAGACACACCACATCCAAAGGTGAGTCACCCTGCGGAGCAGGCTAGCAGCTTCTCTTCCTCCTCCCCACTTGGGAGAACAGCAAGGAGGCCGTGCATACACGTCAAGCACTGTAGGCATGCATGCACACCAAGTACTTGGCGTGCATGCACAGTGGGGGAACCAGTGAAAAGGTAAACCCCAAAGGTGGTTCTCTCCCCCAAAAGCTGCTACCGGTTCTCCGGGACACTGGGAAATGTTACTACTGGTTCTGGCGAACTGGTGCGAACCTGTTAAATCCCATCACTGGTTGTATGGGATGGACTTCCAAGGCCTTCTCCCCAAATGGGCATTCATCATGAGTTACTAAGCCATGAGTAGGTAGTCAGGGAGCTTTTCCCAGTTAGAGGCAGAGAACAGCACACCCAGCCGGGTGAGTCTGGATGACCCAGATGTTCACCTTACCAAAAGGAGTGGCCAGGTAGGGAATGTTCTGCTCCAAGCATGCTTTTCAGTACTGTACTTGGGTTTCTCATTGCTTGCTCATTGCTCTTGGTTGCAGGAGATCTTTGGCTACCGAACCCATGGCGTCCGGAAGGCCCTGTGCATTGTTGGCTGCATCTTCTCATGTGGAGCCCTCCTCCTGCTCTTTTACTGGAAGCCGGAGTGGAGGGTCTGGGCCTCCTGCCGGCCGTGCGACCTGGAAGAGGCAGACACTGTCCTGCTGAGAACAACCGTAGGTGGCTTGGGTTTCCTCTGTCGTCCTCTCTAAAACATATCCGCTTACTCCATGTTGGGCTAATAAGGTTTGCCATAGCATTTTCCTGTCAATTCTATCCAATGCCTTCTCTTGGTCTACAAATGCAACATAGAAATTATTGTTTTATTCTATATTTTTCTCTATTGGTGGAGCAGTGGTTAAACTGCTGTTCTGCAACTCAAAGGTTGTGAGTACTGTATGTTCCTGACCAGCCTGGGATCAAGGTTGACTCAGCCCCTTCCACCCTTCTGAGTTGGATTGAATGAGTCCCCAGCATGTTGGGTGTGTCTGTGTGGGTGTGTTTAAATGCTAATTAACTTGTGAACTGCTAATAAGCACTTCTATGGGGCCAGCAGGGATAGAGGTGGGATTGCTTTGCTATTCGTTGTTTAAGCATAAAAACCGCATCTGTACAGCTTCTGTTTTTTCTGAATCCCGGCCTGTTATTCTGCTATAACTCGTCTCAGTCTTGTTTCTATTACTTTGGCCTCCATTCCCCCTGCATGGCTTCAGAGTAAGGTGAGGTGCCTCCGTATTGTGTGCATTCTCGTTTGCTCCCTTTGTTTTCCCACAGTGGTCTTATTCTTGCTTCTTGTCAATCGGTGGGTGCAATTCATTGTGTCCATGCTGCACTGAAGATGCTGTGTCGCTGCCATTCGTGGCCGCTTGAATCATTTCTCTTGGTTGCCCATCTATTCCTGGTGCCGAAGGACTCATGCTACTTTTTCAATTCATATGTCCGGTTCCAGTGCTGTTGTTTTGTAGTCGTGTGTTGTTTTGCTTGGCATTCTCCAATGGGGTTGAGGAGGCCTTCAAAGCGTTCTCTCCACTTGTCTATAACTTCTGTGGTGGTGGGGTCTATTAGTGGCCTTCCATTCTTGTCATTAACTATAATTCTTCTCTCTTTCCCATATACTTTTAACTACTGTACCTTGAAAAGCGTTCGTGGGGCTGTTCTCCTGTTATCTGGTAAGGATTTTCGGAAGCATTCCCAGGATTCTGTTTTGCTTTTTGATTATCTTATTGGTGTCTCTATTTTATATAGGTTTTCTCTCTCTCTCCTTGATTTTACCCAACTCTTTTTTCCAGCTTCACTGCTTATTTAACCCCCTCAAACCATCATGCAGTGTCTTTGGACCTCGCCCCACTTTTCCTTTCCCCACATAGTTCTTCTGCAGCGCTAACGAGGGTAGTTTTGTATCCCTTCCATTCATCCTCCACATTTCCCCTCTCCGGAGGTGGCCGGTGGTTGAATGCTATCTCTACCTTTCATTACAACTGTTCTATTATTTCTCCTTGTTTGAGTTTTTTTGCTGTCTTAATTAATTCTTGGTTTTTGTTTGATCTTCTTTTAATACAGTATTGGGTTTTTCATTTCTTGATGTTAACACCACAATTTTATGACTGATGTCACATGGTCCGTTGGGGATTTCTTCTGCATTAAGTATTGTAAACGTTATTTTAACTCTTGTTAATATGCAATCAAGCTAACCTTTAATGGGGATATCATTCCATTTATACCACATGTAGAAGGAAAGATAAATAAAATATGCAAATCTGCCTCTTTGACCACACCCCATGGAGAACAGCACCTGGGTTGGCAGCCAGTCCTTTAGAGATTTCTCACCCCTGCAGAGATTACATGGGCTGGGTCTAAGGAAGAGGTTCAACAGAAAAAGAAAACCACCAGCTGCTTTCTGTGTGTGTGTAGTTTTTTGGGGGAGCCCCCAGTTCTCTGTCACTCTCAAAGATGCTCTAAAAGGGGAGGATGCCACACACCCCCCCCCCCGCAATAGTGGTTGCTTTCTTGCCCTACTAGCTTTCCAGTTGGGGCTTCTGCTCTGTTCCTTCTGCAGGATGAATTTCAAAGTTTCACCAGGAAGAAGGTGAGCTGGCTCTCTCTCTCCGCTTTGCTCCCTGTGAACTCCAGCCCTCCTCGGATTGCTGACGAAGCTTCTCTCTTGAATCAAGTCATAAGGAGGCCAGACTTAAAAGTGAGTGGAAGCTCAAAAGCCACTAAGTGGATGACTTTGGCTGCTGGGCTTCCTTCCCAACCCCAATCTGGCCATCTCTTGGATGCTTTCCCTTTGGTTCACTGAGCTGGAGCTTGGGAAGACCCCCCCTTTTTTTAAAAATTCAGCAACATCCCTCCCTTGCATGAATGTGGTCAGCCCCGGGGGGGGGGTGGATGGCCAGAAACCCCCCCTCTCCCTCCATCTGGTATGGCTCATTGCTGGTTGTCCGGAAGAGCCCTGAATCGTGTTTATCTCACCCCTTGTTGCAGCCTCTGGATCGGTTGCCTTTCCTGGCTGGCAGGATTTACAGGAGGAGAGGGATTGATGACATTCCTCAGGGGAAATCCTTCCCATAATAGATCCTTTGAGCAACTCTTATGGGTGGCTACCGAGTGGGGAAGGAAAAGTCTAGAACTGGCCAGAAACTAACTGCCTAATCCACTAAGCAAAGGTCTCTGCAGGAGGGGTCTCCTGCCCAAAAGGACCCTGGAAGGAGGTCAGGCCTGGGAGGGGGGCGGTTAGGAGAAGGTCCGAATAGTGTGGAGAAAGAGCCTGACCTATGACGGTCCCCCTTGACCTCAATGCCCCCAGTTCAAATCACAGCCCAGGCTGGGTTGGGGTGTGTGTGGATGAAGATGATCCACCAGGGTCCATCAGCCACCCACCCCAAATAGCTACTGCTTATATAGCTACTGCTGAAGGATGCTTGGACATGCCCTCCCTGCCCTGCCCACAGAACCTATGGGTGAGAACTACCCACCCATCTGCCTGGTGCCCATTTAAAGACCTCCAAGCTGGTGTGGACCACTCCTGGCGCTTATGGTGGTGGATTTATGGGTGCAGAACCCAAGCCATGTGAAGAGAGAGAGCACGCACCCCTTCCCCATGGCTGCCTTCTCTCCTTGGGGGAGACGCAGTGGTGGGATGTCAAATTTTTAACTACCCCCATCATGATGTCATCACAGTGTGGGCGGAGCTAACATCATGATGTCATGACATTGTGGGCGGAGCTAACATCATGATGTCATGACATTGTGGGTGGAGCCAACACCATGACATCATGTTGTGGGCGGGGCCAAGGAAAAATAATAAATAATAATAAATAAAAAATAAAATAAAAATAAGCACACACACACACACACAAACACACACACCTCAACCCACCAACGCTAAAATCGCATAATGTTAAGTAATCGGGGGAGGAGAATTGGATCAAATAACGTTAAGGTCCTATGGGATGGATCGGATAACAACCGCTAAAGCCTGTGCGGTTACAATGTATCTCTATGGAGCTTTAACGTTATCCGATCCATCCCATAGGATTTTAACATGGATTGGATAACACTAAAAATCAGATAACACCAAGCCTTGGGGAACCAAGTCTTAGCGTTATTCGAGGTATTACTGTACTAAGTCTTTGCCTAACCAGTTCTCTAGGATAATATGCCTTAATGTACATGTAAAACAGCTGTACCTCCTTAAGGGTTCTCCAACTGGAACAGCAATTGGAACAGCACAGGTGTAGCTTATTTATGAGGTAACTCCAAGACTTTGCTTAAAAACCCCAAGCCGGCTGCCGGCTGCCGGGCATTTTTAGGAACTGTGGTAGTACATCAATATAGGTAAAGGTATTAAATACACATTAAAATACACACAGACACACCACATCGGTGAGTCACTTACCCTGGGGAGCTTCAGTCTAGCAGCTTCTCTTCCTCCTCCCCGCTTGGGAGAACAGCAAAGAGGCCGTGTATACGTGCCAAGCACTGTAGGCATGCATGCACACCAAGTGCTTGGCGCGCATGCACAGTGGGGGAACCAGTGAAAAGGTAAGCCCCAAAGGTGGTTCGCCCAAAAAGCTGCTACCGGTTCTCCGGGACACTGTGAAAAGTTACTACTGGTTCTGGCGAACTGGTGCGAACCTGTTACATTCCATCACTGGGGAGGAGGAGTTCCAGCCTGATGAGGGGATGTGGGGGAAAAGCTCAAACAAGGCATGTCTTCCTTCTAGAATGATCCACAGCGACACCAGTCTTTCTGCACCCCCTCCTTCCCCAACCCCATCCGCAATTTCATAAACCTCTTCATTTCCCCACATTTCTGCATCCAGACTATGTTTCCTGGTCTGAAAACGACCTAAAGCCTGATTCATCCCACCCCTGAAGCCAGCCCCCCTAGCAGTGTCTGTTCTCCTGGCTTGCTTTGCAGGTGAGATGCCTCACAGTGCAGAGAATCCGCTACGCATGGGACTTCTCAGCCAAAGAGTTCCGGAAGGTGGGGTGAGTGCTGCCACTTTCTGCCTGTTGGGAGGTAAGAAGGTCCTGGGTGGAAATGAGAAGAAGGCCTTGGGTGCCAACATGGCTTCCTTTGTCTTTCAGAATCCTTGAGGAGAGCCACACCTGCCCAGAGATCCATGAGAAGTTTGGGTCTGGGCTGGCAAGCAAAGAGCAGGAGGTCAGGTATGTGCTTGGGCCAACCTCGAGAAGCAAACCATGCATGGTCCATGCGGGTGGAGATGAGCTTTCTCTGCTGCCCTTCTCCCAGCCTTCCTATCCTGGTGGTACATTCTCTACTTTGAAGGCAAGGTTGGATTCTGCTCCCCAGAGACTCTCCTTCCTTCCTTCCTTCCTTCCTTCCATCCTTCCTTCCTTCCTTCCTTCCTTCCTTCCAGCCTCGGAACTGCAGTGTGATTCACAGGATCCCCCTGAGAGGCAGCCCACTCTCCCTAAAGAAGGAGTCCAGGTCATGGGGGCTGGCCCTGGCCAGTCTTTCTGGACTTTGTGGCCAGTAGTGATGCTAAGGGAACTGAGGACCTTGTCCCCATGTGGGCATTCAAGGGCTGGTGCCCAGGTCACCCCTCCCATGTGCTCTTCCACAGGAGGATCGTCTGTGGGCCCAATACCATCGATGTGGAGATCACGCCTCTCTGGAAACTGCTCATCAAAGAGGTACCTTCCCTGCTATGCTCTGGGCTGCCAGGACATAGTGCTCTCTGGCATTGCGCACCTCCTTTCGCCCCACATCAACAAATCAGAGGAGGAAGGCTCTGGAATACTCCCTTGACTGCTTGCTCTGTGATTCTTTAGCAGGAGGCCACAGTGGCGGCGGCTCCTCAGCACAAGCCACGCCAGACGGATCTTGTCCCCTTGACCTCTGTTTATATTTTGGGATGGAGTCACAAGCTTTACAAATCAGGGAGAGGCTGAGATTTCCGCAGGGCTTTTGACAGGTCCCTCCCAGGCTGCCTGCCGTACTTCCGCTGATGAAACAACAACAACAACAACAACAACAACAACAACAACAACAACAACAACAACAACAACAACAACAACAACAACAACAACAACAACAACAACAACAATTTCATGTTATAAAAAATATTATTTCATCAGCGGAAGCACGGCTGGCAGCCTGGGAGGGAGCTGTCAATCTAAAGCCCTGCTGAAATCACAGCCTCTCCCTGATCTATAAAGCTTGTGAGTCCATCCAAGAATAAAAAGAGAGGCAAAGGGGGCAAGATCGGCCCATCCTCTTTGTTCACTGATGAAACGTGGGTTCTAGCTCAGGGGTGTCTACACATTTTGGGCCGTGGGCCGGTCACATGGTTCAGCGGGCTGGTCATGTGGTTTTGATACAGGATGAGATAGATTTTAGGCTGCCATTTTCTCTGCTTAAACCAGGGGTGCCCAAAGTATGGCTTGTGAGATGGATCCGGCCCCGATCTCAATTCATCTGGCCTACACCACCCTCGTCGCTCCCAGAAGTGGAAGTAAAATGCGCCTGGATCCGGCCTGCTGGCCATAGCTTGGGTACCTTTGGTCTAGAAGCTTCTGGAAGGTGTTTGATGCACCAGAGCCAAAGAGTGCCAGGTTTTGCTTAAACACGAGGAAGGCCTTCTGGAGGGTGGAAGCGATGCAGTCGTGGCCTCTCCCTTCCTGGAGACTTTGAGGCAGAGGCTGTTGAGCCACCGGTCAGGGGGACTGGAAGGCTTGGACAGCCTGCCTGATCAGAGGGCATGGAATCTCGATGGACCCCTGGGGATGTCTACTCACATTCCCAGCCTGACCTTTGGCATTCAGGCCAGTCTTCAGAGCATTCACTTCAGGTCCAAGGTTCAAACCTCGCATCAAGAAGAGTGCCTCCTCGCTTAGAGAGTAACTCACTTAAAGAGCAGGATTTCCCCTGAATAATTGCTTCACTTAACAAATAAAACCAACCAAAAACTTGCTCAACAAATACATTGGGGTTCGAAATCCACCCCCACCCCCAGAAGTCACAATTGGCCACTTACATGGGCGTTTCGCTTAAAGAGCAAACTCGCTTAAAGAACAATCCTGTGGAACACATGATGCTCTTTAAGCGAGGTACCACTGTACTGTAGTCAAAATCTGCCTTTCAGGAACCTGAGAGTTCTGTCCCAAACCATGGAGCCCTGCTGATAAAAAGGCATGTTGTTAAATATCAACTCCCCAAATGAGATGTTTTGTACCTGTACTTGTCAAACAAACAAGTACACTGGCACCCCATAAACCAGGGGTTCTCAAATTTTTCAAGCTGAGGGTTGGGTCACGCTCTCTCAGTCAGCTTTGAGGGTCAGATGGCCATTTTGCCCTGCCTGCACGATGGGTATGTGTGGCCATTTTGTCCCAACAGCTTCAAAGGAATGGCCATTTTGTTTCTTGAATGCCCTTGGAGGGATGGGGGGCACATGAAATGGCACCATGGGTCGGATTTGGCCCACAGCCCTTAGGTTGGGAACCTCTGCCAAAAATGCATCCTGCCTTAAGAAGAAGGCTGCGGGCGAGGGTGGATGGGAGGCAACTGTGAATACAGAAGCGACAGGCCAGAGTTTTTCAAGCAGATCTGAACGAAGAGGAGTTGCCCAAGAAGAGCCCTCTTGGCCACCTCCTTCCAGCTGCAGTTCCAACCAGAGGAAAGCAGCCCCCTCCCCCTCCCCCCCTCAATTCCCTTGCAAAGCCCTTCTGGACCTGGGCAAAGCTCCTTCCCACTCACCCCATAGTCTCCCTGAGGTGCTGGGATGGCACTTCTGTTGTCATCGCCACCCACTCCCTGGGGAAAGGCCCTGGAGGGAGGGGGCCCTCCCTTGGATGTATGTGCCAGTGCGCATGAGCAGAAGGGATCTTGCCCACGGCCAGAGGGGAGCCAGACCCAGGGCCCCAGGGAGCCTCTCCTCTGCAGTGGCTGCCGAAAGCCTGGATTCTAGCAGCCAGATTAACAACTTAATCAACCAGACAGAACATTCTGTCCCTTCTCACTGGGCAGCTCCAAGTCCAAAAGAGTTTTGAAAGGGATTCAGTAGGCAATGGGGGTGGGTGGGGGTGGGCTGGGCTTCCTGGGTTCACTTAATTAAAGTGTTGCTGGTGAAGAAAGAGGCTTTCCAGAGATGGCCTCCCTTGATAGCCTGGTGGGAAAGCAGTGCCTGCCTGCCTGCATTCAGGGCCAGAGAGCAGCCCTGCCTGTCCTCCTCTGGGCAGTCCCTTCCTTCAAGGAGTGGGTTGTCCTCAACACCTGCTCCTGGGCTTCCCAATGGGACTGCCTTAGAAATGGGTCAGAGGGGTTTTTGCAGCATCGGCAGATCCCCACCAGAACACACAAACAACCGTCTTGGGGTGACTTGAAGACTGACAGGCTGGCCACGGAAGGAGCAAGTGTTTTACTTACTTACTTACTTACTTATTTATATTTATTATCCCGCCCTTTGGTGTATTATACAACCTTCCAGCCACTTCTCTTTTACATCTTGAGCTGAACAGGAAGTAACCAAGTACCGGTAAAGTGAGATGTTAAATCAGAAACTAGAAAGGACTTTACTTCACACCTTTGAGACTGAAAGGGAGACATTTAAAACTAATCTCAATAATCTATTGCTACTAATAGCTGTGTGAAGCTGTATTGTTATGCTTGTCTGTCATTCTGCTTGAGCAAACCCTTCTCCCTTTAACCCCTGCATTTGGTGTATATAAACCATGCCTGGAAGTTTTACTCCTTGTCTGAAGAAGTGGGCTTGATCCACGAAAACAAACAGTAAAATTATAGCAGTTAGTCTTTAAAGTGCTACAGTGTTTTTGTTTTATTACTTTTTTTGTTTTTGTTTTCTGATATGCCTAAACTAAAAAGGGGAACTCAACCATCCACGCTATGTACATCCGCTTTGGCCCTGAGCATCTCTGCAGTCGAGTGTGCAGCTCCAGTATGGAGTGCATACACACACGCAAAGCTAGTTGGCATCACTGTTAACGAAGCCATGCCGATAGCCACAGGATGCCTCAAACCTCCATCAGTTGAGACAATAGACCCTCTCGTTGGTATCACTCCACCTAAGATCAGGAGAGAAGGAGCAGCAGACACTCTTGATGTCCTCTGAATGGATCTGAACCTCAGCTCTGCTGACTAACATACAGGAAGAGCTTTATGGGAAGAACATTCTTGAGGGTAGGCAGGAGCAAAACCAAGTTAGAAGATGGAGGAAGGAGCTCACCGGGCAAGAAAGAACATGAAAGATGGAGGAGGAGATGGCTGAGGATCTCCACCTCCCCTGCGTCACTTGGAAGACCCTGGATAGGAGGCAGAGGGTTGGAGTCCCTCAATGGAAGACCCACAGGCTCACGTGGGGGCTGCTTGTGGGCAAAAGCATGCTGTGTGTGAATGCGGAGAGAGGCAGAACCCTTGGGGGCTCCTTTCCTGGACTGCCAATGACTGCCCGAGACAGGCACCGATGGGGACTTAGGCTTGGCCAAAGACCAAGCCAAGAAAGTGGCTCTTCATTGGGGCAGTCCAGGGTTTGGTCTGGGCATGAAAGAAGAATCACCACCCATTGCTGGGGGGTCCATTCCAGCCTGGCAGAGGTTTCTTCTGAGCTGTCTAAAGCCAGACTGACCTTCCAAGCAGGACTACCGGACTGAGTGTGGGAGGTCACACTCCCCAGGAGTCCAGCATCACAGGCGGCTCCCAGAGGCTGAGAGGCCACTCAGCCGTGCAGGCACCCCTTCCCTCTCAGGCTCTCTCTCCCCACCCCCAACCTACACAGCAGAAAGCCTGGAAACTGGGTGTGTGTGTGTGTGACCCAAGCACCCCTTACCTGCAACACCCCACAAAGAAAGCGACATGAGCTTGAAGAACTGGATTAGGAGGTAGCTGGATGTCCTGTGAGTGGCCACCTCCGAGCACCTCTCCCAACCCTTTTGGGCTGGAGCTGCTCTTGACAAGCCCTGGAAAAATAGGAGAGGGAACCACCACCCCCTCCCGGGAAGGGGAGACATGGGAGATGCTGTGGGAATCTCCATCTGACCCCTTAAAGAACCTTAGTGGTTCAGGCGTTAAACTGCTGTACTGCAGCCTAAATGTTGTGAGTTCAATCCTGATGGGGATCAAGGCTGACCCAGCCTTCTGAGGTTGGTCAACTGAGAACCCTGATTGTTGGGGGCAAAGGTGCAAATGATCTTGTGAACTGCCCAGAGCAAGGATGCTCACACTGTGGCCCAAGGGCCGGATGCAGCCCCCAACACCAATTCATCTGGCCTGCACCACCCTTGCCGCTCCTGGAAACAGAAGTAAAATGCGCCCATACTTGCACACTTTACTTCTGCTTCCAGGAGTGTCAAGGGTGGCGTAGGCCAGATGAATTGGTGTCAGAGGCTGGATCTGGCCCCTGGGCCGCAGTTTGGGCACCCCTGGTTTAAGCAGAGAAAATGGCAGCCTATAAATCTCTCTCATCCTGTTGCAAAACAGATTGAAATTCACATTTTACTTCTGCTTCTGGTGGGAGGAACCACATGACCGGCCTGCTGAACCACGTGATTGGCCCATGGCCCGAAAGGTTTGGGCACCTCTGCCCCAGAGAGTAATGTAAAGGCTGTGGCAGGAGTATAAGTGTGTCATTGCTCTTGGTGTTGCTAACTGACCCCGCCTGTTCCTCTTCTGCAGGTTCTCAACCCCTTTTACGTCTTCCAGCTCTTCAGCATCTGCCTGTGGTTTGCTGAGGATTATATCGAGTACTCCGTGGCCATCATCCTCATGTCCCTCGTTTCCATCTCTCTCACGGTGTATGATCTTAGAAAGGTGAGGGGGGCCTCTCACCCCACCCCCAAGGAGCAGGAGGGTCTGCTTGTGCAGGACTGCGTTGGAGGTTCCTTGGCTGATTCAGGAGGCCCCTGGCCAGTACACCCATGGTCAAAAGTTGTGCCCTTCCCAACTGCCCCCTCCAGATCCACCCTGAGAAAGCTCTCTTGCTCCGGAGTTCTTTTCAAGCCTTTTAGAAAGGAACCACACCAAGGGGTCATTCCTGGGGGTGTCCTGTGTCAATGTAGTCTGGATGAGAGAAGAGCCTTCCACATTATCTCTGGAGGGCAGGTCTTCTTCTGATGATGTGTTTACACAGAAGGTGTGGGGAGACTGAGTGATGCTGAGCCTGGGTAGAGCAGCCTGCCTCTTCCAGCCCAGGCAGTGACCTCTCTCCCGGAGAGCCCTCTCTTGGGTAGATGTCCTGGTGAATTTACACCTGGATGGGGCAGAAGGCCAGCCTGAGGCCGGGTAGGAAGGAGGACACCAAGGGAGAAATGCCCTCAGCAGCCACCTGGGGGCTACCATGGCTAAAGCAGAGATGCCTTGAGGTGACAATCCGTCCTTTAGGCCAGGCTGATTCCCTGTCCTCAGATACATGGCAGGCAATGGAAGATTCCCTTTCTTTCCTCTTTCATGTCAGCTGGCCTGGCTCAGGTCCAGACCAGGTGGAGAAGGGAGGTTTAGGTCCAAACTAGGACAGTTAGAAAGAAGAAGCCCACGGGGTCCTCCAAGCACACAATTTCTTCACCATTCCCTGCCGGAATAAATCAGACTTGCTCAGGGAGCTCTGGCTTTACCCCTTGTGACCATCTACCAAGCAAAAGCGAGCAAAGCTAATGTTAGGCTACACAGATGGCATTTACTTCTGAAACGACAGCTACCTCTAATGATGTGCTAACTCTAGCATCACCCAGTGATGCTTAAATTGCTCCTCCCCATCCAGGAGGACCACGTCAAGGTACAAAGTGAGCTAGGCTTTCAGGAGTGGCTGCAAAGTGAGCTAGGCTTTCAGGAGTGGCTGCATGAACCTAACCCCACCCCAGGCATCAGACCAAGTGGCCAATAATCCTTGCCCTCTGGCAGTGCAGAGGCTGCTTTCACCATGCCTTGCAAAGGGACATCCTCCTTTCCCAGCCTACTAATGTGGCTCCATACCACCTTTCCTTTTTACCTGGCAGCAATCTGTGAAGTTGCACCACCTGGTGGCATCCCATAATAGTGTCCTGGTCCGGGTCTACAAGAAAGAGACAGGTGAGAGGCCAAGGCTGGGAGGGGGCCTCTACCCGTCCCTTTATTGGCAAGCCCATGTGTTTGCCCTGCCCAGCAGCAGAGGATCTGTTGCAATAATGACAATCTTGCATGTGCTAACACTGGGAAATGGTGGGAGGGGTCTTTGCAGGCTAACATGACCATCCTTGCTTCTAACTTGACTGTTGGAGCTCTTTTTGCGCCTCTGCCCCCCCCTCTTCTTGTTTGTTTGCCTGCTTCTGTTCTTTGATAGTCCACTCTTCTCCCTCTGACTTCCTCTAAGCAGTAAGCAGTGTAAGTAAATGCACCCTTTTCTACTTTAAATGCTTTAAAAGTAATTTTATCATACAAAGTTCTAGTTTGTGTGTAAAAGGAACAACAAGAGGGAGGACTGATGAGACGGAACTGATCTCTCCATGTTTCTCTGGACTGTTTTTGTGTTTTTGCTTCACACTCTGCTAAAAAGAGGGAAGGAAAAAAGTTCCCCAACAGAATCTACACTCCCTCCTCATCCCCTCTGTCTCTACCCAGCCAGGTAAAAGCAGAAGCAGCTATTTAAGGGCTGGGGGGAGGGGGGGAGGGAGAGTGGAAGCTCTAGATAGCCTCGGGTGCCCTGTTGCAATGCCCATGTACTCCAAAGTTGGAGCCATCCAAGAGAAAATGGACAAGCCACCCTCTGTCCCTTTGTCTTTGATTTGGATTCCTGCCCTGAGCAGAGGGTTGGACTGGACAGTTTTTTGTGGAACGGCAGAGATTGTGACTGCCTCTAAAAAGGTGAATGCCATAAACTGGCCTGGTGCCTCCAAGACAAGGGATGGGTTCTTGGAGGAGCCCCAGGGCACAGAGTGGGCCAGAGAGGAACCCCTGTTGGATCCAGAAGGGGTTGAGGAGCATCTCTTGCAAGAGGTTGGAAGGGTGAGGCCAACCTTGCTTCTGAGCAGCCATGGCTCTCCCCCTGGACCCAGCTAGGGAGAGGAAGAGCAGGAGATGGGACACATGCTCTGCTCCACAGTGGCGGAGGGAATCTCTGCCCCCACCTCTCTCTGTTGCCAGGTCTCCAGGAGGTGGAGTCCCGTCAGTTGGTGCCAGGAGACATGCTGGTCCTGGGGGGTGGCAGGAGCCTCTTGCCTTGCGATGCCCTCCTGATCAGTGGCCAGTGCACGGTGAACGAAGGCATGCTGACAGGTGAGATGCTCCAATATGCAGCTGCCCACCTCTCCTTCCCAAGAGCTCAGAGGGTTACTGCAGCTGGAGGAGACCAACACAACCTTCTCTAGCTTGTCCTTCCTTTCCCGGCAGTGCAGCCGGCTAAGATCCAGATGCTTCCTGCCCACAACCCCCCTAGAAGTCCACCTTGCCATATGACCCTTGTGGCTATGCACCTGCTGGGAGCGGGTGTGGATGGAGGTCAGCAGGAAGGGGTGTAGGAGTCACAGCCACAGTCACCCCACTTCTTAAGTCCTGGGTCTCCACATTTTGGACTCTGTGGTACAGCCAACAGGTCAACGTGGCCGCCTGCAAGTTGGGATTGAGCGCCATAAGTAAGAGGGAAGGCTGTTCCCTCCATGTGCAGAATTCCCAAGACTTCCTTTCGGCTGCAAAACAGATCAGAAACAGGCAAGCTTTCAAGACCTGTGAGACGATTCATGGGGCCAGAGGCCAAAGGGCTTGAGGAAGGGGAGCCGAGGGTCACCTGAGACACAGGGAAGACTTCAAATCCTCCTGGCCTGGCGAGGAGCTTTCCAGATCTGCCATAAAGATCCCCAGGTGGAATCTGCAAGCTGGGAAGAGGAGTTGGAGTCTGACCCTCAGTGGGGCTGTGGGTGGTTGAAGAGGCCACTGTTGGAGGGTGGCTGGCCAAACGTGGCTCCTCCTCTGCCTCCGCCAGGAGCCATGGTACCAGCGATGGAAGGTTTCCCACAACTACTGAACGGAGCTTGCCTCTTTACGGAAGGGACAGTCCAAAGTGCTGGCCCCGGTCTTTCCCCCTGAGCGGGCAAAGACCTGCCACTCTGGGGTTCCCTATTTAAGGCATCCTGGTCTTCTCCAGGTGAGAGCATTCCCATCACCAAGACCTCCCTGCCCTGGGACACAAGGGACACTCAACCGTGGCGGACCAGTTGTGCTGAAGACTGGAAGAGGCACCTCCTTTTCTGTGGGACAGAGATCATCCAGGCCAGAGGAGATGCTCAGGGGTCTGCCAAGGCTGTGGTCCTCCGGACAGGTAGGTGGGCGACCTGTGGAGCCAGGCGGGCTGGGCTGGTGACCCAGGGTGGGAGGATGATAGGATCATCTGTCTTCCCTCTCTTCTTATTTTATTTCCAAGCTGCTTTCCTCCCCTAAAGGGAATCAGCACAGCTCTGGATCATCTATAGAGGCAGAGTGTGCAGCTGTTGGTTGGGTGCTGAGCATGTGACTGTTGAGAGGAGTAGAAATTCTAGGAAATGTTCATCAGGCCCTACTTGAAAAAGATAAAACAAAGACACATTAGTCTTGGAGGGAAACCATTAAAGCATTCAGGAGGAGAACACAATTCTCACTTGGTTCCAGAAGTCTTTAGGTCTGACTTCTATGGATCTGGGTCTGTTGGCAGCCCTTAATGGAGAAGGAGGTCCAGTCAGGCTGTCTAAATCCACAAAGTTATGGAGGAGGAGGAGGAAGAGGAAGAGCAGGACCTGAGAAGAGCAAGCTAAGTGTCCCTGATCATCGATGAGGAGAGGCAGGTGGCGAGGGGAGAGAAACCTGGGTTCCTGTGGCTGTTCACCTGCCTGGCTCCCACCCATCTCCTGAAATGGATCCATGTGGCTCATTAAAACTGCCAGGAGTTCAGTTTCTGCTAGATAATCCAAGCTCTTTATTTTATTTTATTTTATTTTTAGGATTTCTATTGCTGCCCAATTCCAAAGACTCTGGGCGGCATACAGATATTAAAACCATCTCAATTTTAAAATCACAATTAAACCCCCATTAAAAACCACCATAAAGCATTCCCTACTCTCCCACCAGTTTAAAATGAGGGAGAGAGTGTTCTTAAACCAGCCAGCAGGCTGGGGCCACAGCACTGCCGGTGCCCCACACCTGCTCTGCCAGCCTTGTTTTTCAACTTTCCCTGAAGGGCAGCAACTCCATCTGGAGATGCAACACGGTTGGCAAGAGGTTCCCTAGGGCTGGAGCAGACACGGAGAAGGCCCTCCGTCTTGTGCTAGAGAGACGAACCTCCCTAGCATATGGCACAACCAGAGAGCCTTTCCGGTCCACTCTGGTGTGACGGACAGATGTTCTTGGGGCGATGTGGACTCTTAAGTATCTTGGCCCACTACTATGCTGGGCTTTAAAGGTAATCACCAGCACCTTGAATTGCACTCAGAGGCATACCAGCAACCAATGCAGCTCCTAAAGCAGTGGTGAGGCATAGGCATACCACCCGTACCACATCACCACTCTAGCAGCCACATTCTGGACTAGTTGCAGCCTCTGAATGGTCATCAAGGGCAGCCCCATGTATAGTGCATTGCAGTAGTCTAGTCTGGAGGTGACCAGAGTGTGGTTGACCATGAGCAAGGAGTCCTGATCTAGGAGCAGGCATAACTGGCATATTACACGAAGTTGTGCAAAAGCCCTCCTAGCCACAGCTGCCAGCTGCTCTTCCAGTAGTAGTCGTGAGTCCAAGAGGACCCCCAGATTACGCACCAGGTTTGTTTGGGGAAAAGTAGCCCCATCCAGAACCAAAGATGGTGACTCCTGAGATAATGCAGGACCCCTGACCGACAACCACTCAGTCTTGCTGGGATTCAGTTGTAGCCCGTTTTCCTCCATCCAAGCCCCAACAGCCCCCAGGCACCTGGAAAGGATTCTAAGTGCATCGCTGGGATCACCACAGGCTGAGATGTGTAGTTGAGTATCATCAGCATCCTGATGATGCCTCACCCAGTGGGAATGGATGTAGATCTCCCCCAGTGGCTTCATGTAAATGTTAAATAGGAGAGGGGAGAGAACCCAGCCCTGAGGCACCCCGTACTGAAGAGGCCTTGGGCTGGACATCTCACCCTCTAAATACACCAACTGGGTCAGGCCCCTCAGAAATGAGGCAAACCAGGATAAAACAATTCCCTGGATCCCCAGTCCTCAAATCCATCCCAGAAGGATACCGTGGTCAATGGTGTCAAAGGCTTCTGCAAGGTCAAGAAGAGCAAGGATGGACGGATGACTTCCATCCAGCTCCTGTCAGAGATCATCCACTAGTGCGACCAATGCAGTTTCTGTACCATATCCGGGTCTGAATCCTGACTGAAAAGGGGTCCAGATAATCTTTCCTTCCTTCATTGTGAGCTGAGGGCAAGTTCTCCATGGCTGTCTCCCTAGAGGAGGAGTGGCCAACCTTGGTGTTCCAGCTGTTCTTGAACTTCAATGCCCAGAAGCCATGATGAGCAGGAGTGCTGACTTGGGCTTCTGGGCATTGAAGTCTAAGAACAGCTGGAACACCAAGGCTGGCCACCCCTGCCCTAGAGGGTCACTCTGGGTCTCCATTTGTACCTGGGGAACCTGGGGACCCTGTCTTCCCAGCTCTCTAGAAGCCATCTAAGGCTTCTACCTACCTGTCTGTTGGGTGGTGGTCATGGGGGTAGCCTAACATCTTTGGAAAGGCAAGACTGTGAGGTGACGTGTCTGCTCTTTTCTCATGTCTCAGCCTCCTTTCCAACCAAGTTTGGTTTGTAACCCATAAATGCCCTTTAAAGAGCCCTTTTCCTCCCTGGAAGGCTCCCTTCCAGTCTTCGCAGGAGGAGAGAAACAGAGATTGAGAGACAAAAGGAGGAGGCTTTTGGTCCCTGATGGGTTCATGGCCAAAGGCAGGCAGGAGCCAAAGTACTGGCACAGCTGTCTCTGCCCCCCCACACACACTCTGAGGAACTGGCTGGTCTTCTGTTTCCTCCTCCTCCTCTTCCTTGATTCCCTCTCTGCCCTCCATTCCAGACTCCTTCAGCTTTGAGCCCCAAACAATCAAACCCAGATGCCTCCCCAGCCTTTCCGCACTCACCTGGAACTCCTCCTCTGCTAAGTGGGTTTTGGGCTTCTTGTTTGTGCACCAAGTCCTGCTTTGTCTCCCCAGGTTTCAACACGGCCAAGGGGGACCTGGTGAGATCCATCCTCTTCCCCAAGCCTGTGAACTTCCGGCTCTACAGAGATGCCCTTCGGTTCCTCATGTGCCTCATAGGGGTCGCAGCTGTTGGCATGGTCTACACCGTCTGCGTTTTTGTACTCAAAGGAGTGAGTAGTCAGGGTGAGGAGATGGGGTGGCCTGGAAAAGGGTGGTGGTGGTGTGGTGGTTGGGAATGGGGGTGGAAGCAACAAATAGCAGCAATCCCACAGAACTCCTTGGAAACTTTCACTCCACATTCAACACATTTAAGCAAGTGTCAGAATCCAGGTCTGAAAACTGGGGCTGTTGCAGCATTTACATGGTAGTTTTGGAGCTTGTCCTTGATGTGATGTCAAGGGTGGATATGGGGCTGGAGTTTCCTTGCATCTAAGCCTCAAGAGGAAGACACAGAGGAGCCCCAAGGATGGTCTCCAGAAGAGAGGCAGCCTCTCAGCCTAAGAATGGACCCCACCTTGGCCCTGTGGACAGAACTGAGTCCACCTAGAGAAGAATCTTCTGGGGACTTTCCTTGGGTGCAGGGAGGGATCGAGCCCCTACTAACCCATGGTATATCTTTATTGGGCGGGGTGGTGGTGGCGGCATCCGTGCTTCTTCTGCCCTTGGCTACAACTCTTTCCTTCCCTCCCTCCCGCCCACCAGGAAGAGGCCGGGGAAGTGGCTAAGAAGGCCCTGGATGTGATCACCATCGCTGTCCCTCCTGCCCTGCCGGCTGCCCTGACCACTGGGATCATTTATGCCCAAAGGCGGCTGAAGAAGAAAGGCATCTTCTGCATCAGCCCCCAGAGGATCAATGTCTGTGGCCAGTTGAACCTCTTCTGCTTTGACAAGGTACGCTGGGCTGGCTGGTTGGGTGGGTGGGGGAGACCTGCCACTTGGGTTGCTTCCAATGGGGAAGGGGGTGGCTCAATTGGAAGGTACATCTCACAGGAGTCCACAAGTCCTTTTTGGCTTAGCCACAGAGATCCCTGTAGTTGGGTGGCCAGTGCCTGTCTTGGCTCTTGGGGCAAGAGCCCTGTGCTGGATCAGGGCAGAGCTCAGCCAGGGAATCCTGGGAAGTCCCCCCCCCTTCTTTCAGATGTGAGAATCACAGGGTGTAGCTGTCACTTGCATTTCCTTAGGCAGTGGGTTTGCCCCATTCCCACCAGGAAGCTGTCCAGACTGGTAGCAGTTGCCTTCCCAGGAGGAAGCCCCCCACCCCATTTGCAATGCAGTGTGTGAAGAAGCGAGCCCGTTGGCCTTTCCAGAACCACCTGCCAAGCAGGGTCACTGGATGAATGCTCACACCTGGCAACACGTGCGCACACACGCACACGCACACGCACACCCAGACAGAGGGCCTCCGCATCCCTAGAGGGATATCCTCTCCATCCTTCTTCAGTCTGGCTCCTCCTTAATGGCCTCTTTGTGTTCTCCTCCTCCTCCTCTCTCTCCACTCTGACCCTGGCTGATAAATCTCTGTGCAAACTGGACAGACTGGCACCCTGACGGAAGATGGACTGGACCTCTGGGGAATCATCCTGGCCCAAGGAAAGAGGTAGCCATCTTTGCCTGCCCGCCTGCCTCTTTCTTCTGCCACCTGCTTTTGAAGAGAGTGAGCCTGTAGCTGTGTTTTGGGCACAGGGCTCAGGGTTGCTGGCTAACCAGAAGGGACGCTTCTCTACACGCCCTGCCTGCCAGGTGTTCAGGGTGTCCCACACCCTAGCAAACATGGGAGAAGGGAGGCTGGGCTTCCCTTGCCAAGCCTTGCTAACCTTGAGGACCCCCCCCTAATGAAGAATTGTCCCCCAAATCACACTAAAGCACCATTGAAAGACCTGCATGCTCCTGGGCACCAGGGTAAGTCCATAAGAAGCTTAAGGCAGCTTCCAAGGTGAGCTCTCAGCACTGAGGCCTGTCAGCTTTCATCTGCTCATTTACCCATTTCGTGCTTAAAAGCCTTACGCCCTTTGAATACCAGCGCCTCTTCTGTGGCTCCCATAGGTAAGTCACAGGCAGCAAAAGGCACACCTGTGAGGAATGGCCGTCTAACAAAGGAGGTCCTTGGAACAGAGGACTGGTGGGCAGTTGCTTTTGTTGGCAGTGCCCAGGGCCTTTGAAAAATAGTCTTGAATTGTGTCACTTTTGTGTGGCTGTAGTCCAATGAAGTTTAAAACAGCCCTGTAATGCGGCGAGGTGTTGTGAGTCTCCACCTTGCCTGTTTTTATAAATTCTGTTGTGCTTGATCCTGCAAGGGAGAAGGCAGTTCTAAATCAGAGCAGATCAATCTGCCCAGAGAGAGAGAGAGAGAGAGAGAGAGAGAGAGAGAGAGAGAGAGAGAGAGAGAGAGAGAGAGAGAGCTCTCAGGGCGATGGGGTGGCTTACAAGTGGAATTGCTCTTGCTATCCACTGGAGTGGAAAGGACAGCCGAGAGTGGAAAGGTTAACCACCACCACCACCGCCCCAGTCTTGTCCATGGGAATCCCCTTCAGCACCACCAAACACCCAATTGTGCCAGAGGAGGTATGGTCTGGAAGGCAAGAAAAGGATTCATTAGTCTCTAAGGCAGGGGTGTCCACACTTTTTGGGCCACAGACCAGTCACATGGTTCAGTGAACCGGTCCGTCATTCCTCCCACCAGAAGCAGAAGTAAAACACACCTTGCAATCTGTTTTGCAAGAGGATGAGATCGATTTTCAGCTTCCATTTTCTCTGCTTAAACCAGGGGTGCTCAAACTATGGCCTATTGTCCAGATCCAGCCCCCAATGCCAAGTTATCTGGCCAACACTGCCCTCGTCACTCCCAGAAACGGAAGTAAAATGCGCCCATGTTTTACTTCAATTTCTGGGAGCTACAAGGGTGTGTGGGCTGGATGAATTGGTGTCAGGGTCAGATCTGTCCCATGGGCTGTAGTTTGGACACCCCTGCTCTAAATCTGAATGAATGAATGAATGAATAAAACCCTCCCACCTAATCCTGTAAATAAATTCTCCAACAAACACACAGGACATTCATGAGAGTCAACTCATCTTTCTTTCCTTGGATTAAGTAACATTTTGGATCCACTTGCCTGCTGCAAAGGATAATAATATTTACTCTCTCCCAAATCAGCTTCCAGGAGGTTCACCAGTTCTCGTCCGGCCAGCCTTTGCCCTGGGGCCCAGCATGGGCAGCAATGGTCAGCTGCCATTCCTTGGTGGTTGTGGACGAAAAGGTCCAGGGAGATCCACTTGACTTGAAGATGTTTGAGGCGACTCATTGGGTAAAGCTCTGCAACTACTGCCTGGTTGATGCCTTTTGTAGCCCCTTGGGCTGGGACTGGCACAAAGGGTGTCCATGGGGAGCTCTCACAGTTCCTAAGCCAGCCCCAGAAAGTGGCATTTCCAAAGCCCAGCAGGGGAATCCAACACAAAGCATGGGAAAGCCCACTAGGGTGCAGTCACAGTGCCTAGCACCACACCCATCCCTGCCTGTTCCCTTCAGGTGACTGTCTCACCTGAGCCTGCAGGTCCCACCTGCCATTCAGTAGGGAAGGGCAAACTTCTGCCAAAAGTTGTGTTTGCCAAGGAAGTATCAAGCAGGCTGTCTTCTTCTGGTCTAGCGTAGGGTGAGCCGTAGGCCTTTGAGTCTGGAGCCCCAAAGGTAGGCAGGCCACCCAGAGATGCTGGTCATCAGCTCTGATGGAGATGGGTTCTAGGCTTGCTGAACCTTGGTCTGATCCAGCAAAGCAACTCTTGTGGACCTCCTCCTGCTTGACAAAATAAGACATCTGCTTGAAAAGCTGCCTTCCTCCTCCTCCATGGATCTGCTAAATTGAAGACATGACTGTATTGGGTTTGCGTTTCCTGCCTGTCATTGCCAAAGTGTCATCTGTCATTGGCATATTCTTTGCATGTTATCAAATCACAAGGCTGCCTCCTCTTGATTAAGTTGGGACAGGGGCCATCCTGGATCCTGTTGCTGACAGACTTGGGTTTCCTGCAGGGTCATTGGAGCTGGATTTCCTGGAGGTCTAAATCAGGGGAGGTCAAAATGTGGCTGTCAGACCACAACTCCCATGAACCCAAGGCAGTCATGAGGAAGCTGGGCTCTGGAGTCCCACAACATTCTAGTCCCAACAGCCTTTTCAGTTCTTTCAAATCCCAACTCATCTCCCACTTAAATCCACTCAAATGACATCCTTCCATCCTCTCTGGAGAGCAGCATTCCATTTTCCCCATTGAAACCAGCAGGTACTGGAGGATCCCAGCGGTGATGATGATGAGGGCAAAGGGGGAGCCTGGGCATCTACGGTGGTGGTCAAACCAGGAGCCGAAGTGGAACAGGTAAGCTCAGCTGTCTACTGAAGAACCCGGCCACACCCTCCCCTTAAGACCAATGGTCTCTCCCCCCCCCCACACACACACACACCATACTTACTCTGTGATGGTCTTGAAAGTCTTGAAATGAGAGGTACTGTATACTTTTCTCAACACATGATGACAAGGCTTTTGAGCTCACAGCATTGCATCAGAATATTTGGAGAGACAGAAGGGTCCCATTTTGATATTCTGGACCAAAAGGTCAGGTCAGGGCCATTTGTGCTGGCATAACCAGATTCTTGTCCAGCTACATTAGAGCATAAACCGTGGCCAAGGCAGTCCATGGCCAGAGGGCTGGTCTTCTTCCCTCCACTCATGGAATGGCTGCTCAAGGGTCCAGCTGTCCATGTTGCCTCTTGGAAGCTAAGCAGGTCTTGACCCTGCCCATTGCGAGAGCTCCCACTAACCACACCCCAAGATCTGGGTGTGGGGAGGTGGGAAAGTCCATGCCCTATGCAATGCCATGACAGGCGAGAGGTCTTTCGCAAGGCTGGTCCTCCAGGACACTTCTGGACAGACCCTGGTCCTTTTTTCTCTGCCTTAGGTTGCTGGGGGAGGAATAGCCATCTTGCGCCAGTTCCCGTTCTCTTCAGCCCTGCAGAGGATGTCTACCGTGGCCCAGGAGTTCAGCGGGGGCTGCCACATTTTTATGAAGGGGGCGCCAGAAAGGGTGATCAGTTTCTGCCGGGCAGAGACAGGTAACTGCTTCTCTGTCTGGCCCCTTTGGGTGGCCACAGCCTTCCTGATTCTCACAGGACCCCTACCTTTGGGTTTGCCTGTTGTGTGCGCCCCAGTTCTGTGGGAATGGCCATAGGCCCAGTGGTTCCTAAGGGAGCTGCTCCTAAGGGGGGCAGTGGCTCTGGGGCAGGCCCCTCTCCACCCATGGCAGTCTGCCCCCAAGTGTCCCTGACCCTCTCTTCTCCCCCCTCCTGACCCAGTGCCCACCAGCTTCCCCAGTGAACTCCAGTTCTACACATCCCAGGGCTTCAGAGTCATCGGACTGGCACACAGAGTGCTGCCTGCTGAGGTGGAAGTGGCTTCTCTGACCAGGTAAAAGGGGAAGGGCAATAGCCTTGGCAACACTCTGTTCTTACCCCCACTTCCAATAATCACACCGGTTGGTGAAATAGGTCTTCATTTGTTTAGAATAAAGTAGAGTTGAAAGAATATAAATCTTCAGTAGGCATAAAGTTTCAGGATCAAAACTAGAACATCATGAAACTAATTAAAAATATCAGAGACATTCAAAACACAAATCCCTTTCCCCCAAAAGTAAAATAATCTGTCTCTTCTCTAAGTAATCATCTTTTCAACCATCTGACCCATTATGGTTACATCTTGAAATCCTAGCTTAAACTCACTCCAACTTCCATCTGTCACTAGGTTAGGCTTAGCACATTAGCATCATCCAATCCAATGGTTTCTTAATACAAAACAATTCATGTTCCCATAACATTCTTACAGTGTTCCCACCAGTCATTGTTTACATTCCATGCAGCATCAGAGTAGCTCTTGGTAATGTAGGAAGACACCTTCTTATCGCCTCGTGAAGGTCTCGTGAAGGTGCTACATCCAGGATCTCCAACATCTGCTGATAACCATAGCATAACAAATGACTAGAAGCATTATGTAAAGCTGGACATATTTCAAAACTCAAGGGAGTCAATTTTCTTAGCATTTAATATTCTAAGTACAGAACAATCCCATCACATCCCTCAAGTTGCCAGGTGCCAATCCATGGAGCCAGAGAGCAGGGCTGAAGCTTGCCACCATGACTGGGAGCCATGCCCACTCCCTGCTGCTCTGTGGCTCCAGCCCTGGATTGGGCACCCAAGGGCAAGGCCACCTCTGGAAGCCTTGGGAAGCCTCAAGGGCTTCCTTTCCCTGATGGCTTTGGGGGAAAGCCCCAGCTGGGAAGCCCAGCATGCCAAGGTCAGCTGAACGAAAGGCCGAAGGGTCATGTTTGAGGGGCCCCGCAAGCAACCCACAAATTCTCCCCCCCTCCTCCTGCACCCCTTCCTGGGCTGCTTGGGAGGCAACTGGTTGCCCAGGGCAAGGAGACACAAAGTCCACGGCGGTTACCCCTCAATGTTCTCGCCTGGGGATCCAAAGGACTTCCAGTGAGGAACGGGTGGTTCTGTTCCCCAAGGGAGAGGACAGCCGCCTGCTTCTTCTGCATTGAGCAGGGGCTTAGACTCAAAGGCCTCAACTGAGGCTCCTTCCAACTCATTTATTCTATGGTTCTAAGGGAAGAGGTGGAGTCCGAACTGACCTTCCTGGGCCTGCTGGTCATGGAGAACCGGCTGAAGAGCGAGACCCAAGCAGTCCTGGAGGAACTCAGCAACGCCCACATCCGGAGCGTGATGGTCACAGGTGGGTCCTTGGCTGATAACTCTTTGCCTGCCTATCTGAGGAATGCCGACCCAGATCAGAAGTCATCCTGGGTGCCCCTCAGGGCTGGATCCCTTGGGGGAATGGTGTGTGTGTGTGTGTGTGGAGACAACAGCCTTTTCCCCAGCCCTCCAGGAGGTCTCACCTCCTCCCTCTCCACCCCACAGGTGACAACATCCAAACGGCCATTACGGTGGCCAAGAAGGCTGGCATGATTCCCTGGGCAAGCCGAGTGATTCTGGTGGAGGCAGAAGCCCAGGCAGAGGGGAGGCCCTCAGCCTCTATCACCTGGAAACTCCTGGGAGAGGGGGAAGGGTGGGGCTCCAGCGGGGGCCAGGTGAGCCTCTAGGGAAGAACTAAGTGCACAATAGCCAAAATGCAGGAGAAGGCGGAGGAGGAGGGAAGGAAGGCAACCCTCTGAGCAGATGCCCCTCAGGTCATGCCCTGGCTGGGTGTGAGGTGAACAGGGGACTCTGGACCAAGAGGGAAAGAGAGGAGGTGTCAGCGCTCTCTGGCACTCCCATGGGGGTCTGGCTGGCCAGAGAGACAGGAGGGGGGGTTGTCAGCCAGGAGGGAAGGCCCCCTCTTCTCCTCTGGCCACTCTAAAGGCAGAGGGGAGTTGGTTCCCCACCCTGACCCTTGCCCTTCTGCAGGAGAGTTACCACAAGGATGAAGACCCCGAGGCTGGGGCTGGTGGCAAGTACCATTTCTGCCTGAGCGGGAGGTCCTTCGAGGTCCTCTGCCAGCACTTCAGCCACTACCTCCCCAAGGTGAGTCCAAGGCTTGGGTTGCCTCTCCTGGAGAGGCGCCTCGTGCCAGCCTAGCCCTCAGGCCCCTTTGCAAAGGAGCCGCCAAGTGCCTTTCCAGAGCTCCATGCCTTTGGCTCTCCCAGGCCTTCCCCTCCTTGGCCAGGAGACACACACCTCCCCCGGCCACTCTCAGGCCTCCATCCTGGGTCCCATGGGTCTCCCTTCTCCTCCCTCGCCTTGCAGGTTCTCCTCCATGGGACAGTCTTTGCAAGGATGTCCCCTGCCCAGAAGGCAAGCCTGGTGCAAGAATTCCAGAAGTTGGAGTGAGTAGTAGCCCTCCAACCTGCTGAAGACAAGAGGTGCCACGGGGGGGTGGGGTGCCAAATGGTGAGGGCGGCCCCTCCCTGCCCAGCTGGGTTTCACTGCTGTGTTTCCTTTCTACAGCTACTTTGTGGGCATGTGTGGAGATGGGGCCAATGACTGTGGGGTGAGTCTGGAAAAGCCATTGGGTCAAGCTCATGCGGAGGCCTCTGTAGGAAGGACCATCTGTGCATGGGGATGGGGTTGGGGGTCCTCTGGTGTTCTGGGGTTAGGCCAGGGTCTCCTGACCCAAGTAGACCCACTGTCTGGATGGCAGGTGGTAGCATAGCAACCAAGGAGATGAGGAGCATGGCAAAGCTGGATTGGGCCCCAAGGGAGCCTCTCCTGGCATGGCTGGTGGACAAGGTGCAAGTGAGACCCGAGGGCATGGATGGTGCTGCCCACTGCCTCCTTCCCAGGGACGGGGGGGGGGGAGCTCCGAGGCTTCTTGCACCATAGCTGTAAGTCAGGTGGAGCAGCCAATGGGCTCCTTCTCTTCAGGAGACATCCCTCCTCTCAAGGCAGGGGGCAGCTGCCCTCCTAAGCAGGTGGGGATGGGGTAGGGAGGGGCAGGCAGCAGGGAGGGGCTTTTTCCCGTGTGTCATGCCCTGAGCCTTCCTTTCAGGCCTTGAAAGTGGCCCATGCCGGGATCTCACTCTCCGAGCAGGAGGCCTCGGTGGCTTCACCCTTCACCTCCAAAAGCCCCAACATCGAGTGTGTCCCGGAGCTGATCAGGTGAGTCCCTGATGGGCAGAGGGAGGTGCATGTGTGCATATGTGTGTAAGGGTGTGCGCGTGCAATGACGGGCATCAGCGGGTTCACACCGGTTCGCCAGAACTGGTAGCAGAAATTCTGGCTGACCCTTCCGCCCATCCAAGTTTTGAACTAAAGGAGTCCCAATTCAGGTGCAATGCAGGGCTTTCCCCCTGGCCACGCCCACCATACCACAACCACAGTGTGGTAGTAATTTTTTTGAGCCCACCACTCTGTGTGTGTGTGTGTGTGTGTGTGTGTGTGTGTGTGTGTGTGTGTGTGTGTGTGTGTGTGTGTGTGTGTGTGTGTGTGTGTTGGCTCCTCCCTCAGCCTCGTGAACCTGGCTTCAATGCGGAGTGAGGAAGTGAGTTTCTCAGCAGGCTGGAGTCATCGCATTCAAAGCTGAAGGCCAGAAGTCTCCACCCCACCCCCTTGGGCCCCTCCTCACCCTTCTTCTTCATCTCCTCCTCCTCCTCCTCTTGCTTTGCCCCCTCCCCTCTTCCCAGGCAAGGCCGGGCAGCTCTGGTCACCTCCTTCTGCATGTTCAAATACATGGCCCTCTACAGCATCAGCCAGTATGCCGGAGTCCTGCTCCTCTACTGGGTAGGCAGAACCAAGCTGGAGTGGTAGGGGTGGTGGTGGAAGGACGGGTACACTGACCCAGCCACCAGGCTCAGGGAAAGAAGAAGCAGCCAAGGGCAGCAGCAGCGGCAGCAGCAGCAGCAGCAGCTGAGTTCCAGCAAGGGCTGTGCCAATCAAAACCATGGTTGGCCTATCAGGGGTTTGGAGGCCTTTGTGCGTGTGAGGAATGCCAGGCATGCAAGGCAGGGCATGAGGGTCTCCACAGGAAGAGTGAGAGGTGGGCATCTCTGGCTCCTTCAGTGGCTTTCCCTCCTTGCCTCTTCCAGCAACTCAATACCTTTGCCAATTACCAGTTTTTGTTCCAAGACCTGGCCATCACCACTCTCATTGGCATGACAAGTAAGCTTTTCTGACCCCCCCCCCCGGGTTGTCCCCCGCTGCCAAGGGGCAATGCAAGCAGGCCGGAGCTTTGTCCCTTCCCCCCAACCCCCAGGGGCCAGGGTGGCCTCACTTCCACATGGGTAATGGATCTGCTTCAGATTCTGACCTAGACACTCAGAGCTTGGTCCCTCCTCCTCCTCTACCACCACCACCCCGAGCGTGGCTGCTTCTGGGGCCATTTGTTCCCCTGTTTGGAAGTGCCCAGGAAGGAAAGCCCTGCCGTTCTTCTCTTGCCAGTGAGCCTGAACGGCGCTTATCCCAAGCTCGTCCCGTTCCGGCCCCCGGCCCGGCTCACCTCCCCACCGCTGCTGCTGTCCGTGGTGCTGAACCTCCTCTTCGGCCTGGCCATGCTGGTCTGCGGCTTCGTGCTGGTGCAGAAGCAGCCGTGGTACTCCTCCGAAGAGCACCTCAGGTAGGAGCGCCAGCCATCCCGATGGGAGGTGGGCGCGGGCGCTGGTCTCACTGGGGAGGGATGGAGGGGGGGGGAGCGCTTTTTTGCTCGTCCTCCTTTCAACCTCCTTTCTAGCATCTTTGCCTGCAGAGCTTTCCACCTCTGTTTCGACAAAGGCCTTTTCCTCTCCTTGTTGAGCCTCAGCTGCAGGTTCCCTGCAAGCCATTCCTGCTGTTTCTTGTGGCAGACGTTGTAAGAAGGCTTCCTAGATCCATTCTGCCCAAAGAACGTGGCACCTGGGCTTAGCTAAGTGGAGCTCTCAGGTGCAGAAGCATTCTACCTGTAAACACCGGTTGCTTAGGGCCCAGCATTGTGGGTGTGAAGGTGGGGCTGCTGCCTTCTGGGCTGTGGCCTTGAAATACCCGTCCGACCCATATTGGAAAGTCTCCAAAGGATGAAGGGCTCTGGAGTCGGATCCAGCATCCAGGCTGCTCTTCTGCCTTCCTTCTCTTCCTGGATCTCCCTGAGCTGCGTCCATCCACCAGCCTTTGGCTTCTCCAGTGCTTCCAAGTCAGGTTCCTTCATGCTTTGTGGTCTGGAAGCATTCAGCTCTGGTCTTGGTTTCCCTCCAGGGCTTGCAACCTGGGGAACAGCAGCCAAGCCGGACTCCCTGCACCCGCCAATCTCACCCTGGAGGCCAACCCTGGGAAGGAACGGGAAGATGCCTACCAGAGTTACGAGAACACCACCGTCTGGCTCCTCTCCACCCTCTATTGCCTGGTGGTGGCCCTGGTCTTCTCCAAGGGGAAGCCCTTCCGGCAACCTGTGTACAGAAACTGTAAGAGCCCCATCCGGGGAGAGAGGGACCAGGCTAGGGTTCAGAGTTGGCTTCCTGGAGACTGAGAGAGCCAGGCTGCTTTCCCAAGGCTTTGCTCTGGCACTCTGAGCATGAGAGGGGCATTATAAGTGGACCCTCTGTAAGCTCCCCCCACCAGCCCTAAGGCTTTCATTGGCCCTTAGAGGGTCCCTTTCACTCCTTCTCGCCTTCCTCTGGGGCAATGGAGGGGGGCAGCCCCTCCTTGACTCCACTCTGGGCTAGTTGGACTTGGACTCATTCTTCTGTCTGGTCTTCTTCTCCAAGCCCACCAATTACGATCTTCTTCTCCCTCCAGATCTCTTTGTCCTGGTGCTGGTGGTGCAGCTGGCCATTTGCCTCTTCTTCCTCTTTGCTGACCTGGATGGTCTCTATGCCTGGATGGATGTAAGTAGCACCATCCTTGCTCAAAGCAAGAGGCCAAACTCATGGCCCATCTCCACCAGAAGGTCCCTTTGAGGGAGAGGCTGGCATGGAGAACCAAAGGAGAGCAGCTCTTCCCCTCCTTGTTTGAGGTCTCCTTGGATGGAGGAGATGTCCTTTAGTAGCTGCAGCCACAGCTGTGAGAGCCATGGGAAACTCATGATGGAAGGCAGAAAACAACTGTGGATTTTTTTTTTGGGGGGGGGCTGGAAGTGGGGGAAAGTGTCAGTGCATCAGACCATGACAGATGTGCTTTGCATCTGGGCAGCCTTGAGGAAAACAAGGGGAGGCCAGAGGGGGGATGGTTATGCTTCCTTGCAGGATGCCAGGAAGGATGTGCCTCCTCCTCCTCCGGCATCTCTGGTGGGCTTCCATCTCTCCTTCTTCTCTCCTTCTTCAGCTCGTCTGCACACCGACACTATGGAGGGTCTCCCTGCTCCTCATGCTCCTGATCACCTTTGTCATCTCCTTTGTGGCTGAGGTGAGTGGGTTGATCTGTTGTCCTCTCTGCTGTTAGCTTCCAAGAGGACGGGCTTCCCACTGGCAACTACGTGGGTGGCTCGTAGATGAGATGAGAGGCCAGCACATGTGCTTCCTAGGTGTAGCCCTGGTGCAGCTATGGCTGTTGCAATAAGGTCCTCTTATCTCCCCTGCAGAAAGAGTAACAAACACTGTAAACATGTCCCCACCTCTCTCTCTCTCTCTCTCTTGGCAGTGGTTTCATTATTCTCAATGCCTTTTATTCCTTTCCCCCTTTTGAACATCCCTACTCATGCCTTTCACATCAGTGGATAACATAGAGTGGCAACTATTGGGGGTGGGGGAAAGAGATGTTCTAAATACTTCCCCTCTTGGGTAGGATGGGGTGGGTAGTAGAATAGGTCTGATCCCAGAAATGTGTTTCCCAAGGGAAACTCTGGGCAGAGCACGGGCAGCCCACGGGGCAGGCACTGACGAGTTGCACCATATTTCAAACACCACCTGCTGCCTCATCTCCCTCCCTCTTCCTTTGTGAGGGAGGCCCTGAGTGGAGAAGTGAGTTAGTCTCCTCCCACCCAGAGTGCTGTTCTTCTATGCTTGCTTTGCTTGTTTATATGGTGTTTTCTTAAAAAGTTGTCCAACTCTCAGCTGTAGAGTAAAGGAAGGATTTCTTTGCTCAGTATGTTTACATATTGCTGTATTGTAAATAAGCAGTGGCTCAAGTGGCTAAGACACTGACTGGGAGGCGGAAGGTAAGCAGTTCGATTCCAGAGTACTGCAGGACGGAATGAGCTCCCATCGTTGTGCCAGCTCCTGCCAACCTAGCAGTTTGAAAGCAAGAAATTGCAAGTAGATAAATAGGGACTACTTTGGTGGGAAGGTAACAGCATTCTGTGCGCTCTGGTGTCTAATCATGCTTGCCACATGGCCATGGAAACGTCTGCAGAAGCAGACAGCGCTGGCTCTTTGCCTTTGAAATAGAGCACTGAACCCTAGAGTTGGATATGACTGGCCTTTGAGCAAGGGAAACCTTAAATAAGCAAGAATATCCTCAAAAAGGAAATACCACCACTTCAACAGTTTAAAGCAAAGCTCAAGGGTTGAAGCCAATACCCTTAAATATAAGGAAATTATGACCACAAACCAGCCACAGAATTCAAACCACAGGCCCAGGGTTGTATTTTTTTGTATAGTATTTGGATTTTGGATTTGTATGCCGCTCTATTCGCCGAAGCAACTCAGAGTGGCTAACAACATAGATCACAAAATATCACGTATCAAAACATATCAAAGTATCACATATCACATACATTTCAAGAGATTCCCCCATCACAATTACAAAATTAAACAGAACCCCCAAATATAATTTTCCATGAAACAACAATACAGTATTACAATCTAAAATATAAATATAACAAAGCATATACACATTACCACAGACTAAGATACAATGGGGTAACAACCAATGAATCACAATATCACATCATATCATAACACATCACAAAAACAAAAAAGAAAAAAAATCATTCATTTAAAAGTCTCATAACAATGTCCTCAATTGTCCAGCTTTTAAAGTCCTGCCCCCACCGCTCAGCTGGTCCTGTTTCCCCTCAGCTGGGCAGGCTTGGGAAGCGTCTGGCGTGCGGTGGCGGCAGGGGCAGCAATGGCAACGGCCATCCAGCTTTTAAGGGTTCCAATCTTCTGCTGCCTTAACTTCCACAAGAGTGACTAGGAGAGGTGAGGTCTAGTGAACTAGGACTAACTCTGCTAAAGGATGAAATGCTGTTTCTTTCATGTTTGAAGTAAACTGGGGAAGGCCTTGTGACTGAAGCCCACAGGATGACAGAAGAGTTCAGCCACAAGGGAATCTAAGTTGGGGCTGCCTTGGACATCTCTGGTTTGAGATGCTGGTCCTATCAGCGCCTGTGCCTCAGCTCCCGTCTTCTGAGCCAGAAGAGATGGATAGAGAGCAAAGCAGCTGATGAAATTCTTCCTCCTCCTCTTCCTCCTCTTCCTCCTCCTCCTCCTCCTCCTCCTCCTCCTCCTCCTCCTCTTCTTCTTCTTCTTCTTCTTCTTCTTCTTCTTCTTCTTCTTCTTCTTCTTCTTCTTCTTCTTCTTCTTCTTCTTCTTCTTCTTCTTCTTCTTCTTCTTCTTCTTCTTCTTCTTCTTCTTCTTCTTCTTCTTCTTCTTCTTCTTCTTCTTCTTCTTCTTCTTCTTCTTCTTCTTCTTCTTCTTCTTCTTCTTCTTCTTCTTCTTCTTCTTCTTCTTCTTCTTCTTCCATGTCCTGATCAGTCTCTGCACTGCCAAAATGAAGACACTTTCTTGGCCTTGTCATTGGCCAAACACTAGTCCTCATCCGTGCATGTCTCTGGCATCAATCGGCAGACCAGCAAATGAGCTGGATTCTGTATCTCTCCACACTCACCACAGTGTGTTGTTGTCCACCATCAGTCCCCACTTGAGGATGTTAAAGATGAGTCAGGAGGATGATTATTTGAGAGGTTGTGGGGAATGATATATAATCAGAACTTCCTTTTTCTAAACTACAGTTTCAACCACAAGTCTTTTCTTAAACAGAAGGGGTTTTCTGCCCTTTTAGGGGGAGTGGGGAGGGGAGACCCTGTACATGCTTAAGCCTGCTGAGTAGCTCAAGGAATTGGGGACCTGGCTTTGGAGGCAGAGGTTGTGTGTTTGATTCCCCACCCAGCCTCTGGGGAGAAGAGCCAGCCTGTGTAGCCATGAGCAAGCTGTATGGTGGACTGCGAGGCTGCACAGGAAGAGAATGGTAAGCCATTTCTGAATACACCATACCAAGAAAATCCTAGAAAGGATGGCTAGCCATAAGTCAGAATTGAGTTAATGGCACACAGTTATTACTGTAAGTGCTTAAAGCTGTGATGGCGAGCCTTGGCACTCCAGGTGTTTTTGGAATTCAATTCCCAGAAGCCTAAGTCTCTGTGAATCCACATGAATGGGTTTACACCATGTGCAGATACTGGGGGTTCTGGGAATTGAAGTTCAAGAACAGCTGGAGTGTCAAGGTTCTCCATCCCTGGGCTAAAGGCCTGTCTTCTGAAGTGTTTGTAATTTGCACCATGAACTGCCAGACACTGGGTTGATCTGTGGTCCTGCCCTCAGCCCTGAATTTGTCCCTTTCTTCTCCTCTCTCAGGAAGCCATTGTGGAGAACAGAGCACTTTGGTTAATGCTGAAGAGGGCCTTTGGGTACCAGTCCACCAGCCGTTACAAGCAGCTGCAGTGGGAGCTGGAGAAGGACCCCTCTTGGCCACCCTGGAACCGAACTGACCGCTCAGGATCTGGGGAGATCTGTTGGGGTGGTTTTGGGGCAAGCTACAGCAACCCAGCCTTTGTGAGCCACGAGGAGCCACTTCCATAGCCCCAGAAGGAGCAGGGCTGGAACTTTGCCATCTGCCCTGTCCTATGTAGGAACAAGACTGAACAGGGCAAAGGATGCCTTTGAGTGGCACCTCCCAGGGCTGCCCTTTTGAACCTGCCCTGGGCATCCTCCATGAGTTGATGAGCAGCAAAGGCCACCGGCAGAAGGACTCGAAAAACACCAATTCCTGAGCCATTCCTGAGATGACACTTCAATGGCAAAGCAAGGCAGAAGGAAAGGGGGGGCATGGGTGGGCCAAAGGGACCCTGGGGACACTGAGGGGGAAAGCTGGGGAGGGCCACTCTTCCATCCAGTCGGAGAGGATGATTCCTCCCACCCCACCCTGTAAGACTGGGAAATCCCAAGAGGTAGCGTTGCCAGGGCGACGGCCCCTTTCCCAGCCTTTTCACCTCTTAAAAACAGTAGACCGGCATCCTCAGTAGACTTACAGAGCATACATAGGCAAAGAGTGCCAAAACAAGAAAAGGAAACCTAGCTAGAAGCCAGCCAGGGCTTCCGCCTGATCTCCCCCTTTCACGCACCCACCAGGCTGAGTGGAAAGCATGTCCCCCACCATAGGAAAGGGAAAAGCAGAAAGCTTAGACTCAGCAACAGCTAGCTTCACAAAGCGGTACATTGAATTTTATACAGTCACATCACTCCAAATCCCATTCTCCACCTCCCCACCAGATGTTACCCAATCCCTGGTCCTTTTAGGGTTAATTAGTGGAGTCACTCATCCCGGAGCATCCCCGCCCCTCTTTCTCACTCCCAATGACGGACCCCCTCCTTTGGAATGTCTCCTACAGATAGCTCAGGACCAGTTACTAGACCCATCTCCCCCCTTATCGCTGTCTCTTCCCCTCTTCCTGGAATCTGTCCCATAAACACAAAGGGAAAAGAGGGAGACTTTCTCACGGTGGGTGGGGCTACTCACTCCTTGCCTTACACACCCCAAAAAGCAACTCTCCAGAGAGGAGGAGGAGGAGGAGGAGGATGCACAGGGGACAATGGGGGAGGGAGTTGCAGGTTCTCAAGTAGCTCTCATGGAAACCAGGTGCAGAAATAAGGCTCCTACCTTGCCCTGAGCTGGGCCGAGCCCCCCAACACCTCGGCCTGCAGAATGAGACACTGCTGAATTCCCAGGAGGGGGCAGAGCCAAGCCCTGAGCATCTCCTGAGCATCTCCTGAGCATCACTGGCCTTGGCCTGAAGAGGGCATCATCCCCCCTTTTCTCCTGGCTGGCTGGCACAAGGGGTGGTAGGCTAAAGGGCCATTTCCCTTGCCATGTGTGATGTCACACCCAAAGAAACAAAGACTGGGAGGTCAGCCTAGACAGAAAGAGAGATGCATCTCCTCCTCCTCCTCCTGGGTGGTGGTTTAGTCCCTGCTTCCTCCTGCAATGCAACCTTCTCAGAGACTGGATGTGGCCAGGGGTGGCCAATGCATCCCACCATGACCTTCCAAGGCCAGTCCCAAAGCACACAAAAGAGGAGCAGGGGAGGAAAGATGGGCTGGAGTCAGAATCTCTCTTGCACACCTTTAAGGGGCAACGTGGCTAAACACAGGGGCCGGCCCCACCTGTGGCCCAAAATGATGATGCCGAGGGTGGTGGTCTGCTCACAGCTCAGTCCTGTGTTCATTCACAGGCCATGGGCAACAACACCCTGTCACGGAGGAGCCCCTTCATTTCCCAGAGGGCTTGACTATCATCATCACCATGTGGGGCTCACGTGGGTTGTGCTGCTTCTTCCACTGCCAAGTGAGAAACACCAGCAGAGCCTGCAGGGCCACCAGCAGCTCCCAAGACCCATGTGGGCTGATTGTGTGCATGACAGGAACCCACCCCACTGGCTTCAGCTTCACCACCACTGCCTGGTGTGTGACTTGCGGACCCTTGGCTGACCCTGCCTCGGACAAACGACTGACCAAAGTTTGTGAGGATACAGATGTGGGGGCTGCAAGGGAGGGGGCCTCCCGGAGAGGCTTCAAGGGGGGGGGGAATTTGCTATCTAATTGGCGTCAGGAAGCAGAGAAGTCTCTCTCTGCAGCACTCGAAATTTAGACTAATTTAGAAGCTTTGGGTAATTTGGGAGGGTAGAGTTTTCTCCCCTTGTAAAAATAAAACTCAAACAAAAGGAAGTGGTGAAATTTATAAATGCTGTTCACTTTACTTCAAAAAATAAATCACTCTTCCCATTCAAAATAGAATTAAAACAATATTAAATGAACTATGGAACAAACCTCATTACTATGAGAACAAGATGCTTCCACTCCCTTTGAGGTCCCACATGACATGAAGCCTCTGCCATCTTTTTCTTCCTCCTTCCAAGGAGTTCTCAAGCAAGCTTTATTCTGGGTAGGAAGAATGAAGTTAGGATGAGAGGGGGGGGAGAGGGAGAGGGAGGGAGAGAGAGAGAGAGTCTGGAAAAAAACAACAATCAGAGAACGAAAGCCAGAGAGAGAAAGACTTGCGTTCATCCCTGTTGCAGGTTGGAGAAGGGAGTCCCTGCTTGAGCCTCCAACACCAATGGATTCCGGTGGTGACGTCCCCGAGAAAGAAAGCTGGTTGGCATGTCTTTGGGGGAGAGAGAAATGCCTCCTGGAGGGACCGTCCTAGACCCTTGGCTTTAGTTAATTTAGTTAATTTGTTTCACAAATTCCACGAGGAAAGAGACAGCATCGATTCATCTGGCTTCATGGTGGCGTTTACTCAGGTCAGCCTCTGCTGGAATGAAGGCAGCTACGAATGTTAAACCTCTGTCAGTCACAATGCATGACAAACTCATCGACCCATCAGCACCCTCATTTCCAAATCTCAGCCATTCTTTGCCCCCCCCACCACCACACCAAGGCCAGCCAATGGCTTGGCTCAAAAGCGGCCAGACTTGGGGCCAAGACACAGTGCCATCCATGCCAGGCCCTCTTGGGTGCATTTGCCCGGGCACAAAGTATCCAACTCAAGAGATCTATTGCTGAATGCCATCTGTAGGCAATTAGAAACTCAACCACCGCTAAGCGACAGAGGCTGGTTCTTCTAAATTGTCCGATTTGACATCCTCTGCCTTGCCCTGGAGCAAGTGGGAGAACTTGGTCTGTTGAGCATATGCCATGGTTGGCTGGATTCCAACCAGTGGCCAGTGGGAGAAGAGAGGACCCCCATCCCATTTGTCCAGTTGTCCAGGGTGGAGTAAAACTTGCCCACACTTTTGAGGCTGTCGTCTACAACTAACTCAGGAACCTTGGAAGTGGTTTCCTTTTGAGACTGGCCATTTGACCAGGCAGGAACTGGCATTGAGGGCTCTCCATGGAATGGGATGCCCAACCCAGCCTAGAGATGCTGCTGGGGATGGAATCTGGGCATGTATGTGCAGAAACCTATGGGCTGCAGCAAGGCTGAGCCTCTCCCAGATAAAATGCCCCCTTTGGAAACAAATCCCTGCTAAACTAGCTTCCAGATCTTGCACCCCGAGTGGCTGGCCATTGGGGGAGAGTTTCCATGGGAGAAGAGCAGCCAGGGGTGGAGGACCCTCTTCTTCAGCCGAGGAAGTGAGAAGCATCGAGCCACTTGAGCATAACCCTGTTGACAGCACCAGGGTTCCCTTCTTGAAGGCAAGAGCAGAATGGTCTTCTAGTTGCTTCCTTCTGGAGCAGGGGGCCTCCATGTGGAGTCACCGCCCCCTGTCAGGACCTTCCCTAACTCTGGAGAGCAGGCCAGGGATCTGCTTTACCACCAGCCACTGCTCCCTTCCCAGTGCAAACTCACTTGTGGGGGGTGTTTGTGGCGGTGATGAGCCGGTTGTGCATTTGGCTTCAGGAGCCACGTAAGCCCATAATGGCTCCATGTGTGCTGCTCCCAATCAGGTGTTGCCAGGTGGTTCCTTCCAGTTGCTCAACCCCTCTGCAAACCACACTTGACACCCATCCCTTGGCCTGCTTGTGGTGATTCTTTCATTCTTTGTTTGTGTCAGAGGCACCACAAGCATATCACAATGTATACAAACCCAAAACCAACATGTCCAAAACAAACAGGATTTAGATGACATCTGCCCAGTTTCAGGCCACATCAACAAACATTTCCTCTTGCCAACGTAAGCTCTTCCTCAGTGCACATTGAGGGGCATCGTATGCATTGTATCCTATGGGATATAGTTTATACTTCTCCACACTCACACAGGCTGTCATGTACAGGGAAACCCCACTTTCTCAGATTAGCCCTTGATCTTCCTACCCCTGAACACAACCTGTTTAAAGCTTCCCACATGGGCCATGGTTGTTCTTGGCCAGGAGGTAGAGAGTCCTGTGGTTCTCCTCAGTTATCTGGTAGCTCCTTGATCGCTTTCGATAGTTCTATGGCAGTCTGTGGGGCTGGTTGTTAGAAAACAAAACAAAACTCCCCATGTCCAGAGATTCATTCAAAGCCTGCCTAAAGAGATGGGTCTTCACCATCTTTCTCCCATGGAAGGATCCAAGGGATGGATCCAAGGCAACTTCCCGAGAGAGCGCCCCTGCCTCTCACTGCCTGGGGGATGTGACAGAAAAGGCCCACATCTAGTGTCCCTCCACTGGCAGGAGGACCGAGAGGAGGAGGACCAACTCCTTCTCTTCCTCCTTTGAAGATCTTAATGGTTGAGTAGACTTCTATGGGATACTGCACATACATGCAGTAAACCCATTTGTGTGGATTCACAGAGCAGTGTTTCCCAAACTTTGGTTCTTGGATGTCAGTTCCCCAAAGCACTGATCAGCCAATGGATTGACTGACTGAGGCTTCTGGGAATTGACATCCATCAGAGTCCTGCAGAACATAGTTTGGGAGATGCTGCCTTAGGCTGAAGTCAGGCCACGATCCCATTCACCAGAATGGCAGATGAAATGGTAAATCTGGGCATCCAAAAGCTTGAGCACTTTCACCAACAGAAGCTAAGATCTATCCTGAGCATCAAGTGGGATGACTATATCACCAACATTGCAGTCCTCAAGAAGGCAAATCTCAACAGCATTGAAGCTTCCATCACAGGCCATCATTTTAGGTGGATCATAAGGCATTTCTGCCGTATGGATGGATCCAGGCTTCCTCGCCAAAATATTTTATAGGGAACTTAGCTCCAGTGCAAGACCTCGCAGAGCTCCTTTGAAGTGTTATAAGAACCAGTTGAAACAAACCATGACGGGTACAAACCCACAAACTTGGGAGGCAGCGGCCGAAGGTCTCCCACTTTGGTGCCAAACCATCTCTGCTGCTTCGAAGGAGAACGTCACATATATGAAGAGGCTAAGCGAGAAGCATGGAAGCTTCGCCAAAACCAACTATGCCCTCTACCATCTATTCAGTGTACTGTGTGTGGTCGCATGTTTCATGCCAGAGTCAGTTATGGAGTAACCAGAGACACATCCATCAATGGAGAAAATAATGACTTTCAGGGGAAATGTATGTTCGGACATGAGTAACTGATGACGATGGGTCGGGACTTTGCAGGCAGGCACTCATTCCTCACACCCAGCTGGGGTAAAATGAGAAGCCCCCCGCCCCCACCTGGCAAAGAAGGCGCTTGTGTGGATATTGCTGGTCCTTTTGGAAAGTGGCCACAGATCAGAGCGCAGGGCTCTGTTCAACCTGGGCAGTCTCAGGACCCTTTCCAAGGAGAGGCAGGGGACCCAGGGAGACCCCCAGCCCCCACTCTCCTGGGCTGCCAATGGGAGAACATCCTACTCTGTATCTCAGCCTAGCAGGCTAGACCAAGACCTGCTCTCAGGCCTGATCCCCACTCTGTGGGCGTGGAGGAAGGAATTAAAAAGCCAGGAGGGGCAGGAGGGGTGGCGGAAGGGACAAGGTGCATGACCTGTCTGTCAGCAAAGCATCCCGGAGAACTCCTGTGGAGGCCTGTCTGAGGAGGCCTCTTTCGGTCAGAAGGAGGCAGCACCACTAGGCTGGATGGGTGCCACCACACACGGCAGCTTTCAGCCTCCTTGCAAGCCAATATCCACAGCCTTTTCCCAGGCTCAACCCTCATCCCAGGTGATGCACAGCCAGGGGTGGGTTCTGCAGCCAAGAAAGGAAGTCCCAGCTAGGCGTGTTTCCCCCCTCTGGATGTTCTTAGCTGCACCGATTGTTTCCCTTCTGTAACACGGCTCCTTTGTTTCCATCCATCCACGAGGGAGGGGTTAATTATTAGGCCTGGTTTGTAGTGGGAGCTTTTCCCCTGAGGTCAGAGATGAGATGCACGCACGCACACCCACCCACCCACCACCACTGGAACCTGTGGAACTTCATCAGTATCAACAGCAGGTTTTACCTGGGTAGCTCTTGCGATGGCTCAGGTCTTTTCGAAGAAAAACGCAAGCAAACGCCCATGCAAATCTGATGCTCTTTTGATAAGCTGGAATGCTGACTTCAGCTGCCCTGCTCCCATGCACAGAAGACATATTGTCCCAAGAGTGGGTGGAGAAAGCACTCTTTCCCTACCTTGTCCAGAAAGCCTTCCTTGACTGAATGTCTGGGGCATTTCCACCAGGGATGGGAGTTCTTCTGCAGTCCATCCATACTAAGCAGGCTCTGACAGGAGTCCCACAGGTCTGGTTTTTCTTTTGTTAAGGAACAGCTGGAAAAGTGACATCATAGTTTTGGGGAAGGACAGTGCAGAGGGAGGTAGGTGCTGTTCTCACTGTGTGCCACCCAGTCATTTTCTTGGCAACCTTAGTAGAGTTCTTGAGGCATGTGGGATGTTCTGTTCAAGCACACAGCTGCCACTGCTGCTCCCCAGCAAGTTCACAAAGCCAAGAAGGGATTCCAACCAACCTCCTAGTCCGACTCCTTGCCCTCTACTACACCATGCTGGTGGTCACCCCCTCCCTGGCCTTGAGCCCATCTGTGCCTTACATGGACAAATACTTCCTCCTGCCCATCAAAGCGTTTGGCTTCAGTTCATGTGCACCTTTGTCTCTCCTATCCATCTTCACCACCCTGCCCTTTCAAAGATAGCAACTGTGGGATAGTTGATCTAGTCCTGTGATGGCCAACCTTGGCACTCCAGTTGTTCTTAAACTTCAATTCCCAGAAGCCCAAGTCTCTGTGAATCCACACGAACCCCTTTGTGTAGATTCACAGATACTTGGGCTTCTGGGAAATGATGTTCAAAAACAGCTGGACTGCCAAGGTTGGCCATTGCTGATCTTTTAGATTGTTCTTCTGATTTCCTTTCCCTTTATTCCCTTCTTTCCCCCCTTTCAACTTCTCCATCTCTTCCACAATAAACTTTCAGGAGGATGTAGTGAATGGAACAAGACCTAGAGCTTTCTATGAATATGGTTTCAGCCAACAGCCCTTCTGAGAGGTTAAAAAACAACAACAGACATGAAGAAGGGACTTAGGTAAGATGAGATACCTGAGAGGCTCATTAAATGTAAGAGTTTTTTTTACCTGCTGGTTGAACACCCAGAAGGGTGTGTGCTCTGAGTTCCTTAAAAGCAGCCGGCAAGCAGCACTGTGGGGGAAGGTTCCTCCTGGCCCGGCTTCAGACCAGCTGCAGCTGCTGTGGCGCTTGTACCTCCAAGAAAGAAGACCTGGGAGGGAAGGAGTGACAGCGGAGGTCAAGCCGGATGGCAGGGAAGCCCCCGGGGGATGGGCACCATGCCCTGCTTAGCCAGGGCAAGGAGGATGAGATGGTAAGGGTCCCTGGGGAATACCTTGGCCTTCCAGGGCAACTCTGTGGATATGCAGCTCTTGGGCTGCTTGACCAACCTGGCAAGTGGGGTGGGGTGGGGGGGCTGCATCTTCTCAGGGTCTCCCCAGCTGCCTTGTGGAGTGTAGGCTCTGAAGACCTCTCTCATCCTGCCCTCTCTCATCCTGCCCTTTCTTCTGGGTAGTTTTTCAGAATGTCATTTCTGTCTCTTCTTTATCTTATTTATTTACAGGATTTTAATCCCACTCAGGCGAGAGATTACCCTATTGATCTTCTGTTTCATTTTTTGGCCTTATAGAGGAATTTTCTCCCTTTTCCTTACTGTCCTCTTTAATGTCTATGTAATGATTATTATACTAGACATTGAGTTCGAAGTGGCCTCTAAGGACATGGAGTCCAACCCCATCTACTCAATGCAGGAATCCAGACCAAGCAGATCTGGAAGAAGAGGGTTGGTTTCCAATTGCCTCTGGAGTGTTCTCAGGGACAGAGTGTTCACTCCCTCCTGAGGTCATTGTGGGTCCCATTGCTGTATTGCTCTAATGGTTAAGAGGTCCCCCCTATATCTGGCTTCCTTTAGTTTGAGCCTGTTAATATGTATCCTGTATGATGGAGAACAGATCCTTTCCTTCCTCTTTATGATTAGCTTTCAAGTAATTGAAGAGTGCCGCCGTCATAATCCTATCCCCACCCCAGTCTCCTTTGATGATATTGTTTCTCCTTGAGAAGTTGCATTTAGGATTCCTGCCTCTGTTTTAACCATCTTGTGGATATTTCAGCTTTTCTTCTTGCATCTGTGCACACCAGCAAGTAGATTTAGCACTAGTCAGACCACATCTGGATTCCTGTGTCCACATATTAACAAACTAGATCAGGTTCAGAGAAGGGCAACAAGGATGATCAAAGGACTGCAAACCAAACCCTAGGAAGAAAGACAGAAAGAACGGGGTATTTTTAGCATTGCAAAGAGGAGATTGAGAAGGGATATGATGATGATGACATCACTCTTCAAATGACTGAAAGATAAAGAGGAAGGGCAGGGTTTGTTATCCATCATCCCAGAATACAGAACAGGTAATAATGGGGGCTCAAACTAAAGGAAGCCAGAAATATAGGCAGCATGTCTGGGGAAGCTTCTTATCGGTTAGAGCCATTACAACAATGGAACCCAGGAGGACCCCTCAGGAGGTGGTGGTGGTGGACTCACTCCAAAGCTGGAGCCATCCAGGAGGAGACAGGCAAAGCCACCCTCAGCCAGGCCTGCTTTTGATTTGGATCCCTGCTTTCAACTAGGTTTTTTGTTTTTTGGACTCCGTGGCCTTTTAGCCCTTTCCCAACTCAGTTATTCTGTCATTCTTCTGCATGTCTTTTCAGCCATATGCTTTGTTGTGAGCAGAGAAGGGTTATTCGGAACAACGCTATGAAAACATTTCCCAGGGCAGAGACTTACCCTCCACCCCCCACCTCGCCCCCCGGAACAGTTTGCTATAAGAAACAACTGCTCATAGGAAGGTTCACAGTGAATTCTCCAAGGGGTTCCAATCACCTCGCCTGAAAAAGGCAACTGTAGCCATTGTAAGACCAGCAGAGAATGACAATCAACTCATCAGTGGTTTGGAGCTGCTTGCCTACAAGAAGAACGTGAGGATATTAGAATATTTTAAAAAGAAGATGATGATGAAGAAGAAGATAAAGAGGAAGAAGAAACAGGAGGAGGAGGGCATGCTATACCACTTTCGACATGTTTTAATATGGTCAAGGAGAGGTGTGTGGGAAAGAAAAGGCTTTTCCTTGTGAAGCATTTCCAAGGAGGAGGCAGATTAAGGTACGACTCTCGTGGGGAACAGCTGGTCTCCATTTGTGCCTCTCCCTCCTTCATTCATGAGCAGCACAGTTTTTGTTAATGAGCCACACAGTTTTCCAAGAGAGATGCTTGCTCTCCCTCCAGACACTTTGCTTTCACGGCAGGGCTCCACCGTTTTCCTAGGCAGCCCTTGAGCCCCAGGCTCTTCTCATGGGAGCCATTCAGCAGCCGTGGACAGGCTTATTTAAATGATTCAACCACTTTGAAAACATTGTTTTGAAAACACATGAAAAGCAATATTGAAAAGCATCTGCCCATGGTGGGGTGATGGAGGATGGCTCAGCGGAGGAAATGCCACTGGAAACCATCTTATTGGGCCTAGTGGCAAATGAGCGGAGGAGGAACTCAGATCCCCAACAGTCATGGAGGTGGAGGAGGCCATGCCAGAGGGTCTGGTTGTGAATGCACACCTTGTCCATATCTTCAAGGCTGTGGCAGTCCATTGCAGTCCCAGTGTTGAATCATGCACATCTCATTTCATGTGTGCCACAGGGGATGGCTCCAGGATCACAGTGTGTGTGTAACTTCATGGGAAGCTGGGATCAAACCTTAAACAAATTCATGCCAATGGCATTTTTCCTACTTCAGGGGAAAATGCATTCTCAGATAGGAGTTGCAGTCAACGATGACAATTGAAAAGTATGGCACAGGAGAGGGAGAGGGAGAGGTCCTTACTCTGACCTACTTTCTTTGCATCACACATTTACTCTCAACAGGGCCATCATCCCTTCACGGTCTGTAAGAGGTGGTGCAGGGGTTAAATTTGCTGTCCTGCAGCCAAAACATTGAGAGTTCCAGCCTGATGCGGATCCAGGTTGACCCAGCCTCTTCCATCTTCCAAGATCAGGAAAATAAGTCCCCATCATGTTGGGGGCAAAATGCTAATTACTCTGTGAATACACCCGAGAGTGCCCCCCCCCAGCGCTTCTATGGGGTTGTGTAAAAAGTGTGATTGCTTTCCTTTGCTTTTCTCCAACTCTCCTCTCCTCGCTCTTTATCTGGAGAGCCCCAAATGACACAGCCTCTCTCCTGCAGTGGCTGGGCTGCTCAAGCCCCTTACTCTTTTTGGGGTGCCCTTTCTGCCCCCTCTCATTGCCTCTACATGATTTCTCTGAGGTTTCCCCCCCTAATGGGGTGGCCTGAAATGTACAGGCTACTCCAGGTGTGGGCCTACCCTCAGTACCAGCAATTGCCATGTGTCCCCCCCCCCCCAAGTATCCCTCAAAGGCTCCACCCAGCGGCTCCTTCTTTGCCCCTCCTGGTTCTTTTGGGAGCTGGTGCTGAGCCAGTTGCCAGACCCTCTGGATTTAATGTCTGGAAAGGAGCTTCTGGGAGACCCATGGCAAGAGAGCCCCACTCAGGAAGAGCCCTGTAGACCAGCCAGCAGAGAACAGAGTTGCCTCGGGGACCCTCCCTGCCCAGCTGCCTGGGTCCAAAAGCCATGGGGCCATGGGGGAGCTGTCCACTCTAAGGCCAGGGCATGCTGTGGGCAACTCTCCTAAACAACCTGGAGGAATACTCACATGCCACTGGTTTTCTCCACAGGAGATCTTTGGCTACCGAACCCACAGCGTCTGGAAGGCCCTGTGCATTGTCGGGTGCATCCTCTCATGCGGAGCCCTCCTGCTGCTCTTCTACTGGAAACCGGAGTGGGGCGTCTGGGCTTCCTGCCGGCCATGTGACCTGGAAGAGGCAGACACTGTCCTGCTGCGGACAACCGTAGGAGACTTTGTCCCCCCCCCCCCGTTACCTTCTCTCAATGATGCCCATATCCCCTGAGGCTCATGCCAGGGCATCCTGTGCTCTTCTGCACATTCATCTCCCTACCTCTCTCAAGGGCTCTTCCATGCAGCTGGGGGGGGGGGGGAGGAAAGGAGGGGGTGTGATTAAGGTGGGGCAGACAGAGAGAAATGTGAGCATGAGCAGGTTGTGAATTCATTAAATTTCCCAATAGCTGCACATCTCATTTAATTTTTGCATTTATTTAAAATTTGCCCTTTAAAAACAACATTTATCTCCTTTTACCTGACAAAGGGGATTAACTTTTAGTATAAAGTAAGGAGAATTGAAAAGATAAAAAGTTACAAACTTTTGAAAAACAGATTAAACATATAACAATATTGCAAAACTGCCAATGAACATTATAAAAACCATGAAAAAAAATCAAGGGATTTGAATATGAAATAAAAAATATAGAAGGAAAGTTAAGTATCCTGCAATTTAAATAAAAACTCTTAAGTTAGTTGTTCAAAGCTTGGCTGCCCTGGCTTTCAAAGGGAGAAGGTTGCAGCCATTCACTTTTTTCTAGTTCACCAGTACATCGGATAACATTATGATGTTATCATATTTTTATCGATGTCCGATGCATTGATAGAACAATGTTTTTTTTTTAAAAAAAGCCCTCTTCCCATCCGCAGGCGCACAGATGGCTCCCAGAAGTTCCCCCGAGCCCCAGCTATTGATCGATGGGGCTGAGGGAGACTTCGGGGACAAAACGCCCGCCCGCATGGATGACTCTGTGAAGCCCCCCTGTCCCCCCCAGCAATCAATCGCAGGAGCTGAGGGAGACTTCAGGGAGGCATCCGCCCGAGGTTTGAATGTCCGACTCCCTTGGGGCCAGCGCCTGAAGACACTGACTCGAACCATGGGCGTCCGGCTCCCTTGGGGCCAGTGCTTGCTGGGACTGACTCCAAGGGTGCCAGACGCTCTAACCTTGGGCGTCCGGCTCCCTTGGAGTAAGTGCTTGCAGGGGCTGACTCCAAGGGTTCGGCTGCTTGAACCTCGGGTGTCTGGCTCCTTTTGGAGTAAGCGCTTGTAGGCGCTGACTCCAAAGGTGCCGGAGGCTCAAGACTCGAGCATCTGGTTCCCTTGGGGCCAGTGCCTGGAGGTGCTGACTCCAAGGGTGCCAGAGGCTCAAACCTAGGGCGTCTGGCTCCCTTGGACTCAGCGCCTGCAGGCACTCACTCCAAGGGTGCCGTACGCTTGAAAATGGGTTTCTCACCCTCCCAAGTGCAGCCAGTGCTCCACACCTCCCAAATGCTGATTGATCCCACTATAAGATCGGCACTTGGGAGGGGGGGATGGGTGTGCACACTCATTCCACCTGTCCCAAGTGCCGATCTTGTGTGACGTAGCAGGGGTGGCAGGGAGCCCAAAATGGGTGGAAAAAATTGATGTTTTTTTCATCCATTTCGGGCTCTCTCACACCCCTACCAGCTCTGGGGAGGTTGGGAGACCCGATCCGCGCTGTTTCTGAAGTTCCCCGATCTCCCTCGCCACTGTGGCAAGCCAAAACATCAGGATTTAAATCCTGACATTTTGGCTTACTGCAGTGGCCAGGGAGGTCAGGGAACTTCAGAAACAGCACGGATCAGATCCCCCAACCTCCCCAGAGATGGCAGGGATGTCAGAGAGCCTGAAATGGGCGGGGAAAAAAATTGGAAGTTTTTTTTCACCCATTTTGGGCTCTCTGGCACCCCTGTTGGCTTGGGGAAGTTGGAGGACCTGATCCGCAGCTGCGGGGTGGCTGGGGAAGCCAATGGGGACTCCCCGTCGGCTTCCCTAGCCACCTGTCCCTGCCTCTACAGCTGCGGGGTGGCTGGGGAAGCTGACTGGGGAGCCCCCTGTCAGCTTTCCAGCCACCCCACCCCTGCCTCCACAGCTGCAGGGTGGCTGGGAAGCCAAATGGGGAACTCCCGTTCAGCTTTCCAGTCACCCTGCTGCTATGAATGACTGCATCAGATAATGCTAACAGATCGGGGTTTTTTTTAGAAATTTTGCATCGTTATCCGATTCTAGCGTTATTTGATGCAGTTGTTATCTGAGGTATTACTGTACTGTAATTCCAGTTTTGTGTTAGCTAATCTGTTTTCTTAATGTAAAGAAGTGCTGCCCTAGTACAAACTCATCTAAAGGCTTCAATGTTTCTGTGACTCTTGTGAGCTGCAGTGCACATGTGTCCATAGCGTTGGCTTTAACCTTCCTACAGAGTTGGAGTGCAGACTGTCATGTTCTTGTTTGAGCTTGAATCTTATGCTCTGAAGTTTTCCCATTGGATTTTCTATTTCTCTCCCTCAGGATGAATTCCAAAAATACACTCGGAAGAAGGTGATCTTGCTTGACGTGGCGAATGTCTTGGATAATGAAAAACTGGACCACATCTTCAGTGCAGACAAGGATTCCATCATCAATAAAACCATCATAAAGCCTAGCTTGAAAGTAAGCTCTTTTTTTGCAGTCATCGGGGTGAAGGACGCAGGGGGGCCTCTGAGCTCGTTCTCCTCTGCCCCATTGTGAGAGAATTGGGGATTGAATCCTGTATCCACCAGAGGCTAGAGGTCGACAAAATTAAAGTGTTGGCTAGCCTTTGGAAATGCTAAGGTTTCTCCAAATTCCACTCTTCTTTCCTTGGAGAGAATCCCTGGGACATCTCAGGGTCTTCCCTTGCCATCTTAGCCACCCTCTGGATTACCATGAAGGGGGTGGATATGATTTCTGCACCCCTTGCTAAGCCCCAATGGGATGATGGGTCTTCTGCCCAGAGCTCACTGTGGATTCTAGCTGGACCTGTTTGCAGTTAGAAGGCTATCTGCTCAAACCACACACTCCATCCCCAAATCTCTTTAAACTGAGGTTAAGAAGGGATTTGGTGGCAATTTTCAATCAGGCCTGGTGTTTCCTAATGGCTTTGCAATGTATTGTTCCTGTAGGTGAGACACATCCAGGTTCAGAAAATCCGCTACGTGTGGGACACTTTTGGAAAAGAGTTTATCAGAGCTGGGTGAGTGAGTGTGTGAGTGAGGTGTGGCCTTATTGCCATTAGACTCTGTGTCTTGGATGTGATTTCACCTCTTTCTCCTACATCCATTCTTAGCTCCCTTGAAGACAGCAACACCTGTTATGACATACACCATAAATTCGGAGATGGTCTGACAAGGAAAGAGAAGGACCTCAGGTAAACCCTGTCTCAAGGCTCAGCTTCTGACACTTCTTTTTGGAGAGCTCAGCAGCAGTTGGGACCTCCCTTGCCCCCTTCCCTCTTTCTCCCTCTCATTTTGCTGGGCTACAACTCTGGAAGGGGATAAGATTGTGAGGTTCCTCTGTTCAAACTCACCATGGGAACCTTGGTTCCAAATTTAGTAGCAACACTAATGTGTTGCTAGGATGCTGCCAACAGGAAGAACCAGGTGCTTTGTCTTCCTGCCTCCACCTGCTCTTCTTGTCTGATTAATAAGTCTCTGTTCTGCAGAAAGCTGATCTATGGCCCAAACACCATTGGAATTGAAATCCGCCCTATCTGGAAACTGCTTTTCAAGGAGGTAATGAAATGGCTGTTAAGGTTATTATTGGTGTGGGTTAGCAGAGTGCGGGTAAGCCTTACGCAAATGGAGTGGTGTGCCAATGGACTGCCCACACATAAGGAAGACAGCAGTGTTGTGCAACAGAAAAACAGCTTTGCTCACTTGTGCTAGTATAGTTATAGTGGTAAAATGTAAATATAGATATAGTGTCTGCAAAACATATACAGTACTGTATACATAGAATAAACAGTCTCTTTGCCTCAGCAGTAAAGGACGCTGGAAACTTTCAAGGTCCTAACTAGAAACAGTTCAGATAGAACAGTGATGCCCAAACTATGGCCCGTGGGCCCAATTAGGCCAGTGCATATAATTAATCCGGTCCGGGCTGAGTACTCGGGCTCTCCCAGGACTGCCCCCACTACCTGACATCACTTACAATGTCAGCCATGGTGGTGGTGGCGGCGGTGATCGTGCTTTATTCCCGCTGCGCCGAGCAGATTCTGGCTCAGTCCCCTTGCTTCAGAAGCCTTTGGGGACATGGATCGCTGAGTTGGGGAAATTTTCAGAGCCTTCCCCCTTTCAAAATCTGTGGCACTGGGAAAGCCCCATAGCGCAACAGGGATGATGTCAGCAGCAATCCATGTTCCCAAAGGCTGCTGAAGCAAGAGGACCAAGCCAGAGGCTGTTTGGAGCACTGGGGACAAAGCATGATTGCTTTGCTACTACATCAGTGAGATCAGCTGTGCTAGTCAGGCACAAACCCTTAAAGCTACAGACACATACAATCACATACATACATCCTATACAATACCTAGTGGCAATACTTTATCCTTGACAATTGCTTCCCAGCAACACCCTTCATTTTTGTCTCTAGAAAGTTTTATGCAAAGGTTTCCTCAAGTGTCTTGTACAGGGGTTCTCAACTTACAGCTTGTGGCACCATTTCATGTGGCCAATGTCACCATTGCCACCAGAAGCAGATGCATTTATGACAGCCATAAATGCACCTGCAGCTGTCGATAACACGTTTATGACAGCCGTGGATGTGTATTATGGTTGTGTTTATGGCAGGGGGAACCACCAGTCTGGCCCACTCCGCTGTCTGAGGGGACATGGTCTAGCCCCTGGCTTGAAAAAGTTGAGGATCCCTGTTCTTGTAGATTACTGGTGCTTCAAGACTCTCTTAGACATTTTGTCAAACTCCTCCATTTAAGTTGGCTTTCTGATGGCTAGGACTAAGGCTTGGGATTATGCTCATATCATATCGTATCATATCTTATCGTATTGTATCTTATTGTAACTTATCGTATCATAACTTATCGTATCATAACTTATCGTATCGTATCATATCGTATCCGATAATAGTAGATTTCCGATAAGATTTCTTTTCTCATTTAATGAAATTTGTATGCTATTAAGTTACTTTTCCACTGTCTTACAGGCTTCAGTTGCCTGTTTGCTCATCCCTGGATAATGTGGGCAGGCCATAGGAACTGTAGCCCCACAGATCTGGAAGCCACCAGAGTTCAATCTTACTTGCCATGGGATGGTTTGTGTCTGCATTCTGCACTGCAAACTTGTGCATTTTAGCATCACCATCCCCTGTACTTGTTGCTGTGTAGAATAATTAGCCAGAAACTGGCCCTGCCATCAAAACAGTAGACTGAGGCCTAAAAAAAGGATTTATTTGAGTAGGTCTAGATCTACATACTTGCAGTATTTACAGAGCAGGTGTAATTAATGGGTGACTTTAACCCTTATGTTCCTGAGATGTGGTCTGCATTTCCCTCTTAATCCAAGCCTTCTCCACGCTCCATTGGCTTGCCCTCCCCTCCCTATTGCAGCCTGCCCGGCCAGCTACTCTGCTTGGGAAGGGATGATACAGATGTAGAGAGCAAGGTGTCTGGTGCTCACCCTTTCAGTACTGACAGAGAAGACAAGGAGAGCTGCCTTCCTTACCTGCACCTGTGGAGCCTTGGCCTGTAGTTTGTAAGGCCCACGGCCAATGGTGGGGGGATCTTGGATTTGTGAAGCTGGCTGGGTAGACCTGATCTGTAGACTTGGCGTTGTTTATGGAGGTGTGCCACCGAAGGAGCCTGGTGCGTGTTTACTGATGCTGCCTGCCCTATGTGCTGTTTTGATAGATCCTGAACCCCTTTTACGTATTCCAAGCCTTCACCCTGACTCTCTGGCTGTCCCAAGGATATATTGAGTATTCCATTGCCATCATCATCCTGTCCATCATCTCCATCAGCCTCACCGTCTATGACCTCCGGCAGGTGAGTTCTCCCCTTGTGCATGCTCTTGCCACACTCATCCTCTGGGAAACCTCAGGGAGAATTTATTCTGGCCCTCTGTTGTGGTGGCACGACACGGGAGCCAGCACAGACTGGTGTGTGGAAGTGAGAATGGTTAAGCCTTTCAGGGGGACCAGACTGTGGCCCTTGGACAGTGAGGAGACTCTTCTGCACATCTTCTGGGCCTCTGAAAAGGGGCCCCTGGGCATGTGTTTGGTCTTCAAAGGACTTTGTAAGGTGCCACAGCCAGCATGTCTTTCCAGGGCAACAGGAGGGCACAAACAATGCAACATTGGTTTAATTTGTTTGGGGAGGGATGACAATCGAAAGGGTATTAAATTCCCAAACACTGTTGGCAAGAATGCCAATGCTTGAGGTCTCTGCCAGCATCTCAGCAACCAACCCAACCAGTTGGGCTCCTATGAGAGCCAGCGGAGTCATTTGGGGGCATAAAGGATGCAGCCTATGAGCCACTGCACTGTGGTGCAGATTCTCAATCTATGACTCAGAGAACCTGCTTTCAGTCTCGGTTCAGGAGGAGGAAAAGACATTTACTCGAAGAGATGGCAGGGGTTGCCTCTCAAATGACTTGAAACCCTTTTTAGAGTTGTCAACAGTTGCAAATGACTTGTTGATGTCTCCTATCACCAATTCAGTGTCTATTGTGTTCTGTATATTTGCTTCCACACACCGGCAGTTCCTTGGAAATGGCAACGCTGGCCCAGAAACGTCTTGAGTCTGCCACTTTTTGAACTGATGGTTAATTACTGAAGAAGCCAGAAGCCCAGATTTGTCCTTGGAGAGGCACACCTACTCTGGAAGGGCAACTGGGGAGAAATGATGGGCTGACTCAGCTTTCATACACTTTGATAACATAATTCAACAGACATATAAGAAAACAAAATAAAATAAACAAAATAAAATAAAAAACACTGTAGCACTTTAAAGACTAACTGCTATATTTTTATTGTTAGCTTTCGTGGATCAAGTCCACTTCTTCAGACAAAGAGTGAAATTTACAGGCATGATAAAGTGCTACAGGCCTTTTTATTTTATTTTATTTTATTTTGTTTTCTAATATGCCTGAACCACAGACTAACATGGCTACTATTCAAAATAATTCAACAGGAAGCACGTCCAAGGGTTTGAAAAGGAGCTAGCCACAAACAAGTCTTGACCTTCATATTTAATTTACTTAGGATTTGATCACACAGTGTGGAAAAACAGCATGGACTGTTATGATTTGTGTTTTAGCCAACCACACAGCAATCAACAGGGAGAGAAAGGAGGAAATTGGCCACAAGCCTTCCTTTGCAGCCTAAGGCAACTTCTGTTGCAGCCATCCAGATATGTAGGCAAATGGATGGGCAGAGAACTAGTTTAAAAGAGTTCTCAAAGCCAGCACCAAGAAAACGAGTTGAGCTGAAGGCCTCCTCTTATTGTTGTTGTTCAGTCGCACATTCGATTCCAACCCTTTATGACCCCATGGACCATTGCCCTCCAGGCACCTCTGTCCTCCACCTTCTTCCTCAACCTGCCCAGCTCTGTACCAATTGCATCTACAATACCATCTAGCCATCTCCTTCTTGGCTGCTCCTTCTTCTTTTGCCCTCCACCTTTCCCAGCATCAAGGCCTTCTCAAGTGAATCCTCTCTTCTCATTTGATGCCCAAAGTACTTTAGCTTCATCTTTATTATTTGACCTTAGGGTTGATTTCTTCTAAGATTGACCTGTTTGTTCTCCTTGCTGTCCAGGGGACTCTCAAAATTCTCCTCCAACAGCACATTTCAAAGGCATCTAATGGTCCAGCTCTCACAACCATACATTACTACCGGGAATACCATTGCTTTGACTATGCAAAGTTTTGTTTGAAAGGTGATGTCCCTGCATTTTACTCTGTTCCCCAGGTTTCTCATAGCTTGTATCCCAAGCATCAGTAGCCTTTTTATTTCATGGCTGCAATCACCATCTGCAGTGATCTTGGATCCTAAGAAAGTAAAATCTGTCACTGCCTCTACTTCTTCCCCATCTGTTTCCCAGGGACTGAGAGGGCCTGTGGTCATGATCTTGGTTTTCTTGATGTTGAGTCTCAAGCCAGCTTTTGCACTCTCTTCTTTCAACCTTAGCAGAAGCTTCTTTAGGTCTTCCTCACTTTCTGCCATTAGGATAGTGTCATCTGCATATCTCAAGTTGTTAATGTTTCTCCCAGCAATTTTGATTCCAAATTGTGATTTGTCCAACCCTGCATTGCGCATTATGTGCTCTGTGTATAAGTTGAATAAACAGGGTGACAAAATGCAGCCTTGTCTTACTCCTTTTCCTATTCCCAACCACTCTGTCATTCCATATTCTGTCCTAACTGTTGCTTCTTGATTCATGTACAGATTTCTCATGAGAAATATGAGTTGTTCTGGTATTCCCATCTCTTTCATTACTTGTCACATTTTGTTGTGTTCCACACAGTCTAAGGCCTTGGTGTAGTCAATGAAACAGAAGTAGACTTGTTTCTGAAATTCCTTTGTTTTCTCCATGATCCAACGTATGTTGGCAATGTGGTCTCTAGTTCCTCTGCCTCTTCAGAATCCAGCCTGCACTTCTGGTAATTCTTTCTTCATGTGCTGTTGCAGTCTATCCTGTATTATCTTGAGCATAACCTTGGTAGCGTGTGGGATGAGCGCAATTGTTCGATAATTTGAACATTCTTTGGCATTACCCTTTTTAAGGATTGGAACATATACTGATATTTTCCAATCCTGTGGCCATTGTTGTGTTTTCTAAATCTGCTGGCATATAGAATGCAATAATTTGATTCCATCATCTTGTAGGGCTTTGAAAAATTCAACTGGGATACCATCATCTCCACTGGCTTTGTTGTTTGCAGTGCTTTTTAGGGCCTTTCTGACGTCACTCTCTAGGATGTCTGGCTCAAGTTCAATGTTCTCTTCATTGTGATTATCAGGGGTGTTGAAGTCCTTTTTGTAGAGTTCCTCTGTGTACTCTTGCCATCTTTTCTTAATCTCTTCTGCATCAGCTAACTCCTTGCCATCTTTGTCCCTTATCATGGTCATTTTTGCTTTAAACGTTCCCTTGATATCCCCAATTTTTTTTTTTGAAAAGATCTCTAGTCCTATCCCTTATGTTGCTTTCCTCTGTTTCTTTGCACTGTTGATTTAGGTAGGTTTCTTTATCTCTCCTTGTTTTTCTTTGAAATTCTGTATTCAATTGGTTGAAAAATCTTCCTTTTTCCTTTTCCTTTTGCAATCCTTCTTTCCTCTGCTATTTTAAGAGCCTCATCAGAGAACCACTTTGCTTTCTTGCGCTTCTTTTCTTTTTGGTATGGTTTTCCTTGCTGCCTCCTGTATGATGTCTCAGGCCTCTGTCCCTAATTCTTCTGGCACTCTGTCTATCAAGTCCTCCACTGTGTATTCCTTAGGAATGTTGTCTAGGTCATACCTGTCTGGCCTAATTGTTTTCCCTAAAAATTTTTTAGTCTAAACCTGAATTTTGCAATTAGTAGATTATGATCTGAACCACAGTCTGCTCCAGGTCTCGTTTTTGCTGACTGTATGGAGGTTCTCCATCTTTGGCTGCAGAGTATGTGTATGCCTCCTGACAGCTGCCTAAATGAATTCTATTAAATTGCATCCCCCCCCCCCCTGATAACTTTAGCATGTGCATATGAGAGAGGGGGAGGGCAGAGAGAAGTTAAGTGTTCCTTAGGCTTGCCATTTCAGAGAGTAAACAAAACAAAAAGACAAAAACCTTTTTGGCAATTTAAAGACTAGGTTTTCCAGGTGATCCAGTCCGAAGCAGCACTGAGGATGAGATCCATTCCCCCCTCCCCCACCTGCCTCTTGTCCTGGTGCTGGGAAGAATCACCAGGATGAACATCCTAGAGACCTCCCAGCACTTTTCAGGGTTTGGCTTTCTTGTCTCCTCAGCAATCTGTCAAGCTGCACAACCTGGTGGAGGAACACAACAGGGTAGAAGTCACCCTTTGGACGAAGCATGAAGGTGCGTAGAGAGACCCTAACCAGGGGTGTCCGAATCTGGCCCATTCACTTCCCAGCTCCTCTATGTGCCTTGGGCTGCCTTAAAAGGATGCTACGGCAGCGGGCAGCAGGCAGCAGGCCTTTTCTGCCTCTGCCCCTGGACTTTGCCTTTCACAGGGGCGGAGAGGTCACCACAGCTGTGGGTGACAAGGCCCCTACATCACTGGCGCCCCGGCCTGCGCCAGCTTAAAAAGATGCTATGGTGGCGGGCGACAGGATTTTGCCACCCCCACCTCCTGGGCTTGCCTTTGGCAAGGCAGACTGGCCACCGCAGTATTGCATTGTTGTGCTATAGGGTTGTATATCGTTATTATTATTATGGGCTGTTTTTGCAGGATGTGTATTGCATAATTTTTGTGTATATTGTATTACTGTATATTCTGTAAGCTGCCCAGAGTTGCTTTCGCGAGTGGGGTGGCATACAAGTCTAAAAATTAAATTAAATTAAACCTCTGGGACCTGGGCACCTGATCCCTCCCCTCCCACCACCACCACCACCACCACCACCACCACCACCACCACATCATCTATGGGGAGGAATTGCAGACACCCCTGGAGAGAGAGAGAATCTTCACCAAGGAAGCTGGCCTGGAAGCTGGTCTTCCCAGGAGTGGTCTGTGATAGCTTTAGACATTCAAGGAGTGAGCAATCACAAAGCCTCCAATGCTTCATCTCTAGACCACCCTCTTCTTCGTTTGCAGGTGTCCATAAGATGCAGTCTTGCCACTTGGTCCCAGGGGACATCCTTCTCTTGGAAGGGCAGAAGATTTCCTTGCCCTGCGATGCCATCCTGCTGGAGGGAGGATGCGTGGTCAATGAAGGGATGCTCACAGGTACCTTCAGCCTCCGTTCCCCCCCCCCCCGGCCCAGGTGGGTCTTCCTGCCTTCCTTATGGATCCACTGCTTTCCGCCTCCACCGGTTGAAGCTATGTCTGATTCTGAGGGAGCAACAGGAACCCATCCTGTTCTACTGCGACAAGGAGTGGGGCGGTTTGTTACATTGGTTATGGTTGTTCATGGTGAGGAGCCATGTTTGACCTGCATGGCATTTGTAGGTGAAAGTGTTCCAGTGACCAAGACCTCCCTGCCCCACACTCACAACACTGTGGCCTGGAAAAAACACAGCACGGAGGATTACCGGCGCCATGTCCTCTTCTGTGGCACGGAGATCATCCAGACCCGGCGGACAGGCAAAGGGCCAGCAAGGGCCCTGGTGCTGCAAACAGGTGCGTCCAACAGATCCAGGGCTTGGCTCTGCTTGTATTGCGACACAGTCACTTCCTCAGCGTCTGTGTGCATGTGTGCCAGAGGGAGAGAGTGAAATTTATTTATTTATCATACGATGATTATCTACATTAATGTTGATATAACAGCAAGCACAAATTGACCATCTCAAGTTCCTAACTAGAGTTCAACACCTAAGTGTGAAAGCCACTGGAAGGCTTCATCTGTGACAAGTCCTCCAGTGTGCCTCTAAATACCAGTGTGGGTTTTTTGAAGCAAGATGACATGAGGCTGATGGAGCTTGAGGACTCTTGCTAGGTGATCACACTTTGCTCTGAGAGAGAGTGAAAGAAGAAGGAAGAGAGAGGATGAGTGGAGTCAGGTTCCATAAGGGATACTCCACTTGTTACTCACAAGGAGACCTGAGTTTGTCAGACCACCTGGAGTGACTCAGAAGTCTAAGTTCTCCCCCAGTTTGACAAAGTTATTTTATCTAGAGGGTTTCTGTAACTTTACAGCTCAGTAGCAGTTTAAAGGATCTGAGCATCTATTTTCAATAATGCAAGGCAAGTGGAACGTGACCTTTCAACAGGCCTTTGTTCTTCTGCCTTGTTTTTGAAGTACCTGTACTTCACATTTATACAAGGGATGTGATTCAATATGTTACATCAAGGGTGCTCAAACATTTCAGGCTGTGGGTCGGTCATATGGTTCAGCGGGCCGGTCACATGGTTCAATGGGCCAGTTATGTGGGTCCTCCCACCAGAAGCAGAAGTAAAACACACCTTGCAGTCTGTTTTGCAACAGGATGAGATAGATTTTATGCTGCCATTTTCTCTGCTTAAACCAGGAATGCCCAAACTTTGGCCCGATCTGGCCATTGACACCAATTCATCCAGTCCACGATGCCCTCATCACTCTCAGAGGTGGAAGCAAAATGCGCCCTTGCTTCCACTTCTGGGAGCAATGAGGGCATCGTGAGGCAAATGAGTTGGTGTTGGGGGCCAGATCTGGCCTGTGGGTCATAGTTGGGGGCCCCTGCATTACATCATCATCTGACAATCACATAGGATTATAGCTCTGGATCAGTCAAAGCATGGAGTAGACCAGCCTTGTTTGTTTGTTTCTTTCTTGCCTTTCTGTGCTTGCTCAATAATATTGCTTAGAGCAATTTCTTGCAGAAGTCAAGGTATACTCCAACCAGCGCATTCTCATTCTCTAACAGCAATACTTGTATGTTGCAAGTCAATTCCAATGGATGGCAACTTTTCCCAGGGCTTCTAAGTAGAAAGTACTCTGAATGGACTGTCTTGTTGGCACCTTGGAATGGTTGGCTTTGACCAAATTAAAAATCTTATCCTCCTTAAGAGGAAGAGAAACAGATTGATATAGTTTTACTTACTCCTAGTAAATCCATTGTTACCTGAAAAATTGTTACCTTTTAAATGTAGGGGAACATCCCACAGGCCGGGTTGAATCAGGAACCCACATTCGATTGTGGGTTCAAATAGAAAGGGGGGTATTGAATTGGAGGTACCATTTCAATTGAACAAAGTCCACCCACAAAAGGAGCCCCTAATTAGGATGATGTAGAAAGAGAGAGCTAGAGAGAGAGAGCGTGCTGAGGTCTGAAGTCACCAAGTCTTCTTATACATTTCTTCACATACAGACTACAGTAATCCGAGTGGTGATCTACTTTAACAAGGAAGTTTACACAATGAAACAAGAGAACCTGCAGCAGGGGGTCATTTCATCAACCCCAGGTTACAAAAACAAATATTTATGTAAATGTGGTCAAATAGTAAAAGATTACAATTTCCAGGAAAGATAGAAGGCAGAGATTGGGGATTAGGTAAAACAGAGGTTTATACAGTAGCCAATGTCAGGCCTTCAGCATTCAAGCTTTGAAGATATGGTCCAGTCAGGTAGTGGAACGTCAGAAGTGGGAGACTTGAACAGCCATTCAATAAAGCAGGATCATCAGTGTAGGTACATCAATGCGCTCCCTACACACATAACCCTAATCTGTCTGAAGGTGGAAAACCCTACCAGCAGTTTATGGCTTTGGGGCATCAGATGCAATGGAAGCTTCCTTCAGAATGAGATAGGCTTTTGGACTTCCCTCAGCATGCTCAGGGTAAATGAGAACATTCAGAGAGATTCCTGTTCCAAATATACAAAGACAGAACAGTTTAAAATACAAGAAAACGTTTTTATAAATTTTTAGGACATCCTAGGCATAACCGCTAATGAAATAAAATCAGTCAGGAGAGAAAGGGCCAAGTCTGCTGTGTCCATTTGGCAGAAAGGAAAAAAATCATTTTAAACCATGCTGCAATTACCCCAAAATCAATAGCCCCATTCAGTCACATAGGGCTGCTCCCGTGAATGATGGCCACCTTTGTGACTGGCTTTCTTGAATGCCCTTTAAAATTGTGGTTTCTTTAAAAAGTAATTAAAAATTAACCCTGCAGTTGTCTAACTGTAAGCGAACCATGGATGGATAGGTGTACAGTGTGGTGATTGTGGACACATATAAACCTAGTGAGTAGAGTCAGGGGGGATGGAAAAAGTAATTTTATTGAAAATAAAATAGAAACAAAAATAAAGGGGGGCAGTTTTCAGTTTTGGGGTAACACCATGTTGACTTATAGTATGCCTGGAGTTATATTCTGGATTTTACACTCTCACAGGCAGAGGTATAAAAGTGTGTTCTACAATGCAGTTGTGTATAGGCTGATGGGTCTGCCATTTCTTGGATGAACTTTTACTTTTGCTTAGAGGTGGGAAAACTATTTGGCTCCCTCAAGGGAGTCGCCCATTTTTAGGAATTCTTGAAGATTACAGGCAACATTTCTGAATTAACACCCACAGCCTTCTTGTGTGTCCAGAGGCCTTTGGCAACTGAACTTCTCGAAAACAGTCAGAACCTCTCTAGGCTTATATCCTTATCAAAGTTGAACTTCTAAAAGATTTTCCCTACTTGCCTGGTAACTCTCCCGGTGGGAGAAGAGACTGAGGCAAAATAGGAATGGAGTTGGTCCACTTTCTCTGCATCAATTGTTAGCAATTCACCCTCTTCTTCCTTGAATAGCTGGTCTGCCTTTCTTCCTTGTAAATGGCATTTTATAGCTCGTTCAGATTATCATACATCTTTTTGTGCTTTATCTCACAGAATTGCTTGTGGCTAGCAAAGGACATCTGTGAAGAACAACATCTAAGAAGGTTGATGGTGGGCCTGAGAAAATTGTTCAGAGAAGGGCATGAGCAAAGAAGCCAGTTGTGCGTCTCTCTGTCCTTTGGGACTCCTGTCCAGAACCATTAGCCTGACTTGAGCAGAGCCTGCCTTTTGTGTGTTGAGCACCCAGAGTAGAGAGGCAGGAGCTGCTCAAGGGAGACAAAGAGTTCTGGACAGAAGCCAGGAAGGAGAGCCAAGCTGCAGGAGCCCCCCAGGCTGGAAGGAGCTGGTGGAGGTTTTTTTAAAAAACAGAACCGGTTCTAGGCAGGAGAGGGTAAAATGACCATTTTGGGATCTGCCTCCCCATTTCATTATTAGTATTAGTTTGGAAATATGCCAGAAAGGGCATAAATCTCAAGGAACCAATCCTGGTACTTTTCTCTCTCCCAAATGTGCTAGCAATGCACATTTGGCACACAATGCAAAAGAAAATTGGCTTCATACTGCTGCCCTAGGCAGACATTTGGACTAAATGAACTCAGTGGCAGATTCATCTTCAGGAGTCAGACTAGTGCACTCAATGAATCCAATCGACTAGAAAAATGCATTATAAGAACGATTGGCCTGTTTCCACAAGCAACTCCACTTCATCAGACATAGGAGTAAGGCTTCATGGCAGGCATCAATTTATACACATCAGGTACAGAATGTTTAGCATAACAGATAAGTATCTTGTTGTTTGCATTTGGCGAGGAGGAGGAGGAGGAGGAGGAAGATGATGTCTGTTTGTCCCTGTGTAAATTTCTTCATGAGGTTGATGGGTTTCCCCTTAGTTGGCTAAATATGGTGCCCTTCACAGTTAAGGTTTTTGGAATCGCTGTCATGTTTGTCTGTGTTTCAAGCATATCAGAGAGTAAACCAAAGAGGACAAAGGAGTTTAGCCAGACACAGATTGGCCGCTGTTGCTGTTTGCCATCAAGTTGCTTCTGACTTAGGGCCACTCAACACCATCTATGACTCCCTGCAGGGGCCTAGTCATTCGGGGCCTTTTCCAGACTGGCAGGGGATCCATATCTCTCTGTGGCCTGTCTGGTTCCCTCCCTGCAGCCTGCCAACTGTGCTTGTATCCGGCTGAAAGAAGCGGCTTGTTGTTCCTTCTTCAGGTTTCAGCACAGCTAAGGGGGACCTGGTGCGCTCCATTCTCTACCCGAAGCCAGTGAACTTCAGGCTCCACCGAGAGGCCTTCCGGTTCATCGTGTGCCTGGTCTTGATTGGCATCCTGGGGCTGGTGTACACCGCCTGCGTCTACACGGCCCACCAGGTGGGTTTGGGCAGGGATTCCATCAGTAACGAAGTTTGGATTTCCACCCTGTTGACTTTTCTTGCAATGTCTCAGCTGACCAATGGCCTTTGGCCCCAGCTCTCTGCTGGGTCTGATAAGTGACCTCTTTGGTCCCTAAAGGAAGGAATAGCATCGTGGCTTTCTGAAGAGAAGGAGAGAAAGTATTTCCTTGCAGCTTGGCTTCCTCGGGAAAGAGTTGCTCTGCAGCTTGGTTGGGTTGAGTTGGGCGCTCCTTCATTCCACAGGGCTTCATTTCATGGCAAGGCAGGGCTGAAAAGGTTGGGGGCTCACGACCCCTTGGCGTTTGGCCCTCAGGAGCCCCTCTACCCTCCAGTCACTTCCTGTAGATTTAAAACTGTATTGAAGGAAAGGATTACATGCAGGCATCCTTTCAGTAAGGGAGGGGGCCCTAGGGTCTCTCTCCCCCCCCCCCATGATGGTGCTTCCCTCAGACTCAGCAAAGCCAAGCCCCAGGAGCACTGAGAGCAAAAGCAAAAGTCATAAGGCAAAAGCCCCAAGTGAAACCTGCCACAGTAACTTATGCGCTCTCCTCCTCCAGCCGTACTGGTGCTGGACTGGCCACCCATCATGAGCTAGAGCCAATCAGGGCCACAGTATGGAAATTAGGGGGGGGCTCCTGAATGTTAGACACCTCCCCTCTGGTGTTCAAGGACGGTCCCCCCCTTCCCTTGGGAGGTGTGGAGGAGTGCGGAGGCCTTGCTGTGCTTCCCACCTGGCCTTGCTGTACGGTACTTTCCACCTGGCGCGGACAGAGAAGAGCCATGCCTGTCTCCATGAGGGAAAAATCTCTTCTCTTTTGCAAGGGCTCAAAAAAACCCAGGGGGGCCCCCCACCCCCCAGCAATAACTGAAACCAAGGTGACTCCATGTTTGAATCTACTCTGCTCTCACAAGGGCACTGACATTCTGACATCCTGCAAGGCAGGACAGCTTGTTGGCACCCAAGCTGGCAAAGGCCGGCTGCTTCCTGCCCCCTTGGCACGCCCAAGGCTTGATGCCCTGCCATCCCACAAAGCCCACGCCATCTTTGATCCAGCAGGGAAATCCCCAGACCTGTCCAACCAGTCACTTCAGAAGCAGAGCTCAGTCGGTACCCCATTGGGCATCACCTACCCCCTTTCTCCACCCCTGGAGTGCCGAAGAGGGTGGCCCTCCACAGCAGGGCCCTGTCCCACTCCTGAGGCAGCCATGCATGTGTTGATCTCACTCCTCAGCAATCAGTTGCAGACACCGTGGCCATGGCGCTCCTGCTCCTCACGGTTCCCGTCCCTCCCGCCATCCCGGCTGCCTTGACTACTGGTATCGTTTATGCCCAGAGGAGGCTGAAGAAGAAGAAGATCTTCTGTATCAGCCCCCAGAGGATCAACATCTGTGGGCAGATCAACCTGGTCTGCTTTGACAAGGTGTGGGCCGGGGAGGGTCTGGGGGGCTTGTCATGGTGGTGGTGGTGACAGGGTGTTGGGGGGGAGGGGGCGGTTTGGCTTCCAGAGACCCATTGCAAAGGGAAGTGGGGGGGTGTAAGGTCACTGATCCCATGCTATGGTCTGGAGGGGGTCCCCCAGCTCACAGATGCCCCTAGATTCCTTTCTGAGGAGGCACTTTCCTGATGGACGGAGCAGCCAGATGTTTGGCATCTGAGGATTTGGGCCTCCCTTCTTTCCAGGCTCCCCCAGGTCCACCCCGAATGGATGAGCCTGGCCAGCCCCATTTTGCTGAGAGGGAGCGATGGGTCAGGGCCCCCCTCTCCTGGCACTCAAGCAATCTCTCTCACCCTTTCCTCTCAATCTAGACCGGCACCCTGACTGAGGACGGGCTCAACCTCTGGGGCGCCATCGCTTGCCAGGGAAGGAGGTAACACACCAACCTCTTTTGGAGAAGACCAAGGAAAGGTTTTGGCTTTGCTTTGAGTCTTAAGCATTCAGAAGGCCTTCCTGGCTTCAGTTTGGGGGCCAAGGGCCCGACAGAGAGGGCTGCAAAGCCACTCCACAGGGGATACAGCAGGCAGACCTTTCATGCCAGTCTTTCTCCGGGAGGCTCAAGGCATTGGTGCTTGGAAGGGAATCCCTCGGGCCCCCTCCTCCTCCCCCCCCCACTTTCTCAGGGCCAAGGAGGGCCCAGGCCACACCTGCTTCACCCAGGGCTGAGATGCGAAGAAGGCAGGGGATGGAAAGGGAGGTCAGAGGGAGAGAGATTCATTCTCTGCAGCAGAGCAGAGCTTCCGGGGCCATGGCTGCCTGGCTGGCTGGCTGGCTGGCTCTTGGTCATCATGGGAGGTTTCCGACCTGTCCTTCTCCTTCTCCTGCTGCTGCTGCTGAGCTTCCTAGCCTCAGTGTTTCCCTCCCTTGAGGTCTCCTCCTCCTCCTCCTTTGCCTTCACACACAAGGGCTCCAAAACTGCACTCTGGACGATTAGTTCACAGGCAAGACATTTTGGAAGCCACAACCTCTGGCCGGCTGGCTGGGAGGAACTGGATCCCTTTGGCCGATGGATCCCATAGGTTAGGTGGGGTGGGGCAGACACAATTCCTTCTCCCAGCTCTGCGAGGACTAAGGAATGACCACAGCCTGAACTTCCTGGACTGAAGGCAGATTTACCTGTCAGGAGAGGCTCCCTTCTTGACCAGGAAAAGCCTTGGAAAGACAGGAAGAGGGAGGGGGATGGAAGGAGCACATTCTGCTCCAGGACAGGTGGTTCCATTTTGGGTGACCTGGGCTTCCTATAATTCCTATAATTGCTACCCCCTCTCATTCCAGCTTCCAGGAAGCCCACACCTTCTCAGGCCTGCCTTTGCCCTGGGGTCCCCTGTGTGGGGCCATGGCCACCTGCCACTCCCTCTTGCTCTTGGACGGGAAGATTCAGGGGGACCCCCTGGACCTGGAGATGTTTGAGGGAACCAACTGGGTGAGCAGAAGCACTCTTTCCTGTGTCACTTGGGAGAAAAGACTTTGATCTTGGAGGGAGGAAACTGCACTGAGACCCAAGACTAGTGTCCATTAAATGGCCCTCCTCTTGGATTAGGCCAGGGCCAAATGCGGCCTTTTTTTCTTTGCATATCTTTAAGAGGAATGTCCCTTCAAGCTATGAAGAGGCAGAAGGAGAGGCTCAGCTTTGAGCTGGCGAGTTCTTTCTCAGAGTCATAACCTGCCAGTTCAGGTTATTTGCACAGATTTCGTTTGTCCTGGAGGAGTGGACCTCTTGCACTTCCAATCGCTGGCCTTTTCTTTCCTCTGTGCAGAAACAGGCAGCTGACTGTGTGCAGGGATGGCAAGGAAAGGGGAATCTGTGCAGCATGGGTGGAAGAGGGATGACTCAGGATGGCCAGGCAGGTCCCAGGCAGCCCTGGCCATGGAGGGGCTGGCCTTTGGCAGGAGGGGTGGGAGAGAACAGTGTGGGTGCTGGGCTCCCTGCTGTGTCTGAGATGGAGGAGGGGGAATCTGGACGTGTGAACTACCAATACACTACCAATCTGTGCCAGCTCTGTCTGCTCTCTTCACAATCTGGCTCTCCAGTAGCTGAGAAAGTTCACCCCTTGCATGTAAGTCAAAGAGAGACTTCTGTTTCAGCTGGGAAGTCTGGCAGGAGAGAGAGGGAGAAAGAGAAGAAGGTGCAGGCTGGCAGGCAGGCATAGTTGCCAGAAGGTCACGGCAGAGCTTCTAGGATGAAACCGGAGATGCTGTTTTTTTGTTGCTAAATACACAGCCACACAATGGGTGCTCCCTCCCCTTAACAAGCTGGGTTTAAGCCTTTGACACACACACCCTGTTCTTGGCCTTGGGTGCCCTCTGCCCTTGCCGTCGCACAGGGGAGGTGGCCACGTGGACCTGCAACACGTGCCTCCAGTGCACAGGGAGAAAGGGCTGAGTGGGAGACGCACTTTCTGATTCGTGTCACTCCGGTTTGCATAGTTCCTGAGTTGGGCCGAGCAGAACAAAAGCCGCCCTTGGCTTCCTTCATGGGTTGGCTGGCTAACTGGCTTGCAACGAGAAGCTCCAGGTTCAAGCGCCCCACCTGCCCGCCTGACATTCTGAGAATGTGGGGCAAGGGCCGACCTGCTTTGTTTGTTTTTAATGCCTTGGGTATTCCTGCTGCTGCTCCACTGCATTAATTTGAGTTTGCAAAACTCAATGAAACATTTGCAATCTGTGGTGGAGAGCCAGGATGCCCTGGAGAGTCTCAGGAAGGGGAAAACCTCACTCAGCTGTACATTTGTAGATGCTTGGAAGACCCCAAGGTTACTCCCAGCCCCTTCCTCTTCATTGAAGAGAGACTAGGGGTCCCCTCCCCCCTCCCCCGCCTCAGGTCATGATGAAGAGCTGCTTTCTTAATGAGTTGGAAGAAACAGGTACCAATGAGGACTTGAGTTTGGCCAATGACAAAGACAAAACGTGGTTTCATTTTGGCTGCTCAGGGTTTGATTGGGGAACAAAAGAGGAAGAATGAGTAGGGCACGAAAGCATTGAGTGGAAGCTCATTCATTGGTATCTATTAAAAACAAACAAACTAGAATCGTTCCTCTTTAAAGTGGTTTTTAAGGGCATTTTGCCAATGACTGAACAATAGGTTTTGACTAACTTTTACATTTTTGTTGTTGGCTTTCAATTGGGGAAAACTGTTTTTGTTTGTAAAATTATTCAGCATATTTTTTTATGTTTAATTTCTTATTGTAAAGATTTTTTAATGTGCCATAAGCTGCCCACAGTGGAAAAATATCCCAGAGGTGTGGGATATAAATGTAATAAATAATTAAATGTAATAATTATTTCCTGTCAGAAATTATTTGGGGTTGAAAGGATTTTTCCTGGAGAAACTCCACTCATGGGATGCCTGAATGAGGCTCCTTTCATGTCCCTAAGATCTTTTCCCAAAGAAGTGGTTCCTATTTATCTAGTTGTAATTTCTTGCTTTTGTACTGCTAGGTTGGCAGGAGCTGGGACAGAGATGGGCGCTCAAACAGTCATGCAGTACCCGGATCTGCCAAGTTGCCAGCTTCCCAACCACTGAGGCACTGCAGCCCCTAATTATTTTTTAATAATAATAATAATAATAATAATAATAATAATAATAATAATAATAATAATAATAATAATAATAATAATAATAATAATAATAATAATATCCGATTCCACATGATAACAAATGGAGTGAGGAGGCTGAGCCCCGAGGGTGGAATCAGGGCAGAGACTTGGTGTAAACCCACACAAGGTGCCTCAGGCGTGTGGACTGCAGCCTTTAAGCTGCCTCCGGAGCCTCCGGTGAAGGAGGGAGGGCGACTTGGCCCCCCCAGGTGAGTTGGAATTGGGCTCCCGGGCTCCCAGAAGTGCCTTCAAGTCACCTCACCCCACCTGGGGTGACCCTATGAATGACTGGCCCCCAGGGGAAGGTGTCATGGCTTCTTTTCGGAGGTCAAGATCTATCCCATGGTTCACGCCCCTCTTTTCCAGCCGCTTTGTTTTTTGGCTGAACGTTGAGATGTTTCTTCAGAGAGGAAGTGGCCCCTTAGCTGAAGTGCCTTTCCCCAGCTGCTAGAACTTTCTTGCCCTTCCTGAAAGAAGACTTCTAAGGCCATGTATTGAGTTACCAGGAACTGCTTGAAATCCCTTCAAGTCATAATAATTTCTGGGTTGAAAGGGCTTTTGCAGAAGAAACTCTGCTCAGAGAATGCCCAAATAAAGCTACGTTCATGAGGACATGGGCTGGGGCATATGCACTACCTGGGTCTTGAACTACTGACTAGCCAGCCTTCCAACTAACAAGGTGAGCTTCTTAACCACTGAGCCACTGCAGCTGTGTGTCTTTCTCTCCCTACCTGGTTCCCACAGGAGATGGAGGATTCTGCCCTCCCGGCCGACCCATCCTGCCCACCAGAGACCTGCACCGTGGTGAAACCGGGGCCCATGGCTTCCCAGGTGAGCCTCTCCATCTTCCCGTGAAAGGACCTCAGGCCCTTAAAAAGGGGCCACCTTGGGGGAAGGGGATGAGGCTGGCTGGAAAAGGACAGGAAGGCCCCAAGGAGGGAGGAGGGGGCTCAGCTATCCTTCGAACCCCAGGAGGAGGAGGAGAAAGGTGTGAAATGCTAGGTGGGGAGCAGAGTTTGGGCAGGTTCAGGGGTCCAAAGATGGCAGATCAGACTAATCCCATCCCCCACCCCACCCCATGAAAGAGATTCCCCAAACCCCAGAGCAAAGGAGTGCCGGAGTATCCCTGGGTGGGACATCTGGGCATCTGGACCGCCAGCTGGCATGGAGATGCCCAGTGAGGACCTTTCTCTTCTCTCTCTCCCCCCCCCATTTCTTTACAGGCCCCCGTGGAAGGCATTGTGATCCTGCGCCAGTTCCCCTTCTCCTCCTCCCTGCAGAGGATGTCCGTCATCACCCAGGAACTGGGGAGGAGGGAGGCCTGCAACCTCTACATGAAGGGGGCCCCAGAGATGGTGGCCAGCTTCTGCAAGCCAGAGACTGGTACAGAGCAGAGACCCCGCATGCCTTTTTTGGGTGGTGGTGGTGTTGCTACAGCCAGGGAGGATGGGGTCCATTCCACTGAACTATGGCAAGTTTCAGGAATGCAGGATCCAACCAGGTATGATTCCTTGCAAAAGGGGCATTCCTAGTGGCTTGAAGGCATTGGCTAAGCTCAACTTTACAGGCCGACACGCACGTCTTCCCTATGGGGGCTCTGGAAACACCACCAGTGCCCCTAAAATGTGTCCCCACCAGTGATGGACAGCCGAAATTTCTACTACCACACTGTGGGCGGAGCTGATGTCATAGGTGGAGCCAACATCATGACATCATGGGTGGAGCCAATGATGTGGGCGGAGCCAAAGTAAAAAAATAAAATAAAAATACAGTATACATAAAAATACAAATAAAAACACATAAAATACAAATTAAATACACATAAAAACACACATAAGAATACACATAAAAACACATAAAACCAAGCATAAAAATACACATTAAAATACACATAAAAACACACATTCCACCCACTCACCCACTCCAAACCCAAATCACTTACCTGGCTGGGGAGCAGGTGGCAACAGCGACAGTGCAGTGCAGCCTGGCCCGGCGGTGCTGCCTAGCCCGGCCCGGCCCAGTCCGGTCTGGCCTGGCAGTGCAGCCTGGGTCACGGCAGCATGGCCTACCCCAGCCTTGCTTGGCCCAGCAGCGCAGCCTGGGTCGGTGGTGGTGCAGCCTGGACCGGACCAGCGGTGTGCTGTGGCCTGGCCTTGGTGGTGATCGGCAGCGGTGAGTGGCACCGCCATTGTGTGACCCGGGGCGACTCGAGTGAGTGCCGCTGGTGCTGCCACTCACTGCTGCCGCTGTTCGCCACTGAGGCCTGGCGTCAGCAGCAACCGTTGGTAGCATTGAGTGGCAGCAGCGCTCACTAGAGTTGCCCCAGGCCGCATGGCGCCACTCGCCGCTGACAGTCACTGCCGTTACCAAGCCTGGCATTGGCAGTGAACGGCGGCAGCGCACGGCAGCACAGCTTGGGGTGACTCGAGCTAGCGCCGGCACCGCCACTCACCACCGGCAGCGGTGAGTGGCAGCAGTGGCGTGGCGGCACGGCGTGAATCGAGCTAGGGCCACCACTGACGACAATGCCACACCTCCAAGGAGGCCACTGAGGGCCTCCCCAGCTGCCCCACTCTCCAGGAAAAAATGGCATCTGGTGAGTGCGCATGTGTGAAAAAAGCAATTGACACATGGACACTCAGTACTAAAGGTGTGCATGTGTCAATTGCTATTTTCACGCATATACACTCACCAGACACCATTTTGGCCTGGAGAGTGGGGCAGCTGGTGAGGTGACCGAACCAGTCACCTCAGAAAAAGGCCAACCACCCAGGGTGATCTCCTGGGGAGGTTAGTACTCCCCCCGGGAGACCATCCGGGACCCAGCCTACTGGTTTGACAGAACCAGCCCGAACCGGCTTATGCCCACCACTGGTCCCCACTGCTCATCTTTTCATGCACTAATTTCCTTTACAAACAAGTCTCTTCACTGTGTGGTCTTTGGATGGAGGTGCTCTTCATTTAGACCCCACATGGACTGTGTCTCTTCCCAGTCTAGCGTCCTTCACCCCCACTTCTTTGTCTTCTCCCCCACCCCCATATGTTCACCACAGGATGTCTCCTGGCTGTTTCCCCCACTGGGCCCAACCTTTCATGCTCTTACCTGCCCATGGGGACCTCTTTGCAGTTCTAGAGCACAACATCCTATAGGTGTGCCTTCTGGTGGGTGGACAGGTTCACTGAGGCTGAAGAGCCAGAAGGATCCCATCTCCAAGTGGCTCTTCCTGGGACCTTCCCCACCACACCACCAGTTCCAGCTCCACCTTTGAGGGGTAAAATGAGAAGAGATAGACTTAGGACAGCTGGGTGAAGCCCTTCCTGAACCCACCTGGCTCAGCATTTGATTTACCCGTTGCTGACACAGGGGTTCAACTGCTGTACTTCAGCCAGAATGTTGTGACTTCAATCCTGATGGGAGGTCAAGGTTGACTCTTCCATCCTTTTCGGGTTGGTAAAATGAGTCCCCAGCATGTTGGGGACAGAGATGCTCATTAACTTGTGAACTGCCCAGAAAGAGCCAGGGCGGTAGAGAAGTCTAATGGCTCTTGCTAGGAGGGCAGGTGGTATTTTCCCAACCTGCCCAAGGGGGCCAAAGGCCTGGGGAGAGGATTCCTAGGGGCAGTCATGGGAACTTCTTGGCTCCAAAGAAAGGTTGTCGGGGGCTTTGCCAACCGGGGCCTCCTGCCAGTCGCTTTGCCCATCTTGCCCCAAGGCTGTCTGAGCAAATGGGAAGTTTCTGGGGCTGCCGCCAGGCACGTCCTTTCCAGTTCGTTTGTCCAACTGGAGTGTCTCCTCCTCCTCTTCCTCCAGTTCCAGCAAACTTCCAGGTGGAGCTGACACGCTTCACGTCGCAAGGTTTCCGTGTCATTGCCCTGGGACACAAGGAGCTCAGTCTGCAGGGAGGGGGCAACCTGAGCAACCTGGGAAGGTAAGGCTTGCTGGCAGCTGCTCAGCTCTCTGATGAAGAGGTTTGTGCCAGGTGACAACAATACAATTCAGCCCTCAGAACACGGAAGAAAAGGAATCATTGTGGAGTGAGTCCTGCAGAGGAAATGGTTCTGGCGAACTTTTGTGTATTTTCTCAGTTTCTTTCTGTTCTTTCTTTTAATACTATTATTATTTTAAAAAAATTAATAATTGAGAGGTTCATGCCATGAAAGTCTCCAGGCTTGCCCTATCACACCATTTCCACCCCAGGAACGGGCTCACTTTTATCCTGCCTCCCCTTTACCCACACTTGCCTCTTCCCTTCGGTGGCCCTTGAGAGTCAGTCTCCCTTAGAATTAGCGTAAGAATGCCAGCAACATGAGAGTCCTCCTCTGGGGGAGAAGCCCAAAGGGGATCAAGTCTGGCCGTCCCAGGCAGCCAGCCAGCCATGCAGCCTGCTGACCAGCTTCCTCCATGCAAGGACCACAGGGTTGGGGTGGGAGGGGGAGGGGGGGTTGATTTCTTTGGGTCTGTCAAGCCCACGGTGGGGCTTCTCTTCTTTTCCCCTCATGGGGTGTGTGTGTGTAACACCTGCCTGTGCCCTTCTGACCCCTCCAAGGGAAGAGGTGGAGTCTGAGCTGACCTTCCTGGGCCTCCTGGTCATGGAGAACCGGCTGAAGAGCGAGACCACGCCAGTCCTGGAGGAGCTCCGCGATGCCTGCATCCGGAGCGTGATGGTCACAGGTGGGTCTCTCTCTCTGTCTGGTCTTGAACTTTTAAAAAGGAACCTGTAGCTCTCAGGATCTCCTGGATTTTAAGAAAAGGAGCGAGAGAAGAACCTTTCCCTTACTTAATGTGTCTTCAGGTCTGCTGGAGACTTCCTTCACCTCATCCCAGATCCATAGGTTTGGTCCTGCAGAGATGGAAAGACTGTTAATTTCATGCTAAGATTTAAAGAGCAGGATAATTGTGGTTGTGGGCTTGAGGCTGGTGGGTGAGGCCGAGCGTGCTGAAGCCCACCCTGGGTCCCTTTTCTCTCCAGGAGACAATCTCCAGACTGCCGTCACGGTTGCTAAACACTCGGGGATGATCTCCAGCGACAGCAAAGTCATCCTGGTAGAGGCCAGTGAGCCGGAGGAAAGGCACCCAGCATCTCTCACCTGGCAGCTGGTGGAGGAGTCCCAGCCACGCAAAGAGGAAATCCAGGTAATCCCACAATTCTATAATAAGGAATTAAATCATTAAAAATATTTGACTAAAGAAAGGTCAAGGTTGAAATCCAGCCATGTCTGACTCTAGGGTTTGGTGCTCATCTCTGTTGACAACCAAAGAGCCAGCGCTGTCTGCATCTGCAGATGTTTCCATGGACATGTGGCAGGCATGACTAGACACCCAAGCACTGTTTCATGTGAAGAATTTGCCTTTTGCAATGAAAATGTAATTTTTGGCCATGGCTGAGGCCCTCCTACTAGCTCCCCTACAAAGGGCCAAACTTCCTTATCCGAATGAATTTCCCTTTTTCCTATCTGTGAACTGTCCTGTTCCTGCAAAATGGCTCTTCTGGGCCAAAGTCCCATGGTTTACTCTCCTGGTTCACAGTTCCCCTTGAATGCCACTTTTCCCAGCTCCTGTTAAGAGCCAGGATGCTGTTCTTCTCTTGGCCTCATGTCAGCAGTGAAGAGGTTCTGAGTGATCCCAGTTGCTCCTTCCCTGGCCTTTGCAGAAGTGGTAAAACCCAGAACACAATAACCAGTGTTTTAACTTCCCAGATGCCCATTGTTGACTGCAACTCGTATCTGAAAATTCATTTTCCCCTGAAGCAGGGAAAATGCCATTGGTGTGAATTTGTTAGAGGTGGATCTCAGCTTGTCATGAAATGACCCACATTCTATGATCATGGAGTCATCTCATGAGGCACACATGAAATGAGACATGCAGGATTTGACACTGGGACTGCAATGGACTGCCGCAGCCTTGAGGCTATGCGCCTTCACAGCCACTCTATCTGGCATGGCCTCTTCCGCCTCCATGGCCGTTGGGAATCAGAATTGGCTCCTTCTCCACTCATTTTGCCCTTGGGGCTCATAGGATACTTTCCAGTGGCCTTTCCTTCACTGAGGGGGCCATCATCAGCCCACCTGAAGGGGCTCCTCCCTCGCCCATAGCGGCTGGCCCTGTTAGGGAGTCAGGTTAGTTCACCGCCACCTGACACTTGGTGCTGAGTTGCTGGCTGTCTTGCTGAGCATTTCACAGCTTTTGACTCGCTCTTCTTACTTTCTTTGTGTCAGAAGCAATGCAGGTACAATTAGCAAATGTATCAGATAACTTTTGCTGGGTAGTGGAGAACATCCAGAAGACCTGGGGCTGTGAGTATCCAGCCCTTCCATGGCGCATGTGGATTGACTGTCGGGTTGAACATTGGTCAGCAAGAACCTCACCAACGCATTGGACTTAGCATTTAGGGAGGTCTGGGCAAGGCTGCCGGGCTGGCCTAAGTGGGCTGAGCGGTTGCCTGAGAAACCCACGCGCTGAGCCTGCTCTTCCCATCAGGAAAAGGGAGCTGAGATTCTTATCCCAAGCAGGGGACAGGATGCTTCTTTGTGGGTGGGGGAGGCACAGGGAACACTTTCATGTCTGTATTTCACATGCATCAAGCCTGGGGTGGTGGGCTGGCAGGGCAGGGCAGGAGAGCTCCTCCTGGAGTAATTCCCACCTAATTTTCAGCCTCCTGAGGGACGGGGCAGCAAGAAGAGCAGCAGAAGCAGCAGCAATTTCCATTTCGTCATGAATGGGAGCTCGTATCAGATCCTCCAGAAATACTTCACCAGTTTGCTGCCAAAGGTAAATGGTGGGCAGAGAGAGAGAGAGATTGCCAGGGCTTCCGTCTGTATTATTGTGTTGCTCTTATGATCCTGAACAAAGAAGAGTTCCTAATACTAGTTGCCTTGCTTTGGCCAAGCCTTTCTTATGCAGAAGAAACACCCAATCCCAGATTTGTCATTCTCTCTCACTCTCTCCAGATACTTCTGAATGCCACTGTCTTTGCCAGGATGTCTCCAGGGCAGAAGTCCAGCCTTGTGGAAGAATTTCAGAAACTGAAGTAGGTTGCCTGGCATAATAACGCAGGCAAGGAGAGGGAGGGAGAGGGGGTCCCCCCCTTGAACCCCACAATGCGTTTGTGGCTCTGGAAGAGGGGAAGGAACCAAAGCAACCACGCTTCTCTATCTTGCTCCATATAAACGCTTAATGCACTCTCTGGGTGGTTCACAAGTTAAGTAGCATTGTTGCCCCCAACATGCTGGGTACTCATTTTACTGACCTTGAAAAGATTTAATTTAAATTTAATTAAATTTTTCGATTTCTACCTGCCCAATCAGGAGAACCCGACTCAGGGCAGCTTACAATCAAAAATATAAAGACAAGTATAAACACAAGTAATAATACATATAACACCATAATTACATCACATTCAAAAGAACAAATACAATCCTTGGTACAAAAAAAATAATAAAGATGGAAGGCTGAGTCAACCTTGATCCCTGGTCAGGATCGAACTCACAACCTTTTGGTTCCAGTACATCAGCTTAACCACTGTGCCACCAGGGCACCCTTCTGGTGTGCCATTTTTCCTGCCACCCCCTCCCCCTCCCACCAGCTCTGCTGCCCCATGGGCTGAAGTGGCCTTTCTCTGCCTATCAAGGGAGACAAGGCTGGTTCTCCCCTTCCTCTCAACCTGACCCAGGGCGGCCTGGGAGTCGAATGGGTTCCCCAACCTAACACCATTATCTGTGTTATAGGAAACCATGGGTGGGGAACTGTGTGCAAGAGGCACTGCTGTAGATCTAGAGCGGGGGCTGACATGTGGCCTCACTTTCTCTCTTCCAGTTATTACGTGGGGATGTGTGGAGACGGAGCCAATGATTGTGGGGTAGGCCATTGTGATGGTGTCCAGGTGTTCTTTTTATCAAGTCCGCTACCAATCCACTTCTTGACCTTGTGAATGTGGCCAGCTAGAGAGGGAGACAACACGTTCCAAGGGAATGGCACTTCCTTGTAGAAGGGAGGGGGAAGGTGGAGTGAGGGTGAGGGGGGACCCTTTGGGGCTGAAAAACCAAGTCAGATGGCCTGTTGTGCGTTGCTTTCCGTTGGCAGCTTACCAGTGGTGGGTTTAATGGGCCACAGAGACGTGTGGGCATCCCGAGACCTCAAGCCCCGCCTTTTGGAAGGCCTATGGAGCACCAGTGCCTCTTCTCTGAAAGTGCCCGCAAGGATTCCTCCACCTGGTCTGGGAGGGGAGCAGAGGGTTCACCTGAACTCCTCTCCAAGAGAGCCACGCGCTCCCTCTCCTGTCTCAGGGAAAGCAAGGGGTGCCTCTCATTGGTTGCCTTTCTAGGCCACCCATAGGCGTATGTGATGGAGAAATGCACACCCAGAGGTAGCTGAGTGGACTGTAGACCCTTGCATAGGAAACTCAGCTAGTCTTTTTTGGGTGGTGGTGGTTATGTTTTTGCATGTGGAAGAGGAACAGTTTTGCACCATTGTGCACATCTGTGCACATGGGTTTAGGAGACAGCAATCCCTCCATCCCTCCATTGTAATCCAGGGACCTGGCCGTGTGCATTCAGAGAGACAAGATGCAGGCATTTCCAGGAAATTGCCCAATGTAACAAAGGCTCTCTTCATGCCTTAAAGATGCACAAATTGCCATTTCTCTGGATGCACGAAACAAACCTCTCCATGCGTGGGAAGGATCAGTGGCTCCCTTCGCTGCCTTCTCTAAGGAGGGGAGCACCCAGTGGCCCATGGGAAGGGACTACCAACCAAATGGGTGAGTCCGTAGAATGGGACTCCTTGCTTGACTCTCTCTCTCACACACGCACCCCCTTTCCCTTCTTAAAATGATGGGATATTTCTCCCTCAGGCATTGAAAGTGGCTCATGCCGGGATCTCCCTTTCGGAGCAAGAGGCCTCGGTGGCTTCGCCCTTCACCTCCCAAACTCCCAACATTGAGTGTGTGCCAGAACTGATACGGTGCGTCCCACTTCGGTCCCTGATGCTGGGTGGGGGAGGGGGGCTTTGGGAATGCCTTCCCTTCTCGTTGGGTCTTCCTTTCCTTGGTGTTTGTCAGCTGACGGAGGCTTGGCTGCTTGCTCTCCTCACTGCAGGTCCTTCCTGGAGGGCTGAACCTTTTCCTCCAGGCCCCGATCCACTCTTTTAATGGACGCTCTTCCCTTCTCTGCTCCAGGGAAGGCCGTGCGGCTCTTGTCTCTTCCTTTGCCGTCTTTAAGTACCTGACTCTCTATGGCTTGGTGCAGTTCCTTGGCACTGCCCTCCTCTTCTGGGTAGGTATTTAGAAGACCCTGAGTGGACATCAATGGGTGAATGCTCTGCCTCCGGACTCCATGTGCAGGAGGTGATGCCTGCAGAGTTTGCTCAACCTAGGGTGGCCCTTCTTTGCTCAGCGAGGGCTCATCTGCACAAAAGAGGAGGACTAATGGCCGATTGGCCATAGTTTACAGGCAGGGGAGGGAGACCTGCTTTTAAGAGGATTGCCTGTAGCAGAGTAAAGGGGGGGGGGGAGAGAATGAATGAAATGAATGGAACCCATTCATACTTTCATGATTCAAGATCGCTTTTCCAGGTGTGTAGAGAATTCTTGTAGAGAGGAACAGATGCTTCCCTTGCCTGCTATAAGCCTGAACCTGGTGGATTTGGAAAGTGCTACAGTGGGATCCGCCCCACCCCCCAGGCCGTTCTGCTGGCAACAAGTGCTCCTATGAGGCCTCCCCAGAGCTGGAAGGCAACTTGCTTAGGGGTCACTGGTTGCCAAGGCACTGGAATCTCTCTCCAAGGGCCACCCATCCCTTGAACCTCTGCATAATGTGGGGGAGAACGTGCAGAAGGGAGCTGGGGGGGGGGCAGCTGATTGTCCAATCTACCCCCTTGTGCTGGGGTCAGATTTACCATCCCATGGCTTAATCCTGCCGGGCTGCATTTCAGGGCCAGATCCTAAGAAGGAGATGTCCTTGGGCTCTCTTTCACCTTTCCTTCTACAGGATCAGGTTCTGCAGTTGACCCTGTTTCAGGATGGGTACTCACAATCGCACATGGATGTGTGTGTGTGTGTGACTGGGAGGAGTGGCTCCAAGAGAAGTCAAGGGTTGTGGGTGATTTGGGGGTAGTTTTGCAACCTCTCTTGTCTTGGCCCTGGTGTCAGAGAGAGGGAGGGAGGGAGGGAGGGAGGGAAGGGGAGAGAGAATGGCTCTCCAGAGCAAATGTTATCCTTTCAGCAAACACAGATCTTTGGGAATTACCAGTACCTCATGCAGGATGTGTGCATCACACTCGTCGTCTGCCTCACAAGTGAGTCGACCCCCCACCCCGTCCCTCCCCTCTGGCCCACTGAGAGCCCCCGCCCCTGCCCCTCCCAAGGCCAGGGAGCTTGATATCCATCCTTCTCCCATTGGGAGGGTGAATGAGTCCCATCCAAACCAACCCCCTAGCAATGCCCCCCCCCCCCGGTTCTTGCAACCCATGGTCAGGTTCAGATTGGGCTGATTCGTGGAAGCACAGCTTCCAAGGGGATTCTCATCCTTGCTCTCTGCCCTGGCAGTGCCTGCTGTGGCCCCTGCCATCTATTCTACCCCCAGCCTGGCTTTGAGAATAGCCTCGGGAAGGAATAGGAATAGCAAATCCACTTCTATACTGCCCCACAGAAGCGCTAAGTAGTGCCTGCTCTGGGCCATTCACATTGTAATTAACACCTCTCAAACCCCCCCCCCCCATGTACTAGCAGCAGGGGTGCCCAAACTACAGCCCACAGGCTGGATACGGCCTCCAACACCAATGCATCCAGCCCACAAAGCCCTCGTCCCTCCCAGAAGTGGAAGCAAAACGTGCCCGTATGGGCGCATTTTACTTCTGCTTCCGGGAGTGACAAGGGCCTCGTGGGCCAGATGAATTGGTGTCGGGGGCTGGATCCGACCCATGCCCCTTCCCAGCAGCAGCCAAGCCCCCTGGCACAGGCCTAATCTTGTTGGCCTATGTGGGTTCAATGAAGGGGAGTGAAGGGACCTTTTCCCTTGCTGTGGGTGGCTTTCCTAAAACGGTTCTCTCTTTCTTCCAATAGTGAGTTTGACGCAGGCCTATCCCAAACTGAGCCCCTACCGCCCCCCTGGGCGCCTCTTCTCGCCCTCCCTGCTCCTCTCCATCCTTCTCCACGTCTCCTTTGCCCTCATCGTGCAAGTCTTGGGCTTCCTGCTTGTGAAGCAGCAGCCCTGGTACTCACAGCTGCGGAGTCACCGGTGAGTTCCCTCGGCTGGAAGGGCTGAGATGACTGGTAAGAGGAGGGAGGGCCAAGGCCTCTTATCTTCGGCTGCTAGCAGGGGCCAACGGCCAAGTGGTCCATATCCATCTGGGAAAGCAAAGCATTTCCACTTTTTTAAACCCCCCTTCCTCCCTCCCTCCCTCTCCAGAGCGCTTAGTGCCCTCTCTGGGCGGTCTCACAAGTGAATTAGCATTTTGCCTGCAACATGCTAGGTATTTTTCCAACCTCTGAAAGAAAGGAAGAGCCTAAGTCAACCTTGCTCCAAGCCAGGAATGAACTCACAACCTTTTGGTTACAGTGCAGGAGTTTAGCCCCTCCTGTGCCACCAGAGAAGCCACCTTGTAACCCACAGGATACCGGCCATTATGTTGGGAAGCTGGAGGGGTGGGAGAATGAGCTGTGCCACACACAGTCAAGGTGGCCAACCCTATTAGCTCAGGGCCGGATTGCGACTGAATGAGAACCTTCCTTTATGTGAAGAAGAAGAAGAAGAAGAGGAAGAAGAAGAGGAGGAGGAGGAGGTAGAAGAAGAAGAAGAAACCACCATCATAATAAGTCAAGGGACAAAGAATTAAAGAGGGGAAGGGATTCTGAGTAGTTAGCCCCCCCACCACCACCATCTGTCAGAATCCGGCCGTCCCACGCAAAGGCCCCTCCCTTCCAGTTCCAGAGACCCCTGTCTCTTTACGGGAACTGTCAACCCCTTGTAAGCTCTATGGGAGAGCCGGTCTGCTTTAACAGAACTCTTACTATGCTCAGGCAATGGAGCAAACCAGGGAGGTCTGGTAGCTAGGCCGTGTGTGTGTGTGGTGTCAGCTTCTGCTAAGGAAAGAGACGATCTTCAAGCAAAAATAGTAGCTTTATTTAGTAGTAGGTTTCTTAAAGGATAATCCAGAAAAGCGTAAGTAAGCTCAGAAACATTAGTCAGTCCAAAGACAGTCCAAAAACAATCCATCCACTCTAGGTAATCATTTTGAAGAAGCAAAAAGGCATAGTCCCACAGGCAAAGATGTTAATCCATAGACATCCAAAAGCGAACTCCTGCTCTCCCCAAGATGGGGATTCTGCAGTCAGGTGGGGTACCTTTTAACCAATCAGGGAACAGAGAAAACTTTCTCATAACAAGAGAAAGTAGTTTACACATGTGAAGGAAGTGTGCTCTCTAATAGTCAAAACAGCTAGCCTAGAGATAAGAGTACAGGGACATTTAGCTCAGCAATACATCTCATTTCCCCCCTCCCTCTCTACTTCCAAAAGTTGCTGCTTCATTTAGTGCAATGATCTTAAGGCTCTCCATCATCCTAGAATAGGGATTCCCAACCTAAGGCCCATTGGCTGGATCCGGCCTGTGGCACCATTTCACCCCTCCAAGGGCATTCAAGAAACATGGTTTTAACCATGTTGGTAATGTTTGTTTTAATTGTTGTTAGCCAGCAAGAGTCAGTGTCGAGTTGGGCGGCAATAGAAATTTGAATAAATAAATAAGAAGAGAGAAGTCTTCCTCTTTTGAAGTGAAGTGACTGGAAGGGCGATCACAGGGCACCCATCTAAGGAGACCCTTAGGTGGAAAGATAAAGGTTCCCCTTCCTTGGAAGGCAGTCGTATCCAACTCTAGGGTTCAGTGGTCAATCATCTCTGTGTATATAGCCAAAGAGCTGGTGCTGTCTGCATTTGCAGATATTTCCATGGACATGTGGCACACATGACTAAACTCTGGAGTGCATGGAACACTGTTTACCTTCCCACAAAAGTGGTGCCTATCCATCTACTTGCAATGTCTTGTTTTCAAACTGCTAGGTTGGCAGGACCATCCTTACCTGAGGCTGAAATTCCCTCTTGCTCTGGAATCAGGGTCCAGGAGGGAGAAGGAAGCCAATCAGTTTGGGCTTTCTTGTGTTTGCTTTTGGAGCCTGTCTTCCAAGTATAGAGACACAAATGGAATGCTATGGTACTCAGTGAGCAGGTAGGAAATATATGCTTAGCTCACAAATCTGCAGAGTCTCCATATCTAGCAATCCCACTGGGGAAACGACTCTAGAGGATAAATGAAAGGAGATACCAGGTAACCTTAACTTCTCCAGGACTGTTCACTTGGTAAATCAGGTTCCTTGACATTCTGGACTCAGTCCAGGTATGTTTTTACCTTTGCCAAGAGAGGGGGTTTTTCTATGTCAACATGACTCCTACATACACACCCAGAGTGGCTCGAGCTCCCCACCTGGCTCTTAAGAGGGTGAGGCTAGTTAGAAAAGGAGACTCCAGGAAGGTCACAGAGAGCCTTCCAGATGCTAGAAGGCCAACGAAGGACTTATGCGTCTATAGTTGGGACTCATGAAACCTCCTGGTGAGATTTCCCACCAGGTTCTCAAGAGCTAAAGTGGGAGACCTGGAGAGAGCCACAGGCCACTCCATAGGATGATGAAACAGGCTGAGCAGCAGAACTGTGGCCAGAAGATCCCTAAATGTGGTCCTGTTCATATGTTTCATGCCTATGTTAGAACTAACAGAAGATGACTGAAAGCATGAAAGTTCCACCACGTAAGCAGTTTTTCTAATCTCTTCTTTTTAGGGGATGCCCCTCCAGAAACCACCCTCTCTTCCCTGCCAACTGGATATCCAACTCCACAACTGAAGAGCACAAAGTACTGAGTTATGAGGACAGCACCCTTTGGCCACTGGTCACAATCAATTGCATTATTGTGGCCTTTGTCTTCTCCAAGGGAAAGCCCTTCAGGAAGCCCATCTACACCAACTGTAAGTCACCCTGGGAGAGCCTCCATTAGTCACCCTTTCTAGTTGGTGGGTCTTAGCTCAAAAGCTTCTCTCCCCCCTCCCACCCAGCAATGCCTGCCTTGCCTGGACCACTGAACAGGATGCTGGGGGTGGAGGGGGTGGTTTCTTTGAAAAGTGAGATCAAAAGTGAAGGCACCACTCAATGTGACAGGGAAGGACTTGCACGGAGAGCTTCCTGTGCATTATTTCATGAGCCCTTGGAATAGCCCAGCCTGGGCTCTCTTCCACTTTGGAAACCATCTGGGGCAGAGAGCCACTGATTTCCCTTTCCTCCTCTGCACCACAGCAGCTCAACCCAGGGCCGTAGCCAGTTAGCACTTGGCCCACCCTGGCAAAGCATGGTTTCCCATAGGAATGCATTGAAAAGAGGCTTTGTTGCCCACCCTGAAGAAATAGTTGCCCACCCACACCTAGAATCCTGGCTATGGCCCTGGCCCAACCTAGACCTTCCTTGGTGCCTACGGTCATGTGAGGACCTGCTTGCCTCTTGCTTCCCTCTTCCCTCCATCCCTCTGCAAGAGGAGAGGCACTCTCAGCTCCCAGGCAGGCAGGATTGTCAATGTTTGGCCTCTCCCTGGCTATTCGGCTGAGGCCCAGCTTATATTTCTCTCAATCAGGATATGCTGGTCTGCTATATTTTGGCCCATTTTTATGGTTTGATTTACTGTCAGCTTTTATTCTAATTTTAGGGGGGTGGGTGGGTATTTTTAATAAGTTTGTTTGGTGTATGGGGGCTTTTATGCTATTTGCCACCTCGTGTAGGGATTCACTCTTCCATAGAGGGGTGGGGTATAAGTGTAACTAATGAATAAAAGCATAAATAAATAAATAAATAAATAAATAAATAAATAAATAAATAAATAGCAGGGGTCTCTTTTTCCTCTTCTGATTCTCCAGACATTTTCTCCTGCCTGCTGTGCATCCAGCTTGGTGTTTGTTTGTTCATTTTCTTCGCTGACATTGAGGTTCTGTACAGAGGGATGGAGGTGAGTGGTCCAAGACATGTGAAGCAAGGGTGCCCCACCCCCCATCCCACCCCCACCCATTGGTTCTGCAATGTGCCCTTTTTACTTGGGATGGTGTGCAAAATTTAGTGAGGGGTCTTTGTTCAGGTTGAGTTGGGGTGGGCTGGGGTGGGGCAGGAAGATACATGCCCTGTTGTGCCAAGATAGCTGACCTAGGATAGGTAGAAGAGCCTAAATGCCTGGGTCCCCTTCCTTTCCTCACAGCTTCTCTGCACCCCAACCACCTGGAGAGTTTACCTTCTTGTCATGCTGATTGTCCAGTTTTTGGTCTCACTCTTTGTGGAGGTGAGTAGAGGGTCATTTTTTTCTTTCTGTAGGGCGTGGCTCCAGGTTTCCCCTACAACAGAGGAGAATTTGCTCTTGTCTCAGGTCAGAAAGTCGGACACCTGAACAGCTCCTAATGAGCCTTACAGACCTTTATACACCTCTAGGGAAAACCAGAATCCTGGTGGCATTTATCCCAATAAAGGGGTTAGTTTCAGAATGAAACCAGACAACCATTTCCAATCATACCAAAATTCATCTGGGCATCAAAGTAAAAGATGCTACATTGTTCTAATCATGATACCAAGCAACATCTGATTCTACAGGCTTCATTTATCTGCATCACTTTTACATTCATAAGCATAAGACTAACTTAACATTGTTGAAAATATTTTTAAAACCCTGTAAAAACTTTACAAATAAAATTGTAGTTATAAATACTTAAAAACATATAAAAAGTTAACTTAAATTTAGGGAAATGCTTAAGTCAAATTTCAATCCAATAAGGAGCATAAAATGTATGATGAAATACCAAAAAGGATGTATCAATTAAATCCTAAAAATGCAGGCACTCATAGTTTTAAAAGGTGCAATGAAAAACCAGAAAATGCATCTTTGAAAGGCATAATTAAATATTAAAAAGCATTACTGTATGTCTTTAGCCTTTAAGCATATTACTAGATACAAATGAAAAATATTCTAAGTGCTTCCTCAACCAAGCCAGTTTGAACCTATGGAGGAAAACCCATGCTCTTCTTGTTTGCTGCTAATTCTGCTAATACATGATGCCTGCTATTCCTTGGTACAGTACTTGTACTGGAGGAAGCGGATTATCTGGACCCTTTCCAGTTAGGTTTCAGGCTGGGTCATGGTACAGAAGCTGCATTGGTTGTGCTGTTCAATGATCTTTGGTGAGAGCGAGAATGGAGGGTCCCCCTCCATTCTCGCTCTTCTTGACCTCTCAGCGGCTTTCAATACCGTTGACCATGGTATCCTTCTGGACTGGCTACAGGGGTTGGGGATCCAGGGCACTGCATTGTCCTGGTTTTCCTCCTTCCTGAGTGGCCAGACCCAGTCGGTGTGTGTGTGTGTGTATGGAGTCGAGTCCAAGGCAGCAGTTGGTCCAGAATGCAGCGGCCTGCACAGTGGTGGAGTGTAGTCCTTTCGCCCGCGCTTCACCACTGCTGTGGGAGCTGCACTGGCTGCCTATATATCTCCGGGTGCAATTCAAGGTGCTGGATGTCACCTTTAAAGCCCTTCATGGTAGCGGACCAGGATACCTCAGGGATCGCATTGTCCCTAGAACATCGACCCGTCCCATGAGAGCAAACTGAGAGGGCACCCTTCAGGTACCATCTGTTGGGGAGGCCCACCTCTCTGGCACGAGGGAAAGGGCCTTCTCAGTTGTAGCCCCCCACATAAGGGAACCTCCTCCCAGTAGAACTACGCCTCCAGGCCCAGTTGCTACTGTCATGATAGTTCACAAGAGATGAATTCAAATTTTAATTTTCTTTACATTTATTAAGTGTTAAGATTCATATAGTATATTCTCTTTAAGTTTTGAGGATAGCTAACTCATAAGGGAAGCACACTGAAGCTAGTTGCATTCCAAATCCACACATACAAAACACTTTCCACACAATATATGCAGTGGTGGGCTCAAATTTTTTTTACTACCATTTGTGAGGCATGGCATAGTGTGCATGTTTCTCTTGACTGTCTTTTTTGAAAGTCAACTGTCAGCTACTGAATGTTGACAGGATCAGCTGAATTTCTTTCTTTCTTTCTTTTTTCTTTCTTTCTCTCTCTCTTTCTTTCTTTTTTCTTTCTTTCTTTCAACTTATTTCAGTCAGAATAAAACACTTCAATGCAAAAGCAAAGTAAAACCATGAGTTACCATGACTATTTGTGTTATGTTGTTTGAGATTGTAAGACTGTATTGTTTGTTATCTATGTTGTAAGCTGCTCTGAGTTGCTTTGGCGAATAGAGCGATATACAAATCCAAATATTATAATAATAATAATAATAATAATAATAATAATAATAATAATAATAATAATAATAATAATAATAATAATAATAATAATAATAATAATAATAATAACGACGATGACGATGACGATGACGACTACCATATCTGTTGTTCTATATTTTGGTATATATATTTTTTTGCTACTGTATATTTTGTATCTTTGTTAGCCGCCCAGAGTCACTTGGCAAGTGGGGTGGCATACAAGTCAATCACAACAACAACAACAACGGCCTGACCCTTTCTGGTGGTATGCCTAGATATCTGATGTAGGCAGGAAGGTAGCCCAACCTTCAGAAACAAAGCTCAATAAAATCATCATCAGGTGCTTCAGACAGACTGGCTGAGTCACCAGAATCCTGTCTGAGCCCCTTTCTTTCCTTCCTCCCAACCCTGAAATTCACTGACAGAGCTTGGCTCAAGGCTTTCTTCCCTCATTGCCCAGAGCAAATGGAGCAGAAACTTCCCTCTCTGCTGCCATTCCATATTTAGGAGTTCTTTTCTTACTGGTGCTTTTGAAAAATGTTTCCACTCTAGCCTGCTTCAGCTGGCTCATCCAGGCCTCATTTAAATGGGGTGGGGTGGGGGTTGGAGTAAATGTCTTCAGGCCACATCTTATTAAAAATACATTCTGACAGAGATATACCCAGAGGTTAAGCAGCCCCATATCTATCTATCTATCTATCTATCTATCTATCTATCTATCTATCTATCTATCTATCTATCTATCTATCTATTTTACATCATGCCCCAGTTAATGCATGCACATTAACACATTGGCTAACAGTGTTAAGCAATGAACATATATATTCCAAACAAGCCACTATATTTTCTCTCTTTCCCCAGGATGCCATCCTACAGAACTATGACCTCTGGCTTTGGATCAAGGCCCTGTTTGGCTTCCACTCCTCCAGCCAGTACCGGAGGTTGCAGCGGCAGCTTGAAGCCGATGCCTCATGGCCTCCCATGAACCAAAGAGACTTTGCGGTAGAAGGGACAAGTCAGGCCTACATCAACCCCGTCTATGAAGACAATGAGGAAAAGCAGATCTGAGGCTGCTGCCAGCAGCCAGGACTGGATCTCAGAGAGCAAAGGGCATTCCTTGTTTAAAGAGAATAATTCCAGCCCACGGGAGAGGCTGTGGGAAAGAAGAGCCTCGGACACTCTGGACTTTTGGGGTCGGAAGTGCTTGCAGGACAAATTGGTCATGGCTGAGCCTCTCTCCAAAGTGGGGAAGCCATTCCAATTCTCCCAAACAGACAAACAAACTCCTGGGATGGTGGGAATTACAGCCACTGAACTATGTGGCATGAAGAGAATGCCGTGGTTCTCTTTTTTTCTGGGCATTACAGGTGGGATGGGGAGTATGGGAAGAAGCCATGGGTGGAGAAGCAGAAAAGGTGCTCAGCTGTGAGGAGAACATCAATACCTGGAACTTTTCTCATTGCTTTGGTGTTAAAACAGAGCAGTTTAGGGCACATAGGTACAGTCCAAAGGACAGGAGAAGAAAAAACAGCTTTGATCTATTCCCCATGAGAGGCAGGTGAAAATCCTGGGCTGAAAGCAAGCAAAATTGACTCTTGGTTTTGGTCCCGTTTGAAGGCAGGGATGGAGACTAGGACGGCTTCTCTCATGTACACTTTCTGTGAAAAAGGAAGAAAGCAGAGGGTTCCTAGAGAAAGGGGAAATACCTGGTTCTTTACCAGAACTGCCATCCTCTGGCCCTCATCTGTGGGGCTCTTTGTTCACCAGGTGTCTCTCATCTCTGCTGGATCTCTGCCTCTCCTTGAGAGAAGACTTCCCTGGCTCTCCAGCCCTCCACCTTCTCTCTCTCTGCTGTCCTGGGGTCCAGGACTAAACTCCACACCTGATCAGGTGTTTCCTCTCTATCCATTCCCACAACAGTCTGGTCAGACATCCTGCTACAGTAATGGAGTAGACTGTACAGCCAGTGACTCAACGCTGAGTGCTGGGTGGCAGTAGATAACCTGACTCCCTAACGGGGCCAATGGCTATGAGCAGATGAGCCCTTCAGGTGTGGTGATGGTCCCCTTCAGTAGAGGAAATGCCTCTGGAAACCATCCTATTGGGCACAACAGCAAAATGAGCAGGTGGAAGAGACCATACTAGATGGACTGCCAGTGAAGGCACACCTTGTCAAGGCTGCAGCAGTCCATTGCAGTCCCGGCATCAAATCCTGCATGTCTCATTTCATGTGTGGTGCAGGAGATGACTCCATGAGCACAGTGTGTGGGTCACTTCATGGCATGCTGGGATCCACCTTAAACAAATTCATGCCAGTGCTATTTTTCCTGCTTGTCCCAGGAAAAATGTATACTTGGATACAAGTAAGCGCTGCTGCTGCCAATTCCCACAACTCCAGGTGTCTGTGTAAGATCTCCGCGTTGAGAGGCTCTTTCAAGTTCAAGAGTGACCAAAGTGACAAGTGTGACACTCCTGAGCAAATAAAATGTGGGGGCAGACCCATTCCCCTCCGATGTGATGCCTTGAACCAATGGTGTTAGTACAAGCCCCTTTCTGCTCCATTTTTGAATGCACATAAAAGCTGCATGCAGCCATTGCCTGGTGCAGAACCCCTTCCATTTTGGTTCTGCCCTGTGATAGCAATTTCCCATGACATATAGGCCATGTGTTATGAGGAAATTCATTTGCCTCACAGTTCTTGTTTTTCTTTCTCTATCCAATGTTCAGTTTTGCCTTTTGTTTTCTTATTTTCTAAGTAAACTTCTCTAATTGCAGCAAGCAACTGTCTGTGGCTCCTTTCTTAGTTAAGGGCTCATTATATGGTCTTTTGGTTCTTGCTTCAACCCCGCCTGTGCAACGTTCCCTTACATTTAAAAGGTTACAATTTCTCAGGTAACATTTGCAGCAGAGCTTTGGTGTTTATTCCACCCACCATGTTACTACATAATTGTTTGGTTATTAAGGGGGGAAATCCCAAAGATTCTATGTGCCAAGAAGACCACTTCTAATATGTGGTCATTATGACTTATCATTAACAGCTTTGCTCAGATATCGCAAACCAACACATCTCATTTTTGATTGTTCTCTCTTTTTATACCCCTCTCTTCGTAGGTATATTTTCCATTAAATGTTTCTCAGGTCTTAATCTAACAGCTGTGGTTCCCTTGCTGTGTCAACCCATCTCATATTAGATCTTCCTCTTTTCCTACTGCTCTCTCCCCTTTCCCTAGCAGTATTGTCTTTTTAGTCATTTCTGCATTTACAATATACAGTTGGCCCATCTCAAGGGAGGATATGTCCCAAGACCTTTTGCTGGTACCTGAAACTGCAAAAAGCACTATACCCCATGTTACAGCACACATATTTGAGTTATACAATTGGCAGGCACTGCAAATGCTTCTACCTTTCATGTTGGTTCATGAAATGACTCCCCTGGAATCACAATCTGTTCTTTATTGACATTACATTACTGGCCTCTAGTGGGCAGAGCTGGTAGTTCACCTTGGAAATCCACATACAGTAAAACCCCAATTTACGTAAAAAGCTGTTCCGTAGCTTTCAACATAAATCGGTTTTTAAAGTAAACCACGGCATTCCCATAGGGATGGATGTATTGAAAGGAAAAAATGGAATGTAAATGGAGTGATCTCCCTATCTTTTGCATGTTGCTACTGCTTCCTCCTGAGTGGTTTATCTGCCCGTTGGGGGAGCAGGAACTGCCGCCGCCACCAGCACTGCCACGGCTGCCACCTCCCCCACTGCTGCCTCCCCCACTGTTTCTACCAGGGCTGGGACAGTCAGTGCCCCCCCCCCCCAATAGTCGAAGGCTTCTCTGGGGCACAGTTTGTCTGGGAACACTCTTTGGATGAAAACTGCTCCATCCCGCTCTTTGTCTGAAGCACGTTCCCAACCAAACTGTGCCCTGGAGAAGCCTCAGATAAAGAGCAGGATGGAGCAGTTTTCATCCAAAGCCTGTTCCCAGCCAAACTGCACCCAAGAGAAGCCTCGGACAAAGAGTGGAACCTGGGCGCTCTTTAGCTGGGAACGTGCGTCGGAAGAAGTCTAGAATGGAGGCAGGGAGAACATTCCATTTACATTCCCTTTGCGTTTCCCTGACGACAAGAGAAACTACTCCAGAGGAAGCAGCAGCAGCAGCAGGGAAAAGGTAGAGAGAGCACACTGATTATGTTTTAGGATGATTTTTGGTCTGGCCAGGACCATTTTTTATTTTCCAATGCATCCCTTTGGGGATGCATTGATTTACATAAAAAATCAAATTAGGTAAAAAGCTACGGAACAGACTTTTTACATAAATCAGGGGTTTACTGTACTTGTAAGATAGTCATATAGAGGAGGGCAGGATCATGTATCAATACATTCAAATGATAGGAAACCAGTTGTAGGCTGTACAGCGGTGTGTGTGTGTGTGTGTGTGTGAGACTTCTTAACTGTAAGAGCAGTACAACAGTGGAGCCCATGATGACCTCAGAAGGTGGCGAGTGCTCCAGCACTGGAAGCATTCAAGAGAGAGTTGGAAAGCAACCCTCTTCTGTCAGATAACGAATCCGGATAATGATTGCATCGGATAACGCTAGAATCGGATAACAATGCAAGTTTTTTGGAAAAGCTTGCATCGGATAATGATTCTGGATAATGATTCTTAGTGTTATCCGAGGCAATGCTCTGCAGGTTTTGGGTGGTTTGGGTAGAACTTCTACCCAATCCACCCCCCACCCACAGCGGTCTCTGCGACTGCAGTAGGGTCGGGAAAAGGCGCGCGCCTTTCCCCCGACCCTACTGCAGTTGCAGAGAATGCTTGTGTCTCTTTCTTTCCCTCCCTGTATTTAAACTACAGGGAGGAAGGGAGGGAAGAGAGAGAAGTGATTGGGTCTCCCTCTCTTCCCTCCCTCCCTGTAGTTCAAATGCAGGGAGGGAAGAGAGAGACGTGATTGGTTCTCTCTCTTCCCTCCCTGCATGTAGTTTAAATATACTCCTTGCTCATGGTCACACACACTTTGGTCACCTCCAGACTTGATTATTGTAATGCGCTCTACATGGGGCTGCCCTTGGTGACCATCCGGAGGCTGCAACTGGTACAGAATGTGGCTGCTCGGGTTATGGTGGGGTGTGGGCGTTATGCTCGTGCCTCACCATTGCTCAGGGAGCTGCACTGGTTGCTAGTGTGCCTCCGGGTGCAATTCAAGGTGCTGGTCATTACTTTTAAAGCCCTATATGGTAGTAGGCCAGGATACCTAAGAGACCGCATCACCCTAAGAACATCTGTCCGTCCCACCAGAACAGACCGGAGAGGCTCTCTGGTTGTACCATTGGCTAGAGAGGCACACCTCTCTAGCACTAGGAGGAGGGCTTTCTCTGTGTCCGTGCCAGCCCTATGGAACCTCCTGCCAATTGAGCTATGTCTCTAGTCAGAGTTGCTGCCTACAAAAGTCCACATAGTCAGAGCCATGGTCTTCCTAGCAGTCATGTATGGCTTTGAGAGTCGGACCCTAAGGAAGACTGAGCGCAGAAGAATAGATGCCTTTGAACTCTGTGGTGCTGGAGGAGACTCTGGAGAGTCCCGTGGACTGTGAGGAGAACAAATCAGTTGATCCTGAACGAAATCAACCCTGACTCCTCCTTGGAAGGACAAATACTGAGGATGAAGCTCAAATACTTTGGCCGCCAAATGAGAAGAGAGGACTTATTTGAGAAGGCTTTGATGCTGGGAAAGATTGAAGGCAAAAGGAGAAGGGGACGCCAGAGGATGAGGTGGCTAGATGACATTATCGATGCACTGGGCATAGATCTGTGTGGGCTGAGAAGGCTGGTGGAGGACATAGGAGCCTGGTGTATCATGGTCCATCGAGTCACAATGGTCGGACTTGACTGTGTGACTAAAGAACAGTCAAGCTCTGTGAGGAGGTCAACATGGACCTTGAGGCTTGGGGCTTTAGGACTTTCTTTGCACCGGTGCTTCTGGCTGTCCTGGTTGGTGCTCAGCTCCAGTTGCTGAGAAGGAGGCCATTGGCCCCTGTGCCCCTGGGCTTGGTGGCAGAGTGGGGATCCATGTATGCAATAACTTTGACGGTTGTTTTTATCAAGGACAGGTTGCTGTCAGTTAAAGTTTCAGGTGAAGTCAGAATTGCAATCAGCACATCATTAGAAGACAGGAGCATGTTAAGTGTTTCAGCACAGCAGAAGGAAAAGAAACCCTTTGTTCTTCTTCATGGTCCCTGTGCATCCATACTAATGAGTTTACTTCTGTGCTTGCACAGCGAGGTCAGACTTCTCAAGCTCATTTTTTTTTGAATTTGTGTCCCATCATGCCTAATGCTGGGGTCCCGCCCCCTCCTTCACTTTCTTTTTACCACTGCATGGTCAAGGTGTTTTCTGCTCAGCTTCATATCGTTATGTTACTATGCTGGGTTTCTCTTTATATTATTACTTCTTGCCTAGTGCCTCTTCTCTAACTCTTGTCTTTACTTTCTTTATGTGTTATTAGTTCTTTTAGCCTGGGGCCTCGTACGGTCCCTCAGTCTTTTGCCTGACCGTTTCTTACTATGGCCTCTGGATTTTAAAACCTGTCTTTTTGTTGTTCAGTCGCACAGTCGATTCCGACCCTCTGCAACCCCATGGACCATTGCCCGCCAGGCACTCCTGTTCTCCACCATCCCCCTCAACTCGCTGAGCTCTGTGCCCATTGTCTCCACAATACCATCTAACCATTTCATTTTTGGCCGCCCCCTTTTTCTTTTGCCCTCCACCTTTCCCAGCATCAAGGCTTTCTCAAGAGAATCCTCTCTTCTCATTTGATGTCCAAAGTACCTTAGCTTCATCTTTACAATTTGACTTTCTAAGGAGCATTCTGGGTTCATTTCTTCTAAGATTGACCTATTTGTTCTCCTTGCTGTCCAGGGGACTCTCAAAACCTGTCTTAGTGTTATAAAAACATATCTGCGGTGTCTTTGGAAGATTTCCACCTGCCGTAACAAACAGAGAGAGAGAGAGAGAGAGAGAGAAGCCACATTTGAAAACAAACTGGTAAAGCCTGTGACTAACGTTTGCCTGATCTAATATTTCTTCCAAATGGTGCCCAGTTGAAGGTTTCCACCTTCAACCTCCTGGTCCTAACCTCTAAAGGCCTAAAGAAGCCCAAGGATAAGCTGTCTTTTCCTCCATGTGCCTTTTCCTGCTTGGAGAGAAGCTCAACCCCAACCCCAACCCCAGCCCAGCCCAGCCCACCTACCCCGCGAGGACCAAGGAATCTCTCTAGAACAACACATTGTGGTGATGAGATTTGGCACAAGAGCAGATGCCTTCCTCTGCCCTGACTGTGGAGCTCCACTTATGTGCATCTCCAAGAGACTTCCCTGGCCCACACACAATACTCTTCTTGTCCACAGACTGAGAAGCTGCCTACACGGGCATGCAGCCTGCTGTTTGGGAGAGGCTGGGTTGGTCCAATTGTGTGCATATGTTAATTGAGTCAATCCAAGCCACCCTAATTTAAGACCCTGCCGAGGGCTCAGTTCAACTGTCCTGCTGTATTGGACTATGCCCGGCCTACGTGTGCACAACAGTTGCAGGTTAAAATAGAGGTGGGCCCTGGAGGATCAGCAGCTTTTACACTTCTCCTCCTCCTCCCTTTTCTCCTCCTCCTCCATCAGGTGTCGAGGGAGATGCAAAGTTCTTGTTCTGGCACTTCTAGCAGTGTCAGAAGCATCTGTGGTAGCTAAAGAGACCCTCTCCTTGGCACCTCTGCTGCTCCCACTCCATTTCTGTGTGAAGTACCGGGTGTTGTTGCTCGTCTATCAAGTTCTATAGGGTTTGTGGCCTCATTACTTCTCAGAATTCTGTCATCCTACCTGCCACCCATTACCATGTGGTTTGAGGGTTCACATTCCTAGAGAAACTAGGAAAAGAACTAGGACTCTCTCCTTGGTGGTCCTACTTTGTAGCTTAGCTCCACCATTGCCTTGCTTTAAGAAGCTCTTGAAAACAGCCCTCTTGAGACCTGCCTTGTCAGAAGGCTAGGAAACCTTTTGTAATGACCCTCTTACTCCCAAATAGCACTCCGGCATTCTCGCGATGGGACCGTGCCTGATCCTCCTTCACTGCCCCTCTCAGGCCCAGCAGTTCAGGCTTTTTCTAAGAGCGTGCCTTCTCACTCCTGACCTAAATCTAGGTCGTGAACAAAGGGTGCTTGTGAAATTAGTGTCGATTCAGGTAACATAAGCCAAGTAAACACTCCAGTCTCCTTCAGGTATTTTTAAATTACAGTATATTGAAATCAAAGTAAAGTACAGAATAAAGTTCACCAGAAGCTTAGAAAGCATTTTCAAAATAAAGAAATAAAGAAAGCAGCCACCTGTGGAAAAGCCAGCATGGCCCTCCCTTTGTCTACATTAGCTACACGATTGCCGTTAAGATCCAAGAGAGTGTCTCTTTGCCCCCCACCCCACCCTCTTTTCTGGGTTTTCTCTCCTCCCTCAGGGTCCACCTTCTTGCCACCCCCCTGAAGGATTCCAGCCAATGGTCTTACAGCATGACTTGTCCAGCACACATGAGGTTTCATTTCTTCCAACCCATGAGGCTAACATGTTTACATTCAAATCTCTCTCTGGCATGTGTCCTAAAGGGTCTCCCACGGATTGAAATCTCCATCTTGGATGGGCTAAAGCACAGGGTAATTAGGCAGGCAAAATCTCAGGGAAAAGTACAGCTCAGAACTGGACTTTTTCATGACACCTTTGTTATCTTCTGAAAAGCAACAAGTGTCAGTTTCTGAAAGTCTATAACTGGATGGGGTGAGTTGAACGCTTATAGAATGCTGATAGAGTACGATTGTGACAGGGGTCCCGGTGGAGCCAGCCTCTTCCATCTTTCCAAGGTTGGTCAAGTGAGGATGGCCCAGCATTGGGGGGGGGGGGGGCGGCGGCGGGGGCGGCAAAAATGCTAATTCACATGGTAGGAGTGGTATGTGAGTGTTGATGTTATAATTAAATTTTCTTCAGGGGTTTTTGTCTGGTTGTTTGTTAGTTTGTTTAGACCAGGGGTTCTCAACATTTTTTAAGCCACGGGACGGATCATGCTTTCTCCGACAGTTGAGTGGGCCAGACTGGTAGTTCCCACTCCCATTAACGCTGCTGTAAAACACATTTACGACAGCCGCACTTGCATTTACAGCTGTTGTAAATGTGTTTATGATAGCCACAGTCATGTTTATGGCTGTTTCCACTGCGTCTGCCACTTCTGGCAGCAGTGGGAGTGAAGGCAGTGGTCCACATGAAATGGTGCCATGGGGTGGATCTGGCCCACAGGCCGTAGGTTGGGAACCCCTGGTTTAGACCCACTAGCTTTAAGCTCAGGGCTTATCCAGACAGGCAACGTTGGAGCCCTTTGGTTCACCCTTAAAGGGTTTTTATTTTTCACATGATCTTTCTTCTCGCTCACTTGAAAATAGAGGAGAAGTGTGGCTCTCCATCAACCATCAGCATGGGGGGTGGGCTACAGAACATGATAATTCAGAGTCCCCAAATTGCACCAAAAGAACAATAGCCCTCCTGCCATGCCCAAACGCAATGGGGCTACTGTAAAATCAGGATGGCTTGGGTTTCTCTGAATTAAACCATGAGTGGGTTCTGTAATTCGACAGGAACCAAATGAAGCATGACCCAAAGAGTAAGCTACAGGGCGGCTACTTGGGGGCACCCTAATCACCTAAGGGTGCGGTTCAAAGAGAGATGGGCTCTTTCAAGGCAAGCGTCTCACTCTCTGGCCCTTTGAGTCTCGCTTTAGTTATCCTGCATTTCTTTCTAAACTCGTAAGGGTCCTCTCTTTATCTCCTACTCGGTCCTACACAGGTTTCCCCACTGCATCACCACCAAGAGAGCATCAGTGGCAGGTCCACCCCAGCAGCCTCGGAGTGACTTGCCAGGCTCCCTTGCCCTGGGCTCAAGACCGTCGAGAGACCCCAGCCACCCTTGCTGAGCTTTCGGAGGCTTTCTCCTGCCATGCGTGTCCTCATCTCTGAGCCCAGCTCTCTCCTGACATCTGAGATGGTAGGCAGAGAAAGGAGTGCTGCTCCTCCTCCTCCTCCCTTGGCATGTGGGGTGCCCTCCACCCTGGCACCTCATGGGCAGCAGCTTTCTGTCTCTGTTTCATCACCCGCTCCTTTCCTGGTTGGCTCAGAAAGCCGCTTCCTCCCCACACCTGTGGCCCTCGGTCACCCGTGCCATCTTTCTGCATGTTATGCAAGGCGCCACTGTTGTTGTGGGCGAGGAGCAGCTCTTGGGAAACAATAATTATCCACCTGGGAAGGGGATTTTGGGAAACTCAGCCCTTGGCAGGGGAGGGAGGGAGGAAAATTCCCCAGTTGCCAGAGGTGGCAGGGAGGGAGGGAGTTTTATCCCTTGGCTGAAGAAAGAACGGATTTTACCAGGACATCCACCCGAAACCTGGGTGTTGTCGTCTTCCGCTTGCAGCCTGAGTTTTTGTTTAACTTTGACTCCCTCCATGATGTGCCCTGTGGGGCATCTTAAACTGCCTTCTTAAACTGCCCTTGTAAAGTTTGGCCTGGCCCACTTAGAGACCCTTCGTGCTCATCTATAGCACTTCGTAGTGCTCTCATTCACCACCGCCCCTGGAAAGCTGCTCCCTTGGAGCCAGAATAAAACCCCAGTGGGGGCTGCATTTCATTTGTGGCCCCTTTCCTTTCTTAGGAAGGAGAGATCAGAAGGAGTAGCATTCATTGGGGCCACTGGGGCAAAAGGGGTCAGGGGAAACTCACCTGAAAGCCCAGGAACAAACCTCTCCCCCACACACCCACACCCACACCTACAGGGCATCTTGTGGGCCTGGCTTAGTTGCTGCTGCTGCTGCTGCCGCTGCTCCGGTTATTTAATATCTCTGGATTGTGTGCCAAGCATGCCCTTTCCTCCCTTGCCTGCTCCATTAAGGGGTAGCCCCATTTGCAACCCTCAAACCCCCCCCCCCGGCATCTCCCCATGGGAAAGGGTGCCTTCCTTGGAGTCAGACTCTGGGCACCCCAAAGGCCTGCACATGAGCTGTGGTGGGTGGGGTTCTTACTCGTGATCCTGCCCTAGCGAGGTGGGCAAATGGGTTCTGCTGCTCCATCTCCTTCTTCCCTCTCTGCAGGTGAGGAGTGGGGACAAAAGCAGCCATGGAGATCCAACCACGGGGCTTCCCAGGCTTCCCATTGGGTTGGCCTCCTCCAGGCAGCAGCTAAGAGGACCAAAGGCCTCTTTCCACCACAAGCTGTTTCATTGATTTGCAGTCTATCCTTTATGAGCCGCCTTTCCCTCCCCAGGGGAACCGAGGCAGCTCGCCAGAACCATACAAAGACTATATTAAAGCAATCAGAGCTGAGACTAAAAACAATTTTAGAAGCCTTTGCATTCAACCAGTGCAGCATTTCTGAGACCTCCATTGAAAGGCCAGAAAAGCAAGAGGGAGGGAAGAGGCCAAAGTGGCTTCTCGGGACAGCACATTCCAGAGCCTGGGAGTTGCCACTGAGTAAGTCTCTCTTTCTCACACATCCTTGCTAAACAAGCCTGGAGAGAGGCAGGGGAAGTGAGTGAACCTGCCAGCTAGGTCACCACCACCACCCCTGGCTAAATTGCCTCACACACGAAACTTTCCACCAGCCGGGCAAAAGGAGCCCAGCTCAAGGCACCTGGCAGTGGAATTGCCCCAAACTGTGGCTTCCAGAAGACCAAGGCAGGCTGGACTGCCTGCAGGAGGGAGGGGGGCACCTGCATGGGCCTGAGCCTCCCTGGGCAAAGTGGAGGCAGTCGCTGACCAGAGTGGTCTCTGTCCCTAGTCCAGGCCAAGGAGAAGAGGGGACCTCCTCTCAGCCTGCCCTGGAGCCCCTCTTGGGATACTGGCAGTAGAGGGGGAAAAACCACACACCCCGGTTCCTATGCCTCACAGGTGCCCACTCCAGAGTAAAGGCCCTAAGGTGATGGTGGCATTGCCATTGTGTGTGTGAATGGTCTGAAGCTATAGCACCCCTCGCGGGTGCAAGATACCTTCCAGAGGGCAGGGGCTGGGTATGTACTGCATCTTCACCTTTGTTGTGAGAAGCAGACTGGGCAGGGCTCCCAGCCCGCCCATCCCCTGATCAGACTTGGGGGAGGGTCCCTCTAAAGGAGCCACTGGCGCAGGGTGGGGGCCCTGTGGCTTAAACTGTGACAGACACCCCCCAGCCCCATCACAGGCTACTGGACCCAGCCCAGAGGGGTTAGGAGATCCTCAGGAAGGGGCTGTGGATGTACAGAGTCAGCTCAGAACAAGGAGGCAGGCTTTGTGGCCCAAGGTTTCTAAAACTCTGGGCATATCTTGGGTGAAGGAGACTTTGTAGGACTTCTCAGTCTTGAGATGAGGGTGACGGTTCTCCTCTGGAAACTTGCTTTGGTAGTAGTCAATTTGGATGCTTTTGGCATCTGATTTAAAATGTTCAGATCTTTGTGCTGCTCGTTGTACTTACAATACTCGCCTGAAAACGTAGCTCCATCTCCTACCCTCACTGCCTGGCGTCAGAGATGACTGACTCTCCCAGGCCAGTCCCTCAGGTGCAGCTTGGTTCAAGTTTCCTCCACCACCCTTTCCTTCCCTCAGTCCATGCCCTGGTGGCCCGGTGGGAATGGTTTCCTCCTTCGCCAGGGCTACCTAACCCTGTGCAATCCTGTATTCCCACCTTGGGTCAAGGAAGTGGGTCTGTTAGAGTTGCTTTCAGGGTGTTGCCTTTACCCAGCACTCACTCGGCTTGGTCCTTACAGAAACTAATTTAACCTTATTTAACATCCTATGGAAGATCAGATCAGATCAGAAGTACGATCAGAAAGGATTTGCAAGGCCCGGAGCTGTTTTTGCCCTAGTTAAAAACTGTCGGGAAGATCAAAGTAAGCAGGGGGGGGGGCAGCATCACAGAGCAAACGACAAGCCCATGCAATGGCACCCTCTCATCTAAACCTTCTCAAGAACCTTCGAAATTCCCTGGTGGGTCGGGACCAAGCCCTGTCTTGTTTTCCACTGTGGCCTCACAATCGCCAACCAGACACCTGTCTTGGGACGAAGGATTTTGGGGTCTCCAGATGTTATTGGGTTGGAATTTGCATTGTTCCTCCTCACTGGCAAGGATGGGATGTTTAGGCCAACAGCTTCAGGAAGGCAACACATTTCCACCCCTGATTTTGGGGAGATTCATGAGTAGAGCAAGAATGGAAGACCAATATCTTTCTCTTTTCTGTGAACCCAAGGAGGTTCACAGAAATCTGACACAATGATCCAGCTGTTGGTCAAAAGAGGATCTCTCTTCATTGGGATCTAAAATATTAAACAATATTGGCTCTCTTGTGGTGGGAGGGGCTGCAGTGGCTCAGCAGCTAAGAAGCTTGCCTTGTTAGCTGGAAGACTGCCAAGTTGTCAGTTTGAGACTGGGGTACTGCAGGATGGATTGTGCGCCCATTTCTGTCCCATCTCTTGCAGACATGAAAAGAGCCTCATTTGGGCATCTCCAAGCAGAATTTCTTCCACAAAAATCCTTTCAACCCAGAACAATTTCTGACATGAAATTATTGTTAGATGGGAATTGTTGTGACTCCAGCGTCCTGGCAAGGGGTGAAGCTTCTTTGGCCCAAGGAAGCTGTGGTGGTGGTGGTGGCATTTCCTGAAGGCCACCTCCTCCATCTGACTTTCTGTGAGCTCTGGAAGTGCATAGGATCCTTGTGGGAGGAGGCCCTTCTCTCAGCCCAGCACCCTCACGAGTTCCTCTGGGGAGGCTTTTCCAAATGGCTGGGCCCAGGCAGTGGAGCAACCTTCCTTGGGAGTCTTCTTCCATCTTTCTTTTTACAAAGTCTCTGGCATTTAAATTTGGATGTTTCAGTTGATGGTGGGTGATTGCCATGGCATTTTGACATTTATAGAGGTTCTGTAGATTTATTGATGGCTTATAGATAGTCTTGGAGCACAGAGGTCTGTCTCGTGTCCCCAGTGACTCAGGCAAGATCAAATACATCTTAGGTTGGCTGGGCTGGATTGTCCTTAGGAACCCTGGGGGTGTGCAAGTTGGTTCTGACCCTTTGTGACCCCCATAGACTCCATGCACTGTTAGCACTGCTGTACTGCAAACAAAAAGGTTGTGAGTTCAATCCTGACCAGCCATCAAAGTTGACTCTCAGCCTCTTCCATTCTTCCAAGTTAAGTCAAATGAGGACCAAGCATGTTAGGGCACCCATTCCCAAAATGCTAATTAATTTGTGGACCACCGAGAGAGTGCACTAACTGTGATGGGGTGATATAGTAGTGGAATTGCCTTTGAAAGCAGAACAGACTGTTCTGCTTTAATGTGAGTGTTCATGAATCAAGTCCACCATGTCAGATAACAGGAGATGGACTTGATCCATGAAAGCTCACATTAAAATATAGCCAGCTTTGTTGTTGTTGTTGTTGTTGTTGTTGTTGTTGTTGTTGTTGTTGTTGTTGTTGTTGTTGTTGTTGTTGTTGTTGTTGTTGTTGTTGTTGTTGTTGTTGTTGTTGTTGTTGTTGTGAAACCAGAAACTATAAGAGACTTAAGGAAAAGGAGTTGGATTGAATTAATAAAGAGATACTGCTTCTGATTTCCACAAGGTTCAACATCCACTTAAAGATACAGCTGCTGATTCAAGGAGAAAGGACTGTGAATGTGTTATTAACCTCAACAATTCCAGGTGGAAATGAAAAACAGGGGAGGAAAATGTGAGACGGTAACAAATAAAGTTTACCAACAACTGGTTTTGCAAGAAGCTGTTGAGAGAAAGACGAGGACTTAAAGAAGAGTTTTATTTATTTATTTAAATTTATATTCTGCCCTACTCGGACAGGTGACTCAGGTTGGATTACAACCATTATACAGTACATAGTTAAAAACTCTTAATTTTTTTAAAAAAACCTTTAAAACAACATCTCATTCCTTTAAATAAAGGAGTAAGAGGAATAAAAGGGTAAGTGTAAGATGTTAAATAAGATGTTAAATTTGTTCCTTACTGGACTTGAAAGACTTATTTTTGAATAAGTTGGAGGAGGCTAAAGAAGAGGTCAAGGAGGTTAAAGAGGACTTAAGTGGAGAAATTAAGGCCTTGGATGGAACTATTAAGGGGTTAGCAACAAAGACACAGAAGATTGGAGCAGAGGTTCATGTTTTAGCTAATAAAATGTCCATAACAACTTTAAGCGAATGATTAAAATGCAAGATGAGTTTAGGAAAAGAAATTTGAGGGTGAAAATTTTCCCAGAAAAAAAAAGAAGATAATTGGCGAGATAGTGTGATGGGATGGTTGGAAATGTTTAAGTTGGAGGAAGGTTCAGTGCAGAATAGGCCCTAAAAATTGAATAAACCACCACAAGATGTAATTATTAGGTTTGTTAGCTTTTGTATAAAAGACCAATTAAAGAAATATCTTAGAGAAAATCCGGACTTTGCCTTAAAAGTAGAAGGAACAACAGTACAGGTTTATTAAGGCTTCTGTGAAGAGACTATGTCTTGGAAAAGGGAGATGAAACCCGTAACTGAAATACTAAGCAAATGTAAGATTAGGTATCAGTGGGGATTTCCTATTTTTTTTTTTTGGAAAATATTTTATGAAGGCAAAGTCTGGAGAGTTGAAGATTTGATGGGGATCATGAGGCAGTTGGAGATGTTGAAAATAATTGATGTGGGAGACGAAGGTTGGGAAATTCTGTTTAAGAGACTACAGGTTGAGGAGGAAGAAAAAAATGAGGAAGGGAAGGTCCAGTCTGGGAAGAGGGGAGGGCAGCAGGAGAGAGAAGTAGGAGAAAGAGGTATACAGGAGGAAGCTGGTATTGGTATGTCAGGAGCTAGAAGGAAGAAAAAGTAAAATGGAATATTTAGATATTGAAGAAGAGTCAATATATGGAAGACCAATTGAGGAGGCAAAACGTGGTCATCAGAAATATTTCTGAAAGAACCCAGATCAGTTGAAGTTGAGACTGATGACTTGGTTAAATGATCTGAAAACGGGGATAGATTTTGGTCCTGAAGATATTGTGATTGGGCCCAAAGAAAAATAGAATGGGTTCAAGAAATGTATTGGTAAAATTTGCAGATTTGAGTGGGAAATTGAGATTGATGTCACACATTAAAAAAGCAGGCTCTGGTGTTCTTGAAATGGAAGGGGTGGATATCGAGATCTATAATGACATAGCAATGGAAGAGCGTATTTGGAGAGTTCAAATGAAGCCTGTCACAAAAAAATTAAGAGACAAAGAATTTTATATAATTGGAATTTTGCAAAACAATTGAGCAGTCCATGGCTAATGTTTAGAAAGCTTACAGAGCTTTGTGGAATGCAGAGAGAAAGAAAGCTGAAGTCCAGGCCAAACATCTTGCTGGGCTTCCAGGAAACGAATGAGCAAATGAGCGAGCGAACGAGCAAACAAGAGTTTTTCCCAATTTCTCTGAAAAGAGAGAGTCAATATAATGTAAGCCTCCACCCTGACCCCCAGAGAGAGCCCCCAACTTCTGGGCAGCTTTCATAGAATCATAGATTTAGAAGGGGGGCCTTTGAGTCCATGGAGTCCAGCCCATTCCTGTTCTAGGCAGGAATCCAAATCAAAGAAGATCTGACAGAAGGTTGCTTGCCAATTTTCTCTTGGATGTCTCCAGCATTGGAATGCTCACCAACTCCCGAGCTCACCCTGGGTTCCATTGTTATAACTGCTCTAATTGTAAGATCCCACCCCCCACCCCCGATATTCAGCCTGTATCTCGACTCCAGTGTTACTGGAAGGATTACTTTAACTGGGGTGCCATAGTCACAGTTGTGTTCACAGTCACAATTGCTTCCTCTGAATGAACACCCTTTGGGAAGATTCCAAATCTCTCTGTGGAACCTCAGTCTTCACAGAGTTGCTCCTCTTCTAGTGAAATGGTCTCTCTGCTCAAATCTTTCACTGAGGAGCAAGGAATCCCTGTGGGCCAAAGGGACAGACTGAGCTCCATCCCCAAATGCTCAGTGAGCAGGAAGACCTGGAGAAGAAAGCTGATCTTGGAGAGGTTTACAAGGTTCCTGGGTCAAAACAAAAGTCTGGGTGAGGGGTTATGAGCTACATGCCAAAAATCACCTTTTCTCATCCATCAGCACTGGCCACCAGGTAGGGAAGGTTTTTAGGAAGAAAATGATAAATTGTGGTGGGGGAATAAACCATGCCAGCGAGAAGAAGGTCAGGGGGTTCCAGAGACCTAAAGACCAGGCCAGCTTGTGGGACCTCACTTCCTGTGACCATTTGATCATACAAGGAATGCCAGGGGACACTGGTAAACTGTCCTGCCCGCTTGCTGGCAAATGACCTGGAGGAATATTCACACGCCTCTGGTTTTCTCTGCAGGAGATCTTTGGCTACCGAACCCATGGCTTCCGGAAGGCCCTGTGCATTGTTGCCTGCATCCTCTCATGTGGATCCCTCCTCCTGCTGTTTTACTGGAAGCCGGAGTGGGGCGTCTGGGCATCCTGCCGGCCATGCGACCTGGAAGAGGCAGACACCGTCCTGCTGAAAACAACCGTAGGTGCTTTGGTTTCTAAGAGAATTAAAAACATAAAAAGTTGCAAAACTACCAATGAAAACCATGGAAAAATTGAGGGATTTTCACGTAAAATAAACAATAATGAAGGAAAGTCCAGCATCCTGCAATAATAAAAAAACCCTAAGCTCTTAAATTAGTTGTTCAAAGCTTGGCTGACCTGGCCTTCCAAGGGAGAATGTTGCAACCATTCCGTTCTCCAGTAATCCCAGTTTTGTGTTAGCTACTCTGCTTTCTTCATGCAAAAAAGTGTCTCCCTTGTGCAAAACTCATGTAAGGGCTTCACTGATTCTGTGGCTCTTGTTTGCTGTGCAAGTGTCCGTAGGGTTGGCTTTAATCTTCCTATAGAGTAGATGCACAGAATGTCACACTCTCATTTGAGCAGGAAACTTATGCTCTGTAAAAAATTCCCCAAAGGTTTCTCTGTTTCCTCTCATAGGATGAATTCCAAAAATACACCCGGAAGAAGGTGATCTTGTGTAACGTGAGGAACGTCTTGGAGAATGAAAATCTGGACCACATCTTCAGTGCAGACAAGGATTCCATCATCCACAAAGCTATTGCAAAGCCTAGCTTGAAAGTAAGCTGCGTTTTTTTGCAGTCAATGGGGTGAAGGACGCAGTGGGGCCTCTGAGCTTGTTCTCCTCTGCCCCATTGCGGGTGAATTGGGGACTGGATCCTACATCTACCCAAGGCTGGAGGTGGGCAAATTTGAGAGCTGGAAATGGCAAGGTTTCTTCTAATTCCATTCTTCTTACCTTGGAGAGATCCCCAGGGACATCTCAGGGTCTCCCGTGGACATCTCAGTCATTCTCTGAATTCCCTGCTGAGCCACAATGGGGTGATGGGTCTTCTGCCCAGACAGAGCCACGGAGCTCAATGTGGATTCTAGCTGGACCTCTTTGCAGCTAGAAGGCTTTCCACTCGGACAACACACTCTGTCCCCAAATCTTTTTAAACTGGGAGCGATTTGGTGGCAATTCCCATTAACGCTCAGTGGTCCCTAATGGCTTCCCAATGTGTTGCTCCTGTAGGTGAGATACATCCATGTTCAGAAAATCCGCTATGTCTGGGACACTTTCGGAAAAGAGTTTGTCAGAGCTGGGTAAGTGAGTAAGTGAGGCGCGGCCTTATTGCCATTAGACTCCAAAGAATCCGAGGATCCCTGTGTGTGGAGCATTTTCTCACCTCTTTCTCTTGCCCCCGTTCCTAGCTCCCTTGAAGACAGCAACACCTGTTATGACATACACCACAAATTTGGAGGTGGACTGACGAGGAAAGAGAAAGAGCTCAGGTAGGGTCTCTAGCCAGACTCAGCTTCTGACATCTCTTGGGAGAGCTCGGCACCAGCAGCAGCAAAGACCTCCCTCCCTCTTTAGCCTGTCTTCTTTGAGCTAAAACTCTGGAGATGGTTAAGACTGGGAGGTTCCCCAATTCAAGTCTGACCCTAGAAACAAACTGGGCAGGCAAACCTGGTCACTATGTTACACTTGAGGCCATGCTCCAAACTGACATTGGATTCCCCAATGTTGACGGCTGGTTTAGATTGTGACCACATCATCCAACACCACAGGACTGGCTCTAGTTATAGTACAGGTCCATTCAAAGTATGCTTTCTCTGATCACACAATGCAAAGGTGAATTCGAGTTGGGCCACCCTGTTCGGCCCCCAGTTTTGAACTCTGCCCCAAGCCTTGGGGCAGAGCTGGGAGATTTTTAAAGCACGAAACCACATAGTCACCCGAGTCCTTGGCAATTCAGAATGAAGGCTGTGGAAATTGCCGTCTTCTGACTTTATTCTATAGCAAAATTCAGTGGGTTGTAACTTAGCCACACTTAACGTGATATCAGACAAAACAAGAGGAAAAAGAAGAGACAAAAAGGTTGTGCCATTGTAAAGACAACCTTTTTGGCTCTTGTTCACACACACTCCCCACCACCACCACCACATCCTTGCAAAGGCTTCTTTGAATGGTCCACTGTGTGAGCCTTCATTTGCTTCAGGGATCATGTTGTGGGCAAGTCACAGGTAATCCTCTCTCTTCTTCTTCCTCTGCCTCCCTTTCCTCATTGAAGAAAGAGGCTCATTGTTTTCGCCCATTTTTCTCTCTTCCAGAAAGTTGGTGTGTGGACCAAACACCATCGAAATCAAAATCCGCTCAGTCTGGAACCTGCTTTTCAAAGAGGTAACTGAGTCCATTTCCCAGAAGCAGCCTTCCTTTCCCCAAGACCATTGCAGAAATCCTGACAGGCTGGCTTTCTACAGAGCATAGGCAAAAAGGACTGCTGTGGTGAGATTGGACCTGGTTGTCTTTAAGTGCAACATAGGCCCAAACTTCTCCTACAACCTTCAACTGCCAGTATTGATATCTTGACTGACTGATGGGTGTTGTAGCCAGGCACACCTTGGGGGCACCTGGTTGCAGGAGGCTGTTTTGTTTTACTGGACAGCTCAAGCCTTTGGGATGAGTTGGGTTCTGAATGGCTCTTCTTCTTCTTCTTCTCCTTCTTCTCCTGCTCCTGCTCCTTCTGCTCCTGCTTCTGCTTCTTCCATGTCTAGGCCAGACGTGAAACTGCCGAAATGAAGCCACCTTTTGGGTGAGTCTATTCTGCAGTTCCTTTGGCCTGTGCTAGTATAAGATTAGCCAGCAACACAAGGTTGCTGTTACCAGGGTGTGCTTGATTGTGGTTCAAAAATACCACAATCTTCAAAGACCAGGATCAGGTCATGCCACCAAAACAGTAGGTAGGCTGAGAGATCTGTTTGTGAGGAAATGCCATTCCATGAACTTGAGCTATTGAAGCAAAATGTGTGTGGGGTGTTGTTTTTTTTAAATGTGCGTCTGATATACTTTGGCTCCCATGCTCAGACAGACCTTTATGGTTAGGAAGCCGGGGGGGGGGGGGAGATGTGTTGGACCTGCTCTTTCTTACATTTTCTTAAACTGTTTGATGGCCATTATCCAATTTCATTTAAGTTGTTGTGAATGTCTTTTATTTCAACAGGGAAGATTGGGATGCCATTCTTTTCAGAATAGGTGGCTTTCCCAAGAGCTAGACCTTTTTATTTCAATGCGTTTGTTTTTATTCCCTTAGCTCAAAGTGGCTCATTGTGTTAGGGCCCAAAGGAGAAAGGTTCAAGTACACGAATGGTACGTGGGCAACCACAGGGGTACCTACTTAAAGAAAAGCCATAGCAGGCCCTTCACCAGCAGAGTGAGCTTCACAACCTTCTCCTTGGCTTGACTCTTTGAGGAGCCCAGGAGGAGCTAAAGATAAGGAACAGTACGTAGACGCTGCTGCTGGCGGAAGTTGGCCCGCTTCAACTGTATTAGAAGCCTCCTCCATTGCCTTCTCTGCCATGATAGTCAGTAGGAAGAGGACCTCTCTAGACTGGAGGATGCTCGAAGGCTGGAGGTATTCAAGAGAAAATTGGATACCCATCGGTTAGATAGGCTTTGACTTGGATTCCTGCCTTGAGCAGAGAGTTGGACTCGATGGCCTAAGAGACCTCTTCCAACTCCGTTATTCTATGATCACCGTAAAGCCAAGTCCACTTCAATCACAGAGTTCAGCCAGAATCAGAATAATTTGGTTTGGGATTTCTGAATCTTATCAGTAGGCAGCCTTAATTCGAAGCACTGCCAGGCCTGTATCCCTCTTCAGCTAGTGCTCTGCTGGCAGAAATTCTTGGTTGTAGCCTGCTAGGAAAATGTGATATAGGTGGTGTAGTTGGAAAAGGTTGACTTGCACTTGACTGAGCAAATGGGGTGGGGGGAAGTGAGCCAAGGCAGACCACAGGCTGCAACAGGGATTGCCGTGCCTGCACTCGGCATCATCAGCTGCCTCTACTGCATTGCATCCTTTCTTTGTGCCATGATCCAAAGAGCAGCCAATGAGGGCGATTGTTTTGTTGTATTGAACTGATGCTCATCTGGCCTTCTGCTCTCTTGGTAGGTCCTCAACCCATTTTACTTGCTCCAAGCCTTCACCCTGACTCTCTGGCTGTCCCAAACATATTATGAATACGCCTCTGCTATCTTAATCCTGACCTTCATCTCCTTTGTTGTCACCGTTTATGACCTTCGACAGGTGAGTTTCCTGTTAGATGTGCTCTTGCCAGATCTGTCCTCTGTGAAGTCCCAAGAAGAGCCTGGCTTGGCCCTAAAACCTGCCAATGTCTTTAGATATCAGAGAGTAAACAAAACAAAAAACTTTATCTGGCAAAACCTCTGGCACAGATGTCATATGGGGCTCCATTTTGCATGGGCACCAACATCACCAGCTTAGAGAAAATCCAATCAAGATTCTTGAAATCTATACTTCGAGTACCACCTAGTATGTCTAATGCTGCAGCCAGGCTGGAAGCTGGAATGTATACTGTTCAGTCCAGGTTATGGATATGTTCTTCAATGTACTGACTAAAATTATTATTTTCCCCAAATGGACTATTGAAACTAATGTTGTCAGATACTACAGCAGCTCCGTGGATATTCATTCTTGAAGCAAACTGGCTTCATATGGCCTTTCAAAGCAGTTTGTTGCTTCTCTTGGTTCTACTCGAGCAAAGGAGACAATTAAACAAAGGATATTGGATATCCACCGGCAACACGATTTAAATAAAATAAATAGTCAACTCTTTGAAATGCCCCCACCCAACAATATGAGGCCTTTATCTTACTTATCCAGTCTAAGTAACCCAGAGCATAGGAGCATAGGAGATCATACACTCTTTTGTGTTTTAACATGTAACCATCAGCATTCAGAGAAGGGTTATTTAAGAAAGTTCCTGTTCAGGAGCGCTTATGTATTTGCCAGGCTGGGAAGGTGGAGACATCTGAACACATGCCAATTTTATGACAATCTAAGATGGGACCTTATTGCTGCCTTCCCGCAGATTGAGCTGAATAACCACATGTTTAGAGTCATGCTTTCAGATAGAACCACTGACCTGATGACTGCTGTTGCCAGATTTGCCTGGAGGGCTACCAGGGTACGTAGCATTAGGCAGAACCTGCTACAGCGGGGGCAGGTTAAAAACCAACAATAACGATTTTAATAGTGAACTAGTAATTCTGTTTATACTTACTTACTTACTTACTTACTTACTTACTTACTTACTTACTTACTTACTTACTTACTTACTTACTTACTTACTTACTTACTTACTTACTTACTTACTTACTTACTTACTTACTTACTTACTTACTTACTTACTTACTTACTTACTTACTTACTTACTTACTTACTTACTTACTTACTTACTTACTTACTTACTTACTTACTTACTTACTTACTTACTTACTTACTTACTTACTTACTTACTTACTTACTTACTTACTTACTTACTTACTTACTTACTTACTTACTTACTTACTTACTTACTTACTTACTTACTTACTTACTTACTTACTTACTTACTTACTTACTTACTTACTTACTTACTTACTTACTTACTTACTTACTTACTTACTTACTTACTTACTTACTTACTTACTTACTTACTTACTTACTTACTTACTTACTTACTTACTTACTTACTTACTTACTTACTTACTTACTTACTTACTTACTTACTTACTTACTTACTTACTTACTTACTTACTTACTTACTTACTTACTTACTTACTTACTTACTTACTTACTTACTTACTTACTTACTTACTTACTTACTTACTTACTTACTTACTTACTTACTTACTTACTTACTTACTTACTTACTTACTTACTTACTTACTTACTTACTTACTTACTTACTTACTTACTTACTTACTTACTTACTTACTTACTTACTTACTTACTTACTTACTTACTTACTTACTTACTTACTTACTTACTTACTTACTTACTTACTTACTTACTTACTTACTTACTTACTTACTTACTTACTTACTTACTTACTTACTTACTTACTTACTTACTTACTTACTTACTTACTTACTTACTTACTTACTTACTTACTTACTTACTTACTTACTTACTTACTTACTTACTTACTTACTTACTATCCCGCCCCAATCGGGTAAACCCGACTCTGGGCGGCTTACAGCATGGATCAAAATCACAGGTTAAAACTTTTATAGTAATTATGTTTAAAACCATAAAAATTCATAAGAATTCATAAGAAAATTAAAACAATACACAGGTAAAAAACCGGAGCAAGAAGAGGTGGCAGTCCCCTAAACCAACCAACCTGCATGGGATCCCACATTACTGGGTCCCCATACATGCTCTGCCAGCCAGGTCTTTAAGCCTCGACGGAAAGACAGGAGCTCTACCTGTAGGCGCAGCTCAGTTGGGAGAAGGTTCCACAGGGCCAGGGCGAACACAGAGAAGGCCCTCTTCCTAGTGCTAGTGAGGCGAGCCTCCCTAGCTGATGGAATAACAAGAGAGCCCCTCCGATCCGCCCTGGTGGTACGGACAGACGTTCTTAGGGTGATGCAGTCTCTTAGGTATCCTGGCCCACTACCATATAGGGCTTTAAAGGTAATAACCAGCACCTTGAATTGCACCCGGAGACATACTGGCAACCAGTGCAGCTCCCGAAGCAGCGGTGCGGCACGAGCATATCGCCCGCGCCCCATCACTACCCGGGCCGCCGCATTTTGGACCAGTTGCAATCTCCGAATGGTCACCAATGGCAGCCCCATGTAGAGCGCATTACAGTAGTCAAGTTTGGAGGTGACCAAAGCATGTGTGACCATGAGCAAGGCGTCCCGGTCCAGAAGTGGGGGCGTAACTGGTGGATTACACCCTCCTGGCCACGGCTGCCACCTGCTCTTTGAACAGTAGTCGTGAGTCCAGGAGGACCCCCAGGTTACGCACCGGATCTATTTGGGGTAGAGCTGCCCCATCCAGAACCAAAGCTGGTAACTCCCAAGGTAACACAGGGCCCCCTACCCACAGCCACTCAGTCTTGCTGGGATTCAGCTGTAGCCCATTTCCCCCCATCCAGACCTTAACAGCCTCCAGGCACCTGGAAAGGACTTCCCCCGCACCGCTTGGTTCCCCACGGGCCGAGATGTATAACTGAGTATCATCTGCATATTGATGATACTTCACCCCATGGGAACGGATGATCTCACCCAGAGGCTTCATGTTAAATAGGAGAGGAGAAAGCACCGAGCCCTGAGGCACCCCATATTGGAGGGGCCTAGAGCTGGACTTCTCGTTCTCCAGCCACACCGACTGGGTCCTGCCCCTCAGGAATGAGGAAAACCAGGCCAAGACAGTGCCCTGGATCCCCAACCCTTGGAGCCTCCCCAGAAGGATACCATGATCGACGGTATCGAAGGCCGCTGAGAGATCGAGAAGAGCTAGAACGGACGGATGACCTCCATCCCGCTCTCTCCAGAGATCATCCACCAATGCGATTAGTGCAGTTTCTGTCCCATGTCCGGGCCTGAATCCTGACTGAAAATGGTCCAGATAATCCGCTTCATCCAGGACTTCCTGTAGTTGCTGCGCCACTGCCTTTTCCAACACCTTACCCAGAAAGGGTAGGTTGGACACTGGCCGGTAGTTAGTGAGTACCATAGGGTCGAGGGAAGGTTTTTTCAAAAGGGGGTGCACCAAAGCATGTTTAAAAGATGTTGGAAAGGACCCCTCCTTTAAAGATGAATTTAATAATCACCTCGACCCAGCCACCTGCCACAGCTTTAGATGCTTTAACCAGCCAAGCAGGGCATGGGTCCAGTGTGCAGGCTGTGGCGCGAACAGATCCAAGAATCCTGTCCACTTCCTCAGGGCCAACTGGATCGAACCGATCCCAGATAACATGGCCAGACTGTTTATATCCTACTAATGTAATTGGTAATTATTTGCATTTTTAGAAAGACATTTTTATCCTTATTTTATAACTGCAAGTATAACTTTTAAACTGTTTAAATGCTGTTTTATTATTTTTAAACCAGATACCTGTCCCAAATGTGGCATAAATTTAAAAACTGATTTTATTCTATTCTGTTTTAATCCAAATAAATGTGTTTACGGGGGTGCATTTTGATGGTATTTAATGCACCTAAACCCTTTTTACTGTACTGGTCATCGACCACAATAAAGTTTGATTGGTTGAACAAAAAAGACAGAAAAAAGTTGTGGTACCTTAAAGACTAACTGCTGTATTTTAATGTGAGCCGTTGTGGATCACGTCCACTTCATTACACATTGTGCTGGCCCTCCCCTAAGGCCAGGGAAGCCAGGCAGCGGTGCTGCACAGTGAATGATGATAACTAGCAACAGTCTTTCTAGGGAAGAGCCAAAGAGCAAGGTTGAAAGGGAGAGCCAAAGTCCCTTTACCAGTTCAGAGAATGTGTAGTCCATAGGGAGATCCGAGAGCATGGTCAGTGTCAGAAGAGATGTCCACAGTCTGGTCAAGGAAGTCAGTCAAGATGAAGGTCAGGCAGGGTGTCGGCTTGCAATGAAGATGTACTGACAACTGGCAACTGTAGTGATTGCCCTTAAGAGCTCCTCACCAAGGACGCTCAGCTGGGAGCCTTCTTCGCAAGTCCTAGCTGATTTACGACGCAGCCAGGGGTGTGCAGGGCACCATGGGAAGGCACTGGATAGAGAGTGGTGGGGATGCCTATTGGGGGGTATCCCATACATTGCTATTGGTACTCCAGGGCACCAGAGGTGAAGGCGGGGTGGGAAAAAGCCCAATTGCCCAATATACCAGCACGTGCCTGGATGCAGCTGCATGTAAATAATTGCGCAGGAGTTGATGGCAACACTCTGAGGTTGAAGGTTCATTACTGTCAGATTCTGATTCAGCGATCAAATCCTGAACTGAGAGATCATGATCGTTGGGAAGTAAAACCTGGCTGGAAACAGGCTGAGGCTCCTGTTCCCCATCGTCCTCATTTAAATCCGAGGACTGGATCATGACAGACATAAGTGTGAGATTTCATGGCACCAATTCACACACATCAGGTCTAGAGGCACACAAGGGCTGGCCAGCATCTCAGATAAGTTTACAAACCAGTGTGGCTTTTTACAACTGGTAACCACAGAATTCTGTGCATAAATCAATAAATTGTTTTCTTTACTCTCTGATATGATTGCACAGACTACCAGGGCTATTGTTTTAGCTTTTTAATTTTTTAAAAATATTTTAATCTTGATTTTATATTATGTTTTTATTGTGCTTTAGGTGTTGAGAGTTGTGTTAGCTGCCCTGGGTCTTTTTGAGGAGGGCAGCATAAAAGCTTGCTTAAATAATAAATAAATAATATCAGTTCAAAAAAGTTTAGCTAAGATAGAGCTGATGTATGAGAGCTTGAATGGTTAGTAGCCTCTCGGCAGAAGAGATTGTGGGCTCCTTGGCCATGTACAGACGAGCACTGCCTTCCCTTTTTGCCCTTCCCTCAGTTTTAGATGGTTCCGGGGACCTTCCCTGGCCCTCTGTAAGGAGACCCTTGGACCTCCGTGCTTTCTCTCTGAGGGTGGTGGAAGTGTTTGCTCATGGCTTTTCCTCCTCGAAAGAATTTCAGAAGGTGCCACCAGCCAGCATTTCTTTCCCACTCTGTGGCTCTGGCTCTCCAAAACAACTCCATGGCCTACAGTTCACTTCCTTTGCATGGAAGAACTTTTATTAAAGGCAAGCGAGATGTTGGAGCAAGGATGTTGTAGAATGTGTAGTTTTACTTTCTGGCGTTCTTTGAAAAGGCGCTCTGCCCGGCTTCAATTCTGAATCAGCTGGAGGTGTCCAATCACTGTACTACTCACCTTGCCCTGCCTTGTTCAGCCACGCACCAGAGAGGCATTTAGAGCACATTGCTTGGGGTGCAGTTTTACCTTCTGAGGTACACAGGCTGGCCCTACTGTTTCTTCAGATCTTCAGCAAAGGATGGAGAGGAAGCATCTGGCCAAGAGGCAACCAGGGAGTGGCTCAACAGGGGCTGGAACCCAGCCTTCTCCAACCTGACTTGCCACTGTGCCACATGGGCTCCTCTTCCATCATTCCTTTCTCTCTTCCTCAGGCCCAGCACCAAGAAAAGGAGTTGGGCTGAAGGCCTCCTGCCAGCTGCCAAGATTAACCCTACTGGCTCAGCTGGGAGCCTTCTTCGTGAGAGAGTCCTAGCTAATTTATGACACAGCCAGGGGTGTGCAGGGCACCATGGGAAGGCACTGGATAGAGAGTGGTGGGGATGCCTATTGGGAGTATCCCATATATTGCTATTGGTGTCCCAGGGCACCAGAGGTGAAGGTGGGGTAGGACAAAGCCCGATTGCCCGATATACCAGCATGTGCCTGGATGCAGCTGTATGTAAATCATTGCGCAGAAGTTGATGAGAACACTCTGAGGTTGAAGATTCATCACTGTCAGAGTCTGATTCAGCGATCGAATCCTGAACTGAGAGATCATGATCATTGGGAAGTAAAACCTGGCTAGAAACAGGCTGATGCTCCTGTTCCCCATTGTCCTCTGTTTCTTCAGATCTTCAGCAAAGGATGGAGAAGAAGTGGCTCAACAGGGGCTGGAACCCAACCTTCTCCAACCTGATTTGCCACTGTGCCACATGGGCTCCTCCTCCGTCATTCCTTTCTTTCTTTCTCAGGCCCAGCACCAAGAAAAGGAGTTGGGCTGAAGGTCTCCTGCCAGCTGCGAAGATTAACCCTACTGGCAAATTGCATTTCCCCTCTCCATCCTTTAACTTTAGCGTGTGCAAGACACACACGGATAGACGGACGGACGGACACACACACACACCACACGAGAGAGGCTAAGTGCTCCTTAGGTTTGCCAGGGGATCACATCTCACGCAGCATTTGGGATCTGGGTCCATCTCCCCTGCTTGCATCTTTCCCACCTGGGGCTGGGAAGAATCACTAGGAGGGACATCCTAAACCCCTCCAGGCGGGCATTTCAGGGTTTGACTTTCTCTTTCCTTCAGCAATCTGTCAAACTGCACAACCTGGTGGAGGAACACAACCGGGTGGAAGTCACCATTTGGACCAAGCATGAAGGTGTGTAGAGGGACCCTGATCAGGGTTGTCCTGGTCTGGCCCATTCTCATCCTAGATCCTCTATGTGCAACCTCTGTGGCTTGGGCCATCCTATCCCTCCCCTTCCTGGATATTCTACCACCACAACTATGGGGAGGAAGGTCTTCTTCACAGCTGTTTCTCCTCTTCCAGACCCCTTGGAAGCTGGTCTTCCCAGAAGTGGTCTATGATAGCTTTAGACATTCAAGGAGTGAGCAAACACAAAGCCTCCAATGCTTCATCTCTAGACCGCCCTCTTCTTCGTTTGCAGGTGTCCATAAGATGCAGTCTTGCCACTTGGTCCCAGGGGACATCCTTCTCTTGGAAGGGCAGAAGATTTCCTTGCCCTGCGATGCCATCCTGCTGGAGGGAGAATGCGTGGTCAATGAAGGGATGCTCACAGGTACCTTCAGCCTCCCTCGCACCCCCCCCCCCGGGTGGCTCTTCCTGCCTGCCTTATGGATCCACTGCTTTCAACCTCCACCGGTTGAAGCTATGTCTGATTCTGAGGGAGCAACAGGAACCCATCCTGTTCTACTGTGACAAGGAGCGGGGCGGTTTGTTACACTGGTTGTGGTTGTTCATGGTGAGGAGCCATGCTTGACCTGCATGGCATTTGTAGGTGAAAGTGTACCAGTGACCAAGACCTCCTTGCCCCACACTGACAACACCGTGGCCTGGAAAAAACACAGCGCAGAGGATTACCGGCGCCACGTCCTCTTCTGTGGCACCGAGATCATCCAGACCCGGCGGACAGGCAAAGGGCCAGCAAGGGCCGTGGTGCTGCAAACAGGTACGTCCAACAGATCCAGGGCTGGGCTCTTCTTCCTAGTGGGGTGAGGAGCAACTTTGCACACTTGAGTGGGAGGTAGAGAAGGCCATGAAATGGTCATTGGGGATAGAAGCATGAAGCTGATCACACTGTAGAGCTGGGAGGGTACCAGGGATCATCAAATCCAACCCTTCACCACCACCACCACCACCACAGGAGGAAGTCCAGAGAAAATGCATAGCAATAGCAATGACTTATGCTCCGTCCGTCCCATAGTGCTTTGGGCACTCTCTGGTCATTAGCATTTTGCCCCCCAATATGCTGGGAAGTCATTTCACTGACCTTGGAAGGATGGAAGGATCAAACTCACCACATTTTGGCTGCCAGACAGCAGTTGAACCCCTGTGCCACCAGGGCATCCCTCACAGGCCATCTGAACTCTGTTTAGAAACCTAAAATAGTCTCCTGCCCTGCGAAGAAGCCCAGTCCATTGCCCATCAGCTTTTCCTCTTCAGCAGCCCTTCGTGTTTAGGCAAATGCTTCTTCCCCATAAGATGAAACCGGCACTTCTGCTCCTTTCCTCCGGAGCTTCTTTCTAAGGTGGCTGCATCCATCGTTAACACGGAGAGCCCTTCCAATAGGTGGAACCCCCCTCCTCGTCCAAGGGATCTGTTGAGGTGAGGCACTGCACTCTGCCCAAGGCAGCTGCTCATTAGCAGGCCTTGAGTTGGAGGCCTTGAGGCAAAGGTGGCCTCCTCCAGACAATTGTTTTACCCTCTTGGGAAAAACGGTGAGTGTGGAAACCTTGTCAAACGCTTTGCTGAAAGGCAACACAAAATACTTCCCAAGCTGGTCATTCAGTCCATTGTGAGAGGCAGGGGAGAGGGCCAATGGATGATGGGGTGACTTACTCTTGAGAAGCCACCCAGGCTGACTTCTCTTGATCGATGTCTTGTTTCCTAATCTAGGCGAACACAGACCAAGCACATAATAAACACTTGGCCCAGCATTTTGTGACTCCCTCAATTGTCTATACTTTGTGGGTCCCACTTTTCCCCTTCCCCACTTCCGGATGACATAGACGCCACTAGCACTGAATGAGAAGCACTTTTCCAAGAAGGAAAGGGAGTGACGGCCAAGGGGAGTTTCCAGCAGTGGCAGTTTTTCCAGCTTGGGAGGAATCAGGCGACTCACTTACCACATCCCTTCCCGTATCCAGCAGCAGAATAAAACTACCAACCAGAAGTAGGAGATTTGGCCCCGTGTCTTTCCTTCCCTTAAAATACAGTAAAACACTGAATAACGCTAAGACTTGGTTCCACATGTCTTGGTGTTATCCGATTTTTAGTGTTATCCGATCCATGTCCTATGGGATGGATCGGATAACATTGAAGCTCCATAGAGATACATTGTAACCGCACAGGCTTTAGCGGTTGTTATCTGATCCATCCCATAGGACTTTAACGTTATTCGATCCAATTCTCCTCCCCAGATTACTTAACGTTATGCGATTTTAGCGTTATCTGATCCAATCGTTATCCAGTGTTTTACTGTACTTCAAAGCAGCTGTTGCTCTCTGGAATGGCTGAGCCATGGACTTCTTTAGAGAAAAAACCCTGCCAAGAACATGTTCTCTGGGAAAGCAATGCAAAAAACAAAAGGAAACCGATCTTTTCTCATCCCCGCAGAGTATTGGCACATGGATCTCGCTCCCAGCATGTGCAGCACTCAAAGTGCTTCTGGGCAGGACAGTTAGGGTTTCTCCTGGAGTTAGTTGAGGAGGTCCAAGGCTGTGCTCAGAAACCCCAGGCTGGCAGGAGGTCCACAATGGACTATGTTGCCTTCCTTGGCCTTTTCCGCTAGTGCTATTCCCATAGCCCCAGTCTTTGCTCACGGACACAGACAGACACACCTGGACTGTTTCACTGCAGGTTTCAACACAGCTAAGGGCGACCTGGTGCGGTCCATCCTCTACCCGAAACCACTAAACTTCAGACTCCACCGAGAGGCCATCATGTTCATTGTGCTGCTGATGGCGATTGGCGCAGTGGGGCTGGTCTACGCTGCCTATGTGTATACAAAACACCAGGTAGGTTTCAGCAGTGCTGCTACCATGACAAGAGGGAGGCTGTGCTGACTCACCCAGGCAGGCACGGTCACCACACAGTGGTGTTACACAGAGAGCTTTGTTCAAGGAGATTCCAGATATCAAAGTCCAAAAGGCAAGCAGAGGTCTGTTTACCGGTAGTCCGAGTCAATAGTCTTATCAGGGATTCCCCTAGTGATATGTGTGGCTCGATAGCAGAGTAGCACTTTTAAGCTCTTACGCAGCGAAAGCCTTAGTGCAATAACACACACACATATGCCTTCAGTGGAAAGGTGCGCTTTACTTACAGTGAGGGGAAGACAGACATACACAGGACTATATACAACAGTCTCTCTCACTCCAAGCCCCACAGTAGGTAGACAGCTTGGAGTCCTCTGTTTGCTCCAATCCCAGGAGCATGCTAAGAGTCCTGGTATTCTTGAGTAGTTTTTTCTTCTCAGTTGAAGAAGCTCTCAACAACAGCAGACCCTCATTGAGCAGTCTCTGTCTGTAGACTCTCTCTCAGTAGCTCAGTCCTAGTCTTCAGTAAGACAGCCTCATCAGTATGACAGCCTCCTTCAGAATAATAACCTCCTCCAGTATGGTAACCTCCTCCAGTATGGTAACCTCCAACATAGACCCTTCCCAGAGGGCCACGGTTATACCCTGCTGTTGCTGGGCAGATTCTCTAATCAGCCACAGCTGGGCTGTTACATGAGCACATGGACAAGGCATGCACAGCCTGGCAATCAGTTTGAGGCTCTATTATGTACACCTGTGTTCAGAACACATGGAGGGCCTTAAAGTTGTACTATTCCACTGAGCAGCAATCTTTGTACAATACCCCCAAATGAAAAATGTCCTAACAAGTCTAATCAAAGGGTGTCCAGGGGCATCATCATTGTTGGCAGAAAAGTCAAGGTCATGACTGGCAGGTCAGGATCTAGGCAGGTAGTCTGGAGTCAAGCAGGATGTCAGTCTTTGCAAGAGAGTTGTACCGATGCTGGCAAGCTCCAAGAAGCTTGCTTAAAAGCCTCCCAGCTAATCGGATATCACCTGGGAGCCTTCTTTGATACTTTGCTCTAGCCTCCCTGCATCTCAGGTGTAGCTCCTTTCTGGACCTCTCCCTGACTGAGGACTGATTACTGTCAGAGCCAGACCCCTGATCTGACAGATCAGCTGCTGGGGAAAACAGACGTGGGCCACGCACAGGGTGAGATCCCTGGCTCAGGGCATCCTCAGGCTCGGGTGCAGGCAGAATTGGGCTGGGCATACAGAGTGCCCCCGATTCAGGTCTTCTTTGGAGTTGTAGGAATGTTGGGTTGCAACAGAGGCATGGCAGAGCACTGCAGAGGAGGTTGGGGGTAGGATTGGGTATGGCCATTGGGTTTCTCCCACTGTTGGAATGGGGGAAGATCTTTTCCTTCAGATTTGACTTGGATGTGTTGCTCTCCAAGACTGGTTTTTAACAGGGATGCAGTGGTGGGCTCCAAAAAAATTTACTACCACACTGTGGGTGTGGCCTACTTTGTGGGCATGGTTATGTGATTGGGTGGGTGAGCTAATCATGCCTGTTACATGACCATGAAGCATCTGGCACAGATGGGAAAACATTATGTAAGGCTAGACTGGTCACCCAGGGTTTGGGGCAGATGGGAGTCATAATACAACAAGGTTTTCATACCCATTTTAAGGGCAAGCACTTTACATTCGGCCCTCATATGGACAGCCAAGATGGGGTTTATTGTGACGCATGTGGACATTAAGACACCTTACTTAAATGCTCCACTCAACCACCAAATCTATATGATGAAACCACCTGCCTTCAATGAACAAGACGACAAGTCAAGGTGTTGGAAGCTCTTGAGCCTTTATGGCCTTAGACAGTCAGGGCCCAAATAGAATAGGTGCCTTGTGGAACACCTGAAAAGCATAGGGGCGTGGCTTAAGATGGCACTAGTGTAACAACTTTTTCTGTTAGCTCGCGCTTATAATGTGGTAACAAAGGGAAAAAGAACCTTTATAGCTGTGATCTGAGCCTCAAAAATAAAAGTGGAGCTGCATTGAGTGACTTTGGAGTTGTCCGGAAACTTTGGAATTTTGAGTTGGAACCCAGGGAGTGGCAGAGGAAGGTGAGGCGAAAGCCGAGCCACAGCCAGACGAGACTTGAAGTGAAAACACGACTCCAGTAAGCTGGCGGCAAAGATGGGGCAAAGATGAGGTGGTAAGACCTCAGTGGAGTTGTTTAAGACAGAAAAGTGCTGAAGGTCGAAGGAAGTAGCGTGAAGGGGAGTTGAGGTGAGAGGAGAGCAGAGAGAAGGCGAGAGGAAGGAGGTGAGGGGAAGGAGAAAGAGGAGTAATGGCAGCATGGAAAAGTTGAAATCGAAAGTTAAAAGTTGCAAGAAGAGTGGAGAAGTTGAGGGAGATGGGCAAGTGGGGTATGAGGTGGCTGAGAAGGAAGATCGGAATCGGAAAGCAGCAGAAGGAGGGAAGGGGAAGATGATAGAAGAACAGAAGAAAAAGTTGTTTGGAATCTAAAAAGGGACGGACCTTTCCCTTTCGGCGGGTGTTGATGTTGGAGACAGAGTGCTTTGGGAGAACGGAGGAAGAGGGGACTGGCTGAGTTCATCTTTTGATGTGGATCTTGCTGGCTCTTTTTTCTTTTGTTAATAGTATGGTTCCCCCCCCCCCCAATTATTATTAACTAAGTAATACACTGTGGATTATTAGCTATTATTTTTCTTTTTTCATTGCTGTTAACCTTGTGGACTACAAAATTTGTTTCTTTTTCTTCTTGGACTATTTTTTGGCTTCCCCCCTCCATCTTGTGGATTTTTTGTGTACCTTCAATCAACTAAAAAGCTAAAAATAATTGGAATATAATTAACTGTATTTGAAATTAATTTGGAATTAATTTTTGGATATTATAAACTGGTGGATTATAAATTTTTCTATATCCAAAAAATCCAATATATATATATATATATATTGGATTTTTTTGGATTTTCCTCTTACCTGTGGATTATAAGTAATTGCAATCAATTTAAAAGTTGAGAAGGATTTGTTTTGATTACCATATAACTGGAATACTGTACAATCAAATGTATATGGAACTAATTGGGAGTTACCGTATTTGCTGGCGTATAAGACGACTTTTTCACCCTGAAAAACATGCCTCCAATTGGGGGGGGGTCGTCTTATACGCCGGGTGCACTTTAGTTGGGATAGACAGAGCTCCCCATAGTGGCCTCCCAATGCTCACCCTCCTCATTCTACATACCATCCAGATGAAGAAAGAAGCTCTGAGCTTGAGAACTTGCTTTCTAAAATTATTGTTGAGATGGAGAAGAAATCGGAAGAGGAAGAAGTGGTGAAGGCCAAAAGAACAAAGGGTAAAAGGAATGACTCTAAAGAAAAAGCAACACCCTCATCTTCGCCTACACCAGTGGATGAAATAATGATTATGACTGAACTGGGAAAACTAATTAAAAGATTGAACAAGATGGATAGTAATACACAAAAAAATGAGGAGGCAAGGGTGCAAGATAATAAAAAAATTACATCGATGTTTGTCGATTTCACTAAACAAGTTAATGTTAATTTTGGAAAGGGTGATGAAGCAATTGTCTCTATACAATCAGATATGAAGCTAATGCAATCTGATATAAAAGGGTTACATGGAGAACAAAAAGATGTTAAATTCAAGATGGAGATCCAAGAAAAAAAGAGTGGATGTGATGGAAGAACAAATGAGAAAGCAAAATATTGTCATTTGAAAAATGCAGGAGAAAATACCAGACCAATTGAAAATGAGGATTGTGGATTGGTTGAACAGTCTTAAAATGGGTAAAGATTTCATCTTGGAAGACATAATAAGTGCATTTTGACTGGGGTTGAGAAAGGGGGGAAAGTGCAAAGAAATGTTTTGGTAAAATTTGCAAATGTGGGGGACAAATTGAGAGTGATGGCATTCATAAAACAAAATGGATCTGGCGTTTTAAAAATTGATGGGAATGATGTAGAGATCTATAATGATATATCAATCGCCACAATGAGGAACATCTGCGGTGGGGGCGGAGAGAGCACCTCAGTGTTTTCGCCCCAGGACCCTTTCCACCTGTCCCCAGAGCTCCGCCCCAGTTGGGGATTTAAGAGACGCTTTGAGGCAGGACTTTTCACACCACTGCTGCCATGAGGAACATCTGCGGTGGGGGCGGAGAGAGTGCCTCAGTGTTTTTGCCCCAGGACCCTTTCCACCTGTCCCCGGAGCTCTGCCCCAGTTGGGGATTTAAGAGAAGCTTTGAGGCAGGATTTTTCACACCGCCGCTGCCATGAGGAACATCTGCGGTGGTAGCGGAGAGAGCACCTCAGCATTTTCACCCCGGGACCCTTTCCACCTGTCCCCGGAGCTCCACCCTGGTTGGGGATTTAAGAGACGCTTTGAGGCAGGACTTTTTGCACCACCGCCACCATGAGGAACATCTGCGGTGGGGGCGGAGAGAGCGCCTCAGTGTTTTCGCCCCGGGACCCTTTCCACCTTTCCCGGAACTCCGCCCGGTTGGGGGTTTAAGAGATGCTTTGAGGCAGGACTTTTCACACCGCTGCTGTCATGAGGAACATCTACGGTGGGGGCGGAGAGAGAGCCTCAGCGTTTTCGCCCTGGGACCCTTTCCACCTGTTCCCGGAGCTCCGCCCTAGTTGGGGATTTAAGAGGCAGGACTTTTTGCACCGCTGCCGCTGGCTGGGGTTTTAAAAGACATCTGCAGCTTGGGCAGAGAGGCTTGTCATTTGTTGTAACACTTAGCAATTACTGGTACGTTGTTTTGTTAGTTTCTTTTTGCAGACTTGACAGAGATATGGATACTTTTGATTATTGATGTTATTATTGATGTTGATGTTTATTGAATCTTTTTACTGTAATGTGATACTTTTTGCTATGATGTGATATTGTGATATTTTGATGATTTGTGGTCTGATACTGATTATTTGATATTTATATGTTGTTTTATGAACTTGTATATGTTGTGAACCGCCCTGAGTCAGTCCCACCGAGTAGGGCGGTATAGAAATTGAAATAATAATAATAATAATAATAATAATAATAATAATAATAATAATAATAATAATAATAATAATAATAATAATAATAATAATAATAATAATAATAATAATAATAATAATAATAATAATAATAATAATAATGAGCCTTCTTGGAGGTACAAGATGAAGCCTGTAACAACAATTTTGTGTGATAATGCAGTGTTTCCCAAATGCTGGTGTTTGGACTTCAGTTCCCAGAAGTCTAAGCCAGTATATTGACTGATCAGTGCTTTGGCAAATTGACTTAAGCTTCTGGGAATTGAAGTCCAAACACCAGCATCTGGGAAACACTGTGATAATGGGATTGCATATAATTGGAGTTTTCCTCAACAACTGAGATTTTTTTTTACGCAAAAAAAATGCATACAATTGACTCAAAAATGAACCCACTGGAATATTTGTGATTGATAGGTTTAGTGAGAGGAGGCACTCAGGAATAGAGAAAATTGAGACAGGAATTGGTGGAATCGGGAGGCATTGAAAAAGATGAAGATGAGGAAGAAGAGGGTGGGGCAGTTGGAGGAGTGGAACATGGAGACAGTAGTGTTGTGGTAGTCTCAGAGTCTGAAGATGGCTGAGTTGGTAAATTAGGGTTGAACAACAAATAATGGGAATTTTTTGTTAGAAATAAAGGTTTTAGTGCTGGAGCACATAGTAAGGATAATAGGCACATCTTGCGCATCCCCTCTTCTTTGGCAACAGAGGCGACTTTTAATTGTGAAGGTAAAGGGGAAGAGTAGAGAACCCTATATGTACTTATTGTTTTTTTCTCTTTTTAAAAGTAAGCTAGAAGAGTTTGGATGTTTAGATAGGTACACTCCCTTAGGAGATTGTGATGAGCCCAACAGAGAGCTTAATGGCCAACTATGAAATTTATTAAGTTACTGACTTGGAATGTGAAGGGTACTGGCTGTCAAGTAAAGAGAAAGAGATTAGAATCTGCCCTTAGGAGAGATAGACCTAACATAGTCTTTTTGCAGGAAACACATCAAAAACCAGAAGATGCAAACAAACTGTTTTTAGTTTGGGCCCAGATTTATGAGAAATCTTTTGGAACCTCAAAAGCAAGAGGGGTGGCAATCTTGATTTTGGGTAGATTGGGTTTTACGTTGACAAAAAGTATTTCTGACCCAGAAGGTAGATATTTGATTGTGAAAGGTATGATAGATGAGAAAGAAATAATATCAGTAAATATTTATGCTCCAAAGGAGCAGCAAGACAAATCTTTGGAAAAAAATATATCACATATTGGAAAAAGAGAAAACAATGAAAATGATTGTGGCAGGGGACTTTAATTTAATTAGGTCTAATATAGATTGTACAAATGTAGCAAGGAGTGGTTATAAAATGGAAATTTTTGGATAAATGGATGAAACTACTGTATTGGGTTTGAGAGATACTTGGAGGGAGCTCAAGGGATCAGAAAGATGTTACACATACTTTTCTCAGGTTTATAACTCATATTCCAGAATAGATTCTATTTTAGTATCAGACAACATGATCAAAAATTTAGAGGAGATGGAAGTGGGAATTTTTAAAGAGTCAGATCACACAAAAGTGATACTGGAATTAAAATTAGTAGGTGTTAACAAGAGAAGGAAAATTGGAGATATGATGCAAAATTGTTTAAGGATTTGGAAAATGGAGAATTAATAGTTTTAAAATAGGAGGAAAGCTGGCAATGGAATGATACTGATGAGGTAAGTTATAATATAGTCTGGGATACCATGAAGTCAGTATTTAGATGGAAATGTATTAGTTTAGCTAGTATAAAGAATAGACAATTTAAAGATAAACAGGAGAAAATTGAAGAGGAAATTACGTGGCTTCAAGAGGACCATGCAAGGACTAGAGATGAGAAGGTATTTGACTAGATACAATGATTAAAGATGAAATTAGTAGGGGAAAATATAGAAAAGGTGAAAAGGGACTTGTTGTATTTAAAGAGAGAATATTTTGAATATAGTACCTGTAATAGAAATTCAAAGTTGTTAGCAAGAGTGGCCGGAGAGAAAAAAGATAAACGCCGGGTTCGGTATTTGGCAACAGCCTAGGGGTGGTGGAGGGGTGGTGGTGTTGCCATCATAGCTAGGGAGTCCCTGGGAGTTACCAGAGCTACTGCTCCGCATGTTCCGGGCTGTGAGGCCCTGCTCCTGCGTGTGGGCCCTAAGGGTCAGTTGGGAATCTTGCTCTTGTACCTGCCTCCCTGCAGTGTGGATGATTCCCTGCCTGGGCTCCTTGAGGCCATCACCATGTTGGCGTAGGAGCTCCCCGGACTTATGGTCCTGGGGGACTTCAATCTGCCTTCGTTGGGGGTGGGTTCTGGGGTAGTTCAAGAGTTCATGGCTTCCATGGCAGATGTGGGCCTGACTCAGGTAATTCAGGGTCCAACCAGGGGCAGTGGTCACACCCCAGAACTGGTTTTCTTGTCAGAGCAGTGGCAGAGTGATCTGAGACTACAGCGACTAGATATAACACCTGTGCCATGGTCATATCACTATATGGTGACTCTGGACTTCCTGGGGATGCTCTGTCACTGCAGGGAGGCAGGGCCAGTTAAAATGGTCCGCTCACGGGGACTGATGGATCCGGATAGATTCCAGAGGAAACTGGGGGATATTCCTCTGGATAGGCTATGCAACTCACCTGAGGCTCTTGTCGATCTCTGGAATCAGAGGGCGACGGTGGCCTTGGACATGATTGCGTCACTACGGCATCTCCACACCCGTGTACAACGACCTGCTCCCTAGTTTGTAGACTAACCGATGGAGCTCAAGTGGGCTAAGAGACACTGAGAGCGCCGCTGGGTGAGGACTCAGAGTGAGTCTGACCGAACACTGGTTAGAGCTGCTATTAAAGCACAAAACATTTCAGAACTTTCCAAAAGAAAAAAATCCCACTTGCAAACCACCACCCGATATTTCACATCCCTTATTGTCTCTGCGGATAATCACCCAGCAACCCTGTTTTGTGTGACCAGGTCCCTCCTTGGGAGGGAGACTGCTGGTCCTGGTTGGTAGGGGTCTGCTGAGGTTTTTGCGGATTATCTAACGCCCGCACCCCATCACTACCCGAGCAGTTGCATTCTGGACCAGCTGCAGCCTCCGGATGGTCACCAATGCCAGCCTCATGTAGAGCGCATTACAATAATCAAGTCTGGCAGTGACCAAAGCGTGTGTGATCATGAGCAAGGAGTCCTGATCTAGAAGTGGGCATAACTGGCATATTACACGAAGTTGTGCAAAAACCCTCCTGGCCACGACTGCCACCTGCTCTTCGAGCAGTAGTTGTGAGTCCAAGAGGATCCCCAGTTTATGCACTGGGGCTGTTTGGGGCAAAGTTGCCCCATCCAGAACCAAAGATGGCAACTCCCGAGATAGCGCAGGACCCCTTACCCATAGCCACTCAGTCTTGCCAGGATTCAGCTGTAGCCCATTGTCCCCCATCCAGACCCTGACAACCTCCAGGCACCTGGATAGGACTTCCACTGCATCAATTGGATCTCACCAGGTTGAGATATACAGCTGGGTGTCATCTGCGTATTGGTGATACCTCACCCCGTGGGAACAGATGATCTCACCCAGTGGCTTCATGCAGATGTTGAATAGGAGAGGTGAGAGTACCAAGCCCTCAGGCACCCCATATTGCAGGGGCCTTGGTCTGGACATCTCACTCTCCAACCACACAGACTGGGTCCGGCCCTTCAGAAATGAGGAAAACCAGGCCAACACAGTGCCCTGGATCCCCAATCCTTGAAGCCTTCCCAGAAGGATACTATGGTTGACGGTACCGAAAGCTGCTGAGAGGTCAAGAAGAGCCAGGATGGACGAATGACCTCCATCCCATTCTCGCCAGAGATCATCCACCAATGCAGTTTCTGTACCATATCTGAGCCTGAATCCTGACTGAAAAGGGTCCAGATAATCCGCTTCATCCAGGACCTCCTGTAGCTGCCATGCCACTGCCTTCTCCAAGACCTTACCCAAAAAGGGTAGGTTGGATACCGGTCGGTAGTTGGTAAGTACCGTAGGGTTGAGGAATGGCTTTTTCGGGAGGGGACGCACCAAAGCATGTTTTAAGGGTGCTGGAAAAAAACGCTCCTGCAGAGATGAATTTATAATTACCTCAACCCAACCGCCTGACACAGTCTTAGATGCCTTGACTAGTCAGGCAGGGCATGGATCCAATTCACAGGCAGTGGCACGAACAGATCCAAGAAGCCTGTCCACTTCCTCAGGGCCAACTGGATTGAACCAATCCCAGATAACATGGCCAGACTGCTCTTTGGTCGACCCCAGCTCTATAACTTCCATGCCGGGATAAACTTCAAGTGAATCTGAGCGATTTTTGCCACCAGATAATCAGCAAAAGCCTTAGCCAATCCCTGCCAACCAGGGCCAGACCCCCCTCTACCAAGGAGGGACCTGGTCACCTGGAACAAGGTCGCTGGACAATTATCTGCGGAGGCAATAAGGGCAGTGAAATGTCATTTCACCGCCCCCATTGCCACTAGGTAGACTTTAATGGCAGCTCTAACAAGTGTTCAATCAGACTCACTCTGGGTCTTCACCCAGCAGCACTCTCAGTGTCTTTTTGCCCATTTGAGCTCCCTCAGCTCTTCTGTGAACCAAAGGGATGATTGATGCCCACGGGCATAGAGTGGCCGTAGTGGAGCGATCATGTACAAGGCTGCAATTACACTCTCATTCCATGAATTGACAAGAGCCTCAGACGAATCGTGTTGCAGGTCAAGAGGAAAACACCTCAGTTCCCTTAAGAAAACCAAGATAATGGCAACAGCTATCAGTCCCTGGAAAATAGATGGGGAAGAAGTAGAAGCAGTGACAGATTTTATTTTCCTAGGATCAAAGCTCACTGCAGATGGAGATTGCAGCCATGAAATAAAAAGGCGACTTATTCTTGGGAGGCAAGCGATGAGAAACCTGGGGTACATAGTGAAAAGTAGAGACATCACATTGCAAACAAAAATTCATCTAGTCAAAGCAATGGTATTCCCAGTGGCAATGTATGGTTGTGAGAGCTGGGAAAGCTGAGCGCAGAATAATAGATGCCTTTGAGATGTGGTGTTGGAGGAGAGTTTTGAGAGTACCCTGGACAGTGAGGAGAACAAATAGGTCGGTCTTAGAAGAAATCAACCCTGACTGCTCCTTAGAAGGTCAAATAGTAAAGATGAAGCTAAAGTACTTTGGACATCAAATGAGAAGAGAGGATTCACTTGAGAAGGCCTAGATGCTGGGAAAGGTGGAGTGCAAAAGAAGAAGGGGGCGGCCAAAAATGAGATGGCTGGATGGTATTGTAGACACAATGGGCACAGAACTGAGCGAGTTGAGGAGGATGGTGGAGGACAGATGTGCCTGGCGGACAGTGGTCCATGGGGTCGCAAAGGGTTGGAATCGACTGTGTGACTGAACAGTAAATATATATATATATATATGGGGAAAGGAATGCCAACTTCATGGTATAGATCTGTGATAGCTTTAATCCCTAAACCCAGGAAGGATATGGAGAAAGTGGAAGCATATAGACCAATCTCCCTAATGAATCAAGACGCCAAAATGTTTACAGCAATAATGGCAAATAGACTGAATGGTTTTATGACTAGTTATATAAATAAAGACCAGGCTGTTTTTTTGAAAGGTAGACATATGGCAGACTTAACAAGGAGGGTTGTGGATTTAATGTACAGTAATACCTCAGATAACGCTAAGACTTGGTTCCACAAGTCTTGGTGTTATCCGATTTTTAGTGTTATCCGATGCATGTTAAAATCCTATGGGATGCATCGGATAACGTTAAAGCTCCATAGAGATACATTGTAACCGCACAGGCTTTAGTGGTTGTTATCCGATACATCCCATAGGACCTTAACGTTATTCGATCCAATTCTCCTCCCCAGATTACTTAACATTATACGATTTTAGCGTTATCCGACGTAAACATTATCCGAGGTATTACTGTATATAGTAGAACAAAATAAAGATAAGGTTGGGATTTTGTCATTAGCTATTTTTAAAGCATTTGATTCACTTCAATGGGTTACAATAAAGGAGATAGTTGAGAATTATGGTTTTGGAACAAAGTTTTAAAAAGTTATTGAACAACTTTATCAACAAGGTTTAGCTAAAGTGAAGGTGAATGATGTTTTCACAGAGGATATTAAACTTAAAGCTGGCACAAGACAAGGAGATCCATTATCACCAATTTTGTTCATTATGGCTATGAAAATATTGGTGAATGCCATAAGGGAGGATAGAAATATCGAGGGAGTAGAAGGTAATAAAATAAGTTTGTATGCAGATGATACTTTGGTAATATTAAAAAAAACCCTAAGAAATAGTTAGAAAAGATACAATTACATCTTAATGAGTTTGAGGAAATGACAGGGTTAAAAATAAACTGGGACAAGTCTGAAATAATACTTTGTAATATAGGGAAAGATGAGATAAAGAACAAATATAAAATTCAAATTAAAGATAATTTGAGATACATGGGAATATATATTTCAAATAAATTTGATGAGCTTAAGAAATTGAACTATCAAAGACAAGGAAAGGAAATGAAAGAAAAAATTCAGCAGTATAAAAAGTTGAATTTACAGTAATACCCTGGATAACGATTGTACCGGATAGCGCTAGAATCGGATAACGATGCAAGATTTTTGGAAAAATCTTACATTGGATAACGATTGTTTTAGCGTTATCTGGTACAATCGTGGAGGGGGTTGGATTGGGTAGAACATCTACCCAATCCAACCCCTCCCCCCAGCGATGGATCGCTGCTACTGAACTAGGGTCGGGCGAAAGGCAGGCAGGTGCCTGCCTTTTCCCCCGACCCTAGTTCAGTAGCAGCGATTGCTGGACGAAGCCTAGCGGTGCACGGGCTAGCTAGCCCGAGCGCTGCTAGGCTTTGTCAACAGCCTTGTCTCGCCACCCGACACGAACGTGTCGGGTGGCGAGACAAGGCAGCCGCTCGTGCGCTTTGTTGCGCGCCAGCGGGTGCCTGTTTCCTGCACCGCACTGGCCCCTTACCGCTTGGTGAGGGGGGGCACTGACGACGACTGCGGGGCTTTCCCTTCTGGCTGGATACCTGGTGGCGGGAGGGGCGGAGGAAGGGAGAGGCGCCAACATGAGCATGAAGCCCGGCGGGCAAGGGTAGAACTGAAAGAGCTGGTATCGGTCGTCAGCCGCCTCCGACAACTTCCCTCCTCAGCCACCCCGACACCTGCCCAGGGGGAGCCCCGTGGAGAGGAGGAGGAGGCGTGAGGAAACTTCCCATGGCTGCCAAGGAAAGTTCCCGCCACCGCCACTCGTTCTCTCGTGCCGCCGAGAGGAAGCGCGGGCTGGTCCCGACGCCACGCCGGTGGCCGTGGCAGCTGTGGCTGCTCCGGGAGTGCTGGGCGGAGGGAGCCCGGCCCCACGGTTGCCGGGAAAGGGGAGTGGAGGTGGTGCTTGGGACGAGGCGGCCATGCCTGCCGTCACCCTGTTGCCACTCTTCGGGAGCCCCCCGGGTCCTTTGGGCAGCGATGGGTTTGTGGAAAGGCAGGGCAGGCAAGCGGGGAGTTCGGACAAGCCGACCCTTGTTCAGACGCGCAGTCGCTCACCTAAGCAAGGGGAGGCTTGTCCGAAATCTCCCCTCCCCCCGGCGGCAGGGGAGCGAAAAGTTTCCTTGACTTTCCCTTGCACTCTGTGCCGGTTACAATGTACATACCTGTATCTCTATGGAGTTGACATTATCCGAGCCAGCTCCATAGGATTTTAACACTATTCGATACATGTATCGGATAAGGCTAAAAATCGGATAACGTTAAGACTTGTAGAACCAAGTCTTAACGTTATCTGGGGTATTACTGTTAAATTTCTATTAAAAGTTAATTTAAAAATTTAAAGGAAAAAAAGCATGGAGTTTCTATAGTTCTTTAACGGTCTTAGAATGTGGCTTTGCTCTGCGCAAAGGCCTCAAGTTCCTTCTGTAACTCTTATCAAGCAGATGGGCCAGCAAGACCTATGTTTTGTCTTCTCCTCCAGGCCTGGAATGTTCACTTGCATCAACATTCAGAGCTGAGAAAGCCAAGACTTTGTTATGGGGACCAGGGTGTGTTTGTACAATCCCTGGGCTCTAATTGCCTGTATGCTAATTATGAGAGCCAGGCTCATGTTCTTTCCTATAGACATATGGGTTATGGAATCAATTCGAGTTTGGGGTTTCTGAGTGTTACACCTCAGAAGGGAGAGTGGGAGTCTAACACCTGAGTTCTGGCTCCAACCCAAGCTTAGTCATGATTACTTAGATTAGTCAGGTTTTCCTTTTGTTTCATGAGGGAGGCCTGAGTGTAGATTTCCCTACCTGTACTTTTTGATTAATATTGTTTTGCTGGATTTTCTTGTATCCTGAACCAATGGTTGAACTGCTATTTCTACATTATGCTTTGAGAACAATAAACAACTTTTACTTCATCAAGATGTCTGTTTATTGGAAGAGGGCGTAAGGCAAGAGTTAAGCCATAAGCCACATGCTACCACATACATATTAATATTACTCTCCCCATTATTGTCTGTGCTCTGTAACAGAAGGGACCTGCCTCTTGGGTAGGCCCCAACAGTTTTCTGGGTTGCAGCTCCCCTGGCTGGACAACCCAGGCCTTGGATATGTGTAGAAAAGGCAGCCTTAGGACAAATAACCACCCCAAGTTTCTTCAAGAAATATATTGAAAGCATTGAAAAATACAGGAAACAGCCCATCTGTCAAGGTCTGGATGGGGGACAACGGGCAACAACTGAATCCCAGCAAGACTGAGTAGCTATGGATAAGGGGTCCTGTGCTATCTCGGGAGTTGCCATCTTTGGTTTGCACCTTTGCCCCAAACAGACCCGGTGCGTAACCTGGGGGTCCTCCTGGACTCATGACTCCTGCTCGAAGAGCAGGTGGCAGTCGTGGCTAGGAGGGCTTTTGCACAACTTCGTGTAATACGCCAGTTACGCCCACTCCTAGATCGGGACTCCTTGCTAATGAACACACATCCTTTGGTCACCTCCAGGCTTGATTACTGTAATGCGCTCTACATGGGGCTGCCATTGGTGACCATTCGGAGGCTGCAGCTGGTCCAGAATGCAGCTGCTCAGGTAGTGATGGGGTGCGGGCGTTATGCTCATGCCTCACCACTGCTTCAGGAGCTGCACTGGTTGCCAGTATGTCTCCGGGTGCAATTCAAGGTGCTGGTCATTACCTTTAAAGCCCTACATGGTAGTGGGCCAGGATACTTAAGAGACCGCGTCACCCCAAGAACATCTGTCCGTCCCACCAGGGCAGATCGGAGAGGCTCTCTTATCATTCCATCAGCTACAGAGGCACATCTCTCTAGCACCAGAAGGAGGGCCTTCTCCGTCGCTGCCCTGGCCATTTGGGACCTCCTGCCAACTGAGTTACGTCTACAGACAGAGCTCCTGCCCTTTCGGAAGGGCCTAAAAACCTGGCTGGCAGGGCAGGTGTGGGGCTCAAGTAATATGGGGTCCCATGTTGGGTGGCTGATCTGATGGGACAGCCACCCCTCTCTCACTCTTTTAAACTTTTAAAATCTTTTTTAGTATTTTGTAAATTTATAGTTTAATTTTTTAAATTAATTTTGAACCTTAAAGTTTTAATTGCTGAATTTGTAGGGGTATAGTGGGAGTTTAGTTTGTTTTGCAGTCATGTGTGATCTTTTTCTTTTTTGTAAGCCGCCTAGAGTCAGATTCTCCTGATTGGGGCGGGATAATAAATCTAGATAAATAAAAAAATAAGATCAGTAAGCATTTCAAAGCAGAAATTAACCATTAAAGGTTCCAGGGAAAGCATGCCCCCCCTTCCACAAGTCTCACGTTTTGCAGAATGGCTGCACAGCATTCCAGAGAGAGAGAGAGAGAGAGAGAGAGAGAGAGTGTGTGTGTCTGCATCACTGGGTTACACCTCTGACCCTCCTCCTTAAGGAATCCAGCCCATGATCTTACAGCAAGGCATGTCAATCACATATTCACTAAAACCATGAGGCAAGGATGTTTATATATTTTCTTCCACTGGAATCGCCATTTTAAAAGTACTAAAACACATTTAAGTGGGTAACAAGGCTAACAGAGAAAGCACCATTTTAAAAAAAGGAGCTTTCTATGGCAGGCTCTGTACAATTCAGGTAAGCCCCAGGTTGCTGCAGGTCTTTGTAGGACGACATTTAGGTGACCTGTACTTGGAGTCTTGGATTCCAACAGAGCAGGCCGGTACAAGGAAGCTCTGAAAGGAACAGGGAGATACCAAGGCAAGGGTCAGGCCGAAACCTATCTGTCCTACCAAGTGATGATGGCAATGGGACAGTCAATGAGTATATCCCTCATTACATGGCTGGATGGAACAAATTATGTATCCTGGTTGATGAAGTGCAGTTTACTCTTGCATAAGGAAGGACTGTGAGCTGTGGTTCATAACCCACCATATGTAACAGCATGGAATCCAGCAGATAATAATGATGCTCAGAAGATAGCTAAATTTAAAGAAGACAATGAAAAACTCTTTGTATTATTGGATGAAAGTTATGATGACTATATACCTTCATTAGAAGTTTTGTCAAGAGACGAACTGACATTAACCAATATAACTGGAAGGTTACTGGAAGAGTCCAGGAGAAGAAAAGAAAGAAACCAGCTTAGAAAAAAATCAACTTAACACTGTGAAATGACCTCCAGAAGAAAACCTGCTTATACTGTTAGGAAATGTTTTTCTTGTGGGAAGCCAGGTCATATAGCTAAATACATACTGTAAAAACATGAAACAACAGAGAGATATAAAATATGTTGATTTAGCCATATCTACTTCCACTACAGCTGATCATCCACAAGCGCGACCAATGTAGTGTCAGTACCATATCCGGACCTGAATCCTGACTGAAAAGGGTCCAGATAATCCGCTTCATCCAGGATCTCCTGTAATTGACATGTCACTGCCTTCTCCAAAACCTTACTCAGGAATGGAAGGTTGGAGACAGGCCGATAGTTGGTCATAACCGCGTGGTCGAGGGATGGCTTCTTTAGGAGGGGGTGCACCAAAGCATGTTTTAAGGTAACAGGAAAAAACCCCTCCCAAAGTGAGGAATTAATAATGGCCTCGACCCAACCACCTGTCATTGCCCTGGCAGATTTTACCAGCCAGGTAGGGCATGGATCAAATGCACATTCAGTGGCATGCACAGATCCAGGAGCCTGTCCACTTCCTCAGGAACAACTGGATCAAATTGATCCCAGATAACATGAGCAGACTGCACTTCGGACAACCCCAGATCTACCATTTCCACGCTGGGATTCAATCTCTACTGAATCTGAGCAATTTTCTCTACTAGATAATCAGCAAAAGCCCCAGCCGACCCTTGCCAAGTTGTGCCCGACCCCCCTCTTCCAAGGAGGAACCCGGTCACCCTGAACAGAGTCATTGGGCAATTATCTGCAGAGGCAGTGAGGGCGGTGAAATACTGACGTTTCACCACCCCCATCACCACCTGATAGGCCTTAATAGCAGCTCTCGCAAGTGTTCAGTCGGCCTCACTCTGAGTCTTCACCCAGCGGCGCTTTCGGTGTCTCTTTGCCCATTTAAGCACCCTCAACTCCTCTGTAAACCATGGAGAGCCATGCTACCTACTACGAGCATGGAGAGGCCGTAGTGCCCCCTTTCCCAGACTTGCAGGCCACTCTCCCATCTCCCCCACCACCCCAATTCCCAGGCACGCAGACCAACACCTGTTATCGCGACATAGACGGCCTCCATAACTTCAAGGGGACCTGCCGGATTGACCACAATAACTCCCACCTTTCCCCCCTCCCAGCCAAACAGGTTGAGGAAACTTCCGCACCAATGGTAGGGGGAAGGAAACTAGGAATTGTGGTAAGTGTTTTCATAAACAGAGATACTTAGGAGGGTAATTAGATAAAAATATCTAACTAGATAATGGCATTTAGGAAACGTTATAAAGAATTCAATACATTAATTAAGAATGTAAAATCCCATAAGGGTAATAAATCTGAAGATTGCCAATCCAAATATTACTAACTATAATAAAAATAGCATTGGGAAAATAAATAAGATAAAGAACTTACTGGAGACTATTTAGGAAATGTAAAGACTCATAAGTGGTAAGCAATCTTAATATCTTAGGTGAAAAACAGCAACCTTTGTGGGGGCGGCGGTTTTGTGGACGCAGAACTGTGCACCAGCTGCTCCCACTTCCCTCTGGCTAGCCAGGCCAAGGGAAGGAGCCTGGAGCGTCGGCAGGGGGCGGCAGTTTTGTAGCTGCGGAGCTGGGAAGGGAGTTGACAGAGGTGGTAAGCATCTGGTGTCTGGCATCCTTGCCTTTTGAAGCAGCCGAGGTCCACAGCTGTAAGGCCTTCCCTCCCCAGCCGGTCCGGCCTGGGAAGGGAGTCGACAGGGATTGGTGGATAATAGACAGTGGGCATCCAAGCGTATTACTAGGAGTAAGGACATTTTTACAATGTGTATCTCTAGCAACTAAGTGGAAAATGAAAGCAACTGGTGAAGGGAATGCTTATTGTTCTTGTGTTAAACAGACATTGCCAATGTTATATATTTGTTAACATTTTTCGGCCATATGTGTGGTTACGGTAGCAGAATAGAGCTTAGCTAATGCAACAGTAGAAGCTTAGCTTTCAAGATACACATACAGTCTCAGTGAACTATGATGCACTTTACTTCTGGGTGAGGGACAACTCAAACAACAGTGTATCTTGACAATATGCAGAACTATGTACAGGTAGCAGTCTGGCTTCAAGCCTCACAGTAGATTCAAGGCTTGGTATCCTGATAGCTTAAGTCCACTGAGCATACACAGAGTCCTGCCACAACAAACACTGACTGCCGTTTGCCTAAGGCCTTAGTCAGTGTGCTTTCCTTAGCAGTTGAATACCTGTTAGTTCTTTGCCTCAGCAGAACTTCCAGCAGCAGTTCTTCATCCCTAGTCTGTCAAAATGTCCATCAGACTCTTCCTCAGTCAATTCTCCTCCTCAGATTAGCCCATCTCAGGTGGGCCATTGATATACAGTAATTCTGCTGACTCACTCTCAAAGTGGCTACAGCTGTGCAGAGTCCAGACTCATGTCCCCAAGTGGTTACAGCTGTGTGATCAGCCTCTACTGGCCAATACCTCTATTACCAACAGCTGTGTCTAGACCCTTACAGGTCTCTTAAAGGTACAGTAGCTCAGTAGGCAGGCATCTTTCTACAATATCCAAAATATGCCCTAACAATAATTTATTTATTTTATTTATTTATTATTCACGCTTGTTTATCATCCTCCTCCCCGAAGTGACTCAGGGTGATTTACAACATGTCATTAATAATAATCAAACAATTTAAAACTAATTAAAAGATTAAAGATTAAAAAGAAGCTTAAAAGATTAAAATAAGGAGTTGCAGCTTAGAGGCACGGGGTGGTGGTGGTCAAATCATCCAACCAGCTGGGGATACTGTTCCATCCATTCCCCAGACCTGACCTGCCAGCCAGGTTTTCACTCCTTTCCTAAAGGACAGCAGCTCTGTCTGCATGTGTAATTCTATTGGAAGGAGGTTCCATAGGGCCAGGGTGGACACAGAGAAGGCCCTCCTTCTAGTGCCAGAGAGGTGCATCTCTCTGGCCGATGGCACAACCAGAGAGCCTCTCCAGTCCGCTCTGGTGGGATGGACAGATGTCCTTGGGACTATGGGATCTCTTAAGTATCCTGGTCAACTAACATGTAGGGCTTTAAAGGTAATAACCAGCACCTTGAATTGCACCCGGAGGCAAACTGGGAGCCAGTGCAGCTCCCTCAGCAGCGGTGAAGCACGGGCATAACGCCTGCATCCCACCACTACTCGTGCAACTGCATTCTGGACCAGCTGTAGCCTCCAAATGGTCACCATGGGCAGCCCCATGTAGAGCACATTACAATTATCAAGTCTGGAGGTGACCAAGGCATGTGTGACTGTGAGCAGGGAGTCCTGGTCTACGACCGGGTGTAACTGGCGAATGACACAAAGTTGTGCAAAGGCCCTCCTGGCCACGACTGCCACCTGTTCTTTGAGCAGTAGTTACAAGGACCCCCAGATTATGCACCGGGTCTGTTTGGGGCAGAACTGCCCAATACAGGACCAACGATTGTAGTTCCTGAGATAACACAGGACCCTGGAACCACAGCCACTCTGTCTTGCCAGGATTCAGTTGTAGCCTGTTGTACTCCATCCAGACCCTAACAACCTTTATTTTATTTATTTATTTATTTATTTATTTAATTTACTGGTTTGTGTTGTGGGTGGGTGGGTTGAGGTATGTGTGTGTGTGTGTGTGTGTGTTTATTTTTATTTTATTTTATTCTTTGGCCCCACCCACAACATCATGATGTTGGCTCCGCCCATGATGTCACGATGTCATGAAGTTAGCTCCACCTACACTGTGATGATGTCACAGTGGGGTAGTAAAAATGTTGACATCCCACCACTGCGTTAGGGTTTTTGTTATCTAATGAAGTCTAAGGCAGAAACATATCAGCGTTTTGCAAACTGGGTAAAATTTGCCAAGAGAGAAAGTAAACATAAAGTTATTTGCCTGATTACTGATAATGGCAGTCAGTTCACCAACAAGAGGTTTGAGAGTACTGTATGTTATTAGCAGCAAGAACTGAGCATAAATGTGTAGCGCCTTACAGGCCACAACATGGAACGAAGAGGACAAAATTTACAGGCCATGGCTGGCACAATGTTAACTGATTCTAGTTTGCCTGACTCACTTTAGGGGGAGGCAATAATGTGTGCCAACCATGTCATTATTAATGTTGTAAATACAACAACTGGTGAATTACCATTCACTCTCTTACATGGAAGGAAACCTAACTTGAGCTATTTACATACTTTTGGAACTCCTGCATGGGTTCCTATTCCCTCTCCATTATTTATTTATTTATTCATATTTATCCACTGCCCTCTTCACCGAGGTGACTCAGGGCGGTTTACGCATCATAAAAAATCACAACAACAAAGAAATAAAAACCATTATGAAGGAAAGGGCAACATAGATCCAAGTCAATGTATTTTGTGGGGTATGATTCTAACCATAGGTCTTACATATTCTGGTCTCCAGGTTCTAGAAAGGGGGTTGCTCTGGTTGCCTGAGTGTCCTGTGGGCCAAGCCCTCTGCCCAGGGCAGCCGAGCCCTTGGCTCCCTCCTCTTGTTTCCACCTCTGCGTCCTCCCAGGCCTCCCCTTCTGCTCTGGCCCTCTCTGGGGCAGGCAGGCCCCATCTCCCCTCCCTCCTACTTGGACTGGGTTTGATGCAGGTTTGTACCCCTTTCCCAGCAACCAGTGGTAAGGACAGTGATCATGTCCGTACTCCTGATGACATGTGCCGTGCCCCCAGTGCTCCCAGCTGCCTTGACCACCGGCATCATTTATGCCCAGAAGAGGCTGAAGAAAAAGAAGATCTTCTGCATCAGCCCCCAGAGGATCAACATCTGTGGGCAGCTCAACCTAGTCTGCTTTGACAAGGTATGGACTAGGGAGGGCCTTGAATTGGGTGGTGGTGGTGGTGGTAATGGGGTACTTAGGGTTGGGGTGGAGGGGGAGGTTTGGCCTCCAGGAACTCATTATGAGGTGGGTCACTGATCCCATGCTATGGTCTGGAGGAGAAGAGGAGCTGAGGAAGCCCCAGCTCAAAGACACCCCTAGATTCCTCTCTGGGGAGACCCTTTCCTGATGGGTTGAGCAGGCAGATGTTGGGCATCTGGGCCTGTGGGGTGGGGGAAGAGCCTTTGCTGTCCCTGCCCTCCAGGCTCCCCCAGGTCCACCTCCAACAGAGGAGCCTGGACAGCCCCATTCTGTTGAGAGAGAGTGATGGGTCAGGGGCCCCCCTCTCTCCAGGCACTCAAACAATCTCTCTCACCCACTTCTCTCAATGTAGACTGGCACCCTGACCGAGGATGGGCTCAACCTCTGGGGCGTCATCTCTTGCCAGGGAAGGAGGTAAGACATCTTGGGCACCGACCTCGTGTACGGAGGCCAAGAACTGAGAAGCATGCAAAGCTCTTTCTTTGCTCAAGCGCCTGGAAACAATAGGAGGTATTTGGAAATGTGTGTGGAAAGGTTTTGATTTGTGTAGAACTGTGTGCTTTAGGTCTAAACATTCAGAAGAACTTCCTGGCTCCAGTTTGGGGACCAGAGAACTCCTGCCAAGGGCTGGATTGGGGAAGAAGCAACCAGACAGGACAGAGATGGCCCAGACCAGACCTGTTTCATCTGGGGCTGAGACATTAAGAAGGCAGGACAGGGAAAAGGAGGCAAGAGGGAGAGAGATTAATTCTCTGCAGTAGAGCAGAGCCTCCGGGGCTATGGCTGCCTGCCTCTGGGTCACAGCCTCCCTAAACCAGCAGTTGACCTTATTAGGGTGGGCTGTGAATGGATGCCCATTTGGTGTCAGATGTCTTCCCCAAGGAAGGACTAATTGCCTCTCTCATTCCAGCTTCCAGGAAGCCCACACCTTCTCAGGCCCCTCTTTGCCCTGGGGCCCCCTGTGTGGGGCCATGGCCACCTGCCACTCCCTCTTGCTCTTGGACGGGAAGATTCAGGGGGACCCCCTGGACCTGGAGATGTTCGCAGGCACCAACTGGGTGAGCAGAAGCCCCTTCTCTGCCTCCTTAGTCCTACTCTGGGCTTTCTTTCCTTTAACCCCTCTCAGGTGGCCTTTTTCTTAATCTCTGGCCTTCTATCCTTGTCCAGGAGTCTTTCATGAAGGACTTGGCCAGAGGTTTCGTATATTGGGCATGCTCAACAAGATTCCACACTCAGATTTAAGTTATCCTTTAGCACTGTCTGCTGCATCCATTCCCAAGCAATTTAATAAGCCCATTCCCACCCCCTTGAAGTGGATTGATCTAAATGTACCTTTATTTTCCTTCCAGCTTGGCAATTCTGTGATCTTACATTAGTTCCTGATGGTTTTTGTAATAAAACACAGGGTTGCCTTCCTTCAAATTGGTTCTATGACCAATCATTCATTCGTTCGTTTGTTCATTCATTTAATTTAAACGTTTATAGCTCACCTTTCAATACCACAGGATCTCAGAATGGGCTACAAAGCAGTGTGAATCAATTTTTAAAAATGTATTTATTTATTTGTTCGAACTTGTCTGCCGCCCTCCTCGCAGAGCAACTCAGGGTGGCTAATATAGTAGTACTGCAGAACAACACAACATATTGTGAGATGAAGTGGACTTGATCCACGAAAGCTAACAGTGAAAATATATCTCAGAAAACAAAACAAAACAAAACAAACAAAATAAAGTAAAATAAAAATAAAAAACACAGTAGCACTTTAAAGACTAACTGCTATATTTTCACTGTTAGCTTTCGTGGATCAAGTCCACTTCATCAGACAAGGAATGAAACTTACAGGCATGTTCTTATATACCAAATTCAGGAGGTCGACGGGAGAAGGGTTGGTGTCAAGCAAGATGACAGACAAGCAAGCACAAGAATGCAGTTTCACACAGCCATTAGCAACAATAGATTATTCAGATAAACTCTAAAAGAATCCCTTTCAATCTCAAGGTTGCTGAGTAAGCCCACTATGGTATCTGATCAACTTGTGACCTGCATATGGGGGGGGGGGGGACTCCTGCACCTGGGTTCTTTCTGTTTTACTAAAGAGAATTGGCAGGAAAGTTGTAATATAAAATCATATAGCCATCTGTGTATCAAATTTGATAATGTCCCAGAAACCCTTCACTAATATTTAGCCCCCTGTGATGGGTATCTAACAGATGGATGTATTTGATTTCTGCTGTCTCCCTTTCAATCCTAGTTTTGTAATTTCTCTGTTCCAGAATTGCAACTTTCAGGTCTTGGATAGAGTGTCCAGTTAGATTGAAGTGGTTTGAGACGGGTTTCTCCGTGTTGCCATTCCGGATATCTGATTTGTGTCCATTAATCCTTTATAAATCCAAAAAATTCAAGTGAAAATATAGCAGTTATTCTTTAAAGTGCTACTGTGTTTTTTATTTTTATTTTACTTTATTTTGTTTATTTTGTTTTGTTTTGTTTTCTGAGATGCTTGATTCATATTGTTTGATATAAGTACAGCCATTTTAATTAAAAGTAGAATCAAAATGATATAAAGGGAGTCATCACGTGGATAAGAATGTTCTTTGTGTTTAGGTCACTGTGACCTAGAGGAACCTCAGCAGGTGGCTCAAGACAGGGTTACTCGTGCCTCGTGCTGACCACATGTCTTTCGTGTATCTTGCTAACCACAAAACGTGAGATGACCTAATATACTAGAAAAAAGGCAGTTTTAGAAGGTATATAAGGGAGAAGGAAAGACAGGCATTCGAGCATTGCAAACACGGGATCCTAGGGAAACCTGTCTTTGCTTTGTTCCAAATTTCTATATTATTGGCCAATCTTAATATTACTTGCATTTCTTTATTATTAAGGTACTGTATTCTACTTTATAGAATGTGTTCTGATTTTATTTGGCTTATGCATAAAATAAAATAAATTAAAATAATTAAAATAAAATAAATTAAAATAATATATTGTGAAGAGTCTTTATAAATGATTAAAATTTATCCTTGACAGATGGTGCCGAAACCCGGGATCTAAATCAACTCATTGTCAGCTGGAAGGCCACCCAGTGATTAGACCACACTTGGTTCCAGTCCACTGGGGGGGTCCGCTCAGTTGGTTTTGAGTTGCGTCTTGGAAAAACATTGGGTAGCCCTTATTAAAATAATATTTTAAGATATTGTGTCTAGAGTCCTTTTGTGTGTAGCAGCTGGGGAAAATAGAAATAAAATTTTCTCGACAATATTAAAACACCATAAACCCAACAATCCCAACCCATTAAAGCAAGGGTTCTTTCTCCTCCTTCTGAAATGCTTAAAGCAGTCGCTGTGTTAGTCTCTGCAAGAGAGTAAACAAACCAAATGACTGTTGCAAATAGACACACTGATCTTATGTTATTACTGGTTGTAAACGTATCTGTTATGCCAACCAACCGTGGTGTATCTCTGTACCTGATATGTATAATTGGATACTATGAAAATTCACTAATATGTCTGATGAAGTGGACTTGATCCATGAAAGCTCACATTAAAATACAGGAGTTAGTTCTTAAGGTGCCACACTTTTTGGAGTCTTTTTGTTTTCTTTTCTTTACTCTCTGATATCCTTCTGAGATGTCAGCAGGCCCTTGCCTTATGCAGGCCACCACCAACACCAGACTGCTGCATTCGGGGCTTGTCTTGTCTTCCTTTCGTATCAGAAATGTTGCCTTGGCCCTAGGCTGAGTTTTAGGAACCCCCTTCCAGTGATGTTGCGTGTCTTTCTCCCTCCCACAGGAGATGGAGGACTCTGCCCTCCCGGCCGACCCATCCGGCCCACCAGAGACCCGCACTGTGGTGAAACCAGGGCCCATGGCTTCCCAGGTGAGCCTCTCCATCTTCCCGTGAAAGGACCTCTGGCCCTGAAAAAGGGGCCTCCTTGGGGGAAGGGGATGAGGCTGGCTGGAAAAGGACAGGAAGCCCCCAAAGAGGGAGGAGGGGGCTCAGCTGTCCTTTGGACCCCAAGAGAAGGGGAAGGAAGAGGAGGAGGGGAAAAAGATAGGCAGGAGGCATCCCATGGGACCCCTTTCCTGTGAATGAAATGCTAAACGTAGAAATGCACTTGGGGGGCAGAGTTTGGGCAAGTTCAGATGTCCAAGGATGGCAGAACAGACTGGGTCAGTGCTAACCACACACCCCCTCTCTGTGAAAGAGTTTCCCCAAGTCCCAGATCAAAGGAGCGCCAGAGTCCCTGGGGGGCACATCGGAGCATCCAGACAACCAGCTGGCATGGAGGTGCCCAGTTGGGACCTTTCTCTCCCCCCCCCATCTTTACAGGCCCCCGTGGAAGGCATTGTGATCCTGCGCCAGTTCCCCTTCTCGCCCTCCCTGCAGAGGATGTTTGTCATCACCCAAGAACTGGGGAAGAAGAAGGCCTATGACCTCTACATGAAGGGGGCACCAGAGATGGTGGTCACCTTTTGCAAGCCAGAGACTGGTATGCCTTGGGGAATGTGATGGATGGTGGCCATTGCCAGGGAGGGAGACTAACTCTGAGACTGCTTGCCTGCACTCAGACACCCACCTCCATACATGACAGGGAGTCACATGCAAAGATACCTGAGAATCAGCTCCACAGATTCATCTGCTCTGGGCAGGTTTCTGAGGCACACCCACGTTGGTCCTTTACAACATGCCTGAGATTTCTACCTACACATTACAGTAAAACCTTGAGTTACGAACAGCTTGACATATGAAAAACTCGTGATATGAAAGGAAATCTCAGGAAAAAATTACTTTGAGATACATTTTTTCAAGATATATATGTATGTATGTATTTGGGGTGTGTGTGTGTTTTCCAATGCTTCCCAAGGCTGTGGGAGGGTGTTTGGAGCATTTCCACTCCATGTTTTGGCACTACCAGAAGCTTTCCCTGCAACCAGGAAATGCTGAAAATTCCATCTCCTCAACAGCTGATTGGCAGGTACTTTTCCTGCAATTACTAGAGGTGGCCACTAGATAGTGCTGTCACAAATATGGCAAATATGCATTGGAAGCCAAAATAATAAGTTCCAAAGCTCAGAAAAAAGCCAAATAAAAGACTTTTATCTGTTCAAACCTCTATAAAGTGGCCAAAACACAGTGAAAAATTCCAAAATGCACTTTATGAAGAGTTTTGAACAAGAAAAATATGTTGTGTTTTGCTTTTACTGATCTCTGGAATGGAGTTTTTGCTTTTCAATGTATTCCTATTGGAAACAATGTTTTGAGATGAAAATTTTTCAAGATATGAAATGTAATGTACTTGGAAAATGTTAATTTAAGTTAGATCGATCACTGCTGCTTCTCAGCAGAAGAGAGGGAACTTCTCCGTGCAATTAGCATGAATTCTTACCAGGATAACATTATGTCACCCGGATTAGCGCCCCTAGACACACCTGTTCACACTCTGAACTCCGAAATCATATCCTTTTGAACTTGCAAGGTCACTCACCCACACAAGAGAAGGGGGGTGAAGTTTGACCTTGGGCACCCTGCCAAGTAGTTTCAACCTTGAAATATCTTGGAGAGATAATACAAATCTTATCTCTCAGATCTAATCTCAAGGACACCCTTAAAATCCTTAGGTGGGAGGAAGAGGGATTTTTAGGATAAAAAGACTGGCTTTTGCCAAGCCAGAAGTAGTCTTCATCGGATGCAGCAGAGCTCTTTGAAGTTCAGAATCATCACCTGGAAGAGTGGAGATATGAGTTTGAAATGGAGCTGAAGCCAGGCCATTCCTTTGGGAAATGGAGTGGGATTAGGTCTTCGGACTTAGTGCATTTCTCACCAAAGTGACACTTTGCTGAAATTCCAGCAATCTATTATTATTATTATTATTATTATTATTATTATTATTATTATTATTATTATTATTATTATTATTATTATTATTATTATTATTATTATTATTATTATTGCCTGCAATGAATGCACATGCTTGCCCTGGCAGAAGGTGATGCCCCAAATGAGGCCACCTTAGGACTAGAGGAGCCTTTGAAGGAGTCAGAGATATGAGCTCAGCAGATGTTGTAATATTGCCTCAGGAGTGGAGCAATAGCTCTCATGGGGAAAGGCAATTATTCTCCTCAAACCTTTCCAAGATAAAAGGCCAGATATGCTGAAGCTATTCTTATCTAAACCAACAGAATTAATCAGTTCCACAGGGTTTTCCTTATAGTGATTTTTCCTTAAAGTGACCTGCGGTTTCCCATAGGAATGCATTGAAAAATAATATTTCTATTCCAGAGGTTAGGAAGGAGCCAAGGAAATGTGTTTTTTGTTGTAAGATGCACCCAATTGTTCCAAAATCCTCTTTGCTGTATGATTTTTTCATTGTACGATGCATTTGTTATAAGGGATTCCACTCTATTCTATATCACATCTATAATACTGACTTATTTAATATTGTCCCAACAAAGGCAGAGGCGGAACTTGCACCTGAGACACTTCTTTGCCACCCTACAATTATTTATTATTTATTTTATTTATTTATTCGTACTTGCTACCCCGCTCCAATCGGGCAAGCCCGACTCTGAGCGGCAATTACAGACTAAAATATCGACATCCTAAGACTCGATGTTAAAACTTTAAAAATTCATAAAAGCATAAAAATCACACCACATGAACTGAAGGGTGGCTGTCACTAAATCAGCCACCCTATATGAGACCCCACGACCCTATTTCCCCATACTTGCTTAGCCAGCCAGGTTTTTAGGCCTTTCCGGAAGGGTAGGAGCTCTGTCTGTAGGCGCAGCTCGATTGGCAGGAGGTTCCAAAGGGCTGGGGCGGACACGGAGAAGGCCCTTCTCCTAGTGCTAGAGAGGTGAGCCTCTCTAGCTGATGGGACAACAAGAGAGCCCCTCCGGTCCGCCCTGGTGGGACGGACAGATGTTCTCAGGGTGACGCGGTCTCTTAGGTATCCTGGCCCACTACCATATAGGGCTTTAAAGGTAATAACCAGCACCTTGAATTGCACCCGGAGACATACTGGCAACCAATGCAACTCCCGAAGCAGCGGCGTAGCATGAGCATAACGCCCACGCCCCGTCACTACTCGGGCCGCCGCATTTTGGACCAGCTGGAGTCTCCGAATGGTCACCAAGGGCAGCCCCATGTAGAGCGCGTTACAGTAATCAAGCCTGGAGGTGACCAAAGCATGTGTGACCATGAGCAAGGCGTCCCGGTCTAGGAGCGGGCGCAACTGGCGTATTACACGAAGTTGTGCAAAAGCCCTCCTAGCCACGACTGCCACCTGTTCTTCGAACAGTAGTCGTGAGTCCAGGAGGACCCCCAGATTACGCACCGGGTCTGTTTGGGGCAAAACTGCCCCATCCAGAACCAAAGCTGGCAACTCCCGTGATAACACAGGGCCCCTCACCCACAGCCACTCAGTCTTGCCGGGATTCAGTTGTAGCCCGTTTGCCCCCATCCAGACCCTAACAGCCTCCAGACACCTGGAGAGGACTTCCACCGCACCGCCTGGGTCCCCACGGGCCGAGATGTACAGCTGGGTATCATCAGCATATTGATGATACCTTACCCCGTGGGAACGGATGATCTCACCCAGTGGCCTCATATAGATGTTAAATAGGAGAGGAGAGAGCACCGAGCCCTGGGGCACCCCATATTGTAGGGGCCTGGGGCTGGACAAAGGCAGCCCTCTCCATCCCCGGGCCAAGCCATCCCGTGTATAACAGGCTGTCTCAGCCCTCCTGTAACTTGATATGAGGAAATTCATGGCCTTTTATCTGCACATTACATGGATGAATTTTTCATGGCACACCTTTCTATTTCTTTTTCTCATTGGTTGTTGATGTTAACTGGCTGGATGGGAAGCAACCTTTAGAGAGTTCAGGTCATCTACAGTTAACCTGTAGAACCCATTGCCGGTGGGGTTGACTGTGTCTCCAATGGGAATGTCTTCTTCTCCCTCTCCAGTTCCAGTGGATTTCCAGGTGGAGCTGAAACACTTCACGATGCAGGGCTTCCGTGTCATTGCATTTGCACACAAGGAGCTCACCCTGAAGAGAGGGGTTGACCTGGACGAACTGGAAAGGTAAGGTTCGAAGGAGGTAATGTGGGCCTGGAGCTCCCAGGGATCCTGGGAAATGCCTACCACAGCCGAGCAGTGCTTCTTGGGGTTTTCTAGGTGCAGAAGGATGCAGGGAAAAGGCCTGCAGGCTCCTCTAAGAGATCCCTGCCTGAGGAGGGATCCCATAGTGCAGGGGTGATCAAACACTTTGAACTGCAGGCCGGTCACATGGTTCAATCAGCTGGTCACATGGTTCCTCCAACAGAAGTAGAAGTAAAAAGCATCTTGCAATCTGTTTTTCAAAAGGATGAGATAGATATTAAGCTGCCATTTTATCTGCTTAAACCAGGGGTGCCCAAACTATGGCCAGTGGGCCAGATCTGCCCCCAATGCCAATTCATCCAGCCCACTCTGCCTTCATTGCTCCCAGAAGCGGAAGTAAAACAAGCCCATCCGGGTGTGTTTTACTTCCGCTTCCGGGAGTAACAAGGGTGGCACGGGCTGGATGAATTGGCATCTGGGGGCGAATCTGGCCTGTGGGCCATAGTTTGGGCCCCTCTGCCATCGTGTTCTCTTCCATGAACCTCTCCAGTCCCCCGTTTTAGAGCTATAAGGCGGCATACAAGTCAAGATATATCATCATCATCATCATCAACAACAACAACAACAATAACAATAATAACAATAATAAATGAAGCTGAGCAGGAATAAGCCCATGTTGTGGAAATAAATGCCCTGGTTGGTGTGAACGCTGCTTCCTTTCATCTTTCCTGAACCCACACCATCCTTCACCTTCCACAGAGAACCCCACACTGGGTTCTGCTGCCATGAGAGAAGAAGGAAAGCTTCTCCCATCAGAGCTATTTATGTTTATGTGTTTATGTTTTATTTTCTGCATCCAAGGGGCAAAAGCAAATGTCATTTAAAAACCAGAACAACAACAGGAGTTTTTGGCACCTTTAGGTCTCACGTGTGTTATTTATTTATTTATTTACTTACTTACATTTTTCTACCGCCCTTCTCACTGAGGTGGTTTACACCATCATAAAAGCACAACCCAACACAACCCAAACCCATTGTTAAAAACTTCAAAATTACAATTATTAAATTTAAAAGTTTTTAAAATTTATAAAAATCAAAGACAAGAGTCTTTCTGAATCTGGCCCACTTCTTCAGAAGCACAGAGCCCAAATGCTATCAGGTCTGGTCATCTCAGGCAGACAACCTGCTGACCGGCTTCCTCCATACAATGACCACTGCTAAATGGGGTCATTTACCAGGCTCAAAGGCCCTTCTGGAATCTTGCTGTCTTGAGAGAAAATCCCCCCATTCCCTTGAGCAGCTCCCCTGGGACTGAACCAAAGGTTGGGATGGGATGGGGGAGGTGGGCTTGGTCTCTTTGGGTCTGCCAAGCCCACGGAGGGGCTTCTCTTCTTTTCCTGTCATGGGGCAATGCCTACCTCTGGCCTTCTGACCCCTCCAAGGGAAGACGTGGAGTCCAAGCTGACCTTCCTGGGCCTGCTGGTCATGGAGAACCGGCTGAAGAGTGAGACCCAAGCAGTCCTGGAGGAACTCAGCAATGCCAGCATCCGGAACGTGATGGTCACAGGTGGGTCTCTCTCTGTCTGTCTGGTGCTGGGCAAGTTCTAGTAAGCCTTTCCCAGCATCACCTCTGCAGAGCAGGTGGAACAATGGGCTATGGACTGACCAAGGTGGGCTCTTCAGGGACAGCTCAGCTTCGGGTCTCCCTGGCTACATTCCTGCTTCTCCCCAGAGCATCTCCAGCTATTGGTTGCTCAAAGCCGGCTCCCAAATGACCCATTCCTTGTTGGCCACCAGGCAGAAAAACCCCTAAGAATGATGCAGGTCCCTTTGCTCTCCCCCAGAAAACCTTACAACCTCCAGAGAGCCTCACGGGGAACTCGTAACTGCCCCCTTGGATCCTGAGTTCCCCCAGTTCCATCCTCTGGCTTAGTGTTTCTCAACCTTAGGTTTTTGGACTTCAATTCCCAGAAGCCCAAGTCATTTCTCCAAAGCACTGATCATCCAATGGACTGACTGAGGCTTCTGGGAAATTAAGTCCACCAGTTTCCCATGAAACATAGTTTGGGAAATGCGATTTATGCCCACCCTGCCATCTTCTTTCCTTGCTTCACCTCATAGTATCTCTTCTCTATGGCTCCTGGAGAAGGAGGAGGAGAAGCACTTCCTGTATTTTTTCCACCACCCCCTTATGGACAAGCTTGCCTTCTCTCTAAAACAGAAGCTGGGGTCACCAGATGCTTCCTGGCCATGTTTTGGGGAGGCTTTTCTCCAGTGCTCCCAATCCATGGGACATGTCAGGCCTTTGTCCTTTTGAGCAGAAAGGGCAAAAGCAAGGTGGGGATATGGAGTGGGGCTTTTCCTGAAAGGTGTTGAGTTGGAAGCGTTGGCCAATAAGCTTCCTGCTACCAAGGATTGTGCTGTGTGGTAAGGAGAGTCTGTGAAGACAGCAAAGAAGCTCCAAAACCCCTTAGATGTTGAGGTTTGGGGTCACAGCTCAGAACTGATAGGACACCATCCACTGGATCCTACACCCGTTTCCTCCCCCCCTCCCCCGCCATACCTCTCTTGTTGTATGTAAGGCCAGCAGACTCCCCTTGTTTCTTGCACCTCGGAGTTGTCTGGAGCTGAATCCAGATCTGCAAAGCGAGGCTGGCTTTGGTGGAAGAAGTGGATTTCTTTCAAGATTTCTTTAAACGATGTGATTCTATTGTTTCCTCTTTTTTGTTTGGTCTTCATCATGTCTTGTCTTTTTATCTGGGCTGTCTTGACAGAGTAGTCCAGAGTAGCTGTTGCTGTGGGATGAATGGGATATCAATTGAAATACTCAACAGATAAATTAGGGTGGTTGTGGTTGAGGACTTGAGGTGGTGGGTGAGGCTGAGCGTGGCTGAAGCCCACCCTGGGTTCCTTCTTTTCTCCAGGAGACAATCTCCAGACCGCCATCACTGTTGCCAAAAACTCCGGAATGATCTCCAGTGGCAGCAAAGTCATCCTGGTGGAGGCCAGTGAGCCGGAGGAAACTGTACCGGCATCTCTCACATGGCAGCTGGTGGAGGAGACCCAGCCATGCAAGGAGGAAATCCAGGTAATCCTGCAACTCCAGAGCTCTTTCCAGTTATTTGGGTGAAATGGACAGGCATGTGGGAGTAAGATTGGCACTCTTTTTCTTCTTCTTCTTCGTTCGGTGTCTCAATCAAACCCTTGCCTGCCAAAATGAAGCCACCTTCTTGGTTTTGTCATTGGTCAAATTTAAATCCTCATTGTCATCAACTCGCCACTCCGAATCGGGGCCCAAAACGGAATGAGACAGACAGAGAGGGTGAGAAACCAAGTGCACCTATCCTAGATGGGACGTCTAGGTCTTAAATCCCAGTCCTCCCTCAGTCTGCAGGGCAACAGATTAACTCACACAAATTGTCCTCCTTGTTCAGCCCTGAGAATTGTATATCCGGTCTGAGCTTCTTCCTTGTCTTTGATCTCCCCTCCTCCTGAGCGATCTCCAAGGACATGCAATGGGAGTCTTGCAACTTTGGTAGCAAAACAATCTTGAAGCTGAACTATCAAGCAAGTTCACTTCCAATTGTCTTTTCATGGAAGAGAAACCCAGCCAGGCTTGCTCCTTTTATTGCAATAAGAAGCAAAAGAAATCCCATAAATCCAATTGAAGAATCCAAATGCAAAGCAGAGTGGTCGCTAAACTACTAAACTGATTAAAAGATTTTAAAATAAAATATCCCATTCCTGGGTCCTCAACTCTATCCTAGTCTAAGTTTGCACAACTACACTAGTACCCCGAATAACGTTATGACTTGGTTCCACAAGTCCCGTCGTTATTCGGGTTTTAACGTTGGGCGATACATTGAACACACAATGTTAAAAAAAGCCCTGTTTCCCTGGAGGCTGCAGGAAGCGAGAACATCGGGATTTGAATCCTGACATTTTGGCTTGCTGCTGCCTCCAGGGAGGTGGGAGAACTTTGGAAACAGCTTGGATCGGGTCCCCACACCTCCCTGGACCCGGCGGGGGGGTCAGAGCCCCCAAAATTGGTAAAAAAAACGGACGTTTTTTTTACCAATTTTGGGGTCTCTGACCCCCCCGCCGGATCCAGGGAGGTGGGCAGACACGATCCAAGCTTTTTCTGGGCTTCCCCGATGTCCTGAGCCAGTGCAGCGACCCAGAATGTCAGGATTCGAATCCCGACATTCTGGCTTCCTGCAGCATAAAAGAGGGTGGGGGAAGTTCAAAATTAGCGCGCATCGGGTCTCCCGACCTCCCTAGAGCTGATGTGCACTAATTTTGAACTTCCCCCACCCTCTTTTATGCTGCAGGAAGCGAGAACGTCGGGATTCGAATCCTGACATTCTGGCTTCCTGCACTGGCTCAGGACGTCGGGGAAGCCCAGAAACACCTTGGATCAGGTCTGCCCACCTCCCTGGACCCGGCGGGGGGGTCAGAAACCCCAAAATTGGTAAAAAAAAACGGACGTTTTTTTTACCAATTTTGGGGGCTCTGACCCCCCCGCCGGGTCCAGGGAGGTGTGGGGACCCGATCCAAGGTGTTTCTGGGCTTCCCCGACGTCCTGAGCCAGTGCAGGAAGCCAGAACATCGGGATTCGAAATCTGACATTCTGGCTTGCTGCACTGGCTCAGGACGTCGGGGAAGCCCAGAAACACCTCCAGAGAGATCAGAGGACCCGATCTACAGCTGCAGGGTGGCTGGGGAAGCTGACGGGGACTCCCTGTCGGCTTCCCTAGCCACCCGCCCATGCCTCCGCAGCTGTGGGGTGGCTGGGTAAGCCGATGGGGGAGCCCCCCGTCAGCTTTCCAGCCACCCCACCCCTGCCTCCGTAGCTGCAGGGTGGCTGGGAAGCTGAACGGAGAACCCCGTTCAGCTTTCCACCCACCCTGCTGCTAAGAACGACTGTTTCGTGTAACGTTAAAATCGCGTTACTCGATACAAGATGTTTCCGAAAATCTTGTAACGTTATGCGGATTTAACGATATACGGTACTCGCGTTATACGGGGTATTACTGTATATTTAAAATAAGAAATTGTGCAGAGTCTAAGAGTGGACCTAGACATTCCCTGAATTTTCCTAATTCCGCAAATTGATGTAATTTCGGCTAAGAGTCGCTTTCATGAGAATGCACTGTCAGATGACCTAGTTTTCATTCCATCTCCCAAAGTGCGTCCTCGCTTTGGCCCCACTTCAAAGTTCCCTCTCCCGATGATCTTCCTTGAGATGATTCAAAAGTTCAAAGCGCTCCACTGCATCCAATGAGCAATGGCTTTTTCAGGAGGGGCCGGACCAAAGCATGTTTCAAAGAGGCTGGAAAAAACCCCTCCTGAAGCGAAGCATTTATAATCGCTCTGACCCAACCACTAGTGACTGTCCTGGCAGTTTTTGTTAGCCAGGCGGGACACAGATCTAATGGGCAGGCAGTGGCACAAACAGCTCCCAAGAGCCTGTCCACTTCCTCAAGGACAACAGGGTCAAACGGATCCCAGATAAAATGGCTAGACTGCACCCTGGGCAACCCCAGTCCATCATTGCCTATGCCAGGATTGAGCCCAGAGCGAATCTTAGCGATTTTCTCTGTCAGATAATCCACAAAAACCTCAGTTGACCCCTGCCAGCCAGGACCAGCCACCTCCCTCCCAAGGAGGGACCTGGTCACATGAAACAGGGTAGCTGGGCGATTATCCGCAGAGGCAATAAGGGAGGTGAAATATCGATGTTTCACTTCCCTCATCATCACTAGGTAGGCTTTAATAGCAGCTCTAACCAGTGTTCGGTCGGACTCACTCCGAGTCCTCACCCAGCGACACTCTCGGCATCTCTTAGCCAGTTTAAGCTCCCCCAGTTCTTCTGTGAACCAAGGGGCAGGTCGTTGTCCATGGGTGCAGAGAGGCTGTAGTGGTGCGATCACATCCAAGGCTGCTGCTGCCCTCTCATTCCAGAGCTCGACCAGAGCCTCAGGTGGATCGCGTAGCCTATCCAGAGGTATATTCCCCAGTTCCCTCTGGAATCCATCCGGATCCATTAGTCGTGGATGCGGGCCATTTTAACCGGCCCTGCCTCCCTGCGGTGGCAGCAAATCCCCAAGAAGTCCAGAGTCACCAGATAGTGATCTGACCATGGCACAGGTGTTATATCTAGTCGCTGTAGTCTCAGATCCCTCTGCGACCGCTCTGACAGAAAAACCAAATCCGGGGTGTGACCACTGCCCCTGGTCGGGCCCTGAATTACCTGAGGCATTATTATTATTTATTTATTATTATTTAGACTTGTATGCCGCTCTACTCAATAAAAACTGACTCAGAGCAGCTCACAGCATTCACAAATAACAATATTACAGTGCAAACCAAAACACACTAGCATATAAAATAACAAAACAATTAAATACAGTAAATACTATACAGATCAATTCACATAAAATATTATAGTATAATCAAAATACCATAAATAAATATTATCACAACACAATCCTCAATATACAATAAACAATTCAACAGTGTACAATATACAATACAGGAAAGAGCAAACAACAAGTAACTCCTATTAATTCCAAATACGGCTGTAAAGAAGTCCTACAGTCTAGGCAACATCTACGTTTTTTTTCCACATCAGCCACAGGAGGGCGGGGGCCTAAGGCCAACTGGATGGCGGGGGTCAATTCCTCCCAGGGAGAAGTCCGGTCCCGGTACGAGAGAGGGCAGCAGAGGCAGCATTTGTAGCAGGCCGGCTGTGTCTTTCAGCTGTAGTCCATTCCTCCCAGGGAGAAGTCCAGTCCTGGTAAGAGAGACGGCAGCAGAGGCAGCATTTGTAGCAGGCTGGCTGCGTCTTTCAGCTGCAGTACATTCCTCCCAGGGAGAAGTCCGGTCCCGGTAAAAGAGACAGCAGCAGAGGCAGCATTTGTAGCCAACTGGCTGCGTCTTTCATACACTCAGTATTCAGAGAGGGGTTATTTAAGAAAGTTCCTGTACCTGTCAGGCTAGGAAGGTGCAGACATCTGAACATGTGCTCCTAGAATGCCAGTTTTATGACAACCTTAGATGTGACCTCATTGCTGCCTTCCCTCAGATTGAGTTGATTAACCATATATTTAGAGACATGCTCTCAGATAGAACCACTGAGCTGACACCTGCTGTTGCCAGATTTGCCTGGAGGGCTACCTTGGTACATAACATTAGGGAGAACCAGCTAAAGTGGGGACAGGTTAAAAACCAACAGTAATGATTTTTATTTTCCACAAGTAATTCTGTTTTATATCCAACTCATGTAATTATATCCACTATGTGCACTTATATAGAGACATTTTTATCCTTATTTTATAACTGTAACTATAGCTTTTAAATTGTTTTGTGTGCTGTTTTATTCTTTATAATCCAGATAGCTGTCCCAAATGTAGCATAAATTTAAAAACTGATTTTAATCTCTTTTGTTATAATTCAAACGAATGTGTTTGTGGGGGTGCATTTTGACAGAATTTCATGCACTTAAACCCTTTTTACTATAGCGGTCGTCGACCGCAATAAAGTTTGATTGATTGATAAGATTTTTCATTATCGCTCCGAGATCTTTCAAGGTCAAAACTGACTGGCAAAGTTCCCAAAATCTAACTAGGGATCCCCTTTTTCATATGGGTGTCTGACCTTACAAGTTCATAAGACTATGAACTTAAAGTTCAGAGTTCAACAGGTACATTGAGTTCTGGAAAATCCCTTTCTTTGGTGACTCACAAACCACTAGAGGTGCTAATCCCAATGATGTAATGCTATCTAGGATAATGTTCAGGCTAACTATGCAGAAAAATTCTGTTTCTCGAATGAGAAGAGGTGGTAAGTAACTTAATTCAAAGTAACGTTTTCCAAGTTCATGACACTCATCAGTGCTTGTTTCTGGCAGTCATCTGCATCTCTCCATATTCACACCATGTGTTGTTGTCTGCCAGCAGCCCCCACTTCAGCCTGTTGGTCTTGCATTTAGGAACTCCAACCCTCAGCCTATTTAGGGTCCTCAGAGTAACATAGAGGAGGTTGAGTTCCTCAGCCATATCCTCCTTTAATGTTCTTCCTTGCCCAGTGAGTTCCTTCTTCCATCTTCTAATTTGGTTTTGCTCTTGTGTATCCTCAAGAGTGTTTGTTCTCGCCATAAAGCTCTTCCTAGATCTGAGCTGGAAGACTTGAGGCTCATATCAATTCAGTAGATGTCAAGGGTCCTTGCCTAATTCTCTAAAATGGGCAATGCCAGTGCCCTTTGGACAACATGTTCTGCCACCAGGCCCGTCAAGAGAATATTATATCTTATTCAGTTGGACTTGTTTCCCACAGATACATCTTTAATCTTATGCATGTTCCTCTTAATCACTGTTTTTCTTATTTCTATGATCTTCCTCATGTTAAAGGTATTTTATTTTTACAATCTTGAATGTTGCCTCATGAACATCTCATCTTCCCCCAAGAGAAGAAGAAAGAGGAAACTCATGTGCTTCATATCACGGGGGTGTGGGGTGTGGGGTAGGGGAGTGGGGTGGGGGTTCAAAGTCCATCTTTGGCTGAGGTCATCCCACTTCTGTTCCTTTAGTTTGTATTCACTTTCATGGGTTCCAAAGGCATTGGAAGGGACCAAGCCAGGGAATAATTTCCTCCATTTCCCCCCAGACTCATTGCATTACCATGGAGAGCAAGAGCACCAGCAACTTCCATTTTGCCTTGACTGGGAAGTCCTATCAGATCATCAGGAAATACTTCAGCAGTTTTCTACCCAAGGTAACTTGTGAGGAAATGCTTGAGGAGTGCTGTATAGCTCAGACTGGTCAGGAACGTGGCCCTCCTAAATTCCAACAAATATCCATGGAAGTGAACACCCCAAAAATCATTTCCCCGATACCGTTTAATATTGGTGTAAAGCAGTTCAAAAGCAAGACATTGCAAGTAGATAAATAGGGACCACTTCAGTGGGAAAGGTAACAGTGTTCTGTGCTCTGCAGTGTTGAGGCATGCCTGCCACATGTTGACAGAAATGTCTGCAAATGCAGTCAGTGCTGGCTCTTTGGCTATAACCAGAGAAGAGCACTGAACCCTAGAGTCAGATATGACTTTTTGAGCAAGGGCGACCTTTACCTTGCCCTAAAGCCATTGCAGGATGGGTGATGGTGATCCAGTGCTTAAGAGTTTGTTGTAATCAGTATGCAGAGGACACACAACTCTCTATCTCTCCCTGCTTCTGCAGTGAATGTTGTCCTTGAGGACTGCCTGGCCTTGGTTATGGAATGGACAAAAGTTAATAAGTTGAAACTGAAGATGGAGGTCCTACTGTTTGAGGGAACTCCTGCCTGATGCCTGCTCGCGGGGGGGGGGGGGAGTTAGTCCCAATGTTCGAGGGAATTTTGTTCCCCTTGAAGGATCAGGTGCTCCTGGGAGTTATTTTAGGTTCGGCACTCTATGGAAGAGCAAATAGCTGCCATAATATGGTCTGCCTTCTTCCATCTTCAGCAGATTGTCCACTTTCACACTTACTTGGACAGGAGATCCTTGACACCTTTGCTCCATGCATTGGTAGTCTCAAGAATGGACTACTGCAATCCACTCTATTTAGAGCTGCCCTTGGACTGGATATAGAGGTTGCAAGAGGTCTAGAATTCTGTGGCCAGAATGATATATGGGTTGAATAGGTTTGAACATATCACTCCAACCCTCACCCAGCTACACTGGCTCCCTGTTGTTTACATATCACGTGCATGGCGTTCTTTCTAACACTTAAAGCCTGAAAACAGGTTTTCTCAACCTTGGGTCTCCAGGTGTTCTTGGACTTCAATTACCAGAAGCCTAAGTCAGCACAGCTGCTGATCAGGCCTTCTGGGAATTGAAGTCCAAGAACATCTGGTGACCCAAGGTTGAGAAGCCCTGCACTACACCATTTGGGACCTTGCTGCCTATCAGAGCATCTCTCCCAAAGGTCTACTGCCTGCATGACCTGGTCCTCCCAGGCCATGCAGCTACAAGTGGTGACCTAAGAATGGCAAAGCACACAGTAGGAAGAGAGCCTTCCTGGTAGCAGTTCCCTCCTTCTGGAATAGTTTATCATTGGAGGTATGCCAGGCCTGCTCCCTTGGTAGTTTCATAATTAATTAATTATAGAAAAACTGGGCAGTGCAGGGAAACTGAAAAGTATGTAACCTTTACCAGGGACTCCCTCTAGACAAGGGGTCAGCAAACTGGGCTCTCCAGATGTTCTTGGACTTCAATTCCCAGAAGGTGTGCTGACTTGTGCTTCTGGGAATTGAAGTCCAAGAACACCTGGAGAGCCAAGTTTGCTGTGTCTTGTTCTAGAGTAGACCCATAGCTTTACATGTTCATTTTAATTTACTGCTGCTGCAGGTTGGGCAGGTTCTAATGCTATCACCAGTTCTTTATTGTTTTGTGAACAGCCCAAAGCAGTGAATTTTCCCTTGATTGATACTGTTGTATAAAAATAGATTCAATCAGTCAATCCATGTGGCAATTTAAGGCCGTGCAAGTGGGCCTTTCCAGGGCAGAAAAGAAGCATCCATATAGCAACATACTCAACAGTTTTGTGTCATCCTTAAGGCTGACAGCCCTCATTCAATGTGAACATTGGTGGAGAACAACCTGCTTCTTCAAACAAGCAGGGAGCCAGGTTCATCCAGCATTGTTGAGCAGATGATATTTGGTTGGATGCTGCAACTGCGTCTGAAGAAGGAGATTGTAATCCACAAAAGCCGACATTGAAATAAACCTATGAGTGCCAAATGTGCCACCCTTCCTCCACTTTTGGTTTTGCAGTTTTGGTAGTGATCACAATAGTGCAAACATGGAAGTCTCTTTGGGGGGACGGGGGGGAAATGACATTCCATGTCTATTAGTCTTCAACCTCCTTTAATTCCCTTTGTTACCTAACTTGACACCTTATTTTTTAGGGTACAGATGAATGTGTGGAACAAACAAGTAATACTTCCTGTCTTAAAACCACTTACTTTATCTCAGTAAATGGTTATTATTATTATTATTATTATTATTATTATTATTATTATTATTATTATTATTATTATTATTATTATTATTATTATTATTATTATTATTATTATTATTATTATTATTATTATTAAACTAGTCATTTCATTTCCCCCTTCTCTCCAGATTCTTCTGAATGCCACTGTGTTGGCCAGGATGTCTCCAGGGCAGAAGTCTAGCCTGGTGGAAGAATTTCAGAAGCTGAAGTAGGTTGCCTGGTGTACCGCAAGGAAGGAGAGGGAGGGAGGGGTCCCCCTCCCCACCTTGAACCCCACAAGGCACGTCTGTGGCTCAGGAAGAGGGGAGAGAAGAGTTTTGCCCTGGTCTTCTGTGCTCTTCTTCCCTTCGGGTTCCTCCCACCTGGTCTCTGCTGCCACGAGGGCTGGAATGGTCTTCCTTTGCCCATTGGGGGGACTCTGAGGTCTACTTTTATGCAGAATGGGTTTCCCCTCCCAAATGCCATTTTTTGGGTTACTGAAATGCTGGGTGGAGAACTGTGTGCCATGACCGACCGTCCTTGCCCCACCCTCCGGTGCCCATTGTTGGTTCATTTTTCATGTCAGAGATACTCTGGATTGAAAGGATTTTTGCAGGGGACACCCGAATGAGGTTCCTTTCATGTCCCCCATTGTGCAGCTCTCGGGAATCAAACCCGTGTTTCCGGCCTCCAAGCCTAGTGCCTTAACAATTACCCATGCGTCTGCTGGGATCCAACCTCCTTCTCAGGACAAATGTAGGCAATGCCATGGCCCCACAGGGCAAGATGCAAGCAGGATGCCTAATGTTTTCTGCTTCCCAATGCATGCCATCCCATGGGTTGTGTGGAACCCCAGCACAGGCCCGAGCGAACAAAACCACCCTTTCGTCAGGATGGGAAACTTTGCAGGGATTTTCTTCCACTCCAGCTTGTGCTCAGGATGAGCAGTTTCATGAAGGATTCTCCATACGTTGGGACAGAAATGTCACCTTTGTATGTTTGGATGCACAAGTGCCATGCTTGACTTCTGTGGAGGTTTTAACAGCTTAACTGGTATCCCGTTCTCTCTTCTAGTTACTTCGTGGGGATGTGTGGAGATGGTGCCAATGACTGTGGGGTAAGTTATCCTCTTTGTACCCTGTTCTTCTTTGCATAAAGGGTTATAATTTCATTTATAATTTTTCTGCACTGCACATAAGATATTGGTACATCGCCTGAAGAAGTGGCACGAAAGCTTGCTGATTGGTTGGCTATTTCTTTAGTAGCCTGATAAAGGTATCGCCGTCTCCTTCATTTGTGAATTAGAGTTAGGGTTTTCCCTTTCCCCATCTCATAACCTTAACCATTTATGCCTTGTAAAGACCCTGTTGCTCGTATTGTTCTTTATAATGGTGGTCATCCATACAGATTAGTAGAGATGAAAAGGTAAAGGTTTCCCTTGCTCGAAAGCCAGTCCTATCCGACTCTAGGGTTCAGTGCTCATCTCTGCTTCATGCAGATTATAGCATTCAAATGTTGTACTATGAGAAAAAGGCAACCATTTTGTTCTTCCTGAAATAAACTAAGTGAACACAATGTCAAAGAGGCCCCATTAAAACTTCAGAGGAGACACTTTTATGGCTCAGAATACCCCTAACCCTTCACAGACAGGCTCCCTAGCAGGGCAGATGTTCTCCCTTTGAGCAAATTATCTGACCGGGTTCCACTGAAAGGCTGTGAACAAGGCCAACCTTAGGTTGCTGAGAGAGGTGTGCGTGCGTCTGAGTGTGTGCGTGCATGTGTGTTACCTGAAAAATTGTTACCTTTTAAATTTAGGGGAAAGCCCACAGGCAGGGTTGAATCAGGAACTAAAAGACCACATCAAATTCTGGGTTCACATAGAAAGGAGATCATTGAACTGAAAGTACCATTCCAATTCAATAGAGTCCACACACAAAATGAGCCCCAAACTTTTAAATGAACCACAGACAATTAATTGCTTGATGCAAATTAGAGAAGTTTACTTAGAAAGCAAATAAGAAACAATAAGTACAATTAAACATTGGATAGAAAAAGAAAAACAAGAGCTGTGAGACAAATTAATCACCCCCATAACACATGGGCAATATGCTATGGGAAATTGCCACCACAGGGCAGAACCAGAAAGGAAGGAGGCTTTGCACCAGACAATGGAGGAATCTGTTTTATATGTTCATTCAAATGGAGCAGGAAGGGGCTTGCCGCTTGCACAAAAACACTATTGGTCCAAAGCATCACATAGGAGGGGAATGGGTCTGCCCCCATATTTGATTTGCTCAGTAGTGTCCACAAGAAGTCCACTCCCAAACTTGGTTGGTCCAGGATGTCACATGGAGAAGTGGGAGGAGTTTTGCCATGTGGCCAGCATGGAGGCTGCTATGGGAGGAGTTGAGGTCAGTTACAAAACTCCATGTGTGGTATTTCACCCAAAAAACACTCTAGATTGAAGGAATTCATCCAGAAGCCCAGCCCAAAGTTTGCTGCTTGTTTGTCATCTTCCTTAACAAAGAAGTTTCTTCCTTCCTGGTGGGCTTAAATGGCACCCATTGTTCTCTCTCTGGCCTCTCCAATCAGCCTGGCTTTTGTTCCTAATTTGTCTTTTTCAATCTGACCTTCTAAGACATGAAACTAATTTAAAATGTTGGGAAATGTTAAGAAAACCCTACCACTATTGTGTACACATATGCTAATTTCCTAACATCCACTTCCCCAGAAACAATAGAATTAGGCTTTAAGGCAAAGAGAACCTGAGGAGAGTCTTGAGAAGCTTTAGTGATGAATGGAGCTTCGTTGACTGAGATCCTGCTTGCCCAAATGTGGTGTGAGCGTATGAAGAGGAAGTTAAGAGATTCTAGCTTGAATATAGAAGAATTGAACAGTTTAAAGTACATAAAAACATTTTTATTAATTTATTTGACATCCTAGGTATAACTACTAATGAAATAAAATTAATCAGGAGGGAAAGAGTTAAGTCTGCTGTGTCTATTTGGCAGGAAGGAAAAATGCATTTTGAACCAAACTGCAGTTCCCAGAGCCTTTTCACTACTGCTGAGGCATTTAGAAAGGGGGGAGAGGGGGGACCTTTGACCATGGCCTTTTTAGATGAGATTTAAGATCTTTATACATTTATTAAAAATCAACCCTTGCAGATATCTACCCTGGAAGTGAATCATGGTACAGTGTGGTGTTGGTGGACATGTAAGCCTAACTTTGATGTGGAGGGCAAATGTGCTCATCTCCCATCTGGAGACTTGAAAGCCCTCCTCAGGCATTCATGAGTGGGTTCACTGGGACAGCATCAGTAGGGATGAAGTTTTAGCTCTCCTTCCTCTAGCCGGCCACTGACGTCATGGATTTTCCAGGATCTCCACCTGCAGGCAGAGACAGACAGGGTGACCTTTCAGAGGCTGGAGCCATCTGTGGGACTCAGCTGGGGATACAAGCCCCCTCCCCAAATCCCAGCTCAACCTTTGGGGTTAATCCTTTCTGGGAACCTCTATAAGATCTGCCTCCATTCCCCTTTGATACTAGTGGATGTGGGTGTGTTTGTGTTGTGTGAAAAGGTCTTCCTTCTCAGACTGAGGGTGTTTTCTTCCTCCACCTCCTCAGGCGTTGAAAATGGCTCATGCCGGGATCTCCCTTTCAGAGCAAGAGGCCTCGGTGGCTGCGCCCTTCACCTCCCAAATTCCAAACATCGAGTGTGTGCCAGAACTGATACGGTGCGTCCCGCATCCCTTCCTGGTGCTCTGGAGGGAGCCTTTTGGGGACTCCTTCCCTTCCCAGGCGCTACTTCCAGGCTGACGGAGGCTTGGCTGCTTGTTCTCCTGACTGCAGGTCCTTCTTAGGGGGCTGAACCTTTCCCTCCAGGCCCTAATCCATCCTTCTAATGGACACTCTTTCCTTCTCCACTCCAGGCAAGGCCGTGCGTCTCTTGTATCCTCTTTCGGTGTGTTCAAGTACACCACCTACTATGCCCTTCAGACATTCTTGGCTACTGCAGTGCTTTATTGGGTAGGTGTGTTTACACGTTGAATGGACACACAGAGACGGTAGGTCTCAGATTGTGCATCCTAAAACCTGGAAGGAAAGTAGAGTGCAGTTGCTGTTAAATGAAAGTCAGAGAGTTTGGTCCAAGAGCGAGAAGGAGCCACGTGATCTCTAGCATATGAGGTGAGGGAAAGAGACGCCAAGGAAGAGAGAGGCACACAATTATAAGACTCAGGGTATGGGGGTGGTGGCGTCTATGAGGGCCAGCAGTCCTCTCCTTAATCTTCTGATCCCCACCGGTCAGGAACACAGACAGAAAACAGCATCTTCAGTAGCCTGATTTTTATTAGGAAAGCCATAGTCATAACCATTAAGTGCATTAGCGTATCAAAACAACAAACCTCTGCTCACTCACCCTGTAACTTCTGAACGCAGCCATTTGTCATCCTCCTCTCCTTCCTCCCAGCTGGCCAACATCTAACTACAAAGCGCGGCAGAAAAGCAGAGAGTGTTCCCAGGCCAGAGTCAGTTTCCATTTTTTCCCTCCCTCCTTCCCTGGGAATAAGCTGAAGGGAGGATTGCTCTACAGATAATCACATTCCTCTTAGCCCGGCACTTTCCCCCACTCCCTTCTAACCACTCCGTCTTATTTATTTATTTATTAGTCGTATTTATTATCCCGCCCCAATCGGGTAAACCCGTCTTACATTGCCCCCCCCCCAACAAAAGGGAAACAGGACCCTAACAGGGTTCACTTTCCTCATGTCCCAGAGTGGGGTCAGGGCCGCTGGCGGAGTCTTCAAACATCCAGGATAACGCTTCAGCCATGAAGTTGTCCACCCCCTTAATATATTCCACTTTGAAGGAAAAGTCTTTGATGGTGAATTTTGGCGGAATCTGCACACGCAACCTTGAGAGCCACACACGTGCCGGCTGTGCAGCTTATGTGGCTTGCAGACAAAGAGAAGCAGCCAGGTTCTTGGTGAAAAGAAGAAAAGCCTCTTTACTCGTGAGGAGTGCAATATATCTACAGTGAAGGCAGAAAACAAAACTAGCTTGACTTCAGCAATATGTACAAAGTTCATAAAGTCCAACACACACACTGTCCGTTCCCTCTTGCCCAGTTAGAGCACACTAAGGCTTCCGGTCTGCTTACCCAAATACCTCCAACAAGGCTGGGTAGCAGATCTCGTTGGATTACAAACAGTTCCACAGTGGAGAGTAGCTAGAAGAAGCTGTGAAGCAATTCCCCTCGTACCTCAGTGGTCTTTGTTTGTTCCAACGAAATTTGTCCTTGAGTTGAACACTTTCTAGACTCAGGCATAAATCTTGGCAGTCGAATGCACACAGCAGCCAAGGGCAGGCAAAAATGCAAGCCAAAGACCTCCACTCAGATGTGCATCTTTCATATGCTCAGAGGCTAGTGATTTTGTGCTGACTCAGAGCACCTGGCCATTCTCTGCAAATAGCTTAAAGTTACAATGGCCAAATCCAGCTTGCAGGATAGTGCTGCCTAGGCACTTATACCAACAGTCTTGCAAAGACAAACACCAATGCAACAGTCACTGATTTGTATTCTTCATCTGTTGCATCAACTCCAGCGCTCTATGATCCATTTGGAGAAGAAATTTGCAACCCCCCAAATATAAAGCCTCAGCATATTTACAGCCCACACCACTGCCAAACATTCCTGCTCCCCCACCAAATACTGTCTCTCCCGATGCAGCATTTCCCACTGAAATATGCCACAGGATGCAAAGTCCCATTATCATCTTGTTGCATATGGGCAGCCCCCACCCCAAACCTTGAAGCATCTGTCCGTAGAACAAAAGGCCGGTTAATGTCCGGAGCTCGAAGGATGGGATATTCCACTAGCTTTTGCTTTAAGAGTTCAAATGCCTTCACACAGTCCGGAGTCCAGACTACCCTGTTAGGCCTCTTGGCCTCAGTCCCATCTGTCAGGGGAGCAGCAATGTCACTAAACCCAGGGGTGAACTTGCAGTAAAAAAAACACCAATCCCAGGAAACGGCGCAATTGTTTCTTGGTCACTGGCCTCGGCCATTCCTGAATGCACCGGATCTTAGCATCTACAGGGAAGATCTCCCTTTACCTGATCACATGTCCTAAATATGCCACCTGAGCCTGTCCCCGGTGGCACTTGGAGGCCTTCACGGTCAACCTTGCTTCCCGTAACCAGGTAAGGACCGTCTTAATGTGCTTCCAATGTTCCTCAAATCTGGAACTATAAATAGCAATATCATCCAGGTAAACCTCTGCAAAAGAAAGATCCCCTAGGAGGTGGTCCATCAGTCTCTGAAAGGTAGAAGGACCACAAGTCAACCCAAAAGCCATCCTTGTGAATTGGTACTGTTCTCTCTTTGGGGTGAAGAAAGTGGTTTGGAGCTTGGCAGCTTCTGACAAGGGTAGCTGCCAGTAACCCTTGGTCAAGCCCAAGGTAGTAACATATTTGGTCCCCACCAACTTCTCAATTAGATAGTCCATTCTGTGTGTGTGTGTGGGGGGGACAATAAGGGTCGGGAACTGTAATGGCATTCAACTTCTGGTAATCCACACAGAACCGGATCTCGGGCAGGATGTTCCCCTGGGTACCCTCCTTCTTGGCCAGCACGATGGGGGATGGCTCAATCACCCCCAACCATAACATGTCAGCTATCTCCTTGTCAATCTGGTCAGCCACGGGCCCTACCACCCAATAGGGACCTGACCAAATGGGTGCATGGGCCGCTGTATCAATGTCATGTATCTGGAGAGTGGTGAACCTAGGGGAAGTAGTGAACAAGTCCCGAAAGGCCAAGAGGTCCTGCCCCAACTCCCCCTGCTGCTGCTTGTCTAATTCTGTAGACAGGAAAATGTCTCTCCACGTACCAGGCCCCTTGAATTCATCCAACAGGTGAAGCACCTGCCATTCCTCCCCCAAGCCTTGGGTGACTGTGCCTTTCCACATAGAATGGCCCCGGGAAATGTACTTCTTCAAACTGTTGGTGTGTAAGACCTAGGGTTGCTCTCTGGAAAGGGCCACCACATAGTTCACTTCTGAGAGCCTCTTAGTCACCACTCCCGGCCCCCTCCAGGCAATCTCCAGCTTTGCTGGGGGCAAGGTATCCAACATGAGCACCTGGTCCCCTTCCTGGAAAGTCTGATGTTGAGAATGCTTATCATGCTGGATTTTCTGGGCCACCTGAGCCTTCTGAAAGTGTCCATGCACTAACTCCTGTGCCGCCTGAACTCTCTCCCTCAGTTCTTGGACATAATCCACCATGGACTTAGGGAAGCCCTCGCAGGCCCCCTCCCAGCTGGCCTTTAATAACTCCAGAGGCCATTCACATTTCTCCCAAACACCACTTCAGCTGGAGAATAAAATCCCAGGAAGGCATGGGCGATGCTCCGGTAGGCAGACACGACAAACAGGACCCCTTCCGCCCAGGTCTGCTCATTTTGCAGCACATATTTATTTATTTATTTATTTATTAAATTTAATACCTCGCCCCAATCGGGAGGACCCGACTTTAACATAAGACTTTAACAAATTCTGGATGTTTCAGTTCACCCTTTCCACCACCCCATGGGACTGGTAAGGTAAAGAAAAACTTTGGATAATCCCAGCCAATTCATAGATTTTTCCCCATCAGCCAGGAAATGAAGATCATTCCTCGATCTGAAATTACACTTTGGTAGCCCTATCCTGGAACAGATCTCCAGGAAGGCATGGGCCACCTGAATGGCAGAGATGCCCATCAGGGAGATGGCTTCCGCCCACTGTGTGGATAAGCAAATATAGACCAGCAAATACTTCTTTCCTGCTCGGGAAAGCTTGACTGGCCCCAAAATATCCACCTAAACTTGGCTGAAAGGTTGCCTTTCTATCTGGGGGATTTGAACTTCCGCCTTGGTATGGAAAGCCCCGGGGTCCACCCTCTGACAGACATCATAGGAAGCACAATATCCTGGCACATCCTTGGCTAGTCCCTTCCAGTAAAACTGATCAGAAATCCATTTCAGGATCTTCTTCCACCCCAAATGGCCAGCAAAGGCGCTGTCATGGGCCAGCCACAATACCTTCTCCTGGAATTTTTTGGGGACCACTAACTGCTGCCTAGTAGCTCCAGTGATGGCCCTTTTCACCACCACTTCCTGATACAGCAAGCTGTTGACACACTGGAACCTGCACTCCCTCTTTCCCAGTTCAACAGGCTCCTTTTCTGCAGCGGCTCTGGCAGCCGCCAGTGACTCATCCTCTTACTGCTCGCAGTGGAACATCCAGGACTGGGCCCAGTTGGGGAAAAACCCCATCTGGCTTCCCCTCTTCTTCTGTGGGCAAGGGTGTAATTAAGGCCAAGGGTTGCGGACTGGTCTCAGGACCCCTCAGCTGCAACTTGAGTCGAACTCCACACTCTCCTCATAGTTCCCACCACTTTTCCTGCTCTAGCTCAGGCAGCCCAAAAAATCAGGTTCATTCCCAAAATGAAAGAAGGAAGCCCTTGGCCGGAGTGAATCAAACAGAGAATTGAGCCCTCAAAGTGCTGGTATTGGACATGCAGCCACGTAGCAGGACACTTCCTCATTGTGGGTGTCACTGGATGGTAGACCTTGATGGGGAATTCCAACTTGGGCTTGGCATCCTCCAAGGAAAGGTGCTGTCAAAGCACAGAACAGAAATCAACCCCGGAATCCCTGAAGGAATGGAGAGGCGTTCGGACCCCTGTCCATTGATCCACCAGTGCCATGGTCCCCTCCTGCTGCTTCTTCACCCACAAAGCTTGCTCCTCTGGAATAAAGCAGGAGGGTCAAATCATCCTTGGGTCCTCAGGCTCCGGGGAGGAGGAGGAAAGGAGAGAGGGGGGCCAGGAAGGAGGTGGTGTTTCACTGCTTTCCTTTTCCTAAAGTAGGCAGGCCAAATAGGAATGCTTCATGTCACTTGGATGCAAAGATTTCTAAGGACTCGCTACCTGAAAAACTTTGGAAGCCAGAATTGACCTCAATGGCACACAATTGTTACCTATAGTTTACAAAGTCCCTCCCTGGACCCTGATTCTCTTTTATCCCTTTGGGCAGCAGTTAAACACCTGCCTTTTTTTTATTATGCCGTTGTTAATAAGTGAGCGGTTCAGTTGTGAGCTTGCTTGCCCTCAGATGCCATTAGGTGCTTAATCTGCTGCCTGTTTTATTAGGCTGGTATTGTTTATTTGCCTGTATGTCACCCAGGGTGGAAATATAGCCCAGATGGGTGGAATAAATGAATGAATGAATGAAATTTTAGGCAGGCTTTTAGGAACCAAACTGGAGAAACCTGAGGCTGTCCTGAATGCTGGGCACACATTCCTTATAAGTGTGTTTTTAAAGCTTTCAGATGTTTAGATTTGACTTATCATTATGCATTTAATTATTTTTTAAAAAACTTGCAATTTACTGTGTTTTTAGTCCAATTTCTTGAATTGCACTTTGTGACCCCTCATTGGGAGAGGGCAGTGTTGAAATAAAACAAATAAGCTATATCTCATAATTTTTATTTTTTCAGCAAATACAGATCTTAGGGAATTACCAGTACTTTCTGCAAGATGCCATTTCCCTTATACTTTGCCTCACAAGTAAGTGAATGACTTCATTCTCTGCCAAACGTTGAACCCCTTGAACCCCCTTGCCTTGCCCAGGGATGGATACCTTTCCATCTAATAAAACAAAGAATCTCACTTTCAGACAAGAGAGACTGAAATGCATGAGGAGGAACCTTAAGCCTTTCCTTTCCTACTTCCGTGAACAAGTGCTGTGTATTCTCTGTTGTTTTGTTATTGATTGTATTTATTTTGTATTGACTGGTTTTATGTTATGATGTTGATTGGTTTGTCACGAAACCAGCCGGCCCCCTCTGCTTTGGACCTCCTAAACCAAAGCCCCCAGAGGGCGAGCTGGCCGGGAATGCAGCTAATCTGCTTCTCTTCTGTTAAGGAGGTTTAATAGGTAGCGTATTCAGAGGCTTGTGTGTGAATGCATTGCTCCTCTTACCCCTTAGTCCAGTGGTCGGCAAATTCATTCATCTAAAGAGCCAAATATCATCAGTACAGCGATGACGATATCTGTAGAGAGCCATTTTTTTTTTCAGTAACCATGTTTTCACTGAGAGGTTTTTTAACAAAAGCTAACGTAGGCTTGCTATTTCTGAATTGCTGAAACCTCTGTAGAAAAGCCTCTCTCATTTTTAAAACTGCCGTTTTGATATAAGAACTGTCAATTACCAAGTTATTTTCTTGACGATGTTTTAGCAGGCTTGGAAAATGAATTAATGTTTCTCTTTCAAAATCTTGTGCAAAAAGGGATTTTGTTTTAGATGCTAAAATGTAGAGCAATAAAAGCAGCAACTCAAACATTTAAATGCAGAATGCGCAGCAGTTGATAATAATGAGCCCCCACACAGTTATTGACAAATCACCGCCAGAATTTAAATGATTCAGTTACCCCACATTTCAAGAAAACCTGAACCAAGATGGATATGGTGGCTCCCATATGTGGTAATGCCAAAGAATGTTCAAATTATCGAACAGTTACGCTCATCCCTCATGCTAGCAAGGTGATGCTCAAGATAATACAGGATAGACTGCAACAGTATGTGGAGAGAGAATTACCAGAAGTGCAGGCGGGTTTCAGAAGAGGCAGGGGGACTAGAGACCACATTGCCAACATATGGTGGATCATGGAAAAAACAAAGGAATATCAGAAACAAGTCTACTTCTGTTTCATTGATTACACGAAGGCTTTTGACTGTGTCGACCACAACAAAATGTGGCAAGTAATTAAAGAGATGGGAATACCGGAACACCTTATAGGCCTCATGAGAAATCTGTACATAAATCAAGAGGCAACAGTTAGGACAGAAAATGGAATGACGGAGTGGTTTGGAATAGGAAAAGGAGTAAGACAAGGCTGCATTTTGTCACCCTGCTTATTCAACTTATACACAGAACACATAGTGCGCAATGCAGGGATGGAGGAATCACAATTTGGGGTCAAAATTGCTGGAAGAAACATCAACAACTTGAGATATGCAGATGATACCACCCTAATGGCAGAAAGTGAGGAGAACCTAAAGAAGCTCCTGATTAGGTTGAAAGAAGAAAGTGAAAAAGCTGGCTTGAGACTCAATATAAAGAAAACCAAGATCATGGCAACAGGCCCTATCAGTACCTGGAAAATAGATGGGGAAGAAGTAGAGGCAGTGACAGATTTTATTTTCTTAGGATCTAAGCTCACTGCAGATGGTGATTGCAGCCATGAAATAAAAAGGCGACTGATTCTTGGGAGGCAAGCGATGAGAAACCTGGGGAGCATAGTGAAAAGTAGAGACATCACATTGAAAACAAAGATTTGTATAGTCAGGGCAATGGTATTCCCGGTGGCAATGTATGGTTGTGAAAGCTGGACCATTAGGAAAGCTGAGCACAGAAGAATAGATGCCTTTGAGATGTGGTGCTGGAGGAGAGTTTTGAGAGTCCCCTGGACAGCGAGGAGAACAAATGGGTCAATCTTAGAAGAAATCACCCCTGACTGCTCCTTGGAAAGTCAAATAGTGAAGATGAAGCTAAAGTACTTTGAACATCAAATGAGAAGAAAGGATTCACTTGAGAAACCCTTGATGCTTGGAAGGGTCGAGGGCAAGAGAAGAAGGGGGCGGCCAAAAATGAGATTGCTAGATGGTATCATAGACACAATGGGCACAGAGCTGAGCAGGTTGAGGGGGATGATGGAGGACAGGAGTGCCTGGAGGACAGTGGTCCATGGGGTCGCAGAGGGTCGGAATCGACTGTGCGACTGAACCAAAAAAAAAAAAAAACAAACAATGCCAAACAGTCTTACTAATTTCTGAGGCTGCAGTAGAGAATCACACACCTGAAACAAGCAGACGCAGATACCTCTGGCTCCTTGGTTATAAACGGAGATGAGCACCGCACCCCAGAGTCGGATATTTGTAATGTGAGGAAAACCCCTTGCAACCAGGATTTCGCTCTAAGGCGCAAAACGACCACAAGCCATTTTATGGCAATTCCAGGTGCACGGTCGGAATCTCGCACGCCAGCTCCGCCTTGGAGCAAAACAACAACAACAACAACAACAACAGCGGCGGAACCCCTGGCTCCAAACAGCCACGCCTTCTTTCCCCCTCCCGTCTCCCAATTGGATTTTCGGACGCGACGAGGGTCAGCGCAGTAGCTCCCAGCCCCCTCCTCTTCGCCCGGAGTGCAGAAAAGAAAAAAGAAAAGAATAGAGCAGCCTTTGTTCAGGGGACTCATGGAGAGTCCCACTTTAAACTCTTCTTTTTCAACCGCTGCCGCCCAGCCAATGTGTCACTTCAGGCACGCCTGGGCCGGGAGCCGCATGACAGTCGTGAAAGAGCCACATGTGGCTCGAGAGCTGCAGATTCCGACCCCTGCCTTAGTCCAATGAAGAGATGTTGCTGAAGCAAACGAAGGTTTATTGATCAGGTATATTGATCAGGTTCATAAAGCATAGGTCAGTAACATAAGACAGTCCAGCAACAATCCACAGGTTAATTAGGTAACCGTTTTGAAGAAGCAAAAAGGCATAGCCCCCAGGCAAAGATGTTAGCCCATAGACATCCAAAAACGAACTCCCTCTCCCCTCTCCAAGATGGAGATTCTCCAGTCAGGTGGGGTGCATTTAACCAATCAGGGAACAGAGAAAACTTTCTCATTACAAAGGATTGTTGACACACGTGTACAGTGAGTGCCTAGCATGTAGTCACAACACCAGAAAAGCTCAGCTAGCTAGAGAGATAAGAAGCAGGAACACTGAATTGAAAACAAACTGTCTCGTGACAGGAGTCTTGTGAGACAGAGGGGAGAGGAATTTTGAGGCCTAGTTTAAACTACAACCTCTCCAAGCTTTGAGAACGTTAGGAAATATGTCGTTCCATGACATGGTTTATGTTGCATTTGGCCTTTGTATGTTATTCTTTTCTATTGGAAGCTGTCCAGAATAGTATTTTACACAAAGTAAGATGGGCTAATGAGTGAGTGGGCAGCCGGGGGAGTGAGTGAGTGAATTTCACTAAACTGCTTGAGTCTGGCCAGCCTACCCTGCCTCTATCCACCAAGACTTCTGGTCGCTGCTCAGCAGGTGCCCCCCCCCCCTTGGCCATGGGCAGCTTCCCTCAAACACTTCTTTCTCTCCCCACAGTGAGCTTGTCTCAGGCCTATCCAAAACTGGCTCCCTTCCGCCCTTCCGGAAGTCTCTTCTCTCCGCCTATGCTGCTCTCCTTATTCCTCACAATGAGCTTTACCTTCGCTCTTCACATCTTTGGCTTCTTGTTTGTGAAGCAGCAGCCTTGGTTCTCAAAGGTGCGCAGCTACAGGTGAGCCCACGCTACGCCACACCATGCCCCACCCTGTCCACAAAGGGTTCCTGAGGAGAAGGATTGACTTCAAAAGAGCAGAGCTGCTTGTTCCCTAAATCTCATCCTTCAAACCAATGACCTTATTTATTTATTTATTTATTTACCACCCACTTGGGTGGGTATTCCACTCTGGGCAGTGTACAAGCAAATAATAAATAACATGACAGAACACACAACAAATCAAACCAGACAACTGACAAATACATCTCAAAATAAAATAAAATAAAATAACTGATGTCTAAGAGCATAGGGGATCAACCCAGTGATGGGATGTCAAAAATTTTCCTACCGCACCGTGACGTCACGGATGTCGTGGGTGTGGCCAACGTCATGACATCATCAGTGGTGGGATGTCAAAATTTTTATTACCCCACCGTGATGTCATCACAGTGTGGGCGGAGCTAACATCATGACATCATGGGTGGAGCCAATGTCATGATGTCATGATGTTGTGGGCGGGGCCAAATAAAAATAATAAAAATAAAATAAAATAAAAATAAGCGCGCGCACACCCACACACACCCAAGACTTTGCTTAAAACCCCCAAGACAGTCCTGCTGGTCACCAGGCCTTTTTAGGAACTGTGGTAGTACATCAATATAGGTAAAGGTATTAAATACACATTTAAAATACACACAGACACAGGTGTCTCCAAAGGTGAGTTACTTACCCTGGGGAGCAGGCTATAGAGAGCTTCAGGCTAGCAGCTTCTCTTCCTTCTCCCCGCTTGGGAGGACAGCAAGGAGGCTGTGCATACGTGCCAAGCACTGTAGGCGTGCATGCATACCAAGTGCTTGGCGTGCATGCACAGTGGGGGAACCAGTGAAAAGGTAAGCCCCGAAGGTGGTTCCCCCCAAAAGCTGCTACTGGTTCTCCGGAACACTGGGGAAAGTTACTACCGGTTCTGGCGAACTGGTGAAAACCTGTTACATCCCATCACTGGACATCATGATGTTGTGGGTGGGGCCAAAAAATAAAAAAATAAATAAAATAAAATAAAAATAAAATAAACACACACACACACACCTCAACCCACCCAACCAACCAAACAACCACAACACAAACCAGTAAATAAATTAAATAAATAAAAGAAATAAAATTTAAATAAAAATACACCCACACACCGAAACACCCGCCCACCCACCCCAAACACAAATAAACCCACCCGCCCGCCCCAAACACAAACCCCTCACTTACCCTGCTTGGAAGCAGCAGAAGTGGTGGTGCAGTGGCGCGGCTACAAACCACTGCGGCGCAGCAGCAAACTGCCGCAACGGCGCAGTGTCCTGCTGGGGCGGTGGGGCCAGGTGCAGAAAGGCCGCTACCGCTTCTTCAGGTGCTCCCTGTGCCCTTTCTTTCCCAGCAGCCCAAATGGCTGCCGGGAACTGCGCATGCATCAATCTTTCATTTGATGCATGCGCAGTTAAAAAAAATAGAATGGTGCATGCGTCAAATGAAGGTTTGACATATGTGCAGTACCCGGCAGCTATTTTGGTTCCAAATTTAATCTTTTTTTCCCGGTGAGGCAAACCATCCGGGAATGTTGCTACTGGTTCGGGCGAACCGGCGTGAACCGGGAACATCCCATCACTGGATCAAGCTGACTGACAACTTTACAGCTAAAGGGACAACCCCCTGAAGTGCCTCCTTGATCAGGAGAGTTTTTAATTGCTTTTTAAAGAGAATCCTTCCCTTTATATCCACGAACGGGGTGGGTGGGTGGTGATCAGCTGTGCCCCTAGGCAGTCCAGGGGGTCCACAGACTCCTTCCCCCATAGGCTCAGAGGGCTGAGTCTGTAGGATCAGAAAACCTTCCTCTTTACCAAGGTTTGGCATTTCTTCAAGGCTCAGCCCCAATGAAACACAGAGCAAGGGGCCATCGGTCAAGCCTAGGGAACAGCCAGATCCACAGAGTAGACGAAGTAAATCGTGGGGATCCTCTTCCCTTTCAGGGAGTGCCCCTCTGTAAGCCAACCCCTCTTACCAGTAAACTCTACCATTGAGGAGCACAGAGTCTTGGGCTATGAGGTCACCAGCCTTTTCCATCTGATGAACTTTGATGCCGTAATCGTGTCCGTTGTCTTCTGCAAGGGAAAGCCCTTCAGGAAGCCCATGTACACCAACTGTAAGTCACCCTGGAAGAGCCTCCATTAGTCACCCCTTCTAGTTGGTGGGTCTAAGACAGTGGTGGCCAGCAAAAAAATTTCACGACCACACTGTGGCCGTGGGTGGAGCCTACATCCTGGGCAGAGCCTACGTCATGGGCGGAGCCTATGTTGTGGGCAATCTAGTCATGCCTGCCATATGGCCATGTATACATCTGCAAACACAGGCAGCACTGGCTCTTTGGCTGTAAATGGAGATGAGCACTGAACCCTAGAGTCGGATAGGACTGGCTTTTGACCAAGGGAGAGCATGAACCACGTGCTGGGGCAAAACCTGATGGGGCGGGGCAGGGAGGTGGGTGTGGCCATTCAATTTTGCTCTCCCCCCACGCCCGAAGGCCACCCAATTTTGCCACTCCATGCCCAGAGGCCACCTATTTTTGAAAAGAAAAAAAAACCTGGGGTGTGTGTGCAAACCTGTTGCTGCCCACCACTGGTCTTAGCCCAAAAGCCTCCCTCTCTTCCCCTCACTCCCCCCTGCCTCCTCCTGCCCAGCAATGCCTGCCTAGCCTGGACCCCTGAATGGGATGCCGGGGTGGTGGAGGTGGTGGTTGCTTTGCCCCACAGGCAAAGAGGAGGTCCAAAGTGACAGGGAAGGACTTTCATGGAGAGCTTCCTCTGCATTATTTCATGAGCCCTTGGAATAGCCCTGCCTGTGCTTCCACTTTGGAGGCCATCTGGGCCAGGGAGCTGCTGATTTCCTCCTCTTCCTCCTGCTGCCGCAGCCCCACCTAGGCGATCCTTGGTGCGTGGGGTAATGTGGGAACCTGCTTGCTTGTTAAGTCCTTGTTCCCTCCATCACTCTGTGAGATGAGAGCTACTATCAGCTGTTAGGCAGGATTAACAGGGGTCTCTTTTTTCCTCTTCCGACTCTCCAGACATTTTCTGCTGCCTGCTGTGCATCATGCTTGGCGTATGTCTCTTCATTCTCTTCGCTGACATTGAGGGTCTGTACAAAGCGCTGGAGGTGAGTGGGCCAAGACAGGTGCAGAAAGGCTCTTTCTTCCATGGGCTCTGCAAACATAGAGTCCAGAGCAGTGGTGGGCATCAGCAGGTTCACACCAGTTTGCCAGAACCAGTAGCAGAGATTCTGGCTGGGCCCTCCTCTGCGCACCCAAGTTTTGAAATAAAGTGGTCCTAATTCGGGTGAGACACAGGGCTCCCCCCCTGGCTACGCCCACCATACCAGGCCCACAGTGGGGTAGTAAACATTTTTTGAGCCCACCCCTGGTCCAGAGCATCCTTTGGGATTCAGGGCTTGGGGCTGAGATGGAAAGGTCTGCTTTCTGCTTGGGACACCGTGGAGAATGGAGCAAAGGCCCTTCTTTGCTCAGGCTGAGTTGGGATGGGATAGGAGCAGGCAGGTGCAGGACCTCCCTGACTGTGCCAGAACAGCTGGCCTAAAAGAGCCATAGGAGAGCCTGGCCTCAGCAGGGCAGAAGAGGCTGAGCCAAAGGGTCCCCTTTCTTCCCTCACAGTTTCTCTGCACCCCAACCATCTGGAGGGTTTACCTGCTGATTGCCGTGACGGTCAAGTTGCTGGTCTCCGTCTTTGTGGAGGTGAGAAGGCACCTGCGTTTATTTCATTCCTGGCAAATGGGCCCAAATCCATCCTTTGGGGCCGAGGGGTGCTGGGAGGAGGAACGGTCACTGGGAAAGGACACGACCTCTCTCAGCTACTTCGTGGCTGCCCATGGCAGCTCCCCAGATCCACGTGGCTCAGAAGCAGGAAAGAGGGGGGCTGATTGTCTTTGCTTTGGTGGCTTGTCCGAACCCTCCAGCCCCATGGCAGGGCCTCCGGTCCCCTTCCAGACACAGAGCAAGATGGGTGTTAAAGCAAGGGCATTCTGTGGCCTGGGCTTACTGGAAGACTGAAGAACAATATTGCTGGCCATGTACAGATTTCATTCAACAGGAAGAAGGTGCCATTGGTTGGTTTGCACCCACTGGGGTATTCTGTTGTTTTAGTCACCAAATCTATCCCAGACAAAAAATAAAGCCCCCTTTATTGGGAAGCGATGATGACAAGAAGCAAAATGGACACACCCCAGTTGCAAATTATTTTGGGACCCATGGAGGAGGCAAAAGAGAAAGTCAGGGTGTGACCACACAGAGAGACTGTTTGTAGTACAGTTTAACATACACTTTTGGTACTAACCTGAGAGTTCAGAATGCAATGAAATGTGCCTGACGATATTGGGGGAAATCTGCTTTAATGGGCACAATCTCCCTTAAGGCAGGCAGCCCTTCTGTCAGCTGGGGAATCGTTCTAGCTCTCTCTCTCTCACACACACACACAGACACACACACACACAAGGGGAAATCAAAAAGTTCCACCTTGGGCAAGGATTTGAGTCAGGCCAGAGCACATTTCCTTAATAATGTGTCGTGCAATTGTCAGGAACTAGATAGCACCAGACGACTCCACCAAGGATCCAAACGGTCCTCTATTAATCCCAGTGCAATCACAGCCAGCATTTCTAAACTCTCTCTTGGGTGTTTGCCTAACCCAGCAGAGCCAAGGTAGATGTTGTGGCACTTTCCCCTTTGAGAGCCACAATCTGCTTCTTTCGAATTGGGTGGGGAGAGGTCTTCTTCATCCAGAAGATGAAAGAGGAGAATTGTAGCAGAGGGAGGGAGCTGGGGGGGGGGGGGGAGAGACACCCACCTCAGAAAGAGCCTCTCCAGAGAGCAATAGCAAGTATGGAGTAAATTGACTGCACTCTCTGGGCAGTTCACAAGTTAATGAGCATCTGCTCCCAACATGTTGGGTACTCACTTAAACTGACCTCAGAAGGATAGAAGGCTCAGTTAACTTTTGTCCCTGTCAGGATCAGGTTCAAGATTGTGAACAGCTTTTTGCCTGGAGCCCTGCAGATTAACCCCTTGTGCCACCAGGGCTCAGTGAGAAAAGCAATGCGAGTACACTTAGGTTTCCCCTGGACAGTGGCTGGGAGCCGGCCAGTCCTATACTTTGCAATGATTTGGTAGGGATTTTTTTTTAAAAGGGGGACGGGGGGGGGGGGAAAGGAAGGGATGGCATTTCCCTCCACTTTGCTTGGTCCGGCTCATGAGAGGGGAACTCAGTCTGGTGCCTACCAGCAACACTCTCAGTCCAGGCATTGGTTGGCCTCCTTCATGCCTTCCTGACCTGAATGCAGCAGGACATACTTTCCTACCAGGACTGTACCAGGGAGGCTTGGCCAGAGAGACTCCCTGAGAGTCACCCAGGGGCCCAGGAAGCCACTTCCTTTGGAAGAGAAGCCACCCAACACCTTCTCTCTCTCCCCCTTCCCCCTTCCCCCCTCCCCAGGACGCTATCCTTTACAACTACCGACTCTTGGTCTGGATCAAGGCCCTCTTTGACTTCCGCTCCTCCAGCCAGTACCGGAGGTTGCAGTGGCAGCTCAAGATGGACGCCTCGTGGCCTCCTGTGAATCGAACAGACTTTGTGGCAGAAGGGAAAAGCCAGGCCTACGTCAACCCCATCTACGAAGACCATAAAGAGAAGCAGATCTGAGGCTGCTGTCAGCAGCCAGGAGTGGATCTCAGAGAGCAAAGGTCCTGCCTGGTTGAAAGAGAACAATTCAAGCCCACGGGAGAAGCTGTGGGAAAGAAGAGCCTTGGACACTCTGGACTGGGCCCTTTTGGGGTCGGAAGTGCTTGTAGGACAAATTGGTCATGGCTCAGCCACTTCCGAACGGCGTTTGGTTTGTCTCTGCTCTATGGCCAACTCCTCAGAGACATTTAAGGATTCCTCAGGGAGAGGGAAGGAATTCTGGTTCCCACACAAGGAAAACAAACAAATTCAATGGGTGGCAGATGGAGGGAATGACCACCACTGTGGCATGAAGATAAGGCAGTGGTTCTCTCTCTTTCTGGGCATTACATGTGGGGTCAGGGGGATAGGAAGAAACCACGGGTGGGGGAGGGGGATAGGTGGTCAGCTGCGAGGAGAGCATCAATGTCTGAAAACCTCTTGTATTCCTTTAGTAGCAAAACAGAGGAGTTTAAGGCACACAGATCCACTGTGAAGGAGAGGAGATGTGTTTGTTGTGGGTGGTGGGTGAAAATCCCTCCTGGTTTCCATGACAAAGAAAGCAAGCAGAGGGTTCCTAGAAAAAGGGAAAGACCTGGTTTTACCCCAGAGCCCTCTGACCCTCAAGCCCTTCCTTCATGGGGCTCTCTGTTTTCCAAGCTGCTGTGCGTGCGTGCGTGCGTGCTGGATCCCCCATCTTTAGGCCATGGGGCTTGGGAGTACACTATGGAGCCAGGAGCTCTCCAGGCCCCCTCCCTCTCCATGCCTTGGGGTCCATAGCAGGGCATCCTGTGTTCCTTCTCCATCTCTATTCCCACAACTCCAGGTGCCTGTGTCAGTTGTTTTATGATGCTGACCGATGTTTTCGCACTCAAAATCCTCAGGTGAGACTGCATATGTCATTTGAATCCCACTTACTGTATATAAATAAATTAAAGATACAAAATATCAGAGTCCAGTGGCCACATCTTCTAGTCAAATCATGAGCTAGTTATTTAGCACCGATTATGGAGAAGGCAATTTTCCTTCCTTCCTTCCTTCCTTCCTAATTAAAGAGCCGCACAAGCAGATATGCGTCAGGCACCACCCCACTTTTTCTCTCTGAACACAAGACTTCTTACCTTCTTTGAAGCCCATGGCAAGGGTGAGGAATCCCAGTCTCTCCCACAAGGCCTCTGCACATGCCCAGAGACTCAGGAGACTGCAAGGGTTACAGCATGAAAACCTGCAGCCACCTGCATGATTTGTTTAGCCCACGGAAGGGCACTTTGGGAGGGGAGGGAGAGGGCTCAGCTCAACAGGGGATGCCATTCCCAGGTCGGGGCTTTTCAAATTCTCCCCTTGCTCCCTAGAAAGCATGGGAAGACCTTGGAAGGCTGTCCCTCTGGCCCAGAACACGGCTGACCAAGCGAGGAGGGATATACAGTAAACCCGTTCCACCTGGTAATGTCATCTCAAGAAGGTGCCGCCATGACACACATGGAAGGGCATGCCATCAAACCTACTCAGAACTTAGCTGGGAAGGGACTCACACTTTGGGAGCAGGACATCTCAAAGACGTCCTCTATGAGTTGGCCTAGTGAGTGCCCACCCTCTGCACTGGGGCGGGGTGCCCCTGCGTGCCCCATCTCCACCCCTGAAAAGAATGTATGGCCTTAGCACAAACCTGCCTGCCTTCAAAAAGGTCTTGGCATTTTCTCCATCAGATAAGAATCGAGCACAATGGCCCAGGAATGAAAGCCTGCTGGGATGGTGCCTCTGGGACAAGGGGATGGTTTCAGCTTCCAAAGGCACTCTGTCTGTCATGTCTAGGGAGATCTTCAGAGAGATCCATGGGAAAAACTGGAGTGGAAGGGGAAGAGGAGAACCTCTCAAAAGAGGAGGACATCAGAATGAGGCATGAGCACTGGAAAGGGAGAGATTGCAACAACTCCCCTGCCTGGGAGCATATGATGGGGAATCACTAGGCACTCCGGCTGTGTTCTTGAACTTCAGTTCGCAGAAGCCCTGATTAACAGGAGTGCTGACTTGGGCTTTTAGGAATTGAAGTCCAAGAACAGCTGGAGTGCCAAAGTTTGCCATCGCAGGGCTAGGCTAACTCATGCAGGGAGTCCTTGGCTTATTCTGTTCTCAGCTGCAAGGGTGTGTTAGGTGAACACCTCTGACTAGATGGAGAAATGCAAGGGAAACCCATGAGACTGGTTCTAGAAGAACTGATGAGACACGATACGCACACCATGCCACACAGTAACCAAGTGGCCCATTTGGGATTGTAAATGTCTATGCAGAATTCCAGGGATAACTCCGGGTCCCACATATTCACCACCAAAACCAACACCAACACCAGGCCATGATGGATTTTATTGCACCATGGCCTGACCATAGGTGATCAGTAGGCTAGAGTTGGCAGCTCAGTCTGTAGGTGCTTCACACAAATCATGGGCAGCTTCCACCTGAGATGATGGCCAAATGGACAGAGGCGTGGTGGCTACGGTAAAAGGGCGCTGTACAGGGAGGGATGAGGGCATCTAACCCTAACAAAATATATAAGTTCCCACTCACCTTATTTTACTTTATTTATTTAATTGAATTTATATTCTGCCCTACTTGCACAGGCGACTCAGGGCGGATAACAACCAATCAACAAACATACAACACACAGCTAAAACTCTAAAAACAGTTAAAAACCATTTAAAACAACATCTCGTTCCTTTAAGTAAAGGAGTAATGGAGAGGGAGGGTAAGTATAAGATGTTTGTTTATTTATTTATTTATTTACATTTTTATACCGCCCTTCTCGCCGGGGCGACCCAGGGGGCTTACAACATCATAAAAGCATAATACAACTCAACCCAAACCCATTGTTAAAAACTTCAAAATTAAAATTATAAAATTTAAAAAGTTTTTAAAATTTATAAAAATCCACATTCCCAATAATAATTAAAAACTTAAAAACAAAAGATTAAAAGACTGGGGGGGGGGGGGAGCTCAAACAAGGCAGCAAGCTGGCGTCATGGTACCGCCAGGACCCCATACCTGTCCTACCAGCCATGTTTTTAAGTTCTTCCTAAAAGACAGCAAGTCCATCTGAAGACGTGGCTCAGTTGGTAGGAGTTTCCATAGGGCTGGAGTGGACACAGAGAAGGCCCTCCTTCTAGTGCCAGAGAGATGTGCTGTCCAGAGACAGTCCAAAACAAAACATAGTCCTATAAAGCATAAAGACCAGTCCAGAATGGCCAATCACTTGATGCCCGTGTGCCTCTGGGTGCAATTCGAGGTGCTGGTGATTACTTTTAAAGCCAGGATACCTAAGAGACCGCATCACCCTAAGAACATCTGTCCGTCCCACCAAAATGGACCGGAGAGGCTCTCTGGTTGTACCATCGGCTAGAGAGGTGCATCTCTCTAGCACTAGGAGGAGGGCCTTCTCTGTGTCTCCCCCAGTCCTATGGAACCTCCTGTCAACTGAGCTACGTCTACAGTCGGAGTTGCTGCCTACAAAAGTCCGCATAGTCAGAGCCATGGTCTTCCTAGAAGTCATGTATGGCTTTGAGAGTCGGACCCTAAGGAAGACTGAACGCAGAAGAATAGACGCCTTTGAACTCTGTGGTGCTGGAGGTGATTCTTGAGAGTCCCCTGGACTGTGAGGAGAAAAAATCAGTTGACCCTGAAGGAAATCAACCCTGACTCCTCCTTGGAAGGACAAATACTGAGATGAAGCTCAAATACTTTGGCCACCAAATGAGAAAAGAGGACTCACTTGAGAAGGCTTTGATGCTGGGAAAGATCGAAGGCAAAAGGAGAAGAGGATGCCAGAGGATGCGGTGGCTAGATGGCATTATCAATGCACTGGGCATAGATCTGTGTGGGCTGAGAAGGCTGGTGGAGGACATAGGAGCCTGGTGTACAATGGTCCATCGAGTCACAATGGTCGGACTTGACTGTGTGACTGAAGAACAGTCAAGTTCTGTGAGGAGGTCAACATGGACCTTGAGGCTTGGGGCTTTAGGACTTTCTTTGCACCGGTGCTTCTGGCTGTCCTGGTTGGTGCTCAGCTCCAATTGCTGAGAAGGAGCCCATTGGCCCCTGTGCCCCTGGGCTTGGTGGCAGGGTGGGGATCCATGTATCCAATAACTTTGATGGTTGTTTTTTATCAAGAACAGGTTGCTGTCAGTTAAAGTTTCAGGTGAAGTCAGACATTGCACTTACCACATCATTAGAAGACAGGAGCATGTTAAGTGTTTCAGCACAGCAGAAGGCAAAGAAACCCTTTGTTCTTCTTCATGGTCCCTGTGCATCCATATTAATGGGTTTACTTCTGTGCATGCATGGCAAGGTCAGACTTCTCAAGCTCATTTTTAAAAATTTGTGTCCCATCATGCCTAGTGCCGGGGTCCCGCCCACCTCCTTCACTTTCTTTTTACTGCTGCATGGGCAAGGTGTGTTCTTCTCAGCTTTAGACCCACTAACTTTAAGCTCAGGGCTTATCCAGACAGGCAACGTTGGAGCCCTTTGGTTCACCCTTAAAGGGTTTTTATTTTTCACATGATCTTTCTTCTCGCTCACTTGAAAATAGAGAAGTGTGCCTCTCCATCAACCATCAGCATGGGGGGTGGGGGTGGGCTACAGAACACGATAATTCAGAGTTCCTCAAATTGCACCAAAAGAACAATAGCCCTCCTGCCATGCCCAACGCAATTGGGCTACTGTAAAATCAGGATGGCTTGGGTTTCTCTGAATTAAACCATGAGTGGGTTCTGTAATTCGACAGGAACCAAATGAAGCATGACCCAAAGAGTGAGCTACAGGGCGGCTACTTGGGGGCGCCCTAATCACCTAAGGGTGCGGTTCAAAGAGAGATGGGCTCTTTCAAGGCAAGCGTCTCACTCTCTGGGCTTTTGTGTCTCACTTTAATTATCCTGCATTTCTTTCTAAACTCCTAAGGGTCCTCTCTTTCTCTCCTACTCGGTCCTGCACAGGTTTCCCCACTGCATCACCACCAAGAGAGCATCAGTGGCAGGACCACCCCAGCAGCCTCGGAGTCAGTGATGGGATGTCAAAAATTCTACTACCACGCCATGACATCATGGACGTCATGGGTGTGGCCAATGTCATGACGTCATGGGCGGAGCCAACGTCATGACATCATGACGTTGTGGGCAAGGCCAAAAATAAAATAAAAATAAAAAAAATAAACACGCACACAGACCCGTAAATAACTTAAAGAAATAAAATAAAGAAATAAATAAAATAAAAATTAAATAAAAGTACAACCACCCACCCAAAACACAAATAAATCACCCACCCACCCTAAATATAAAAGCCTCACTTACCTTCCTTGGCGCCGACGAACCTCCATGTGGCCCGGGGCCACCCGGCAAGACACGCTGCCCCCGACTGCGGCCGTTTCCTCCTACGAAGGCCGCAGCCGGCCCTGCAGCCGCCGGCCAAGGCCGCCACAGCTGCCTGCAGCCCCTGGTCGGCCACCGAGCTCCCACGGGCACGTTGGTGCCTGCCCGGGCCGTCCGCCCGCGCCGCGCCCTCCTAGGGACTTGGGCCCGACAAACCCCCATGCCCTGGGTAAGCCCGGCGGGGCTCGCCACCGCCACATCCTCCTCCGCCGGGCACCTGCAGCTTCCTTGGGCCGGTGCCTTTTCGGCCCGGCTCTGGCTGAGGCCACAGGCGGCCAGGGCCTGGGGGCAGCAGTGGGTATGGTGGCGGCTCCAGCCGCGGCCAGGGGCTGGAGCCACCGCTGCCCCCAGGCCCTGGCCGCCCGTGGCCTCAGCCAGAGCTGGGCCGAAAAGGCACCGCCCCGAGGAAGCTGCAGGCGCCCGGCGGAGGAGGATGCGGCGGTGGCGAGCCCCGCCGGGCTTACCTAGGGCATGGGGGTTTGTCGGGCCCAAGTCCCTAGGAGGGCGCGGCGGGGCGGACGGCCCGGGCAGGCACCAACGTGCCCGTGGGAGCTCGGTGGCCGGCTAGGGGAGGTGCCCTTCTCTTAGGGCTGCCGCCGCTGCTGCTGGAGCCACTCTAAAAAGGGGTGGCTCCAGCTTCGGAAGAAATTTTTTAAAAAATAATTGGAGCCATTTGGCTCCAATTTAGTGCGCATGACCAGAAACTCAATTTGATGCATGCGCAATGCGTCAGATTGAGTTTCTGTTCATGCGTAGTCAATTGGAGCCATTTTAGCTCCGATTTTTTTTTAAAAAAATTCTTTCGGTGAGGCGTCCGGAACTGGACACCTCAAAAGTGGACTCCCCTCCCGGAGAACCCTCCGGGATTGGTCCTACCGGTTCCAGGAAACCGTCTGGAACTGGGGACATCCCATCACTGCTCAGAGTGACTTGCCAGGCTCCCTTGCCCTGGGCTCAAGACCGTTGAGAGACCCCAGCCACCCTTTCTGAGCTTTTGGAGGCTTTCTCCTGCCATGCGTGTCCTTATCTCTGAGCCCAGCTCTCTCCTGTCATCTGAGATGGTAGGCAGAGAAAGGAGTGCTCCTCCTCCTCCTCCTCCCTTGGCATCTGGGGTGCCCTCCACCCTGGCACCTCACGGGCGGGAGCTTTCTGTCTCTGTTTCATCACCCGCTCCTTTCCCGGTTGGCTCAGAAAGCCGCTTCCTCCCCATACCTGTGGCCCTCGGTCACCCATGCCATCTTTCTGCATGTTATGCAAGGCACCGCTGTAGTTGTGGGCGAGGAGCAGCTCTTGGGAAACAATAATTATCCACCTGGGAAGGGGATTTTGGGAAACTCAGCCCTTGGCAGGGAAGGGAGGGAGAAAAATTCCCCAGTTGCCTGAGGTGCCGGGGAGGGAGGGAGTTTTATCCCTTGGCTGAAGAAAGAACGGATTTTACCAGGACATCCACCAGAAACCTGGGTGTTGTCGTCTTCAGCTTGCAGCCTTTCTGAGTTTTTGTTTAACTTTGACCCCCTCCATGATGTGCCCTATGGGCCATCTTAAACTGCCTTCTTAAACTGCCCTTGTAAAGGTTGGCCTGGCCCACTTAGAGACCCTTCGTGCTCATCTATAGTACTTCGTAGTGCTCTCATTCACCACCGCCCCTGGAAAGCTGCTCCCTTGGAGCCAGAATAAAACCCCAGTGGGGGCTGCATTTCATTTGTGGCCCCTTTCCTTTCTTAGGAAGGAGAGATCAGAAGGAGTAGCATTCATTGGGGCCACTGGGGCAAAAGGGGTCAGGGGAAACTCACCTGAAAGCCCAGGAACAAACCTCTCCCCCACACACCCAAACCGACACCCACACCTACAGGGCATCTTGTGGGCTTGGCTTGGTTGCTGCTGCTGCTGCCGCTGCTCCGATTGTTTAATATCTCTGGATTGTGTGCCAAGCATGCCCTTTCCTCCCTTGCCCCATTAAGGGGTAGCCCCATTTGCAACCCTCAAACCCCCCCTCCCCATGGCATCTCCCCATGGGAAAGGGTGCCTTCCTTGGAGTCAGACTCTGGGCACCCCAAAGGCCTGCACATGAGCTGTGGTGGGTGGGGGGTTCTTACTTGTGATCCTGCCCTAGCGAGGTGGGCAAATGGGTTCAGCTGCTCCGTCTCCTTCTCCCCTCTCTGCAGGTGAGGAGGGGGGACAAGAGCAGCCACGGAGATCCAACCACGGGGCTTCCAAGGCTTCCCATTGGGTTGGCCTCCTCTAGGCAGTAGCTAAGAGGACCAAAGGCCTCTTTCCACCACAAGGTCTTTCATTGATTTGCAGTCTATCCTTTATGAGCCACCTTTCCCTCCCCAGGGGAACCGAGGCAGCTCGCCAGAAACATACAAAGACTATATTAAAGCAATCAGAGCTGAGACTAAAAACAATTTTAGAAGCCTTTGCATTCAACCAGTGCAGCATTCCTGAGACCTCTGTTGAAAGGCCAGAAAAGCAAGAGGGAGGGAAGAGGCCAAAGTGGCTTCTCGGGACAGCACATTCCAGAGCCTGGGAGATGCCGCTGAGTAAGTCTCTCTCTCTCTGTCTCTCTGTCTCCCTGTCTCATCCTTGCTAAACAAGCCTGGAGAGAGGCAGGGGAAGTGAGTGAACCTGCCAGCTAGGTCACCACCACCACACCTGGCTTAATTGCCTCGCACACGAAACTTTCCACCGGCCGGGCAGAAGGAGCCCAGCTCAAGGCACCTGGCAGTGGAATTGCCCCAAACTGTGGCTTCCAGAAGACCAAGGCAGGCTGGACTGCCTGCAGGAGGGAGGGGGGCACCTGCATGGGCCTGAGCCTCCCTGGGCAAAGTGGAGGCAGTCGCTGACCAGAGGTGGTCTCTGTCCCTAGTCCAGGCCAAGGAGAAGAGGGGACCTCCTCTCGGCCTGCCCTGGAGCTCCTCTTGGGATACTGGCAGTGGAGGGGGGGAAACCACACACCCTGGTTCCTATGCCTCACAGGTGCCCACTCCAGAGTAAAGGTCCTATGGTGATGGTGGCATTGCCATTGTGTGTGTGAACGGTCTGAAGCTATAGCACCCCTCGCGGGTGCAAGATACCCTCCAGAGGGCAGGGGCTGGGTATGGACTGCATCTTCACCTTTGTTGTGAGAAGCAGACTGGGCAGGGCTCCCAGCCCGCCCATCCCCTGATCAGACTTGGGGGAGGGTCCCTCTAAAGGAGCCACTGGCGCAGGGTGGGGGCCCTGTGGCTTAAACTGTGACACACACACCCCAGCCCCATCACAGGCTACTGGACCCAGCCCAGAGGGGTTAGGAGATCCTCAGGAAGGGGCTGTGGATGTGCAGAGTAAGCTCAGAACAAGGAGGCAGGCTTTGTGACCCAAAGTTTCTAAAAATCTGGGCATATCTTGGATGAAGGAGACTTTGTAGGACTTCTCAGTCTTGAGATGAGGGTGACGGTTCTCCTCTGGAAACTTGCTTTGGTAGTAGTCAATTTGGATGCTTTTGGTATCTGATTTAAAATGTTCAGATCTTTGAGCTGCTCGTTATATTTACAATACTCGCCTGAAAACATAGCCCCATCTCCCACCCTCACTGCCTGGCATCTGAGATGACTGACTCTCCCAGGCCAGTCCCTCAGGTGCAGCTTGGTTCAAGTTTCCTCCACCACCCTTTCCTTCCCTCAGTCCATGCCCTGGTGGCCCGGTGGGAATGGTTTCCTCCTTCGCCAGGGCTACCTAACCCTGTGCAATCCTGTATTCCCACCTTGGGTCAAGGAAGCGGGTCTGTTAGAGTTGCTTTCAGGGTGTTGCCTTTACCCAGCACTCACTCGGCTTGGTCCTTACAGAAACTAATTTAACCTTATTTAACATCCTATGGAAGATCAGATCAGATCAGAAGTACGATCAGAAAGGATTTGCAAGGCCCGGAGCTGTTTTTGCCCTAGTTAAAAACTGTCGGGAAGATCAAAGTAAGCGGGGGGGGGGCAGCATCACAGAGCAAACGACAAGCCCATGCAATGGCACCCTCTCACCTAAACCTTCTGAAGAACTTTAGAAATGCTCTGGTGGGTTGGGACCAAGCCCTGTCTTGTTTTCCACTGTGGCCTCACAATCGCCAACCAGACACCTGTCTTGGGACGAAGGATTTTGGGGTCTTCAGATGTTATTGGGCTGGAATTTGCATTGTTCCTCCTCACTGGCAAGGATGGGATGTTTAGGCCAACAGCTTCAGGAAGGCAACACATTTGCACCCCTGATCCTGGGGAGATTCATGAGTAGGGCAAGAATGGAAGACCAGTGTCTTTCTGTTCCTCTCTTCTGTGAACCCAAGGAGGTTCGCAGAGCTCTGGCTTAGCTTCCACTTAAAGCCATCTGTGCTCGTGGCCACAATCTGAAGGGACTGGATTCCATAGTTTAAGTGTTAGTTTCCTTGATTGACCAGACTCTCAAGGGAGAAGTTCCTATTGGTTTCCATTTGTTTCGCTATCGTGCTCTTCTTCTCCAGGCTCATCCAAAACTTTTCATAATTGGGGTTTCCCCTGTTGTTGCTGTTTTTTGGGGGAGGGCTGCCAATGGGGCTTTTTACTCCTCTGGGTTCCCCCTCGGTGACTTCTTCTGTCCAACGCCTGTGGACAGCAGTGTTCATTTATTTTTATTTTTTAAATACTCTGACCTTTATGGCCAGGATGGGACATAATAGAGATGGGGTTCTCAACGTTTTCATGCCATGGGCCGGACCATGACCCCTCAGACAGCTGAGTGGGCTAGACTGGTGTTTCCTCCCATTGTAAATGCTACCATAAATTGTGACTGTGGCTGTTGTAAATGCATGTATGACAGCTGCAGGTGCATTTATGACATGTTTACAGCAGCTGCGAGAACAATTATAGCTGTCATATATGCATCCACTTCTGCTTCTGGTAGCAGCAGCGGGGGCCACATGAAATAGTGCTACAGGCCCGGTTAGGCCTGCAGGCTGTAGGTTGCCTGTAATAGAGAGTTCACCGCCATCGAGAAATCCAATAAAGCATCACAACCCTACACTAAGGCCTTTGACTGTGTGGACCACAACAAAATGTGGCAAGTAATTAAAGAGATGGGAATACCAGAACACCTTATATGCCTCATGAGAAACCTGTACATGAGTCAAGAAGCAACAGTTAGGACAGAATACGGAAGGACAGAGTGGTTTGGAATAGGAAAAGGAGTAAGACAAGGCTGCATTTTGTCACCCTGCTTATTCAACTTATACACAGAGCACATAATGTACAATGCAGGGATGGAGGAATCACAATTTGGGATCAAAATTGCTGGGAGAAACACCAACAACTTGAGATATGCAGATGATACCACCCTAATGGCAGAAAGTGAGGAGGACCTAAAGAAGCTGCTGCTTAGGTTGAAAGAAGAAAGTGCAAAAGCTGGCTTGAGACTTAATATCAAGAAAACCAAGATAATGGCAACAGGCCCTCCCAGTCCCTGGAAAATAGATGGGGAAGAAGTAGAAGCAGTGACATATTTTACTTTCCTAGGATCCAAGCTCACTGCAGATGGTGATTGCAGCCATGAAATAAAAAGGCGACTGATTCTTGGGAGGCAAGCGATGAGAAACCTGGGGAACATAGTGAAAAGTAGAGACATCACCTTGAAAACAAAAATTCGTCTAGTCAAAGCAATGGTATTCCTGGTGGCAATGTACGGTTGTGAGAGTTGGACCATTAGGAAAGCTGAGCGCGGAAGAATAGATGCCTTTGAGATGTGGTGTTGGAGGAGAGTTTTGAGAGTCCCCTGTAGAACAAATAGGTCGGTCTTAGAAGAAATCAACCCTGACTGCTCCTTAGAAGGTCAAATAGTAAAGATGAAGCTAAAGTACTTTGGACATCAAATGAGAGGAGAGGATTCACTTGAGAAAGCCTTGATGCTGGGAAGGGTGGAAGGCAAAAGAAGAAGGGGTGGCCAAAAATGAGATGGCTAGATGATATTGTAGATACAATGGTCACAGAGCTGGGCGGGCTGAGGAGGAGGGTGGAGGACAGAAGTGCCTGGCGGGCAATGGTCCATGGGGTCGCAAAGGGTCAGAATTGATTGTGTGACTGAACAACAACAAAACCCTTCATTGCCAAGTGCAGAAAGCTTTGCTTTTGCATTCGTCACCACTCTGACACACTGATCCAGCTGTTGGTCAGAAGAGGATCTCTCTTCACTGGGCTCCAAAACATTACACAATATCGGTTCTCATGTGATTGGGGGGGGGGGCTGTGGTGGCTCAGCAGTTAAGAAGCTTGCCTTGTTAGCTGAAAGGCTGGCAAGACAGCAGTTAGAGACCCGGGTACTGCATGATGGATTGAGCACCCATCTCTGTCCCACAACTTGGAGACATGATTTGTTGACCTTTTTTTTTTTTTTTTTTTGCTCCTTTCCCATTGGGGAGAATGTCTTGACCAGCCCTCAGTGTGTCTCAGCAGTTATCCTCATGAGGAAGAAGTACAAAGAAGGGACTTGCGTAAGGCAAGACACCCGAGAGGCTCACTAAACAGAACAGGTTTTTTCACCTGCCTGTTGAACACCCAAGAGGGTGTGTGCTCCAGGATCCTTAAAAGCAGCCGGCAAGCAGCACCCTGGAGAAGGTTCCTCCTGGCCGGGTTTCAGGTCAGCTGCGAGGGAAGGTGTGACGGATGGCAGGGAAGCCCCCGGGAGATGGGCACCATGCCCTGCTCAGCCAGGGCAAGGAGGATGAGATGGTAAGGGTCCCCAGGGAATACCTGGGCCTGCCCTGTCTGTAGAATTGGCCGCCCTTCCCAGGCAACTCTGTGGCTACACCACCCCTGTCTGTCCCCAGGGAGCTCTGCTTGGCTCCAGGAGCCCCCTGGCTCTTGCTCCGAAGTCAGTTCTTGTCCCCTTCCGGCCTCTTGGTGGACAATGGAAAGTGTGCCCAAAGACGTTCAGGAGGCAGGAGGGTGCCTGGTGGCCACTTATGGGCGGCTCTCCTGGCCTCCTCTTGCTCTTTCCTTGGGCGGCTCAAGGAGTTTCCAGTTGTCCAGGATGGCAGAGAAATGGAGGGAGGCTTTTTCTCAGCTGCCTCCAGTGCCAGCCAGGATGAGATGCTCTTGGGCTGCTTGCCCAGCTTGGCCAGGAGGGAGGGAGGGAGGGAGGGGGCCTCTAAAGGAGCTTCGGCTACTGCTTCTGCCCTCCAGCTCTGTGTGTGTGTGGGGGGGGGATGGAGCAGAGAGGTCTCCCTCCTGTCCCAGTGACTCAGACAAGGTCAAGGAAGGCTTGGCTGGGCTCCATTGCCCTTCCAAATCAGTTTTCCACATGATGTGCTCTTGTACAGAGGATGCGCGGAGGAGTCTCACTTGGGGCTGACTTTTTAAAAAAGGGTACAGTTGAAAAGGGCATCCAATGGGGAGGGGGCAGGAGCAACTCCTGGTCAGAGAGCTTGGAGTGCTTCAGTTGAGAAAGGGGGGGGGGGAGAGAAAGAGAAGTTTCTACCCTTGTGCTGTGTGTGTGGGGGGGAGAGGCAGACCTTTTCTTCCCATCTCAACAAAACTAGAATCCATTGGGATCTTCTGGTGAAACTGATGGATAAAAGACAAGAAACAAAAGTCAAAAGAAGAAAGGCAGGCAGGCATTGTGGCATTTAGAAGACTAATTGCTATATTTTAATGTGAGTTTTCATGGATCAAGTCCACAACCTGAGACAACAGGAGACGGACTTGATCTATGAAAGCTCACATTAAATTATAGCCAGGTTGTCGTTGTCGTTGTCGTTGTCGTTGTCGTTGTCGTTGTCGTTGTCGTTGTCGTTGTCGTTGTCGTTGTCGTTGCCGTTGTTGTTGTTGTTGTTCCTACCTTTGTTGTGTTCTTTGTCTGGCATGTTTGGATGGACTAAAACAACTCCCACTCCAAAACCTTCAATTTCAACAGTCGGTGAGATGAGGCACCACGGTTCTTGCAGGGAGATATAGAGTTGGGTAGTGATGGCCACCCAGTTGGATGCAGAAGGGTTAGGCCACCTGTGGCTACGATTCAAGGTGGCTCCCTGCCCATGGCCTACCCTGAGAGCACCTGAGGGGGACCAGAGGTTGCCTCTCAGGTAGGGTTACCATATCTCAGGATTTGTCCTGAGATTTCCTGCTCTTAGAGCAGGAAATCTCAGGACAAATCCTGAGATATGGTAACCCTACCTCAGGCCCACGTGCAGAACTCAGAGGTCTGTGGCAACAATGTTTAGAAAGCATTCTTTGGCACCTTTGCCAGGAGACACCCTTTCCAATGACAAACCTCTCAATGCTTATCAGATCTTTGTGGAATGGAGAGTGAAAGAAAGATCAAGTCAAAGCCAAATATCTTGCTGGGCTTCCAGGAAACGAACAAACAAACTCCCATGTCCCATTTTGTCTTCCATGTGGTTCTGGGATGGTTGCTGGAAGCTGAGTTAGCTGCTACCCTGAGGAAGAGAAGTACAGTAAAACCCCTATTTACATTTTTAAAAAGTCAATTCCGTAGGCTTTTGCTTAAATCAGTTTTTTATGTAACTCGAAGCAAACCCATAGGGAAAATGAAATTTTTATGTAAACCGAAGCAAACCCATTGGAAATCATGTTACATAAATCGGGACATTTACATAAATTGGGACATGGTTTTAGCACAAAATCATTATGTAAGTCAAATTTTATGTAACTCAAGGCATATGTAAGTCGAAGTTTTACTGTACTGGGAAAAGCAAGAGAAGGTGAAGGAGAAACCATTGGAAGTTTGCTTCAGTTATAACTCGGCTGACTGAATTCATGGTTGTTATAAATATTAGGTTTCTGGAAAGAGGCTTCAAAGAATGAGAAAATGATAGTGTCCTGTATTGGAAGCTCTAAGCTTACATTTTACTTGTCTTAGCCATGGGGCTTGGCTCTTTGAACTATGTATTCAGATGTGTATCACAGTAAATTAAACCCTTCTTAAACCTTGGTGAATGAATGGGCCTGGGAGATTTCTAGGGAAGGAAGCGGAGAGGAACAAGGTCCCATTCCCGGGCTTCATACCACTCCTACAGGGCCCAGCTCACTTGAACAGTGTCTGTTCTGGTGCAGAGGGTTTATTTCCTTGCGTGGGATTCCTGCAAGGGACCACTGAATACCATCGGCTTCAAGCTGGTCAGAATAACTTGTCTTATGAATAGCAACCAGTTTGCCTCAAGCTGATTTGAAGCCTGCCTGCTTTGATTTCTATCTGGATCTTCTAAAGAATTTGTTTGCATTGGCCTGTTTCAAAGTAATGATAACAGCTGAAAGTGGGGGGAAATGATGGAGGTGGGGGTGACACTCACGTGGGGTGTCAAGGGAATAGCTTAGGAAGTGGCTGCTTCACATGGCCCCTGCTCCCCATATCTCCCCAAAACATCCCATCCAGTTGACTTGGTTGAGAGTAATTGAATGGCAGGGATTTAAACAGGTACTTCCTGCTCTAAAAACAGCAGTCTAAACATCCCACCCCACAAATCAGGGGTTGAGACAGAAATGATGTGATAGTGCTGAAACCCATGGGTTGAAAACCATGGCACACATAAGGAGATTAGAGAGCATAATAAGTGACTTTGCATAATGGATCAATGATAATGTGGCCTATTTCACATCATATGGAAATTAATCTACCCAGACCTGGAGAACAGGAACTCTGCAAATCTTAGCTGCTGCCCCATGTGCTTAGGGACTGTTTGTGTGTGTAGGATGGCCTTCTCACCCACAAGGTTTTGCTTAGCTTAGCTATCCTTGGCAGAGTTCTGGAGTTGCTCCAGTTGAACCAAGAGAAGCCTGAAAGTGGATTCGTGGAACCTGTGCTCAAGATGTGCTTGTCCCCAGATCCATGGCTGGCCTCCTGACAGCAAAGGAGAAGGAGGGGACAGACAGGAGATGGGGAATTGGGCCGGCTCATCCCTGTGTCCCTCTTTCTGTCTACAGGATGCTGCAGCTTCTTCCTAGACCTTCATGTGAGGGCCTGTAGGTACACGGGAAGAGCTCAAGTCTTCTCAAGCCTGGTCTTGTGTTCCCAGAGCAAGACACGGCTGCAAATGCACTCGTGTTTCCCAGCACAGGTCAGACTGCAGGCCTCATGAGGCTGAGGAGGGCACTGGTGATGATGGGCACTCATGGTCTTCCAATTAGCCCATGGGAGACTCAACTGGCCAGGTAAGGGCTGGGGTTTCAGGAGGGACTCCCATAGTGACGTAATGTGTCCTAAGGAAGGAAGAATAAGCAGACTGCTTCCAGGGGAGGAGGGTGGGAAGGGAGGAGATCGGCTGAGAGTGTGGCTTTGTAGGGAAAGAGGGATTGGCTGTGATGAAGGAGAAATTCAGGGGTGGAATCGTGGAACTGAGTGAGAGAAAGTAACTTGGAGCAGGGAGGGCTTGTGGTAGTGAAGAGTTCTGTATTAGCAGGGACAGACTGTAGTAGGCATGTTATTATTATTATTATTATTATTATTATTATTATTATTATTATTATTATTATTATTATTATTATTATTATTATTATTATTATTATTATTATTATTATTATTATTATTATTATTACATTTGTTACCCCGCCCCAATCGGGAGAACCCGACTCTGAGCGGCTTACATCAAAGCAGGAAAATAAAACATAGAACAATCCAGCTCAAAATAAAATCCACAATAAGTTAAAAGTCATCAAAAGTTAAAAGCAATACAAAATCAACACACGAATCCCACAATCAGATCCAGGGTTAACAATCCATTTAAGCCACTTAATATGGGAACCCACGTTCCCGGGTCCTCAAACTTGTCCTGCCAGCCAGGTTTTTAAGCCCTTCCGGAAGGGCAAGAGCTCTGTCTGAAGGCGCAGCTCGGTGGGCAGGAGGTTCCAGAGGGTCGGGGTGGACACAGAGAAGGCTCTCCTCCTGGTGCAGGCGAGGTGTGCCTCCCTTGCCGAAGGAATAACAAGGGAGCCTCTCCGATCCGCCCTGGTGGGACGGACAGATATTCTTGGTGGGTGACGCAGTCTCTTAGGTATCCTGGCCCACTACCATATAGGGCTTTAAAGGTAATAACCAGCACCTTGAATTGCAATTGTTATGGGGTTTTAGTCACTTGAACTGACTGGTGATCTGTTGTGTAAAGAAATGAGCACCTTTAGTTATGCTGTTGCATCTGCTGCAAATGAATGGAAAGTCGGGGATATTATGGCTTCATCTTTGGGTCTGCATGAAGTGGAGCAATCAGCAAGAGTTTACCCCAATCTCTCTGGAAAAGGAGATCCAATATAAAGAATGTAAGCTTCCCCCCCCCCCCAAGAGACTGTTTAGAGCCCCCACCTTCTGGGCAGCTTTCATAGAATCATAGATTTGGAAGGGGGGCCTTTGAGGCCGTGGAGTCCAACTCATTCCTTCTCTAGGCAGGAATCCAAATCAAAGCAGATCTGACAGAGGGTTGCCTGCCAATTTTCTCTTGGATGCCTCCAGCGTTGGAATGTTCACCAACTCCTGAGGTTGTCGGGAATTCCATTGTTACAACTGCTCTAATTGTAAAATGTTTCCCCTGATAGTCAGCCTGTCTCTGGCTTCCTGTAGTTTGAACCTGTTATTACGTGTCCTTCACTCTGGGACGATGGAGAACAGAATCTTCCCTTCCTCTTTATGGTTACCTTTTGGGTATTTGGAGAGTGCTTTCATCATCCTATCTCCTTTCAGTCTCCTTTTCTCAAGGCTAACCATGCCCAGTTCTTCCAGTCTTTTCTCGTAAGGGATGGTTTCCAATCCTCCAATCACCCTTCTATGGCCCTTCTCTGGACCTTTTTCTCACAAATATTCCTAGGAAATTGGCTCTAGTGTTACTGGAAGAATTGCTTTAACTGGGGTACCATAGTCACAATTGTGTTCACAGTCACAATTGCTTCCCCTGATCATCCATTGGAAGGATCCCAAATCTCTCTGTGGGACCTCCGTCTTCACAGAGTTGATCCTCTTCTAGTGAAATGGTCTTTCTGCTCAAATCTCTCCCCGAGGAGAAAGGAAGCCCTGTGGGTCACATAGACAGACCGAGCTCCATCCCCAAATGCTGCATGAGCGGGAAGACCTGGAGAAGAAGGCTCCCCTTGGAGAGGTTGACAAGGTTGCTGGGTCAAAAGAAGACCTTTTTTTCAACCATCAGCAGTGGCCACCACCCAGGGGAAGTTTTCAGGAAGAAAATGATCAGTTGTGGTGGAAGGAAAACCATGCCAGGGAGAAGAGGATCAGGGGGTTCCAGAGACCTACAGACCAGGCCAGCTTGTGGGACCTCACTTCCTGTGACCATTTGAACATACAAGGAATGGCAGGGGACACAGTAGTCAACTGTCCTGCCTGCTTGCTGGCAAATTACCTGGAGGAATATTCACACGCCTCTGGTTTTCTCTGCAGGAGATCTTTGGCTACCGAACCCATGGCTTCCGGAAGGCCCTGTGCGTTGTTGCCAGCATCCTCTCATGTGGAGCCCTCCTCCTGCTATTTTACTGGAAGCCGGAGTGGGAGGTCTGGGTCTCCTGCCGGCCGTGCAACCTGGAAGAAGCAGACACCGTCCTGCTGAGAACAACCGTAGGTGTTTTGGTTTCTAAGAGAATTAAAAACATTAAAAGTTGCAAACTTTTGAAAAAACAGATTAACCATCTTACAATATTGCAAAACTGCCAATGAAAGCCATGAAAAAAACTGAGGGATTAGTATGTGAAATAAAGTTTAACAAAGAAAAGTCAAGCATCCTGTAATAAAAACTAAGTTCTTAAGTTAGTTGTTCAAAGCTAACCTGGCTTTTGTCAGCCTAACCAGTCGTCCTGCTCTACTTTGGGTCTTCCTACGTTCCTTACGTGGGACTTCTATATTTCAAAAAGCTCCCTCAGAACTCCCCAAAGTTACCTAGCAAGAGAACTGGGCTGTGATTCCAGCTAAAATACCTTTCTAGCTGTTCCTCCTGGTCCGATTCAAAACCATGAATGCCAGAGGACAAAGAAATATACCTAGGGAGATACTTGGTAGTGAATTCGGGGTGTGTGTGTATGTAGCATCCCTCTTACCCATTAAAAAGACGTTGTGAAGAAAACATTTATTGTTTCATTAGCAAAGCCCATAAAGCGTGGATTAGTTTCAGTAGCATAAGAATCAGTCCAGCAATCAAAGTACAGTCCTAAGTAATTATTTTGAACAAAAACCAATATTCCCAGAGCATGCTGCTCCTTCGGTATCCAAAACAGAACTGTTACCCCTCACTCCAAAATGGAGTTTGCTGACCAGTGTGATTTACTTTCCTCCAATCAGAGTTCTTCCTTGCTCTTCTAGGAGAACTTTCCCATAACAAAATGTTGTTCATTCACCTGCTGGCATCACAGCTTTGCTTAGACAAAACAAAGGCTTCTGCTAGCTAAGAGATAGAGAAAGGAATGTTTCACTGTACTAGAAAACAACCAGTCTATTAGACACACAGAGAAGAAATTATTTTTGGAGGCCTAGGAAAACCAAAGTTCCTCCATTTTTGGACACGTTAAGGAAATGGGGTTTTTCCCATGACAGCTTTCCAAGGGAGCCATTCCATTTTTTAGTAATTCCCATGATTTTGTGTTAGCTAATCTGCTTTCTTCATGCAAAAAAGTGTCTCCCTAGTAGAGTGATGGTGAACCTTTTTACAGACCGAGTGCCCATATTGCAAACCAAACCCCACTTGTTTATCACAAAGTGCCAACACAGCAAAAGAGGAGGAAGGAAATGCTCCCACTGGACTGCTGGACAGAGGGGCAGGGCAAACTCTGTGCTGTGGGAGGAAAGAAGCACTCCTATTGGGCTGCCTGGCACAGGGGAGGGGCAAACTCTGTGCTGGGGTGTCTGCATGAGTGCCCACAGAGATGGCTCCGAGGGCCACCTCTGACACGCATGCCATAGGTTCACCACCACTGCCTTAGTACAAAACTCATCTAAGGGCTTCACTGTTTCTGTGGCTCTTGTTTGCTGTACCAGCATCTACAGTGTTTGCTTTAACTTCTTACAGAATAGGTACACAGAACGTCACACTCTCGTTTGAGCAACTCTGTGAAATTTCCCCAAAGGTTTCTCTGTTTCCTCCCATAGGATGAATTCCAAAAATACACCCGGAAGAAGGTGATTTTGTGTAACGTGGGGAACGTCTTGGAGAATGAAAAACTGGACCACATCTTCAGTGCAGACAAGGATTCCATCATTCACAAAGCCATTGCGAAGCCTATCTTGAAAGTAAGCTGGGTTTTTTTTTTCAGTCAATGGGGTGAAGGACACAGTGGGGCCTCTGAGCTCGTTCTCCTCTGCCCCATTGCGGGTGAATTGGGGACTGGATCCTGCATCTACCCAAGGCTGGAGGTGGGCAAATTTGAGAGCTGGAAATGGCAAGGTTTCTTCTAATTCCACTCTTCTTACCTTGGAGAGATTCCCAGGGACATCTCAGTCATTCTCTGGATTCCCTGCTGAGACACAATGGGGTGATGGGTCTTCTGCCCAGACAGAGCCACGGAGCTCAGTGTGGATTCTAGCTGGACCTCTTTGCAGCTAGAAGGCTTTCCGCTCGGACCACACACTCTGTCCTCAAATCTTTTTAAACTGGGAGCGATTTGGTGGCAATTCCCATTAACGCTCGGTTGTCCCTAATGGCTTCGCAATGTGTTGCTCCTGTAGGTGAGATACATCCATGTTCAGAAAATCCGCTACGTCTGGGACACTTTCGGAAAAGAGTTTGTCAGAGCTGGGTGAGTGAGTGAGTGAGTGAGGCGTGGCCTTATTGCCATTAGACTCCAAAGAAGCCGAGGATCCCTGTGTGTGGAGCGTTTTCTCACCTCTTTCTCTTGCCCCCGTTCCTAGCTCCCTTGAAGACAGCAACACCTGTTATGACATACACCACAAATTCGGAGATGGGCTGACGAGGAAAGAGAAAGAGCTCAGGTAGGGTCTCTAGCCAGGCTCAGCTTCTGACATCTCTTGGGAGAGCTCGGCAGCAGCAGCAGCAAAGACCTCCCTCCCTCTTTAGCCTGTCTTCTTTGAGCTAAAACTCTGGAGATGGTTAAGACTGGGAGGTTCCCCAATTCAAGTCTGACCCTAGAAACAAACTGGGCAGGCAAACCTGGTCACTATGTTACACTTGAGGCCATGCTCCAAACTGACATTGGAACCCAAGATTGTTTCTCTGATTTCCCAAGGCTGATGTCTGGTTTAGGTTGTGACCACACCATCCAACACCACAGGATTGGCTCTAGTTATAGTACACGTCCATTCAAAGTATGCTTTCTCTGATCACACAATGCAAAGGTGAATTCAAGTTGGGCCACCCTGTTTGGCCCCCAGATTTGAACTGGGAGATTTTTAAAGCACGAACCACATAGTCACCTGAGTCCTTGGCAATTCAGAATGAAGGCCGTGGAAATTGCTTCATTCAGACGCTGACTGGGAGGCGGAAGGTCAGCAGTTCGATTCCCGAGTACTGCAGGATGGAATGAGCTCCTGTCTCTGTCCCAGCTCCTGCCAACCTAGCAGTTCGAAAGCAAGAAATTGCAAGTAGATAAATAGGGACCACTTCGGTGGGAAGGTAACAGCGTTCCGTGCGCTCTGATGTCTAGTCATGCCTGCCACATGACCACGGAAACGTCTGCAGAAGCAGACAACGCTGGCTCTTCAGCGTAGAAACAGACATGAGCACTGACCCCTAGAGTCGGATACGACTGGCTTTCAAGCAAGGGAAACCTTTACCTTTACCTATAGCAAAATTCAGTGGGTTGTAACTTAGCCACACTTAACGTGATATCAGACAAAACAAGAGGAAAAAGAAGAGACAAAAAGGTTGTGCCATTGTAAAGACAACCTTTTTGGCTCTTGTTCACACACACACACACCACCACCACCACATCCTTGCAAAGGCTTCTTTGAATGCTCCACTGTGTGAGCCTTCATTTGCTTCAGGGATCATGTTGTGGGCAAGTCACAGGTAATCCTCTCTCTTCTTCTTCCTCTGCCTCTCTTTCCTCCTGAGCCTCTTGAAGAAAGAGGCTTATTGTTTTCGCCCATTTCTCTCTCTTCCAGAAAGTTGGTGTGTGGACCAAACACCATTGAAATCAAAATCCGCTCAGTCTGGAACCTGCTTTTCAAAGAGGTAAATGAGTCCATTTCCCAGAAGCAGCCTTCCTTTCCCCAAGACCATTGCAGAAATACTGACAGGCTGTCTTTCTACAGAGCATGTGCAAAAAGGACTGATGTGGTGAGATTGGACCTGGTTGTCTTTAAGTGCAACATAGGCCCAAACTTCTCCTACAACCTTCAACTGTCAGTATTGATATGTTGACTAACTGATGGGTGTTGTAGCCAGGCACACCTTGGGGGCACCTGGTTGCAGGAGGCTGTTTTGTTTTACTGGACAGCTCAAGACTTTGGGATGAGTTGGGTTCTGAATGGCTCTTCTTCTTCTTCTTCTTCTTCTTCTTCTTCTTCTTCTTCTTCTTCTTCTTCTTCTTCTTCTTCTTCTTCTTCTTCTTCTTCTTCTTCTTCTTCTTCTTCTTCTTCTTCTTCTTCTTCTTCTTCTTCTTCTTCTTCTTCTTCTTCTTCTTCTTTTGGTATTGTATATAATGTATATATCCTTCCACAATCACTATATATGTAACTATGTTTACTGAGCTAAGTATTTGAAAGTGATGACAAGTTTATGTAGTTCACCTTGACAGATGGTTATGTAGTAAGAATTTTATCAATAAAAAATTTCCTTCTAAAAAAATTTCCTCCTCCTCCTCCTCCTCCTCCTCCTCCTTCTCCTTCTCCTTCTCCTGCTCCTGCTTCTGCTTCTTCTGCTTCTGCTTCTTCTGCTCCTGCTCCTGCTTCTTCTGCTTCTTCTTCTTCCATGTCTAGGCCAGAAGTGAAACTGCCGAAATGAAGCCACCTTTTGGGTGAGTCTATTCTGCAGTTCCTTTGGCCTGTGCTAGTATAAGATTAGCCAGCAACACAAGGTTGCTGTTACCAGGGTGTGCTTGATTGTGGTTCAAAAATACCACAATCTTCAAAGACCAGGATCAGGTCATGCCACCAAAACAGTAGGTAGGCTGAGATACCTGTTTGTGAGGAAATGCCATTCCATGAACTTGAGCTATTGAAGCAAAATGTGTGTGGGGTGTTGTTGTTTTTAAATATGCGTCTGATATACTTTGGCTCCCATGCTCAGACAGACCTTTATGGTTAGGAAACCGGGGGGGGGGGGGGGGGTTGAGATGTGTTGGACCTGCTCTTTCTTACATTTTCTTAAACTGTTTGATGGCCATTATCCAATTTCAATTTAAGTTGTTGTGAATGTCTTTTATTTCAACAGGGAAGATTGGGATGCTATTCTTTTCAGAATAGGTGGCTTTCCCAAGAGCTAGACCTTTTTATTTCAATGCGTTTGTTTTTATTCCCTTAGCTCAAAGTGGCTCATTGTGTTAGGGCCCAAAGGAGAAAGGTTCAAGTACACGAATGCCACGTGGGCAACCACAGGGGTACCTACTTAAAGAAAACCCATAGCAGGCCCTTCACCAGCAGAGTGAGCTTCACAACCTTCTCCTTGGCTTGACTCTTTGAGGAGCCCAGGAGGAGCTAAAGATAAGGAACAGTACGTAGACGCTGCTGCTGGCGGAAGTTGACCCGCTTCAACTGTATTAGAAACCTCCTCCATTGCCTTCTCTGCCATGATAGTCAGTAGGAAGAGGACCTCTCTAGACTGGAGGATGCTCTAAGGCTGGAGGTATTCAAGAGAAAGTTGGATACCCATCGGTTAGATAGGCTTTGACTTGGATTCCTGCCTTGAGCAGAGAGTTGGACTCGATGGCCTAAGAGACCTCTTCCAACTCCGTTATTCTATGATCACCTTAAAGCCAAGTCCACGTCAATCACAGAGTTCAGCCAGAATCAGAATAATTTGGTTTGGGATTTCTGAATCTTATCAGTAGGCAGCCCTAATTCGAAGTACTGCCAGGCCTGTATCCCTCTTCAGCTGGTGCTCTGCTGGCAGAAATTCTTGGTTGTAGCCTGCTGGCTGCCATCTAGGAAAATGTGATTTAGGTGGTGTAGTTGGAAAAGGTTGACTTGCACTTGACTGAGCAAATGGGGTGGGGGGAAGCGAGCCAAGGCAGACCACAGGCTGCAACAGGCATTCCAATGATGCAGGCATTGCCCTGTCTGCACACAGCATCATCAGCTGCCTCTACTGCATTGCATCTTTTCTTTGTGGCATTATCCAAAGAGCAGCCAACGAAGGCAATTGTTTTGTTGTATTCAACTGATGCTAATCTGGCCTTCTGCTCTTTTGGTAGGTCCTCAACCCATTTTACTTGTTCCAAGCCTTCACCCTGACTCTCTGGCTGTCCCAAACATATTATGAATACGCCTCTGCTATCTTAATCCTGACCATCATCTCCATTATTGTCACCATCTATGACCTTCGACAGGTGAGTTTCCTGTTAGATGTGCTCTTGCCAGATCCGTCCTCCGTGAAGTCCCAAGAAGAGCCTGGCTTGGCCCTAAAACCTGCCAATGTCTTTAGCTATCAGAGAGTAAACAAAACAAAAAAGGCAGGAAAAAAGTTATGGTACCTTAAAGACTAACTGCTGTATTTTAATGTGAGCTGTTGTGGATCAAGTCCACTTCATCAGAAATAGTGCTGGCCCTCCCCTAAGGGCAGGGAAGCCAGGCAGCGGTGCTGCACAGCAAGTGATGATAACTAGCAACAGTCTTTCTAGGGAAGATCTAAAGAGCAAGGTTGAAAGGGAGAGCCAAAGTCCCTTTACTAGTTCAGAGAATGTGTAGTCCATAGGGAGAGCATGGTCAGGGTCAGAAGAGACGTCCACAGTCTGGTCAAGGCAGTCAGTCAAGATGAAGGTCAGGATAACACGGGTGTCAGGCAGGGTGTTGCAATGAAGATGTACTGACAACTGGCAACTGTAGCGATTGCCCTTAAGAGCTCCTCACCAAGGATGCTCAGCTGGGAGCCTTCTTCGTGAGAGAGTCCTAGCTGATTTATGACACAGCCAGGGATGTGCAGGGCACCATGGGAAGGCACTGGATAGAGAGTGGTGGGGATGCTTATTGGGAGCATCCCATATATTGCTATTGGTGCCCCAGGACACCAGAGGTAAAGGTGGGGTAAGACAAAGCCCAATTGCCCGATATACCAGAATGTGCCTGGATGCAGCTGTATGTAAATAATTGCACAGAAGTTGACGACAACACTCTGAGGTTGAAGATTCATCACTGTCAGAGTCTGATTCAGCGATCGAATCCTGAACTGAGAGATCATGATCGATGGGAAGTAAAACCTGGCTAGAAACAGGCTGAGGCTCCTGTTCCCCATCGTCCTCTGTTTCTTCAGATCTTCAGCAAAGGATGGAGAAGAAGTGGCTCAACAGGGGCTGGAACCCAGCCTTCTCCAACCTGACTTGCCACTGTGCCACATGGGCTCCTCCTCCGTCATTCCTTTCTCTCTTTCTCAGGCCCAGCACCAAAAAAAGGAGTTGGGCTGAAGGCCTCCTGCCAGCTGCCAAGATTAACCCTACTGGAAAATTGCATTTCCCCTCTCCATCCTGTAACTTTAGCGTGTGCAAGACACACACGGACAGATGGACGGACAGACGGGCGCACGCACGCACGCACGCACGCACGCACGCACGCACGCACACACACACACACACACACACACACACACACACACACACACACACACACACACACACACCACGCGAGAGAGGCTAAGTGCTCCTTAGGTTTGCCAGGGGATCACATCTCAAGCAGCATTTGGGATCTGGGTCCATCTCCCCTGCTTGCATCTTTCCCACCTGTGGCTGGGAAGAATCACCAGGAGGGACATCCTAAACCCCTCCAGGCAGGCATTTCAGCGTTTGACCTTCTCTTTCCTTCAGCAATCTGTCAAACTGCACAACCTGGTGGAGGAACACAACAGGGTGGAAGTCACCGTTTGGACCAAGCATGAAGGTGTGTAGAGGGACCCTGATCAGGGGTGTCCGGATCTGGCCCATTACCATCCTAGATCCTCTATGTGCAACCTCTGTGGCTTGGGCCATCCTATCCCTCCCCTTCCTGGATGTTCCACCACCACATCTACGGGGAGGAAGGTCTTCTTCACAGCTGTTTCTCCTCTTCCAGACTCCTTGGAAGCTGGCCTAGAAGCTGGTCTTCCCAGAAGTGGTCTATGATAGCTTTAGACATTCAAGGAGTGAGCAAGCCCAAAGTCTCCAATGCTTCATCTCTAGACCGCCCTCTTCTTCGTTTGCAGGTGTCCATAAGATGCAGTCTTGCCACTTGGTCCCAGGGGACATCCTTCTCTTGGAAGGGCAGAAGATTTCCTTGCCCTGCGATGCCATCCTGCTGGAGGGAGGATGCGTGGTCAACGAAGGGATGCTCACAGGTACCTTCAGCCTCCCTTGCACCCCCCCACCCCTGGGTGGATCTTCCTGCCTTCCTTATGGATCTACTGCTTTCAACCTCCACCGGTTGAAGCTATGTCTGATTCTGAGGGAGCAACAGGAACCCATCCTGTTCTACTGCGACAAGGAGTGGGGCAGTTTGTTACACTGGTTGTGGTTGTTCATGGTGAGGAGCCATGCTTGACCTGCATGGCATTTGTAGGTGAAAGTGTACCAGTGACCAAGACCTCCTTGCCCCACACTGACAACACCATGGCCTGGAAAAAACACAGCGCGGAGGATTACCGGCGCCACGTCCTCTTCTGTGGCACCGAAATCATCCAGACCCGGCGGGCAGGCAAAGGGCCAGCAAGGGCCGTGGTGCTGCAAACAGGTGCGTCCAACAGATCCAGGGCTGGGCTCTTCTTCCTAGTGGGGCGAGGAGCAACTTTGCACACTTGAGTGGGAGGTAGAGAAGGCCATGAAATGGTCATTGGAGATAGAAGCATGAAGCTGATCACACTGTGGAGCTGGGAGGGGAACCCCAGGGGTCATCAAATCCAACCCTTCACCACCACCACCACCACCACAGGAGGAAGTCCAGAGAAAATGCATAGCAATAGCAATGACTTATGCTCCGTCCGTCCCATAGTCCTTTGGGCACTCTCTGGTCATTCGCATTTTGCCCCCCAATATGCTGGGAAGTCATTTCACTGACCTTGGAAGGATGGAAGAATCAAACTCACAATATTTTGGCTGCCAGACAGCAGTTGAACCCCTGTGCCACCAGGGCATCCCTGACAGGCCATCTGAACTCTGTTTAGAAACCTAAAACAGTCTCCTGCCCTGCGAAGAAGCCCACTCCATTGCCCATCAGCTTTTCCTCTTCAGTAGCCCTTCGTGCTTAGGCAAATGCTTCTTCCCCATAAGTTGATTATGGGGCCTTCTGCTCCTTCCCTCCGGAGCTTCTTTCTAAGGTGGCTGCATCCATCGTTAACATGGAGAGCCCTTCCAATAGGTGGAACCCCCCTCCTCGTCCAAGGGATCTGTTGAGGTGAGGCACTGCACTCTGCCCAAGGCAGCTGCTCATTAGCAGGCCTTGAGTTGGAGGCCTTGAGGCAAAGGTGGCCTCCTCCAGACAATTGTTTTACCCTCTTGGGAAAAACGGTGAGTGTGGGAAACCTTGTCAAACGCTTTGCTGAAAGGCAACACAAAATACTTCCCAAGCCGGTAATTCAGTCCATTGTGAAAGGCAGGGGAGAGGGCCAATGGATTATGGGGTGACTTACTCTTGAGAAGCCGCCCAGGTTGACTTCTCTTGATCGATGTCTTGTTTCCTAATCTAGGCGAACACAGACCAAGCCCATAATAAACACTTGGCCCAGCATTTTATGACTCCCTCAATTGTCTATACTTTGTGGGTCCCACTTTTCCCCTTCCCCACTTCCGGATGACACAGACACCACTAGCTCCGAATGGGAAGCGCTTTTCCAAGAAGGAAAGGGAGTGACGGCCAAGGGGAGTTTCCAGCAGTGGCAGTTTTTCCAGTTTGGGAGGAATCAGGTGACCCACTTACCACATCCCTTCCCGTATCCAGCAGCAGAATAAAACTACCAACCAGAAGTAGGGGATTTGGCCCCATGTCTTTCCTTCCCTTAAAATACCGCAAAGCATCTGTTGCTCTCTGGAATGGCTGAGCCATGGACTTCTTTAGAGAAGAAAACCCTGCAGAGAACATGTTTTCTGGGAAAGCAATCCAAAAAGCAAAAGGAAACCGATCTTTCCTCATCCCCGCAGAGTATTGGCACATGGATATCGCTCCTAGCATGTGCAACGCTCAAAGTGCTTCTGGGCAGGGCAGTTTGGGTTTCTCCTGGAGTTAGTTGAGAAGGTCCAAGGCTGTGCTCAGAAACCCCAGGTTGGCAGGAGGTCCACAACTGACTGTGTTGCCTTCCATGGCCTTTTCCTCTAGTGCTATTCCCATAGCCCCAGTCTTTGCTCACGGACACAGACAGACACACCTGGACTGTTTCACTGCAGGTTTCAACACAGCCAAGGGTGACCTGGTACGGTCCATCCTCTACCCGAAACCACTAAACTTCAGACTCCACCGAGAGGCCTTCATCTTCATTGTGCTGCTGGTGGCGATTGGTGCAGTAGGGCTGGTCTACGCTGCCTGTGTGTATACGAAGCACCAGGTAGGTTTCAGCAGTGCTGCTACCATGACAAGAGGGTGACAGGACAGAGCACTGCAGACTGCCCAGGTGGTTGGAGATAGGATTGGAGTTCGCCATGGGGTTTCTTCCGCTGTAGGAATGAGGAAAGGACTTTCCTTCAGATTGGACTTGGATGCATTGCTCTCCAAGACTAGTTTCGACAGGGCTGGGATTTCTTGGAGGGAGGTGGATCTTTAGGAGGCTGAGGTGTGTTGTGACTGAGTCATAATGCTTTCTCTTTTGGATGAAGACTCCCTGATCAAGCAGGGGGTTGGACAGGAAGTTGCAAAGTATCCCTAACCCTCTCTCTGATAAAGAGGAAATCTGCACCCATTGAGGGTTGATGCGGTTGCCTGAGTGTCCCATGGGCCAAGCCCTCTGCCCAGGGCAGCCAAGCCCTTTGCTCTCTCCTCTTGTTTTCACCTCTGGGACCTCCCAGGCCTCCCCTTCTGCTCTGGCTCTCTCTGTGGCAGCCCGGCCCCATCTCCCCTCCCTCCCACTTGGACTGGGTCTGATACAGGTTTGTACCCCTTTCCCAGAAACCGGTGGGAAACACCGTGATCATGTCCATTCTTCTGATGACGTGTGCCGTGCCCCCAGTGCTCCCAGTTGCCTTGACCACCGGCATCTACTATGCCCAGAAGAGACTGAAGAACAAGAAAATCTTCTGCATCAGCCCCCAGAGGATCAACATCTGTGGGCAGATCAACCTAGTCTGCTTTGACAAGGTGTGGACTAGGGAGGGCCTTGAATTGGGTAGTGGTGGTGGTAATGAGGTACTTGGGATTGGGGTGGAGGGGGAAGTTTGGCCTCCGGGGACTCATTATGAGGTGGGTCACTGATCCCATGCTATGGTCTGGAGGAGAAAAGGAGTTGAGGAAGCCCCAGCTCACAGATGCCCCTAGATTCCTCTCTGGGGAGACCCTTTCCTGATGGGTTGAGCAGGCAGATGTTGGGCATCTGGGCCTGTGGGGTGGGGGAAGCGCCTTTGCTCCCTCAAAGAGCTCTCCCTGCCTTGCAGAGGGCTGTCCCTGCCCTCCAGGCTCCCCCAGGTCTACCCCAAAGAGAGGAGTCTGGCCAGCCCCATTCTGTTGAGAGCGAGTGATGGGTCAGGGGGCCCCCTCTCCAGGCGCTCAAGAAATCTCTCTCACCCACTTCTCTCAATGTAGACTGGCACCCTGACCGAGGATGGGCTCAACCTCTGGGGCGTCATCTCTTGCCAGGGAAGGAGGTAAGACATCTTGGGCACCGACCTCGTGTACGGAGGCCAAGAACTGAGAAGCATGCAAAGCTCTTTCTTTGCTCAAGCGCCTGGAAACAATAGTAGGTATTTGGAAACGTGTGTGGAAAGGTTTTGATTTGTGTAGAACTGTGTGCTTTAGGTCTAAACATTCAGAAGAACTTCCTGGCTCCAGTTTGGGGACCAGAGAACTCCTGCCAAGGGCTGGATTGGGGAAGAAGCAACCAGACAGGACAGAGATGGCCCAGACCAGACCTGTTTCATCTGGGGCTGAGATGTGAAGAAGGCAGGACAGGGAAAAGGAGGCAAGAGGGAGAGAGATTAATTCTCTGCAGTAGAGCAGAGCCTCCGGGGCTATGGCTGCCTGCCTCTGGGTCACAGCCTCCCTAAACCAGCAGTTGACCTTATTAGGGTGGGCTGTGAATGGATGCCCATTGGGTGTCAGATGTCTTCCCCAAGGAAGGACTAATTGCCTCTCTCATTCCAGCTTCCAGGAAGCCCACACCTTCTCAGGTCCCTCTTTGCCCTGGGGCCCCCTGTGTGGGGCCATGGCCACCTGTCACTCCCTCTTGCTCTTGGACGGGAAGATTCAGGGGGACCCCCTGGACCTGGAGATGTTCGCAGGCACCAACTGGGTGAGCAGAAGCCCCTTCTCTGCCTCCTTAGTCCTACTCTGGACTTTCTTTCCTTTTAACCCCTCTCAGGTGGCCTTTTTCTTAATCCCTGGCCTTCTATCCTTGTCCAGGAGTCTTTCATGAAGGACTTGGCCAGAGGTTTCGTATATTGGGCATGCTCAACAAGATTCCACACTCAGATTTAAGTTATCCTTTAGCACTGTCTGCTGCATCCATTCCCAAGCAATTTAATAAGCCCATTTCCACCCCCTTGAAGTGGATTGATCTAAATGTACCTTTATTTTCCTTCCAGCTTGGCAATTCTGTGATCTTACATTAGTTCCTGATGGTTTTTGTAATAAAACACAGGGTTGCCTTCCTTCAAATTGGTTCTATGACCAATCATTCATTCGTTCGTTTGTTCATTCATTTAATTTAAGCATTTATCGCTCACCCTTCAATACCACAGGATCTCAGAATGGGCTACAAAGCAATGTGAATCAATTTTTAAAAATGTACAGTATTTGTTTATTTGTTCGAACTTGTCTGCCGCCCTCTTCGCAGAGCGACTCAGGGCAGCTAACATAGTAGTACTGCAGAACAACACAACGTACTAAAACACCATAATTCCAACAATCCCAACCCATTAAAGACTGTTTAAAGCAGTCGCCGTGTTAGTCTCTGCAAGAGAGTAAACAAACCAAATGACTGTTGCAAATAGGCACACTGATCTTATGTTATTACTGGTTGCAAACGTATCTGTTATGCCAACCAACCGTGGTGTATCTCTGTACCTGATATGTATAATTGGATACCATGAAAATTCACTAATATGTCTGATGAAGTGGACTTGATCCATGAAAGCTCACATGAAAATACAGGAGTTAGTCTTTAAGGTGCCACACTTTTTTGGGTCTTTTTGTTTAGTTTAGTTTTCTTTACTCTCTGATATCCTTCTGAGATGTCAGCAGGCCGTTGCCTGTATAAGCATCAGCCACCACCGACACCAGACGGCTGCATTCGGGGCTTGTCTTGTCTTCCTTTCATATCAGAAATGTTGCCTTGGCCCTAGGCTGAGTTTTAGGAACCCCCTTCCAGTGATGTTGCATGTCTTTCTCCCTCCCACAGGAGATGGAGGACTCTGCCCTCCCGGCTGACCCATCCGGCCCACCAGAGACCCACACCGTGGTGAAACCGGGGCCCATGGCTTCCCAGGTGAGCCTCTCCATCTTCCCATGAAAGGACCTCTGGCCCTGAAAAAGGGGCCTCCTTGGGGGAAGGGGATGAGGCTGGCTGGAAAAGGACAGGAAGCCCCCTAAGGAGGGAGGAGGGGGCTCAGCTGCCCTTCGGACCCCAAGAGAAGGGGAAGGAGAGAGGTGTGAAATGCTAGGAGGGGGAGCAGAGTTTGGGCAGGTTCAGGGGTCCAAAGATGGCAGAACAGACTAATCCTACATCCACCCCACCCCATGAAAGAGATTCCCCAAAGCCCACAGCAAAGGAGTGCCGGAGTATCCCTGGGTGGCACATCTGGGCATCTGGACCGCCAGCTGGCATGGAGGAGCCCAGTGAGGACCTTTCTCTTCTCTTGCCCCCCCCCCATTTCTTTACAGGCCCCCGTGGAAGGCATTGTGATCCTGCGCCAGTTCCCCTTCTCCTCCTCCCTGCAGAGGATGTCCGTCATCACCCAAGAACTGGGGAGAAGGGAGGCCTGCGACCTCTACATGAAGGGGGCCCCAGAGATGGTGGCCAGCTTCTGCAAGCCAGAGACTGGTATGCCTTGGGGAATGTGGTGGATGGTGGCCATTGCCAGGGAGGGAGACTAACTCTGAGACCGCTTGCCTGCACTCAGACACCTACAGTAATACCTTGGATAACGTTTACCTCGGATAACGCTAAAATTGCATAACGCAATCTGGGGTGGAGAATTGCATAGAATAACGTTAAGGTCCTATGGGATGGATCGGATAACAACTGCTAAAGCCTGTGTGGTTACAATGAATCTCTATGGAGCTTTAACGTTATCCGATCCATCCCATAGGATTTCAACATGCATCGGATAACACTAAAAATCGGATAACACCAAGACTTGTGGGACCAAGTCTTAGCGTTATCTGAGGTATTACTGTACCTCCATACATGACAGGGAGTCACATGCGAAGATACCAGAGAATCAACTCCACAGACTCATCTGCTCTGGGCAAGTTTCTGAGGCACATCCATGTTGGTCCTTCATAACATGCCTGAGATGTCCACCTACACATTGTAGTGTTTATCCAGCACACTCTTCTGAGCAGGTGTGCAGAAGGTACTTGGATTATTTGTATTTGTATTTGTATTTTCGACTTATATGCCACCCCACTCGCAGAGCGACTCTGGGCGGCTTACAGAAGAAACAGCTACAATTACATAGTACATACCAAAGCACAAGAGCAATTACAGATATCAAATACTAAATTACAATATTACGTATACAGTATATATGTGTCCAATATCAGTTACAATTACAAAACATTAGATTAGAACATCCTAAGAAATAATCAAAGATGCTGTAATATAATCATTACAGCATCAAAATTCACTAAGTAACAATATCAAACAACAATAAAAATTCCAGTATTAGTTCAGTTTACACATACAAAAGCAAAAAACTAAATAAAAAACAGTTTCTGAATCCCGCAATAAGTGACAAGTCAGTCCGCTTAGCTGCAGGTGTTTCTGGCGGCGGTGGCTATCAAAAAAGTCCTGCCGCCGTAGTGGCTTTTAAGCCCTGAGACAGATGGAGAGAGTCCCAAGGCTGGACGCGGTGGGCTTGGAAGGAAGGCGGGAGCGTCCTCACTCCCCCGCCATTGCTGCCGCGTTTTTATCGTCCACCGGGCGGAGGTGACGGGGCCCGGGGGGGAGGGCGGGAGCATTGCCTCACCGCCTGCAGCTGGTGGTCATCTCCCCCGGCGTGATGGCAAGTCCGGGGGGAAAGGCGAGAGCGTCCTCACTCCCCCGCCATCGCTGCCGCGTTTTTATCGTCCACCGGGCGGAGGTGACGGGGCCCGGGGGGGAGGGCGGGAGCATTGCCTCACCGCCTGCAGCTGGTGGTCATCTCCCCCGGCGTGATGGCAAGTCCGGGGGGAAAGGCGAGAGCGTCCTCACTCCCCCGCCGTCGCTGCCGCGTTTTTATCATCCACCGGGCGGAGGTGACGGGGCCCGGGGGGGGAGGGCGGGAGCATTGCCTCACCGCCTGCAGCTGGTGGTCATCTCCCCCGGCGTGATGGCAAGTCTGGGGGGAAAGGCGATAATATCTAGATAATAATAATATATCTAATAATATCTAGATAAGTTTAATACACCTTAGTTTATTGATCAGATAAGATAAGCTGGAAGACACATTCCATTGCATGTTATCTTTCGATACACCACACCAGTGACAGAATTCAAAAACATTATATAGACATTAACATGAAGCAGATTCAACATTTATATTTTTTTTCATCCTAATGGTTCCCACAAAACAAAGTTGTTTTCCTGCACGCGATGCTCTCATACCAGAAGTCATAAAATCCTAATATATACAATGTCCATTGTTACCATAGTTTCCTGTTTTTCCTTATCACATGAGCTTATAGGATCTGCCAGTTTAGATAACACTTATGTTTCCAGGGCATTGGAAATACATCATCCCTAGTTTGGTTTACATGGGACAATTGCTAACACACATATTTTATATCACATCTATAATACTGACTTATTTAATATTGTCCCAACAAAGGCAGAGGCGGAACTTGCACCTGAGACACTTCTTTGCCACCCTACAAGGGCGGCCCTCTCCATCCCCAGGCCAACCCATCCCGTGTATGACAGGCTCTCTCAGCCCTCCTGCAACTTGACCGTGATATGAGGAAATTCATGGCCTTTTATCTGAACATTACATGGATGAATTTTTCATGGCAGACCTTTCTATTTCTTTTTCTAGTTGGTTGTTGATGTTAACTGGCTGGATGGGAAGCAACCTTTAGAGAGTTCAGGTCATCTACAGTTAACCTGTAGAACCCATTGCCGGTGGGGTTGACTGTGTCTCCAATGGGAATGTCTTCTTCTCCCTCTCCAGTTCCAGTGGACTTCCAGGTGGAGCTGAAACACTTCACGCTGCAAGGCTTCCGTGTCATTGCATTTGCACACAAGGAGCTCACCCTGGAGAGAGGGGTAGACCTGGACGAACTGGAAAGGTAAGGTTCGAAGGAGGTAATGCGGGCCTGGAGCTCCCAGGGACCCTGGGAAATGCCTACCACAGCCGAGCAGTGCTTCTTGGGGTTTTCTAGGTACAGGAGGATGCGGGGGAAAGGCCTGCAGGCTCCTCTGAGATATCCCTGCCTGAGGAGGGATCCCAGAGTGCAGGGGTGATCAAACTTTTGAACTGCAGGCCGGTCACATGGTTCAATCAGCTGGTCACGTGGTTCCTCCCACCAGAAGCAGAAGTAAAATGTGCCTTGCAATCTGTTTTGCAACAGGATGAGATAGATATTAAGCTGCCATTTTATCTGCTTAAACCAGGGGTGCCCAAACTATGGCCAGTGGGCTGGATCTGCCCCAACACCAATTCATCCGACCCATTCTGCCTTCGTTGCTCCCAGAAGCGGAAGTAAAACACACCCATCTGGGTGTGTTTTACTTCCGCTTCCGGGAGTAACAAGGGTGGCACGGGCTGGATGAATTGGCATCTGGGGGTGGATCTGGCCTGTGGGCCATAGTTTGGGCACCTCTGCCATCGTGTTCTCTTATTTATTTATTTATTATTATTTATTAATCGTATTTACTATCCCGCCCCAATCGGGTAAACCCGACTCTGGGCAGCTTACAGTATGGATTAAAATCACAGGATAAACTAATATAATAGTTAGGTTTAAAACCATAAAAAGTTCATAAGAGAAATTAAAATTAAAATAGCGCACCGCTAAAAACCGGAGCAGGAAGAGGTGGCAGTCCCCTAAACCAACCAGCCTACATGGGATCCCACGTTACTGGGTCCCCATACATGTTCTGCGAGCCAGGTCTTTAAGCCTCGGCGGAAAGACAGGAGATCTACCTGTAGGTGCAGCTCAGTTGGGAGGAGGTTCCACAGGGCCGGGGCGGACACAGAGAAGGCCCTCTTCCTAGTGCCAGCGAGGCGAGCCTCCCTAGTCGATGGAATAACAAGAGAGCCCCTCCAGTGATGGGATGACAAAAATTCTACTACCACGCCATGACGTCACGGACGTCATGGGCGTGGCCAATGGCATGACGTCATGACGTCACGGCCGACGTCATGACGTCATGACGTTGTGGGCGGGGCCAAAATAAAAATAAATAAAAAATAAAAATAAACATACACACACACCCCTCCCTCTCAGCCCACCCACCCAGACACAAATAAATAAATAAAATAAAAACAACCACCCACCCAAAACACAAATAAATTACCCACCCACCCCAAATAAAAACCCCTCGCTTATCTTTCTTGGGACCCGGCACCCCGATTGCTGTCCACAGCCGCCGCCGCCGCCGGAGCTGCCTGCACCCCTGTGGCGTCCTCCTTGGGCCAGTACCTTTTTAGCCCGGCTCCGGCCATGGCGAGGGGCGACGGGCAGCCGCGGCTGCCGCGCCTCCCTGGGCCGTCCCCATGCCGCACCGCCGCCGCCTACAGCTTCCTCCTCCGCAGCGCGCGGCAGCCGAGCTCAAAAGGGACCGACCCAAGAAGGAGTCCACAGGGATTCAGGCAGCGGCAGCTCCGGCGGCGGCGGGCGGCGGCTGTGGACGGCGGGTGCAGGCACACGGCCCACAGGCGCCCGGCGGAGGCGGCGGCAGCGGTGTACCCCGCCAGGCGTCCCCAGGGCATGGGGCTTGTCAGCAGCGGACGGCCGAGGCAGCCCTCAACGGGCCGCGGGGAGGCGCCCCCCTCAGAGGGCTGCTGCCGCCGCCGCTGCCCTGAAAGTTCTAAATGTTTTGAAAATCGGAGCGAAAATGGCTCTAATTGACTGCGCATGCGCAGAAACTCAATCTGACGCATGTGCAATGCGTCAGATTGAGTTTCTGCGCATGCGCAGTCAATTAGAGCCATTTTCGCTCCGATTTTAATTTTTTTTTTCTTTCGGTCAGGCGTCCGGAACCGGACGCCCCAAAAGTGGACTTCCCCTCACGGAGAACCCTCCGGGATTGGTCTTACCGGTTCCAGAGATCCGTCTGGAACCGGTGACATCCCATCACTGAGCCCCTCCGATCCGCCCTGGTGGGACGGACAGACGGCTCTTCCATGAACCTCTCCAATAAACCACCACCACCACCCCCGTTTTAGAGCTATAGGGCGGCATACAAGTCGAAATATAACAACATCAACAAAATCAACAACATCACTATCATCATCAACAACAAAACAACAAAACAACAACAACAACAACAACAACAACAACAACAACAACAACAACAACAACAACAACAACAATAATAATAATAATAATAATAATAATAATAATAATAATAATAATAATAATAATAATAATAATAATAATAATAATAATAATAATAATAATAATAATAATAATAATAAAGCTGAGCAGGAATAAGCCCATGTTGTGGAAACAAATGCCCTGGTTGGTGTGAACGCTACTTCCTTTCATCTTTCCTGAACCCACACCGTCCTTCACCTTCCACAGAGAACCCCACACTGGGTTCTGCTGCCATGAGAGAAGAAGAAAAGCTTCTCCCATCAGAGCTATTTATGTTTATGTGTTTATGTTTTATTTTCTGCATCCAAGGGGCAAAAGCAAATGTCATTTAAAAACCACCACCACCACCACCACAACAACAACAACAAGAACAACAACAGGAGTTTTTGGCACCTTTAGGTCTAACGTGTGTTATTTGAGACAAGAGTCTTTCTGAATCTGGCCCACTTCTTCAGAAGCACAGAGCCCAAATGCTATCAGGTCTGGTCATCTCAGGCAGACAACCTGCTGACCGGCTTCCTCCATACAATGACCACTGCTATATGGGGTCATTTACCAGGCTCAAAGGCCCTTCTGGAATCTTGCTGTCTTGAGAGAAAATCCCCCCATTCCCTTGAGCAGCTCCCCTGGGACTGAACCAAAGGTTGGGATGGGATGGGGGTGGGTGGGCTTGGTCTCTTTGGGTCTGCCAAGCCCATGGTGGGGCTTCTCTTCTTTTCCTGTCACGGGGTAATGCCTACCTCTGGCCTTCTGACCCCTCCAAGGGAAGATGTGGAGTCCAAGCTGACCTTCCTGGGCCTGCTGGTCATGGAGAACCGGCTGAAGAGTGAGACCCAAGCAGTCCTGGAGGAACTCAGCAATGCCCGCATCCGGAATGTGATGGTCACAGGTGGGTCTCTCTCTGTCTGTCTGGTGCTGGGCAAGTTCTAGTAAGCCTTTCCCAGCATCACCTCTGCAGGGCAGGTGGAACAATGCGTTATGGACTGACCAGGATGGGCTCTTAAGGGACAGCTCAGCTTCAGGTCTCCCTGGCTACATTCCTGCTTCTCCCCAGAGCATCTCCAGCTATCGGTTGCTCAAAGCCGGCTCCCAAATGACCCATTCCTTGTTGGCCACCAGGCAGATGAACCCCTAGGAATGATGCGGGTCTCTTTGCTCTTCCCCAGAAAACCTCACAACCTTCAGAGAGCCTCACGGGGAACTCGTAACTGCCCCCTTCGATCCTGAGTTCCCCCAGTTCCATCCTCTGGCTTAGTGTTTCCAACTTTAGGTTTTTGGACTTCAATTCCCAGAAGCCCAAGTCATTTCTCCAAACCACTGATCATCCAATGGACTGACTGAGGCTTCTGGGAAATTAAGTCCACCAGTTTCCCATGAAACATAGTTTGGGAAATGCGATTTATGCCCACCCTGCCATCTTCTTTCCTAGCTTCACCTCATAGTATCTCTTCTCTATGGCTCCTGGAGAAGGAGGAGGAGAAGCACTTCCTGTATTTTTTCCACCACCACCCTTATGGACAAGCTTGCCTTCTCTCTAAAACAGAAGCTGGGGTTACCAAATGCTTCCTGGCCATGTTTTGGGGAGGCTTTCCTCCAGTGCTCCCAATCCATGGGACATGTCAGGCCTTTGTCCTTTTGAGCAGAAAGGGCAAAAGCAAGGTGGGGATATGGAGTGGGGTTTTTCCTGAAAGGTGTTGAGTTGGAAGCGTTGGCCAATAAGCTTCCTGCTACCAAGGATTGTGCTGTGTGGTAAGGAGAGTCTGTGAAGACAGCAAAGAAGCTCCAAAACCCCTTAGATGTTGAGGTTTGGGGTCACAGCTCAGAACTGATAGGACACCATCCACTGGATCCTACACCCGTTTCCTCCCCCCCTCCCCCGCCATACCTCTCTTGTTGTATGTAAGGCCAGCAGACTCCCCTTGTTTCTTGCACCTCGGAGTTGTCTGGAGCTGAATCCAGATCTGCAAAGCGAGGCTGGCTTTGGTGGAAGAAGTGGATTTCTTTCAAGATTTCTTTAAACGATGTGATTCTATTGTTTCCTCTTATTTGTTTGGTCTTCATCATGTCTTGTCTTTTTATCTGGGCTGTCTTGACAGAGTAGTCCAGAGTAGCTGTTGCTGTGGGATGAATGGGATATCAATTGAAATACTCAACAGATAAATTAGGGTGGTTGTGGTTGTGGACTTGAGGTGGTGGGTGAGGCTGAGCATGGCTGAAGCCCACCCTGGGTTCCTTCTTTTCTCCAGGAGACAATCTCCAGACTGCCGTCACTGTTGCCAAAAACTCCGGAATGATCTCCAGTGGCAACAAAGTCATCCTGGTGGAGGCCAGTGAGCCGGAGGAAACCGTACCAGCATCTCTCACCTGGCAGCTGGTGGAGGAGACCCAACCACGCAAGGAGGAAATCCAGGTAATCTTGCAACTCCAGAGCTCTCTCCAGGTATTTGGGTGAAATGAACAGGCATGTGGGAGCAAGATGGGCACTCTTTTTCTTCTTCTTCTTCGTTCGGTGTCTCAATAAAACCCTTGCCTGCCAAAATGAAGCCACCTTCTTGGTTTTGTCGTTGGTCAAATTTAAATCCTCATTGTCGTCAACTCGCCACTCCGAATCGGAGCCCAAAACGGAATGAGACAGGCGGAGAGGGTGAGAAACCAGGTGCAGCTAGATGGGATGTCTAGGTCTTAAATCCCAGTCCTCCCTCAGTCTGCAGGGCAACAGATTAACTCACACAAGTTGTCCTCCTTGTTTAGCCCTGAGAATTGTATCTCTGGTCTGAGTTTCTTCCTTGCCTTTGATCTCCCCTCCTCCTGGGTGATCTCCAAGGAGATGCAATGGGAGCATTGCAACTTTGGTAGCAAAACAATCTTGAAGGTGAACTATCAAGCAAGTTCACTTCCAGTTGTCTTTTCATGGAAGTGAAAACCCAGCCAGGCTTGCTCCTTTTATTGCAATAAGAAGCAAAACAAATCCCATAAATCCAATTGAAGAATCCAAATGCAAAGCAGAGTGGTCGCTAAACTACTAAACTGATTAAAAATATTTTAAAATAAAATATCCCATTCCTGGGTCCTCAACTCTATCCTAATCTAAGTTTGCACAACTATATTTAAAATAAGAAATTGGTCAGAGTCTAAGAGTAGACCTAGACATTCCCTGAATTTTCCCAATTCTGAAAATTGATGTAATTTCGGCTAAGAGTCGCTTTCGTGAGAATGCACTAAGTCAGATCAGTGGTGGGATGTCAATTTTTTTACTACCCCACCGTGATGTCATCAGTGTGGGTGGAGCCAATGTCATGACATCATGACATTGTGGGAGGAGCCAAAGGAAAAAATAACTAAAAATAATAATAAAATATAATAAAAATAAGAACACACACACACACACACCCATCAACCCACCCACCGACCCACAACATAAGGACAGCAAGAAGGACAGCAAGGAGGACAGTAAGGAGGCCGTGCATACGCGTCAAGCACTGTAGATATGCATGCACACCAATTGCTTGGTGCACATGTGCAGTGGGGGAACCAGTGAAAAGGTAAGCCCCGAAGGTGGTTCCCCCAAAAAAGCTTCTACCGGATCTCTGGGACACTGGGGAAAGTTACTACCGGTTCTGGCGAGCTGGTGAGAACCTGTTACATCCCATCACTGAGTCAGATGACCTAGTTTTCATTCTATCTCCCAAAGTACGGCCTCGCTTTGGCCCCACTTCTCCATCTCCCAATCTTCCTTGAGATGATTCAGAAGTTCAAAGAGCTCCACTGCATCCAATGAAAGTTCTATCAACTCGTGGTATTTTATGCTAAAATTTGGGTCATTCTCCTACCTAAGGAATTTAGAGTGTCCTTGAGATAAGATCTGAGGGATAAGATTTGGCTAAAAATAAATAGTCCACTCTTTGAAATGCCCCCACCCAATAATATGAAGCCCTTATCTTACTTATCCAACGTAAGTAACCCAGAGCATAGGAGATCATACACTCTTTTGCATTTTAACATGTTGCCGTCAGTATTCAGAGAGGGATTATTTAAGAAAGTTCCTGTATCTGACAGGCTGGGAAGGTGCAGACATCTGAACATGTGCTCCTAGAATGACAACCTTAGATGTGACCTCATTGCTGCCTTCCCTCAGATTGAGTTGAATAACCATATATTTAGAGACATGCTCTCAGATAGAATCACTGAGCTGACATCCGCTGTTGCCAGATTTGCCTGGAGGGCTACCTTGGTATGTAGCATTAGGGAGAACCAGCTGAAGTGGGGACAGGTTAAAAACCAACAATAATGATTTTTATTTTCCACAAGTAATTCTGTTTTATATCCTACACATGTAATTATATCCACTATGTGCACTTATATAGAGACTTTTTATCCTTATTTTATAACTGTAACTATAACTTTTAAATTGTTTTGTGTGCTGTTTTATTCTTTATAATCCAGATACCTGTCCCAAATGTAGCATAAATTTAAAAACTGATTTTAATCTCTTTTGTTATAATTCAAACGAATGTGTTTGTGGGGGTGCATTTTGACAGAATTTCATGCACTTAAACCCTTTTTACTATACCGGTCGTCGAACGCAATAAAGTTTGATTGATTAATAAGATTTTGCGTTATCGCTCTGAGATCTTTCGAGGTCAAAACTGACTGGCAAAGTTCCCAAACTCTAACTAGGGATCCCCTTTTTCGTGTGGGTGTCTGACCTTACTAGTTCAAAAGGCTATGAACTTAAAGTTCAGAGTTCAACAGGTACATTGAGTTCCGGGAAATCCCTTTCATTGGTGATTCACAAACCACTAGAGGTGCTAATCCCAATGATGTAATGCTATCTAGGATAATGTTCAGGCTAACTACGCAGAAAAGTTCCGTTTCTCGAATGAGAAGCGGTGGTAAGTAACTTAATTCAAAGTAACATTTTCCAAGTTCATGACACTCATCAGTGCTTGTTTCTGGCAGTCATCGGCAGATCAGTAAATGAGATGGATTCTGCGTCTCTCCATATTCACACCATGTGTTGTTGTCTGCCAGCAGCCCCCACTTCAGCCTGTTGGTCTTGCATTTAGGAACTCCAACCCTCAGCCTATTTAGGGTCCTCAGAGTAACATAGGGGAGGTTGAGTTCCTCAGCCATCTCCTCTTTTAATGTTCTTCCTTGCCCAGTGAGTTCCTTCTTTCATCTTCTAATTTGGTTTTGCTCTTGTGTATCCTCAAGAGTGTTTGTTCTTGCCATAAAGCTCTTCCTAGATCTGAGCTGGAAGACTTGAGGCTCATATCCATTCAGTAGCTGTCAAAGGTCCTTGCCTAATTCTCTAAAATGGGCAATGCCAGTGCCCTTTGGACAACATGTTCTGCCACCAGGCCCGTCAAGAGAATATTATATCTTATTCAGTTGGATTTGTTTCCCACAGATACATTTTAATCTTATGCATGTTCCTCTTAATCACTGTTTTTCTTATTTCTATGATCTTCCTCATGTTAAAGGTATTTTATTTTTACAATCTTGAATGTTGCCTCATCAACATCTCATCTTCCCCCAAGAGAAGAAGAAAGAGGAAACTCATGTGCTTCATATCACGGGGGTGTGGGGTGTGGGGTGGGGGAGTGGGGTGAGGGTTCAAAGTCCATCTTTGCCTGAGGTCATCCCACTTCTGTTCCTTTAGTTTGTATTCACTTTCATGGGTTCCAAAGGCATTGGAAGGGACCAAGCCAGGGAATAATTTCCTCCATATTCCCCCCCCAGACTCATTGCATTACCATGGAGAGCAAGAGCACCAGCAACTTCCATTTTGCCTTGACTGGGAAGTCCTATCAGATCATCAGGAAATACTTCAGCAGTTTTCTACCCAAGGTAACTTGTGAGGAAATGCTTGAGGAGTGCTGTATAGCTCAGACTGGTCAGGAACGTGGCCCTCCTAAATTCCAACAAATATCCATGGAAGTGAACACCCCAAAAATCATTTCCCTGATACCGTTTAATATCTGTGTAAAGCAGTTCAAAAGCAAGAAATTGCAAGTAGATAAAAAGGGACCACTTCAGTGGGAAAGGTAACAGTGTTCTGTGTTGTCCAGGTTTGAGCCATGCCTTCCACATGTTGACAAAAATGTCGGCAAATGCAGTCAGCGTTGGCTCTTTGGCTATAACCAGAGAAGAGCACTGAGCCCTAGAGTCAGATATGACTGGCTTATGAGCAAGGGCAACCTTAACCTTGCCCTAAAGCCATTGCAGGATGGGTGATGGTGATCCAGTGCTTAAGAGTTTGTTGTGATCAGTATGCAGAGGACACACAACTCTCTATCTCTCTTTCCCTGCTTCTGCAGTGAATGTTGTCCTTGAGGACTGCCTGGCCTTGGTTATGGAATGGACAAAAGTTAATAAGTTGAAACTGAAGATGGAGGTCCTACTGTTTGAGGGAACTCCTGCCTAATGCCTGCTCGCGGGGGGGGGGGGCTTAGTCCCAACGTTCGAGGGAATTTTGTTCCCCCTGAAGGATCAGGTGCTCCTGGGAGTTATTTTAGGTTTGGCACTCTATGGAAGAGCAAATAGCTGCCTTCTTCCATCTTCAGCAGATTACCCACTTTCACCCTTACTTGGACAGGAGATCCTTGACACCTCTGCTCCATGCATTGGTAGTCTCAAGAATGGACTACTGCAATCCTCTCTATTTAGGGCTGCCCTTGGACTGGATATAGAGGTTGTAAGAGGTCTAAAATTCTGTGGCCAGAATGATATATGGGTTGAATAGGTTTGAACATATCACTCCAACCCTCACCCAGCTACACTGGCTCCCTGTTGTTTACATATCACGTGCATGGCGTTCTTTCTAACACTTAAAGCCTGAAACCAGGTTTTCTCAACCTTGGGTCTCCAGGTGTTCTTGGACTTCAATTCCCAGAAGCCTAAGTCAGCACAGCTGCTCATCAGGCCTTCTGGGAATTGAAGTCCAAGAACATCTGGTGACCCAAGCTTGAGAAGCCCTGCACTACACCATTTGGGACCTTGCTGCCTATCAGAGCATCTCTCCCAGAGGTCTACTGCCTACATGACCTGGTCCTCCCAGGCCATGCAGCTACAAGTGGTGGCACCAAGAATGGCAAAGCACACAGTAGGAAGAGAGCCTTCCTGTTGGCAGTTCCCTCCTTCTGGAATAGTTTATCATTGGAGGTGTGCCAGGCCTGCTATCTTGATAGTTTCATAATTAATTAATTATAGAAAAACTGGGCAGTACTGGGAAAGTGACAAGGAGGTAACCTTTACTAGGGACTCCTTCTACACAAGGGATCAGCATACGGGGCTCTCCAGATGTTCTTGGACTTCATTTCCCAGAAGGTGACGTGTGCTTCTGGGAATTGAAGTCCAAGAACACCTGGAGAGCCAAGTTTGCTGTGTCTTGTTCTAGACTCATAGCTTTACATGTTCATTTTAATTTACTTCTGCCTCAGGTTGGGCAAGTTCTAATGCTATCACCACTTCTTTATTGTTTTGTGAACAGCCCAAAGCAGTGAATTTTCCCTTGATTGATATTGTTGTATAAAAATAGGTTCAATCAGTCAATCCATGTGGCAATTTAAGCCGTGCAAGTGGGCCTTTCCAGGGCAGAAAAGAAGCATCCATATAGCAACATACTCAACAGTTTTGTGTCAACCTTAAGGCTGACAGCCCTCATTCAATGTGAACGCTGGTGGAGAACAACCTGCTTCTTCAAACAAGCAGGGAGGCAGGTTCATCCAGCATCGTTGAGCAGATGATATTTGGTTGGATGCTGCAACTGTGTCTGAAGAAGGAGATTATAATCCACAAAAGTCGACACTGAAATAAACCTATGAGTGCCAAATGTGCCACCCTTCCTCCGCTTTTGGTTTTGCAGTTTTGGTAGTGATCACAATAGTGCAAACATGGAAGTCTCTTTGGGGGGACGGGGGAAATGACATTCTGTGGCTATTAGTCTTCAACCTCCTTTAATTCCCTTTGTTACCTAATTCTCTTTGTAACTTAATTTGACAGCTTATTTTTAGGGTACAGATGAATGTGATGGAACAAACAAGTACTGTAATACTTCCTGTCTTAAAACTACTTACTTTCTCTCAGTAAATAGTTTTTATTATTATTATTATTATTATTATTATTATTATTATTATTATTATTATTATTATTATTATTATTATTATTATTATTATTATTATTATTATTATTAAACTAGCCATTTCACTTCCCCCCCTTCTCTCCAGATTCTTCTGAATGCCACTGTGTTTGCCAGGATGTCTCCAGGGCAGAAGTCCAGCCTCGTGGAAGAATTTCAGAAGCTGAAGTAGGTTGCCTGGTGTACCGCAAGGAAGGAGAGGGAGGGGTCCCCCTCCCCACCTTGAACCCCACAAGGCACTTCTATGGCTCAGGAAGAGGGGAGGGAAGAGTTTTGCCCTGGTCTTCTGTGCTCTTCTTCCCTTCGGGTTCCTGCCACCTGGTCTCTGCTGCCACGAGGGCTTGAATGGTCTTTCTTTGCCCATTGGGGGGACTCTGAGTTCTGCTTTTGTGCAGAATGGGTTTCCCCTCCCAAATGCCATTTTTTGGGTTGCTGAAATGCTGGGTGGAGAACTGTGTGCCATGACCAACTGTCCTTGCCCCCCCTCCCCCCGGTGCCCATCATTGGTTCATTTTTCATGTCAGAGATTACTCTGGATTGAAAGGATTTTTGCAGGGGACACCCGAATGAGGTTCCTTTCATATCCCCCATTGTGCAGCTCTCGGGAATCAAACCCGTGTTTCCGGCCTCCATGCCTAGTGCCTTAACCATTACCCATGAGTCTGCTGGGATCCAACCTCCTTCTTAGGACAAATGTAGGCAATGCCATGGCCCCACTGGGCAAGATGCAAGCAGGATGCCTAATGTTTTCTGCTTCCCAAAGCATCCTATCCCATGGGTTGTATGGAACCCCAGCACAGGCCCGAGCGAACAAAACCACCCTTTCATTAGGATGGGAAACTTTGCAGGGATTTTCTTCCACTCCAGCTTGTGCTCAGGATGAGCAGTTTCATGAAGGATTCTCCATACGTTGGGACAGAAATGTCACCTTTGTATGTTTGGATGCACAAGTGCCATGCTTGACTTCTGTGGAGGTTTTAACAGCTTAACTGGTATCCCGTTCTCTCTTCTAGTTACTTCGTGGGGATGTGTGGAGATGGTGCCAATGACTGTGGGGTAAGTTATCCTCTTTGTACCCTGTTCTTCTTTGCATAAAGGGTTATAATTTCATTTATAATTTTTCTGCACTGCACATAAGATATTGGTACATCGCCTGAAGAAGTGGCACGAAAGCTTGCTGATTGGTTGGCTATTTCTTTAGTAGCCTGATAAAGGTATCCCCATCTCCTTCATTTGTGAATTAGGGTTAGGGTTTTCCCCTTCTCCATCTCCTAACCATAACCGTTCATGCCTTGTAAAGACCCTGTTGCTTGTATTGTTCTTTATAATGGTGGTTATCCATACAGATTAGTAGAGGTGAAAAGGTGAAGGTTTCCCTTGCTCGAAAGCCAGTCCTATCAGACTCTAGGGTTCAGTGCTCATCTCTGCTTCATGCAGATTATAGCATTCAAATGTTGTACTATGAGAAAAAGGCAACCATTTTGTTCTTCCTGAAATAAACTAAGTGAACACAATGTCAAAGACGCTCCATTAAAACTTCAGAGGAGACACTTTTACGGCTCAGAATACCCCTAACCCTTCACAAACAGGCTCCCTAGCAAGGCAGATGTTCTCCCTTGAGCAAGTTATCTGGCCGGGTTGCACTGAAAGGCTGTGAACAAGGCCAACTTTAGTTTGCTGAGAGAGGTGTGCGTGCATCTGAGTGTGTGCGTGCATGTGTGTTACCTGAAAAATTGTTACCTTTTAAATTTAGTGGAAAGCCCACAGGCAGGGTTGAATCAGGAACCAAAAGACCACATCAAATTCTGGGTTCCCATAGAAAGGAGATCATTGAACTGAAAGTACCATTCCAATTCAATAGAGTCCACACACAAAATGAGCCCCAAACTTTTAAATGAACCACAGACAATTAATTGCTTGATGCAAATTAGAGAAGTTTACTTAGAAAGCAAATAAGAAAACAATAAGTACAATTAAACATTGGATAGAAAAAGAAAAACAAGAGCTGTGAGACAAATTAATCACCCCCATAACACATGGGCAATATGCTATGGGAAATTGCCACCACAGGGTAGAACCAGAAAGGAAGGAGGCTTTGCACCAGACAATGGAGGAATCTGTTTTATATGTTCATTCAAATGGAGCAGGAAGGGGCTTGCCGCTTGCACAAAAACACTATTGGTCCAAAGCATCACATAGGAGGGGAATGGGTCTGCCCCCATATTTGATTTGCTCAGTAGTGTCCACAAGAAGTCCACTCCCAAACTTGGTTGGTCCAGGATGTCACATGGAGAAGTGGGAGGAGTTTTGCCATGTGGCCAGCATGGAGGCTGCTATGGGAGGAGTTGAGGTCAGTTACAAAACTCCATGTGTGGTATTTCACCCAAAAAACACTCTAGATTGAAGGAATTCATCCAGAGGCCCAGCCCAAAGTTTGCTACTTGTTTGTCATCTTCCTTAACAAAGAAGTTTCTTCCTTCCTGGTGGGCTTAAATGGCACCCATTGTTCTCTCTCTGGCCTCTCCAATCAGCCAGATTGCAGCAACATCTCTGGTTTTTGTTCCTAATTTGTCCTTTTCAATTTGACCTTCTAAGGCATGAAACTAATTTAAAATGTTGGAAAATGTTAGGAAAACCCTACCACTATTGTGTACACATATGCTAATTTCCTAACATCCACTTCCCCAGAAACAATAGAATTAGGCTTTAAGGCAAAGAGAACCTGAGGAGATTCTTGAGAAGCTTTAGTGATGAATGGAGCTTCGTTGACTGAGATCCTGCTTGCCCAAATGTGGTGTGAGCGTATGAAGAGGAAGTTAAGAGATTCTAGCTTGAATACAGAAGAATTGGACAGTTTAAAGTACATGAAAACATTTTTATTAATTTATTTGACATCCTAGATATAACTGCTAATGAAATAAAATTAATCAGGAGAGAAAGAGTTAAGTCTGCTGTGTCTATTTGGGAGAAAGGAAAAATGCATTTTAAACCAAACTGCAGTTCCCAGAGCCTTTTCACTACTGCTGAGGCGTTTAGAAAGAGAGGGGGACCTTTTTAGATAAGGTTTGAGATCTTTATACATTTATTAAAAATCAACCCTTGCAGATATCTAACCTGGAAGTGAATCATGGTACAGTGTGGTGTTGGTGGACATGATTGTAAGCCTAACTTTGATGTGGAGGGCAAAAGAGTAAAACATTTTTATTGAAAATAAAAATATTTTTAAAATAATAAAAGGGACAATTTTCAGAGGGGCAAAAGAGTAAAACATTTTTATTGAAAATAAAAATATTTTTAAAATAATAAAAGGGACAATTTTCAGATATGTGGTAACGTGTGTGTGTGTGTGTGTGTGTGTGTGTGTGTGTGTGTGTGTGTGTGTGTGTGTGTGTGTGTGTGTGTGTGTGTGTGTGTGTGTGTGTGTGTGTGTTCTATCACCTCCTTTTTGGGGATGGGTGGGATTTCTCAATGAGGCGTTGTCTCTGTGGAATCAGTGGTTGCTCTTCTCCCATCCGGAGACTTGAAAGCCCTCCTCAGGCAGTAATAGCTGATGTACACAGTGGGTTCACTGGGGACAGCATCAGTAGGGATGAAGTTTTAGCTCTCCCTCCTCTAGCCGGCCACTGAGGTCATAGATTTTCCAGGATCTCCACCGCAGGCAGAGACAGACAGGGTGACCTTCCTGAGGCTGGAGACATCTGTGGGACAGCTGGGGATACAAGCCCCCAACCCCATCCCAGCTCAACCTTTGGAGTTAATCCTTTCTGAGAACCCCCATAAGATCTGCCTCCATTCCCCTCTGATACCGGTGGGTGTGGGTGTGTTACCTGAATTTCAGACTCCATGACCTTAAGGGCTGCAGGCATCCAGGCCTAAAAGTCTGAAATCATTTTATTTTCAATATTAAAGAACCATTTCACAGGTGGAAGCTTTAAAAATTAGCTATAGACCAATTGTTTGATACATATTAAAGAAGTTTACTTGAAAATCAAATTAAAATAAAAAAGCAACAATTAATAAAGATTTAAACAGGCAAAGAGCCTGTGATTTTTGACCTATCTAGGCAGATGGTAAAGCCAGGGAAATAGGTAAAGTCTACTGACTGCAGAGTTCAGTTTTATATGTTTCAGGGGCCCCAAACTAACTCTTTACAGTTTCAGTAAAACAAAGAAAGAAAGATCATGGCTATTAAATGAAAATAAGTACACAGATAAAAGAGTAAGTGTTACAGTTTTACAATCACAAAAGAAACAACAACTTTTGGAATTTTCCAGGTCTCTGCATTCCTTTCTTGATGAGTTCTCCTAGTAGAGTGATAATCTAACAATAGCAAGACATCAGCAAACATCTGGAGGGATGGGCAGGAGAGGAAGTATTCATCTCCTTTCCTTAGGCAAGATTATCAGATGTTCTCCTTAGTCGTGCAATGAGAATTCCTTTTAATACAGTTCTGTATTGATTTAATATCAAAATTATCCTGTTAGTTATAATGTTTCCATCTGACTGTCCCTTGGAATGAGGAGACACAAAATCCAGCATTAATATCATTGTCAAATAACAGAAATTATTCCATAGAGGTTTCCTATATATTCCTAACTTAAAGGAATCAAACTTTAGTGGACCAAAAGTCTTAAACCTTAAGTCAAACATTTGCATTGTCTAGCAGGAAAGATGAGATTAACATTTTAGCATTATCTCAAAGTTGAGTAACTCCACCTCATCACCTGGTCAATTCCACTAATTTCCAGGCTCCATTTGAGTGTATTGTGTGAAGCTTAGGTTTACCATGGTCCATGAATGGGGTGAGGGTATGAAGGAAATCTTTATTGATTAAAAGGAAATTTCTAGTGATGTTAGATGTTAGACATGGGTGTTAATTAATGCAGGCATTGTCTGCCATCAAGGTCTGTGTTCTGGGGAACATGAACGTGTGATGACCACTTCAAGGGCCATTTCAAGGGAAACCAAAGGGTTCAAATAGCTTTATTTAAAAATAAATGAATATGTCTTAAACAAAAGGGTGAATTTCAAAATTTTATGTAACATTGTGTGTTTGTGTTGTGTGAAAAGGTCTTCCTTCTCCGACTGAGGGTGTTTTCTTCCTCCACCTCCCCAGGCATTGAAAATGGCTCATGCTGGGATCTCCCTTTCGGAGCAAGAGGCCTCGGTAGCTTCGCCCTTTACCTCTCAAACTCCCAACATCGAGTGTGTGCCAGAACTGATACGGTGCGTCCCGCATCCCTTCCTGGTGCTCTGGAGGGAGCCTTTTGGGGACTCCTTCCCTTCCCAGGCGCTACTTCCAGGCTGACGGAGGCTTGGCTGCTTGGTCTCCTGACTGCAGGTCCTTCCTAGAGGGCTGAACCTTTCCCTCCAGGCCCCAATCCATCCTTTTAATGGACACTCTTCCCTTCTCCACTCCAGGCAAGGTCGTGCCGCTCTCGTGTCCTCTTTTGCCGTGTTCAAGTACATCGCCTTCTACGCCCTTCAAGGATTCTTGGCTACTGCAGTGCTTTATTGGGTAGGTGTGTTTACACGTTGAATGGACACATACAGACGGTAGGTCTCAGACTGTGCATCCTAAAACCTGGAAGGAAAGTAGAGTACAGTTGCTGTTAAATGAAAGTCAGAGAGTTTGGTCCAAGAGCGAGAAGGAGCCACGTGAGCATATGAGGTGAAGGAAAGACACGCCAAGGAAGAGAGAGACACTATCTTAGCTTTTGGCTTCCTCCACCCCACAACTTCTCCCCGTAGACACACTTGGGGGTGGTGGTTACAGGGGCATTTGTCCCTGCTGTCTGGTCCATGGTAGGCACAGTGGCGTAGCGTGGGGGGGGCGGGGGGGGCGGATGCCCCGGGCAGCGCCTTTCAGGGGGCGGCAAAATGTCCCCTCCCCACCCTTTTGCTGGCGAGCGCCCCACGTGCGCTTCGCCGCTTGCCACACACCTCCGTCCGCTCACACCTCCGTCCGCTCGCCCGCCCGGCTGGCCGTCGGGGGCTCTCCGCCGCCTGTTGCCCCTGGCAGCGGCTTTCAGGGGGAGGCAAAATGTCCCCTCCCCACCCTTTTGCTGGCGAGGAAGAGAAAAAGGGGTTTTTTTTAGGCGGACAATTCAAGGAGGCTCCTTGAATTGTCCGCCTAAAAAAAACCCCTTTTTCTCCTCCTCGCCAGCAAAAGGGTGGGGAGGGAAGGAGGGGCACGCCCAGTCGCCCGCCCAGCTGGCCGTCGGGGGCTCTCCTGGCGGGCGGCCCGCATGCGCGCGGACGCTGCTCGCCTCCGCCCGCCCAGCCACCCACCCAACTTGCCGTGAGACGGGGCGCTCGTCGGGGGTGGGTGGCGCCGTGGCGGGGAGCCCCTGGGGGCTGGCTGGGCAGGAGGAGGTGGGCAGGAGGAGGTGGGCAGGAGAGCCCCCGACCGACAGCCAGCCCGGCGGGCGGGCCCCTCCTTGAATTGTCCGCCTAAAAAAAAACACTTTTTCTCCTCCTCGCCAGCAAAAGGGTGGGGAGGGGACATTTTGCCGCCCCCTGAAAGCCGCTGCCAGGGGCAACAGGCGGCGGAGAGCCCCCGACAGCCAGCCGGGCGGGCAAGCGGACGGAGGTGTGAGCGGACGGAGGTGTGTGGCGGGCGAGCGGACGGAGGTGTGTGGCGCGCGTGCGCGTGCGCGCGCGCGCGCGCACGCCGCTAGTCACCAGGGGGCCGGCTTCTACCTGGGTCAGGGGGAGGGGGCGGCGGCAGCGGCGAGCGGGGGGGGGGCGGCGGCGAGTTTGTTCTTCGCCCCAGGCGGCTGAAGACTGCGCGACGCCACTGGGTAGGCATGAACTGGTTTGCTCCTTTTGTTGGCAACCAGATGACGTACATGCTTGTGCAAAGCAGCTTGTCTCCCAGGTGCTCCTACCTGGGTAGAGTTCCTCCATTTTGGCTTCTTTCCAGCATTTACGGTCAGGACATTCAAACCAAAGAAGCGCTTGCTGCGCTAAACTTCCCACCCAGTTCCAATTTCCCAATGCCATTAAGCTTAGCCACTTAATGATATTGGGAAATAGGAAATTCCGTCTGCTCCTCTCTGGAGGGAGCTTCCTTTTGGAGCAAGAGGCTTCTGGGGCTTCATCCTTCACTCCCAAAACTACAGAGGGGTGGTGGGAGGGGGCAAAGGACTATAAAGCCTGTTAGGGCAAGGCTGGTGGGCTGGACCTTGGAGGAGGAGGAGGAGGAGGAAGGGAGAGAGGAGGGCCAGGAGAGAGGTGGTGTTTCACTGCTTTCCTTTTCCTAAAGTAGGCAGGCCAAGTAGGGATGCTTCATGTCCCTTCTTGGATGCAAAGATTTCTGAGGATTTGCTACCTGGAAAACTTTGGAAGCCAGAATTGATCTTGATGGCACACAATTGTTACCTATAGTTTACAAAGCCCCTCCCTGGACCCTGATTCTCTTATCTCTTTGGGCAGCAGTTAAACACCTGCCTTTTGATGTGAATTCGATGAACGTCTTATGTTTCTGTAGGGTGGTCTATGTTTGGCATGTAACAAAAATTGTGTACTTTTGATGAGTTGCTGCAGCAAAACTACACCACTGACAAAAATAAAGATTATGCCGTATGAAAGACCGTCTCAGCGACCTTCAGGAATGCTAAAACCCAAAGTCCGGGGATGCATAGTGGTGATGTCATTAAACTCAAAAGGTGCCTCGGAAAACTGACATTTTCGCTAGAGGTGTCCCATTGTCGGTGAGCCAGCGACCAAATCGCACAACCAATTGAGGTGATCCAAAGTGCATTAAATAGAGGATAAAATAACCTTTGTTATGACACTATTAGAATTTTGGTCAGACTTCAGAAACAGATTTTATGACAACATTTACAAAAAAAAACCCTCGAATGACATCACAAAAGTGTTCAAATGAAAATGACAAATGTATTGGAAACTGAGCAACACCATCCGACGTCCTCATCAGCAACCTCTATCAATCACAGAAAGTGGTTTGGGTCGATTTCAGACAGATTTGTCCCTTTTATCTGAGGCTTTTTGGGATTCCGGTTGAGGACTTTTGGATAAACGTTGTCATAAAAACTTTTTGGAAAGCCCAAACAAAATTCTAATAGTGCCAGAACATAGGTCATTTTATCCTCTATCTAACACACTTTGGATCACTACAATCGGTTACATGGTTTGGCCACTGCCTCACTGACAACTGGACGCCCCTAGCGAAAATGTCATTTTTACAGGGCAACTTCCAAGTGTAATGACGTCACCAATTTGCATTTCCAGCTGGCCATTGAGTCCTAGCATTCCTGAAAGTCGCTGAGACGATCTTTCAAACGGCATAATCCTTATATTCATCAGTGCTGTAGTTTCATTGTGGCAACTTGTCAAAAGTACACAATCGAATTCATGAACTAAATCCCTGACTCTAGACTCTACCTGCCACACTTTTTTTATCATGCTGTTGTTAATAAGTGAGCGGGTCAGTTGTAAGCTTGCTTGCCCTCAGATGCCATTAGGTGCTTAATCTGCTGCCTGTTTTATTAGGTTGATTTTGTTTATTTGCCTGTACACCACCCAGGGTGGGAATATACCCCATATGGGTGGAATGAATGAATGACATTTTAGGCAGGCTTTTAGGACCCAAACTGGACAAACCTGAGGCTGTCCTGAATGCTGGGCACACATTCCTTAGAAGTGTGTTTTTAAAGCTTTCAGATGTTTAGATCAGGACTGCCCAAACTTTTCTGGCCGTGGGCTGGTCACGTGGTTTAGTGGGCCGGTCATGTGTTTCCTCCCACTAGAAGCAGAAGTAAAACGTGCCTCGCAATCTGTTTTGCAACATGATGAGATAGATTTTAACCTGCCACTAACTCTGCTTAAACCAGAGGTACCCAAACTAGGGCCCCCTGGTTTAATCTGGCTCCCTATGCCAATTCATCCAGCCCACATCACTCCCAGAAGCAGAAGTAAAGTTTGCCAGTACTGGTGCATTTTACTTCTGCTTCTGGAAGCGACAAGGACAGCAGGGGCCAGACAAATTGGTATCGGGGCCAAATCTGGCCCCTGGGCCAGTGTTTGAGCACCCTGGTTTAGTTTTTGCTTATCATTATGCATTTAACTACCGTACTTTTAAAAAAATCACAATTTACTGTGTTTTTAGTCCAGCTTCTTGAATTGCACTTTGTGACTCCTCACTGGGAGAGGGCAGGGGTGAAATGAAACAAACAAGCAACCTCTCACCCTTGTTATTCTTTCAGCAAATACAGATCTTGGGGAATTACCAGTACCTGCTGCAAGACGGCATTTCCCTTGCCCTTTGCCTCACAAGTAAGTGAATGACTCCATTCTCTGCCACTGCTTCTTGCCTTTCCTAGGAACAGATACCTTTGCACCCAATAATTCACACTGTCAGGCAGGAGGGACTGAAATGCATGAGGTTGGAGACTTAAGCCCTGCCTTTCCTTCTTCTGTGAACAAGTGCTGTGTATTCTCTGTTGTTTTGTTATTGATTGTATTTATTTTGTATTGATTGGTTTTATGTTATGATGTTGATTGGTTTATGTTGCATTTGGCCTTTGCATGTTGTCCTTTTCTATTGCAAGCAGGGGTAGGGTGGACAGTTTGAACGGGCGCTGGACAGGGGCGATGAGGGCGCCTATTGGGAGGGGAATGATGGGGCATGTGCTGAGGTGGCCTCTTCGTGAAATGGAGTTAAAAGCAACAAACGCAAACCCCCCTTCAGTCGCCTTCTTCTTCCTCCACTGCTGGGGCCACACCTCCACCTGGCCTGGGTGGGGCCCATTTCCCTCTCTGCCCTGTCACCGCCTCCACTCTCCTAGCCTCTAGAGCCCTGTTTCAAAGAGGCCCTCCTCCTTCGTCTGCCTGCCACCACCACCACCACCATTCCGGAGCCTCTTGAGGAAGTGGAACCACACGGCACTGGCCTCATCTTAAATAGAGGCATACGACTTCGCTTTTGTCATCAAACAGTGCACATTTTTTTAAAACCAAAGAGCTGCCATTGGTCAGAATCATGATTCAAACCATGTGAACCCACCCCTTAGTTTAAAAAAAATGGGATTTTTTTAAAAAAAAAATTAAACATTTTTAAAAAATAAAATAATTTTTAAAATATTATTTGAGCCCCAGGGTGCAAGAGGTGAGGGCACACCACTTTGAGTCCAGTATCCCAGTGGGCCAGCTCACCACTGATTGTAAGATGTCCAGAATAGTGTTGTACACAAAGTTTTGCTGTTCAGTTGCACAGTTGATTCTGACCCTTTGCAACCCCATGGACCAGGCACCCCTGTTGTCCTCCACCCTCCTGCTCAGCCCATCCAGCTCTGTGCCCATTGCATCTATAATACCATCCAGCCATCTCATTTTTGGCCGCCCCCTTCTTTTGCCCTCCCCCTTCCCCAGCATCAAAGCTTTCTCAAGTGAATCCTCTCTTCTCATTTGATGTCCAAAGTACTTTAGCTTCATCTTTACTATTTGACCTTCTAAGGAGCAGTCAGGGTTGATTTTTTCTAAGATTGACCTATTTGTTCTCCTTGCTGTCCAGGGGACTCTCAAAACTCTCCTCCAGCACCACATCTCAAAGGCATCTATTCTTCTGTGCTCACCTTTCCTAATGGTCCAGCTCTCACAACCATACACAAAGTACGATGGACTAATGAGTGAGTGAATGGATGGATGAATGAATTTCACTAAACCGCTTGAGGCTATTCAGCCTACTCTGTCTCCATCAACAGAAACTTCTGGTCACTGCTCAGCAGTTGCCCCCCCCCTTCCTTGGCCATGGGTGGCTTCCCTCAAACACTTCTTTCTCTCTCCACAGTGAGCTTGTCTCAGGCCTATCCAAAACTGGCTCCCTTCCGCCCTTCTGGACGTCTCCTCTCTCCACCTCTGATGCTCTCCATGTTCCTCACGATGAGCTTTTCCCTCGCTCTTCAGATCTTTGGTTTCTTGTTTGTGAAGCAGCAGCCTTGGTTCTCATATGTGCGCAGCTACAGGTGAGCCCACGCCACGCCACACCACACCATGCCCCACCCTGTCCACAAAGGGTTCCCGAGGAGAGGCTGGAAGGATTGACTTCACAAGAGCAGAGCTGCTTGTTCCCTAAATGTTATCCTTGAAACCCACAATGTCCTTATTTATTTATTTATTTATTTATTTATTTATTTATTTATTTATTTATTTATTTATTTATTTATTTATTTATTACATTTCTATGCTGCCAATTTATTTACTTATTATTTAGTTATTTACTGTATTTGTATTGCTGAAGCAACTCCAGGCAGCTAACAACAGTATCAAAAGTTCAAAATACAAAACATCCCCATCAAACAGAAAACAATTAAAACTTTAAAAACCATTAAAACAGAATTAAAATACCCTCTCATAAAATTGAAATTTGGGTGGTATCCTACTCTGGGCGGCGTACAAACAAATATCATAGAACAGAACACACAACAAATCAAAACAGACAATCAACAAATACGTCTCAAAATAAAATAAAATAAAATAAATCATGTTTTTAATAGTAGCCATGTTAGTCTGTGGTTCAGGCATATCAGAAAACAAAACAAAATAAACAAAACAAAACAAAAAAGCACTGTAGCACTTTAAAGACTAACTTCTACATTTTTATTGTTAGCTTTCGTGGATCAAGTCCACTTCTTCAGACAAAGAGTGAAACTTACAGGCATGGTTTTTATACACCAAATTCAGGGGGTCAAAGGGAGAAGGGTGTGGTCAAGCAAGATGACAGACAAGCAAGCACAACATTACAGCTTCACACAGCCATTAGCAACAATAGATTATTCAGATTAGCTATAAAAGAATCCCATTCAATCTCAAGGTTGCTAAAAAAGCCCATTCTGGTCTCTGACCAACCTTTGACCTGCGTGTCAGAAAACAAACAAAAACACTGTACCTGGTTACTTTCTGTTTTGCTAAAGAGAACTGGCAGGAAGGTTGTAATATAATACTGTATATAAAATCATATAGGAATCTGTGTATCAAACCCTTTGGTAATATTTAGTCCCCTGCGATGGGTGTCTAACAGATGGATGTATTTGATTTCTGCTGTCTCCCTTTCAATCCTAGTTTTGTAATTTCTCTGTTCCAGAATTGTAACTTTCAGGTCTTGGATAGAGTGTCCAGTTAGACTGAAGTGGTTTGAGACAGGTTTCTCCGTGTTGCCATTCCAGATGTCTGATTTGTGTCCATTAATTCTTTTGCCCTGGTTGCATGATGGGCGTAGCTATTTTGTCCCAACAGCTTTGATTCTCAAATGCCCTTAGATGAGGGTGGGCATTTGAAATGGCACCATGGGATGTATCCGGCCTGTGAGCTTTAGGTTGGGAAGCCCTGGCATAGGGGATCAACCTGACTGACAACTTTATAGCTGAAAGGCCTTCTTAAGCAGGAGAGCTTTTAATTGCTTTTTAAAAGAGAATACTTCCCTTTATATCCACAAACAGGGTGGTGGGCTTGGGGGGGGGGGATCAGCCATGCCCCTAGGCAGTCCAGGGAGTCCACAGACTCCTTTCCCCTTAGGGTCAGAGGGCTGAGTCTGTAGGATCAGGAAACCTTCCTCTTTACCAAGGTTTGGCATTTCTCCAGGGCTCAGCCCCAATGAAACACAGAGCAAGGGGCCATGGGTCAAGCCTAGGGAACAGCCAAATCCACAGAGTGGAGGAAGTAAATCGTGGGAATCTTCTTCCCTTTCAGGGAGTGCCCCTCTGTAAGCCAACCCCTCTTACCACTCAACCAGACCGTCAACTCCACCGTTGAAGAGAACAGAATTTTGAGCTATGAGGACACCAGTCTTTTCTATCTGACGACCTTTGACTGTGTAATTGTGGCCTTTGTCTTCTGCAAGGGAAAGCCCTTCAGGAAGCCCATGTACACCAACTGTAAGTCACCCTGGGAGAGCCTCTATTAGTCACCCCTTCTAGTTGGTGGGTCAGCCTAAAAGCTTCTTCCCCTGCCCCCTCCTGGCCAGCAATGCCTGCCTTGCCTGGACCACTGAATGGGATGCCGGGGTGGTGGAGGTGGTGGTTGCTTTGCCCCACAGGCAAAGAGGAGGTCCAAAGTGACAGGGAAGGACTTTCATGGAGAGCTTCCTCTGCATTATTTCATGAGCCCTTGGAATAGCCCTGCCTGTGCTTCCACTTTGGAGGCCATCTGGGCCAGAGAGCCGCTGATTTCCTCCTCTTCCTCCTGCTGCCGCAGCCCCACCTAGGCGATCCTTGGTGCGTGGGGTAATGTGGGAACCTGCTTGCTTGTTAAGTCCTTGTTCCCTCCATCACTCTGTGAGATGAGAGCTACTATCAGCTGTTAGGCAGGATTAACAGGGGTCTCTTTTTTCCTCTTCCAACTCTCCAGACATTTTCTGCTGCCTGCTGTGCATCATGCTCGGCGTATGTTTCTTCATTCTCTTCGCTGACATTGAGGGTCTGTACAAAGCGCTGGAGGTGAGTGGGCCAAGACAGGCGCAGAAAGGCTCTTTCTTCCATGGGCTCTGCAAACATAGAGTCCAGAGCAGTGGTGGGCATCAGCAGGTTCACACCAGTTCGCCAGAACCAGTAGAAGAGATTCTGGCTGGGTCCTCCTCTGCCCACCCAAGTTTTGAAATAAAGTGGTCCTAATTCGGGTGAGACACAGGGCTTCCCCCCTGGCTACGCCCACCATACCAGGCCCACAGTGGGGTAGTAAACATTTTTTGAGCCCACCCCTGGTCCAGAGCATCCTTTGGGATTCAGGGCTTGGGGCTGAGATGGAAAGGTCTGCTTTCTGCTTGGGACACCGTGGAGAATGGAGCAAAGGCCCTTCTTTGCTCAGGCTGAGTTGGGATGGGATAGGAGCAGGCAGGTGCAGGACCTCCCTGACTGTGCCAGAACAGCTGGCCTAAAAGAGCCGTAGGAGAGCCTGGCCTCAGCAGGGCAGAAGAGGCTGAGCCAAAGGGTCCCCTTTCTTCCCTCACAGTTTCTCTGCACCCCAACCATCTGGAGGGTTTACCTGCTGATTGCCGTGACGGTCAAGTTGCTGGTCTCCATCTTTGTGGAGGTGAGAAGGCACCTGCGTTTATTTCATTCCTGGCAAATGGGCCCAAATCCATCCTTTGGGGCCGAGGGGTGCTGGGAGGAGGATGGGTCACTGGGAAAGGACACGACCTCTCTCAGCTACTTCGTGGCTGCCCATGGCAGCTCCCCAGATCCACGTGGCTCAGAAGCAGGAAAGAGGGGAGCTGATTGTCTTTGCTTTGGTGGCTTGTCCGAACCCTCCAGCCCCGTGGCAGGGCCTCCGGTCCCCTTCCAGACACAGAGCAAGATGGGTGTTAAAGCAAGGGCATTCTGTGGCCTGGGCTTACTGGAAGACTGAAGAACAATATTGCTGGCCATGTACAGATTTCATTCAACAGGAAGAAGGTGCCATTGGTTGGTTTGCACCCACTGGGGTGTTCTGTTGTTTTAGTCACCAAATCTGTCCCAGACAAAAAATAAAGCCCCCTTTATTGGGAAGCTATGATGACAAGAAGAAAAACGGACACACCCCAGTTGCACATTTCCTTAATAATGTGTCGTGCAATTGTCAGGAACTAGATTGCACCAGACGACTCCACCAAGGATCCAAACGGTGCTCTATTAATCCCAGTGCAATCACAGCCAGCATTTCTAAACTCTCTCTTGGGTGTTTGCCTAACCCAGCAGAGCCAAGGTAGATGTTGTGGCACTTTCCCCTCTGAGAGCCACAATCTGCTTCTTTCGAGTTGGGTGGGGAGAGGGCTTCTTCATCCAGAAGATGAAAGAGGAGAATTGCAGCAGAGGGAGGGAGCCGGGCCGGGGGGGGGGGGGCAGTGGCGTAGCGTGGGGGGGGGCGGGGGGGCGGATGCCCCGGGCAGCGGCTTTCAGGGGGCGGCAAAATGTCCTCACCACTTTGGCCTCCTCCCTCTGCCTGGGCTTAGGAAGGAAGCAGGACTTCCCAGGCGGAGGGCGGCCCTTTTGCTGGTGAGCGCTGCTCGCCTCTGTCCCATTGGCTTGGGTACTCATTTAACCGGCCTCGGTCGCCAGCAACCGAGGCCGGTTAAAGGAGTACCCTAGCCAATGGGACGGAGGCGAGCAGCGCTCGCCAGCAAAAGGCTCGCCCTCCACACACCTGGGAAGTCCTGCACGCGCGCGCGCTGCCCACCTCCTCCCCCCCACCCCTAGCCACCCAGCCAGCTTGCCGTCAGAATGGGCGCTCGTCGGGGGGGTGGCGCCGTAGCGGGGAGCCCCTGGCTGCTGGCTGGGTGGCTGGGCGGGAGGAGGTGGGCAGCGCGCGCGTGCAGGACTTCCCAGGTGTGTGGAGGGCGAGCCTTTTGCTGGCGAGCGCTGCTCGCCTCTGTCCCATTGGCTAGGGTACTCCTTTAACCGGCCTCGGTTGCTGGCGACCGAGGCCGGTTAAAGGAGTACCCAAGCCAATGGGACGGAGGCGAGCAGCGATCACCAGCAAAAGGCTCGCCCTCCACCTGGGAAGTCCTGCACGCGCGCGCTGCCCACCTCCTCCCCCCCAGCCACCCAGCCAGCAGCCAGGGGCTCCCCACTATGGCGCCACCCCCCCCCCCCCGACGAGCGCCCAGTCTGACGGCAAGCTGGCTGGGTGGGTGGGTCGGCACCCCCCCCTGCCAGCCCGCCGCCAGAAGTTCGAAAAAGGTAAAGATCGCGGCTCGACTGCGGGGGTTAGCTGGGATCCCGAGGGTTTTCCCCATCGTCGCCTAACCCCCGCAGAGCTGCCCACACGCACGCCCGAGGATTCGAAAGGGTATTCCTACCCTTTTGAATCCTCGGGCGTGCACGCGGACGGCTCTGCGGGGATTAGGCGAGGATGGGGGGAACCCTCGGGATCCCAGCTAACCCCCGCAGTCGAGCCGCGATCTTTACCTTTTTCGAACTTCTGGCGGCGGGCTGGCAGGGGGGGGTGCCCACTATTCAGCAGGGGAGGGAGCGCCTTCTGCCTGGGGGGGGGGCGAGCGGTGGGGGGGGCAGCGAGCGGGGGGGGGGCGGGCGGCGATTTTCTTCTTCGCCCCAGGCGGCTCAACGCTGCGCGACGCCACTGGGGGGGGGGAGAGACACCCACCTCAGAAGGAGCCTCTCCAGATTGTGGCTCAGTGTGGAAAGCAATGCGAGTACACTCAGGCATCCCCAGTGTACTTCCTTGGAAGAGAAGCCACCCAACACCTTCTCTCTCTCTCTCTCTCTCTTTCTCTCCAGGATGCCATCCTGCACAACCACCAACTCTGGCTCTGGATCAAGGCCCTCTTTGGCTTCCGCTCTTCCAGCCGGTACCGGAGGTTGCAGCGACAGCTCGAGATGGACGCCTCGTGGCCTCCTGTGAACCAAAGAGACTTTGCAACAGAAGGGAAAAGCCAGGCCTATGTCAACCCTGTCTACGAAGACCATGAAGAGAAGCAGATCTGAGGCTGCTGCCAGCAGCCAGGAGTGGATCTCAGAGAGCAAAGGTCCTGCCTGGTTGAAAGAGAACAATTCAAGCCCACGGGAGAAGCTGTGGGAAAGAAGAGCCTCGGACACTCTGGACTGGGCCCTTTTGGGGTCGGAAGTGCTTGCGGGACAAATTGGTCATGGCTCAGCCACTTTCCGAACAGCGTTTGGTTTGTCTCTGCTCTATGGCCAACTCCGACATTTAAGGATTCCTCAGGGAGAGGGAAGGAATTCCAGTTCCCTCACAAGGAAAACAAACAAATTCAATGGGTGGCAGATGGAGGGAATGACAACCACTGTGGCATGAAGATAAGGCAGTGGTTCTCTCTCTTTCTGGGCATTACATGTGGGGTCACGGGGATGGGAAGAAACCACGGGTGGGGGAGGGGGATAGGTGGTCAGCTGCAAGGAGAGCATCAATGTCTGAAAACCTCTTGTATTCCTTTAGTAGCAAAACAGAGCAGTTTGGGGCACACAGATCCACTGCGAAGGAGAGGAGATGTGTTTGTTGTGGGTGGTGGGTGAAAATCCCTCCTGGTTTCCATGACAAAGAAAGCAAGCAGAGGGTTCCTAGAAAAAGGGAAAGACCTGGTTTTACCCCAAAGCCCTCTGACCCTCAAGCCCTTCCTCCGTGGGGCTCTCTGTTCGCCAAGCTGCTCTCTCTCTCTTTCTCTCTGTGTGTGCTGGATCCCCCATCTTTAGGCCATGGGGCTTGGGAGTAAACTATGGAGCCAGGAGGTCTCCAGGCCCCCTCCCTCTCCATGCCTTGGGGTCCATAGCAGGGCATCCTGTGTTCCTTCTCCATCTCTATTCCCACAACTCCAGGTGCCTGTGTCAGTTGTTTTATGATGCTGACCAATGGTTTCACACTCAAAATCCTCAGGTGGGACTGCATATGTCATTTGAATCCCACTTACTGTATATAAATAAATTAAAGATACAAAATATCAGAGTCCAGTGGCCACATCTTCTAGTCAAATCATGAGCTAGTTATTTAGCACCGATTATGGAGAAGGCAATTTTCCTTCCTTCCTTCCTTCCTAATTAAAGAGCCGCACAAGCAGATATGCGTCAGGCACCACCCCACTTTTTCTCTCTGAACACAAGACTTCTTACCTTCTTTGAAGCCCATGGCAAGGGTGAGGAATCCCAGTCTCTCCCACAAGGCCTCTGCACATGCCCAGAGACTCAGGAGACTGCAAGGGTTACAGCATGAAAACCTGCAGTCACCTGCATGATTTGTTTAGCCCACGGAAGGGCACTTTGGGAGGGGAGGGAGAGGGCTCAGCTCAACAGGGGATGCCATTCCCAGGTCGGGGCTTTTCAAATTCTCCCCTTGCTCCCTAGAAAGCATGGGAAGACCTTGGAAGGCTGTCCCTCTGGCCCAGAACATGGCTGACCAAACGAGGAAGAGGGAGGGATATACAGTAAACCCGTTCCACCTAGTAATTTATTTATTTATTTATTTATTTATTTATTTATTTGTATTTAATACCCCGCCCCACTCGGGAAGACCCGACTCTGGGCGGCTTACAGAGCCCATTAGCATAATGGGTAGTCCATGACATACAATAGTTAAAACTTTAAAAATTCATCAATTCATAAAAAATTTAAAACAGTAAAACCTTAAAAATAGATAAAACATAATTAAGACGGATACAAATACCAGGTGGTGGGGGGATGGCAACCCTTAAATTAGCCATCCTTGATGGGAGCCCACATTATTGTGTCCCCACACTTGCCCTGCCAGCCATGTCTTTAACCCTTTTCGAAAGGGGAGGAGCTCTGTCTGCAGGCGCAATTCTGTCGGAAGGAGGTTCCAAAGGGCCGGGGCGAACACGGAGAAGGCCCTCTTCCTAGTGCTCATAAGACGAGCCTCCCTAGCAGATGGAGTCACAAGAGAGCCCCTCCGATCCGCCCTAGTGGGACGGGCAGACATTCTTAGGGTGACACGGTCTCTTAGGTATCCTGGCCCACTACCATATAGGGCTTTAAAGGTGATAACCAGCACCTTGAATTGCACCCGGAGGCATACTGGAAGCAAAAATATGGAACGCTTCACGAATTTGCGTGTCATCCTTGCGTGTCATCTCAAGAAGGTGCCGCCATGACATGCATGGAAGGGCATGCCATCAAACCTACTCAGAACTTAGCTGGGAAGGGACTCGCACTTTGGGAGCAGGACATCTCAAAGACGTCCTCTATGAGTTGGCCTAGTGAGAGCCCACCCTCTGCACTGGGGCGGGGTGCCCCTGTGTGCCCCACCTCCACCCCTGAAAAGAATGTATGGCCTTAGCACAAACCTGCCTGCCTTCAAAAAGGTCTTGGCATTTTCTCCATCAGATAAGAATCGAGCACAATGGCCCAGGAATGAAAGCCTGCTGGGATGGTGCCTCTGGGACAAGGGGACGGTTTCAGCTTCCAAAGGCACGCTGTCTGTCATGTCTAGGGAGATCTTCAGAGAGATCCATGGGAAGAACTGGAGTGGAAGGGGAAGAGGAGAACCCCTCAAAAGAGGAGGACATCAGAATGAGGCATGAGCACTGGAAAGGGCGAGATTGCAACAACTCCCCAGCCTGGGGGCATATGATAGGGAATCACTAGGCACTCCGGCTGTGTTCTTGAACTTCAGTTCGCAGAAGCCCTGATTAACAGGAGTGCTGACTTGGGCTTCTGGGAATTGAAGTCCAAAAACAGCTGGAGTGCCAAAGTTCGGCATCGCAGGGCTAGGCTAACTCATACAGGGAGTCCTTGGCTTATCCTGCTTTCACAACAACCTCCGACTGGACGGAGAAATGCAAGGGAAACTCATGAGACTGGTTCTAGAACTGATGAGACACGATACACACAACCATGCCATATTCCCGCCCACCCCTGCCCAAATGCTACACTGGATTTTATTGAACCATAGCCTAACCAGGGGTGATCAGTAGGCTAGAGATGGCACATCAGTCTGTAGGTGCTTGACGCAAATCATGGACCTCGTCCACCTGACGCGATGGCCAAATGGAGATACTAGTTCAGGACAGGAAGAACATTCCACTCTCCAGAACAGTCAGGACTTCACCTTCTTGGTCAGATGGACCCGAAAAAAAACCTCCATCTTATTTCTGTTTGTAAACCCATTCTATCAAAGCTGCTCTACTTCTTAAATGAATGGTTGTGTCAATTCTTTGTAACCTGGGAGATATTCTTCACTCGGCTGCAGAGGAATGGCTCCTCTTCCTCTTCTCCTAGGGCCGTGATGGCGAACCTTGGCACTCCAGATGTTCTTGGACTTCAATTACCAGAACCCCAAGCACCCTTTGAGTCCACACGAATGGGTTTACTAATATTAATCTGGCCTGCACTGGCCTTGTTGCTCCCAGAAGCAGAAGTAAAATGCACCCGTATGGAGGAAGGGTTAACCCAGAAGAGTCTTAACCATCCGGGTGCATTTTACTTCCTCTTCTGGGAGTGACAAGGTCAGCGTGGGCTGGATGAATAGCAGTAAACCCATTTGTGTGGTTTCACAGGGTGCTTGGGCTTCTGGAAATTGAAGTCCAAGAACATCTGGAGTGCCAAGGTTTGCTATCATGGTCCTAGGGTGACCCTTCTTGTGCAGCATGTAGGGTCTCCTGTGGTCACTCATCAGGAGGAGCTTGGAGGAAGCCATGACCTCCTAGGTGTCACCTTAGCCTCCGCTCAGGGCCTTTCCAAACCGGCCATTGCGGTCTGTCATTATCCAACCAGCTGGCTATTTAAGTGTGTAAAGGATTTTTGGTCGTATGTGTGTTCAACGTAGCAGACTAGCAGTTAGCTAATGGGACAGCAGAAGGTTTGGGTGCAAAGACACACATACAGCCTCAGTGAATAGTGCAGTTTACTTCTGGGTGAGGGAAACACTCAAATAATAGACGCAGAACTATATACACAGGTACCAGTCTGTCTTCAAGCCCCACATTTGAGTCAGGGCTTGGAATCCTGAAGGCTTGAGTCCACTGAGCATGCACAGGGTCTTGCCAGCAAACACTGTCTGCAGTTTGCCCAAGGCCTTAGTCAGTGTGCTCTCCTCAGCAGTGTAGAGTATCTGATAGTTCTTAGTAGTAGCAGAGCTTCCTGCAGCACTTCTTCGTCCCTCATCTGTCAGATGTCTCCTCAGTCAGAATCTCCACCTTCTCAGATCCTCCTCTGAATATCCTCCTCAAAGTAGCCCATCTCAGGGGGCTATAGATATACTGTAATTCTGCTGACTCACCCTCAAAGTAGCCACAGCTGTGCACAGTCCTGAATATGTCCCCAAGTGGTTATAGCTGTGTAATCAGTCTAAGCCTCAACAGCTAACAGCTGTGTCTAGAGCCCTAAAGGTCTCTTAAAGGTACATTTACACAGTGGGCAGGAATCTTACTACAATACCCATTAAAATGCCCTAACAAAGTGGAAGTTGTGCAAAATGTAGTGTGCAGCCAGATCTTCTGGTCCTACCAGGATAATAATTTGCTTCTGCCTTTGGAGAGACAGAGCAGGTTGATAACCACCTTCCTCAGTTGCCTCCACTTCCCAACACCACTCAGCATGCGCTCCCTGCATTTTCAAGAATGATGGGGAAGACAAGAGGTGTCTCTAGGTCAACTCCTGTAGTCCTCTGCTGAAAGCCAAGGCCCTGGTCAGGTCTGGCTATGCTGGAGGCTCTCTTTCCACCCCATCCACCTGCTGGACTTTCCCTCCAAAGGGAACGTTCAAAACCCTGGTTGTATATGTTTTGTCTGCTATGCAGTACTTTTCCACAGAAGAACATTCTGGAAAATCAGGGCCAGGCCAACCCAACCACCCGCATCCAGTCTTCAGGCTGAAATAATAACTAGTCTTAGAAGAATGCTGAAGGCGGGGGATGAAAAGAGACCTGGGTTTTGCAAGTGGGACAAGAGGCTGGCCTGGGACAAGGCAGTCAGGGAAGGTGAGTGAAATTATGGCTTTTTCCTCCACCTCAGCTGCTGCTGACTGAAAGGGCGAATTCTTTTGATCCTTAAAGTAGGGGCTGGGCATGTGGGTCTGGATCTCACCGACACATTTCCCAGTGTTCCGGCTTATTCATGGTTGGCAGAGAAAGGAAGTGACGGTACTACCAGCCTTTTCAACTGTGTGTTTCAAGGAAATAGTTTATGTACTTAAGGGTGTTAATGTCACACTCTTGAAATATCTCTATAGGTACCTTCTTGGTTAATCTTTTACTGGTGTGTTTCAATAAATGAAAGAAGTCACCAGAGCGAGGCCAGCAGGAAGTTCCTCAGATGTGGCTTCATGAGAACGAAGTCTATTCATGCGATGCAGTCAAGATACATCAGAGGCAAAGCAAGGCTCCCTGGGGGCCCAGCAAAGAGATGGATAAACACTGAAAGGAAGACCATCATCTGAAGCTGCAGACTGCGATCCTCATGCCAGTGGCAGCACCACTGGCTCATGGCCAGAATATGTCAGGACACCCCATCCCCATCTTACAGAATCACTGGGGTTTCCCCCCTGCTCCATGGACTGTGGATGATGAGCCAAATTGGGAGGAGCAGAATTAAATCCAAAACTAAGGCTAGAGGTGTAAAAGCTTTGCTTCTAGAATCAGAAAAAGCTGTCTTCAGAAGGAGCCCCCAAAATAGCTGTAGAATCCCTGAAACAACTCATTTCCTTCTTTTTCAAGTGTTGTATCCATTCCGGATATTGGCTACCATCATGGCAATAGTCTTCCTGTTCTTCATGCCTGGGAACCATGCAGTGGTGGCTCCAAAAAATTTACTGCCACACTGTGGGCGTGGCCTGGTGGGCGTGGCCAGAGGGAAAGCCCTGTGTTGCACCCGAATTAGGACTACTGTACTTTATTTCAAAACTTGGATGGGCAGAGGGGTCAGCCAGAATCTCTGCTACCAGTTCTAGCGAACTGGGGCAAACCTGCTGATGCTCACCATTGAAACCACGTCTCTCGGGCTCTTCAGCCACAAAGTCTGTCTACGTCCAGGGCCTCTTTCTTCCCAGGGATCTTTCCTTGCAGAGCAAACGGGAGTATTCTATATTTTATGTCTTTCCTCATGATATGGCCAAAGTACTGGAGCTTTCTTTGCTTAATGGTCTTAAACAGTTCTTGTTCCTTATCCATCCGGTGCAAGACTTCTACATGAGTCACATGGTCAACCCATGATATCCTTAGCAGCCGCGGAGAGATCCACATTTCCAAACCTTTGATTTTTTTTGCAGATGCTTTAGTTAGTGAACCACGATCAGATGTACTGTATCTTGGTAATGGCAATCTTATGTTGCTGGCTAACCTTTCTCACACTAGGTCAGGCAAAAGAAACTGCACAATGAACTCACCAAAGGGTGTCTTGGCAATTTTGCATCTGGCCTAGACATGGCGGTGGCAGCGGTGGTGGCGTTGTTGGTGGCGGCGGCGGACGACAAGGACAAGAAGGAGGAGGCGGCGGCGGCGGAATGTAATATCTTTTTTGAAGAAGAAGGAGGAGGAGGAGGAGGAAGAGGAGGAGGAGGAATGTAATGTCTCTTTTGAAGAAGAAGAACCAGCAGCAGCACATAACCCAAAGGCAGAACAAATGTTTCATCTGGAGGATTCATCAGTTCATCCATTTTTTTAAAAAATGTGTCCTGCCACTCAACACATTAAATTCCAGTTTCTTGGAATAGTAGCCGTGTTAGTCTGTGGTTCAGGCATATCAGAAAACAAAACAAAATAAACAAAATAAAATAAAATAACACTGTAGTACTTTAAAGACTGCTATATTTTTATTGTTAGCTTTCGTGGATCAAGTGGACTTGATCCACAAAAGCTAACAAGAAGTGGACTTGAAGTGGACCTGAAGAAGTGGACTTGATCCACGAAAGCTAACAATAAAAATATAGCAATTAAATTTCAGGATACAGCAGAGTTTAAATAAAATGCTATTTGCAAACCAAATGCATTACAAAAGCAAAAATAGTTCATTTGCATGTCAAATACGGTAGTTATCCAGAAATCACCCTGTAGCTGCCTAGGTCTCTCCCTCTCCCTGTGATCCTCCGTTTTTGGCTGATTTTGGCAGCCCCTGATGCCAAGGGAGAGGAAGGCCCAAGGCCAGTTATCTGCTGCCACCTGCAGGTGAACAGGACTCAGGGCTTCTCCTTGCAAGGTCTTGCAGCAAAGACCCTATTCTTCCTGCCCTGAATCCTACCCTTGCTGCCCTTCAGACTGACCAAACTGCCAGAGGGATTTGGACTAAGCTGCAAAGAAAAGGGCAGAGAAGTCCCCTCTCTGCCTCACTGCCTTCCTTGGGAAAAGGAAAGAAAGGGCCCATCGGGTTGATTCTTGGTTAAAGGAAACAATATCTTTAACCCAGTGGTGTAGGGAGGGCTTCAGTCCCCCAGGGCCGCAGGCCAAACTCGCCGGGTCTCCAGTCCTACCTTCAGACTTCACCAGGCTAGGAGGCGGGGTGGCCGCGCGCCTGGGACCCGAAAGCATGGGTGAGGCCCAGGATCTGGGCCGGGGCAGGCCCAGTGGAGAGCCCACCATCAAGGTTCCAGGCATGGGGCTGCCCTGCCTCCAAGCCAGGCGGTGACAGCTTGGCTGCCTTTGGCAGCGGCGCCCAGGAAGCGAAACCGGCGGTCGCTGCAGCCCAGTGCCCGCGGTTGGAGCAGCACCAGCCAGGTCAAGGACCTCCCCCTCCCCCGCAATGCCTGGCTGGCACTGCTCCGGCCGCGGGCACTGGGCCGCAACGACCACCGGCCTTGCCCCTCTGGGCACCGCTCCTGCCGAAGGTGGACGAGCTGCAGCCGCCGGGTTAGGGTTAGGGTTAGGGTTAGGGTTAGGGTTAGGGTTAGGGTTAGGGTTAGGGTTGATGTTAGACTAAAACATGACCAGGACATGGGTATTAATTGATGCAGACATTGTCTGTGCTCTGGGGAACATGTGATGACTATTTCAGGGGTTATTTCAAGGGAAACTGAAAGGTCGTCCACCTGAAAGGTTCAGAGAACTTTATTTAAAAATAAAGAATATAACTTAAACTAAGGGGTAAATTTCAAAATATTGCATAACAAAGGGGCAGGGAGCAACAGCATGCCATAGGTACACCACCACTGCCCTAGAGCAGTGGTTCCCAATTAGTGGTACGCATACTCCCAGGGCTACACGAGATTGCATCAAGGGGTACACGCAGCAATCTCTTAACTAAAATGTTACATCCTTAAAAAACAATAATGCAATAACAATTGCCAAAAAATTATTCAGTTTAATTAAACGATCAGTAGGTAAGTCAATCATATGCATCAAGCGCTTTCTCCTGTGGCGGCGGTTTTTCCCGTGCCTCCCACGTCTCGCGTCACCCGATCGCGCCCGCCCCCGTTCCTGCCTATTTGCTTGTCATTGTCAATCAGTCAGTTCGGTTTATGTCGCGTGAGCGTGAGCGTGTCGCTGTGCTCGTTGTGTTGTTTTAATTGTGAATTAATAAATATCCGTCGCACCGTGTCACGTCGATCAGCCTTATATACCTACCTTGGTAAACGGTAAGATAATGTTTTAAAACTGTGTTTAAATTTGCACTTTCACTATAAACTGCAATACAATGTAATGATGTTTAGAAAATAAAAATAATATTCAAGCTACTTCAGTTGTAAGCATGTTCGCGGATTCTGTTTTCTAGATTTTAAGTTACATTAATACTATTTTCATTGTAAATTTCAATACAAAGCAATAATGTTTAATTTGTTTTCTACTATGTACCTACTTCGAATACAGAAGGACAAATTCAATTTTTTGCCTGTTTGCAGTTTCTTTTTTCCCCCTGGTTTTCTAAGCTTTTAAATTACTTACATTACAAAAATACAAAAGCTGAGTTAATAAGTCCCCTTGTTTTTTAGATGGAACAGTGGCTGCTAAGCCGCCGAAAGGTTGAGGAGGAGGTATCAGAAAATACTGAACAGTCGCCTGCTAATGATGTGTCACCCTCTACTAGTACTCCGACACACACAAAAAGAAACCTTGATAACAAGGAACTGTCTCTCAAAAAAAAAAAAGAAAGAAAGAAAGAAAGAAGATGATAGTTATATTCAGTTTGGTTTTACAAGCTCTGGAGATCCTAATTCCCCATTGCCACAATGTGTCTTTTGTGCAGAAACGCTGTCAAATCATTCGTTAAAACCATCCTTACTACGTTGCCATTTAGAAACCAAACATGCTAATTTGAAAGATGAATCTGTATCCTTCTTTCAACATAAATTAAAAGACCTCAAACAAAGACAAAATTCTATTGAGGCGCTTTCTTTAAACATGAATATGAATGCCCTGCAAGCCTCTTTTCGAGTTAGTTATTTAATTGCTAAGCAAGCAAAACTACATACAATTGGGGAAAACCTTATACTGCCTGCAGCAAAAGAGATAGTGAAATGTATGTTCAGAGAAAAAATGGCCCGAGAACTTGATGTTATTCCTATGTCAAATAACACTGTCTCTCATCGTATTGCAGACATGTCAGATAATCTGAAAAACCACCAAATTCAAAGCATTTTCCAAAGCGATTACTTTGCCATACAATTTGATGAATCCACAGACATATCAAACTTGGCTCAACTTTTAACATATGTTCGTTATGTTCATTACAAAAAGGATCATGAAGAGTTCCTATTTTGTCGTGCCCTTCCGATTCATACTACCGGAGAGGACATATTTCACGTGGTCGACGGTTTTATAAAAGAAAACAAATTGGATTTTTCGAAATGCGTAGGAATATGCATTGATGGTGTCAGAGCAATGACTGGTCGTTTTTCAGGACTTGTGAAGCGAATACAAGAGGTAGCCCCTGAAGAAAAATGGACCCATTGTGGTATTCATCGAGAGGCACTTGCTTGTAAAAAAATTCCAGCCTGCTTAGATAGTACTCTTAAAAATGCTGTGAAAATTGTCAGTTTAATCAAGGCCTGTGCCACAAACTCAAGAATTTTTACAGACATTTGTAAAGAGCTTGGCAGCGAGCATGAAACCCTGTTGTTACATACTGAAGTGCATTGGCTGTCCAGAGGAAGAGTTGTTTCGAGAATATTTGAGTTGAGACATGAAATTGAGTTATTTTTGACTGAGCAGGGACATGCCAAGTACAAACAGATGCTGACTGATCCTTTGTGGCTACAAAAATTGGCTTACTTGTCAGATATTTTTACAAAACTGAATGAGTTGAATTTGGGGCTTCAAGGCCAGGATACAACCATATTCACTATGCAGGAGAAGGTTGAGTCAACAATCAAAAAAATGTCTCTCTGGACATCTTTGATCGACAGATGTAAATATGATCAATTTCTGAATTTAAAACTTTTTTTGGAAACTACTTCTTCATCAGTGAATGAAGATGTAAAATCAACCATAAAATGCCACTTGCAAAATTTGTCGACCGCATTACGCACTTATTTCCCAGAAATATCGTCGCAATGGAACTGGGTAAACAACCCCTTTGGAAACTGTCCCACCGATCACCTATCCATCTCTGATCAAGAGGAATTAATAGACATCTCATGCAATAGTAGACTCAAAAGCTGTTTTGCGGAGCAATCACTGGTTAAATTTTGGGCTGGTCTTAAAGACGTTTATCGTGTCAGCGAAGTAGCAATAAAACATTTGCTGCCATTTTGCATGACATACCTTTGCGAGAGCGGATTTTCCGCAATGACAAACTTAAAAACTAAACATCATCACAGACTTCAACTCGAAGACGACTTGAGATTGAAGCTGATCAAAATGCAACCAGATTTTTCAGAGTTGTGCAAAGAAAAACGTGCACATTTGTCACATTAATGAAACATGTGTTCTCTGTCATTAGAATGTCTTTTGATGATAATAAATATAAAATACACCTGATTTCATTTTTTATTTAACGTTCCTGCAATAAGGGGTACGCAAGTTTGAGGTCTTTCTTGAAGTAGTACGTAGAAAAAAAACTAATTGGGAACCACTGCCCTAGAGTATTAACATCCATTTTAATCTCAAGCTTTTCCTACGTGGATCCTAATAGTTTTCTTTCTTAATGTATCTTTTCTAGTTTATATGTCGAAAATTGACCCTCATAGAATGTTCATTACAATGTCTTTCTGGTATCATGGTAGTAGTAAGGTTTGCCTTACCCTCCGCCTTGGGCCTCTCCACGTTCCTGTCCAAGAGGCAGTGATGAGCCCTCTCTAGGAACTGATCCAAAACTAGCGGGTCAAGGAACCCTTATTAGCTGTCCAGCCAAACTGGCTGCAAACCCTGGGGCTTATCTGCACAGAACAGGGCCCAGGAAGATTTATGGAGCGTTTGAAATATTGTGGTAGCATGTGGCATCTGGCTTAACTCTATCTTACCCCTGCTCCCAAATAAGCAGACATCTGATGAAGAAAAATTGTTTTATTGTTCTTGATACATGAGTTCAAGAAAAAAAAATGCAGTTCTTGAAGTTCAGGATACAGATCTCAGCATTCAAAAACACTACTCAAAAAAGGCTTTTAGGAAAATAACAGAGTTAGGCCTTTCCCCTGAAAACAAAGAAAAGCCTAACTCATCCCGATGAGTTCCAGGTAGGGCCAGGGCTTGGAAGTGTTAGCCCCTTCCCACCCTGAGATGTTCAGAGTTGGGCACCCAACAACTCACTCCCAAACCCATGTGCCTAATTGAAAGATGTGAGCTTGGCCTACCCAATTTGCATATAACCAATCAGGGCCCCGTATTGCTGTAAACAAATACTGGTTTGTTCTCCTAAAGCAAGCATGGTTTCCCATGAACTGACTGTTTACATCCCAACCCTGGTAGAAAGTCAAAGCATGTAGCTTGGGAGTCTCTCCTCGCGAGCACAGCCGCAAGAGAAGAAGGCCACAGGGGAGATGCCACAGCCTTTGCAAAGAGCAAAGCAGCTTTTCTAAGGCAGTTTCAGAACCAAAGAGACTCCATCTTGACTACGTGAGTGACTTGGGCCCTCAAACCATGACAAGCCCCAATCTAAAGGTAGGACAAGACAAGACAAGGGGTGGGTGGGGTGGGGAACCCCCAGCTACCTTTCTATGGTTTTGAAACACATTATGGGGTTCTATGGGGCAATCTAACTACAGTACTGTACCGAGCTATTTTAAATGTGTATTGCAAACACACACTTTACCAAATGTGTGTGTGTGTGTAGGGGGGGTGGAGTGTGTGTGGGGAGTTGCTTGAAGAATTAAAGGGCAATTCAAATGCTTACTTGAAACCTAATGAGAACAAAGTCCAAGCTCTGTTTCTCAACCGAAGTAGGGCATCCACCACAGAGAGGAATCAGCTTCATGTCGTATACGGTTCTTAAAAGCCTAAATTAAAACACTCATGCAAATGGAAATGTGTGCAACCACTTCTTAGGTGGATCCATGCTTCCAAACTCCTTGAAATACTGCTACCTGAGACCAAGATGGGAAGGGCCCGATCCCCATTCTCCTCCCTGGGAAGAGCAGCTCCTGCCGGCTCTAACTCAAACCCTGAATCTTAGCCCCTGGTGAGAGTTTCCCTACCTATTGAGCCTGTGCCAAACAGTTCAGGTGGGGCGACAGTTAGAATCTCGCCCCACCCCCACCCCCACTTCTTGTCCAGATTATTGGCTCTTTGCACTGGTGGTCCATTTCCACAGATCAAGCAGAAATGCTGACACTAGACATCATCTCAGATGAGAAGAGTGACGTGCATCACAGCATCACAGATGCTATTCCTAGAAAGCTTACCTCGTTAAAACAAAAATAACACAATGATAATGTAGCTGCAGCTTTACACTAAGTTTATTTCTAGGATGTGGCCTGAGAAGGCGAGGATATAAATCAGAGGTGCCCAAACTTTTTGAGCCATGGGCCGGTAATGTGGTTCAGGGGGCAGTCACTATGGCCTGTGGGCCAGATCCAGCCCCCAACACCAATTCACCCAGCTCATGACACCTTCATTGCTCACCAAAGTGAAAGTAAAATGTACCCGTAGGCATATTTTACTTCCTCTTCTGGGAACAACAAGGGAGTTGGGGGCTGGATCCAGCCCACAGGCCATAGTTTGGGCACCCCGGTATAAATACTCCTGAGCTGGGGTAAGATGGAACACTGGTCTCTTCAATTGGTTACAGAAGGGCAAACACCAACAAGACAGATTTGCACATTCACAGCTTAACATAAATCTGATTTGTCCTGCATGATCTGTATTAGAGCTGCAGGGAAGTGCAGTTATGATATTGTGTAGCAGAGCAATGCAATCTCTTACAATGCAGTTCTAAAAATCCAAACAAAAACTGCAACTTTGAAACTGGACTTATGGTCAGCTCCAAATTTGGCACAGATGTAGCAGACAGATTGCTCTTGCTCTGTGCCAAGTTGTTTCAAAATAATATTGTTTTAACTCTCCCACAATACACACCCATGGAGAAACAAGTGACCTTTCTGTTCCCAGATTTAAAACAGATAAAATAAACTGAAAAAGCCAATCTTGCTTAACTTGAAGGAGAATGGTTGGTACCACCTGCCGATTGTTTTAAACAGTGGTGGTTATAAATCCCATTAAATTGATGTATAGCAGCATGAAGTAGTCAGGAGCTAATTAGTTCACACGCACAATGAAAACTTAACTCCTTTCTAGCCAAAAGGGCATTAAAAAGGGAGTCTGTTTCTTTTTGTAAAAAATATAGCTCCTATAAACTGAAAGGGACTGCAGTGCTCAGTGGTTAAGAAGCTTGCCTTGTGAGCTGGTAGGTCAACAAGTCGGTAGTTCAAGACCCGAGTACTGAATGATGGAATGAGTGCCCGTCTCTGTCCCAGCTCCTGCAAGATCTATGAATCAAGGCAAACTGGACATGCTCAAAAAGAGATGGAAAGAACATTGATATCTTGGGAATCATTGAACTAAAGTAGACAAGGCTGGGCGAATTTAACTCAGGGAACCATTACATCTACTACTATTATTATTATTATTATTATATTTGCATTTATATGCCGCTCTCCTTGCCGAAGCAACTCAGAGCGGCTTACAATGTTACAGTATCAAATTTAAAGCAACAACATATCAATATAACAAATATAATACAGTCAATATAGTCATAAAAGCAAAAGCACAATACAGTCAGAAAAATGCAATTCAATCAATATACAATATATAAAAAAATGTAACAATATAATAGCAAGATAATATTCCATTCAGCATTACAAATATGATTCAGTGTCATAAATATAAATATCAAGTCACAAATACAAATACAAATATCATCAACTTTCACAAGTATAACGTACGCCCGCCAATAGCTGTTCCTAATCAGCTGTCGGGGAATAGCTGTTCCTAATCAACTCTCGTCGCCCCCACCGCCAGTCTTTTATTGGCCTCCGGGCCGAGATGGGAAGAGGTCCCGGAGGGAGGGGGGGGAAACGCCTCACCGGCCACAGCTGCGGCAGCTTGTTCCATCCCCGGGTGAGGTGGAAAGACCCGGGGAGAAGCGGTGGTAAAGAATCCCTTAGAACAAATGGAACAGCCCTTATAGTCAATAAAAGAGCAAGGAAAGCAGTCATGGGATGCAATCTTTAAAATGACCACTCCTTATGATTACTTTATTTTTTAAAAAAAAAATCCATTATACTCACCAGTTAACTCCACAGTTAAGCTCCTAAATACAGTAGTCATGAAAATGCACCCACCCTTGCATTAGTGAATTAAGGAGTTGGTAAAGGAGGAAAACGAAGGGTTGGGTTTGGCAGGTGAAACCCATAAAGCTGGGAATGAGAATAATGATCTCAGCCAAGAGCTGCACAAATCACAGTCTTCGAGGAAGTTTTCTGAGCCTCTTGCAGCAGATGTTCACTCTGAGGAAGCAGCACATCTTAAGAACCACACGGTTTATCTCCAAAAGAGAGACATATTCAATGAAGTCTTAAAATAGTTATTTATTTATTTAGGGTATGGCACTTGTACACATTGAGTCAACATATACTGTAACTGTATAAAAACTCAACATTCATTTATAAACAAAAATCTAAACCATTTATATATTTGATTGCACCAGGAGTAACCCTTAGAAAATCTTCACTATTGCCTTCATGTGCTCTAAGGCAGGGGTCAGCAGCCTTTTAAAGTTAGGGGCCAGGTCATGCTCCCTCCCAGTTGAGGGGGCCAGACTGATGGTGCCCCCTCCATAAATGCATCTGCAGCTACCATAAATGTATTTATTTATTATTTATTTATTTATTCAGATTTATATTGCCGCCCACTCACCGAGGCGACTCAAGGGCGGCTTACAGTCAAAACAGCAACAGTACAATAAAAATGATAAAATATAACCTCACAAAATACAACCAAACCAGAAGACAGGCTAACTCCCTTCAAGCTGTTGTTGTTGGCCCAGAGGAGTGGGCAAGGTCCTTAGCCTCCTGCCAGGCCATGGAGTCTTCTCCCTCAGACCATTGTTGTGGGCCCAGAGGAGCATCCGTGGCCACAGCGGTTGGAGCGAGGGTGGGAGCCAATCCCTGCTCTAAGGCTACATTGTTGTATAATATGTTGCATAGTCTGTCACGGTGCCCTGCATGCACATGCTGGTGATGGTGGTTCCCCCCATTTATGCAAAAAGTCCACACATCTCCCATGCCCTGTACATATTCTATTAAGGCTAGCCCGTATTTTTGTGAGGTTGATCAAAACCATGTGGCGTTTCAGTTACACATTGAAAATTCTGGTATGGTTATGGCACTTTCCCCCAACCAACCTCTTCTCCATGCACCCTGCAGGTTGATCTCTTCATTGCCTCCAACAGTGGCACTAGGTGCCCAAACTATGGACCAGGGGCTGGATCCATCCCCAATGCCAATTCATCCATCCCGCAAAGCCCTCTATAAGACTAGGAATCTCCCTCGGTAGCGTTGCCCGGGGTGATGGCTCCCCCTTCCCAGCCTTTTGTTCTCTTATAGACAGCCACACGATCTTCAGAAGTCTTAATGTTTATTGAAAGGCAAAGATGTCACAGAGCATACATAGGCAACCTAACTAGAAGCCAGTCAGGGCTCCTGCCCTACTTCCACCTGGATGCGCTCCCCCCCCCCCCGGCTGACGGGGGTGCGGGTCCACCCAGCATATGAAGACTAGAAAGCTTAGGATCAACACACCACCGCACACAAAGGGATGCATGCATTTTTATATCGTTTGGTTGTTCAGTCGCACAGTCAATTCTGACCCTTTGCAACCCCATGGACCACTGTCCGCCAGGCACTTCTGTCCTCCACCATCCTCCTCCTCAACTCGCTCAGCTCTGTGTCCATTGTGTCCACAATACCATCCAGCCATCTCATTTTTGGCCACCCCCTTCTTCTTTTGCCCTCAACCTTTCCCAGCATCAAGGCTTTCTCAAGCGAATCCTCTCTTCTCATTTGATGCCCAAAGTACTTTAGCTTCATCTTTACTATTTGACTTTCAAAGGAGCAGTCAGGGTTGATTTCTTCTACAATTGACCTATTTGTTCTCCTTGCTGTCCAAGGGACTCTCAAAACTCTCCTCCAACACCATATCTCAAAGGCATCTATTCTTCTGAGCTCAGCTTTCCTAATGGTCCAACTCTCACAACCATACATTGCCACCGGGAATACCATTGCTTTGACTATATGAATTTTTGTTTGCAATGTGATGTCTCTCCTTTTCACTCTGTTCCCCAGGTTTCTCACAGCTTGTCTCCCAAGAATCAGTTGCCTTTTTATTTCATGGCTGCAGTCCCCATCTGCAGTGATCTTGGATCCTAGGAAAGTAAAATCTGCCACTGCTTCTACTTCTTCCCCATCTATTTTCCAGGGACTGATATGACCTGTTGCCATTATCTTTGTTTTCATTATATTGAGTCTCAAACCAGCTTTTTCACTTTCTTCTTTCAACCTAATCAGGGGCTTCTTTAGGTCCTCCTCACTTTCTGCCATTAGGTTGGTATCATCTGCATATCTCAAATTATTGATGTTTCTCCAGGAATTTTGATCCCAAATTGTGATTCCTCCATCCCTGCATTGCGCATTATGTGCTCTGTGTATAAGTTGAATAAGAAGGGTGACAAAATGCAGCCTTGTCCTACTCCTTTTCCTATTCCAAACCACTCCGTCATTCCATATTCTGTCCTAACTGTTGCTTCTCCAAATCCCATTCTCCCCCTTCCCAACAGATGTTATCCAATCACCAGGCCCTTGGAGGATTAATTACTAAAGTCACTCCTCCTTAGGCCTCCCGTCCTTCTTTCTCACTCCCAATGACCAACCCCCTCCTTTAGAATGCCTCCAACAGATAATTCAGGACCATCCTGACCTGTCTCTCCCTTTATCAAGATCTCTCCCACCGTTCCTAGCACTGGCGCCTCATAAACACAAAGGGAAAAGAGGAAACTTTCCCATGGGGGCGGGGACTCACTTCTTGCCTCTTACACCCTCATCACTCCAGAAGTGGAAGTAAAATGTGCCCCCCCGTACAGATCCGGCTCCTGGGCCATAGTGACCAGCCCCCCTGAACCACATGACCGGCCCACAGCCCAAAACGTTTGGGCACCCCTGCACTAAAGGTGGATGACTTGAATGGAGTCTCTTAATATTCAGATCTCCTATGTCAGAGTTTACTGGCACTTCTGGATTCTGAACTATGTTGTGGTACTCTCAAAATAGACCTTTCTATGTGACAATTTCCACCCACACACAGTCCTCGTTCATGCATATTGCAGTTTTGTTGACTTGTGCCTCATTTCCTCACCAAGACAGCTTCCCGTTTAAAACAATCCAGCCAAAGTTCACAAGGTTCAAAGCAGCTCACCAGTGAGGTCTGCAGAGTTGTCGGTATGAACTCCATGGTTTCTTTCTTTCTCTGTGTGTGCGCACTTAAGATCCCAGTTTAGTCAGGCTGGTGCAGAGCTAAGGCAGAACGTGGCAGTTCCTGTAGGGTGTGAGAAGTAACCAAGGATCAAAGCCGTTTTATGGGCCTGAGTTGGCAAGATGCTTTGTCTGCATTTTATAGCTGTGGGGAGGCGGGGGGGGGGGGAGGCACTCTGGGCCCTGGAGTCAGAGGGAGGGAACACAAGCTTTTTCTCTTTGGGGACACAATTCCAGGATTCTTTCTTGCTTTCCCCCTAGCTCCATGATGGTGAACCTTGGTACTCCAGATGTTCTTGGACTTCAATTCCCAGCAATCCTAATCAGCTGGTGTACTGATTTGGGCTTCTGGGAGTTGAAGTCCAAGAACAGCTGGAGAGCAAAGGTTCGCCATCATTACCCTAGCGTGTCCTTTTGTAGGGGCATCACCTTTTCCACTGTGGCTGATTTATCCGACTGATTTACAACTCTTTAAACCAGAGGTGCCCAAACTATGGCCCGGAGGCCAGATGCAGCCCCGATGCCAATTCATCCAGCCTGCAAAGCACTAGTCACTCCTGGAAACAGAAATAAAACGCGCATACAGGAGCGTTTTACTTCTGATTCCAGGAGCAACAAGGGCTTTGTCGGCCGGATGAATTGGCCATAGTGACTGGCTCCCTGAACCACGTGACCGGCCCACGGCCCGAAAAGTTTGGGAACCCCTGTTTTAAAGTGAGGAGTGACCCACACAAACAGACCCCATGCTTACCAAAGAAAGAGGCTGTGAGTCTCCTTGCCCAGGATGGTAGCTCCAATCCACAGGCCGGCCTTCTTGATGAGTCTTTGGAATGGATCCTTTAGCTTAATGGCAGTTCCTCAAGGAGACTCTGAGCGCTCTCTCTCTCTCTGTTTCTTTCAGGATCTGTTCCCTTGCAAGTCTCGCCATCTGCTCATCATACCAGCCGGCACAGTTCTCGGCTTGGCAACCTGCAGGAATTTTTTGTGCCTTTCTGCACAGGGAAAACAGTGCCACCATGGCGGTTCTTGCTAGACAGGACCAATGTCTGTGGAAGGCGAGTGGTGGCTAGACTTTGTAGATGTTTCAGGCCTTCCTCCCTGACCTCCCCCATAGTACCAGGAGGCCAGCCACCAGCAAGGCAATATCGAGGCATTCTTACAAGGCCAACCTAAATACATGCAGCAACAGCACTCTGTCAAGATCTAGGGATCATCACCCTCTATGTCCACAATCTGAAGAACCACAAGTCAGTTGGAATGGTTTGCAACACATAATGCAATTTCCACAACTATACGTGAACCAGTCGCAACACCACATTTCCTTGTGTAAGCTCACTATTTCAGGAGGCCCTGCTTTTGTTCCTCACCCCATTCCAAGTCAAGCAACTTTTATGCCAGTCTCCTTACACTTATGGAAATGGGAAACAGGATTTTGGCCATTCTGTTGGCCTTTTGCCCTGCTTACCAATGTGGGAAGGTCACCTCGCATCTGATGCTTCGTTATTAGCTGCCTCTTCAGTAGTAGAGAACACCGGGAGAACTAAGCAAGAGGACAACCCTCAACACCCTCTGAACGAATATGATGAACCTAAAGTCCACCAGCTCAGATCCATCTTTATGGCAAAAACAAACACTCTTGAGGCACACAAGAGCAAAACCCAATTAGAAGATGGAGGAAGGAGCTCACTGGGCAAGGAACAGCATTAGAGGAGAAGGAGATGGCTGAGGAACTCAACCTCCCCTACGTCACTTGGAGGACCCTGAACAGGCTGATGGCCGAAGCCCCTCAATGCAAGACCAACAGGCTCAAATGGGGGCTGCTGGCAGGCAACAACACACAGTGTGAATGTAGAGAGACACAGAACCCATTGGCTCATTTACTGGTCTGTTAATTGTTGCTAGAAACATATACGTTTGAGGATTTAAGTTTGGCCAATGACAAAGCCAAGAAAGTGGCTTCATTTTGACAGTTTAAAGTTTGATCTGGATATGAAAGCAGCAGCTTCTCCTACTTTGATAAGTTTTCATGAAAATTTCCTCTGCTCCTTCATCCCACCCCCCAAGATGATGAGCAATTCCTGGGCCCAGGAGAGAGGCCACGGCACCCCACACCTCTCTAGGTCGGGATTGAATGTGTTAAGACGTCTCCAGGAGTGGTCTTTCTGCCACTTATAGAGATTCACTGAAAGGTGGCCCCATCCAGGCCAAAAATGTACCAGCTTGGCCACAGGTGGTTGGCAAAAACATTGCTGAAATCATACCCACAGCATTCTCCATATAAAAAATGTTAAGAATTGGAGGTGTGCCTCTCCCTCCCTCTGGATCTTAATTTCCCTTTCCTTGGTGAAGTGACGCTATTCTCAAAAGCGTGCATCCTCTCAGGTGTGTGCAGTTTGGGTTTTCTAAAGAGGGCCTTTCCATTTTTGTCATCAGTGTTTCAGGCAAAGTAAACAGCCTCTTGATTCTTCTTCCGTGTCTAAGCCAGACATTAAATGGCTAAAATCAAGCCACCTTGGGGTTGAATCCATTCCGTAGTTCTTTTTCCCTGACCTAGTGTGAAAAAGATTAGCCAGCACAAAGTCATTCCTTACCCAGGACTCCATTCCCATCTCTCTCTCTCACTGAGCAGTGAGCCTCAGGTTAGCTGTTTCTTCCTCTCAACATTTCCTTCAACTCTTCCTGTAACCTTTGTGGAGTCCCCCCTCTCCTTTTCATAGCCTTCTGCTATGTGATGCTTCACTGGGCCTCATGTTCTGATTTGTCATTGCAAAGACCTTTGCCTGGCTGCCACCTTTTGCTGACTGTGCGCTTCCATCAACTCTCAGCTCTGAGGCCCTGGCTAATATTTAAGCTCCCTTTTTGAGTTGACTTTTTACTATCCAAAGCCATGTCCGGCCTTGTAATTTGCAGGACCTACTAAGGAACCCATACAGGCAGAGATTCAAGAGGGGAACCGGAGAAGCTTCTTGCCTAGGGTTCTCTAGCCCAATATGGAGAGACCTTTGTATGGTTGGGTTTTGAGTCTGGTGCTCAGTTGGGTGTAGATCTCCACACTTTTCTTCCTGTCTGGGTGGATCGTGTTCCCAGACCATGGATTCCTACTACTCTAGCTGGAGCACAGCAGCAAAGATGGGCAGGAGGGGAGGGAAGCCACATCCTCAAGGAAAAGAAGCCAGGAAACTTAGCATGATGAAGAGATAGATGGCTTTAAAGGTGCTGGGACTGCAGCCTTCCAGGATTGCTCCAAAGGGGAAGGGCCCAAACCAGTGAGCTCAAGTGGGGAAGAAAGGGGTGGGGGTGGTTTAAGATCCAATGTTGGGAAGAACCTCCTGGCCCTTTGATGGGGATACAGCCCATTTCAGAGTGGGGGGGGGCCCTCAGCTCCCTGAACGGCTGCTGGGCGTGTGTGCGCGCCATGGCAGGGTGGTGGTGGGGTCTGCCTCCCCTTCCAAAGCCACTGGAGCTTTTCTCCCATTTCCCTGGGCCAAAGTCCTGTGGGTCCAGCAGCCTTCCTTGCCTTCAGCCTGGATCAGAACCTCCACCTTGGTTGGTCCTAAAGGACCAGAAAGGGCCGGTAAAGACTTTGCTCTGGGCCTGGAAGAGGGCGAAACCTTGGAAGATGCACACATGACTTTTCCGCCCAAGCAGCCTGGCACGGGGTCCTGTGTGACCCTTGGAGCATCATCACCACCACGGAAGTGAACTTTTTGAAGTGGTAGCCTTGTAAGTCTCTGCAAGACACACTGATTTGTAAACCTCTCTGTTAGGCTGGCCAACCCTTGTGTATCTCTCTACCTGAGTTGTATAAAATTGATGCCAGGAAGTCTCCCTCTTAGGTCTGACGAAGTGGACTGGATTCACGAAAGCCCACATTAAAATACAAAAGTGAGTCTTTAAGCCCAAGTCCTGGTTTTGCAAAGGGTGAATTCCTGGGCATTTTGTTTCTGCCCGGAGCCATGTACAGCCGAGCCAGGGGGAGCCTGAGAGCACCCACGGGGCCAGGTGGATGATGTGCCCAAGAGCCCCCTGCACCACTGGCTCTGCTGACCAGCTACCCAGAGATGCTGGGCGGGAGAAGAGGACGAGCCCTGCGGACGCCCTGGACCGGGCCAGGGGGAGGTACGAGGCAGCGGGCCTCGGCCGGGACAAGCCCAGCCTCATCCGGCGCTGGCTGGAGGCAGAAAGAAACCGAGGCTGCGCCGACTTCGGGCCCATCCCCAGAAAGAAGCAGCGGCCAGGCACCGCTCCCCTGGCAGGGAAAGGAGGAGGAGGGGACGTCGTCGTCTCTCTCTCTCTCACTTAGGGGGTCGTCGGGGGGAGGCGAGGACCACAGCCCACTCCTCCCGAAGGGCCCCCCCCATCTCCCTCCCGCGGAGGCTCTGCTTCCCCAAGACCGCAGCAGAGCCCCTCCGAAGCCGGCACCAGCGAGGGGCAGGGAGACTGCTTGGGGGGCGGCGGCAAGGAGGAGCCCGTTCAACCCCCAGCGAGGGGGCCTCCTGTTGCCTCCGCGGCCGCCGCCATCTCCGTTTTCCCCGTGGGCGGCGGGAGGGAGCGTGCGCGAGCGGGAGCGGGCGGGCAGGCACCGTCGGGCTGGGCGCGTCCCCAGGAAGCGGCGGCTGGCGCGGCTCCGTCGCCCGGGGAGGCAGGCAGGTGGGGGGGGGGGGTGCGGGCGGCCCGTCCATCCTTCCTTCTCTCTCTCCGCGGCAGGGCAGGGCTGGGCGAGGGAGTGCCGGGGGGCCCCTCCTCCCTCCCTCCCTCCCTCCCGCCCCCTCGCAAGCCTCGCCCCCTCCCTCCCTCCCTCCCGCTCTTCCTCCGCCCGCCTGCCTGCCTGCTTGCCGGGCCCGGTCGGGGCGCGAAGATGGCGGCTCCGGCGCCGTCGTCCAAGGGGGGCTCGGGGGCCGGGGCGGCTCAGGGCCCCCTGGGCCACCCTCCCCCCTCTGGGGCCGCCCCGTCGTCTTCCTCCTCCTCCTCGCCTTCCTCCTCCTCCTCCTCCTCCGCGACCTCGCCTTCCTTCCCGGCGCTGGACTTCCGCTCGGGGGCGAAGGCGGAGGAGCTGAACCGCCTCATCCTGGAGTTCGCCCGGCACGAGCAGCGCGACTACGACGACCAGCGCGCCCTCGAGATCCACACCGCCAAGGACTTCATCTTCTCCATGCTGGGTGCGTCAGTCAAGGGGGGGGGGGCTTAACCCCTCCCTCCCTTTCCCCAAAGGCTCTGCCGCCCGGGGAATGGGGGGGGGGGGGAGACCCGGGAGGCCGAAGGCTCCGCAGGTGGGAGGAGGGGGAGACTCGTCTGTCTGTGTGAGTTCGTTCCGTTATGATTCTTATTCTTGCTATTCCTGCCCCCCCCCCCTCAGCACCGCCCGCATCGCCGCCCAGGTCTCTCCCCTCCCAGCCAAGACAAAGGGGCGCGGGGTGGGGTGGGGTAGGGCTGGGGCGCAACCCCGGTTGCCTGCACGCTTCCCACAGGCCCCCCTCCCGCTTCCAGGCAGCTCAGCCTGTTGGATAGTGTTGGACGGAGGGGGGGGGGAGACACACCGGGGCTGCCCTTCCCCGGTAATTCTGATGCTGAGCTGGGAATAGAGGGAAATGAGGGGGAGGGTTTCTCCCCCCCCCCCCGTGGTCATATCCAGCGGGCAGGAGGAGAGGGGCGAGTCCCATGTCCCGGCGCCACCCCAAGAGGTGGATTTGGGGAACCCCCTCCTGGGCCTCTCCACCTCCCACCGCTTGGACGGCGGGACCCCAGAGGGGCACCGAGCAATCCTTACACCCCCACCGATATTGACTGCGTTGGGGGGGGGGGAAGGCATAGGGGGAAGGGAATGACCCCACCACCCCGTTGGGTGTTTCCTCTTTGCGCCGTGCGGGTCTCACGTGGGGCCTGGGCTCTAGCCAGAGGGGGGCCCACGGAAAACTCTACTGAGCTAACAGCCCCCCCCCCCGTGACGCCAGTTTTATATAAGTGTTTGTGACATTGTTGCCCCTCCTGAAATCCCCCCCCCTCTAGACTCCTGGCCAGCCCCCCCCCCCCCCCCACGTGTGGCCTTTGCTCCAGGCGCTGTTGCGGAGCTGCTTTTGCGTGTCTGTCTGTGGTGGTGTTGCCGTGCTGCTTCTGGGGGTTTGGGATGCAACCCCAGCTCAATGGTTTGTTTGACCTCTGGTGATGCTTGGGCCGTGGAACCGGGCCCTTGCTGGCCTCCTGCAAGGTCCAGGTGGCCTCTGCCAGAGGAGATGTGCTGGTCAGTCTGGCTGGACAAGAGCAACTTTGGGTGGTCACTCTTGGTGACCCGGTTCGATTTTCATCGAGTCCAAGAGGGCAGTTTGGTTGTTTTGAAACCTTGCTGATTGTGTGTGTGTTTCCTTCCCACCCCCTTTGAGGTGATGCTGCCATCTCCAAATGGGCAGAAAGGCTTCTCTTGGTTTCCCCAGGTGATGCTGATAAGTAAGGTCAAGTCTCCCTTGCTCAAAAGCCAGTCATATCCAACTCTAGGATTCAGTGCTCATCTCCATTTACAGCCAAAGACTGTCTGTCTGCAAGTGTTTCCATGGCCATGTGGCAGGCATTAGTAGACACTGAAGTGCATGGAATGCTGTTACCTTTCCCGCTGAAGCGGTACCTGTTTATGTACTTGCAATTTCTTGCTAGGTTGGCAGCAGTGGTCTATTTAGTGGCTAGCTTCTCCCTTTGCTAAGTAGGTCCTGGCAGCCCTTGGGCACCTTTGCTTTACCCCATGGCAATGCCCAGGATGGGCTGCCTGCTTTTGGAACAGGAACTACAAAAGGTCAGTTGGGCAAGGCTGGGCTTGTGGCACACCCCCCCCCCCCGTGTAACGTTGACCCCAATGTTTCCTCTTTAGTTTCCAAGTGAAAAGATTTTCAGAACCCCTTCCCACATGTGTGTGTGTGTGGGGGGGGGAGACAGGAGCACAGGAAGCTGCCCTATCTATGCAGGGAAAGAGGGCTGGTCTGTGCGGACAGTTGTGCCACCTCCAGGGTTAGGCTGTGCTGCCTGAAGCTGGTGGGAGTTACAGGCCAACCCATCTGGAAGCCTGGCCCTCCCTCTTGCCCTGCTTTGTGGTTTTTCAGGGTCTGAAGGAGTAGTCTTCTTTGCACTGGAGCTGGTTTCGGCGCAGCTCCGTTTCATCGCGTCGTGCCTGTTGCCTTGGGAGGGCCAGGCAGAATGCAAACACTGCTGGGTAGCGAATATAGCTGGGGTTGGAAGCCAAAGACACACCATCCCTGGGGCTTGGGGAAAGGTGCCGATGATGCTTTCTGAGACTTTCCATGGTGGTAATTCAGGAATTCCTGGGCAGGCCATGTGGCTTTGGCAGACAAGACAAGCAAGCGCTGTGCTCCAAATCAACAGGGTGAACTGGAAAATACGAGAAAGCACCATCACAGACAAGGCTACTTTCCCTTCTTCATCGCTCTTTGGCTCCTTTCACCTTTCCTGCTTTAAAAATCACGCACACACCCAGGGGCAGAGTTCTGGGAGAGGGGGATTCTCCAGGGTCTGTTTTTGCAGGAGGTTCACTGTAGATCCCCTGAGAGGTCCTATGGCCAAGTTTGTCGGGCTGGGCAGTTCCCTCCATTAATACCTGGGAGCTGAAGTGGTGGTCTGACTTGCATGGGTCAGGGCGCTTTTGGGCAGTTCAGCCCTTCTTGGGCCCCATTCCTGGGGGATAAATCATCTACCTGTATCAGGGGTGCCTAAACTTTTTGGTCCTGGTCCTGGTTACAAGGTTCAGGGGTGCCCAAACTACGGTATGGGCATGTTTTACTTCCGTTTCTGGGAGCGATGAGGGTGGTGTGGGCCAGATGAATTGGCATCAGGCCAGCTCCGTCCCATGGACCGTAGTTTGGGCACCCCTGACCTAGATAAATATACTGGGTGCCTGAGGACTCTAGGAGAAGAGGGAACACCTGGAAGAAAACCCCTTTGCACGTACCAAACAGGACAAAGGTTCATTTCCTTAGGGCAGCCACACTTTGGCTTGCCCTGGGCGGGCTGAACACGTGGCCTGCCCTTTGGGGCAAAGAATGTGCCTTCTGGGTATGTGGATTCTCTGGGCGGCGCCTGTTGACAGCCAGGTGCTTCCGTGTCACACCTTGGCTGGAGAGTTGAGAAAGAAAATGTTTCTAGTGAGTGGCTGGGAGTGTGCACACACAGCAGCATTCTCGCCATAATTGTGGACTTGTGGTCATGACTAGACATGCGCAGGGAACAAGATTGCGGGGAGGGGGATTTCTCCCTCCCCCCCCACTATCCCATGCATTGCATACTTACAATCCTCCTCCCTCTCATCAAAAAATCCCGGGGGGGGGGGTTTCCTCTCGGTGAATTCCCCACCCACCCTCCCAGCAATAAAGCAGAGGCTGGGCATGCCTGGGGACTTGCGGGGCTTTGGATGGAGAACAGAAGATGAGGGCTTGGGTGGTATGCTTGGCTGGAGCCCTGAATGGGGATCCTTGGAGGCTTTCATCAGCCACCTGGCGTTGGCCATGGCTGCTACTCTCATGGCCCACCTTTGCCATTTGCAAGAAAGGGTCAGCGTGGGCCTGATGCTCAGTAACCATGTGCTACACTCACATGCAAAGGTGTGTTTGCCATGCTAGGCAGTTGCATACCTGGCCGTGGTAAGCAGGGTGCTGCTAGTGGGGATGCCTGGGTGGCAGGAGGGCTGCATGGATTGGCACAGGCAGAGCAAGAAAGCCACGCAAGTACTGCTTACAAAGGCAAAGCAATTCTCCCTTGGAAACAGGCTGTCCAGATGTTTGAATGGTCCCCCTCTCCCTCAGTGTTGGGTCAGGCAGGGCAGTCCGCTTGAAGGTGGGAAGGGCTGCATGAACTACATTTAACCCTAGGGGGTGTTTGCTGTGCTGCAGATGCACCCAGGACCCTGAGCCAGAGCAGGCCACCCTCTGACTTGCAGGGCAAACGCCTGTGTGAACCAACCAGATCCCAAACTGGACCCAGTGAGATCCCTTGGTTGTGTTCCACAGTTGACAGTTGCCATGGGAAACAGCAGCAGCAGCAGTGACACTTATAGACTCCCTTCCATAGTGCTTAGTGCACTCCCGGGGGGGTTCACAAGGTCATTAGCATTTTGCCCCCCCAATACATGCTGGGTACTCATTTTACTGCCCTCAGAAGGATGGAAGAGGCTGAGTTAACCTGGAGTCCTGTTAGGATTGAACTCACAATGTTTTGGGCTGCAGCACAGTGGTCTGACCTCTGCTTCACGAGGACTCTATGAGGACAGGTTGCTTACCTGTAACTGTTCTTCTTTGTGGTCCCCTGTGAATCCACACAAATTGGTTTACTGTGCGCACATGTGGATTTGCAGAGACCATGGAAAAGAACTTCACAGACTGTAGGTAGAGGCTGAAATAGCCCTTGTTGGTGTTCAGTCACACAGTCAAGTCTGACCCTTTGTGACCCCATGGACCACCATGTGCCAGGCTCCTCTGTCATCCTCCACAGCTCACCCTGATCTGCGCCCACTGTGTAAATGATGCCATCCATCCACCTCGTCCTCTGCTGCCCTTTTCTCCTTTTGCCTTTGGTCTTTCCCAGCATCAGGGCCTTCTCCAGTAAGTCCTCTCTTCTTCTCATGTGGTGGCCAAAGGACTTGCGCTTCAGCTTCAGTATTTGTCCCTCTAATGAGCAGTCAGAGCTAATTCCCTTCAGGATTGACTGATTTGTTCTCCTCTCAGTCCAGGGAACTCTCAAGAGCCTCTTCCAGCACCACAGAGTTCAAAGGCGTTTGTTCTGCTGCGCCCATGCGCCCAGCCTTCCTGAGGGTTCACCCCTCACAGCCATACATGACTCCTGGGAAGACCATGGCTTTAACTATGAGGACTTTTGTGGCAGGGTAATGTCTCTACTTTTTATTATGCTGCCTACGTTTCTCATCGTTTGCCTCCTAAGAAGTCAGAATCTTTTTATTTCATGGCTGCAGATATACCGTAATTAGAGCATTGTTATATTTTACAAGGATATATAGTAATAGCAATTACACGTATATCTCCCCCCCCCCCCCAAAAAAAAAGCACTTAGTTCACTTTCTGGGCAGTTCACAGAGAAATTAGAATTTTTGCCCCCAACATGCTGGATCCTCATTTGAGTGACCATGGAAGGATGGAAGAGGCTGAATCAACTTGGAAGAAGGAGGAGAAAGAGAGGGATGAAGCCCACTGACAGCCCACCTTTTTACTGACAGCTGGGGAATTCCGCTGGGTTTTGAGGTGGCATCTTGTAGCCCAGTACCCCTGTGCCTTGATGCCTGCTGTTCTGTAGTAAGCAAAGGTTTTGGCTTTGTGTGGTCAAAAGGCTGCTTGTTCAGTTAATGATTTTAAAATCCCTTTTCTTTCTCCGTCTTGAGCATTTCCTTTCCATTGTCTGAGCATCATGTGTGTTTTACGTGAATCACACCATTGTTCCTCTATTTGTGAACAAAGGGTGCTCCTTCTCTTGTACAAGTTATGTGAGACTTAATGTGCCAGAGGCAATTCAAAACAACCCAGCACCCCTTTCCATTCTTTAGGAAACAGTTTTTGTTGTTGTTTTAAAAGCTGCCAACTCATTTCCTTTGAGTTTCCTTAGTGTGCATTCACAGGAGACCATGAGGAATAAGAAGAGTTACAGGTAAGCAACCTATCATTATAGAGCAGTGGTGCCCAAACTAAGGCCCAGGGGCCTGGTGCGGCCCCCGACGCCAATTCATCTGTCCCCCGAAGCCCTCGTTGCTCCTGGAAGCGGAAGTAGAACTCGCCCGTATGGGATGAATTGGCCCCTGGGACTTAGTGACCGGCTCCCTGAACCACATGATTGGCCCACAGCCCAAAAAGTTTGGGCACCCCTGTTATAGAGCCCTGGCGATGGAGCGGTTGAACTGCACCCAGAACGTTATGAATCTGATCCCGACCAGGGATCAAGGTTGACTCAGCCTCTTCCATCCTTCTGGGTTTGGTAAAATGATTGCCGAGCATGTTGGGCCAAAAGGCTAATTACCTTGTGAACCGCCCAGGGGGTGCACTAAGGGCTTCTTCTGTGGGGCAGGTGTACCTCTAAAGGGCTTCTTCTGTGGGGCAGGTGTACCTCTAAAGGGCCATTCCTTTGCTTCCTCCTGCTTCTTGTTTCAGTCTGGAGTGCAGGGCATTGCGTTTCCTCCTGATGTTACCCTGTTTCGCCTTTTTGTACCAAAACGCCTCCTTTATGATTTCTTTTGAATGACTCTTGATGAATTTCTATTATTCTGGGAATCCCCACTGCTCACAGCTGCACACAGTGGTTGGTTCAGTGGGCAATAAATGACGCTGGGCAGTTGTGCTGCTTGCTACCTTCCTCTGACTGTAACCCTTAAAAAGCTCACGCCAGGACGGCTATAACGTGTGATGTTGCTCCGTGTAAGAGTTACACTCTAGATCTGCACAGATGCGTGGGGGAGGAGGGCATGTGTTAGAATGTAGCGGGGGTGATGTAAAAGTGTTCAACTAGCCAGTGCACTTTCTCATACCTTTCGCCCAGCTAGCTGAGTATGTTGTGGGGAAACAGCCATTCCTTACAAAGTGTGAAGGCATACAGAGGCATTCTTGATGCGGTGGAGGGCGCGTTCTAGCCAGGCATCCGATATCCTCCGAGTAAACAGGCTTAAGGCCTCAAATAATTGTTGTTCATCGTAAGGTACATAAAAGACAATTATGTGAAGGTGACACCTGGAAAGGAATGCCCCTTGCAATGACCTCTTCTTTGTGCCCTTTGGCATCAACATCACCCTCGACCAGAGCTGTCCTGCGCACTCTAGAATGCCAGGCTTAGGCTCTCTCCTGGCATACCTTGGGGTGGGTTTCCCTGCTGGCATTGGCATACGCTTTCCTGATAACCTACCTGGCCACCTGGCAGTCTTCGAAAAGAAAAGCCTTTGTGCAGGAAACAAGCGCATCGTGAGGAAATGCTCGACCAAAAGGAGGGAGAGAGGATTGGGAACAGAGACCTTTCATGGATGCAGCACCTAAGTGGGCCCTTCCCCCATTCCTTCTGAGACCTGTCCTGCCCCCCCCCTTTTTAAAAGAAGTTTGGTGGGCCTTGGAAGGTGTCATGGAAGCTGGAAAGGACTTCCCAGTGGCCACTTGACAGCCCAGAGTGACAGCCTAGATGGGCCACAGGAAGGACTCCAGTTGGTTATGTGCCGCCCACAAGTTTGGCCCGCTCTTTTGGTGCCCAGTGGGTGGCTTTATGGACCCTTAACTAATAATTACCATAGTTGCTGTAAGTTAGCATCCCGAGCTATTGCTCAGCTTAATGCTTGTGGCAGATTCAGTGGCAGAAGTGTGACTGACTCTGTCATCCCGTGGGCTGGTCTCCTTTCCTCCAGTTAGTATAGCAGCCCCCACCCACCCACCCCTCCATGGGGCCACAGGGCTTTGTCACTGAGGAAGGAAGGAGCTTAGGGGGAGTGACCTAGTTATTATTTCATAGCTGATAAGCTGTGTGTGAGAGAAAGAAAGAAAGAGGGAGCATCTCCTCCCTACCATCTGGGCTGTGAAGTCGTGGCAGTGGAAGTTGCAGGGGCACCACTGGCGTTGTGTCTGATGGGTTGTCAGCTTTGTTTTCTGTCATGACAGAACTGAGTCTTGTTTCCCATCATCCTCAGATCTGATCTGCATGCTCAAGAGCCCTCTTTGTCTTGCCAGGAACATCATCCAGCATCAGAGTTTTTTACACACACCTTGATTTGCTTCTGATTAGCACCCCTTTCTCCAAAGGCATTCAGACGGGTGGCAGCTATAGCAGTAACAGTTACATGTATATACATCGCCCCATAGTGCTCAGTGCACTCTCTGGGTGGTTCACAAGTTAATTAGCATTTTGCCTCCAACATGCGGGGTCCTCATTTTACCAAACCCAGAAGGATGGAAGACTGAGTCAACCATGATCCCCATTGGGATCGAACTCAGATTGTGAGCAGAGTTTTTGCTGTAGAACTGCAGTTTAACCACTGCACCACTATGGCTCGTTTCATGCCCCTCCCCGCTGCTCTGGCCATTGTTTATCATTTGAAGGGTGGTGGTGTGCTAGGAGAGGTTTACCTGGGCGGGAGGCCACTCACAACGCAAGCAAGCAAACAAGTAGGTCCTGCTAGATCAAATCAAGCCTGGCCTCTTCCTAGAAGCCAGAGGTTTGCTTCATGTTGAGACAGATCCTGGGAAGACAGAACTTCCCTGTGGGTGGGGGGTGGGGAGAAGAAACGTTGAGGAAAGTGGAAGGCAGCAGGAAAAGAGGAAGACCAACTATGGGAAAGATAGTCCCAATACAGGAACCCATGGCCCTGTGTTTGCCAAGACCTGCATAAGATTGCTAAGGGCAGGGAGGTTATTGATCCCTAAGGTGGCTGTAAGTTGTTTAATGACTTTAATGATTCAACGGCTGTAGATTTAAAATGTTCATGCACCTCACAGCTTCTACTGAGAAAGGGAAACGAGAGGGGAAGCAGCATCTCATTTTAAAAGGGAGGCCAGTGCAGCACCTGGGGAGTGTCAGTTGAGCCCCTTGGAGCAAGAGACCAATGTATGAAGCAGGTTCCAGGAGGGGCCTGGAGGTCTCCTCTGGTGGGTAGGTGGGTGGCCTCTCCTTTCTCCCTCCGGGCAGGGAGTCACTTGGTAGTTTTGCTGGAGGAGAAGGAGTAGCCGTCTCTGCAAAGACTGGGCCTCAGGTTTCCCAAGTGAAGTCCTCACTAATCCAGACAGGACGCTCTTGGGCGAGGTCTCGCTCCACCTGCTATTTATACCTTAAGCTCTCTTGGGAGATCTGTGGAGGGAGGCTGAATGGAGGCACCAGGCAGAGCAAGCAAAAAGGCACTTGAGCCTTTCCTTGCATGTTGTGTTCTAAGGACCCAAGAGTCATGGGTGTCCATTCTGACATGACAGAGGGAAGCTTCCCTGTAGGTATACCCTTCCTCCTGTGTACAGAGTACATTACCTGGGTGTAACTAGCTCTGAGCTGCCATTTAACTGTCCCCACCCCACCCTGGAGACTGCCCTTGTGTGTGCGTGTGCATGTGTGTGTAGGGGGGCTTCAGAGGTGGGGGCTGCCGGCCTTTGGGCCTCTGTTTGTCTGGTCTCTTGTGGTGACAGGCTGCATGGATTGCCTCTTGGTCCTTCAAAGGGTGAGTCCACCATTGCAGCAAAAGGAAGAGATTGCTCATCAGTAATAGCAATTAGCAATTGCAGGTCTATACCTGCCCCGTACTACTTGGTCCCCTCTCTGGGTGGTTCACAAGGTCATTAGCATTTTGCACACCCAACATGCTGGGGACTCATTTTACCAACCTTGGAAGGATGGAAGGCTTAGTCAACCTGGTACCCAGTCAGGATCAACCTCACAATGTTTTAGCTGCAGTACAGCAGTTTAACCTCTGCGCCATCAGGGTTCCATAATGACAGGTTGCTTACCTGTAACTGTTGCTCTTCTTCGTGGTACCCTGTGAATCCACATGAATGAGTTGACTGCTCAAAAGCCAGCCGTATCCAAGAGCCAGCGCTGTCTGCTTCTGCAGATGTTTCTGCAGTCATGTGGCAAGCATGACTAGATGCTGGAGCGCACAGAATGATGTTACCTTCCCCACAGAAATGGTGCCTATTTATATACCGTCCTTGCAGTTTCTTGCTTTCAAACTGCTAGGTTGGGTGAGAAAATCCCAACCCCCGAACTGTTGGCACAAAGCATTGCAAGAACAGAATTCCACCCCCTTCTGAAATCTTTGCCATCCTCTCTAGTGACGAGAGGACTGCGAGGCTTCTCCCTTCTTCCTTGTGAGGTTGGCCAAAACAAGGACTCCTTTCGCTTTCCAGCAGTGGTTGAGTGGCCAAGAGCTGGGCGGCACTTGGGCAGGAGGTCAATCCCAGGGACCCCTCCAGGAAAATCTCGCCCTGAAGGCCTGAAAGCAGGCTGTCTCATCTGCAGAGCAATTTGGTTTTCCACTCTGCCGCCCCTCCTGATGGAGTTCAGCCCTGCCTGATCCGGTTCCAGCTTGGCACCTCCGCCGTCTTTCCCCTGCCAAACATAGAGTCACAAACTGGCTTTGTATCCCTCCAGGTATAGGAGAGAATAACCCGTTCTGAATGGAGGTTCCCTCCGCATTGTGTAACAGCTCAATTAAAGAGGGAATCAGGAGGAAGGGACACCATTGCTAGCTCCTCCGCAGCCCAAGGCATCCTGTGGGGGGCAGGGGTGGGGTTGCTCTTCAGCAGGGGTGCCCAAACTTGTCAGGCCATGGGCCAGCCACATGGTTCAGTCGGCCAGCCACATGGTTCAGCAGGCCGGTCACATGGTTCCTCCCACCGGAAGTGGAAGTCAAGCGTGTCTTGCCATCTGCTTTGCAACAGATGTTTTGCAACAGGATGAGATAGATTTTAGACTGCCATTTTCTCTGCTTAAACCAGGGGTGCCCAAACTGTGGCCCATAGGTCAGATCCAGCCCCCAATGCCAATTCATCCAGTCTGTACCGCCCTCATCATTCCTGGAAGCAGAAGTAAAATGCGCCCATACAGGGATGTTTTACTTCCACTTCTGGGAGTGACAAGGGTGGTGTGGGCTGGGTGAATTGGTGTCGGGGGTGGATCCGGCCCACGGGCTATAGTTTGGGTACCTCTGCTCTTGAGAGTCAAGTGGCCCTTATGGGCAACTTCTTAAAAGCCACTCCATCACAGCAGGTGGGAGATGTAATACTACACACAAGGAGGGTCTTGGAAGTGTAGGTTTTCAAAAGCTGATTATGAGTCAACAGTACAATGTGGCTGCTAAAAAGTCCAACACTCTTTTAGGCTACATTAACAGAAGTCTAGTCTCCAAAACCTGTAAGGTGCCGTACTACTATTCTCCCTCTATTCTGCACTAGACCACATTTAGAGAACTGACCAATTCTGGGCACTGCTAATCAAGAAAGAAGCAAACAAACTAGAGCAGGTCCAGAGAAGGGCAACAAGGATGATCAGAGGATACTAGAAACCAAATCCTAGGAGGAAAGATGGAAGGAAGCCTGGAGAAAAGGAGTAGGGATATAATGGCAGCACTCTTCAAATACCTGAAAGGTAATCCTAAAGGGGAAGGGCAGGATCTGTTCTCCAGCATCCCACAGTGCAGGACACGTAATAATGGGTTCAAACTAAAGAAAGCCGGATCTAGGCTGAATATCAGGAAAAACCTTTTAAACGGGTTAGAGCAGTACGACAGTGGAACCCACTGTTGCTTCAAGAGGTGGTGAACTCGCTCTGATACTGGAAGTCTTCAAGAGAGAATTGGCAAGCAACCATGTGTCAGATCTGCTTTGATTCGGATTTCTGCCTTGAGCAGGGTTTAGTCTTGGTGGCCTCAAAGGCTCCTCTTCCAACTCAGTCACTCTAGGATTCTCGGAGGGCCCCACTTGCCCTGGCCAGGTCTGGCTCACTGCCATCTGTAGTACTTTGGATCAGTGACTCGACCTGAAAAGGGTGGGTTGGTGGGGGCTTTTCAGTGTCTCCTGAACAAGGTCAGCTGGGTGATTTGGAGAGGCAAAACACCTTGGTTGGGGTTCACGGTTGTCTCCCCAGGGAAAGGTCCCATCATGCCTTCCTTCGCTTCCCTTTTACAGGTACACGTGACCTCTAGGGCAGAGATTCCCAACCTTTGGTTCTTGGCCTTCAATTCCCAGAAGCTTCAGGCATCCATTTGGCTGATCCGTGCTTTGGGGACTTGAAGCCCCAAGAACCAAAGGTTGGTTGGTTGGTTGGCTGGCTTGGAGAACTGAAATGGCTTCCATTTTGGCTTCTCAGCTCTGTGTCTCTGAAAAGTGGTATCCTTTGGCTGAGACAGGACCCTTTGTGCATGAGCAGAGGCCCTGAACACCTTGTGCAGAATATTTGAATGGGTTATCAATGGACTTCCGTTAGCAACAGTTTTTTACTCTGAGGGTAAGTGAAGCACCATTTTATTGCTTGTTAACAAGCCTGTGGTATCTTATCAAGAACGCACGATTAAGCAGTAGATAAGTTGGCCTTTTGTCCTCTTACACAAGGAAATGTAAAACCAAAAACCTTCCTCCTTAAAGGAGGTTACATTCTACTTGGAGCAGTCTGTTGGCCCAATTCTGGTCGCTTCTTTATCCTAATATGGTAACCCAGGTGTGGGTTCAAATCTCGGCTACTCTTATCTTTCGTGTTTCATCAACAAGTCCAAATACTGGATATAGCATTCAAAACGACAGCTAGACTTCTTATTAATGTTTGGAAGTTTTCCCAACTCTTTGTAATGAGTGTTTTAAACTAATGCCAAGCCACTGGTCTGTTCTGGTTCATCATGACCTTCCCTTGTTCCTAGGGGCATGTCATAGGCTGCAATTAAAGTTCCTGTATTACAGAATTCATCCCAAATTGCCAGAGCAGCCCAACTGTGAAATGCTCACACACCCCGGGGCGGCTCACATGACACTGCCATGGGCATGATTTTTGCGCCAAGTTAAGACATAATTATTTATTTGAGGATGGTGGCCTGAGTTGACCTCAGTGGAACAGTTCTAATCTCTGGATGTTTCGTTTTATCTTGTCTGATTTTAAGAAACTTATATTTCAAAACAGTTTTAATGCACCTGCGTAACCCACCCTGGAATCTTGTGATATAGGGCGCGGGGGGGGGGGGGAGAGTTAAATAAACTGCAAATAACACCCCCCCCCTTTTCCAGCTGTCCAGCCTCCTCCCTTCCCAGGGCTTCTTAATGGGATTCCAGCCAGCCCACCTTCTGCCCAGGGGACTAAAACCACTCCAGCCAGGTGAGATTAGCCTCCAGGGATGACCGGATCATCTTCTGGAACTAAATGCTTAGAGGGTGTCCATCATTGGTTTCTTACTTTTCCATCTGGAGAGAAAACCATCCCTATTTGCCTCCCCCCCCCCCCCCGGTCCCTCCCTCCCTCTTTTCCTCTGCTTTGGTATTTTGGGAATGTGTTTCAATGTGTTGATCGCAGCTCTTGTTTCAAGCTAGAGATGAGGGAGAGAGAGGGCAGGTTTTCCGACATCGAGGCTGATCTCTGCCACAATAACAAGCTTTTGTGCCTGTCTGTGGCATTTATTTAATGAACGATTTCTCTGCCTTGGGAAAGCCCCATTAGAACAGCAAGTGAGCTGGAGAGGAGGAGGAGGGAGGTAGCAGCAACCCGCTCTTCTCCCCTCCTTCCATCCCATAATTCCTCCCTGGCAGCAGCAGCAGCAGCTGCATTTTGTTTAAAAGGTTTTTAAGCTGTGGAAGTGTTGCTGAACAATGGCAGAACGGTGTTATGTCGAGCTGTTTGGGTTTTTAAAAAAAGAAAAATACTTGCACTAAAAGTAGGAAAAGAGAGAAAGGATTTATGCATGCACGCACGCGCATGCATGCATGCATGCATGCATGCATACATACATACATACATACATACATACATACATACATACATACATACATACATACATACATAAAGCCTTTCTCTCCCCCTACTTTTGGTGCCAGTATTTTTCTTTGTAAAGACAAGGAGCTCCTCTTGCAGTGGGGGGGGGGGGGAGGTATAGACAGAGGAAGGCTTTTCTGGGCCAGGCCCAAGAGAGAGAAGGCGAGGACACAAAATTCCCCATCACAAGCCAGCCCTGGTTTTACCTTGTCTTTTGCAAACCAACTCAACCCTTTGACCTGCTTCCCGGCAGATACACAGAGACATGGGGAGGGGCCATGGGGGGCTTTAGACCCTTGAGTTCCCTTAAAGTTCAAGATGGTTTTTCTTCAGCTACAGGTGGAAGGGGAGCTTCTGCTCCCGTGGAGACCGTGCTTGTGCTTCTGGTGACCCTGCCCGGCCAGTCTGGCCCAGCCCTGCTCGTGCCTTAAGCCTTTTAGCCAGGGGGTCCCAGATGTTGGCAGAAGAGTCGGGTCTGTCTAGGGGTGAGGGCGGTGGGGTTGCCTACTGCACGACCACTTTAACGGACCTCGTCCTTTCAGGTGGGATTCTCACTCTGTACCTGTGAGGCTCAGGCTGGCCAGGGAGGGCTTGAGATTTGAGGGGATGCTTGTGCAGTGAAAGGTTGCTGGCCTTTTGCTTTCCATGGACTCCCTCCTGGTTCCCTGTCAAAATCTGGAGCCCTTCTGGATGGAGTCCTTATTTCAGCCTCTGCACTTTCTCCCCCCCCCCCAAGAGAGCAGGAAGGTCTACTTCAGGGGTGCCCGAACTTTTCAGGCTGTGGGCCGGTCATGTGGTTCAACGGGCCAGTCTCGTGTTTCAGCAGGCCGGTCATGGAAGCAGAAGTAATGCACCTTGCAATCTGTTTTGCAACAGGATGAGATTGATTTTAAGCTACCATGTGAGTCCAAAATACAGCCCATGGGCCAGATCTGGCCCCCAACATCAATTCATCCAGCCCTCACCACTCCCAGAAGGGGAAGTAAAACACACCCATAGAGGTGTGTTTTACTTCTGCTTCCGGGAGCGACGAGGGCTGCGTGGGCCAGATGAATTGCTGTCAGGGGCCGGATTTGCCCCACGAGCCGTAGTTTGGGCACCCCTGTCGTTGCTCCTGTTTCCCAACCTGCTAGCTGGGTTTCATCCTCTCCAAACCTCGCACAGAGCATTTGGTACCTCTTTGGTGGATGACAGGAGGAAGTTAGTGCAACGTGGACTTCATGGCTCCCTCTCCCACCACCCCAAGAGGCCAAGACTGAAGGCTCTCAAGTCCTTCACAGCACATGTGAGGCACATTATTGCTTTGTGCACTCTTCCAGGCTCCTTCAAAGGGCAGGTGGAGGTCTGAGTTCCTGCAGGATTTGGAGAGGGCACAGCAGCCCCCAGGCCAGGGCAGAAAGCCTCCCTCCTCTGGGCTGCCCTGAAGAGAGTCTTGTGACAAAGGCTGCCCTGGCAATAGCAGTTCCACCCACATAGGCTGCCCCATCATAGCACTTAGACCCATTGCCAATGCATTAATATTTGAAGGCCGGCTCTTCCCTGGCTTCGGGGCACTGTCTGCCCAGCCCCTTGCTGGGGGTTCAGCACAGGGGTGCCCAAACTTTTCAGGCTGTGGGCCAGTCACATGGTTCAACAGGCCAGTCACATGGTTTTGCAACAGGATGAGATAGATTTTAGGCTGCCATTTTCTCTGTGTAAACCAGGTGTGCCCAAACTACGGCCCAAGGGCTGGATCCAGCCCCTGATGCCAGTTCATCCGGCCCATGCCACCCTCGTTGCTCCCAGAAGCAGAAGTCAAACATGCCTGAATGGGAGCAACGAAGGTGGTGTGGGTCAGATGAATTGGCATCAGGGGCCGGATCCAGCCCACAGGCCGTAATTTGGACACTCCTGGTTTAGCATGTGTGTGTTTTTGCATATCTCTCTCTGTGTTTGTGTGTTTGCAACCTGCAGCGTTCTGCCATCTGTCGTTCAGGCTCCCTGGGGAGGCAGCAGATGAGCAGGGGAAGAAAGCCGGCCGGCCAGCTGGCCGGCCTCCCGCCGAGGTGTTGTTTCTGGTCTTGCCATACATTTGCTTGGAAGAAAACCACCCCCATGTCCAGATGCCTGCTTTCCTGAACTCCACATGTAGGACAGAGTTGTAGCTGGTCATCCTGGCACATTGGGGTGGGGTGGGGGCAAGTAGCCCAGGCTGTGCCGCCCAGCTACCTGTCTCCCCACCTCTGGTGTCTGCCCTTTCTTCCATGCTCTCCTCATGCAGTGGGTTAGAAGCGACCCCTTCCTCATCCTCTTTGCTTTCATCCCTGGGGCTGACCTTTCATGGTCATCCACTGGCTGAGACGCATCCTTGGTCGTTGGACCCCAGCCCAGCCTGGAAGGAAGGGAGGGAGGGGATGCCGGAAATAGGACCTGGTGGTTTGGAGGAGAGGAAGTTGTGGGGTTGGAAAGACAGAGAGGCAAATGTCAAAATAGATAAGGGTCCCCTTTTGGCTGCACGCTGATGCTCCAGGCAGAGCCCCCAATTGCCTGGCCCTGGTTCAGGGTCTCATCCAGCCCAGGGTTGGCCTCATTTGGATGCTTCCACTTTGTGCCATTGCTAGAAAGACTGCGTCTGGTTGGAGCTTAAATCCTGCTTCGTGTTTCTTTTTTAATCTTGCTGTACGTTTCCAATCATCTCTAATCCAGGCTTAATTCCAGCGTCATGCCAATACAGGGGAAGGGAAGGGGGGGCTTTTGAGGTACAGGAGGAGGAGGAGGAGGAGGCTGACAATATACCTCAGTTTTTGTGATATTCGAATGCTGGGACTTTTAAGACTGTCGAGCAGGAAAGAGCTCAACTGCAATTCACCCACACGTTCAACCCTGTTTCCGAAGGGCAAGACAAAGATCAAGCGGTTTTCTTTCCTCCCAGAAAAGTTCCCCCTTTTGCTGCAATGGTTTTGCGTTTCTCTTCTTGCTTGCAAACCTGAGTTGGTGCCATGCCAAGCAAGGTGGACCTCTCTGTTGCAGGAGAGGAACCGGCGGAGCCCGGCAGCACCTCTCATATGCACAGCCACTTTACCTCACAGTGGGTTGTGGCCAGCAAGGCGGCTGCTTGGAGAGAAAAGGGACCGAGCAGGTGATGCGAAAGGCTGTGGGTTCTCAACCCCAGTCCCCACCCAGTACAGTATTTGACGGAAAGACTATGGGCAGGGGTCCAGGGCTGGGAGAAGCTGCTGCCTCCCCCCGAGTAGACGTTGCAGGGAGAGACCAGGCCAGCCTTTGCCCTGCTTTGTTTGTGCCATTAATTCAGGGCTCTTTCAGAGGCAGATCTCCGGTGCTATCCAGGCATTTTCTGAAGGGTTTCGTTATGCAACAGGCTTCTGAAGTCAGAAGCTGAATAAGCAGCTGAAGTGAGAACAGGCTGCTCTGAACAGCTGCCTTCAAAGGAGCTGAGAGGGTTTATTGTGTTGTTTTAGTTTTAGGCTGCTTCCTAGGAAGGAAGGAAGGAAGGAAGCAGACAGACTTCTGCAGCGGAGGAGGACTCTGGTGCGTTCTTGTGCTAAGGAACATATGGAAAAGGAGAAGTCCCAGCATCTTTCCTTACTAAGAGCCCTGGTAGCACAGAGGTTAAACTGCTGCCCTGCAGCCAAAATGTTGTGAGTTTGATTCTGATGGGAACAAGGTTGACTCAGTATCTTACATCCCCTGAGATTGGTAAAATGAGTCCCCAGCATGTTGGAGGCAAGAACCCAATGGCTGCTGCCTCTCAAAGGATATGCCAGTGCTTTCCAAATGACCTTAGGGTGAACAGCTGTAGGCCGAGATGGCTTTTTTAAAGAAATATATTGTGTCAACAAAACAACATTAAAAAGAAGAAATATATAGCAGCAATACAATCTAACAATGAAAAGGGAGGGAAAGGTGAAAAGAAAAAGGGAAAAGTGGGGGGGGGGAGAAAGAAGAAAAAATATAATGGAAAAAATCTCTTTTATTAAGAAAGAATAGAAGAAGAAGAAAGAAAGGGGGAAAATAACAAACTAACACTAAAAGCTCTAAACCATCTTAAGGGAACTTCCTCCAATTCCCCAGAATATTAATTTTCCATTTTTATCTCAAGCTTTTTCTGCATGAATCCTCATAGTTGTGGCCCTTTAAGTCACAGGAGACTCTTGGTTGTGTTTCTGTGCTGACTTTTCCCCAACGGGGGGGGGGGGGGCTTTAGGAGTGTGTGTATTTTTGTGTCAGAGATTACTCTGGCTTGAAAGGATTTGGAGGTGGCCCTTCTCTCTCTCTCTCTTGCCCTGTGCTGCTCCCACCCACCCTTTTGTGGGGTTTGCCTCTCTGTCTTGCTGAAGGGAGGCTTGGAAGGCTGAGTCAACCTTTTGGACTCGTCATGATCAAACTCACAACCTTTTGGTTGCAGTACAGCAGTTTAACCACCACGCCACCAGAGCTTCAAATCCCAAACATCTGAGCAGAAAGGCTCTGTAAGGCTGCTTGGCTCTCCTGCTGAAGTGGGCTGTAACAGCTGCACTGGCACCCTGTGGATTGCCTGCAGGCGCTGTGAGGGAGGTGGTGTGACTGTGTCTGTGTGAAAGTGGGACAGAGCGTGGTCTGCCCTACATTTGCATCGCCCAGTTTTATGTCAGTTCAACCATCGGCCATGGCTCCTCCATCCCGTGGCACCCTGGGGGTGGGGGTTAATTTAGGAAGAGAGAAGATGCTCTGCATTTTGCTTTTGGGTCTGCTGGCCGTACCCTCACAGCCTCACCTGCGGCAGGTACCTCTCCAAGGCGCTCTTTTCCAAAGCACAGATCCCCGGATTCCTCTGGGAAGAGCCCAGGCTTGCTGCCTGGTCTCCCCAAGGTCTCCCCAAAGGGCTTGTGTCCCTGTCCCTAGGGGGTGGTCTTCCCCTGCCTGCCTGCCTGCCTGCCTGCCTCCCTCCCTCCCTCCCTCCCTCCCTCTGTGATGGATATGGTGGTTCTGCCCCAAACGGACCGAGTGCGTAACTTGGGGGTCCTCCTGGACTCGCGACTCCTGCTCAAAAAGTAGGGGGCAGTCGTGGCCAGGAGGGCCTTTGCACCACTTTGTGTGATTCGCCAGTTATGTCCGCTCCTAGATCAGGACTCCTTGCTCATGATCACACACGCTCTGGTCACCTCCAGACTTGATTATTGTAATGCGCTCTACATGGGGCTGCCCTTGATGACTATTCGGAGGCTTCAAATGGTCCAGAATGCAGCTGCCTGGGATGGCGATGGAGTGTGGGTGATATGCACATGTTTCACTGCTGCTCCGGGAGCTGCACTGGTTGTCAGTGTGTCTCCGGGTGCAATTCAAGGTGTTGGTAATCACCTTCAAAGCCCTACATGGTATCAGGCCAGGATACTTAAGAGACCACCTCACCCCAAGAACATCTGTCCGTCCCACCAGAGTGGACCGGAGAAGATCTCTAGTTGTTCCATCGGCCAGAGAGGCGCACCTCTCTTGCACTAGAAGGGCCTTCTCTGTGTCTGCTCCAGCCTTATGGAACCTCCTACCAACTGAGCTACGTCTACAGATGGACTTGCTGTCTTTTAGGAAGAACTTAAAAACATGGCTGGAGGGACAGGTACGGGATCCTGGCGGTACCATGACCCCAGCTCACTGGTTAGTTTGAGCTCTCTCTCCCCCCTGGTCTTTTAATCTTTTATCCCTGAGATTTAGTTTTTAATCTTTTTAATTATGATGGGAATCAGCTGATTTTTTTAAAAATAAAATCTTGAAAAAAATTAAATTTTTATAATTGGGATTTTGAAATTCTGGGATGATGGGTTTGGGTTGTATTATGTTGCTTTTTTTTTTTTTTTTGTTATATGTAAGCTGCCCTGGGTCGCCCTGGTGAGGAGGGCGGTATAGAAATATGAATGAATGAATGTGCAAGCCTGCCAGCCTCTCAAAGCCCCCCACCCGCCCCTGGTTTTACCCAAGTGACCTCAGCCCTTGGGGCCTGGGAGGCTGATTTAGGGACTGGCAGCTTTTTGCTCCCAGAGATGGCTTGGCTAGGGAAGCTTCCCCGAGAGTGGTGGAGCCTGGCGCGCTCTCTGTTTTCCCTTTGGTAGAAGGAAGGCCACAGAAGGAGAGCCTGGACCATCCCTGGGCCTTGGTCAGCTCACAACAGCGGTGGTGGTGGTTCCTGCTGCTGCTGCTGCTGCTTCTCTTTCCCATGAGTGCAGAATTGGCCTGCAGCTCTGCCGCAAACCAACACACTGTCCCTTGATTGTTTCTGCTTTGGTGGCCAGAGCATAAAGGCTGATTCTCTCTGTTGGGCACCCTGGGCAGGCAGGCAACTGGCACTGCCACTCACTTTACTTGGCATGCCATTGCTGTAGAAAAGATGGCTTTCCAGGCCATGAAGCCGGAACAGATGTGGCCTCCCTTGCGCTGGGTGAGTCAGCACAACCTGGTGCTTAAAAAAACAGCCCAGAAGATGATCTGTCTGCTGCTGGCCAGGAAGGAATGTGCAAAAACATCAGGCTGCCTTTGGGCGCTTGTTAGAGCCGCTTTGGAGAGAAGCAACACACCAGAGCCGCTTTGGAGAGAAGCAACACACACGCACCCTCCTTTCATAAGCGTGTGTTGGAAGCAAAGCATATCATGCTTTTCTCCTGCAGCGAACCTCAAAAGCCGGTTTGAGAAATCGGAGGCATTGCCGGTGCATTAATTCCGAAATGCATATTTGTTCAATACGTTGTCAATAGCCAACAGAAAGGCCACAAGACATGCCAGCTTTCAGGAGCTCTGCAAAACACTCAAGTATGTTGGGGAGAGGAACGGTGGAGGTGGAAGCCCCAGCGTCTTCTTGCATGGCCATGACAAGAAGATCTGAGGTGGAACGAAGGAGGAAGAGGAGGGTGAAGGTTGAAGGGCTGCTAAAGACATGAGCAGATATGTTGCTTGCCTGCCTGCTGAGCAAAACAGTGAGATCTCAAAGAGCAACTATGCTTCCAAATACTTTCCCTCGAAGGGAAGCATCACAAAGAAATCTAAAGCTAACTACAGTCCTTATTTCCGGCAAAAAACCAGGCCAGTCACTGCTGGTTTCTGAGGAGTGATTCTAATGAGGGTTTATTTTTACAGTCAAACCTCGCACCAAGAGCACCTCAGTTAGAGAGTAACTCGCTTAAAGAGCAGAAATTTCTCGGGATGGTCACTTCGCTTAACAACTAAAACCAACCAAAAACTCGCTTAATAAATAAATCGGGGTTCGCAATCCCCCCCCCCCGAAGTCACAATGGGTCACTTGCAATGGTGTTTTGCTTAAAGAGTAAACCCGCTTAAAGAGCAATCCTGTGGTACACATTATGCTCTTTAAGCGAGGTACCACTGTACTTGCATGCATTGTTTCATTATTTTTTCAGCCTCTGATTTTATTTTATTGATTGGGAACCACTTTTGAGGTTTTTACAAGAAAAAGCAATATAGAAACACTTTAAAATGAATGAATGCATTATCCAGGAGACAGCAATAGTCAATCAATTAAAAATCTTTATTTAAAAACACACACAACAGAGCGAGGTAGAAAACCTTTACTTACAAAGAGAGTTATTCAAAGAAGGTGCCTCGTAAAGGGCTAGAAGTTGCCCAGGGGGCCAATTTGGGTGGCACGGCCTCCTTTTCGGCTCCTCAATAGAAGGGCCCTTTCCAGATGTTGTTGCAGGGGAAGCTAAGCGAGGGAGCCTGTCCTCCACCCCCCCCACCCCACCCCCCAATTCACTCCCCTGTTCTGGAAACTAGAGGGAAGAGGCTTGGTCTTGGTTGGTTTCATTGCCACGTCAGTAGGACACTGAGAGAGTAACATGTCTGGAGATTTTGAAGCCATTGGGGAGAAAAGTGTTTTCCTCACTTTTCTCTAAGAATAAATGGAACTACAGTCCTTATTTCCGAATCAGTCCCTAAGCTTCCTTTACCAAGGCAAGAATGGCTTATTCATAAGATGGTAAATTAAATTGTAGTGTTTGGTATGCTTGAAAAGGGTGCAAGAGAGAAGAATAGAATAGAAAAGCCATTTCTTTGTACCAGCAAAATCCTGACTTTATCTATAGATTTGAAAGTATTGCTCTAGTGCAGTGATGACACACAGAATTAAACTTCCCAGTCGGGCATGGCGACATGTTGTTACTTGAAGAGCTGCAGATAAGGCCCTTGAGCGGGAACTATTTGCTGTGTGTCTATTGGGGCCCCAGGCATGTGCCCTCCTTTGGTGAGCCATGATGTCCATGGTTGGGAGGGGGTTATTCTGAGCCAGTTCCAAGGGGACCTTGGGGTATAGGAAACAGAAGACCCCTCCCCCCTCATCCTCATGCCCTGGGAAGAATCCACAGGCAGCCAGAAAATGCCCCAGGAGCAATTCAATCTGAGGGGTGTTTCGATGTGAATTCTATGAATGTCTTATGTTTCGGTTGGGTGGTCTGCCAGCTTGTGCAATGTAATGAAAATCATGTACTTTTGACAAGTTGCAACACCAAAACTAAGGCACCCACGAAAATAAGGGTTATGTCATTTGAAAGATCGTCTTGACAACTTTAAGAATTGGTAGAATCCAAAAGCCAAAAATGCAAAGCGATGATGTCATCACTTTCGGAAGTAGCATCAGAAAAGTGACAGTTTTGCTGCAGGGGTCGGTTTTCTGGGGGCCAGCGAAAAAACAACCCAACCAATTCAAATGATTCAAAGTGCATATGAAAGAAGAAAGATTAACCTTTGTGGGGACACTTTAAGATTTGGAATTGGACTTCGGAAAAATAATCTATGAAGCGTTTTACAAAAAGCCATTCAAACGAGGTCACAAAAATGCAAAAAAAGGAGGGAAAACCAATTTAGAAATTGAATATGACAACTTCCTGAGGTGGATACAGTTCGCATACAACATGTGGAGAAAACTGATGCCGAAGTAGGATTCCACAAAAAAGATATTGAGGAAAAACGTGACTTGTTAAAATGACATTTCCGCTGGGAGAGGGGTGTTTGGCGGTTACCCAACAGAAAAACTGATTGACTGATTGAAGTGATCCAAAGTGCGCTTGAAAGAAGACATAATAACCTTTCTTTTCACACTTATACAATTTGGATCAGACATCAGAAACATTTTATATGAAGGTTTAAAAACAAAAACCGGCAAGTGCTTGTGACTGAAAATCCTCTTCCTCCCTCTCTTTCCCCCTCTTTTCTTTTCTGATCACCCTGCTCAGGCTGTTCCCACCTCCTTCCATCATCCCCAGTCACCAAGTTTGTAAGGTGTGTTCTGATGGGTGAGGAACGCCCAAGTGTGTGTGTGTGTGTGTGCAAATAAGTGCAGGTGGAGTGAGTTGGATGGGGGGGAAGAGAAGCAACTGCTGGAAGGGAGAGAAGAGAGGCAAGGCTGGCACGGGGGCTCAGAAGCAGGCCAAGGCATTTAAAGGGGGAAACCCACCCATTTTCACCTCTGGTCTTCTCTTCCTTCCTCCACTTCTGCCCCCGCAGAACCACTTCAGTGGGAAGGTAGACAGCATTCGGTGTTGAGGCATCCCTGCCACATGTCCATCTTAACATCTGCAGATGCAGACAGCGCTGGCTCTTTGGCTAATTAACATAGATGAGCACTGAACTATAGAGTCAGATACTACTGGCTTTTTATCAGGGTTGACCTTTCCCTTTATTTCAATGTTAGTTGCTTTACCCCCAAAAAACTGTTGCATGTAGGGTCTAAGGACATTACTGTTAGGGATTTATTTCATGAATTTGATTTGCTACATGGGTGAAAAGGACATGATTGTTGGTCTTCGTTTGCAAAACTGATTTGTTCGGTCAATTTCAATGTCCTTCACCCGTTTACCACATCGAATTCACGAACTAAATCCCTGACGGCCGTGTCCTTAGACTCTACCTGCCACACTTTTCAAAAAAAATATATATAAGAGAAACCCCCCAGTTATGTTAAAATGTTGTTTTAAAAAGTAGATGTGAGCTTCACTTTAAAAGTCAAGTATAGGTCACGCCCCATATCTGTGGGTTCAGCATCTGCTGGAATTTTTTTTAAAAAAAATCCTAAGGAGGGGGACCTGAAAAGAAATAAAACCACCTGTGTTTTCTTGAATTCTCCTCCTCCCAATTATCCCCCCACCCCACCTTGAGCCTTCACATCTCATGTAGAAGAGTAAATTCCAGATGTTCCCCTGAGGACCCAGAGATGGGGCAGGCAGGATTAGTTGGAATATGTGGGGCTCGTGGTGGTGGTGGTGGACAGCAGCTGTCACTCACTGGTCCTGCCATTGTCTAGCCATCCCCCTTTCCAAAAACAGTTAGGGGGGCTATAGTGATGCCCCATGTGAGGCAGAGTGGATGGGGGAGCCCCTCTTGCTTTAGAGGCTGATCTAGAATGGGTGGGGGTCTCCCTCTCCCCCACTGAGTGGCCAGAAGTCAGAATGCCACCACTTAATATTTTGGGGGAAGCAGCTGAAGCCGGCTGCCAACGTCACTTCAGGTAGAGCTCCAAGTGCTCCACTTGGCAGCCCCCTTGTCTTGCTGGGCTGGGGGCTGCAGGCTGGGGGTCTCTGGGAGCCCTTTGCTTGGCTGGAAGCCGTCCTGGCCCAGGCCTAGCAAAGAGGACAGAGGAAGCCAGTAAGAGCTCCGCTTCCCTCTCCTCTCCTCGCTTTCTCATCTGCCCAAAAGAGAGGGGGGAGAGATTGTCATTGAGGACCGTGCTCTGCTCCCTCTCTGGCTGCAGATAAAGCCCCCCCTCCCCCGGCAGGGCCAGCCAGGCCAGCCTTGGCAGTGGAGTGAAATGAAGTGAAGTGGGTGCTAATGGCCAGGTGTTGAGTAGTGACAAAGTGCCTGACTTTTCTTGCTTGTGGACAAATCAGGAAGAAAGGGACACAGGCAGGGCTTCATTCTGGCAAGTTTGTGGCAGGGCAGTGAAGACTGGGATGTGGAATTGCCCACATGCCGTGGCACCTTTTGTTTTGGCACTGGAAATGGGCTGCAATTTGAGGAGGCCTTGAGCAGTTTGTGGAAGACCAAGTAGGAGACACTCCTATTGTCATTCTGTCACAAGATTCTGGTTTTGATTGGGGTGTTGTTGTTGTTGTTTTATTGTCTTAATGGTGGTTGTTTCGCTTTTTTTAATAGTGTAAGTTGCCCAGAGTGGGAGTCCATCCCAGATGAGTGGGGTTATAAGTCCAATAAATAAATAAATAAAATATTTAAAAGGCTAGCTGGGGTTTTCTCGTCCTGCCCATCTTTCTGTCATCTCTGGCATGAAAACAAATGGGTTATTCCTGCCTCCAAGAAGTGCAGGGAGTTGTACAGTATGGCTTCCTCTGTTTCATGCTCACAACAATCTGGCAAGGTAGGCCATGTGGAGAGCAAACGGTCAAGTTGCCCCCCTGGATGAAGGTATCATGTGGCTTTCTTCTCACATGCTCTGCTCCGTGGTTGAGCCAGTGGATGAGAGAAGCAACCTCTGGTTAGGGTGTGTGTGTCTTTGTTGGCAAGAGAAGTGAACACCCAGCTGGCCTGCTAATCCTCCAGAGCATCATCCTTCCCCTTGGTGGCAGCCCCCCCCCCTTTCTCTGGGTTCCTGCTCAAAGGCTTGCAGCTTCAGTCCCAGGACAAAGGGGTGCTCTGTCCGGTTTTGCACCTTATTCTCCTCCCAGCCTTGACCCTAATCCCGTTCTCCTGGTTAGTCATGGGGAAATCTGTTCTAATGCGTTTAAAGAAGCTTCACTTTACATTGGTGGGCGGGCAGGAATGTGTGTGTGTGTGTGTGTGTGTGTGTGTGTGTGTGTGTGAGAGAGAGAGAGAGAGAGAGAGAGAAGGCCAGGCTTGGCAGCATTTCCAAAGGATGCTTTAGGGGAGGTGGCTGCTTTGCTTACCCACACCAGGTGCAAAAAAGGGTGACTGGCTGCTTGTGTGCAAATGCCTGTGCATTGACAAGGTCACAGAGAGAGAGAGAGAGGAAGGAGTGGCCAGAAGGTCCTCCTGAACCTTTTCTGTCAAGGGCAGCCAAAGAGAAGAGGGCAGCCTCTGCAGCTGAAGAGCTCAAGATGAAGGGGTTCCGTGAGGTCATCAGGTCCAACCCCATCCTCTCAAGGCAAGAATCCCAATCAAAGCAGATCAGACAGAGGGTTGCTTCCCAATTCTCCCTTGGATGCCTGCAGCATCGGATTGCTCACCACCTCCTGATCTGGTCATCCTGGGTCCCATTTTCGGACTGCTCTAAGAGTTAAGATATTTCCCCTGATATTTAGCCCAATTAACTTGTGAAACGGCCAGAGAGTGCACTAAGCACTATAGGGCGGAGTAGAAGGGCCATTGGTTTGCTTTGCTTCAGCCTCAATTCCTGACTTCCTATAGTTTCAACACATGGTTCTTCTGCCTCCTGCACTCAGGGATGAGCAAGCGCAGGTCCTGCTGCTGCTGCTCCTCGAATATGACTCTCTTTGAGAGCTGTAATTGCTTGGCTTGGCTCACTTTTACAACCTGGGCACAGTGTCATTTGGTTTCCCAGGTGCCTTTATGGATACAGCATCAATCATGTGACAAATGCCTCTTGCTGCAAAACCTACATGTCCTGTAGAGGAAACCTTGCAGGCCTTTGCTTTGGCGCTGGCTTTTAAATGTTCAGCCTTCAAAAGTGGGGGGTGGGGTGGGGTGGATTGCAAAGGAGGCAAAGTACACCCATCCCCCTCTCCATTCCCTTGAGAGGCCTGCCCTCTCCTGGTAATTCCTTGCATGAGCTTAATACTGACAATGTGGGTGTGGCTTGGAAGCAGAGGGTTGGCGTTAGGCTCCTGTTCAAGTAGGAGACCTTGAAAGGATGCCTGAGACGAGGGCCAGCCTCAAAGAGGGAAGAGTCCAGAAACCATCCTGGACTCATGTTGACACTTCAGGGTCTATAGTGAAACGGGAGGTCTCAGGTGGAGGCTGGAGATCAGTTTGAGGGACATCCGGTTCCATCCCAGAGTTTGTGGTCTTTCTCCACCCATGTAACGTCTCTGAGGTTGAGCTTTCTGTGGCTTGTCAGCAAAACACCGGTTCCATCCTCCACGGCTGATGCTCACCAGAGAACTGCAGCATTGTGGCTTCTAGCTTTGATTCCAAGTCCTCTTGGGGATGGGAATTTTGGTGGGTTCCAGGCAAGTTGGAGATTGGGTCCAGAGATGCTCAGCAGTCTTAAACATCGTTTTTTAAGGCCAGGGCAGAAGGGCGAGAGAAGACCACCCAGGAATGCTTCTGCCTGGTCGGTCCTGAGATGGGCTTCTTAGATCTTGACCTGGTGTTTGGTTAATCACAGACGGTCCAAGCTGACTTCCATCTTGGGGACAGGCTTCACCGCCCTCTCCGCCCTCCCAACATCTCCAAGGTTTCCCAAGGTTTCCATCTTGAGTGTCAAATCATTGCCACTTTTGGCTGGAAGAAAATGTCAGTTGAATTTTTTAACTTGGCACCATCTGACCCAAAAGAAGAAAGCCCTTCAGGAGGGGACTTTCCCCAGCAGGCCTTCATGGCTGTTCTAGTGCTCCTTTGGCACAAGACCATGCCCTACTTTGCCCCATCCTAGCAGCCCCTCGCTTGGACCTCTTACTGCCTCTCATTGCATGGCTGTGGGGCAGGGCTTGGAGAGGCTCAGCTGAATAGTTAGGATGAAATGGTGCCTCTGACCAGGGAGCAGCGAAGGACCAGCTTGCCAGAGGTTGCCCCCTCAAGCACTGCAATAAAACCAGAGGCTGCCTTTTGCCATTTTGTCCTGTGTGCATATGGCGTTTGGAATAGGATGTGGTTCTCCCAGGAGGTCACAAGAGGGTGGCAGAGTCTCTCCTTCAGGATGCTGGGAGACCAAGGTGGCGGCGGTGGCGGCAGCCCCCCTCCAACCTTCTCAAGGAGGAGATGGGGAAGAGGGAGGGTGGGTGGGAAGGTGGGCACTGGTTTTCTGCCGAAACCACCTACAGCGTTTCAGAGGGAGTTCTCCTCTTCCTTGCTGCTCTTGTCTGTGGGGATATGCCCCCCCCCCCGAAAGTCCAGGGAGAAACTCCAGCAGCAGGGGGGGGGGGGCTCTTCTGGAGGCCTGAGCAAGGCCAGACACTGCTGACCTTCAGGGAGAGGGGGGGGGGAGATAACAAAGTGCAGTGACTTGAGTGTCTCTTTGAGGGGAGGGGCAGGCAGAGTGTACTCGTGCTGATTCCAGACAGAGGATGAGACGAGATGCCTTCTGAGGTCCCCCACAGCTCAGCAGGTCTGTCACCCCATGATTTGGGAGTCCCATTTCTGTACAGGAAGACAGAAGGAGCTCTTAGCCTTGTGCCTATTGTTTTTTGTTTTTTGTTTTTTTTTTGCGGGGATGATACTAGCTAGTTATAATTTTGCAAAACTCTGGAGTTTCGCAGTCACTTTGCCCTGCTTTGCAAGAAATCGCGTTTGTCTTTGCAGCCCCAGTCTAGTTTACCTGCTCATCACAGGTAGGTCACACCAGGGTTCCTGACTAAGAATGTCCCAACCCTGCCCAGGGCATGCATGGGGAAAAGGTGACCAAGCCACCTCCAGAGGACGGTTGAACCTCTGCTCTGCCCAAACCCAGCTTGAAGGAGGGCTCTTGAAAGCAGAAGCATCCAGCTGGTTGCGCACCCCTTTCCTTCTGACTGGACTCACCTGTCTGGCATGGATGGGCAACCTGAGTGCAGTGGGTGAAGACCAGGAAGCAAGAACAGCAGCCGTGGCCTGAGGGGGGGGGGAAGAGGGCCGTTCATGGAAGGCAGAGCAAGACCAAAGCATTGGGAAAATGCCCTCTGGCTGCCCGGGGCTGCTTTCCACCCACCAATCACTTAGTTTAAAATAAACATTGGGAAAGGAGACCGTTAGAGCCCTCATGGCGCAGGGGGTTAAAGCTGCTGTACTGCAGCAAGAACCTTGGGAGTTCAGTCCTGATGGGAGCCAAGGTTAACTCAGTCTTCCATCCTTCCAAGGTCACTAATGTTAATGAGGGCAAAATACTAATTCCCATGTGAACCGCCCAGCCTGTGCACTAATCGCTATGGACGGGGGGGGGGGAGGGGGGGAGAAGGGTCACTACTATTGTTGCTGTTTTAGGAAAAGACCCATGTCCAAAATTACTGGCAGCCCCTTTGTAGGATTCTTCAGTGGACAAAGCGTTTGCTGGGAAAGAGGTGCTCAGAAGGATTTTCTCTCCCCCCCCCCATCTTTCACCCAAGATGTTCCCCCTCCATTGGCTGCATCACATGGTTGCTGAAAGGGAGCGCCGCGTCACCCTTTCTCAGCATGTGGCTTTAAAAATAGTTTCCCCAAAATAACTCCACCCCATCGATCTCTCTTTCAGTGGCACATTTATTTAGAAACACGCTTGAAAAGGAAAGGCTGCAGCCTCGCTGGAGGGGCTGCCTTCCCTCTTTCTCGCCTGCCTCCCCAGCCCCTTCCCAGGCCGCTGGTGGTTCTAGAACACATCTCCGAATGGCTGGAGACGGACAGGCGGGCACATGAGACAGGGTGCCTGCCATAGAGAGAGGAGGCGATGCTTCTCCACCAGAGGTCTTTGGCTCTCCGCTCCATCCCTCGGAGGTCAGCCCAGCCTGGCCTGCCAAGTAGGAGGCGGCCATTGGCTGGCAAAGCCAAACCATTAAGGGAACCTTTCCCAAAGCAGCTTTTGTGGGAAGGAGGCCCGGGGGTGGGTGGTGGGTGGGGATGAGGCCACAGAGGAGATCCCCTGCCGACCTCCCACCTGAGGATTTTCCCCAGACCAAGGGGCTGAAGCCCCAGGGAGGAGGGCACCTGCAGCCTCGCTCAGGGACACGGACGGACACACACACAAACATGCGCGCGCTCTGGTTTTCCAGCCAAGCAGAAGGTTTTGGGAGCCCTCCTTGTACACCTCCTTGTTGTGTTTGCAGCCAGTGTCCAAACATGGAGCTTGGCTTTTTCCTCTGAGATGGTGGCAGGAGTAGGCAGGGCCCAGTTGGGGAGGCGGAGGCAGCTGCCTGAGGACCTCCAGGGCACCCAAAGGGGTTCTGTTCCTCCAGGCCGGAGGGAGGGCGTGGATCTCTCTCCCTGGGGGTTGTGCAGGTGAGGCTCATCTGGCTAGACAGTTGGCCGTTGGGGGGGGGGGGAGATGGAGAGCCTATTGGGAAAATGCCCTCTGGCTGCAGCCTCCTGCAGAAGGTGGCTCAGCCTCCTGCAGAAGGTGGAGCGCAGCCTCCTGCAGAAGGTGGCTCAAGGCAAGTCCTTCCTTTGAGCGCTTTGTGTAGGGCCCTTGCCACCTCTGGAGCAGATGTTCTCGGCCAGTCTCAGAAGCCAGAGCCTTGAGTTGCTCTGGAGGACTGACATTTCTGAAGTGGCCGTGGCCACGTCAGTCTGTACAAGCCTATCCAAGAGTAAACAAAACAAGACCATGGATGTTAGGGCACCTTAAAGACTCACTCCTGCATTTAAATTTGAGCTTTCGTGGCTCTAGTCCACGTCACCCATCTGGAAGACTTGAGTTTCCCACAGCTGGAAAAGCAGGAGGCGGTTGCAGTAAAGCCACCACCACCCCTGGGTGGGCTGAGAGTTTTCTTGGATGGAGGAGACTCCCCCTCCCTCCTTTCTTACTTTGGGGTGCTCGGGACCCCGTTTGACCCCAGGGATTGGCCAGCAAGCAGGGCGGGACCTGGAGGGCTGAAGCGAAAGCAGAAGGAATCTCACAAGCATGCCAGGACGGGTCTCAGCCTCTGGGGCTTGTTGGGTGGAATTGCTGGCGGAGGCCCAGGGAGGAGGAAGGAGAGGAGGAAGAGGGGGAAGGAGGGAGGCTTTGCATACAATCTGCAGGTCCCATTTCTTCCCTGGAAAGGGTGCTCTGGAAACAGGGAGGTCTTTAGCCAGGTTTTGCCCTGGAAAAGAATTGGCTTCCTTTTGAGTCCATGGGGCACATTGGACTCTAATGTCAGGGCGGGAGAAGGCAGGGCCTGGAAGGGTCTCTCTGAAAACCCATGGCCAAGTTGGGTCTGGGGGCTTCTTGGCTCTTGCTGGCCCCTACTTCCCCCCTTTCCTTTCTCTTTGGCAGGAAGGCCGAGTCGAGCAAAGCTCTCCAGGGGGCTGAAGCCACTGGCAGGAAGTCTCCCTGGGTAGTTTGCAGAAGACGTGGCCGGATCCTGGCCCCAGAGAATCATAAGAGCAGAGAGGTTTTCCCTGGAGGCGGGCCAGGTTGGGCCGGGGGTGGGGAGAGCACCTGCCTTTAGAGTTGCTGTATTCCCGCCATTCCTTACACCCACGCAATGCCTTGCTGGGTGGTGCTCTCTGCCCTGGAAGGCTAGGGAGGAATCTTGCCCAAGGCCTTGCAGAGCCACGGGCGCCTGTCTGCAGTCCATTGGGGTCAGACTCAATCTGGGGCTACTTAGGCTCTTCTATTGGCCCTGAAAGATTAATACAGCATTCTCAATGGTTTGTTTGTTTGTTTGTTTATGTATTTATTACTCACATTTCTTCCACTGCCCCATAGCCAAGGCAACTGTGGGCAGCTTACAACAAATAAAAATTTACAAAAACATTAAAAATAGCATTGAAATTGGATTGTTTAAATTAAAAAGTTTAAAATAAAAAAATGCCACTCAGACAGCTGAACGAGCTAGACTGATGCCATGAAATGCATCTGTGGCTGTTGTAAACACATTTACGATGGCCACAATCTCATTCATGCTGCGTAACCATGTTTTGCAGCCCTAAATGTGTCTGCAGCCGATTCTGTCAGGGCCGGCAGCAATGGTGGCTGGAGTAAGGCCAGGGACCAGATTATTTTATTTATTTTATTTATTTATTCTTCCCATTTGCTATCCCACCCCAATCAGGCAAGTCCGACTCTGGGCGGCTTACAATATTGGCTAGGAATCACTAAAATACACATATGTTAATACAAAGAATACATAAACTAATACTTAAAACTCTAAAACTATTGCTTAAAATTTAAAACTAATGTTTAAAACAGAGCAGGAGATAAAACTGAGAAGAGATAAAAACCGGTAAGGGTGGCTGTCCACTAGATCAGCCACCCTACATGGGATCCCGCATTCCCGGATCCCCACACTTGCCCTGCCAGCCAGGTTTTTAAGCCTCTCCGAAAGGGCAGGGGCTCTGTCTGAAGGCGCAACTCAGTTGGGAGGAGGTTCCAAAGGGCCCGGGCGAACACAGAGAAGGCCCTCTTCCTAGTGCCAGAGAGGTGAGCCTCTCTGGCCGATGGAACAACAAGAGAGCCCCTCCGATCCGCCCTGGTGGGATGGACAGATGTTCTTAGGGTGATGCGGTCTCTTAGGTATCCTGGCCCACTACCATATAGGGCTTTAAAGGTAATGACCAGCACCTTGAATTGCACCCAGAGACATACTGGCAACCAGTGCAGCCCCCCGAAGCAGCGGTGAGGCATGAGCACTGCTGCCGGATTTGGCCCATTTGTCATAGGTTACAAACTCCTGGGTTAACATGATTTCTTTGACCTGAGCTTCCTTGGAGTGCTTTCTTGAAGTCTGGCAAAGATCTGTGCTGGATTAACCCAGCTGGTTTTATAGTGTGGTTAAGATGCTGAACTTGATGACTGGAAGCCCGGCAGGTCAGCAGTTCCAGACCCAAGTGCTGCACAACGGTGTGAGTTTGCGTGTCTGTTCCAGCTCCTAGCAGTTCGATGGCAAGAAATTGCAAGTAGATAAATAAGTACTGCTTCGGTGGGAAGGTAAACAACATTCTGTGCACTCCAGTGCCTAGTCATGCCTGCCACATGTCCATGGAAACATCTGCAGGCGCAGATAGTGCTGGCTCTTGGGCTGTAAACAGAGAGGAGCATTAGACCTTAGACAGGACTGGTGTTCTTGCAAGGGCCGCCTTGACCTAAACGGCTTTCTTTGCTGCTCGCTCTTGCCATGCCTGTGAAGCATCCACGTCCAAGCAGCACTACACGGGGTCAACCTTTTGGTCCACTTTTGGCCTCCCTTGGTGGCAGAAGGGCTGATTTGACAGTAGGGTTTGGGGTCCAGGGAAAGGCGCTGGTGAGATGGTGGTGCAGTGGCTCCCATGCGAGTGAGCCGCGCCTGTCGTTGTTTCCTAGATTTCCAGCCACCCCTCGCTGCCTCTTTCCTCCCAGCAAGCCACGAGTGGTTGTTGAGGGTCTTTGTGCCATGCCACTTCCTCTCTCTAAAGTTGTCCTCTCTCTCTCTCTCTCGTTCCCTCCCATGCTTCCCACCCGTCACAGGCATGGTACAGAAACTGGACCAGAAACTCCCAGTGGCCAACGAGTACCTGCTCCTTTCTGGGGGGGTCCGGGAAGGCGTGGTGGATTTGGACCTGGATGAGCTCAACATCTATGCCCGCGGGACTGACTATGACATGGACTTCACCCTGCTGGTGCCGGCCCTGAAGCTGCACGACCGGAACCAGCCGGTGACCTTGGACATGCGCCACTCAGCCCTGTGCCATTCGTGGCTGAGCTTGCGGCTCTTTGACGAAGGGACCATCAGCAAGTGGAAGGACTGCTGCACCATCGTAGACCACATCAACGGGGCCACCAACTACTTCTTCTCACCCACCAAAGTGGCCGAGTGGTTCCACGACTCCATCCGCGTGGTCCTCTCGGAGATCCAGAAGAAGCCGCAGCGGGGGATGCCGAAAGTGGAGAAGGTGGAGAAGAACGGCACCCTCCTCTCCATCATCCTGGGGGTGGGCAGCAGCCGCATGCTCTACGACATCGTGCCCGTGGTCTCCTTCAAGGGCTGGCCAGCAGTGGCCCAGAGCTGGCTGATGGAGAACCACTTCTGGGACGGGAAGATCACGGAGGAGGAGGTGATCAGTGGCTTCTACCTGCTGCCCGCCTGCTCCTCCAAGGGCCGGAAGGACAACGAGTGGCGGCTCTCCTTCGCCCGGAGCGAAGTCCAGCTCAAGAAGTGCATCTCGGGCAGCCTCATGCAAGCCTACCAGGCCTGCAAAGCCATCATTATCAAACTGCTCTCGCGGCCCAAGGCCATCAGCCCCTACCACCTGCGCAGCATGATGCTCTGGGCCTGCGACCGGCTGCCAGCCGGCTACCTGGCCCAGGACGGCTACGCGGCCCACTTCCTTCTGGGCCTGATGGACGACCTGCAGCACTGCCTGGTCAACCGCATGTGCCCCAACTACTTCATCCCCCAGTGCAACATGCTGGAGCACCTCTCTGAGGAGACCGTCATGCTCCACGCCCGCAAGCTCTCCTCGGTGCGCTCGGACCCGGCCGAGCACCTCCGAACGGCCATCGAGCACGTCAAGGCCGCCAACCGGCTGACCCTGGAGCTCCAGCGGAGGGGCAGTACCACCAGCCTCCCCTCCCCACAGTTGGACGGAGGGGATGCTGGTCAGCCCGCAGACGACCGTTTGGCCAAGAAACTCCAGCAGCTGGTGACGGAGAACCCGGGCAAATCCATCTCGGTCTTCATTAACCCGGACGACGTCACGAGGCCACACTTTAGAATCGATGACAAATTTTTCTGAACGTTTCCTCTTCGGACTCAGGCGGCGGTTTCTTTTGGCCTCTGGCTCCACTTTTGGGGCATTTTTGCTCTTCCTTCCTCTCTCTCTTTTAAAAAGGAGAATGGAACACATCTCCAGCCCAGAGCCAGGCAGGTCCCTTCCAGATTCTGTAGGATGGGGCAGGATAGCTTTGCTTGCTGCTCTTCCAACCCAGGGTTGTGTGTTTGTATGTGGGAGACACACCTGTAGTTGTGAAGCAGTGAGTTGGACAACACAACCCCACACGTACGCACCCCGGGCCCCTTTCATTGCAAACTTTCTTTGGTGGTTGGTTGTCGCACTTTTCCTGTTTCTTCTCCACCATGTTTTTTTCGCTTCTCCCTCTCCATACAGTTTTCCTTGGCTTTCCCCAAACTTCTCTTGCTCTCGAAAAGCAAAACCCTGGGAAGCTTCAGAGAAGAAACCCTCTTTCTTGGCCAAACACTGCCCCCCTCCCCTCCCTCCTACCCAGCCAGATTTTTGCCCCTTGCCTTTCTCACTCCCAAAGGATCAAATGGACTTCAGATGCAGTGAGGTGGGACAGACTTCTCAAAACCAGGGGTGGGGGTTCTGTCCCTCCCACACACACACGGCACCCCATCACCTCTTCTTGAATGTAACTGTTCAGAATGAGACTCCGTACACAGTAACCCAGAGGGCTGTTTTGGGCTGACTTTCTGGCAGGATAAGTTTCTGGAATGCTAGTTTTTAGTGTGTGTCATTATTCAAAGCCTTATTTAAATGCGATTAAAGAACATGCCGTTCTACATTTCCTTTGTACCCAACCTGTCTTCTGCCTCCTACCCTTCTGGCTCTGCTGGTCTAATTCTGCCTCTACAAAGGAGTCCCTGTTAGCAGGTTGGGGTGGGGGTGGGGGCCTGATCCACGAGGCATTGACCATGCCTTAGTCACCTGCTGGACGTTGGCCTGGATCCCGTTGTCTGTCCTGAGTTTCAAGAGCCTGTGCACTCTCGGAAGGGAATAATCTGGCCCACCTGCTCCTTGTCTTTAGCTAGACGGTGTCTATCCTTTCCTGCAGAGAGAGCTGTTCAAGCCCCTCCCTTTTCCAGGGCCATAAATCACTCTGGGTAGCCCACCGTGTGTGTGTGTGTGTGTGTGTGTGTGTGTGTGTGTGTGTGTGTGTGTGTGTGTGTGTGTGTGTGTGTTGGAGTGGGGGGCTTTGGAAAAAAGAGGTTGTTGTTGTTATTGTGTTGTAAGCCGGCCAGAGGGAAAATTTCCCAGAGGAGCAAGGTATAAATGGAATAAATACAATACATAAAGAGTGCCAACCCAGCTGCCACTATCAGTGGGCCAGTGGAAGGCAGCTGGACACCTTTCGCACACGCACCCCTACACACATGCAGGTGGTCTGGGGCTCTAAGCCAAGGGTGCCCAAACTTTTCAGGCCGTGGGCAGGCCACGTGGTTCAGGAAGGCGGTCACAGCCCCCCCACGCCAATTCATCCACCCTGCGAAGTCCTCATTGCTCCTGGAAGCGGAAGTAAAACTCTTCCAGGAGCAACGAGGGCTTCGTGTGCCGGATGAATTGGCATTGGGGGCCGGATCTGCCCCATGGGCTGTAGTTTGGGCATCCCTGATCTAAGCAGTGGCATCCCTAAGGGGTTGCAGCCCCACCGAGGAGCCGGAGGGAGGCGGAGAAATGTCTTTGGCTTCCTGGGAAGAGACTGGTCCAAGGAGCCTGGGCAGCACAGTAGTCAAACTACTCTACTGCAGCCAAAAAGTTGTGAGTTAGATCCTGACAGGGATCAAGGTTGACTCGACCTCCTCCATCCTTCCAAGGTTGGTAAAAGGAGTCCCCAGCATGTTGGGAGCAAAATGCTAATTAACTTGTGAACTGCCCAGAGGAGGCACTAAGCGCTATTGGGGTGGTACATAAAGTTTAACTGCTATTATTATATCCTTGTTAAATATAACAAGAATCTAATGATGGGTCAGCTACAGTGTCTGTTTCTGTCCCTACACTCTATCAAGTTCTTCTTCGTGGTCCACTGTGAATACACACCAATGGGTTTACTGTGCGTAAGCACCGTAAATACATTCATGTGGATTCACAGGGGACCATGAAGAAAAACAATAGTTACAGGTAAGCAACCTGTCATTATACAGCCCTGGTGGCACAGGGTTTTAACTGCTGTCCTGCAGCCAAAACATTGTGAGTTTGATCCAGGTTGACTCAGCCTCTTCCACCCTTCCAAGGTTGCCAGCATGTTGCGGGCAAAATGCCAATGACCTTGTGAACCACCCAGAGAAGGCACTACTAAGCGCTTCTGTGGGGGAGCAGTACTGTCTATGGAAGTGTCCTTGCTCTTGGCACGTGTGGTCCCCAGGCCGCTTTCTTGTCCAGGCGCCTGGCCATCTCCTTCTCCTTCTTGGCAAGCCCCTTGCCAAGGACTGGACATGCCAGGCTCTCTTGTGCCACGTGCAGCTGGCTGACAGTTGGCACCACGTAAACCACCTTTTGGTCTCGATGCAAAGCAAGGGCTTGCATTAATAATAACACTGTGCCTGCCACTCAGGACCAGCCTCTTTTGTCCCAGCCAAGGAAAGAGTGAGGGCTTGGCTCAGCTCAAAACCACGTCTTGCCCTTCTTCCCTCTCCGCTGGCCTCCGTTCTCTTTCTCTTTGCCTTGGGCTGGAGGCTCAGCCAGTTCAGCCACTGGACACAGAGAAGCTGCCTCGCTTCTGCCAACCTTCCTGGCACGGCTTAAATCCACAGGAGGAGGAGGAGGAGATAGAATTGTTTTGCAGCAGAACCAGGGGATCAAGGAGGCGGAGGAGGAGGCTGCCCTGCTTACGAAAGAAGAGTCATCAGTACCTCCGGAGTTAATGGGTGCTCTGCGTTCGAAGCAGTCTCTCAGCTTGGAAAAGTTACATTTTTTTGGAGTAGAACTTCCCTGGGCATAGTGGCTGTGAGGCCCTGGAAGCAGTTAGCCCAGGGGTGCCCAAACTATGGCCCATGGGCCAGATCTGGCCCCGATGCGAAGTCATCCGGCCTGCAAAGCCCTCATCATTTCTGGGTGCATTTTACTTCCGCTTCCAGGAGTGATGAAGGCTTTGTGGGCTGAATGAATTGGCATCGGGGGCCGGGTCACTGCCCATAGTGGCCGGCCCCCTGAACCACATGGCTGGCCCATGACCTGAAAAGTTTGGACACCCCTGAGTTAGGGTATTCTCAATCATGGATGAAATTGGGGGGGGGGGTGAGTGAGAACAGGGGAGAGTGTTCTGGTGGTGCAGGGTGTCAGGCTTCCGGCCGTCTCCCCTGAGGGCCTTTCCCTTTTTTCCAGGGACTCAGTTAAAGAGCTCCCCCCTTTTCCGGAACCTAGCCCCCATTCAGAGAGAGAGCCGGGCCGTGTTACCAGCTAAAGACCTAGCTGCAATTCCGTTCTGGGCTCATTCAAGCTTTGAATAGCCCATGGAGCATATGGGGAGATATGCATGGCCCTTGTGTGTGCAGGCTTGTAGTTACCTTTTGCTCACAAATGAGACGTTGATCTTCAAGCAAAAAAGTAGATTTATTGATCAGGTTTCTTAAAGGATAGTCCATAGAGAAAAACGTAAATAAAGTTCAGTAACATTAATCAGTCCAAAGACAGGCCAAAGGCAGAACTCTCTAAGTAATCATTATGAAAACAAAAAGGGAAAATTCCCAGGCTAAATTAATCCAAAGGTAACCCAAAATGAACCATACTCCTCCTCTCCAAAATGGAGATTGGTAATCCATGTGGTGTCTTCTGGGGCCAATCAGAGAAAGTTCCCATAACATGGAAAGTGTTTTCATTCATATGTAGTCACAACAACAGACCTCAGCTAGCTTAGAGATAAGGAGTGGTTATAAGGACTGGAAAACAAGCAATCTTGTGACACAGCCTTGTGAAACAGAGGATAAATTATTTTTGGGGCCTAGTAAAAACCAGATCCCCTCCATGCTTTGGAAAACGTTAGGAAAGAGGCGTCGTTCCATGACACGCCTCTCCCCCCTTAGGAAAGTCTTGTTACACTAGACTTTTCCAAAGACACTATTTGCTAACGTGAACAAAGCAAATAAGCAAACCCTTGTATATGTGGGTTGTCAGCATTAAGCTATTCCAGGGTTCTGGAGGCACACTTGGATACAGTTATGCATAGCAAGCAAGCTATCTCGGGTGTAACACCTAGCTGGAACAAAAGACTTGGAAAGAGGCGTCGTTCTATGACACGGGTTAAACTGCTGTACTACAGCCCAAACTGTTGATGTTGTAAGTTCGATCCTGATGGGGCTCCAGGTCCACTCAGCCCCTTCCATCCTTCCAAGGTCACACAAATTAGTCCCCATCATGGTGGGAGCAAAATGCTAATTATCTTGTGAACTGGCCAGAGACTGCACTAAAGTCTATGGGGCAGTAGATAAGTGGAATTGCCATTGCTCTTGGTTGGTTGGGACTGTGGTGGCTTAGTGGTTAAGATGCTGCACTTGACAACTAGAGGGTCAGCAGGCCAACAGTTCAAGACCTGAGTTCTGCACCACAGAGTGAGCTCCTGTCATCTGTACCAGCGTCTGCCAACCCAGCAGTTCCAAAGCAAGAAATTGCAAGTAGATAAATAGGTACTGCTTCAACAGGAAAGGTTACAGCATTCTGTGTACTTCTGTGTCTAGTCATACCTTCCGCATGTCCACGGAAATATCTGCAGACGCAGACAGCACTGGCTGTTTGGCTATAAACAGATGAGCACTGAACCCTAGAGTCAGATGCAACTGGCTTCGAGCAAGGGTGACCTTGACCTTGGTGGGTCTCTTTTTGAAACTGGGACAGACTGTTTGGGCAGGAAAAGTGGAGGAGCCTGGCCTCTCTGGGAATGGAGCTGTTCTCGCCAGGCCCTGTGATCTTCCCAGTGCCGGGGGGGGGGGTCCTGGAGGGGCTTGGGGGGGGGGTCAGCTCTTCCAGACTATGGGTCATTGGTAACCCATTTCCCTGCTTTAAAAAAAAAAGACTGCTCTTCCAGAAGGGTTAGGTCAAGGTCAAGGTCGTCCTTGCTCGAAAGCCAGTTGTATCTGACGGTAAGGTTCAGTGCTCATCTCTGTTTACAGCCAAAGAGCCAACACTGTCTGCATTTGCAGGCATCCCCATGGACATGTGGCAGGCATGCCTCGACACTGGAGTTCACAGAACACCAACAACTTCCTTCGGAGTCAAGCACGATGCACTTCTGTGGGCAAAACATCTCTCGGGCACCCTGGCTTCTGAGCTGGGAGAGGCCCCTGCTTCGGCCTGCAACAGTGGGGGCACATTGGTAGGAAGCCACAGAGCCCCTTGGCATGGCCTTCGCTCCAAAGGAACAGGTAAATGAATGGGAGGTTCTGTTGGTGGAGAAGGGATTAATAACCTCTTTTGTTTTTAGGACAGACCATAATACAAATGAACTGCTTGGCACCTTTGGATAAAGGTTTGCCAAGCCTGTTTTAAGGAAGAATGTGGTGGTTCTTCTTTTTTACTTTCAGAGAAGTCTGGAAAGTCTTTGTATTGTATCAGGTGCCCAAACTTTTCAGATTTTGAGTAGCGCTCCAAAATGACTTACCCTGCATTGTTCTTGTAGCACATCTGGACAGCTGTAAAGTGATGGCAGAGTCTTCGTTCATGCCTGGTATATGTCCGTATCGGGGGGGGGGACGCCCCCAAAAGTAGGCTTTCCATATGTAGCTCTTTTTGCTGGAGACGAGGCTCCTGTTCTCTCCCCACCCTGATATTTCCTGTGGCTCTTCTGTTCACATTCTTCTTCCTTTTTCTTCTGACTGTATTTTTAGTCACTTTGAGGATTTCTGATCTGACAAAGGACCACAGAGAGATGTGAGATCAATACATCCCATCATTGTGAAATGTAAGGCCTGCCTTGAACTTCCTTACACCTTTTTAGGAAATGGGAGAAGGACATTTTCAAAGCACAGAGAGGTGCAAGAATATTTCCCCTCCCTTTCTCCCCTCTGCAACGTGGTTGTCAGATGGTTTAAAGGGTTTTGACTCCCCCAGATCAAAGACCTCCAAGTACACGCCTTGGGTGGTGGTGATGGTGGAGGATGGGATGGAGGATGTCTTCAGTCCCAGGCTCTCTTTCTCACCAAGGAAGATGCTTATGGATCTTTTAAAAAGAGACAAGGCCCAGCTTCATGACAGGAGCCCCTGGTCTCTGAATCTCAAGGGCAGCCAGGGTGCTTGTGGTGTCTGTGTGTAAATGGGGACAAAGGAGCAGCTCCGAAGGGTCAGGAGAATCAAAGGGCATCCCCTTCTCTCGACCCCCAACCCTAAAGGTTAAGCCCAAGGCAGAGTCTGGAAGGGAATCTCTGCTGCAAAACTCTTGGGGGATTCCCCCCCCCCCTTCACCAGGAGTAGTTCACGTAGAACTCTGCCAAGGTACGAAGAAGGGTGGCAGCGCCTTTCCTGGCTGATGTCGAGGATCTTGATTGGTTGGTTGGTTGCATCTCTGTATCGCCCATTTGGGTGGAATGTTTGAGGAAAACCCAGGCCAACAGCTGAGGAGGGTTGCTGGACTGACTAGAAGGGATGACATCAGGAATGAGTTGCTATGGCAAGCAGGTGGCAATATAAATTTAATAAATAATAAATAACCGAGACTCTAAGGGGAAGAATGGGACCAGAACCCCTCCAGCACTACATTTAGACACAAGAAATAAAGTGGCTTTCCCCATTTGGAGAGAATGTCTTGGGATGCCATACCTTACACAGCAGCATCCTATGTGGAAAGAGGAGGGGGACAAAAACCACGAGGCTGACCCGGAGGAAGGTGGAGAGAGAAAATCAAATAAATATTACAAGAACACTAAACAGCACTGGGGGTGGGGGAGGCTGCTAGAAGTGCCAGAACAAGAACCTAGCAAGTCTCCCTCGACACTCGATGGGGTGAAAGAAGAAGCAAAGAAGAGGAGGAATTGATGACCCTCTCTCTGCCTTCCCCAGCCAGATCTCTAAGCTGCCTCTCCCCAAAACCTGGAAGGTGCAAGGAAAGACCTTGGTCCTGAGGGAAGAGCAAAAGCTCCCACCGCTCCCCATTGCTGCTGCTTCTGGCTTTTGGAAGGAGCGGGGGGGGGGGTGTCCTCTCTTGACCAAAAGAGCAGCTGAGGAAGCCTGGCACTTTCAGGCACTGGAGCCAGAGCAGCTGAGCCCTGGAAAATGTGCTGGGTACTCTTGGATGAGTTTTGGAGGGGCCACAGATGAATCCCACAGGGGAGGGGCTGGAAGAATCCCTCTCTTCCTTTGGACAACATGGCCTGTGGCACATGTTCAGCCCGCTGTGGGGTTCTTCCTCCTGGGGTGAGACAGCAATGGAAGAAGTTCTTGTGGCCGCCAAACCCTCCTGTCAGGTGGAGAGCAGTTTGCAAGGATCCCAGAAGAGACAAAGGGAAAGCAGGACAAGAGATCCACTGCCCAAGGTTATCCTGAGAAGGATCTCCTAGCTTATCTTTTTAAACTAGGGTTGCCCAGACTACGGCCTGTGGGCCAGATCTGGCCCCTGACACTAATTCATCCAGCCTTGTCGCTCCCAGAAGCAAAAATAAAATGTTTTACTTCCACTTCTGGGAGTGACGAGGGTGGCATGGGCCGGATGAATTGGTGTTGGATCTGGCCCACAGGCCGTAGTTTGGGCACCCCTGGTTTAAGCAGAGAAAATGGCAGCTTAAAATCTATCTCATCCTGTTGCAAAACAGATTGCAAGGTGTGTTTTGCTTCCACTTCCCGTGGGAGGAACCATGTGACTGGCCCACAGCCTGAAAAGTTTGGGCACCCCAAACCAACACATCTGCCCACAGGCGGGGGGGGGGCAGTGGGGGTGTTAGGCTGTTGCAACAAAAACAACCGAGTGCCTTGTAGACATTCCAAGCCTAACAGTCCCCCCCCTTTTTTTTTTTTTTTAATAGAAGCTTCAGGAAACTGAAAATGTAATTGTTCTTCTTTAAGGTACAATAAAACTCGTGGCTATTTTTGATTGAGCTTGAATTTGTTGCACAAAACTGCAGTGTGTTGCCTCTGGGAATCCCTTCCCAGTATACCTGAGAAGGGAGAGAAGCTATGGTACACGACAAACCTACTACGCACACACGTGATTCTGTAGATTGGAGGCACTCGGGCTAAAGTCTCAAATCAAAGTGCTCATTTCTTGCCAGGAACCCCATGGCCTGTATAGAGACCAGCTACAGACAGGTAGGTTGCACGAATCATTTCAGGGCTCAGTCAATTCATATTGCTTATGAATCAAGGATTGTACACAAGCTGCAGGCTATGTAGTTTCAAATATACAGTACATCCAATCTTAAGTTCTGTTTCTAGTTTGGGTTTATCTCTAGCAAGAGTGTTAATATTTTGCGTTCGGCAAGGCTTGGAGCCTTTCCTCCACTTGGGGTGAGTCCATCCATCCACACATCCCATGGTCCCCAGCAGAGGAGGGCAAAGGGCTGTGCAAGATCTTTCTTGGAGGGAGAGGGGCTTGATAGGCCTGTGAATTTTCCTTGCACATTGTGTACATGGCAGGAGCTTCTTGAGGGCTGGATAGCACAAATGCAGGGGGAGGGCTAGTATTGTGATGTTGCACATGGCTTGGGAACCTGTGAGCACCTGCTACATCAGACACATTGAACAGTTCCTGGTCTTATTGATAGCAATAGCAATTGGGCCCCATAGCGCTTAGTGCACTCTCTGGGTGGTTCACAGGGTAATTTGCACTTTGCACCCAATAGGTAATCATTTTGCCAACCTTGGAAGGTTGGAAGAGGCTGAGTCAACCTGGATCCCCGTCAGGAATGAACTCACAACATTTTGGCTGCAGGACAGCAGTTGAACCTCTGTGGCACCAGGGCAATTAATTCTCTTAGTGGTGCTTTCAGTGCTTCCTCTGACATCTTTGCAAAGGGTCTCTTGAACTGCAAACCAGTGCAAGAAGCTGCCACTCGAGTGGAGTTCAGAGCTGGTTAGTTGAACTGCACACTGATTCCGTTCCAAACACAGCTCAAAATGGCAGCTACTGTGCCCAAGCCCTGATGAACCCAGATCTCCGGGAATATTTGAAGTCCTTGAACCCAGAAAAAGAACCCAGCCCACCAGGGGGAAACGCTGGGAGTGAGATTGTGGGGCTCACAGTCCTTTAGTAAGTGCTCAGAGGCAGGAATATGGGGTGCAGCCTCCCGCCCCCCCAAAACAACAACAACAACAACACACAGTTGTGTGCTAAAAACAGTTGGCTCTGCTTTCCTGGACAATTGGTGATCTTGCTGTTCTGATGACTTGATTAATGGGCTGTTGTTTTTTAAAAAAATAACTTTATTGTAGGCTTATCTGATTAGGATGGAACCTATAAATCTGGGCATAGATTTAACATTGTTGGGCTGGGTTTACCGAAAGTGCCAGTGCTTAAATAGCCTATGGCTGTTTTTTTAAAAAAGTAACACAGCTGCTTGCAGTAGACGGCAAACACACACAAAACAAAATGGGCACAAGAACAAGATGGGTTCAGTTTTTTTTAAAAAAAACCATACTAGCAGAAATTACTAAGGAAATGGTATTTTGAGTCATTTTCCACAAACACAGACACTATTTTAAACCTGGGAGGGGGCTCCCCGCCCCACCCCGTCCCTCCCTGCCCATCGTGTCACTTCAGCATTGGTGGTTGGCTCGGACACAAATGTCTGGAACTTGAATTGATCAATTGGCAAAGGTTGTTTTTTTAAGTGGGGGTAACAGGCAGGTTCTTTTTAAAGCGGGGTGCCCAAACTATGGCCCATGGGCCAGATCTGGACCTCAATGCCAATTCATCTGGCCCATGCCACCCTCGTCACTCCCGGAGGCAGAAGTAAAATATGTCCGTATGGGTGCATTTTACTTCCGCGAGCAATGAGGGCTTCATGGGCTGGATGAATTTGTGTCAGGGGCCAGATCTGGCCCATGGGCCATAGTTTGGGCACCTCTGGTTTAAGCAAAGAAATGTCAGCTTAAAATCTATCTCATTCTGTTGCAAAAGAGATTTCAAGGTGTGTTTTACTTTTGCTTCCAGTGGGAGGAACCACGTGACTGGCTCATGGCCTGAAAAGTTTGGGCACCCTTGATTTAAAGGCTGTGCTCCGGACTTGGCCAGTTCCTGCTGCATTTTTGCAGGAAGGAGGAAAGAAGGATGAAGAACCAGGGGGACCAGGGAGTGGAGAAGCCGGCAGGGAACAAGGGAGACCAGAAGCCAAACAGAAGGAAAATCAATCGGAGACATTCTGTGGCACCTCAAAGACTCATGGCTAGATTTTAATGATCCCCACAAACTCACCTTAAGCACTGAGCCTCTCAGGTGGGGCCCACAACATTTTGACTCTTGTTGGTTTTGCCTTCGGTTGCTTTTGTGTCTTGTCTGATGTCTGGCTAAGTTTCCACTTTGGAAAGGGCCACTGAGGAGAGAAAGAGTGGCTTTCCTAGCAAAGTGGAATCCTGGCAAGACTGAGTGGCTGTGGGTCAGGGGTCCTGCGTTATCTCGGAAGCTGCCATCTTTTGTTCTGGATGGGGCTGTTTTGCCTCAAACAGATCCGGTGTGGGATGTGAGGAAGTGGACAGGCTCCTGGGATCTGTTCGAGCCGCTGCCTGTCCATTACATCCATGCCCCGCCTGGTTAGTTAAAACTACCAGGGTGGTGACAGGTGGGTAGGTTAAGGCGATTATAAATTCTTCATTGCGGGAGGGGGTCTTTCCAGCACCATTAAAACATGCTTTAGTGTGCCCCCTCGTTAAAAAGTCATTGCTCGACCCTACAGTGCTTGCCAACTACCGACCAGTATCTAACCTGCCCTTTTTGGGAAAGGTCTTGGAGAAGCAGTGGCACGGCAGTTACAGGAGGTCTTGGATGAAGTGGATTATCTGGACCCGCAGTTTTGGACAAGACGGCTTTTGCACAACTTCATGTTATAAGCCAGTTATCAACACTCCTAGAGCAGGACTCCTTGCTCATGATCACACATGCTCTGGTCACCTCCAGACTTGACTATTGTAATGTGCTCTACATGGGGCTGCCCTTGGTGACCATTCAGAGGCTGCAATTGGTCCAGAATGCGACTGCCCAGGTGGTGATGGGATGCGGGTGTTATGCATGCACCTCACCACTGCTTCGTGAGCTGCACTGGTTGCCAGTTTGCCTCTGGGTGCAATTCAAGGTGCTTTAAAGCTCTATATGGTAGTGGGGTATGATACTTAAGAGACCGTGTCACCCCAAGAACATCTGTCTGTCCACCAGAGTGGACCAGAGAGGCAATCTGGCTGTCCCATCAGCTAGAGAAGCACATCTCTCTGGCACCAGAAGGAGGGCCTTCTCTGTGTCCGCTCCAGCCCTCTGGAACCTCTTGCCAAGTGAGTTGTGCCTCTTGACAAAGCTGCTGCCCTTCAGGAAGGGTGTAAAAATGTGGCTGGTGGGGCAGGTGTGGGGTACTGGTCACACGATCACTCCAGCCTGCTGGCTCATCTGACAACTCCCTCTTTTATCCTTCTTTTAGCCCTCTTTTTAAACTTTTAATCTTTTAACTTTTCAAAAATTTTAATCCCTTTAAATTTTACGTTATTGTTCAGGGTTGTATTGACAACTGGATTGTCTGTTTTATTGCTGTTTTATGACACCATGTTAACCACCCTTAGTCGCTTTGCGAGTAGGGTGGCATATAAATATGACCAATAAATAAATAAATAAATAAATAAATAGTCTGTTTGGTTCCTGTGCTTTGCCAAGTGAGAAAGTGCCTTGACTGGTCACCAGAGCCCAGAAGTGGCTTTCCCTGGAAGAAGGAAGAAGGGCGCCTGAGGCAGCTTTAAAAGCCCAAACGTCCCCTGTAGGGATGAAGCTAAGGATGCTGGTGGCCAAGGGACTCAGCACACACACATAGACACACAGAAGACTGCATGCACGCACGCATGCACACAATCTCCTCCTCTTACCTTTGTGTTGAGTAAGGGCCACACAGCTTGGCTGTCTAGCCATATCTCTACCGTCCTTGGGATAAGGTGATGGGGTGGGTGGGTGGTCCTCCACCCTCTCTCTCTCTCTCTCTGTCTACCCTGTGGCTTCCGTGACTGGTTTGGCTCCACTTCATGCCAGCAGAGGGAGCCAAAGGTGGCTACATCAAAGGCTGGTTGTGTGTCTTCCCACCTGTCTCCCAGGGATGGATGCTGAGATGCCGGGCCATGCTAGGGCGTCTCCCAGGGGGTCCCACCAGCTGTGGCCGTGTGTGTGTGTGTGTGTGTGTGTGTGTGTGTGTGTGTGTGTGTGTGTGTGTGTATGTGTCAGAACACAACCATGTGTGTGTGTGTGTGTGTGTGTGTGTGTGTGTGTGTGTGTGTGTGTGTGAAGAGCAAAGGCACTCTCCCCATCCCCCTTTCATGCTCTGCCCTTCCCTCGTGTGACTGAAGGAGGGAATGGACCTGACCTACCTGAGCAGCCCTGAAGACAATCCTTCTGTCTGTGCAAATAAGTCCTGCTGAATCCTCTTCCCTCCCTTGCCTTGTTAAGCACATTTCTTGGGACTCAGGACCTCTGGGGCCAGGCATGGGTCCCTGAGGGATGCCGTGGGTTCTCCGGTGACACAGACTTTCTCAGGCCTTTCGGTCTCAGATCTGCAGGCGAAAGGGTGTGTGTGCACTCAGTGACCAAGAAGCAGTCCTGTGGGGCTCCAGAAGACTCAGGGAGCCAGTTGTGTCCTTTGGGTTCATTGCCCCCAAACCAGGCTGCCTCCTCCTCCAGGAGAGGACAAACCATCCCTCTGGACAGGCTCCCTGCCAGCAGAAGAGGCACTGAGCCACCCAATGGGGCAGGGGGAGAGGTTGGGCCTTGGGGGTGAACCTCAACAGCCCTTCCTTCCTAGTCTGGGGGCTTTCTCCTCAGGTGCAGCGCTGCCACCCAAGCCTGTGGGGCAGACTGCCCCCCCCCCTGTAAGTACCAGTAGCTTGTTTCCTTCCCAGGGCCAAGATAGGACTTTGCAACCCTCCTGATGATGGGAGCTGAACAAAATCCCGGCAGACCTTGATGATGGCAGCCCTCAGACTGCCTTCCTTTACCTCCTCTTGGATGCCAAAACAGATGCCAACTGCAGAATCCGTGAGAGGCTCTCAGGAGCTCCTCAGGTGTGTTTTGTACTTAGGGGATCCCCATCCCTTCCTCATGAGGTTTTAATAATATTCAAGGTTTTAATAATATTAATAATAATATTCAAGGTTTCTTTAGCCCAGTGGTTCCCAACTTGGAGCCCAGGCCCCACCGGTGGACTTCAATTCCCAGGAGCCTCAGTTAGCCCACTGGCTGATCCGTGCTTTGGGGAGTGGACTGAGGCTTCTAGGAACTGAAGTCCAAAAACCAAAGGTCAGGAAACACTGCTTCAGCCAGAATCCTTCCCCTGCTGCACCCTGAGAGCCATTCAACCTCTTCCTTCTGTGGCTATGCATTTGGGGGTGGGGGCAGTGGTGGGCAGCAACAGGTTTCCACCCCCCAGGAAGGGGGGGTAGCAAAATTGGGCAGCCTTCGGGTAGGGGGGTTAACAAAATTGGGTGGCCACACCCACCTCCCTGCCCTGCCCCATCAGGTTTCATCCCTGCAAGGGGTTCAAGATCTCCCTTGCTCAAAAGTCAGTCATATAATACTCTAGGGTGCAGTGCTCATCTCTATTTACAGCCAAAGAGCCAGTGCTGTCTGTGTTTGCAGATGTATACATGGCCATATGGCACGCATGACTAGATCGCACAGGATGTAGGCTCCGCCCATGACATAGGCTCCACCCACAATGTAAGCTCCCCCCACGGTGTGGTAGCGAAATTTTTGCTGCCCACCATTGGGCGGAGGTCACTTTGAGGAGACCTGGTGTGTGTGTGTGTTTCCTCTCCCTCTGCCTTGCTCTTCTGGCAGGCCTTGACGTGGGGCAGGAGGAGGGCTGGACGTGGGTCCCTCGCCTCCTCCTCTCTCTCCTTTGCCTTTGTCCTGCTCCCCTGTGTGTGCTTCGGAGATAAGCCAGGAAGCCTTGCGGCTGGCTCCATTGTCCGAAATACAATCCAGGAGGACTGGCTCCCTTCTGTGAAGGACACGCGGCAGCCTCTTGGCCAGTAGGGTGGGGGGTGGGGGTGGCAGCAGGAGGAAGGGAGGGTCAGCTCAGGTTCTTCACAGCAGCAGCAGCTCAGTTTCTGAAGGATACGGTAAGATCCTGAGCACCTGAAGGAACTGGGGGGAGGGGGGAGAATATGCGCCAAGGGACTGTCTGGCTTTGCAAGAAAATGCAAGCAAAATACTCTTGGGGTGACTTCTTTTTCTTTAAAAATGAATTGGGGGGGGGAATGGGGTTGGCACCTCTTAAGTGAGGTGATGCTGGACCTCTCTCCTCTGGCCTGACCGCCCAGCCCAGCCCAGCCTAGCCCAGCCCAGCCCAGCCTAGCCCAGCCCAGCCCCTCCAGATTGTCTTGATCCAGGTATGCACTGCAGCAGCATCAGAAGATCTGATCACAAATGGGTTCCAGGTTGCATCCACTCTCTGGTTCCAGGCCTGCCCAGCTGGAAAGCAGGACTTTCCCTGCCCTGTAGGAGGAGAAGGGGGAGGAGATGGCTCTGATTCAGAACCGCAGAAGGTGTAGCTCCAGAACTCTGAACCAATTAGATTTGTAGCAGAATAACGTCACCCTGACATCCCCCCCTTCCACAGATATCCCAGCTATTTCTTCTTCTTCTTCTTCTTCTTCTTCTTCTTCTTCTTCTTCTTCTTCTTCTTCTTCTTCTTCTTCTTCTTCTTCTTCTTCTTCTTCTTCTTCTTCTTCTTCTTCTTCTTCTTCTTCTTCTTCTTCTTCAGGTGCCGTATCCGTTCGGGATATTGGCTCTCATCATGGCGATAGTCTTCAAGTTCTTCACTCCTGGGAACAGTTCTTCTGAAGAACTTCCACACCAGTCTCTCAGGTCCTTCAGCCACAAAGTCCATCTACGTCCAGGGCTTCTGAGGGTGGAGGTGGCCGGGCAGTGGGACGCAAGAGGGATTTGGGCTAGGAGGCTCCATTGCATAGTAGAGAGCTCAGGCTCTGGTCAGTGGTGTAGTGTGGGTTTCAGCCACCTGGGGCCCAGGACATGGGTTTCAGACACTGGGGTGTAAGCCAAATTTGCTGCCCCCTGGGCGGGGCTCAAGGCGACAGCACCCATCCCCATAGAGGCCTTTAGAGCTTCTGGGAATTGAAGTCCAAGAACTCCCATACCCCCAAGTGACATTTTGCTGCCCCCAAAAAGTGCTTCCCAGGGCAATCCCACTGCCCCCCATGCTACACCACTGGCTCTGGTACAAGAGCACTAGAATGGTTCATGCTTCTCTGGTCTAATGAAGGCCTTTTTAAGCTAATGTGGATGTGGGCAATTAAAAGGACCCTTGGCCAGCACATCCAAGCCTGTGGTGATGGATGTGAGAGCCTTTCCCCAGCCCAGCCCAGGGCAAGAGGCAAATCCAGGGTTTCATTCCCTGTTAATGTTGGGTCTTTTAGTGTGACAAATCACTGGCTCTGGTTCCTTATCTAGTTGATAATAATCCCTGGCCCAGTCATTGAATCAGGGCATGGGACCAGGCTAGCCAAAGGGTCTTCTGCCACCGGCCAAAAATCTGTATGTCCCTCAGAGCAGCTGCTCCTTGAAGGATACGAGGAGTGCAGATGGAAGGGCAGCCGCTGGTGAAACTGGCCACAGTGGGTGGACTGGGCTCTGGTGAGCTTTCTGTCTTGGATACGTTGGGAACGTTGGACTTCTCCATGTTCAGTCTTAAACAGTAGTGGGCATCAGCAGGCTCGCCCCAGTTCACCTAAACCGGTAGCAGACATTCTGGCACACACACACACACACACACACCGTGTCCATCCATGTTCTGAAATAAAGTAGTCCTAATTCAGGTGCAACACAGGGCTTTCTCCCGGTCATGCCCACCATACCATGCCCACAGTGTGGTAGTAATTTTTTTTGGAGCCCACCCCTGGCCCTAAAGACTTTCTTTGGACCCTATTTCAAACTCTGGAAATATCTTTGAGAGGCACAAGGAATGAGTGAGCTATTGGCTGAGCCCCTTCACTCTCTTTTCCTCCGCTAAGGGCTCGCACCATTTGTGGCTGGATTGGACCTGTCCTTCCACCTTTGCTACTGGCACATGGGACCATTGGCCAGAGCTCCATTGAGCTCCATTCAGCTTCTCCCTGTATTCCCAAAGAAGAACAAGGAGATTTTTGCAAATATAGTAATACCTCGGATAACGTTTACCTCGGATAATGCTAAAATCGCATAATGTTAAGTCATCTGGGGAGGAGAATTGGATCGAATAACGTTAAGATCCTATGGGATGGATCAGATAACAACCGCTAAAGCCTGTGCGGTTACAATGTATCTCTATGGAACTTTAACGTTATCCGATCCATCCCATAGGATTTTAACATGGATCGGATAACACTAAAAATCGGATAACACCAAGACTTGTGGAAGCAAGTCTTAGCGTTATCTGAGGTATTACTGTACCCAAGTACAGCAAAACTTCGCATAAAGAGCGCCTCGCTTAGAGACTAACTCACTTAAAGAGCAGAATTTTCTCTGGTCGCCTCACTTAACAACTAAAACCAACCAAAATTTTGCTTAACTAAATTGGGGGTTGCAAGCCCCCCCCCTCCAGAAGTCACAATTGGTCACTTACAATGGTGTTTCACTTAAAGAACAAACTCACTTAAAGAGCAATCCTGTGGAATACATTATGCTCTTTAAGCAAGGTACCACTGTATTTGTATGGCAAGCTTCACGTGAGACATAGGCTTCCCCAAGTCAACATTCTTGGTCTTTTTTGTTGTTGTTGAGAAGGGGGTTCTACATCTCTGAGTAATGTGCATAACATCTCCCCCCCCCCCCCCCCCCCCATCATCTGCTCTCTGCTTTTAGTGCTAGGGCAGGCCAGCCCCACTGGGTGGCTGCTTGACTATTTGCCTCTCAGCAGCCCAGAGCAACTGGAAAGGAAGTGCTTTCCCCTTTGCTTTTCTTACAGCCTCTTAAATATTTCAAGGGAGTGTGATTCCCTTGTTATTGGCAGTGCCGCTGGGAAAGCAAGCCATTTCCACCAGCCGTCCGTTCCGAGTGACAGTTCCCTAACCCTCCATCCCTTTTGTGACCCTCATCTTTCTTTCTCTCTCTCCTCTCAATTTCTTCCACTACGTTGTGTCTCAAGACTTCATAGCCACGATGCATTATTAGCGATGCAGTCTGAGCAAGGAATACTCTTGTCCCTGGTTTGCATTTCTGGCTCACTGGTGCTGGCTCTTTAGCCTTCTGATGGTTGAGCAGCAGTTCTCCATTATCAGGACTTTTAGGGAAATGAAGCGGGTGGCTCAGAAGTGGCCATCAGTTTCGTTTCAGACATTGTTCGCTGCTTGAATCATGAGCCTTGTACCATTGATGTTGAACAGCACATTTGAATGGTCATTGACTTAATGTCTTTATTTATTACATTTCTGTGCCGCCCATTTGGGCTTGTTTGCTTGCTTTTCTTTTGGTTTCTGCATATTCTTTCCCTTCCCTTCAGCCCCACATAGTTTATGAGGCCTCCCTCTTTCAATCTGTTGGACTAGCTCTCTCTCTCTCTCTCTCTCTCTCTCTGTGTGTGTGTGTTACCTGAATTTCAGACTCCACCCAGTGCCAGCCCAGTGGGGATGGCCTGCCCTAGCACTAAAAGCAGAGAGCAGATGATGGGGGGGGGGGGGAGATGCTATGCACATTACGCAGGTGAAGACACCTGCGCTGGGCTGACAGCGTTTTAAAAGGGCCATTGATGCTGCCTCTGTGGGATTCTCTGCACTGCTCTTCCTGGTCTCGACCGGGAAGGGTGAAAACACCTGCGCTGGGCTGGTGGCGTTTTAAAAGGGCCATTGCTGCTGCCTCTATGGAACTCTCTGCGCTGCTCTTTCCCGGCTTTAGATTTTAGACCTCTTGCTCCTCTTGTTCTTAGTATTTCGTATTGTTAATCGATTAGTGTATAACTTATTTTTTCATTTTTGTATTGGGTATGGATTGGGTATGGATTGTATTGTGAGTATATTGTTTATTGTCCATTTGGTACTGAATATTGATTATGGACTGTAGCCTTATCATATTGTGTTAAATTTTCTTTTATTTTGTCTTGTTGCACTGTATTTTATATTGTAATATTACTGAACTGTTATATTGTATTTAATTGTATGTTGTGAGCCGCCCTGAGTTGGTTTTGACCAAGTAGGGTGGCATATAAATTGAAATAATAATAATAATAATAATAATAATAATAATAATAATAATAATAATAATAATAATAATAATAATAATAATAATAATAATAATAATAATAATAATAATAATAATAATAATAATAATAATAATAATAATAAAGAGCTGCAGGCATCCAGGGCTAAAAGTCTGAAATCATTTTATTTTCAATATTAAAGAACCATTTCACAGGCGGAAGCTTTAAAAATGAGCCATAGACCAATTGTTTGATACATATTAAAGAAGTTTACTTGAAAATCAAATTAAAATTTAAAAAAGCAACAATAATTAATACAGATTTAAACAGGCAAAGAGCCTGTGGTTTTTGACCTATCTCTAGGCAGATGGTAAAGCCAAGAAAATAGGTAAAGTCTACTGACTGCAGAGTTCAGTTTTTATATGTTTCAGGGGCCCCAAACTAACTCTTTAGTTTCAGTAAAAGAAAGAAAGGAAGATCATGACTATTCAATTAAAATAAGTACACAGATTAAAGAGTAAATGTTACAGTTTACAATCACAAAAGAAACAATTTTTGGAATTTCACAGGTCTTTGCATTCTTCTCTTGATGAGTTCTCCTAGCAGAGTGTTAATCCAACAATAGCAAGACATCAGGAGAGGAAATATTCATCTCCTTTCCTTAGGCAAGAATATCAGATGTTCCAGGAGCAGCAAGGGTAGTGTGGACAGGATTAATTGGTGTCGGGGGCCAGATCTATCCCCTGGGACATAGTTTGGGCACCCCTGATCTAGATTCAGCTTCATCCTATTAGCTCTTGCTCAGTCCAGAATTGTGTCCAGGACCTGGGCAGCATCTTCTGCTAATGGATAACAGGAGAGCTAGGGTTGCCTATTGGTGACAAGGGATTCCAGTTCTCTCTATGAGCTCACCCTGGTCCATCTTTTCCCGATTCCTATTCAACGAGTCAGGGTCTCTATGATCTTGAAAGCAGATGGGAGAAATCAGGGAAGGAGACAGTCATCGATGACTGCTAGTTCAAATGTCTCTACAGCTTCTTCTCCAGGTTCAGAGGTGCATCTGTTCTGTACTCCTATCCCTCACTGAGGAACATGAGACAGCGGATGGCCTTCTGATGTGCTTCCAAAGGGTTTTCCTTTGGGGGCAGCCATTGTGGGGACAGCATGGAGGAGTAAATTTATTTATTTTTCTGATTTCTATTGCTGCTCAACTCCGAAGGCTCCAGGCAGCTCACAGAAAACAAAACCAATCACATTTTTAAAAAACAATATAAACCCCATTAAAACTGCCACCAAAAATTACTCCGACCCCTACAGATGAAAAGAGGTATAGAGTGTTCTTACTGAATCAGCGAGCAGGCAGGCAGGGCTCACCCCATCGCTGGTGCGGCACACCTGCTTTGCCAGCCAGGTTTCCAGCCCTTTCCTGAAGGACAGCAACTTCATCGAGTTAGAGCTCAATTGGCAGGAGGTTCCAAAGGGCTGGAGCGGACACAGAGAAGGCCTTCCTTCTGGTGCTAGAGGTGAGCCTCCCTAGTGGATGGAACAATGAGAGAGCCTCTCCGGTCTGCTCTGGTGGGACGGACAGATGTTCTTGGAGTGACGCGGTCTCTTAAGTATCCTGGCCCACTACCATGTGGGGCTTTAAAGGTCATTACAGGCACCTTGAATTGCACCCGGAGGCACACTGGCAACCAGTGCAGCTCCCGAAGCAGTGGCGAGGCACGGGCATACCGCCCGCACTCCATCACCACCCTGGGCAGCAGTATTCTGGATCAGTTGCAGCCTCCAAATGGTCATCAAGGGCAGCCCCATGTAGAGTGCATTGCAATAGTCCAGTCTGGAGGCGACCAGAGCGTGCGTGGCCATGAGCAAAGAGTCCCGATTTAGGAGTGGGCATAACTACAGTAATACCCCGGATAACGTTATGACTTGGTTCCACAAGTCATGACGTTATCCGGTTTTTAGCGTTGTCCGATACATGCATCGAACAACGCTAAAAAAAAGCCCTGACTTCAGGGACAAACCGCTTTAAAGGCAGGCAAGGAAAGAAAGAGACCTCCCTGCCTTTAAAACCACCTCCCATGCGACTGCAGTAGGGTCGGGGAAAGTGCCTTTCCCCCGACGCTACTGCAGGCTTCGCTCTGCTTCCCTTCTCTGACTGCCAGCTGATCGTGGAGACTTGTTTTTTTTTAAACTGCAGGGAAGGGGGGAAAGAGAGAAATGTGATTGGTTCTTATAGAGAAGTAAAGGAGGCCAAAGCTGCTCTCCCTGTCACTTCCCTCCTTCCCTACTCCCACCCTCAGCAGTTGGGGGACTCCCCACAGCCACCCCACTGCCTCCACGATCAGCTGGCAGTCGGAAAAGGGAAGCAGAGCGAAGCCTGCAGTAGCATCGGGGAAAAGGCAGGCGGGCGCTGGGGAGGGGGTTGGATTGGGTAGATGTTCTACCCAATCCAACCCCCTCCCCACACATGATTGTACCGGATAACGCTAAAAATCGTGTTATCCGATGCAAGATTTTTCCAAAAATCTTGCATCGTTATCCGATTCTAGCGCTATCCGGTACAATCGTTATCCGGGGTATAACTGTAGTGTATAACATGAAGTTGTGCAAAAGCCCTCCTGGCCATGATTGCCACCTGCTGTTTGAGCAGGAGGCATGAGTCCAGGAGGACCCCAAGATTATGCACTGGGTCCATATGGGGCAGAACTGCCTCATCCAGGACCAAAGATGGTAACTCCCGAGATAGTTCAGAGCCCCTGATCCATAGCCACTCAGTCTTGCCAGGATTCAGTTGTAGCCCGTTGTCCCCCATCCAGACCCTAACAGCCTCCAGACACCTGGATAGGACTTCCACTGGATTGCTAGGGTCCCTATGGGCTGAGATATACAATCGGGTATCATCTGCATATTGATGATACTTCACCCTGTGTGAATGGATGATCTCCCCCAGCGTTTTCATGTAGATATTAAATAGGAGAGGTGAGAGCACCAAGCCCTGAGGCAACCCATATTGGAGCAGCCTAGGGCTGATCTTCTCACTCTCCAACTACACCGACTGGGTCCGGCCCTTCAGAAATGAGGAAAACCAGGACCACACAGTGCTCTGGATCTCCACTCCTTGGAGCTGTTCCAGAGGAATACCGTGGTCGACTGTATTGAAGGCTGCTGAGAGGTCAAGTAGAGCCAGGACAGAAGGATGACCCACCAGAGATCATCCACCAGCGCGGCCAATGCAGTCTCATTACCATATCCGGACCTGAATCCAGACTGAAAGGGGTCCAGATAATTCAATTCATCCAGAACCCCCTGTAACTGCTGCACCACTGCCTTCTCCAAAACCTTCCCTAAAAGGTGGAGGTTGGATACCGGCCGACAGTTAGCCATTATTGTTGGGGCGAGCGCTGGCTTCTTAAGGAGGGGGCACACCAAAGCATGTTTTAATGGTGCAGAAAACACCCCCTCCCGCATAGATGCGTTAACTATTGCTTCAACCCAACTGCCTGTCACCGCCTTGGACACCTTGACCAACCAGGCGGGACATGGATCACACTGTATTGGCTGGGTCTTTGGTCTGGTCCTGACTCAGGGGTCTTCTGATATTTTTAAGTCACAGCCTCTGGGGATGAACGGCGTCCCCTCCTAAGCAATGGCTTGGCCCAGTGGGCCTGGGGTCAGACTTGCTGGAAAGTGGCTTTGTATGTCCATTATGCACCCAAGCTGATTCGTGCTGTGACAGGAAAAGAGTTTGGAAAAATTACCTTTGGGACAAGAATCCTCTTCTCTGCAAGGCCAGTGGAAGAGGCTGGGATCCATGGTTAAGGGAAAGGTCACATCCTCCAACCTTGAGCAGAAGGCACCTGCCCCCACCTTGGTCTACTACAGCAAGCACACATGGCACGTTCTCCCTTCCATCCCCCACCCCTGTACAAGGTGTCCCTCTGTCCATTTCTGGTCAAAGGAGGCTTCCTGGAACTGGCTCTCCCTCTTTTTGGCAGCCCACTGTGGTAGCTGATCAATAGCTTTGCTTGAGCAGCATCTGTTCTGCACTGGCTCCATCATTCTGGCCAAAGAAGGTCTTCCCAGTGGAGCTGCTCCCCCCCCCCCCGGGCGCGCAATCTCTCTCAATCCCTCCTGGATCAACTGTGCAAAAGGCATAGTGTTGCCTTTCCACCTGACCCTTTCTCCAGTCCAGGGATCTTGGAGGAGCAGTGGCTGGGTCTCCCCCAGAGCACAAAAGATGGAGGGGGGGGGCTCCTGCCACACTTCTGTGTGGTCTTTGGGTCATGATTCCCACGGCCGACTTCTCTCCTCCTCCTCCTCCTCCTCTTCTTCCCTGGGCTTTCCTTATGCCAGGGTCATGTCTGGGGAGTCAGTCCCCCCCCCCCAAGGCATGCAGGGATGATGTCAATGGCCAGCCGGGGTGACAGAAGCATTTCCCTCACGCTCTTCTAGAGGGATATTCTGTTGTCATAAAGTCCATGTGACTCTGCTGTTGCATCTCAGATGACAAGGTCAGGGCTGTTGTTCATGCTTAGCGTTACATCCAGGTGCTGGCAGACCTGGGCAACCTCTCAGTCCATCGGAGAGGAAGTGTGCGGTGTGAGATCCTGGCCTGTCATCAGCTGAACCGTGAAGGAGTTGTAGTACTACCTCCATGGATGCTCTCCCTCTTTGTATCCTGTTTCCCTCTTTAGCACCTGCTTTCCACATCCTCCTTGTAAGTTCCCTCGAGTGCCCACCAGGTGCCATCCAGTCTCGACCAAGTGAGATGGAAAGCAAAGGCTGTGTATGTGGTTCAGAGAGCTGGTCACTATGGCCCGGGCCCCAGATCTGGCCCCCAATGCCAATTCATCCTGCCTACAAAGCCCTTGTTGCTCCTGGAAGCAGAAGTAAAACGTGCCCATATGGGCGCATTTTACTTCTGCTTCCAGGAGTGACTAGGGCTTTGTGGGCCCGATGAATTGGTGTCAGGGCCGGATCTGGCCCCTGGGCCATTGTTTGGGCACCCCTGATGTAGAATATCATTCAGGACAGTCTTCAATGCCAAATCTAAAATGGGAGGAAAGCGGAAGCGTCAAGTCATAACGTGATGTCATTTGAGATGGATTGAGTGCTGCTAAAGGTGACCCTTGTGCTTCCAAGTCCCAAGTTCTCCCTCTTTCTTTCTCTGGATCACAGAATAAGCAGAGCAAGAGGAAGCTGGACTTTTAAACATAAAGATACTGATATTTGACACATCACTTATCAGCTCGCCACTGTGTTATGAAGATAACATCAGACATATTTCCGTTCCCTTGTCCACCTCTGGAAAGCGCCAGCAGCCTGCTGGTTGACCCCCCCCCCCCGGCCGAGCCCAGAAGAAAGGGAGAAATCCAGCGATGCAGAGACAGATTTGGCAGTGGGGAAGCCATGCACACAGAGACACATGAAAACATTGCTCTTTTGCTCTGGCTGGCTTTGGGTGCAAAATGTGCCCTTAAGCAGTGATTTTCTATTAATGACTATAAATAATGGAGGGCAGGAGAGATGAAAGTTTTCTGAGGAGAGTGTGATGAGCGGATTTTTAGCTCATTAAGTTAAGCATTGAATTATTTGTTAATTTTAAGAGAGCCCCTGGGATACGATGATCATTCCCTAGTAGCATTTTGCTGTTTACTCTTTCAGATTAGTTCTTCCTACTGTTTAAGCAGGCACTTTCCAGATGTGTTTGGACGTCCAGCCCTGCCATTCAGTGGTTAGCTGGTGATGATAGAATTTGTAATCTGAAACCCATCTGGAAAGTGCTGGGTTAGAGAATGCTGCTCTGAAACATTGAGTTAAGCAACCTAACAATCAATGTAGGCAATTAAGCTTTGTTGCAGGGCTGCCTCCCCCCCCCCTCACACCCCCATTCTGGTTAGTAATGCATTCTTTAGGCACCTTGCAAATGCCAAGGATTGCTTGGACTGGAAAGGGTCAATAAGGATGCTGTTCCTGACTTTAGTTAAGAGGACACAGATCCTATGTGAGGCGTTAACTACAGGTAGTAATTGATGAAGAAGACGTCTTCATCAGAAATATTTTGAGTGCTTCTGAATGTTTGCAGAGAAGAATTTCATCACTCGTAAACTTTCCCTCCTGCCTCCCTACCTGCTTATGACCCAGAAGCAGGGACCTCAGGTGCCACCTAACAAAAAGGGGGGGGGAGGCAGAGGGAAGGAAAAGGTTTACACCTTTTGCCTTCATGAAGGGTAAGGTCAAGGTCAAGGTGTCTCCCTTTGCTTGAAAGACAGTTGTATCCAACTCTAGGATTCAGTGCTCATCAGCAGATGTTTCCATGGATGTGTGGCAGCAGAGCTAGACACCAGAGTGCATGGAATGTTGTTACTTTTCTCCTATTTATCTACTTCCAAATATCTTGCTTTTGAACTGCTAGGCTGGCAGGAGCTGGGACAGATGACAGGAGCTCACTCTGTCATGTAACACATGGGACTCGAACGGCTGTTCTTTCATGAAGGGTAAACTGTTCAGATTCTGAACCCTCCAGTTTTGTGGGCCCTGCCCACTGATTCTGCCTCCCCCCAATTCCTGCCACATCCAAGTGCTCCAGAGGTCTCCCTTTTCTCCTGCAGAAAAGGCTTGCTTTTGGATTTTTTCCTGGGGGAGAGGGGGGCAGCTTCCTGCTGGAACTGGGAAAATTTAAAATGAAAGTGATCTCTCTCCCCCCCCCCCCATCCCACGTGGCTGTTGCCAAAATCATCCCCTCCTCCTTTTCCTCTGGCTACATTTCAGGCTCTTCTTTCCAGCCTCTTTCCCACTCCTGCTTAGCACTCCAGCAAAACAGATGAACACAAAACCCATAAAAACTATCAACACCATGGCCAAATGCTAAACTAATTAGGGACAGATTAAGTTAAATTACCACCTTAATGGCATTGGCCTTCACTGTGTTAAAAAAAAGCCTGATTCACAGAATCAATTTAAGAAACCAGGTGTCCCCACCTGAACCCAAGTGCTCCCAGTCCAAGGTGGCCTTCCTGTGGCCTCCTGTGGGCAAGGTTGGTTTGGAAATTGTGAGCCCCACCTGGCCAAAGGCTTTCTGTGCAGGTCAGCTGATGAGTTTTCCTCTGGACGCTGATGTTCTGCTTATTTTTTGAAATAAGCCTCCACTTGACCCTCTCCATGCATTTTCTAGTGCAAGGATGCTTTGGAGAACATCTTGAACAGTGCCAACTTCTCCCCCCCCTCTTCTTCTACTGCCAAGAGCCTATAGAATCATAGAACCACTGAGTTGAAAGGGGCCCTGTATGGCCATCCCGCCCAACCCATTCCTGCTCAATGCAGGACCCTGAATCAAAGCAGATCAGACAGAGGCTGGTTTTCCAATTCTCTCTTGAATGCTTCCAGTGGTGGAGCACTTGCCACCTCTCGAGGCAGCAGTGGGTTCCACTATTGTACTGAACTCTAGGGACTGTGGTGGCTCAGTGGTTAAGAAGCTTGCCTTGTTAGCTGCAAGGTCAGCATGTTGGCAGTTCAAGACCTGAGTACTGCATGACAGATTGAGCTCCTGTCTTTGTCCCAGCTCCTGCCAACCTAGCAGTTTCAAAGCAATAAATTGCAAGGAGATCAATAGGGACCTCTTCTGTGGGAAAAGATAACTTGGGGGCATGAAAGGAGGAGCCTCATTCTGGCATCGTCCCCTGAGCAGACTTTCCTCCACCAAAAGTTCTTTCAACTCAGAAAGCACCTTTGTGTGCCTCTGACACAATTTTTTTTCAAAAAACTGGCCTCTAACAGTTCAGACGTTTATTCCTAATATTCAACTTCTCTCTGGCTTTCTGTAGTGTCATGATGTGTCCTGCCCTCAGAGATGATGGAGAACAGACCCTACCTTTGAGGGCTGAGAGAATGCCTGGCTTTGGGCCCTGTCATCTCCTGGAGGTGCCTGTTGGGCTTCCCTTGGAGAGAGGCATTTCTCTTTCAAGGTTCCCCCCATCACTGGTTTGGGGTGGTTTTTTGTGGAATGGCCTTCCTGAGCTTCTCAGGTGCCACCGTCACTCTTGGCAGGGCTGGGCTCAAGACGGGCTCGGATCCAGGCAGGGGGCAAAGCTGGCCCCAGGATAGATGGGCAGAGGGCAAGGATGGACACAAGATGCCCCCCCCTTGCAGGTCTTTTCAATAGTCCACAGGCTGGTCAGCAAGAGGAAGACCCTCCGTGGACCTAGGATGGAAGGGCAGGGAGCTCTACCTGGATCCAGGCCAGAGGTTACACCTGGAGCAAAGGCACCCTGTTGGGGCCTTCTCCAACTGTGACTCCTTGCCAGGGCCCGACCAAGACTCCTTGGTGCGAGAGCGTGGGGGAACTGGGCGCGCCTGACCCGGGCTGGGACTCCGAGGGGCGCTTGGCCCTGATCCAAAGCCAGGGTGGCTGGACAGGGAGTGTGTGTGTGTGTGTGTGTGTGTGTGTGTGTAATCTTTGCTTCTCCTGGCCGGGCTTTCTGGAGGGCGGGGCGGGGGTCCCGAGCTCCCGGGGGTCTCCAGCCTCGGCGGCTTCTGCTTCAGGATCGGGGCTTGGCGCGGAGAAAAGGCGCCGTAGGGAGGGAAAGGGGGGGGGCACACGTCGCTCCGCGCATGCGCCCTGGAGGCGTCGGTGCCGCTCCGCTGTGCCTACAACAGCGGCAACTGAGCGGGCGGAGCGGCCAGTCGGAGGAGCTGCTGCAGCACCGGAGACGCCGGAGAGCAGCGCCGCCGCCGCCGCCGCCGCCGCCAGGTGAGGCCGCCTTCCTCCTCCTCCGCCTCCTCCCCCGCCCCCATCCTTCCCTCCTGCCTACCTACCTACCTACCTGCCTTGCTTGCTTGCAGCCTCCGGGAAGGCGAGCGGGGATCCAGCCCGTGGCGTGTCGGTGCTGCGGGGGCCGAGAGGAGCTGCCGCCGCCACTGCCGCCGCCCCTCCCTCCCCCGCGCGCCCGGAGAGGAAGAGGAGGAGGAAGAGGTGGACCAGAAGCCCCGCCAGGCGGAGGCCGAGGAAGGAGCGCCGCAGCCCCGAAACTTCCCCGCAACTTGGCCGCCCCGCGCCCGGCGTGATGGAGGGTAAAGGTAGGCCGGGCGGAGGGGAGGAGAGACTGCGGTGCTGGGGGGGGGGGGGGCAGCCGCCGCCGCTCATGATGATGGGGACGGCGCTGATGATGATGGGGGGACTCCTGGAGGCGTCGCCCTGTGAGCCGTGCGGGGGCTTCCTGGGCCTGTGCGGGACGCGTGTGTGAGTGGGCTGGAGGGAGGGAGCCTTCGAGTCCCCCCATCGGCGCTGCTGCATCCGCACCTGGGCGGAAGGCAGGAGCCCCGAGGCCGGGGGAACTGGAAATCGCGAGGCCTCCCAGGACGGCTCTCCCACCCCGGGGTCCCTGGGGAAGAGGACGCACGCGTGCACGTGTGGATGCGCTTCCAGTATCAGACGAGGAGGGGAGGGCGCGTCTCCCTGGCCGGGGGGGGGAGTCTTGCGGCAGGACAAGTGGGGGGCGGCGGCGCCGCCGCCTCCTTCTTTCCCTCACCCCTCCGGGCCAAGGCCAAGCAGCTCTGGCTTAAAGACGCCCTCCCCCGTTACCTGCCGCCCCAGCCGGCGTGTCGCCCGAGACTCCAGGCAGTCAGATCGACGAGCCAGAGAAACGGGAGGCGAGGGTTTGGCTGCCGCCCGGCCCACCAACAACGGGGAGATGCCTCCTGTGGGACGGGTCGGTGGCCCCCCCGTCCCTGCCCCTGGGAATGTATCCGCGGCCCCTTCGCACGCGCAGGGCTGGGGAGGCGCCCACTTCAACGTAAGGCAGGACCCGCGGCCCCGATCCATGGCTTGCCTCCCCTCCGCCAAAAGGCTCCGGCGACGGGAAGGACACGATCCGAGTCGCCCTGTCCTCTCCGGCGTCTGGGCCGCGGGGGGGCGGGCGGCGGGGGCGGCCTACCTGCCGCGGGTCTGCCTGTTTGATGTCCTGGGAATTGGGGGCGAATTGGGAGGGGGGCGAGAGAGGCCGCCTGGTTTGCAATGGACAACCCATGATCTGCACCGTCATGCATTCCCGGAGCCGCTCGAGGGAGGGTGCCTCTCCCCCCCCCCCAGTGGAAATGGGGCACGGAATGTGCAGGCTGGCCAGGGCAGGGTTGGTTCCTCCTGGGAGCAGGGCGAAGGCCAGCCATTCTGGGATGGCACCCGCAGCCATAGCCGCTGGGGGGGGGGGGGGCGTCGGGTGGGCGGTGGCGAGAGGCATCTCCTTCAATCCTGAACGGAGGGTCTGGGTGGAGAAATTGAGTAACCCATGGGGGTCTCCTTCCCCTACACCTGCCTGTCCATGCCCAGGGGGTAGAAGGAGGGGCTTTCTTCCAGCCTCATCCTCTGAGCAGAAGGTCTCCTGGGCCAGAAGTGGCCCAGTTGTTTGGCAGGGGCAACAGATTTGGATGGGATGAAAACCCTGTGAAAAGGGGGAGGGGCATTGCCATGCTAGAATCTCCAGCGGGAGTGGGGTGGATGGGGGGGGGGAGAAGTCAGGAGGGGGCATCCGGCATTTGTCTCCTCCATGTTTGGGCTCTCTTGGCTTCCAGGGAAGGATGAGGGAAGCACTTCTCTACTCTGACTAGTAGTTAAGATGTGGAACTTGAGGACTGGAAGTTCGACAGGTCAGTAGGTCATGACCCGAGTGCTGCATGATGGAGTGAGCTTTCGTCACTGTCCCAGCTCCCTGCAGTTCAAAATCAGTGTGCCCAGTTGGGTGGTGGTGGTGGAAGGAACAGGGGATGCATGTAGTTCTGCTTCATGGAAGAAGAACCACTGAGGCCCCTCGGCTGTAGATGTCAACTTTCTTTGGGGCTGGTTTTTAATTATTTGAGTCTGAAGCACTGAAATCGAAAACCTGTACAATTAAAAAAACCACAAATCAAAAAGAATGTAAACCTAAACTCCATACATTTACATAGTCACTTTCTACTTTCCCAGGACTCAGCAGTTTGAATAACCCTGTCATTTGCCTCAAACAAATGCTCAATAGTGCACATTTCAGGCAAATTGCTGCAGATGAGCAACATTGTTCAACCTTCATCAATGTGCCCCCACCCCTTGGGGTTTGTTTTGCATCTTTTAACCCCAATTCTCAGGGACGGCGGTGGGCTTAGTAGTTAAGATGCTGAACTTGATGAGTGGAAGCAGGTCGTGACCTGAGTGCCGCATGACAGAGTGAGCTTTCATCTCTGTCCCAGCTCCTAGCAGTTCGAAACCAAGAAATTGCAAGTAGATAAATGGGTACTTCCTGGATGGGAAAGGTAACAGTGTTCTGTGTGCTCCAATGTCTAGTCATGCCTGCCACATGTCCACGGAAACATCTGCAGATGCTTTTTGGCCATAAACGGAGTTGAGCACCTAAACCTAGAGTTGGATATGACTAGTTTTCGAGCAAGGGAGACTTTGACCTTTATCCAACCCCAATTCTCTCCCTACTCAGCATCTTCCATGTCCCATACTGGAGATGGGGACCCATGGCTAGCTTCTCCTTCATCACTCATAATCCTCCGGGTGATCTTCTTCTCCATCGTTCAATTGGAGGAGCCTCAGCTGACGATGGAATCGGTCCCATTGCTTCCAGGAAGCTCTTCCTTGACTTCAACCTTGATGGATGAGGTTGAAGAACAAACACTGGAAGCACACGATACAGGGCAAGTGTCTATATTCTGGGCTGATATAGCCACCCTAGACATCTTTGTTCTCGTATTTCCAAAGGTAGTTCTAGGCCTGGGTGAAGTAGTGGCTTGAAAGAACACAGCCATCAATCTGAGGGGGGGGGGGAGGGGGGAGAAGGTGTGACTTTTGGACTGGTGAGATACTTGGCATCCATTTCTGACCCAGAATGATGGATCCTGCTCACCTCCTCTCTTTCACACTTCCTACTCCTCCATCATGCACAGATGAGGGTGAGGGTTAGGGTGAGAGTGCGTTGACTTCTCCTTTGCTGAGTATCTGCAAGAACTCAGTCCTGTCTCCCTGGTTATAGTTTATCATCCTCCCTTCCAACACCCTGTCATGCGCTGTCCTTTCCTCTTTGAATTCTTCAGCCCACATCAAGTCAGCCAGGCTCAGCAATATGCCAGTTTTGGCCTCATTCTTAGTATAGAACATCTTTTCTCACAAGCATGCATGTCTCTCTGTCTCTCTCTCTCCATTTGTCAAAGCTGGTGCCTTCTGCAATCTTATTGAGCAGATTTTGAGAGAAGCCCCTTTCAACCCGGTAGGGTGACTGGCCTTGTCTTTGATGCAGCAACAGAGCCTAAAGGCAGAGGCAGCTGCCTTGGGCTGGCCATGGGTGGAGGAGACACAGGGCTTTTCTGGGTTCCTCGCCTGCTCTGTGAATGTGAGCTGGCCTGGCTGCATGTGTGTGCCTACATGTACTTGTGCATCAACAGCCGCTACTGCCCTGGCTCTGCCTGCCAGTGCTGTGTCTTCTGCCCTGCCAACCAGAGTGGGCAGCAGCTGTTACCAGTGCAAGGGTGACTCTCCTGCTGCTTCTTCTTTCATGTCCAGATCAAACCCTGGACTGCCAAAATGAAGCCAACTTCTTGGCTTTGTCATTGGCCAAACCTAAGTCCTCATCGGAGCCTGTCTCTGGCAATAATTGGCAGACCAGTAAATAAACAAATTCTATATCTCACCACATTCATACAATGTGTTGTTGTCCACCAGTAGCTCCCACTTGAGCCTGTGGGTCTTGCATTTAAGGACTCTGACCCTCAGTCTATTCAGGGTCCTCCAAGTGATGTAGGGGAGGTTGAGTCTCAGCCAGGTTTTGGTGATGCATGCCAGGTTGGCCTGCTCCCCCAGGATGGAATCTGCAAGCAAGGGGGCCTTATTGCAAACCAGCCTGGCTTTCAGCAGCAGCAGCCTAAAAATGGGGGTAGGGGGCAGTGGGCGGTGTCGCTCTGGACCAGCTGCACAGGAACCCAAGGTGAGGCCAAGGGGACAGAACGGGGGACAAGAATCAAATATCTGCCCTCCATTCCCCGAGCGTGGCCTGCCCCTTGGCTCCCGCTATATTGCCCCCTGCCCATCACTATACCAATTCGGGCCCCAGGAACTTTCCCTGCTCCCCCCCAGATAGAGTGCTGCACTCTCTGCCAGGCTGGCAGGCCCCTCCCCCCTCCCCCCCATATCTCATGGCCCACGGCCCAACGCATTCCTCCACCCCTAGTTTTGGGCAGAGTCTGTAGTACCGGTCGTGAGGGAGGCCTTCCCTGTCTAGGCCAAAGGGGGGGGGATGGAGAGACACATGGCACCCATCTTGAAAAGCCCTGGTGGCCACCTGGAATGGCACGGAGGCCCTCCATGATGGTGGTGGAGGCAATGATGGCGGCCACAGCGTTGTCCCAGAGCACCGCCGGGACACCCAGCTATCCTGAATTCTGTTCCCCATTCTTATCTTAGATGGAGTGATACCAACAATAGGGCATATTTTCTCAACTGCTGAAGATTTGAGGCATCCTGTCACTCTACGCATAGCTTCATTCACAGCGATGTCAACTTGTTTTGCATGTGTGGATGCGCTACATACTGGAGCTGCATTCTTTGTTGTGGAGACATTCAGGACCAAAGCTAATGTACACAGTGTGGACGGTTGAGTTCCCTATTTATAGTTTGTGAGTTTCCTGATGATGTTGTTCCTTGGACTCACTTTGGCTTGGGTGTTTAGGCAGTTTTGCTTAAAAGAGAGTGCCCTGTCAAGTGTCACACTGAGATATTTGGGTGTTGAATAGTGCTGTAATCGATTCCCTTGCCACTTCACATTCATCTTAACCCTTGCCTCTCTGTTTTGAAGGTGGAAAGCACACATTTGAGTCTTGCTTAGACCAGGCTTCGAACGGTTGGTTTATGTGCATGGCTTGTGCATGAACAGGCACTACTGCCCTGGCTCTGCTTACCAGTGCTGTGTCTTCTGCCCTGCCAGTCAGTGTTGGGAGCAGCTGCTGCAGGTGCAAAGGGCGCTGGGGCAATCTCTCCCTTAGCAGGAATCAGCAGTTGTTTGAGGCGGGGAGGGGGGGCCTTCATTCGCCTGCCCGTGTGGTCCTAGCTTTGGCATAGGCTTTGCACATGGGAGGTGTACCTTTCCAGGCCACAGAGAAGGACGACACGGGAGGTTAAGAGACTAGCAAGCAGATGGCTTGAGACCCTCCACCGGTCCTGGCCGTGTCATGGAAGACTTTTCAAAAGACACTGGGGACATTTGGAGGAATTCTTGTCAGTGGGCCATAAAAGGGTATTAACCTTCTTATGTGCTTCGGGCTGTTCCCCATCCTACATCCCCAGCATGTTAGGGGCAAAATGCTAATTTCAACCACCCAGAGCCTACCCTAAGCATTATGGGCAGGATAGAAATGCCCTTGTAATTGCTATTATACACTAAAGGCGATAGGATTTCAGCCATGGTAAGGTAACAAGATTAGAAATGGGCTGGGGTGGGTGGGGGTGGTTTGAGGTGGGAGCTCCGCAGTGGGCGAGTTTATTTGCCTTATTATTCTTTGGCCAGGATGAACTTGCACAGGGGATTGGATTATGGAAGCCGGAAGGTGTGCCTAGGTCTGTCTTTTGACTCTAAACACAGGGGCTTTGATGTCTCAGTAGTTAAGATGCTGAGCTTGACAACTGGAAGATCAGCAGGACAGCAGGTCGAGACCCGAGTACTGCACTACAGAGTGAACACCCATTGTCTGTCCCAGGTCCTGCCAACCTAGCAGTTCGAAAGCAGGAAATTGCAAGTAGATAAACAGATACCACTTTAGCAGAAAAGGTAACAGCATTCTGTGCACTTCAGTGTCTAGTCATGCCTGCCACATGACCATGGAAATGTCTGCAGACACAGACAGTGCTGGCTCTTTGGCTATAAATGGAGATGAGCATCGCTGCCTAGAGTTGGATATGATTGGCTTTTGAGCAAGGGAGATCTTTACTTTATTTTGCTAAAGTATATGATACTCATTGTGGTGCAGTGGACAGGGTAGGGAGCTATGCCTGGGTAGGCCTGGGTTCAAATCCCTGTTCAGTCATGGAAACCCATTGTGGGTTGTGAACCAGTACATACCGTGCTTACTTTGGAAGCGCCCCCCCCCCCCCCCCGGTCGCCATAAGTCATTTCCGATGTGATGGCCCATAACAAAAGCCGCACCATGTCTGAATGCTTGGTATGGGTTTCAGTCTTACAGCAGCTTTCGCTGGGCTCTAAAAGGACAGAGCTTTATGCCATTCATCCTGATGGCTGAGCTCGGCCAAAGCTAGCAAGGGTTCACCCTCGGCAGCTTGTGGTCAGGGTATAGGCTATGGGGTTGGGTGGGCCACAGCCCCCTAGAGTTGTTGAGTGAGGTGCCTTCTCACTCAGGCCGTGGGTCACTGTGATGGTTCACATAGGAGATGAAGGGATTTCTTATATCCATCTTTTTATCATGTCAGCAGCACACAAAGATGCTTTTGATCTGCTAGGTTGGCAGGAGCTGGGATAGAGACAGGAGCTCACTCCATCTTGTAGCACCTGGGTCTTGAACTGCCAACTTTCTAGCTAACAAGGCAAGCTTCTTAACCACTGAGCCATTGCAGTCCCAGTTTTTATCCATTGAAGAGGATCTATTCATTGCTTCTCAGCCAGGGAAACCCCCACCCAATGTATTTGTTCAGACTTGTGGTTCCGTTAGGAAGGAAATGATTGGCCAAGGAAGAGCCAGAAGGAAGGGCCGCCTTGAGCCTGCTTTAGGAAGTCGATTTCATTGTGCCAGCTGTAGCACTCAGAGGGAATGGGAACTTGGTAATGTTCGATGTGGGACGTTCCCTCACAAGAGCCTTACAAGGTGGGACTCCAAGCTTAGTCGGCCATATCTGTACTAAGCCAGTCCTGCGCTCTTCCTTCTGGACCCAAATGTGTGCAAACTGGTTTGCATAATTCCCTGGATGAAAGCAGAATTCTTCCGCAAGAGGTGAGCAGTATCATTTATTTATTCGTGTTTTGTTTTTTAAAAAATAACAAATTATTAATTTAAGTTCTGAATCTGGGACACAGAATGGAACACAACATAATTAATAACACATTAACAGCTAAAGGCTCAATAAATCATTACAACAGTGAGATGGAGTTAAGAAGGTGGCCATGTTAATGGGGCTCCCGTAACAGCAACTTTGCAAAGGCCACCAGTGATTCTTGCATTTTCAAGTCCAGCCTTCCCGGAGAAAAACTTGTGAGTGAGCAGCAGAAGGCGGGCTGGGAGAGGGATTAACACCTGGGGTGGGGGTGGGGGTGGTGTTTAGATTCCACCCACTCCAGGGAAACCCTCGAGACCAGTGAAAGATAAGACAGGCTTGGAGTCACTGGAGGGGCTCAGCTGTTGAACAGGAGTCAGGAGCAGCCCTCAAGGTCAGGCAGCTGGTCCTCGTGGCAGGAGTAATTAATACACCAATGCAAGGTATCATCAAGGGAGTGTGGTGTGGCCATGAGAGGTGGTGGCCTCAGGATATGGCGTAGGTCTTCTCTCCTGATTTGAGCACCCAGAGTTTGTTTGGATTTACTGTCACCTGCATCTCCACCTTCTCGCAGCCTCTGGCTTGTAAACCTTGTTGACTTAAGACTCTTGATTTAATATCACCATGGCGGCTGCCTCCTCCTGCTCCTGCTCTTCCTCCTATGCTGCTGTTTCTGTCCTTCCGTTGCTTAACATTTATCCGGCATCTGTGTGTGCCAATAAGGTCAGGCCCTGCCGGAGACCCAAGGGAGCCCTCGGCTGGACCAGGATGGAGAAGTGCCACCGCTCTCCCTCTGTATGCCATGAGGCTGTGAAGCAAGGGAAGGGGGTGCAGCTCCATTGGGGCTGGGAGAGAGATGTGTGGGCATGGAGAAAGGTGGGAGAAATAGAGATGAAAGAGGAGGTGAACCAGCTGCACCAAACCTCAGTGGGATGGAAACACACACCTCCTGCGGGCCCTAACTGACCCTTCTCCTAACTGACCCAGGATCTGTCTGGCCAGGTGATCCTGCAATAATCATAGAGAGTAGACCCTACTGCCAGTGACTCCTATGGCAGTTAACCCACCTGACCACCCTGAGGACTGATGTCCTTGGGTGGCAAAGTCCACAGGGAAGGAAGGGTGAGGGTCCTCAAGTGGAATAAATGGTCCCACTTGAGTCTATCTTGATGGAGGGCAGCAGCTTCATCCATACTGGCCTGGGGCTGAGGAAGAGGACTTGGCGTGCCAAAAGGACCCAGGGCCAGAAAGTAACTCACAGAACTAGATCCATGGTACAGACATCACACTGCGATGTGGAAAGCCAATGGAAGGCCACTGAATTATGTTGCCCCCAGGGCAATCTTCATGGCCGATCACCACGATGGTAGCCAGTGTTCGGAATCAGATACGGCACTTGAAGAAGAACTGACCCAGTGACACAGAGGCTGAACAGTGAGAGAGAGAGAGAATCCTTTTCTTGCTCTCTGGTGACCCCTAATTTATTTATTGTTTAATTATTAATCACATTTATATCCTGCCCTCATCCAAAGACTCAGGGAGGTTTACAAAATTTAAAAAGCACAATTAGAACACATTTAAACACATTAAAAGGTTAAAAAAATTAAAAGTTAAAAAGATTGAAAAGTTAAACAGATAACAGGGAGAGAGGTGGGGGCCAAGAGAGCCAGACAGGTGAACTGACCATCTGGCCAGCACCCCACACGTGGTGGTGGTGGTGGTGGTGGTGGTGGTGGTGGTGGTGGTTTTAATCCTGCTGAGGGAGGGAGGGAGGGAGGAAGGAAGACAGACAGACACTGTGGGGGTGCGTGTGCGTGAGGGAGGCTGCGGTGCCTCTCCTTCCTGTGGGCTGAGGTTGCAGGAAGGCTTTCCAGCAGGAAGGGGATGTGGGACTGTTTGCTCAGCACAGTCTGGAGCCGCAGGAAGGGCAAAGGCAGAGGAATGAGGGCGAGAAAGATCCAGGCCAGAGGGACCCACGGGGCAGGAGGACCCTCAGGCCTCGCGCTCTTCTTGCCAGAGAGTTTTCTGGGACAGGACAGCCCCAGGAGGATGCCTACCCTCCTATCCTTAACCTCACTCTGGAGGAGGGGAGGCTCATCTGATGTGCCCCACCCCCCAGTTAGGTCCCAAAAGGTTTCTCAAGGTTGGCAGAAGCTGGGACAGAGACAGGAGCTCACTCCGTCCTGCAGTATTCGGGTATCGAACTGCTGACCTGCCGCCTTCCAGTCAGCATCTTAGCCACTTGAGCCACTACACTCTCTCCTCAAGAGTTGCCAATGCATTGTTAAATCACAATCCAGAGATACATCCATCTTCCGGGGGGGATGGCTCTACCCAGAAGGGGACAGGAGCTCTCCTGGCTGAAGGGCTGGTAAGGAGAATCGTTCTTAGCCACTGGCACAGAAAGCCCAGTCCTAAGTTTGGAGGGTTGGAAAGGGACTCAAGTGTCACCTGATCCAACAATCCCCACCCCCTGGTTTATGCAGGGAACCCAATGTTGACGCATCCCCATGGACAGAAGGCTGCTCAACCTTCAACAAAAATCCTCCCAATACCTTCTGTGGCAGCTCCTTCCACCGTTGAGTAGCTCTGATGGTCAGGAACTTCATCCAAACATCTGGGCAGTATCTCTTGCCTTGTCATTTGGATACATTCATTTGGAGCCCACCTTCTAGAGCTGGGGTGCCCAAACCTTTTGGGCCATGGGCCAGTCACATGGTTCAGTGGACTGGCCACGTGGTTCCTCCCACCGGAAGCGGAAGTAAAATGCGCCTTGCAATCTGTTTTGCAACAGGATGAGATAGATTTTAAGCTGGCAGTTTCTCTGCTTAAACCATACGGGTGCATTCTACTTCCACATCCTGGGTGTGGGCTGGATGAATTGGCATTGGGGGCCAGATCCGCTCCACAGGCTGTAGTTTCGGCACCCCTGTTGTAGAAGAAGAGCCTCAGAAAATGAGCTCATTCCATGTTACGTGTGACTGTCATCCAGATAGTTCAAGATGCTGATCAAGGGGACTCTGGGACTTTTCTTTTCCGGACTAAATGTGCCCAGCTTCCCCCCCCCCCCCGGGGCCAGGGCTTAACTTCCAGGCTGCTGGCCATCCTGATCACCTTTCTCTGGCCATGTCCTTGGATGGCCAGCGTCCTCCTTGAACTTGTATTTGCCCAGGTGCCGTGTTCCAGTTAATGTTTGAGGAAGAGAGAGGGCAACTGTGCCTTCCTTCCATCTGGACCCTGTTCTTGTGTTGATACAGCCCAGCCTTGCGTCGTAAACACGTTCCACAGGGGGAGATGCAGAGGTTTGCTAGCCAGGACTCAGAGGTTTTCTAATCAGGAATCATGGACTTAATTTGTTTTGTTGATGTTTTAATCAGAACATTAAAACTTATTCCCCGTAATTATGCTGCATTATTTATTCATTATCTTAGTGTTTTGTGGTTGTCATTGCTGCAAAACTTATACTCACCCATATTATTGCAGATTTTAACCTCTGATGGAATTACCTGTATTATTTTTGTTTGCTGAGCAGGGCTGTTGAAGACTTTCTGCAGAGCTCTCATTCATAGGGTCACTTGCAGTCAAAGGGGACCTGATGACAAAGAACAGCAACCATTAGAGCTGCTACGTGTGAATGGTCCATATAGTAGAGTGTAAGGACCAGGGTGGCAGAGGTTCACTCTTGGTGCGCATGGAGCTCCAGACAGAGGCAGACAGAGGTTGGGCAGGGCACGGGGCTGTTGTTAACATTAAAAAGAATATAATTACACATAGCAGCAAACTTTATACTCAATGGAAGTATTACCACTTCCAACTACCAATTGAGTCACCTTTTCTTTTGTCCCAGTAAAACTATTGCAAAGCTTGTCTTTAAAGTCAGCCCAAAATGATAAGTATCACAACCAAATGCTCGAAACATCTCAAAGTCCATTTTGAAGCAAGTGGTCTGACTGCTTCTATTGGGATGGGATGCAGGGTCTTTGACAACTGAGGATTGCTGGTCCAGATGTTAAATACGACACAGGGACGACCATTTCCCCACCCCTCCCAAAAGGGAGTCTAATGTAAGAGAAACTCACAGAGCTTCCCTGTGCTGATTCATGTACATAGTGGCACTAGGAGAACGGAAGGCAGGGTGGCTTAAACTCACGTGGCAGAGTTTGTTGCATAACATGCTCAGGAGGTGCGCTGGAGGGACATGGCTTCTCTCTTGCCTCTCTTCCACACTTGGATTCAAGAGTGGCTGAGAGCCAGGTTAAAGAAAAAGCTGCAGAGAGGAAGACAGGAAGCCATACAAGGAAAACACAGCTTGACAAGGGGGTCCTACGGTCTGAGTTGGGGGTGGGCTCTCCTGGCACGGAGAGGGTTGTGTACCTGGGCACTCCATGCCTCTGGTCGCATCAGCTAGGAGGTCATTGAGTTGAAACATTCTTGCATTAGAAACGATTTCAAAAGAGAGTAGTTCAGTCATGCGCCACCATTGGGCACGCAGTGCTCTTGCCTCGACTCTGTCTTCTGAAGGCTTCTGGAGATGCATGGCTCGGGCAATTGCTTGCCTTCTTCTGCAAGCACAAGGCAAGAGGGCCGTGGCTCCTGCTCAGAAGAGGGACCAGAAGGGGCCCAGCTTCCCTCCCTTCCAGGGATTTGTGTAGGAAATCCACAGTTGGAGCATTGCTGGAAATGTGAGGTATCCGCAGTATTCATGTGGAGCCATAGCCTTCTGAGACCCCTGGGAAGTGGTATACAGTCATGTGTTCTGGGGAGCACAAGACAGCCCCACCCGAGGCAGCACAGCTCAGGGCGGAGGCTGAGGGTTGGGTGGGATTCTGAGCATGTGAGCCAGCCCACATACCCCAGTTCCTCTGGCCGAAAGGGGGTCTCCAGGCATCCCTGGCCTCTCCTGCTGCCCTTGACGTGAAGATCTCTGAGCAGGGTTTAGACAGAAGCAACTCCCGCACTAAAGGAGATGCTGCTGCTCTATTCAGAGATTTATGTACGTAATGGCAATGGCTGAGTGCATCTACCTCAATGCAAGCACACAGCAACTCACAGAGAGAGAAAGAAACAAAAGGAAATATAAATTTTTCATTCAAAGGCCGCACAGCAGCTCTTCACAGTGAATTTGCACTCTCACAAACCACAGGAGCATGTGTGGCATTTTCCAAACCAAGTGGAGAAAGTGAAGGGAAAGCATTTCTTTATCTACTGTGGCTTATCTGTGTGTGTGTGTGTGTGTGTGTGTGTGTGTGTGTGTGTGTGTGTGTGTGTGTGTGTGTGTGTGTGTGTGTGTGTGTGTGTGTAGTTGTTGGTGTGTGTGTGTGTGTGGGAAAATGCTGATGATAGGATATAGGCATCTGATATATTTTGAGGAGAGTGGATTAGTAGAGATCATAAACCTCATACTTGCTCCAGAACAAAGCTGAGTATCTTTCAGGAATCCAGATAATACATAAAGGTAAAGGTCACCTTTGCTTGAAAGCCAGTCGTATCCAACTCTAGGGTTCAGTGCTCTTCTCCATTTCATAGCTGAAGAGCCAGTGCTGTCTGCTTGTGCAGACGTTTCCATGGTCATGTGGCAAACATGACTAGACACTGGAGCACATGGAACACTGTTACCTTTCCTGCCGAAGTGGAACCTATTTATCTACTTGCAATTTCTTGCTTTCAAACTGCTAGGTTGGCAGGACCATACTAACACCCAATGCAACTTTTTTTAGTTTAAAAAAAAAGACTTTTAAAAGGAAAATATTTGGATCGCCTGTACCATACTAACCCCCAAATAGTTTCCTTTAAAAGGTCTTTATTTTTTGCTAAAGAAAAAAGTCATTCTTTTGCCTTTGATGTCCATCTATTTTTTTGTGGGGGAGGGGGGTTTGGTTGATATTACAGACTTCTTGGGTGGGTGGGTGGGTGGCAGCCATTGTGGGCAATGGGGAGACAGTCTCCCGTATCCACAGAAGACACAGAGAGACTTTTTGAGCATATTAAGCAAATGAATGGGGGGGGGGGGCAGACTCTCAGAAAACTTCCGGGGCTGCATTTCAAGCCACGAAGGCTGCACTTTGCCCCCCCCCCCAAATCACCTCCACTCTAAATAATAGCTTGCATGCTTTCTCTTTGACTGATGCCTGCCTGCAGGTGTTGCTTTGCTGCTTTAGCTGAGCATAATCTGCACCCGTTGCCACAGATGGATCCATAGTTGGGCTGGAGTAGGAAGCAGGAGGGCTTGTGTTGGAAGGATCCCCGGGTGGTTACAGGGTGGTGGCCCTCCTCACACTGGCTGTATCCTTGGGCTTAGCCAAGCCTGTGCAAGTCTTGTTGGCGGGTGTCGCACTAGGCCATGGCTGTGGGGGTGCAGCTGCTCTGCTGCCCTGAAGCTGAGCGTCTCATGGCAGGGGTAGAAAGAGGAGCAACATCCACACTTTCAACGGGGCCATCTGTATCTTGTCCTTTTGGGGCTCTTCTTAACCTGTTTCAAAGATTTGAGGCAATTGATTGCTATTTATTAATGCTACCCTCCATTTCTCGTTAGCAGGGGGTCTGGAGACCTCCAGTTCACAGGGGGTCATTGGGGAAGCCTCGTCACCTGCTTGGCATGAAGGCTCCAAAATTGCCACAAAATAGGGTCATGTCAAGATTTCTTCACCAAACGCACCTGGAGCCGGTTGTTGGGAAGGGAACGCCAGCCGTGCTAGGCTTCGGTTTGCCCATTTCGGCATCTGCAAAGGAACCCAGCAATGGGATGTCGAAGAGCTTGGCTGGTTCACGTGTGAATCAGCAAAACAAATGGACTGTGGCTAATAGGGCAGGGAAATAGGGATGCTCAGCAGTTCTAAAACGGAGGAAGTCCCCAAAGATCTGGCCATTCAGTGGCTTGGTGGATATTTGCCATCCTTTTGGGCCAAGATGGTGTCTGTAAGAAATCTTTGGAAAGCCTTTAACCAAATGAGACACAGGGGTTTAGTTTTGGGTCCCTTAGGGTTAGAAAGACAATTAGTGGTAATTAGTGGTAGCAGCAGCAAAGAATAAGTTCCAGTGCTTTAAAATTAGAGGCAGAAGAGAAAGAAGGTATTGAGCAAAGGGGCAGGAGCTTCCTCTAGGTGGGGGTGGGGGTGGGGTGGGGGTTGAGAGAACAACGTGCCCCAAGGCATAAAAGGGGAGGGGGGCAAGTGACAGAACTGCCTGGTGACAGAGAGCAAGGCCAGGGCTGCACCGGTGGAGCATCCTCCTGGGAAGCCCTGTGGGGATTTCAGCTGCCCACTTCTGCTTCTGCAGCCGGGTGCCCTCGCTGGCCAGCTGCCTCTCCTGCGCAAGCAGAGGCCTTTCCAGGCAGAAGAAAGGCTGCAGCACTTCTGAGCAAGGAAGGCTTCTGGCTTTTGCTCCCTTTCCACTGGGGGGGACTGAGAACTCCCTCCAAGGTGGAATGGAGAGAGAAGGGAACCAAGGGGTCTCCTCCAGACCAAGCAAGCATGCTTGGGCTTTTGGGATGAGAGTTCCATGCCAGGGATAGTACAGACACAGGGGCACCCCGGGGGGGGGGGAATGGTCAAGGGGATGTCTTCTTCAGAGCCATGAAGGAGCCCCCCCCCCCCGATTTTCTTCCTTCTTCAAGAGATGCCAGAGAGGGAGGCCTGCAATTTGGTCATGTGAAAGGAGCACAGAATCAGATGGAAACCTGGGCAGCAGGTGGGTCCTCATCTCTGTCCCCAAGGCAATCGGAAGAAGGGCCACGAAAGATGGGGGCTCAGTGGCCCTGGTTCAGGTTCATGGGGATGCCCCATCCCCACCTGTATGGGGGGGGGGGAGGAGAGAGAGAGAAGCAGGGCAGGGCAGGGGCTGGGCTAGGGCCATCCCCTGCATCCAGAAGAGTCTCTTGCCAGCCCTGTCGCTTTTTCCTTCCAAAGTTTCTGGCCAAAGCTGCCTTGCTCCTGCTCCTGCCATGTGTTTCTTCCCCACTCTTGAGAGTGGGAAGCCTTGCTTTTCTCCCTGGCATCAGTGAGTGACATCGGAACATCCCATGAGCCGGGGGGGGGGGGGAGGGAGGTGGGCTAGAGCTCAGCATGGAAAAGTTCCACATACGTTGGCTCTCCTGACCAAAGTGGGGAGAGAAAGAGCCACCAGGAGTTAGCAGAGTGACTGCAGTTCCTCCTCCGGTGGGAAGAACCACAGGCACGTTTTTAAAGCAACACATAGTGGTTCTTCATGAGCCCTTCCAGATGGGAAGTCCTTCTTATTCCACAAAACCTTGTATTCCTCCATTCGCTTTCCCTTGTTCTTTGTTTTCCTCTTTCTCTTCCTTGGGCCGAAGAGTTCTGTGTAAGCCAAAAGGTTACATGCATGCGTTGATAACTGCAGGCACACCAGGAGCTCCTTTGAACCGTTCCATTGACAATGTGGTACTTGGGTTGCCAACGCCAGGTGTCCGCCGGTGTCCGCCGCGTCCACACAAGCCAACCCTGCCCCGGGATTCCCTGGAAGCCTCTCACTGCAGGGATAGGAAGTTGGGATTCTAGGAGGGAGAGGGTGGGTGGGAAACGAGGCAACGCTCTCATTCCATGGCTAGGCTGCCAACGGGCGTCTGTTTGTTTGGCCTCAGGTTGGGCCTTTTGGAGGGGTGGGAAGGGAAACTGTGCTTATGAAACTTCTCTACATTCATCAAGGTTGGGGCTAAGCCCGAAAATAGAATTCTTCTTCACCCTATTTCCTTTGATGTGTAGCTAAGTGGGTGAGCGTTGTTATTATTATTATTATTTGCAAAGGTCATTTTAATTTTGTGGATTTGTTCCAAACAAGAGCAGGCTGGATATGGCCTTAAGTGCCTCCTGGCAGAAAAACAGCGTGCACTTTTTATGAATGAATAATATATAAAATGCAGAGAGGCTGAGGAAATTAAGGTTATTCCCACCAGAGATGTCTAGAAGGGCACTTAGAACAGAAGGCAAAGACGGGATAATAGCAAGTCCTCCAAATGGAATTGGTTTGGGGGGACCTGATGGTTACATGCAATGATCTCCTCTAACACATCACCTCCGGCCTTAGGGTGGGAAAGACCCGGGTGGGGGTGGGGGTGGGGGCAAGGAGTCAGCCTTGAAAGTGTTTATGGCTTGGGCGCTGCTTACTTGGCTGAGGCCTTAATTTATTTGCACAACATCTAGAAAACCAAGATCATGGCAACAGGCCCTCTCAGTCCCTGGAAAATAGATGGGGAAGAAGTAGAAGCAGTGACAGATTTTACTATCCTAGGATCAAAGCTCACTGCAGATGGAGATTGCAGCCATGAAATAAAAAGGTGACTGATTCTTGGGAGGCAAGCAATGAGAAACCTGGGGAACATAGTGAAAAGTAGAGACATCACCTTGAAAACAAAAATTCGTATAGTCAAAGCAATGGTATTCCCTGTGGCAATGTATGGTTGTGAGAGCTGGACCATAAGGAAAGCTGAGTGCAGAAGAATAGATGCCTTTGAGATGTGGTGTTGGAGGAGAGTTTTGAGAGTCCCCTGGACAGCGAGGAGAACAAATTTCTTGGAAGAAATCAACCCTGACTGCTTCTTAGAAGGTGAAATAGTAAAGGTGAAGCTAAAGTACTTTGGACATCAAATGGGAAGAGAGGATTCACTTGAGAAAGCCTTAATGCTGGGAAAGGTGCAGGGCAAAAGAAAAAGGGGGCGGCCAAAAATGAGATGGCTAGATGGTATTGTAGAGACAATGGGTACAGAACTGAGCGAGTTGAGGAGGATGGTGGAGGACAGACGTGCCTGGCAGACAGTGGTCCATGGGGTCATTGCAAAGGGTTGGAATCGACTGTACAACTGAACAACCAAAAAAATATTTTTTTTAAAAGAAGCAATGATATTTAAATACTATTAAAAATACAGGGTTCCTTTTCTTCCTTTCTGTCCCAGACAATGTAATGTGTAGTTTTTTCCCCCTAAAGCCAAGATATGGAGGTGCAGGAGTGGTCTGTTCTGGTTTTCAGGAGGTTGCCCACTGTCTGGTGGTGGTGATGACGGAGGCTGGAATCCTCCATGGACGCAGGAAACGCAAGACAGAGCTTGCTCATCTCAACTCTTAGACTTCAGGAAGCCATTAAGCATTATTGTGATTTGTGATCTGTCATGGATGCTTCTGGCTCCCAGGTATTGCGTAGGGCTGACTTGAAATGCAAAAGTAGGGGATACATTTATTAGAGCACTAAAAATGTTGAAGTGGTGAAGCTTTTATGAGTAAAAATCTACTCCTTCAGGTTTATGCTGCAGCATTCCATGTACAGTGCAGAGAAAGGAGAAAGAATCCAAACTTGCTTGATCTGTGCCTGGGGTCAGTTCAAACATTGTAAAACATTGTGGGTGGGTTGGTCCGTTAGCATCTCAAGACCCATCTCTGTAGACCAGGGGTGCCCAAACTTTTTGGGCCATGGGCCAGTCATGTGGTTCAGGGGGGCGGTCACATGGTTCTTCCCACCAGAAGCAGAAGTAAAATGTGCCCTGCAATCTGTTTTGCAACAGGAGGAGATATATTGTTAGGCTGCCATTTTCTCTGCTTAAACCAAGGGTGCCCAAACTATGACCCATGGGCCGTATCTGGCCCCCGACACCAATTCATCCAGCCCACACCGCCCTCATCACTGGCACATTTTACTTCCGCTTCTGGGAGCGATGAAAGACTGGATGAATTGGCACTGAGGGCCCGATGTGGCCCAAAGGCCATAGTTTGGGCACCCCTGCTGTAGACAAAGACTTGCCAGTTACCATGTAAGCGTTTCTCCCTCTCTCCCCTCCCTCGTCATGCATATCCTCCACACATTGCCTGCTTTTTGAAGAGACCTTTAAATGCCCCTTGTGAACAGGCGCAGAAATGTTTTCTGGGCTTGCACAATTCAAGATGGAGGCTTCATGGGACCCTTAACTTCCCTAAGTCAGAAAAGCCACAGCCCAGAGGTTGACTCGAGAAACAGCCCACAACAGCTCGGTGCTTCCAAGGTCCAGGAAACATGGTCTCCCGAAGTCCAGCATGCAGGGAAGCCGACTGACAGAGGCAGATGGAAAGCCCTTTCTTCCTGCTATTTCCATCTTCAGACCCAGTGGCGGGTCATCCACCAAAGTGGACGGGGAGGAGAAGTAACAAAGAAAACCTTCTTTGCATAGTGCATAATACTGTACTTTCGGAATTGGTTACCACAATATCTGGCAAAGCTAGAGATTAAAAAAATTGGGAAATTCTGAAGTCATGGAGAAAAAATCTGAGGTTGTGTGTGTGAGAGAGTGAGTGAGCAAAGAGGAAACATGAATATTTTTTGGGGGTGGGAGGGAAATTAATTATAGGAAATATTTATAATCCTATTAAAGCAAACATCCTTTTATTTCTTTTACTGCTATAGTAACATACAGTGATCCACTTGTAATCTTGCCATTAGCGTTTATTCTATTTTATATCCAACTTTCTCCCAGCCAAGGGAACCCCAGGTAGCTTCTAAAGAAGGTAAACCTGTAAAAATTGGCATGTTTATGACATTCTATATACAGTATATGTATGAAAGCCTTCATTTGAACAAGGACAAACTTACAGACTAAGGAGAGCATTGCAAACTGCTCTTCCCTCCCTGTGGTTTTACTACCTGCCCAATAGGAAGAAATGAAGGGCTCTCCCGAATGGATCCTTTGGACCTTAAGAGTCAGCCTTGGTTAGCTTTAAGAAGAGGGGTGGAGTGGGGTGGGGGCAAGGCAAGGCTTTGTATGTTGTCAGTGTGGCTGAGCTGCGGATCTATGACTAAGCAATGGGAAATGTTGCTTGGGTGGGAAAAATCTGGCTTTCTTGCCATTTGCCTCTCCTAGAGAGATGCAACCGCTGTCTTTTCAGAGGGCACTTCCCAGAATTCCCCCCAAACAGCAGCAGAGTCCAAAAGCACAAATCTGCCCTCCCCTCGTCTCCATACAAGTGGAATGAAAACCACCCGAAGCCAAATTGCCGCTCACAGGCAAGGACTGCCCATGGGCAAGGCCAGGGGCGCTGGGCACCTTGGGAGGATGGTGGACAGGAAGTGATGGGGACACCTCTTGGGGAGTGGGGTGGGGGCCAGGAATCCCATACATTCCCATGACCTCTGCCTGCCTCTGGGGTGCGCCAGTCACTGGGGCGCACCAGGATGAGTCCCTGTGTCCCTGAGGGCCAGCACACCACTGACCGTGGGTGGCTTTTCAAGGGACTTGAATTGAATCCATGGTGACCAAAGGCTGTGAGCCAGAAGGGAAGCCTCTCACCTTTGGGATCCAAAGTGGGATGTCGCTCAAGAGGAATATGCTGGTGGGAAATGGAGCAAGAGGGGCATTGGGTTTGGGGTTTCCCTCTTGTTTGCCCACTGCTGGAAAGAGGGTGCTATCAACGCACATCCAAGCTCTTGTGTTCGTCAGCCTTTGAATGGCCGCCCAGGCTGGCCTAGGGTGCATTTTTCACCCGAGGCCATGCTAGCAGGGAAGAGAGTGCAACTGCTCCAGCGCTCTGCATTGTTCTCTGAAGGCTTCGATCGATATTTCACCCAGCAGCAGGCCTGCCCTTCCTCGCCGCTATGCAAACGGAGCCTTTCAGAGCCAGGTTCCTCCTCTGGGAAACAGAAGCACTGCGGACAGCATTTCAGTTTAGCTCAGACCACCTCTCAAGGAGACCCATTGGCCTCCCTTTGCAATTGCACGGGAAGAGGGTGTAGGGAGCAGAAAGGTGTGCCGTGTGGTTCTTTCTGGAGAGATGGCACGCACGCACGCACGCACGCACGCACGCACGCACGCACGCACGCACGCACGCACGCACACACACACACACACACACACACACACACACACGGACCCTTATTTCATTAGGGTTGAAGGAGCTCAGGCAGCCTGCAGAGCTGTGGTGGTAATAAGTGGTGCACCTTGTGCTCATGGAAGGGCCCAGGAAGGACCCCTTTGCTTACTGGACCACCCATTGGTTGAAGCTGACTTGAAAGGTTGAGCTTCCAGCCAAGCCTCCGGTATAAAGGCCAAAGGTCAGAGGCTACGGTAGGTGTTCTGGGTAGCAACCAGATGTCTTGGAACCGAGTTTTGGTGGGAATGATGGAATGCCTGTGCCCCACCCAGAGGGGTCTGCCTGGGGTCTTGTGAGGGGTTGGATGGAATGTGTTTGGGGGGGGGGATTGCACTGCCAGTGGTCCTGCAGGCTCAGGGACAGACAGAGGGAGCCCTTGCAGACCCCAGGGTGCAGAAGGGGTGCAGAGGACAAGGCACTGGGTGGGATCATGGGCTCACAGCGATTTCCTCCCTCTCTGCTTCATTTCAATGCCCCAGATGGTAGAACTTCCCTGGGGTCTACAGATGGCTTGAACCTGGGGGCCTCTCCCTGACAAATGGTATTTTTCAGTTATCTCCATCGGCTGCTAGAGCTTTTTGTTCTGAAGCGGACATGCATGGACTACGTTATTCAGAATGAAATGAATTTCACCCTCTCCACAAAACTCTGAGCAATCAGCACAAGTGCCAAAACGTATCAGCTGAGTTGGCTTCTGGCTACCCACGTTGCTAGTGGCAAACATCTTTGGTGTGTCTCTGCCAGAAGATCTGTGCGTGTGCGTGTGTGCACGTACGTGTGTGTGTGAGAGAAAGAGGGATAACCAGGCCGATCAGGGGACTGGAGTTCAAACTCATGCTGGGGTTCTGGAGTTACAGCCTATGGTGAGGGGAAGGGTGGGTGGGTGGCGGATATGATAGCACTTTTCAATGAGAGCCACAAAGAGGGATTGGTCAGGATCTACTCTTGGTCATCCCACAATAAAGAATGCATGATAATGGGCTCAAGTTATAGGAAACCAGATCTAGGCTGAATGTCATGGGAACGACTTCCTAACTGTTATTGCAGAACAGCTGTGGAAGCAATGCTGGCCACCTTGGGAGATGTTTAGCACTCCAATGCTGGAGACATCCAAGAGAAGTTTGAAAAGCCACCCTCTGCCCGATCTGCTTCGATTGGGACTCTTGCCCTGAGTAGAGGGTTCGGCTGGATGGCCTCCGAGGGCCCCTCCCCACTCAGTGATTCTATGTGTCATTGATTCTGAGGTCCCGTAGCACCTGGCATTGACTTGGAAGGTTGGCTGATGTAGAGGGCATAAGGTTGCACACACACAGAGTGGTAGCTGCCTGGGGTGGCTGGTTCAATGCAGAGCACGCGAAAGCGGCTTTTCATTCGGCATGCACCAGAGCCCCGCGGCCACACTGGATTTGGGGTGGTGGTCCTGTGAGCGGTCTCTGAAAAGGTGGTTTCGCAAGCCCTGCTCCAAGGAGGCTGCAGACGTCGTTTTCTTTCCCTCCCCACCTCCAGGACTGTGGCTTGTGATCTCTTCAAAGGGACTGTGGCTCCAGGCTGGGCTGGGCTGGGCTGGGCACCTTCCCGTTGCTCTAACCACTCAGCTTCTTAGGGTGTGTGGGCACTTCCACAGCAAAATGGACCCACCAGGGCTGACCAAGCTGGGCTGCTACAGAGAACAAATAAGCTTCATGGTCACCACCCCCACCACTTTCCATCAACAAACGCCGTGTTTGGGTAGAAGTTTGCAGGGCCAGGGAACCCTTGAAGGACATTTCCAGGGAAGTGAGAGAGTAAAAGAGACTCTGCTGAAAAGGAAGCATGCAAGGTGGCCTTATTCAGTGGTGGGAGGTCAAATTTTTTACTACCCCACCGTGATGTCATCACAGTATGGGTGGAGCTAACATCATGACATCATGATGTCATGGGCAGGGCCAAATAAAATAAAAATAAGCACACACACATCCCTCAACCCACCCACAACACAAACCCGTAAATAAAATAAATAAATAAATATTACATTAAAATACATCCACCCTCCCAAACACCCACCCACCCCAAACACAAATCAACCCCCCCCAAACATAAGTGCCTGGGGAGCACCATGTTGCAAGATGGATATGGTCATCGTAACGGTTCTCTAGGATAATATACCTTAATGGAAATGTAAAACAGCTGTACCTCCTCAAGGGTTCTCCAATTGGAACAGCAATTGGAACAGCACAGGTGTAGCTTATTGATAAGGTAACTCCAAGACTTTGCTTAAAAACCCCAAGCCAGGCCGCCAGGCCTTTTTAGGAACTGTGGTAGTACATCCATATAGGTGAAGGTATTAAGTACACATTAAAATACACACAGACACACCACATCCAAAGGTGAGTCACTTACCCTGGGGAGCATCAGGCTATAGGGAGCTTCAGGCTAGCAGCTTCTCTTCCTCCTCCCCGCTTGGGAGGACAGCAAGGAGGCCATGCATATGCGCCAAGCACTGTAGGCGTGCATGCACACCAAGTGCTTGGCGTGCATGTGCAGTGGGGGAACCAGTGAAAAGGTAAGCCCTGAAGGTGGTTCCCCCAAAAGCTGCTACCGGTTCTCCGGGACACTGGGAAAAGTTACTACCGGTTCTGGCGAGCTGGTGCGAACCTATTACATCCCATCACTGGCCTTATTGGAACAAATATTCTTGCCTCATTTGGGCAGGGTGTCTCTTGCTGCTTGCTGTGAAAATTACACAGAGTGTTTTCATTGCTAGAATGGAAGGAGGGCCACAGGGAATACACAGACCTTCCTTGCTTTAACCCCCCTCCCCTTTTCCAGGTTCTATTCTGTGGCTGGAATTGGTGAAACAAATTAAGTTACTAAAAAGAGGAACCCTTTTATTCCTGCTGAGTTGTGTCATTACATTTGAACCCCAGAAACAAATAAAACACAAATCCTATTAAAGCAGGGGTGCCCAAACTACAGCCCATGGGCCAGATCCAGCCCACCGGCTTCAGTTTGGGCACCCATGCTTTAAGCAGAGAAAATGGCAACTTGAAATCTTTCTCATCCTGTTGCAAAACAGATGGCAAGGCACGTTTAACTTCCGCTTCTGGTGGGAGGAACCACGTGACTGGCCCACTGAACCACATGACTGGCCCACTGAACCACATGACTGGCCCATGGTCTGAAAAGTTTGGGCACCCCTATATTAAAGCAAACAAATGAGGGCTGAGTAGCAAATGGCCCCAGAAAGGAAGGGCTGAGAGTCCACTCCACCTGTAAACTGGCTGAGACCCCAAAGGCTTGCCTGATGGCCAGAGCAAATCCTAGACATGGCATTCTGTTAGCAGTGGGGATTCCTAAACTGTTTAGAGGCCGCTGGTTGGCATTCTGTAGCTCTCCTTGGTTAGGCTCAGTGGTGACGGATTGTCCTTTGGAAAGGGCTGTGAGAGTCAGTCTTGGTTGAGAAAGCAGAGAATGGAGGGCTGGGATAGAAAAAGTACTTCTCTTCCCTTCGAGCTGGAATCGGCCCCTTCCCGTAACCTTGATTTAGGTCACCTTGACCTCAGCCCAGGTGGACAGATTCCTGGTGTCGGAACAGGGCGTCTTTGTTCCTGTCTCTGCATTTTATTTTATTGCTTTTGGATTCTCACCTTGGGATCTCCTTGTGCCTGGGATCATTTTACAGAAGAGGAGGAGAAAGGGAAAGGACGGGGGGGGGGCATTCAGCCTTTTGGGCTAAACAGAATTTGTAGGATTTCACTTTCAGCCAGCAGATCCTCAGAAGAGGCATCTGTTTATGTAACATCCACTTTGGGCTGAGTTTGTATTATTGTTACTTTGACGTTAATCTGCTTTTCTTTCTGGCCTGAGATAAAGATTTGAGTCTTGGCAAAATGCATGGCATGTGCCGTAATTCTCTAAAATGATCGCCATCCCCACCCCATGACCAAGAGAAGACTAACCCACCCCTCCCCACCCCACCCCATGAGCTTTGCAGACCTCCTCCTCCTATACCTTGTAAATTATTTCGCTTTCTCTTGTGGCTGGTCAGCCAATCCGGGGGCTCAGGTAGATGAAAGTCTGTCTCGGGTCTCCGTTTCTAAGGACAAGCAATGGGTTCTTGGACAGTCTGACCCCAGAACCCCCCCCCCCCCACACACACACCAGAACCAGCCTGGATCCCTTGCTAGGGAATTGTTCCTTGGCTGAGGAGTGACCCTGGAAAAAGCCCTCCCTCTCACCACCGCTAAATGTCCCTCCATGCAGGAAGGAATGAGAGAAGCTCCTGAAGATCTAAAACAGGGACGGACAAACTATATGTTTTACTTCTGCTTCCAGGAGCGATGAGGGTGGCATGGGCTCGATGACTTGGTGTTGGGGGTTGGATCCGGCCCACGGGCCATAGTTTGGCCACCCCTGGTTTAAGCAGAGAAAATGGCAGCTTAAAATATATATCATTCTGTTGCAAAACAGATTGTAAAACAGAACCACAGGACGGGCCTGCGGCCCGAAAAGTTTGGGCACCCCAGATCTAAAATCTTAGGTAGGGTTGTAGGCGCATTCATAAAAGTTGGCATTTCAATGCCTAGTTCTTCTCCCTGGGGTTTCATTTTGGGAGGGGGGGCAGAAGATCCACAGGCATTTGAATGCTGGGGGGTGGGGTGGGTTTGGACATGAGTAGGGGGGACAAGCAGGCACTGGACATCCTGAAGTTGGAGCTGGTTCCCCCCAGAGATTTTCAATGTTCCCCCAGTGGAGCCTGACGAGCATTTGTCTTTGTTGTAAACACACAGATTTATTTCTTCATGTACTTATTTATTCCTTTGTCCTATATACCATCCCGTGGTGCAGAGCACTCTCTGGACAGTTAAATGTTTAGAGCCAAGCAAAATGACGCAGAGGGTCCCCTGCATCTTAATGCAGCCCCGGTCCAGCAATAACGAGGCATGGGTTTTATTAGAGTCAGAATGGCTAAAGTCGGAGCAGAGCAACAACCCTGGCCTTGGGGAGGCTTCGGAAGCCATCAGAAGGGCCGGAGGTTTTGTCCTGGTTGAACAGAGGGCTGAGCTTGTGGCTGTTGGATAGGAAAAATCTTGGGTCTGGACTGTGGCAGTCTTAAGGCAAAAGGGAGAAGAAGCAGGCGAAGAAGGGTTGGTTTGTTCTCTTGTTCCCAAGCGGAGGCAGAAGGGCCGCCATCATCGTCCTCGTGAGCCCAGGCAAAAGCCAGCCCTCGAAAGGGAGTGCCAAAGTGTCTGTCCCCTTAAAGCCTGTGTTTCCTCTCCGCCTCTTGGCTCTGTCGGCAGCCTCGTCTCTTCAAGGCTAACACACTTAGACAGAGTGCTTAGTAGTAGCTGGATTTCACACACACACACACACACACACACACCCCAAGGCTGACGGGATGAACCACAGGGAGAAGGCTTGGTCAGCTGCCAGGTGGAAGGGGAGAGGCTCATGCAAGCCAGAGACCCTCAGCCCATCCCGTGGCAAGGGCTGGGAAAGGGCCCGTCTTTAGCTCCCTCTCACATGAGAGCATTGGCAGGTTTTCGTGGGGAGAATTTACTTGCGCCAGAACTGCTGGCTGAGGCAGGCAGGTTTTTCATCTGCCCTTTACCCTGGCTTTAGAGGCCAGACTCTGTGCTGTGGATTGTGACATTTGGCAGCTGTTTTACATCCTACCCGTAGAAGAGGCTTCCTTTGCTTTGCCTTGCCTTTGTCATAGCTTTGCAGAAGCCATAGGGGACACTCAAGCAACATTTCCAAGAGGGGAGAATCTGTTTTACTTTCTTGTCTTCTCCGACGTCTCAAACAAAGTGATACATCATTAAAAGCAGAGCTCCCTTAAGAGGTTTATTGCTGTTCAGTCGCACAGTTGAGTCTGACACTTTGCAACCCCATGGACCACCAACACGCCAGGCGTCTTCTGTCATCTGCAGCCTGCCCAGATCTACACCCATCGCAGCAAGGATGCCATCCATCCACCTCATCCTCTGCTGGCCCCTTCTCCTCCATCCCTCCCTCCCTCCTTCACAGTACCCAAAAAAGGTCACAACGTGCATTTTAGGAACAGATAAATATAGTTTAAATAAACACACAAAATCAAGTACAATTTTTGTTGTTCAGTTGCACAGTCGATTCCGACCCTCTGCGACCCCATGGACCACTGTCCGCCAGGCACTCCTGTCCACCATCCCCCTCAACTCGCTCAGCTCTGTGCCCATTGTCTCCACAATACCATCTAGCCATCTCATCTTGGGCCGGCCCCTTCCTCTTTTGTCCTCGACCTTTCCAATATTAAACCATTATTAGGAGGCCACCGTGCCTTAAGTGGTTAAGATGCTGAACTTGATGCCTGGGAGGTCATCGGATCAGCTGTTTGAGACCAGAGTGCTGTGCAGTGAGTGAGCTCCTGTCATCTGTCCCAGTTCCTGCCAACTTAACAGTTTTAAAGCAAGAAATTGCAAATAAAAAGATACTGCTTCAGCAGGGAAGGAACAACATTAGAGGAGGAGGAGGAGGAGATGGCTGAGGAACTCAACCTCCCCTACACGTCACTTGGAGGACCTTGAATAGGCTGAGGGTTCAGAGTCTCTAGATCAGGAGGTCTCAACCTTTTTAACCCAGAGGCCATTGGGTCACACTCCCTCAGACAGCTTCAGGGGCCAGATGGCCATTTTGCCCTTCCTCTACCACATGGCACTTCCTGGTGTGGTGGAGGCGGTGGCACATCCAGCCAATGGGCCACAGACTGAGAATCCCTGCCCTAGATGCTCAAGTGGGGGTTGCAAGAATGTGGAGAGCTACAGGATCCATTTCATTTACTGGTCTGCCAATCACTGTAAGAAACATGCACCGATGAGGACGTAATATTGACTAAGAAGGACAAAGCCAAGAAAGTGGCCTTCATTTTGGGAGTCCCAAGTTGAACCTGGATATAAAAGAAGAAGAAACAGAAGAAGTGTGAGAAAAATTAGTGGGGCAAGAGACGAGGCTCCACTGCTTGGCACAGGCTGCCCGTTGCCTTCCCAGGAATGTGCATGGAGGCACCCTTCCTGCTTTTGAGCTGAACCATTCCCTTGCTCAGGCACTTGAGGCTGCATTGAACACGCTTATCCCCTCCCCATCCCTTTGCCTATTCTGAGAGAGAGAGAAAGCACAGCCATGACTCAACTGATGCAGCCTGCAAGTTGAGAGAAAGAGAGAGAGAGAGTGCTCCTGGAAACATATGCCTGCTCTGTTTGCTTTGCCCAATGTGTTTTCTTCCAGAGCTGGCCAACCCCCAACCCCCACTTCCACCTGCACACACCTGTCCTTTCTTCCATTCTCTGGATGGGTCCTATAAGGCAGTGGAAGCATCTTCTTTCCGGGGTTGTTCCTGCAGTCCACCTCTTGAATCCTCAGGTTGTCTTTTGAACAAAAATAGTGACTTTCTTGTTCTTTCTTGGCTGCATGGAGGAAATAGCAGAGGCAACCCGTCTGTCCCTGGGGAAAGTTCCCCAATTGTGGGTTTATGCTGGCATGGAGCTGGCTGTCCTCCCTCCCTCCCTCTCCTTCCACTCTTTTCTTGGCTGTCTTTTAGTGTTAGGACACTTCGGTGAGAGAAGAGGCTTCTAGCTCAAGAGATTCTTCTGATCTTTACTGGGCCAGCCAAGAAGCTCAATCTGTGCCCAGGTTCTCTAGAGATTTAGAGTGCCAACGGGCACAATGCCACAAAAAGGTGACTGGTGAAGTTGAGGAAAGCTTGATCTCAGAGTCATTCTGCTTTCCTGTATTGGTTAGAAGGAAGGAAGGAAGGAAGGAAGGAAGGAGCAACAAAACTGGCAAAGTCTGACTCTCCTGCAGGAAAATACTGAATCCCGCTGCAAACTCAGCATTGCCTCTCTCCACTTCAAAGCTCACAGGGTCCTTTGCCAATGTAAAGCACAGAGTAACAAGGCTGACTTTAGGCTGAAAAGGCTGGAGGTAGTGTATGATGAAGAAGAAATAAGCAGAAACCAAAATTGGATAGCTTTACCTAGTGGTTGAAGGTGGGTCTAATGGTGTTCTATTCCAGGTGGAATAAAGGCCCTCTTCCTCTTAGTAGATGTTCCTGCTACTGAATGGTGGTATGTGGGATTCTCCAACTCTTCTGTTTGGGGCCCCACAAGACTTCTCTAATCCATATTGCAGTGAACAGGGTGACTGGAGCTTTGACCCAGCAAGAATGTGCTGGTGGGAGGAGGTGGTCCACGTGTGTCTACCATCACCAACCTCTGCTTTCTGGGAGAAGGAAGCAAACCAGGTGGGCTTTGCCTGGAACCAAAGGGACAGTCCAGCCTTCCTCCAACCATCCATCCATGCTCTCTGTTTACATCTGCCAATCTCACTCCATTCAGGCTTCAGTGGAGTGTCGAAATGACCAGTGATGGTCCTGCTAATAGGGGCTCCATTTCTGCAAAGCTTGGACCATGACGTTGCGATTCTCAACGTGTGGCTCCTGGTGCCTCTTGTGAGAAATGAGGCCAAGCAGAGATGTATGTCATTTAGCCTCTTTGCACTTTAGCCCAATCGAGCGAATGCCTCCAAACACCTCTGAAATGGCACAGAAAATAATGCACTTTGTTCTTGACTCATTCAATGGCAAAAAGTGTTTGAACAGGAAGAAAGAAGTCAATTCTCTCTCTTTCCTGAGTTTAGGATCATCCTGTTTTGGGATGCAAGGCAACCTGAAGTGTCACGTGAGGTCATTGTATCCAGACGGGTGATGAGATACGCTGGGTTTCTGGGGATGCAGCACCTTCACCCAAGGAGGAGGCATTTGCACCAAGCCAAGGTGCATCAAAGGGTGCCAAGGCAGCATAGAAAGAGCAAGAGCAAGTCCACTTATTTGCCATCCAACAGTCAACAGTCAATGTCAGGGGTGCCCATTCTATGGCCCAATTCATCCAGCCCACAAAGCCCTCGTTGCTCCCGGAAGTGGAAGTAAAATGTGCCTGAGTCAACCTGGAGCTTTGTCAGGATCGAACTCAGATCATGAGCAGAGTTTTGGCTGCAGTGTACTCTCATCTCTTATGCCTGAGCATGTGTGTGTGTGTTGGGCACAATATACCCGACCAACCTGCTGGTATACCCAGTAATGGCTGGAAAATGTTTACAATGTTCAGAAGTCATGTGTTTTTCAGGCCTTGTTACCTGCAATGTTCTAATTATGGACTATCTACAGTGATGGGCAGGAGCCAGTTCACACCGGTATCAGCGCAAACCAGAAGCGGCTTTTGGGGGGAACCACCTCAGGGGCTTACCTTTTCACTGGTTTCCCCCACTGCACATGCGTGACTACAGCATGCAACTCAGGTCTTCAGCAGCAGCCACCAGTTCTTCCATGGCTGTGTGTGGCCGCTCGATGCTCTGTGCTGCCACACTCCAAGCAGCGAATGGCTGCTTGGCTCAGCAGGCAGAGCGCTGTCAGTGCGAATGCATGACAAGTGCTGTAGGTATGAATGCGTGCCAAACGCTGTAGGCGCGCATGCACCCTGAGCGTTGTAGGCACGCATCCATGCTGTAGGCACGCATGCGCAGTGGGGGAAACCAGTGAAAAGGTAAGCCTCTGAGGTGGTTCCCCCCAAAAGCCACTTCCGGTTTGCATGGATACCGGTGCGAACTGGCTCCTGCCCATCACTGTAGATAGTCCATAATTAGAACATTGTTATATTTAACAAGGATAGAGCAATAGCAATTCCACTTATATACCTCCCTCCATAGGGCTTTTTAGGCGGTTCAAAAGCTAATTAACATTTTGCTCTGATTAAAATGCTACTGGGAAGGAGGGAAGAGGCTGAATCAAATATGAGCCCCCCTGGTCAGGATGGACAGTTCTGGCTGCAGTACAGCAGTTTAACCCCTGCTGCACCAGAGCTCTTAAAAGGGGAAAGCCACTGAAAAGTGCAGCCCGGACTACAGACTTTAAATGATAAGCGTCCCTTTTAATTCAGCTCAAGGATTGGTGGCTGGGTGGGAGTCCATAGTCTGTGACATGCCATGAAGTCGTTTCTGACTCATGGTTCACCTTGGGCATCACAACCATCACTAACAGCCCTGCTCATATCTTGCAAAGTCATGGTTGTGGCTTCATGAAATGTTGTCTGCTAGAGCACCCTTCTCTTTTATGGTTCTGCTTAGTACAAGGCTGATGCTGGGCTTTTCTGGGTGAATCTTTCTTCTCCCCTGGTATGGAGACTCTCCACCACTCAATGAAATTGATAAACACACAATGCAAAATAAGATCCTTCTTCATATAACTCACGTGTAGATCTAGGCAGAATCACTCCATGGGTGGGAGAGGAGAATTCTAAATCAAGCTAGCCTTGCGGATCATATTTGGCCCAGCTCCCAAAAGCATGTCTTCCGTAAGAAGACGAATGGAGGCCAACTCCAGGGTAGGCGTGGCAGTTTCTACTCCTGACGGAAAACATGGGAGAATGAAGAATCATCCGGTCAGTGCAAAGGAGAGAAGGGACCTGGGAATCTGGCTGGCCTTGATCCTGAGGTGCAAACGGCCAAGGGCTGCTCCAGACTGTTCAAGGTGCCCTTTGAGGTTGTTCTGGGGCTGGTTGAAAACAAACCGGGCAGGGCAGGGGCCAATTAAAGAAGCATCTTCACAACCAGCATGTTGCTCACCCGAGGGATCCAGTGCCATGACACAAAGAGGGTGGCCAACAACGCAAGTGGCTTTTTGAAGGGGACCCATTCAATTCATGGAACAGAAGTGGTTCAGAGCCAAAGCACACATCTGGAGAAGTGCCGTTTTGGAGTTGCTTGGTTGTGTGTGATTCTGGAATAAGAACCGCAAAGAAATCCATGGCTGATCTATTCCGAGGTCTCATGACGCACGCATCTCTTTTGGATGTATTTTCACTGTTGCTTGGCCAGTTGGGGAGGTGCTTTTTGTAGCAGTGGATTTCTCTGACTGTGCCACGCGTTGACCCCCCTCATCCCTGGTTACAGGCTGTAAGTGACCATTGCTAGATAGAGCTGCCCTCATCCAAAGCAGCCTCCCAGCCCTGATTTTCCTACTTGCTGTTGGACAGACTTTAGGGGAGAGTTTGGATGTCTTGGCTCATTGAAGGGCTGCCTGTACTTATATAGCTACCCTCTCTTAGTAAAGGGCTGATGGGCTAGATCCGGTCAGCAAACTTGGCTCTTTAGGCATTCTTGGACTTCAATTCCCAGAAGCCTAAGTCAGTACACCTGCCGATCAGGGCTTCTGGGAATTGAAGTCCAAGAACATCTGGAGAGCCACGATCGAGGACCTATGGTCTAGATCAGCTGCTCTGCTCTATCACAGGGATTCTCAACCTGCAACCCGTGGGCCAGATGCAGTCCCCGAGACCATTTCATGTGGTCCCCCACCACCTCTACCACATCCGGAAGTGCTAAGTGGTGGAGGAAAGGCAAAATGGCAGTCCGGCCCCTGAAGCTCTTTGAGGGAGCATGATCCGGCCCTCTGCTTCAAAAGATTGAAAACTCTTGCTCTATCAAGTTCTTCTTTGTGGCCTCTGTGAATCAGAGTAATGCAGTAAACCCATTCATGTGGGTTCACAGTGGACCATGAAGAAGAAAGAACAGTTATAGGCAAACAACCTGCCAGAGTCTATCCACTCAGCCCACCAGGGTTATTCTAATAGTCCAAGAGGCCCTGCCTAGCAAGCCACTGGAAGGCAGTGAACTGTTGCTTGTGAGCAACCAGTTGCTAAGAGGTAGGATGAAGGCTATGTTCCTCAAGCAACATTTGGGCAGGTGGGGCAGAAAAATAACCCCAAGCAAGGAGGGAAGAGAGGGGGGAGGGCCTTTAGGGAGCCATGCTTGCCCCAACCGTGTACAGGTGTGACTCAGCCCCACCTGGCTGCCCTGCTCCTGTTTCAGCAAATCTGGCAGTCAGATTTTGCAGGCTAATTCCTCAGAACAGATGGCACGAGGCCGTCAGCAAGTTGCAAACGGATGCTCAGGAAGGCAAAGAATCAGCAGAAAGAAAAAGCATCCAGGGAGCTAAATTGGGAGAAAAGGAGGGGGGAGGGGAGGAAAGGGCAAATGGGCCCCCATTAAGTGGGAAGAAAAGAGGAGAGGGAGAGAGAAGGACATGACATTTCACCTTGGCTGGCTCAACTCGTCCCTTTCAGGGCTTCTCCTTCTCCAGAGAAAAGCCAAAAAATACTTTCTGAGTTTTTATAAACGTTACTAGTCAGAACAAATTAGCCAAGTGAACGGGAAAGAAAGGAAATTGAACTTTCTGGCATGTGTAGCATAAGGTTGGCAGGACTGCAGTGGCTTAGTGGTTAAGATGCTGAGCTTGACAACTGGAAGGTTGGCAGGTCAGCAGTTTGAGATCCAAGTGCTGTACGATGGAGTGAGCTCCTGTCCTCTGTCCCAGCTCCTGCCAACCTAGCAGCTCAAAAGGCTTCTTTGTGTGCCCCTTGTCTTCCGCTCGAGACCCTTTATCAGTGATTGTGAACCTTTTAGAGACTGAGTGCCCAAACTGCAACCCAAAAAACATGTATTTATTGCAAAGTGCCAACACAGTAACAGAGGAGGAAGTAAACACTCCCATTGCGCTGCTGGGCAGAGGGGCGGGTGAACTCTGTGCTGGGGGAGGGAGGAAGCGTTCCTATTGGGCTGCTGGGCAGAGGGGTGGGGTGAATTCTGTGCTGGGTAGGGAGGAAGCGCTCCTATTGGGCTGCTGGGCAGTGGGGCAGAGCAAACTCTGTGCTGCGGTAACTCCATGGGTGCCCACAAAGAGGGCTCCGAGTGCCACCTCTGGCACGCGTGCCATAGGTTCGCCATCACTGCCCTACATGTTCAGAGGTTCAGCAAAACCCTGACTTATGGAATTAATCCATTACAGGACTTTTTCTTTAAGTTTTTCCCCCCTTAAAGCACATTTCCCCATAGGAATGCATCGAAAATTTTAAAAATGTTCCAGATCTCCCCCCCAAAATAAAAATAAATCAAAAAAATGCAGAACACACAGGAAAGTAATGAGGTAAAGAATAATCAAGCAGAATGACAGATAAGCATGCATGTGCCACTTTGATTACTCTTTACCTCATTTCTTTGTAACCCATTTACCTTGTAACATCTTGACCCCTGCATCTGGTGTATATAAACCATATCTGGAAATTTTACTCCTTTGTCTGAAGAAGTGGACTTGATCCACAAAAGCTCACAGTAAAAATATAGCAGTTAGTCTTTAAGGTGCTGTATTGTTTTTTTTTCTTTTCTGATATGCCTGAACCACAGACTAACATGGCTACTGTTCAGAGGCGTAGCTACCGCCGTATCTGCCGTATCAATTATACGGGGGCCCCGGGCCACGGGGGCCCCCAAAGTGTGTAAGCAAAACAAATCTTTACCCTTCCTAAGGGCCCCCAAACAAATTTTTATACGGGGCCCCGCCAAGGCACGCTACTCTTCTGCTACTGTTCAAAAAAATTCAGTTAAAAGATGCACCATCCCAAGAACCTAAACCAGGGGTGCCCAAAGTATGGCCCATGGGCCAGATCGGGCCCCTGATACCAAGTCATCTGGCTGCCACCACCCTCATCACTCCTGGAAGCAGAAGTAAAATGCACTCATTTTACTTCTGCTTCTGGGAGCGATGAGGACATAGTTTGGGCACCCCTGGTTTAAGCAGAGAAAATGGCAGCCTAAAATTTATCTCATCCTGTTGCAAAACAGATTTCAAGGAGCATTTTACTTCCATTTCCAGTGGGAGGAAGCACGTGACTGGCCCACTGAACCATGTGACCAGCCCACAGGCCAAAACGTATGGGCACCCCTGACCAAAAAGATGTCAGATGCCTCCATCCAGTGTTCACAGGCCACATGTCCTCCAAGGCTGCAGAAGCACATTGGCTAAAGATGTGGTTGGGCAGTTGCTGGCCTGCTCCTCTGCTCCACAGAGGGTTGGCTGCTTGGTGCCAGAGCCCTAGATGTGCATTGGCTAAACTGCTGTACTTCAGCCCAAACCTTGTGAGTTTGAGCCTGACGGGGATGCAAATTGATTCAGCCTCTTCCATCCTTCCAAGGTTGGTAAAATGAGGACCCAGCATGTTGGGGGGCAAAATGGTGATTATGCTCTGAACCACCCAGAGAGCGCACCATGCCCTTCTATGGTGCAGTATATAAGGCTAATTGCTATTTCCACACTGAAACTACATTGATAGATTAAATGAATGCGGGTGTTTTGGCTTGTCTCCTGTGTGCCCAGCTGGGAAGGGAGGGGGTTTCACTTGCCGGCAGGAGCTTGGCCTCAGAATAGTAGCAGCACAGCCCCCCTTCTTCCCAGCTGGTGCCCCCCCCCCCCCAATGGCACTACTGCCTCCTTGTTTGTTCCAGTCTCCCAAACCTCTCTCCAGGAGGTAGTTCAGTGCTTTCGCCCGTCTTTCAGCCCCCAGGCCGCCTCCTTCGCAACTCACAGATGTGATAACTGAGAAGGGAGAGACTTATTTTGAGCTGTAATGAACTCCAATGAGAGTCAGTGGAGAGTGCCTTGGCTCGGGTGGCAATCTGCCATTGAAGCCATTAAGACACCCACCCCGCTGGGTTCTTCTTTCCTGGAAGTTGACTCTGTAGAAGTTGACTTCTGAGACGTTGAGGGCAAAAGTTGTGGCTTCCTCTGGAGATGTCACAGGAGAAGCATGGGTGTGTGTGTGCGCGTGTGTGTGTGCGCGCGCGCTCTGGTGCTCCAGGCTCACTTTCCCTGAACAAGTGGTCCATCCCTCCCCTACTATTGCTGAAGGAGGTTTGTGGGGCTCCCCAAGACTTAAGAGGCCTCAACTGAAGGAAGGGCTTCTTCTTCCTCGTTGGTGCTGGTTCTGAAGTCAGGTGGTGGCTGAACTTGTGGGATGGTGGGCCACTATACTTCAGCCTTAGAAGGTCCCAATGAGAGCCTGCCTTGATGGATCTCCCAGAGGAGATCCATCAAGGCAGGCATAGGAGAGAGAGAAGGCAGCCAGGTGTGTGTGTGTGTGTGTGTGTGTGTGTGTGAGAGAGAGAGAGAGAGAGAGAGAGAGAGAGAGAGAGAGAGAGAGAGAAGGAATTCAGCTTTCAAGGATGGTGCTGGATGGTTTACTGTAAATGTAGTCATAACAGGCTGACAACTGTGGGAACTGAACTGATTTGATGGGCATTGTATGTTGTACTGTAATTAGTTGAACTGCTGGATGAAGAGGGACAAATGGGGAAAATGTGCTTTGATCTATAGAAGAGAGGAAGAATTTGGCAATGCTTTTGCGATTACTAGTCATGAATGGGAGCTTGTGATCCAAAGCTAATAAAATTTAGTCACTATATTAATAGGCCTGGCTAGGCCAGGCTAACAGCTAGTTATGCTTTATTGTTTTAATATTGGGAAGGGATCAGTAACCATGTTCCTTTGTTTTAGTCTTTTGCACTTCTATACTTTAAATAAGTCTGATTGCATCCTGAAAAGAGATCTTTGTTCTGATAGAGCTAAGCAGTGGAAGGAAGTCTGGTACCTTGTTTGTAATGCTACCATTAAGTTCATTAGGTTAATGCATGCTGGTTGTCCTGCCTGATCTGGCTGAAATGGGACCATAGTTGCTCAAAAGCGGTACCAAGGGACTGTGGGCTTCACAGAGGGGTAGAGGTGACTCAAGGTGAAAGGGGAGGGGTGAAGGTTTCTCACACGTGGAGCTTAGTTGGTGGAACATGAGGTGACTCTGTTGGTCCCCCTCCCCTTTCTTTCCCCCCACTGCCAGTGGGGCACTCTTGGAACTCTCTTGGCATACTGGGCACAGGTTGGCATGGTGTATGGTGTCTTGTCCTTGGTATAATTCTGCAGCATTGTAGCTGTGGCAAACATACATCCACCACCACCACAAAAAAAATCTAATGAAAAGAAGATACAATATTCCTGATGGGAAATGGAGGATTTTGCTCCCGACCGGAAGCCACACACCCTATGTGGGAGCTGAGGTGCTGATCAGAAGCTTCTCTGGCAACAGCCTCTCTTCCTGGCTCAGCAGCTCTTCCTCTTTGCAAACATGCTCCCATCCATCTTTCCTGTGTTGACCAGAAAATGCCACCCTGAGACAAGAACGCCTTTTGCTCTTGTGTCGGTGGTGTTGTGTCATGTGGCTTTGGGTTGCAAGACTCCCAGTCCCCAGAGTTGCTCCTGCTGAGAGAATGTCAGGGCGGTGAGGTCTACTGTGGCAAACGAACCCACCGCCAAGACAAGAACAGAAAGTTGAGTAGACTCAAAGTGGAGTCCACCATGTAGATTCAAAGGTTGATCTCAGGGAGACCTTTGATGGGCTACAGTCCACCTGAGCTTCTCCAGGTTTCATTCACCTTCCTCGCCCTACCTACCAAAGGAGAAGGAGGCTCTCATGAAAGCTCACCAGGAAAGGCAGCCCTGCCCCCACCCTACTCTCAGCCTCTCAGTCTTAGACTGGTTGCCACACGGAGCATGTAATTAGAAGTGGAAATTCCCCACATCCTTGAGAGATGTCTTTTTGTCCTGGCACAGATGGTCTTGTCCTGAAGCCATGGGCTGTAGGGTTGAAACCAAGGAGGGCCTTCTGAGTAGTAGCATGATCCAGATCCATGACCCAGATCCTCCTTAGACTTTCGAGCTACAGCCCTCCTAGCAATGGGGAGGGAAATGGGTTTTTCCAGGTGCAGGATATTGCTTGGCTCTTCCCTGGCTGTCATGAAAAGGGTTTGAAGGTCTTCTTGCATGAGCCAAGAAGTGCCATTTGCCTTCCAAAAAAGCGGCTCCTTCTTCTCAAGCGTTGTTGTCAATCAGCACCAGTCTGACCTCTCTATGGGTGGCCCTCATTACGAGCATCCGGGCTGCCGAATTGTGCTCCTGTCCCTCTGGCTTGACCATCTGCATTTCTTGCAATTTTGCTGGCTTTGGGAGGCCAAGAAGGGCAGCTTTGCTGCATATCTGGTTGCTTAGGCAGGTGGCCTTCGGATAGAATCATCTTCCACTTCTAACAAGGAGTTGTCCAAAGTGTCAGATCTGACATAGGGAAAGAGGGAAGTTTCCAAAAAGTCCATGACAGGGAAGGGTTCCGTCTGCCCAGTGGTGTGGGGGTGGGGGTGGGGATGGGGGTGGGCTGGATATGTCCCAAAGACCCTTCTTTCGACAGGCCAGAGGTTGATGGGCTGGTTGTTCTGGTGGGTCTGGGCTGGACAGTTGGACTTTGCCCCTGCAGGAATTGACCCTCCTTAAGAACCACAGGCTTTTGATGGGAGAGCTGCTCCTTCCCCCACCACACATCCCTGGCTGCCTTCTCTCTCCTATGCCTGCCTTGATGGATCTCCTCTGGGAGGGTGCTCCAAGGGTCTGATCCTGCACCTGTCCCATCTCCTCCTCCTCCCTTCATGCTAGTGCCTCTTCCCTTTCTAGAGAGATGTCAGTCAGGGAAGGTCATGAGAGCCTTTTTCTCCTGACTGTCACGCAAGCAAGGGAAGGTTGCGGAGGAGGAGGAGGAACCCTGAAGCCCAAGGAGAGGTTTAATTACCACCTGTCAAGGGACTGTCATTCTTCCCCCCCCCCCCCCCCGCCGAACCCTTGGAAAGGGGAAGAAGTCTCCCCTCCCCCAAAAGCAGGGAAAACCTCTTTCCTTTTGTCTTTGTTACAAAAATTAATCACATCTATAGAAGGGTGGGGTGGGGGGTTGTCAATGGTCTTTAGCTTCTCCTCCTCCTCTTTCCGTATCTAGGCCAGATGTGAAACTGCCAAAATGAAGGAACTTTCTGCAGTCCCTTTCACCTGACTCAGTGTGAGAAAGATTAGCCGGCAACACAAGGTTGCTGTTACTAGGGTATGCCCAATTGTGGGTCAAAAAATACCCCAATCTTGGAGGAGTCTCTTTCTGTGTGCCCCGTGGTGTTTGGCTGAAACATCTAACTGAACCTTCATGTTCTAGTGTAGCTGATCTTGGGTGACCCAGTGGAAGAGTGTGTCCTTGTGGAAGAGGCCGGGAACAATTTCTTCGGCTGGCTGAGATGGGGTAGAAGCAAAGGGGTTTTGCCAACAAACTCTTAGAGACCTTAATAGGCTTGGACCCTGGGCTGAAAACAACAGAATGTAGTGTAGAAGGGAGAGTGTAAAGTTCTACCCTGGATGCGGGGGGACCTGCAAATGCAGAGTTACAAGAAAGGGAATAACTTGGCTCAGTAATACTACGTGTGAGAAGGATCTTGGAGTTGTTGTAGATCACAGGCTAAATAGGAGTCAACAGTGTGGTGTGGCTGGAAACTCCCCCGCGATTGTTTTACGCTGCTTAGCAGGAGTATGATTCCCAAAACTCATGAGGCACTCCTAGTCCCCCTCTCTTCAGCACTAGTCAGACCACATCTAGGGTCCTGTGTCCAGTTCTGGGCATTGAACTTTAAGAAAGATGCAAACAAACTAGAACAGGTCCAGAGAAGGGCAACAAGGATGACCAGAGGATACTAGGAGGGAAGACGGAAGGAACTGGGCCTGTTTAGCCTTGAGAAAAGGAGACCAAGTGGGGAGATGATGATGATGATGACGACAATGATGGCACTCTTCAAATACCTGAAAAAGAATCCTAAAGAGGAAGGGCAGGATCTGTTCTCTATCATCCCAACGTTCAGGACATGTAATACTGTAACGGGCTGAAACGACAGGAAGCCAGAGATAGGCTGAATATTAGGAAAAACCTCCTCACAATGGAATCAATGATGACCTTGGGAGGTGTTCAGTGCTCCAGAGCAGGAAGCATCCAAGAGAGAATTGGAAAGCAACCCTCTGTCAGCTCTGCTTTGATTTGGATTCCTGCCTTGAGCAGGAATGGGCCGGACTCCATGGCCTCAAAGGCCCCTTTCCCACTCCACGAGCCTAAGGGTTTTCTGTGATTATTGATCTGGTTGACTGGGGAATGATCTGGATAGTTGGGTGAGGAGGACTTTAAAAAGCTCCTGATTAGGTTGAAAGAAGAAAGTGCAAAAGCTGGCTTGAGACTCAATATAAAGAAAACAAAGATCATGGCCACAGGCCCTATCAGTCCCTGGAAAATAGATAGGGAAGAAGTAGAAGCAGTGTCACATTTTACTTTCTTAGGATCAAAGCTCACTGCAGATGGTGATTGCAGCCATGAAATAAAAAGGCGACTGATTCTTGGGAGGCAAACGATGAGAAACCAGGAGAACATAGTGAAAAGTAGAGACATCACATTGCAAACAAAAATTCACATAGTCAAAGCAATGGTATTCCCTGTGGCAATGTATGGTTGTGAGAGCTGGACCATTAGGAAAGCTGAGCGTAGAAGAATAGATGCCTTTGGAATGTGGTATTGGAGGAGAGTTTTGAGAGTCCCCTGGACAGCGAGGAGAACAAATAGGTCAATCTTAGAAGAAATCAACCCTGACTGCTCCTTAGAAGGTCAAATAGAAAAGATGAAGCTAATGTACTTTGGACATCAAATGAGAAGAGAGGATTCACTTGAGAAAGCCTTGATGTTTGGAAAGGTGCAGGGCAAAAGAAAAAGGGAGCAGCCAAAAATGAGATGGCTAGATGGTATTGTGGACACAATGGGCACAGGATGGTGGAGGACAGAAGTGCCTGGCAGACAGTGGTCCATGGGGTCGCAAAGGGTCAGAATCGACTGTGTGACTGAACAACAACAACAAATGTACATACTCAGCATCTTCATATTAATCTTATGCATGTAATAAAGTGCAGTAGCCTGTTCTTAACAACAGCAAAAACAACAACAAACCAAACTACAGCAACTTTATTAGCTTGGACAGTCTCCAAACAGAACCAGATGTCCAAATGGAGAAATACTCCAGAATTTTCAACCTTTGTTTCAAAGAAGCATTCAAAGAACAGATGAGACATGGGTGAAGAATGCTGCTGTCTAAGTAATCTTTAGGTAATTATAGTTTTTAAATAAATTGTGCTAGAAAAAGTAAAATATTTTATTCCTGTTTCTAAACTGCCTGTTGTTCTTCTAGGTTCTTTAATTTGTTCCTTATTTTTAATTTGTTTTGTCCATGGGAGATTTTGATGGCCTTGTTCTTCTGTAGTCTCTGGTGACAATCAAGTGCAGAATATAAATGACATTATCGTCATCGTTTTCATTATCATCTTCTCTGTCGTCATCAGTATTATTTTGTTCTTCTCCAAAAGTGCAAGCTTGCAGAATAGTTAGAGCAAGGATTTTCAACCTGTAGCCTGTGGGCCAAATGCAGCCCACAGCACCATTTCATGTGGCCCCCCCCCCCACCACCACCTCCACCACACCTGGAATTGCCATGTGGTGGAGGAAGGGCAAAATGGCCACCCGGCCCCTGAAGCTGTTTGAGGGCGTGTGACTCAGCCCCCATCTTGAAAAGGTTGAGAACTCCTGAGTTAGAGAAAGCAACTTGGGGAGGGGGGAAGATAGAGGTGTCTTCGCTCCGGGATCGGTTGAGAGCTGGGCTTAATGACGCGTCAGTTATGCAGTGGAGAAGATCTAGGATTCTCAGGGATGCTTTAAAAGGGTAAGTCTGTCATGGCGAACCTTGGCACTCCAGGTGTTCTTGAACTTCAGTTCCCAGAAGCCCAAGTCACCACACGAATGGGTTGACTGCACGTACACAGAGACTTGGGCTCCTGGGAATTGAAGTTCAAGAACACCTGGAGTGCCAGGGTTGGCTATCAGGTGCTAAGAGAAGACTTTCTATGACTGTAGGGGGAAATTACCCTGAACCAGAGGAGTTTATCAGAGCTGCTGCCTTGCCTCTCTTGGACATCTTGGTGCACAGAATCACTTGGCAGCTGCAGTTACTCTGCCTGGCTTTGGGTGGCCTATGAGCTCCTTGAGATGGTTTGCCTTGCCCGAGTCCAGGCGCTTGGGGGCAGCCCAAGTCAGCAAAGTCCCCCCCCCCCCAAAAAAAAAAGGTCTAGGGGCACTTTTCCAAAGACTCTGCTGCCCTCTGCTGGCCTGCCATGGGTGGAGCTGCCAAACGCCATGCCCACGGCCATGCCAGAGCGTCAGCTTGATACAAGGTTGGGAAACATTACAACCCCAGAGTCGTCCCTCTGCGCCCCTGGCACTGGGATGGGGCACCAGAGGGGGGGGGGGAGTCTTAGTCCAGAAAAGCCCACAGATTCCGCCTCCAAGAGATCTTTGCAGATATGCCGACGGAATCTCCACGCTGTCACCCAGGCGGGGGAACAAGAGTGAAACTGTGCAAGCAACGGAGTGAAAGAGAAGTTTGTTGCTTAAGAAATGCAACCTGGCATGAACATGGCATTGGACAAGAGTGGTGGTTTGTGCGCACAGATTCCCTGCCCTGTTTTCTCACTCCTCATGGTGTGCTGTCCAAAGGGCTGAGGCATCTTGGTTCTACCCTCCCTGACCCTGGTTATTTTTCAGGTCCTTCTGAAGAGGAGCAACCCTTGTGTATCAGACAGAGGGAGCGTGTCTGAGGTAATGCCCCCCTTCTCTCCACCCCCCCCCCAAATAGAAAATAACCACCTGGTTGCTCGTGGATTCCAGGTTTAGTGTCCAAGATTTATTGTCATTTTCTAGAAAACGGATCGGCCGGTTCAGCCCTTGAGGCACATCTGGGTGTCCTGGGGCTCCAAGAGGAGTTTGCTGGCCTTTCCAGGACTCCCCCACCCCCCCGAGAGACTTTTCTCAATCCGAACTCCCAGCTGTAGCTGGGGTTGGGGTTGGGGGGGGGCAATGCTTGGAAAAGAACAAACCAGGCAAATGTTTCAGCCTCCATAGAACACTTGGTCAGACTGAGAAGAGGGTAAAGCACTGGTTGAAGAGAGGCAGGGAAGCCACCCAAGTGGGTGGGTGGCCCAGAGAGGTTCAAGCCCATTATTATTATTATTATTATTATTATTATTATTATTATTATTATTATTATTATTATTATTATTATTATTATTATTATTATTATTATTATTATTATTATTATTATTATTATGTGTCAGAGATCACTCTAGGTTGAAGGGATTTTTGCTGGAGAAACTCTGCTCAGGGGACGATGCCTGAATGTGGCTCCTTTCATGTCCCCAAGTGCGGCTCTCAAGTATCAAAACCCAACCTTCCAGACTCCAGCTCAGCGTCTTAACCACTAAGCCACCGAGGGATCTGCTCAAGCCCTGTTGAACTGGGAGCTAAAGAAATCATAAATACAAAGTGGCCTTTTGTAGACATTCCTGTTTGGCTAAACCAGGAGTTCTCAACCTTTTTAATCCAGGGGCCAGATCACACTTCCTCAGGCAGCCCCTGAGGCCTCGACAGCCATTTTGCCGTTCCTCCACTACACGGCATTTCCTGGTGTGGTGGAGACAGTGAGGGGGGGCACATGAAATGGTGTCGTGGGCCACATCCTGCACGTGGACCACAGGTTGAGAATCCCTGGGCTAAACTGCGTTGGTACAGTTTTTTCAAGAGTAAGCGTTTTAAACCATTTGCATTTGTATGCATGACTTCAGGTGTGTACAGAATACTACCAGCCTCACAAAGGTGTGACTATCTAAGATGTATTGGTGTCTTTTGTTTTGTGACAGTGTCAGAAGGTGAGAAATGGGGATGTTCTCTGAGAATCTCAAAACCATGGCAAGGCTCCCCTTTTGCTAACTACCTTCTCTGTCCCCGTTTTGCTGCACTCCAGAAATATCGGGTTGGAACCCCCATCATCCTCAACCAACATGGCCATGGGAGGGAGCTGTTGTCAGTGCTGGAGTTGGCCAGGAGACCCTTTCCCATAGGTTTCTTCAATGTGCCCTTAGGCCGGGGGGCAGGGGGCCCAGGACTGGGCCTTTTGCAAGGCTTGGCCAAGGCGGCTCCTTGTGGAGAAGGTGCCAGGCTGGTCCTTCCTTCCTGGGCTTTGCTGCTTGTTTTGCAAAAAGGAAATGAGCCGCTCTTGCTATCCAGGGCAGCCTCTCCACCAGTGGGCGGGAGGGGCATTTCTCGACATGCTCCAAACAGCCTCTTGCCACTTAAACCCAGGCAAGCAACTCCTGTGAGTTTAAATCTAGGTTAAAAGCCTCATCAGGCATGCAAATTGGCAAAGGTAAATAATACGAGCACCTCATCTGCCAGTAGCTGGGGAGGGGGGGGCGTGGTGGTTCAGTGGGCCAGTCACGTGGTTCTGCCCACCAGAAGCGGAAGTAAAACGTGCATCACAATCTGTCTTGCAACAGAATGAGATAGATTTTTAGGTGACCATTTTCTCTGCTTAAACCAGGGGTGCCCAAACTATGGCCCATGGGTGGGATCCAGGCCACAATGCCAGTTCATCTGGCCCACACTGCCCTCATCACTCCCAGAAGTGGAAGTAAAATGCACCTGTACGGAAGTGACACAGGCCAGATGAATTGGCATTGGGGGCTGGATTCAGCCCGTGGGCTGTAGTTTGGGCACCCCTGCAGTAGAGCAACCCATGCCATAGACATGGTGTAGATCTTTTTTTACTACAGGATGTCCCAAACATCACCACATGTAGGAGAAAAATGGGAAATGGCAGCCCAATTTACCTTTATATACAAAATATTCCTCCCAACTGTTTACAAAACATTTGCACAATATTCTCTACATGTTGGCCACCTCTTTCAACACACATGCAAGATATCTGTTGGGACATCCTGAATTTTAATTTATTACTGAATTTATATGCCACTCCCCCCCCCCCCAATGCTGTTGGGTTCACACAGAAGAACTGTAGCATGTGTTCAGTAAGAATTGTGTTTTGTGCTAATTGCAGTAGGGTGGCTCCAGTACATTTGAAGAAGAGTTGGAGTAAAACACACTGGATGTCACAAACATTGGCATTAATGCAATCAGCGCCTCATGTGTTTAGTTCAGGATGCTTTATGAAGTCTGCTTGACTTGCCATGGCTAACTGGGAAGGAACTGGGGCATGTCTCAAGTATGCATGTTTACACACCTGGATTGTAGAACTGAGACACACTATGGCACTTCATCACTTAACCACAACTGACATCAACCTTACACCGATACCATTTAATTATACCCTATGTTTTGTGTGAGTGTCTCTCTCTCTCTCCATATTATCTCCCTCCCCCCCCCCCACATATTATCCTTCATAGAGCCCCATGGGAAAGGCTAAGCAGAGGGTCTGTGAGGTGCTCCACTTGTGGGGCTGAGAAGACCAGAGGGGTTCAACCTAACTCCTCAATATCCCTGCCTTGGTTTCCCCACATCCCAGGTGGAGAGAAGTGAGGCTTCTGTCCCTGGGGATTTCCAAATCACGAAATGTGCTCTGTACCGAGACATGCATGTACTGTGGTGGTGCATGTGAGAATGAAAATGCTCTCCTTTCCCACCCTGATCTCTCTTCCCCAAACACAAAAGATCCTGAGCTTTCTTCCAGAAGAGTCACCATCTTGGCTTGAAATGCTTTGAAGTAAAAAGTGCCCTGGATGGAGGAAGGGAAACACCCAGGTGGGTGGTCTGCAAGCAAACGAACGAACAAACAGTTTGATAAGTGGTTTCCCCCCTGTCCTGTTCCCTACTTTGTGGGTGAACTGGTGGGGAGGGGGCTTGCACTATTCCCCCCCTTGATCTCCTATTGTCTTAACAAGGCATGTCATGCATAGCCTTCATCTCATTTGATAATGAACCCAACATCCTCTGAATGGAAATGGGCCTCAAGTCCACTGGCTCAGATCCAGGAGGAGCTTTCTGGCAAGAACAAACACCACCTTTGCAAAACCAAATTAGAAGATGGAGAAAGAAATAGCTCCCTGGACAAGGAACAACATGAAAGGAGGAATAATAAGGGTGAGGAAGTCAACCTCCCCTGCGTCATTTGGAGGACCCCGAATAGTCTGAAGGTCAGAGTCCCTAAATTCAAGACCAACAGGCTCAAGTGGGAGCTCCTGGCAGACAACAACACACGGTGTGAACTTGGAGAGAGACAGAATCCATGGGCTCCTTTTGCTGCCCTGCCCTTTACTGCCAGAAACAGGCACTGATTAGGACTTAGGTTTGGCCAAAGACAAAGCCAAGAAAGTGGCTTCTTCATGTTGGCAGTCCAGGCTTTGATCTGGACATGAAAGAAGAATAGATGCTTCCCAGAGTGGGCATTCATCATCTCCAGGTGGGTTGGGAGGAACCCTTTGGCTGAGAGGTTCTCTCACTGGTCACTCTCGGAGGGAGGGGAGGGGGGATCTTTCCTAAGAAAGCCACTCGCCATCACTAGTTTTGTATGCTACCATGAACCCAAGTTTGTTGGTCACCTCAGGAGCCATCTTGGCCCCCTCCCAGCCTTGGAAGGACCCCTGATGCTTCATGGACTTCCTTCCTTTCTCCATCCCCAACACCTCACCCATGTGCTCCATCCACCCCACCCACCCCACCCCCACACACAGAGCTGGAGTGACCAGGCATGAGGCACATCTGGGGCTGGCAGGCTGTGAGAATAGTGCATGGAAACTTGGAAAGGGGTGGTGATGACCCCATGCAGGCAGAATGAGGCAAGTGGCTAAAGAGTGCCTGCGTGGCCTGGTGTGGATGTGCATGAGAAGCGCTGCTCTTCCTGTCCAGAGCACGGAGGGACTTTTGTTTGCTTCTCTTTGAGACCACCTGAGATTTTGTGCCTCAGTATCCCTTATGCCTGGGACTGCCATGGCTTAGGGGTTAAGTCCCCGGAACTTGACAACCAGCGGATCAGCAGATCAACTGTTTGAGACCCGATTGCTACATGACAGAGTGAGCTCCTGTCTTTGTCCCAGCTCCTGCCAACCAAGCAGTTCGAAAGCAAGAAATTGCAAGTAGATAAATAGGTACCACCTGGGTGGAAAGGGTAACAGCGTCTAGTCATGCCAGCCACATGACCACTGAAATATCTGCAGACTACAGTGCCTGATCTTTGGCTGTTAATGGGGATGAGCATTCAACCCTAGAGCTGGATATGACTGGCTTTTGAACAAGGGAGACCTTGACCTTTACTATCTCTTATACCTCAGACTTGGCTGAGGTTTATGGGAACTGTAGTTCTGGAGGCCCCTGATAGAGAGAGGCTGATTCAGGCTGCAAACCTGTTTGCATCTGTGAAACTTGGTGAAGTGCCAAGTTGAGGGCTGGGGCAGGATAAAGGGGCAAAGGAAAGCCTGGAACCCATGGGGTGGAGTTGGCAATCCCAGCACATTTAATTACTCTCAGTGTAGTAGCCTCAAAAGTCTCTCTAAGCTGTGGTGTTGATACTTAGCCTAATGCTGAGGATTTATACAGCATTTCCCAGTGCTCAGAAAGATTTGCTTACCTTATCTGAATAATCCCTATCACAGCCCTGTTAGTTCAGCCACAATTCTCATCCCTGTACAGTATTTTAGGCAGACAGAGGCGAACCCCAAACCAGGGATTTGGGGGTTTGGCTTAGCTACATGTCCTTTGGGTATTTGATGCAATCCCCTCCCTAGATTGCTCCCTGCCCCAACCGCATTTCCGTACAGTGCTTGATGAGAACCTAAGCAGGTGAAAGTTTGGCACCATCATAGCTCCCCAAAGCCCCAGGTTCTGCTCCTGCAAGTCTCAGGATCCCTCGTAGGCCACACTGGCTTTTATGGGTTTGAGGAGGCAGAGTCCAAAAAGGAAAGGTTTCTGTCCTTTGATGAAGCCCCCTGTTTTAAACAGGCTCCTGTTAGATATAGGGGCTCATTGGTGTGCATTGAGCATGGACAGGGTCCCGGGATCAATAAGATCAGGTCACAGGATCAATAGATTCCTTCAAGGAGGGCTGTCTTGTGAAGGACCTGAGTTTGCAGTCCAGGAGACCTTCCACTTCTGGTCAATGATCCTGTCTCAGGTACATTGGCAAAAGTGCAGCTCATCAAATACTAAAGGCTGCAGAATGAAGAAGACAAACAGCATCTCCTCCACTTGTAAGAATTTGTTGCAGTGGTTTATACCTCTGTAAGGATAGGAGTGAGTCACCCCGCCCATAGGAAGAGGTCCCCGCCCTTCCTCCATTCCCATGGGAGCCCGGGTGGCCATGGGAGGGGGGGAGGGAGATACACCCTGGTCTGCCCAAGATGATCAGGAGGAAATTCCATCATCAGGGGTAGGCCAGAGAGAGAGAGAGTGGGAAAGGGGGGTGGGATTGTGGCAGTATGAGTGAGGCCACTAATTGGCCCCAAAGGGGCTGGGGATTGGTTGGCTTCTGTCGGAGGCAGGAGGGAGGTGGAGAATGGGTTCTGGAGTGATGTAACAATATATATATATTCCATGTAACGCCTTAGCGGCAGGCTTTTTGCTGGTTTGGTTTTCTCTTCTTTCTTTTCTTTTCTATGGGGGAAGGAACTTGTATCTCACTATGCCTGGTAGGTACAGGGGGGCTGGGGTGGGGTTCTGAGGGTAAGGGTGAAAGAAGCCCTCCTGGCTTTCTAGTTAGGTTTCTTATTTTGACACTGTTTGCTGATGAAAGCTCTGTGCGAGTTTACATCCTCAATAAAATAATCAGACTACAGAAGAGGCTGTCTTTGGCCTGGTTTCAAGTGTTTGTTAGGATCAAAGGACTGAGGGAAGGGCAGCCGGCCCTTGGCAATGCTACCATCCAATTGCCCCAGTCTTAGAACCCCGGCACTTTGCACAGGTGTATGTAAGAAAAGGGATTCTGGTGAGCGAGTGAAAAGTCCCATGGACTGGAAATCTAACTTAACACAGGCAGGGCTGTGGAAAGCCCCTTCCTGGACTCCAGCAGCCCTCCTCCTTTCTGTTGGGCTGGCAGGTGAGTTAGTTCAAGGTTGTAGCCCCCATAGGTGACTTTTTCCAAGCTCTACTTATGCAGGGCAGCTTCTTGTGTTGAACAGAAACTGGTGACTCTCTAGGAAAGGCTCTGTGTGGACAAGGTAATGGTGAACCTTGGCACTCCATGTCTTCTTGGACTTCAATTCCCAGAAGCCCAAGCCTCTGTGAATCCACACAAATGGGTTTAATGTGCAAGACTTGGGCTTCTGGGAATTGAAGTCCAAGAACGCATGGAGTGCCAAGGTTCACCATCACTGCTCTAGAGCCTCAGCCTCTTCCTGTGTTGATAAGCACCTCTGACACGCCTGAGCAGGTACCTCAAAGCCAGTCCAGCCCCTTGTCTCCTTCCCTCCCAGGGAAGTGGGCTAGCCACCAGAGTATGTGAGAATGAGACTTCCAGGCCACTGTTGAGAAATCAAATCCATTTAAACACTACAGTATTGTATTTGGAATCATGAGTTACGTCAATATTCATTAAGACAAGATCTCAATCATGGTTTTCTACAGGAAGACTCATAAAGGCTCAGAAGGTTTCACTTTCATTTTTATGGCTTCCCTCCCCTCATACTTAGCTTCTTGTGCAGATCAATTCATTGGATTATATCAAAGGGATTGATTCTGAGTACATAGATTTGCGAAGGGAAATGGAATTAAGGTCTTTTTTCTCAACTCCATATGTTTATTTTATAACATGCTTACTGTGTAGAAGAGGCAGATGCACATGCACAATTTTGAGAAGAGTAAAACCAACCATCTGTGAGAATACCTTCTAGACAGAAATATTGTCCAATAATCTTACAGAAAGCTCTGGAAGAGCAAGACATTGTGAAAGGGTTAATGACATTCCTTTACCAAAACATATGTGAACATTGCATGAATTTGTAGCCTTGTGCTACCAAATTAAAATCCAGTTCTTATTTCATGATGAATAACCATTGGACTATAATGTATCTTAAATAGGACATTATCTTTGGATAGTCCCCCCCCTCCAAAAAAACATTTTATTAAAAAAATCTGACTTAAAATAAAAATAAATAAATAATAAAATCACCTGTAAATAAAAATAACTGATTTTTTATTTTATTTTTTAATCATTGATTTTTTAAAAAAACACCACCCTGCTTGGCAGAGAGAGCACCACATGGGATGGACCTCTTCCTACCTGTTACTCTTTCCAGGAGGCCTTTGCACCTGTTGCCTGGAGTTCCTCGAACTGACCCAGGGCTATTTAAACAGGGTTCCCTACTAATAGCTTTCACCGTATTTGCTTTCTGGAGTTTGGGCTGTTTTTTCTATTTTAATCGGAGAGAGACATCCTTTTAAAATCCATAATCCCAGACATAACCTTGTCCCTGTTCTGTGCCAGGGCAACTTAATTTCATAACGGAAACACGGGACAATTTGCTTCCTAAAATGATGCTTCTCTCTCCCCCCTTTCCTCCTTGTGCCCTCCACCTTCACCTCCAGACCCAACTGGACACCCTTCACTCTTCAATAGGAGGTCTGGGTTCTGGGGGTCTCTGAAGGACTGGTCTGTAGGGCTCAAAGGCCCAGGATCTTCTTGCTTCTTGTTGATGTGGAATCCTCAGGGTCCACCTGCATCAATAGCAAGTGGGCCTACCTCAGTCTCCCTTCCTTCCCAAAGGCTTCTGCCCAGTGGTGGGCTCCAAAAAATTTACTACCACACCGTGAGCGTGGTCTGGTGGGCGTGGCCAGGGGAAGCCCTGTGTTGCACCCCAATCAGGATGAGTTTATTTCAAAACTATTTGGATGGGCGGGGGGGGGGGGGGAGGCAGAATTTCTGCTACCTGTTCTGGCAAACTGGTGTGAACCTGCTGATGCCCCCCAGTGAGTATGTGCCCCAAAGAGCCCCTGTAGCCCCTTCTTGACCTGGGCCCTGTTTGAGGAAACCTACTCCTTCCCATGACTGCAGTGGCTTAGTGGTTAAGACACTGAGCTTGACGACTGGAAGGTCAGCAGTTTAATACCCGAGTGCTGCTCAATGGAGTGAGCTCCCATCTCTGTCCCAGATCCTGCCAACCTAGCAGTTTGAAAGCAAGACATCACAAGTAGATAAATAGGGACCAGTTGGCAGGAAAGGTAACAGTGTTCTGTCCACATTGGAATTTAATCATGTCTGCCACATGACCACTGAAATATCTGCTGACTCAGACAGCACTGGCTCTTGGGCTATAAATGGAGAGGAGCACCAAACCTTAGAGTCAGATACGACAGGCTTTTGACCTTAACTTCCTCCCATTCCCCTCTTCCTTCATGTAAGCTGTAGATTTTACTCCTCACCGAGCCCGTTCCTTAAATTCTTGGAAACGTCCTATTGATTTCAGAGCTGCTTAGCTGGATTTGGGGGAGGAACATCCATTTTTACAGATGGTATGAGAAAGGAACTGTTTAGATGGAGCAGAGATGGCGAACCTTGGCACTCCAGTTGTTCTTGGAGTTCACTTCCCAGAAGCCCAAGTCCCTATGAATCCACACAAATGGTTTTACTGCATGTATGCTTCTGGGAATTGAAGTCCAAGAACAGCTGGAGTGCCAAGGTTCACCATCACAGAGACAGAGCGTAGAAGCCAGGGTAACCTTTGGACTGGAGGTGAAAGGCTTCGAGGCCATGTTGTCTGAACTGGGGAAAGGGCAGAGAAATGCTGTGCTGGATTTTCATCCCCCTCTGGCACATGTGTGTGCGTGTGTGTGTCGTCCTTCATCCTGAGAGTTTTCTGATCTGGACGGAGTTTGGGGCACAGAGCCCATCCTTTTCCATAGTACTGAGCAGGGCATTTGTTTAACCCAACCAACCGGGGTGGGTGGGTTTCTGGCACGAGGTCCCAAAAAGGACCATGAGCCTGCCTGTGACTTGCCATGCTGTAGCAGAGGCATCGTTGTTATCTCAGGGTATCCCTGTGCTCTTTTCGCTCCAGTCTTGGTTTCCCCTCAGTAACTGGTGCTGTGGCTTTTCAGGGGCACGAGTACACACAGGTGTCTTCCTTGACTCCCTCCCTCCCTCTTCGGAGCTGTGCCTGTGCTTGTTGCTTGGCCAAAGGCAAATAGAAAGAGCTTTGCTCTCTGGTTCTGCAGGTTCCCCCGGGACAAACCAGCAGGCCGATGCCAGAAGTAGGTCTTCCACCTGGGGCTCTCCTTGTCCAGATCCACCCCGTGGGCTCTGGGCTCTGCAAAGGAAATCCTGGTCCCATCTGTCTCTCTGCAGATGCCAGAGATCTCCCTAGTTGTCTGTGGAGGCCTGACAGCCCTGCTTGCGACCCCCCCCCATCCCCTCTTCCTTCCTTCACTGCCTTTGGCCTCCCACCCCATCTGCTCCATCTCTGATGGAAACTGTGCCACCACCACCGGGCCCCCCCCTGGTTTGGGCCCAGGACCCTGCTTAGCAGGTGATCTGTCACCGGCCCCCACCCTGACTTGCAGCCCTTTCCCTGGGCCATCCTAACTGTGGTGGGGCGGCTTTGGCAGTTTTTTCATGCTCACTGTGTGTGCTGAGCTCCCTCTGGTTCTTTTGTTAATTAATTAATTAATCAATCAGATTATGAATGTGTGTGTGTTTTGAAGGGGGGGGGGCTGTTCCTGTCTTCCTTCTCTTCTTTGTTCAGCCAATCCTTTCTGCCCCTGAGGAGGCCTTTGGTGGCCGGTGAGCTTTTGATGGGTGAACAGCCCTGGATCCTAGCATTCGGTTCCTAAGCATGGGGGTGGGGGGTGGGGTGGTGGTTTGGAGAGGAGGCAGGGATCCCCCCCCCCCCCAGAGGGCTTCCCTTCTCAACTCTCAGGTCTTACCCAATTGGGGCAGTTTCAGGATTGAGTCTTGTCACTCCCTTTCCAAAGCCCACAACACTGTATTTCATGCACAGACCAAGGGTCTCACGAGAAGCGGCTGCTCTCACGAGCTTGCATTTGGGTGGGCGGGGCGGGGGGGCAGCCCCATTGGGCCCACGCAGACCCCATCTCTTGCGGGCGAAGACTCTCCCCCCCCCCCAGGCTGTGTCCATCTCTTTCTGAAGGCGCGACCGAGTGGCGTCCAGAGGCTCGTCCGTCCTTCCCAGCGCTCCTTTCCCGACTCCTGTATCCGTCTCCCCCCGCCGAGGGAAGGGAGGTCCTCCCCCTCCAGAGAAGCCTTGGCCTCCTGGGACCGCACGGCACCCTCCGATTTCATGGGGTGTGTGACAAGCTCCCCTCCCCCGCTTTCTTTCCGGCTCGCCTGGCGTCTTCCTTTCCAAGGATTCGTTGAGCTTTGGTTCCTCGAAGGCTCCGGGACGCCGGCTTAACCCCCTTCCCCCTCCATCTCAGCCTTCTTTGGGGGGGAGGGGGGGATAACGTGGGCTGAAGGAGAATCTGTGAAACCCTTAAAGACGCCAGAGAAGCCCTTCTAACGAGTGGATTTAAACGTCCCGACCCCCCTTGCTCCCCAGCTTCCCTCCGAGGGGGAAGACGACCTTGGCCCTCGGTCCAGCAGAGGAGAAACTGGAGGGGGGGGAGGGAAAAACATCTGGACCGGCTCCTCTCCCTAAGCCCCTGATCCTCGCCCGCGAGCAGCTGTTGCGACCCGGGTGCCGAAAGCGGCTTAAGCCCCGGCCGCCCCGATCCGGCCCGGCCCTTCCTTCCCTTCCCTTCCCTGCGGAGGCGCCGCGGAGCGCAGAGGCGCCGCCGCTGATGGGGCTCTTCTGCCTGGCCTGCGCCGAGCACCGGCCCGGCCTCTTCCGGGCCCCACACGAGGACCCCTGCCGGGCGGGACTCCCCCAGGGTAGGAAGGGGCGGGCGGGGGTGTCGGCTTTTGGATAGACGGGGTTTGGGACAGCCCCCGCCCCCTGCAGAGGATAGAGGTGGGGAGCCCAGGTGGGGCGGAGGGGGGGGAGGAAGGCAGGCGGGGGCCCCCTCCCCACACCTTCGCTCCCCTTCTCCTCTCCCAGTGGGCCAGCAGGGGGCGGGCTTCCCGGCCCCAGGATCTGTTGGGGGTGGAGGAAAGGGGCGGTGGCGGGCGGGGCGGGGTGGCGTCGCCTCCGGCGTCGAAGTTTGGCGCGTGGCCGGTGGGCAGCACAGACCCCGGGGGGCCTCTCTATGCTGCAGTGCTTCTGCGGACGGCGCCTGAGTTCCACCAGCAGCCCAGGTGGGGCCGGACGGAGGGCTGGGGGGGGGGAGAGGGGGGAGCTGGGGCTTGAGGGTGGGGGGAGAGGGGGGGAGCTGGGGCTTGAGGGTGGGGGAGAGGGGGGAGCTGGGGCTTGAGGGTGGGGGCGGCCCTTTCCTCACTCCCACCGCCCATGCCCCCAGCAAGCGCTGTCCGGAGCCAGGGTCCCTCCGGACGCGCGCGCTGTCCGAGGTGCTGAACTAAGAAAGAGGCGCAGGGTGGGGGCTTCGCCTGGCCAATCCTCCCCCCCCCTTCTCTCCTCCGATCTAGATTCTGGAGGGGAGCAGGGGCTGATGTGCGGCTCGCCCTTGGGGGGGCACTCTGCACGTGGTCAGAGGGCTACTTTTCCTCCGCTCTTTCGAAGGCGGAGTCTTGGTATTGCAAGCAGCGCTGGGGGGGGGGGCACGAGACCCTTTTTGCGGGAGCGGCTGAGCTTAGCGTGGCAGAATCCATCCCTTCACTGCCCCCCCTCCCCGTCTCTCCTCCGGAGCTCCTCCGAGAAGTCCCGGGTCCTCCCACGGAACGAATTTGACCTGCGCGCGGACTTCGCTCCCCCTGCTGCGCTCTGGCTGCGTGCAACGTCTTTGGTCTGGGGAGGGGGGGCACAAAGTGGGTGCCCTGCTCCGAGTGGGTCGGGGAGGGGGTCCCTCTGGGTGCTGCGAAGTCTCCCTCTGGGCCTGGACCCAGGAGTTCTGGCACCCCCCCCCCCCAATCTGCTCCTCGCCTTCGCTAGATACAGCCCTGGCTTATAAAATCATGGTGTCCAACTCGCGAGTGAGAAAAGACTGCTGGGTTTTTTGCCCAAGGAACAGTTTATACTGAATGCCAAAGTCTGCAAACTCTTTTGTTTCAACAGAGGGCCATGAATCCAGATTGCTTATTTAGAATCCTTTCTGCAGGAAATACAGGCTGCTGCTTGAGGTATTGTGATGGTTCCCAGCTTAGACTCTGGAAAGGGAAAGGGAGACAAACACATGGCAGAATTATTACTATCCCTGAATTACGGTATGGGGGGGGGGAGGCAGTGGCCCATCCGGCTCAAAGATCTCTGGTGTGACCTGCTGCCCAAATTTGGAAGGGTTTTACCAGACACTTGAACAACTAACAGTTTGACTTCAGCAAGAGTCTTTGTGAATCAACAACCACAGTGAAGACACCTGTTAGTTTGCAAAGTTCTGCATTATTGTGGCATTTCCCTCCTTTTCCTTTTTCATGTCTTCTCCCTTTATAATTTGGCCAAATTAACACAATCACATCTTTGGAAAACGGAGGCTGCTTCTTTCCACAAGCAATAAGAGAACCACAACCTTGGAAGCAGAATGGTCCATGTGGGCATTGTAAACACTACTTCCCTGAACCATGTGTGTTAACCTCACAACAACTGCACAAAGTTGGTTCGATGAGATTTATTTTATTTATTTTATTTATTTATTGCATTTGTTACCCCGCCCCAATCGGGTGAACCCGACTCTGAGCGGCTTACATCAAGGTTAAAACATAGGATAATCTATATTAATGCTATTTATACTTAAAACTTAATATTTAACTCTAAAAATCATAAAAAGTTAAAACAGTGTACAAGCTGCACACAAATTATATAAAATTCAGACCCAAAAGGTCTGAATTTTATATAATTCATCTTGCCGATGGAATAACAAGGGAGCCTCTCCGATCCACCCTGGTGGGACGGACAGATGTTCTTAGGGTGACGCGGTCTCTTAGGTATCCTGGCCCACTACCATATAGGGCTTTAAAGGTAATAACCAGCACCTTGAATTGCACCCGGAGACATACTGGCAACCAATGAAGCTCCCGGAGCAGTGGTGAGGCATGAGCATAACGCCCACACCCCACTACTACCCGGGCTGCCACATTTTGGACCAGCTGGAGTCTCCGGATGGTCATCAGGGGCAGCCCCATATAGAGCGCATTACAGTATCAAGTCTGGAGGTGACCAACGCATGTGTGACCATCAGCAAGGCATCCCGGTCTAGGAGTGGGCGTAACTGGCGTATTACATGAAGTTGTGCAAAAGCCCTCCTGGCCACGGCTGCCACCTGTTCTTCGAACAGTAGCCGTGAGTCCAGGAGGACCCCCAGATTACGCACTGGGTCTGTTTGGGGCAGGACTGCCCCATCCAGAACCAAAGTTGGCAGCTCCTGTGTTAACACCGGGGCCCTTACCCACAGCCACTCAGTCTTGCCGGGATTCAGCTGTAGCCCGTCCCCTATCCAGACCTTAACAGCCTCCAGACACCTGGAAAGGACTTCCACCGCACCGCTTGGGTCCCCATGGGCCGAGATGTATAACTGGGTATCATCTGCATATTGATGATACCTTACCCCGTGGGAACGGATGATCTCACCCAGTGGCTTCATATAGATGTTAAATAGGAGAGGAGAAAGTACCGAGCCCTGAGGCACCCCATATTGCAGGGGCCTGGGGCTGGACTTCTCCTTCTCCAGACACACCGACTGGGTCCTGCCCCTCAGGAATGAGGAAAACCAGGACAACACTGTGCCCTGGATCCCCAGACCTTGGAGCCTTCCCAGAAGGATGCCATGATCGATAGTGTCAAAAGCCGCTACTTATGGAACGCTTCACGAATTTGCGTGTCATCCTTGCGCAGGGGCCATGCTAATCTTCTCTGTATCGTTCCAATTTTAGTATATGTGCTGCCGAAGCGATATGACTATGTCTCGCCCAAGGAGCTTCACTGATGAATTTCTTCATGGGTTTTCTGCATTTCTGGGCAGACAAGTGGCTCAGCTTCTCTCTCTTCTTGTAACCTCACACTGACTCTGGATTTGGATCGCCTGCTTCTTGCTGCTTCTTTCCTTTGTTGAAACAGGTGCCTCCATTGCTGCATAGCGCAAGGGTCACTGGATGTTGACCTGGCACTTTTATTTTGGAAATTCTTCATGTGAGATCAGAATGAGACCCCCTGGTAGATCAAGAAAAAAGTTATTGAACAGGATTCTCTTGGTTTGTGAATGAAATCCCAAAGTGTGTCAACTTTGAGAAAAGTTTGGTCGCTAGACTCAGACGCACAGGTCTGACTTTTCCGTGACTCTGGGTGGAGATGAAAGCAGCAGCTGGTCAGCCTTCCTCCCCATGGATAGGCTGGCTTTCTGCAGTTCTGTGACTCTGGAATAGATTGCTGTACATCCAGAAGTTGGCTTGATAGCATGTAATTATTATTATTGTTATTATTATCATCATAGGTATAGATGTTTGTTTGTTCGACCTCCTAAAGCTTGAACTGAGCTGGCTCAGGGGAGTTTCCTGTGCTCTGTCTTAATACTGGGAAAACCTGAGGGCGTTAACCTCATTAAGCTGTGCTTTCTTCTTTTTCCACTCCTCCACTTTCCTTGATATTCTTTCCACAGAAGAGTTCTGAGGAGCATGAATGCTATTCTTTGGCCTTTTCATAGGTCCACAAATATTACCCTTTGGGCTGGGGCTGGTTTCCAAAGTGCAGTCGTGAAAGCCCCCCCCCCCCCGGCTGCACTGGGCTTGGCAACCTTGTTTTCCTGCAGGAAGGGCTGGAGGAGGGGGTTCATTCTCCTGCCTCACCTGCCTCAAAGACCTCCTGGGTTTCCTCTCAAGGAAACCTCTTGTGCCTGAGGAGCAGTTTGACACCTGGGAGGCAGTGAGCTCCGTGTAGGCAGATGTCCTTGTGTCCTCAGACCTGCACCATCTCATTATTATTTCCATTCCTCCTTCTCCTTTGGACCTTCTTGCACTGCCAGCTTACTTCTCCCTTGCTCTCAGCTTGGTGTGTGTGTGTGTGTGTGTGTGTGTGTGTGTGTGTGTGTGAGAGAGAGAGAGAGAGAGAGATGGGGGGATATTTCACAGGATACTGCCACAAAGGTGACCTTGTTCTTTTAATCCAGTGGAAGCGGATTGAACTTCGGAGGTAGTAACACTGAACTTCAGAGGTAGTCACATTGAGGGAGCTCCAGCCCTGTTCTCTTCCAGTTCATTGGGGTGTAAGCAGAAGTGTAACCCTGGGAGGGCCCTTTGGTTTTGAAGGGGGAAGAGAGATGGGAGCAGATCCAGGGACATCTGGCTGCTGAGTTGTCTCTCTGGGCTTGCATTGTCTCTTGTTAGGGCTCAGAAGCCTCCAGAGTTCCTGCAGAGATCTAGAGGAAAGCAAAGGAAAAGAAACTTCTCCAAGAGGGATTCTGAGAAAGAAGTCTTTGGAAATTTCCTTCTCTCCTTTGCAGACCACACCAGGCCAGTGGGGTGTAAAGTCAGCATGATGGGAGAGTTGGGCCAAGATGCAAATCATTGGCTGGGTGACCATAGGCCACTTGTGCTCTCGTCATGAGACCCTTTCTGTTGAGTTTGTTGTGAGGATGATGTGAAGAGGGTGGGAGAAGGGGCATAGATGGCAACCTGAGATCATTTGAAGAAACATCCAAGGTAGGAACCAACAAATTGGAGCTCCTGAATCTTTCCAGCATCAGGCAAAGATATTGATGTTTCCCCAAACCTCCTGAAATCTTGGTTGAACTATTTTTATCACTGCTCAGCCCATTCGTTTCATCCTTCTGTGGGAGCCTGCCTCTTTCTGTTGCTTTTATTATCCCGTGTTAGCTTCCTTGAGAGAAGTAAGATGAAGGACAGGGTAAAAATATGTTTGCCGTGAGTGAATGGATATTTTAGTTTTGCAATGTGAGCTGTGCTTCTGGAACCTTGTGATAGTATTCCCCCTTGAGCATGTCTGGCTTGCCTTTTGGACTTTGACATCTGGACTATCTCCAAACAACACTCTCTGTGTAGCGCCACTGTGCGGTGACTGTGCCTGCCTGGATTGGTCAGCAGAAAAGTAGAGGCATCACCCTGCCACAAAAGTCCTCATAGTTAAAGCCATGGTCTTCCCAGGAGTCAAGTATGGCTGTGAGGGGTGAACCCTCAGGAAGTCTGAGTGCAGAAGAACAGATGCCTTTGAACTCTGTGGTGCTGGAGGAGACTCTTGAGAGTCCATCCTGAAGGGAATCAACCCTAACTGGTCCTTGGAAGGGCAGATACTGAAGCTGAAGCTCAAGTACTTTGGCCATCAAATGAGAAGAGAGGACACTGGAGAAGGCCCTGAGGCTGGGAAAGACGGAAGGCAAAAGGAGAAGGGAGTGGCAGAGGATGAGATGGTATTGTTGACACAGTGAGTCTAGATCTGGGTGGACTACAGAGGATGGCAGATGACAGAGGAACCTGGCATGCTGTGGTCCAAGGGGTCAAAACAGGTCAGACTCAACTGTGCAACTGAATAACAACACACTGGTCTCAGCCAATTGTGTTGAGGATGCTCTCTGATCTCGTCTGCCACTTCTTAAGTTCAGTGTCTGATGCTTCCTCAGCCTCATCTTCCTCTTCTCTGACACTTTTTTAAACAGGGTGTGGTTGGCAGTCATCATATCTGTGATCTGTAGCTTGCCCTGTCCAAAGATTCTGGATGTTGATTAGTTCTCTGGGAACAAGAGGTCAACCATTGTTTGTGTGTTGGCTTCTAGAAGGGGCCATATTTCTCTTTATTGTCCCTCTTCTTGAATGAGAGCTCCGATAGGTGTCTTGGGAATATATGTCCTTATAGCTATAGGTTGGCATTTGTTGAGGGCGGCTTGACAATAGGCAACAAAGATGTACACTTATTGCAGCTCCTAACAAAACCAGAAGGATTTAATCAAGCTGCCTCCTTTGGCCAGAGCAGCTGTGGAAAGGCAGGCGCTGGCACATTGGGCTTCAGTACTTCTGTCTCTTAGAAGGGCACATACGTCTCTTTGTGGCTAACTGGGTCTCTCAAATGGATCCAGAAAGAAATAGAGTGAGGTGGTGTTTATTTCTCATTTTCTGTGTCTGTATCTGTATGTATCTATCAACATCTGCTTCTACTGTATGTGTTTTTGGGGGAAACGGAAGGAAGTAGAGAAAGGGGGCACTTGGGTGGGTGGGTGGGGTGGCGGTATTCTCCACCCATCTGTGCCAATCCCTCAGTGCCTTTTATCAAGGTGTATGGCTTCTGTGTTCGAGGGGAGCCCAAGCACCATGAATAATAGCAACCCCTTCATCAGGAAAGCTGGAGATAAATTTCTTCTTCTTGTGTCAAGGGAGAGACAAGGTTCTTGCTCTGGCATTTCTAGTGGCCTCCGCCAGTGTTATTTCCTATTCTTGTCATATGTTTCTTCGATGTTCTCTCTTCACCTTCTTCTTCCTCTGGGCCTGCCTCGTGCTCTCTTAGTCCTTCTCCTCTTTCCACATAGGATGCCTTGTATGGTATGGAATTCCAAGGCATTCTCTCCAAATGGGCAAGACCACTTTATTGGTTGTCTCCATTCTGATTCTTTCCCTTATAATCATATTCCCTTCTAGTCACTTCAGCATCCTTCCTCAGACATCTCATTTCCATGGAGACTAACTTTCATTTATGTTTTGTTGTAACTTTCCATGTTTGACACTGGTAACATAAGGTGGGAATGAACAGGCACACGGCACAAAAAGGTGAACAAAGATGGCACTTGGTGCTTAAAAAGGAGGGGAGCTGTCCTTCCTCAGGAGTAGGACATCTCCTCGCTCAGATGGTGGAACCTGCCCTGCAAGGTTAATCCAGGTGTTCTCCATAGGGAAACATGGACTGGGCTTCTTTTGACATCTTTCTTCTTTTTGCTTCTTTCTTCTTCTGATTCTGAATATTGTCGATCCTCATGGCTCTCAGCCATGAAGATTGTCCTGGGAATAATATCATTCAGTGGCCTTCCATTTTCCTTCTGTATCACAGCATGACACCCATTGTACCACTGACCCAGTTCAGTGAGTCTCTTTCTGGTCCTGAGCTCTTTTGACACACAAAGTCCCACTTGGGGACCATCACCTTTCCCTGTGGACTTTGGCACCCAAGCTATTCGTCCTCAGAGTTGTCAGGTTAATTAACCACCGCCTGATGATTGGCATTGAGTCTACTCTATTACTTCCAGGGCAGTTTTATCCATCCTTTGTTTCTCTCCTTAGCCTGTTGCTTTCTAGTCTGACTACCCATCCAGGGAAGAGAATCAGACCTTGGCAAAGCTTCTCCATGTCAAAGTCAGTCTCTGGCCTGCTCCCCCCCCCATCTGCCCCAATCCTGTGAGTTGGGCTTTGGGGGTTGGGTAGGGTTATGCCAAGGCCCAGGGGCTGGATCCTGGCATAGCTTGCCTTGCACACGGAGCTGTTGGACTTTGGGCCATCCCTGGGGAAGAGGCTGCACTGAATGCCTCCCCCGCCACAAGAAAAAAGCCATTGTTGCCATGGCTTCTGCTCCTCCTCCTTCTGAGTCCAAGTCAAGATGCACCAACAACATTTGCTCGTGGCTCTACAGCTCCGCTGGGGCCACCAGAGGACACATCCTGTCCCATAGAAACAAGGGTGACCCCGCTTGTCTCTCCTGCTGCCCCGCTGCTGCTGTGCTGCTGCTGAGCGATGGCCATGTTGGAAGGAAGGAGGCCTGGGGCTTCATGGGGGACCATGACAAAAAGGCACAGCAAAGGGTCTCCTCTCCTCTCGCCTCCTGTTTCCCACTTGGGGTGAACCCAGGGGTGCAGTGTGAAACACACATGCACGCACGCACGCACGCACGCACGCACGCACGCACGCACGCACGCACGCACGCACGCACACACACACACACACACACACACACACACACACACACACACACACACACCCCAGGCAGGAAAGGAAGGTGAGGGCTTCCCCAGGGATCTTCTTCCTCTGGAGAGGAGTTTTCCCAGTGCAGGTTCAACCTCTAGCCTGGATCCTTCCTGGGTCAGGCCAGGAGGAAGATTTCTCCAGGGCTGGGAACAAGGAGGATCAGGGGAGCCCTTGCCTTGTCTCTGTGGCAGCAGAAGGAAGACCTCAGATGCCTTGGGTGGGTGGGTGGAGAACAGGGGGAGGCTGCTCCATGCCCCCCTTCCTCAAACGCCTGTCCTGCTGTGGGCGCCAAGAAAGCAAACTCATACTAATTGATGCTAAGCCAGAGAGCTGGAAACTGGGACTTCCAGCTCCTTTGTGTTGGTGAGCTGTCTCTTGGTAGACCCTTCCTGACTGGGGAGAGAGCAAAAAGAGGGGTCATGCTGCTGCTGCTGATGATGATGCCGCCGCCCCCTCCCTCTGCCTCTTGGCCAGGCCTGAAGTGTGGGTCTGTCTGCCAGGAAGAGATGGCACAGGGCTGTTCAACCGTTGCTCTGTTTGTGCCCCGAGCACCCCCTTCTGTCAACACCCCAGTCTGCCTTCCACTTCCTCCTCCTCCTCCTCCTCGTCCACCACCTCCACCTATTTTGCTGTGATGCCACTCAGAGGGAGGGATGCACCAGGGCTGATGAGCTGGGCATTCACTGCTCTCAAGCTGGGAAAGGTGGCTGGCCAGGATGGCTGCTGCTTCTTGGAAGGAAGGAGGCAGGCAGGGGTCCAACAGGATGTGGTACCCTGAAGTGGGTGGGGGCCCTTAATGCCCCAGCTACCCAGGCTTCAACCCCAGCTTGTACCTTTTTCAGGTCACCTGGTAGACTGGCTCTTGTAGGCTGGGTTGGGCTGGGGTCTTCCTTGGAGTGATCCAGCCAGGGGGCTAGTCTGATACCCTTCCTATGGAGAAAGGTTGTTGTGTTAGGAATGCCCCCTGGATCAGGGGAGGAAATGCACACGTTTGCTTGCTTTCCAGGCCTTTAAGGCTTCTCTTGAGCTTTCATAGAGAGATGCTTGTGTTCCTCTTCTCCATCTCTCTCTCCTTTGTCTTCAGACCTCTTTGCCTTTCTGATGACTGGGCAGTTTTATATTTGCAAGTGAAAAAAATGGTTGATTGGACACTGTTGCCAGGAGAAGACAAAAGGGTCTTGATTTTGGGGGAGGGAAAAATGTACTCAGAGCAGTTTGTCTAAGAAGTTGTGAATGCCACTGCAGGGAAGATGGCCTCTTAGCAGGCAGAGCGGTCTTTGACCAGTCCCCCTCTTTCCTTCCCTTGCTTAGCCTTGATTCCTGGGACCAGGTCTCTGGTTCTTCTTTCATGTCCCAATCAAACCCTGGACTGCCAAAATGAAGCCACCTTCTTGGCTTTGGCCAAACTTAAGTCCTCATCAGTACATGTTTGCAGTAGTAACTGGCAGACCAGTAAATGAGTCCATGGATTCTGTATCTCTCCACATTCACATAGCATGTTGTCTGCCAGTAGCCCCCACTTGAGCCTATTGGTCTTGCATTGAGGGACTCCAACCCTCAGCCTATTCAGGGTCCTCCAAGTGACATAGAGGAGGTTGAGTTCCTCAGCTTTATCCTCCTCCTTTAATGCTGTTCCTTGCCCAGTGAGCTCCTTCTTCCATCTTCTAATTTGGTTTTGCACTTGTGTACCCTCAAAAGTGTTTGTTCTTGCCATTAAGCTCTTCCTGAATCTGAGTCAGTGGAATGTCTCTGGTGGTGGAGATGGTCCAAGCTGGCTACCCTTCCAGTTCCCTGGAGTGGTTGGGGGATGAAAACCTTGGTCTTCTTACCCACTTCTTCTTCTGCCTCTTACTGCTGTCCACAGCAGAGGGACCTTGAGCAGTGGCATAGAGGAAAGGTTGGGGAACCAATGTTAACCCCAGTTGAGCCTCTTTGTTTAGAGATTCTAAGTTGGTGGTAATGGAGAGCAACAGGAAGTGCTGTGCCACTTGAGTGCCACCTGTAAATGGAGCGGAAAAGATACATGTGCCAACAGGTGTGTTTTCTCAAGAGAGGCCAGATGACATGGCTGTAGTGGGAAATGTTCCCTCCCGGATGTGTGCTTGTGTCCCAAGTGTGAATGCAATTCACTTGGAGACTGGCAATGTTTCCAACCCACTGGAAAGCAAATTGGAGCAGGTTCGTTTCTCATGTTGTGGATGCTCTTCCTTTGTCACCTCTGGCCATCAGACCTGGCACTGTTTCAAGAGTGTGCCACAGCTCTTTGACCCCTCGCCAGAAGGGGGTCATAGAATCACAGAATCGCTGAGCTGGGAGAAGGGACCTTTGAGGCCATTGAGTCCAACCTCTTCCTGCTCAATGCAGGAATCCCAGTTGAAGGAGATCTGACAGATAGGGTTGCTTTCCAATTCTCAACTGAATGCTTCCAATATTGGAGCAATCACCACTTCTCTAGGCTGTAGATTCCACTGTCAAGCAATGCTCTAACCATTTAGAAGTTTTACTAAATATTCAGACTTCATGATTGTGTGTCCTGCACTCTGGGATGATAGAGAACCGATATCCCACCCCTTCCTCTTTATGATTGCCTTTCGGGTATTTGTAGAGTGCTCTCATCATCATCATCTCCCCCCTCAGTCTCCTGTTCTCATGAAAGACAATGGGTAGAGGTGGCTTTGGTTCCCTGGATTTTGCACTCTTTGTACCATCTGACAAAGCAGATTGTCATCCACAAAAGTTCAAATAAATCAATCACAAGGCTCTGGGAAAGCCTTGTCCCTTTCCAGCCCCTTTGCTAGCTCTGTAGGAAGATGCTCGATGGCATCGTAGGTTGAAACCACACTCTTTGTACAAAACAAACCAACTCCCTCCGCGGCTCTGAGAATATGCACCAAAATTCCCCAGGCCGAACACCAGCCCAGAGGTCCCCAAGGAAGAAATGGGGACCGTCCCCCTTGACAGGCCTTGGGTGGAAGTGTGCAAGCCAGGGCTGGAACCCAGGCCACCTGCAGTGTTATGCACATGAGGTGTTGCCATCTCTCCATGTTCCCTCTTTGGAGTGAGCTCTAGTCGTTATCCTATCTTGTATAGGCAGGTATCACATAACTGAGAGGCTGCAGTGCCTTAGTGGTTAAGACGCTGAACTTGATGACTGGAAAGTCAACAAGTCAGCAGTTCAAGACCCAAATGCTGCATGACAGAGTGAGCTCCCGTTGTCTGTCCCAGCTCCTGCCAACCTGGCAGTTTGAAAGCAAGAAATTACAAGTAGATCAATAGGGACCACATTGGCGGGAATGGAAAGAGTGTTCCGTGCACTCCGGTGTCTTGTCATGCCTGCCACATGACCACAGAAAAGTCTGCAGATACAGACAGCACTGGCTCGTGGGCTGTAAACAGAGATGAGCACCAAGTCCTAGAGTCGGAAATGACTGGCTTTCAAGCAAGGGAGACTTTTATCTTTACCATCACATGCTTGAAGAATGATAGTCTTTTCCTATTGTCCTGGGAGGTGGGGGTACTTAAAGCAGGGGTGCCCACAGCTTTTGGGCCATGGGCCGGTCACGTGGTTCAGTGGACCAGTCACGTGGTTCCTCCCTATGGAAATGAAAGTAAAACGCACCTTGCAATCTGTTTTGCAGCAGGATGAGATAGATTTTAAGCTGCCATTTTCTCTGGGGTGCCCAAACTATGGCCTGTGGGCTAAATCCAGCCCCTGACACCAATTCATCTAGCCCATGCCACCCTCATTGCTCCCGTATTGGTGCGTTTTACTTCTGCTTCCGGGAGTGACGAGGGTGGCACGGGCTGGATGAATTGGTGTTTGGGGGGGGGCAGCTTTGGCTCATGGGCCATAGTTTGGGCACCCCTGAATTAAAGGAAGCCAACCCATGGTGGTGGAGGAAGCCTTCAGCCCGACCAGCCTGGCCATGGAGTCTTCTCTGGCCACCTGGCTTCCAGAAAGAGCCATGGTAGGCATGCCGCCTGCCGCAGAAAGTCTTATTTTGGGAGGCAAAAGGTCTCTTTTCCTTTGTCAGTGAGTCCCTTCCGAAGCCTGCAATTACCCTGAGAAGAAAGGCACATTTCCCTCCCTCCCTCCCGGCAGCTGATCAGACATAGAAGGGAAAAGCGGGCGGAAAGTGTGGGCTCAGCATCGCCAGCCTTTCAAAGGCAACCCGGGATTCTCTCTGAATCTTAAGCAGAGCAGCTGCAGCTGCTGCCATCCCTAGCCTTGGATCTCCACCCTCTCTAGGCCAAAAAAAGGGGGATGGAGGGCTGGGTGGGTGGAGGGAAACATTGTCAAAATTCGCCTCCCTCCTTGACGTCCCCTTCTCACCCTGGGCTGACATATTGTTTGTGTCTCGGATGATGGATGCCCATGAGATAACGTCTGCCTCAGCGCCAACTTCCTCAACTTTGGAGGGGGGGGTCTCTTGAAGGCCCAGGCAGAGGGAGGGAGGGAGGGAGGGAAGGGTCCACTTAGGGTCATGCGTGGCTGTCAACGTGTCAACAGAGGTTTGGCATGAGTCTCCCAATGTGCCACTGTCACCTTGTCTGTTTTTCACACTGGCAGAAGAAGAGCAACTTTCTCTTAGAAAAGCCTTGTCTACAACATAGGGCGAAGGCTGCAGTCACTTAATAGTTAAGATGATGAACTTGAAGAAGATCCACAGGCCAGCAGTTCGAGACCCAGCTGCTGCATGACGGAGTGAGCACCCGTCGTCTGGCCCATCTCCTGCCAACTTAGCAGTTCTAACAGAAGAAACTGCAAGTTTTGTTGTTGTTCAGTCGCACAGTCGATTCCAACCCTTTGCGATGACCCCATGGACCACTGTCCGCCAGGCACTTCTGTCCTCCACCCTCCTCCTCAACTCGCTCAGCTCTGTGCCCATTGTGTCTACAACACCATCTAGCCATCTCATTTTTGGCTGCCCCCTTCTTCATTTGCCCTCCACCCTTCCCAGCATCAAGGCTTTCTCAAGCGAATCCTCTCTTCTCATTTGATGTCCAAAGTACTTTAGCTTCATCTTTACTATTTGACCTTCTAAGGAGCAGTCAGGGTTAATTTCTTCTAAGATTGACCTATTTGTTCTCCTTGCTGTCCAGGGGACTCTCAAAACTCTCCTCCAAGTAGATAAATAGATATCACTTCTGTGGGAAGGTGAACAGCATTCCATGCTCTCCAGCACCTTGTCAAGCCTGCCACTTGACTACAGAAACCTCTGTAGTGCTGGCTATAAACAGAGATGAGCACCAAACCCTAGAGTCGGCTACGAATGGCTTTTGAACAAGGGAGATCTTGACCTTTACTGGAGTGTCGGGTAATCTTGTTACCCTCCAAATGACAGCCTTCACTGCATCATCCCTGTGTTTGCAGTTCCCTCGGTGGCTTAGTGGTTAAGGTGCTAGGCTTGGAGACTGGAAAGATGGGTTTGATTCCCAAAAAAACCAAAAACTTTTCAACCCAGAGTAATCTCTGACAAAAGAAAGAATAATCCCCATGTTCAGAATCGTCATAAAGCTCTCTCTCTCTCAGCAAAGGTGCAACAGCCACACAGTCAGAAACAGAGTGAGGGCTTTACTCCGCAAACCAGTCTTTCTCATAGAACTGGTGAACACTCCATGCTCCTGTGGGCAGAAAGGAAGGCTGCCTTTTGACCCTAGGCTTCCAGCAGGGCAAGAATCGGTCCCTTTGACTGAGACAGCTGAGACAGCCTTGCAGCCTAGACAATGGCCACAAGCATGCCATGGGGCCACAGGGGCAACCGGGCACTCCTGCTAGGCCCATGGCGAGGCCAAAGGCACAGGAAACCAGAGAGAGGTTGGGAAGAGGCTGTCCTGCCGAACAACACCTGAGGGGAAGGTGCCCATTTTGTCAAATGGGAGGGGGGAGGGGCTCCTTCGCAGGCACTTTCTGAGGTGGGCAGGGATGACGGGGTAGCAATGGTGTGACTCTAGGTTGCTTCGGTTTGCTCCGTGGAATGTGGTTGTGGGAGTAAAACCAACCAACCGGGCAACCCATTCTCCCCTGGGTGGCTGTTCCCAATGAGGTGCCTGTTGGGTGAAATGTCACCCAGGGCCCACTGTGATGCCGGTGCTGTTTGTGGAGCCTTTTGTGTGATGTTATTTTTATGAAAGTTAAAAAAGGAAACAGCACTTCTCAGCTTTGCTTCCCAGCTGTGCCGGGAGGCAAGTCTTTCTTGCCCAGATGATGATACTTATGGGGTGAAGGGCATCCCTCCCTCCCTCCCCCCGCCCCTACCCCCATGAGTGCCTTCGTTTAGCTTTCCAACCTTCCTGTGAGCTCATGCTATAGGCCACGGGGATTCCTGTCTTTTCAAACAGTGGGGGTGGCAGCGGGGCTGTCTGAAGGGGAACAAGGCTTTCCCACCCCCAGAAATCCCCCTCCCCCAGGTGGGCTCTCTCTGCCTGTCCCTGCCCTCCCGCCTCTCCGTGGGGCTGGCTCCATGGGCTGGGGTTGAAGCAGAGCGGTGAGCTTGGCCTCCGAGTGCCCTTGCTTGGGGAGCCAAAGACAGCCCTCCCCAGATTTGGCAACCAGATGCTGGCAAAGGCCTGCCAGTCTTGCAGGGGAGGGAGGGAGAGGGGACGCCCCCTTCCCAACCAAAGCAGCCTGAGGCTTTGGCACCTCCCGGAGGCCAAACGCTGGGACTGCCTGCAGGCACCAATCCTGCCTCACAGAAACAGCTGGCTTGGCCCCTGCTCCAGGGAAGCTGCCTTCCCTTGGGAAAGGGGGGCAGCAGCCACAGCAGCAGAGCCCTTCATGGCCTTTGGGACCTCCTGGGGAGGGTTGATCCTCCTGCCTCCCACAGCCAGATGGTGAAGGCAGGAGGTCCTTTGCCCTGGGGCATAGAGGTAGCTTCCTTCCTTCTGAGGTGGCATGAAGCCTAGTGGGGCTGTGGTGGCTCAGTGGTTAAGAAGCTTGCGTTGTTAACTGGAAGGTGGGAACGTCGGCAGTTTGAGACCACCGGGTACTGCATGACAGTTTGTGTGCCTGTCTCTGTCCCAGCTCCTGCCGACCTAGCAGTTCGAAAGCAAGAAATTGCAAGTTGATCAATAGGGACCACTTCGGTGGGAAAAGATCCTAGAGACATGAAAGGAGCCTCATTCGGGCATCCCCTGAGTGAAGTTTCTCCAGAAAAAAATCCTTTCACTCCAGAAAACAGGATTAAAAAGAATAATCATCAAGGTTAGCTGGGTTGTTTCATAGCTGCAAGGAATAAAAAACCCTGCTAGATAAATTGCGTATCCATTAGGATAGATTCTCTCTTCAATGCAATTTTAGCAATCTAGCAATTACACTTCTATATACTGCCCCATAGCGCCTCCTGCACTCTCTGGGTGGTTTACAGGTACTGTAATTAGCATTTTGCCCCAAACATGCTAGACCAGGGGTGTTCAAACTACGGCCCATGGGCTGGATCCAGCCCCCGATGCCAATTCATCTGGCCTGTGATGGGTGCATTTTACACTTCCAGGAGGGACAAAGGTCTGGATGAATTGGCATCAGGGGCCAGATCCACCCCATGGGCCTTAGTTTGGGCATCCCTGGTTTAAGCAGAGAAAATGGCAGCCTAAAAAAATATCTCATCCTTCTGATGGGAGGAACCACGTGACTGGCCCGCTAAACCATGTGACTGGCCTCTGGCTTGAAAAGTTTGGGTACCCCTGTGCTAGACACTCATTTTACCAACCTCAGGAGGATGGAAAAGGCTGAGTCAACCTCAAAATGTTTTGGCTGCAGGACACCACTTTAACCACTGTGCCACCAGGTCTCTTGCACATACCCAGGAGACACTGGGGTTGTTTAGTGAGCATCTGGTGAAGTCATGGTGGAGGTGGTGAGGGGTAGCGGGCAGAGGGTTGGGCTTAGCCCCCCTGAGCTTCGATCTCTCTCTCTCTCTCTCTCTCTCTGTGTAGAGGAGGGAAATGCAGGGAAGTTAACCTGGCCAAACTTCACTGCCTGATGTGCTCAAGTCCAGCTTCCAAAATGTCCTCCATTGTGCCAAAGCCCTGGTGGCACAGGGGTTAAAACTGCTGTCCTGCAGCCAGGATATTGTGAGTTTGATCCTGATGGGGATCCAGGTTGACTCAGCCTTTTCCATCCTCCTGAGGTCTGTTAAATGAGGACCCAGCATGTTGGGGGCAAAATGCTAATTAACCTGTGAACCCTCCAAAGAGGGCACTGCTAAGTGCTCTGCGGTGAGGTACAGTATGTTAGTGGAATTGCTCTTGCTCTCTCCTTGTTGAATATAACAATGTTCTAATTTATTTATTTATTCAGATTTATATTGCTGCCCACTCACCGAGGCGACTCAGGGCGGCTTACAGTCAAAATAGCAACAGTACAGTAAAAATTATAAAATACAAACTCACCAAAAAACAAAATACAACCAAAAGAGAACACAGGCTGACTCCCCTCAGGCCGTTGTTGTGGGCCCAGAGGAGGGGGCGATGTTCTCAGCCGCCTGCTAGGCCATGGAATCTTCTCCCTTAGGCTCTTGTTATGGGCTATCAGCCATGTCTATTTCTGCCCCTACACTCTATCCAGTTCTTCTTTGTGTTTTCTGTGAATCCACATGAATGGGTTTACTGTGCAAGCAAAACCATTTGTGTGGGTTCACAGAGGACCACAAAGAAAAAGAACAGTTACAAGTAAACAACCTGACCTTATAGAGCCCTGGGGGCACAGGGGTTAAAACTGTTGTCCTGCAGCAAGAACATTGTGAATTCGATCCTACTGGGATCCAGGTTGACTCGGCCACTTCCATCCCCCAGCATGTTGGGGGGCAGAATGCCAATTAACTTGTGACACCCCCCCCCAAGAGTACACTATGTGCTATGGAGAGGAGGAGGGGGTCTAGAAGTGTCATGGCTATTGCTCATACCAGCTGAATAGTGGCAGCACCCAATGGGGGTGACCAGGGCGTTGCTTGGCTAGTTTGGCTGGGAAATACCTGTGAATTCTGACCCCAAAGAGTAGCTTTCCCAGGTTGTGACCCAGGTGCCTTGGAAGACCTCCCCGTTGTGGTGCTGGTGTTGATGATGATGAAGATACCAGGATCAAGAACTCTGGCCAGTGTCACTCTCCATATCAGTGGCCAGGGATCCGCAGTAGAGCACAGCCTTTGAACCCAGATAGTGGTCTTCCTGGAAGCATCTGGACAATCAGCCTGGGAAAGAAGGAGCATCCTGGCTTGGCCCACCTGAAGGGCTTCACCTGAGTTCTTTTGTCCTCCTGTCAGATGAAGCTTCTGGTGGAAGGGCAAGTCCTCGCCGTCTCGAAAGCCTTCCATCCTGAGTGCTTTTTGTGATAGTAAGGCAGGAGACACATTAAATAATTCAAAGGGAATGCATTAATTATTTCTGGGGCAAGACTGCTTCCAAGTGTTCATGTGACTGTAGGGAAAAGGACTCAGCCACAGATATGAATTGAGGACAGTTTAGAGAAATATACATTCATGTGCATTCATCTGCCTGTGGTCATGTCTGTCTGGTGCCAGGAAATGTTACCTCGCAAGAGCACACCAGCCTCCCTTTCTGTTCTGGGTTGTGTTTCATTGCTTGAAATCTTCTTCATTCATGTCCCAAAATCAACCCCTGGACTGCCAAAATGAAGAAGCCACTTGCTTGGCTTTGGCGTTGGCCAAACCTAAGTCCTCATTGGTGCAGGTTTCTGGCAGTCACCAGCAGACCAGTCAATAAGCCAAAGGATTCTGTATCTCCCCACATTCACACAGTGTTTTTGGTTGTCCGCCAGCAGCCCCCACTTGAACCTGACCATGCCAGCCAGATGTTTTCAGAGGGGCTAGAATAGATTCTAGATGCTAAGCATCAAGGCTCTTCCACCACCTAGGTTTTCTCAAGGCAAAGGAGAGCTCACTGTGGCCCTTGGCAAAGAAGAGGCTGTGTGACCACAGAAGCGCCTTCCTCTCTGCTTGGGGTAAGGATGAAGTCCTTGCGCTTGAGTGTCCTGCATCTGGCCAGAGAAAGGCCAGCAGGGCTCAGCATTTGCTGAGCTGAAGATGCTGGTGTGCCAAAAGAGCTCAGGACCATAAAGTGACTTGTGGCATTGGATACTGGAGTTGCACTGCAAATGGAAGGCCACTGCATTATGGGGTTCCCAGGACAATCTTCACGGCTGATTGTCATGATGAGAGCCAATATTTGGAATTAGGAGGAAGAGGAGGAGAAAAGTTGCTGGAAGTTGCTGCCATGGCTGTTTCGGCATTGATGACTCCATCCTGGTTCTCCAAGGGTGAAAGGCAGGCTCTCCTTTGGCTGAGCTAAGAAACTGGCATGGGAAATCTCTGCCAGGGAGGGGTGTGTGTGGGCCTGCCTGCCTTGGCCCTGAAGAGCTTTCCTGTTTCTTGTCAGGACTTGTTCTCTGCCCATGTGCCATGGAGCATAAACACAAATGCCTACAGAGGCAGAAGACGAGGCAGAACAGTCTGAGTTCCCCAGTGGCATCAGCCTTTCCCACTATGGCCCCAGGGGCTAAAAGAAGGCCGCTTTGCCCTGGCGTGGGCCTCCGGAAGGCCCTGGGAGAAGAAGCTGCCTTGGTGAGGGTGAGAAGTGAAGTAGTCCAGGGGAACCGGTGTGTGTGTGTGTGTGTGTGAAAGCTCCAGTCAGATCTCTCCACCCTGAGCAAATGGACAATGAAATAGCAAGTGCAGTCCACAAGGGCAAAGTGGTGCCCAGGGAAATATCTGCTCACATCAATGACATGCGAAGCCTTCCGGAGTTATGCTGGACTGTGGGCAGAATGGCAGAGGGGTTGGAGCAGGTCCCCTAGAAGAGGAAAGACAAGAGTGTTGGAGACTTCTTTGGTCTAGAGCAGGGGAGTCCAAACTTTTTGGGCTGTGGGCCGGTCACATGGTTCAGCGGGCCAGTTGCGTGGTTCCTCTCACCAGAAGTGGAAGTAAAACACGCCTTGCAATATGTTTTGCAACAGGATGAGATAGATTTTAGGCTGCCATTTTCTCTGCTTAAGCCAGGGGTGCCCAAACTGTGACCCATGGGTCAGATCTGCCCCAATGCCAATTCATCCGGCCCACACTGCCCTCATCACTTGGAAGTGGAAGTAAAACACGCCATTATGGGTGCATTTACTTCCACTTCTAGTAGTGACAAGGGCAGCACACGCTGGATAAATTGGCATTGGGGGCTGGATCTGGCACACAGGCCGTAGTTTTGGTACCCCTGGTCTAGGAGGAAAGGGCCAGTTGGGAAGATATGATAGACATGGACAACATTATGCATGGAGTGGAGAAAGAAGAGGTCCCTCTGATTTGCTGCCAAGTCAGCTCCAATTATTATTATTATTATTATTATTATTATTATTATTATTATTATTATTATTATTATTATTATTATTATTATTATTATTATTATTATTATTATTATTATTATTAAATTCAAATTTATATGCCGCTCTTCTTGCCGAAGCAACCCAGAAACTGCCAATGTATTCGGTGCTCCTAACAGGCTTGTCCAAAGTAAGTGAGCTTTTCAAGGAATGGGCTACGAAAATCACACTTCAGTGAGAGCTTCCATTGCCAAGTGCCAGTTGCGGTACCAGGTCTCCTGAATCCCAGTTTATCTCCTAATCACATCACACTAGAACCCAAGGCAAGGAGTTCTCACTGGAAGTGGGTGATTAAAGACAGACAGACTGACAGATGGACAGAAGGGCTTCCTCGTAAAGAACATCCTTATAATTGGTGTCCTTCATGGTTGAATTTTTTTTTTTTTTGCAATAGTAGCCATGTTAATCTGTGTTTCAAACAAAACAAAAACATAGCAATTTGAAGATGAAGTTTCCAAAGCTCTACAATGTTTTTGTTTTGTTTATTCTCTGATATCGTTAACATTAGCAGAGCATCTACCATAAGCTCCTGTGATGGTACAAGCCTGGATAGCTCTAAAGGAGGCTTGGGTGGATTCCCCAGAGGACATCAGTGGCAAATAAATGGTCATCCTTGACTATAAACTTCTTCCAGAAGGGAGGGAGAGCCGGGGGGGGGAGAACACAGTGGCCTCCATCTTTTGCAGATGGGCTTCCTGGAGAAACTTGCTTGGGTTCCGTGGGGAACAGAGTGCTGGGCCAGAGAAGCCTTTGGTCTTCCACGGGATGAGAGCTCTGCCCCTTCTTCTCCTTCCATGACAGTCACCAAGCAAGCTTTAATGGCTGAGTAGCGCACGCACGGCTAAATAGGGCTGCCAGGTTAGCAACCTCCTGGCCAGAATGGCCCATAGATGGTTCAGGCAGGAGAGGCTGGCAAATGTCTCTGGGCTGCCTGGCCATGAATCCCAACTGCTCTAATGCACAGAAGAGAACAGGAAAGGCAAGAGTGTTCCTGGGCATGTCTAAATGGCAGGTCCTGACGCCACGAGAAGGAAACCCCCAATATTACCGTAGCTTGCCAGGTTACCAGCATCACACTCCCTGGCCCCCCAAGGGTGAATGATTGAGACCCCGCAGACCCTGGAACTGGATCCTTAGGGATAAGACTTGGCAACCCCACTGTGACAAACAGTCCTTACAGAAAACTCAGGAAAACTGTAACATAGAAAACTGTTATGTTTAGCTACCAAACAGGAAAGGTACCCTGGCAAAACTGTGAGTGTCTGTCGGTGTGTGTGCATTTATAGACTTGCCCTGACTACACAACCAGTGTTACTTATGTGTTTCAAGGGATATCGTTTCCAAAAGGCCTCAACCCTGTCATTCCACAAGTACAAACAGGGCCTTGAATGTTTGCTCACTTGGAAAGGAGGGGGGGGGGTTTGCGTAAGGATTCGGCCACTAGAAGATTGCATACTTTTGTCCTTTGTGGTTCCCCTGGATTTTGTGTGTTTCTTGGGTTTGCATCTTATAGATCTAGGACAGTCGTGGTGAATGCACAGCAAACCCATACGTATGGATTCACAGGGACTTGGGCTTCTGGGAATTGAAGTCCAAGAACACCTGGAGTGCCAGGGTTGGCCATCATGCATCTAGGATGTCACACTTTTGACAGGTTTTGCAGTCTCCGATTGTGGGATGGAGTTTTGTTGTTGTTGTTGTGTGGACTGAGCTAGCTCAGGGGTGTCCAAAATTTGCAGGCTGTGGGCTGGTCACGTGGTTTCTCCCACGTGCAACAGGATGAGGTAGATTTTAAGCTGCTATTTTCTCTTCTTAAACCGGGGGTGCCCAAACTATGGTCTGTGGGCCAGATCTGGCCTCCAACCAATTCATCCAGGCCACACCACCTTCATCGCTCCCAGAAGCAGAAGTAAAACATGTCCATACGGGCGCATTTTATTTCTGCTTCCGGGAGCGACGAGGGCAGTGCAGGCCAGATGAATTCACGTTAAGGTCTGGATCTGGCCTGTGGGCCATAGTTTGGACACCCCTGAGCTAGCTCTTGCTTTTGGCCACCAGGTGGCACTGCTTTATTGTGTGCGTGCGTGGTTGCTTGCTTGCTTGCTTGCTTGTGCACGTGTGTGTGTGTGTGTGTGTGTGTGTGTGAGAGTGAGTGAGAGTGAGAGAGAGAGAGAGAGAGAGATTCATTTCCCAAGGCAGCAATCATATTGCAGGGATATCCCATTTTGCAGCTGCTCGAGACTCAGACTATTATATGGCTGGAAAAATCCAGCTCATTTCTATTGAGTGAAATGGAGCTGCACTGATTTTTCTTTTTAAGGATGCAAAACTCTTGTGCAGTTTCTATGCCAAAGTGCAGATGTTAAAAATTAAGTGGCATGATGACAGCTGCAGGTATAATTTATAACAAGTCCTCTCCTTGATGCTGAATCTATCTGTGTGGGTCAGATATTATAGTTTACTGCTTCTGTATGCTTGTGAGGAACTTCCAGTTGTTTTATACAACTATTGTTTTGGTCTGGTCAAGAAAGGTAATATTTTGAATGCATTCCCCTGCTGCCGCCTATATGAATGCAGCAAGTGAGTTTGGAGTGGCAGTGAACAATTATTCAAGGTTAGAATATTCTGAGCATTGTTTTGCTTAAAAATAAGGTCAAGTTTGTTCAAGGTCTCCCTTGATTGAAAGTCAGTCAGCTCCAACTCTAGGCTTTGTTGCTCATCTCCATTGACAGCCAAAAAATACCCAGTGCTGTCTGAGTCTGCAGACATTTCCATCGTCATGTGGCAGGCATTACTAGAATCAGAATACTGTTACCTTTCCCACCAAAGTGGTACCTATTTATCTACAGTAAAACCCCAACTTACGTAAAAAGTCCGTTCCATAGGCTTTTATATAAATCGGTGTTTTACGTAACTTGAAGCAAACCCATAGGGAAAAATGAAATTTTTACTTAAATTGAAGCAAACCCACAGGTAAATGAATTTTTATGTAAATCAAAGCATACCCATAGGAAAAATGAATTTTTCACGTAACTTGAAGCAAACCCATAGGACATTGCATTATGTAAATAGGGTCATTTACGTAAATCAGGACACGGTTTTATTACAAAATCATTGCATAAGTTGAATTTTACATAACTCGAGGCATATGTAAGTCGGGGTTTTAATGTACTTGCAATTTCTTGCTTTCAAACTGCACCCACTCCATTGTGCTGCAGTCCAGTCTCAAAGTGCTGTCTTGTGGACCTTCTGGTCATCGAACTCAATGTCTTAGCCACTAACCCACCACAGTCCCATTGCTTAGAAGTAGCCCATCACAATTCAGAAGGAATTTCTTGCAGGTGAGTCACAAAGGACAAAGAGTGCTTTGGAGTTTAAGGACTTAACAAGTTTTACTAGAGATGATATTCACTGTTTTCCAGCCTGTCACACTTGGTGGTGGTGGTGGTGGTGTTGATGATGATGATGAAGGAAGAGGAGGAGGAAGGTGGCACCAGTCTGCTTCCAAGTAAACTCAGGCTAAACAGATCTGCTTGGTTTTCCATGTGCATCAAGACTCTGCTCAAAGGAATGGAAATTGATAGAAAGCCTTAATGGGGGGGATCTGGAGGGTTCCCCCCCCCCCCAGTGCATGATGAGATGGCTTCCTACATGGTCATGCCAAGCAGTGTTTCCCAAATGCTGGTGTTTGGGCTTCAGTTCCCAGAAGCTTAAGCCAGTATATTGACTGATCAGTGCTTTGGGGAATTGACTTAAGCTTCTGGGAATTGAAGTCCAAACACCAGCATTTGGGAAACACTGATAGTAGTGCATGCATCTCTTTCTACCCTCCAGCCTGCAGAGTCGAAGGGTCCCAGCTGCCTCAGCTTGCTACATATTGAGATTAGCCTAGCCCAGTGATGGCAACCCGTGGCACTCCAGGTGGTTTTATTTATTTAATTTTCAATTTGTATCGCTGCCCCACTCCAGAAACTCCGGGCGGCTTGGACATCAATTCCCAGAAGCCCAAGTCTCTGTGAATCTACACAAATGGGTTTACTGCATGTACGCAGAGACATGGACTTCTGGGAACTGAAGTTCAAGAACACCTGGAGCTGGAGTACCATCATGAGCCTTGGTGGGCCCAATTGTTCCCCCTGCTTTGAAGAGTGGCTCAGCAGATGGGCATGATGAGAGAGAGAGAGAGAGAGAGACGGGGCCTTCTTAGTTAGTAGGGATCATCTTCTCTTTGTGGAGCTTCTCCTGCTTGGCCTTCAGGAAGGCCCTCCTCTGCTGGCCTTCAAACAGCTCCTAAAAGTACGTGGGTCGTGGCCTGTTACTTAGTTGGGAGGAAGCTCAGCTCTTGCATGGGAAGTGTGGGTTGGGCTCATTGTTTCATTTTGACCTTCTTGAGCCTTTAACAAGCCTCTGGTGGCCTCTGGAATGTTAACCTTCGAACCTCAGGTGGACAACCTCTGGCCATCCATCTTGGGAGTCATTTCCCTGCCCTCTGGGCCACCTTCATCCTTCTGCCAGGAGCCAAGAATGAATGAGTAGGACATTTAGAGCAGGTCCGGCCAGATGGGCAGCGGGAAGCTACATCTCTTTGGAGGCTTCTTGGTATGGTTCCTTCACTAAAATAAGGTTTGAGGGCATGTCTCATTTTAGAGGAGAGATGGGGGAGGACTTGTGTTTGTGTGCATGTGTGTGCATATGCTCAGTCCTATGGCTGTACAATTCACAGCCATTTCAAAACAACAGGTGAATAGTCAGAGTGAAGTGGGAGAGGCTCCCATGGAGGTTGGAAGAAATGCAGAAAGGCTGGAAGGGGGCTTGCAGACTGGCTTTCTCACCCCTTGTTACTTGTGGGACTGAAACACAAACAACTCACAGAGCAACAACTGCTGCCTGAGCATTGAAGAGCCCACAAGACTGAGGAAAACAGTTGGGGGTGGGTGGGGAAGTAGTACACCTATAACTGGGGTGAACAAACTATGGCCCAAGGGCCAGATCTGCCCTTGACACCAATTCATCTGGCCTGTGCTGCTCTCATTGCTCCCGAAAGTAAAACACGCCCATACAGGTGTGTTTTACTTCCACTTCCAGGAGCGACGAGGGTGGCATGGGCCGGATGAATTGGCACCAGGGGCTGGCTCTGGCCTGCAAAACGTAGTTTGGGCACCGCTGGCCTATAATATACAAGCGGGGTGGCTGCAACTCCTTTGAATAGCCACAGGGAGGCAGCATTGCCTCTCGAATGATGGAGGCTCCATTCCCAGCATCAGAGTCAAGGGGGAGGGAGGGTGATGTTAGGAAAAGGGAGAAGGGGTTGAAGGCACCAGAGGAGATCTTGGGCTCCTCCTTGTGAAGAGCAAGAGGCCTGAGTGGAAACACCCCCTCCCCTCCTTTTCCCAATCCTGGCTTGGCTTGGCTTCTGCCTGGGGAAGCCCCTCCCCTCTCCCTCGTCCCCCAAGCCTCTCCGTCCTCTGGGCTGACTTTGGGTGTCATCAAGGGCAACTCCAAGGACCTTTTCCTTTTGATGATGGCAGTTCCTTCCTTCCTTCTTTCCTTCCTTCCTTCCTGCAAGTCTCCCACCCTCCCTCCCTTTGTGTGGGTGGGTCTCTTTCCCCAAACACTCTCACTTCATTTATTTATTTATTTATTTATTTAGATTTATTATCCCGCCCCAATCAGGTGAACCCGATTCTAGGCCGCTTACAAGAAAGGGGGAGAGACTATACACAATGCAAAACAATTAAACAAATCCACAAATTAAAACCTTAAGGTTCAAAATCACTTAAAAATCAATTAAAAAGAATTAAACTATGAATTTACAAAATACTAAAAAACATTTAAAAGTTTAAAAGGTTTAAAAAGTTTAAAAGAGTGAGAGAGGGGTGGCTGTCCCATCAGATCAGCCACCCAACATGGGACCCCATATTACTGGAGCCCCACACCTGCCCTGCCAGCCAGGTTTTTAGGCCCTTCCAAAAGGGCAGGAGCTCTGTCTGTAGACGTAACTCAGTTGGCACTGCTCTTCCTCTGGCAGGGCCCCACTTTCTCACACCCTTCCCCTCCCACAAGATCTCTCTCAAAGACAGGGAGGAGGAGCTTGGCACAACAGCTCCTGGACAGTTCACACTGACTATGTCCGACGCCAGTCACAGGAGCAATTAAACATATATACCAGTGATGATGAACCTTGGCGCTCCAGCTGTTCTTGGACATCAATTCCCAGAAGCCCTGGTCAGCAGGAGTGCTGACTTAGGCTTTTGGGAATTGAAGTCCAGGAACACCTGGAATGCCAAGGTTTGCCATCACGGATATATACCAACCTAACAGCGTTCTGTGTGCTCCGGTGTCTAGTCATGCCTGCCACATGACCACGGAAACGTCTGCAGAAGCAGACAGCGCTGGCTCTTCGGCTTTGAAACAGAGATGAACAATGAATCCTAGAGTCAGATACGACTGGCTTTCGAGCAAGGGGAAACTTTACCTTTATAGCACGTGGAGCATTCATTGGGCAGTTCACAAGACAGTGGGCATTTTTGCCCCCAAAATGCTGGGGATTCCTTTGACTGACCTTGGAAGAACAGGAGGCTGAGTCAACCTGGAGCCAGTCAGGATTGAACTCAGACCACGAGCAGTGTTTTGGCTGCAGCTTATCCCCTGTGCCATGAGGGCACTATTGTACATTTAAGCAGCTTTTCATTGGGGTCCTTCTCCTTCTGTGGCAGTTTGTCAATGTGATTAAAAAGTCACCCTTATGGGTTTCTGCATCTCTTCCCACCTTGCTTTGTCCCAGGGTGCACCTGGAGAAGAGACCTCAGTGAAGGACATCTGTGTGAGGAAATTAGGACTGTAGGACTTGCCAGGTGATCCTGCTATGGTCACAGAGTAGACCCTACTGCCAGTGACTCATCCGACTAACCTGACCACCCTGAGGACTAACAGCTTTGAGTGGCAAAGTCCAAGGGAAGGGTGATGGTCCCCAAGTGGATTAAACCCCACTACTGGAATCCCTCTCGACGGAGAGCAGCAGCTTCATCCATCCTGGCCTGGGCTGAGGAAGACGTTGTGTGCCAAATGGGGCTCAGGACCATAAAGTGACTTATGGAACTGGATCTGTGGTACTGTGGGTGCCAGGCTGTGATGCAGAAGGCCAATGGAAGGCCCCACTGCATTCTATTGTTCCTATGACACTCTTCATAGCTGATCACCAGGAACACTGTAGGATGAAAAACACTTTCCCAAATTCTCTCTACATGGTTACAATCTCACCAATGCAGCCACCATGTCCCAACCTCGTTTTTATGTCTCCAACAAACCTTTTTCTATTTTTGGTCATAACAACAATCCTCCTTCTGGCCCTGTCTTTCCACCTCGGAGCTGGAGCTGTGGCCAGAGGAGCCTTTCCCAGCCCGACCTGGAGCTCCCCGGTAATCCCTATTGTCTCCTGTCCAGCTGTCCATCAGGTCTATGTTGTACATTTTGCCATGGGCTATAAAAAGAAGACTTAAATAGCCTCTTGATGAGGGTGAAAGAGGAGAGTGCAAAAGCTGGCCTGAAACTCAATGTTAAAAAGAAAAACACCAAGATCATGGCCTCCGGACGCATCACTCCCTGGCAAGTAGAAGGGGAAGAAATGGAAGCAGTGAGAAACTTTACCTTCTTGGGATCTACGATCACTGACGATGGGGACTGCAGCCATGAAATAAAAAGAAACATACTTATTGGGAGGCAAGCGATGAGAAACCTAGGCAGCAAAGTGGAAAGTAGAGACATCACCCTGCCTACAAAAGTCCACATAGTTAAAGTGTTGGTCATTCTAGTAGTCATGTATGACTGTGAGGGGTGGACCCTATGGAAGGCTGGGTGCAGCAGAACAGACACCTTTGAACTCTGGTGCTGGAGGAGACTCTTGAAGAGTCCCCTGGACTGTGAGGAGATCAACTCTGTCGACCCTGAAGGAAACCAACCCTGACTGCTCATTAGAGGGACAAATACTGAAGCTGAAGCTCAAGTCCTTTGGCCACCAGATGAGAAGAAGAGAGGACTCACTGGAGAAGGCCCTGATGCTGGGAAAGACCAAAGGCAAAAGGAGAAGGGGCCGCCTGGGGATGAGATGGCTAGATGGCATCGTTGACATAGTGGGTGTAGATCTGGGCAGACTGCAGGGGATGGTGAATGACAGAGGAGCCTGGCGTGCAGTGGCTCAAAGGGTCGGACTCGACTGTACAACTGAACAACACATTAAGACCACTTGGAAGAGCACTGTCCGGAGAGCTCTTCTGTTAGCAGCATAAACACCCTCCCTTAACATGGTGAACATCTAAGGTTCTCCCATGAGCTCTTCTGGATTAGACCTAGAGTGCCTCTTCCTGATACAGGAACACATTTGACACCTCCTTTGATTCTTATGGCTTCATCCTAAGCAGCCTTAGGGTTGGGAGTTTGGGCACCAAGGTGTTAAGTCAATGCCAGAGAGTTCCAGCCACATCCCCTGAATTACAGTGGAGAATTCCCAGAATGTCACCTGATGCTAGGCCCCCATTGGATGGCCATTCAGAGTGGTCACAGATGGATGCAATTGCAGGCAGGCTGGCAGGTCAGCAGTTTGAGACCCAAATGCTGCACGACAGAGTGAGCTCCTGTCTCTGTCCCAGCTCCTGCCAACCTAGCAGTTCAAAAGCAAGAAATTGCAAGTAGATCAATAGGTACTGTTGGAAGGTAAACAGTGTTTCATGCACTCGGTGTTTAGTCATTCCTGCCACATGTCAAAGGAGATGTCTGCCGAGTGAGACAGCACTGGCTCTTTGTTGTAAATGGAGATGAGCACCAAATCCTAGAGTCGGATATGACTGGCTTTCGAGCAAGGGAGACAACTCAGACCTTTACCATGTATAGGAGTAACTAGCAGGGAGCAAATTTCAGGCACAGAACTTGCTGTGTTAGGGGGAAATGAGGGGTGTTTGTGCTTTTGATCAAGCTCCGCCCCTCACCCTGCTCAGAAGCAGGAGGCGCTGGGGTGGGGGACACATTCATTTGCTGTTTTGACTGTAAGCCACCCTGAGTCGCCTCGGTTAGTGGGCGGCAATATAAATCTGAATAAATAAATAAATAAATTGCCCGGGAGGGAAATGCAGCCTGACAGCCTCATTCCCAGCCTGCCGAGATTGCCTTTCAGCCGCCTCAGCTGAAGCTTCGTTCCCCAACACCTCGCTTGGTTTGGGGGTGATGAAAAGCCACTTAAGAGGAATCACAGCCTCTCCAGCTTTCCACCTCTCCTTCTTCTGAGTCCACACACAAGTCTTGGGAACTTCTGCTCCTCCTGTTCTTCATGGCGGCTGCGGCTATCACAGCGCCCTTTCAGGTGGAGAGAATAAGCTTCACTCCAGATTAATCTCTTGGGAGTTGGGTTGTTTCTAAGATCCTAAGACAGGGCTGGCCAAACTACGCCCCCCCCCCCATGGGGACTGGATCCAGCCCCCGATGCCAATTCACTCGGCCCATGAAGCCCTTGTCACTCCTGGATGCAGAAGTAAAACATGCCCGTATGGCTTTAGATAGGTGTGTAAAGCCATGCATTGGCTCCAGATACATGGGTATGGGCATGTTTTACTTCCACTTCCGGGAGCGACAAGGGCTTCGCAGGCCAGATGAATTGGCATAGAGAGCTGGATCCGTCCCCCAGGTCATAGTGACTGGCCCCCTGTGGTATAGAAATGTCATTGCTATTGCCACCCACTGTGTCTCCTTGGAAAATGTGGAAGCTGGAGCGAAGAGAAAGGAGCGGTTTCCTTACCAAAAATTTCCATACCCAAATTCCAGGGTTTCCCTGAGCCTCTTTCAGAAATATCCCACCCATGCTGATCCAGCCCAGCGTGCCAAAACAACAGGGGTTTTAATTATTCTGCTCCGTGTGAGAAGGGGCTGCCTGGCAGAGGATGAAATATTAGTAAAACAGGAAAGCATTGCCTTTCCTTCTGCCTAATAAGCCTCCTTTTGACAGTGCCAAAGCCTGGCTCTCCCAAGGGTTCAAAGCAAGGCTGGTTAAGGGACGTGGCATTTTTCTCCCACCGTCCCCACCCGCTTTCGTACCACAGAGCGGGGATCCCAAAAGGAATGGGGACCTCCTACAGAAAGAGACAGACCCATGGCTAAAGGAAGGCTGCTGGGGCACGAATGGAGGGAAGTGCCTTCCATGGGTCAGCCCAGACTTCTGCCCCACCTGGCCCAGGTGCCTTTGCCCATTCTGCAGGCCTCCAGGTTCCCAGGCAGCGACCTGGATTTAAATGCAGCTAAGCGAAGCAAAGCGTCAGAAGAGAGGAAGCGCCTGCTGAGGTTGGAATAGGTTTCCTCAGGAGGTGGGGGTGTCTCGCTTTCTTCTTCTGTGGGAGGTTTCCAAACAGTGGCGGGAAGGCTGACCGTCTGCCAGGGATGTTTGACTGGTGTGCATTTCCTGCGCAGGTCAAACCTCCCTGGGAAAGACAGCCTCAGGGGTTCCTTGCTCAGCTCCGCAAGGCCTCTCCTTCAAGCTGACTGTCAGGGAAGGAGGAACCCACCTTTTAACCCACCCACCCCCTTTTCCTCTTTGGACATCAGTTGCAGGCTCTGTGACCAGCCGCTGGACACCATACCATAGTGAGGAAGTTACTTTTCTTTAAAAAGAATAATCAAGAATACAGAGGTTAACTTGATGAGTCCTGGTGGCGCAATTGTTAAACTGCTGTACTATAGTCAAAAGGTTGTGAGTTTGATGCCAACAGTGATCCGATTGACTCAGCCTTCCATCCTTCTATAATAACAATAACAATAACAACAACAACAATAATAATAATTTTCATGTCAGAAATTCTGGGCTGAAAGGATTTTTACTGGAGAAACTCTGCTCAGGAGACACCCAAATGAGTCTCCTTTCAAGTCGCCAAGATCTTTTCCTACCAAAGTGGTTTCTGCATGTTGGGGGCAAAATGCAAATTAACTTGTGAACTGTCCAGAGAAGGCACAAAGTGCTATGGGGGCTGCATAGAATTTGTCATTGTGATTCCTTTCTTCTTGAGAAAGACAGGAGCCTCTTGGGTGGAAGAGGCTTCGTGGAGGGGGCACCTTCAACGAGCTGCTTTGCCTCCCTCCACATTTAGCTCCCGTTTGCCAATTTGCAACCAATTCCACAGGTGTCAGGCAGCGCGTCTGCTTCTTCCTCCGAAGGAGACCAGGCCCTGGGCTGTTCCCTGCAAAGCTCTCCGCCTGCACAGCCATAAGCAGCACTCATGGAGAGGGTCTTCAGTGGTGCCCGAGAGCCTTCCTGCAAGGGGAGGAGGGATCGGGACAGGGCGGTGCCCTGAGCAAGGTCCCCTAGTTCAGGCAGCCTGAGGGATGGCAGAGGAGGAAGCCTTGGCAAAGTCCCCAAAGGCAGGCTGCAGGGCCTTTCCTGGGCCATCATTCCTGGCACTCCCTTTCTCCACAGGGCAGGTGGTCTCTCCCCCTCCTCACCTCCTGGGTTGCCCCATGGCCTGGATCAGGCCCTTCGTCCCAAAGGAGCCTGGCTTTGCACCTTCTGATGGGCAGCCCCCCCCTCCTCCCTCCGTTGCCCTGAGTGGGGCTGGGGGCCTGTGTGTGTGTGTCTGAGAGAGAGAGAGAGAGGAAGCCTTGGCTTTGGAGCAGGTTTTCCTGGAGGCTCCCCCTCCCCCCCACCCCCAACCAGGGTCCCAACCTTGGTCACCTTCCCAAACTGATCTGGGGCCAGGCGTAAGGCGCGCCTGAAGAGCCCCGTCGGCGGGGCAGGGGGAGGGCTTTGGAGGGGTATCAGGATGGCCCTGGGCTAGCGGGGGGGGGGGCAAGACGAGGCACCGGGCGACTCCCGCCTTCTGGGTCTGCGCTGGGGCGTCCAATTAAGCATTGGAGGGGGGGGGGCTGCCTTCGGGAGACACCCCCCCCCCGCCCGGGGTTCTCAGTGCCCGGGACCCGACGGGCTGCCCTGGGAGAGGAGGCGCCCTTTGGCCCGGCCGTTGCGGGTCCTTCTCCTCCTCCCCACTCCTCGGCCCGGTGGCCCGCAGTGGCCGCTCCCTCTCGCGCCGCCCGGACCGGCCGCTCATCCGAATCTCGGTCACGTAGGATTGCGTAGAAGCGGGAGGGAGGCGAGGCGGCGGCAGGGGACAGGGGCTGCGGCGGCTTCCCCCGCCCGGTCGCCGCCCTGCCCAGGCGCCGGATCGGGACCCGAGCCACCGCCTTCCTTGCCTCCCTCCCTGCGGGGCCGTCTCGGGGAGGGCATCCGGGAGGGCTGGGGCGGCGACGGGCCCCGGGCCGTCCCTGAAGGGCTTCGCTTTCGGCTGGGGAAGCCCCTGTGGGGGGGGGGAGGGGAGGGCCTGCGCAGCGAAGAGGCGGCGGAGCTCCGGCGGAGAGGGTCGCGCCGAAGGAGGGAGGAGGAGGAGCTGGGGAGGGGAGGGGTTGCCCTTGGCTGGCCGGGAACCCCCAAGCCTGAGGCGCTCCTTCCTCCTCCTCCTCCTCCGCCGCCGCCGGGCTTGTGAGCGATCCCGCCCTCGGGCCCCTCCCCTCCCCCCCGCACGGAGCGCCAAGCCAGACGGCGCCGCCGGGGAGGAGGAAGAGGAAGGGAGGCGAAGGGCAGGCGAGCGCCACGGAGCCGAAGCAGGCAGGCGAGGCGGCGGCGGCGGAACGGGAGGGCCGCCCGGAGGGGGGGTGGCGATGAAGCGGCAGCGTGGCCATGCCCGGGGGCCCCCCTTGCCCGTCTTTCCTGCCGACTCTGCCGGCACTCCCTGCCGGAGCCGCAGCCGCGCCGTCGGACCGAGCCGCCGCTGCCCGCGCCACCCTCCTCCTCGCCGCCGCCGCCGCCGCTGCTGCCTGGTGAGGCGTCCTGCGCGGGGACAGTGAAGCCGCCGCCCGCTTGAAGCGGCCCCCGCCCGCCCGGCCTTTCTGGACTGGTGGGAGCCTCTGTGGCTGGACGCCCCGACGGGGCGGGCGCGGGCTTGCCGGGGGGCCGTCGGCGAACGCATCGTCGGAGCTTCGGGCGGGAAGGGCAGAGAGAGCGAGCGAGCGGAGGGCCGGCTCCCCCCCCCAAGCCCCCCAGACTGGGCGGGCGGGGGGGGGAGAGCCGGGTCCCGCCACTTACGATGGGGTCCCGAGGGCTCACCGGGCCCCCGGACGGCGAGCGACCCTGAGCGCGGCCGCGGGTTCTGCTGCTCGCGTCGCCGCCGCCGCCCCGTCCGGCCATGGCCGCGGCCATCGCCAGCTCGTTGATCCGGCAGAAGCGCTTGGCCCGCGAGTCCCACAGCGACCGGGTGTCCACCTCCAAGCGCCGCACCAGCCCCAGCAAGGACGGGCGCTCCCTCTGCGAGAGGCACGTCTTCGGGGTCTTCAGCAAGGTCCGCTTCTGCAGCGGCCGCAAGAGGCACGTCCGGCGGAGACCAGGTCAGTGGCCACAGCCAGGGCAGAGGCACCGGGCGGGCGGGCGGGCGGCGGCGGCGAGGAGGAGGACTGGGTGGCCGCCGACACCCCCTTCACCTGCCTCGCCACCCCCGGGGCTTGGTCCCCTTCTTCCAGGGTAGCGCAGCCAGGCTTTGTCTTACTTGCCACGCTCAGACCCGGGGGTGGGGGTGGGGGTGGGGACCGGAGGGAAGCCGTCGGTTGGGTGCCTGTTTGCAGGAGGCACCAGCCACGGGGCTCAGCCCCATTTCTGAGTGGAGGGGGAGCCCAACCACACCCCAAACCACTCAAGAGTTTTGAGCACCTATTCTACAGGGTTGTTCCTCTGCTGGGATTCAAGGTCTGGTCTGGATCCGTTTGGTTTTCCCAGGTTTATTAGGGCCACTGGGTGTTTCATCCACCCATGGGCTTATCCACTCCATCACCCCATTAGCTGGAGCAGGGATGCAACCAGGGACCTTAGGTTGATTGGTGTGGTGAATAGAGTTGAGGATCTACTAGGTCAGTGATGGCAAACCTTTGAGAGACCTTTGAGTGCCCAAACTGCAGCCCCAAACCTACTTATTTATCCCAAAGTACCAACACACCAACAGGGGAGGGAGGAAACGCTCCCATTGGGCTGCTGGGCAAAGGGGAAGGGGACAGGACTATGTCCTGGGGAGAGGGAGGAAGCTCTCCCATTGGGCTGCTGGACAGGGATGGGGCAAACTCTGCTGGGGGAGGGAGGAAGTGCTGATGGGCAGAAGGGCGGAACAAAGTCTGTGCTGGGGTGACCACACAGGTGCCCACAGAGAGAGGTCCGAGTGCCACCTCTGGCATGTGTGCCATAGGTTCGCCACCACTGTACTAGGTGGAAAACCCAAGGATGATGTCTGCAGTTTTGCCTTTGGCCCCTGAGGTGAGTGTGAGGATCCTCCTGTGGGCCTAGTTCCAAGGGAGCAACCATTTGGGGTGTTTTGTGGCACCATGGAAATCTTGCTCCCTCTCCCTTCTCTGTGCCATTACCAAGGTTCCCCTCCCACCCCCAGGGGGGGGATCACTTGCTTCTGAGGAATCTCCAGGAACACTTCCTTCTTTCCAAGCCTCAGGTGTTTCCAACTTGCTGCAGATCTGCTTTGACATCAATGCGCATGAGGTTGGAGAGTATTAGGCCTCTGTTCCTGGCTCTGTAAGGAAAGGAATGTGCAATAGTTGTGCAGTTGGCAGGAGACCCCACAGTCGAGTCCCGTCTCCCACCCAGAGGCTGGAGAATGAAAAAAAGGAAAAGACAGAAAATGTTGTGACACTTAAAAAAATACAGCAGTGACTCTTTTCAACATTTTTTGTCTTTTTGTTTACTCTCTAATATGTTTGAAACACAGACTAATACGGCGACCACTTCAAAATAGTTCAACCCAGATCTCGGTTCACCACTTGGTTTAGGTTAAATTGTTGGCCTTTACTTTCCATCTGAAAAATGGGTGTTCTTTCTACCTTTCTAAGCATTTCTCCCATGATGCTGAGAAACAGATAACTTAGACCGTGGTCAGTATTTGCCAGACCGTGTAACGGAAGCTAATGGTTACACGAATCCTTTTCCTTGCGAGTGAGAGAGAGAGAGAGAGAGCATGTATGCAAGCAGCATTCCTCCCACCTGGTGCCAGAGGTAGCAAAACGAGCTCTACAGAGTCATACTAACTGAAGCAGGGGGTGGACTGCAGGCACGAAACACACTCCCCAACCCAGGCGGAGGTGGCTTCTTTGTTAGACCAGCTCAAGAAAGGGCCGTAAGAGTCCAACAGCTTCATCTTTGGGGTCACCTTAATGTGAGTCAGTGGGTAACAAGCGTCCACAGCATTTGCCACTTCTGCACCAGTTATGTCAGGATCACGATTGTGCCTGCAGCAAAGGTCAGAATTGGAAGTCCACCAAAAAATAAAAGAAGCTGACTTGTTTTGAAATTTCGGGAGGAGCCCATCAAGGGAACAGTCCTCCGCCTTCCTTTTGGACAAGGTTAATGTTTTCCCCCTCTTCGTTTCTGTTCTCCAGCATTATCTATCTAGGAGGGTTTCCTTTTATCACACTGTGGATGGACAAGAGCAACCTCCCGTGCCATAGAATTGCTGTGCCCAGGAGTGCCAGATGTAAGGGAAGAGCCGGATGGAGGGCAGGGACTGAGCCAGACATACCCTCTTGTAGAGATCCGCAGCGTCAGAGTTCACACTGGTGACACCAAGCTGTGGATCCTTCCCCAGGTGGCTTGGGCAGGGGGTTATTCCCCATCTTTTCCACCTCCTGCAAGAACAGCTGGGAGGCTGGGATGAATTGAAGCAGGGTGGTTCCCTCTAGCAGGTAGGAAAGGTTGGTTGCAGTGGGGTTAGGCGAGAGCATGCTCAGGCGTTGTCAGGAAGGAGTCGCCATTTGGAGTTGGCTTTGGCTTGCTTTGTTGTGGTCCTGTTTATTGGGAAGGGGCTTTTCCTACCCAACCCTAGTGGGTGGTGGGTGCATCTTCCATTTCTGGATCCTTCGGGGTTTAATAGTGCAGTATGGAATCAGATGACATTTCTCCTGAGTTTTCCTGCAACCAGTTTCTAAGACGTGGGAGTCCGTTCTTGGGCTGGCCTCTTCCTGGAGCTTTGTGGGGTGGGGGTGGCTCCCCCCCCCCCGCATGCCTTTTTTTTTTGCTCTGAGGCTAGACATCCCTGCAGCCTGGCTCTGGGATTCCACCTGGCTGTGTTGGGACGTGGCATGTATCTACTCCCTTCTCTATGCCTTCTCTCCCGCCACGCTCCTGTTCCAGTTCCACCCAGTTATTTGTTTCACTCCTGTTTCCAGATAAATCCTCTCCACCCCCTCTAAATCTCTGCCAGAGAGGAATCTCTTTCAGGAGGGAATGGGAGGGGTTTGAACCCCAGCAAGAACAGGTTGCCTGTGCTGCCCCTCTTGTCCTCCTGCCCATCATCAGAGGGACCTTTTGTCATGCTAAACATCCATTGTGGGCTTCCCTGCAGCACCACAAACATGTGGCCATTCCCCTTTCACATCACCCATGAAGACTCATTTCTGGGACCATCATGGCCATTGGTCCCCAGAGTTTCCCCACTTGGCTGTAATGGCAGCATTGATCTTCTCTGCCTTCTTTGGAGGTTCAAACAGGACCCGTTAGAAAGGAAAGCCTGCTGGGTGTCCCCCTTCTTAGAAAGACAGAGAAGAAATGGTCAAGGCCAGAACATGCTCTGGTGATCTACTGACCCTCCAACAAAGGTTAGGATGGGAAAGAGGTTTGTGTGTAGACTTGTCTGGTGTTGAATCTGGTTCTGGAGTTGAGGAGCTCCTTCACTTGGGGGGGGGGGAAGGGTTGCTCTAGGATGGTGCATAATAAGAAATGGTTAGTATGTGCTCAATGAACAACATGAGATCAGAGGGCGGGCTGACAAGATGGGTTGTGTAATGCCTACCTATCAACTTGTATGGGTGTTGGTTCCACATTTTACAGAAGGTCCGTCTTTCATGAGCTATAATCCCATAGAGACAGCTTGGTATTGCAGGGATTCTGAGAGTCTCTGAGAGTGAGCAGAAGAGAAATGCAGAATGACGCCTCCTCCTCCTCCTGCATCAGACCTCAGGACCGCTGGGATCCAAGTAGCCCAGGATGGTCACCTTGGAGTAGCAGCCAGCCTGGAGGTCTGTCCTCCCCCCTTGCCACCCAGTCCAAGTCTTAACTGGTCCCAGCACTGTTGGGTAGTGTGGTGTGAACATCCAAGCGGGGATATTCAGGATGGTTAGGATGGCCCTGGCTCAGGGGTGCCTTTGGTTCTTGGCAGCTCCTCCTTGTTCTTCTTGTCTTTCACTCATAGTTTCTTGCAGGAGGGGTGGCTTTGGGGAAAGAGTTCAAAGTTCTTTTTTTGGTGTGAAGCCAGAGGAAGGTATTTTTGGGGACCATGGCTCCCAGAAGCAGCCTGCTGCCTCTCTCAGGCTGGTAGCCATCGCCGTCCAGAAAAACAATATTTCCACCTCTAGCAAGGGACTGTGGTGAAGGCAGAAACAAACCATGAAATGCAAGGTCATGGTGAGAACTGCTGTCGTGGGGTGGGGTGAGGTGGGGTGGGGGGCATTGGGGATTCCTGACCTGCCACTGGGAGCAAAGTAGTTGGAACCTGCTTGCTCCCCCCCCCCCAAAAAAAAATCCCAACCTACATTTCATGGTTTGTTTTTTAAAAAATAAGGGAGGGGGAGACCCATCGATGAAGTTGAACTGAAATCTTCAGCCTCCCCCCTCTTCTGCTCCTCACAATTTCCTGTGGGAAAAGTTGGTTTTCTAGGGAGCCGGTGGGTGGGTGGGAAATGCTGCAGTTTTCTCCTTGTGTTTTTAAGAAGAGAAAGTGAGATATTCCTGTTGAAAAGGAAAGGCAGGGAGAGGAATGTTCTCGCATTCCTGAAAGGGTTGGACTAAAGGACCCTCATTATCATCCCCCCCCCCCCCAATTAAGTCTACAATCCTGCGGTGGAAGAACGTGTTGTTACTTGCTGTGAAGCCACTTCCTGCTTGTGGGGATTTGACTTAAAACAAATTGATCCAGGTTTAGTAAGACTAAATTGCAGTTGTGGTTTTCTGCATTAAGCCTCATAAAGACTCAGAAGGTTTCACTTTCTTTTTCACTAATTGGCTTTTCCTGCCCTCCTCATACCGCTTCTTGTGCAGATCTATTCCGCTCCAACTGCCTTTCTCTACTCACTGGATTACAGTAAAACCTCAGATAACACTAAAACCTGGTTCCACAAGTCTTGGTGTTATACGATTTTTAGTGTTATCCGATGCATGTTAAAATCCTATGGGATCCATAGAGATACATTGTAACCACACAGGCTTTAGCGGTTGTTATCTGATGCATCCCATAGGATCTTAATGTTATCCGATGCAATTCTTCCCCCCAGATTGCTTAATATTATGCGATTTTAGTGTATCCGATACTAATGTTAACCGAGGTATTACTGTATTTTGAACCTTGGAATTTAAGAGGGAAGGGGTTGATTCTGTGTAGATAGATTTGCAAAAGAACAATGCGATTAAAGTCTTTTTTCTCAGCCCCTTATGTCTATTTTATAATGTTTTATTCTGTGAAGAAGAGACGTGTGATCTCTGCAGACACAAATTCACAGTTTCGAGAACTGAAAGCCAACCATCTGTGATAACATCTTCTAGACAGAAATACTGCCCAATAATCTTACAAAAACCCCTGGAATTTATTTACCCCAAAAATTTAAACATTGCATGAATATACAGCCTTGTGCTGCATAATTAAAAACTAGCTCTTATTTCACGATGAATAACCTTTGGGCTATAATGCATCTTAAATAGAAAACTAAAGCATCTTATTAAAGTAGATCTGATTTATTTAAAAAAAAATTAAAAAAAAATCCTTGATTTTTATATACACTGGGTGATCCCATGAATTAGTGATCTGTCCTCAACAGCCCTGCTCAGGTCTAGCAAATTTGGCCCTGTGGCTTCTTTTATGAGGTCAACCTACTGCATGTTTGGCCTCTCTATTTCTCTGCTGCCTTCCACCTTTCCCAGCATTATTGCCTTCTTCTCATGATGTTCATAATGTGGGGCAGCCTCAGCTTCATTGTTTTTATTTATAGAGAAAGTTTAGGCTTGATTTGGTCTATCTTTCTGGCAGTCCATTGTATCAGCAAAGTTCTTTTCCAGCACCCTATTTTTGAAGAAATTGATTCCCCCTCCCCGCCACGTTGGCTTTAGTCACTGTCTCTGTTTCAGATCCACATGTTCTGGAGTAATTGGAACGCAAAACTGTAGATGGTCTTGGTCTTGGTCTCCTGTGAATTGATGCTTATTTATTTATTTATATTTGTTTATCGCCCTCCTCCCCGAAGGGACCCAGGGCGATTTCCAACAATTTTAAAAACACTTAAAAAATTAAAAACTTTAAAAAGCTTAAAAACTTAATTAAAAGCTAGGTATTATAACTTGGACATACTGGGGGTCAGACCATCCAACTAGCTGGGGAAATTGAACCATCCACTCCCCAGACCAGACCTGCCAGCCAGGTTTTCACTCCTTTCCTAAAGGACAGCAATTCCGTCTGCAGGCATAGCTCTATCAGGAGGAGGTTCCACAGGGCCGGAGCGGAAACCGAGAAGGCCCTCCTTCTAGTGCCAGAGAGATGCGTCTCTCTGGCTGATGGCACAACCAAAGAGCCTCTCCGGTCTGCTCTGAGATTCTTTCCTATTACCTCCACTGCTGCCCTTCCAAGTCTTAGATTTCTGATTTCTTCGCTGCAGTCCCCGTTTAGATTGATGATTGAACCAGAATGACTGGCCAGAGAGACTAATATAATTAGATGGGTGGGATATAAAGAGAAAGAATAAAAAAACAAATCAAGGTGTGCAACATTCCCCCCTATTTGAATTTATTCCTTGTTAAAGTTGTGGAGTCCTTCTGTAACCACGACTTTTGTTTTCTTAATATTCAACAATTCTGCTTTGGCACTTTTCCCCTTTCACTTTCACTAAAAGTCATTTGAGGTCATGGTGTCATTTGCACATTTAAATTATTGACCCCCACCAGTTTCCACACTTCTTTCATCTGAATCAGCGCAGCTTTCTGCATGATATATTCCCTGTATGCGTGGAATAGATAAGGGGATAAAATGCATCCTTGTCCAACACCTTTTCCTCTAGGAAACCATTCTGTTCCATCTAACTTTAGTTCCTTCTCCAGACTATAGGTTATGCATCAGAATAATCAAATGCTGAGGTTCACCTCTTTCTTTCAGAGTAGGCCATCATTTCTCATGGCTTAGCTGTAATCTATAAAGAAGAATCTGGAACATTCCTGGAGAGAGGGTAGATTTCCCCATTTCCTAATCCACCCTCATATATCTGATATACCTTGTGCCCAGCTAAACTTCTATCCTCTCTCAAGTCCTGATGAGGATGAGAATGATAAGAATAGGAATAAGAATAATAAGAATTAGAGAAGGTATGAGAAAATGACCACGTTAAGATCTTGTGGGATTTTCTGACCCAAAATGACAAGCATGTTGAATAGGATACACTAGACGTAACAATTATAGGAAGAAGAAATGTCTGGATGATTGACACTGCAATTCTCAAGGGTTGAGTATAAAGGATACGAAAGAGTAACAAAATACGGAGCTCTGGCAGTAGAAATAGTCATTTATAAGGGGGGGGGGCAGGGGGCGTGGAACAACACAGTGCAGTGGTGGCCTGTAATCATTGGGACACTGGGAAGGAAACCGGGCCTTCGCTATGGCATAGAGGGTTCTTCATGTCAGAGATGTTAAAGGAGCCTCCTTTGGGCATCCTGTACAAAAATCCTTTCAACTCAGTAATCCTTGACACGAAAACGAATGTGAGAAAGAGGTGCAACTACAGGCAGTGGTGGGTTGTTAAAATCTTCGCTACCCCACTGTGACTTCATCGACGTCGTGGGCATAGCCGACGTCATGACATCATGACGCGGGTGGAGCAAATAAAAATAAAAATGTCTGCGCATGCATCAAACCTCCGTTTCACACATGCACAGGTTTTTTTAGTGCGCATGCATCAAACCGCTACTTTATGCATGTGCACTAAAAATAGAACTCTGCATGTGTCAAACAGAGGCTTGACGCATGCGCAGTTCCGGGTAGCCATTTTGGCTGCCCGGAAAAACATTTTTGGAGGATGCCGGAGAGGTGATCAAACTGGTTGCCCGGGGTTTTACCACCACCCTGGCGACCCCTCCTGATGGGACGCTACAGTCTGAACTGGTAACATCCCATCACTGACTACGGGCCAAGATTTCTGGGAGCCCCACAGGTATTTTGCTCTGCCTCCCATTGACTTAGGTGGCCTACCTTAGAAGAGCAAAATGCCCTCCTTCCCAGTAAGGCATCCGCCCTATCCGATCATCAAGAAACGTGACTTGGCCCTTCCAGGAAACTGGGCCGGAGCTCAGGAATGGAAGCCAGTGAGTGGCCTGGTGGGGAAGAAGCGTCGTCCCCAGGCAGCCCAGACCAGAAGCCCCAGTAGTTGAAGGCCGACCCATCCCTTGGCTGTTTTTGATTCAAAAAGATTCAGGCCGGTGCAGCTCCTGGGTGATGTCTTCAGGCATTTCTCTTTGGATCTGCACCAGACAAATTGCTCTACAAAGACACTCCTGGCAAAGGGAAAGCCCAGCTGCCTCCAAAAATGGCCTTTCTGGGATGCACCCATAGGAGGCAAAAGGTCAAAAGCAATTGTCCCCACCCCACCCCACCCCACCCTCGTTGGCCTGCCAGCCTATTTAATATGACACTCACATTCCCTGCCGTGAGAAAGGCCCAGGGCAGGTTGCCTGTGGCTTCCCGTGGCCTGCGTGTGAGTCCTTGGCTTGTATGCAGTCGTGCCACAGAATATTCACCAACACCTTGGCTTTGCAAGGTGGCACAGGAGGAGGGAGAGATTGCCAGCAGGAGATGAGACTGATAAGCCATGAAATGAAAAAGAGAATGGGGTGGAGATCCAGAACAGACATGGGGGGGGGGGGCAGGAGGTAAAGGAACTTTGGAAGGTGGGGAAATGGCCTCCGGTCCACCAAATGAGTCTGAATGCCAAAGAGCCGATGGGGCTGGTTTTATTTTCCCAAATCAGGCGGGTGAGCTCTCTTTCAACAGCCCAGTCCTCTCCTCTGCTCCTGGATGTCCTCAGAAGCCTGCAAGTCTTGTTTTTCTGATTAGACACTGTTCCCGTCAGTGCCCCCCTTCCTCATCAGCCGTTACAGAGATTATTTTCCTCATGTAGTTTTATGTATTTAGTAAATTCCTCCAGCTGAGCTCAAGGTGACGATGCCTCCCTCCCGCCTTCCCGTCTCATTTCAACAGCCTTGTAAGGTAGGGCAGGCTGAGGTGTGTGATTGGTTCAAGGTCACCAGGTGACCCTCAGGGTCCAGAGAAGATTTGGACTGAGGTCTCTGGGGTCCTTGTGTAAAAGGCTTCCTCTGTCCCCTAGAAGGAGGCTGGTAGATTTATTTGGGGTGGCTTACTATGTGTGTCCACTGAAAGTTCTTGCTGTGATGAGCCAAACCCCTCCCCCAACACCCGAGGGAGTTGGGCATCTTTTAGGATGTTCAGGTGCTCAATGGACATGGGGGGGGGGGGCTTCTCTGGATCCAGGAAGGGCCAGATTTGGGAGAAGGCAAGAGGGAGATGAGAAGCTTTGAGCAGGTGGTCACCACCTTTTGCACAAGCTTCATGGGTGTAGGAAAAGGAGCAGGGTGAGGAGGAGGCAGCCACCGGTGCTTTGAGGCAGAGTTTTCCTCCTGGACGTTGTGCCCCAGGCTGGTGTGTGCGTGCTTGCATGCGTGCATGTACATGGTGCCACAGTATGTCCATGCCAAAATACTGTGGGCCAGCTCAGTCAGGATCTCAATGAACCTGTTAACATCTTCCCACAAGCCATGTATGTATGTATGTATGTATTTATTTATTTATTTATTTAACTTCTATCCTGCCCTTCTAGGAAAAACTTTCCTACTCAGGGCAGCTTACAGCATAAACATCAAAAATACAAGCTGACACAAATATTAAAATGTTCATATAGTAAAGGTAAAGGTTCCCCTTGCTCGAAAGCCAGTCATATCCAACTATAGGGGTCAGTGCTCATCTCTGTTTCAAAGCCAAAGAGCCAGCGCTGTCTGCTTCTGCAGACGTTTCCATGGTCATGTGGCAGGCATGACTAGACACCAGAGCACACAGAACGCTGTTACCTTCCCACTGAAGTGGTCCCTATTTATCTACTTGCTTTCAAACTGCTAGGTTGGCAGGAGCTGGGACAAAGATGGGAGCTCATTCCGTCTTGCAAACCCCTCAAAACCCAAACACCCTAATAAGAAAGCCTATGTCGGAAATAGTGGGGCAGAATAAAATGCCTAACAAACTGCTGTTGGTAAAATGTTCCCAAAGGCCTCTTTAAAAAGGGAAGTTTCCAATTTTTTTTTAAAAGTATGGAGAGACAATACCAGGCGCAGCTCCACTGGCAGGGAATTCCACAGCATTGGTGCCACCACCAAGAAGGCTCTCTTCCTAGTCACGGCCTTCCTAGCTAATCTCAGGGCCGGCTCCTGGAGCTGCATCGTCATGGAGGAGCGAGTGGTGCAGGCTGTTGTCCTGAGGGGAAGACGTTCCACCAGGTAGGAAGGTCCCAAACCATGTAGGGGTTTGAAAGTTAGAAATAACACCTTGTACCTGATACGGAAAGAAACTGGGAGCCAGTGCAGCCTTGCCAAGGCTGGGGAGATGGGATCACATTTTCTCATTCCCCTAACCAGGCTGGCTGCCTCCATAACAGGCACAGGGGAAGCCCCACGTAGAGAGCATTACAGTAATCAATACGTGAGACTATCAGTGAGATAACTCGTGTTACGAGAGACCATCTGTCCATGTAGGTATGCAACTAAGCAACTTGGTGCAGTTGGAAGAAAGTGGCTCTCCGTACCACTGCAATTTGCACCTCAAGAGTCAAATGGGGATCTAATACGACACCCAAGTTGTGATCCTGTCCCTAGGGGTGAGAGCAGCCCCCCCCCCCCAGCAACCTAGGGGCCAGATCAGATTGTTAACTCTGGTCCATTCCATTATGGACGTTAGTCTGTTCAGGCACCGGATCGTGTCCACTGCCAAGGATGAAAAGGAAAAGTAGAGTTGGGTGTCATCTACTTATTGGTGACACTGCACTCCAAATCCCCAGATGATCCCTCTCTGTGGCTTAGATACTAACGGGGAGATAATAGACCCCTGGGAAACACCCCATTGTAGGGTCTAAGGAGTAGACATAAACTCCCCAATCTGGACTCTCTGGGAACAACCAGCCAGGAAAGAGCAAAGCCACTGTAAGACAGTGCCTCGAACCCCCATTTCTGACAGATGACCCAGTAGGATACCATGGTATCAAAAGCCATCAAGAGATCCAGGAGCACCGGGAGAGATGCTTCCTGGAGAAGATCATCCTCCAGTGTGACCAGCGCAGTTTCAGTGCCATGGCATGGCCTAAAGCAGGGGTGCCCAAACTTTTTGGGCTGCGGGCCAGTCATGTGGTTCTGTGCCTCAGTCACTATGGCCCATGGGATGGATATGGCCCCTGGCACCAATTCATCTGACCCATGGAGCTCATGTCGCTCCCAGCACGTTTTACTTCCACTTCCAGGAGTGATGAGGGCTTCATGGGCTGGATGAATTGGTTTCAGGGGCCAGATCCAGCCCATGGGCTGTAGTTTGGGCACCCCTGGCCTAAAGCCTGACTGGAATGGATCCAGGTACTGTAGTAGTTTTCATCCAAGAACACCTGAAGCTGGTCCACCACCACCACTGTCTCAATGACCTTGCCCAAGAAAGGGAGGTTGGCTACAGGTCTATAATTATTCAGGACATTTGCAGATAAATTTGACTTTTATAGGAGAGGGTGTTGAACAGTCTCTTTCAGAGCAGAGGGTAGAACACCCTCAGTCAGAGATGCATTAATGAATTAATGATTCATGACAGCCCATCTCCTCCCTGGCTGTGTCTTGTGCTCCAACTAGAGCTGCCTGTGGCATGTGCTACTGTGGCCACGTGGCACCAATTCTCTCCTGACTTACAATGGCCCCAGCAGAGGTTATGAGGGATGTTCAAGGAGGAGTTTCCTTTTTGTCTCCCCCGCCCACACACACACACACACTGTCTCTGGGGTGTGTGTTACATACGTGCAGCAGCAGTGGCGGCAACTAAAGCTAGATGATGAATCTGTGGGCGCCTCGAGGGTGGTTGGAGGGTAGACTTGCCCACGCACCATCTGTCGCTCCGAGTCCTTTCTCCTTCATTGTGCTTCTCTGGTTTCTTTGCCTTGCACTCCACGGCTGTGGTTGATGGAATTTGTGGGACACCAAACAGTCCCTGGGATTGGTGGGATTTTGTTCCATGTTCTCCACAACATGCAGTCAGAAGAGGCAGTGGTTAGAAGGGGTAGGTAGAGCGTAGAGATTGGGGAGCTTTCTCTTTTTTGGACTCCAGCTCATAGTTTCACTACCCAGTCATGAGGGGGGAAAAGAACGAAAAGAGGAAGACCCTTTTCTCATGCTCTGGTGGAAACATGTGTGTGCATTGAGCGGTGTGTGTGTGTGTGGGGAGTGTCAATGCAGCAGGCAGCCTGAGTCCCGTGTGCTTGCTGGCCGAGAAGGACATGGAGGTGTTGGGCTCTGGCTTTAGGGTTTTGCAGATGTGCCCGTGGAGTTCTGGCTCTGAGTGTGAAATGTGAGTCCCTCTTGTTCTGCAGAATAAAGCACGGCTGGATGGTGGTCTGTAAAACAGGTGGAGGGACACTAACGCTTCACTTTCAAAGGCTTCAGTGGCTGCCTTTGTGAAATGTGGCTTCTGGAAGTGTTTGCTGGAACGCACAAGACACCCCTTAGATCAGTGGTGGTGAACCTATCGCACGCGTGCCAGAGGTGGCCCTCAGAGCCCTCTCTGTGGGCAGCTGTGCAGTCACCCCAGCACAGAGTTTGCTCTGCCCAGCAGCCCAATGGGAGCGGTTCCTCCCTCCCCCAGCACAGAGTTCGCCCCGCCCCTCTGCCCAGCATCCCAATGGGAGTGTTTCCTTCCTCCTCTGTTGCTGCATTGACACTTTGCAATAAATAAGTGGCTTTTGGGTTGCAGTTTGGACACTCGGTCTCTAAAAGGTTCATCATCACTGCCTTAGCTCCCTGGTGGCGAACCTTGGCACTCCTGCTGTTCTGGAACTTCAATTCCCAGAAGCCCAAGTCAACACACCTGCTGATTAGGGCTTCTGGGAATTGAAGTCCAAGAACACCTGGAGTGTCAAGGTTTGCCATCACTGCCTTAGATGGTGGATGTGAGGACGATGGGGACACTTCCCATTCCTTTCTCCCCTAAAGGTAGATCAGGTATAGGTTCTCTTAAGGACCGTGCAATAGTAATTGTAAGGGACTGTGGTTGCTTAGTGGTTTTGATGCTGAACTTGATGACTAGAAGGTTGGCAGCTCAACAGTTTGAGACCCGAGTGCTGCATGATGGAGTGAGCTGCCATCTCAGCTCTTGCTAACCTAGCAGTCAAAAGCAAGAAATTGCAAGGAGATGAACAGGTACCACTTTGGTGAGGAAGGTAACAGCATTCCATGTGCTCTGGTGCCTGTCACATGACCATGGAAATGTGTGCAGACACAGACAGTGGCTGTAAATGGAGATGAGCACTGAATGACTGGCTTTCAACAAGGACATACCTTTACCTAATAGAAACTGTGCATTGCCATAAGCCAGAAGTGACTTGATGACACACACTTATTACTAAGGGCCATGTACCAATCGCGGGAGGATGGAAACAGCAAGGAGAGCAGTAGCAGCACCACTTTGGTCTGGATGTGGTTCATTTGAGTACAAAAAGGCGTGGCTTAGTTCAAAACAATGCCTGGAGCAGCCTGTGATTGTCTGGACAGAATGCCACCCTGTAGTCTGGCAGGGCCACAGGGCATCCGAGAGGCATCTCAGCCCCTGGCAGGCCATTCCGTCTGGGACACCGTGGGCTGATCTGGCAGAAGCAGCGCAGAACTCTGGAACCATTCCCTTGCTCTGCACCCATGAGTAGCACGTACCACAGCTTGCTGAGATGTTGGCAGTGCCAGCTGTTTGTAGAGAGAGAGAGGAGGGCATGTTGAACCTCAAGGGTGGCTACAGGCAAGGCAGGCTAGACTCAGGCAGCAGGAAGCGTTGCTTTTGTGAGAGAAGACTTTTCATTTGGTTTCCTTTTCAAGAGGCCTATTACGGTGGGACACCATCTGGTCCGTGTGTGTGTGTGTGTGTGTGTGTTTGGGGGGGGGGTTTCTAGCCTAGACACTGAGGATTCCTCGGCTGCAGTTCCACCTGGTTTTGAAAGAAGCAGTGGAGAGCAAGGCAGAGCAATCCCACTTCTATGCCACACCACAGCACTTTGTGCCCTTTCTGGGTGGTTCACAAGTTAAGTAGCATTTTGCTCCCAACATGCTGGGGACTCTTTCGACCAACCTTGGAAGGAAGGAGGAGGCTGAGTCAACCTGGATCTCCATCAAGATTGAATTCATAATGTGAAGAAGAGTGTAGTGCTGGGTTTTCCCAACCTTTACAAGCCAGAGACCGGGTCACACTATCTCAGTCAGCTTCAAGGGAAGGATAGCCATTTTACCCTGCCTGCATGATGGGGTGTGTGTTGCCATTTTGTCCCAGCAGCTTCAAAGGTGTGGCCATTTTGTTTCTTCAATGCCCTTGGAGAGTTGGGGCCACATGAAATGGTACCATGGGCCAGATCCGGCCCATAGGCTTTAGGTTGGGAACCCCTGGTGTAGTGGCAGAACTAGACATTGTAGCTAGCCCATCATTAGAACATTGTTACTGTATATTTAACAAGGATAGTATTCTCTAAAAATGTTCTATTTTACAAGAATACTATAGCAATAGCAACAAGAATTCTATACTGCCCCTCCATCGTGCTTAGTGTGCTCTCTGGGTGGTTCACATGTTAAGTACTCATTTTACCGACTTTGGAAGGATGGAAGTCTGAGCCAACCTTGGCCCTGGTCAGGATTGAACTCACAGCCTTTTGGTTGCAGTATGGCAATTTAACCACTGCACCACTAGGGCTCATTAACCTTACTGTAGCAAGAAATGAAGGATGGATTCAGATACAGGGATGTGTTTAGTTTGGTGATTGATAAAGTACTTCCTCTTCTATGGCAGAATGTGAGCCAGGAGGGCCTTCTCTTCCCATGGGGCTCCGTTGCTATCCATCAACCTCTTAACTCACTTGGTGTGTCTGTCTCTTTGTACTGCACATGTTACACACAAGCGGTAGACCCAAATCAAGAGCTTCTTAGGACCACTGATCATTTAACTGAGTGCTAAGTTGACAAGATATTAGTTAGATGGTGCCCCAGTGCAAGCCATCAGTTGCTTTAAATTCCTCCAGATGTCCATGAATGGAGGAGGGGAAGGTGGTAAAGTAGATGCACAAAGCAGTGTTTCTGTGCATTATATCTTTGCACCTTTCAGAAAATGCAAAGGGTTGATAATTATTAGGAGGTGGCAGGCGGGAAGTGAAAATTAGGAAATTCTGCTCCAGATCTTCTCCTTATGTTGGAAGTGAGAAGTCTTCCTTCCTTTGTTCTTTCCTTCCTTTTGGAAGAAAGGTTTAAATTGAGATCACAGCAGGGAAGGAAAGGGCTAAGACAGGGGTGCCCAAACTTTTTGGGCCACGGGCCAGTCACGTGGTTCCTCCCACCAGAAGCTGAAGTAAAATGTGTCTTGCAATCTGTTTTTCAACAGGATGAGGTAGATTTTAGGCTGCCACCTTCTCTGCTTAAATCAGGGGTGCCCAAACTATGGCCTGTGGGCCAGATCTGTCCCCCAATGCCAATTCATCCAGCCCACACCGCCCTCATCGCTCCTGGAAGCAGAAGTTTTAGTTCCGCTTCCAGGAGCAATGAGGGCATTGTGGGCTGGGTGAATTGGTGTTGGGGGCTGGATCTGACCCATGGGCCATAGTTTGGGCACCCCTGGGCTAGAGACACCTCTGAGGGTCCTTGAGTAAAATTGCCTCAATCTGTGCAGTGGAAATGAAGAGATCCACAGAGGAGCATTGCTATGAGTCTCCCAGATTCTACCCGTTTCTTTTGCTTACTGGCCCTCATAGTCTCAATGACTTGAGGCATTTGTAGGGGAAAGAATAAATAACATTTCTTTACTAACAGTTACTTGATACAGTACTACAAAGGTGAGCAAGTGGCTTTTTTTGGCTGCAAATATAATAGCAATCCATCAAATGGATCAATTGCAACAAACCAACTTCTTCTTTTGTATCCTGACTGCCAAAATGAAGCCACTCTCTCTTCGCTTTGTCATTGCCCAAACCCAAGTCCTCCTTGGTGCTGCCTGCCTCTGGCAACAACTGTCTCTGGCAACAACTGACATCAAGAGGGGGGGGGGAGGAACAAACAAACACAGCAGAGAGAAAGAAGCCTCTGTGATTCCAGAGGCTGGAAAGGGAGGATTGCCTTGGGTGGGAGAGCCAGACAGTCGCCCCGGCCCAGAAAAGTCCCTCCCACTTGCTCCAACTACACGAGAACCTCCAATAACGTCATGACTTGGTTCAACAAGTCATAACGTTATCTGGTTTTTAATGTGGTCCGATGCATTGATCGCACAACGTTAAAAAAAAGCGCTGTTCCCTTTCCGAAGAGGAAAGGGAACAGGAGGGCAATCTGGTTTGCTTGGGGAGGGAATGTGCATCCCCTCCCCAAGCAAACTGGCGGTCCCAGCGCGTTCCCTTCTCAAGCAAAGGGCGATCGGCATCCCAACCCAAGTGCCGACCCCAGGGTGGCATCAGCATTTGGGTTGGGGGAATGAACGGGGGCACACGCCCATTCAGAAAATGGCAGGATCTGATCGTATCTGTCCCCATCTTTCTGTGAAGTCCAGAGGCTTCACTACAATCAAAAAAGTACGGAGGACTTTTTCGACTGTAGTGAAGCCTCTGGGCTTCGCAGAAAGATGGGGACAGATGTGATGTGTCCCTGCAACCCTCCCGGAGCTTGTGTATACGGTGGGTGGGCCAGAAGCAGTGGCAGAAAGAGTTACGGGGGCATCATAAAAAATGCCCCTGTAGCTGTTTCTGCTGCTGTCACTGGCCCGCCCGCCGAGTCCACAGGCTCCGGAAGGTTCTTTCTGCGAAGCCCAGAGGCTTTGCTACAGTTGAAAAAGTCCACCGCCCATGCGGGTCCCCCCCCCCAACATCTCCACAGTCCCAGGGATCAATCGCTGGGACTGCGGGTGTGTGTTGGGAGAGTTCCACACGCTCACGCGGGTCCCCACCCCCCAAACACTCCTGAGTCTCAGTGATTGGGAGTGTTTGGGGAGAGATCCACATGCATGCACGGTTTCTTCCTAAATACACCCACAGTCCCACACGCCCGTTCAACAGTCCCACATACCTGTTCAACCCCCCCAACCCAAGTGCTGATTGCATGCTGCATCCGGCGCTTGGGTTGGGGGGCAGGACGGGTGCGCACACCCGTTCTCCCCACCCCCCATCCAAAGCGCCGAATGCAGTATCTGGTAACGTCGGATAAACGTCAGATAACATTGGGGAATTCGAGGTAAAAATTTGCATCGCACAACATTATCTTAATATTGTGCGATGCCTCAAATTCCCCAACATCCGATTTTAGCATTATCTGATGTAAACATTATCCGAGGTACCACTGTACTGGCAGCCTGCAGGGTTGTAAGTGAAACTGCAGCAGGAGAGTTTGTCTCCCCTCAAGGAAATCTCTCTCTCTTGATCTCAGGAAGTTCTTCCTAATGTTTAGGCAAAATCTCCTTTCTTCTAACTGGAGTCCATTCCTTTGGGTCCTCTCCTCCAGAGGGGCAGAAAGCCAGGCCCTGGCCGCTAGTCCATCCTGGGTTTTTAGGAGGCAGCGGTCACAGGAGACACCGGGGGACAGACTTCTTCCTTCCTTCCTTCCTTCCTTCCTTCCTTCCTTCCTTCCTTCCTTCCTTCCTTCCTTCCTTCCTTCCTTCCTTCCTTCCTTCCTTCCTTCCTTCCTTCCTTCCTTCCTTCCTTCCTTCCTATGCAAATGCAATTTTGTTATTGTGTTGAGCCCCAAAATAACAACCATCACATGTCTTTTTTTTTGTAGCTACCATTTAGTCAAATTGCCTTTCCTCCTTCGCTCCTCTTCCCCCTCCAACCCCATGACGCATCTTGCATCTTACGGTGGAGTTAATGTGTGGGTGGTAGAAACTGATCTTTTAAAAGTTGCAGGGGTTGAATGGGGGGCGGGGGGGGGCATTTTGCAAGCTGATCCTTAGGAGAAACTTCAATGAAGGGAGATTTGAGGTGGTGATAGCTGTGGTTGGGTAGCATTTGCCAAAGGCTTGTTGAACTGCAGTCTATTCCAAGGTTGATTAAATGTTGGGAAAGGTGTGTTTTTTTTTTGGGGGGGGGGGGAAACACTTCCTAAAATCTCCAAGGCAGAATGCTATTGGGGGATTCTGGGATTGGTAGTCCTTAGTCTGAAACAGCTGGGTGCCAAGTTTTGAAAACCAAGTGTTCCAGAATTCAAATGAATTTGTGAATGGCTCAAAAGTTGCCTTTGGGAGGCTTCCTTGCTGCCTTAGGGCATGTGTTGTTATTTATTAACAGGTTTGGGTGCTGGGGGGGGGGGGAGAGAAATCTTCACCACCCACAGATGCGGGAGACCTCTGAGGTCTGAAAAAGTCCCTCCTGGCCCCAGAGGCTTATTTTGTGGGCCAGACTTTAGATTGACCCATCTTCAGAGCTAGCAAGCAACTCTTGCAACTTCCATATGGAGTGTTGGGAAGAAAGAAATGATGCTACTTGTCTAGAAGATGTTGCAGAGTATTGAATTTCTGGTACAATTCCCTTGAACTCTGCAGCAGAAGTACAGAAATGCAATCTTGCCATGACTTGAGTCTTTCTAGAGGCTTCCACTCTTGGGAGCATGGACAACAGAAGCAACGGTTTCATCAGTGTCTTCTCCATATTTGTGTAGGAGCCCTTTGATGACTAGCGTTGCCTTCTAGCGTTCCACTTCTCCATCTGCCCCTTGTTTCAGCTTGAACATCCACTTGCTCCCAGTGGTTTTCTTGCCTGATGGTTTTCTTTGTCCATGACCATGTCTCATTTTTCTGCAGTATTTCTATCCTTCCTTTGAACCTTTCCTCCATCTGACAGCTTCTGCTGCTGGCAGCATCTGCTCATTCTCCTCCCAGGTTGCTGGCTTGTTCATCAGTGACGGCCTTATGAAACAGGACAGGCGAGGAGCTGGTGCACCTTTGTTGGGTCACCATGATTGTCTGGTGGCTGGCTCTGGAACATCTTGTGACCTAGGTGCCTCTTCCAGTTCAACAGCCTTGATATGGCCATCTGTCTTGCCTTGTCTTGGTGAACTGCTCTCGGCTTGTGTGAAGCTTTCCTGCGTCATAGTTGGCTCTCGTTGTGGAGGGATTGGCACAGCTGTGTCTAGGAGAGGAGGTCCAATAGGCTGGTCTTCCTCTTCAGAGGTACCTCACACTGTTGCTCTTTGGCCGGCTCTTCTTTGTTCATCAGAAAGAACCACATCTCTTATACTGATTTCACGCTTTCCAAGTTCATCGTTTCATAGCCTTTATTGCTGGAGCAGAGCTAAGCAAGTGTAATTACTCTTGCAATTCAGGAACAAATAGGAAATCACTTGTAGTAATTATTTCACTTATTTCTCTAGCCGGGCAACAAGGATGATCCAGGAGCTGGGAACCGAACCCTATGGGGAAAGACTGAAGGAGCTGACTATGAGGGAAGGTGAAAGCACATTTCAAATACCTGAACGATGGTCATAAAGAGGAGGGGCGGGATTTGTTCTCAGTCATTCCAGAGTGCCTAACATGTAATATTTGGCTCAAACTACAGGAAGCCTAACCAAAAAAAGGGCTCTCCTTGTTTCTGCAGCATAAGTGAGAATTCCTATGGGATCATTGACCCCCTGAAGGGAGTCTCAGCATGCCAAGGCAACCTGATCTATGTATTGTGAGAATTCTTCTCTTACCTGTAAAGAGCCCTGAGGGAGGAACCTAAGGCTGGTCCCATCAGGACCCTCTCCCCAGTTCTGTCTCTGGTACAAAGATACAAGCCACAGCCCACAGTGGTATCAGGTGATGGCTGTCTCAGAGAAGCTCCTCATAGATCGTTTTTGGAGCTGTCTTTCCTGTGTCGATGCAAGCGTCTAGCTCTTGGCAGCTATTGCTAGAGGTGGCAGGATCTTGGCCATAGTCAATTTAAAATCTTGCACCCACTGCTTTGATGTTCTCCTCCTTTCTTCTCTGTGTTGAGCCTGAAGCTGTCATATTGGGCTGTGTGTATGTGAAGTTGATTGATGAGTCAGCTGGGCAACCCTCACCTCATGTTACTGCATCATACAAAGGTGAGAGAGAGCAAACAATATAATTTGCTTAAATAGCAATTATTCTTATTATATCACCCCATTGTGCTTAAAGCACTCTCTTGGTGGTTCACAAAGCAATGACCATTTTTGTCCCCAACAAGCTGGGTGCTCATTTTACTGACCTCAGAAGGATGGAAGGCTGAGTCAACCTTGAGCCTGTTGGGATCAAACTCAGATCAGGAGCAGAGCTTTGGGTGCAGGGTAGCACCATGAGGACTCCTCCATAATTATATTTCAGGTTGCATGTGTTGTTCAGGTGAAGCATGGATCCTTGCGTGGGTAGCTGGCAGTGAAGAGCAGTTCTGGAAGTTTCACGGAGCCCAATGTAGTAGAATGGGAAAGAACTCTTCTCATTTGACCTGTTCCACTTGCAGGGGAGAAGAGGGAGGTTGAGAGTGTTTGCAACCCAGTCTTATGGCTCCATGAGTATTATCCTCTGAACCCATAGATTCCCAGTCCAGAGTAAGGCGCTCATCTCCTAAACACAACTCACTGCATGGCCCAGTTCTATTCTCTCCCTCACTGGGGATGTTCAATGGCTCGCAGAAGATTCCAGCCATTGTCTTCTGTTGAGGAGTGACATCTCTAGGAGAGAGAGAGAGAAAGCGGGAGGAGGAGGAGGAGGAGGAGGAGGAAGCAGTGGGTCCAGATGATGCCATTGAGTTTGGCATCATTCCACTGTCCCTTCCTTCCTTCCTTCCTTCCTTCATCACTGCCTGCAGTGAACGGTCTTTTCATAACATCCACCTTATCCTAGGAAGAGTGAGCATTACAGAACATTGGTTCTGTACATTACAGAACATTGGTTCTATGGGACCGTTTTGGGTACACATTTACCAGCAAAGATTTGTAGAAATCGGTCAATAGATCATGCAAGGTGAAGTTCCTGGTGAGCCCCTGGAGGAGGAGACTGTGATGGTATATAGAGCAGAGTTTGCCTCGAGACGGAGGGTTGGAGTGGAAGGTCTGGGGCTGCTGAAGAGATTACAAACAAACGGTTTGGCTTGCAAATGTTTCCCTTGGACTTGGTAGGAAAAGCAAGAAAATAAACTGGTAGGATAAATGCTCCGTGTGGTAGAAACTTTGTACAATATATTTAAAGATCAACAGTTAACTGAGTAAATAACAAAGATATAATGGCTTGTATCACTGCCAAAAGTTCCTTCCCTTACGAACACAGTCTTGGTTATCTTGAGAAGACCTTGAAGAGCAGAAGCAACAACAAGCGGTTGGTCAGTCTGCCGGTTGGAAGCCAGCAGACTAGGCGAGAGCTCAATGCAGCATTCCTTTCTGCAGCAACAGGCGTATGGCATAGTATGAGGCCAGTCCTTCAGCCCAGTCCTTCAGGCAGCAAATTTACAGTCACAGGTTTCCTGATTATATACAGATTGTGCAAGCTTAATTTAATTTAATTTTAATTGTTCAACTTGTATGCCGCCCCACTTGCACAGTGACTCTGGAGGGCTGACAAAAAAATCACAGAATATCACAATACCTTACAATAATACAACAGTCAAAATACATATCAGAAACAATGTACTGTATATAATATTGCCAAAAACTCAACCCCCAGCTCAAAATCCAATAGCTAAGTCCACTTTCCTCCAGGCCAGACAGGTAGAGGGAAAGAGTCTGGAGCATCATCGGAGCAGCGTTTTTGTGGCCGCAGGAGCCACAGAACAGCTGCTCCCACTTCCCTCTTCCCAGCAATATGTACTTAATCACATATTGCCCTGGGGCTACACACAAGTAACTCTGTAAGTGGCATTAGTGCATAATATTCCACCCAAACTGTTCCTACAGGAATTTACAATCTGGAGAGAGCTTTCCAGACCAGGCTGAGAATGTTTCCCAGGTCCTGGGAGGGACGTGGCTCTCTCTAGGCATGTTCCTTTCATTTCAGATGTTTCCTAGCCTTCCATTCCAGCGCCTTTTCTCCATTCAAGAAGTGTTTCCAAGTAATCTGAGCAAGATGCGTCAATACTGTTAAAAAAACCACATGTATGTCTCCAGAGACGACACCAACCATTCACTGTTCCTCCCAAAGTAGAGAGTAAGGCAACCCAGGCCGGGTGATGGCTGGGGCTGAGCCAGGAGGGGGTTGGCTCCAAAAATTTTGTGCCTGGGGGATGTCCTCCCTTCCCAGGCCATTAGCTACCCTGGAATGGAAACCGTTCCTTTGTGAAGGTGGTGGTTGGAGTCCTGGCCATGGTTCCTTGCGGTTCAACATCATTCCTGCATTCGAACACAGGGGAGGCTGGGGGGGGGGGCAGAGTCCCAGTGTTGTTGCAGTTGGGAGCCCATCTTAGATGGACTGGGCGGCAGGATTGCCAGGGAGGTCAGGTCAAGGGCTCCATCTCCTGTGGGTTTTAACATCCCTTCGGAAGAGACGGGTGGCAAAGTGACATCTAGATCCTTGCCCAAAGTTGGTGCCAAGGTGGCCGTTGGAAAGAGGCACACATGGCCCGTTAAGTAAGTAGTCGGCAAACATGTGTGTCTTTAGGAGCTGCCAAGGAGTTGAGGCTGACTAGTCAGACCCCCTTCTCTTTGGCCCTCCCTAGCTGGGCGTGACCCTCCCCTCCCCCCAGTCAGACCCAAAGCCTTCTGGTTTGGATGTCTGAATGTGATGCAGAGAATTAGGGGCATAAAAGAAATCCAGATGCTTCCCTGGACCCGCCTTCAGCAGCAATTTCCATGTGTTTCTGTTGTTGTGTTTTTCCACGGAAAGCCAACGTGGTGTCATGGTTGCCTTGTTGCCCTGGAAGGCCTTGGTTCGAATCCCCATTTGGCCACCAAGAAACTCCCTGGTTGATCTTTGGCCAGCCTCGCCTTTCCAGCCTGAGCTGCTTCAGAAAAGGTGGAAATCCAGTGGGCAGAATAAGAATCATGCTCCCCCCCACCCGTGCTTGAAGCTCACCGGTGAGGTTGGGCAAGTGACATATAAATGTGAAAAGGAATCAAATGAGCCAGACCGAACGCTCTGGACCCATAGATGGTTTGGGGGCTGGAAGGTGAAATGCACTCCTTTGTTCATACATTTGCTTATTTCAGCGAAAATGTGCTCTCCAACAGGTTTGCCCCAATGGGCCACAACATCCATGTCCAGCTTTCCGAGGCCTCCCGGCTAGTTTATCTGGGCACGGAGGAAAGGTGCCCGTTTGGCTTAAGAAACCCCAGAGTGACAGCTGGCCCTAGGTGCTCATTCAGCATGGCTGCCTCCTCACACCACCACCTGAGCCCCTAAATTATCTTCATGTTAAAGTAAAGGTCAGCATCACCCTTGCACGAAAGCCAGTCATATCTGACTCTAGGGTTCAGTGCTCATTTCTGCTTATAGTCAAGGAGCCAGCGCTGTCTGCATTTGCAGATGTTTCCATCAATATGTGGCAGGCATGACTAGACACCTGAGTGCACGGAATGCTGTTTACCTTCCCACAGAAGTGATACCTATTTATCTACCTGCAATTTCTGCTAGGCGGGCAGGAACTGGGACAGAGGTAGGCGCTTGCTCCATTGTACAGTACTCAGGAATGGAACTCCGACCTTCTAGTCATTGGATTCAGTGTCTTCACCACTTGCGCCACCGCAGTCCCATCTTTACGTTAGTCAGGGCCAAATTAAGCCATTTAAACCTTTCCACTGTCAAAATGCAAACATTTGTAAATTCTAGACAGAGTCGTTTTCTTTTTTTTCAGTCTTTTCTCCCCCCCCAAAAAAAACAAACAAACATATGTGAGCTGTTGAAAATACTACTAGGACCAATAATTAATGCATGTAAAGTAATACCTCAGATAACGTTTGCATCAGATATGGCTAAAACCGCATAACAGTAAGGCGATCATTAACACTTCATTGAAAGAGGGGCATTTTCCTGCACATTTTAAACACGCTTTAGTGCTTCCCCTCTTAAAAAAACCGTCCCTCGACCCCACGGTAATTTCCAACTACCGTCCAGTGTCCAACCTACCTTTTTTAGGTAAGGTTCTGGAAAAGGCTGTGGCGCAGCAGTTACAGGAAGTCCTGGATGAAGCGGATTATCTGGACCCGTTTCAGTCAGGATTCAGGCCCGGATATGGTACTGAAACTGCACTAGTCGCATTGGTGGATGATCTCTGGAGAGAGCGGGATGGAGGGGAGCCATCTGTCCTCGCTCTTCTCGATCTCTCAGCGGCTTTTGATACTGTCGATCATGGCATCCTTCTGGGAAGGCTCCAGGGTCTGGGGATCCAGGGCACAGTGTTGTCCTGGTTTTCCTCATTCCTGAGGGGCAGGACCCAGTCGGTGTGCCTGGAGAAGGAGAAGTCCAGCCCTAGGCCCCTGCACTATGGGGTGCCTCAGGGCTCGGTACTTTCTCCTCTCCTATTTAACATCTATATGAAGCCGCTGGGTGAGATCATCCGTTCCCACGGGGTAAGGTATCATCAATATGCAGATGATACCCAGTTGTACATCTCCGCCCGTGGGGACCCAAGCGGTGCAGTGGAAGTCCTTTCCAGGTGTCTGAAGGCTGTTAAGGTCTGGATGGGGGACAACGGGCTACAGCTGAATCCCGGCAAGACTGAGTGGCTGTGGGTAAGGGGCCCTGTGTTATCTCGGGAGTTACCAGCTTTGGTTCTGGATGGGGCAGTTTTGCCCCAAACAGACCCGGTGCGTAACCTGGGGGTCCTCCTGGACTCACGACTACTGTTCGAAGAACAGGTGGCAGTCGTGGCCAGGAGGGCTTTTGCACAACTTGGTGTAATACGCCAGTTACGCCCGCTCCTAGACCGGGACGCCTTGCTCATGGTCACACACGCTTTGGTCACCTCCAGACTTGATTACTGTAATGCGCTCTACATGGGGCTGCCCTTGGTGACCATTCGGAGACTGCAGCTGGTCCAAAATGCGGCGGCCCGGATAGTGATGGGATGCGGGCGTTATGCTCATGCCTCACCACTGCTCCGGGAGCTGCACTGGTTACCAGTATGTCTCCGGGTGCAATTCAAGGTGCTGGTCATTACCTTTAAAGCCCTATATGGTAGTGGGCCAGGATACCTCAGAGACCGCGTCACCCTAAGAACGTCTGTCCGTCCCACCAGGGCGGATCGGAGGGGCTCTCTTGTTATTCCATCGGCTAGGGAGGCTCATCTCTCTAGCACTAGGAAGAGGGCCTTCTCTGTGTTCGCCCCGGCCCTGTGGAACCTCCTCCAAACTGAACTGCGCCTACAAACAGAGCTCCTGCCCTTCCGGAAGGGCTTAAAAACCTGGCTGGCGGGACAAGTGTGGGGACCAAGGTATGTGGGATCCCACACAGGGTGGTTGATTTAAGGGATAGCTTCCCTTGCTGTGGGTTTTATTCCGCGGGGTTGTTTGTTCCCGGTTTTTACTTCTTGTTTTTATGATCCTTTTTACAGTTTTAAAATTTTAATTATTAGTATTTATTGGATGGGGTTGGGTTTGTGATTGTGTTTTGTCTTGTAAGCCGCCCAGAGTCGGGTATACCCGATTGGGGCGGGATAATAAATGTGAACAATAAATAAATAAATATAAATAAATAATCTGGAGAAAAAAATTCATCGCATAACGTTAACATCCTATGGGATGCAACGGATAATGTTCGCTAAAGCCTGTGCTGGTTACAATGTATCTCTATGGAGTTTTAACATTATCCGATGCATCCCATAGGATTTTTAACGATATCCGATACATGCATCGGATAACATTAAAAATTGGATAACACTAAGACTCGTGGAATCATGTTTTAGCGTTATCCGAGGTTTTACTGTATTCCCTTTCTTTAGACAGAATCCTGTCAGCAGTGTTCAACAACTGAAAACAAAGTGACAACATTTTAAAATGGCAAAAAGATCCCCATTAATGCCCAGCCCTGTCTGTCACAGGGGAAGTCTGATGGTTTGTTTGTCTAAAGAAGAGCTGCCCCCGCTTGCCCCAGTCTGCTTTTCTTTGGTCTTCTCAGCGCTGTCTGGTGCTGATGTGTGAGTCGTCAGGCGCGAACATCGGGAGGGCTTTGCCTAATAGACAACACCATCCTGATGGACTCAGCGGAGGTACCTGGGCCCCACCATGGCCACGGGTGTGTGTCTTGTGATGGTTGCCATGGTTTTCCAGGCAGGATTCTCTTTCCTAGCCCCCCTGCTCATCCCAAGCCTACTCTGGTGGTCTTTTACCCAGGGACCCGCCCCGTCTGACCCTTCTTGAAATCAGAGAAGAACATCTGGGGCTGATATTGCCATTAAAGGCTTTCTTATTTATTTATATTTATTTATTTATTTAAATTTGTTTATCGCCCTCCTCCCCGAAGGGACCCAGGCGATTCCTAACACAACAGCAAGACAACAATTTAAAACCAGTTTAGAAATTAAAAGTTTTAAAAGTTTTAAAAGAAGCTTAAAAACTTAGCATTAAAAACCAGGGATTATAGCTAGGCATTATAGCTAGGAGGCACTAGGTGTCAAACCATCCAGCCAGCTGGGGAATTTGATCGATCCATTCTTAAAAATGGTGGCAGCGAGTCCAACTCTGGAAAGTGAAGGAGACACAAACACTGGGGAGGTTTTCCCAAATGTACAGACTGGAAGGCTGGTGTTGATGTGAGCTTTGGATCGAGGTGGGTAGATGGTGGATAGAACAGATTGGGACTGGGGCCATGGTGGAGCATGTGGCATCTCATGTGTCTCTGGGTGAGCTTCCCAAGTCCAGAGGAGAACTCCCATTTCTGTCCCAGCTCCTGCCAACCTAGCCGTTCGAAAGCAAGAAATTGCAAGTACGGTAGATCAATATTTTGGTGGGAAGGTGAACAGTGTTCTGTGCACTTCAGTGTCGAGGCATGCCTGCCACATGTCCACAGAAACATCTGCAGAGGCAGACACCGCTGGCTCTTTGGCTATAAACAGAGATGAGCTCTGAACCCTAGAGTTGGATAGGACTGGCTTTTGAGCAAGGGCGACCTTGACCTAAACTTAAGTCCTCATTAGTGTATGTTTCTTGCAGTCATCAGCAGACCAGCAAATGGTCCCATGGATTCTGTCTCTCTCCACATCTGCCTATAGAGTGTTGTTGTCCTCTGCCATCCGCCCCCACTTGAGCCTGTTGGTCTTGCATTGAGGGGCTCCAACCCCCAGCCTTTTCAGGGTCCTCCAAGTGATGTAGGCTGAAACCCCATCACAGCCTCACATGTTTGCTTCTCACTGGGAACCTCAAAACTTTGGGGGACAGTTGGGAGCCACTCTCCCCACTTAAAGAGCCCCTCTGGCAGATCCAGAACCCACCAGTCACCTGCCCATAAACAGACCTCCTTTCCCTCTCCATGGAAGGCTTCAGGGCCAGAATGGATTCCAGCCGGCAGTGGCTGACCACGTGGGTTTTGTGCCAGAGAGTTGTTCAGAATGTGAAGGAGCTCCTTGAGGTGCTGAGTTTCATTGCAGGAGAGAGCGCAGCAGCCTGGATAACTCCTGTGAAGTTTGTACCCTCAAACTCAGGCAGCGTTCATTGCCCTTGAAAATGGAGGTCACCCTCCACTGCTGGCCGTGGCAGGAGCCTGTAGTAGCTCCATGCAATCCATCCTCCAAACAGATGTCTCCAGGGTGGTGTTTCCTGCCCACAGCAGTGGCCTAATTCACCCCATGGGGGTTGAGGGGGGAAAAAGAGATATGAAAGTTGGGTCTGATCCCTTCAGATCCTTCAGTTCAGCTGGCTGGGCCTTCCTCCTCTTTCTTGGCCATCTTGCTGTGGGCATGGGCAGCCCCTGGGCTGGGTTGAGGAGGATTGGGATGGATATTGAAGGCTGTGGCCCATCAGGTGGACATTGGTCAAGGTCTGGTACCTTGGATGGGATGGGGTGTTCTGTAGGCCAACCCTTGCTAGAAAGACAGTCCAGGTAACACAGGCATCTCTTCTTCTTCTTCTCCTCCTCCTTCCTCCCTCCCTCCCTCGCAGAACCCCAGCTGAAAGGGATCGTGACAAGGTTATTCAGCCAGCAGGAATTCTTCCTGCAGATGCTCCCAGATGGGACGATTGACGGGACCAAAGACGAGAACAGCGACTACAGTGAGTCTCTCTCCCTCTCCCTCTCTCCTTCCTTCCTTCTGCTGCCTGATTCCCCATCCCATCCATCTCCTCTCTGCCCTTTGCTGTTGTGGAGAGCCTTCAACTCCTAGCCAAGGTGACCATCTCCTGCCCTGGGCTCTCCTGCTGGCATGTCCCATTTAAACACCTCTCTCTGTTGAGCATGATGCTCCTTCCCTCACCCACCAGCTGGTGCCTGGAGGTGGTGAAAGCATCCAAACCTTCACTTCGCCAAGGAAGGTTTTTGAGCTCTTTCTGAGAAAGAAAGGGAGCCTCAGCAGACCTGGGGGCAGGTGGGCAGGCGTGTGTGTGCGTGTGTGTGAGTGGCGGGACTTGGCCCCAGGAAGGGGGCAGCTTGGGGCTCCTAACCTCCCCACTGTTGAACAGAGAAAATATGTCCCCCCCCCTCAAATGCCCCATTTTTGGAGGGTGCAGCAGAGTGCAAAGCTTTGGGTAGCTGGATTGGGTCAAGCCCCAATGAGGGTCACAATAAGAAGGCAACCCTTGAATTGGAGCCTCTCAGTCCTTTGATGCTTTGGCTTTCCTTATGAGCAATTAAGTCGCTGCCAAGAATGTTCCACCAGTCACTGACACAAAACCCCACTGGGTCCCACCAGGAAGGAGATGAAAACTCCAGATTCATCAGCAGAGATTGGCTGCAGAGAAGCCGGATGTTTCTTCTTGCCAAATCAGCTCTCGTTATTTAAGCCTAGTTAAAAACAAGCAAGGGCCTTGGTAGCTTTAGTGGTTAAGATCCTGAGCTTGATGACTAGAGGGTCAGCCATTTGAGACCCAAGTGCTGCAGGATGGAAGGAACTCCCGTTGTCTGCCCCAGCTCCTGCTGACCTAGCAGTCTAAAAGCAAGAAATTGCAAGTAGATAAATAGGGAGCAGGAAAGGGTAACAGTGTTCTGTGCACTCCAGTATCTAGTCATGCCTGCCACATGACCACAGAAACATCTGCAGACACAGACAGTTCTGGCTCTTTGGCTGAAAACAGAGATGGGCATTGACTCCTAGAGTCAGACATGACTGGCTTTTGAGCAAGGGAGACCTTGACCTTTACTAAAAACAACTTAATTGTAATTTTAAAATGTAAATTTTTCCAGAGGAGTAGTTGACGATTAAAGCTGGAAAAGGTATGCAGGATAGTCCTTTGCAACCTGGTCTCTTACCCAGCTGAGATGGAGAGCAAAGCCATCCCAACATGGAAAAGTTACTTTGTTTTTAATTACAGCTCCACAGAACGAACACACACACCCCACCGCCAATGTGGTCATTGCTTTAGCTCTGGGTCAAATTTCTTGGCCTGTTGCTTACAGGATGTAGGTGGTACATATAAATAATATGTAGATTGCAGGCTATAGATGAGTCAACAGTGCAATGTGGCTGCAAAAAGGCCCGTCCTGTTTTAGGCTGCATTAACAAAAGTCGAGTCTCCCAACACCTGTGAGGTTCTGCTCGTCCCCCTTCTAGTCAGGACTAGTTGGACCACATCTAGAGCCTACCGTGTCCCATTCTGGGCAACAGACTTTAAGAACATATTTGAGCAGGTCCAGAGAAGGGCAGCAAGGAGGATCAGAGGACTGGAAACCAAACCCTGAGAGGAAAGACAGAAGGAATTGGGCATGTTTAGCCTAGAGAAAAGGAAACTGAGAGGGGAGAGGAGGATGAGGATGAAAGAACTCTTCAGATACCTGAAAGGTAATCCTAAAGGGGAAGGGCAGGATCTGTTCTCCATCACCCCACAGGGCAGGACGCGTAAGAATGGGCTGAAACGACAGGAAGTCAGAGCTAGGCTGAAGATCCAGGAAATGGTTAGAGCAGGAGGAGAGCGGAGCCCACGGGTCCCTCGCAAGGTGGCCACTGCCCCAGCCCTGGAAGCTTTCAGGAGAGAGTTGGAGACTCTCCCTCCTCCGTCGGGTCTGCTTTGATGGGGATCCTTGTATTGAGCGGGGGGGGGGGGTGTTGGCCTCACAGGCCCCTTCTAACAACTCTGCCATTCTATGACCAGGGTGGTGCTTGCAGGGCCTCTGAAAGGCCCAGGTCGAATTCCTCCCCTGTCCTTGCTTGGTGGCAGGTGCCCTGATGGTCCCTTGGGGGCCCTACCCCCCGCCCACCTGGCCTTCTTTCTAAGGCGCCACTCCTTCCCCATCGCCTTCAACCTGAGAGTGGAGGTGTGGGTGGAACTGGCCCTCCTCCTTCCCCCTGCGGATGGTGCCTTCTCTGCCTCCTTCACTCACCCTTCAGTTCTGGTCTTGCCCTTTGGAGTCCTCTCCCCCTGGCCTGCCTTCCTCCCTTCGGCGCTGGGTCTCTGTACATCAGTCGCCTGGGAAGGCTCCCTCACCTGGATTGTCATGCAGAGATCCACAGCCATGTTCTGGACATTTTGGACTGCCATTTCATCCATTAACAGAGATCCCAAAGCGATTCATAGTCTTGCCTATTTAAAGCCCTCAAAATGCAACAGAGTCTAGCAATAAAACCTAAAACACGATCAAAATGATAAAAACAACCACCTAATTCAGCATTCCATGCATTCTGTTGTCGAGGCATGCCTGCCACGTGTCCACGGAAACATCTGCAGATGCAGACAGCGCTGGCTCTTTGGCTATAATAAACAGAAATGAGCTCTAAACCCTAGAGTCGGATAAGACTGGCTTTCAAGCAAGGCTGACTTTTAGCTTTATCCAATTTGTTAAAGCCCCTCCAAATCCTTAGAGACAACTCTCTGATTAAGTTGATGGTTAGGAAACTACCTCCGTAGGCAAACAGGTCTTTAGCTAGCCCTGTGTTAGGGACCCAAGGGGTCTTCCTGTTTGCCTCCAGCCGGCTCTGAGGTTCATCAGCCTTTTTACCTGCTTTGTGGTTTACTCCTTTCTCTAACACTGCTTATGTTCAGAGCCTGGCCAAGAGGCTTAGGCTCCCCAGAGCACCCCCTGTCCCAAGTTTTTTTGGCTAGTACCAAAAATCCACCGGAAAGAGACCTCCTAGCCCAGTCTGTTGAACGTGAAGGATGTGCCAGTCCGTCAAGCCTTCCCTCTGGGTCTGTGCTGAGGCAAGATGAGGATAAAGAGAGGCAACGGACTAGCCTGTGTCTGCCGGCAGTGTGCAGAATCCCCCAGTCAGCAAATCCGAGGGCTTAGGTCACCGCAAAATGTGTTAATGTTGATTGGCTTTGGCAAGACTGGCAAAGGAAGGAGCTGCTGCTGCTGCTGCTCTTCTTCTTCCTCCTCCTCCTCGGAGCCCACCTGATGCAGAGGCCTTTGCATTCAGGGGAATGGCTAACCTTGGGAGTGTGGGGTGTGTTCGTCTGTCATCAGCCGTCCTATTGTAACACACTTGCTCTTGGAAGGCACAGTGGGATCCCTCCCAAAAGGACACGTGGAGGTGGAGGCTGGGAAGATCAGACCCAAGAGGTCCTGATCCCTTCCACCAGCGATGTGCTGGGGCCCGAAGAAGCCTAACCTCTTCCCGAATGAGGTGCCCGTTAGGGTGATTCCTTCCACCCCACACATCCTTGGGAGAGCCAGGGTAGAGGAGCAGCCAGGGGTGGTAGGGAAATGCGAAGCAAAGGGGGGAGTGGGGCCATGGGGGGGGGGGTTGCTTGCCAACCCAGCAAATAAGAGCTGAGCTTTCTGCACATTAGCTCAAGAGTACGTATGGGCTGCAGTGACTTAGTGCTGAGTTTGCCAACTGACAGGTCAGCAGATCGAGGCCTGAGTGAAGCACAATGGAGTGAACTCCTGTTGTCTGTCCTGCCAGCCTAGCAGTTCGAAAGCAATAAATTCCAAGTAGATAAAATAGGTATTGTGCTCCATTCCATGTGTTTCAGCATTTAGTCATGCCTGCCATGTGACCATAGAAATGCCTGCAGACACAGACAGCGCTGTCTTTGGCTGTAAACGGAGATTAGCACCAACCCCTAGAATCAGACACGATTGGCTTTCAAGGGAGACCTTTACGCTGTGGCATATCAGAAAACAAAAACAAAAAAGTAATAAACGAAAACAAAAACACTGCAGCACTTTAAAGACTAACTGCTATATTTTTATTGTTAGCTCTTGTGGCAGACAAGGAGTGAAACTTACAGGCTTGGTTTATATACACCAAATGCAGGGGTTAAAGGGAGAAGGGTTTGCTCAAGCAGAATGGCAGGCAAGCAAGCATAACAATACAGCTTCCTACAGCTATCAGTAAATAGATTATTCAGATTAGTTTTGAATGTCTCCCTTTCAATCTCAACTGTGTGGAGTAAAGCCCTTTCTGGTTTCTGATTTAACCTCTTACTTGCATATCAGGAAACAAAAAAGTAATGGAACAAAAAACTGTGTTACACTGCTACAGTGTTTTTGTTCCGGGGTGTTACTTGTTTTTGTTTTCTGATATGCCTGAACCACAGACTAACACGGCTACTATTCCAAAAAACTCTACGTTTTGGTGCATCAGTTTTCCAGCTTGTTCAGTTCCATGTAACAAATGTAACCCCAACATGATTCCTCCATGGAGAGTGGAGATTTTAAATACTATTTATCTTGTCTCTGACCATTTTACTAAATTAGAGGATGTTTGTGAGCCAGACATAGTCCAAAATGTCCTCATTCCTGTTGGAAGTCAGCACAAGTGTTTGTTTGTTTGTTTGTTTGTTTATATATGTGTTTGGACCCCTGCCCAGCCCCAGAGTCTTTCATACCCCTCCATCAGTTACAGGGATCCTGAGGTTTGTCTTAGCTCACATACATATATCAGAGATGTAACAGAAAACTTGCGGGCCGGATAGTGTACGCTAGCATGGACCAGCTGTTCCCAACTCTTGCCTTAAATCTCTTCTTCTTGTGTGAAGAAGAACCTGAGGCCACTTGCATTGATGGTTTATTGTTACCTTGTGGGGTGGGGGAGTGGGGGTAGGGCTGGAAATGCCCACTGCAGCCACTAACCCAGTCAAAGGGGGGGGGGCTTCTGCCACCCCATTTCTCTCTCAAAGAAGCTCCTCCTGCAGCATCACCTTGAAAGAGTCGCTTCAGCCCCTGTCTAAGAGCAAATGTATCCAGGTGTGCCGTGGCTGTTTTGACTGAACCTTGAGTTGAGAACTGAGGTGTGCAGGGTGGAGGCTGCCCGTATAGAAAGTAGACCGATGCTGCATCCATCCTCCTCCTCCTCCTCGTTGATCCGGAGGGATTTCCTCCTTCCCTAGTTTCTCTGAGACAGCCTTTCATCACAAGACAAATGGGTGATAGAGTGTGAGTGATGATGGCCATTTTACCTTCATTACCTGCAGTGATGGGCTCCATTTTTCCCTAGTCAAAAGGGCTTATAAATAGACTTGTTAATTGCAAGAGTTGGATTTGCAGCTAGAATGTGGAGGGCTTGGAAACTGTTCTGTGCCCTGGAGTTTTTAAAAAGCTGACTAAGGAAAAGGTGACCACTTTTCACAGAGTTTGTTTGTCCTTTTGACCAAACCAATATGCTTTTTAAAACAGAAGGCAGTGGCACAGACAGCTCCCAGGAGCCTGTCCACTTCCTCAGGGACAACTGGATCGAACTGATCCCAGATAACACGGCAAGACTGTGCTTCAGTCAGCCCCAGCTCTACATTTTCCATGCCGGGATTCAACTTTGACTGAATCCGAATGATTAACATGTGGCTGGCATGACTAGACACCGGAGCACAAGGTTACCTTTCCTGCCCAAGCAGTACCTACTGCATTTATCTACATGTAATTTCTTGTTTTTGGACTACTAGGTTGCCAGGCGCTGGGACAGATGAGGGGAGCTCACTTTGTCACGCAGCACTCGGGTCTCGAGCTGCTGACCTTTCGATCATCAAGTTCAGCATCGTAATCCCTTTGCCACCTCAGTTCCAGATTCATTCATTCAGCCAGTTGTGTCCTCTGAATTCATTTGAACTTGCAGAGATGGCTTCTCAGGTGGGCAGATTGGTATTGGTATTGGCATTGCCCGCCTTGCTTTGAACTGCCTTGAGAACCCATTCCAGTTTACTTCTGAGCTCTCTGTGGGGTGATTTGGCCTGGGCTGTATCGGGCACTGCCAGGGTGGGCAGAGGCAGAGAGGGGTCCAGGAGGCAAGAATTGCTGACTGGCATCGTGACAGTGAAATGGGTGACTTTCCCCCACCCACCATCCTGTGCCTGCCCTTGGATTTATTGGTGTCCACTTTATTCTCTCCCATTCCAGCCCTCTTCAATTTGATTCCGGTGGGGCTTCGTGTGGTGGCGATCCAAGGTGTGAAGGCGGGCCTCTACGTGGCCATGAATGCCGAGGGGTACCTCTACAGTTCAGTAAGTTCATGGGGCTTTGGGGGCCTGTTTTACCCTGGTGGGGTCCTGTGGGTTTACTGAATATTCCTGAGTTAAATGAAGACACGCATAATAGTCTTGCACTGGAAGGGGTTTGGGACCCAGTTCAGTTGGGTTGAATGCTTTCTCATGGCTCTTGTCCTTTTGTTTTACAAATTAAACTAAAATGTAGGCCACATGCATTTCAATATAAGTCAACCTTGTCAAGTGATAAAGTGGGTTGCTCATGGCATGGCTACTAGCAATGCAGCACTGTTGGCTTTTCGTTAGTGTAAGATGCTGGAATCTTACAGACGTGGTCCCCCAGCAGCAACAGCACCACCACCACCTCCCTTAGTAGCAGAGGAAGTTGTCTTTCTCCTAAATGGATGGTTAAGGAAACTCCTCACGTGGCCCCATAGCTCTTAAATATGGCATCTGTTTTGTTTATCTGTGTTTCTTCAGTACAAAGTTGTGTGGGTGGAGAGGAACAGGAAAAAGAAAGTTGTAAGATCTCTGAGTAGAATCAAAATTCTGCGTTGAAGGGTACCTGTATCAAATGACATAAAAGTTGTAAAGAAGGCAGATTTATGAATTATCTGAAAAACTTCTTCAGGTTTAGATGATACAGGATTGTGGGCCTATGGCAGTGATGGCGAACCTTTTAGAGACTGAGTGCTCAAACTCACCTTTGCCACAGACTCAATAGGCTGCCATCCACGCCACACCTTCACGCCGCATGTGAGCTGTCCACCTTACCCCAGACAGAGGAGGGAAGAAGCACTCTCATTGGGCTGCTGGGCAGAGGGGTGGGGCAAACTCTGTGCTGGGGTGATGGCGCATGTGCCCACAGAGAGGGCTCTGAGTGTCCTCTATGGCACATGTGTCATAGGTTCACCACCACTGGCATATGGTAATTTCTAAAAGCAAACAGAAGAAAGTAGGTATGCAAATCTGTGTGTTCCCTTGTGTTCTTCCCCACCTGTTTTTTTAGCTTCAATCAACCACCCCCTGGGAGAGCATCCTAGATGTTCATAGAGTCATAGAGTTGGAAGGGGCCTGTGAGACCATCAAGACCAACCTCCAGCTCAATGTGGGGATCTAGTGCAGTTGCCTGGATGCTCCTTCCCAGATATTTATTTTGGGCTCTGCTGGATCCTGGCTTGCTTCCTTGGAAGCCAATCTGTCAATGGCAGGCAGCAGCCGTGAATGCATCGCCCCATAGTTTGTATTCAGAACAGCCACCTTGAATTAGCATATAAATTGATCATAATCCTGAGGAACTCTGGGCGGGTAAGAGAATGTATAGAACTGATCTTTCCAGAAAGCAGCGAGTTGAGGGTGCCTGAATGGGTGTGCACCAAATCTGTTTTCCCCAACCAAGTCCCACAGGTTGATGCTGCACATTTAATACTGCAATGAGACTTTCACCATGTTGATGTCCTGCAAGCCGGTATGGCATGAATAAAAACTTGCAAGATGTTGGATGCCAGTTATGCGCTTATATTGTGCCCACTGCCCAGATAAGGAGAAAGTTCTCTGGTGTCTCAGAATTAACGCATAGTCACAGTCTGAGCAAAGAAGGCCGGACGAAGGAAGCTAATGGGGAATGAAATATATAAAAGAAGACACACACACAGAGAGAGAGAATTGGAATTGCCATGTGAGCTTAAGAAGAGCTGCCTCTTTGACAAAATTCCAGCACAGTTGCTTTCTAAACGTGACATAGAAGGGCACACGGAGGTTGGCCATTGGCAAACTCATTTGAAATAAATAATTGATTCTTGCTGATGTATTAAATAGGGCTGTTCTTTTGCTTGTAATGTGTTCATGCTTCACCGGATTCCACTTGATGGCTGCCTTATTAAAGCGGATGTGAAGGTGCTTACGCCAAATGTTTGTGGAGCAGATTCTGCTTCTGTCAGTCACAAAGCGCCTGCTTTGTGAGATTCATTGGGGTTTCCTCCAGGGTAGATGTGAATATACTTGCACCACAATCTATCAAGATTGGTTTTGGAATTGTTGTGTTTATTTTCTTTGAACAGCCTTTCTTTAAATAAGAATGCAGGGTGGTGTATGATGGGTCTCAGTCATGATGCTGTACAATCATACAAAAAGTCATTCATTCATTCATTCATTCATAAAGTACACATCCTGCATTTCATTCATTGGGGTATTTTGAGGTGAGGTGTGTGTTTTCATGTCAGAGACTACTCTGGGTTGAAAGGATTTTTGCAGGGGACGCCCAAATGAGGCTCCTTTCACGTCCCCTATCGTGCAGCTCTCAGGGTGAGGTGAGGATCCAGTTCTGCAAAGTCAGCATTTTTTGAAAAGGGGAAAGGTAAAGGTTGCCTTTGCTCTAAAGCCTGTCATATCTGACTAGGGTTCAGTGCTCATCTCTGTTTAAAGCTGAAGAGCATTTGTCTGCATTTGTAGACGTTTCCATGGACATGTGGAAGGCATGCCTAGACACCAAAATGCATGGAATGCTGTTTTTTGAAAAGGGGAAAGGTAAATCAAGTCCTGGGTGCTAAAATTAAAAATTAAAATAGTTCCAGATATATGTGTGTCCACTGTTCCTACACTAAGGGATAATTTCTGGAGCAGATTATGAAGTGGTCACTCTGCAAATAACTTGAAAATAATGCAGTAATGACTGGAAGTCAACATGGATTTTGAAGAAAAAAAACAACTCCTGCCAGACTAATCTGATTTCATGTTACAATTGGGTAACTTCCATGGTGTACAGTGGGGATGCTGTTGATGTAATATACCTTGACTTCAGCAAAGTCTTTGACAAAGTGCCCCCATGATAGCCTGATTAGAAAACTAACTGGGTGTGGCCTGGAGAGCAGAAATGTCAGGTTGGTTACAGAATCACACTAAGAGGGTTTTTATTAATGGCTTCCATTCCCAGAAGGCTTGATCAGCAGGCGTACTGATGAGCCCTTTGCTGACCCCTGGGCTGAAACCAACATGCTGAAATTTAACAGCGATTATTGTAAAGTTTTACACCTAGAGGGAAAAACCAGAAGCACAGTTACAAGATGGGTGATATTTGGCTCAGTAGTACTACAAGTGAGAAAGATTTTGGAATTGTTGTAGATGACTGGCTAAATGTGAGTCCACAGTGGCTGCAAAAAAGGCCAACACCGTTTAAGGTTGCACTAACAGAAGTCTAGCCTCCAAAAACCATGAGGTACTACTAGTCCCCCTCTATTCTGCTCTAGTTAGACCACATTAATTTTTTAATGTTAAGTTTTTGTAGATTTTATATTTGTTTTTAGATAGTAAATGGCACAGCCTGAGGGGGGAGTAATATTGCTATGTTTTAAAGGGTTTTTTAATTGTTTTATATTGGTTTTAACTTGTGTACACCACCCAGAGTTCATTGGATTGGGCGGTATATAAATCTATTAAATTAATCCTGAGTCCAATTCTGGGCATTGAACTTCAAGAAAAATGCAAACAAACTGGAGCAGGTCCAGAGAAGGGCAACAAGGATGATCGGAGGATACTGGAAACCAAGACATAGTAGAGAAGCCTGAAGGAACTGGGCCTGTTTAGCCTTGGGAAATGGAGACTGAGAAAGGGAGAGGATGATGATAGGCACTCTTAAATACCTGAAAGAGAATCCTACAGAGGAAGGGCAGGATCTGTTTTCAGTCATCCCAGAGTGCAGACCATGAAATAACAGGGTTCAAACAGAAAGTCAGAGATAGGTTGGATGTTAGGGAAAGCTTCTTAAGGGTTAGAGCAGTAGGACAGTGGAACCACTGCTGACAACCTTGGGAGGTGGTGAGCGCTCAAAACCCTGGAAGCATTCAAGAGAGAACTGGACAGCCATCTCTCAGATCTGCTTTGATTCGGATTTTTGCATTGATCCACTGGTTCGACTCGATGGCCTTGGGACTTCTATGTATTAAAATGGGACCTGATATGTTTGACTGTATTTGCCCATCTTGTTTCAGAGGAGAACTGGGACAAGAGCTTAACTTCTTTCCAAACCTCCCTCTTGAGGAAAGATGACCCTTGAACCAGGGGTGGGAATGAAGAAGGCAGCCGCCCTCCCTCCCTCCTAAGCGCCTGCTGTGATTTTCCTCTCCCAGTCTTTTAATAGCAGCCCTGGTTGGTGTCAATGGGGGTGTGGAGTGTGGAACTGTGATAACAGAAGGTGCAAAGCAATTGTGTAAATCTGTTCCCGCAAGTTGGTAGAAATAAAGGGGGGGGGGAGAGGAACTGTGTGTTGAAGTGTAGACCGTTCACAGATCCAAGTCCACTTCTTGCCCCAGTTTGGGCCTTTTCTCTTCCCCCTGAAATGGACCACCAGGTACTTCCCCAGGTGTTTGTGATGACCACTCTTGTAAGCCAGAGTGGCTGGTTGGTAGTGCATAATCAGAAGCGAAGCTCCTTTTTAAGAGGTCCCATTTTAGTACATAGAAGTTCCAAGGCAAGGTTTCTCCACTCTTCACTCTGCAAGGCTACTTGCTTATGGTCTGTGTTCAGCCATCAGGACGTAAGGATAGGCTTTGTTTGCAGGTTGACTACTGAGATACAGGAGCTTTGAAGGAATGGGTCTCTGGTGGGAAAATGTTCTTTCCCTTCTGGTTTGCAGTAGCTCCTTGGTAGGCCTTTGAGATGCTCCCTGGGACCACTGGCAGGGCAACCCTGCTCTGCTGTTCTACAAAGAGGAGGAGAAGAAGGAGAAGGAGAAGAAGGAGAAGAAGAAGAAGAAGAAGAAGAAGAAGAAGAAGAAGAAGAAGAAGAAGAAGAAGAAGAAGAAGAAGAAGAAGAAGAAGAAGAAGAAGAAGAAGAAGAAGAAGAAGAAGAAGAAGAAGAATCAGTAGAAAGGGGGGCAGTGTTTCCCATCCCCATTTTGACCCACCCCACCCTCACTTGCTCATCATGGCAATGAGGTGGAAGAGCCTAGTAACACCATGGTTTATGCAGAGAGCAAAATAAGCCCACTTTTGAGAATAAAAAAAGATTCTGGGGACTTCCAGAATTTACAGACCTCATTTGCCTCCTGCCTTGTCTCTTTCCTTGCCAGCTCTGATTCCCCCATCAGCAGGCAGTCCCTTGCTGCTTATGGCTGGCTCGAGTTTCCATTGGAGTAAGGAAAGCCTAATTAAATTATTCAGTAGAAACGGTTTGGAAAGTGAAGAGTGCCATCTGCAATATTAAAAAGGCGCATCTCTTTTCCAAGGAGGCCACGCCAGCCTGCGCCAGTGTTTATCTGGGATGTGCCGCTCAGCTGTCATCTGAAATGCAAGAATTATGGGTTCTCAGGGTTGTACTTCAAAGCTCGGCGCTGATAAAAGTGTGGTGTGATTATGCAGAAGTTGTGTATATGTGTGTGTTTCAAAGCTCTAAATAATATTCTTAAAAACAAGCTCATGTCCCGTTAGGATAGCTTTCCTTTCCTCCTCCTCCTCCTCTGCTAGCTTGGCCTCTTTCTTCAGCTCCATCACTTTGCACAATCATCATCAACAGCCACCAGGGAGGGAAGAGGGAGTAATGCAATTTTTTAAATTTTTGCCAAAGGTTTCTCCCTCCCTTTTTTTCTTCCACGTATTTCGTTCCTGTCACTCAAGGACTGGGGCCACCATTTCATCTTTCCTAATTCAAGGTTGGCTAGAATTGGAGGGAGAAATTCACAGAAGCCACTGACTGGGTTTCCTTCCCGGTGTCTTTCCCATCCCAAAAGTTACATTTGCTACACTCTGTAAGATAATGGGCCAGTGTCTTTTAAGAGGTGGCCTTTGATGGAATGAAGGACTTACTTCTGTGCCTTCGATGCAAGGGACGGATTTGGTAACCTCACCGTAAATAATCCTACAACCATTATGGAAAACTGGGAGACCAGAGGCTGATGGCATGTAAGCAGAAGCTTAACCTTGTTGTTGCTCAGTCGCACAGTCGGTTCTGACCCTTTGCTACCCCATGGACCATCGCATGCCACACACCTCTGTCTTTCACCATCCCCCTCAACCTGACCAACTCTGTGCCCATTGCACCAACAATACCATCTATCCATCTCATTTTCTGCCACCCCCTTCTTCTTTTGCCCTCCACCTTTCCCAGCATTAAGGCTTTCTCAAGTGAATCCGCTCTTCTCATTTGATGTCCAAAGTACTTTAGCTTCATCTTTACTATCTGACCTTCTAGGGAGCAGCCAGGGTTGATTTCTTCTAAGATTGACCTGTTTGCTCTCCTCGCAGTCCAGGGTACCCTCAAAACTCTCCTCCAACATCACATCTCAAAGACATCTATTCTTCTGTGTTCAGCTTTTCTTATGGTCCAGCTCTCACAACCCTTCATTAATACCAGGAATACCATTGCTTTGAATATGTGGACTAACCTTGTAGCCAGTGATAATTAACACGTGAACCATCCAGAGAGTGCACTAAGTGCGATGGGACGGTACTGAAGTGTAATTGCTAAGAGAGCGAGATGGATCAGATCCCAGTTTGCCAAAGAAAGATGAGCTTTATTCAGGTGTTACGGAGTGTAGGTAGACAGATGCTCAAGACTAGGGAACTCTTGGCTCCTCTTTGCGCTTGTCTGTCCTTCTCATCATTTGAAGAGTGGCTTCTTCTCTGGGTGGAGGCTGTCCATGTGATCCGCAGTGCTGGACCATCTGGATGATGGATTATACAGAGAGCCTTAACACTCGCAAAGAGATTTTCTTCTTTCGATACTTGTTGTGTGCCCCATGGCACGGTGGTTAAGCTGCACTCCACACTCTGCTCACCATCTGAATTCACTCCCAATGGACTTCATGTTGACTCAGCCTTTCATCTAGGACACCCAAAGGAGTCCCCAGCATATTGGGGGCAAAATGCTAGAAAGGGATCTAAGCGCGATGGGGCAGTATAGAGGTGAAATTGCTGTTGCTAGTTAGAAAGCTGCTGTACACATGTGGAAGATGATGGTAAAGAGGATGGTGGGTGTAAACGCTTCGTTTGCTGTCCCTTCTTGCATGTTGCTTACATTCCAGAATGTCCGACTAGGGCTAGACTTGGAGCCTTCACCTGTTCTGAGAGTAGCAGGAGGGGGTCAGGGGATAGGGTGGGAGCCCCTCTCAACCAAGGCCAAGACACTGTCCTGCTGCATGAGGGAAAGCGGCTAAGTTCTTCTCTCCCCTCTTCCCCCCCCCCCACTTGCTCCTGTTTGGATGAGGGGTGGTCTTGCCCTGGTTGTAAGCCTCCTGGACAGGAAGATGGTGGTTCCGGCTGAGTCTTCATGGCTTCCCTCCTGAGAAAGTGAGGCTTTTCCCTTGTAAGGGCCTTTTAATATAGTGCATGATGTATTAATTGATGGCTGTGCGGGGGTGTTGTTCCTGTGGGCTCATGTGCACAACATCACAGGCTCTGAGTTGAAAGCCTGTGTTGGCTGCGCAAAGGGTTACTGTGAAGGATGGGAATGGCCAGTCCCCAATGGAGTGGGAAATGGAAGGCCTGGATGTTATGAGAGAGGAAGGTAACACAGGGCAGCACGTGCAAGAAAACAAACAGCATAGGCAGCACATTCCCTTCATGTGCACACTTGAACATCACCGAGTGTGATGGGAATCTCGTAGAGGGAAAGCCGCAGTCGATGATCTTTCAGCCAGCCTTCTGCTCACGGTGGATTGATTCAGGCAGAGGTCCATCTTGAATGGGAAATCTATAAGGGCCATCAAAGCAGAGCATGGGGGCTGAACTAGAAGCACATCTGTTTATAGAGAACAGTAAAACCTCGGATAACGCTAAAACTTGGTTCCACAAGTCTTCATGTTATCCAATTTTTAATGTTATCCGATGCATGCATCAGATAATGTTAAACTCCTATTGGATGCATTGGATAATGTTAAAACTCCATAGAGATACATTGGAACTGGCACAGGCTTTAGCAAACGTTATCTGACACATCACATAGGATTTTAACGTTATACAATGCACTCCCCCACCCCCCCGATTGCTTAACGTAATGCAGTTTTAGCATTATCTGATGCAAACATTATCTGAGGTATTACTGTATCAGCATTTACAGCTTCGTAACAAAAATGCAGCTATTTTCTCAACAGCACCAAGGGAAAGGGGTAATGATGGAGATACCGTAATTTGCTGTCTCATTTGGGGCTAAACGTATGTTTAATCAAGATCAAGAGCCCCTTTGTGGGATGGGAGGAGGGGAATTCCCTTGTTTTGGCATTTCCTTTTGTGTGAAGGGAAGTAAATGGTGAGAAAACACCGAGCCTTCTCCATGGTGGCACCAATGCTGTGGAATTCCCTCCCAGTGGAGCTACGCCAGGTCCCATCTCTCCATATGTTTAAAAAACTACTGAAAACATCTCTTTTTAAAGAGGGCCTCCTTGGGGGTATTTTACCAGTGGCCGATGGTTAGGTATTTTATTCTGTCCCTCCATGTCACAAATAGGGTTTCCCTTTAGGGTTTCTTGGTTTTGATGTACTTCGAGGTATTTATATGAAAATTTTAAAATGTGTATTTGTTGGTATTGTTGAGTTTTATGTTGTTAGCTCCCCAGAGTAAGAAAGCCTTTCCTAGTGGGGTGGGGTATAAATTTAATAAATAAATGAAATGAAATAAATTATCGTGGTCAGAAAGATCACCACATCATTGGGTTCAGGATCCCTGAAACTCTTTACTTCTGCAGGGTGGGTGTAGATTTGGAGTTGCAAAGATGGTTTCCGTCAAGGCAGGTGTGGTGGGATTGAGTCTTGACTGCTGAAGTCCCAGGTGGTAGGAGGCACATTCACACACGCCCTCTGTTTGGTCAGTCTTCAATTGAGTCCACAGTTGAGTCAAGCCAAATATTCTGCACCAACTGCCCCAAAATCCCATCTCTCCGACAGTGTTTTCCAGAAGTAATTGGGGGAACAGATTTGGAGTAGCAGAAATCCGCCAAGTAATGCCTTTTCCAGAAGGATCTGTTTTTGCAGAAGATGGCGGGGAAAGCTTCTTTGTTAACTTTAATTAATCCTTCCCCACCCTAAGGAAATGTAAAAATGCATTTAATGAATAAATAAGATAAATAGGGTTGGGTTGCAAAGGGTCACTGACTGCATTTTTCAGTGCCACCCCCACCCCAGGCTGCCTAAGTTTCAGAGGAGAAATTGGCCTTTTCCTTTCTGTTCCTTTCCCCCACCCCTGGCAGTAGTGACAAAATACATCCCTCAACACGGTCCCTTCTGTCATTTTTTATTTCCCCTTTTATTTTGAGGCCAGCTGTGTCTGCTGTTGTGTACTTCACAGGCTGGAAATTGTTTAGCTGAAGGAGACGATCAACCCTGAGGCCAGAAAACCTACTTCCAAAACATCCTTTTTGAGCAGGGGAGCCCAAACTATGGCTCACAGGCCAGATCCAGCCCCTCACACCAATTCATCCGGCTCACACTGCCCTCGTCGCTCTCGGAAGCGGAGGTAAAATGCACCCGTACGGAAGCACGCTTTACTTCTGCTTCTGGGAGTGATGAGGGTGGCGCAGGCTGGATGGATTGGTGTCAGGGGACAGAGGTGGCCTGCGGACCGTAGGGTGGGCACTCTTGGTCAGAAGCGTAGCATGCCTTAACGGGGCCCCGTATAAAAATTTGTTTGGGGGGCCCTTGTGAAATAAAAAAAATTGGGAAGTTTTTATTAATTTTTGCTGTAGGGGGCCCCCGTGGCCCGGGGGCCCCGTATAATTGATACGGCAGATACGGCGGTAGCTACGCCCCTGCTCTTGGTTTAAACAGAGAAAATGGCAGCTTAAAATCTACCTCACCCTGTTGCAAAACAGCTTGCAAGGTGCATTTTACTTCTGCTTCCAGTGGGAGGAACCATGTGACCAGCCTGCTGAACCACATGACTGCCCCCCCTGCCCTGAAAAGTCCCCCCCCCCTCATTTTTGAGGAATATCTGTGACTTTGCAGATATATTTTTTTAGACTACCAGCACATTTTCCTTCCGCTTCCAGGAGCAGCAAGGGCAGTGTGGGCCAGATGAATTGGTGTTGGGGGCCGAATCCAGCCCACGGGCCGTAGTTTGGACACTCCGGCCCTATAATACTAATTCAGGAATGGGACGGTGGGCATAACCTTGGCTTTGTGCCCTGACGGATCTTGCCTTTATTCCTTCGCAGCAGGATTTAGGCCTCATTCACCGCAAACCGCCTTATTTTTATTTCGGTATTTGTTCAGGCATTGCTGTAATTTATCAGGAGCGACATGGCTGTTAATCCCTCTGAAAAGGGAAGGAAATTTCTCTGAGCACAATAAAACAGTTAGGAGAGTGGCTGAATTTGCAGCCCCTGCTGTCATGTTGCTAAGCTGGGAATTTAGTAGGGCTTTGATGTTGCCTTTTCGGAGGATGTCTCCTGGGGAGGAGGATTACCTGCATGCAGGTGAAGGAGCGTGGCTCTATTGTACACCCCACCCCCACAAGTAAAGGAGTTCTTTGAAGTGGCTTCCTCTGTTCTAGCTGGGCTACACTGTTGTTGTCGTTGTCGTTGTCATTGTTGTTCAGTCGCACAGCCAAGTCCAACCTTTCGCAACCCCATGGACCACTGCACACTAGGCTCCTCTGTCTTCTTGCCCAGCGCGCCAACAATGCCATCTAGATGCATGTCCCTCCTCCTTTGGAAAGGCTGGGTCATATTTTGGGTTTGCTGCAGTGTGGTTGTGCGAGCTGCCACATTTTGTTTGCACTTTTCATTCTGGCAAGTAAGGAGGCTTTTAGACAAGTGCAGCTCCATATGGAAATCCTCTGAGGCTCGAGTTTGGGTTGTTGTTGGGGTTTTTTTTTTTTTTTTTGGAATAGTAGCCATGTTAGTCTGTGGTTCAGGCATATCAGAAAACAAAACAAAATAAACAAAATAAAATAAAAATAAAATAAAAAACACTGTAGCACAAGGGTGCCCAAACTTTTCGGCCCGGGGGCCGGATAACATTTTATCAGATGCTCCGAGGGCCGAACTATCTCTCCATGGTACATATATCCACCCAGCCTTGCCGCCGCCACCACTAACGCCTTTGCCGCCGGCTCCTCCTTCGCCGCCTTCGCGGTGTCCTTTAAAAGTGTCCTTTAAAAAAAATATGACAGATCCTAGAAACTCACATCCAGCTTGGTCATTGTGGCATCCAAGGAGCTGTTGTTGTGTTCCAAAGCTTCAGGTAGGTGGGATTTTAATTAGCAATGAAAAGTCATTAGCCTTAGAAAAGATCTGCTTCCTGACATGATGTCAGGAAGCAGATCTTTTATAAGGCTAGTGACTTTTCATTGCTAATTAAAACCCCACCTACCTGGAACTTTGGATTTTAATTAGCAATGAAAAGTCATTAGCCTTAGAAAAGATCCGCTTCCTGACATGATGTCAGGAAGCAGATCTTTTATAAGGCTAGTGACTTTTCATTGCCAATTAAAACCCCACCTACCTGGAACTTTGGATTTTAATTAGCAATGAAAAGTCATTAGCCTTAGAAAAGATCCGCTTCCTGACATGATGTCAGGAAGCAGATCTTTTATAAGGCTAGTGACTTTTCATTGCCAATTAAAACCCCACGTACCTGGAACTTTGGATTTAATTAGCAATGAAAAGTCATTAGCCTTAGAAAAGACCCGCTTCCTGACATGATGTCAGGAAGCAGATCTTTTCTAAGGCTAATGACTTTTCATTGCCAATTAAAACTCCACCTACCTGAAACTTTGGAATTTAATTAGCAATGAAAAGTCATTAACCTTAGAAAAGATCTGCTTCCTGACATCATGTCCTGCCTGGCTTGCTGCAGCCTCAGAGGGTGGGGGAACTTCAAAATTAGCGCGCATTGGGTCTCCCAATCAATTTAAAATCAGGAATTACACAATGCACAGCCATAATACTGTAAATCAATTTTGACTTCCAACTTATTCCAATACTTGAATCAGTGTAAAATAAATCACTTCAGACCAGTGATGGTGAACCTTGGCACTCCAGGTGTTCTTGGACTTCAATTACCAGAAGCCTAAATCAGCACTTCTGGTTATCAGGACATCTGAGAATTGAAGTTCCATAACACCTGAACTACCAAGGTTTGCCATCACTAGTTTAGACTTTGTGCCCACTCCTGTTAATGTTTACCTGGGAAAGCCCAGATAAACTTGCAGCAGGAGGTGACATAGATTACAGCTGATTGGCAGAGGCATTAACAGATCTGCTGCATCTCTCTGCAGCTGCAGATCAGCTGACACCAGTTACTACCAATCAGTGGGAGCCCCTCTGCTGCTATAGTGCATTGTTTTTTAAAAAAATATTTATTCAAAGTGTCATAGCACTAAGACTCTTCAAATAAACATTTTTTAAAAAAGAATTACTGGTGGGTGATTAGCTAGGAATAGCAGTTAGTCTTTAAAGTGCTACTGTGTATTTTATTTTATTTGTTTTGTTTTCTGAGATAGCTAGGAATGGTCTCCCTTGATCAGCTGGAGTCTGTTTTCACTGATCAGTGGCTTTGATCTGCCCTGGTAGTGCAGACAGATTTCCAGCTGATGAAGGAGAACATAACCATTTGGTCCACAGCATCTCTGATGCCATCGTGACTGCCAATTGGCTTACCTGGGACATCTCTATACCGCCAGTCAGCTGATCAATGGGAAATCTCATGGCGGCAGTGGAGATGCCACTGATTAGCTAGGGACAGTTTGCCCCATCAACTGGAGCTACCTCTGCTGCCAGAGTAGAGTGCAGCCACTATAGACATACAGTGTATCTAAATAGCTTTACAGTACTGCATATATACATATGGGACTGCAGTGGCTCAAGTCACTAAGACGCTGACTGGGAGGCGGAAGGTCAGCAGTTCGATTCCCGAGTACTGCAGGACGGAATGAGCTCCCGTCTCTGTCCCAGCTCCTGCCAACCTAGCAGTTCAAAACCAAGAAATTGCAAGTAGATAAATAGTGACCATTTCGGTGGGAAGGTAACAAGTGTTCTGTGGGCAGCAGTGTCTAGTCATGCCTGCCATAAGACCACGGAAATGCCTGCAGAAGCAGACAGCACTAGCTCTTCGGCTTAGAAACAGAGATGAGCACTGACCCCTAGAGTCGGATACGACTGGCTTTCGAGCAAGGGAAACCTTTACCTTTACGATTGCAAGTAGATAAATAGGGACCAGTTCGGTGGGAAGGTAACAAGTGTTCTGTGGGCTGCAGTGTCTAGTCATGCCTGCCATAAGACCACAGAAATGCCTGCAGAAGCAGACAGCACTAGCTCTTTGGATTTGAAACAGATGAGCACTGACCCCTAGAGTCAGATACGACTGGCTTTCAAGCAAGAGAAACCTTTACCAAATTTAATGCATTCTCCAGGGCCTTTTGTAGACTAACTCCTGTATTTAAATTTGAGCTGTATTTAAATTTGAGGTGGATTTGAGATCAAATCCACCACATCAGGCAGAAGAGCAAAGCTTCGTGGGTTGAATTTGTAAGAGCACATCAACTCCACAGGCACACAATGACGGGGCAAGCCTAAAGGTAAAGTAACGTCTCTTTTTGCAACTGACGAAAAATCCCGGGTTATTTAAACCTTTGCAATTGCAAAAGGTTGCAGAGCAAACTTCTTTGCACAAGGATTGGCCACAAGCGAGCTGAAAAGCAACATTTGTTGCTTCTGACAGTAAGGGAACATCCCGGGGGTCTTATTCAAACCTCCTACAAACGGCTGCAAAACAAACTTCTTTTGCCCAGCCAATGGATGGGTGGATGCATTATGCATTGTGGCACCTGAGAAGTTGTGAACTTTTTTTGCTTCTCTTCTGATATCTTAAGTTTGCAATATACGCAGCCTGACAAAGAGATTTGAAGAACTCTAAACCTCACTTCCCTCCCCCTCCCCCCTGCTCCTGGCTTTCTTTTTTAATTGCTTTAAATCAGGCATGCCCAAACTACTTACTTTTAGCTCCGACTGAAGTCCCTCTCTCCACTCTTAACAATAACCGAATCACCTCTGGTGTATTGATTCAGCCATTCTAAAGTAGATTCGGCAGAACTCCTAGTACTAAGCAGGAGGAGGAAGGAACTAGGTAAATCACTCTTTCACTGACTTGTGATCCCTCCGCCCAAAAAAAAAAGTTCGCCCAAATTTTTTTTAAAAAAATAAAATAAAATTATAAGAGTTCTTATACCATGTCGGGGGCCGGATGAAATGGCCTGGCGGGCCGGATGCGGCCCGCGGGCCGTAGTTTGGGCACGCCTGCTGTAGCACTTTAAAGATGAACTGCTATATTTTTATTGTTAGATTTCGTGGATCAAGTCCACTTTTTTCAGACAAAGAGTGAAACTTACAGGCATGGTTTTTTATACACCAAATTCAGGGAGCAGGGTGTGTTCAAGCAAAATGACAGACAAGAAGCAAGCACAACAGTACAGCTTCCCACAGCCATCAGCAACGAAGATTGCTCAGAGACCTACAAGATTGCTCATCAGATAGATGGGGAAGCCGAGAGGAGGAACGGGCAGTTCCCTGATTCTCCTGGCAGGGCTTCCCTAACCCAAGATGTCCTCAAAGACTCCGTCTTCCTTTGCATTTTTAATTTGAAGCTTTACCAGCTATTCCTGAAAGAGAACATCTTGAGAAGCTGCAGGCTTTCCTAAAAATTTACCCACAGGTGAACCCAACAATGGCACTTAGTCTCACTTGTTGACACCACACATGAGTTCAAGACCTGAGTACTGCATGACGGAATGAGCACCTGTCTCTGTCCCAGCTCCTGCTAACCTAGCAGTTCAAAATTGCAAGTACAGTTGTACCTCGCTTAAAGAGCATAATGCATTCCACAGGATTGCTCTTTAAGCAAGTTTGCTCTTTAAGCGAAACACCACTGTAAATGACTAATTGTGGGTGGATTGTGAACCCCGATTTATTTGTTAAGCGAGTTTTTGGTTGGTTTAATTTGTTAAGCGAAGCGAACATTCAGAGAAAATTCTGCTCTTTAAGCGAGTTTTTCTTTAAGCGAGGTGCTCTTTATGCGAGGTTTGACTGTACAGTAAAACATGGCATAAAGAGCGCTTCGCTTAGACAGTAACTTGCTTAAAGAGCAGAATTTTCTCTGAATGGTTGCTTCGCTTAAGAACTAAAACCAACCCAAAGCTTGCTTAACAACTAAATCAGGGTTCGCAACCCACCCACCCACCCACCCCCGCTGCCCGCCAGATGTGTCAATCAGTCACTTACAATGGTGTTTCGCTTAAAGAGCAAACTCACTTAAAGAGCAATCCTGTGGAACGTATTATGCTTTTTAAGCGAGGTACCACTGTAGATCAATAGGGGACCACTTCAGTTGGGAAAGATTTTGGAGCCTCATTCAGGCATCCCCTGAGCGGAGTTTCTCCAGCAAAAAACTTTTCCACCCAGAATAATTTCTGACACAAAACTATTATTACCAGACACCAAAATGAAGGTTTTGCAAGAAGGAGGGAGCGAGACTGGGGCCGCCTATCAAGATATACAATTCAGATCACTTGTGATGCCTGTTAAAATGAAGGACTGTTGGGCGGAAGCTGCGTTTTCCTTTCCTTGGCTTGGGCAAGAGTCTCCTTAGTCAGGGCAAACCCACAATCTTTGTCTTGCATCCATCTATTAACCATTTGCAACTCAACAGGGCCGACATTCACAGCAAATCTGAATAACAACCAGGGAGTGGACTGGATCCATTAAAATACTGTAGTGAGTCTTTAAGCTGTCACAACATTTTTTGTCTTTTTGTATGGTTTGGTTTGCTCTCTGATAGGCCTGAAACACAGACTAACATGGCTCCCATTTAAAAAACATCCAACCTATGTGTGCCATGATAGCCGGGAAGCAGGGGATACTGTGCAATAGTGGGAGCTCACTCTGTCATGCAGCTCTTGGGTCTTGAACTGCTGACCTGCCGACCTTCCAGTCATCAAGTTCAGCATTTTAGCCACTAAGCCACTACAGTCCCTTAGTGGAAGAATGAGGTGCTCTTTTGTTCACGGTGGGGAGCAGGGATTGCCTTCCCAGAAACCTTCCTGCTTAATAAAACTGATTTTAAAAGACATTCTATGAAATTGATCTCCAGAGGCCTTGGAGGGTGTGAACTTCCCCTGTTTTACAGGCAGGGATTCCTTGTTAGATCTGGGGATGGCGTAAAACCTGGGAGGATTTGCTAAAACGGGAGTAAAATGCAGAATCACTTTTGCAGAATGGATGGACTGAGCTGAAGGGAGCACGGCAGGGTTGGAGAGGGAAGAAAAAATGGGAAGGTCTGCTTTGGGGCAAAAACTAAAATTACCAGAAGTGCAGGCAGGGTTCACAAGAGGCAGGGGGACTAGAGACCACATCGCCAACATACGGTGGATCATGGAAAAAACAAAGGAATATCAGAAACAAGTCTACTTCTCCTTCGTGTTGTTTGGGGATGCACACTGATGGGTTCTGCGCCTGCGCTGAATCCTGAGCGGAGCTGGAAAGCTGATTGGATAAAGAGTTTTGAATGTGGGACCGCCCACCATGCCCAACCCCTTTAGGCGCCATTTCGCGCTCTCCCCTCAGTTTGCTTTTTTCCGCTGCGCAAGCAGGAGCCTGGAAAAAAAGCTGTGAGTACTTTACTGAGATTGTCTCAGAATCTTCCAATTTTTCCTACCTTACAATTTTTTCTCGGACTAGGGGAATTGTTCCCTTGGTCCTCGTGTGGCTGGGGCTTGCCCTCAGCCGCCGGTAAAAAAAAAAAAAAAAAACCAGAAGGAAACCGTTCCTTCCTGCAATCTCGTGCCGGGGCCTCCCGGCCGGGATATTTTTTTTCTCTTCGGCCATCTACCTCGGTGGATGGCCTCAGCAGCAGCGTTCAAGCAGTGTCCGTCCTGCAAGAGAAAGTTCCCTAGTTCGGACGGACACGTGCGCTGCCTCCGCTGCCTCGGGGAGAGCCACCAGGTCCAGACCTGCGAGGTGTGTAGAGGCTTCTCGAAGGCCGCCATCAAGAACCGCCAATACCGCCTCCAAGCCTACCTCATGGAGGCCGCCCTCGCACCACCGCCTCCCCCAGCTCCAGAGCAGGCCGCTGCCTCAACGTCTGCTCCTTCGACCTCTGCTCCTTCTTCACGGCCGTCGGCCTCTGAACTGTTTAGACGGAAGAAGGAGCAGGAGAAGAAGAAAAAAGATAAAAAAGAGAAGAAGAAGCGCCGCAGCTCTACCTCTTCTCTCCCGCCGACCCCGGGACCGGCTCACCTCTCGCCGCCACGCTCCCTAGCATCCGCCCCGGTTGCAGCCCCACCTACGCCGGGCAGGATGCAGGTCGATGTCCGGGAAACTACACCGGAGAGGGCCCCCAGCCCTCCGCCGTCGCCAGAGGCCCTTCCACCTCCACCGCCGCGACGATCTACCTCCCTTCGCGACCATTCCGTGGCTCCTGGTCTGGCTTCCGAAGCGCCACCCCAGTTGAGCCTCATCGCCCCGTTTATCGAGGCGATGGTGCGGAAGCTGCATGCCGAGCTCCAAGGCCCTCGACCGGCACCACCCGAGTTCGTGGAGCACCCCCTGCCTCCCGAACCAACCACGGAGGCACCACCGCTCCGTGACGAGGGTCCGGCACCGAAGCGGCACCGAGTGGAACAGGCGCGGTCGGAGGCCTCTCTCCCTCCGTACCAGCTGCCTCTGCCGGGGAGCGATCCGAGATCCGCCAGGCCGTACTGGTCGGACTCGGACCCCGAGGCCTACCTGCCACCGCCCAGCGTCTCGGTGCGGTCAGGAGGCTCCGACGACTCGTCGGACCAGGAGGAGGAGGATCGGCCACCACCGGTTGCGGTTGACAAGTCCCCGGACGAGAATATCGGCTCCGTCCACGGCTCCCAACCGGAGGACCAGAAAACATACACGGCCATCCTCACCCGCCTTGGATCCACGCTGGGAATCCGAGCGGAGGCTCCCCTGGACGAATGCGAAGACGTCGTCTGTGGCCTGGCCGACCGGAAGGAGCTAGTCCCCGTCCGTCTGGGACTGCTCCCGAAGATCGCCAAGGCGGCCAAGGAGATCTGGAAGAGACCCGTCTCTTCCCATTCGGTGTCCAACAGGGTGGACTCCATGTACAGACTGCTGGAAGACTCCGACTTCCTACACGTCCACCCGGCGCCGAACTCCCGAGTGGTGAAAGGCTCCCAACACCGGACACCGATTAGTAGCACCCCCGTTCCGTCGACCCAAGAAGGGAAGAAACTGGACGCACTGGGCAGGAAGGTCTACGCCAATGCCTCCCTGTCCTTCCGTGCGTCCAACTACACGACGGCCATGGGGGGCTACCAGTGCCGACTGTGGGAACAAGCGGAGTCCTTCAAGTCGCTGTTACCGCCGGACAAACGAGCGGACTTCGAGCGGGTCTGCATGGAAGGAAACCAACTCGCTCTCCAGCAGATCTGTACGGGCCGCCACGTCACGGAATCAGAGGCGAAGAATCTGGCCTCTGCAATCCAGCTTCGTCGCCACGCCTGGCTCCGTTCCGCCGACTTGCAAGACGACGTGAAACGGCTGGTGGAAGAGCTCCCCTTCGACGGTGAGGGTCTCTTCGCCAAGGAGACCGACACCTCCTTGGGAGAGCTGAAGGGGGACTACGCCACCATCAAACAGCTCCGTCCTCCACGCCGTGGGTCCCACCGTTACCAGCAGGACCAACCGTCGACGTCCCAGGCAGGTCCTTCCTACCAACCTCGCCCACCGCAGAGGCAAGGCGACTACTCCCGGTACCAGCCCTACCGGCCACGGCCACAACCCAGCCGCCCACGCTACCAGCAGCGTCCCCAAACTGGTAAACGCGCGGAACGGAAGGGCAAACAACGTGTTTGACTCTTCCGTGACCGAGACTCTACCCTACCGCCCCCTCGCCAACTACCTATCGGCCTGGTCTGCCATCACCACAGACCGATGGGTTTTAACCATCTTAGACTCTGGCTACGCGATCGAGTTCAGGAAATGCCCTACTATCGGACGGATCCGCGTCACCGATCCGTCCCCACCGCTCCAGGAAGAACTATCAGCTCTCCTAGAGAAGGGCGCCATAGAACCGGTTGCAGCGTCGGAGTCTCACGAAGGGTTCTTCTCCCGCTACTTCCTCGTGGACAAAAAAGACGGGGGGACACGTCCAATCCTGGACCTCCGTCTCCTCAACAAGCACATCGACGCGAGGAAGTTCCGGATGGTGACTCTTCATTCCATCCTCCCACTGATCAACCACGGGGACTGGTTCACCGTCATCGACCTGAAGGATGCCTACTTCCACGTATCCATCAGAAGGGAACACCGCCGATTCCTACGCTTCCAGATCGGCGGCGACGTCTACCAGTACACCTGCCTACCCTTCGGCCTCTCCACCGCTCCGAGGGTATTCACGAAATGCATGGCGCCGGTGGCTGCTCATCTTCGGCTGCAAGGCGTCCAAGTGTTCCCGTACATAGACGACTGGTTGGTCTGCTCCCCGACCCAACAGAAAGCCAAGGACGATGTTGCCCATTGCCTGGCCCTTATGCAGAGTCTCGGTCTACGGGTCAACTACAAGAAGTCTCAGTTGACCCCCACTCAACGAATAGACTATATCGGAGCCGTATTGGACTCTCTGGCTCTGAGAGCCTACGCTCCACCCAAACGTCTGCTCGACATCCGCACGGTAGTGGCTCGGATCCAGGACAGTCGTCGCGTCCGTGCCAGGGACGCCCTCCGCCTCCTAGGACTTATGGCGTCGACCACAGCAGTGATCTCGCACGCCAAACTCAAAATGCGGTCGCTCCAGTCGTGGCTCCTAGCCTCCTTTGACAGCACCCACGACAACCTCGGGAAGTGGCTCACACCGACCCCCGAGCTGCGGGACCAGCTGAACTGGTGGACAATGGACCGCAATGTGACCGCCGGGAAGCTCTTCACCCTCCCCGCGCCATCCGTCCAGGTCACCACCGACGCGAGCACGCACGGATGGGGTGCGTGCTGCCTCGGGTTACGGGTCCACGGCATCTGGACGCCCGCGGAAGCCGACCGCCACATCAACTTCCTCGAGCTGTTAGCGGTATGGAAGGCGATGAGGTCCTTCAGACTGTCCCTAGTAGGCCGCGTGGTGCAGATCGCTTCGGACAACACCACGACCCTAGCCTACCTCAACCGGCAAGGAGGAACCAAGTCCCTCTCCCTCCTTCACCTGACGGTCCAGATCTGGGAGTGGTGCCTGAAGGTACATGTGTTCCCCTGAGCCGCAAAGGGACAGCGATGCACGAATGGGAACTGGACGGATCGGTGTTCGACCGCCTGTGCCGACGGTGGGGCACACCGAGCCTAGATGTGTTCGCGTCACAGATCAACACCAAGTGCCGCCGATACTGCTCCAGGGCCGGGATCGGCCACGGATCGGAGGGCGATGCCTTCATGGTGCCATGGCACCAGGAACTGCTGTACATGTTTCCTCCGATCCCTCTCATCCAACGGGTCCTGGTACGGATCCGTGCGGAGAACGCCCGGGCGATCCTGATCGCTCCGTCATGGCCGCGCCAGCCGTGGTTCCCGCTACTCCAAACCCTGGCTTGCGACCACTTCCGCCTGCCCACCGATCCGAACCTCCTCCGCATGGAGGACGGTCGGATCCTCCACTCGGATCTGCCGAGCCTACACCTGACGGCCTGGTTTATCCGCCCGACATAGCACGGATCCTTGAACTTTCAAGGAAACCTTCCACGCGAAAGTCCTACGATGCCAAGTACCGTCGCTTCATAGACTTTCTAGGATCCAGTGACCACACCGTGGACTCGGCATCCCTGCAGGACGTCATGTCCTACCTCCTGCACCTGGCCGAGTCAGGATCTGCACACTCATCCTTAAAGGTCCACTTGGCTGCGGTGGTAGCCAAGGCCCCAACCTCATCAGTCTTGTCCTCCGCTTTCAGAGACAGGACTGTTAAAAGATTCCTCCAGGGACTGCGTAATGCCTACCCTCCAGTGAAGATACCACCTCCTCAGTGGTCCCTCACTGCTGTGCTCACCGCGCTCACGAAGGCGCCCTTTGAGCCCATGGCTACAGTGGACATTAAGTTTGTTTCTTACAAAACTGCATTTCTCGTAGCCATCACCTCTGCCCGGAGGGCAGGAGAACTGGCAGCCCTGCGGTCTGACCCTCCTTTTCTCAAGTTCTACCCCGATAGGGTAGTATTGCACCCGGACTTGACCTTTCTGCCCAAAGTCCTGACTGAATTTATTTATTTATTTATTTATTTAGATTTATTACCCCGCCCTAATCAGGCAAACCTGACTCTAGGCGACTCAGAATTCCATCTGGCCCAGTCCATCACGCTTCCAGCATTCTTCCTGAATCCTTCGTCTGCACAAGAGAGAGTGTGGCATTCGCTGGATGTCAGGAGGGCCTTGCTGTTCTACACACAAAGGACTGCGTCCTTCAGGAGAGCCAAACAACTGTTTGTGGCCTATGGTGGCAGGTCCAAGGGACACTCTCTGTCTGCCCAGAGACTTTCCAAATGGATCTCAAGCACCATCTACTTGGCCTATGAGATGTCATCTCTACCACCCCCGCCTCATGTCCGGGCTCACTCCACCAGGACATTGGCTTCCTCCACTGCGTTCCTCGAAGGCATCCCGATGGAGGACATCTGCAAGGCCGCTACCTGGTCCAGATCCTCCACCTTCATCACCCACTACCGGGTTGACACAAGGTCTGCTCCCGATGTCAGACGGGGCAGGTCCATCCTAACGGCTGGTCTCCGATCCTCTTCGCTGATGACCGCCCATCCATGATGCCATCGCGCTCTCCTACATCTCAGGACGCCGGCTGCCCACCATCCAAGTAAGTGAGCTTGCTAGTCACCCATCAGTGTGCATCCCCAAACAACACGAAGGAGAAGGACAGGTTTCACTTACCAGTAACTGTCGTTCTCCGAGTATGTTGTTTGGGGATTCACACAACCCAACCCTGCCTCCCCTCAGGGCTGCCGGCCTGAGATGGCCTTATGCCTAGCGGGCAGCTTTAATATCAAACTGAGGGGAGAGCGCGAAATGGCGCCTAAAGGGGTTGGGCATGGTGGGTGGTCCCACATTCAAAACTCTTTATCCAATCAGCTTTCCAGCTCCGCTCAGGATTCAGCGCAGGCGCAGAACCCATCAGTGTGAATCCCCAAACAACATACTCGGAGAACGACAGTTACTGGTAAGTGAAACCTGTCCTTCTGTTTCATTGACTACACTAAGGCCTGTGACTGTGTGGACCACAACAAAATGTGGCAAGGAATTAAAGAGATGGGAATACCAGAACACCTTATAAGCCTCATGAGAAATCTGTACATGAGTCAGGAAGCAACAGTTAGGACAGAATACGGAATGACGGAGTGGTTTGGAATAAGAAAAGGAGTAAGATAAGGCTGCATTTTGTCACCCTGCTTATTCAACTTATACACAGAGCACATAATGCGCAATGCAGGGATGGAGGAATCACAATTTGGGATCAAAATTGCTGGGAGAAACATCAACAATTTGTGATATGCAGATGATACCACCCTAATGGCAGAAAGTGAGGAGGACTTAAAGAAGCTCCTGATTAGGTTGAAAGAAGAAAGTGCAAAAGCTGGCTTGAGACTCAATATAAAGAAAACCAAGATAATGGCAACAGGCCCTATCAGTCCCTGGAAAATAGATGGGGAAGAAGTAGAAGCCGTGACAGATTTTACTTTCTTGGGATCAAAACTCACTGCAGATGGAGATTGCAGCCATGAAATGAAAAGGTGACTGATTCTTGGGAGACAAGCGATGAGAAACCTGGGGAACATAGTGAATTCGTCTAGTCAAAGCAATGGTATTCCCGGTGGCAACGTATGGTTGTGAGAGCTGGACCATTAGGAAAGCTGAGTGCAGAAGAATAGATGCCTTTGAGATGTGGTGTTGGAGGAGAGTTTTGAGAGCGAGGATTTGGGTAGAGACAGATATTAAAATGTGAATAGAAAAAGCAAGAACCGCCTTCATAAAAATGCAACATTTGTTAAGCAGTAGAGATCTAACTGCCCAGTGGCGTAGTGTAGGGGGGCACAGGGGGGCGGCCTGCCCCGGGAGGCACTTTTTGGGCTATGGATGTTCTTGGACTACAATTCTCAGAAGCCCTAGTGGGAGCGGGCACCGGCGTCCACCAGGGGGCGGCAGATTTGGCTTAACCCCCGGGCGGCTGAAATCCACCTGATGCTACTGTAACTGCCACTACAAAGATCTGAAGAGTGGGATTTTACGTGTTCCCAGTGTTGCGCTATGGAGTCGATGCTTGGACATTGACTAAGCATCTAAAAAAAGAATCAAATATTTTGAAATGTGGCTCTACAGACGGCTGCTAAGGCTATCATTGGTTGACCATAGGACTCCAGCGGGATGGATAAAGAACAAGAACTCATTAAGCAGAGAAAACTGCAATACCTTGGCCATCTCATGAGGAACAACATAAGGTATAGAAGACTCCAAATCGTTCTGCAAGGAAAGGTCCCTGGGAAGAAGAACGGAGGCCCTGGATGCAGACAGACTTCATGGCTGAAGAACCGGAGAGACTGGTGTGGACGGTCCTCGGAAGACACGGTTCCCAGGGGTGAAGAACAAGATGACTATCTTCCCATCTTGGCTGACTAGCATTGTTTTCTTAGCTCCAAAGGCGAGAGGAGGCAATCCCTCCATTAGTAAAGAAGAGAATTGTGTGCTGTCAAGGTCCACTCATGGTGACCCTGTTTTCTAGGATGGTAAAGAGTGACCAGAAGTTGTCAGCCCTTCCCTTCTTCTGCAAGTGCCCTTGGCCAGGTGAGCTGGGCCTTCTGCCAAGACCCACACAGTGGGGAATCGAACTCTCAATCACATACCTAAACCACTGAGCTGTGCAGCCAGCTTGACACCTCTGTGAGACGATGAAAATAATTGCGAGCAAATGCCATATTTTGGGCCCTGTGGGTGTTCACCCTGCGGGGGCATCATTTATCTATGGATGGTACCATAAAAAGGCACACGTTCCTCAATCTCTGCTGCCAGTCTCCAAATGAAGGCCGCAAAGTCAAGAGAGAGGAAGTGTGTTGATTTTCCATTCCACCTCTGACACCCTTCCTTTTTCTTCACTGATACTTTTATTTCAAGGCAGTTGTGGTAAAATGGTGGGATGGTGGTGTGTAGTTGGGTTAACTACCAATGGGAGAATGTGCATCACCCTTTCTCTCTCCCTGAAAGGGTCCAAGCTCCTGCCCACTCAGCGCCTGGATTGGAATAGGTCACCCATGTATTAAACACAGCCTTGGGCAAAGAGCGAATGTCTAGGTTTGGGGGTGTCCCTTGGCATCCTCATTCCTCAATTCTCATCTGATCCCGTGTGCCTCTTGTGCACAAACAGACAGGACGGCTGGTTTGCAGAAGATGTAGAGGGTCTCTCTTCTCACCTTCAGCACTTGGTCCTCTGGACCATTCCTCTGAGTCTCACCTTTCTTCCTCCATGGGGTTTTGACTTATTCATGTTCCCAATGCCACCTGAACTGTAGTTGGCATTGAAGATGCCTTTTGTGGAGGGAGGCATTCATGGCAGCCAAATCCTACATTTCGAGAGTTTCCCTCTAATATCTGCAAGGTTCTGAATCTTGCTGAATGTGATCTTAAGGAGCATGACTTACCTGTATATACTCGACTATAAGTCGTCCCTAATCTAAGTCGAGGTACCTAATTTGGACCTCTAAAACTAGGAAAATAGATTGACCCGAGTATAAGTCAGGGATGGAAAATGCAGCAGCTGCTAATGAGTTTCAGTAATTAAAATACATGAAAATATGGTAAAATTAATTAATTTAGACATTTGTATGGGTATGTTTTTGAGTATGTTGACCCAAGTATATGTCGAGTCCCATTTTTGGACCTCATTTGGAGGGGGGGGGGCTAAAAAACTTGACTAATACTCGAGTATATACGGTATGCACCCACCACAGGGGAAGATGCACAGGCAGGCTGTTGCAGCATGATCCAGGTGCATGAGTTTTCCTCCCAGCCCACTATGCAGCATTGCCCACCCCTCTGGAAACATCCCTGCGGACATCCTCCTAGCAGTGCATTGCGTAACGCCCTGCCAGAGTGCAACGCCTCTGCTCCTGGCACAAAGCCCTCTCGGGGCGGGGAAGGGTTTTCAACCAGCCAGCCAACAAACAAACCATGGAGCCCCCCCCCCCCCCCAAAAAAAAAAAAAAAAACCCTGGAAATGCAGGGTTCTGCGATCTGTTGTACACCCTTGAGTCTTCGGTGTGTCTCAGTTTCCACACCTTAAGGGAGGGTAGTAGCACTTTATGGGCCAGTGATGGTTTGCCGTTCCGAGCCCCAGAAGCCTTGCCCAGGGCAGAACAGAGCATGCCGTGGAGCAGTGGCTAAGTAAGTGCTGCTTCCCTTGTTTGCTTGGGGCAGGCATGGAAGAGACACCAAGAGCCAGAGAAGGGACTGAGTCTTAGCATCCCAACGGCTGACAATCCCACAGAGAGAGAGAGAGAGAGAGAGAGAGAGAGAGAGGCTGTTGCAAAAAAAGCAGCAACAAGAAGGGCCCCTGCGACTCCCTGGAGAGGAAGCGATTGATGGTGGTTGCCTAAGCTCTCATGGAGGGGAGCCAAAACTATCTCTCCCAGGAAATGTCAGGCTGTAGCTCTCCTCCTTTCACGGGCTGACTCTCCCCCTCCCCTCCCAGGACAGCATTTGCTCGTGGAGAGTCATGTTTAATGCCGCCGATGAATTGGACCACAGGAAATCAGGTAGCCTTGAGGAGGCCACAAATGCATGGCTCCCCAGTTCTTCCAGTCAGGCCACTGAAATTGCAGGAAAAGCTGCAGAGGTGCAGAAGCCACTGACCGGGAAAGGGAATAAACCTGAGGATATGCAGAAGCAGGACTTTCTCCATGGCGAGTTCACCAGGCGGCTGGCAACTCTCCAATCCTCCCTTTCATGGCAGACAAGCATTTTCTCTGCATGTCTGAAAGCGGGTGGGTGGCTTTTCTAGAGGCTCTTCAAGTCCTTTTCTGTATGTTGCAGTGCAGAAGTGTGCGACCCTCTTCAACGGTCACCCCCAGGAGGATGCAAAGGCTGGCCAACTGGCTATATCTGAGGGTCATTTCTGTCACCAGGGAGGGTTCTGTCCCAAAGAAGAACATTTTCTGGGCATCATTAAAGACAACAAAGGCTTTTGTTATTATTTTTAAATGCCATTATTATTCTTACTAGAAGAGAGATGGAATGGTGACTTATTAGGACTTGCTGCTTGGTGCCAAAATTAACTTTGCAGGCCTTGGGGAGGGATGTCTCCTGCCCCCTCCCTCCACGGTGGTTCCATTTGCTGGGTGCCATTTGCAGTTCAGGCTCAGGCAGCAAAATACCGTGGGCTCTGTCTGTGATTTTTTCATCTGGATTTAAACAAACGCCAACCAAATTGCCAGAGAAAGGCTCCTCTTGGAGAGCAGAAAACCTTTTTTCTGCTGGTTGGTTGGGGACAGAATGCTTCTAAAGGAGGGGTCACAGCAAGCAGAGAAAACATACAAAGGAGGAAGAAGGCTGTTTTTAGGGGGTTTAAAGGTCAAGGGATCTCCCTTGCTTGAAAACCAGTCATGTCTCACTCGAAGAAATGGTGCTCATCTCTGCTTATAGCCAAAGAACCATCACTGCCTACATCTGCAGACGTTTTTGGAGTCATGTATGACTAGATACTGGAGCACATGGGACGGTGTTACCTTTCCAGCCCAAGTGGTACCTATTTATCTACTTGCCATTTCTTGCTTTTGAACTGCTAGGTTGGCAGGAGCTGGGACAGATGACGGGAGCTCACTCCTTCATGTAGCACTTGGATTTCGAACTGCTGACCTGCCAATATTCCAGTTGTCAAGTTTAGCGTCTACCCAATATTTTACCCAATATTTGGTAAATCAACATGGAGAATGCAGGGAACTAACGAGATTTGAAGAATTAGTTATAGATTCTGGGAAGAAGAAAATTACACCAAAAGGGTTAGTTAGTAAAATATGTAGCATACTAGAGAGCTACCAACCATAAAATAATTTAAGATCAATGTGGGAATAAGAATTAAATACAAAAATTAAAGAAAAAGAATGGAATTGCATTTGGAACCAAAAAATAAATGAAAAAATGTCAGTTAGGATTAAAGAGAATTCCTATAAGACAATATGGAAGTGGTATTTGACCCCAATACAATTAAGATATTATAACTCAAACTACGACACGAAATGTTGGATGTGCAAGAAAGAAATGGGAACTTATCTACATTTATGCTGGGATTGTACCTTAATAAAAGAAATTTGGGAAAGAGTATTCATAGAAATTGGACAAATCCTTTCAATACCTTTGTAATGGTGTCCTAGAGTAGCTCTATTGATGGATTTTGGAAATATAAAAATAAATAAAGATATGATTTGTAATTTGGTAACCGCATTGAGATTAATCGTAGCTAGGAAATGGAAATCAGATAGTACAATAGAATTAGAAGAATGATACAATGGAATATGGTAATAAATGATAAATTAACACTAGAATTAAAAGTAAAAAAAAAAGAATTTTAAAGAAATCAAATTTTAAGGAAATATGGAGTTTCTTGACTATGTATTGACAAAAGGAAAAGGAAAGAAACCAGGCCAAGAACAAATGTCATTTTAGAAAGAGGGATAAATTATAGAGATGATAGAATAAAGAAAATGAAAGAATCATAGTGGCCACATCTGGTAATGCCTCTAGTGGCCACATCTGGTAATGCCCCATAGAAATGCAAACTGTATTTCAGGGAGGTTTTATTGAATATGTTTAGACTCAGAGATAACTAAAAACATTGGGTGGGGGCAACCTGTACTTGGCCCTGTTGCAGGGATTCAGCCACAGCTCCCTCCATAAAAAGAGAATGATAAACTACTTCTGATATTCCGTGCCTAGAAAAGGTCAGCATAAGTCAGAATTGACCGTTACTCCAGGGAGGCCCAGCCGGGGCGGGGGGGGGGGAGATCAAACATCCAGCCTCTGGCTCCACAGCCAGATACTTAAACCAGTTTGGGTTGGTGTGTTTGTGTTTTTTGTTTTGTTTTTTGCAGTGGGTGGGTTGCAATTTCCCAGTTATCCGGTCTGTGTGACAGTTGGATGTGCTCAGAGGAGTTTGGGAGCTGCAGACCAAAAAACATCCAGAACCCCTTTCTGGTGCTCAATCAATCTTGGAAGAAGCCCCTGGAATGAAAAATGTTTGCAGGAGAGAGAGAGAGAGAATCTCTCCTCAGTGATGAGGAATTTTCTTCTTCTCTTTCATTCCTCCCAAAGGATTCCAAGCGGTTGGGTGGGGAAGTGCCTCTTTTGTCATTCTTGTGCAGTTTTCCTGCTGGCGAGTCTGGCGAAAGCTGTCTCCTTGTCAATTAATATCTATAACAACTTCAGCCTGACTTCCTGTGGCCATTATTGCTATTATTAATGCCTCAAAATCCAGACACCTTAAACCCTCTGGGCATTTTTAAATGCACAGAGCTGGGCTGTAAAATTGAAGCTAGCTTTTCTTGTGAGAGGAGAATGGAACTCTTCCAAGACTTGTGGAGGTGTTGGGATTTTTGCTGCACATGAAATCACCCTTAATTGGGGCAATGTTGTAAGGTTCAGGGTTGCGGGGAGAGTGGTTTCAAAAGAAAACAGCCCACTAAAGTGGAGTCGGAGAAAAGAGTTTGAGGTCTACTTTTTGTCTCACAATGGCCAGATTTGAAACCAGTTCCTGACCGAGGGCAACTCTGCCAACTAAAGGCTTATTCCCAAAGATCTTGTCATAAAAAGCTTTGCTCAGTTCTTGCACATACGAAAGGCTTGGCTTCCTTTATGGACTCCGTCTTTCTCTTCGTAGGTCTTCCTCCTTTCCTGCTGCCTTCAGTTTATATCCCCCCCCCAACTCGGAGAGTCCAGTCTTTTCACGATGGGCCCAAAGTAGTAGGGAAGGCTCCATATTGCCATGCTTGTTTCTAGAGAGAGTTCTGGGCTGATTTGATCCAGGCACCACCTAGTTGTCTATCTGGAAGTCCGTCCCTACGGTTCTCTATCGCCATGTTCCAGAGGGATCCCTTTCATTGCCTGGCTTTGACCTCTGTTGCATGTCTTGCCTGTTCTGCTCATGCATGTTAAAAAAGACTGGACTGTCTGGGTGTCTTGTCTTCCCAAACAGAGAGTTGAATTCTTTGGAATAGTAGCCATGTTAGTCTGTGTTTCAAGCTGAAGTGCTTTGAAGGCTGTTCTGTTGTAATGTTCGCTTTCACAAATCAAGGCCACTCTTCCAGAATGGCAACTTGCCAGTCTTGGATAGCATGTCCAGGTAGAGTGAAATGGTTTGAAATGGGTTTCTCTGTGTTGCCATTCCTGATGTCTGGTTTATGTCCATTAACTCTTTTGCCCAAAGATTGTCCTGTTTGCCCTATGTTAGAGTGTAGAAGGGCATTTCTGGCAACAGGTGGCATAAATCCCATTGGCAGAAGAGCAAGTAAAACTGCATTTAATGTTGTGTGTGGTGCTGTTGGGTCCAGTAATACTGTTTCCAGAGTGAATGTGAGGGCAAAGTTAACTTCTGGGTTTGCAGCAGGGTCTAGTTCCCAAGCGATGGGAAACCTGGGGAACATAGTGAAAAGTAGAGACATCACACTGCAAACAAAAAATCGCATAGTCAAAGCAATGGTATTTCCAGTGGCAATGTATGATTGTGAGAGCTGGACCATTAGGAAAGCTGAGCGCAGAAGAATAGATGCCTTTGAGATGTGGCATTGGAGGAGAGTTTTGAGAGTCCCCTGGACAGCGAAGAGAACAAATAGGTCAATCTTAGACGAAATCAACGCTGACTGTTCCTTAGAAGGCCAAATTATATAGATGAAGCTAAAGTACTTTGGACATCAAATGAGAAGAGAGGATTAGCTTGAGAAAGCCTTGATGCTGGGAAAGGTGGAAGGCAAAAGAAGAAGGGGGCGGCCCAAAATGAGATGGCTAAGATGGTATTGTAGACACAATGGGCACAGAGTTGAGGAAGTTGAGGAAGATGGTGGAGGACAGAAGTGCCAGGCGGTGGTCCATGAGGTCACAAAGAGTTGGAATCGACTGTGCAACTGAACAACAAACAACTAGTTCCCATCCGTGTCTTCCTTTTGTGTAGTCTGTTGTGTGTCAATAGTTGTTTGAGATTGGAGGGTTGTCTATAAGCAAGTAGGGGGCTTGTCACCAAGGGCTTCGGCAAGTGAAGTATTCTTGGCCAAGATGGGTTGGAGATCTTTCATTATGTGCGTGAGGGGTTTAAGTTGAGGGCTGCCGGTGACCACCAGCGGTGTTCGGTTGCTTTCTCTTCTAGCCCTGTCTTGTAGTAGGTTACTCCTGGGTACCCGTCTAGCCTGGTTGATTTGTTCTTTAACCATATTGGATGGGTATTGTAGTTTGAGCAATGCATTTTGTAGTTCCCAAGCAGAGAGTCTTCCCAGGGTGGGGTGGGGGGCAGTCCCACCCCCGAGGGGTCCGTCTTCTCCTTCCAGCCAGTATGAAAGCAAGCTGTGGAGACTTTGGAGAGCAACTGAGAAACAGGGTTGTTTCTCTTCACCTGGAGCTTTCCAGTCTTGCAAGTGGTCCCAAGGCGTGTTTTCTTTGTGGGCTTAATTAAGCCGACGAGGCAGAATCGTGCAAAGTCATCCTTCTGTCTAGGTCAGAACGGTCTCGTTCATGGAGGGCTCTCCCAGTTCACAGCCAAATGGCGGGGAGAGAAAAAGAGAGGGACGGGTGGGGATGGCGGGGAAGAAATCTTTTCAGTGCTGCTGAGGAGATGGAGGAGATGATGCCCAGGGCTTGTTGCCCTTGAGCAGGAAGGAGATCAATTGCCTGCTAGATTTAATGATCCATCCATGCTTGCCTTTCACACAGGCGGATCAGGAACACAGGAAAGATCTCTGTCACTACAGTGGGTAGTAGTACCTATAATCATGGGCCCAACCGAGCCAGAGGGGTCTCCACTGCTGGAGAGGCTGCTCATGGGCTTAGAATATGATCGTCCAGAGGAACTCATTGCCACAGGATACTTTGGTCTTCTTTTTTCATGTCCCGATCAAATCCTGGACTGCCAAAATGAAACCGCTTTCTTGGTTTTCTTGTTGGCCAAACTTAAGTCTTCATCAGTGCAAGTTGCTGATAATAATCAGCAAATGAGCCCATGGATTCTGTATCACTCCACATTCACACAGTGTGTTGTTGTCCACCATCAGCCCCCACTTGAGCCTGTTGGTTTTGCATTGAGGCACTCCAAGCCTCAACCTATTCAGGGTCCTCCAAGTGACGCAGGGGATGTTGAGATCCTCAGCCATCTCCTCCTTCCTCCATCTTCTAATTTGGTTTTGCTCTTGTGTACCCCCAAGTGTTTGTCTGAACCAAAGGAGCTGAATGGTGCATTGGTGGGAAACAGAGCTGAAGCAGTATCCAGTGGGTCTTTTATGAGCGCATCTCTGACCCATTGGGCATGAAGCAGATCCAGGCCACCAGCTACTTACTTACGACCTCCTTAAATTGGGTCTGCCAGAGAAGAAACATGCGGTCCTCTGTGGGCCAAGTCTCAGCAATGATTCCTGCATCACTGAGGTATTGCAGACAACGGACAGAGTCCCAGGGGTTTATGCGTGGCAGCAGCTGATTCAGGCTCCTTCCACCCTTGGAGATGTGGATCTTCTGCTTGGCTTGAGAGGTTAGTGGGCTGTGCTTGAAATTATAGATCAGGGGTGCCCAAACTATGGCCTGTGGGCTAGATCTGGGCCCTGACACCAATTCATTCAGCCCACACTGACCTCGTTACTCCCGGAAGGGAAAGTAAAACACGCCCATATAGGCACGTTTTACTTCTGCTTCCAGGCGTGACAAGGGCAACGTGGGCCAGATGAATTGGTGTTGAGTGCCAGATCTGGCCCGCAGGCAATAGTTTGGGCACTTCTGGTTAAAGCAGAGAAAATGGCAGCCTAAAATCTATTTCATACTGTTGCAAAACAAATTGTAAGGTGTGTTTTTCTTCTGCTCCCGGTGGGAGGAACCACATGACCGGCCCACGGCCCGAAAAGTTTGGGCACCCCTGTCATAGATGCTCCACAGTTTCCGAGGCAGGGAGGCCCTCAGCCCAGGGAGTGCGGCTTCATGGCTGTATCTCACAGAAGGCAGCTTCAAAGAAAAAACAAACAAACCCTTATGTTCCTCCACCTGTCCCTAGCTAAGTAGCATGCGGGGGGGGGGGCAGTAGTTAAACTACTGTCCTGCAGCTAAAATGTGAGTTCAATCCTGACAGGGCTCATGGTTGACTCAGCCTCCCTTCTTTCCAAGGTCTGTAAAATGAAGACCTAGAATGTTTGGGACAAAAGGCTAATTACATGTGAAACTGCCCAGAGAGTACTCTTAAGTTCTATGAGGTGGCATAGAAGTCTAATTGCTATTGCTATATCCTTCTTAAATAGAACACTATTCTAATGATGGGCTATCTACAATGTCTGTTTCTGGCCCTACGCTTTATCAAAGTTCTTTTTTGTGATCCTCTCTGAATCCACACGAATGCAGCCAAAACGTTGTGAGTTCGATCCTGACTAGGTCGCAAAGTAGATTCAGCCTCCTCCATCCTTCCAAATGAGTACCCAACATGTTTGGGGCAAAAATGCTAATTACTCTATGAACTGCCCAGAGAGTGATCTAAACGCTATGGGGCAGGTAATATAAAGGTAAAGGTCACCCTTCCTTGTAAGCCAAGTCGTATCTGACTCTAGGGTTCAGTGCTCATCTCTGTTTACAGCCAAAGAGCCAGTGCTGTCTGCATCTGCAGATGTTTCCATGGACATGTGACAGGCATGACTAGACACCTGAGTGCATGGAACGCTGTTCACCTTCCCCACTGAAGTGGTCCCTATTTATCTACTTGCAATTTCCTGCTGACAAAGTGCTAGATTGGCAGGAGCTGGGACAGAGACAGGAGCTCACTCCATCTTGCAGCTCCCAGGAATCGAACTCCGTTCAGTGTCTTAACTACTTGAGCCACCGCAGGTATAGATGTGCCATTGCTCTTGCTATTTCCTCCCCTGGAAGCCACTCATGCACTCACTGCCTGTGAGCCCTGGATGACTTCTCTGGCCAGGTCACCTCTTGATTCCTATGGGAGATCTTGGAATGACCAGGCAGGGCCATGACTGAGTGTTCAGATGGGACTTCATGCAGAAGGTCCCAATTCTGGGCGGTACATAGAGTAATTAGCGTTTTGCCCTCATTAACATGCTGGATACTCATTTTACCAACCTTAGAAGGACGGAAGAGATTGATCTCCCGTCAGGATCGAAATCACAATGTTTTGGCTGCACCTCTAGGACTCATAGCTAGCACACAGCTTTATCCATATGTTTGTACTTCCTATGACATAACAGAAGTGAGCACATGTGTGTTTTTGTGGGTTACCTTTGGGAAGGAGGGTGAGAGTAATCTGATGATTTTGAGTATTATCCAAAGGTTGGGTGGGCCACATTTGTCCGTGTTATATTGCAAATTAGCTTGTGTGTAGTTATATTGCCTAACTAATTAATTTACATAATCAGAACAGGTGTCAGTGTTTAAAATACAATTGGGTGGTTTGGAGGGTAAAGTGTAGGAGGTTGCGCATTCTGTTATCATTTCGTGCCAAACTGAGCAGCGACTTACTCATGAAGGAGTCATCAAATCCTTCTCTCTCTCTTTCAAAAATTAAATCAGAGTTCTAACAATGTTTTCCACCAGGGCATCCTGTGGCAATGAGTTCCACTGGTTGGACACAAATGGCATAAACAAATGGACCCTTTTATTATAACTTCTGCCTATCTGTTTCAGTGAAAGGCCCAAGATATATATGCCTACGTGTGTGTGTGCATGCGTGTGTGTGTGCGTGCGTGCTTTTGTCTGTGTGCAAAGCTTTCCAAGAGCCTCCCCCCTTCTCTCTCTCTCACTAGCCTGAATTAGAATGGTTTATTTCAGGGGTGCCCAAACTTTTTGGGCTGTGGGCCGGTCACGTGGTTCAGTGGGCCAGTCACATTGTTCCTCCCACTGGAAACGGAAGTTAAACGTGCCTTGCAATCTGTGTTTTGCAACAGGATGAGATAGATTTTAGGCTACATTTTACTTCCATTTCTGGGAGTGACGACGGCAGCTCGGCCAGGACAAATGGGCATCGGGGGCTGGATCCGGCCCATGGGCCATAGTTTGAGCACCCCTGGTTTATTTACCTATTTATTTCCTTGCATCAGTGGTTTATACAGCTAGGGGTGTGTGAGTTTCCAGGCCAGTGTGCTGGAAAGAAGCAAAAGCCAGGAGAGGGTTTGTGCTTCCCTCTGGCAGAGCAGATTCCTGGAGGCGTTGGCCGGATGGAGGAGCGGCCGTTCTGTCACATAGCCCTCCCAGGAGCCCTGGTGGAGCAGCAGTTAAACGGCTGTTCTGTAGCCAGAACATTGTGAGTTTGAGGATCCTGACGGGGATCAGGGTTGACTCAGCCTCTTCTGTCCTTCTGAGGTCAGTAAAATGAGAACTCAGCATGTTGGGAGCAAAATGCTGAATACCTTGTGAACTGCCCAGAGAGGGCACTAAGAAGCGCTATGTGGCGGTGGCGGTGTAGAAAGGGGATTGCTAGTTGCTTAGAACAGGGATTCTCAGTCCGGTCCGTGGCACCATTTCATGTGCGCCCCCCCCCCGCCTCCACCACACTCGGAATTGCCATGGGGTGGAGGAAGAGCAAAATGGCCATCCAGCCTCCAACGCTTTCTGAGGGAGCAAGACCTGGCCCCAGGCTTTAAAAAGATGAGAATTCCTGCCTTAGAAGATTCCAAGTCCCATCATTCTCAGCTGGGGAAGGAGAGGCCACTGGTTCACCCAGAAGGCAAGCAGCAACCCAACTCACCCACTGTACCCCCACCCCCACCCCATCTTAAAAGACACCTACTCTAGTGTAGGGCTTCCCAGGGATGGGACGAACATGCCAAGGTGGGCTTCCTGCTGGCACCCTCTTGCCTGGAGCGCCTGCCCCAACGTTTCCCCTCTCTCAGCCACGATTCTTATGCAGCGCTCGATTTCCCTTGTTTTCCTGTTCAGGCAGACTCCCACGAAACACCAATGTGTTATCTTGGTTTCCCCTCAAAGGTTAAAAGCTGAGCCTGTAAAATCAATTCAGGATGCTCATGCTGAAGATGTTGAAGTGGCTGGAATGGGATTCCTCGGCTTCTGCATGAATATTCATGGCTTTTACATAATGCTAGCTTCGCTTTGCTCCCACAGAATGGGAATGCGCACTTTCCTCTGGGAGCTGTTGGGGCTGAGAACGGTGGGGGAGGGAAATAGAGCAAAGGGCCTCTGGTTCGGCCCCCATCCATGGGCCAGTCCCATTTCTTTCATTTGCTGCTTTTATTTCTTGCCATTCTTCGAGTAGGCTCAAGCCTAGGTAGGTGACTCTTCCCTGCATCACCATGTTTATCCTGCTAACATTCCTGAAGGTAGGCTAGGCTGAGGGTGTTTAGGCCCATCATCGCCCAGTAACTGTCACAGCACTTTCACCAGTGGAACAGCCTGCCAAGGATGGCCCAGTCGGGGTCTTGCTCAGGTAAAAAGAGGGAGACCACTTTCTTAGCTTTGTCATTGGCCAAACTTAAGTCTTCATCAGTACAAGTTTCTGGTAGTAATCAGCAAATGAGCCCTTGGATTCTGCATCACTCCACATTCACACAGTGTATTGTTGTCTACTATCAGCTCCCACTTGAGCCTGTTGGTTTTGCATTGAGGCACTCTGAGTCTCAACCTATTCAGGGTCCTCCAAGTGACACAGGGGAGGTTGAAATCCTAAGCCATCTCCTTCTTTAATGTTGTTCCTTGTCCAGTGAGCTCCTTCCTCCATCTTCTAAGTTGCTTTTGCTCTTGTGTACCGTCAAAATGTTTGTTCTTGCCCTAAAGCTCTTCCTGGATCTGAGCCGGCGAACTTAAGGCTCATATCCATTCAAAAGGTGTTGAGGGTCATTTTCTTGCTTAGTTCTCTCAGTGTCCACTGCTACTTCTCTCCTGATCTTAGGTGGAGTGATACCAACAAGAAGGTCTATTTTCTCAACTGGTGTAGCTTTGAAGCATCCTGTCACTCTACGCATGGCTTCACTAACAGCGATGTCAACTTGCCTTGCCTGTGTGTATGCACTCCATACTGGAGCAGCCTACTCCGCTGCAGAGATGCTCAGAGCCAAATCTTGAGCTATGAGTGTCATGATCTTAGGTTGCTAGCCTAATTAAGTTGCTAGGCAGCACTCTTGCTGCCAATCATTCTGCATATGTTTACTTACAATTCACATTCCTTAGAGAGAAGACAAGCACCAGGTGTCTGTCTGCCAGAAGTGACATAAGAGGAAGGACACCCTTTCTCAACCTTTCCTATCTGACCCCTGAACCTTTCATGACCAGGATGAGAAGGCACAGGACAGAGGGAAGAGGTGAAGACCCATAATGCAATGGGAAGCCCAGGTGTTTTCCCATGACCTAAGCACATTCCATCATGGTACTTTCCCATGATTTCATCAGATTCCGGAGGAGGGGAGAGTCCCTCTTTTCCCTTTATATGGAGCCTCTTTTGAAACCCCAAACCAGTCCTCTGTCTGAGTGCTGAAAGGCTTCTCCTTACCTGGACCAAATCCCAGGAGGAAGCGAGGCAGGATGTAGCCCACCGGGGATTATTGGAGAGATACCCTGCCCAGATTGATGCTGGATTTCATGGATATTTCGATACTGGGAAATATCTCTATGGACTGTTTTCTTTTACAAGTATTATTGCTTTGCTTTATGAAATTGCAACTTGGAAAATAAAGTTCTTTTGAGCTTTACAATCTTCTGAGTTGGCTTCTACTTGGGCATAGCCAGGCACTCTGCTCTCTGCTTTACAACACACTACCAAATCAACATCCTCACGCCCTGTGGTATTTGGAAGTATGGAGACCCTCTGGGTTCAGGAAGAGAGAGGTGATGGGAGGTTGTTGAGGGAGTTGCGGAGCCTTGGAAAATCTAACAGCCTGCTGTTCACAACCAGCCACTCAAACCCACAGTTTAGAGGGAATTCCGACAATGAGGGCTGGGGGGAGGGGGAGTGCGCAATCTGCCTCCCTTGTGTTGCATCCTTGTGGAGATGGGTGTCTACTCCAGGAAAATAGGCCCTGGAATGGATAGATGCCCCTCCTGCTCCTAGTTCAGGCCACCTGGAGCGGCTCATCATGGGTTCTCCTCACTCTCTCCTGCAATGCTCGCCCTGGAGTCTTGCACAAGGGGTTCACATCTCACATTGGGAGATGGAGGGAGGGCAGTGGGCTCAGGTGTCATGCCCAGAAATAGTGCATGAACAGCAGTGATGCTGTGGTCATAAAGCACCTCTCGCTTCACACAAACCCCTAGGAGGGAAGTCTCTGGCTTGAGAGGGCAGGAATTATGGAAGCAAAGCCCAGCAAAGGGTGGGTTGGGCCCCCTTCAAAATAGTCAGACTGTACCAGAGGAGGCTGTTTGCAAATAGTGAGCCAAAACTGTTTGCTTAAGCTGCGGAAGAGCTGGAAACCTCCTACGTGCGGCTGGAAGGCTGGGGAGAAACACTGATTTAAGGCGAGAGTGAGCAGCAATCCCCACAGAGCTGGGCAGGCATGAGTTACGCCTGCAATTCATCAATGCTAATCCACAGAAATCTCCACGCTACAGCTAAAATGAGAGGTCAAGGTGACTGGTGCTTTGTCTCTTCAGCTGAACAGCAATTAAAACTAATTTTATAATTATTTTTGAAGAAGTTTAGCAATCAAGGTGGTTGTTAAGCCACTGAGATTTTTTTTTTTTTGTAAAATCTGTACTCTCTAGTTATATAAACACAGCATGCCTTCTCTCCCCACCCCCCTTACAGGCAAAACAGCCTCCTGAGTTTGACGAGTGAGTGAACAGCAGAGAGCAACGTAATATACGTTATCTTTCCTCCTGTAACAGATGTTAACGATAAACCTTTGCTGTAAATTTCAAGCATCATTAACACAACTAGGATGGGATGTTTGGATTTTTTTTTATTGGATCCCTGAAGGTTATTGGAATTTGTGAAGCTTTTCTACTAAGTTTCCAAGCTCTGGGGTCTCTGCCAGATTCCTATTTATGCGAACAAAGCAGATTGTGGCATTAATTCCAGATTAGTGAGTGCTACTCTGAACAAGCTCTCCTAATGGACTGGAGAAAGGAGGATGCTTGTGGGCTTTCCAGACAGAAGGAAAACACCCTCTTTCCAAAAGACAGAGTCATACAGAGGTAAAGGTCAAAAGCCAGTCGGTGTGGTGATCATCTCCATTTACTGCTAAAGAGCCAACACTGTCTGCACCTGCACACCTTTCCAGGGCAATGTGGCAAGCACAACTAGATGCCGGAGTGTACAGAGCACCGTTATCTTTCCTGCGGAAGTGGTACCTGTTTATCTATTTGCAATTGCTTGCTTCCGAACTACTAGGTTGGCAGGAGCTGGGACAGATGATGGGTGCTCACTCAGCCATGCAGCACTTGGGTCTCGAACTGCTGACCTGCCAATCTTCCAGTTGTCAAGTTCAGCATCTTAACTACCAAGCCACCGCAGTCCCATAATAAAGAACACTCACTCAGTTCTTCTTTCTGGTAGACTTGGGCAATAGACTTCACGTCCCATGTGGTTTTCATTTCATTTTTCTCATCAAGGTCTCTGTAATTTGGGCAAACTCCCTCTGTGCTAAATTATTGTCCCACTTCTTGGAGAAGCAAAGCAACACATACACACACAGCCCCAGTGCGCATCAGACCCATTGCAAAGGAAGACACAAGCATTCCTCCCGACCCGCAGAAGTCCCTGCCATGGAAGAGACCCTGTGATCCGTTTGGGCAGCTGAATGAGTATCTGCAGTTCCATTTGAATGCTTGCTCACAAGTTGTGCAAAACCAAGCCCTCGTTCTCTTCTCTTGGCCTGAGCATCATCTAATGTCTCCTCTGCCTTTGAGGCCAAGACGATGTTTTTCTGATTCCTCATCCTTGCGTGCGAGAAGGAAACGTGAGGATTTTAATTCCCACCCCACCCACCTGCTCCTATCGGCATCTACAGTGACTCTGTGGTTAAGACACAAATCTTGGCAATTGGAAGGTCAGCAGTTTTAGACCCGAGTGCTGCATGATGGTACGAGCACCCGTCATCTGTCGCAGTTCCTGCCAACTTAGCAGTTTGAAAGCAAGAAATTGCAAGTAGATGAATAGGTACTGATTTGGTGGGAAACACTTTCCCATGTGTCTAGCCATGCCTGCCACATGTCTAGAGAAACATCTGCAGATGCTGACAGCACTGGCTCTTTGGCTGTAAATGCAGATGAGCATGGATCTCTAGAGTTGGACACGACTGGCTTTTGAGCAATGAGACCTTGACCTAGATCAGGGGTGCCAAAACTTTTTGGGCTGCAGGCCATTCATGTGGTTCAGGGGGCTGGACACTTTGGCCCAGGGGCCGAATCTGGCCCCTAATGCCAATTCATCTGGCCCATGAAGCTGTTTGTAAGCTGCCCAGAGTTGGGGTCTCTCCCGATTGGGGCGGGATAATAAGTTAGAACAAATAAATAAATAAATAAATAAATAAAGCCTTCATAGCTCCTGGAAGCATAAGTAAAATGTGCCTGTACGGGTACATTTTACTTCTGCTTCCGGGCAGGCCAGATGAATTGACGTTGGGGGCTGGATCTGGCCCACAGGCTGTAGTTTGGGCACCCCTGACCTAGTTTGTATGTTATAGTAGAAGCTTCTCACATCTTCCAGAGTTAGCAGATTAGCTTGCTTTCCTTTGCAATTGGTCTTTGGTGCTTAAGCTCAGCTGGCCTTTCCACTCTAACCACAGGCTACGTCTGCTAAAGTCAGATGCCTTCTGACTTGGGCTTCTGGGAAATGAAGTCCAAGAACATCTGGGGTCCCAAGGTTGAGAAACCCTGGCTTACTGGTGGACCTCAGGGGGAAGGATCCACCCTGTTCATCCCAGGAGGTAAGAGTTATATCCATTAGCTTGTGCTGAGTCATGGTCCTAATGAATGCTGACAATTTGAGTGACCCGTCAAGCCAAATCATGGCTCTCAAGGCAGCTGTCAAGCATCACTGGAACACTCTGGCTGGCTAAGTTGGCTTGTTTGTTTGTGTTGGACCACAGGACGTTCTTCTCTGCCAGGATGAACTGCAGCTTCCGAGGCAGGTTTTCATTCTGTCAACCTACAGATTGCATGTTGTGGTCCTCAACCCGGTTAGCTTCTCTAGCTCTTCCCTTTTGGCTCCATCTGCTTTTTGCTCTAATGAATGCCTCTCCCATCATTATGGGCTCAAATGGCCCAATAAAGGCCAGATCCAGCCCCTCCCCCCAAAAAAAGACCGCGTCACCCTGAGAACATCTGTCCGTCCCACTAGAGTGGACCAGAGAGGCTCTCTGGTCGTACCTTCAGCTAGAGGCTCATCTCTCTAGCACAAGATGTTGGGCCTTTTCTGTGTCCCCCAATTGAGCTACGTCTCCAGATGGAGTTGCTGCCCTTTAGGAAAGGAGTGAAGACCTGGCTGGTGGGGTATGTGTGGGGAGTGGGCCAGACGGGCAACTCGGTCGCCTTGCTCTTTTAAATATTCTACCTCTCTCCTCGGTGCTTTTAACTTGAATTTTAATTTTTATGTATGTGTTTTAATTGTTTTTAGTTGTAAAGCCACCCTGAGTCTTCAGAGGAGGGCAGGGTACAAATGAAATAAAATTAAATAAATATGGATTAGGATTAACCGGCATGGAGCAACTCTGCCATCTGATAAAAACAACTTTAGACAATTGAAACCTTCCAATACCAGCCTCCAAAACACACACCTGGACAGCTGTGCTCTGGAAACAGATGCACTGTTCTCACATCTATAGCACAATTGTCAAGCACACACACGCTTGTGGGGGAAAGATGGAAGAGGAGAATTACTTAGGGAGAGTGGGTGGAACCTGAAAGCGCGATCAGCTTTTGGGCGAATAAAAAAAAGTCTATTTTGGGATCAAAAGTTGCATTAGGAAATCAGAAGCATTTCGGGGTGGGGAGGGGGCTGTTTTGGGGATTCTTTTAGTTCGTTTACATTGCAGGTTGATTTCCATGCCACAATTAGATTCCCATTCCTCCCTCAAGGCCACTCCTGTGTTTACTAGGGTTGAGGGCTGCTCCTGGGTTGACCTGCAAAGAGTCTCTCCTGCCCAGCTGGAAAAGGCTCCTTTACTCTTGGTCCCTTTCAGCCTCAGAAAGCAGCCCCTTCCCTTTCTCCCTCCCCATCGCTACACAGAACAGGTCTGGACTCTTTAAAGGAATAGAGCATGTGTGCATGCGTGTGTGCGTGTTGCATTTTCAGAGTAAAGTAGATTTTTGATTTCTTGTTTTCAGTCGCAGAGAAGGAATGTGACCTTCAAAGCAGGTGCTGGATGGGTGGTTTATTGTACTTGTTGTTATAACAGGCTGAAGACTGTGGGAACTGAACTAGTTTTGATGGACATTGTATACTGTGCTGTAATTGGTCCACACCCTTCAGAAGGAGGAGGGGAGAGAAAAAAGAGTTTTGCCATACTTTGGATCGCTTACATCATTGGAGCTTATGAGTAAAAAGCTAGCAAAATGTCATCTCTATGTTTAAGTTCTCTAGCTGAAGCAGTCCATAGGTACCCAGAGGCAATACCAAGGGGGTGTGGACTTCACAGGGGTGCATGCTGCTGAAGGTGGACTGGGTTATAGGATAGGGGGTCAAAGGCAAGAGGATGGAGACCGATTCTCACATTTACAGACTCAGATTTTAGCATCACAGCTTTGTGGTCAGACATTGATCCTCTCTCACTTGTGGTGTTCAGACATCATCCAGCTGTGAAAGATGATGAGTAATGGGATTGACTGAACCTGCCCAGGGGACAGGACTGTTAGGTCAATTTTGAGGCAACCTGATTCTTGCAATGTGAAAGGGAGTGAACTGGAATTTCTGGGAGTGGTGTCCCATCATAGGGAGGCAGGGCCAATTAAATTGGTCCACCCCTGGTGACTGATGGATCCTGAAGATCAGCTACATGATTTGCCCGAGTCTCTCATTGACCTCTGGCATGGGGGTGCAACAGCAGCCTTGGACGCAATCGTACCACCATGGCCTCTCCACGCACGTGGGCCCCGCTCAACCCTGTGGTTTACAGAGGATTTGAGGGACCTTAAATGGGCAAAGAGACGCCGAGAGCGCTGCTGGGTGAAGACTCAGAGTGATTCCGACCAAACACTGGCTAGAGCCTACCTGGTGGCAATAGAGGTGGTGAAACGGCAGTATTTCACCACCCTTATTGCCTCTGCAGATAATTACCCAGTGACTCTGTTTCGGGTGACTAGGTTCTCCTCAGTAGAGGTGGGCCTGGCCCTGGTTGGCTAGTGTCAGCTGAGGACTTTGCTGATTATCTCGTGGAGAAAGTCATTCAGATTTGCTCAAAGTTTGACCCCGGCATGGACACTATGGGTCTGAAATTGACCAGATCACAGTCTTGTCATGTTATCTGAGATCGGTTTAATCCAGTTGTCCCTAAGGAAATGGACAGGCTCCTTGGATCTGTTCGCACCACTGCTTGCCCATTAGATCCATGTCCCGCCTGGTTGGTCAAGGTGTCCAACAATGATGGCCAACTATCGGCTGGTATCCAACCTCCCCTTTTTAGGGAAGGTTTTGGAGATGGCAGTGGTGCAGCAGTTACTGGGGGTTCTGGATGAAGCGGATTATCTGGACCCCTTTCAGTCAGGATTCAGGCCTGAATATGGTAGAGAGACTGCATTGGTCGTGCTGTTGGATTATCTCTGTTGAGAGCAGGATGGAGGTCATGCCTCTGTCCTGGCTCTTCTTGACCTCTCTGCGGCCTTTGATACCATCAACCACAGTATTCTTCTGGAACAGCTCCGAGGATTGGGGATCCAGGGCACTGTGTGGTCCTCGTTTTCCTCATTTCTGAGGAGTCGCACCCAGTCAGTGTGGTTGGAGAATGAGAGGTCCATTCCAAGGCCACTCCAATATGGGGTGCCTCAGGGGTTGGTGCTCTCCCCTCTCCTATTTAACATCTACATGAAACCGCTTGGTAAGATCATCTGTTCCCTTGAGGTGAGGTATCATCAATATGCAGATGATACTCAGCTAGATATCTCCACTCGTGGAGACTGAGTTGCTATGGGTCAGGGCCCCTGCGTTATCCCGGGAAATACCATCTTTGGTTCTGGATGGGGCTATTTTGACTCAAACAGACCCAGTGCATAATCTGGGGGTCCTCCTGGACTCATGACTCCTGTTCAATGAGCAGGTGGCAGTCGTGGCCAGGAGGGCTTTTGCACAACTTCGTGTCATTTGCCAATTACGCCCACTCCTGGACCAGAACTCCTTGCTTACGGTCACACATGCTCTGGTCACCTCCAGACTGGATTATTGTAATGCGTTGTACATGGGGCTGCCCTTGGTGACCATTCGGAGGCTACAGCTGGTCCAGAATGCAACTGCCCGTGTACTGATGGGGTGTGGGCGTTATGCCCGTGCCTCGCTCCTGCTACAGTAGCTGCATTGGTTGCCAGTGTGCCTCTGGGTGCAATTCAAGGTGCTGGTCATGGCTTTTAAAGCCCTACATGGTAGTGGGCCAGGATACCTAAGAGACTGCATCGTCCCAAGAACATCTGCCCGTCCCACTAGAGCGGACCGGAGGGGCTCTTTAAAAAGACCAACTGCTAGAAAGGCCCACCTCTCTAGCACTAGAAAAAGTAAAGGTTTCCCTTGCTCAAAAGCCAGTCGTATCCGACTCAAGGGGTCAGTGCTCATCTCTGTTTCTAAGCCGAAGAACCAGTGCTGTCTGCTTCTGCAGACATTTCCATGGTCATGTGGCAGCCATGACTAGACATCGGAGCACATGGAATGCTGTTACCTTCCCACCAAAGTGGTCCCTATTTATCTACTTGCAATTTCTTGCTTTCAAACTGCTAGGTTGGCAGGAGCTGGGAAAGAGACGGGAGCTCATTCCATCCTGCAGTACTCAGGAATCTAGAAGGAGAGCCTTTTCTGTGTCAGCTCCAGCCCTATGGAACCTCCTGCCAGTTGAACTGCGTTTTTAACTAGATTTTTTAATTGGTACGGGTGGGAGGTAATTTTTTTCAGTGTTTTTGGGAATTTTAAGGGTCTCTATAATTTTAAACATTGGGGATTTTTATGTACGCCGCCCAGAGTCACATGTCAATTGGGGTGGCTATACAAATTGAATGAATGAATGAAATAATAATAATAGTAATAGTAATAGTAATTGTCAAGGTTTTCTGGCCGTATGTGTGTTCAATGTTAGCAGATTAGTGGTTAGCTAATACGACAGCGGAAGGTTTGGGTGCAAAGACACACATACAGCCTCATTGAATAGTGCAGTTTACTTCTGGGTGAGGGAAACACTCAAACAATAGACACAGAACTATATACACAGGTACCAGTCTGTCTTCAAGCCCCACAGCTGAGTCAGGGCTTGGAATCCTGAAGGCTTGAGTCCACTGAGCATACACAGAGTCCTGCCAGCAAACACTGACTGCAGTTTGCCCAAGGCTTTAGTCAGTGTGCTCTCCTCAGCAGTGTAGAATACCTGATAGTTCTTAGTAGCAGCAGAGCTTCCTGCAGCACTTCTTCGTCCCTCATCTGTCAGATATCTTCCTCAGAGTAGCCCATCTCAGGTGGGCTATAGTTATACTGTAATTCTGCTGACTCACTCTCAAAGTGGCTACAGCTGTGCAGAGTCCTGAATCACATCCCCAAGTAGTTACAGCTGTGTAATCAGTCTATGCCTCAACAGCTAACAGCTGTGTCTAGACCCCTAAAGGTCTCTTAAAGGTACAGTAACTCAATGGGCAGGAATCTTACTACAATACCCATAACATATGCAATAATAATAATAATAATAATAATAATAATAATAATAATAATAATAATAATAATAATAATAATAATAATAATAATAATAATAATAATAATAATAATAATAATAATAATATAACTGAGGCTTGGCTCAGCCCATTGTCCTGGAAAGCTGCCTGGGGAGAGAGTAGAGGGTGTACTAGTCAGTAGTAGACACAGTCTCCCCAAACCACAACGTTGGCTAGTTTGAGCTCTGATCCTTCTTTCTCCCCTTCTTCCTTAAACTCCCAGCTGTGGAGCTTGGCAAAGTTCCATTTCGGATGGTGACTCCCTGCCTCTTTAATGGCAGCATGGCTGATAACTTTTGCTTCTGCCAAACGTCTTCAATCCTGGCACTCGGAATGTTTTGTCTGGAATTTAAGCAAAGCAAAACTCAGTTTATGGCAGACTTAATGGGGGAGAATCCCCCCCCCTCCCCATTTGGTTCATCTTGACCAACTATCGAGTGGCATGCCCTGATGAGGCGACATACAGTATTTCTATTTCAGCCCTGAGAAGCTCATAAACATTCATTAAAAGGCTCAGGATCCTCAGCGCTGTGTTCAGCCACTGTAGCCTCACAAACTCACGCACGTCCAGCCTCGTTGCTGACCAGATTTGCCAGGAATTGGGTTGGAAGGAAAGTGATGGCATCGGATGCCTTTTCCTGGGTGGGTGCCTGCCAGCCTGCCTGCCTGCCTTTAAGTACGTGGCCTCCGTGTAGCTGGTTCTTGGTCCCCAGTCCTATGGACGGCAACCAGCCTTTTGAATTGTGCCTGGATGAAATCTCCCCAGAGACTCCTTAGGTCTGATCCAGCCAGAGGCGTCTTTTGTTGCTTAGGTAAAGAGAACAAAGACAAAGTACTCCGGAGCCTGGAGCCTCCGCAGAACATCCTATGGAAGGCTCGTCCTTCTTCATGGGTATGTTTCATTTCACAAGCAGACAAACACTCCCTGCAGTCTTTAGAAAAATCCCCGTGGCCTCAAAAACTCTCCACATGCCTTTCTTGCTCTTCATGGCACTGGCGTAGGAGTTGGCGTAAAATAGTACTGAAGGAGAACAAGGATGCCGTGGGTTCTAGCCCCCCCCCCTGCCTCCGCCCTCTCATTCACACACAACACACACGCACACACACAAGCACGCAAATGCTCACGCCTTTCTCTCCTGGCACTGGGATTCTCTTTGAGAAGCATCTCTCCTGGGTTAGGTGCACAGAAAGAACCTCTTCACAGACTGTGGCATTTTTGCACCACCTCAGGCATACCCCTGGCAATGACCACCTTGTTGTGCCAGCTAATCTTTCTCACACTAGGTCAGGCGAAAGGAATGACAGGTCCAAAGGTGGCTTCATTCTGGCAGTTTCATGTCTGGCCTAGGCATGGGAGGAGGAAGGTCCGTTGCAAGTTCCACTTCCGGTTCTTCCCACCCCAAAGTCAGTTGCTAATTGTTCCCCAATGTCAGCAGGTTGTAAGAAATGTAATAATCTAAACACAGGGGAGGGGATTTTTTAGGGAAAATGTTTTATCTCCAAGGAAAGTTGCATTCCCAGCTCTGGCTCCGACAGCTCCAGAATGGGTCTCCAAGGCTGGCCACGCGTCCTCCTGCGGCACCGGGTGAGAGCCCAAGGGAATAGCTGTCTGTGGCCCCTGCGAGCGCCCTGTGCTCAGGGCTTCGGCCATAGAGGAGATCTCTCCGGTGGACCTGAAGCCACAGGACACAAGCCCCCCCCCTTGCAGGAGAGGGGAGGTGGGGCTCCTCTCTGCCTGCCTGCCTGCCTCCCCCCCTTGCCCTTCCAACCGTTCTGTCGCAGGCATCTTCTCACTGCATTGTGTAGCCTTTCCACCAGGTTAAGCTGACAGTGGCTGGACAGGGCCAGGGTGGTCAGCACAGCTTAGCCGGGGGGGGGGACAAAGGGGGAGATGGCTGCCCACAGGCTTCAAAACCCTGACTCCCCCAGACTTCAATGGGAACACAGGCCACGCGCTGAGTTGGTTGTGCCCAGTGGCCTCTGTGCCGTTCATTGGGGTGGCTCTCCACACTTTCAGCCAAGGTTTGCTCCCATGCCTGCCCAGAGGGGACGGAAGGTGGCCCCTTTCTGGGTGGCAAGTAGGCAGGGGCTCTGACTGCTGCCTGTCCCAGGCCTCACGGTCTGGGTCATACCCAAAGGGGCGCGCCCAACTTGTCCCGGATGGAGATTTGTTTTGTGCACCCACAGGTCTTGTGCAGGAAGTCCGAGAGACATTTTGCCATAGAGTAAATGCGGTGCAAGGAATGGGAGCCACGCGTTCCTCCTTCCCTGAAGTTCCACTCAGGGTGCCAGAGTCACTTCCCAGGGTTTATGCACAGCGGTCCAGGATCAGAGCAAAGCTCCCACCGAGGTCTCCCCCTGACCTCGCCCCGTCCTCCTCTGGACATCTGGCAGGAGTTGGACTTTCCAAGTAGCTGGGCTGCGGGGGTGGGGATTCCTCTCTCCACTCAGGGAAGAGGCCAGGGACCCTGGCACTGCGGTGGCTCAGTTGTTAAGATGCTGAACTTGACAGCTGGAAGGTCGACAGGTCAGCAGTTCAAGACCCGATTGCTGCATGATGAAGTGAGCTCCTGTCTTTATCCCAACTCCTGCCAACCTAGCAGTTCGAGAACAAGAAATTGAAAGTAGATAAATAGGGACTACTTCAGCAGGAAAGTAAACAGTATTCTATGCACTCCGGTGTCTAGGCATGCTTATCAGATGACCGTGGAAACGTCTGCAAATGCAGACAGCGCTGGCTCTTTGGCTATAAACAGAGATGAGCACTGAAACCTAGAGTTGGATACGACTAGCTTTCCAGCAAGGGAGACCTTGACCTATGGCTTGTCATCCTAGCTGGGAGAGGAAGAGGAAGGAGAGGCTTTGGGAGGGAAAGGACGGGAAGCAGCGTGTCAGTCTCACAGCAGTCCCACCCTGCCAATGGCCTCCCCTGGCAATGCATGTTTCAGTCAAGGGGGAAGCAAGAAGTCAGGGGCGCTGCTGGGGCTTTCTGGCAGCAATGATGCGCTTGGCAGCAGCAGCACCAGGAGAGCCTGAGCGATGCAGGGATTTCACCCAAGAGCAGGGAAACCAGGCCGCTCTCTGAGAAACCCACTCCCCTCTTAGAGCTCCTCTTGTTTCCTGGCTCTGAAAGACAAGCCCAGGGGACATTGTTATCAGCCTTCCTGCACACACACACGCAGAGTGTGAACGTGGGGATGGGGTTGGAACGGGTCAGTGAAGCAGCGCCATTATGAGCCTGGACTTCTAGTGGGCTCACCCAAGATGGTAAGAATGGCTGCAGCAGAGATTGAATGGACTAAGAGGTGTGTGTGTGTGGATAGCTCTAGTGGGGATGGGGCAGCATCAGTAGTTGGCTTTGGAAGAGGAAGCGTCTACAGTGGCCACTGCACGGAAGGTGGAAGTGGGGAACCCCTGCAGAACTCTTGTCACCGTCAAAACCCTGAGATGAGATGAGCAAAGGGGGCGGCCGGGGTGTGTTTGTGTAATTTTAGCAAATCAGCAGTCAAGATACTTAGGGGCTGCGGTGGCTCAAGTGGTTAAGATGCTGAAGGTCAGAAGGTAAGCAATTCGAGACCTGGCTGCTGCATGACAGAATGAGCTCCCCTCTCTGTCCCAGCTCCTGCTAACCTAGCCGTTCAAAAGCAAGAAACTGCAAGTAGATAAATAGGGACCACTTAAATGGTAAACGTAATAGCATTCCATGCGCTCCGGTGTCTAGGCATGCCTGCCACATGTCCACCAAAACGTCTGCAGATGCAGTCAGCACTGGCTCTTTGGCTATAAACAGAGATGAGCACTGACCCTGTAGTCAGATATGACTGGCTTTTGAGCAAGAGCAATCTTTACCTAGTCAAGAAAAGGGTAGAACAGCCCCTGCTCCTCCCCTCCATCCTTTGTTCACGGCAAACTTTTTTCTAAGGGGTGAAATGGGAGGAGAAAATACCAAGGAGACTCTTCCTTCAAAGGATGGACGCAAGGGGTTTTGTTTGTTTGTTGATGTGTTAGGGATTTCGTGTTCCAGTTAAAAGCCTCCTCGGTTGGGAGAGATTTTGGCAATATGCAAAATGTATACTTTAGCACAATCCATTAGCGTAATTGGTTATATAGTAGGTAATTAATAAAGAGAACCGCCTTTTAATTAGCTCACAGTTGTACCCATTTCAGGTAAGGAGAAGCTCTGTTTTGTCCAGGCAATGATTTCTTTGCACATCTTAGAAGGGCTGGAGATTTGAAAAACTTGTACCATTGAGCTTGGAGAAGTTACATTTTTGACTGCAACTCCCAGAATCCTCTGGGAGCTGAATTTTTTAAAAGGTGTAATTTTTGCCTGTTTCTCAAGAGTCCTTTTCAAGCCTGGGCTGCATCTTTTCATTTTGTTTTCTGTCCTTTACAGCAGAGGTGCCCAAACTGTGGCCCACGGGCCAGATCCAGCCCCCAATGCCAATTCATCCAGTCCGTGCCACCCTCACTACCCGCTTCTGGGAGTGATGAGGGCGGCACAGGCCAGATGAATTGGCATCGGGGGCTGGATCTGGCCCATGGCCCATAGTTTGGGCACCCCTGGTTTAAGCAGAGAAAATGGCAGCTTTAAATCTGTCTTATCCTGTTGCAAAACAGATTGCAAGGCACATTTTACTCCCATTTCTGGTGAGAGGAACCACGTGACTGACCCATGGCCCGAAATGTTTGCCCCTCCCCCTCTGCTTTCCAGAGATTGTACACATTAGAGGAGGCATGTGCTGGGCAGGTGGCTTCTTTTCTGTCACTTGAAACCAACCCATTTTCCCACCTTTACCTTTTCTTCCTTCCTCTCTTGCTGCAGGACATCTTCACGCCCGAGTGCAAATTCAAGGAATCGGTCTTTGAAAACTACTACGTCATTTATTCCTCTACGCTGTACCGGCAGCAGGAATCGGGGAGAGCCTGGTTCTTGGGACTCAATAAAGAAGGGCAGATCATGAAGGGGAACCGGGTGAAAAAGACCAAGCCATCCTCACATTTTGTACCAAAACCCATAGAAGGTAGGAAGAGTCTGGGTTTTGCTTTACTGCATGAAGGGGCAGACGGTGGTGTTTTTGACACAGAGAAGCTGTGGATCCCTGTACATTTGGGAGCACCAGGCAAAGATGCCCTGCCAGATAACTTCAGCATTTATTTCCCTTTTTCTTGCTGGATAGAAGGCGGCTGAGCTCACTTGCTTGAGAGGGCTGGAATTGGTGTGCAGCTGAGGCATCATGGCCTCAGAGGTGGTTGTGCAGCTCTGACACGATCTCTTCCTCCTATCAGTTTGCAATGAGTTGCATCTTGGGTTACATACTTGCAAAGGAACAGATTCTGCATGGAGGATTCTGCCTTGAGGAAAGGCAACCGGGCCTTCACCATGAATGCTGTAACCATTAGGAAGTCCAGTCATTATTTATTTATTATTTATTTATTACACTTGATACCCCGCCCCAATCGGGAGAACCCGACTCTGAGCGGCTTACAAAACACTAAAAATAAAAGTAAAAGCATAAGAAACAGTTTACTCCAATAAAACATCAGTTAAAAGGTCATCAAAATATTACCACAAAAATTAAAAACAGTACACAGTCCCACTTCCAGACCCAGGTTGGCAGTCCTTTAAATAAGCCACCTGGTAAGGGAACTCGTATTCCCAGGTCCCCAAACCTGTCCAGCCAGCCAGGTTTTCAAACCCTTCCGGAAGGGCAGGAGCTCTGTCTGAAGGCGCAGTTCAGTGGGCAGGAGGTTCCAGAGGGCCGGGGCGGACACTGAGAAGGCTCTTCTCCTGGTACAGGCGAGATGCGCCATTCTCGCCGAAGGAACAACGAGGGAGCCTCTCCGATCCGCCCCTCCGATCCTTATTGCCAGGAAATGTGTAGGGCTCTCTTCTTAGGAAGGACATGAGAAGGAATGCTGGTCAGTCCCAGCCCTAACTTCCCTCTGCCCCCAAAATGTGGACCCCAATCAGGCCTCTGCATGTTTAGCTATATGTGCTTGCTGTGTATTTGGTTGACACTTACGTACCATAGCGCTTTGTACACTCTCTGGGCAGTTTACAGGTAATTCACACTTTGCCCCCAACATGCTGGGTACTAATTTTACTGACCTTGGAAGGATGGGAGGCTGAGTCAACCTGGTTCTCCATCAGGATCGAACTTACAACATTTAGGCTACCATACAGCAGGTTTAACCACTGCACCACCAGGGCTTTTGATGAAATAAGATGTTAAAGCAGGTCTCCAGATCGTGGAAGCACCAGAAGTGAGTTCAACAGAATATGGATGCTGGTTCCTCTCCAGATAGTTTGCACGACTGAGATCTGAGTGGAGAGAGGAGTTGGAATTCTCTGTTGGAGAACCCTAGGGTTTTCTCCTGAAGTACAGCAGGAGATGCAAAGTCCTCCCCCCCAATCAAATTATAGATCCCAATAGTCTAAAGCAGTGTTTCCCAACCTTTGGCTTTTGGGCTTCAATTCCAAGAAGCCTAAGTCAATTCCCCACAGCACTGATCAGCCAATGTAGTGACTTAGGCTTCTGGGAATTGGAGTCCACCAGTGTTCGATAGTTTGGGAAACCCTGGTCAAAGGATGAAGTCACAGCAGTTAAAAGTAGAATTCATTCATTCATTCATTATTATTATTATTATTATTATTATTATTATTATTATTATTATTATTATTATTATTATTATTATTATTATTATTATTATTATTATTATTATTATTATTATTATTATTATTATTATTATTACCATCTCCAGTTTATGAATGTAGTATGTCATGCTTCTGTAGCCATGGTTTTAAAGGCCAGGAAATAACATGGTTTTGTTTACAATATTGTGCCCTTGCTGCCAGCAGGAGAAAAAAAAAAGGATGCCAAGCTTTACATAGAAACAGAATCCTTTTTGATATATACAGTAATACCTCGGATAATGCTAAGACTTGGTTCCACAAGTCTTGGTGTTATCCGATTTTTAGTGTTATCCGATGCATGTTAAAATCCTATGGGATGGATTGGATAACGTTAAAGCTCCATAGAGATACATTGTAACCGCACAGGCTTTAGTGGTTGTTATCCGATCCATCCCATAGGACCTTAACGTTATTTGATCCAATTCTCCTCCCCAGATTACTTAACGTTATGCGATTTTACCGTTATCCGAGGTATTAGTGTACCTGCTTTGCTAGGAAGAAGTTTAAAAGTTCTTTTCCTGAATGTCAGCTAATTAGGTGCTGCCTGGCAGGGTCAAAAGTTCAGATTGTCCCCGAGCTCAGTGAACTTTCCTTTAGAACCCCTCAATCAGTTTGTAACATTCACAGTTTTACCTTTATGAGAGGCCCCTTTTAAGGATCAGTATTTCAACCCCTGCAGCCAGGATTACTTCTAAATAATAATTTAAAAAAAACAACAGGTAGTACCAATCATTCTCCTTCAAGTTAAGTAAGATTGTTCTTTTCAATTTATTTGATCCGTTTTAAACCTGGGAGCATAAAAGATTGCTTGCTTTTGCTCAGTGTGTGTGTGTTAAAATGGTTTTATATTTAAACAATCAAAACCTGAAAACCCTTTCTCTAAACTTCCCCAAATTTGGCACAGAGTAAGAGCAAACAGTCTGCTATGCCTGTACCAGATTGGGCGGTGATCTGAAACCCAGCTTCCAAGTTACATTTTTATTCCTTGGGTGCCCCTGTTTTCAGAATTGCCTTGCAGAATGTTGTTTTGCTCTGCTGCACAATAATAATACAGCTGCATTCCCATAAACAGAGCCCAAGTCTTGTGATTCATGCTCCCGTGGGAGTCACTGTGGAATACATTTGGATGTGTAGGAATCCAGTGTCTTTTAATCAGCTCAGGCCTTCCAAAGCGCTGTTGCCCAAATGCTTTGATGTAGGTTTTAGACTAGGCAATATTTTTTGCCTTGCATCAGCAGAGGACAGTTGCTAGAAAGAATTGTCAGAGTGGAAACATGAAAGAGGCAAGTTCAGATCCTTCACTAACTGTGGATTTTATTAGGAGCTTCAGGAAATAGTTTCCAGCCTGGTTGGGTTTGAATTTTGAACACCCTAAGGGCGGAAATTTCATAAACAGCACAGCAATCTTGAATGCCTCTTATCCGTGTCGTAACACAAACTTTATTGAAAGAAAGTGAGCTGGCCAGGTTGTGTGTTTGTGTCAAGGACACACACAGAGGCGGGTGGACACACACACACACCCTATAAAGTACTTTATTGCCTGGAAACCTCTAGAGCTAGAGGGGCCATCTTGGCTTCAATCAATCATCTGGTATCCTAACTAGCTTTCATCTGTGAGGAAACTAGGATTCATTGCCCTAACCCAGGGATTCTCAACCTGCAGCCTGTGGCCCAGATGTGGCTCACGGCACCATTTCATGTGGGGCCTCTACCACACCAGGAATGGCCATCCAGCCCCTGAGGCTGCCTGAGGGAGTGCGACCCAATCCCCCTTCCCCGGCTTAAAAAGGTTGAGAACTCTTGCCATAATCAGCGTTGCCAGCTCAGGGCCGGAACATCAGTTGGCTCTTGGGACAGGTATTGCTCCCGCAAGACGCCTTCCTGAGATGATTTTGGGGTTTGTCCCTCCCTGGGGAGGAGGGGCTTTCACTGCTGCGGCAAAAGGTTCTGAGAAATTCCGCTCCTATTGCAGAACTGCAAGGGCATCGTCGCAGGTGATTCCAGAGCACTTTCCCCACCCAGGACACACCACCACCTGCCAGCCTAGAGGTAGAAACACCAGTGCTGCTGAAGCGCAGGCTGTGGGAGGAAAAGAAGGCGCAGCTCTCTGAATAACAGGCATACAGTCAAACCTTGCATAAAGAAGAGCACCTCCTCCTCGCTTAGAGAGTAACTCGCTTAAAGAGCAGAATTTTCTCTGAATGGTCGCCTCGCTTAACAAATAAAACCAACCAAAAACTCGTGTAACAAATAAATCGGGGTTCACAATCCCATCCCCGCCAGAAGTCATAATGGGTCACTTACAATGGTGTTTCGCTTAAAGAGCAAACTCACTTAAAGAGCAATCCTGTGGAACGGATTATGCTCTTTAAGTGAGGTACCACTGTGTTGGGTTTTCAGCTTGTTTAGCTCAGGGCCTGACACGTCTGGTTGCAGAAATAGAGGTTGGGAGATTCCCAAATTGTGCCTCCTGGGAGGAGAGCCAGCCTGGGAAAGGGTTGCCATAAGTTGGTGTCTCCTTGACAACACATGATGCCACAGTAATTCTTTTGGGTAAGAAACCTAGTGCTCCCTCATGTGTCAAAACTGACCGTACAAAGAGGGAACATTCCTGATCTTCAGTGTCCCCAAACCTGCATTTATGGACCACCCACAGTATTTCCAAGCACACACCCTTTGTGCAAGAAACCTTTGCCTGCCAGGGTCGTGTAGTTAGAAGAGTCCTGGTGGTGCACACGTTAAACTGCTGTACTGCAACCAGAACATTGTGAGTTCGAACCTTACCAGGGCTCCAGGTTGACTCAGCCTCTTCCATCCTTCTGAGTTCAGGACAATGATTGCCCAGTGTGTTGGGGACAAAATTCTAATTAACTTGTGAACAGCCCAGAGAGTGCACAAAGCACTTATACGGGCAACAGATCTAAGTGTAATTGCTATCCTGTTTCCTAGAATATAAACCCCAGCATTATTTTTCAGGATGCTTGTAATATAACCCAACCCCCAAAATAAGCCCCAGTTAAAATTGTCACCCAAATGGATTCATTTAGTACATCTGTTGCAACACACAACTGACATATTGAATTATAAAATAACAATAATGTTAATATATAAATAAATAACACTGCAGTACTACCTCGGATAACGCTAAGACTTGGTTCCACAAGTCTTGGTGTTATCCGATTTTTAGTGTTATCCGATGCATGTTAAAATCCTATGGGATGGATCGGACAACGTTAAAGCTCCATAGAGTTACATTGTAACCGCACAGGCTTTAGCGGTTGTTATCCGATCCATCCCATAGGACCTTAATGTTATTCGAACCAATTTTCCTCCCCAGATTACTTAATGTTATGCAATTTTAGCGTTATCCGAGGTAAACATTATCCGAGGTATTACTGTATTGACATTAATACTTAAAATAAATTATAATTAAGTATTTGTAAATACCCAGGCAGGCGCCTTTGGATGAGAGGCAAATGCCTAAGCAAACAGATAAGTTTGAGACTTATTGCTGAATGACCCATTGGAGTACAGGCACAACGTACGAATAAAATGCACACTTGATAACAAACTGATGTGGTGTTGTCTAATATGAATCTTCATAATTCAATATGTTGTGTGTTGTAATGGACAAATAAAAAAGACAGCACCTGAAAATAAGCCCTAAGGCAGCTGTTCCCAAAGTGGGGGCCACACCCCACAGGGGGACTTCAATTCCCAGAAGCCTAAGTCAGTACATTGGCTGACCGGTGCTGTGGGGAATTGACTTAAGTTTCTGGGAATTGAAGTCCAAAATCCAAAGGTTAAGAAACACTGATTGTGAATCTACACAAATGGGTTTACGGCAAGTAAACCCATTCATGTGGATTCACAGAGCAGTGTTTCCCAACCTTTGGATTTTGGACTTCAATTCCCTGAAGCCCAACTCAGTCCATTGATTCTCCCCAGTGCTTTGAGGAATTGACTTAGACTTCTGGGAATTGAAGTCCAAGAACCAAAGGTAGAGGAGACACTACCCTAATGGGTCTTTTGGAGCAAAAATCAATCTATGACCCATTCTTATTTTCGGAGAAATACGGTAAGTATCATTGCTATCGCTATCATGCAGTGTTTGAAGCACAAGGAAGCATTTCAGGGGACGGTGCAAAGAACTTGAGGTGCCATGACCCAGCTCCTCTCTTCCTCTTCTTCTTGCAGTGTGCATGTACAGAGAGCCATCCCTGCATGAAATTGGAGAGAAACAGGGACGCTCCCGGAAAAGTTCAGGGACTCCAACCATGAACGGAGGCAAAGTGGTCAACCAGGACTCAACATAGCTCGGAGAACCTACGCAGCCTGCCCACCCGCCCCCTACCTGCATCCGACGTTGTCCATCCCGCCCAGCGAGCCCTCCCAGAGTCAGCGATGATAAACTGAGCAAGGCAGGCGCTTCCCGTGGTGGTGTCTGCAGAGATTCTGAACTCAACCTTTCCTTTGGAGTCGGAGGAAGAGAAGAGCCTGCCGTTGTCAAGTTTTAGCATACAGTACAATCACACAAACACACACACACCTCGAAGCAGGGAGGGAGGGGAGAGAGAGAGAGAGAGAATATATTTTCAATCCGGACTCCATCGACATTTTACAAACAGCAAAACTGTTTGCTCTGTGATCCAAGAGGGGGGGAGAAATTGTTCATCTCTGCATAATAAAGATATAATTGCAAATATAATAAATTATTATCTAACACGAATAATAAAAAAACAAATAATAATAAAGGTGTTATCTTTAAAAAATAAAACACATCTGTTTTTGGAGAATGGAACGGACTTTGTGATGTGGAAGGAAGAGTGAGTGTTGGGGAGGGCTGATGGTTTTGAGTGTTGAGTCTTTTTATTCCGAATTCACAATCTCTTCTTTTTCCTTGGCTGAGTTTTCCAAGGGGAGGGGGGATGGATGGGAGAGGGAAGATTATTTTTGTTATGGCTCATGTAAAGTGGTGTTCCATGTGTGGCAGCCCTGGGAAGCCTTTCCAGGCGAGATGTTTAAGTAGTGAGTTCATCTTCACCACCACCTGCCATTGAGTGTGGGGTTTGAACAAGCAAGGGTTTGAACTCCAGTCTCCTGCTTCTTCCAGAGCCTTGCCCTGGATTTTCATGGCAAGGCAATGAAAGGGGAGGTGGGCCAGGCACAAAAACAGAATATCCTGAAAAGATCAATGGCATTCAAGGGCTTCCTTCTTTCCTTCCATTCTGAGTGGTGACTGGGAGGCATCCAATGGATTCCACTGGGAGAGGAGCATGGTATTTGCTCTGGATTTTGGTCTGAACTTTACTGGAGTTATCTGAACAGCTGAGTCCTCGTGCCCAAAATAGCCTCATAATCTTAGATAGTCCCCTTTGAAGTGCAGACTGAAACCGAGAGTGAGGTTATATACACACCCCTTTCCTTCAAAATTGCTGGTAGACTACCACCAGATGTCCAACTCAGAGACAAGAGGAACCACCAGCCCCCTCTCCTGTGGGGAGAAAACCTTCTCAGGTCCCACCCCACCTTTCCCCCACAAATCTACATGACTACAGAGATCATGTCCTAAACTGTAATTCTCCCTCTACATAGCCAGACAGAGTCTCCACAAACAGGCCTCCTCAGGAACAGGAAGTGTCTGCTCAAGTCCAGCCTCAAGTCCTGCCTAGCCCCTTCCCTACAGCACATCCCAGGGTCTGACCCATTGAAGCCTTTGGGACTCTCAAGGGGGGGGGGGTCTGGATGCCAGGAATAGCCCATAGGCAAATGTGGGAAGGAAGACCCCTCAAGGGGACATTTCTGAAGTAGAGGATGGGACGCAGGAGCCACAAATCCACACCCTTCTCCTATCTGGGTGGATGTCTTCTGCTGCCCAGAGCTGTCTCACCAAGCAATGGGAGATTTCTCTCGGGCCCTTTTAATTTTGTCTATCTCTCATTCCTGGAAGTCTCTGTTTTGGCAAAGAAGATTGAGGAGATCGGGGGTGGTCTTGCATGTTATGCTTTGGGGCAGTGCTCTTTCAAGGAGTTCAGCCTTGTCACCATCTCGTCAACTGAAAACTGTGATGTGAAAAGTCAGCCCATCCCACCAAACCTTCTTTCTGTCTGCAAGATTTCCCACTCTACCTTGTGATTCTTCCTCATCACCCAGAACACAGCCTGGCAGTTCCATCAGAGGTTTTTCCCTGGGGCTCACATTTCTTCGTACATTTGTCACTAAAACCTGACATTTTATTTCTTGCTTTAAACTTTCCTGAAGTTGGAGTTTTCCCAAACTTTTCTCACCCCACAATCCCCTCTCCCTTGCCTGTTCTCCTACCAACCTGGAAGATGGAAATGGGATTCCTACTCCCAACAGGAACTCAACAACAATTAGGGGAACCACACAACTCCACATTTCTTTGCTGGCCTGAAAACATGCCATTCCTTTTCACTGTTCTCCAGGACATTGTGTACTTGATTACTGGATGTTTCCAAAGTTTGCAGGAGGTCATGGTTTGGGCAACAACTGGCTGTGAGCTCCTGGAAATGGTTGAACAAAGAAACTTCGCCAGAATGTTAATGCTTCAGAAATTATTCAAATCCAGAGCCATGAAGGGTTCGAATGTACAGCCACTGCAAATCCCCCCCTCATGCCTCAACGTGGCGCAGTAGTGATCCTGGCCTCTGACAAGTATGGTGGCGGGTGTGTATTCCCCTGGCTAGTGGTCTGGAACAGCCCTCCATTCTGGAACCTCCGTTCAGCTAAATGGGGTTGGGTACTCAGCCAGTGCATTGCTTTAACATGACCCATAGTATGTTAGCCTCTCTGAGTTACTTCAGTGAATAGAGCGCCATACAAATTAAATAAATTACCAATTTCAACACTAGCTGCGTCATTGTGTTTAAAATGGTTAAAGGAGCATCGAAAACGTTGGCCTCATCCCCTGTGCACCATCAGACCTTGCTATGGTAGTGGTAGGACATCACGATGGTGAGAGGCTTCTAAAATCTCATGGGAGACAATGCTTCAGTCCACCACATCAAATTAGGCATGGATCAACCAAGTAAGTAAATTGGTGTATAGAGGAAGTGTGGATTTCTTTAACAATCGATTATCTATTGCCAGCTTGCTGGGTCTGTCTATTTATTTATTTATTCAGATTTATATTGCCGCCCACTCGCCGACGCGACTCGAGCCTCTTTGGCTAGGTCTTTTCAGGGGTGACCATAGATGGCCTTCATGGCTACCATAGCAGTTCTTTGACATAAGGTCACATCTTACTTACCCAATCCTAGCAATCCCCTACTTTGGCCAGTAACCATCTCTCTTACAACATGGATTTGGGGTTGGGTTTTGAGAAGTTGGAGAGGGAATGTCAAAAAAGTATTACAAGAACACCAAATAATGCCGATGGAGGCCATTAGGCATGCCAGAGCAAGAACCTTGTATCTCCCTCGACACACAAAGGGGTAAAAGAAGAAGAAGAGGCTGAGAGGAAAATGTTGGCAGCCTGAAGATGCATTTTGTTGTTCAGTCGCACAGTTGATTCCAACCCTTTGCGACCCCATGTGGCCCACTTTCCTCCATGCACTTCTGTCCTCCACCCTACTCCTCAGCCTGCCCAGCTTTGTACCCATTGCATCCACAATACCATCTAGCCATCTCATTTTTGGCCACCCCCTTCTTTTGCCCTCCATCTTTCCCAGCATCAAGGCTTTCTCAAGTGAATCTTCTCATTTGATGTCCAAAGTACTTTAGCTTCATCTTTACTATTTGGCCTTCTAAGGAGAAGACAGGGTTGATTTCTTCTAGAATCAACCTATTTGTTCTCCTCGGTGTCCAGAGGACTCTCAAAACTCTAGAAAACAATGAAGGAGTTATTATCCTTCAATAATTGCTTCTCAGCTTGGTCACATAGGTCCACTTAGACATCCTGTCATCTTGTACATTCCAGCACCTTCCTGGACGGTGGGGATGTGTTCTCTGTCCTTTCTGACTGCAGACTTTGAAGGGTCTGCTATTGCTGAAAACCCACTATCCTGCCCCACACATGACTCTGATTCAGGACACTTTGTGCAGAAACTTCACTCCCTGATGCAGTCCAAGCTCACAACAGTGCTGGGTTTCCCTCTTTCCACCCAGAAGTATTCAGTAGTTAATCATTCAGGCTTTTAGCAACTCCTGTTCACGACAATGGGGAGGGTGTGAGTGGAGGAGCATTAAGAGCCTCTCCTCGCAGTGGGTCTTCCCCGCGGGGGCCGCCTGTTAAGGAAAGGGGCTTGGGAAATCCCAAGTGCAAGCGCTTCAAAAGGAGGTTAATGTCAGCAGGCTGTTTTACCCCTGTATCTTGCTTTCTGTTGCCCACCACCTGAAAGCATTAAGTCATTCCTTCAATGGGGAAACCCTTTCCAAGGATGGCCCACAACCTTTGGGGTCCATCTGGGTTGCAGGTTTGTGCACAAGGGCTGTGAAACTTTAGGTAACGGGCAAGTTCACCCTAGCTTGAAAGCCAGTTGCATCCAACTCTACGGTACAGTGCTCATCTCAGGTTATAACCAAAGAGCCAGCGCTGTCTGTGTTTGCAGACATCTCCATGGACATGTGGCAGCAATGCACAGAACAGTGTTATCTTTCCCACTGAAATGGTATCTATTTATCTACTTGCAATTTCTTGCTTTCAAACTGCTAGGTTGGCAGGGGCTGGGACAGAGACGGGAGCTCACTCCATTGTGCAGTACTCGGATCTTGAACTGCTGACCTTCCAGTCGTCAAGTTCAACGTCTTAACCATTAAGCCAATGTAGTCCCTGTGAAACTTTAGAGGGCACTAAAATGTGTTGCAGGGAGGACACGGGCTTTTCTATTGGCCATTGCCTTGGAAGGGCATGAACCAGTCTGCCCAGAGCTAATTTGGCCTCTGGCTTCTCCCCTCCAGTCAGAACAGGAATACAGACATGGGCAATAGCACTTTCACTTAGATGTCATCCCATAGTGCTCAGTGCAGGGACAATGACCCATTTGCCAGTCCCACGCTCAGGCACTGGTGCACTGCCTATTTCTCTATAGCAGGAGTTCTCAAGGGCCATTGGGTCACACTCCGTCAGGCAGCTTTGGTGACCGGATGACCATTTTACCCTTCCTTCACCACATGGCACTTCCAGGGGTGGTGGAGGCCCCTGAAATGGTGCTGTGGGCCACATCTGGCCTGTTGGCTGCAGGTTGAGAATCCCAATTCTATTCTGGACTATTAGGAAAGCTGAGCGCAGAAGAATAGATGCCTTTGAGATGTGGTGTTGGAGGAGAGTTTTGAGAGTCCCCTGGACAGCAAGGAGAACAAATAGATCGATCTTAGAAGAAATCAACCCTGACTGCTCCTTTGAAGGTCAAATAGTAAAGATGAAGCTAAAGTACTTTGGACATCAAATGAGAAGAGAGGATTTGCTTGAGAAAGCCTTGATGCTGGGAAGGGTGGAGGGCAAAAGAAGAAGGGGGCGGCCAGAAATGAGATGACTAGATGGTATGGTAGACACAATGGGCACAGAGCTGAGGAAGTTGAGGAGGATGGTGGAGGACAGAAGTGCCAGGCGGACTGTGGTCCATGGGGTCACAAAGCGTCGGAACCGTCTGTGCGACTGAACAACAACAACATTCAGTACTCCTGTGAGCTGAACTCGAATGACCAGCAAAGCCCTGGCCTCCAACATTGCTAGCGATAGCCCTGCCCTCCGAGTCTTATGTGTTGGGAAAAGTCCTCCTGGGTGCATTTCATTTGTTGTGCATTGATTCAAAAGGTGGCACAGAGCAGCTGCCTTTCTCTCTCCCCCCCCCCTTTCTCAGACATTTTACAATACCCTTCTCACCTGAAGCCCCACCTACGCCTTGCATCCCTATTGACTGAATTCGTAAGGCATGAGATGTTGCAGACCTGGTCCCCTTCTGCTACACCAGTGCCTAGTCATGCTTGCCTCCCTTTTAGAAGAGGAACCCATGTCTCCCAGCAAGCCCAGCTCCCACAACTGGGGAGTGGCCACCCAGATCCCTGAGTTGCCCAGTGGAGTAGCTCAGGAGACTTACAATATCTGGGGCAATTTTGGGCTTCTTCATTTGCGTCCAGATCAAACTTTGGATTGACAAAATAAAGCCACTCTCTTGGCTTTGCCATTGGCCAACACTAGTCCTCGTTGGTACATGTTGGCAATGGTAAACTGGCAGAGCAGCAAAGGAGTCGGATTCTGTATCTCCATATTCACACGGCGTGTTGTTGCCCACCAGCAACCCCCACTTGAGCATGTTGGTCGTGGATTTAGGGCAGGGGTTCCCAAACTTTTTGTGCCACACGCCAGTCATGTGGCTCAGTGGGCCGGTCACATGGTTCATCCCACCAGAAGAAGTAAAACATGCCCACGCATGTGTAAAATGCTGCCATAAATGCACCCATGGCTGTTGTAAATATGTTTATGACAGCCACAGGTGCATTTACAGCAGCATTTTGCACATGTGCAGGCACATTTTACTTCCACTTCTGGGAGTGGCGAGGGTGGTGTGGTGTGGATGATTTGGCACCGTGGGCTGTAGTTTAGCAACCCATGATTTAGGGACCCCCGACCCGCAGCCTATTCCAGGTCCTCCTGGTGACATGTAGGGGAGGTGGTTCCTCAGCCATCTCCTCTTTTAATGCGGTTCCTTGTCCAGTGAGCTCCTCCTTCCTCCACCTTCTCATTTGGTTTTGCTCTTGTGTCCCCTCAAGAATGTTTTTTCTTCCATAAAGCTCTTTCTGAATCTGAGTTGGTGGACTTGAGGCTCCTCATCTTCATTCAGAGGCTGTTGAGGGTCCTTCTCTTGCTTAGTTCTCTCTTTGCTACTTTTCTTTTTCTCTTTTTTTGGGCTGAAACCACCCTAACACAAAGCCATAGCAAGCACCTGGTCAAAATATCCACCCTAACCCAAAGCCAGAAGAGGACATCCGGCCATCCTTCCTTCCCCCAGAGGTGAGGGACTTTGACGTTAATTCCTTTTCCTACTCTGAATTTCTCTTCAAGACAGGACCACCTTCCTTCTTCCCCAGCCACTGTGTTCCAAATCACCTCATAATTCTCAGCTTTAAGAGCTTTGGTCACATCCATTATTCATGCTGCAAAAGCCCATTTTGCTACTGAGATGGTGAGGTGGGTGGCATGGTCATTTGGAAAAGGAATTATCTCAATGGCACTTCGGAGGCTTTACTTATTGATTATTATTTTTTAAAGAGGCAGAACAAGAAATTCTCACTTTTTTGTGTGCAGTGACCAGTTCAATTCAGCAAAGCTCAGTGCTAACAGCTGCAGAAGGTAGGTTTATTTCACATTTATTTTTGGTTTTGTTAAGTGCTTTTTCCTCCCCTATTGTGAGCAATAGAGATAAAGACAGCACTGAAATCGATAGGTGGAGGTTCCCTTTGAGTTTGCTGCTTCTGAGTGTCAAGCACAAAACAAATAAAATACCACCATTTCTAAATAAATGGTTTACTCACTTTTACTCATAGTAGTTCATAGAAACAGAGTGTGTCTTTTCTGTTGGGTAGAATGCATACGTTAGAAAAGCTTGAGGATGGCTTTATCATCCAATCCGGTGGGGAAATTGCAAGGATGGGAATTGTAGCAGTCAATAGTTGAGGATGGGGGAGGGAAGTCATACATTAGAAGAAGAGCAACATGGGGGGGGGGCTTTTGGTGACAAGGAGAGTAACAACAGCTGAGCCACATCTTTATTATTAGGTCTCACTTGTTCAGAAACCAGTCGTGTCCAATTCTAGGGCTCAGTGCTCATTTCTGTTTACAGCCAAAGAGCCGGCACTGTCTGTGTCTGCAGACATTTCTGTGGACATGTGGCAGGCATGACTAGACACCGGAGTGTATCGAATGTTGTTTACCTCCCTACCGAAGTGGTACCTATTTATCTACTTGCAACTCCTTGCTTTTGAACTGCTAGGTTGGCAGGAGCTGGGACAGACGACGGGAGCTCACTTCACTGAGCAGTACTTCCAGCTGTCAAGTTCAGTGTCTTAACCACTTGAGCCACCGCAGTCCTTATCTTTATTATTAGGACCAACCAAAATCCTTTCTGCGTTCTCCAGAGCTCTTTGTGTGAAGCCGGGGGGGGGGGGCGTGGGGGGTGGTGGTGGAGGCAAGGGCTATGGCCAGGTGGCCAGAGAGGTCAGAGATTCCGGCCGGGGAAGCCTTTCACCTGACTCAAGGGCTGACCCAATGTGGTGGCCTGGCTGGGCTTCTCTTTGCTTCTAAGGAGAAACCTTCAGGCTTGTGGCCAAATACTGTAGCCCCACATCATCCTGTAACCTTAATTTTGAAATTAACATTTTTATTATTATATATACTTCTATTTTCAATAAACTATGCTTCTCTCATTATTTTGATTTGCCACCTACTTCAGGGTTAGTTTTACATGTTCACAAACACCCCACTGTGCCATGATTACTTGCAGGTAAGAAAACTGCAAGGGTTCATTTTTAATAAATTTATAAAGATCTCAAACTGCTGTTCTACCTAGAAAGTTCTTGATTTCCTCTCAGGCCATATGGGCAAACAGGAAGCCCTATTCATCAATACAGCCAGACTGTCCTGGAATCCTGTTTACCTTGAGGCAAAGGTGTAAATTGCCTTAACAAAACTGGGTGGGGAACTCTACTGAAATTCCTGACTTCCTATAAACTAATATGCTCTCTTCTATATTTTTGAACTAGGACAATCAGTGGTGGGATGTCAAAAATTTTACTACCCCACCATGATGTCATCACACTGTGGGCGGAGCTGACATCATGATGTCATGGGCGGGGCCAAAGAAAAAAATAAAATAAAAATAAGCGCACACACGCACCTCAACCTACCCACCCACCCATCGACAACACAAACCCGTAAATTAATTAAATAAATAAAATTAAAAATTACATCAAAATACACCAACCCACCTAAACACCCACCCACCCCAAACATAAATCAACCCACCCACCTACCCACCCCAAACACAAACCTGTCACTTACTTGTCAGTATAAATGTCTGGGCAGCACCATGTTGCAAGATGGCTATGGTCATCATACCGGTTCTCTAGGATAATATGCCTTAATGTAAATGTAAAACAGCTGTACCTCCTTAAGGGTTCTCCATTTGGAACAGCAATTGGAACAGCACAGGTGTAGCTTATTGATGAGGTAACTCCAAGATTTTGCTTAAAAACCCCAAGCCAGGCCTCCAGGCCTTTTTAGGAACTGTGGTAGTACGTCAGTATAGGTAAAAGTGTTAAATACACATTAAAATACACACAGACACACCACATCTAAAGGTGAGTCACTTACCCTGGGGAGCAGGCTATAGGGAGCTTCAGGCTAGCATATAGCGGCCAACCGTCACGGATTCTCCGGGACAGTCCCGATTTGAGAGGGGGAATCCCGAGTTACCATTTTTAGGAAAATGGTCACGGAATTCCCCCATGACGTCCCGGCTGTCCCGATTTCTCTTCGGCAGCAGGCATTTAAAAAAAAAAAGGAGCAAAAAATGGCTCCAAAAATTCAGCGATGTGATTGGCTCTCTATGTCAGCTGACACAGAGAGCCAATCACATCGCTGAATAGGGGAAACACCTATTCAGCGATGTGATTGGCTCTCTATGTCAGCTGACATAGAGAGCCAATCACATCGCTGAATAGGGGAAACACCTATTCAGCGATGTGATTGGCTCTCTATGTCAGCTGACATAGAGAGCCAATCAAATCGCTGAATTTTTCCCCCTTCCCTACCGGAGTTTTAAAAAAAGCCTCTTTAGTCTCATCAGCTGTTAGTCGGGAGAGAAAATAAGCAGAGCTTCAAGGTAAGCAGAGTTGGGGGGTGTATTCTCTGTGTCCGAGCAGGCTGCCTGCTTATTTTCGGGGGGTGGCTTATATTTCTATAAGCCACCCCCCGAAAATAAGCCATAAGGCCATTTTTGGCCATTTTGGGGGGGGGGGGAAAGAATATAAGCCATGCCATGGCTTATATTCTTTCCCCCCCCCCAAAATGGCCAAAAATGGCCTGATGGCTTATTTTTGGGGGGTGGCTTATATTTTTAGAGCCCCCCGAAAATCGGCACATGGCTTATTTTCCAATAAACTGTGCATGCGCAGAAACTCAATCTGATGCATGCGCAATGCATCAGATTGAGTTTCTGCGCATGCACAGTTTATTGGAGCCATTTTTTGCTCCTTTATTTTTTGGCCCCGCCCATGACGTCGTGACGTTGGCCCCGCCCATGACGTCATGACGTTGGCCCCGCCCCACTATCACGGATTCAGTTTTGTAAGGTGTTGGACGCCTTAGGCTAGCAGCTTCTCTTCCTCCTCCCTGCTTGGGAGGAAAGCAAGGAGGCCGTGCATATGTGCCAAGCACTGTAGGCGTGCATGCACACCAAATGCTTGGCACGCATGCGCAGTGGGGGAACCAGTGAAAAGGTAAGCCCCAAAGGTGGTTCCCCCCAAAAGCTGCTACTGGTTCTCCAGGACACTGGGGAAAGTTACTACCGTTTCTGGCGAACTGGTGCGAACCTGTTACATACCATCACTGAGGACAATACTCAAAGATATTTCCCTTCAACGTAGGATTATCTCATTCCCACCCAGAAAACAATTAAACCAACCTCTCACCTAAAGCCAGGTTTCGTGAGACAAAAAAACAACAATGGTCACACCTGGAAGGATTGTTCTCTGAGTTTTCCCCCATCACATCTTTTGTCCCTGGATTCTCTATTTACACTGTGATAAAGCCTGCCAGACAGGAGAAGCCACCAGACATGTCAATGCCATTAAATTACTGTATTGAAATGTCACCCCACTCCTTTCCCCCTTAGTATTTTCCTTCTCCCAATGTCATTATTTGCTTGTCATTGTATGTTGAATTTAAAGTGCTAACAAACCATTGTAACTAACTTATGAATGAAACCCCTACTGCTGGTCTTTTGTAAGCTTGAATGTAGCAATAGGTTATTGGATAGATGTAAAGATTAGCAGAAAAATATAACAGGTCCTGCGTTTGGAGGGCAAGGCAGCTCCCCCATCAAATTTCTTAGGGAAGCTCAGCACATAGATTTTTCTAGCAGACAAAAATGGGTTAGATAGAGCTGTTTGTCCAGCAAAGGGGGGGGGGCCTGTTGTTTAGATGGTATTTTTTGTCAATAATCCAGTCTTGTTTATGTCTGAAATTAAAATCTCTGTGGTTCTTGGGGGGCTCTGCCAGCAGATGAACTTTTTTAAATTTTAAAACGCATCTCCACATTAACAAGGGATAGCGATTTTTAGGTAACAATCCCTTGTCTTCTTCCTTTGCAAGCTTTGCTAAAAAAAAAAAAAAAGCCCCTCTGGCTGGCCCTCCTTCCTTGCTGTCGAAGCCCTTGTGAGAACAGCCAGGGGGAAGGAAGGGACTCTCTGCTTCATTTCTTCCATTGCCTATGAAAGACAGAACTGCCCCCTCCCCCAGGCTCCTCCAGTGGTTTTGCTCATGGTGTTGTAGCAACACTTTGCGGGGCAGGAGAAGGATTGCAACACACACTTTCTTTCTTGGGAGAAGCAGGGCTTTGGGGAAGCCAGTGTGCAATGGAGAGGCAAGCTTTGGAGGCATCATTTGTGGGAGGAGGGCATGGGCAGGAGAGAGGTTCACAGCACTGAGCACATCTTGTTTTTGACATATGAGGTCAACTTGTTTCCATCCTATGGTGACCCTATTGAGAAGACCATTTAATTTAATCTAAATTTAATTTTTAGACATACCCCGTCCCACTCACAACAGCGACTCCAGGCGGCTTACAGAAACGCAAAATACAGTTACACAATCAGCAACCAAATACAGTACAACAAAAACACAGTAATACAATCCATACAATTCAGTATGTCTAAATCTCTCTCTAGTATGTGCTTTATGTGTTTTACTTGGTATTAATACAATAGAACTATAATTGAGTGTAGTACATATATAATTTTTGTCTTTACATACATGATTATATATAAATAAAATATTGATTTATAGAATATTCTATGAGGTTTAAATATGAAGGATAAGTTAGAGAAATGAAAATATAATGAAAACATAATGAGTATATGTTGTAAGCTACCATCATTATTGTTTCTTTTTGTTTTTTATTAATTGTTTTTGCTATTATAGTATTATCGTTGTTCTTAGTTCCCCACCTCCACCCCCTTCTTTTTGTTTTATTAGTGAGTATTGTATGTTAAGTGTTTTTCTTTGAATATTGTTTTGTTGCTTTGAAAATCAATAAAAAATATTTTTTTAAAAATAATGGAAGCTGATGTATGTCACACAGGCTCTCAAACAAGTGGGGAGGGGGTTCTGTTTATTTCGCTTCCTTATTGTTTTGAGGCAAGGCAAAATATTATCAAAGAAGAGTCAATATTCCGCATATTCCATTCCATGGGGGAAAGTGCATTTGATTGTGGGGCTCTCGGTCACTGATATTCTATCTATTATCTTTCTTCACTCTGCTATACAGAAGATGGAGAGTAGCTTAGCATGTTTTTAGGGGTTTATTTTATGTCTGTTGTGATCTGTCCTGAGTCGCTTGTGTGAGTAGGGCAGAATATAAATTTGACCAATAAATAAATAAATAAAAATAGCAATCCATCCTCCCTGCTGCTGGATCTAGGAAGCTAAGCTGTCACATAAGATCTCCATGGTCCAGTTTGCTACAGAATTGAACCAGTTAGAACTAGACTGGGAAATGACTTTGTATGCAAAGTAGAAAAAGACAACGATTCAACCCCAGTTGATACCAGTAGCAAATGTGTGCTCTGACACCTCATTCAGGACTTCCAATGGATTTTGACCCATTACACATTCTACCATACTGGTAATTTCTGGATTATTGCTGAGTTCTTGCCATATACGGAGCATGCACTCTTGCAGTGAAATGATCTGGGCAGAATCAGGCATGTCCCCCATGTCATCAGTTGCTCAGGTCTGGCATTCGAAGGGTTGTGGCTTCCTTTATTAACTAAATCCAGCTCATTCTCAGTCTTCCTTGGGCTTTTTTTAAATGGTGTCTTCAACTCAATTTAGCTTTATTGCCTTTCCCATTGTGCCTTGTCTTCTTACGCCATGCCCAAGCACAAAAATGTCTGCTCATGTAATTGAAGCTTCCAGGGACAGCTCAGGCTTGATTTGATCTAGAATGCATTTTGTGGAGGTCAAAATCTGAGCATGTAACAACACTACTTTTCTCAATGCTCTCCATAAAAACTATGGTTCAGAGCCATCCATTTCCCCACTCTCAGGTGTTTTGTTTGTTTGTACTTGTGTGTTTGCTACCCAGCTTTCACACTGATATATAATGACTACGGATGGTCTTGGCCTTCTTCTCCAGTGACACGTCCTTACACTTCATGATTTTTTGTAATACCTTCACAGCTTCTTTTCCAGGTCTGTCTTCTGCAGTTTTCATCTAGATCAGTGTTTCCCAAATGCTGGTGTTTGGACTTCAGTTCCCAGAAGCCTAAGCCAGTATATTGACTGATCAGTGCTTTGGGGAATTGACTTAAGCTTCTGGGAATTGAAGTCCAAACACCAGCATTTGGGAAACACTGATCTAGATTAATGATCAATCTGAGATACAGGAAATCCTAAACAACTTCTTTTTCTTCACTGTCACCATTCAAGTTTTGTGGAGGAATGACATTGGCCTTCTCCATGTTCAGTTGTAAATCCAGCTTCTGATACCATTGCATTAGTCTTCTGGGAGGTAATTCTGGGGGTCCCTGCATGCAGAGAGGTCATGCAGGGTAGAAGGTTCTGAGACTTCTAGCCAAAAGAAACTGCAGAAGGGGCAGCCTCTTGATCAACTTGGTTGAGCAGGAAAGTCCAGGGAATTCCTAGATGTTCCAAAGCAAATCTTTTCCAGTCTTGATGCGGAAACTGTGCACAGTGGAAGCTTCCTTTAAGGGCAGCCATCCTGTCAAAGAGAGTCCACTGCCTTCTGAGTTGGGCTATTTCACGCCAACAATTATTCACTCTCCTAGGCCTGGAACAGTTCCAGCACAATGGAGGTTTTGCCAGGCTCAACTGCGCATCCAGCCTTTGGCTGCAGATGTGAAGCTAACATTTGCTGGCCAGGCAGAATGCTTTCTAGTGTGCTACTTCAAGAGACATGGAATGACTATGATTGACCATGGAAAATGCTGATCATGAAAATGGGAGCAACTCCATGACACAAACACACACCCCGCATGCGCACCTTTGCTTAGGTGCTCCCCACTGTGACCTCAGCTAACAGGGTTTCCCCTGCTGCTACTCCAGCCCAGGGGGGGTTGTCTTTCCCCCCTTTCCCACAGTGATCTGGGATGACTACCTCCCTCCTTCCAGCTGCTGCCCAGGGAGGAAATAAAAGGAGCAACAGAAGACCCTGGAGCGGTCATCCTCTTGGCACACAGAATAATAACCTCTGCAAAGGGAACTCGAGTTAATTCTGCATTCCAGGAAAGCCAAGGAAGGAGAAAATGAAATGGCAAATTTAATTGCATTACAGGTTTTTATTGAGAGAGAGAGAGAGAAGACGCTGCAATAAAAAGAGTGATACAGGGAGAACTTGGAGAAAAGCAAGATAGCACAACTCAGTATTAACCGGCACATGGGAGACCAACCAGGAAGTAGCATCAGCCAGCCTGGCCCTCAGGGTCTGGAGTCTTTCTGTGCAAAAAACAAACAAAACCCCCACCAAGTCCCTGTTATCCTCATATCAAGGGAAGATATTGAAGGAGATTCAGATCCCGAAAAATGAAAAAGCATTACGGTACATTCAATAGTCTTTAACATTTTTTTGCAGATGGAGCAGGATCAGATAACTGGAGAGAGGGTGGGTTGGAGCATTTCTATGGGTGGATCTGCCAGGCTGGATGCAGATGGAGAACATCCTGTAGTGGTCCTTACACAGCCAATTTTCATGATTGTCTCCCAAGGTATCCTGGGATTTGTTGTGGGGAAAGTGTGGGGAAGATGGAATTTAGAATCATCTGCTATAATTCCTAGAGTTCACTAGCAGAGAAGTCTAAGTCCCTCTGCAGAGTTTTGCAGAGGGCACTTGTGGTGGTTAAAGTGGGATCAAAGTTTGGTAGCTATGGACTAGTAGGAAGAGTGACAGACTGGTGTGATCCTTCGATCCAGTCTGGCCCTGGGTACCTTCCTGCTCAGGAATGAGAACATCTAGACTTGATTATTGTAATTTGCTCTACATGGGGCTGCCCTTGGCGTCCATTCAGAGGTCCAGAATGCGGCTGCCCGGGTGGTGATGGGTTGCAGACAGTGATGGGATGTTACTGGTTCAGACCGGTTTGCCCGAACCGGTAGCACCCCATCAGGAGGGGTCACTGGGGGATGTAAAACCCCGGGGGACCAGTTTGGTCACCTCTCCGGCCCCCTCCAAAAACGAGCAACTAGTGTAGGGGCTCCCTTTCTTCAAATGTGCATCACTGGAAGTCATAAAGTTCTTGTGAACATAAAATGAATGCCACCAACAGCTTTCTCTTAACTCCTAAAATATTCAATTATTCATAAGCAAAACGTGGAGATTTCGCCATTATGTTACAGTGTCAGAACTTTTCCGGCATTATTATTAATAATAGTGACATCAGATAACTGTACTCAGTATTTCATCAATAATGAAATGGCATTGGAGATTAATCAGCCCTGTAGTTCTGAAACACAAAGCAATTCCCTCCTAAAGTTTCTTGTCCCCTTGGAAACGATTTCTTCTGAAAAAGGCTTTTCATCAGAGCATCTGATCAGAAGATCCATCACTTTCTCTTGCCAAGGACAAAAATAATCATCGTTTTCTTTTCCTTCTCCCTAAAGAGGCCTTTCTTGTCAAGCACCTGAAAGGTTCATCGATTTATTCTGATAATTCATAAATTTATTGTGCCTTAATTTAACCACTTTCCCAGTGTCATCCTTCTGGGCTGGCTCTAAGAAAGGGTCCACCTTGAAGGGCTGGATGTTGCAAACCTCCTTGGGTCCCTTCATTGAGAGAAAATGTGTATACAGTACAAATGAAAATAAAATAACACCAAATAGAAGTTTTCCTGTGCTGAGTAGGGGGTCTAAAGCTGCAAGAGTAATTGATTTTTTAAAAATGCATAAATTACATTTCTGTGTTCTTCAGCTAGAAACAGTTTGACTCTTTCTCACTGACAAGATGGGTTTATAACCAGAATCATGGGGGCGATTGCCTAAGCATTGTAAATAGTAATTCATGATAGCCTGTAGTGTGACCTTTAGGAAAGCCATTTTTAAGAAAAGGTAGGACTTAAGACACAGGAACATGGGTCTCGACCCAATGGCTCACCATGCATTAAACATCATCATTTCTGTTTGGAAAACCTACATGCCTGTGATACAAAGATAATGCATAAACACATAGGAGAGCTTGGCCCCACCTACATGGAAGTTTGAAACACAGGAGGCTAAGAGCACATGCACACTGCAACAGTAGCTTGTCCACTGGTATAAGAGCGTGAGTAAACACTCGAGGTCCCTAGGTCTGTTTTGACTTGGACACCACCTATCCATGTCTCTGTTAAATTTCTTTTCTTAATGAATCTCTTTTTTCCTCCAAGAATGCCTCTAGCTCTTTTGTTTAGAGATTAAAGAAATGGGAGAGCTGATCCCTGTTTTGGGAGTTTTACAGGTGACAAAGCCATCAGCTTCTCACTCAGATCTTGGAAATGTTATTTTTAAATAAAGACTCCAATTCCTAGAAGTCCATAGATAAACTCCCATCCAGGTGAAGAAATGGTATAAATTAGTGTTAAAGAAAAGGTGAGTAAAGAACTAACAGAGGCACTAAGGACAGAAGTGCTGTCAGGTTAAACCAGAGCATAGGGTCTGTTGTTCAGCAAAACCTGAGCCACTGGGCAAAGCCAGCCCTGCCTTGACCCTTCTGCTCATTCTTTTCACTCTGATTTGCCAAGAAATTGGCTCATTTAAAGGTCAAAATGGCCTTATGCAGAAGCCATAATTAACGATGCAGTGGAGCCAACACCTGCCTCGTCTGTCAAGGCTGCCTGTCTTCTCTCTCGCTCTCTGGGTATCCTGCCACACATCACCTGGCAGCCAATGCTGGTGGTGGCTCCATCATCCAAATGCCCCACACCTGAGAGGGAGAGACTGCAGCCTAGGTCACTTCATGTGTATTCATCTTACTGTGCTAATTTAAATTGTTACGTTCACAATATATCCTAGTTTTTATTTCTTATACTTTGACATGGTCAATGACTGGTGCAATAAACTATATCTTCTCTTTTATTCTATTCTTCCTTCCGTGGGTTTTCTATTCCCTGCCTGCTGAGGTTTGGGAGGGTCTCATCCAGCCTCCAAACCACACTGGATTCAGCTCAAGGGGAAAGACGGGCTCCTTTGCCTTTATCTGTCACTTTGCAGTGAAACTGGGAAGGGAAGGGGGGAGGCAGTTCTTCAGAATGTCTCAGAAGTGCCAAAAACCATGTCTTACTGCAAACATTTGATCCAGATGATTAGACCTCTGGGCAGGTTTGGGAGGCTAATAATCTAGAGGTTGCTGTGTTCGAAGATTAGATGTTTACGTTCTGTAGTGCTGTTTTGAACCTAATCTGTTTTCATTATCTTTCCAAAGCCTCCTAACTTCCAAAGCTCAGGCAGACAGGCTCGGTGTTCCGGAAATCCTACTCTTTTCTCAAAGTCACCTTTGCACATCTTCATCACAAACCAATTTTCCTCTCCATCCCCCCCCTCCCCAGGGAAGCTAAATGAAAATCAAGCAGAATAGATGCTGCAGCTCCAGGCTAGGCTTTGGCTGCTGTGTTCTCTTGCCTGGGAACACTTTAGCTCCATCACCCAAGGGGTCAGTCTGGGACAGGGGGTTCCCTTCAGTCATTCAACTTGCCTTCTTCTCTACTTTGCCTGCTTCCAGCCAGAAAGAAATTCTGGGGTGGACCTCAGCTAAAATTAAGACCTACAAAGGAGGAGGAGGAGGAGGATCAGAGACGTCATTATGGGGGTAGGCATTGCAAAGCAAGGATGCTTAGGAAAATGTTGAGGTCATTATTACAAGAGAGGTTATCGGAGGAACCAGTATCCTTTCCATGACAGCTCAACTGGCTTTGGCCTCATTTCCAAGTGCACTTCAGAGTCACCCTCTGGCTTGGGTCCTGGCTGTGAAGAGGAACCTTTCCATAGAAGTCTCCTCATCTTTCAAGCTTTTCAAGGGACGAACTTTGCTCCGTCCCGCCAGATTTCACAGGCCCATTTGGAGCAGGGCCGTAGCCAGAGGGGCCCAGGGCAGGCTTGGCCACCCTGGCAATGCATGGTTTCCCACAGGAAAAGAGGCTTTGTCGCCCACCCTGGAAAAAATCGCCCACCCACATCTAGCATCCTGGCAAGGGCCCTGGTTTGGAGAGGTCATGAGAAAAGGGTGTTTTTGGGTGGCTGCTTCCACTTGCCCTCAAAATGGTAGGCAGAAGTATGCTTGTTTAGACTGGCATCTGGCAACAGACCTGCTGCTGAGGAATGGGCTTTTAATGTGGTGAGAGCAGTCTGTAATTTCCCCCCTTTTCTGAGTGCATCAATTCAGTCCCTTTTTGCTGTGATAATCTGGTCAACTAAGCTTTAACATTATAATTGTTATCTGGCTTTAATCGTGTTGGTAAGCTGCCGTGGAAGGTAATGATATTAATACCAACCAACTAACTAATTTTTATTTGGTCCTTCACAGCCTCTCAGAAGTGTAACAAGGAAAATCTCCGTTCCACAGAATTTGCAGAGTCTGAATAGCAGGAGAGGAGAAGCAGGGCGGGAAGAAGTCCTTCCATTCATGGCCACAGGGAGTTAGGAGGGCTGCCCAGTGGGCCAGATGCCAAAGGGGCTGAGATGGATCCATGAGGGAGAGGGCTGCCTGGATTGACTTGGGTTTCTGTCTGTGGAGCCTGGCATCAAGAGTTCAATTTTCCCCCATCCAGTGGTGGGCATCAGCAGGTTCGCACCAGTTTGCCAGAACCGGTAGCAGAAATTCTGGCTGCCCCCTCTGCCCATCCAAGTTTTGAAATAAAGTAGTCCTAATTTGGGTGCAACACAGGGCTTTCCCCCTGGCCACGCCCACCATACCATGCCCACAGTGTGGTAGTAAATTTTTTTTGAGCTCACCACTACCCCCCTCCCATGCCCCTAAGAGAGGAGTCAGCCTAAGTAGCCCTGGGCAAGCTGCACAGTCGTCCCAGGAATTCCCCAGAACAAGAAGAAGGGTACAGTAAACTACTTCTGAGTGCATCTCTACATGGAAATACCTGGAAAGTGTTATCACACCACTGCTGCCTCCTCCAGAGGGGGAGGAGGAGGAGGTGTTAGTGGAAAAGCCTTCTGCCTGTATGCAGCCCCTGCTTTGCATTCAGGGCTCTGGCCTTGCTGGGAGAGAGAGAGAGAGAGAGAGAGAGAGAGATGCTCTGATCCCAGTTGTTGCTGAGCAGCATTTGCCCGGAGGCAGGCAGGCGCTTGATCGCCCTTGGAACATCTCTCTTTTCTCCCCTGTCACTGCAGAGGCTCAGAGAACCAGGCAATTCCATTCCGGAGCTGCAGCAGACACAGAGAGACACAAGCCAGACTCTCGTGGGCCACAGCAGCAGAGCAGGAAGGCGGAGGAGGAGGAGGGATGAGAAGGAGCTTCTCTCAGAGCACTGGAGGATGGAAACCATAGGCCAGTGGTGACCAGCCTATGACACATGTGCCAGAGGGGGTGCTCAGAGGCCTCTCTGTGGACACACACTCCATTGCCCCAACACAGAGTTCGCCCCATCCCTCTGCCAGTGATGAGCAGCAAACATTTTTACTACCACACAGGGGCTGCAGTGACTCAGTGGTTAAGAAGCTTGCCTTGTTAGCTGCAAGGCTGGCAAGTCAACAGTTCAAGACCTGGGTACTGCATGATGGATTGAGTGTCTGTCATCTGTCCCAGCTCCTGCCAGCCGATCAGTTCGAAAGCAAGAAATTGCAAGTAGATAAATAGGGGCCACTTTGGTGGGGAAACAATCTTGAGGACTTGAAAGGAGCCTCATTCGGGCATCCCCTGAGTGGAGTTTCTCCAGCAAAAATCCTTTCAACCCAGAATAATATCTGACACACGTAATTCTTATTAACTCCATACAGCAACACTGGGAATACATAACTCTTAGATCTGAGTTGACAAAACATTCTCACCCCAAGAGCTTTCCTGGAAAGATTCTGGTTCCCAGGAAGACTCCAGGGATAGTGATTCAAGTTTTAAACATTTCACAAGGTGACCTACATCATCTCCCTCCCTCCCTCCCTCCCTCTCTCTCTCTCTCTCTCACACACACAATGTCAACCACCACAACCTCCAGAGATGAGGCAGGCAGCTCAGCAGACCCTTTGCCTCCAGAGGAAGCCTCTTAACAAGGAGACAAATAGCACCTTAGTGGTCCACACTGGAGAATCATGCACCCTGGGTGGCCCTTCTGTGAACTACAGGGATGGCTCGTCACAACAGCTTGCAGCTCAGGAAACCACTTAGTGTGTCAGTTGTGAGTGGGAAGGGTGTGTGTGTGCGTGCGTGTCTCAGCTCAGCCTCCTTCGGGCATCGTCCCCTGAGCAGAGTTTCCCCAGCAAAAATCCTTTCAACGCAGAGTAATCTCTGATATGAAATTATCATTCTAGCTCATCTCAAAGGGAACAAGGAGCTATGGGGAGGACAATGCAACAGGTGGGGCTCCATACAGCAACAGCGTTAAGGATGCTCTCCTTGCTATGAGAAAGGAACTTCCCTATTTCTTTTAACAGGGGCGGGGGAGGGGCAGGAGAAGGCAAAATTAGGGTATAAGTCATCTCTCCTGCCTGCTACCAGGATGGTCACTTGCCAGGACTGGGTTTAAAGACACGCCAAGTGCATTTTGACCTTGACTGTATCCAGGCTGTGCAGGTGTAATAAGCAGTTGGGTGCCATCAAAGCAGTTCTGATGGATGTCAGTGCCAGGTTTTTCTAGTCCTCTGAAGTGGGTTTTTATCCTTCCTTTCCTCTGGCACAGGGGTGCCCAAACCTTTCGGGCCGCGGGTCAGTCGCTTGGTCGAGCTTGCCGGTCACGTGGTTCCTCCCACCGGAAGCAGAAGTAAAACTTGCCCATGCATGTGCATAAGTGCACCCATGGGCTGTTGTAAACACTTTTGCAACAGTCACGGGTGCTTTAAAGCAACGTTTTGCGCAAGCATGGGTGAGTTTAAGATCTACTTCTGGGAGCGGTGTGGGCATTGTGGGCTGGATTATTAGGTGCCACGGGCCGGATCTGGCCCAGAGGCCTTAGTTTGGGCACTCCTGCTCTAACAGGTTCCCTGGTACCATTGTGCACCTTGTCCAAGTTCACCCAGCTTGGTTCTTCTCCCAGTAGGGGAATCAAACTCCCAACCTGCACGGAGCTATCCAGCCCCACCACCCTGCAGTGAGGAGAAAGTCCAACTGGTGTGCTTGTTTCTGGAATCTGAATATCTAGAAGGTAGATGAAACCAGGGCTAGAACTGTGAACCAGCACTTGGCAGGTCCATGTGGCCATCACACTATGGCAAGGCACACTCTAACAGCCTGACCCCTCACAAGATGGTTAGTACAAATGAAAACCACCCCCACCCCCAACATTGGCACATGGAGGAAGGAGAAGCGTATGTACCATCTGAGCTCTTTGGAGGGAAGGATGGATTTAAATTTGAAAATAAAACCAATCAATTGAAAATTGATTCCCTTTGCTAGACGGAAGGTGACATAGAAGGACAAAATATAGATATATTTTTAAAAAGTAAAATTGTAAGCAGGCAAACTAAGGAAACATCTGGCAAAGATGCCCTGAAATAGAAGGGAGCTGGAAGAACATGATAAAGTGGCAACCAGTTCTTTAAGCCTTTCCTTTCAAAGCTGTTGCCAGAAAAGCAGCTCTTGAACTCACCAGATTGTTCTCTCTACTGAATGTTTACTGGTTGCAGCAAAAGACTATTTAAAAATAAATACCGGTAAATAAAACTAATAATAATAATTTCACGCCAGAGATTACTCTGGGTTGAAAGGATTTTTAGGGGACGGCTGAATGAGGGTCCTTTCATATCCCCAAGTGCAGCTCTCAGGTATCCAAACCCGACCTTCTAGTCTCCAGCTCAGCTTCTTAACCACTAAGCCACTGGGGGAGCTTTAAAAAATTGTAAGTCTGGCCAGGTTATCCTGCAATGGTACCAGAGTAATCCATACGGCCAGTGACTCAATGCCAAGTGTCAGGCAGTGGTTAACCAACCTGAGAACCCTGAGGACTAGAGAGGCCTTGGGTGGCAAAGTCCACAAGGAAGGGTGATGGTCCCCAAGTGGATGGAATCCCACTTGAATCCCTCTTGAGGGGGAGAAGCAACAGCAATGACATTTCTGTCCTGTCCTACCACAGCGCTTGTTGCACTCTTTGGGCGGTTAACAAGGTCTTTAGCATTTTGGCCCCAACATGCTGGGTAGGATGGAAGAGGGTTGAGTCAACCTGGATCCCCATCAGGATTAAACTCGCAACATTTTGGCTGCAGGACAGCAGTTTTAACCCCTGTGCCACCAGGGCAGGTTGCTTACCTGTAACTGTTGTTTTTCTTCACGGTCCCCTGTGAATCCACACAAATGGAGCACAGTCAACCCATTCGCATGGATTTGCACAGACCACAAAGAAGATTTTGATAGAGCATAGGAGCAAAAATATACATTGTAGGTAGCCCATAATTAGAACATGGTTACATTTAACAAGGATCGTTATATTAAAATTCTTATATTTAACAAGAATATAGCAATAGCAATTACACTTATACACCACCCCATAGTGCAGGAATTCTCAATCTGTGGCCCGTGGCACCATTTCATGTGCCCACCACCACCTCTACCTCTACCACACCAGGAAGTGCCATATGGTGGAGGAAGGACAAAATGGCCATCTGGCCCCCGAAGCTGCCTGAGGGAGCGTGACCTGACGCATTGCTTTCAAAGGTTGAGAACTCCTGCCATAGTGTTTAGACTATTCTCTGGGTGGTTCACAAGGAAATTAGCATTTTGCCCCCAACAAGCTGGGTCCTCATTTGACCAATCTTGGAAGGATGGAAGAGGCCAAGTCAAGGATCAAATCAACAATGTTCTGGCTGTGGGACAGCAGTTTTATTTTAACCCCTGTGCCACCAGTGGATCATGAGGGAGATGAGATGCCATCACATCTGAAAGGTTCCAAAGGGGGCCATACACAGAGATGCCCCCCTTGGGTGGGTGGGAGCCCTGTGCCCTCCCTCTCTGCCAGTCTCTCCTCTCCTCTGCCCCCTAATGCCTTCCGCTTGCCAGGAGCCAGCCCTGCCCTGCCCTGCCCTGCCCTGCCCTGCCCTGCCCTGCCCTGCCCTGCCTGCACAGCTCTGGACCCAAGAAGCTGTTCCTGGCCTGACTTGCTGCCAAGCCTCAAGCCTGGGAACATGAAGCAATTTAAAAGCTGTCATTTTATGTTTTTTGCAAGGATTATGGCCTTGTTATCAAGGGAGAGAGTGCCGCTCGGGCACCATGCCCTTGAGGAGAGGTGGGTTACCGTAGCGGGAGGCGAAGGGAACCCGGCCAAGCCGAGCAGATTCCGAGGGTGTGAACGTGCTCAACATGCTCATAACAAGAACACACAAAAGGGGGGGGGTGCCTTTGGCTGGATTAGAGCAGGGATGCCCAAACCTTTTGAGCCACGGGCCAGTCACCTGGTTCAGGTGGCTGGTCACTATAGCATGGGAGCCAGAGCCGGTCCCCAACACCAATTCATCCAGCCCACAAAGCCCTCATTGCTCCTGGAAGCAGAAGTAAAACACGCCTGTACGGGTGCATTTTACTTCTGCTTCTGGGGGCCCCCCGGTCATAGTTTGGACACCTCTGGATTAGGGGTTTGGATGGCCAGCGCTCACCTGTTTGGCTCTGCTTTGCAAACCATTCTAACTGGAACAAAGAGCAGTCAACGTGTGTGAGCAAGACATTTGAAAGGCCATGTGCTGTGCTGAAAGTGTGTTTCTGCGTGACTTGTGAGTGTGAAAGAGTGTACTTCACAAAGGTCATTAGAGTTGGAATCGTATTATCCTTCAAGAGATGTGACAGTTATGGAAGCAGTGATGGGATGTAACAGCTTCGCACCAGTTTGCCAGAACTGGTAACTTTTCCCAGTGTCCCGGAGAACCGGTAGCAGCTTCTTCTTCTTTTTTTTTTTGGGGGGGGGGACCACCTTCGGAGTTTACCTTTTTACTGGTTCCCCCACTGTGCATGTGCATGCATGCCTACAGTGCTTGGCATGTATACACGGCCTACTTGCTGTCCTCCCAAGCGGAGAGGAGGAAGAGAAGCTGCTAGCCTGAAGCTCCCTATAGCCTGAAGCTCCCCAGGGTAAGTGACTCACTTTTGGATGTGGTGTGTCTGTGTGTATTTTAATGTGTATTTAATACCTTTACTTATATTAAGCAAAGTCTTGGAGTTATCTCATCAATAAGCTACACCTGTGCTGTTCCATTGCTGTTCCAATTGGAGAACCCTTAAGGAGGTACAGCTGTTTTACATTTACTTTAAGGCATATTATCCTAGAGAACTGGTTAGGCAAAGACTTAGTACCTAACTTCTTTAACTGTTGAAAAGCTGAAAAGTGCCAAAATGAAGCCATCTTGTGGTGAGTTCATGCTGTAGTTCCTTCCATCTGACCTAGTGTGAGAAAGAGTAGCCAGAATAAGCTTTAAGCTCTGGTTTAAAAGCTCTGGTTGATTTGTGTTTGGAGTGTTTGGGTGGGTGGGTGTATTTTAATGTATTTTTTAAATTTATTTTTAAAACTTATTTAATTTATTTATGGGTTTGTGTTGTGGGTGGGTGGGTTGAGGGGTGTGTGTGCGTGCATGCTTATTTTTATTTTATTATTATTATTTTATTTGACCCCACCCACAATGTCATGACGTTGGCTCCGCCCATGACATCATGACATCATGACATTAGCTCCGCCCAAACTGTGATGACATCACGGTGGGGTAGTAAAAATTTTGACATCCCACCACTGTATGGAAGACTCCGGTGTGGACAGAGGATGCACAGGCATTACAAACTCCTGCCCCTGACTTTCTGGATGAACAGCCAGACCATGCCCCCGGAACAGGGTGTGTTTATGTATGCACAACAATTTTACTTCCTGGTTTGGTGTGGACACTTCAGCGCATGCGCAAAAAGTGGCCATTTTACTTCCTGGTTTGGCACGGATGCTTCTGTGCATGTGCGAAAGCAGTCATTTTACTTCACAGAAGCATCCGTGCCAAACCAGAAAGTAAAATGGCCACTTTTTCCGCATGTGCAGAAGCATCTGTATTTACTTCCTGGTTTGGCAAGGGCATCGTGGGCCTGATGGAATGCATTTGGGGGCCGTATTCAGCCCATGGGGTGTAGTTTGGACATGCCTACTGTAGATGGACTGATGGAGGGACTGAACTTCTAGGTTCCTGCCCCAGTTTTTTAACCCTAAAATGCAGACAGGGAAGGTCAGAGAGAGGCAAACCTTGAGATCATCCGGTTTATAGCGGTTGAAAGTTTGAAAAGGTCTCAGAGCCTGCTTGCCCTGAAGGGAAGTCCCACAAGTGCGCGTATGCACGTGCACATACGTGCACGTACGTGTGTGTGTGTGTGTGTGTGTGTGTGTGTGTGTGTGTGTGTGTGTGTGTGTGTGTGTGTGTGTGTGTGTGTGTGTACGCATGTGTCCCACCTTCACAGGCCAACATCACTCTCCATCAAGAAGGGTGTTTGCCTCCCTGATTTCTCTGCTCTTCTTTGCAAAACTAGCAGGAGCCGGTGGAAAAGATGACAGATGCAGCCCTTGCGATTAACCCAGATGCCTGCCTTGAATAATGATAATTGTGGCTTTACTCCACTATTCAGATAAGATCAATTTAATCATTAAAGAGGCTGACACAGAAATTGCTTCCCAACCATTCATCTGAAGCCACTACTATAATCTTGTTGAAGCAGGAGGTTTTTCGCCCTTTAAATTTTGTCTCTTGCCACCTCTGGCTATTTCTCTTTACCTTGAAGGTCCAGAAAGACCCTCTTCTGGAAACTGGATCTGCCTGCAGGGATGAATAGAAGGGTCTCAGGTTAGGCAGCCCTACCAGATTTCATGCACGCACCTTTCAGGTTTCTCCAGATAGAGGTTCTCTAGTGCACATTGGAAAAACTCAGTAGCCCACAGGAGTCTTCAGAACAGGACAGTTGGTACCTTCTGAACACCTGAGAACAACATTAACCTGAAAAGGCTGCCTCTAGTGCTCCTCGGACTCTCATCAAAGGATGGAGAAGAAATCTATTTCAACTTGGATTTCTAAAATAAATGTTTGCAAAATTTGAAAAATTCGCTCATATCCAGAACAGAAAGAACTTGAGATTAAACAAAACTAAACTACAGCTAGAACTAAAATCAAACATGACAGATTGGTTACACTATGAGAGCCATGGTTCAGAGCAGTGGCCACACCCTGGGCCTAGTTTTCTTGTCAGAGCGGTGGCAGAGTGATCTGAAATTGCAGAAATTAGTCATTACACCTGTGCCATGGCTGGATCACTATCTGGTGACTCTGGATCTTCTGGGGGCGGAGCTTCACCACAGGGAGGTGAGGCCCATTAGATTGACCCACGCCTGGCGACTGATGGATCCGGATGGATTCCAGATGGAACTGGGGGATATTCCTCTGGATCACGAAACGATTCACCTGAAGCGCTTGTTGACCTCTGGAACGAGAGGGCGACAGCGGCCTTGGATGTGATCGCACCACTACAGCACTCTCCGCGCCTGTGAGCATAGAGCCTCCCCATGGTTTACAGAAGAACTGAGGGAGCTTAAACGGGCAAAGAGACACCAAGAACGCCGCTGGGTGGATACCCAGAGTGAGTCTGATCGAACACAGGTGAGAGCTGCTATTAAAGCCTACCTTGTGGCGATAGAGGTTAATATTTCACCACCCTTATTGCCTCTGCGGATAATCTCCCAGCAACTTTGTTTCAGGTGACCAGATCCCTCCTTGGTAGAGGGGGGTCGGGCCCCGGCTGGCAGGGATCTGCTGAGGCTTTTGCTTATTATCTGATTGGAGAAAATCGCTTAGATTTGCTCGAGGTTTAATCCAGCAAATTTAAAACATGCCTTGGTGCGCCTCCTGAAAAAAAACTATCGCTTGACCCCGTGGTGCTTACCAACTACTGGCCTGTGTCCAGCCTGCCTTTTTTAGGCAAGGTTTTGGAGAAGGCAGTGGTGCGGCAGTTACAGGGAGTCCTGGATGAAGCAGATTTCTAGATCCTTTCCAGTCAGGATTCAGGCCTGGATATGGTATGGAAACTGCATTGGTTGCACTCGTGGATGATCTCTGGTGAGAGCAGGATGGAGGTCATCCGTCCTTCCTGGCTCTTCCTGACCTCTCAGCGGCATTCAATACCGTCGACCACGGTATCCTTCTGCAAAGTCTCTGAGGTTTGGGGATCCAGGGCACTGTGTTGTCCTGGTTTTCTTCATTTCTGAGAGGCCAGACCCAGTCGGTGTGGTTGGAGAGTGAGAGGCCCAGCCCAAGGCCCCTTTGTTATGGGGTGCCTCAGGCATCTCCTATTTAATCACTACATGAAACCACTGGGTGAGATCATCTGTTCCCACGGGGTGAGGTATCATCAATATGCAGATGATACTCAATTATACATCCAAGTGATGCAGTGGAAGTCCTTTCCAGGTGCCTGGAGGCTGTCAGGGTCTGGATGGGGGACAACGGGCTACAAATGAATCCTGGCAAGACGGAGTGGCTGTTGATTGGGGGTCATGCGTTATCTTGGGAGCTACCATTTTTGGTTCTGGATCGGGCGGTTTTGCCCCAAACAGACCTGGTAAGTAACTTGGGGTCCTCTTGGACTCGTGACTACTGCTTGAAGAGCAGGTGGCAGTCGTGGCCAGGAGGGCTTTTGCACAACTTCATGTGATTCGCCAGTTACGCCTGTTCCTGGACCAGGACTCCTTGCTCATGGTCACACATGCCTTAGTCACCTCCAGACTTGATTACTATAACACGCTCTAAATGGGGCTGCCCTTGATGACCATTCAGAGGGTTCAACTGGTCCAGAATGTGGCTGCCTGGGTGGTGATGGGGTGTGGGCATATGGCTCACTGCTGCTCCGGGAGCTGCATTGGTTGCCAATGTGTTTCCGGGTGCAACTCAAGGTGCTAGTAATGACCTTTGAAGCCCTACATGGTAGTGGGCCAGGATACTTAAGAGACCGCATCACCCCAAGGACATCTGTCTGTCCCACCAGAGCGGACCGGAGAGGCTCTCTAGTTGTTCCATCGGCCAGAGAGGCACATCTCTCTGGCACTAGGAGGAAGGCCTTCTCTGCGTCTGCTTTGGCTCTATGGAACCTCCTGCCAACCCAATGGAGCTACGTCTGCAGACAGAGTTGCTGCCCTTTAGGAAGAATCTAAAAACATGGCTGGCAGGGCAGGTTTGGGGTGCAGGAGGGCCTATGACCCCAGCCCACTGGATGATTTAAGCCCCCTCTCTCCCTCAAGATGTAGTAATTTGGCGTTCTTTTAAATCTTTTAAAATTTTAGATCTTAAATTTTAATCTTTAGCAGTTTAAATTTTAGGGCTTTTAGGAATGTTTTAAAAAATATTTTTGTTTTATTGTGGTATTTTTATGATCTGTAAACCGCCCTGAGTCACGTTGGTGAGGAGGGTGGTAGATAAATATGAATAATAAATAAATAAATAAATAAATAAATGAATGAATAATTATTAGCCATTCTCCCAATGGATGCTAAATAACAATGACACTGGTTTGACATTTTGTTTTTGGCCCTGATGGCTTTTTAGCACCACAATAAGGTCTTCTCCGTCCTAGAAAAAGGTAACTGGCAGGAGGCAGGATTTTGTGTTTTTGTTTCCATTTGTTAATTGGACAGTCTTTCACAACTGACAAATTACAAATTTGGGTTGAGGAAAAATGTGAGCTTTTTAAAAATGAATACTGGAGAAGCAATATAAACAAATTGCCCTCCCACTGTGGTGGCTCAAGTGGTTAAGATGCTGAACTTGATGACTGGTAGGTCAGCAGGTCAGCAGTTTGAGACCCAAGTGCTGCAGGATGGAGTGAGCTCCTGTCTCTGTCCCAGCTCCTGCCACCCTAGCATTTTAAAAGCAAGACATTGCAAGTACTGTACAGTAAAACGTCGCATGAAGCGCACCAGGCTTAGAGACTAACTCGCTTAAAGAGCAGAATTTTCTCTGAATGGTCGCCTCGCTTAACAACTAAAACTACGGTAACCAAAAACTCGCTTAACAACTAAATTGGGGGTCACAATCCCCCCCCACACACACCAGAAGTGACAATGGGTCACTTGCATTGGTGTTTCACTTAAAGAGCAAACTAGTTTAAAGAGCAATCCTGTGGAGTGCATTATGGTCTATAAGCGAGGCACCACTGTGGATACATAGGGACCACTTGGGTGGGAAGGTAAACAGCATTCCATGCACTCCATTGTCTAGTCATGCCTGCCACATGTCTATGGCAATGTCTGCAGACTCAGACAGCGCTGGCTCTTTGACTCTAAACAGAGATAAGCACTGAACCCTAGGGTTGGATACTACTGGCTTTTGAGCAAGGGTGACCTTGACCTTGTTCCTAACTCCCAAGGGTTGCCTCTGGTTGCAAGACCTTGAGGAGCTGCAAAAGACCCCTGACCTCCGAGACCTCGCTGTACAGGCAGGGGAGAAGCAAACTATTCCAGGTGTCCCCATGAGAGCAGGGATTTTTTTTGGGTGGGGGTGGGGGTTTGATGAGAGAGGAAAGTGGCCCTTGACTGGTCTGGCAGGGCAAGTCTTGGCCTCGGTGGGAAAGGGCTTGACCTGTGTACTCTACTTCAGGCCGCAGAAGGTCCTGGGCGGCTGCAATGGTGAGCGGACCAGTGACTCCCACCCTCCTCCTTTCTCTTGCCTCTGCAAACCCAGGAAACTCTTTTGCCCGGACATGAAATGGCTGAGAGGGAGGCGGAGGATCGGGAGGGAAAGACCAAGCGAGGAGGAGGAGGAGATGGAGATCAGAGACTGCAGGAGAACAAAGGAGAGCTGACAGGGCAGAAAGAGGCAGATTAGAGAGAAGGAGGAGGAGAAGGAAACTTAAAAGGGGCAAATTAAACACGGAGATAAAAATCGGCAGCAAAGGAGGAAATACGGCAAAGAAAAGAGAAACTGTTTTCAAAAGGCCTCCCTTTATTCACAACCATTATCTCAGCAGAAGATTGGCAGGGAGGGAGGCAGGCAGGCTGGCAGAGAGGACGGGCCAAGAGGTGGATCCCAGGGCACAAACTCACTCTCCCCTCCTCTCCCTCTTCCCTCCACCACTGTGTCAGGCATGAGTAGACACCAGAGTGCATGGGATGCTGTTACCTTTCCTAATGTTGCAGTACTTCTTTATCTAGAAAACCGCCACCACAAGACGCTGCGTTTTTGTATTGTTTAATTATCCCAGTTATTATTGAAGTGTTTATTGTGATAATTTGATATTTTGTAATTGTGATATTTTTTTAAAAGGTTTTTGAAATGTTTTTTGATATCATGTAATTGTAATGGTGATATAGTGGTACCTCGCTTAAAGAGCATAATGTGTTCCACAGGATTGCTCTTTAAGCAAGTTTACTCTTTAAGCAAAACACCATTGTAAACAACAATTGGGGGGGGGATTGCGAACCCCAATTTATTTGTTAAGCGAGTTTTTGGTTGTTTTTATTTGTTAAGCGAAGCGAACATTCAGAGAAAATTCTGCTCTTTAAGTGAGTTACTCTTTAAGCGAAACGCTCTTTATGCGAGGTTTGACTGTATTTGTTTCTTTGTTAGCCACCCAGAGTCAGTTTGTGAGTGGAGCGGCATACAAGTCGAACAATTAAATTAAATTAAATTAAATTAAATTAAATTAAATTAAATTAAATTAAATTAAATTGTTAGACATGTATGCCGCCCCACTCACAGAGTGACTCTGGGTGGCTAACAAAAACACACACAATTACAGTCACAGATTGCACATTATCATAACACAGCATATAAACATCACAAATCATCAGTATCAATATCTCAAAACATCACAGTACAGTCAACCCTCGTGTCAGACATCGGCCGTCCCAACGCAAGGACACCTTCCTATTAGTTCCTGAGCATCCTGCTCATTACTGGAACTTTTAACCCTTGCCTCACCTTTGAGAGAGCTGAGCTGCGTAGAAAGGAACTCTTACTATGCAATAGAGCAGAACAAGGGAGGTTTCTGGTAGCGTAGCTTTGTGTGTGTGTGCCAATAAAAGAACAACAATCTTCAGAGAGAAACAGCTGCTTTATTCTTCAGGTTCATGTAGGATAGTCCATGGAAAACGTAGACATTAAAAGGTCAAAACAAAGAATCAGTCCAGTACACAGTCCAGGTACGTTAGGTAATCATTTTGAAAAGAAAAGAAAAATCCCACACCATAGCCAGGGTCTTAAGCCATTGATATCCAGAATCGAACTAACTAACTTCTCTGCAAAATGGAGATTCTGCAGTCAGGTGGGTTAACCTTGGCCAATCAGGGAACAGACGAAAACATTCTCAAAACAATAATTATTTACACTCATGTAGAGTCAAAACATGAAGCTCAGCTAGCTAGAGAGATAACACAGGAACACTGGCTGAAAACAAACCGTCTCGTGATGCATAGTCTTGTGAGACACAGAGGGACAAAGGATTTCTTTGAGGCCTAGGTAAAACTACAACCTCAAGCCTTGGGAAACATGAGGAAATATGTCATTTCCTGACAGAGTAACTCGCTTAAAGAGCAGAATTTTCTCTGAATGTTTGCTTCACTTAACAAACAAACAAAAAACACATACACACAAAAAAACCCCAAAAAACTTGCTTAATAAATAAATCGGAGTTCGCAATCCTCCCCCGTCACAATGGGTCACTTCCAATGGTGTTTCGCTTAAAAAGCAAACTCACTTAAAGAGCAATCCTGTGGAACGCATTATGCTCTTTAAGTGAGGTACAACTGTATCACAATATCATAACAGTATCAAAAAGATTCAATAAGTATCAATGTCAGGTAACAATCAAAAAGTATCCACATCTCAGTCAAGTTTTACAAGAGCATTACAAAAAACTAAACAAAAACAGAAATCACCTTTGCTAAATCCCACAGAAAGTAACTGAGAAAAGTCCGAAAGGAGTCCGGTGATGATGGTCGCGGCAGTGGCAAGGCAGCATTTTTTGGGCCTGCCAGCCGCACCACTCAGCTGTGACCCATTCCTCCCTGGGGGGGGGGGTCCGAGAGGAGTCTGGTGAAGGCGGTGGCCAGGCAGTGTTTTTGAAACCTATTCATGTTCATGTCTGGCTGGACATCCTGCTACGGTAACAGAGTCGGCTGTACAGCCAGCGACTCAATGCTGAGTGTAAATAGCCTGACTTCCTAAAGGGGCCTATGGCTACGGGCAGATGAGCCTCTTTGGGTGGGGTGATGCCCCCCCCCTCCTTAGTGGAGGAAATCCCACTGGAGACCATCCTATTCGGTCCAACGGCAAAATGAGCAGAGGAGGAACCACTTCACTCTTCCGATTCCCAACGGTCATGGAGGTGGAAGCCAGGCGGAGTGGCTGTGAAGGTGCACCTTGTCAATATGCTCAAGGCTGCGGCAGTCCATTGCAGTCCTGGTATCAAATCCTACATGTCTCTTTTCATATGTGCCATTGGAAATGGCTCCGAGATCACAACATGTGGGTCACTTCATGACAAACTGGGATCCACCTCTAACAAATTAACACCAATGCCACTTTTCCTGTTTGTCATTATGATTTCCCGGGGGGGGGGGAGAGTAAACTTGGATGAGTAGTAGCCACCGCTGCCGCCTTGCAATTTCTTGCTTTTGCACTGCTAGGTAAATAGGAGCTGGGACAGACAACAGGATCTCACTCCATCCTCCAGCCCTTGGGTCTTGAACTGCTGACCTGCTGACTTTCTTGTCATCGAGCTCAGCATCTAAACCACTAAGCCACTGTGTAGGAAGGCTAAAATTATTAACACCAGATTACAAACACGCTTTTGAAAGAAACAAATTAGAGCCATTCTTTAGGAGAAGTTTTAAAGTATTTTTCCAACCCACTGGACCTCCTAGCTGAGACCCCCAGGAGCATTTGAGGATGGTGGCCTTACCACCCAGGAGGGCTTATGCCAAACTGCCCTCCAAGGAGTGTCCCCAGAAGGAGAACTGGAATACCACCGCCCCGAGTATCTTCTCAACCTGGAAGACCCCAGGAGGGTTGCAGAGCAATTTCTTCTTGAAAGCCCACAGTAGAGCTAATGGCTTTAACAGCATCATCAGTCAGAAGCTCAAAGAGGGAGAGGGTTGGACTGATTCACTTGGGAAGGAGGTGCTGCTGACCAAGGAAGCCCCCTCTTGTCCACTGACCAACCCAACCTCTCAGGTGTGTGGGAGACACATGCCATGGGGCCTCCGTGGAGGGTCTCAGGTTCTAGGTGGGCTCATCCTTGCAGAAGCCACCTTCCACATGTCCCTGCCTCACCCTCTGGAGAACACACCTGCAGCTTAGCTTTGGCTTGGAAGCAATCAGGAAGGCAACATGGTTAATTTGAGGCAAGTGTTGTGTCATCAATAACAACCCTCACAGAGAATTACCCAGCCCTTAAATCGGGGTGCCCAAACTTTTCAGGCCGTGGGCCAGTCATATGGTTCAGCAGGCCAGTCACATGGATCCTCCCACCAGAAGTGAAAGTAAAACACACCCTGCAATCTGTTTCGAAACAGGATGAGATAGATTTTAGGCTGCCATTTTCTCTGCTTAAACCAGGGGTGCCCAAACTACGGCCCGTGGGCTGGATCTGGCCCCCAAAGCCAATTCAACTGGCTCACACCACCCTCATCGATTCCCGGAAGTGGAAGTAAAATGTGCCCATATGGGTGTGTTTTACTTCCACTTCTGGGAGTGACAAGGGCAGCATGGCCTGGATGAATTGGTGTTGCGGGCCAGATCTGGCCCACAGGCCATAGTTTGGTCACCCTTGCCTTAAATTCTTGTCAAGGCAGCCCCACACAGAGCATGTTGCACTAGTCCGTCTGTTTGTCCATCCATGTCCCCCCTCGTGCCCCCCATCTATCCCTCCTTCCCTCCCTCCCTCTCTCAAGGGCAACGAGTCCTTTTCTTCTGGGGAATCTGGGCTAACAAGTGCCCTCTGTGTGTGTTTATGGGATGTTGAAAGGTAAGCATGGGGGTTTCAGGGCACCTTAAAACGTCCTTGAATCGGAGAAGACAAAAAGAGAGAGAGAGATTACCACATACACAGATGTTGTTTATGTTCTCTTTAGAACCAACAATCGTGTTAATTACATTACCAATTATGTTGCTTTGATGGTTTCATGCTAGCACTCAAACAAATGTGGAGAGGGGAGGGAGGGAGGGGAGGGAACTAAAATCCCAGAAAAAGGCCCGGAGGAGGAGGAGGAAGATGCTGCCCCCCCCCCCCCTGGCAAGGTGGCCCAGAAAGCAGCTTCTTGGCTTCCCATGAGACAGAACAGACTCTGGATGCTCCGGGAGGAATCGCTTTCTGCACATGGTCGGAGGCACGACCTCTCTGTCTATCTCCACACTTTGCCCTGACATAAAGAGTGGCATACATTTGGTGTGCAGATGTTGTTCGCAAAAATAATAATAATAAAAGGTACTTCTGCCTTTCTTCCTGAGGTGTGTCTTAAACAGCAGCCAGGGTGGAGGCGGCAGCAAGTAACCAATGCAAAGGGTGGGGGGCTCCATTCTCTCTCTCCCTCTCTCCCCCCTCCCATAATTCCTGTGCAGTCAACTCATTATTCCTTATTTAGAAGTGCAACAAAACTGTTTGAAGGTTGCAGTGGCCTTGGGGGGGGGGGGGCTGCAGCTCCTTGACAGTTCTCTCTCTTTCTCTCTCTCTCTCTCCCCCCCTCACTGCCACATCCCCCTCCCTCTTTCTCTCCCCCTCCCCTTCTACATATAGGCATGACACCCACTCCTTGTCTAAGTTAATATGTGAATTCTCTTTGCACGGGTTTTTTGACAATCCGAAGCACAATTAACTTGACACACAGGCTTGTTTCACTATACTTTCTTCCAAGGGGATGACAAGAAAAGTAATTTTTATTTGACTGGCCTATTCTTTAGAGGAAAAGAAAAACTGAACAGTGTATTTGGGGGTGGGGGGACCTCCTAGGCCACCTGCTTTTCTTCTTCTTCTTCTTCTTCTTCTTCTTCTTCTTCTTCTTCTTCTTCTTCTTCTTCTTCTTCTTCTTCTGCTGCTGCTGCTGCTGCTGCTGCTGCTGCTGCTGCTGCTGCTGCTGCTGCTGCTCCTCCTCCTCCTCCTCCTCCTCCTCCTTCCTTATCAAGAATTGCAAATCTAGATTTGTGCTTCCAATTTGTAGGGATCTGGTTACTAAGTGAAGCTAAGCCACATCACCTTCCATTCAATTTGAGGATCAAACGCTGAGGCCAAGCTCCTTTCCACATCACAGCCCCCAGTTTCTTGCAATCAAATAAGGAAGGGGGCACGGAAGGGTTGTTACCTGAATTTCAGACTCCATGACCTTAAGAGCTGCAGGCATCCAGGCCAAAAAGTCTGAAATCATTTTATTTTTAATATTTAAGAACCTTTTCACAGGCGGAAGCTTTAAAAACAAACCATAGACTAATTGTTTGATACATATTAAAGAAGTTTACTTGAAAATTAAATTTAAATTTTAAAAAAACAATAATTAATACAGATTTAAACAGGCAAAGAGCCTGTGGTTTTTGACCTATCTCTAGCCAGGAAAATAGGTAAAATCTACTGACTGCAGAGTTCAGTTTTATATGTTTCAGGGGCCCCAAACTAACTCTTACAATTTCAGTAAAACAAAGAAAGAAAGCTCATAGCTACTCAAATAAAATAAGTACACAGATTAAAGAGTAAATGTTACAGTTTTACAATCACAAAAGAAACAACAACTTTTGGAATTTCCCAGATCTCTACATTCTTCTCTTGATGAGTTCTCATAGAAGAGTGTTAATCCAAAAGACATCAGCGAACATCAGGAGAGGAAATATTCAGCTCCTTTCCTCAGGCAAGATTATCAGATGTTCTCCTTAGCAGTGCAGGGAGACTTCCTTTTAATACAGTATTGTATTCTGCATTGATTTAATATCAAAATTTATCCTGTTAGTTGTAATTTTTCCATCTGTTTGTCCCTTGGAATGAGGAGACACAAAATCCAGCATTAATATCATTGTCAAATACAAACAGAAATTATTCCATAGAGGTTTCCTATATATTCCTTTCTTAAACTAATCAAACTTCAGTGGACCAAAAGTCTTAAGCTTCAAACATTTGCATTGGCTAGCAGGCAAGATGAGATTAACATTTTAGCATTATCTCAAAGGTGAGTAACTCCAGATCACCACCTGGTCAAATTCCACTAATTTCCAGCACCATTTGAGTGTATTGTGTGAAGCTTAGGTTTACCATGGTCCATGAAGGGGGCGGGGGTACAAAGGAAATCTTTATTGATTAATAGGAAATTTCTATTGATGTTAGATAAAAGTATGACCAGGACATGGGTGTTAATTGATGCAGGCATTGTCTGCCATTAAGGTCTGTGTTCTGGGGAATATGAACGTGTGATGACCACTTCAGGGGCCATCTCAAGGGAAACCAAAGGGGTTCAAACAACTTTATTTAAAAATAAATGAATATGTCTTAAATTAAAGGGTGAATTTCAAATTTTATGCAACAGGGTGAAGAGGAGATGAATGGCATTTGGCAAGGTTAATAGTGGACATGGGCATGGCAGCAGCAGGTCAGGTAAACAGACCTAGAACTGGAGTAAAGCACAGCTCACTGGGCAACATGACAACCAGCAAGCAACTCCCTTTCTCCATCCAGGATGGGGCAGGGGGGCAAAATGTGTCCTGAAAATGCAGCACTGCCAGCCTTCCTGCTAGGGTTTGCAGCACAACATGGCCTGAGTCATGGCACACACATGGCCCAGAGGGTGCTCTTTCAGGGCGCACATTGCTCCAGGGGCTCCAGGGAGGTTTGTGTTGAGTTATTCTCCTCACCTTGTCCCATGATTCCCAGGGCTTCTGCAACAAGGAAGCTCACAGGTTACAGAGCTGAGCCTCCACTCTAACCCTTGGCTCCCAGTGGCACATTCAGTGGTATATTGGAGACAGGACTTCACTCAGTCAAAGCCCCAAGAGGTTTGGAGTAGCAGACATTGCACGCTCCATCAAACTCATCCATTCCCTCTGAATTGTGAAATCAATTGGGAGCAGCAACATGGATTTCCCAGGAAAGAAAGAGTGTTGGAAGCTTTCCCTGCTGTGAAGCAAAGCCTTAGAGGGTGGCTTAGTCTTGAATGGCCAATTCAGAGCCATTTGTTGATAAGGGCCACCTCTCCTTTGGAGGGAGGGGCCTGATGGTGGGCACTGTCAAAGTGGTGAACATGGCCACTTTATGGACTTACCACTTTGCCACTGGACACAACAGGGCAATGTGCATGTACCAGAGAGAGCATGTGTAAAGTTCTCAGAATAAACTTTCACCCATATCACTTCCTATCATCCCTATCTTATGGAGTGAAGAAATGTGAATGTCAAACAAGGGATTGGCAGGACATGTGCAGAGACTGGACTCACAAGGCCTGAAGCTCTGACTTTGCTGTCAGAAAAGGGGACCAATTCCCTGAGGCTCAGACCAGCTCCTTGTGGCCTAAACAGAATCTGGGAGCTGACCTCTGGGTGTGTGGAGTTCTAGTAGCACAACAATACCAACAAAGGGCTGTTAGTTTGAGGTCAGGAGAGCCAACTAGCCCTTTAAAATCAAAGACCCACAGGTCCCAGGCAAAATGGCTTGCCCTGATTCTCTTGGAAGAAGATCGAGAGGATGTGCAATCATTCGATACAGCTGTGTATTTGTTGAAAAAAGAAGTAAATAGATAATGCTTGTCACAAATAGGCCCCCTAAAAGCAGGGGGGTGCACATGCCAATTGTCAAATGTAGTTGCTGTTTACAATATGAACAAAGATAAATAAGTATTACAACTACCTGTACCCATGGGGGCAGTTTGACACCCTAACCTCCCCCACCGCACTGCCCCACTTTTTCCTGCTTTCCCTGCTAATAGAGGGAGACCCATATTCATTTGTATCACTGCAAGGGCTCAGTTGGGTGGGTGTCCACCCGCTCGTCTATCCGTCTGTCCTTCCAGCAGAACACCTTCTTGCTCCTGCAAAGGCAGTGGTGGGATTCAGCAGGTTCACCCCAGTTCACCAGAACCATTAGCAGAAATTCCGACTGTCCCTTCTGCCCATCCAGGTTTTGAAATAAAGTAGCCATAATTCGGGGGCAACTGCAGGGCTTTCCTCCTGGCCATGCCCACCATACCATGCCCACAGAGTAGGTAGTAATTTTTAAAAACCCCACCACTGTGCAAAGGGCTATTTTTGCCCTTCAACTGGAAGCTGCTCCTGCCCTTGTCGGCTTGGAAGCCAGAAGCTGTTAGTCTGGGAAATCCACAGATCAAGCTCGAGTCCTGCCAAGTGCTGTGCTCTGTGCTCTGCATTTCTCCTGGTGGATTAGTGACCCTTTATCCTGCATTTCTCGCTGACTCTGTATTGAACTCATGAGCAGCACTATTGATCCTATAAGCCTAGAGACTATTGATGCTCTCTAGACAAATCTCCCAAGTGGGGGCAGGTGAGCAGATCAATGGTTTCGAGCCAGAGGAAAAGAACACAGTCCCTAAACAACACGGAACAGCTTTCCTTTTCAGTTAGGAAATAGGTCTTTGACGTAGGTAGTGGAGTGGGGGTGGGGAATCTTTCTGCGGGTTGAAAATAGGGCCATGCACTGCCCCACAATTTGTTCCACATCCAATCGATGGTCATCTATAGCGTCAGTTCCCCCTTTACAAGGGAAAGCTATTCTCTCTAGTTTTTACATCTCCTTTGTAAGTTGCCTTACATCTTGCATGGAAGAAACGATGAGTATAAATGAAGCAAGTGTGTATGTAAAAAAAGGTTGCTCTTGTTTGAAAGCCAGTCATGTCCAATTCTAGGGTGTGGTCCTCATCTCCGTTTTCAGCCAAAGAGCCAGTGCTGTCTGTGGCTGCAGACACTTCCATGGTCCTGTGGCAGGCATGACTAGATGCCAGAGCACAGAAAATGCAGTTACCTTTCCTGCCAAAGTAGTCCCTATTTATCTACTGTCCTTGCAAACTCTTATTTTCGAACTGCTAGGATGGCAGGAGCTGGGACTGAGACAGGAAATTACTCCATCATGCAGCACTTGGTCTCAAACTGCTGACCTTCCAGTCATCAAGTTCAGCATCTTAACCACTAATCCACCACAGTCCCAAGTAAGTAAGCAAATAAATAAATAAATAAATAAATAAATAAATAAATAAATAAATAAATATGTATTATGCAGCAGCTGAACCAAGAAGAAAGGCAGCCGGCAGCCTCTTTCTCTGCCTCCTGTACCCGCCAGACCTTGGCTGGGTGACTGTCCTATCATGGGCTAAGTCCAGTCTGTGCCACCTGAAGGAAGGCAGAATCCCAGAGAGAGAGAGAGAGAGAGAGAGAGAGAGATGTGGAAGCGCATGGGATGGACAACGCTTGGCTGGCTGGGCTTTCCAGTCCTCTGGACTCGGAAGAGAAGTTTCCTCCTTTGCATACCCGCCTCTGAACAATAGCATCCAGGGACCTCTCCATTTTAATGAGCACTTAAAGACTCTTTTACTCATTTCTCCATTTGACTAAAAGCTTCCTGAGAGCTGGGTTTAATACTGCTTTAAGTACCTGTTTGTCTCTTCTTTTGTAATTAAACTGTCGCTTCTGTGTTTTCTAACGATCTCTTTAATATTTTAAAATGGTTTTATATTTTAAAGCTGTCTTTGGAGGGCTTTTTCCTGAAAATTGTGCTGGGTCACAGACCGAAGAAAGAGATCAGGAGGAGAGAAATGAGGATGCCCTTCTTCTCCTTGGCTCATGGGCTGGAGTAAAAAAAAATGTGACTTTGTGCTGGAAGGAAATAATAAACAACATTAATTTCAGAGCAGTAGCCATAATAGTTAGTTCCAGCAAAACCCTCAGATACTTCAAGGACTGAAAGCTTCCCTTTGGCTTTGGGACACATTTCTGGAGAGGCTCTTCTTCATCACATGCAAGACTTGAACCCTCTTCATGACTTGTGGTTGTTGGGAGCCATGGTGGAATAAAGGCACCATCGGCTGTTCACTCCCCTCACAAGCTGTCAGAAATTCTGGACTTTCCTCCAGTGTGGGCTGGAACTGGTTGCCTCTGAAGCCAGGGCTTCCATGATACACCTTGACCTGCAAAGGTGTCTCCCTCCTCTTTCTGCAGAGTTACAGGTAGATTTAGAGTCTCACCTACAGAGTTTCAGCGTCTGGCCAGACCAAGAGTTTGCTTCCAACTCACTTTTTTCTTCTCGGCTATTTCGTGCATCTTGGGTTTGTTTTAGTAGGGAATTTTTGGTTTTTTCTCTTTGCAAAGTACGAGGTACAAAACAGCAGCAGCACACAGAGAAATGTGAAGAGATTAGATCAGTTCTCATTATCCCCTGCCCCATCTCCCCCATGACTAGCACTTTGTATGGTAAAAATCACTCTAGAAGCATTTAAAGTAGAAAAATATTTATTTACACTTGTCATCTCAGGTTACGCTCAGTAAAGGTAAAGGTTTCCCTTGCTTGAAAGCCAGTCGTATCCAGCTCTAGGGTTCAGTCCTTATCTTTGTTTCAAAGCCAAAGAGCCAGCACTGTCTGATTCTGCAGATGTTTCCATGGTCATGTGGCAGGCATGACTAGACACTGGAGTCCTTCCCACCAAAGTGGTCCCTATTTATCTACTTGCAATTTCTTGCTTTCAAACTGCTAGGTTGACAGGAGCTGGGACAAAGACGGGAGCTCATTCCGTCCTGCAGTATTCAGGTATTGAACTGCTGACCTCCTGCCTTCCAGTCAGCATCTTTAGCCACTTGAGGGGAAAAAAATAGGGAAAACGGAATCTCCAACATGTGGAGAACATTCCAAGCTTTGCCACCCAGAAAATGGTCAGAAGAAGATAACCATGGAAGCAATCTTATGAACAGAAAGAGTGTTTGCCTCCAATACCAGAGGTGACCATCAAGTTAGGGCTACAAAGCAATTAGACCCTAGGCTGAGAAGCTCTCTCCCAACGATGCAAGATTCCTATTCCCCCAACATGCTTAAGAGTTTCCCATGCCACAAAGAATCCAGCCTTTCTGCATGCAAAGTCTACCCCCTGCAAAGGAAATTCAGCCTGTACAAGCGCTGCCTGTCGGAGGGACCTCCAAATAAATTAGGGATGGCTCCTGTCACCTCTGGCCCCTTATTGCCTCCCACTTCAGGGAGACCCTCTTTTACCTTTAAGCCAGCCCGCTGCCAGTGAAGAGGCATTGAAAGCTGTACATGGCAAGTGGGAACTAGCTTGTGATCACTGCAGACATTATTTCCCCCATGGCAATTTTGTCTCCCCTGAAATGTTCACTTTATTGCTGGCAGCGCCGTCAGAGGGATTAGAGATAGCAAAGCCAAACAAGGAGCCGTGGGAGGGGTACCGCTAGTAGGTCCCCTGGGCTGCTACAAGGTTCTTTGAAGTGGTCTTCCTTGGTGGGATATCCTTCAAGTTAGCACCTCTGAGGTGTGTGGGAGGGAGGCTTGATGGAAGCAGCTCTCCCCAGTCCAACTTTTGCAGGTGAACTCCAGAGAGAGAGAGAGAGAGAGAGAGAGATATCATTTGCCCCTCACCCAGTGATGGGATGAAACAGGTTCACACCAGTTTGCCAGAACCAGTAGTAACTTTTCCCCCAGCATTTGGGGGGGGAACCATCTTCGGGGCTTACCTTTTCACTGGTTCCCTCACTGCGTATGCGCGCCAAGCACTTGGTGTGCATGCATGCCTACAGTGCTTGGCACATATGCACAGCCTCCTTGCTGTCCTCCCAAGCGGGGAGGAGGAAGAGAAGCTGTGAGCCTGAAGCTGCCTATAGCCTGCTCCCCAGGGTAAGTGACTCACCTTTGGATGTGGTGTGTCTGTGTGTATTTTAATGTGTATTTAATACCTTCACCTATTTTGACGTACTACCACAGTTCCTAAAAACGTCTGGCAGCCTGGCTTGGGGTTTTTAAGCAAAGTCTTGGAGTTACCTCATCAATAAACTACACCTGTGTTGTTCCAATTGCTGTTCCAATTGGAGAACCCTTAAGGAGGTACAGCTGTTTTACATTTACATTAACCAGTGTTTCCCAAATGCTGGTGTTTGGACTTCAGTTCCCAGACGCCTAAGCCAGTATATTGACTGATCAGTGCTTTGGGGAATTGACTTAAGCTTCTGGGAATTGAAGTCCAAACACCAGCATTTGGGAAACACTGCATTAAGGCATATTATCCTAGAGAACCAGTACGATGACCATATCCATCTTGCAACATGGTGCTGCCCAGGCACTTATACTAACAGGTAAGTGATGGGTTTGTGTTTGGGGGTGGGTGGGTTGTTTTATGTTTGGGGTGGGTGGGTTATTTTAATGTATTTATTTATTTATTTATTTTGTTTATTTACGGGTTTGTGTTGTGGGTGGGTGGGTTGAGGTGTGTGTGTGCTTATTTTTATTTTATTTTTATACACCAGGCACAGAGCAACTTGCAAAAGGTTTTCTGTTTGGAAGTGAGAAACTCCTGGCACAGGTGGAGATGGGTGTGTGTGTGTGAGAGAGAGACCTTATGTTGGTTTCTGGCTGATGTCTGAGCCCCAAAATGTCTGTCTGTGCAGTGTGGTTGCTCCTGTGTTGACCTTTGGCGGTAGGAAGGAACCACCCATGAATTCACCAGGAAATCAGATATTTTGTTGTTGTTGGTCGGTCACACAGTCGATTCCGACCTTTTGTGACCCCATGGATCATTGCCCGCCAGGCACACCTGTTCTCCTCCACCATCCTCCTCAGCCCACCCTGCTCTGCACCCATTGTCTCTACAATACCATCTAGCCATCTCATTTTTGGCCACCCCCTTCTTCTTTTGCCCTCGACCTTTCCAGGCATCAAGGCTTTCTCAAGTGAATCCTCTCTTCTCATTTGATGTCCAAAGTACTTTAGCTTCAACTTTACTATTTGACCTTCTAAGGAGCAGTCAGGGTTAATTTCTTCTAAGATTGACCTATTTGTTCTCCTCGCTGTCCAGGGGACTCTCAAAACTCTTTTCCAACACCACATCTCAAAGGCATCTATTCTTCGCTCAGCTTTCCTAATGGTCCAGCTCTCACAACCATACATTGCCACCGGGAATACCATTGCTTTGACTATACGAATTTTTGTTTGCAATGTGATGTCTCTACTTTTCACTATGTTTCCCAGGTTTCTCATCACTTGCCTCCCAAGAATCAGTTGCCTTTTTTATTTCATGGCTGCAGTGACCATCTGTAGTGATCTTGGATCCTAGGAAAGTAAAACCTGCCACTGCTTCTCCTTCTTCCCTCTCTTTTCCTGGGAGTGATGGGGCCTGTGGCCATTGCTGTCCCAGAAACTCTGTATTTAGAACTCCCTGTGCCTAATGCCAGGAAAAAACATGACATGATGAGGAGTCTCATGGCCCCAGTGGAAGCAGAGTCTGCTGGGTTGGGTGAAGCTGGATGATCTCTAGGCAAGGATTGTTTTGAGGTGGGCTATGTGAAAAGAAACAGACTGCAGTGGCTTAGTGGTTAAAATGCTGAACTTGATGACTGGAAGGTCAGCAGGTAAGCAGTTTGAGACCCAAGTGCTGTGCGACAGAGTGAGCTCCCATGCCGTCTGTCTCAGCTCCTGCAGTTCAAAAGCAAGAAATGGCAAGCAGATAAAGAGGTACCACTTCAGCAGGAAAGGTAACTGCATTCTGTGTGCTCAGGTGTCTAGTCTGACCCCAGAAACATCAGCAGATGCAGGCAACCCTGACTCTTTGGCTGTAACTGGGGATGAGCGCCAACCCCTAGAGTCGGGCACTGTTGGCTTGGGAGCAAGGGGGCCCTTCCCTTTACGCTATTATTGCCTGTCCTGATGTTTAGGGTTCATCATGGGAATGCCTTAGTTTCCTTCCAGTTTCTTAGGCATTCTCACACTTTAACACTTTGCTTCCATTCCAGCCACTCCACCTGTTCTTGTTGGGTTTGTCTGTTCATTAACAACCCTTGCCCACAATGCTCACCCCAAAGGCTGCCAGGAAAGGCGCACCAACCCACGAAGCCAGAACGAGCCTGAGAAGAAGGGCAGAGCCCCTCCTTTGCCCTGTGATCAGAGCCATCGGTGGGGTTTGTTTCTGGCGGTGCTGACAGTTGTGGGGCAGGTCAAGAGCTTAACTCAAGATATCCAATAAACAAAGGGGGGAGGGGAAATTGAGGCAGCAAGAGCCCCCACCCCCACCCCCACCCCAGCTCCTAGAGGCAAGATTTTCTGCTCCTCTTTCTCAACAGATGGCTGGGGCGACATCCATCCTTCTCTCTGCAGGGAATGCCCAGTGGGAGACAAGGCATACGTTGCAAATGAACCTGCATTAAAGGGCTGCATGGCGCGCAAGGAACGAGAAGCACCGGGAACTTCTGATCAAGGCATGGGGTGCACATGCTTCAGACTCAGAAGGCCCATCGCTTCGACTTTTCTGCAGTTGGAAGAGACAGAGAGAGAGAGATGCCCCCCCACACACAAACACATCCCGAGGAAGCACAGAGAGGACTCAACCCTCCCTCGTGGCCTCAGCTTCCTGGACACCTTTCCTACGTGGCTACAGTGGTCAATGGCTTGCAGTGGCAGCCCATGACTTCTGGTGTTGACTTGAAAGCAACAGGAGACAGACTCTGAAACTGGGTGGCTGCAAACAGGGTGACTAGGACAGTTCAGCAATGCATTGTCTTCATCCCAACATGTGCATGTGTGCGCGTGTGTGTCTGCGTGTGCATGTTTGTTAGTTAACAGTATGAAAACTTAACTGCCACCTGATGATCATAGGTGTTGAGTTGCAGGCAGTAGGGTCTACTCTATTACTATAGCAGGATAAACTTGGCCAGAATTTAAGTTCTTAATTATAGAGCAAATTTCAGGACAGGCCCAGATCTTGTCTTCGAGGGGAGACAATAAATGGACCCCCTGCTAAGGTTGCCCTTTGGAACAGATGGTAAAAAAACACATTCTGTCCTAATGAACATTGTGGTTAGAGAGGCTGTAATTCTAGGACAGGGGTGCCCAAATGTTTTGGGCTGTGGTCTGGTCATGTGGTTTAGTGTGCTTCCTCCCACCAGAAGCAGAAATCAAATGTACCTTGTAATCTGTTTTGCAACAGGATGAGATAGATTTTTAGGCTGTCTTTTTCTCTGGTTAAACCAGAGGTGCCCAAACTACAGCACATGGGCCGGATCTGGTCCCTGACACCAATTCATCCAACCTGCACCACCCTTGCCACTCCTGGAAGTGGAAGTATATCCGCCGCCTGTACTTCCACTTCCAGCGTGGACTGGATGAATTGGTGTCGGGGACTGGATCCCACAGGCCATAGTTTGGGCACCTCATTTTTAGGATGTATAGAGAAGTTCACCACCACACTTTGAAAAAACCACCCCTTCCCCTAGGAACTAGTTTTTTATAGTCTGTCAAAAAATTCACAAGACTGGTTTATGTCCCCATATCAGCTTCTAATTCAGTTCTTGAATTGTTCTCACAACTTGTAGACTTTTCCCCTGGACCCTAAAGACTTTATAAATTAAGTAGAGAGCAAGAAGGTTTCAAAGTCACCATGAATCTGTTGTGGCCTGGGGTCCTGGGTGCCAGGAGGAGGAGGACATCCAGCCAGCCCGGCTGTCTGCTGCCTGCTCCGACTTGGACTCTGAGCCTGAGGGGGACCCCTTGCCGGTCCCTCAGGCTGCACCCGGCTCAGATCAGGAGGCAGAGTCGGAAGAGATGGATCTGGCACCGGCACCACAGCCAGCTGTCACCCCAGAGCTGGCCCAGCAGGGCCAAGCCAGGCCGGAGGGCCGGAACTTGATAGATGGGCCGGGTGCTAGCAGGCAGACTACTCGGGAGCAGGCTGGCATGCCTACTCATTACAGAAATGAACTGAGGCATCAGATTCATCTGAGGCGGAGGAAGAAGGCCCAGGCATGCTTCCTGAACAGACCCTCAGCTGTATGGTCTGGCTCCTCTTCAAAGAAGAGAAGCGTGCCAGCAAGCCCTTGGCCGGACCAACTTGTCAATCTTGTGGACCCAACACCGTGCTCTTTGCTTCCTGACCTGATGTACCGGACTCTAGACCTCTGACTGACCCTGACTACGTTTCCTGGAAGACCCTGGTAACCCTGACAAGACTCCACTGGCTACTGACCCCAGACTGGTGACAATGATCCTGCCCCAGGGCCTGAAGGAAAAGGAATCTCCCCTTCCCCCACTGCAGCTCTACCTAGCTATTGAGCTGGGCCATGACAGAACCTCATAATAATAAGTCAAGTTGATTCTGGCTTATGGCAACTCATTTTCAAGGTTTTCCAGGTAGAGAAATACTCAGAAGTGGTTTTAGCTTTCCTGTCCTCTGGGAGGAGCTCTTGTGGCCAATGCAACTTGCTCAAGGCTACATAGGTTGGCTCCTCTCCCTGGAAAGGCACTGTCATGAAACGACATATTTTCACTAACGTTCTCAAAGCCTGAAGTTGTAGTTTGACTAGGCCTAAAAATCCTTTCCTCTCTGTCTCACAAGACTAAGTGTCACAAGACAGCTTGTTTTCAGTTCACTGTTCCTATTCCTTATCTGTAGCTTGCTGAGTTCCCTGATGTTGTGACTACATGTTATAGCACTCACTGTGCACGTGTGTCAACAATCCTATGTTGTGAGAAAGTTTTCCCTGTTCCCTGATTGGTTAAAGGTACCCCACCTGACTGGAGAATCTCCATCTTGGAGAGGGGAGAAGGAGTTCATTTTTTGGATGTTTATGGGCTAACACCTATGCCTGGGGACTATTCCTTTGTTTTCATCATGATTACCAAATGAACCTGTGGATTGTTACTGGACTGATCTATATGCTATTGACCTTTTATTTACGTTTTTCTATGGACTATGCTTTAAGAAACCTGCTACAATAAATCAACTGGTTTTCTCTGAAGATTGTCTCTTTCAGCAACAAAGGACAGCACACACACACCAGGCCTAGCTACCGTACCTCCCTTGTTTGCTCCATTGCCTGAGCATAGTAAGAGTTCTCTTTAAAGCAGCCCGGTTCTCTCAGAAGCAGGTAAGGGCTAGAAAGTTCCTGTAATGAGATAGAGATCTCAAGAATTGGAAGGGAGGGGCCCTTAACTGGGACAGCCGGAGTTTGACAGGCACAATGGGGGAATTGAACTCCCAACATCTGGCTCTGCAGCCAGAAACCACTACGCAATCCAGCCACCATGGAAGGAAGTCCTAATGCACTAATATCCCACTTAAGGATACATACCAGTGGAATCACTTTTAGATTCCCAAGGTACTTTAGCACCTCCTATGGATTATTTATTTATTTTTTCTAATGGAATTGAAGCTTTTGAAATGTGGATCTACAGACATCTGCGAAGGATATCATGGGTTGACCATGTTACTAATGTAGATAGATGAAGTGCTAATGTAGATAGATAGATAAAGAACAAGAACACTAAGTTGTACTTACCAGTAATAACTTTCGTTCTTTGAGTATATAGTCTGTGAATTCACACTTTTGGGTTTTCCGCCTGCGCAGAGCCATGACTGGAGCTTTCAAGCTGATTGGATAAAAGTTTGAATGTAACGGCTGCCCACCGTACCGTCCACCCTTAAGCACCATTTCACGCTCTTTCCTCAGTTAATACTTAAGCTGTACACAGGATAAAAAAAACTATATCATCCATGCAGTTCAAGTGGGGAGGAAGGGTGGGAAAGTGTGAATTCACAGACTATATACTCAAAGAACGAAAGTTATTACTGGTAAGTACAACTTAACTTTCTCCTTCTTATAGTCTGTGAATCCCCACTTTTGGGAGATTAGCAAGGTCACACTTACTTGGTAGGTGGGCAGCTGGATGAGATGAATCCAAGGATGAAGACATCAGGTAGGTAGGATGGACCCTCACGGGCATGGAGCCTGGAACAAGGACGACTCAACCAAGTCTGGCATCCACAGTGACTCTGGTGTCCATCTGGTAATGCTTGACAAATGTGGAAGGTCTGGATCATGTGGCTGCCTTACAAATGTCTTCAATTGATGTGCCTTCCAAGAAGGAAGTAGAGGTGGCAACAGCCCTCGCAGAATGTGCCCTGACGTGAAGCGGGGGGAGGGGGGCAGAGATGCAGCCTCCTAGGCAAGGTAGATGACTGAGGAGACCCACTTGGAGAACCTCTGAGACATGATGGGTTCACCTTCGGACTTTCCCCCATAAGCCACGAAGAGGCATTGTGTTTTCCTGAAGTCCCTTGTCCTGCTGATGTAAAACAATAAAGTCTGTTTCACATCCAGAGTGTGCCATGCCCTTTCTTGATCGGGTTGGTCCGGTTGGGAAAGAAAGTTGGCAATGATATCTACTGTCCCAGATGAAAAGGAGAGACGACTTTAGGGAGGAACGTGATGTCAGGGTGAGGGACCACCCCATCATTGTAGAACTTGGTAAAAGGTGCATCTGCTCAAAGAGCAGTAAGTTCGTTGGCTCTTCTAGCAGATGTGATCGCCACGAGAAAAGCCGCTTTCCACGTCAGGAGACAAATATTGGTAGTGGCAAGTGGTTCAAACAGAGCTTTGGTGAGTGCAGTCAGAATGGTGGATAAGGACCACTGTGCTGCTGGAGTCTTTACCGGGGGAAAGGGTTGCAGAGGCCCTTCAGAAACCGTTTCACGGTCTGGTCCTTGAACGCTGTGGAGGCAATGGAGCCTGTAGGAGAGTGCACCACAATGGTCACCAAATGGACCCGTATGGATGCAAGTCCCAAGCCAGTCTCTGCCAGATGGAGTAAATACTCCATAATGTCCTGGAGGCTGTCGTAGTTCAAGCTCAGATGCTTGGTGACAAGAAAAGAGTGGAACCGCTTGTACTTAGAGGCATAGGACTTCCGCGTGGAAGACCTCCTGCTCATGCCGAGTATCCTTGCCAGTCTGGGGTTATCCTCCACCATGAGATGCAGGCTGGGCAAATCAGAGTGGAGAATTCAATCATCCTCCATTTGGAGAAGTGATGGAGAATCTGGTAGCGTGAGCAATTACGAGGATAGCTGAAGTAGAAGAGGGTACCAAGGCTGTCTCGGCCAGGCTGGTGCGATGAGGATCGCTCAAGTTCGATGATGGAGCATCTGGATCAAGACCTTCTGGATGAGTGTAAATGGAGGGAATGCATAAAGATAGTCCAAGTCCCACAGTTTCATGAAGGCATTGCCCTCTGAGGCTAGACCAATCCCAGCCCTGGAGCAGTATCCCGGGCACCTGCGGCTAGACGCCGAGGTGAAGAGATCAAGCTCGGGAGTCCCCCACTGCTGGCAAACCAAGTGGAAGACCTAGTTATCCAGCTCCCACTCGTGGGTCGTGGAGCTCAAATGGCTGAGCTCATCGGCCAGAACATTCAGCTTGCCCTGAATGTGGACACCGATGGGGAATATGTGTCTCTCCAGGCACCATTCCCACAACTGAACGGCGAGGTAGAGAAGTGTCATCGATTTCGTGTTCACCGTCTGAAGAAGGGACCTTCTTGTTGCAGTTGATACAATGCTTGAAGGCAGCTGAGGCCACCAAAGGAGCACCAAGTGGGAAAAATTGGGACCAAATGCTCGTGGACTGTTTAAGACCACCAAGCAAAGAAAGTTCCAGTACCTTGGTGATATCATGAGGAACAACATGAAGTATAGAATACTCCAACTCACTCTTCAAGGTAAGATCCCTGGGAAGAAGAGAAGAAGCCCTGGAGGTAGGTGGACGTCAATGGCTGGAGAACCTGAGAGACTGGTGTGGAAGGTCCTTGAAAGACATTGCTCTGAGGAGTTAAAAACAGGAAGACTATCGTCACGATGACAGCCAATATCTGGAACAGATACGGCAGCCGAAGAAGAAGAAGAAGAAGAAGAAGAAGAAGAAGAAGAAGAAGAAGAAGAAGAAGAAGAAGAAGAAGAAGAAGAAGAAGAAGAAGAAGAAGAAGAAGAAGAAGAAGAAGAAGAAGAAGAAGAAGAAGAAGAAGAAGAAGAAGAAGAAGAAGAAGAAGAAGAAGAAGAAGAAGAAGAAGAAGAAGAAGAAGAAGAAGAAGAAGAAGAAGAAGAAGAAGAAGAAGAAGAAGAAGAAGAAGAAGAAGAAGAAGAAGAAGAAGAAGAAGAAGAAGAAGAAGAAGAAGAAGAAGAAGAAGAAGAAGAAGAAGAAGAAGAAGAAGAAGAAGAAGAAGAAGAAGAAGAAGAAGAAGAAGAAGAAGAAGAAGAAGAAGAAGAAGAAGAAGAAGAAGAAGAAGAAGAAGAAGAAATATTATTATTATTATTATTATTATTATTATTATTATTTAGACTTGCATGCCGTGTGTGTGTGTGTGTGTGTGTGTGTGTGTGTGTGTGTGTGTGTGTGTGTGTGTGTGTGTGTGTGTGTGTGTGTGTGTGTGTGTGTGTAACGATTTCCTGCCATTTGTATTTCCACATCAATCAAATGGCCATGGGAGTTTCCTTCCCTGCTTCAGTAGCCAATTTCTTCATGCCATTGCTGGAGGTTAAATGTATTTGCAAGCATAAGTATGTGCCCTTGTTATTTTAAGGAGGATCTGATCTGTGAATATTACATCAGTGATATTTTTGTGATATATACACATTAAGAGTGGGTGAGTGGTTTTTTCTCTTGGGTCAATTATGTTCATGATACCGTTAAATTTACCTGTCATTCACAAGGCAGATCAGTGAATATTTCTGGATATGGAAGTACATTGGGAATAAAGCAAGCTATTTGCACAAATGTTCATAAAATCCACAGACCTTACTTTGTTACTCCAGTCTACTTTTATTCATCCAAAATGACTTTGCCAGAATTTACCTTACAGGCAATTCTTTTGATTAAAAAAGGATCTTATCAAAAGTTGCAGATTATTAGGCACAAAGAAATATGTTTTGTGAAGAATTATCCCAGAGGGTTTACCCTCACACTCTTGCAAAGAGAGCGAAACAAAGACTGAATGCAGTATCAACACACTAGCTTTAATCCGAAATCATCAGACCCAAACCTAATAACAGAGTTTACCTTCCTTGGCGCTTTCTCCATTTGCCCAGGACATAAAAAAGAATTATTTGTCAACACTGGCAGACTGCCAGGCATATTCCCAGATGCCAGGAACCTCCACTAATAGGTTTTTGATGAACTAGCAACATCAGAGACATTCTGGTACATTCCAATATTGAATTGTGCAGAAATCTGGAGGCACTGGGGGGAGGGCAATTTGAATTGGGAGGGGGATGTTCAGTGTGAATGCAGGCTTATGGAAAGAGAATCATCTCAGCAATCAAGGTGGAACATCATATTCCAACTGAAGTTTTTCCTCTCCCCCCCTCCCAATTTGCTTCCAGGGAGGTTGTATATGTGATGCAGCATCACTGAGGTCTTCTTTACATACAAAAAACATAAAGCAGTGTGTGTGCATGCAAAAAAATTATACCCAGGTCAAGAATTTAGACATGGTGATTCCGACTGTGGCTCAAGTGAGGGCTGGTAGTGGACAACAACACATGTGAATGTGGAGAGAGACAGAATCCATTGGGTCATGGACTGGTCTGCCGATGACTGCCAGAAACAGGTGCCGAGGAGGACTTAAGTTTGGCCAAAGACAAAGCCAAGGAAGCGGCTTCAGTTTGGCAGTCCCAAGTTGGACCTGGGCAGAAAAGAAGAGTAAGAAGAGGGACTATTTATGGACTTAGGCCTCATTTTAGATAAACAAAGGGTGGCCATTTGTTTGAAGAATTGGGAGAAGGAATCCAGCCAAGAGAGACAGTGGTGGTGGCGGAAAGCCCACCTGTAATGTTTGCAGCTGTGTCTTTAAGCCCCCTCTGAGAAGCAGATGGTCCCAAACACCTGCCATGGATTTTTATGACTCTCCTATCGATTCACTGTCTATTATATTTTGGAGCACAGCCTGAGAAAAAAGGGTTTACATTCAATAGTCTAAAAACGTCTAGTGGCAGCCTGGGCAGCCTCAGTGGTTTAGAGGTCTCTGGCTTTATCAGGAGCCATAGCTTGACAGTTCAATTCCCCCAAGTTGCCTTTCTAGGGAGAAGAGCCAACCTGGTGGGCCTTTGGCAAGCTGCACATTTGTCCCAGAGCTTCCCCCAGAAGGAGGGAAGAGGAAGAAACCACTTCTGAGCATTTCTTTCCCTGGAAAATCCTGGGAAGGGTCGCCATAAGCTGGACCTGATTTGATGGCAGGCAGCTATCCTTCATCAAGGGGCCACCCATGCTACTGCATGAAGAATGCATGGCTGAGCTCATGTTATGACAACTGTGTGCCTTTTGAGCACTTTCTGGGAGCCAGTCAGGGAACTTGGCCCTGCTCTGGATGCCACCCTTACTGCAATGGGCCATGGGTGGGGAGTGGGGCTCTCACCCTTCTCCTAAACAGGAGGCCCACTCTTCCCCATCTACATTAACTACTACCAGGTGGAGAGCTGAGCTAGGCCTTCTCTGGTTAAAAGATAAACTGGCTTTTTCTCCTGAGCTCTGCCTTGTCTCTGTTGGGTGGGGGTGGGCAGCTCTCCAAAGGGTCTTCCAGCCCCATGTGGACTCTTGCAATGGAGATGCAGGTTCAGCCACTGTGTGGATCACATGCCTGCCGATCCGGGGTCTGATACAGAGGTGGGGCGGCCCTGCGGCCCACCTTCCCTGCCAGATGCTGAGAGGCATTGGTGGAGACAAAGAGTGGGTGGGTGCATAGCACAAACTATGTGCAGAATATGCTCATCTACCACCGAGTCTCCTTCCTGCCATCCAGCACCCATAAACTCCATGGGGAACCCTCTCCCCCTTTGCACCCTCCAGGTAGATATCAGTGTGTGTGCTCTGTGTGCACAGGTTGTGGCTGGCTTAGTGGTTAAGACACTGACCTTGATGACTGAAAGGTCCATAGATCGGCAGTTCGAGATCCAAGTGCTGTGCAACGAAGTGAGCACCATGTTTTTTCCCAGCTGCTGCCAACGTAGCAGTTTGAAAGCAAGAAATTGCAAATAGATAAATAGGTACTGCTTCAGTAGAAAATGTAATAGTGTTCCGTGCACTCTGGTGTCTAGTCATGCCTGCCAGATGACCATGGAAATGCCTGCAGAGCTCCCATAGTCTGTCCCGGGTCCTGCCAACCTAGCAGTCGTAAAGCAAGAAATTGCAAGTAGATAAATAGGTGCCACTTTAGTGAGGAAGGTAAACAGCATTACATGCACTCCAGTTGTCTAGTCATGCCTGCCACATGTTCACAGAAACATTTGCAGACACAGACAGCTTTGGCTCTTTAGTTGGCAATGGAGATGAGCACCAAACCCTAGAGTCAGACATAACTGGCTTTCAAGCAAGGGAGACCTTTACCATTACCTGCCTGGTGGGTATACTGAGAATATTCTTTTGAACAAAGTGGTAAGAGTAGCATGTGAGAGGTAGAAAACCCTTTTCTTGGAAATATGTTACAAATCTGGAATTAAAATAGAGAAAATATTTATTCCGGAGATTTCCCCTTTGTATCCAGTAGCAGGTATTTCCTGTGGCAATGTATGGTTGTGAGAGCTGGACCATTAGGAAAGCTGAGTGCAGAAGAATAGATGCCTTTGAGATGTGGTGCTGGAGGAGAGTTTTGAGAATCCCCTGTACAGTGTGGAGAACAAATAGGTCAATCTTAGAAGAAATCAACCCTGACTGCTCCTCAGAAGGCCAAATAGTAAATATGAAGCTAAAGTACTTTGGACATCAAAGGAGAAGAGAGGATTCGCTTGAGAAAGCCTTGATACTTGGAAGGGTGGAGAGCAAAAGAAGGGGCGGCCAAAAATGAGATGGCTAGATGGTGTTGTAGACGCAATGGGCACAGAGCTGGGCAGGTTGAGGAGGATGGTGGAGGACAGAAGTGCCTGGTGGACAGTGGCCCATGGGGTCGCAGAGGGTCAGAATCGACTCTGCGACTGAACAACAACAATCCAGTAGCAAACTTAGAGAACTTTGCAGAAAATTTGAAAGAGAGTTTGGTAAAAACTATGGAAGAACAAGTTAATAGATTAAAAGATTGGCCAGTCTTTGAAGGAGATAGGATATTCTGATTTAAGTTGAGTAAGTTGGAACAATGGACCAGAGAATGGATAGAAAAGAATGTAAGTGTAGGGAGCTAACAAAATTTGAAGAATACATTATGTAATACAGTACTGTATGTGAGGAAAAAGAAGATGAAAAGAGGATAACGAAAGGGATGATACATAGAATTCATAACATCCTAGTAGATGCAGAGGACCAATGGGACGGTCTTAAAGCAGTAAGGGAGTCAGTTCTGGGAAGCAAAATAAGGGCTGAGGTATGGAATAATAGATGGGATAAAAATATTTAAAAGTATGTCTATAAGAGTAAAGGGGAAATTATAAATGAATATGCAGATGGTATTTAACACCGGTGAAACTGAAATAAGGATTCTGAATATGCTAATTTATACTGGAGATTTCAGTATGTAGGATGTATTTTCATATCTGGTGGGAATTTGAAACTATTTTGAAATTTTGATAGCTGGTCTTTAAGGAAATGAAAGAAATATTTAAAATGAATATAGAAGTAAGTCCTAAAATAGCTCTAATTTATATTTAACAGTGTTCAACACAGATGGACTGCAAAAGAATCGATTTCCAGTTTATTAACAGAAGCAAGATTAATTAGAGCAGAGAACTGGAAAGGAAAGTATGCTTTCCCAGTTATCTGAGTGGTATAAAGAGGTTTAGAATAGAGCTATTAATAATAAATTAACATGTAGGACAAAAGTTGTAAAAGAGTTATTAAATTAGAATGCTTTGGTGATATTTGGTGAACCTTTGAGGTAGGGAAGGTGATGGTCTAAAGCAGGGGTTCTCAATGTTTTCCCACCTTGGGCTGGACCACGACCCCTCAGAAAAGCCCAGACACGTGGTCCCCCACTGTCAATGCTGTTGTAAAATGCATATGCAGCTGTCATATACATGTTTAAGAGAGCCACAAGTACATTTACAGCCCATTTTTTGTTGTTTTCACTGCTTCCACTGCTTCCGATGTCGTCAGTGGGTGTATTTACACCATGTTTTTGGTGATTCCAGCGGTGGTGGTGGTGGCGGCAGTGGCAGGAGTGAGGCCAGCGAGCCACATGAAATGGTGCCACAGGTCGCATCTGGCCCATGGGCCCTAGGTTCCGAACCCTTGGTCTGCGGTCATCTAGTCCAACATGTCATTGTTGAGTGGGGGCTTGACCCCAAGTTTGGAATCATCTGAATTTCCCACGTCTATTAAAAAAGCACTATGAAGAACGCTCAAGGCATGCCTAGAGATGGATGGAGGGTGAGCAACCTGGGTGGGAAAGAACCCAACATTGGGTCTGATTTAAAATGGTCTTGAGATGTGGAAGTTTATTTAGCTTATCTCCCCGTTTTACCATCAACCTTAAGAAAACTGGGACATTTCCCCCCAACCCAGATGGCTGGTGAAAGAAGGGAATGTCAGCACCTGTGAGGTGACAGTTTGTAAGGGACTGCAGTGGCGCAAGTGGCTAAGACGCTGAGTGGGAGGCGGAAGGTCAGCAGTTCGATTCCCGAGTACTGCAAGATAGAATGAGCTCCCGTCTTTGCCCCAGCTCCTGGCAACGTAGCAGTTCAAAAGCAAGAAATTGCAAGTAGATAAATAGGGACCACTTTGGTGGGAAGGTAACAGTGTTCTGTGCGCTCCAGTATCTAGTCATGCCTGCCACATGACCACGGAAACGTCTGCAGAAGCAGACAGTGCTGGCTCTTCGGCTTTGAAACAGAGATGAGCACTGACCTCTAGAGTCGTATATGACTGGCTTTCGAGCAAGGAAAACCTTTACCTTTAAACCCAGAGGAAATGGCCTGCAAATGATGGATGAAGCTGTCCTTCTGAACTGTCCCTCCTCGGTGGAGGCATTAATCAACTGCCAGGTTGGCTGAAGCAGAGTACAGCAAAGAAACCTTGAAAATGGGGGCAGCCCCATCCCAAGTTCGGAGGGGGGGAGCCCTTCTCTGCCACCACATCTCTCCCCCCCCCCCACCCAGAGAAACAGGCTGCCTAACATTGAGGGGGATGCTTGATGGAGCCAATGCCCGACCTTCTAGGGTGCTAACATTAGGCTTCAAATTCCTTGTCTCTTTCCTTTTCTTTTCCAGGATGACTTATAAATCTAATCCACTAAACTAGTAGGGGGTGCTGCCCTCCTCCTCTCCTGGGCAAACCACTTAAAAAAAAACCCAGAAAGGCATAGGGTCCGGAAAGTAGAACACTGGCCACAAAGGCAGCCGGTTATTGCTTTCTGTCTTTACATTCTGGCCACTGGGCAAAAGGAGACCATTTGCATTGGGCTTCAAATTCTGCTTCCCTGTGAGGAGGGGGGGGGGGGAGGAGGCTCAGCTTGAAGACCTCACTTCCCAAGGAGCTCCTGCCTGCCTGCCTCTCTCTCTCACACACACACCTGCTGCCTTTTCTAGATACCTCCACCTTTCCTCTCTTGGCTTCATAGGTCCTCCTAACTCCCCAAAGACGAAAGGGAGGCCTGGCCATGCAGTTGAGAGTTTGGAGAGCCCCACAAAGGCCACTGAGTCCAAGGCCTCTGCTGTGAATTGACGCAAAGATTGTCCTTTGAGGTCTTCTTTTTCTTCTGCCGTATCCAAATCTGAATCAGGCAATCCTCATGGAGATCAGCCATGAAGACTGTCCTGAGAATAGAATGCAGTGGCCTTTCATTTGCCTTCTGTATTGCAGCATGCCACCCAGAGTACCACTGATCCAGTTCCATGAGGCACGTTCTGGTCCTGAGCCTTTTTGGCACACAAAGCCCATCTCAGCCCCAGCCCGGGATGGATGAAGCTGCTGCCCTCCTATCAAGCGGGATTCCAGTGGGACCATTTATTCCACTTGGGGACCATCACCCTTCCCTGTGGACTTCGACACCCAAGCCAGTTAGTCCTCAGGGTTGATGACTCTTCACAGAAGGAAAAGCATCCCAGAGCCTAATATGAATACTGTACTGCTGTTTGTGCGAGGTGCTGTCATGTAGCCTCAGACTTAGGGTGGCCCCATGAATGAGTGACCTTCACAATGTTTCATTCTCAGCAGCAATGCTCAGTTCCTGCAAACAATAGCCTATGGCTTCCTTCACGGAGTCCATCCATTGCATGTTTGGTTTTCCTCTTTTCCTGCTCTCTCCTCCCTTTCCTAGCATTGCCGTCTTTTTCCAGAGACCCACTGATCATGAGGTGGGGGAGAAAACCCTTTGCTTTTGCACCTGGGTGCATTGGAGAGGAAGGCCCAAATAATCAAATCTAAATATCTTCTCAAGGAACTTCCTTTGAACCCCCAGAGTTGCCTTGTTTCTGCATTTGCTGGCTCTGCGGCTTTTGCAAGAGAGTGAGAGAGAGAAAATGTGCCTGTCTCTCTCTAAGTAGGTATTATCGCAGCCAGCAGAGAACTAATGTCACCATTAATTGTCATTAATTACACTCCTAATCTTACAGAGATTAGAACATGTTCATAAATTAGCAGGCATCTGAGAAATGCTGCACAACCTCTGGATACTCCAAAGGCAAATAGATCCATGGGGCGTCACCACCTCTGAGTGTGTGTGTGTGTGTGCATGCACATGCATGCGCATGGGTGCACACACAAGAAAGAGATTGGGGGGGAAGCTCTCATAGAGAATTGAAAGGCAAAACAGCTTCACATTCTGTGCAGGGGGAAAGGCAAGGGGCTCGTGTGCATTTCCCATGCCTTAAATCCAGCCCCACAGGTTTCCTCCTGATCCAGAGGCAGCTAGAAGAGCAGCTTTCCACCCACTCTTTTCCTGAGCACAGCCTATGGGCCTCATGCAAACCCCCACCCCACCCACCCACCCATCCCCAGTGCTCCCAGTATGTGAGGTGCCCTGCGCTCCCCCAGGCTCAATGGGTGGGTGGGTGGGGGCTTTATGTTTGGAAGACAATTTGTTACCCTTCCAACACTTGTGGGATGTGTGGGGTGAGTGTGTGCATAAAATGTGGATGTGGGACACTGGCGTTGTTCTTCCGTGACCACACCAGATGTGAAACTGCCACACTGAAGGCACCTTTTGGTGAGTTCATTCTGTGGTTCCTTTCACCTGACCCAGGGTGAGACGTTGAAGCGCATGCATGCAGTTCTTTGAGAGGCAAGGAAGGCGAAAATGGGCCAGAGCTTCAGGCAGGCATTGGACACCAGTGCACCAGGTAAGGTCAAGTCAAGGTCAAGGTCTCCCTTACTCGAAAACCTGTCATGTCCAACTCTAGGGGCTGGTGCTCATCTCCATTTACAGCCAAAGTGCCAGCACTGCAAATGTTTCCATGGTCAGGTGGCAGGCATGCCTGAACTCCACAGAATGCTGCTGTTACCTTTCCCGCCAAAGTGGTACCCGTTTATCTACTAGCAATTTATTGTTTTCGGGAGTTGGGACAGACAGTGTCATTCAGCACTCAGGGAGATCCAGGGCCCCAATCCTCCAGGCCCAGCCCTGAAAGCTCTTGTCACAGTCCCCCTTCCTGCACACACCGCCTCTTCTTTTCCCCTCTCAATGGCCCCTCAAGCCCTTCCTCACTCCGAGGTCAGCTGCTGTGCCCTGCTTTAGAGCATCCCTCTTGGGCACCCACCCAGGTCTTGGGAAGGGATGAAGGGCTTGGAAAGGCACCCATTGCTCTGCAGATCCCTCACGCCCTTCCTTGTCCTTCTAAGAGACTCCAGAGGACTTTCCATGTTCGTCTCCCCTCTGAGGGCTGCATGGCAGCTTCTCCCAGAATCTGCGAGAATTCGCGCCTCAGGAGGATTTCATGGCAAAGCTAGCCCTGAATTAGCTTGACACACTTCATTGATTTCTTTTCAAAAGAATTATTCCATCCAGATAAGGAAAGCTGCCAGACAGAGAGAGTGGGGGAGGTGGAGGTGGAAAGGAGCTCAACATATGCTGGTGGAAAGAAGATACAGACTTTATCTATAGAAGGGCAGGTGAGGCGGGGAAGAGCAAAGAGAAAGGATGAGACCCAATCCTCAGCAGACCCCCTTCTCTTTATGTGATTACATCTGTCAGCTGCAATGGCTTCAAATCAGGGAGAATTTACAGCATGAGCACAGGGGCTGATCCAGACACTGAGACGGCCTCTATCTCTCCCTCCTCCCCTCCCCCAGTTCAGTTGTTGTGAATAGGTTGAATTGGAGCCAGCAGTCATCAAAATGTCTAGCCAAGTTATCCTGCTATGGCAGGAGTTGACAACCTACAGCCCATGGGCCAAATCCGGCCCATGGCAACAAATCATCTGGCTCCTGCCCTTGCTCCAACCGCCACCGCCACCGCTGCAGGAAGCAACTGCAGATGCTTTTACAGTGGCTGTGAATGTTTACTACCTCGGTAAACATGTTTACAGCAGCCACAGATGCATTTGCAGCAGTGTTTATGGGGGGGACCATCAGTCCATCCCCCTCAACCATCTGAGGGAATGTGGAACCACCCCCACCCTGGTGCTATGGAAATAGAGGAAACTCTAATCTAGGTAACAGTACCCATGAGGCACCAAGAGTCATTGGAGGTGATATTCTTTTTTAAAAAAACAAATTCATGTGTTGAGGCCTGGGGGCTACTGGTGATGCTACACTTGGGGGGGGGGATGTTCCCCCAGATTGCCCACCCCTTGACTACAGAGTTCCCTATAGGGTCCCTATAGCATATCTTGTCCTCAGATGTGCTTCCCTCTGGCTGCAAGGAAAGAGGGTTCTTGGACCATCGCCCCATCCTCTATCCTGTTCCCATATTCTGAATTGGCAAAGGTACTTGGCAAAGGACACTGACAGGAATTATTTCCTGAGCGTATTGGAGAGTGGAAGGGCCTCCCGCATCCCTACGTAAAGACTCGTGGAGTAGCTGGGATAGAAAATCCAAAGCATCCAATAACCCAAGAGGAAAGTTGGGGCTGGCTGAGAATCTCACCATGCAGGATGGGATGGCCATAGGACAGTGATGGCAAACCTTGGCACTTCAGTTGTGTTCTTGAACTTCAATTCCCAGAGCCCAAGTCAGCACTCCTGCCGATCAGGGCTTCTGGGAATTGAAGTTCCAGAACACCTCTGGAATGCTGAGGTTCGCCATCAATGCCATAGGACCTTATTGCAAAACAAAGAAAATACAATACCAAAAAATAAAAATGAGTGATTTCTTCAGAAGCAGGAAGAATATGATGCAGCCTAAAGTGTCCCTGTGTATTTAGATCCTTCATTTCAGCCCCAGGTTGAAGAATGTTCTGGACTAATGAGACCTTAACAGAGCGTACATTGCTAGAAGGGGGGCAGGGGGGTTCTTAAGGGCTTTAAAGGCACCCCTTCCTTGGTTGCTGCAAGAGCTTTTTCACACCTGCTGCAATTTGCTAATTAGCTTGCTGTGTTTTGAAATCCATTTGCAAGTCTGCTGATCATAACTCTGGAACAGTCATGGGATTTCAGCTTCTAACCAGGGATTGTCTGTAATGGGTAGTTTGGCTCTCTAAGTAGATTTTAAATGTGAACAAAGTTAGATGAACTCTTTCAAGTTCAAGTCTTATCCCAGGCTCCTGCACGCACATGAATTTGAGCATCTATAAAGGATCTAATCAGTATCAACAACCGGAGATATGCAGATGACACGACCCTAATGGCAGAAAGTGAAGAAGAGCCTCTTGATGAGGGTGAAAGAGGAGAGTGCCAAATCTGGCCTGAAACTCAACATCAAAAAAGAAAGAAAGAAAGATACCTCTGGCCCCATCACTCCCTGGCAAATAGAAGGGAAAGAAATGGAAGCAGTGACAAACTTGACCATCTTGGGATCTAAGATCACTGCAAATGGTAACTGCAGCCATGAAATAAAAAGATGCTTACTCCTTAGGAGGCAAGCAATGAGAAACCTAGGTAGCATAATAAAAAGTGGAGACATCACCCTGCCAACAAAAGTCTGCAGAGTCAGAGCCATGGTCTTCTCAGTAGTCATGTATGGCTGTGGAAGCTGCACCCAGCCTAAGGAAGACTGAGTGCAGAAAAAGAGGTGCCTTTGAACTCTGTGGTGCTGGAGGTGACTCTAGAGAGTCCCCTGGACTGCGAAGAGAACAGATCAGTCAAACATAAAGGAAATCAACCCCAGCTGCTGCTTGGAGGGACAAATACTGAAGATGAAGCTCAAATACTTTGGCCACCAAATGAGAAGAAGAGAGGACTCACTTGAGAAGGCTTTGATGCTGGGAAAGACTGAAAGCAAAAGGTGACGGGGGCTGCAGAGGATGAGGTGGATGGATGTCATCATTGAAGCAGTGGCCATAGATCTGGGTGGTCTACAGAGGATGGCACATGACAGAAGAGCCTGGCACCGAAAAGGGTCAGACTTGACTGTGTGGCTGAAGATCAGCAAAGGAGCGACTACCCAGGATTTTGAAATGTTTCCACTTCTTAGGCAAAGCCCAAACCCAGTCAAGTCATGTGAAGTGCAGGACCGTGCTCGGCCACTTTCGCTTTTGAACCTTCCTTCTCTGGAAAGAAAAGCAAGGGTCTCCTGGATGAGACAGAAGCCAGACTGTCAGTGTTGGGAGTTCCTAATGTGACCATCCGCCTGTTCTACAGACCAAAGAAGCTGATCTTGAAGAGGCCAGAGCAGTAGGAATCAATAAGTGGATTTGATGTTCCAGCTGACCTCTGCCTGGAAACGAACAACCCTATCAAACACTAACATGAAATTCAAGGGTGTGTAGAGGGGAAGTCCTTCATCAAGTGAAGGGAAAGATGGCTTCACTTCTCTCTCCCTGTTGAAAAGCAGTCTACAGTGATTGCTTAGGGGCCTCTGTGAAGCCCACACGGAGTATGAGTCTGAGATCAAGGGATGCTTTTTTAGACCCCTCCCTCTTTGGTGGATTCAAACCAGCATTTGAGCCATGAGATTAGCAGAAATTAAGTTTAATTCATTCATTTTACAAGCAGAGCAAATTCCAGGGTTTTTGATGGGACATTCATGGTGTGACTCACTTGTTACTTACATGGTGGAACACTTTATCCATGGCCCTGATCCAGATCCCATCTCTGGATGTATTCAAAAGACAATTAAAGACCATAAATGGTGAAAAGAGGCCTTACCAAACATCCTCCCGATGGCCAATCAGTAGGTTTAAAGTTATTTTTCTATATTTTTAAAAAAACTGAATGATTCGTTTTCTCTCCCCCCCCCCCCCCGCCTTCTCGTCATATGTTGTGTTAACATTATGTTCAGTGTATATGTTCCATTTTGATTTTATAAACCTCAAAGAAAGGGTAAACTACACAGATGGGTGGCATAGAATGTAATAAGTAAGTAGTAATTCTTCTTTTGTGTCCCAATCAAACCCAAGACTGCCAAAATGAAGCCACTTTCTTGGCTTTGTCGTTGGCCAAAATTAAGTCCTCATTGGTGCATGTTGCTAGCAGTAGTTGGCAGATGAGTAAATTAGCTGGATTTTGTATCTCTCCTTGTTCACACTGCATGTTGTTGTCTGCTAGCAGCCCTGACGTTAGCTTGTTGTTCTTCCATTTAGAGCAGTGTTTCCCAAATGCTGGATCTTGGACTTCAGTTCCCAGAAGTCTAAGTCATTTCCCCAAAGCACTGACCAGCCAATGTACTGACTTAGGCTTCTGGGAGTTGAAGTCCAAGATCCAGCATTTGGGAAACACTGATTTAGAGACTCTGATCCGTCAGCCTATTCAAGGTCCTCCACCAAGTGACATGTAGGCCTAGGCTAGGGGAGGTTGAGTTCTTCAGCCATACCCTCTTTTAATGTTATTCCTTGTCCAGTGAGCTCCTTCCTCCATCTTCTAATTTGTTTTTGCTCTTGAATACCTGCAAGAATGGTTTTTGGTGTTGATTTTTTTTTTTTTGCCATAAAGCACTTTCTGGATCTGAGCCAGCAGACTTGAGGCTCATCTCCATTCAGAGGATGTCGAGGGTCCTTCTCTTGGCATCCACTGCTACTTCTCTCTTTATTCAAGAAGAGGGTATATCTTCTCAACTGGTGTAGGTTTGAACAAGTAAGTAAGAAAGTGCTTTGAAAGGTTAATGTCTGTCTTTGAGCTTCTGATGTCTAGCACCAAACTTTGGTAACCCTCCCCCCCCCCATTCCCCAGTCCAATTGTAGCTCCAGCAGGGTATTGTAGCCACCCCAGATAGGCTGCATGAGGCAGATCTCAGCTGACGAACCACTTGAGCAACCCTTGCACTAAGACAGACCCTCTGGTACTGGGGTGCCACGTGGTTTGTGAGGCACACTTTGAGAACTGGTGGGAAGCGCTTCAAAAGGACTCCCTTCCCTTGAATTCTCCCTGGGGGCTCATTTCAGATGCAAAGGGAACACAAATGATTCTACTCTTTAACAAGACAGATATTAGCCTTTTTTTATGGCAGGGATCTGCTTAATGTGAAGCAAAGAGGCTTAAATATTCATCAGCTCCATTTGCAAAGGACTCAATTTGTAGGGAAGGCAAACCCTTCCTGCCCTTCCCTGCATTTCAAATGCAGGCTTTTATTTGGGAAGGCTGCCTCCTCATTCTGGCTGAGCAAACATCTCATTAAGTCTGAAGGAGCTAATGATTTGATGGGACGTTGATTATGAACATCACCTGATGTTCCCACACTACTTTGGGGAAGGCACATTCAACGTTTCCTGAATCTGGCAATGAGGGCACCTGTGGGCTGAATGCCACCACCACCTCCACTACCACCACCACCACCCCATGGTTGAGAGAGAAATGGACATAGATTACAAGGAGGTCACTGCAACATGTTTTGTTCTTTTGTGTCATTTCCAATGTACAGTACATTTATTAACCAGTGACCTAAAAAATGTCCTACTCGGGTGTTGCAAAATAAAGACAATGACTTCCTTTGCAAAGTAAATCTATCTCATATTTGGTCTTCCTGTTTTCTTGCTGCTTTCAACTTTCCTCGCCATTCTTGCCTCTCCCTCCCCCCCAAGATATGCGTAAAGTTTGGCCATTTTAGATTCTAAGGAGAGTTCAGATCAGGGGTGCCCAAACTTTTTAGGCCACAGGCCAGTCACGTGGTTCCTCCCACCAGAAGTGGAAGTAAAATGCCTTACAATCTGTTTTGCAACAGGATGAGATAGATTTTTAGGCTGCCATTTTCTCTTCTTAACCCAGGGGTATCCAAACTACAACCCGTGGGCTGGATCTGGTCCCCAACACCAATTCATCTGGCTCGTCCTTCCCTTGACGCTCCCAGAAGTGGAAGTAAAATGCTCCCACATGGGAGTGATGAGGGCAGCATGGTCTGGATGAATTGGCATTGGGAGCAGATCTGGCCCACAGGCTGTAGTTTGAGCAGATCTAGGACCACTTTATTTGTCTTTCAGGAAGTCTTTGACATCTGTAAAGCTCTCCTCTGCATTTTAAAGAAGCAGCTTTTTCATTTCCTCTTAGATGGATTCACTGAACAAGAAAAGCATGAACACAAATATGTTTTGTTGACCATCACATCCATTTATTCAACATGTGAATGATAAAAAAGGCAGTATGATTCCAAGTAGTTATAGAGTTGAATAGTAGTGTTAATTGTAATATGAAAATTACCATATGTGCCAGCATATGAGACGCATCCTAGTATAAGTTGGCCCCGCCCCCGGCGGCTGATGGATCCAGATGGATTCCAAAGGGAACTTGGGTGTACTCCTCTGGATCAGCAACATGATTCGCCTGAGGCCCTTGTCGACCTCTGGAATGAGAGGACGATGGAAGCCTTGCACATGATTGCTCCACTATGGCCACTCCGTGCCCGTGGGCATTGATCATCCCCATGGTTTAGAGAAGAGCTAAGGGAGCTCAAGTGGACTAAGAGATACCGAGAGAGCCGCTGGGTGAAGACCCAGAGTGAGTCCAACTGAACACTTGCTAGAGCTGCTGTTAAGGCCTACCAAGTGGCGATGGGGGTGGTGAAACGTCAATATTTCACCTCCCTCATTGCCTCTGCAGATAACCCCCCGGTGACCCTTTTCCGGTTGACCGGGTCCCTCCTCGGTAGAGAGGGGGCCGGGCCCCGGTTGGCAGGGATCTGCTGAGGCTTTTGCTGATTATCTGGCAGAGAAAATCACTCGGATTCATCCAAAGTTGAACCCCAGCATGGAAAATGTAGAACTAGGGTTGACTGAAGTGCAGACTGGCCATGTTATCTAGGATCAATTTGATCCAGTTGTCCCTGAGGAAGCGGACAGACTCCTGAGATCTGTTCACGCCACTGCCTGTGTGTTAGATCCATGCGCCGTTTTGCTGGTGAAATCAACCAGGGCGGTGACAGGCAGTTGGGTCAAGGCTATTATCAACTCCTCACTGCGGGAGGTGGTTTTTCCAACAACCTTGAAACATGCCTTGGTGCGCCCCTTCCTGAAGAAGCCATCTCTCGACCCCACAATTATGGACACCTACTGACCTGTCTCCAACCTGCCCTTTTTGGGTAAGGTTTTGGAGAAGGCAGTGGTGCGGCAGTTACAGGAGATCCTGGATGAAGCGGATTATCTGGACCCCTTCCAGTCAGGATTCAGGCCCGGATATGGTATGGAAACTTCACTGGTCGTGCTGGTGGATGATCTCTGGAGAGAGCTGGATGGTGGACAGCCAACTGTCCTGGCTCTTCTTGACTTCTCAGCAGCTTTCAATGCCGTTGACTATGATATTCTTCTGAAAAGGCTCTGAGGATTGGGGATCCAGGGCACTGTGCTTGCTTGTCTGTCATCTTGCTTGACCACAACCCTTCTCCCATTGAGGCCCTGAGTTTGGTATATAAAGAACATGCCTGTAAGTTTAATTCTTTGTCTGATGAAGTGGACGTGCTCCATGAAAGCTAACAATAAAAATATAGCAGTTAGTCTTTAAAGTGCTACTGCATTTTTTATTTTATTTTATTTATTTTGTTTTGTTTTCTGAGATGTCTTTTCCCTGAGTGACTATTGAAGCCAGTGGAGGAATCACAGAAGAGAACATGACTCTGTTTGAGGGTCCCAATATTGATGTAGCATCCTGTGGCTGCCTCACCCGATCACCAGGAGTTGTCCATTTCCCCCTCAAGATAATCAAGGACCCGGTTACTAAACCACATCTCCAGAATTTTGTCTCCTGAGGCTTTAAAATAAGGGTGTTAGTCCCATCCCAGTTGGGGCGGGGGGGGGGTTGGTTTCTTTCTGAGCAATGAGGTGGATAAAATAGGGGACAGGTTATACCTATGAGGTCCAGAGGTCGCCAAATATCAACCTTCTACATCATGTCTTCACTTTTAAGAAGTACTAAGCAGAAGCGTAGCGTGCCTTGGCGGGGCCCCGTATAAAAATTTGTTTGGGGGCCCTTAGGAAGGGTAAAGATTTCTCACAAAAGAAAAAAAAATTGCATAAAATTAAAAGAAATATTTAGTCATCATAATTATCTATCTGTCAGTGATAAAAGTTCGGACTGTTCCATTCCAAGAGAAACAGCAGATATACCCCCGTAGCCCACAACAAACTCCCAGGCCAATACTTCCACCTGGCAGTGAGTCACATTTTGATGAAATAAATGACCTGCTAGATTTAAATACTTCAAATACTCATAATCCACCTCTAGCTCTGACAAATGACCAGAGCCCTCTACTTATAATGGAGACACAGACAGATAGCCAACTGCCTCCTCACCATGCAGTCATTAACAACATAGAGGCATCAGTCGCACAGCCTTTTCTAACAAGTGTGCAGGTACCCACCAATTGATGGGACGCTGACCAGCATAACCCCCAAATTAGGATCTTAACCTGGAATGTCTGTGGATGGCGGGAGAAGAGCTCTGAAGAATTCAACAGGACTGAGGTGGCTTTAATTCAGGAAACGTGGGCAACCACAGATATTGTCCTTAACGGATTTGCAGCCCATTCCCTGCCAGCAATTAGAGAGTCCTCAAAGGGCCGGAACAAAGGGGGGCTTGCGATTTTGGTGGCAAGCTCACTTCGGGCCACTTCCGATACCATCTCTTCTTTGGATCAACTAGCTTTGACAGTCCGGATTTCCCTTGGAAAAATTACTCTTATTGTGGTCTGTGTTTATTTTCCACCTCTGACAAGATTGAGCCAAGTTAAAGAGCGCTGGACCAAGTTTGAGGTTTATATTGCTGATCTCCTACTGGCTTTTCCTACTGCGTACCTGCTGATTGGGGGGGACTTTAATGCCAGAATGGGCCCAGACGACACAACGCTATATGCACGTCACCGCACTTGTCCTCCTTCCCCTGAACTATCCATGTCTAGCTATCATCAGATGTTCAAAGACCAGAAGTCGAACCATGCAGGTTTCTGCCTGGCTCAGATGACACATGCATTAAATCTCCAGGTCCTTAATGGGGTAACCCCAGGGGACTCCCCAGCAGAGTTTACATACTGGGCCAGAGCCGGACAGAGTACCATTGACTATATGATAGTGTCTAATAATCTGCTCAAGTGGATAGATCGGCTTGAGGTTACTCCATGCGTGGACAGCGATCATTTTCCACTCCGTCTATTTCTGAGGTCATTTGGCTACCTTCTGCATTTAAGAGAGAGGCATAACTTGGAACTAACTCAGAGGGCACAGGGCTGTGGTGTGAAATGGTCTCAAGCCCTGGATGGCAGGATGAAGACACTCCTGGACTCTGAACAGTACCAGCAAAGGGCCACTGCTATTATTTCGGAGGCAGACCCAAAAGGGCTTTTAGCTCATTACGATGAACTTGTTGCAGACCTGAATAAACATCTCACCTTCAAATCTGATAGAAGGTCACAGCGAAATAACCCTCGGTCTAAGCCCTGGTTTGACAACGAATGCATTTTAGCCAAACAAAGACTGATCACCCAATTTAAAGCTTACAAGGAAAGTCCCAATCCTCTCTTGCCACAAGCTCTTTTGGAAGCAAAAAAGAGTTATAAGAAGCTGATAGCCAAGAAAAAAAATGAGGACACCAAGTTAACATGGAAGCGTCTCATACAAGCAGTCAAAGGAGGCCACTCTACAATATTTTGGCATATCATGGCCTCTCGGGCCATTACAGGCCTCTCGGCAGTAAGATCACCATATATTGAATGCAGCATTCCACCTGAGACATGGGAAAATCATTTTCGGTCTTTATACAGTGAGACTGAACCCCTTGCTCCCATAGAGGTTAAGTGGGAGGAATTGCCCCCCTGGCCACCAGTATCAGAGAAAGAAATCAAGGATCTGATTGCCCAACTCAAGCCTGGTAAGGCAGCAGGTATTGACTGTATCCCCCCAGAATTAATTAAAAACAACGCTAGTTGGTGGGCACCCATTCTAGCTTCTCTATTTACTTTTATAGATAGGATGGGTTGTGTACCCCAGAACTGGGGGATGGCAGTTATTGTCCCTATTTTTAAGAAAGGACAAAGAAATGATCCATCTAACTACAGACCTATAAGTCTTCTTAGTGTGGTCAGCAAACTCTACACTAGACATCTTTACTGGAAGCTAAAAGACTGGGTCGACCAGGAAGCTATTTTGGCCGAGGAACAGGCTGGGTTCAGGACAGGAAGATCAGTCATGGACAATTGCCTGATCCTACAACACCTTCGTGAGAAGTATCCGAGTTCACTGTATGCCGCCTTTATAGACTTAAGATTTGCTTTTGATTCCATTTCACGGACCAAACTGTGGGAGAAACTAAAAGCCACCTCAATTGATCACCGCCTTTTGGCCTTGATCTCTGTGGTGCATGAGAACTCAGCTTTGAAGGTGCGCTGCTCCCCATGGGGTCACTTGTCCTCTGCAGTTGCCACCCAGAAAGGTGTGAGACAAGGATGTATATTGGCCCCACTTCTGTTTAATTTCTATATTAATGACTTGGTCAATCATTTGGCAAATCCAGACTTCCATCCTCCAAAGTTAGCAGAGAGGCATATTAATTCACTGTTTTATGCTGATGATACCCTCATTATGGCAAGATCACCGGTAGGCCTCAGATGGGCACTCAGAGCATTAGTTGCCTATTGCACGGAAAACCATCTAGTTATTAATTATGCCAAAACCAAGATCATGGTCTTTGGCAGGAAACCCAAACTTTACAATTGGGAAATCGAGGGGCATCCTATTCAGCAGGTCCCCAGCTTTAATTATTTGGGGGTTCTTTTCCATGCCTCAGGCTCTAGGAAAACCCATATTGACCATGTAGATCAGAATGCGCAGAGGAGTGCATCAGCAATCCTTAGGTTCTACTGGAGCAGGGGAGGGCATTATGTACCAGCAGCCTTTAAACTGTATGAAGCTAAATCACTTGCCCAGCTCACATATGGTGCGCAGCTAGGACCCTTAGCCAGTTATCAGCAGGTGGAGAGAGTTCAGTCAAAGTTTCTTAGAGCTGCTCTCTTGACCCCCCGCTGCGTTTCCAATGCCAGATTAAGACAGGAGATGGGCTTAGTGAAGGTAGAGGCGAGGTGCTGGATGCTGATGATTTCATATTGGCTTAAGTCAGTTTTAATTTTGAAAAACTTCTTTCAGCAGTTGCGGTTGTAACTGGAAGGGTCAAGAATAAAAAGCATGCTGTTATTACCTCGGAAAAACTGGATGCAAGACTATTGAATTTTATCAGCAATAATTCAATGAGTTCCTTAATGGAATGAATTTTTTGAATTTCAGATTTTAAGCATGTTTTTAGAGCCTTTAATTGGTCATAAAGATTAACTGAGATGTCTTTACTGTATTTAGCCGACAGTTTTCCGGAAGCATTTAATATCTCTTCATTTGAAGAAGACAGGAGTTTCTCCGGTTGTAATATTTCGAACATACTACTCAGGTCACAAAGGCTCTGAAATCTTTGTTTAGTTTGAGAAATTAATATATCTAAACAGCAATAGTATACATTGACTTTGAAATAGGATTCCGGATCTGAAATTCTCTCATCTTGTGATAACTCATCAAAAAAACGCTTCGTTATCTTTCGCCTTTTGTTTTTAAAAACAGTTGTTACCCTCCACTCTTTTGCTAAATCTTTGGACTCATTTAATAAACTATTGAATGAATTTTGATTTCTTAATTCGCACAGTCTATTCAAAAGATTACTTAATAAAATACTAGTTTTCTGTAAGTCATTATTTTCATGCTGTAGAGCTTTAGAAACAGGATTAATGATTTCAAATAGTGAAGAAAAAAATGTGACAAGCACTAAGAAAGAATAACTCTCTAAAATGTTAATTATATTTTTACATTCTTCACGTTCATCTTTCTTTTTTGAAATTAAATTTAGTTGGTACAAAGTTTGCATGATTAATAAATAATTTTTCTTTACCGCTAATAAAGCGTCGTTCCTTGAAGACCATCTGGTAGGACATACCTTTTTAAGGGTAATTAAATATTTTTCAGATGAATCATCACTTAACATTGCCCAGCGTTGTATACTATTGCCAAAAAAAGTATATATTTTTTCTAAATTATCAAAAAAAGTCGACACTTCACGAACATGTTTCGTAGCATCGTTTAAAACTAAATTTAATGCGTGCACAGCACAATGAACATAATCGGCATTCGGAGCATACTCTTTTATTAGGGTTTGTAATCCTCCATAAACACCCGACATAACATTTGCTCCATCGTAACCCTGTCCTCTACATTTAGTCAAATCAATTCTATATTGTTTAATCGTATTTAAAATTTCAGTTTTAAGTCCTTCAGCTCTGGAATCGGATACTGCTGTAAACCCCAAAAAGGACTCACAGATTTTTAATTCTTTAGGCACATTATCATCATTTTCTGTAATCGAGATGTATCGAAAAACTACAGAAAGTTGGTCAATTTTTGACAAGTCTTGTGTTGTATCTAGAATTATTGTCAGAAATGGAGCTTTTTTAATTTCTGAGATAATATTGTTCCTAACTGCGGTACCAAGCAAATTAATAATTTCATTTTGAATCGTAGGGCTTAAATAATTTATTTTGCCTTTTGGTTTTAGAAGAAGTTCTTTTAAAGTTGCATCATAATTAGATAGCAAACGTAAAATTGCCATAAAATTTCCAGAATCAGAATCATGGCCTCTTAAAGGTAGATTACAAGATGCTAAAGTAATTATAACATTAATTATACGATGCAATACATCTCTCCAGAATGTAATTTTACTATTGATTTTACTTTGCAATAGAGTATCGATGGTATTTCCTTGTAACCAATTATTATAAGATAGGGATGCATTAATATGCTGCTGTGACTTTTCATGGTCAAGTATAGTTTGCGTAAAATTGCTTCTAATGGAAACACCGTTAACCCATGCAGAGGAGTACGATTTGCTTTGATGATCTGCTAATAACCAACAGAAGTGGCAATATGGTTTGTTTAAAGCATTAGAATAACATAACCATGGTCTTGGAATTGTTATGCCTGCCTTATTGATATATGAATAATAGTAGACCGAAAAAGGTCGGTTACTTTCTGAATCTTTTGGAAACGGTCCTTGTGGTTTAAATGGACCCAATTTAAAAATTATTTTTCGTTTGCATTCAGTTGGACTGTCACCAAAATTTCCTCTATCTGATGAAACTATATTACAATCTTCAGATATCTCAGAATCGTCAATTTGGGTTTCTTCTATTTCCGGATAGACATCTGATGAAGAATGTGCTTCAGAAGAATCTGAAAATATAATTGTTAAAAAATAAAAGCAAATGTTTTGATAAATTTCAAAAATATATGTTAAATAAATTACTATACGTAAGGTTACGGTTAGAGTGTTCAGACATACGCAGGCTCTACACAGGTTGTGCACGTGTTAGTACAAATTCACCTGCGCGCAGCCCATGCGTTACACCCGTGTGCAATCTGAACGTGGCGCATGGCCATACAAAACGAACAGAACCCAAGCTCGCGTACATCTGAACACGGACTGATAGACAAACAGACAACAAATTGATCCTATAGGTAAGTAAGAGTTCCGTTTTTGTTGTTTTGAGGTATGGAACCCTAAAAACAAAATTCACCCTTCGCTACAGGTAGATAAGATAAATGGGTTGGGTAGTACTAACCTTTGTAATCTGAATCACTCACAGGAGCTGGTGTCTGAAAAAATGAAGAAATTTTGGGCACTTTTTTAAAGACCTCCTCCCTTTTCTGTTTCCTTTTTCTTTTTGTAGCTCCGCTGGGATAATCTCTTTTCCTTTCACTCATTGTTTTTTACAAATCGCTACTATTAAACCAGAAGAACAATTGTTTGTATTATATTACAATGTAATGCATAATTAAATAAAATGCGTCAATAAACACTGCTCTCCGTCCGTGATTTATCATCGTATCATATGTACATCAATTATTGTGGGATTCCCCCTTTACCACCAAACTAGTCCCTATTTAGTACTTGTAATTTCTTGCTTTCAAACTGCAAGGCGGTGGTATGGGAGTGCACTCCGTCGTGCAGCACTCAGGTCTTGAATTGCTGACCTGCCGACCTTCCAGTCGTCAAGTTCAGCGTCTTACTCTTAATCACTAAGCCACTGGCCAAAACGAGATCACTGGCCATCCATCCACCCTTCCCAGCTCCAGATAAAAAAAATACACCAAGTGCAGTTTGGCCTGTTCAAGACACATCCTTTTTTTTTTAACCTCTTGCCCCTAAAAGTACCTCACAGCCACCCCTTTTTAAGAGGGAAGCTTTTATCTGCCCTCAGAAAACAAGCCAAATGGAAAAGATTATCATTGGGCCACCCATGCTGAGGAGAATCTGAACCACTTCGGGAGTAATAATAATAATTTATTACGTGTCAGAAATTATTCTGGGTTAAAAGGATTTTTTTCCCGTGAGAAACTCCGCTCAGTCAGGGCCTCAGGGGACACCCAAACGAGGCTCCTATCACGTGCTGGAGGAGAGTTTTGACCCGAAGCACTGGGACTGTGACTGGCGCTCAAATCCGTCACGAAGTACCCGGGTCTCGAACTGCCGAACTTGCCAGCCTTCCAGCTTAGAAGGAGAGCTTCAATCTTAACCACTGAGCCACCACAGCCTGGGACGGGGGAAGCGGGTGAGCGGGGGAGGTTGGAAGAAAAAGAGGAACCCGACGGGCTCTAACTGCCTCAGCGCGCGAGACCTTCCCCGGCAAAGGCGCACAGGCTCCGCCTGCGCATGCGCGCGGGCAGGCACGAGGCCCTGGGCCCCATGGGCTCAGTAGTACTTGGATTGTGTGGAGCCGGGATGTAGCGGCACAGCCTTCTCGCGAGGAGACGGCGCCATGGGCTGTTTTGGCTGCTGCTGCTGCTTCTGGAAGCGGTGGGGCTCCTTCAGGAAAGCGACGCGACACAAACAGGTGCTGTTGAGGGTGGGTGGGTTCATGGGGCATGGCGGGTGGGTTTGAAGAGCGGTTTGAAAACTGACACCGCTGCTTCTGTTGGGGGCCCCCTTGGCTCGGGGGCCCCGTATAATTGATACGGCTGATACTGCGGTAGCTACGCCTCTGGTACTAAGTAAGGTAAATGGATGACGATGATGTGGTTTTTTCTTCTTCTTCCTGGACAGTGTTTGGAAATGTTACTTCATTCAGACTACATTTGGCAGAATTCCCTTGCCAGTATAGCCTTTGGGTATGTAGCTTAAAGATCATAGGCATGACCCTTCACAGTTTGGCCTGGCAAACCTATAAGGCATGTCATGGTTTCCTGGTGGTGGTGGTGTACCTTCTCTGCACTGGCACCAGCAAGCAGGTTTATGTGAGCTCGTCAATTAAACATGCAAAACAACAACAACAACAACAACAACAACAACACCCTGATTGGTCCTTGCACCAAGGATACTTTCATGACCGCGACAGCGGTGAGTCAGGGGTCTTTGCCACACCACTGCTGCCGCCTGTTACAGTTTTTTAATTTATTTCTATTTCTATTTTATTTTTTGATTTTTATACTGCCCTACTCGGTTGGACCGACTCAGGGCGCTTCACAAACACATATAAAGCAGCGAGTTCATAAACACAACAAGTAAATATCAAAAATAATCAGTATCAATGCCACAAAACATCAAAACATCACAACGTCATTACAGCATCAAAAATTCAATAGGCATCAATATGAAGCAACAAACCTTTGCATAACAAAGGTTTATTGACACGTACGATCAAGGTAAAGCTGGCTGCGTTAGCCTTTTTAGCTAAATCCAGGTGGTTGGAGGACAAGTCTGGAGATTTTAGGGTGCAGAAAACATCAGAAGGCTGGGAGAGGGAGAGTAGTACCAGGGTCAATGGCCCGACCCTGTTTTCACCAGGGGTCCTTGTCTGGTTGGTGCAGTTGTGGGAGTCAGTTTGCAAGCTTATCAGAAAACAAAACAAAACAAAATAAACAAAATAAAATAAAAATAAAATAAACACTGTAGCACTTTAAAGACTAACTGCTGTATTTTTATTGTTAGCTTACGTGGATCAAGTCCACTTCTTCAGACAAAGAGTGAAATTTACAGGCATGGTTTTTATATACCAAATTCAGGGGGACAAAGAGAGATGGGTGTGGTCAAGCAAGATGACAGACAAGCAAGCACAACAATACAGTTTCACACAGCCATTAGCAACAATAGATTATTCAGAATAATCTGAATAATCTATTGTTGCTAATGGCTGTGTGAAGCTGTATTATTGTGCTTGCTTGTCTGTCATCTTGCTTGACCACACCCTTCTCCTTTTGACCTCCTGGATTTGGTGTATAACAACCATGCCTGTACACTGCTACACTGGATGAAGATTCCTGTATCTTCTGAAACCTGCCGTATGGACTAAACCTTTGCCGTTGTTCCTGTTGATGGCTTTTGGCTGAATATTCCACCCTTGCTTACTGATCTAAGGAGAACTAACTGTGGTAAGCCTCTACTGGGAGAACAAATGCTATAGAACTTCTTTTGCCTTGTTTTTGGCTACAGCTTGCCTTTACTCTGATGAACTGAACTGTTAAAGGACTTGTATATAGCACAATTGTACTACCTCAGTGAAGCTAACTGAGCAGTTTGAGAGACTCTGTCTATTTTGTGTTCCAGTTGTTTCACCTGTAAATACTTGCCACCCTTCCACCTTTTAAGTAAACTTGCTTTGAGTTTCATGCACCTAATTCTGGACTGCCTGCATTTCTTACAAGAGAACACTTGGCCAGATGCAGACCTCTGGCCATTGCACCACTGCTGTCCAATACATCTACAAAGGTAAAGTATCCATCTCTCATAAAACCTATGGCCATCTCTAATGAACCAGACAGATGAGTTACCCAACTGGTGGCTTTAATGCACAACTTAGTACTTGCACACTATGAGGTTTCATTCAATGTCCAACAGGACCTTTGCAGCTTAAGTGATCCAGTTGGAACTGACAACAGAAGAACTGTTCAACACCTGCAACAGAATACTGACCATTCTCTTGTCTCTGGTGCATTTATCTTTGTGGTTCTCAGAGAAAGCCACATATTCAAAAACACATCTGCACCTGACATGGCAAATGACCTTAATTCTTCCTGCATCAGCCTTTGGGTCTTCTTTTTGATGCCTCGAGGCTTTACCTGGGTGGCGGCCCAGAACCCAAAGAATGTGCATGTTACTTTTCACACTGCAGCCTATAGATTCATCTTCAAAGGTAATTGCTAGTATCCTGGTAATCAAGAGAACTGCTTGTCAGTTGTATTCACAAGAGAACAGAACTTCTCAATTACTTGCTAGCTAGTTGCTCCAAGGCTTTCCAGCCCTTGAAAAGCCAGTTCTTATACAGCTCTTCCCCCAGAGATACCAGGTGGAGCTCATGTGGCTGCAGTAGGTTGTGGGTCTCACCCTGCAATCACCAGGGCTATCCTAGCAGACAGAGCCTCAAAGGTGTCTCAGATCTTGACACAGATACGCCTTGTGTTCTTCTCCAGCACACGGCATGAATCATAACCTGTGCACCTTTATGGTCAAAAAGGCTTACAAAAAGTGCTGATACCCTAAAGATGCTTCTGTCACAGGTGTTCCTGAAGAAAAGGTACCCAATGGAGATAAAGAAGAGAGAAGAAGGTTCATGGGCTCAGAGAGACAGATGGTTGAATGCTGTTTTTGTCCACTTTATGTAGAGATGGGACCAAGAAGAACCTGGATCAAAATTGAGTTAAGCCTGGGAAGAACATGGTGACACTTCAGCTTTAGGGTTTTGATGGGAAAATAGCAATCTTGTATGCATTAATACTGCAGATCAATGGGAGGGGAATCTACCTGTGACTATTGTTTATCTTACTTGATTGGTAGGAACTAAACCTCCCCTATATCACTTGGAGGACCCTGAATAGGCTGAGAGATGGAGTCCCTAAATGCAAGAACAACAAACTCAAGGGTGGGCTACTGGCAGACAACAACATGCTGTGTTAACATGGAGAGATACAATATCAGGCTCGTTTACTAGTCTGCCGACTAAGGCAAAGCAATCTCACTTATATAGTGCCCTATAGCACTTAATGCACTCTCTGGGTGGTTCACAAGTGAATTACCATTTATTAGCATCTACTGCCAGAAACATTCACTGATGAAGACTTACGTTTGTTGTTGTTGTTCAGTCGCACAGTCAATTCCAACCCTTTGCAACCCTATGGACCATTGCCCACCAGGCACCTCTGTCCTCCACCATCTTCCTCAGCCCACCCAGCTCTGTGCACATTGCATCTACAACACACCATCTAGCCATCTCATTTTTGGCCACTCCCTTCTTCTTTTGCCCTTCACCTTTCCCATCATCAAGCTTCCTCAAGTGAATGCTCTCGTCTCATTTGGTGTCCAAAGTACTTTAGCTTCATCTTTACTATTTGACCTTCTAAGGAGCAGTTAGGGTTAATTTCTTCTAGAATCGACTTATTTGTTCTTCTCACTGTCCCGGGGACTCTCAAAACTCTCCTTCAACTTGAAAGAAGAATGTACAGGTCTTCTTCCTTTGACCATGCTTTAAGCTGCAAGCATGAAGTTTCTCTTGGTGTGTGCAGGAGATTCCTTTTTCCTTGTCATTTTCTATTGACTATAACTATAGATAGCAAACCCTATGTAGCGATATACCTTTCCCTCCCACTTTAAATGCTTCCTGATTATTTTTACCATACAAAGTGCTAGTCAGGGCGGACAAAGGTTAATGAGAACTGAGCTAATCTCTCTCCATTTCTCTGTACTGTTGTTGTTGTAATTAAGAGAAATAACGAGAAAATCCCCACGAAGTTTTCTATTGGATGATAAGTATCTGCACCCATTCCAAGCAAGCTTTTGGAAGACATTGCTAGAAATAGCAACATATTCTCACTTTTTAGTGAAGGTTATTGAAGCAATTAGGAGGTTGGATAATCCCCACAGGATTTAGGATTATACTACCTATTAACCGCTCCAATAACCTTCACTAGAAAGTGGGAATACTATGGTGAGGAGTGTGGAGGGTCTCCTTGTGAGGCATTTCGCTTTGGAAGGAACTTCCCTCTGAGATATGAGCAAGATCCTATCCCTGGAGCTTTTGGGGGGGGGGCAAAGATACTCTCTTTCAAACTGGTCTTTCACATTCTTTTGCTGATAACTGTTTGATGGTGGAGTTGATGATTTTGATGAGTCAGATTCTGCATCTCTCCCCATTCACATAGTAGCCCTTATCTTGAGCCTGTTGGTCTTACATTTAGGGACTGTGACCCTCAGCCTATTCAGGGTCCTCCAAGTGACATAGGGGAGCTCTTGTCCAGAGAGTTCTTTCCTCCATCTTATAAAGGCTATCAATGTCTAGCAGTCATAATGTGTTCAGTCTTTGGACTGTGAAAATGAAACCAATTTCTTGGCTTTGCCATTAGCCAAAGTAGTTCTCATCGGTGCATGTTTCTGGTAGTAACTGGCAGACCAGTAAATGAGGTGGATTCTGTATCTCTCCATGTTGTCCACCAACAGCCCCCCCACACTTGAGCATGTGGGATTCTAACCCTCGACCTATTCAGGGTCCTCCAAGTGACGTGGGGAGGTTGAGTTTCTCAGCTGTACCCTCCTTTAATGATGTTCCTTGCCCAGTGAGCTCCTTCCTCTGTCTTCTAATTTGGTCACCCCGAGGTTATCTGCCCATCCCACAAGAGCGGACCAGACAGGCTCTCTAAAGGTACCATCAATCGGAGAGGCTCATCTCTCCAGTATGAGAAAGAGAGCCTTTTCGGTATCTGCTCTGGCTCTTTGGAACCTCCTGCCAACCTTCGTCTTCAGCCAGAATTGTCAGTTTTTAAGAAAGGGCTGAAGACATGGCTGGCCCAGCAAGGATGGAGAGCAGAGAGAGGAACAGCCGTCCTCCATTGGCTGAAATGAACATGCTAATCGCCATCCGGGTTTTTAGTCTATCTGTTTAGTTTATTTGTTATGAAGATTTTAACAATGTGTTTATGTAAGGTTTTTAATGATATGTTGAGTCTTTTTATGCATGGTTGTGTGCAATGGAATTGTGAGCCACCTGGAGTCATTTTGGTGATTGGGCAGCCATACAAATCTAAATAAGAAATAAATAAATAAATATCCTCAAGAACCAAAGGAACTGAAAGGCTGAGTGAAGCTGATTTCCTTCCTTTTCTTTAACTTTGTTAAACTGTTGGAAGCATCTGTTGTGGACCTCTAAGGAAAATAATGTGGAATGCTTGCAGTCCTTGCTGATGATCAAATATGACAAAATACATGCTATGCAATGGAAAAAGATCAGAAATCCCATAGCTGGACTCTTTATGGGTACCAAATCACCCAGTTAAATAGTTCAAGTATCTAGGAATTATTATTTTTTCCCATCTAAGCACCTTTAAAGCTCATATGAAAGCAGTTAGAAAGGGGTAAATGCTGATTGAACAATTAAGGGTGTGATTAAATTTTACTATGGCAGAGTAGGTCAGCTGAGTCAGCCTGCACTTGATGTCTCTTGTACAAAAATGGTAGGTCAGTTGTTATTCCAGTTAAGTTTCGAATAATACAGACCTGCAAAGAACAAGATCTAGATAAAATAATTGCCTAAGTGAAATACGACAGCTTTTGAAAGGTATCCTGTCCTTCTGACTGTAGACCAAAGATGCCATGCTAAAATTAATGTCATTGATTAGTGGTAGTCTTACACATACAGAGTTAAGCTGGATGGAAAACTTTCACAGTTAGCAACATTGGATACGTCAAAATCAATCAACAATTGACATTGACTTCTCACCTGAATTTCTACTGGGGCAAGAAGTAAAGAAAGCAATTAATTTAGTGAGTCAACGTACTGTTGATATAGATTTTCTTCAATTGCTTGCAGAGATTAATGCCCAAGGTCCACCTGTTACCTAAAAACCAGCAGCAGGCTTTTCTTTCATAGGTAAATAGATCAACTTCAAATTACAATGGCAAGTTTACGTGTAAACAATTGCATTACCAAAAAATTTACAAAATTCAGGAAATGATAGAGAAGAGGGAAGAGGGGGTTGGGGATTAAGTGGACAGTAGCCAATGGCAGAATGGAATAGATGAGTGTGTTCCAATTAGCATGCTTGGCTTGAAGATAGGACCAGTCAGAAATGCAGCATGTCTGAAGCAAGAGGTTCAATTGACCAATCAGCATTGACGGAACTTCAAGGAACTAACTTTGAGACTTCACTTGATGATGTACCTTGCATTACCCACCCACTTAATCCATCCTGACTCCAGACAAAAGACTAGTATGGTAATTACAGATCCCAGAAACAAAGACCGGATAGATGCATGAAAGGGAATAATCCTTAAGGCAATTTGGGCTGTGGCTCTTTGCTGTTGTCTCTCAGGAGGTTTAGAGAAGGGTGTATGGTCCTCAAGGCTTCATGTATTCTTAGGTGTTGTTAACTGAAAGCTCCCTTTGGAACATGGTAAACCTCTTGGGTCTACTAAGGCAGGCTCAGAGTTTAAAGAAAAACATTTTAGAAGCGTTTCCTGCTTTAGAAATACAAAATAGAACATGTTAGAATCATTTTACAATACTTTTAGTGATTTCTGGAACATTTAATTGTAACCGCTAATAGAGGATCAACCAGGTATCAAAGGGTTAAGTTCGTCATGTCATTTTTTAATTTTTTTTAATTTTTTAGATTTATATGCTGCCCTCCTCAAAGAGACCCAGGGTGGCTAACAAAAGTTTAAAAAAGAGACATAAAAACACAATATAAAATCCAGGTAAAATTAATATTAAAATATTAAAACTAAGCAAGTTAAAAGATTTAAAAAATCATACATTGAGAGAGGGAGGGGTCAGATGAGCCAACAAGCTGACACAACTGTCTGACCCAAACCCTATACCTGTCCCGCTAGCCAGGTCTTAACCCCCTTCCTAAAGGGCAGCAACTCTGACTGGAGAGGTAGCCATATTTAATTGCTAGACTGACTTTGCTATCTGCTTTCTGTCATTTGTTTATACATATTTCAGATTCCCCATGTCATAGGTTGACAGCCCATTGCTAAGACAGTTACTAAGTAATTGTATGCCTTATCACCCTTATCTCCAATTTTAGCCAGATTAAGCTGGACAGTGAAATGTCTTCTCATGACCTCATGCATTCCATTAAACACCTTCAGACCAAGAAGCTTCCATAACCTTCGAGAAAGTTCTAAATGATGTAATTAGTATGAGATCATTGAATTTTTGTGAGAGGGAGAAGTCCCTCTTTTGACTATTTAAAGAGTGCCTTTTCAGACTTCAAATTGGTTCTCTGACTTGAGGCTAAAATGCTCCATTAGCTGAACTCAAAATTCCCCTTCTGGGGGAAATACCTATGCATAACAGAATGCTGCCAAAGAAAGCTGATGAATATCAGAGAGGCCATGGACTATGCCAGATTTTCCTGAAGATGATTATCCTCCTTTGCCATCTTATGCACTGGACTGTGTTGGTATGTGGCCAGTTGGCCCATTTAAAAACTAATGGATTAGGGGGAAAGTTCTTTTACTCTACAGGTTTATGGACTATGAGATTATGGGGATCCTCTACAGCTTTGCTTCACTATCTTATGGAATATAAAATACAAGTTCTGTTTGGGACTTTTACCTTGATTTCTGCTTGGGCATAGCACTGGCACAGAGCTCTCTGCTTCAACATCCATGCTACTATGGAAAAGCCTCACTCCCTTTGATTTGGTAAGATCAGAGGTGGTTTTTTTGGATCCTTTTGCAAGGCTGGCAGAGGGTGGAAGAAGGGAGTTGGGGTAGACTGCATCATACTCAGCACTCGGTCACACCAAAGCCTTGAGGAACCCCTGGGAAAACCCCTGACATGGTGGCAGCAGTGGGATACCAGAGCCTATCATCCATGTGAAGAAGGAATTCTAGACTAAGCAGATTTATTTATTTATTTATTTAGATTTGTATCCCGCTCTCCTTGGTAGAAACCAACTCAGAGCGGCTCACAAAGTCCCCTAATATCATTATTAAAGTGCAAACAAAAATACAATAGCATACAATACAACAGCTCAGTAAAGTACAGTAAATATCATCTTGTAGGTCAGTACACATTACACATCAATACACATTATAGTACAAAATATCATGGCATGTAGTGCAAAGAGCAATACGGTTCAATAAATATCATACAATAGAACAGCACACATCACAGTGGAAAACATTATAAAGCAAAAACGTCCACCTGCGACTACAGTCCAATTCCTCTTCCCGGCCAGAGGATGTTGGTCGGGAGTCCCAGCTGCATCTCCTCTCTCCGGGCTACTGGGCAAGAGAAGGAGTTCATGGGGGGCAGATCTCATAGGCCCCAACCCCCAGCTCCACTGTGTCTCCTCTCCCCGGGCAAGAGAAGGAGTCTGTTAAGGTGGTAGGGCCAGGAGGGAGCAAGGCACGTCGGATGGGAGCAGTACCTTTGCAACAGGGGTCTTGACAGTGGACTGATACCTGGGAGACACCCTCTTCATGGTGGGCTATGCCTACAATGTTTATTGCTTTGCTTTCCTCTCTTCTGGTGAAAAACCAGCACTCATTGGAGCAATTTGGAATATAATTGCCTTTCCTGTCTTTCCAGCCCCTTTCCAGCATGACTTGAAGGTGAGGATGTATGACCAAGGAGGAATTAGTCCTATGGCCCAAGCTATGCCAGGAGGTGAAGAAGCATCTGTTCACACTTCACATAGTGCATCCCCACTCATGATCTACTTTTACCTACACACTGGTGGACGCCAGAGTGTTCTACAGTCTACAGTATAGAGAGGGGATTTCACCAGAACAGATCCAGCAGAGGGTCGGGGTCGGAGGACTATGGCAGTATGTCCAAGAGGGACCACGCTCTGAGGATGCTGGGACATGATTGGAGGGTGCGACAGCAGCGGTGGCAGCTGGAGGTCTGTGGAATAGCCTATACAGGGAGCACATCCACATCCCACTGGCAGGTTGTCTTGGGGGAGAGAATGGCCCCTATATTCTGATAGCAAATGGCAGGATGGTGCCAAGGCAATTCCAGTGAATGGAGCACCACTGGAGACCCAAGATCCTGAGGCAGTTTGTGAATATGACATGAAGGTTCTAGGCTGGAGCACAACACGGAGCTACACCGAGGCCCATGAGATTGTCCAGGAGCTAATATCAGAGGCAGCACAACAAGCAGAGGTAAAACAGAAGCACATAGAGGTCTTGGAACATCAGGCGGCCCTCAAACACCAAGCTACTCTAGAGCTAGAGGTGGTTCTAGATTAATCATCAGGTGGCCTTGGAGGAAGCAGCTGCCCAGGAGCATGAGGAAGCCATCACCCAAGAGCAGGCCCGAGAGCATGAGGAAGCACTGCAGACAGAAAAGGTTTTGCAGGAGCAAGTTGCTCACCAGATGTGGCTCGATGCTGTGCAGCATGGCTTGGAGACAGGCAGCCCAGGAGAGAGAGCTACAAGAGAGGCGGAGACATGAGGAGGAGATCCGCATGAAAAAGGAAAAGGACCTTTGGGAAGCAAAGCAGCACCGTGAGTTATACTATCTTCATTTGTCAAAATTGCAAGAGCAATTTAAGGATTTGGGAGTATCTGTGTTGGATCAGGGTGCGTCAGAGGGAAGTGTTTCTGCATCACCGGCCCAACCACAGCAGCTGTCAAAAGAGGAGGTGGTATTAGTGGAGTGGATAGACTAGAGGCAGTATCAGCGCTTCCTGCTGAATCCACGGGTGCTCCTGGATGACACTATGCCAGTGAGTTACCATCCATCTCAGGAGGAGGGGGAGGGGGAGGCAGCAAGGCGGAGGGCTGTTCAGGAAGAGGTATTTGTTGATGAATTGCACATCAGAGCACTCATAGCAGAGCAAATGGGGAGCAGCCAAGTGCCAAATTGGTCCATGCTGCCCAGTCCACCTTGGTCTACCCCAATACCTCCTGCCCAACCAGCAGATCAAACTCCTGCATCAAGGGGAGGAGAAGGAGGGTGCTAGGAGCTACAAATAGCATTGAGAAGTTGATGGAGGAGTTCTTTTAAAAAACAAATAGAAAAGCCTCTAGGGACCCCCAGGAAACCACCTGACACATCATGCCTGTGGCCAGGTATGGCTCAAGAGATAGAAAAACTGCATTTTAACTCAGAACGCAAATACTTTAAAGTCATTTTAGAGCCTAATTTTACTTTTCCGCTACAGCCGCGGTTTAACTTTTAGACAGAAGAAGCAGGGAGAAACCCATTTTTTAAAATCCTGCACTTTAAAATGTAGGAGCCAATTGAGTTTACATGGATCTTTACTGCTTTACTCTCGAGGATACCCTCCCTAATATATTCTGCCAGCAGCCTTTGGCCAGTCAAACCGGTCCCGGGGCTCAACAAACTTTGGGAGTGAAGATGTGATTTTAAACTTTATTCCAGCATTTAAAGTGTTAACTTTCTGTCTCTGAGTCCCCTCTGCTGTCTTCCCCATCGCTCTTAATTTTTTCTAAATAATAATAATAAAAAAATAAATCAGTGGCTATGCTCTTGAGAATCATTGAAAAGTATCTATTCCTTTGATCCGGATTGAATCATTCAACTGGATACATTGTAACAAGCATCCAATCTTTGGTTTCTTTTGAAACACCATATTTGGATTCTCATTCATGTATAAGCTCGTGGGTCAATTGAGGATACTGTAGCAGCTACTCTCATAGAGAATCATTGTAGCGTCTAACAGGATTTTCAGATCGCAGTTGTGATCTTTTGAAAAATGATTAAAAATAGTTTTTTGCAGTTATTTACCTGCAAAGTGTTGTGAATGAGTGTGTGTCAGTGTAGTGTTTGGTGTGTACAGAAGCCTAACCTTGAAGTGGATGGCAAATTAAAATAACAAGAAATATATTTTTATTGAAAATAAAAGTATAAGAAAATAATAAAAATGGTAATTTCAGATTTGAGGTAACACTCCTTTATATTCAAGATGGAATACTAGGGGCTCCATTGTGATATTTGAAAATGAAGAGTTCCATTTTTGTTTTGCCATTAATTGGAGATTTCCTTGTCCCTTCCCATGTTTCACACAAACGCTACATGTCCCAGCTTCCACAGGCAGCACACAAGCCCCGGGTGGTTCACCTAAGGTAATTCTAGAAGAACTATTATATGTAAATATACCTTGAGAAGTATTGGGTCGCATTCTGATAAAAGCCCTACATGGTAGTGGGCCAGGATACTTAAGAGAACGTGTCACCCCAAGAATATCTATCCATCCCACCAGAGCAGACCAGAGAGGCTCTCTAGTTGTGCCATCAGCTAGAGAGGCGCATCTCTCTAGCACTAGAAGGAGGGCCTTTTCTGTGTCCGCTCCATAAAAACATGGTTGGCAGGGCAGTTATGGGGTACTAACTATACAACGATGACCCCAACCTGCTGGTTGATTTGAATGCCTCTCCTGCTCTTAACTTTTTAATTGTTTTACCTGTTTTATATTTTATATCTTTTAACCTGATAAATTTTTAGTGGATTGTCATGGTTTTTATGAATGAGTTTTATTGCCAGATTGTTGTACTATATTGCTGTTGTTCGGGGGTCCTGCATTATCTCGGGAACTACCATCTTTGGTTCTAGATGTGGCGGTTCTGGCCCAAACAGACCCGGTGCGTAACTTGGGGGTCCTCCTGGACTCACGACTACTGCTCGAAGAGCAGGTGGCAGTCGTGGCCAGGAAGGCTTTTGCACAACTTTGTGTTGTGCGCCAGTTACACCTGCTCCTAGATTGGGACTCCTTGCTCATGATTACACACACTCTGGTCACCTCCAGACTTGATTACTGTAATGCGCTCTACATGGGGCTGCCCTTGACAACCATTCAGAGACTTCAACTGATCCAGAATGCGGCTGCCCGGGTGGTGTTGGGGTGTGGGCGGTATGCACATGCCTCACTGCTGGTCCGGGAGCTGCACTGGTTGCCAATATGTCTCCAGGTGCAATTCAAGGTGCTGGTTATTTCCTTTAAAGCCCCACATGGTAGTGGGCCAGGATATTTAAGAGACTGCCTCACCCCAAGAACATCTGTCCGTCCCACCAGAGCAGACCGGAGAGGCTCTCTAATTGTTCCATCGGTCAGAGAGGCACATCTCTCTGGCACTAGGAGGAAGGCCTTCTCTGTGTCCGCTCTGGCCCTAGGGAACCTCCTGCCAACCAAGCTACGTCTCCAGACTGAGTTGTTGCCCTTTAGGTCGGAAGAATTTAAAAACATGGCTGGCAGGGCAGGTATGGTGTGTAGGAGGCATAGTGACCTCAGCCAGCTGGAGGATTTAAGCCCCCTCTCTCCCTCAAGATGTAGTAATTTGGCGTTTTTTAAATTTTTTAGATTTTAAATTTTAATCTTGCACAGTTTTATAAATATGAATAATAAATAAAATAAAATAAATAAATATGCAATAAAAACTTTTATTTTTCTACATTTCTTTGGTTTACTGGTCTTTATTCCATCTCAGCCAGAGGGTTTTGAAATTAAATAAATTAAATTAATACTGAAATGTTTTCTTTTAATGCATTTTATTAAGACATGTCCCAGGGTAATGGCACCCTTCCACCATGGGTGCTTCAGACATTGGTTTACAGGCATTGCGCCCAATCACTGTGGGTGCTACAAACCTTAGTCTTTGGGGTACATCAGGTAAAGGGGTGCCCCAGGCAGGGGTATCAATTGCATGTGACATAATGTATATACCCCAAGTGCCAGAGCACACAAAGCAATCTTTGTCCTTCTGCTGTAACATGAGGTTGATTTTGAGACGTTGTTTCAGAGGTGCTCTGGTGTGCCTGGAGTGGCCCTTTGGGAGTGGGCTGGGCCCATCTAAAGAGAGTCACTTGAAGTCAGAGAGAAGGGGAGGGACGTGGCATGGCAGATGCTTCTCGAGTCCAAATGGCATATGCCGATGTCAAGTGACCCTGTTTCTGGTATCATGATGTGACTTGATAACCAAACTGCTTCAGGATCTTGGCACATTGAACACTTTGTCTGCTCCTGGGTGGGGAGAGACACAACGCAAAAGAACTGGCCATGTTTACCCTTGAGAAAAGAAGATTTGGGGGCGAGATAATAAATAGTGGAAAGAGAGTCATAAAGGGGGGAGGCAGGGTCTGTTCTTGAACATCCAAGCGTACAGGACATGTCAAAATGGACAGAAACTAACAAGAATGAGGTGAATAGGAGTTCACTTTTTGAACAATAATAATTGTATGTAAAAAAAAATTGGGGGGGAGGGTCATCATCAGGATTTTAACGATGCTTAGATGGGGCAAGGCCAAAAAAAGGTTGGGAACCACTGTTATAGAGTCATGTGGTTCTAAGAAGAGACCACCCAAGGGAGAGAGAGAGAGAGAGACCGGGCATAGGGGTGAGGGCAGAAATCTTGGGATTTTAATCTGGGGAGAGGTGAGTTTGTTGGGCAGTTGGATTTTATGGGTGGAAATATCTCTCTCGCTGGGCAGGAATTCTTTTCATCTTCATAAACGTAGAAAATCTCTTCAGTTCATCCAGAATGGGATGTTTTTCTCTTCAGTCAGTCCAATGTTGATCTTGAAAATGGAATGAAGATCCACCTACTGCAGATGAACCATCTTGTGATGGATAGAAATGCCGGCTTATGTGTTTTGAATCTGTAATGGAGATTTCTGAGGCTATTCTCTGAAGGGGAGGAGATATGTTGCATTATGGGTTGTTACTAGGCAAGAAATCTGGAGTAGACAAAACAAAACCTCGTGCTTTGGAGAAATGGAACCTAAGTTTGGATGGACATGATTGGCTGAAATCCTTCACATAAAGGGTCAAAGGTGGGAGATGGATAGAGGAATAAAAGGAAAGAGGAGGAGTAAGGAGTCCCTCTGTTTGCCATGCTGGAGAATGCTTCACTTCAGGGGGATATGTGAGTACAGCTTAGTCAACATGTAGTACACCTAATCAGGCCATAGCCTGAAGCGAGTAAGGGTTTTTATTTTCACATTTGAAATGGCTAGACTGCAGTCTTATTCCTATGCTATAATCTTAGAAATTTATAATAAAGCATGTTGGGAATGCAGAACCTTTGTGTCTGTATATTGGAGTAGAGAGCTAAGCTGGAATCCTATGCCTTGGTCAAGCACTACTACTAAAGTATTTTTAAATAAATCTGCACAAACACACTAGCCCAGAAGCCAAGCAGGGTCCCAAGGGCATACCAAGGGGGTGTGGCCCCACACAGAAGAATACAGACCAGTGGTGGAATGTCAAAATTTTTACTACCCCACTGTGATGTCATCACAGTGTGGGCGGAGCTAATGTCATGACGTCATGACGTCATGGGCAGAGCAAAAAAATTATGAAAAATTAAAAATAATATAAAATAAAAATAAGCACACACACAGACACACACACACACACACACACACAAAACCCACCCACCCAGCCACAACACAAACCCATAAAATAAATAAATAAATAAATAAATAAAAATACATTAAAATACACCCACCCACCCAAACACAAATCAAACAGAGCTTTTAAACCAGAGTTTAAAGCTTATTCTGGCTAATCTTTCTCACACTAGGTCAGATGGAAGGAACTACAGAATGAACTCACCACAAGATGGCTTCATTTTGGCACTTTTCAACTGTTAAAGAAGTTAGGTACTAAGTCTTTGCCTAACCAGTTCTCTAGGATAATATGCCTTAATGTAAATGTAAAACAGCTGTACCTCCTTAAGGGTTCTCCAGTTGGAACAGCAATTGGAACAGCACAGGTGTAGCTTATTGATGAGGTAACTCCAAGACTTTGCTTAAAAACCCTAAGCCAGGCCACTAGGCCTGCCGGACAGGAGGCTTTTTTGGGAACTGTGGTAGTATGTCAATATAGGTAAAGGTATTAAATACACATTAAAATACACACAGACACACCACATCCAAAGGTGAGTCACTTTCCCTGGGGAGCAGGCTATAGGGAGCTTCAGGCTAGCAGCTTCTCTTCCTCCTCTCCACTTGGGAGGACAGCAAGGAGGACGTGCTTGCGGGCCAAGCACTGTAGGCATGCATGCACACCAAGTGCTTGGTGCGCATGCGCAGTGGGGGAACCAGTGAAAAGGTAAGCCCCGAAGGTGGTTCCCCCCAAAAGCTGCTACCAGTTCTCCAGGACAATGGGAAAAGTTACTACCGGTTCTGGCGAACTGGTGAGAACCTGTTACATCCCATCACTGGTACAGACTGTTGTTGGTTAAGTGGGGAGAAAGTTGTGATGTGTAAGGGGTAAGAGGTGTTAACCCTTCCAGGCAGTGTTGGGTTAAACCTGCGTTCATGACAGTACAAGAAAGAAGGCTCAAACCATCTCGACGACAAGGCCATCACCTTCAAACAAACATACTGTATTCCATGAATTTTAAATTGAATTGTAAGTGGAAGGGATTGCTCCAAGAAACCCCTGAACTTGCACTCTCAGGGGATTTTTCCAATATCATATGTGAGTAGTGTATTTTTATCAGTTTGCCTGCCTCAGTGGCTTCAGGTGAGAGCACCTTCCAACATGCTGAACCAGTTGAAGAAGCAGGCAATTATTTCTCTCTTCCCAATGTGAGACTCAAGTATTTTAATGCACTTCTCATGCCTAAGATCAGTTCTCACATTAAACAAAAGGCAGATGTTCCCCCAATAGGTAGTCCATGAGATAGTGTACTTTTTGACTGGTGTGCTTTTATTTAACTTGCCTTTAATTCAGTTCTGTTTTAATATTATCATTTATTTAGCTGTTTTAAGAGAATAAGCACTATATTTTATTTGGAACTTCTAAATAACCTTCTTAGGCACCACCTTGAGTTGTAATTTTGAGAGAAAGGATTGACAAACAAATAGTGAGGAATAACCAAAGGGATCCGCATCTTTTGGGGTCAAGGCCTCTGTCCCTCCCTGTTCTAACAACACTTCAAGGGGCAGAACATCCCATAAACTCTTCCACCACCTGGAATAGCGGCAGCTTGACAGTGCGCTTTCCTTTGGTCAATGTCCAGCCTTGATGGTTATTTATGCTGTGAAGGAACATCGTAATTATCTTTAGCGGGAAGAGTGTACAAAGGTCTGGAGGTTTTGCTATAATAATTTCATGTTAGAAATTATTCTAAGTTGAAAGGATGTTTGCTGGAGAAACTCCTCTCACTGGGTGCCCATATGAGGCTCCTTTCATGTCCCCAAGATCTTTCCCCACCGAAGTGGTCCCTATTGATCTACTTGCAATTTCTTGCTTTCGATCTGCTAGGTTGGCAGGAGCTGGGACAGAGACGGGTGCTCAAACCGTCATGCAGTACCCTGGTCTCAAACTGCCAACTTGCTGGGCTTCCATGTAACAAGGCAAGCTTCTTAACTACTGAGCCGAATTGTAACATATTTCATGGCTTTTGTTAAGGTATTCATTACAGACTCTGTTTCTTCTGCTTTGTTTAAATCTAAGCTATTGCAGAGGCCTGCAACAACCCCCTTCTCTAGGCATATCATTCACTTAGTTCTTGCGTCCAGCTACCTGGCACAGAAAGGGTTCATTCTGAACCCTGTTTGAAAAGGACTAAATAGCAAATCCTTTATGCCCTGGCTTTCACAATAACTTCCGTTTTCTTTACTTGTGGTTTACTATGTGTTCAGTTTACTTTTCTGATGAACAACTTATATGAATTTCACATATGTAAGGTAATTTTTTTCTCCACCTTTCTCAATAGCCAAAATAGCAAATATCTGTGACTGTGGGTGTGCATGCATGGTGAACATTTTCAAATTTCTTTTGGGATGGCTTCTTTTGTTTTATATTATTTTTTCATGCACTGGTCCCCCTTCCCTAAAAAAGGAAAGCCTCTTTTAGGATGGGAGAATAATAACAGCTCAGGGAAATGTGATGTTTTGAGGCCATTTGGTCATTTCACAAGAACCTGCACAAGATGCCTAATATCTATAGTGAGTTCCAGCTGTCCCCAGGTCCACCACATAAAAGGTAACCAATTGAGGCAGCCCTTAGAGTTGCCATTAATGTTGCTAAATCCCACATTGGTGAAGAATAAGTTCCAAGTTGAAGAAGAATAAGTTCCAAGACTTAATAATGGAAGAAGAGGATGGGCGAAAAGGGTGGTCCCACCTTGTCCTTAATATGCCCACCTGGGTACTCAGTACAGCATCAGGGCAGAACTGAGGAAGAGGATGGGGTTGCTGTCATTCACAAAGATACCATCTCTGTCAGAAGGGTCTACACTGCCTTGAGGTCAGGTTGGAAGGCCCTACACCTGCAAAAGGTGACACAGAGACAGGCTTGTGGTTGAAGCAGTGTACTGAGCTCTTCATGACCTAGCCCTCTTCCTCCCATGGGTTGACCAACTTCATCTTAGCAATGGTGTTGCATTTCCCAAACTGTTATTGCTGGGGGACCTCAACATCCATGCAGAGGGGGTGGTTGTTGGTGTAGTCTCAGAGTTCATGGACTCCATGACATCCATGTCGCAACATGTTAGTGGCCCCACCCATGTGGTGGGCCACACTCATGACCTGATCTTTTTAAAGAGGGTGTGGAGTTGATGACCTGAAGGTGGTAGACCTTTTGTTGTCCACTGCTTTGTCACGGCCAGGCTATTCCCTGTTGTTGAGATCTCCTCCCAGCTCTAGTGACAAGATCCTGTGAGAGAAGAAAATAGATTGAATCTTTTGATTAAAATTGTGACCTCCCAGGCAGTGTAAGTCCCTTCCTGATGACCTTCTGCTGTGGAAGGCACAGACCCTGTGTTTTTATATGTTTCCCAATGTTTAAAGCTAGTGTCCTTAAAATCCTATTACTGTATATGCTTTATTGCATTTTAATATTGCAATGTATTGCATTTTAAGTTGTATTTGTTTGGTAAGCTCCTTTGAATCCCTGCCCTGTGGGAAAGGCAGGATATGAATGAAATAAAGTCATTTCAGTACCCAGGCCTCTCAATCATGCCTACAGGATGATCATGCCTTCTGGCCAAGGTGTTCCAGCCACATCAGAGAGGCTGCCAGCTCACATCTCAAACCAGAGGCAGAATATGATACCCGCTGGGCTTTCATTGATGCTGCCACCAGAGCAACAGCTCAATGTTTGTTCTGAAACATGCCTGCGGGAGAGATCTATTATTGACTTGGCAACAATTTGGTTTTGGAGAAGCTATTCTAGTCCTTGCTATGCTTTGTAGCAGTGAGTCCCACAGTTTAACTCTGCATGTTGTGAAGAAGTAATTCTTTTTGCCTGTCTTCAGTTTCCTGCCGTTCAGGTGCATAGGATGACCCTGGCTGCAGGATCATGAAAGAGGGGTCAGCTTTCCTATCAACTCCTTCCACCCTGCATCTCATTTCATGCCCTTCTGGCATGTTTCCCCTTCTCCTTCTTTCTCCTAAGCTATACAGCCCTGAGGTTGTGACCTTCCCTCTTAAAGCTGTGGCTTCAGTCAATGGATCCTTTGGGTTGGGTTTCCCCTACACAGAACATCTTTCCTGCAGAACATCAGCCTACATCACTGATTCCTCCCAGAAGGCACAGCTCCAAGTGCCGACCCTGAGTTTAGCAAGAAAGGCTGTGACTCGGAGAAGAACCTTCTTGGTGGTGGTACCAACTTTGTGGAACTCTCTACCGGCTGAGCTGCACCTGGTTCCATCTCTGCCTATATTTAAAAAACAACTTAAACCATTCCTCTATAAAGAGGTTTTTGAGGATATACTGCCAAAGGCCAAGCAATAGGCTTCGATTAACTCTTTCTGTCACCAGGATGTGTTCTCTGTTGATGGTTATTTTTAAATCGGGTGGGGGTATTATTTTTGTTTTGTTATTTATAATTTATTTAGTTTGTTTATTTTGTTTGTCTAATTTCTTATTGCATAGGTTTTAAAAATGTATTGTTAGCCACCTAGAGTAGAAGAATATCCCAGATGGACAAGGTGTAAATGTAAATAAATAAATAAATAAGAAAGAAAGAAAGAAAGAATGGGGCTTGGCTCCCCTCAGGTCTCGAACTGCTGGGCTGCTATTTTTCCAGTCATCAAGCTCAGCGTCTAAACCACTAAGCCACTGTGTAGGAAGGCTAAAATTATTAAAACCAGATTACAAGCACACGTTTGAAAGAAACAAATTAGAGCCATTCTTTAGGAGAAGTTTTAAAGTCTCTTTTAAAACCCACTGGACCTCTCAGTTAAGACCCCCAGGAGCATTTGAAGATGATGGCCCTGCCACCCAGGAGGCCTTATGCCAAACTGCCTCTCCACAGAGTATCTCCAGAAGGAGAACTGGAATACCACCACTTGAGTAGCTTCTCAACCTGGAAGACCACAGGAGGGGGTCGCAGAGCGATTTCTTCTTGAAAGCCCGTAGTAGAGCCAACCTTGGAGAGCCAACGGCTTTAAGAGCAACAGCTCAAAGGGGCACAGCAGGGCTGGACTGACTTCCCTTGGGAAGGAGATCCATGGTTGAGGGGCTGCTGACCAAGGGAGCTCTGTCTTGTCCACTGAACAGCCCAGCCACTCAGGTGGGTGGGAGACACACACAATGGGACCTTCCATTGACGATTTCCGGTTCCGGAAGGAAGCTGTTTGCCAGTTGTCCCCTCTTGAGCTGCTTTCCCCATCTAGGAAGAGACATGTTTGAATCCTGACTGACTGATCCTGCTGTGCTTACTCTGTGTAGAGGAGCTTGCTGCATTCCCGTGCTTTGATGTGCCACCCATACTTTGATGTGCCAGGAATTCAGCTGTACAGTGATCAAAGATGACTTTTCTGCTTTGCAATCTCCTGGACAATAGGCAATGGACTGTAATAATCATCTGGACTTTGTGGTTTTTCCGTAATGTACTATGCACTCACTCCATTTGAGTCTAAGTATTCCTGCACTGCCTTTACACAGCAGTGGATTCCGTGTTTAGGAATCAGCCACTGTGTGCCAGTGCTTCCTTGTAATGAATATACACCCCATTTGCAATAATCCACCTTGTTATCATGGCTACTGACACCTTGGTCTTCATTTTCTCTGCCAAGGGAACCTGGAAAAATTGGAAATTCTAAATTATTTCTTTTCAGGCATTTTAAGGTCAGCTGAGCTACAATAATTTGGGGAGTTCAGCCATTCAGTTAAAACATACATGCCTGTCCCCAGAAGACTGGCCCCTTTATGAAATGGTCATGGGAAGACCCCTACCACTGCCTTCTTCTGACATTTGTGGTTCCCACCCCCACCCCATCAAATCCCTGGCTGATGCTCTTGATGCTGCATTCAGCTTTCCTCTTTTTCTCAAGTCCCTATGTAGCCCTAAGTATCTCTTCCCTCTCTTCTTACTCTGGACCTTTTGGTGTGCCAGTATCATGCAACAATGCCCATGCTTACCCAACGAGCCCTCTTCTCATCTGGGTGCAGGCAGAGATGGCTGCCTGGGCTGCAAAACTGAAAAGGGGACCAATTCCCTGAAGCTCAGACCAGCTCCTTGTGGCCTAAACAGAATCTGGGAGCTGACCTCTGGGTGTGTGAAGTTCTAGCAGCACAATATCAACAAAGGGCTGTTAGTTTGAGGTCAGGAAATCCAACTAGCCCTTTAAAATCAAAGACACACAGGTCCCAGGCAAAATGGCTTGCCTCGGTTCTCTTGGAAGAAGATCGAGAGGAAGCGCAATCATTCGAAACAGCTGTTTATTTATTGAAAAAGAAGTCAATAGATGAAGCTTGTCACAAATAGGACCCTAAAAACAGGAGGGTGCACGTGTCAATTGTCAAATGTAGTTGCTGTCTGTCTGTTTGTTTGTTTATTTATTTATTTATTTATTAGACTTATATGCCGCCCTCCTCAAAGAGACCCAGGGAGGCTAACAAAAGTTTTAAAAAGAGACATAAAAACACAATATAAAATCCAGTTAAAATTGATATTAAAATATTAAGACTAAGCAAGTTAAAAGATTTAAAAAATCATACATTGAGAGTAGGAGGGGTCAGATGAGCCAACAAACTGACGCAACTGTCTGACCCAAACCCCATATCTGTCCCACCAGCCAGGTCTTAACCCCCTGTTTATGTGTCGTTATAATATAAACAAAGATAAATAATTATTACAAACTATGTATCAAACTAATATTAATGTATTATTGCTAAGCTTTTTCTTCTTCTTATATTATAAATATATAAATATAATCAAACAAGAGGCCCTGACCAAAGGAAAGAATGATATTTATACAAATGAGATGGTGCACATGGTAATTTTCATGAAAGTAACATGTTTGAGTCGTGAGCAAACAGATTAAGCCTAGCCCGGAAGGTGTGCAAAACGGATTGTGCCTAGTCTGGAACGGGTGCAAACAAATTGAGCTTTGTGAAGTGCTCAGAGTGGAGGATCAGCAAAACAACAGGTTGTCCTGAACATAGTGGGCATGAGACCACCAGGGGGGAAATGTAGTGATTAAGTCTAACAGCAGACGTGCTAGTTTTGGGGGTTGCCCGATAGGGCAGGGCAGAAGACAATGTGTGGTGGTGCCACCAACTTTGTGGAATTCTCTCCCAGTTGAGCTGCACTTGGTTCCATCTCTGCTTATATTTAAAAAAAACAACTAAAATCATTCCTTTTTAAAGAGGCTTTTAAGAATATATTGCCAATGGCCGAGCATTAGGTATCCCCCCCCCCCTCTTGTTGGCAATAGGTTTTTTGTTTCAGACTTTTTTTAAAGTGTGAGTTTTGTCTTGCTTTCTTGATGTTTTTAATTTTGCTACATTGTGAAGATTTTTATTATTGTTGTTATTGTGTTGTAAGCTGTCTAGAGAAGGAAACTATCCCAGATGGGTGGGGTATAAACAAACAAACAAACAAACAAATATCTTTTGGCCTATTATTCCCTGCCCCACCCAGCTGAGGAAGTTGGACTTCTCCATCACTGCAAAACCACAAAGTTTATTGTTATGGAACAATATGTATGTGTGCGTGCGTGTGCGTGCATGCGTGCACTCACAGTTTGTGCGTGCATGCGTGCATGCGTGCATGCGTGCACTCATGTACTACCATGTTCAAAAGCCAGTGTCCTCCTGCATGCTCACAGGTGGTGGTGGTGTTTCACAACATGGCACAGTGGGGCTGCAGAGATGGCCACCACCCAGATCCCTTTGTCTTCCCAGGTGCACCTTGTGCCTGGTGACAGGTTATAGCAAGGAGCTTCTTGCAGCTCAGAAGTCCTACAATCTTCAAGGCTCACTGGGTGTGTGAGGAGACTCCTCTGTCTTTCTAGGGCAATTCAACAGAAACAGGCATGCTTAACAGCATAATACTTTTGGATACATACAGATTTATGGACAGCAACGTTTAGAGGAGCATTGATTGTACATCTACTGTTATGAAAAACTAACACAAAGGTCACTGCTTTAGAGTTAATCATGCTAATATTTCCTTCCTTCCCTGCTTGGTACATGTTCAACTGTCTTTGTCTATAAAAACTGCACTCATGCTGTTGTCTTAAAAGGCAAAGTAAATCATTCTTTAGACTTGCACCCTCCACGGCAAAGGCATCTGCTACATGCCAAAGAGCTTCAGCTGCACCCGATTCCTAGTTCCTGCTCCTGCTCCTCATTGGCCACACAGATGACTACTGGTGGTTCAGCGTCTTTCAGAATATTACCCCCTTAACAATAAATTAGCTAGTCAGTTGATCCTTTGTGCTCACAGATGCCAGGTATTTTATTTTCGGGTGTATTTACCAGTATTTGGTTGGTTTATTTTTATCTTGGCAGGATTTTTTTTTTTTTTTTTTAGGCATTTGGTTCAGATGCCTCACCAACAAAAATTTTTTTTTTTGAATTTGGAGCCAAAATGGCTCCTGGGTACTGCGCATGCGTCAAAACATCATTTGACACATGCCCAGTTCTATTTTTTATCGTGCATGTGTCAAATAGAAGTTTGACGCATGCGTAGTTCCCGGCAGCCATTTTGGCTGCCAGGAAAGGAAGGGCGCAGGAAGCGCCTGAAGAAGCGGCGGTGGCCTATCCACGCTGTGCCTTGCCATGCTGCCAGGCCATTGCGCTGTCATGGTGGTTTGCCACAGCGGCAGTTCCCGGTAGCGGCAGTTTCCCACAGTGGTGGTTTGCCGCCACACCGCCTCCTCCTCTACTGCTTCGCGACGACCAAGGGTAAGTGACAAGTTTGTGTTTGGGGTGGGTGGGTGTTTGTGTGGGTGGGTGTATTTTAATGTAATTTTTATTTTATTTATTTATTTATTCATTTAATTTATGGGTTTATGTTGTGGGTTGATGGGTGGGCTGAGGGGTGGGTGGATTGAGGGTGTGTGTGTGTGGGCTTATTATTTTTATTTATTTATTTATTTATTTACTAAAATTTGGCCCTGCCCACAATGTCATGATGTCATGATGTTGGCTCCGCCCATGATGTCATGATGTTATCACATCATGACATTGGCTCCACCCACACTGTGATGACGTCATGGTGTGGTAGCAAAAATTTTGACAACCCATCACTGCCTACAGCCCATGGGAACAGCCACAGGGTCACCACAAAGTTAGGGCTGTTCCGGGTGTTTTTACGGGTAATCTCCAAAAACCCTTTGGGCTGGCCTACTGTCAACTTAGGAGGTGGTCCTCAACCATTTTGGCTACTTAGGCTTGCTTGCCTGGAAGGAGAATTTAGGAATAAATGCTGCCCAGATGGAAATGGGTCTCAAAGTAATAAGTAGGCCAAGGAGTTATTTCCATCTCTCACATCTGGAAATCTTGATTTCAAAAGAAAAATCAGCTGTGAAGCTGCTGAAAGAGTATTATTTTTAAAAAAAACAAAACCCTCATATTCTAACATCTGAGAAGGCAGGTATATTTATTTGCAAGAAGTACAGTAATACCCCGGATAATGTTATGACTTGGTTCCACAAGTCATGACGTTATCCGATTTTTAGCGTTGTCCGATGCATGCATCGAACAATGCTAAAAAAAAAAAGCCTTGACTTCAGGGACAAACCGAGCAGGCAGTGGGGTGCCTTTAAAGCCACCCCCCACTGCTGTGACTGCACACCCACCCCACTGCCTGCTCGGGAGAATACAGCCCAGCCCTGGCCGTTTACCTTCAAGCCACCAGCAATCTTCTCTTGCTGACCTGCACGCTCCAATCGCTCGAGGCTTGTTTTTTTCCTGTTCCCTTCGTTCCCTTCCCTCCCTGTATTTAAACTACAGGGAAGGGGGAAAGAGAAAAACACAAGCTTCAAGCGATCGTCGGAGTATGCAGCTCAGCAAGAGAAGCTTGCTGGTGGCTTGAAGGTAAACGGCCAGGGCTGGGCTGGATTCTCCCGAGCAGGCAGTGAGGTGGGTGTGGGGAATCCCCAAACTGTTGGGGGGGGGGAGGAGGGAAGTGGCAGGGAGATGAGATTTGGTCTCCTTTACTTCTTTAATACGATGGATCGGATAACGCTAAAATGAATGTTCTCCAGTGCAAATCTTCCCCCCAAATTTGTCGTCGTTATGCGGTTTTAGCGTTATCCGGTGCAATCGTTATCCGGGGTATTACTGTACTTGCAAATAGCTCAAGAGATCTGTTTTCCAATGACACCAGTCTTACCTATGTGGTGACATATGTCTGATGGATGGAAAGAAAATTGGACGGGCACAACCCAACTTTCCTCCCTTTCCTCCCCGTTTGGTTTACTGAATTCACACTCACCCACTGAATATTAATTAAAAGCAAAATTTTGTGTAGATTTATCGGTCTTCCCAGTCATCTATCAATCTACTAGCTGGTGTTTTATTGGGATGACTAAACAGCAAAAAGAACAACAACTTTTATTAGTAGAACACAACACCAGACAAGCACAGCAAGAAAACATGAATAGAACAGCAGTTTCAGAAGTCCTAGAAACAACTTCCAAGATCCCCTTCCTATAGGAAAGTATTTTGTCCTTCTTCATTTGGGCTTGTATTAATCCAGTGCAGCAAATGTGAATTTGGATTATGATAGGCCACCTGCCAGATTTCTTACTTCCAGCCAAGTGTGAGACTAAGCGCTGGCTTTTTGCCCATTAAAAGTCTCTGCAATTGGATAAACGATGAGCAAAGTTAGTATATTTTCTTCATGAAGGGCAAAGTTAATGCACACAAGGTGGGGAGGAGGACACAAAGAAGGATGGACTGATTAGTAAGAGAGCATTGAAAACCCTACTTAGAGTTTAAAAACACTTTAAAAATGAGAAAGGAAAAGGAATTTCCTCTGGCTACCTTGACCTTCACTTGACTTTCTTCAGTTTCCTAAATCCTTTCTTGTCTCCTGTGTACAAGTCAAGATGGGCAGTAGTTTAATGGACCTACTTGCTGTCAAAATCGGATTCCGGAAGTGACGTCATAGCCAAGTGCTTTTGTTTACCCACGTGATCGGAAATGATGTTATCGCCACCATGTTTGTTTATTCATGTGGTTGGAAATGGCGTCATGGCCATGTGCACCAGAAATGATGTAGTAGCAATGTGCCCTGTTTACTCATGTGATCGGAAATGACATTCTTTGAGAGCCTCCATGACTGGAAGCAGTATGGCGAATGCCATGTGGTAGGAAAGGACACCCCAAAGCAGAAATGGCCACCTTCAGGTATACCCCAGACTGGGAATGTGTGGCTTGCCGGGGATGAGGACAGGGAAACCCTAGCACAACTTGGCTGTGTAGGGACACATGATACCCTGTATAACCTATATGAGCTCCCCAGAGACGGCCCTTTTGAGACAGGCTTGGTCTTTTGCATGCCCAGACAAGTTCTGAGGAGAAGCTATGGAGGACCAGCACGCCCAGCTGAGCCCTATACCGGATTCTGAACGGACACAGCTCTCGCGGTCCAAACCATGAAAGCGCTATATCAGCACCAGCTCGGAAAATGAATATTTTCCACCCACCAAAAGCACATGAGAAGTAGAAGAAATGGACCAAATATTGAACAAATTGTTAGAAGCAATTTCTCCTGAAAACATTGTAACACAACTAAGCATTTACCCTCTCCTCCAAAATAACAAAGCCCGATGGTGATAATAAGGTAGAACGCTAAGATAAAAATACTTCTGTTTTTTAAAACTTATAGGAGTCTGTTGCAAATGCTGTAAGCCCACAAGAACCTGACGTTTCCGGTCATGCTATTGCGCAGCCATCGCCCACAGAGTTCTGGAATATGTTTTCAACAGGAAATATCTACATGGAGGTAAAATGATAGGGGACGAGGGTTGGCTGGGACATGAAGGTTTGCCCAAGCCCTCCTACCCACAAACTTAATTTATATATTTGATTATATTAAAACTGTTTCAATGTTTTTCCAGGATCCTGAAAGTATATCTTCTGCCCAACCTTCTAATGTCATACTGGGAAACCTTCTTGGCCTAAAGACTGATTAAATGCTCCCAATTTCACCAAGAAAATGTCGAGGGGCCATCCGGGTGGTTGTGAGAGCAGCAGTCTATGGCATTTTGGAATATTGTTTCAACAACTATCTTTACGAAGCTTGCGAGGGCTGCAAAATTTGTGCCCCAGGCCAAGGTGACCATGATTGCATCTCATGGACAGAAATTATCAAGGACTTAAAATTAAAAAATGTTTGTTCCAAAATTTGTTTCAAGGCTGTGTTACATATTGTTACAGTTATTGCTTATTTGCTGAAATGTCTTGTGTTGACTCAAGAAAATATAGATCAGATATTAATCCTGATCACGGGGGGTAGGGAGAGCTGCAAAACCTTCTGAACAGATGGAGAAAATATTGAAGCCTGCTGACCATACTTTTCTTCAACATGTGGAAAAAAATCATAAAAGACAGACCCTATTGGTCATTTTTTATCTCTGTAAGCAGGATTTAAAATTGTTGGAATAAACTGATTTTCATTTACATTCCTTTTGTCTTATTATTATTGAAAAAACCAACAAACAGGCATATCAATTGGGCAAGAAATAAACCAGGCCTCATGGCTCATTGAGAGTTCTTTGTTAAGACCATGCACACGCTGTGGTTCTGGTAAGGACATACATTCAGACACACACAACCAACATCAATCGACAGCAAGTAATATTATATAAATATACTGTATGTTATACATTCAAAATCTAAATAATTTCTACCCATTTATTTTTAAAAGCATCTTACCTTTATGTGGTCAGGGCCTGAAACAGACTGAGACTGACTGGATTTGCAATCAGTAGAGCAGGACCTGAGAAAGAATGGGTGTGATGTGTGTGATGGGATTTGAAACCACTAGGGCAGGGTTAAAATTATTTATTATTATTTATTTATTATTTACTCACGTTTGCTATCCCGCCCCAATCGGGTAAACCCGACTCTGGGCAGCTTACAGCGTAGCTAAAAACACAGACCAATCCAATAAAAATAATAATGCTTAAAACCTCAAGAATTCATAAGAAAGAATTCATAAGAAAAGATTAAAACAGCATAACGGATAAAACCTGGGGCAGGGGGTGGTGGTGGCTAAAATCCCATCAATGCTGCATGGCTATTTTTAGAAGAATAGGTATAGGTAATTTTCAACAAACCAGAGCCTCTGAAGGACTTTCAAAAATAGAGAAATCCAATCACCAGCTTCAATGGATGAACAATGGGCCAAAACAGTATAAAAGTTAACAACCTTGAGAAGAAAATCTCTTTTTTGACCACCAACTTTTGGAAGAATACAGATTTCTACTGGGGTAAGTATTTACATATTTTTGTATGTCTTTATATGTGTCTATAAATAGATACATACAAATAATGTTACTGACTATAGATTACACATTTTATTTTATACAGTTAATGAAACGACATATTTCCTAACGTTCTCAAAGCTTGAGGTTGTAGTTTAAACTAGGCCTCAAAAATCCTTTCTTCTCTGTGTCTCAAGGCTGTGTCACGAGACAGTGTTTTCAGTTCAGTGTTCCTATTTCTTATCTCTAGGCTAGCAGAGCTCTCACATGTTTTGACTAAAGAGAGCACTCTTCCTTCACGTGTGTAAACTTCTTTCTCTTGTTATGAGAAAGTTTTCTCTGTTCCTGATTGGTTAAAGGTACCCAACCTGACCGGAGAATCTCCATCTTGGAGAGAGGGGAGTTCAGTTCATCTTTGGATGTCTATGGATTAAGATCTTGGCCTGTGGGACTATTCTTTTTCTTTTTCATCATGATTACCTAATGTGGACTGTTACCGGACTGATCTTATGCTATTGACCTTTTATCTACATTTTTCTATGGACTATCAGACTATCAGAATATCAGAAACAAGTCTACTGCTGTTTCATTGATTACACTTAGGCTTTTGACTGTGTCGACCACAACAAAATGTGGCAAGTAATTAAAGAGATGGGAATACCGGAACACCTATGTGTGTTCTTGCACCCAAACCTTCCGCTGTCGCAATAGCTAACCGCTAGTCTGCTACATTAACACACATACGGCCAAAAATCCTTGACAGTGTCTAGTGTTGATTTTCCACAGACAAAATTCATATAATCCTGAGCTAACTTGTAAACAAATTGTGGAGAAGACTCGATTGTTGTTGATGATGGTACAATTATTAAAAGAGGAATGATCTACAAATATTTGTAGTTCTCTGGCCAACACAACTGTTTTTGTCTGAAAAGGGCAGCTGTGGGTAGAACAAGTCTCAGCATGCCCTGGGTAGCATTTAACAATCAAATCCTGAGATTGTTTGTTTTTATCTACAGAAGCATATACTGTGTATTTAAAATGTCAACTGAAGCGCAAAACAGTGAACCAATGTACCAGAGTCCCATTCCTGCCCCCTCTAATCTTGGACATATAAACTTTAAATGCTAGCTCATCATTTTAAATTCAGGGGTGTGGGTGTGGTGGGTTTTTAAAAAGCAGTTGGATGTGTCTGTCTGTTTGTGCGATTTAAAACGCAGCATTTAACATGTCATCCTTCTTCTAGCTGGGCCTTCTGAACTACCAAGACACAGCATGGACCACAAAACTTCAAAGGCTGAACCCCGCTGGCTCCTGAAACTTGTTCAACCAGACCAGCTTCAGAGCGAAATGAGAACCCACAATATGTGAAGATTAACGGTAAAGCCAAAAGGAAACAAAAACAGCTCAATGTGGACACTTTACACACGACACAAACACAACGGCCATTTAAAAGGCCAAAAATGGACAGTGACATGCCTGACTCTGATATCCAGACCTTGGTTAACAACATAGTTAAACAATGTGTCAATGATCTTAAATCAACTTTAAAAGCAAAAAAGTCGGGGCCTCATAAAAGGTCCAGACATTCAAAAAGTTTAGAAGTAGCACAGGCGACTATATCTAGGCTATAAAAGCTTATAATGCGCTTAGGATGACTTAACCAGCATGGGGAGGGGAAAGTTAATTCATGTAACAGCAACTCTGAGCAGGCGTCCTGCACAGAGACTGCCTCAGATCAGATGACCACACATGATACCCAAATGTTGGGTACACCGCCTACATTGCCCATGCATTCTTCAAATGTACAAGCTGGCTCCTGTAACAGCCCGATGCAGGAGGCTGACATGTCTGATTTGGAGGAACCACCATCTACAATGAAAAGCAGCTTTGCACTAAGTGATTCTGCTTCAGAACATGGTTCACCTGACCAAGATCCCCAAGGAGGTGTCAAGAGCACCCCGATGAGCCACTCAGTGTTTATCTGGAAAGGATCCATAGATGGGAGTGGCATGCCCCCAACTTGCCTGTCTCACGCTATGGAGAATCCTTCAGGTCCGTCAACTTGGAGCTCTTACAGGACCCCCTACTGGTTGAGCAGGAGATCCGGGATGCTGTGCAGGTCATATTAGATGACATCAATGATTGACTAGAGGGTGGAGACCTAGTTCAGTTATGCTTAGATGGTGGGGGTCTAAACAACCCACTTTTTACAGTGAGAAGGCACAGAGGGGCCTTGGTTGCATCAGAATTTTTGGAAAATCTGGAAAGCCTCATGCAGAGCAATGCCGAGATGCACATTGAAGGTACATTGTGTCTAGACTTTATCATTATCCGTAACAGGAGAGTGCGAGGGCGTAGTGTTATAAGCACAATTCTTTATAGCCAACTAGTAACCAAGAAAAGAAAATTCTTGGTGGATTTAAATAGTACAAGTAGCAATCTGTGTTTTGGTGGGGCTCTCCTGGCGGTCATGGCCACAACAAAGCCGACTTTTGCTGAGTTAATGGAGGGGGCAGCGCTGCTGCACAGGCAGCTTTACCTTTCTGCAGAAAACAAAATTATGCTGTCTGACATAGCAACCTTTGAAAGGCATTTCAAAGTAAATATCGGTGTTGTCATGCACGACACTAAAGGCTGGGTGATATTCAGGACTGTTACTCCACGGGGGATACTACTATGGAGTTCTAAACTTGAAAGCATTCTTTGGAAGAAAAAAAATTGTTGTTCCATTTGTGGCAATGTTTATAGTCACAGCCACAGTTGTAAATACCAATGCCACTTATGTTTAGAGCCCCGTTGTGACCCAGGGTGGGAGGTAAGATGTCCTAGTTGTAAATTATTTTGCAAATCTAGAGGGTGTTTAGAAAGACACAAGGTTCTGGCCACCATTAACAAGGTGGAATGCAAAACCGAAGTGATGTGTGAAACGTGTCGGGCCTATGTTCCCAAGAAACATAAATGTAAGGCGAGGTGCTGCAAACTGTCAAAAACCTGTTGGAGATATAAACAGCCACCGCTGCTTCATGCCAGCTATCAAAGAAACAGAGGTTTTAGAAAACTACATTTTTTATGATTTTGAATGCACTCAGGAATCAGGGGCACACAAACCCAATTACATATACGCCATGGGATTCAAAGCGTCTGATGCGTGGGAGTTCAAAGGGGAGCTGTGCATAGTTAACTTTGTACAAACATTTATTAAGAAGAAATACAAGAACTGGACCTTTGTGGCACATAATGCTAGAGTCCATGACAGCTACTTCATAGTGAGATGGCTCCTTGCAGAAATGGTTGATATAGCCTCATTACCCAAGGCAGCAAACTTATGTGTGTTACTGCTAAGAAGCTGGGAATAAGATTTATTGATAGCCTAAATTTCCTGCCCATGAAGCTATCAAAGTTGCCAAAGGCTATGGGTTTTGAGGGTTGTAAGGGTTATTTCCAGTGATGGGCTGCTACCGGTTCGGACTGGTTCGCCCGAACCAGTAGCAGCTTTCCGGAGGGGATTGCCGGGGGGGGGGAGTGAACCCCCAGGTGACTGGTTCAGTCACCTCTCTGGCTGCCCTCCAGATGACAGTTCCAGGCAGCCAAAATGGCTGCCCAGAAGTGCGCATGCATCAAAACTCAATAAAAAAATAGAAGTGTGCATGCGTCAAATTGAGTTTTGACGCATGCACACTTCTGGGCAGCCATTTTGGCTGCTCAGAAACATGGAGCTCCTGGAGGAGCGGCGGTGGCGGCCTCTCCTCGGCACACCACTGGGCCAGGCCAGGCTGCGCTGCCGGGCCCAGCCAGGCCAGGCCATGCTGCCATGCTGCCGCTGTACCTGCCTGCCTGCTGCTCTCCGACCCCAGGGTAAGGTAAGTGATGGGTTTGTGTTTGGGGTGGGTGGGTGGGTTGAAGTGTGTGTTTTATGTAGTTTGTTTTAATGTCAGTGTAATGTATTTATGTATTATGTATTATGTGTATATGTATTTATTTTAATTTACATGTATTTATATATGTATTTATATGTATTTATATATGTATTTATATTATTTAAATAATGTGTATTTTAATTTATTTATTTATTTATTTTTCTTTCTTTGGCTCTGCCCACAACATCATGATGTCATGACATTGGCTCCGCCCATGACATCGGCTCCGCCCATGGTGGGGTAGTAAAGTTTTTGACAGCCCACCACTGGTTATTTCCCTTATTTTTTCAACACTGCTGAAAACTGGAACTATGTGGGTGCCATGCCTAGTGAGGATCAATATGGCCCAGACAGCATGATGCCTGGTGAAAGAGAAGATTTCCTTTCATGGTATAAAGAAAATCAAAACAAAACTTTTAACCTCCAAGAAGAACTAGCATACTATTGTAAACAGGATGTCCAGATATTAAGGAAGGCTTGCATCCTGTACTGAGAAGAGATAATATGCCTGACTACCCAGGGTGGGTCAACCGCATCAGGAATCGATCCTTTCCAATACCTAACTCTTGCTAGCGTTTGCATGGCCATGTTTAGACACATGTTTTTAGAAGAATACACCATTGCCCTTATACCACTTGACAACTATCACAATCAGTATAAGTGCTACTCAACACCTGCAATACAGTGGCTGATGTATCTGGAGCATAAAGAGGGCACAGAAATCAGACATGCCCTGAAAGGCAGTGAACTAAAAGTAGCTCCATATTTTCTTGATGGATACGCGAAGCCAACACGGCACAAAATGGCCTCTGAGTTTAACTCCTGCTTCCATCACGGTTGTTATGTTTGCTATAGTGAAAACGCAAGAAATCCAATGACAGACTCTACATACTGTGAACTTAACTACCATACTCAGCGCAAAGCCAATTATCTCAGAAGGCAGGGTTTCAATGTCATAACCCTCTGGGATCATGAGTGGAGGGAGGTGCTTGAATCACATGGGGATCTTAGAGATTTTCTAAGAGGTAGAGGATTACTACAGCCGCTCCAGCCTCAAGATGCTCTTTTTGTTGGCAGGACGAATGCTGTTTGTCTGCACTACAAACCTGTGGCTGGTGAAGAGATTCACTACATATATTTTACCAGTCTGTACCCATGCATGAACAAAACTAAAGAATACCCCACAGGCCACATCACAATCATATATAAAGACTTTGGGCCAATTTCTGATTATTTTGGCTTTGTGAGGGGCTAAAGTGCTGCTCTCATGTGGTCTTTACTTTCCAGTCTTGCCCTTCAGGGAAGGTGGTAAACTCATATTTCCACTGTGTCACACGTGCACTGAGAATAAGCAACAGGAGCACTGCATGCACACAGAAGAGAGGGCTGTCGAAGGAACCTGGTGCACCATTGAACTCCTAAAAGCAATAGAAAAAGGATACAAGGTGTTGTCAATTTCTGAAATCTGGCATTTTGAACAGAAGTCTGACCAGCTGATTTCAGAGTATATAAAAATGCACTTATGCCAGAAGCAAGAGGATGTGGGTACCCCTCTTTGTGTGCAGATGGTAAGAAAAAAGCAAAGTATATCAAAGATTACTATGAAAGAGAGGGCATTCAATTACGACCAAAACAGATTTCTGTGGATCCCGCAAAACGTCAAATCACCAATTATTTCTGTATTCTCTGTGGTGCAAATTCAGGCAGCGTTCAAACTTGCCAAACAACACTATTGTGAGGGATCCAGCTGAACTATTCACATATGCCTTTTCCCCAAACTATGAGGTTTCAAACTTTGATGTGGTAGATGAAGACACAGTCAGCATGTCTTGGAAACAGGCGAAAGACCTAAGAGACCGCATCGTCCCAAGGACATCTGCCTGTCCCACTAGAGCGGACTGGAGAGGCTGTCTGGTTGTGCCATCTACTAGAGGGGCTCATCTCTCTAGCACTAGAAGGAAGGCCATCTCTGTGTCTGCTCTGGCCCTGTGGAACCTCCTCCCAACTGTGCTGCGCCCCCAGACAGAGGTGCTGCCCTTTCGGAAGGATGTAAAAACCTGGCTGGCAGGGCAGGTCTGGGGTACTGGAGGCACAACGACCTCAGCCTGCTGGCTGGTTTGACCTCCTCCCCTGCTCCCTTAAGTTCTTAAGTTTTAAATCATATAACGTTTTAGTCGTAGTTTTAATTGGTTTTAACTGTGGGTTTTTGAGAACTTTTAGAATTTTAGCCTTTTTATGTGTTTTAGGATGTGTTAAACCGCCCTGGGTTGCCTTCGGTGAGGCGGGCAGTATAGAAATTGAAATAAATAAATAAATGCCTGTGCAGCACTGTCCCTCTATTGTTGTAAGGTGGGTATAGCAACGTTACTTTAAGACTGTTTCCAGAGACTCACTGAGGACGGCCAGGTGCTGTGAGTCAGCACAAAATCAATGAGCCTCTGAGCATATTAAGAGGCACATGTGAATGCAGACTTTGGTTTGCATTTTTTGCCTGCCCTTGGCCTGACATGCTGTTGTTTGCAATCGCTATCTGCCGACTGCCAAGATTTATGCCTGAGCCAGCGTCTGGAGTGTGTTTGGCTCAGGAGCTTCGTTGTAACAGTTGAAAAGCCACTCAAGTACGAGAAGGATTGCTTCACAGCTTCTTCCAGCTACTCTCAACCGTGGACCTGCTTTTGGACCAACGAAATCTGCTACCCACTCTGTGTGGTGTAACGTGGGTGAGCAGAAACTAGGGCTGTGGTCTCTATTACTTGGCAGAGGAAAGACTGTGTGTGTTGGACCGTTGAACTTTGTACATAGTGCTGAAAGTTAAGCTAGTTTTTTTCTGCCTGCACTGTATATATATATTGTACTCCTCAAGAGTAAAAAGGCTTTAGTTCTTTTACACAAGAACTTGCTTGCTTCTTCTTTATCTAGAAGCCACCAAAGCTAGCACAACCAGCCAGGTTTCTGGATGCAGATTCTGCCCATTCACCAATCAACCTTTTTTTCCCCTAATATCACTTTTTTTTTTGCAAATACTTACTTATTGTAACTCAAAATTGACTTATTTATCTATGAAATAACAGCCTGCTGCTAGGTTATTGTTTTCTTTGTAAAAACTTTAATGTAACTTTAGATAGATGAAAGGATTAGTTTGTATCTGTAGAACTGTATAAAAGAACTTTGTGATGTCAGAACTTCAGCTCTCTAGCTCACTCAAAAAATGTAGTTAGGGAAGCTCATGTTTAGATTTTTTGTATCAGGCAAAGGTTGTGAACTGTCTTTGACCAGCAGCAGGCTACTGTTGATTAAATGCATATTCAATAAACCTTTTTATTTTTGCCTGAAATTCAAGTCTCTGTGGTTCTTGGGGGGCTCTGCCAGTGGAAGAACTTTTTAATTTTGAAAATGCATATCTGGTGCTTGCAGGTCTTCCTGTGACAGAGAAAAAGGGGATAGCGATTTTTAGGTAACAATACCACCCATCCACTCCCACAAATTGTGGCCCCTTGTAGACTTGCAGCAGGGCAATTATGATGCTGCCACCCCTTTAAAAAACAATTTGTTTGCATCAATATCCTAATTACCAGAAAAAGAAAGGAAGTTGCCCAGTTTTGTAACGTGTTACCTTGAAAATCCCAGAAGGCCAACTAGTGAGAGTCAGAAGGTTTCTCTCTTTTACTTATTTCCCTCAGATGCAGACATTTGTAATCTTTATGGGTTTGTTCAATGTATCCTGTATTTGCAGACATTTATTTTATTTCTGGGCACCTGAGATTCCATCAAATATTCTCCCCTGTTCTGAGAAAATAGTGAACTCAGATTCATTTTGGTCATGCTAAAATGCACAATACAATCTGGGTTAATATCCTTGTTTGGACTGCCGTTCGGGTGGGGAAGGGAAGAGCCGGATGCCAGGATCACCAACAACTGTGACGGCGTCATGGCCTGCCCGGGTCCAGAACTTAAAAACCACGGTTGCAACCGGACTTCGCCTGCCTGGGATTAAGACCCAAGAGTTGTTGTAGTGGCGTGTGATAGGACTTATGTATGATAGGACTTTGCTGTGTGGTAGAGAGGCCGTGTTGTTGTTGCTGTTGTTGCTGTTGTTGCTGTTGTTTTGCTGATATCCCGCTTATGTGTTTATATTCTTATGTACCTATGTACAGGTATTTTTATATGCTCTGTATGATATATTGATATTGTATTTTTATTTATTATGCAGTTATATGATATTTTTGGTTATGATTTATTGCTGTTGATTCTACCTATTCTGTGTTTGGGGATTCCTTCTTTGTTTCTGTTGGTTGATACTTTGTCACTTGATATTGTAACACTGTTTATTGTTCGCTGTGAGCCGCCCAGAGTCGCCTTGGGTGAGTGGGGCGGCATAGAAATCGAACTATAAATAAAATCGAACTATAAATAAATATCAGCTCGTTTTAGCAGGTCCTGCAAGGCAGCTTAGAGGTTAAAACTTCCCATAAATCCTACCCTGATCCAATCTTTTCTTTTCCTCTCCTGCTTTTCCAGAGAGAGGGAGAGGGAGAGAGAACGGGCTGCAGAAGAACCTCCTTAATGGATTTTCCACAGTAAGGGGGAGGGGAGGGGGAGAAAGAGAGATTTCTTTAATACACTGTCTGGGAGATATTACCACTCTGGGCAGTTTACACATTTTAAAGCAGATGCATAACAAATAAATAATAAAACATCAGTATAAAAATAACAGAAAATTACCCAGTTGGGCATCATTTTGTGTGTGTGTGTGTGTGTGTGTGTGTGTGTGTGTGTGTGTGTGTGTGTGTGATATATCATCTTTCACTATGGAGTATTATGTCTGAGAATGAAGAGGGAGGGAACAGGGGAGAAACAAGAGACAGTAATCAATAGAGTGCAGTTCAAAACAAGGGTGGGAGAGAGGCTGATTCAGCTACCAGGACTGCATAAACAAGCAAGCTTCTGCGGCCTGCAGGATTCTTCATCATGGTGGGCATGAGAGAACTTGGAGAAAGTGGTCGTGGTGGTGGGTGCTGAGTGATTAGTTGACCAGCAAGAGGTTGCTTCTTCCTGTGTCTTCTTTTGAGATTTCTCTCCCCCTGGCCTTTGTTTTGGGGTGTGGGGTGGGTGGGGGTGGGGATTGCTCTTAGTTTTACACACAAGAAGCGGAGTGTAAAACTGTCTTGCACCAAAAGAAGCAAAAGTCTTCAATCCAGAGAAAGAGCCGCACAGGACGGTGGTCTCTGGTGAGGATGCAATGGAGAGGACAACAGGAGGCAAAGGAGGCTACCATGCCAAAGGAGGCTACCATGCCAAAGCAGGCACCAGCCAAACACAACCTGTCTTTCAAGCAGGGGTCTCCCCAGTAGCATAGGGCGGGTTTCAGTCACCCGGGGCCACAGGTCAAACTCGCCCCTCCCAGGCTCACCCCCCCCCAGGTAGGAAAGTTCAACCTTTGGGCTTCGCCAGGCTAGGAGGCGGGGCAGCCGCGCACCTGGCAACCCAATGGCACTGGCAAGGTCTGGGGTGGCGCGGGCCCAGTGGAGAGCCCACCGTTGGGGTCCCAGCTGCCCAGCTGCCCTGCCTTCTAGCCCAGTGGTGGCAGCTCATCCTCCTTCTTCGGCACTCAAGAAGGCGGGAAGCGAGGCCGGCGGTCGCTGCACAGCAGCCAGTGGCGTAGCGTGGGGGGGCGGATGCCCCGGGCAGCGCCTTTCAGGGGGCGGCAAAATGTCCCCTCCCCACCCTTTTGCTGGCGAGCGCCCCACGTGTGCTTCGCCGCTTGCCACACACCTCCGCCCGCTCGCACCTCCATCCGCTCGCTCGCCCGGCTGGCCGTCGGGGGCTCTCTGCCGCCTGTTGCCCCTGGCAGCGGCTTTCAGGGGGAGGCAAAATGTCCCCTCCCCACCCTTTTGCTGGCGAGGAGGAGAAAAAGGCGGACAATTCAAGGAGGGGCACGCCCGGTCGCCCGCCCAGCTGGCCGTCGGGGGCTCTCCTGGCGGGCGGCCCGCGTGCGCGTGGACGCTGCTCGCCTCCGCCCGCCCAGCCACCCACCCAACTTGCCGTGAGACGGGGCGCTCGTCGGGGGTGGGTGGCACCGTGGAGGGGAGCCCCTGGGGGCTGGCTGGGCAGGAGGAGGTGGGCAGCGTGCGCGCGCACGCGGGCCGCCCGCCAGGAGAGCCCCCGACCGACAGCCAGCCCGGCGGGCGGGCCCCTCCTTGAATTGTCCGCCTAAAAAAAAACACTTTTTCTCCTCCTCGCCAGCAAAAGGGTGGGGAGGGGACATTTTGCCGCCCCATGAAAGCCGCTGCCAGGGGCAACAGGCGGCGGAGAGCCCCCGACGACCAGCCGGGCGGGCGAGCGGACGGAGGTGCGAGCGGACGGAGGTGTGTGGTGGGCGAGCGGACGGAGGTGTGTGGCGCGCGCGCCGCTAAGTAAGCAGGGCTTCTACCTGGGTCGGGGGGAGGGGGCGGCAGCAGCGGCGAGCTGGGGGGGGCGAGTTTGTTCTTCGCCCCAGGCGGCTGAAGACTGCGCAACGCCACTGACAGCAGCACCCACGGCCAGAGCAGTGCCAGCCAGACCTTGTGGGGGGAGGTCCTTGGCCTGGCCAGAGCTGCTCTGGCCATGGGTGCTGGGCCACAATGACCACCGGCCTCACCCCTCTGGGCGCCACTGCCACTGAAGGTGGACAATCTGCTGCCGCTGGGATAGGAGGCGGGGTGGCTGCATGCCTGGGATCCTGACAGTGGGCTCACCGCTGGGCCCGCCCCACCCCAGACCCTCGCCCATGCCATCGGGGTCCCAGGCATGTGGCCACCCCACCTCCTATCCCAGCTGCGGCAGTGGTGCCCAGGAAGGTGGGAAGCAAGGACGGTGGTCGTTGTGGCCCAGCAGATGGAGCAGTGCCAGCCAGGCATTGTGGGGGTGGTGGTCCTCTGCCTGGCCAGTGCTGCGCCGTGGTGACTGCCGGCTTTGCTTCCCGCATTCCTGGGCACCACTGCCAGACTAGGAGGCAGGGCAGCTGTGCACCTGGGACCCCAATGGTGGGCTCTCTGCTGGGGCCGGATGATGGGGAGTGGTGACCCTGGCCTCCACCATGCCATCAGGTCCACACCCTCTGGGGCGAGGCCCAGGGTGCCGGTGGTGGCAGAAGGTCCAGGCACCAACCCCAGCTGCCCGGAAGTCTGGGGCAGTGGGGGCGGCACCCCCCGCAAAGTGTCCCCCAGGGTGGCCCACCCCCTCACCCCTCGCTACGCCTCTGGGTCTCCCCTCTACCCACATCTGGAAGGTAGTTCCCACCAAGGGTCTTTGGAAGAGACACCCCACCAGGTCATTTCCCTTTCCACCCAAAGTCCACCAAGAGAATGAGGGTCCCCCCCCCATTTATGGAGCCAATAAGCAAAAAAAGTAGCTCTTGGTTTAGAGAGGGATCCACCGTTTATTACAGGGGTGCCCAAACTATGGCCCATGGGCAGATCTGGTCCATGATGACAATTCATCTGGCCCACAAAGCCCTTGTCACTCCCAGAAATAGAAGTATAACTGTTAGATCAGGCCCACGGGCCATTGTGACCAGCCCCCTGAACCATGTGACCGGCCCATGGCCCAAAAAGTTTGAGCACCCCTGGTTTATTATCTAAGGTGTCTCCTTTGTTCAGGCAGTGAGTCAGCAGGAGAGGACTTTCCCAGACATCCATCTGCCTGCCCTTGCCTTGATGCTTGTCTGGATTCAAAGGCACCAAACAAAACACACACCCTCTCTGAACTGGAGGCTGCAGATGAGGGGGGGGGGAGCACTTCATTCAGGACTTCCTGAGTCTCAATCTTCTTGTAAGCAAAATATATGGATTTCAACTTCATTGATGCATAAGGAAAAGTTTTTAAATGGACTAGAGTTAAAATCTGAAATGACTTCACCTGTACAAAGCAGGAAGGGTGGTGGGCGAGAGACTTTGCAACTTCCTTAGTTAATGGTGAAGAACTAAAATTCAGTGCAAATCACTTGGTCCCAATTTCAGTCCAGCTGCTGCTGGAGATTTCAGTCCAGCCTTTTGTGCTGCAGATTAACACCTAGCCAAAGTCATTGCTTCCTGAATGGATTTCAAGGAACCGTTGTCATCTTCTATTATTATTTTTTTTATTATTTATTGGACTTCTACCCTGCCCATCTGGGATGGACTCCCACTCTAGTCCTGCTCTCTCAAAGTTTCACACCAATTAAAGTCTATCTGGGAGGTCAACTAGGGAGGTAAATTAGACAAGGAATCAACTCTGTTTTGTTGTGCTGCTTGTTTCCTCACTGCTCAAACATCCTGGTACTTCAATGGAAATTTCCATGTGCCATCTCAACCACAGTTTTTACTGAGTAGGGTGGCATATAAATTGAATTAATAATAATAAATACTGGATCAGCCTCTGCCTGTGGTCAGGGCTCCTCCCCCACTTTTAGAGGGGTCCATTTGCTTCAGACTTCAGGCATTGACGTCTCTTTTCAATAAATGAGTAACTCTTACAAATACTTGTGCTTCTTCTCAATTTCCCTCCAGGGGAACCTTGGCTTTAGAGGGCTATTTTGCCTCAATAAATTGAGGTTTTTGATTTAAGGTATCTTCTCAACCTGCTTTCATCTGCCTCTAGTTGATGTCAGACAAGATCCTTGGGGAAGGGGATTCTCTCACTCTCCTTTCCTCTACACATTGAATGGTTTTATATCTGATCCAAAACAAACTGCTGGAAACAAGCAAGCAAGCAATCAGCCACCTTGTGGCATACTTTCAGAGGATCAGGCAAGGGATTTTCAAAAAAGGGAGCACTAGGTTTGAAAGTATTCACTGCTCTTGGAAGCAAGACATGTTGGCTGTGCACTTTTACTCCTTCCTGAGTTGGAGAAGTTACCAAAAAGCCAGACAGGGTGGGTCGAGGCTGATCCCTCAGAAAGCCCTGCTATTTCTTTTCTCTTTTGAGAAGCTTTTCCAAATGAAATCCACTCATCCAAACCCTGAATATGCTTTTATGCTACATTAGCACCAGAAGGCATAATGCAAACTGACAATGGGCTGCAAGTTACAGCTCAGTGATTTCAGATTAGAAATACAGCAAGAGGGGAAGTGCAGGTAATTAACCCTCTGCAGGGGGTGGATTTTCTTTCTTCCCCCTAATATGAAATCCTGCTGGGGAGGCTTCTTGCTGGAAACACATCAGTCCCAACCCAACAGGCAATGCAATAAGCTTGGCGCAGTGGCAGAATGAGAGGATTCCTGGGATGGGGGGGGGGACGGAAGAGATGGCAGCCTCACCTACAGGCTCACCTTGCACGCCAGGAACTCTGTACCAAAATATCTTCAGAAGGCTTTCTCTCTTTCCTCTGTGAAAAAATTAAAGGGGGAAGGGAGAAACAAGCAAAGAAGGGGGGAGAACCCAAAGGACAAAATGTTGCAGCACCTTAAATGAGAAAGGTATTGTTAATTGTTAAGGTATTGTTAAAAGCGCAGAACCTGCATTAGTAAAACTCAAGCCAGGCAGAGGACCTGTTTTTGTTAAACAATATCCTTTGAGACTAGAAACAAAGTGGGGAGTGGTGTCTGTGTTAAAAATACTGCTTGAAAGGGGCTTAATTTACCCCTGCCGTTCTCCATTCAATACCCCCATTATGGGAGTTCCGAAAGGGGAGACAGGAAAATACCGGCTCATCCATGATCTCCGCGAAGTAAATAACGCAGTCCAAGACATTTCTCCCATTGTCCCAAATCCATATAACCTCATCACATTGATACCAGCACACCACAACCGGTTCACAGTTTTCGATTTAAAAGACGCTTTCTACTCAATACCGCTGGCACCAGAATGCCAGGAGATCTTTGCATTTACATGGGAACCCCCTCCAGGGGAAAATGAGGTACCCGCCAATCATTACACGTGGACCGTGCTCCCCCAAGGTTTCAAGTTGTCCCCCACTCTTTTTGGGGAGGCCCTTAGCAGATTCCTCAGGGTCTGGCAGTGCCCAGTCCCTGCCAAGGTCATAAATTATGTTGACGACATTCTGATATCAAGTGAGGGCATTGAAAACTGTAAACCGGCTACAATCCACTTGCTGAATTCCTTGGGTGAAGAAGGTTATAAAGTAGCTATAGAAAAATCACAAATTGCCAGAGAGGAAATCTTGTACCTGGGTTTCATTGTATCGCAGGGACAACGCAAAATCAGTAACGAAAGAAAAGAGGTGATTTGCCAGGTACCCCTGCCCCAAACAAAGAGGCAATAGAGAAGTTTTCTAGGGATGTGTGGGTATTGCAGAGTTTGGATAGCTAACTTTGCCCAAATTGCGAAACCATTGTTTGAAAGTTTAAAAGAAGCAGGAGAGCGGGTAGAGACAACACCAGACATGCGGCAGGCTTTTCAAACCCTAAAGAAAAGTTTACTCGAAACTCCCGCACTGGGACTGCCCAACCCAGAGAGGCCCTTCGAGCTGTTTGTCCACGAATCCAAGGGGTTGGCGCTAGGAGTCCTATCACAGTGGTTCGGTACTTGGCGGAAGCCAGTTGCCTACCTCTCTAAGCAACTAGACTCGATGGCGCAGGGCTGGCCCACATGCTTACGACACGTGGCAGCCACGGTAATCCTGTGTGAGGACGCAGAGAAATTTACTTTGGGGGAAGAATTGTCCATTTTTGTGGCCCATGCAGTGGCAACGGTACTTGAGCAGAAAGGAAATCACTGGCTGTCCAACGCTCGCATTACTCAGTACCAAGCTGCCCTGCTCGATAATCCAAAATGCAGACTAACGGTGTGCTCCGCCTTAAATACCGCCACCCTGCTTCCCGAAATTGGCACTTCTAATATGGTTCACGATTGCGTTGAAACCATCGATTTGGAATATTCAAGCCAGTCAGACCTAGGGGACGTCCCATTGTCTTACCCAGATTTGGAATTTTATGTAGATGGAAGCAGTTTTGTCACCCAGGGGACTAGAAAGGCTGGATACGCTGTAGTCACCCTTAATGGGACAGTCGAGGCTCACCTGCTCCCTGCGGGAACCTCTGCCCAAATTGCTGAATTAATTGCCCTCACCAGAGCTTTGCAAATAGGTGCCAAAAAGGACATCAACATTTTCACGGACTCAAGATATGCTTTCTGTGTGCTTCATGTTTTTGGGATAATGTGGAGAAATAGGGATTTTAAAAGTGCAGACGGAGAGCCTATTAAAAATGGAGAATATGTGCTAAAGTTGTTGCAGGCTGTACACGAACCCTCCAAAGTCTCAGTAATACACATTCGGGGACATGGGAAAGCCACTGAGCTACACCACAGGGAAGGCGTCCCTAGAAATTGACAAGGAACTGGTTAACCTCACCCCAGTTCCTGCACCCGCTATTAAATTACCTACCAACCCATCATACACAAATAAAGAGAAACGCTATGGTTATGTGAAAGGGGGATCCATGAATGAGCATGGATGGATAATATTCAATGATGGTAAAATTCTTATCCCTAGATCATTAGGTACAGAGATCGCTAGAGAAATTCACAAACGCACACACGCAAGTCCTAATGTTTTAATTGAATGTTTGCAATCCTGGGCAACGTTAAAGACATGGTCCAGATTGCTATGGAAGTCTGCAAAATGTGTGTAACATGCGTAAAGAACAACTCAAACACAGGGGTTAGGAAGGGTCCCTGGGGAAGCCAACCTCCCGGATATTTTCCAGGAACACGCTGGCAAGTAGATTTCGTGGAAATGTACCTGAATAGGTGTTTCAAGCATTGTCTAGTGTTCACTGATTCACTGACTAGGTGGGTTGAAGCGTTCCCATGTCACACGAACCAGGCAAAGGAGGTTGTCCGTAAATTAATTTATGACCTAATACCTAGGTACGGGATCCCCTGGCAAGGCATAAATTCCGACAATGGAAAACATTTCGTGGAGGAAATTACCCAGCAGGTAGCAAAAGCATTGGATATCCCTTGGTCGCTACATGCGTCTTGGCACCCTGAAAGCAGTGGACAAGTCGAGCGCATGAATCAAACCATAAAAACACACCTTCACAAGATGATTCAAGAGACAGGCTTGGGATGGGTGGACTTGCTTCCCCAAGTATTGTTGCGAATTCGTTGATCATGATATCCTTCTAGGAAGGCTCCAAGGATTGGGGATCCAGGGCCCGGTGCTGGCCTGGTTTTCCTCATTTCTGAGGGGCAGGACCCAATCAGTATGGCTGGAGAATGAGAGGTCCAGCCCTAGGCTCCTCCAATATGGGGTGCCTCAGGGCTTGGTACTCTCACCTCTCCTATTTAACATCTATATGAAGCCACTGAGTGAGATCATCCGTTCCCACGGGGTAAGATATCATCAATATGCAGATGATACCCAGTTGTACATCTCGGCCCGTGGGGACCCAAGCGGTGCAGTGGAAGTCCTTTCCAGGTGCCTGGAGGCTGTCAGGGTCTGGATGGGGGAAAACGGGCTACAGCTGAATCCCAGCAAGACTGAGTGGCTATGGGTAAGGGGTCCTGTGTTATCTCGGGAGCTGCCAGCTTTGGTTCTGGATGGGGCAGTTTTGCCCCAAACAGACCCAGTGCATTATCTGGGGGTCCTCTTGGACTCACGACTACTGTTCAAGGAGCAGGTGGCAGTCGTGGCCAGGAGGGCTTTTGCACAACTTCATGTAATATACCAGTTACACCCACTCCTAGACCGGGACGCCTTGCTTAAGGTCACACATGCGCTGGTCACCTCCAGACTTGATTATTGTAATGCGCTCTACAGGGGGCTGCCCTTGGTGACCATTCGGAGACTACAATTGGTCCAGAATGCGGCTGCTCTGGTAGTGATGGGGTGCGGGCGTTATGCTCGTGCCTCACCACTGCTTCGGCAGCTGCACTGGCTGCCAGTATGTCTCTGGGTGCAATTCAAAGTGCTGGTTATTACCTTTAAAGCCCTTTATGGTAGTGGGCCAGGATACCTTAGAGACCACGTCGCCCCAAGAACTTCTGTCCGTCCCACCAGGGCGGATCGGAGAGGCTCGCTTAGGATTCCATCAGCTAGAGAGGCACACCTCTCTAGCACTAGGAGGAGGGCCTTTTCTACGGCTGCCCCTGCCCTGTGGAACCTCCTGCCAATCGAGCTACGCATAGAAACAGAGCTCCTGCCATTTTGGAAGGGCCTTAAAACCTGGCTGGCAGGGCAAGTGTGGGGATCTAAGAATGTTGGATCTCATGCCGGGTGGCTGATCTAATTGAGTCAGCCACCCTCCCTGCTCTGGCCTATTGTTGTTTTGAAACTTGTGTAAGTGTAATTCTTAAAGTTTAATTCTAACTTAATTTTAACTTAATTTTTAATATCAATTAACTGTAGTCTCAATTTTTAACGGATAAGTGAATTTTAATATGTATGAGGCATGTTGGAGTGTCATATTGGCTGTGTATTTACTATGTACTGTTGTTTAAAGCCATGTCTTTTCTGGTTGTGTTGTAAGCCGCCCAGAGTTGGGTTTACCTAATTGGGGCGGGATAACAAATTGGACTAAATAAATAAATAAAATCTAAGTAGACATTTGTAGTTCATAGCCAATGTTAGCCTAGGAATAGTGTCGACCAGAATTGTGTATAAAGATGTTTGGGAAGAAGGGTGTTCAGCTCACTCCTAGAATAGCTGGGGTGGGTTCACGAGGGCGTTTTTCTTCAGAACGGTGAGGTATTAGACTTCGTAGTATAGTCGGCCACTATATTACTGAACTCTTTTTGTATGCCAATAAACCACTGTTGTTTTGATTGAAATCGTGCCTTGTTAATAGTTTTTAGGTTTTTACAAATTCTCCACCAGGAATCCGAACTGAATCTAAAATAGCGTTTTGCATCCTGCTGGTCTTTGCCAGTGGAACACGCATTTAAATTTAAGGTAACAGTATAAACTCAGGAATCTGAGAGGGTCTGAGTGCAATGGTTAGAGAAAGCATATAGAGGAGGGGGGCTGGTGCTGTAACCCTAATTTTGAAACTATCAGCGATTAGATATAACACCTGTGCCATGGTCAGATCACTATCTGGTGACTCTGGACTTCTGGGGGATGTGCTGCCACCGCAGGGAGGCAGGGCTGGTTAAAATGGCTGGCCCCGGCGACTAATGGATCTGGATGGATTCCAGAGGGAACTGGGGAATATACCTCTGGATAGGCTACACGACTCGCCTGAGGCTCTAGTCGACCTCTGAAATGAGAGGGCAGCGGCGGCCTTGGACATGAACGCGCTACTACGGCCTCTCTGCGCCTGTGGACAAAGACCTGCCCCTTGGTTTACAGAAGAACTGAGGGAGCTTGAACAGGCTAAGAGACGGCAAGAGCACTGCTGGGTGAGGACTCGGAGTGAGCCCAACCGAACACTGGTTAGAACTGCTTTTAAGGCCTAAGTAGTGGCAATGAGGAAGGGGAAACATCGATATTTCACTTCCCTTATTGCCTCTGTGGATAATCGCCCAGGAACCCTGTTTCGTGTGACCAGGTCCCTCCTTGGGAGGTTGGGGGCTGGTCCTGGTTGGCAGGGGTCGGCTGAGGTTTTTGCGGATTATCTGATGGAGAAAATCGCTCGGATTCGCTCTGGGCTCAATCCTGGCATGGCTAATGATGGACTGGGGTTGCCTGGAGTGCAGTCTAGCCATTTTATCTGAGGATGCTCCCGCCCTCCTCTGGGCCCCGTCATCTGCCCGGAGAGAACTGCCGCCAGCTGCGGATGGTGTGAGCACACTCCCGCCCCCCTCCGGGCCCCGTCATCTGCCCGGAGGTCGATAAAGGACCACTGGACGCCGGTGGTATGAGGATGCTCCCGCCCTCCTCTGGGCCCCATCATCCGCCCAGAGAGAACTGCCGCCAGCTGTGGATGGTGTGAGTGCGCTCCTGCCCCCCGGGCCCCGTCATCTGCCCGGAGGTCGATAAAGGACCGCTGGACGCCGGCGGTATGAGGATGCTCCCGCCCTCCTCTGGGCCCCACCATCCGCCCGGAGAGAACTGCCGCCAGCTGCACATGGTGTGAGCATGCTCCCACCCCCTCCGGGCCCCATCATACGCCTGGAGAGAACTGCCACCCCCAGGAACGTTTTGTAGGATTTTGCTTATAATCATTGCAGGATTCAGTAAATGTGGTTTTGTTTTTGCTGTTTTTTTTCTTTGTAATGTTTTTTGTAACATTTTATGGTGATATTAATATTTTCTGATTGTTACTGTGTTATTGATATGTATATATCTATTTTTCTGATACTGTGATGATTGTGATTATGATAATGTGAAATTTGTGACTGTTATGTTATTTTTTATACTTTGTAAGCCGCCTAGAGTCAGGTTCGCCTGAGCAAGGTGGGGTATAAATCTGAAATGAAATGAAATAATCGGTTTGACCCTGTTGTCCCTGAGGAAGTGGACAGGCTCTTGGGAGCTGTTCGTGCCACCACCTGCCCATTAGATCCATGTCCCGCCTGGCTGTCTTTAAGGACCTTTCCGGAGCAGTACACAGCTGCAGTTGATGACCAGCTGTGTTGTGTATAAATGAAGACAAGCTTTAGAACTACACTCAGCTCTTGCTCCTGTTGGCTCCTGCTTGTCTCTGCTTCTGCTTGGTTTCTGCTTCTGGATGCCTGGATGCTTTTAGCCATTTGCCTAAGACAGTGGAACTCTCTGCCACATAGTGGTCAAGGACTGCTTATATTATGCTGGTCATCTGTTGGTGTCAATAAGCTGACGTTCCTACACTGAGAGGACCTCAACAAGCTGATAAAAGTTTGGCTCTTTTGTATTGACCAGCTTCAACCATAGACTTGTTTAGCTGCTTGAGACTGTTGACCTTGTACAGAAGCTGATAAGCTCACTATTCTGTTTTGCATCACTGTAAATAGTTTTTGCCTGCACCTCCATTTTTGCTACTAAAGATTTGCTTTGAACTTTCACCAAGTGACTCCGTGCTGTTCTTTTGCTTTGGGCTAGAAGGCATGGCATGAGTGGCCGCCTCTCTATCACAAATCACTAATATGGCCCTCCTTGATCTCTCAGTGGCTTTTGATACCGTCGACCACGGTATCCTTCTGGGATGGCTCCAAGGGATGGGGATCCATGGTTCGGTGTTGGCCTGGTTGACCTCTTTTCTGAGGGCTGGACTCAGTCGGTGTGGTTGGAGGATGAGAGGTCCAGCCCTAGGCCTCTCCCTTACAGGGTGCCTCAGGGCTCAGTTCTCTCACCTCTCCTATTTAACATCTACATGAAGCCCCTGGGCGAGATAATCCGTTCCTATGGGGTGAAATACCATCAGTATGCAGATGATACACAGTTGTACATCTTGGCTCGTGGGAACCCTGGTGATGCAGTCAAAGTCCTATCCAGGTGGCTGGAGGCTGTGAGGGTCTGGATGGGGGACAATGGGTTACAGCTGAACCCTGGCAAGACTGAGTGGTTGTGGGTTGGAGGTCCCGGGTCAACACAAGAGTTACCATCTTTGGTTCTGGATGGGGCTAATTTGCCTCAAACAGACCCAGTGCGCAATCTGGGGGTCCTCCTGGACTCACGACTCCTACTCAATGAGCAGGTGGCAGCTGTAGCCAGGAGGGCTTTTGCACAGTTGCGTGTAATTCGCCAGTTGCGCCCACTCCTTGACAGGGACTCCTTGCTTATGATTACCCATGCCCTGGTCACCTCCACATTAGATTATTGCAATGCGCTCTACATGGGGCTGCCCTTGATGACCATCCAGAGGCTGCAGCTGGTCCAGAATGCAGCAGCCCAGGTGGTGTTGGGATGTGGGCGTTACTCTCATGCATCCCCACTGCTCCGGGAACTGCACTGGTTACCAGTTTGCTTCCAGGTGCAATTCAAGGTGCTGGTCATTACTGTTAGGGCATTTTTCTTTTGTGGGGTATTGTACAAAGATTCCTGCCCAGTGGGTTAGTACAGCTTTAAGGCCCTGCAAGTGTTTCAATCACAGGTGTTCAGAGTAGAGGCACAGATTGATTGCCCAGCTGTGTCTGCCTGGTGTACTTGCCCCAGCAACAGCACAGCTGTGGCCGATTAGAGAAACTGCCCAGCAACACCAGAGTATAACCATGGCCCTCTGGGAAGGGTCCTCTGAGGAGGGTCATTACACTGAGGAGGGTTAAGCTACTGAGAAACTGAAGGAGAGACTACTGAAGAGTGCCGAAGGACAGTGAGACTGCTGAAGGAGGTAGTGCTGCTGATGAGAGTTTCTTCAACTGAGAAGGAAGAACTGCTGAAGACTACCAGGACTCTGTGCATGCTCTTGGGATTGGAGCCATCAGAGGAATCCAAGCTGTGTACCAACTGTGGGGCTTGGAGAGAGAGAGACTGGTACTGTTGTATATAGACCTGTGTATGTCTGTCTACCCCTCATGCACCAGTAAAGTGCACATTTCACTGAAGCCATATGTGTGAGTGTCATTGCACCTAAAAGCTTTCGCAACGCAACAGCTTAAAGTGCTACTCTGCCATTGACACACACATATTGCTAGGGGAATCCCTGACAATTACTTTTAAAGCCATGAATGGTAGTGGGCCAGGTTACTTGAGAGACCACATCTCCCCAAGAGTATCTGTCCGTCCCACCAGAGCAGACCAGAGAGGTGCCTTAGTTGTACCATCTGCCAGAGAGGCTCGACTCTCTGGCACTAGAAAGAGGGGCTTCTCCCAGTTCGCTCTGACTCTGTGGAACCGCCTGCCTTTGGAATTGCGCCTCCAGACGGAGCTATTGGCTTTCAGGAAGGGTCTGAAAACTTGGCTGGCGGGAATGGTGTGGGGTAATGATGGTTTATTGACACACACACACACACCCTTTGCTGGCTTATTTGACATCCTACATCTATCCTCCTATTCCTACTCCTATTCCTTTTATTCAGTTCTCTTCAGTCAAGGGAATAGAGGGTGTTTTTTTAAATTGATTGTAATTTTTGTTTTGTTCTTTTTTAGAGTTTTTAATGGTGCACCATATGCTGGTTGTGCTCCGCCCAGAGTCGCCTGCGCGGGTAGGGTGGAATATAAATTTGATTAATAATAATAATAATAATAATAATAATAATAATAATAATAATAATAATAATAATAATAATAATAATAATAATAATAATAATAATAATAATAATAATAATGCATTATTAATTGAAACTTAAGTAAAGTCTTTCTTCTTAACCCTCAATTTTATGTCTGTGGTTCCTGAGCCAGTGGCATAGGGTGGCTTTCAGGTGCCCGGGGCTGAAGGCCAAACTCACTAGGTAAAAGTCAAGGTCTCCCTTGCTCAAAAGCCAGACATATCTGACTCTAGGAGTCAGTGCTCATCTCCATTTAGAGGCAATGAGCCAGCACTGTATGCATCTGCAATGTTTCTGTGGTCATGTGGCAGGCATGACTAGATGCTTGAGCACACAGAACACTGTTACCTTTCCTGCCAAAGCGGTACCTATTTATTTACTTGTAATTTCTTGCTATCAAACTGCTAGGTTGACAGGAGCTGGGACAGATGACGGAAGCTCACTCTGTCATACAGCACTCAGGTCTCAAACTACTGACATGCCAGCCTTCCAGTCATCAAATTCAGCATCTTAACCACTAATCCACCACAGTTCAACTGTACCATTCTGTAATTCTGTGATTATCAAGACCTAGCTGCTAAAGAAATAGGGGGTTGCTGGCACCCCCAATGGGCTACAATTGAATCCTGGCAAGACTGAGTGACTGTGGGTCGGGGGGCCTGCGTTATTATTATTATTATATTATTATTATTATATTTCAATTTCTATACCGCCCTACTCGGTAGGGCCGACTCAGGGCGGTTCACAACATATATAAAATTACAAAATTCATCTCCATAAATCATAAATACCTAACATCAAAATATCAATAGGACTACAATAACAAGAAATTAAATAAACATCAATATCAAATAACAGTCCAAAATTTCTACATCTCAGTCATCACTCAAATTTTACAAAAAACAACTAAGCAAAACAAAACAATTACTACGTCCCTCAACAAATGCGAAGCCTCTCCGCCCCGCCCCCCCGCAGATGTTCCGGCAAGAGCGGCAGCGGTGCGAAAAACGTTATCTCAGGAGCTACCATCTTTGGTTCTGGATGGGGCTATTTTGCCCCAAACAGACCCAGTGTGTAATCTGGGGGTCCTCCTGGACTCATGACTCCTGCTTGAGGAGCAGGTGGCAGTCGTGGCTAGGAGGGCTTTTGCACAACTCCATGTTGTGTGCCAGTTACACCCACTCCTGGATCGGGACTCCTTGCTCATGATCACACACACTTTGGTCACCTCCAGACTTGATTACTGTAATGCGGTCTACTTGGGGCTGCCCTTGGCAACCATTCAGAGGCTTCAACTGGTCCAGAATGCAGCTGCTCGGGTAGTGATGGGGTGCGGGCGTTATGCTCGTGCCTCACCACTTCTCTGAGAGCTGCACTGGCTCCCAGTGTGCCTCCGGGTGCAATTCAAGGTGCTGGTCATCACCTTTAAAGCCCTACATGGTAGTTGGCCAGGATACTTAAGAGACCGCCGCACCCCAAGAACATCTGTCTGTCTCACCAGAGCAGACCAGAGAGGCTCTCTGGTTGTTCCATCAGCCAGAGAGCCGCATCTCTCTGGCACTAGAAGGAGAGCCTTCTCTGTGTCTGCTCCGGCCCTATGGAACCTCCTGCCAAGTGAGTTGCATCTCCAGACAGAGCTGCTGTCCTTCAGGAAGAGGGTAAAGACCTGGCTGGCAGGGCATGTGTGGGGTGTGGGCCAGACGGTCAGCTTGGCCAGCTGGCTCCTTTAAATACCCTACCTATCTCCCTGTTGTTGTTGTTTTAAAACTTTTTTAAACTTTAAAACGTTTAACTTTAGCTTTTATCATAACGATGAGAAACCTGGGGAACATAGTGAAAAGTAGAGACATCACCTTGCAAACAAAAATTCGTATAGTCAAAGCAATGGTATTCCCTATGGCAATGTATGGTTGTGAGAGCTGGACCATTAGGAAAGCCGAGCACAGAAGAATAGATGCCTTTGAGATGTGGTGCTGGAGGAGAGTTTTGAGAGTCCCCTGGACAGCAAGGAGAACAAATAGGTCAATCTTAGAAGAAATCAACCCTGACTGCTCCCTTGAAGGTCAAATAGTAAAGATGAAGCTAAAGTACTTTGGACATCAAATGAGAAGAGAGGATTCACTTGAGAAAGCCTTAATGCTGGGAAAGGTGGAGGGCAAAATAAAAAGAGGGCGGCCAAAAATGAGATGGCTAGATGGTATTGTAGAGACAATGGGCACAGAACTGAGCAAGTTGAGGAGAATGGTGGAGGACAGAGGTGCCTGGCGGACAGTGGTCCATGGGTTCGCAAAGGGTCGGAATCGACTGTGTGACTGAACAACAAAAAATGTGTTTTTAATTGTTTTAAATTGTATTCTGCCCTGAGTAATTATATAAGGGTGGGATATATATTTAATAAAATAAATAAATAAATAAATAAATAAATAAATAAATAAATAAATAAATAAGTGCTTCCTGCAGGACTGTGAGATTTCTCTTGAGTACCATCCCCAATTAGAGTGGATGTGAGGAGCCTCTGGAGCTACTGCTCAAAAGCTATTTTGCCTTGAAGTCAAAGGCACTGAGTCTGTTCCCTCCCACCCATGACATATATAGATGGATGGTGCCAATTTCATGAGAACAATCAGTCTGAAAAGAAAATGAACTTGGATTGAAGAACACAAGTCATGGTTTAGCTGTTTAGTTGCAAACAGTGTCAGGAGGGACGGGTGGGTGGGGGACCAACCTTCATTCCCCTTACAGTCTTCAAGATGAGGAGAGAACCATGGGGCTGGATGGAAATTTTAAAAAAGGAAGGATGGAAGGTAAACCTGAAGAACAAACACACCAAATGCCCAGAAGAGAGGGTGCCTGTATTGTGGGTGGAGGGCAGAATATCTGACAGTTGGTTTCAGAGAATAATTGATTACCTTCTTTGTCAAAGACAGGATAATTTTTTAAAAAATGAGTAGGGTCCACCAGGGTACAGACTGAAGGTGTTTTTGATATGATGGGGAGAATATGGGGGTTACTAGTGGGGCAAGAGACGTCTAGCCAGGTTATCCTGCTAAGATCATAGAGTAGACCCTACTGCCACAGACTCAACACCAAGTGTCCAGCAGTGATTAACTAACCTAACAACCCTGAGGACTTAGGTGATGAAGTCCAAAGGGAAGGGTAATGGTCCCCAAGGGGATTAAATTCAACTTGAATCCCTCCTGATGGAGGGCAGCTGCCTGGCCTGGGGCTGAGGAGGACTTTGCATATCAAAAGGGCTCAGGACCAGAAACTGACTCGTACTATGGGTGTCAAACTGCAATGCTGAAGGCAGGTGGAAGGCCACTGCATTATGTAGTACCAGGACAATATTCATGGCTGATTGAATACAGCACTTAAAGAAGAATGGGCAAGAATCTTCTCAACGTACCAACAATTTGCCCTGAAGACTGCAAGGAGTCAGGCTAGGAATGGAGAAGAGACAACCACTGAGAACGTCGATCCCCAGGGAAAGCCTCCCATCATGCAACTTGCCCTAGTCTGATAGCTAAACTATGCTTTAGTGGGCTTAAATAGCCAATGAAACAGCTCTTCTAAAGTAGCCAAAACATAAGTTTTGTGAGGATGCTTCTTTAGCATCTCTTCTGTTGTGGTAGTCCAAACCTGTTCAAAGTCACATTTTGGACCGCAACTTCAGAGATAAACGGCAACATAGCTTAAACATGGGTTGTTCTTCTTGCAAACAGACACAATTAAACAACAACAACAACACAACTAGGCCTCCAAAATGTCTTAACAAACTAGATAAAGGCCTTTTAGTCCCTCTAGCCCAGGATTGCCTACTTTGGGGTCTGATCCTTCCCGCTCCTGCTGTCTGGCTTCTTTGGGATCCAGCATCATTCAAACAGGACTGCTTTTTGTAGCGAAAACATCTTCTCCTAAATGTCAGGCAGTGTGTTCTTTATTTGCCTCCAAATGGACACCTATTAACTGTTGTGTCAACCAAATCTAATCTTTAACTCTTCCACTATGGGGATTCTGCCATGTCTCTGTGTGCCTCTGCTGAAAGCCATAGAGAAGCTGCATGCTTCAACACAAGACCATGGAGAAACCATCGAGTTATTGACTGGCAAACTTTTGTCTGGTGATTGGGGGGGGGGGGGGGCGGAGATTGTTCATCATTTGTTGTCTAGACTCTAGGGTGAAGGCTGGTATCTTCAGCTGGTGTAAAACAAGCTTCTAGGCTCTATCTTGGCTGCTGTAACTAGTCAAGATGATTTCTGAAAAGTTCTACTTTCCTTCCTCCTCACCTCCCACCCCAAAGGGGTTTAGAACCTGGGAGCCCTGCTTGGAACATTGTCATCAAGGGAACCCCAGATGGGCTCAGTGAGGGGAAGAACGTCAGTATCGCCCAAATAGACAGGGATAATCTCCTCACGCCGACTGGTGTGTTGGTACCCTAAAGTCTGGGTGATTGCAGCCCTTTCTAGGCAAGAACTCTCTTAAAGCTGATCCAAGCTAGCCTGGGAAAGAGAAGCAAGAGAGGTGATCTTCAGATATTTGAAGGGCTGTCACAGAGCAGATGGACAACCTTGTTTCCCAGAACTGAAATGAAGGGTTAAAATGGGGAGATTCTGACTAAACATTAGGGAGAACTTTCAGTTTGGCAGTGAAAGAGGCTACATTGAAAAGGAGCAGAGTCTCATGCACTTGACATTTTTACACATACTGTTGTGGCAAGCTTTGGGAATTCTGCCCTTTGCCATATTTCTCCTCACCCACCTCGGCACGCTAATTCTGAGAAATGCACATGGTGTTCTATTGTGACGGAGGAAGAATACCAAGGTAGAAGAAGGCCACCTAAGAAGTGGCGGCAAGTACTGAGGGCAGCAAAAAACAAACAAACCCCTCCTTTATCATTCTGTCAGCAGCCAGAGACAGCAAATGAGGAGGAGTCATTGTGGAAGAACAGAGACATAAATAGCGGGTGACACTGGCCTTGCATTGTGTGCTCTGTAAATACGTTTGTCCGAGACAACAGCGAGAGCAGAGCAACGCCAAGCCTTAATCTTGATGGAAAGCCATTTGTATCCAATGCATTAAGAGGAATTGCTCAAGATCAGTTCATACTTGCAAAATGGATTGCTTCAGTGTCAGTGCCAAGATCAGGAGGTACCCATTGTGCCCGGGGGGTGGGGGTGCAGACGAAGGCAGCCTGCTCAAAGGAGCTACCATGCTTTTCAAATTGATAGCTGGACTGGGTGGTTGAGATGGTCAAGGACCAGAGTGTCCTAGCCTGACCTATTTGAGCACAGCTGCCATCAGACTCTTCTTTGGTAATAATAATTTCGTGTCAGACATTATTCTGGATTGAAAGGATTTTCGTGGGAGAAACTCCGCTCAGGGGACACCCAAATGAGGCTCCTTTCATGTCCCCAAGAACTGGGACAGAGAAAGGCGCTCAATTCATCATGCTTACCTGAGTCCCAAAAAGCCAACTTGCCGGCCTTCCAGCTAACAAGGTGAGCTTCTTAACCACTGAGCCACTGTAGCCTTTCCTCTTTGGTGAAGGAGCATCTTCCAAGACAAGACAGGGGACAGATGGTGGGATGCTCCTTCACCTGTTGCTTTGCTTCTTGCTTATGCTGCTGGCTGTTTCCTGAGAACTTCCACCTGCAACAGCTCCTTCTCTCCAAAGGAAGCCCCTGGTCTTACTGGAAACCTGCTCTCTTTCCCCTTCCCTGAGTTTTCTTCTGCTGTGGGAGAAAAGAAAGAGACCTGCTGCTTACTGGGTCTCTCCCCCCCTTTTTTTATGGGATGCCCAGAGGCTACGTAAGAGAATTCAGGAAGATGGTACTGCTGATCTCTCTGCCTGGCTTACCTGGCCAGGGAGATGCAGGTTCAGGCAGCAAAACAAGCCATAGCAGGTCGGTGTCTGAGATTTCAAGGCAGAGACCATTTCTAGGTGGGCTCCTTCAGAGAGACCTCCCATTGGAGGCTGAACATTTATGTGTGTGTATGTGTGTGGGGGGGTGTTGCCTAGGTGCAGGCATTGAAGAAGGGCCCCCCTCCAAGGCATATTTCCCTCTGAGCCCAAATGCGGTGCTCCAAAGGAGAAGTCTGAGCTTTCTGCTTTTCACCAGTGCCTGGACCACCCCCTGCCTTCCATCTGGCTCCTGCCACCCTGGAAAGGCTGTTAGGATGACAATTCCACCCTTCAGTTTAAAAAATAGTGGCCTCTAGGTCTAGGAAGCTCTTGAGAACTCCCTCAGCTGAGCAGTTTTCCTAGGCTGCCATTCCATTCCACCTGGGGCAGTCAAGACAAGAGCAGTCAGAAACTATGGATTGAATGCAGATAATTTGTCATGGGATTCCCCTCCTTGGCATTCACTACCATGTTTTCCCAAAAATAAGACACTGTCTTATTTTTTAAAAAAACTCCAAAATATGCACAAGGTCTTATTTTCAGGGGATGTCTTATTTTTCCATGATGAAGAAGAATACAGTACACATTTATTGCTGATACAGCGGATCGCCAGGTCAAGATTTAGGTGAGTGCCTTATTTTCAGGGGGGGGCCTTATATTTCCGATGTGGGGGAAATATGGGGGATGCCTTACTATAGGAGGAGGTTCTGTTTTCGGGGCAACAGAGTATTACCAGTTTTAGCCACGTAACTTGCAATTATCATATCTTCAGTTAGAATACCGTGCAAAGATTATTTTCCCACAGGGATATAATACAAAAAAAAGGTTGTTCAGGAATAAAAAAATAAATAGCCAAGAGCATGTGCTGTTTTAGTTCTATTAAGACTTGTTGGGTTTTGCAGAGAGAAGACGACTCTTTCCTTGGACCTGTAATGGTGGAGATGTCCTGGATGGGGACCAAAGCTGGCCTGCCATCATTACAGGAGAAGAACGGAGTAGACCAGGTCTCAGGCAGCATGGAGGAAAGGGAGTTGGCATACCTGAGGAAAGGTTTCCCTCGGGCCTTGGTCAATCAATGTTCTGTGCTAAGTAGTGGAGAAAATCACCTGATCAATACCTGTGGTATGTTGGAGACCCAGTCCTGTGGCTTTAATTGCTAGCTGTAGACTTTGAACTTGCTGCACTGTTTTCTTTTAAGGTGCAGTGAAGATTAGTCCCCTCTTGGAATTAATAATCCAGCCTCTCCATCCCCTACTCATGTACTGGAAAAATACCCATCTCAGGTGGAAAATGAGTTGCTAAAACTCTAAGTATATTTGTATTTTCCCTTTGTGTAGGGCACTTTCCTCATCCAAGGAAAGGAAGACCCTCCATGGAATGCCCCCCATCAATGGGTAAGCAAGAGCTTCATTCAGTTTGGTGGTGGTAGATGCCACTGTCAGGTTTCATATCAGTAAAATGCTCCCATGGGAGCTTTTCAGACAATCATCTGCCTGGGGATTAAAACTTTACATGGATGGCTGGTACAAGGATGATACGGATGGGATGGGGCAAGACCTGGTCCATTGACTTGTGAGGGAAACATTTTAAAATGCTGACTTTAGAGTGAGATGGGGTGAATTTATTGAATATGTTTTAGTAAAAGGGAAAGGAGTGAGACCAGGGCAAGAATATTTAACCTTTTGGGAAGAGGGGGCAAATAGGTAAGTGAAACCCTACATAAAGAACAAAGAGTAGAAGAAATGTGTAATGTCCCACGTGGTGGTGTTTGCACGTAGCAGTTATGTATTATAATACTTTCCCCTTTTATGTTACAATATCTGTATTTGTATATTGTAGTGTTTTCTTTGTTTCTTAACAGTTAGAGCAGTATGAAAGTGGAGCCATCTGCCTGGAGAGGTGGTGGAGCCGCCAACATGGGAAGCGTCCAAGAGAGAATGGGGGCAACCAGATCTGTCAGACTTCCTTTGATTCAGAGATCTTACATTGGGCAGAAGGCTGGACTCCATGGCCCCACAGGCCCCTTCTTCAAACTCTGTCAGTTGATGAGTCTATGAAAAGTCCAGACAAAGAGACCAAAGGGAGGGAGAAAAGGGCTTTTTGGTTCCTTGGTTATGGAGCACATTGTCCTGCCACCTCTGAGGCGACTCTTTCCAGTAGCTGTCAAAGGTCTTCCTAAAAGTAAACCCACTCAGCTCTTTTACATTATCATTTAGAGCTGTACTAAATGCCAGCCATGTTCCCTAACCTGACTAGCAGTATGTAGATTTCTGTGTATTTAAATCTTGAGTTGTTTGGACAGAAGTATGATAAAGTGCAACTGCTTAAAAGAACACCAACAAAAATGCCAGCAAGAATCTCTTGGGGGAGTTGGCGTGGATGTGGCTTTTGGGGGTTGGGAGAAGTGGGAAAGTGGCAGGAAATTCTTGGTCAAGATGCTCCCAGGGAAAGATTTGGTTTTTTATTTTATTTTGCTGTCATGGGAGACGTCTTTTCCTAACGTTTCCCAAAGCTGGAGGTTATATTCCTCACTAGGCCTTAAAAATCATTCCCTCTTTGTGTCACAAGGCTGTGTCACAAGACTGCTTGTTTTCCAGTCCAGTGTAACCCTTATCTCTAAGGCAAGCTAGCTGAGTTCTGTTGTTATGACTGTGTATGTATGTAAACACGTTCCCATGTTTTGGGAACTTTGTTTCAATAAGAGCCTTCTCTGATTGGTCCAGAACATGCCACATGGTTAAGAATCTCCATTTTGGAGAAGCTTAGATCATTTTTGGGATGCCTTGGAATTAACAGAGCCAGGGGATTTTTCCCTTTCTGTTTTTCACAATGATTACCTAGGATCTTTACTTTTGGATTGTCTGTGGACTGACTATGTTACTGACCTTTTATTTACGTTTTCTTCTCCAAGGATTATGCTTTAAGAACCTGATCAATAAACCTACTGTTTTTGCTTGAAGATCTATGTCTCATTTCGTCAGCCAAAGGTAACTTGCACACACACGAAGCCTCTCTACCAATCTCCCCACTTGCTCCATTGAATGAGCACAGTAAGAAGCCTGCTGCATTTGGCAAGCAATTGCAGGCTGGTCCTCCCAAGTAGGAAGAAGGGCTAGGTTCACGTAAGGGGGCTCTTTAATGGGGTCCCTGGAACCAGGGGAGAGGCCCTTAAGTTGGGACGGCCGGATTCTGACATTTGCTGCAGTCACTTTTTTACTGGGTCAGTTTTATTGTGCAACTTGCAATCAGAACATGAGAAAAGCTACTGCGGGGATGAACCCCCACAATGGCTACACCACACGACCTTACACAAAGGGTGAGCAATGTTGTTCACTAACATGCATGCAATGTTAACATTTGGAACTAACAGCTGTGTCCGAGCACACAGGACATTATTAGAGCTTGAACATTCTGCCATTTGGGCCACAGCTGTCCAAGTCCTCCTGCCAGCAAGAGGAAAGAAAAATAGCTATATCCACGTCTACAGAGATGGAAGTTGATACAAATATGTGAGTTTTCCAGACCCTGTTTCCTGAACCCCATTCCATGTGAGTAGACAACAGGAGAGGTGGTCTTGGTAGAAAGATCCCATTTGGGGTCAAGCCTCCTACTCTGGAGACAATGTAACCCCACTTTTGAAATTATTTTTCATTGGAAGCAAAACTAATTATTTTCTCTGTTTGCTTGGCTCTTTCATGTTATTGTTTTAGGAGTCAGTGATAGACCAGCAATTAACATTAATCTAGCTGGGTGGGGCTCTACTGGAATTCCTGATGTCCTGCAAATCATGAATGGGGCTCTTAAATTCCCTTTTATATATACGTTAATAAAAGGTTCTTTTTGATATTTCCCTTGCTTTATAATATTTTGATCCATTCATGATTCTTAACATGTTCCGTTTGTATTTCTAAAGCAGAAAAACTCTAAAAGTATTTTCCTTCAACAAGGGCCACCTGGACACTCCCACCCAGAAAACAATGAAACCAACCTCTCACCTAAAAAGTCAGGCTTCCTGTGACAAAAAAAACAATGATCACACCTGGAAGGAATTGCCTAAGGATTATTCTCTTCCCCTTCTCATATTTTGTCCCTGGAATCTTTATTTAACATATGTACACTGTGATAACAGCTATGCCTGCCTGCCAGAAGCCACCAGCCATGTCACTGCCATTAAATTACTGTATTGAAATGTCACCCCACTCCTTCCCCCCTTAGTATATTCCTTCTCCCAATGTCATTATTTGCTTAAGTGGTTGTCATTGCATCTTGAATCTGAGGTGCTAACAAACCATTGTATGAATTATTTACTTATGAATGAAAAGCCCACTGCTGGTCTGGTCTTTTGTTTTATTGTATAAACTATAATTGTAGCAATAGATTTTAAAGATTAGCAGGAAGGTATAACAGGTCCTGTGTTTGGAGGGTAAGGCAGCTCACCCATCAAATTTCATAGGGAAGTTCATCACGTAGATTTTTCTAGCAGGCAAAAATGGGTTAGATAGAGCTATTTGTCCAGCAAAGGGGGGGGGGGTTGCTTAGATGCTATTTTTCTCAATAAACCAGTCTTGTTTTTCTCTGAAATTAAAATCTCTGTGGTTCTTGGGGGGCTCTGCCAGCAGACGAATTTTTTTAATATTAAAATGCATTTCCACATTAAAAAGGGATAGCAATTTTTAGGTAACATCAAGACGTGTTCACAATGTGGGGCAGATGGTGCTAGAGCCCCTGGCATGCCCTCTGCCCTCACCTTTGGTGGTCCCAATGAAGATCCTGGCATGGGGCCCAAGGAGGGTGGAGAAAAGGAAGCAGAGGCTTCGGATGGGAAAGAGGAATCCAGGACTGCTAGGCCACATCTGGGCAAAGAGAAAGGGCAGGATTCAGAAGCCAGCTGTAAGTGAGGAGGAAGAGGGAGGAGCCATTCAACATCCTTGGCACAGTTTGAGGGTGATGCCGAGGAGGACCTGGATCAGGTCTTTGTGTCTTAGGGAAGAGAGACTGCCTGCTAGTCCAGAACCCATGAGCAGCCATTTGGGTTGATGTCCCAATGCCCAACTCACCAACATCCCTTCTGCTGGCACTGACCCCATGGTAGGGCAGCCAACTATCCCGCATTCTGCGCGGCAATCCCATTTAGGGAGGGGGAATTTCGACTTACCCTTGTTTCAAAAATGGTACCGGACCTCCCCCGTTGCGTCACGGAAGCACCGGTTTCCACTCCGACCGGCAGGCAGTTAACGAGAAATGGAGCCGAAAAGGCTCCAATAAACTGCGCATGCGCAGAAACCCAATCTGGCGCCAAACTGGGTTTCTGCGCAGGCGCAGTTTATTGAACGTTGTTGAGTAGTTATCACTATGAGTTGTCTCCAGTCTATTTTGAAAACTTCAAACCACCAGGAGACGGGGTGAGTCCAAAACCTCTTTTGGGCAAGGGTTAAACTGGATGGGGGAGAGTCAACATACACCCCCCACCCAGCAACGTGCGGTCCCAGTGATACCCCACTCTTCTGTATACCTGACTCCCCAGCATTAATTAAGACAAACCTGTTCCAGAAGTTCTGGAAGTCTTGATTTCATGGAAGCCTTGAGCAGGGAGAGCCTTCTTCCCCTTCCACCCCCACCCCCACCCCTTGAGAACAGGTGGAAGGACTCTCAAAGCGGGTTTTTTTCTTCAAAAAGGGAAATTCTCACCCATGGGTGCAAAGTGGGAAAAGGTGGCAGGGTCAGGGGGGCTGAACAGAGCAGATGGCACCGGTGGGTACCTCAGCTCCTTGAAAGGCAGCCAAGGACTGCTGGATGCCGCCACCGTCATGGCCGGCCAGCATGAATATGCATCCCCACGCTGTCCCTTCAGCCGGCAGAGCCAGCGATCTCTGATCTCTTCCCTCCCCCTTTGCTGACAGGGGGAAGAGAGACAGGGATACATTTAACTCAAAGGAAAGCACACAGCAAAGCACACAGAAGATAAAGCCAGAAGCTTTGTGAGCACACAAAGAGAGATATTTTGTGTGTTTGCTTCCCCTCTCTCTATTCACTCAATGCAAGCCCTTTGGGAAACTGAGGTAGGCTTCAGGTGCAACGCAGAAACGATGGAGTTAGCTACGAAAGTCAGTTCCAGAACCCGAGGTGAGATTGTACTCTCTTTGGCTTGTACCTACCCTGCATGTCAGAAAGAGGTCACTGAGCAGCATTTGAGGTAAAAATTAAGAGGGCCACAAAGCCTGGGAGGGCGTTGGACTCCACCAACACCCTGGTCTAGTCCAAGGTTCCTGAAGTGATAATCTTGAAGGCACAGGAGGCTTCAAATTGCAAGCCCAGGGCATCGTGGATGGTACAAGAAACCCATCAGCTTTGGAAAGATGGGACTTTCAATGACTTGATTGATGGCAGCTTTCTGTCAGAGAAACAAAGAGGTGACTTTGTGGGCTATCATAAAAACTCTTAATGCGCTAAGAAGTTACAAAAGATTCCCAAAGGGTGAATTCCAAGTCCAGAGGGTGGCTATCAACTCCACCATCAGAGCCACTGTGGAACAAGCCATGGAGCTGTTGGAGCACTTACAGGGGAAATGGAGATGAATGGGTCTCATTGATATTTCTGTTTAAGGGTGGGAGAATAAGCGAGATTTAAAATCCCTTGGAAGATGGCAGCTGGTGCTCTGAAGGACAGATTGCAAGAGGCAGAGGAGGCACTGTGCTGCTCTGGCCACCGGAGAAGGGGGACTGCACAGTCAAGGGGGCTGTCCAGGGTGTCCAGGAGTCCTGCAGCGGGAACTGGGCCCCCAGCAGCAACTGCAACTGCAACTGCAACCCCAGCAGTGGCAGCAATTGCAGCCCAAAGCAGATGCCTGCCCACCCATCCATCCATCCGCAGGGCTGCCCCTTCTCCATGCCAGCTGTGGGGTGGCAGCGGCAGAGTCAGCCTTCAGTTCCAGTCTTCTCTGGGGATCCACAATGGAGGGGCATCCCAGACAGGCGCAGCAACTGGACCACCCTCGCCCATTGTTTTGCCGTCGCTCAAATCCAGCAGCACTGCCCACACACAATTGTGACAAAATATTGTGACATTTAAAACACTGCAAGCACTGGCGAAGGAACTGGCAACCCATGCCAATAACATTGCCAAGAAACCCCCATGGACAGTATCAAAAGACTAAATGATATGACAGGGATGGATGAATTTAACTCAGGGGACCATTGTATCTACTACTATGGGCAAGAATCCCTTAGAAGAAATGGAGTGGCCCTAATAATAAAAGAGTGAGGAAAGTAGTAATGGGATACAATCTTAAAAATGACAGAATGATCTCAGTCTGAATTCAAGGCAAACCACCCAGCATCACAGTAATCCAAGCATTTGCCCAAACCACTGATGCAGAGGCAGTGGCATCGTATTGGGGGAGGGGAAGGGGGTGGACAGCCCTGGGTGGCGCTTTTTGGGCTAAGTGTGTTCTTGGACTACAATTCCCAGAAGCCCTAGCGGGAGCGGGAGCCAACATCCACCAAGGGGCGCCAAATGTTGCTTCAACCCCAGGTGGCTGAAATCCACATGATGTTACTGTGCAGAAGAGACTATAGTCAATCAGTTCTACAGCACCTTCTAGAACTGACACCAAAAATGATGTCCTTATCATCATAGGAAATTGGAATGCTAAAATAGGAAGTCAAAAGATAAATGGGATAACAGGCAAGTTTGGATTTGGAGTAAAAAATGAAGTATGACAAAGGCAAATTGAGTTTTGCCAAGAGAATGAATTGGCCATAGCAAACACCCTCTTCCAACAACCTAATAGGCGACTCTACACATTGGCATCACCGGATGGCCAACATTAAAATCAGATTGATTACATACTCTGCAATGAAAGATGGAGAAGCACTACACAATCAGCAAAGATGAGACCTGAAGCAGTGGGTCAGATCATGAGCTACTGATTGCCAAATTCAAGCTTAGAATGATGATGGTAGGGAAAACAATTAGGCCACACTCATATGACCTAGAGAACATCCCTCATAAATATACAGTGGAGGTGAAGAATAGATTTAAGGGATTAGACTTGACAGACAGAGTGCCTGAAGAATTATGGACTGAGGTTCATAACATCATACAGGAGTCAGCAATTAGAACCATCCCAAAGAAAAAACATGCAAGAAAGCAAAGTAGTTTGCTGTTGCTGTTGCTGTTGTTGTTGTTGTTGTTGCTGCTGCTGCTGCTGCTGCTGCTGCTGCTGTTTAGTTCAAATTTTTATTGCCGCCCACTCGCCGTTGTGACTCAGGGCAGCTTACAGACATTACATTACAATACAATATGTTGATGGGGGCTCAGAGGGAGGGGCAGTGAAGTCCTCAACCTGCCCTGGCTTCTTCCCTGGCCATTGGTGTGGGCTCAGGGGGAAGGGCGTTGTTGTCTGATGAGGCTCTTCAAATAGCTGAAGAAAGAAGGAAGGTGAAAAGCAAAAGTAAAAGAGAAAGATTCACTCAGCTGAATGCAGAATTCCAAAGAAAAGCAAGGAGAGAGGAGGACCTCTTAAATGAACAGTGCAAAATAATAGAGGAAAACAACAGAAGGGGAAGGACTGGAGATTGCTTCAAGAAAATTGAGGAAATAAAAGGAACACATCTAGCATAAATGGCTACAATAATGGACAAGAATGGTAACAGATGCAGAAGAGTGGTTTGGAATAAGAAAAGGAGTAAGACAAGGCTGCATTTTATCGTCCTGCTTATTCAACTTAAAGATGAAGCTTAAGTACTTTGGACAGCAAATGAGAAGAGAGGATTCACTTGAGAAAGCCTTGATGCTGGGAAAGGTGGAGGGCAAAAGAAAAAGGGGGAGGCCAAAAATGAGATGGCTAGATGGTATTGTGGATGCAGTGGGCACAGAGCTGGACGGGTTGAGGAGGATGGTGGAGGAGAGAGGTGCCTGGAGGACAATGGTCCATGGGGTTGCAAAGGGTCAGAATCAACAGTGTGACTCAACAACAACAACAACAACAACAACAACAACAACAACAAGGTATAACTGCAATGAAATAAACAGCAGTTTGAGAGCTTTATAAATTTATTAAAAAATCAACCCTTGCAGTTTTCTTACTTGCAAGTAAGCATGGTATAGTGGGGTGTTTGTGAACATGTAAGACCACTGCCCAGCTGACTCTGGGCCACTCCCTCCTGGTCCAGGGAAGAAAAAGACTCTGGCCGAGGCCAGGAGAAGAGCAGCAGGTGGTGGAACTCTTTGCTGCATCTCTGGCGCCCGGGATTCCATCCCCCCATCCACAGCGGAAAGCCGCCCAGGTGCTGAGAGGCAGGATGCCGGTTGAGACCCTGGCCAAGGCCAGGAAAATAGTGCCAGGTGCCAGAACTCTTTGTTCAATCTCTGGGGCCCGGGATTCTGACACCTTGGACTAAGGAGAGTGGGAACCATTGTGTGGGTCCTTGCCAGCCAGTCACCGAGGGTAGTGCTCTGTCTGGGAGGTTTGGGGGGGCGGCTCCTGGGTCTGTAATTAATGTGGTGATGGGCATGGGGCATTATAGCGGGTACCAGGGGAAGGGCCTCTCTCGGGGAATGTGGGTCAGATGTTTGACTGTTGTCCCACATTCCAGTCCCCTGGTGATATCTACGGTTCCTGGGTACCCTATCCAGAGTGACACCCCCCCCCCCTTAGGCTCCTGATGATGAATGCCAGGTCGGTCTGCAATAAGGCTCCCCTGCTCGTCGATTCCATCCTGGGGGAGCGGGCCGACCTGGCATGCATCACTGTGACCCGGCTGAGACCAGAGGACGGTATACCTCTGTCAGATCTATGACCTGCCGGGTTCGATATTTGGCACCAGCCTAGGGAGGAGGGGAGGGGCGGGGGCATCGCCATAGTGGCCAGGGAGGCCTTGGGAGTCTCCAGAGCCACTGCTCCACAAGTTCCGGGTTGCGAGGCCCTGCTCCTGCACGTGGGCTCTAAGAGTTGGCAGGGAATCCTACTCCTGTACCTGCCTCCCTGCAGGGTAGTGGGTTCCCTACTTGAGCTCCTTGAGGCCATCACCATGCTGGTGTTGGAGTTCCCCAGAACTAATGGTCTTGGGGGACTTCAACTTGCCATCGTTGGGGATTGGCTCCGAGGTGGCTCAGGAGTTCATAGCTTCCATGGCAGCTGTGGGCCTGACTCAGGTAATCTAGGGCCTGACCAGCAGCAGTGGCCACACCCCGGACTTAGTTTTCTTGTCGGAGCGGTGGCAGAGTGATCTGAAATTACAGAAATTAGACATTACACCTGTGCCATGGTCAGATCACTTTCTGGTGACATTGGACTTCCTGGGGACGAGGCTTCTCCGTGGGGAGGTGGGGCCTATTAAATTGGCCCACCCCCGGCGACTGCTGGATCCTGATGGATTCCAAAGGGAACTGGGGGATATTCTTCTGGACCGGCGTAGCGATTCACCTGAGGCGCTGGTTGACCTCTGGAACAAGAGGGCAGTGGCGGCCTTGGATGTAATCGCTCCACTACGGCCTCTCCGTGCTCATGAGCACCATTTGTCTCTGTGGTTCACTGAGGAGCTTAGAGTGCTCAAACAGACTAAGAGACACCAAGAGCACCGCTGGGTGAAGACACGATGTGAATCTGGCCGAACACTAGCTAGAGCTACTATTAAAGCCTACTTAGTGGTGATGGAGGGGGTGAAACGCCAGTATTTCACCTCCCCCATTGCCTCCGCAGATAACTGCCCAGCTACACTGTACCGGGTGACAAGGTCCCTCCTGGGTGGGGGTGGGGGGCAGACCCCGGGTGGCAGGGGTCGGCTTAGGTTTTTGCGGATTATCTGACAGAGAAAATCACTCAGATCCGCCTGAAGTTGAATCCCAGCGTGGAAAATGTAGAGCTTGGATTGTCTGAGGTACAGTCTTGCCATGTTATCTGGGATCGGTTTGATCCAGTTGTCCCTGAGGAAGTGGACAGGCTCCATGGAGCTGTCCTTGCTACTGCCTGCACATTAGATTCATGTCCCGCTTGGCTTGTTAAGTCTGCCCAGACGGTGACTGGTGGCTGGGTTGAGGCGATTATTAATTCCTCGCTCCAGGAGGGTTTTTTTCCGGTATCTTTTAAACATGCATTGGTGCGCCTCCTCCTGAAAAAGCCTTCCCTTGACCCAACCATAATGGCCAACTTTCGACTGGTATCCAATTTATCCTTTTTGGGTAAAGTATTGGAGAAGGCAGTGGCATTGCGGTTACAGGAGTTCCTGGATGAAGCGAATTATCTGGACCCTTTTCAGTCAAGATTCAGGCCCGGATATGGTACGGAAACTGCATTGGTCACGCTGGTAGATGATCTCTGGAGGGCGCGGGATGGTGGACATCCAACTGTCCTGGCTCTTCTTGACCTCTCAGTGGCATTCGTTACCATCAACCACGGAATCCTTCTGGGAAGGCTCCAAGGATTGGGAATCCAAGGCACAGTGTTGGCTTGGTTTTCTTCATTTCTGAGGAGCCGGACCCAGTCGGTGTGGTTGGAGGGTGAAATGTCCAGCCCAAGGCGGCTCCAATACGGGGTGCCTCAGAGCTCGGTACTCTCACCTCTTCTATTTAATATCTACATGAAACCGCTGGGTGAGATCATCCGTTCCCATGGGGTGAGGTACCATCAGTATGCAGATGATACCCAACTGTATATCTCAGCCCGCGGGGACCCTAGCGATGCAGTGGAAGTCCTTTCCAGGTGCCTGGACGCTGTCAAGGTCTGGATGGGGGACAACGGGCTATAACTGAATCCTGGCAAGACTGAGTGGCTGTGGCTTGGGGGTTCTGTGTTATCTCGGGAACTACCACCTTTGGTTCTGGATGGGGCCGTTCTGCCCCAAACAGACCCGGTACGTAACTTGGGGGTCCTCCTGGACTCGCGACTACTGCTCAAAGAGCAGGTGGCAGTTGTGGCCAGGAAGGCCTTTGTACAACTTCGTGTGATTCGCCAATTATGGCCATTCCTAGACCGGGACTCCTTGCTCATGGTTACACATGCCTTGGTCACCTCCAGCCTTGATTACTGTAATGCACCCTACATGGGGCTGCCCTTGGTGACCATTCAGAGGCTTCAGCTGGTCCAGAATGCGGCTGGTGGGATGCGGGCATTATGCCCAAGCTTCACCGCTGCTGAAGGAGCTGCACTGGTTCCCAGTTTGCCTCCGGGTGCAATTCAAGGCGGGCCGGAGAGGCTCTCTGGTTGTGCCATCAGCCAGATAGGCACACCTCGCTGGCACGAGAAGGAGGGCCTTCTCGGTGTCTGCTCCGGCCCTTTGGAACCTCCTGCCAATAGAATTATGCATGCAGACGGAGTTGCTGCCCTTTAGAAAAGGAGTGAAAACCTGGCTGGCAGGTTTCGTCTGGGGAGTAGATGGTTCAATTTCCCCAGCCAATTGGTTGGTTTGACCCCAGTATCCCTGTGTTGTAATTTTTGGCTTTTAATACCAAGTTTTTAAAAGTTTTTAGAGTTTTTAATTTTTTAAAATGATTTTATAATTGTTGTAAATCGCCCTGGGTCCCTTTTGGGAGGAGGGCGATAAACAAATTTAAATAAATAAATAAAATAAAAAATAAATAAGACTAAACTTGAAGTGGATGGCAAACTAAAATGAGAGAAGCATATTTTATTGAAAATAGAAGTATAATAAAAATGTTAATTTCAAAATTGGGCTACATGACCATGGCACATGGTGCATGTCAACATTTCTCTGGACTTACCAAAACAAAGTGGTAGGGCATTGGATGTCTTTCAGGTCTCTGCCTGTGGATTTCCCATAGATACCTGGTTGATCACCATTATCTAAAAAGTAGCGGCCTGTGCTGTGTTTAATTGAGTAATAAAAATATCATGTCAGAGATTACTCTGGGTTGAAAGGATTTTTAGGGGACACCTTTTGTCCCCAAGTACAGCCCTTAGGTATCGGAACCCAACCTTCCAGTCTCCAAGCTCAGAGTCTTAACCACTAAGCCACCAGAGGGCTGTGTTTAGTTGGGTTCTTGACATACAGAAGGAGCCCCAAGGGATCGAGGCAGTGGTGGGATGTCAAAAAAATTACTACCCCACCGTGAGGTCATCACAGTGTGGGCGGAGCTAATGTCACGATGTCATGACATTGTGGGCAGAGCCAACATCATGACATTGTGGGCGAGGCCAAAGAAAAAAATAAAATAAAATAAAATAAAAATAAGCACGCACGCACACCTCAACCCACCCACCCACCCACCCACAACACAAACCCGTAAATAAATTAAATAAATAAATTTAAAATACACCCACCCCAAACACAAATCAACCAGAGCTTTTAAACCAGAGCTTAAAGCTTATTCTGGCTAATCTTTCTCACACTAGGTCAGATGGAAGGAACTACAGAATGAACTCACCACAAGATGGCTTCATTTTGGCACTTTTCAACAGTTAAAGAAGTGAGGTACTAAGTCTTTGCCTAACCAGTTCTCTAGGAGAATATGCCTTAATGTAAATGTAAAACAGCTGTACCTCCTTAAGGGTTCTCCATTTGGAACAGCAATTGGAACAGCACAGGTGTAGCTTATTGATGAGGTAACTCTAAGACTTTGCTTAAAAACCCCAAGCCAGGCCTGCCAGCTGCCAGGCCTCTTTAGGAATTGGTAGTCCTCCTGCTTGGGAGGACAGCAAGGAGGCCATGCATATGCACCAAACACTGTAGGTATGCATACACACCAAGTGCTTGGCGTGCATGCGCAGTGGGGAAACCAGTGAAAAGATAAGCCCCAGAGGTGGTTTCCCCCCCCCCCCAAAAAGGCTGCTACCGGATCTCCTGGACACTGGGAAAAGTTACTACCGGTTCTGGCGAACTGGTGAGAACCTGTTACATCCCATCACTGGATCGAGGTGAACACCCCAAACTATTGGAGCAAAGCCAAAGGATTTTTCATGCTTCAGGAAGGTGCTTTTGGTATTTCCTTCCTTGATATCTTTGTTACCTTGGCACAAGTTAACAGGTAGAAAGCTGTGCTTTGAAGCTGTGTCCAGATTCTCAAATTCTGACATTCTAGCTATGTACTCTCGCCTCTGGGATGCCTCAGGGCTCGGTGCTTTCACCTCTCCTATTTAACATCTACATGAAACCGCTGGGTGAGATCATCCGTTCCCACTGGGTAAGGTATCATCAATAGGCTGATGATACCCAGCTATACATCTTGGCCCATGGTGATCCAAGCGATGCAGTGGAAGCAGTGATGGGATGTCACCGGTTCCAGACGGTTCCCTGGAACCGGTAAGAACAATTTCGGAGGGTTCTCCGAGAGGGTAATCTATTTTTAAGGCGTCCGGTTCCGGACGCCTGAAAAAAAGAAAAAAAAATTTTTTAAATTGGAGTCAAAATGGCTCCAATTCAGTGCGCATGCGCAGAAGTCAATCTGACGCATGCGTGCTGCAATTTTAAATTGCGCATGCGTCAGATTCTGTTTCTGCGCATGCGCACTTGTTTTTGCCGGAGCCGGACCATTTTGGAGTGGCTCCGGCAGTTCCGGAGGGCTTAGGAGGAGGAGCCGTGCCTAGCCGGGCGGCCCAGCGTTCCCGGCCGCAACGCTCCACGGGCGCCCCAAGCCTCGCCGCCCGGCGGTGTGCCTAGCCGGGCGGCCCAGCGTTCCCGGCCGCAACGCTCCACGGGCGCCCCAAGCCTCGCCGCCCGGCGGTGTGCCTAGCCGGGCGGCCCAGCGTTCCCGGCCGCAACGCTCCACGGGCGCCCCAAGCCACACACCTCCGTCCGCTCGCACCTCCATCCGCTCGCTCACCCGGCTGGCCGTCGGGGGCTCTCCGCCGCCTGTTGCCCCTGGCAGCGGCTTTCAGGGGGAGGCAAAATGTCCCCTCCCCACCCTTTTGCTGGCGAGGAGGAGAAAAAGGCGGACAATTCAAGGAGGGGCACACCCGGTCGCCCGCCCAGCTCTCTCGTCGGGGGTGGGTGGCGCCGTGGCGGGGAGCCCCTGGGGGCTGGCTGGGCAGGAGGAGGTGGGCAGCGTGTGCGCGCACGCGGGCCGCCCGCCAGGAGAGCCCCCGACCGACAGCCAGCCCGGCGGACGGGCCCCTCCTTGAATTGTCCGCCTAAAAAAAAACACTTTTTCTCCTCCTCGCCAGCAAAAGGGTGGGGAGGGGACATTTTGCCGCCCCCTGAAAGCCGCTGCCAGGGGCAACAGGCGGCGGAGAGCCCCCGACGGCCAGCCGGGCGGGCGAGCGGACGGAGGTGCGAGTGGTCGGGGCCGCCCATGGAGCGTTGCGGCCGGGAGCGTGGGCCGCCCGGCTAGGCGCGGCGCCGGGCACCAAGGCTGGGGGCCAGCCCCAACGGTCCCCATTGTAAGTGGGGTTTGTGTTTGGGGTGGGTGGGTGTTTGGGTGTATTTTTATTTAATTATTATTTTATTTATTTATTTTATTAACGGTTTTGTGGGGGGGGGGTTGAGGGGTGTGTGTGTGTGTGTTTTATTTTTATTTTATTTATTTTATTTTTGGCCCCGCCTACAACGTCATGATGTCATGACGTTGGCTCCACCCATGACGTCATGACGTTAGCTCCGCCCCCACTGTGATGACGTCAGGGTGGGGTATAAAATTTTTTATCATCCCATCACTGAGTGGAAGTCCTTTCCAGGTGCCTGGAGGCTGTCAGGGTCTGGATGGGGGACAACGGGCTTCAGCTGAATCCTGGCAAGACTGAATGGCTATGGGTAAGGGGTTCTGTGTTATCTCGGGAGCTGCCAGGAGAGCTTTTGTACAACTTTGTGTAATACGCCAGTTACGGCCGCTCCTAGACCAGGACTCCTTGCTCATGATCACACACACTTTGGTCACCTCCAGACTTGATTACTGTAATGATGTTTTATTAATATTATTATTGTGAATTGCCCTGGGTCACTTTGTGAGAAGGGCAATGAATAAATTTGACTAATAAATAAATGAGCTCTACATGGGGCTGCCCCTGGTGACCATTCGGAGGCTACAGCTGGTATAGAATGCAGCTGCTCGGGTAGTGATGGGTTGCGGGTGTTATGCTTGTGCCTCACTGCTGCTTTGGGAGCTGCACTGGTTGCCAGTATGTCTCCGGGTGCAATTCAAGGTGCTGGTCATTACCTTTAAAGCCCTACATGGTAATGGGCCAGGATACTTAAGAAACTGTGTCACCCCAAGAACATCTGTCTGTCCCACCAGGGCGGATCGGAGAGGCTCTCTTATCATTCCATTGGCTAGAGAGGTGCACCAGAAGGAGGGCCTTCTCCGTGTCCGCCCCGGCCCTATGGAACCTCCTGCCAACTGAGTTACGCCTACAGGCAGAGCTACTGCCCTTTCAGAAGGGCCTAAAAACCTGGCTGGTAGAGCAGGCGTGGGGCTCCAGTAATACGGGGTCCCACGTTGGGTGGCTGATCTGGTGGGATAGCCACCCCTCCCTCGTTCTTTTAAACTTTTCTTTTAAACTTTTAAAAAACTTTTTAACCTTTTAAAATTTTAAATCTTTGAGGGTTTTTTTAATTTATAGTTTTATTATTATTTTTTGAAGTTGATTTGGTTTCTGGGTTTGTGGGGGTGTGGTGAGATTGTTTGGATTGCACTCATTTGTGTAGCTTTTTTCTTTTTGTGAGCCACCTAGAGTTGGGTTCACCTGATTGGGGCGGGATAATAAATCTAAATACATAAATAAATATTTTATCACCCTGAGAGGTTCTGTGCCTTCACAGCTCAGTAGCAGTTCAGTCACAGTTTAAACCATCTGAGTATCTTTGCTGCAGTAATGCAAGGCAAAAGCATCGCATTCAACAAGTATTTGTTCTTCTGCATTGCTTTTAAAATACTTCAGAATTGTCAAAAATGTATAACAAACCAACAGTTCAAAATGCCTTAGCATCCCCTTACCATCATGTAGATTTATAGGTGCATACTTAAAATTATGAAGTACTGAACACAGGCGCACAGTGTTAAGGAGGCAAAATCCAACAGATACAGCACTTCAAAAATTAGAGAGGCATAACAGGTACAAACTGAACCTAAGTTATAAGCAAGTCCTTAAAAATATGAATTACAGGTGAGTACTTTACAAGTGAAATGCACCTCCTTAAAACATTAAAAGATCCTGAAAGCAAAATTGCTAAAGTAAAAGTCTTCCTCACCCTTTACGCATGCTAAATGGACAAAGAGTAAAATTACATTAACATCTTGTTACCCAAAAATTGAGAATCAGGCATCGCATACTCTTATAAAGTTTATTTAAGCACACGCGCACACAAAAACCTCAGTCTTGCAAACACGGGGGAGGGGGGGAGAAACTAACACCTATAAATTGTATTGAAACAGGGTCACCAAGAACCCCTACAGAAGAAAAATTAATAAAGGGAAATCAAAGCAACTTTAAAAATTGTTTTCATATAAAGCGCAAGGGAAACCTTGGCAGCAATACGTGACGAAAAGGGTTTGCGATCCGTCACGTACGCACATGGAAGATTAAGAAAGGCTAATTAAACTTTTAAAAGGTTGGCTTCTTCCCCCAAGGGATCCTGACTGAGTCACCCAGCCACAATTCAAATTACTTAATCAATTTCTTTGTTTCTTTCTTCCGAGATATCTGCGCAAACAGTAGTCAATTTCATGCCTGTAAGATACAGAGAAACGGCTTAGCGGAGGATTCACCCCTGAATGACACTGGCTTATTCCCGCCCACCACTGTGATTGGACAACAGCTACGGGGACTCGACGCCGATTGGCTAAGACACGCCTGGCTGCCTACTACACCCAAAGCCTTTGATTCTTTCATAAAACTGGACTGGTTACATTGTTTCCTTTAAACATGCCTGCCTGACCACAAAATGACAGGTTGTTAAAGGATTAACTCTTCAAGGAAATTGCCTCCTCCGAAAACAATGAATCGCTCGCGTCTGACTCATCTTCACTGTACTCTGCCTTATGTTTTCAAAATGTTTGTAAATAAAATGTGTTAATTACCCCTTGATTGCCCTACCCCAAGCAAACAACCCCTTCACGTAGATGTCCACCAGGGAAAAGGTATAAATTGTTGTGGGAAGAGGGAGGGCTCAGCTTGCTCCACAGAATAGCGTGGGTGAGTTCACGGGCGGGTTTTTATTAAAACAGTTGAGGCATAAGAGACTTCTAGTTTGTAGAATGACCACTATAAATTAGAACCCTTAAATTATTTGCCAATAAACTAATGTTGTTTTGATTAAAACCTGTCTCGTTATTGAGTTCCTAGGGTTTTGATATTTCTCTGCCAGGGCACATACCAAGTCCCCCAAAATTTGGGGTAACAAAATTGGTCCTGTGACTCGGATACAGGGCCCCTGGTTCCTGGTACCCCTGGGGTACACATCCCCTTAAGGGAAGCAGGACAAAAGGTGAGAAAAGGAAAAACCCGGAACGAATCTCCGACCCGAAATTAATGATCGGCCTTCGAGAGCCATGCCCTGCCTGGTTAATAAAAGCTTCCAGGTCTGTGACAGGTGGCTGGGTCGAGGCGATCATTAACATTTCATTGAAAGAGGGGCATTTTCCTGCACATTTTAAACACGCTTTAGTGCTTCCCCTCTTAAAAAAACCGTCCCTCGACCCCATGGTAATTTCCAACTACCGTCCAGTGTCCAACCTACCTTTTTTAGGTAAGGTTCTGGAAAAGGCTGTGGCACAGCAGTTACAGGAAGTCCTGGATGAAGCGGATTATCTGGACCCGTTTCAGTCAGGATTCAGGCCCGGATATGGTACTGAAACTGCACTAGTCGCATTGGTGGATGATCTCTGGAGAGAGCGGGATGCAGGGGAGCCGTCTGTCCTCGCTCTTCTCGACCTCTCAGCGGCTTTTGATACGGTCGATCATGGCATCCTTCTGGGTAGGCTCCAGGGTCTGGGGATCCAGGGCACAGTGTTGTCCTGGTTTTCCTCATTCCTGAGGGGCAGGACCCAGTCGGTGTGCCTGGAGAAGGAGAAGTCCAGCCCTAGGCCCCTGCACTATGGAGTGCCTCAGGGCTTGGTACTTTCTCCTCTCCTATTTAACATCTATATGAAGCCGCTGGGTGAGATCATCCGTTCCCACGGGGTAAGGTATCATCAATATGCAGATGATACCCAGTTGTACATCTCCGCCCGTGGGGACCCAAGCGGTGCAGTGGAAGTCCTTTCCAGGTGTCTGAAGGCTGTTAAGGTCTGGATGAGGGACAACGGGCTACAGCTGAATCCCGGCAAGACTGAGTGGCTGTGGGTAAGGGGCCCTGTGTTATCTCGGGAGTTACCAGCTTTGGTTCTGGATGGGGCAGTTTTGCCCCAAACAGACCCGGTGCGTAACCTGGGGGTCCTCCTGGACTCACGACTACTGTTCGAAGAACAGGTGGGAGTCGTGGCCAGGAGGGCTTTTGCACAACTTCGTGTAATACGCCAGTTATGCCCGCTCCTAGACCGGGACGCCTTGCTCATGGTCACACACGCTTTGGTCACCTCCAGACTTGATTACTGTAATGCGCTCTACATGGGGCTGCCCTTGGTGACCATTCGGAGACTGCAGCTGGTCCAAAATGCGGCAGCCCGGATAGTGATGGGATGCGGGCGTTATGCTCATGCCTCACCACTGCTCCGGGAGCTGCACTGGTTACCAGTATGTCTCTGGGTGCAATTCAAGGTGCTGGTTATTACCTTTAAAGCCCTATATGGTAGTGGGCCAGGATACCTCAGAGACCGCGTCACCCTAAGAACGTCTGTCCGTCCCACCAGGGCGGATCGGAGGGGCTCTCTTGTTATTCCATCGGCTAGGGAGGCTCATCTCTCTAGCACTAGGAAGAGGGCCTTCTCTGTGTTCGCCCCGGCCCTGTGGAACCTCCTCCCAACTGAACTGCGCCTACAAACAGAGCTGCTGCCCTTCCGGAAGGGCTTAAAAACCTGGCTGGCGGGACAAGTGTGGGGACCAAGGTATGTGGGATCCCACACAGGGTGGTTGATTTAAGGGATAGCTTCCCTTGCTGTGGGCTTTATTCCGCGGGGTTGTTTGTTCCCGGTTTTTACTTCTTGTTTTTATGATCCTTTTTACAGTTTTAAAATTTTAATTATTAGTATTTATTGGATGGTGTTGGGTTTGTGATTGTGTTTTGTCTTGTAAGCCGCCCAGAGTCGGGTATACCCGATTGGGGCGGGATAATAAATGTGAACAATAAATAAATAAATAAATATAAATAAATAAATAAATCGGCATTTCGTCTCTTCAATGAAAAGCATCAAGACTGGTAAGTATAACATTTGATTTCTTTGGGGTCCTACTGAAATTTTTGCCAAGTTAGGTTAGACAGCCAGCAGAACTTATCTTCTCCCCGGGTGGCAGCTCGGGTATGGGGGGGGGGCAGATACGGTCTGACGAACCTGAGGCCGCAAACAAATTGGATACTAGTGAGTCCAGCCAACCACTAGAAAAAGCAAGAACAGACCTTGTCAACCTGTGAGCGACCTTTAGTTTAATAGTCAGGGTTCAGTGGATAGACTCATCATCTAGAGCTGAATTCTTTAAGAAGTGGGTGGGGTTTTCAACAGCTAGGTGGCACCTATTGAGGAAACCGTAGAAGCACGGTGTATCAGAGTAATTACCTGGATACACATGACGAAGTGGCCGACCTGGTCAAGAAAGGGGGCGTTGCCCTTTGAGGCCAGGGTAGATTTGTTTCAACAGGTGGCTGATACCCGTTGAGAAACGCAAAAGGGGGTGAAAAAGCGCGGCCCGCTCTTGGCAGCTTCTGTGCAAGGTAACTCGGAAAGCGCAAAGTCTTAGATCTAAGCAATTGAATCTCATTGACCATGGGAAGGGTAATGAGTGTTCAGGCTGGGCTGGAGGATAAGGTTTGTGGGACGCCACTAAGCAATGTCCTTAGAAACTGGAAGAATTTAGTTGGACCCAAATCTAAATTAAGTAAGCGGAGATTAAAATTCCTTTGTACCCAAGACTGGCCCTTTCAACAGGACCTCAGGCCCGCCTGGCCTAAAGAAGGCAGTTTAAAAATTCAGCACCTTAGAGCATTAATTAGGTGGTTGGAAACGAGTCCGAGGAGATCTGGGGATCTGGAATATGCATCGCTCTTCATGAGAATGCATACAAACCTCGAGCAATACCCTTGCGAGGGCAATCTTTACATAGTTCGGGAGAAGACAAGGTCTCCTTCCGAACTTGAGGAACCCCCAAAATACAAGGAGGTAATTGAAGAAGCCCGAGAAGAGGACTCCTTGGGTCCATTGTACCTTCTGGCCCCTTTAATTCCTCAACCTGCCCATGGTCTCCTTGATAATCCTATGGCATTACTACCACCGCCTTTAGTTCCCTCCGCTCCTGTCATCGAAAGAGGGAGGCAAAACGGAATGCCTCCAGGATCCGGTACCTTAGGTGCCACTCCAGTGAATCCAGCAGGTCCAAGCCCAGAAGTTAACCTGCTGGACTTTTCGGACATGCCCCAACGGGGGTTGCCTGAAAAGAACAGAGTCAGGGACATGGGAATCGGGACTGGGGAGCAAGCGGGAGCCCCTCACAAAGCAGGAGCGGAAATACTGAAGGGGATGGTGGAGAGTGCCATTAGTGAAATAAAGGAAATCATGAGAAAAGAATTGGATACTGTAAAACCAAAGAAAAGAATTCAATCAAAGGCTCAAAGCGAAATTGACAGCGAGCCAGTCTCAACGGACTCGATGGAGGGGGAGCGAGGGTCAGGTCCCGGCAGGGAGACTTCGGTCCGCAACAAAATGGAAAGCAGGAAAGGAAGAAAAGGGAAAGCTAGGACCCCATCCCCCACATCCAGTGAGTCTGAGGAAGAACCCACTAGACTTAAGGGAACCACTCAGTCGAAACAAGAAAAGGGAAGGAAACAGAGTTTTTCATCACCCACTCCGGCTGGAGGGTTTAGAGAGGATGATAGGAGAATAACTAGATCACAAGCGGCCAACATAGCTGAGGGAAACCCTCCCCATATGGTACTCCCTTTATGAGAACAGCTCGTAGTTACAGCCGCTGGCGAGCAGAGAACTGGGTTCATATATGTCCCGTTCTCTTCCACCGATCTCTTAAACTGGAAGAGATCTTGCCCATCGTACTTAGAACACCGTTTAGCTGTGGCCAAAGAGGTGGAAAGCATTTTCAACACGCACAACCCAAATTGGGTGGATGTGCAACAATTGCTAACACCTTGTTTACCACAGAGGAGAACAGGATGATTCGGAACGCTGCGTTAAAGCACGCTTCCAGGCTACAAAATCCCCAAGACGCAGCCAACCCCTTGATCCCAGAGAATGTGGTCCCTTCCCAGAGACCAGAATGGGACTCGAGGGTTGGACACGATGAGGCAGCAAAGACACACTTGGCTAGATTTCGGGAATGCATTCTCGAAGGAATTCGGAATGGAGCCCCGCAACAGTATGCAATGGGAAAAGTCTATGAGATTAGGCAAGGAGCCACAGAAACACCCACTGCGTTTTTAGAAAGGCTGCACGAGGCGGTGCGCAAGTACTTAGGTCAGGACCCAGAGTCTCCAGTGTGTAAAACACTGGTGACCAGCCTATTCGTGGCCAATTCCACAGCAGACATAAAAGGCAATTTACGAGTGTAGAATCCCCGCTTGAGTGCCCTATGCAAAAGTTGATAGACACTGCTTTCTGGGTATTTAATAATAGAGAGGAGGATGAGAAGAAAGAAAAGGCTAAGGAAAGGCATAAGGATCAAAAGGTCCTGGTAGCAGCACTGCAAGAATTAACCAGGCTCCAGGGACAGTGGGAGTTTCCCAGAAATAACTTCCCCAACAGCCCACCCTTTTCGCCCCCTCAAGGACCTTGGAGACCATACCCACAGTATCAGCCTCCTAAGGGCCGGGGGTGGAACCCAGCTCCCTACCCGTAGCCTCCTGGCAATGCGTGGGGACCCGTCGCCCAATATAGCTCGCAAGTAAATGGCAACAGGCCACCAAGTAATAATAGTACTGGAAGAGGCCCACAAAACACGGATCCTCGCTATCAATGCCACAAATGTGGGGGACATGGGCATTGGGCCAAGAGTTGTCCGTACCAGTTGCATCCAACCCCATATGGGCAGGTAACACCAGATGGCAAATACCAGAGGAATCAGGGACAAAGCCCAGTCCAAGGAAAGGGAGCCACAGGAATGGTTTTGGAAGAAAGAGAAAACGACAGGTTTGACTGACTGGGTCCAGGGTCTGCTTTTAACCTACCACCTGGCGATCCCATACTGGAATTAAGGGTGGGAAACACACAGGTCCCGTTCCTACTGGACTGAGGGGCCACCTTTTCCGTGCTTCAAAAGCCCCCGCCTTGCGTAAAACATATCTCTGGGAAGTCTAAGGCAGTGGTAGGAGCCGCCGGGCAACTAGAAAAGGCCCCCATATTGCCCCCAGTAACCATTAGTGTGGCAGGACAGGAGCTAACTCACTCCTTCTTGTATCTGGCCAAGTGTCTGGCCAACCTTCTGGGCAGGGACCTGCTCCAGAAATTAGGCGCCAAACTTGAATTCTCGGAACAGGGGTGTAAAGTAACCTTTGCCACCCCGAAAGCCAAACTTTTCGTCCTAGGGGAAATACTCGCCCTAACTGTGGACCCCCTAATTGACGAGATCTCCCGATCTGTCATGCCTACGGTATGGCCAGACGGAAGTGGACCTGGCCGCTCCAAAAGTGCAGAGCCTGCATTAATAAAGCTAAAACCAGGTAAGGGACCAGTGTTCATAAAACAATATCCCTTGAAGGTGGAAACCAAAAGGGGACTGGTGCCTGAACTAAAAATACTACTGGAAAGGGGCTTAATTTACCCCTGCCAATCCCCATTCAACACTCCCATCATGGGAGTTCCAAAAGGGGACACTGGCAAATATCGGCTAATTCATGACCTCCGCGCAGTAAATGACGTAGTCCAGGATATCTCTCCCATTGTCCCAAATCCATACAATTTGATTACCCTAACCCCAGCGCACCATGACCGATTCATAGTCATAGACTTAAAAGATGCCTTTTATTCAATACCGTTAGTACCAGAATGCCAAAAATTCTTTGCATTCACCTGGGACCCCCCTCCAGGGGAAAATGAGGTGCCCGCCAACCGTTACGCTTGGACTGTCCTCCCGCAGGGGTTCAAATTGTCCCCCACTCTTTTTGGGGAGGCCCTTAGCAGATTCCTTAGGGGCTGGCAGTGTCCGGTCTCTGCCAAAGTCATAAATTACGTTGATGATCTATTAATATCCAGTGTGGGCGTAGAGAACTGTAAACTGGCCACGATCCACTTACTGAATTCCTTGGGTGAGGAAGGTTATAGAGTAACTAAAGAGAAATCCCAAATTGCCAGAGAGGAAGTCTTGTACCTGGGATTTCTGATATCCCAGGGACAACGCAAAATCAGCAATGAAAGAAAAGAGGCGATTTGCCAGGTACCCCTGCCCGAAACCAAAAGGGAATGGAGGAGTTTTCTAGGGATGTGTGGGTATTGCAGAGTTTGGATTGCCAACTTTGCCCAAATTGCAAAAGCACTTTTTGAAGGATTAAAGGAAACAGGGGAGCGGGTAGAGGCGACACCAGAAATGCGGCGGGCTTTTCGAACCCTAAAGAAAAGTTTACTCGAAACTCCCGCACTGGGACTGCCCAACCCAGAGAAGCCCTTCGAGCTGTTCATCCACGAGTCAAAGGGGTTGGCGCTAGGTGTCCAAACACAGTGGTTTGGTACCTGGCAGAGGCCAGTGGCATACCTATCTAAGCAACTGGACCCAGTAGCACGTGGTTGGCTGGCATGCCTGCGACATGTGGCAGCCACGGTAACCTTGTGTGAGGACGCAGAGAAACTCACTTTGGGGGGAGACTTGTCCGTTTTTGTGCCTCATGCAGTGGCTACGGTACTTGAGCAAAAGGGAAATCACTGGCTGTCCAATGCTCGAATCACCCAGTACCAGGCGGCCCTGCTTGATAACCCGAGGCGCAGACTGGCGGTGTGCTCCGCTTTGAACCCCGCCACCCTGCTTCCCGAAATTGGCACCTCTAATATGGTTCACGATTGCGTTGAAACCATTGATTTGGAATATTCAAACTGGTCAGACCTAGGGGACGTCCTTTTGCCTAACCCAGATTTGGAATTTTACGTAGATGGAAGTAGTTTTGTAACCCAGGGAATTCGAAAGGCTGGATATGCCGTGGTCACCCTTAATGGGACAGTTGAAGCTCGCCCTCTCCCTGCGGGAACCTCTGCTCAAATTGCCGAATTGATTGCCCTCACTAGGGCCTTACAGATTGGCGCCAAAAAGACAATTAATATTTTTACAGACTCCAGGTATGCCTTTTGTGTACTGCATGTTTTTGGGACAATGTGGAGGAATAGGGATTTTAAAAGCGCGGATGGGGAACCCATTAAAAATGGGGAACATGTGCTGAGACTGTTGCAGGCTGTACATGAGCCTTCCAAAGTTGCAGTAGTGCACATTCGGGGACATGGGAAGGGCACTGAACCACACCAAAGGGAGGGAAATTGTCTTGCCGATGCGGCGGCGAAGGCAGCAGCATCCGTGGAAATCCACAGGGAATTAGTTAATCTCGCCCCGGTTCCCGCTCCCGCAATCCAATTGCCCTCCAACCCAACATACACTAATAAGGAAAAGCGGTATGGCTATGAGAAAGGGGGAACTATGAATGAACTCGGGTGGATTGTATTTAATGATGGAAAAATTCTCATCCCCAAATCACTAGGCACTGAAATTACTAGGAAAATCCATAGGCACACTCACGCCAGTCAAAGGGTATTAATGGAATGCATACAACCATGGGCTGTCATTAAAGATATAGTCCGAATTACCACGGAAGTCTGTAGAATGTGTGTTACCTGCGTGAAAAACAACCCCAATACTGGAATCCGAAAGGGGCCTTGGGGAAGCCAGCCTTCAGGCTCCTTCCCAGGAGCACGATGGCAAGTAGATTTTTCTGAGATGTATCCAAATAGGGGGTTCAAGCACTGCCTCGTGTTCACAGATTCCCTAACAGGGTGGGTGGAAGCATTCCCCTGCCGCACCAACCAGGCTAAGGAGGTTGTCAAGAAGCTCATTTATAACATAATACCCAGATTTGGAATCCCCTGGCAGGGCATCAACTCTGATAACGAAAAGCATTTTGTGGCAGAAATTACCCAACGGGTAGCAAAGGCATTAGACATCCCCTGGTCATTGCACGCATCTTGGAGGCCCGAGAGTTCAGGGCAGGTAGAAAGGGCCAATCAGACCATAAAAACACATCTTTGCAAAATGATTCAGGAGACAGGGATGGGGTGGGTAGACCTGCTTCCCCAAGCATTGTTGCGGATTCGAATCCTGCCCCGAGGAAAACTGGCAATCTCACCCTTTGAAGCCATGTATGGCCGTCCGTACCCAGTTGGGGAAATACCAAGGGGGAGGGAGCACGTTGAACCAGTGCCAGGGACTCTATTACAAAAATATTTGGAAGCCATGTCTAACCTTCAAGAAAATTTGCAGTCTCTCCTCAACAAGCAGGTACACACAATTCGCACCCCGCTGCACAGCTTTCACCCCGGGGACTGGGTATACGTTAAAGCTTTAAACCCAGGCTTTTCCAAAACGCGCTGGAGGGGGCCTTTCCAAGTCCGTATGACAACTCCCTCATGTTTAAAGGTGGAAGGGATTGTAGCTTGGATATACTATACAAGAGCTCGCAAGGCTCCAACCCCAGCTCCAGAGGAACAATTCCCTATACAGAAACCAGCAACGGAAGACAAGCACAAGAAATCGCAGAAGAAGAAAGGAGAAGACGATCCCTGGTCCGTGGAAAGCCTGGAGGGTCTGAAACTCCTGTTTAAAAGGCGGCAGGATTCTGCCTCACGCCAGGATCTGCCTGACATACCAGAAAAGTACCTTTGTATCATTATTTTTCCTTATTCTTTCCTTGGTATTGCTAGCATACTACTTTTAAAGCTCTCTTTTTCTGTCTTTAAGTCCTTAAGTTTCCTTTGGAGTAAGCTTTCTCTGTTTTTAAGAAGTTTGTTTAAGTTTCCTTTAAAAGCTTTAGCATGTTTAGAATGTTAGAATGTATTTTTGTATTTTGGATAGCCAGTACCGCTCCCACCCCTGGATTAGCTTTATATTCCCCAATCCACCAGATTAGCGTTCATGAGAACATTTGGGAATATCTAGGAAAGAATGTTGCCAATGTATCTAATATGTGTCTGAGTCCTGGGAATTCTGTGGGGCAGGTAGCAGCTGCTTGCCTTTTGGCTGTTACCTCCGACATCCTGCCTTTACAAAAGGCCTCCTTCCCAGATTGGAAAGAAAAACCACTCACCTATAAAAATGCTCCTGCTTTGGGACATGTGGCTCACAGCTCAGACCCAACACTCGTTAAATTTAGAGTGGGGACAGTATCTAAATCCCCTTTATGTGTACAATGGGAAGGGTGCAAGGCAAAATGCTTCAATGTAACCCCTGACTCCAATGCTTTAAAGTGCGAAGCCATGGAGCAGGCCCCATACGTTCACAGCTACATCAAATTCCCAGAGGGTTGGTTTATGGTCTGCGAAACCCAAGTTTATTCTTACATCCCCGCCCTCGCTACTGGGGGACCTTGTTTCCTGGCAAGACTTAGTGTCATCATCCCAACAAGGGAAATGCTTGCTGGCGATGAACGATCTAAACGGAGCATAGAAACACATGGCCTCACCCCTGACTGCGATTCCTCTGTACATTTATTTTCTCCTGCAGAATACATCACTCTTGCCTCCTCCATAGTAGGGGTCCCGGGACTCATAGTCCATGCGGAAAAACAGCTCAACAAACTGGCATGCTCTGTGGTAAAAGGATTAAATTTCACCAGCAGGGCTCTACACTTAATCAACCAGGAGCTGGCTGAAGTCAGAGATGCCACATTACAGAACCGCATGACTATTGATTATTTACTGTTACTGCATAATAAAAAATGTACGGAATTTAGGGGAATGTGTTGCCTGAATCTGACGGATAATCAGAAAAAAGTGGAAGATGCAATCCATGGGCTCCAAAATCTCACCACAGAAATAACACAGGATGATGGGTTTTCACTATGGGACTGGCTGACAAGCTGGTTGCCAAACTTGGGGTACCTAAAACATTTGTTCATCATAGGGATTGGAGTTGCCCTAGTTATAATTCTAATTTGTATCTGTGTCCCACTCCTGCAATCTTTAAGATCGCTATGTCATGTGCCAATAAGGCAAGGGCCTAATGGCTACATCATCACGGAAACCACCTCAGTCTAAAGACGAAAAATCTCGCTGAGATTTTTGTCTTTCGAGAAAAGGGAAGGAATTTGTTACCCAAAAATTGAGAATCAGGCATCGCATACTCTTATAAAGTTTATTTAAGCACACTCGCACACAAAAACCTCAGTCTTGCAAACACGGGGGAGGGGGGGAGAAACTAACACCTATAAATTGTATTGAAACAGGGTCACCAAGAACCCCTACAGAAGAAAAATTAATAAAGGGAAATCAAAGCAACTTTAAAAATTGTTTTCATATAAAGCGCAAGGGAAACCTTGGCAGCAATACGTGACGAAAAGGGTTTGCGATCCGTCACGTACGCACATGGAAGATTAAGAAAGGCTAATTAAACTTTTAAAAGGTTGGCTTCTTCCCCCAAGGGATCCTGACTGAGTCACCCAGCCACAATTCAAATTACTTAATCAATTTCTTTGTTTCTTTCTTCCGAGATATCTGCGCAAACAGTAGTCAATTTCATGCCTGTAAGATACAGAGAAACGGCTTAGCGGAGGATTCACCCCTGAATGACACTGGCTTATTCCCGCCCACCACTGTGATTGGACAACAGCTACGGGGACTCGATGCCGATTGGCTAAGACGCGCCTGGCTGCTCACTACACCCAAAGCCTTTGATTCTTTCATAAAACTGGACTGGTTACATTGTTTCCTTTAAACATGCCTGCCTGACCACAAAATGACAGGTTGTTAAAGGATTAACTCTTCAAGGAAATTGCCTCCTCCGAAAACAATGAATCGCTCGTGTCTGACTCATCTTCACTGTACTCTGCCTTATGTTTTCAAAATGTTTGTAAATAAAATGTGTTAATTACCCCTTGATTGCCCTACCCCAAGCAAACAACCCCTTCACATAGATGTCCACCAGGGAAAGGGTATAAATTGTTGTGGGAAGAGGGAGGGCTCAGCTCGCTCCACAGAATAGCGTGGGTGAGTTCACGGGCAGGTTTTTATTAAAACAGTTGAGGCATAAGAGACTTCTAGTTTGTAGAATGGCCACTATAAATTAGAACCCTTAAATTATTTGCCAATAAACTAATGTTGTTTTGATCAAAACCTGTCTCGTTATTGAGTTCCTAGGGTTTTGATATTTCTCTGCCAGGGCACGTACCGAGTCCCCCAAAATTTGGGGTAACAATCTCACCCAGTCACAATGAGTTGAATCTATGGAAGGAGATCCATAGATTTCCACAGATAGGAAGCCCTGGTGGTGCAGTAGTTAAGTTGCTGTCCTGCAACCAAAAGGTTGTGAGTTTCATCCTGACCAGGGATCAAGGTTGACTCAACCTTCCATCCTTCAGAAGCTGGTGAAATGAGTACCCACTACATTGGGAGCAAAATGCTAATAAACTTGTGAACCGCCTAGAAAGAGCACCAAGTTCTTCTGTGAGGCAATATATAAATCTAATTGCTTTGCTATCCTTTGCTATCTTTCTTCTCCCTCCCACTTTCTGCTTTTCTGTCATATTGATACCATTTCCTATCAGGTCAAAAAATGCAGGAGGAGGTTGATACTTTTGTTGGATGACTAAAAATTAAAATGATGGAAGCTTTCGAGAGCTATCAGGCCACAATCTCCTATCCAGTGATCTCATACATAGATCTTACAGTATTTGGTTTTTCTCATATTAGGATATTGACATTAAGCTCAAGGGGACAGACTTGTAGGGTCATCTTTGGGTCACACAGAACTTTTTTGCTTTTCAGCCCATCACCCTGACAAGTTTCTCTCGCATGGGACTTTTCGAGAAAGAGGAAAGGCTTCTTTCTGTCCACTTTTGCCCACTCCCAACACCCGTATGGAAACCAAGCCTGGCTCAAGCACGTGTTCTCATAAAACATGACCCATAAGACACTTAAAGGGCCCCACCCAGATAGCCTTTGAATGACTTTCCTCCCATTTCTCTCAACACAATGACTGTTTGCCTTTTAAGGACTGACCAGTTCAAAACAAAGAGTTTTAAAAGCAACCACTTGAAAGGAAATTGCCATTCCAGATAACTACAGCCAGTGGCAGCTTGCATTTTGAGAGAGAGAAAGTACAGCTCTAGAGTCCTTTAAAACACAGCCACAATGGGGGTCTCTCTCTTTTTGGAGGAACTTCCATCAGGCAAAAGAGGTCCTGCCTTGACTTCCACCACCAACCAGGCTTTCTCTGGAAGGAGTATTACAGGTTGATATAATCTAGCTATGACGCCTTGAAATTTACTCCCAAATCCATATAGGTTTATCATTTTCTGAATTGTTCCCCACTGCAATGAATCAAATGCTTTGAATATATCTAATGCTAGAAATCCAATCTTTTCTTTTTTATGTTCTGCTATATCCATTAAGTCCAATACTTTCCTAATTAAGTCTGACATGTATCTGTTCTTCAGAAATCCCGCTTGGTCTTTATCAATGTAATTTCCAATGAAGCTATTCATTCTTTTTGCCAATATCATTGTAAAGATTTTTGCGTCTTAGTTAATTAAAGAAATTGGTCTATATGATTCCACTTTCTCCGAGTCTTTCCCTGGCTTTGGTATTAGTGTTATTATTGTTCTATTCCAAGATTTAGGTATCTTTTCTCCCTCTAGTATTTTATTAAATAATTTATGGAGTTTCCCTACCACTATCATCTTGAAGTCCTTGTAAAATTCTGCTGTTAGTCCATCTTCACCCGGGGCTTTATCTAATTTAAGCTTTCCTATCGCCTCACTAATTTCTTTTTCTGTTATTTCTTCCTCCATTAAATTTTTGTGATTTTCTTCTATTTTTCTAATCTTTTGACGCTCAAAAAGTTCCTTGAGTCTATCTAAATCTCACAACACAATCAAACACAATGCAACAATTCAATAGAACAATAAACAATAATAATAAACAATAAAACAATAATCATCCCATTTTGCCCCTGTGGAGTCTATTTCTGTCCTAATTAAGTTGAAATCCCCAGCTACTATCATGCTTTCTGAACCCTCCTTTTTTATTATCTCAGCCATTTTATTTAAAAATTCTGCTTGATGATCATTTGGTGCATATATATTAATTAATGTTATATCTTCATCATCTATATCCCCTTTTATAATTAGATACCTTCCTTCGGGGTCCACAATGCTTTGTTTAAAATTAAATCCTAATCTTTTTGATATCAAAGTTGCTACACCTCTAGCCTTGGATGTTCCTGGTGCCATTTCATATATTTGCATACCTTTTACATAGAGTTTATTCGCTTCAGGTGACTTTTGATGCGTTTCTTGCAGAAAAATAATATCTTTTTTAGCGCTAACTGAATTTTCTTTCTTTTCAAAATACAACCTGAACCTTTTACATTCCATGATAGTACTTTAAATCCCCTTACCATTTCTAAATTGTGTGTATATTATGTTGCTCTTCCTGGACATGTGATACCCTACCCTACATACAACTACTGTGACAAGAGACACACACAAAAAAAAACAAAATACATAAACTTACCTACATAGACTTTACCAGTTCTCCTCCCCACTCTTCCTTTTCGAGTGTCGTCCTTGGATCCCAAAGAGGGGAGGGTGGGGCTAGTGGAACTTGACATAGGTGTATGTTTTTATTCTCCTCCTGCTCCCTCCTCGCCCATCACTTAGATTTTTACTCCAATAAAACCAGACTCCCCAGTGTATCCGACCCCCCTACCGCTCCCTCCAGCTCCTCTCCCAATATTGAATCCTTCTCCAAAGCTCCCGATGCCTGCAGTGCCTTTCTCAAGTCCATCCATTCTCTAGAAGCAATTTTGAACAGACCAATTTGGCAAAAATAATCCAACACGTCAGTTTTGTCATCAATTACATGCATTTTCTTCTCGTAGAAAAATCTTAACTGTTGCGGAAATCTCCAGTTGTATAGTATACCCTTAGTTAGTAAAAATCTTGCTACCGGTTTCATCTTATATCTCCACACTCTCTCCGTTGGGGAAATATCATTGTATACTTCCACATTGGCTCCATCCATCTTTAAAACACCAGCACCGGGCTGTTTAATGAATGCCATGACTTTCAGTTTGTCAGCCCAATTTGCAAATTTCACCAACACGTTTCTACTTGTTTTTTTCCCCCTTCTACCTCCTAATCTAAATGCACTTACAATGTCTTCCAACACAAAATCTTTGCCCATTTGTAAAGAATTCAACCATTCAACAATGCATTCTTTAAGTTTGTCTAGTGTTCTCTCTTCCATCTGTCTAATCACAATATTTTGTTTTCAATTCTCCTCCTCCAGTAAATCCAAACTCTTGTCTTGGGCTATTATTTTAACATTCGTGGCTTGATCCACTATGTATAATCCACTCAATTCGATTTTAATAGTATCCATCTGTTTGTATACATCCGTCATCATGGCATTGATCTTCATGGTATTTTCTTTAACTTCCTTTGAGACATCTGATACCACTGTCATCAAGGACTGGTAGTTGTGTTTGGCAGCTTCCCTATCTTTTTTCATCTCCTCCCTATTCTTCCTCATCTCTTCACAACTTAATTGTAATTCTTTTCTCATCTGTTCGTTACTAATCTGTATTTCTTTCCTCATTTCTTGCATATTATCCACCAGTGACCTAGCTAAAATGTCCACTTTCTTAATAAACTTGCCAAATTCAACAAACATCTGAACATTTTCCATTGCTGAGATTTCCATGACAGGTGGTGGTGTTGTCTTATAGGGTGACAGAGAGGAAAAGGAGGGACAAAAGATTAAAGATGGTTTGGTTATCTTAGAATGTAGATGCAGAAACACAATTATTATATTGTGCATGTTCCAAAGCAGGAGGAAAAAGGAGTTTGCCTATGCTTGCTTGTGAGTAGAACAGTAGAAAATGTACAGTATTTTTGATTTTGTTAGCTGGCTAGAACAAGAAATATAGAGATGCCTTTCTTGCTTTATCCAGGGAAAGGGGGGAAGTAAAAATGTTACTTCATATTTTTGTATCTTTTTTGTGATCCTGAACTTTGATCTGCTTTCCTTCAAATAAAAGCTGACTGGTTATAGAAGACATTGTACCTTTGATGTAGAGCATAAGCTGGTGAGAGAATTCCAGTTCCTTTATTGGCAATACTACATATTGCTACCTAATTTACATTGCTATTTCCAACCCAATCTGGCTGGTTTGTAAGCATAAACAGCAGTTGGTTGAAACCTAGATTTCTCTAGCCTGGAGCAGAACCACATGTACTCTGAAGTAGCAAAAGGTTTTATACTGGCTTCCTGAATGGGTGCAGGTCTCTGTCAGGTGGAATGAGTCCAATGGTAGTGGGATAATGGAGTTTGTTATCCTTATATTGAGTAAATCTCCTTCTAACTCTGCAATGCAGAGGGTTAATGCCTTTCCCAGTTCCCTAAGCAATTCATCCTGCCAGGCAAAAGGAAATTGGATTGGTTGTGAATCTGGCTTTGTTGGGTTCCCTGGAAGTTGAGATAAGTCCCACTCCTGAGGTCTGTTTAAAGTTTCTCCTCCATCTAGAAGCACAGCTTATCTTCACATCTTCTAAACTGCCTCTGTTAAAGGGAATAGGAGAAGCATTAGCCCACCTGCACCTTTGAAACACCCACATATTAGGAGTCGACTTCAAATTCTGGCTTCGTTGCAAGTCTTCCTGGGGTAAATTTTGCCCACATTCAAAACCTGGCAGTGTAAAATATCTGGGATTTGGTGGAAAAACATCTCTTCAGATTGGCTATTATCTGGGAGAAACAACCTGTCGAACTGGAGATAACCAGAAAGGACTCCATCCTGCTTTCTCTGATAAGGTTCAAGGAGATTTCTGCTGTAAAAAAAGAGCTTTTGGGAGCAGCGATTGTCAGTGTACAAAATTTTAAAGCTTTGAACTTTGCTCAAATATCTCTGGAGCCAGCATAAGCCAGGCTACAGGGAGGCCAGGATTAATTGCTTTCTGAAAAGCTTCATGCCTTTTTTTGTGTTGTGTTTGTCCTCAAGTGTTAAGAGACGGGCAAGAATTTCACTTCAGTTAGAACTTTCCAGAATTGGTACATTTCTTCTTAAACACAACACACACAGCTTTGTTATATCCCAGAAAAATCACTCTGGGAACCTGCTTTCCAGTGTTGCCGGCTAGAGGCAGAAAAAGGAGTCATGCCAAATATGGATCCTGGTCCTTGATGTACTTATGGGCTGTGCTCCGTTGTTTGAGAAGACAATACAGTTTAAATACATTTCAGTTGTTATTCTCTTTGTAAGCTCTCTGAGGAAGTACAATTTTATGGAGTGACTCTTATTACTGATTAAGCTTCCTGTTCCCAGATGCTTTATCAAATGCATTTACACTGATTTTATCCTGTACTGCTCACGCTCACGCTCACGCGCACACACACACACACACACACACACACACACACACACACACACACACACACACACACACACACACACACACACACACACACACACACACACACACACACACACACACACACACACACACACACACACACACACACACACCCTTTGCCTGCTCTGTTTTCACATTGAGTAAGATTTATTCCTTGCTTTTCAGTACACTTGCTTAGGGCAACAAACTTTTATTAAATGAAGTTTTCAAAGTGGTAACCGTGTTAGTCTGTGCAAGCGTATCAGTCAAGAAACAAAACAATATAAAGATAATGTTCTGGCAACTGAATATTAGGTTTCATGGACCAAGTCTACTTCTTCAAAAATAAGAATGGGATTTCATGGACATTATTAGTCTATCTGAAAATATAGCTCCAACTACTCATTGCAATGAAAAAACAGGTAGTCCTAAATGGGCAAAAGCCACCATCACCACAGAAGCTCATTTTCAAAGGAACTTTTCCCAAGAAAGTTACAGCAGTGTGGCTGCAGAGAAGACCAACTTTGTTTGAAGCTGCATTAACAGAAATCTGGTCTCCAAAACACACTAGTTCCCCTCTCTTCAGCACTAGTATGGCCACATCTAGAGCCCACTGTGTCCAATTCTAGACATTGACACTTTAAGAAAGATGCCAACAAACTAGAACAGGTTTAGAGAAGGGCAACCAGGATGATCAGAGGACTGGAAACCAGGGGATACAAGAGCACTTCAAATTATAAAGCTTTGAAGTTCCAGCAGACTCAGAGGAAGGTGGAGAGATAACATAAAAAAAAAAATCAAAGAACACCAATTAATGCCAGTGGAGGCTGCTAGAAGTGCCAGACCAAGAACCTTGTATCTCCCTCAACACCCAAAAGGGTAAAAGAGGAAGAAATGAAAAAGTAAAGGCTAATAAATTCAGTAAATTTAATAAACCCATCCTCTGGATTTCACTTTATGACCCTACCAAACTGCAGTCTTGGGTGTGTCTGGCTTTTCCCCCTCTCCTGACTAGCAGCTGATTTTCCATTCTGCCCAACAGGCTCCTCAACTTGTTAGAAACTGCCCTAGAAATCAGCAATGAAGTGTCCTAAAGATAAATAAATAAATAAAACGAATTAAACCTTTTTGGGAGAATTAAAACGCTCACTCTCCATTTCTTGCTTGTTTGAATAAATGTAGGACACTTCTGTCAGTTTCAGATTTAACCAAAGAAAGATTCCAGAAGTAACCAAAGAAGAAAAAGGAGTCTGTTCTTAACTGGAGTCTCTGAATAATTGCTGACATTACTCCCCACCCCCACCCCAGATGCCCTCCACATTTTCTAGTCATCTTCTATCCCCCCTTTTCTTATCCTGCAGCCAAAACATAAACTCAAACACTTTTCTTTTGCAATAGGTGACTTTCTACCTCCCAAGACCCCTGGCTGCCTGGCTGCCTGCCTGCCTGCCTGCCTTCCTTCCTCCCTTTGTGCTGCTGCAGCTGTTTACAAGACCACCTTCTCTGGTCCCTCCTCCCTCCAAACCCTTTTAGCACAGATTGTGGCTGCCCTAAGCACGGGAGCCACAACCGATTTCACTCTTTCCCTCCCCACAACCCACTTCCTTTTGACCCGGCTACTTAAACCCTCCGCCCAGCCTGCTCGGTCTCCTTCGGACCAATAGGACCGAAAGAGACTTGCATCAGCTGGGATGATTCCCTCCTCCAGCAGAAAAAGGGCCTCCCAATTGAGAACATTTGTATGTTTCCCAAAGCCAGTTTTCCAAGGGCTTAAGGGGAAACCTTCCAACCTCCTCCCTGGTGGAGGGACCAGCCTGATACCTCTGGCAGCCTGGTAAGAGCCAAAGGATGCCTGTCAGGAATTACAATGGAGCCCCATCTTCCCGTGGGAGGAAGAGAAGCCAGATGTGCAGATGTTTTCACCGAAGCAGACGGGGCCTGCCCAGCAGGAAGGGACCTGCTTTAGAGTTTCCCCAGCCCTAAAGTCTGCATTTGGATACAATCCTGCCATTGCAAACATGGGAGTAAATTCCATGGAATTTATGGGAACTGACATCTGAGGCAACAGCTTAGGTTGCAGAGATGGGCCCATTGCATTCAACAGCTCCAAGTCAACTACCCTGTGCAGTTCTATGGGCACTGCTTCAGGGATAAGTTTTGCTGTAAGAGTCCTGGTGGTGCAGGAGTTAAACTGATGCACTGCAACCAAAAAGTTGTGAGTGCAATCCTGATGAGAGATCAAGGTTGACATAGCCTCTTCCATCCTTCTAACATTGGTAAAATAAGTCCCCAGCAGGATAGAAATAAGCCCCTGGTGGAATGTATTTATTCAGATTTATATTGCTGCCCACTCACCGAGGAATAGAAGTGTGATTGCTTTGCTGTGTGTGTGTGTGAGAGAGAGAGAGAGAGCTGTGATCAGAAGAGATGATTTGTAATACCAGGAAAGGCTGGGCAGAAGCATTGAGGCTGAAACATTGCCAAGGGAAGAAGCAAGCAGGGGACAAATTGGGATCCACAATCAAGCCACGCTAATGAACTTGTTCCAGATCAATCCCTCTCCTCCCACCTAATATCTCCAGTCAGGCCTTGAGACATGCCAGTTTGATGGATCCCCTTGGCCCTGAAGAGGTTCCTGTCATTTTAAAGATGATGAAGCAGAGGGGAAAGGATCAAGACTTGGCAGTCATGATCGCCAGCAAAGTGCTCTAATTCGGAGCTCTTGAAGGAAGGAGGATTCGCCCCTTGTTGCCTCTTTGCCATCTTCCAATGAAGTGCCAAATTCTGTAGAAACGGTTGTACTGGCACTTCTTTGGCAGGGGAAGCTTTGGGGGGTGCTGGGAACACAGAGTGCCCTGGTTCCAGCATCTGTTTTGCATATTTATTCTTGGCTTTTGTGTCTCCCATCATGAACTGTATAATATAATCCATGGTGAGAAGGAAGCAACTGTCTGTCTTGCTCTTTTGCATTTTATCATCCTTGTTGCTACAAAGGCAGGAAAGTGGCCATTCTGGCCATCACAGCTTTGCCCCAGGGTGTCTTGGAGCAGGCTTGAGATAGCAATGCAGGAGAACACAGACAGACCTTGGCTCTGTCATAGTCTGAGATTCTCAGACAGTGACCCATATTCATTCATTCATCCATTCATTGGCAAAATGCCTCTCTATGTTTGACCAATCCTGGGATGGGAAGCAGCCACGGAGATCAAATCTGACCCTCTGCCCAACCTAGGATTTCTAACAGCCTCCAGCAAAGGTGATCCCACCACATCAGAAGGCAGCTAGGAAGGTTCTTCTAACATTTTTGGGGATAGGACTGCACCGCAGGGAGGTAGGGCCTATTCGATTGGTCCAGCCCAGGTGACTGATGGATCCGGATGGATTCCAAAGGGAATTATTATTATTATTATTATTATTATTATTATTATTATTATTATTATTATTATTATTATTATTATTATTATTATTATTATTATTATTATTATTATTATTATTATTTTAGATTTGTATGCCGCTCTATTCGCCGAAGCGACTCAGAGCGGCTAACATCCTATATAGGGCAATACATAGCACAAAATTACAATGTCAAACTGTAGAGCAACATATATCACAGTATTACAACGTCAAATATAAATACAACAACATAATATAAATATAGCGACATAATACAATGCAGTCAAAAACATCTAACACTACACTAGAATACAATATAGTCAGGTGGGTCTAAAACAGAGTATCAAGGTATCAGCTACAAATTACAAAAGATAACACATCAGCACAATATCAATACAATATAACATAATGTAATACATTCTACTACCAGGTGGATACCACATGGCTGTTCTCCATTCTCTTGAAGCCAGGGCCGGCCGAGAGAAGAGTCCGGTGGCGGCAGTGGTGTGAGCGCAATTTTTATGCCGGCTGGTCGTCCCTCGCAGCTGTTCTCTATTCTCTCGAGGCCAGGACAAATTTACACAAAAAACAAAACAAACAAAACAAAATAATTGCTAAATCCGACGACAGGTGGCAAGCCTCTCCAGTGGCCCTTTTCACTCCCCCAGACAGGTGTTGCAAGTCCAGTGGAGGCGGAAATGTCGACGCGGCCAGGGAGTGGTCGGGAGCATCTTCGGCCAGGGCTCCTGCCTGCGGCCCTTTTCACTTCCCCGGACACCACCCTCATTGCCTCTGCAAATAATCGCCCAGTGACTCTGTTCCGAGTCTGATAGGGCCTGTTGCCATGATCTTGGTTTTCTTGATATTGAGCTTCAAGCCAGCTTTTGCACTCTCTTCTTTCAACCTAAGCAGCAGCTTCTTTAGGTCTTCTTCACTTTCTTTTTTTTTTTTTTTAATTCTTTATTTATAGATTTTATATATAAAAAAAGTAATAAGAAAAACAAACATACAATACAAAAAAGGTTTCACAAAAATACTACATTTGATATATATTAATTAATACATTTTTCTACTTCTCCGTTACCACTCATCAATCAAGAATCTAATACCTCTTTTATTCTTACTACACATAATCTTTGTTGCTTAGTTCACCTCTGTGCTATATACAATGTCCAGGAAGGTTGTATCCATTTACATTTTCCAGAAAGTGATTTGTTCTGGTACAGGGTTGACTCCTTTTTTTTCAACAAGCACATATTCCACAAATTTCTTCCAGATTCCCCAGAATCCATTTACTTGAACTATGCCTTTCTTAACATTTAATTCCCATGTCAATTTATCATTAAGAGCTAAATCCCACATTTCCTTATACCAATCCTGTATTTTCAATAACACATTATTTTTCCAATTTTTTGCAATACATTGTCTTGCCGCAGACAGCATCACAGCCATCAACTCTTTACTATCATTACTCATTTTATATTTATCCACATTTGTTAGTAGTGCCGTATCTGGCCCCAATTCTAACCGCATATCCATTATATTTTCAATTTCTTTTTCAATCTTACCCCAGAATTCTGACACCTCATTACAATTCCACCACATATGTACATATGTCCCAGTAGAGTGCCTACACCTCCAACATTTATTACTTATTTCCTTATTCATTTGATGCAGTCTAGTTGGGGTCAGATACCATCTCCAAAGCATCTTAAAGTTGTATTCTTTTACTCTTACAGACATAGTTCTCATAATTCTTCTTTTCCATTTTCTATGCCAACTTTCTTCCAATATTGTCATATTCAAGTCTTGTTCCCAAATATTCTTTAGAACTTCCTGTATTTTCCCTTGTTTATTCATTATCTTGTATATTTTACTAACTATCCCTTTAATTCCCATATTTCCTTTTCTTATCTTAACCAAAAGTTCTTCAAAGGTTGTAAGTTGCCTATCTAAACTATTGTAAGCTATAAATCTCTTATTCCAATTGTTTATCTGGAAAGTCTGGAACCAATTTAATTTCAATTGTAAAAAAAGTACCTTTCTTTTCTCCGAGTCTTTGCAAATCTTCAACCAATCTTTTAACAGTGAAACCCCATTTTCTAATAATATTATCTTAATATCCCTATCTATCTTAATTGGGAAGTTATTGAAATCTTCCAATTCTATAATTGGTGAAATCCCTGGAATAAGATCTTCTCTTACTTTATTCCATTCTTCTATAGTTGTTTTTATCATCTTGTTCCGTATCTCTTTATTTTTTTTGCCATCGGTTTTGCTTAAAAATATCGCTTTACCCATTTTCAAAAAATCTCTCTTTTCAATTTTTTCCCATATCGTTTCTTCCCTCATTAAAATTTTTACAACATTTCTTACTTGAAAAGCTCTGTAATAATTATGTATATTTGGGATTCCCAGTCCCCCTTCTTTTTGAGATATATACCACAGTTGTTTAGAAATTCTTGCCTTTCGCTTCCCATTACAGAACTTATTTATAATTTTTTGATATTCTTCCAATTCCTTATTACTATGTTTTATTGGTAAGACATCGAATAAAAAATTTAATTTAGGTAATAACATCATTTTGCTTAAGGCTACCCGGCCGAACCATGATAAATTCAACTTATTATATTGTGTTATTTTCCTTTCAATATCCTTCTTTTGCTTTAAGTAGTTCAGCTTTTTAAGTTCCCCGATTTTGCTTGAGATCGTTATTCCCAAATATTTTAAATTAAATTTAACTTGTATCTTATATTTTTCTTTAATATTATCTTGCTCCTCTTTTTCCCCATTACAATATATCATTTCCGATTTTTCCCAATTTACTCTCAAGCCAGTTGTTTCTTCAAATATTTTTAAGTGCCAATATATTCTTTCCAATGCCTTCTCTGGATTCTTTACAATTATAAGTGTATCATCTGCATATAAATTTATTTTATTATCTTCTATTCCACTTACTTCGCCATCTTGACGTATAGCATTGGCTAAAAACTCCATTGCGATTATAAACAAAACTGGGGATAAGGGGCATCCCTGACGGGTGCCTGCTTCCAATTTTATATCCTCTGTATATATATCGTTAACTTTAACTCTGGCTGTTCCTTGTTGGTATAATTTTGCTATTACTCCTTGAAATTTATCACCAAATCCATATAGACCGATCATTCCATGAATTGTAGCCCATTGTAACGAATCAAATGCTTTAAATATATCAAGAGATAAAAAACCTACCTTCTCTTTTTTCTTTTCTGTAGAATCCAACAGATCCAGCACTCTTCTTACCAAATCTGACAGCTTTTGCACTCTCTTCTTTCAACCTAAGCAGCAGCTTCTTTAGGTCTTCTTCACTTTCTGCCATTAGGGTAGTGTCATCTGCGTATCTCAAGTTGTTGATGTTTCTCCCAGCGATTTTGATCCCAAATTGTGATTCCTCCATCCCTGCATTGTGCATTATGTGTTCTGTGTATAAGTTGAATAAGCAGGGTGACAAAATGCAGCCTTGTCTGACTCCTTTTCCTTTTCCTATTCCAAACCACTCCATCATTCTGTATTCTGTCCTAACTGTTGCTTCTTGACTCTTGTACAGATTTCTCATGAGGCATATGAGGTGTTCTGGTATTCCCATCTCTTATAGATAGATAGATAGATAGATAGATAGATAGATAGATAGATAGATAGATAGATAGATAGATAGATAGATAGATAGATAGATAGATAGATAGATAGATAGATAGCAAAGAGACGCTGAAAGCGCTGCTGGGTGAAGACTCACAGTGAGTCTGACCGAACACTTGCTAGAGCTGCTATTAAGGCCTATCAGGTGGCAATGGGGGTGGTGAAATGTCAATATTTCACCACCCTCATTGCCTCTGAAAATAGTCGTCCAGCGACTCTGTTCTAAGTGACCAGGTCCTTCCTCAGAAGAGGGGGGTCTGGCCCCGGTTGGCAAGGGTCAGCTGAGGCATTTGCTGATTATCTAGCAGAGAAAATCACTCAGATTCAGTCAAGGTTGAACTCTAGTGTGGAAATGGTAGATCTGGGGTTGTCCAAAGTACAGTCTGGCCATGTTATCTGGGATCGGTTTGATCCAGTTGTTCCTGAGGAAGTGGAGAGGCTCCTGGAATCTGTATGTGCCACTGCATGTGCATCAGATCCATGCCCCGCCTGGTTGGTAAAATCTGCCAGGGCGGTGACAGGTGGTTGGGTCAAGGCTATTATTAACTCTTCGCTTCGGGAGGGATTTTTTCCTGCTAGCTTAAAACATGCCTTGGTGCGCCCCCTCCTAAAGAAGCCATCCCTTGACCCTGAGGTTATGACCAACTACTGGCCTGTCTCCAGCCTTCCATTCCTGAGTAAGGTTTTGGAGAAGTCAGTGGTGTGGCAGTCACAGGAGATCCTGGATGAAGCGGATTATCTGGACTCTTTTCAGTCAGGATTCAGGCCTAGATATGGTATGGAAACTGCATTGGTCGTGCTTGTGGATGATTTCTGAAGAGGAGCGGAATGGTGGACATCCATCTGTCCTGGCTCTTTTTGACCTCTCAGCAGCTTTCGATACTGTTGACCACGATATCCTTCTGGGAAGGCTCCGAGGATTGGGGATCCAGGGCACTGTGTGGTCCTGGTTTTCCTCATTTCTGAAAGACCAGACCCAGCCAGTGTGGTTGGAGGGCAAGGTGTCCACCCCAAGGCCCCTCTGTTATGGGTTGCCTCAGGGCTCAGTACTCTCACCTCTCCTATTTAACATCTACATGAAACCGCTGCCTGGAAGATACATCAAGAGGGTGGCCAGAGAGGCGACTGAACCAGTCGCCCAGGGGTTTACTACCCCTCTGGCGATCCCCTCTGGATGGCTGCTACCAGTTCAGGTGAACTGGTCCGAACCGGGAGCAGCCCATCATTGGTAGCAATCCTTCCCCATTCTGATTCAGCACAATTCCCTAATGTATGCTTTGTTTTAGAAGGGAATTCCACACACGTCCTGGTGCAATTTTATTGAGTGCCAACATGGTGTAGCTGACAGGGTGCAGGACCAGAACATTAAGGACTAAGGGTTCAAATCCTCACCCAGCCATGGAAAGCCAGTCAGAGATAGCAATGGCAAATTGGTCATTGAACATCTTGCAGATCTCAGAAACCCTGTTAGCATCACCATGAGTTGGAAGCTACCTGACTGCATACGACAATGACAGATGTGGGCATCCCCCATTTCTTTGAAGGACAGATCCCATCCTTTTTTATGTGTGACACCCCCCCCCCGGCCTTGTTATCCAGTTGAAAAGGAGTCCTGAAATCTGAGCCAAGAAATTCCAAAGAGTAAACAAAATAACAACAAAAAGACCAAATATTGCAGCTCCTTAAAGACTAACTCCTGTATTTAAATCTGAGCTTCAGTGGATCAAGTTCACTTCGCAAGATGTAAGTGCGAGACCTCATGACATAAATTTATACTGTACACATCAGGTACAGAGGCGCACAATGGTTGGCCAGCCTAACAGAAAAGTAGCATTGTAACTTTTTACAATTGGTTGTTATTCAAACATGTTGTGAATCTCGGCCCTGTTGAGTTAAAAATGGTTGCAAAACAAACTTTTCTTGCAAGCTGATGTATCACACCCAAAAGATGGATGCAAAACAAACATTGTGGTATTACGTATTTGCCAATGAGTCAGCATCTATTGACAATGGTTTGAATGACCCAGGAACAATGGCAGCATATAACAGCCTATTTGTTGTGCATCAAAACCAATATTGTCCCAGAAACCCTTGATTAATATTCAAACCCATGAGATGAGTGTCTAGCATATGCATGTACAGTAAAACCTCATATAACACTAAAACCTGGTTCCACAAGTCTTGGTGTTATATGATTTTTAGTGTTATCTGATGCATGTTAAAATCCTATGGGATCAATAGAGATACATTGTAACCACACAGGCTTTAGTGGTTGTTATCTGAAGCATCCCATAGGATCTTAATGTTATCTGATGCAATTCTTCCCCCCAGATTCCTTAATGTTATGCGATTTTAGTGTTATTCGATACTAATGTTATATGAGGTATTACTGTATTTAATATCTGCTGTTTCTCTCTGGATCCTAGTCTTGTAATCTTTCTGTTCCAGAAAGGCAACTTTCAAGTCTTATGTTCAGTGTCGATGTAGATTAACGTGGTTTGAAACTGGTTTCTGTGTATTGCCATTCCTGATTTCTGAATGCCACTCTGCTTGCTATGCCATATTCCCTTCATCATCCATCTGTATCTGTCATCAAAATGCTACTGTTTAAGGTGACAAAGGAATCAATTATGGCACTATGATGGTGTAAATGGCCCATTTGTTTATCAGCGCATTCCCAACGGTTTAAAGGTTCTTCTTCTTCTTCCGTGTCTTGACCAGTCATGAAATTGCCAAAAATGAAGCTACCTTTTGGTAATTTCATTCTGCAGTTCCTTCCACCTGACCTAGTGTGAGAAAGATTAGCCAGCAACACAAGGTTATTACCAGGGTACGCCTGATTGTGGTTCAAAAATACCACAGTCTTTGAGGAGGCCCATTTTGAAGGTGATCTTCATGAATTCCTGCCTTTTTTTAGCTAACCAAGGCCACATCCTACTTACTGGTTTTCTCCACTCTTGCTGACGCTAAGTCTGTGTGTGGCCTTAAACCGTTCTCAGCTACAAATCAAGTGCCTGATGGCAGTGCCCCAGTCAAGGATGGCAGGGGATGAGGGATGGGAGATGATCCAGCCACGTCAGCAGTTTTGACCCGTCCAGTCTATCAGAAACCAATTGCTCAGACAGAAGCACTTCTCCTCCCTCCAATTCATTTTGGCAGCTTGAGCAAGTGGGGCTCTGCTTTCTTAGAGAGGCTGCCTGGCTGGCACATCGCTTTGACTGATGCCCATTCAAAGGGCCCTTGGCAGCCAAGGTCCCAATCGTTCTCTTACCAGACAGCCTGGATCACGTCTGCTTCTCAACTGGACAGAGGCCCAATTGCACTGGCCAGGAAGAAAATCCTTCATGCCAACAATCCAGCCTTTCAATTTTTCTCCACAAACTGCTCGGAGGATGTTGTGAGGAGTGATCTTTTGGAAAATAAATTGTCCCAAACACTCAGGGATGTTGCGAAAAGAAAATCAAAGATGGATTCATCTGCAGGAGCTCTCACTGTGTCTTGTCTGTTTCGTGTTCCTGATCAGAATTCAGCTCCCTGTTGACTAAGCAAAGTTCCCAAGAAGTTGAAGAATTTAAAGGTTCTTGGAGGCAGCTTCACTTGGAGGAAATGTGAATCCCCTGCCCTCCTACTGTGAATTTGATTTGGTACTTAAAACAATTTAAAAAGAAAAAAAGAAAGTCGGTAATAGAAACCAGGGTTGGGAAAACATTTGTCCAAATTTCACTTGGAAATAATAACCATAGGAAGGTTAGGCTGGAGGACCCAAGTCTAAAGCAAGAACCTGCCTTTTGGTCAACTTCAGCTCTCATTCCCAAATGACCACTGGGAGAAGAAGCCACTCCAATTCATCTTCTCCAACCTATCCTCACCCTTGGCAGAGACCCACTCTTTCACACTACCCTCTTCCATTTCTTCTGCCCATCCTTGGCTCCTGAAGGCAAGAAGTGGGGTTTGGCAGTCACAAGAGGGGACAGAGAAGGAAGAGTCCCATTTCCTCTCTCATTCCTCATCCTTTTCAATGTCATCAGAAATGCTTGGTTGTAATAAATCAGATATTGGCTTTGAAATTAAAAATGTGTCCTAGGATTGCATTGTTAATGGATTTTGGAAATATAAATATAGATATAAATATGAGAAAGTGCTGATTGTTATTATGGTAACTGCTATGAGATTATTAATGGATAAAAATTGGAAAATGTATATGGATTTTATCATGGAGGACTGGTATAAAGAATTATGGAACATGGATATAAATGATAAGTTGATGTGTGAATTAAAACTAAAAAAGTTTGATAAAGAAAGATGATTTTACAGATATTTGGGAAGAGTTTATTAATAATGTATTTATTAAACTTAAAGGGGTAAAACAAGGTCAAGAATATTCAACTTTCTAGAAATAGGGGATAAAAATAAAGGGAAAGTTTTGTGGCGGAGTGAGCTTCCGTCTCTATCCTAGGTGCCACCAACCTAGCAGTTCAAAAGTTAAAAATTGCAAGTAGATAAATAGGCACCACTTTGGTGGGAAGGTAAACAGCATCCCTTGTCTAGCCATGCCTACCACATTTCCATGATAATGTATGCAAACGCAGTCAGCACTAGCTCTTTGGTTGAAAATGGAGCTGAACAATGCCCCCTAGAGTCAGAGGGAGGCCCTGACCTTTTTACATCCTTTACACAAGCCACTTTAAGTCTTTTTAATGAGAAAATGAAAGCAAATGAATGAATGAATGAAGCCTTTGGGCGCTATGCCAATCCCCCACTCCCATGAAAGCCTATTTATGGGGTCTCTGGACCCTTCCAAGTAGCTTCCCCTGCCTTCCAGCTGGGGAGCTCCCACCTTCCCACCTACCCCCCAAAATAATATTAATGGAGACTCCAGCCTCATGGAAGTCTTCAGACGGAAGGAAGGTCTTAAATGAGGGCGGGGGCTGGGGGTGTGGAGACGATCTTCTCTGCCAGAAGTGACCCTCTGGTCACTTTATGCTTGGAAATGTTTTTTGGAAAACCCAGATGTGTGGTGATGAGTTACCTGGAATGCCAGCGCATACGTGCCCTTGTGGCTCAGGCACAAAGCCTGAATGGTTGTCTCCAGTACATTATAACATGATGCCAGAGAAGGGAAATCCCCTTACCAGCCCCCTGACAGCTTCAGTAACACAGCATGGTGCTAAACAAAATGGAAATAGTGTGTGTGTGTGTGCAATTTGCTCCCCATCAGCCAAGCACAAAGCACATGCTCTTGTCTCCGTGGTGTAGTGGAGGTGGGAGCAAAGCCTGTTCCTATCATGCAGATCAGGCAATCCCCCCTGGCATGAGTTAATTATCAACAGTGATCTTAAAATAAGCCCCAGTGAACTCAGGAAACAGGCAAGAGGTTTTGATGGATGGAAACAAGTGCCTGGACCTAAAGGGGGAAAGAGTAATTTTAAAATTGGCTACTGTTCTTAGCTTGTCAGTCATGCATAGCTGGATGGAGCCATGCCCCCCTCGTTTAACTCCCTTTTAAATATAAAGAAATACAAAAACTCTCTGCTCTGTTTTCATTTGTGAACATTTCTCCATACATTCAGATTATCTCAGGCCATTGATTTTCAGAGGCTATTTTTGCTTCGCTGGACAAAGTATTTGTTCTGCCTTTGTGTAGGTTCCAAAGACTAAAGGTATATGTGTGTTTTATACAAATCTTTCAGTCCTGTCTCACGCCTTTTATCAGTGGTGGGCACCCAAAATTTTTACTACCACACTGTGGGCAGAGCCGATGTCATGGGTGGAGCCAACATCATGATGTCATGATGTCGTGGGCGAAGCCGATGTCATGATGTCATGGGCAGAGCCAATGATGTGGGTCGAGCCGAAGTAATAAAATAAAATAAAAATATAGTACACATAAAAATAGAAATAAAAAACACATAAAATGTGAATTAAAATAGACATTAAATAGAAATAAAAAACATAAAAATACAAATTAAAATTGGCATTAAGTACACATAAAAACACACTACATAAAACACACACACCTCAACCCACCCACCCCAAACACAAATCCTAGTCACTTACCCTGGGGTCGGGGAGCAACAGGCAGACAGCAACAGCATCAGCGCAGTGGCGTGGCAGTGCAGCGGCGCAGCGGCAAGGTGGACCAGCGGCAAGGCAGACTGGTGGTGTGGCGCAGCCTAGCCTAGCCTAGCCTGGTCTGGCCCAGCCCAGCAGTGCGGCCTGGCCCGGCCTGGCCCAAACTGGTGGTGCACCAAGGGAAGGCTGCCGCTGCTTCTCCTCCAAAGAAGCCGCGGAGGGCCTCAACAGCCAGCTGCTGCACCCTTCCTTGCAGCCCAAAATGGCTGCTCATAAGTGCGCATGCATCAAAATACCATTTGATGCACACATGCCTCCAGTATTCAGTGCGCATGCATCAAATGGTGTTTTGACACATGCGCACTGACAAGCAGCCATTTCGGGCTTCAAGGAAGGGCGGCCAGAGAGGCGACCGAACCGGTCGCCTCCAAAAAAAAGTAAACATCCCAGGTGGTCTCCAGGGAGGGTTACTATCCCCCCCACACACACACACACAGGAGACCACCCGGGATTTTTACTACCGGTTCAGTAGATTTTTACTACCGGTTCAGTAGGTCCGAACTGGCTGCTGCCCACCACTGCCTTTTATGCCTATGGGAATGGTAACATCTTTTTTTAAAAGGAGAAGTCAGATATGCTGAAATATAAAAGAACCAGCAATATATCCTAAGCAATAAATAAGAAAGGATGAGGATAACTGGAAACTTCTATTTGAATAACCCAAAACGCACTTGAGGTTTTCCTTCATTTCTTCAGGGATTGGGCAAGGGTATTCAGGAGCATGGTGGCTTAGTGGTGTCAGGAAATGGACCTATTTCCTAATGTCTCCCAAGGCTTGAAATTGCCAATTTTCAGATAGGCCTCAGAAAAAATCCTTTGTCTTCTCTGAGCCTCACGGCTGTGTTACAGACAGCCTGTTTTTCAGTATTTCTTATCTTTTGTAAGCTAGCCGAGAGCCATGTTATGGCTAGCCCCAGTGCATCCTGTGTGCACGTGTATAAACAATGTACTGTTGTTTTGAGAAAGTTCTCTTTGTTACGTGATTGGCTAAGCTGTCCCACCTGACTGCAAATTCTCCATTTTGGAGAGAAGAAAGAGTTCGTCTCTGATTCTTCATGGATTAAGACCTGTTTTTGATTAGAGAGCTTTTGTTTCTGGTTCTCAATGGGCTAACATTCTTTAGCCTAGGAGCTATGCATTGTTGCTCCTTAAAAATGGTTACCTAGATTTGCCTGTGGACTTTATTGGACTGACCTGTGCTACTGACTTTTATGCTTTATGAACCTGATCAATAAATCTTCATCATTTTCTTCTGAACGACGTGTCTTCATTGGACTAATAGGGTAAGAGCAGCATTGCATTTCACACACAACATCTGAACACTACCAAATTAAAAACCCCTTAAGAGCTGATAAGCAGCTGAGAGTTGTATCTCTGTTCTAATTAGCCGTCCAGCCTGCCTCGGTTATTTTGATTTTGGTTTCCAGGGGTTTTCCAGAAGTGTGGGGGCCGGCTGGATCGTGACAAGTGGTTAAGATGCTGAGCTTGATTACTAGAAGGTCAGCAGGTCAGCTGCTCAAGACCTGAGTACTGCACGATGGAGTGAGTTCCCTTCTCTATCCCATCTCTTGCCAACCTAGCAGTTCAAAAGCAAGAAATTGCAAGAAGATCACTGGAGTTACCATCTTTGGCTCTGGATGGGGCTTTTTTTACCTCAAACAGACCCAGTGCCTAATCTGGGGGTCCTCCTGGACTCAAGACTCCTGCTCAATGAGCAGGTGGCAGTCATGGCTAGGAGGGCTTTCACGCAACTTCATGTGATTTGTCAGTTACGCCTGCTCTTGGACCAGGACTCCTTGCCCATAGTCACGAACGCTCTGGTCACCTCCAGACTTGACTATCACAATGCGCTCTCCATGGGGCTGCCCTTGATGACCATTTGGAGGCTGCAACTGGTCCAGAATGTGGCTGCTAGGGTGGTGATGGGGTGTGGGCGGTATGCCTGTGCCTCACCACTGCCTCGAGAGCTGCACTGGTTGCCAGTGTGCCTCCGGGTGCAATTCAAGGTGCTGGTGATGACCTTTAAAGCCCTACATGGTAGTGGACCAGGATACTTAAGAGACTGCATCACCCCAAGGACATCTGCCCGTCCCACTACAACAGACCGGAGGGGCTCCCTGATAGTTCCATCTGCCAGAGAGGCTCACCTCTCTAGCACCAGAAGGAGGAGGTCCTTCTCTGTGTCTGCGCCGGCCCTGTGGAACCTCCTGCCAATTGAACTTCATCTCCAGGCACAGCTTTTATCCTTTCGCAAGAGCCTTAAGACCTGGCTTGCACAGCAGGTGTGGTGGGCGGCTAGGGACATAATGATCCTAGGCTGGCTTGTTTAACTATTGCCCAGGCTGTCAGTTTTAGTATGCAGTGGTGGGATGGCATTTTAAAAAAAAATCAAATTTCTTAATTTTCGATAATTCAATTTAAATGCTATTTTTAATGATTTTGTAAGTTTTTATTTGTTATGTTTTATGTGTAAGCTGCCTGGAGTTGTCTCGGCAAGGTGGTGGCAGTAGAAATGAGAGTAATAACAAACAAACAAACAAACAAACAAACAAACAAACAAACAAATAAATAAATAAAAAGATATACTGCTTTGGTGGGATAGGTACCTGTGTTCCAGGCACTCCAATGCCTAGTTATGCCTGCTACATGACTATGGAAACATCTACAGAGTAACTTTAATCTAGACTCATTCCAGACCAAGCTGATCTGCTTCCAACTTGATCTGGATGGTCTGAGATGTCCCAAATTGGTTTGTGATTCAGGATTTATTTGAATCGGTTGTACGGACCTAATTTCCAGTCCGCTGACATGGATGGATGCATGTGAATCCATGTAATTAGTGTCATATTTTGCAGAAGCACATACAAAACCATATTTCCCCTTGTCTCATTCAGAAGTTTGCAGGTACCTTTCCTTCTGAGACCTTGGTCTAGTTAGCTTCCTCTTCCCCAGGTCCATGTTTTCCTGCACTCTTTTCATTGAGTAGAAAACAATCCACTTCTGCCTCTCAAAGCGCGTGCTTTGCAGCTGTCATTTTTAAAAAACGGTGGCAGTGAATAGGCTTTAATTATTTAGTGTTCTGTATAAAATGTTAACAGCCTCTTAATTGTTTCAGCTGAACGTTTTTAGAAGAACCTCCAGCTTTTGCAAACAGCAGAGCATTCTTATACCCAACATCAAGTTGTGGGTGCCAGAGCTTCTAAAAACAAAACAACCCCTAAATTAGGATTATTTCAGACAATTCTAGTCGTTAATATTTGCTTGGAGAATGTTCTTCCTCAGCATTTCCTGAGCAGCTGTGGGAAAAACCAGCTCCAGGCTACAAGGAGAAGCCATTTAGCCAGCACTGCTTCTATCCCAGCTGCAGGCAGACATGCCCACCCACTGCTCAGAAATAAATTAATAAATCAGACCAATTCCTCGTGGATTTTAATCCCCCCAATTTCAAAAGAGAGGGGACAGGAGGAGTGACCTCATTTCAGTAACATCAGATAAAGCAGCATTTCCAGAACTATGTTCTGTGGCACACTGGTGGACCTCAATTCCCAGAAGCCTAAGTCTGTACATTGGCTGATCAGTGCTTTAGGAAATTGACTTAGACTTCTGGGAATTGAAGTCCAAGAACCAAGTCTGTGAACCCATTTGTGTGTATCAGTGTTTCCTCAGCCTTTGGTTCTTGGACTTCAATTCCCAGAAGCCTAAGTCTGCACATTGACTGATCAGTGCTTTGAGGAACTGACTTAGACTTCTGGGAATTGAAGTCCACCAGTGTGCCGCAGAACATAGTTTGGGAAATGCTGAGACAGAGGAACCATCTACTGAGTGGCTTCCTTCAGTAGCAATGAATGAGAAATGAAGTTTGCGCCATGAATTATTAGAATGCCTTTTCTTTCCCTTTCCCCAGTCCCAGCTCAGGCAAGAACCTGGCCTGGAGCCACCTAGCCAAGATTTACTGCAGTCTTATTCATAATCAGCTGAAATGTGACTAAAAGCATTGTCAGTTACAACACAGAATCCCACCTGGCCCTTTGTTCTTCTTCCGTGAGGGGAAGCACAGGACTCAATCCATCCCATTCAAAGAGAGGCTGATAGGATACGTTGATTTTTTTTTAAAAAAAAGTGGGTAGAAACTCTCTCTGAAACATTACTCCCTGCTGGTGAATAAGAATGTAGGAGTTTCTTTCAATCTCGTTCACCTGGCAAGGGAAGTTAGAAATACTTGTAATAATTTAATTTTTGATTAATTAGTTATTTAATGTTGGTTATTGTCATGCTTTAATGTTGTAAACCTCCCATTCTTCTTCTTCAGGTGCTATATCCATTCCAGAAATTGGCTGTCATCTTCTTGTTCTTAACTCCTTGGAACAGGTCTTCCGAGGACATGTCACACCAGTCTCTCAGGTTCTTAAGCCATGAAGCCCATCTAGGTTCAGTCCAGGGCTTCCTCTCTTTCCAGGGATCTTCCCTTGCATAACAAGTTGGGGTATTTTATTTTTATTTATTTTCCCATTTCTATACTGCCCTATTCATGAACGACTCAGGGCGGTTTAACAACAACAACAAAACACTAAAAAAAATCCCACATTAAAATTCATCTATAGCCATAATAAACCCCATAAAATTTAGTTTAAAATAATTTAAAAGAGTTAAAAATCAACAGGTTAAAACCAAGATTAAAAAGACTTAAATTGTGATAAAGGGTGGATCAGATCAGCCAACAGGCTGGTGCCACCATATGACCAGGGCGGCAGGGCCCCATACCTGCCCTGCCAGCCATGTTTTCACCCCCTTCCTAAAGGGCAGCAACTATGTCTGTAGGCGCAGTTCAGTTGGGAGGAGGTTGCAAAGGGCCGGAGCAGACACAGAGAAGTCCCTCCTCCTAGTGCTAGAGAGATCTGCCACCACAAGGGCACCTCTCCGGTCTGCTCTGGTGGGATGGACAGATGTTCTTGGGGTGATGCAGTCTCTAAGGTATCCTGGCCCACTACCATATACCGTATAGAATATTTACCATATATTCAATACTTTATGTTGTTCCTTAAGATATGCCCAAGGTATTGGAGCATTATTTGTTTTGATGAGGACTGGATTTTATTAAATCTAAATCCATTATACCGGTAGTTACATAGAAATGTACTGCATCTAACACAGAGATTGTATTTATCCTTACTGACAGGACAAATATGTCATGGTATTGAATGTGTACTCCAATATTGACAGCTAGTCCTTTAACAAGGCTTTCACATCTGCAACTACTGAGTACAGTGACTCAGCAATCCTGCTGTATAAATCAAGGGGCTCTGAAAGCCCCCACTTCGAGGAGAGTCAGTAAGGAAAGCTTACGAGGAGAGTTACTGAAGGAGAGTTACTGCCAGGAGAGTAAAACAAAGAGTGTCAACCAGGAGAGTTTGCCAGGACTGTCTGTGTGACATTTTGGTTGCTGTTGCTGGTGAGTGCTGAGTGCTGTTTCACCAAGAAGCAAGCTAGCCTTCTGTCCTGGCCTGAAGGGGCTTTGCTGGTTGTCTGTTGCCAGCAGCACTCTGTGCAAGCCAGAAGAGTAGCGTGCCTTGGCGGGGCCCCGTATAAAAATTTGTTTGGGGGCCCTTAGGAAGGGTAAAGATTTGTTTTGCTGACGCACGTTGGGGGCCCCCGTGGCCCGGGGGCCCCGTATAATTGATACGGCAGATATGGCGGTAGCTACGCCTCTGGTGCAAGCTCTCAACCCCAAGGACTGTCAGCAACTGTTTTACCTACTGTTGTCTACTGTACTCTGCTGCAAGTAGACTGTGTTTTGCTCTTTGGCTCACTGCTGGCCGAAGCTACAAAGACTTGAACCAAAGGCTGTTCTGCTGTATTATTTTATTTATTTCATTTCATTTGTACCCCACCACCCTCCTCTGAAGACTCAGGGCTGCTTAACAACTAAAAACAATTAAAACACATACATAAAAATTAAAGTTCAGTTAAAAAACACCGAGGGGAGAGGTGGAATATTTAAAAGAGCCAGGCGACCGAGTTGGCTGTCTGGCCCACTCCTCACACATGTACATAGCTGTACATAGTTTTGTTGCTCCAGAGAAGTAATCTGCTTGCCTTGGTTTCATCCTTAAGTAAAAGAGTTTGTTTTGTATCAACTACTATCCGGTGGTGCTAGCAGTTATTTGAGCACATCTTTTCTGCTGCTGCGCTCTGCACGATAGCCAAAGTGGTCTATCATATTCTATCACGTACTATAGCTACCCTTTTTGAAACACTGTACTAATAGTCTTAGAGATATAGCTTACACATGTTAGTTTACACATGTTAGCTTATATACTTAAGCACAAAGAAAGTTATATTGTTCTTATGTGTAATCCCATTAATATTAACCTTTTCTTCCTTACTTCTGTATTTCTTTATTTTTATGTCTTACTTAGCATATTCACGTGATGTTTACTGTGTTCATTTATTCATTGCATATACTGATGTTAGTATTCTAAGTTCCATTAGTAATGTAGTCAGATGTAACATTTAATCGGAAGAGGAAGAAATCATTAGCTCTTTGTGTGCTGCTCCCTTTCATGCTCTATAGCCTTGAAGTTCTGTGGCTAAGAGCTAATGTTGGCTCTCGGAATGTTTTTCTTAGAGTATGGCCCTCTTCTCACCAGAGCCAATTATCCATCAATCCTTTGATGGCAGGAAGAAGGAAGGAGTAACTCCAGACATACTGGTCTTGGAGTTTGTCCAAGCCTGGGACTATATCTCCCATCACATGGGAGGACCCAAGAACTCTTAAATCATACATCTCTACTTTCAGGACACTCTTTGATGTTTGAAGGGAGGTTTGGAAGGGGGGAAAGTGAATAAAACCTGTAACTTTTCTTTGTTTGGTGTGCCACTCTGACAAGCACCCCTGGCTTTGAAGTGTGGACACCAAAGGGCCTCCTTAATATTGATCAATAATAAAGAGCTCAGATTGGAAATAACTTTTCTCCTTGATTGCTTCTAACTCAATTGACTTATGAGGGTTTGAACAGTGGAGAAAGTGCCGCTCATGGCTGGTTTAAGGTGTGTAAAATGGGACTTGCCAGAAAACCTAAAACTTTCTTCTAAGAACATTGGGCATAAGTTCTTAGGAGCTAAAGTCTTTATCTAGGCATAATTGGGTATAAGTGCCTAGAATCTAAACTCGTTTGGGTATAAGGGTTTGAAAAATACTTAAAATCGGGGACGCAGCAGTTTAATGGTCTTAAAAGTTCTTGTTCTTTATCCATCCAGCACAACACTTCTACATTAGTCGCATGATCAACCCATGATATACTTAGCTACCGTCTGCAGATCCACATTTCAAAAGCTTCTATTCTTTTTTCAGATGCTTTAGTCAAAATCCAAACTTTGACTCCATATAGCAACACTCAGAATACGTAACATCTTACTATTTGGATCTTTGTAGCGAGAGTTAGATCTCTACTCAGTGATGGGATGTAACAGGTTCGCACCAGTTCGCCAGAACCGGTAGTAACTTTTCCCAGTGTTCCAGAGAACCGGTAGCAGCTTTTGGGGGGAACCACCTTTGGGGTTACCTTTTCACTGGTTCCCCCACTGCGCATGCGCACCAAGTACTTGGTGTGCATGTACGCCTACAGTGCTTGGCACGTATGCACGGGCTCCTTGCTGTCCTCCCAAGTGGGGAGGAGGAAGAGAAGCTGCTAGCCTGAAGCCTACTCCCCAGGGTAAGTGACTCACCTTTGGATGTGGTGTGTCTGTATTTTAATGTGTATTTAATACCTTTACCTATATTGACGTACTACCACAGTTCCTAAAAAGGCCTGGCTTGGGGTTTTTAAGCAAAGTCTTGGAGTTACCTCATCAATAAACTACACCTGTGCTGTTCCAATTGCTGTTCCAATTGGAGAACCCTTAAGGAGGTACAGCTGTTTTACATTTACATTAAGGGATATTATCCTAGAGAATTGGTATGATGACCATATCCATCTTGCAACATGGTGCTGCCCAAGCACTTATACTAACAGGTAAGTAATGGGTTTGTGTTTGGGGTGGGTGGGTGGGTGTATTTTAATGTAATTTTTATTTATTTATTTATTTAATTTATTTACGGGTTTGTGTGTGTGCTTATTTTTATTTTATTATTTTATTTTATTTACAGTATTTGGCCCCACGATGTCATGACGTCAGCTCTGCCCGCACTGTGATGACGTCACGGTGGGGTAGTAAAATTTTTGACATCCCACCACTGTCTACTGCATAACAAGTGTCACATTTTTATGAAGGTGAATCTTGCTTTTTTATTCGTATTTTAATCTCTACCTCTGGATCCCAATTTTAACATACTCCCTAAATAGACAACTTTATCCACTATTTTGGTTTCTTGTGTTGCTGCCATTAGCTTGCTGTGAGTTGGTGTTTGGCTTATAACCAGATATTTTGTCTTCTTGGGCTTGAGATCCAAAACATATTCCACGCTTGAAGTTCTAACTCAATCTAGTTGTATCATAAGTGGGATGATATCCTAGATGGGAGGTATAAATATAATAAATAAATTAAATATAATAATAAAATAAATAAGAAAAGGTGCACATTTCCATTCTGTTTGATGTGGTGTTGTGGGGCAAAAATGCAGCAATATCACAAAGACACACAACTTCATCTTCAGGGAAGTATTGCAGCTGGTTTTGTCTTATTTATTGATCCTAAACTGAACCCCTAACTTGATGACAAACACAACAGATCTTAATTATGGGAATCCTCATCTGCCAAGGAAAGAGTTAGCAAAAGAGTTTGTGTTGAAACATCTATGTTTCCCACATACTCAGTGGTTGTGTATTCATTCTATGGTTTGCTTTCAGAATTAACCTCTGTTGTTAGTCTTCCAGGACTCTCGCTCTCTGGCCGAATTTCTCTTTGCATTCCCAGTAGTGGGCTTAATTAATATTCCTCCAGGCACAATTGCTGTATCCCTTCATGTAAATGGGGCAACCTGATATGCAGCACAAGGCAATTGCCTTTCAACTCAAAATAATTCCAGCAATTCCTATTCATTGAAGTGCCTCATCTGGACAGGAGGCCGGAGCCAGGCAGACCATGACCTGGGGCTTGGAACGGAACCATTCAGAACGACACAGTGGGCTCGTCTATAGAATTTTTATTGTCTGTTGATTTCAGATTAGGAAAGCTTATGCTCAGGAATTTTTGTCAAAGCAAATAGCAAGATTTACTTCTTATCTGTTGGCACTTTCTGCCCAAAGGTTGCTCCAGGTGCTTAGTCAAAAGCTCCTTTCTTGCGACTCAATTGTACTGCTTTGGGCCTTATCTTCCAAAGAACAGAAAATAAGCTTGTGCCATCTCCCATGTGACAGCCTATCAAAGATTTGATCATGTCTTCACGTCTGGCCTAGGCACAGAAGAAGGAGGAGGAGGAGGAGGAGAAGCAGCAGCAGCAGGAGAGAGAGTTTGCACCATGTTGGCTTTTCAAACGGCGTCTGAGCCATTACTGTTAGTGAAAGAAAAACTCTGCTGTCACCTAAACCAAGGGTGCCCAAACTACGGCCCGGGGGCCAAATATGGCCCCTGACACCAATTCATCTGGCCCATGATGCTCTCATCACTCCTGGAAGCGGAAGTAAGCGAGGGTGTCACAGGCCAAATGAATTGGTGTCAGGGGCCAGATCCGGCCCCTAGGCTGTAGTTTGGGTACTCCTGGCCTAAACTAATAAGGAGGTTTTTTTACCCACACTGTCAAGAAGCAGAAGGAGATGTCAAACCAGCCACTCAACAAACAAACACTTCCCAAGAGTTCCTTGCTTTGTCTTTTTAGCTGGAAAAGTCTTTCTGGCACGGAACTCTTTTGCCCACACTCCACCGTTCTCATCGCTCCCTCTTCTCCAGTGTTCAACAACCAGGTGCATGAATGGTTTCCCAGCCAAGGGCATAAACCAAGCCTGTTATACTTACACAGCCTTGCACTGGCTTCTTCAGCCCAAGCCAGCTGGGCAACTCTGAAGCAGCCGAGGGTCCCATGTTGCTGAAATGGGCAGATCCTGGTGGGGATTTGGTGCCGGAATTGGCCTGCTAATAAGTTAGATGGAGCAGGTTCAGTGGCCAAGAGATAGCGTGACACAACCTGGAGAGAAACCCTATGTAGCTCAAACTGTGGTGTGTCCTTAGCTGAAGAAGGCCACGTAATCAGCTCCATAGCCCTTAATGCAGGGGTGGCCAACCTGGGCTCTCCAGTTGTGTTCTTGGACTTTAATTCCCAGAAGCCTATGTCAGCACTCCTGCTGATCAGGGCTTCTGGAAATTGAAGTCCATGAACATCTGGAGAACCACGTTTGAGAAACCCTGCCTTAATGGATAAAGCATGCCCCAATTCCCTTCCCCTTTTCCTTTGCCACATCTGTATTCCATATTTTATTTTATTGCATCATTCTAGGCAATATCTAACCCTCACCCTCACTCTTTTTTGGGGGCAGCAGCGGTGGCTGCTGGTTAGATTAGATATTGCCTAGAATGATTTAGTGGGCCATGATGGCTTAGTGGTTAATATGCTGAGTTTATGGTATCAGCTATGAGATTATTAATGGCTAAGAACTGGAAAAATGAAATATGGGTTTTATAATGGAGGATTGGTATTAAGAACTATGGAATGTTGCTCTGAATGATAAGCTGGCATGTGAATTAAAACTAAAAAAAGGTTTTATAAAGGAAAATGATTTCATAATTATTTAGGGTGAGTGCATTAAGTATGTACAGTATTTAAAAGAGAAAAGCCAGGTTCTAAAACAGTGGTGGCAAACCTACAGCACATGCACCAGAGGTGGCACTCGGAGCCAACTCTGTGGGCACCCATGCAGTCACCCCAGCACAGAGTCCACCCCACCCCTCTGTCAGCAGCCCAATGGGAGCACTTCCTCCCTCCCCCAGTACAGAGTTCACCTCACCCCTCTGTCATCATCCCAATGGGAGCGCTTTCTCTCTCTCCCCAGCACAGAATTCACCCCCCCCCTCTGTCAGCAGCCCAATGGGAGCACTTCCTCCCTCCCCCAGTACAGAGTTCACTCCACCCCTCTGTCATCAGCCCAATGGGAGCGCTTTCTCTCTCACCCAGCACAGAGTTCACCCCACCCCTCTTCCCAGCAGCCCAATGGGAGCACTTCCTCCCTCCCCCAGTACAGAGTTCACCCCACCCCTCTACCTAGCAGCCCAATGGGAGCGCTTCCTCCCTCTCCCAGTACAGAGTTCACCCCACCCCTCTTTCAGCAGCCCTTTAGAAATTAAAAATATATATTAATTAAGAAAAAAAGATGCTGAGCTTGACAACAGAGCTCCTTTGGATGTTCTTGCCCTGTAGAACAGGTCATTTAACAGACCCTAAGTTGTTTTCAGTCAAAACAGTTCCATGTCTTTCTCTGTCAATGATCCAGTCCCCCTCCTCAGGTGTTTCATTGCTCTGACCACCTCAGAAAACCAGACAAAGGGTGCTTAGGGGTGATGGTTCTCCAAGAGCAGAAGACATCTGCCAGCCTGTAAATCAAGGGTGCCAACAGGATCACTATCTTTACCAGCTGGGAAGCTCCTCAGAACATTTAGCCATCTTTCTAGACCCGGGGTGCCCAAACTTTTCAGGCTGTGGGCCGGTCATGTGGTTTAGAGAGCCAGTCACTATGCCACACGGGTGCATTTTACTTCCACTTCTAAGAACAACAAGGGCTTTGTGGGCCATATGAACTGGCATCGGAGGCCGCATCCGGTCCCAGTTTGGTTACCCCTGTTCTAGACCAACCTTGAGATTGATTGGAAGGGGTGGACATGGAAGGCAGAAGAAAGGTGACAAGCATAAGTGAAAAAGAAAGACACAATACCACTGTTGGTAACACTGAAGAAGTGATCGATAAATCAACATCTATGGTAGTAGCAAAGAGGGTTGATCTCAATCAGTCAGAGAAATAGGTCAGATCAAAGTACCATGAAAACATGTTCGATGATGTGACTTCTGAAAAGGCCTCTTCCATATGATCCTGGTTGGCTCTGCACTTTCTGACAGGACTTTTCTTGCCATCCAAACAACAGAAGGTCTGATCTAATACTGTCAAGGCTTCCCACACTGCAATTCTATCCTTTCTCTCTCTCTCTCTCTTTCTCCCCCCCCCCCTCTCATGTTCTTTTACTGAACACATCTTTTAAAATTGTTCAAGGATCTGTTGCAGGGGTGGAGTTGAGCACTAGAATGCTTTCAATGGGAAGTTCATTTCTGCATCAGAGGAGCCTTGCTTTTAATTCATTCAAAAATATCTCCAAAGTTGTCTTTCAAAATAGCTGCTGAAGGTCAGCTCCAGCAGGCAGGGAGAGCTGTAACTTAATTTCATTTTCTCCGGAATGGTTAATGTTTCCCAGAGCAGAACCAGCTGGCAAACATCTGGATTTTCATGTTTTCATTGGACACCAATTCCAGGAGACCTCAGTGTCCTTTCTGAAGATCTAGGACCAGAAATGAAATGCACTTATTATTTTGGCAGTTAGATTACCTACCGTAGTAGTCATGTTTGTGAAATGGTTTAGCTTATTCTTAATTGTCATAGAAAAGCTCCTTTTAACTCAGAAACTTTAAACTCATTTATTCAGATGGGAGATTAAGAGAAGGGCTAAACAGCTTAGATCAGATTACTGTTGAATTCATGGAGGCTTTCATGGAGAGGATTGCTAGTTATTAGCACTAGGTATTATTCCATAGAATTTAGTCTTTATTTTCTTTTATAGACATAAAAAAGAAAAAACTTTACTTACCTTTTAAAAATATCACAAATGCACACACTCTCTCTTTCTTCTAATTTTACTCTGCGTCTGGAGAGCCTTCAAACGAATAACAGTTTCATCTCTCCAACAATCCCAATAGTGGCAAGAGTCTTTGCCACCCCATCATCCCACCCCCACCCCCACCCCCCAAACAAGGACACACACTCCAGCGTGGAAGAAAACAGGGCCACTTTATTACAGAACTGCAAAACGTCCCTACCAGGAGCCAGAAGTCCAGAGAGGGTTGCCCTGAGAACCTTTGACCCCAGTTGGGGTCAACTCCTACTCATCCCCCCAACTTCTGGGTCTGTTCCCCAAAACCCAGGAGGGATCCATAACCCCCTCCGAACTTTCCACCAATGCCAACACAGAGCGCGATGCGCCCGTAGCCCCCCTCTAGACACCTATGAATCCCCCAACTTAGATCCCTAATGAATATTTCGTAGCCATTCCAACTAAGCCTCCTCCCATCCCAACAGAAACAAGCGGAGTCCCTCCAAGAGATCCCAAATGTCCAATAATGCCAACGCCCAATCTTGATAAGACTGCCATGATCTTGGCATTGAGAATAATTTTGGCATTGACATCCGCTCTGCCAAGCTTGTATAGGCTGGGAGGATTTCTGAAAAGAGACAATAAGCTCTGGGCCACTCAGTCCACATTTGGGGAAACGCAGTCTCTGCCCCATCCACGATGTCTTCCTCTCTGCCGCTCCTCAGTGCTTCACCACCTCCACCACCCCCCACCCACCCCGTGCACCACCACTGCCTGTGGAATCTGAAAGAGTCCAGCTCTTCCCGCAGATGCATCAAACTCCGGCCAGGGCGGCCGTCCCACTCCACATTGTGCTTTAACATGCCCAGGCATCTCCCCAGGAAGGACGCCACTGCCCTTGGAGCTGCCTCCTTAACATGTGCATCCCCAACAATCTAAATGGTCTCCCTCAAACCGGGGTGTCCACCTGAAACAGATAAAAAACCACAGCTGGAACTCTTGGTGAGAGGCTCCCCTCCTTTATGAACCAAGAACTTACCCGGCGATGGACCTCTGGCTGACACAAATTCAGCCACTGCTGCTACTAGACAGATTACAGGCATGGCGCACCCGCCCAGAACTAGGCACTTACCTGTCCCCTTTTGGTCCGTTTTAGAATAACAAACAAAAACAAACAACCAGTTTTACATCATCCCTCTTAGACAAAACTACCAGCTCGCTAACTCTTAAGGCACCAAAAAAGGCTAACGACGTCACTGCCCTGAAAAGACAAGTTTCATAATCATCCGAGCAAACTTTGTTCCAAACTTTAGCTAGCCGAACCAACACCGCTGGAGAAAAGAGGGTACATGAATCAGAAGCAGATTTACTAAGCTTATCCCACCTTCCGATGTCTTTCTAATTCTGAAATTGCTAGACTGGTCTTGAAAGCCCCTAGATTTAGAGAAATAGCCCAGGGCCGCCAACTTTACTTTGATTGTGGACACCAGGAAACCTTTGGAATGTAAGGAGACACAAAATCATAAAACCAAATTTGAAACCAGAAAGCAGAAGCTTTGCGTCCCTCCTGTTGGAATAGGAATGCAGCCAACGTTCAAACACCTGAACATTAATTGGCCTGGGCCCCTTTGCTAGGAGGAACTCCTTGCCTCCTTTGCCCATTTCCTTCCTTGGGTCACCCTCCCCCCCCCTTGGGCAAGATGTGACGGGATTGTACTGCAGCCAAAACATTGTGAGTATGATCCTGACCAGGGTCCAAGGTTGACTCAGCCTTCCATCCTTCCAAGGTAGGTAAAATGAGTACCCATCATGTTGGAGGCAAAATGCTAAGTACCTTGTGAGCTGCCCAGAGAGTGCACTAAGTGCTATAGGGCAGAATATAAGTGTAATTGTGAATAGCTGAACATTCCTCCATGCCATTCCTGCCTTCTACCAGCAGAGCTGGCCTACTTGCAAGGTGAGGCCGACAGGTGAATCCAGGACATGGCACAAGGGATGCCACCAGGTAAAACAAAGCCATGTCTTTTCTCCCTCTTCAAAGCATGCTAGAAAAGGGCTCACCAGTTGCAAAAACAGGCAAAGGTGTCTTTCTGAACACCAAATATATCGGACTGCAACCCGGCAGGAGATGAGAAGGGACACCTCTCTGGCCTCTTCCACCCCCCAAAGATGATGCAATTTGTTCCCTGCAGTAAATCCTATAATGAAGCGATGAATCACTGGGAATAAATCTAGGATATTACAAGAGGTGAGGAGGACAGGCGGCTATTGATTTACTATGTGCAAATGCTGCCTCTAGTCCTGGAGTTGGAGCAGAGGGAGTCGTGCTCAGGATGTGGCGTTCTCAGGGCCCCAGAAGCAGAAGGCCCTTCTGCTCAGGCATTGCAATCCACATGAAATGCTCCTTAGGGAGGGGGCAGAAGAACTGTCTTTGCAGAGAAGGGAGGAGGATGCTTCAGGGGGCTGGTTCTGCCCCACTTCTCTGGTTCGGGCCCTGGTGGTGTTTCGCTCTGCTAAAGGTAGGTGGGACTTCTTCAGGTGTTGCTTCTCTATGAGCCTGTGAGGGCAAGCAGCTAAACCACCTCCAGTCTGCCGCCGCCCCCGCCCCCCCCCCCGTCCCAGGACATTGGGCGGTCTGGCCTGTCTGGCTAAGTAGGAGAACCAAACAAGGGGTGAAGGAAGAGAAAGGCAAGAATCCTAAGACTTCCCATTCTACCCACAGATCTAAAAAAGACAAGAGGAGATACTACCTTGCTGCCCCCCCCCAGTTGCTCAAATCACCTGCTACCATTCTTAAAGGCCAAGGTCTCCCTTGCTTGAGAGCCAGTCATAGCCAACTTTAGGGTTCAGTGCTCATCTCTGTTACAGCCAAAGAGGCAGTGCTGTCTACCAAACTCCCAGTTGTCAAGCTCAGCATCTTAACCACTAAGTGGCTACCATTCTTGGTGCTGTATTAAAAGAATGGCAAAATTAACTTCCGGGGGGGGGGGGCAGACTGGAAGCTTCTGGGTGATGTCGAAATCTGTTTATCAACCATGGAGGTACTTGCAAAAGCATTCTTCTTTCATTTCAGGCTTTTTCAAGGGGTGCCTCTTTGATTTCTGTGTCTTTTTTTAAACATGAAAGGGGGCTCGCTCTTTTGGACTCCTTTATATATTTTTTCTTGTCCTTCTACATTTGTGTTTTCTGATACTAGTCCAAATAAAGCCCTGAAGAATCCTTTAAAAATACTGTACTCCAAAACAGCAGGGGCAAGGCAGGCAACAGAAATATCAAACTATTCCAAAAGCAAGCAACAATGGGAGAGAGACCAAAATATTTATCTTTTGAATAATAAATTCACAGTAAATTAACCAAATAACATTTTAAAACCCCAATCTAACAGGAAAAGCACCCACCCCTCCATGATGGGAGGGAAAACAAGAAAGAAAGAAAGAAAGAAAGAAAGAAAAAAGAAAGAAAGAAAGGATGTGTCTTGATTTGCAAAAAGTTCTAAATTTGCATTGGTTTTGCCAGGTTCAGAATTGATTTAAATAATGAGGACTACATGAAGCACAGCTGAGGCATGAATTATCTTGTTGAAACGCGATTTATTTTAAAACACTCCCTCAGGGATTGTTTATTTTATACCAGTTCCTAAATTGCTGTATGTTTCCATGTGCATGCATACATAGTGTGGATTGTGCCTCTTGCTCCATAAGGTTGGCAGAATTCCCCACAGCCTGAAATTGTCCCCTTCCCATATTGTAACTTTTATAGCACCACAACAGTTATCATGCTATCATGGCAATGAATTGTCGCAAAGGAAAAGCACCCTCAACATGGGGCAAGCGGGCGGGAAGGAAGGAAGGAAGGAAGGAAGGAAGGAAGGAAGGAAGGAAGGAAGGAAGGAAAGAAAGAAAGAAAGAAAGAAAGAAAGAAAGAAAGAAAGAAAGAAAGAAAGAAAGAAAGAAAGAAAGAAAGAAAGAAAGTGTTGCCAAAAATTGCCGCTCGTATGGCTGTGGGTACCAAAAGGAATGTATGCACCAAAAGCAGGAGAGTGAGAAAGGCTTTTTTAAAAGATATTTTGCAAAATCGCCCTCTTCTCTCTGTTCTCTTTCAAGAGATGGGTAAGAGAAAAGAAAGACAAGCAGTTCAGGCAGTTTTATAGACTAAAACAGAAGGCAGATTTAGAAATTATATTCTGCATTGTTGTGCCAAAGCCTGTGTCGATGACCTTTTGTGTTTTGGCAACTGTGGTGTTCTATAAGGTTTGTGTGTGTGTGTGGGGGGGATATGGAACTTGTACTTTGGAAATTTCTAATGTCCCACACAGTTGCTTATCCCCTTCTGCCCTGTTTTGCCTCAGATGGAAAATCTGGACTCATGTGGAAATGGTGGCCAACGCCTCTCAAGATATGCAGTATTCTGTGAGACCCCATTCTGTGAGACCCCATCAGCCTTGTTAGCAGGAACTGGGAGATGTTAGAGAGCAACCTTGACTTCCATCAAATTCCCCAATATGGTGAAAATATACAGATTAAAAGCTGCATTGTAACTTCTTTCGTGCCGCATTGTAACTTCTTTCGTGCCAGCTCAAACTTTGGGCAACCAAAATGAAGCCATCTTCTTGACTTTATCGTTGGCCATAATTGAATCTTCATTGGTACATGTTTCTGGTGCATTTCTACTTGTGCTGTAATCCTGACTCCCTGCTTAAAGTTCTGATACAATGAGTAGGCTTACCAATGTGTAGGACAAGATATTATGGGAAGTGATAAATAAAAATCCCAGCATCACCATAGCAACCCCTCACAACTTTCTTAACTTGGCATCCCACAGAAGGTGTTAATTATCCATAGTTCTACTCAGGAACCAGGCAGTGTGTGCATGTGTCAATTTGCTAAAGCATTTGTGGCTACTGTACTTTACATTCCCCAATACACCTTCAATGTATATCTAATGAGACAGTCAGCAAATAAGGGCTAAAATAAAACGTCGTTGTCGTCAACTTCAACTTGTATCCAAGAACGCATTTTTCCTTGAAGCAAAAAAAAAAAAAGCCATTGGTGTGAATTTGTTTAAGGTTTGATCCCAACTTGTAATGAAGTGACCCACACTATGATCATGGAGCCACCTCCTGTGGCACACATACAATGAGAAATGCAGGATTTGACTGCAATGGACTGCCGCAGCCTTGAGGATATGGACAAGGTGCGCCTTCACAGCCAGTCCATCTGGCACGGCCTCTTCTGCCTCCATGACTGTTGGGAATCAGAGTTCCTCCTCTGCTCATTTTGCTGCTGGACCCAAATGATGGTTTCCTGTGGCATTTCCTCCACTGAGGGGGACCATCACCCAGAGGCGTAGCTACCGCCGTATCAGCCGTATCAATTATACGGGGCCCCCGGGCTACGGGGGCCCCCAACGGCAAAAAATAAAATTTAAAATAAAAAAGAGCAAAAATTTACTGCGCATGTGCAGAAACTCAATCTGATGCATTGTGCATGCGTCAGATTGAGTTTCTGCACATGCGCACTTTATTGGAGCCATTTTTGGCTCCAATTTTTTTAAAAAAAGCTGGAGTCGGAGAGTCGGAGTCAGAGCCGCAGCTTTTAAGCGCGGCTCCGATGGCGGCCGTCAGAGGGCCGTGGTGCAGCGCGCGGAGCCATAGCTGAGCTGGCGAAGGCAAGGGGCGGCTCGGCTGTGGAAGGCGAGGCGAGCGGGCGCAGCGAGGCAGCCCCGACTCCGAGCCCGAGGCCCTCCCCCCGGTCGCCGCGGGGGCTCCCTGCCTGGCTGCGCCAGCCCGGGCGGCGCTCTCCACCTCGACGCTGGGGTGGGAGTCCACCAGCTGCAGGACCAGCTCGAGCGCCCCGTCCCCCGCAGGCGGCAGGTGACAGGTCAGCTCCAGGCGCGTTCCAGGTGGCTGCGCCAGCATCGAGGGGGAGAGCGCCGCCCGGGCTGGCGCAGCCAGGCAGGGAGCCCCCGCGGCGACCGGGGGGAGGGCCTCGCTCAGTCGCTCGGGGCTGCCTCGCTGCGCCCGCTCGCTTTCCACATCCGCCCCTTGCCTTCACCGTGCGCAGCGAGGGAGCGATCGTTCGCGATGGGGGCAGCAGCGGCGGTGACAGCAGAGGCGGAGGAAGAAGAGGCCCCAGGATTAAGGTAAGTGAGGTTTTTGTGTTCCGGTTGGTTGGTTGGTTGGTTCGAGGTGTGTGTGGTTTTTTTTTTTTTTTTGCATTTTAATTCTATTTTATTTATTTTATTTTTATTTTTTTTTTTATTTTTATTTTGGCCCCGCCCATGACATCATGACGTTGGCTCCCCCCATGACGTCATGATGTCATGACGTTAGCTCTGCCCCACATAGAAAGGGCCCCCAAACAATTTTTATACGGGGCCCCGCCAAGGTAAGCTACACTTCTGCCATCACCCCACCTAAAGGGGCTCATTCGCCCGTAGCCGTTGGCTTCTTTAGGGAGTCAGGTTAGTTAACTGCCCCCTGATACTCAGCAATGAGTGGCTGGCTGTACAGTCTACTCCATTACCACAGCGGGATGTCCGGCCAGACAGACAAAATAAAACGTATGCATGGAGAATGAGGAAGATCACTTCTGCTTTGAGATTCATGCCTTGAGCAGGAAGTCGGACTAGATGGCCTCACGGTTGCCTCCAACCCCATTGCTTCCTGCCTTCTAGGGTGCTGCTACCGCCAAAGTCAGACAAGCTGCCACCGCTGGGTTTGGAGGTGGGGCGGCCGTGCGCCTGGGACACCAATGGTGGGCTCCCCACTGGGCCCGCACTGCACCACCCCAGACCCTGGGCCTTGCCTGTGCCATCGGGGTCCAAGGTGCGCGGCTGCCCTGCCTCCTAGCCTGGTGAAGCTGGGGGGGGCAGCGAGTTTGGCCTGCAGCTCCAGGCAGCTGTAACCCGCCCTACGCCACTGTCCATTGGCCTTCTGCATCATCGGTGTGGCACCAATCCAATTCCGTGAGTCACTTTCTGGTCCTGAGCTCCTTTGGCACACAAAGTCCTCACCATCAACCCCAGGCCAGGATGGATGAAGATGCTGCCCTCCATTAAGCGGGATTCAAGTGGGACTATTTAATTCACTTGGGGACCCTCACTCTTCCCTGTGGACTTTGGCACCCAAGGCCATTAGTCCTCAGGGTTGTCAGCTTAATTAACTGCTGCATGGCTTATAGCAGGATAACCTGGCCAGACTGTATCCATCGTTTATGCAATAAATATTTTAACAACTACTAAGCTGATTAAAAAAGCAATCAAAATAGAGCAATCAGTAAGTACCTGTGAGGTAAACAATATTAACAAGGATTCATCTCAATTATGTTTGGGATAATGATAACTGCTAACAATTGTTTGTGAAACAAGGAGAGGAATAGGGTGAATCAACCTTCCAAAGACTGGAAGATTAGTTGCTGACGGCTAAGTCATAAAGCTCACCTTTCATTGTCATTCTAAACCTAATGGCCCTAGAGTTCTTCATAAAGAATTTCTTAAACAGTTCTATATGGCAACAGAATTGTTCACAGCATGCAGTTAGAAAGCCACAAAAAGCAATTATCTAAATGGCCAAGGACCATTAATTTTGGGGATGCTATGAAGGGTTTCATGTAAATTTCCCACCTCTGGTCTGCTTTGTGATCAAATAAGCACTGTACATTGTGTGTGTGTGTGTGGGGGGGGGGGGTGACCCACCCTGCACATTTGGGGGGGGGGGTGACCCACCCTGGTTCTCCTCCAATGTCTATGGCAGTATTTGTGTGTTTGTGGTCCTTTGTGAAGACCCAATTTGTCAGGATTTGCCCCTACTGTCCCGCAGGACTGGACCCTGACCTTGCCACAACTGCTAAGCCTCACCTGAGAAACCTGGCGAAGTTTCCAGACCTTCATAAGCTCCACCTGGAGACCCCTTGGGGTGGCGCCTTAACTCTATAAAAATGGTCTGTCCTGCCAGGATGTGCCTCAGCAATGAAGAACCATAGGCTTCCAGTTGCTTAGCTTCAGGACCACTTGCCTTGTCCCTGGCTTCTAGAAGGTCTCCTCCTCCTCGCTCCTGATTTCTACTTCTGAAGACTTCCTACCAACTGTTGTTTCACCTTGCCTGGACCCCTGATCTCTGTCCTCACCTTGTTCCAGCCCTTGAAGATACTCTCTGCCTCCACTGTAAAGGTCGGCAGACCTGAAGTTCTTTGGCTTGGCGCTCCTGTGAATTAAATAGCCAAATTTTGCTTTGTTGACCTATTCCTTCTGTAAAGCAATGTCGGCAACGAGAAGGAGATAAGCAGAGCCATCTTGGCTCGGGTGGTATTCACTTCAGCTAAAAGTTGTTTACAACTAGCTTCCTGAGGAACACGAGGCCCAAAAGGGTCTTCTCTGAAGTAAGCAGACATGTTGGCCATGGAACATGTTAGAATATATGTGACAAACAAAGAGGATAGGGTAAATGCATATCATAGAATAAGCTAGTTGAATAGGTAACATCAAGATAAAGTGTGAAGCGCCTACTGCCCATGGGGGCCCCTTTGGACTGAAGGCACATGTGTGATGCTCATGAAAAGTAGAAAGGCATCGTCAAAATGCTCATCATAGTTCCTGATTCCCACGGAATCATGCGCCACGTGGGCACACGTTACGATCATGTAATGAATGTTATGTTATGATTGAAAAACTTAGATAAAATTCTCTTTTTCCATTTCAAAACCTCTCTGGCTGATTTATTTCCTTAAAAGCTGTTCATCTCTTTGCGAGTGGGAGTGACAGGCTTATGGATGATGTTCTGCTTTGTTCCTAGTTTCTAGATGCTCTCCTGCCTTGTTCCTGTGGACTGTTACTTTGCTTTGCCTGGATCCTTCCTCCTGGAATTCCCTACTGTGCCTGTTCTCCTGGTTGCCTGACTTCTGGCTTGTTTAGACTCTGATTTCATCAACTGGACTAGCCCTGCATCTCTGGCTTCACTTGGACTTGGATTCTGGGCTGAGATTTGGCCTGTTACGTGGCGGTCTTGTTGTGTTCGAGTTGCCTGCCATCCACCCCATGCCCCGGACCCTGATACAATTCTTGTGAACGGAGAAATGCAAATGGCAAGGCCAGGTCATGGGAGGACATGCCGTATCTGTGGAAGGATTGTCAAAGTCAGAGCTGAAGGTCCTAGAAAGTGATAATCTGTGGCATCGCGACCTACTGCTTCCTCGCGTTCTTTCCAGCCAGTAGAAGACAATCCCAGTGGAAAGTGGCAATCTGATGAGTTGAGAACGCTGGTTCTGTTCCCCCTTTCCTTCTTTCTTCCACGTGTCCTGGTTGGTTTCCCAAGGCGGTTTCAAGGAAGGGAGTGAGTGAAGGACCATTTAAAAGGGCGATGGGCAGCCATCTTCAACTCCTTCTTAAAAAGGCAATGCACAAAGGCAGCTCTTCTGCACCTTCTGTTTCCCTCCATCCGTCCAGTTCCCTGGATTTCCCTGGAATTACAATTACCCACAAGACTTTGATGATTAAATCAATGGCTTGACAGCAGGAAAGGCAAAGACAGTTCTCATTAGGAGGGTACAAAGCATATTCTCTTTCTCTTGCTTAGCTTGTCTTTCTCCGACTGCCTTTCGCTGTCCTCCTTTCTCAGCTTCACTTTAACACATGTTTTTGTGAGTGTGTTGCTACACCCTGTTAATGGCACAAATACTGGAGATTCAGTTTGTTTTTGCACATTCGTTTAAAGACAGTTCACTTCCTTTTTTCTCAGCAAGCAAGCAAGCAAGCAAGCAAGCAAGCAAACAAACAAACAAACAAACAAACAAACAGATATGACACCATGGCTTCTATTTATTTCTTACCTGGGGCTCTTTAAACTCCTGGGCAAATTCTCAACAAGAACACATCCCTCACTCACACTTCCTCTCCCTCAAATACACACACACACACACACACACACATACACACATACACACACACACACACACACACAGAGCACGTGTTTTTTCATTGTCCACGCTTTGATACAGAACGGGAAATTCTACAGAGACATTTTCGACAACAGCTGTCTCCAGAAGATATCATCAGTGAGATGTTGAGTAGGGAAACTACCTGGGTCGTGGTGTCCAATTATGCAGCCAGGGTCATCTTGGAACTTAGACGTGTGGAGAGAAAGCAAAGAGGGCAGCCGGAGACATAGAGGAGAAGGAGGGCAAGGAGCCAAATTGGAGGGTTTTTAATAGCCATTTTGCCCCCCATGACACACACACACACACACACACACACACACACACACACACACACACACACACACACACACACACACACACACACACACACACACAGAGAGAGAGAGGTCATATGCAGTCTATTCCTTATGAGTTGTAACTCATTTTTCCTTGGGCCAGGATCTTCCACTTAACTTCTTCTACTCCTGAGATGCAGTAGTTTTGCCAGAATGCCTGCCTGGTGCAGCAAGCTATTTTTATTTATTTATTTGATCCATTTCTATGCTCCCCATCTGGGTATTGTACCCACTGTGGGTGGTTTGCAAAATAAAACATAGACATAAAATAAAACAACACAAAACCCACCTTGTGGTGGCATAATAAAAAAGACATAACCAGTCTCAATTAAAATTTCTTACCACCTCCATCACAAAAAGCAAAGCAGGTCTGGGAAAATAAAAGGTTTAGCTGACACTTAAACTGCACATTAAACTACATGGAGCAGCCTTCCGTAGCTGCAGGGAGCAGAGATTTAGAAGCCTTCCAGTGCAGGACTGTTTCCAGATGTTTCTTATAGAGAAAAGTGCCCTGGTGGTTCAAGGGTTAAACTGCTCTCCTGCAGCCAAAATATTGTGAGTTCGATCCTGACAGGGATCCAGGTTGACTCAGTCTTCCATCCTTCCGAGGTTGGTAAATTGTGGATCCAGCATGTTAGGGGCAAAATGCTAAATAACTTGTGAACCACACAAAGAGTGCACTAAGTAAGCACAATGGGAGCAATGCAATAGTGCTATTACCATCCTATATCTCCAGGGATGGGGCTTGGCACAGAACTACAGGGCTAAAATGGTGTCATCATCATCCCCCCCCCCCCCCGATGATTTCTAGGTTGTTTCTTCTTTCGTGTCCCAATCAAACCCTGGACTGTCAAAATGAAGAAGCCACTTTCTTTGCTTTGTCATTGCCCAAATTCAAGCCCTCATGGGTGCATGTTTCTGGCAGTAATAGCCAGGCAAATGAGCCCATGGATTCTTGATCTCTCCACAGTCACACAGTGTGTTTTTGTCCACCAGCTGCCCCCACTTGAGCATGTTGGTCCTGCATTTTAGGACTCCGACCCTCATTCTATTCAGGTTCCTCCAAGTGGCATGCAGGGGAGGTTGAGTTCCTCAGCCATAGCTTCATGTAATGTTATTCCTTGTCCATTGAGCTCACCTTTGAATGTGGTGTGTCTGTGTGTATTTTAATGTGTATTTAATACCTTTACCTACATTGATGTACTACCACAGTACCTAAAAAAACCTGGCAGCCGGCAGGCCTGGCTTGGGGTTTTTAAGCAAAGTCTTGGAGTTACCTCACCAATAAGCTACACCTGTGCTGTTCCAAGTGCTGTTCCAATTAGGAGGTACAGCTGTTTTACATTTACATTAAGGCATATTATCCTAAACAACTGGTACAATGACCATATCCATCCCACAACATGGTTCTGCCCAGGCACTTATACTAACAGGTAAGAGATGGGTTTGTGTTTGGGGTGGGTGGGTTGATTTGTGTTTGGGATGGGGTGGGTGGGTGTGTTTTAATGTAATTTTTATTTTATTTATTTATTTTATTTATTTACGCATTTGTGTTGAGGGTGGGTGGGTGGGTTTCAATAAAGATGCTTTTAACCTTTATTTTCCATTCTCCCCAACTCTACCCACTATGCACATGTGTCCATAAGCAGCCCACTGTACACACAACAATTCAACACAGGTGAATAACTTCAAAGGACCTATTTTTAATAAATATTTCAATAGTCAAACTGCAAAGAAAAGAGTTTTTTCCTTCACAATTCCTTGAAAGCAGTTCTTCAATAAGAGGGAAAGCCAAAAAAGAAACTGGTTATGACTTCAAAGGAGAAACTTCCTACAGTGTATCCATTCTCACACCAATGTACCGTATCTATTCTGGTGTGCAGAGGTGTTTTTTGTTTTTTTAAAGGAAAGAAGGTTAGAAAGAGATTTTTAAAAACCTTCACAGAAAATGTTTCTGAAGTCCAATCCAAATTGTATAAGTGTCAAAAGAAAGGTTATTCTGTCCTCTTTCAAGCACACTTTAGATCACTTCAGTTGGTCAATCAATTTTTTTTGTTGGATCACCAACAAACACCACCACCACCCCGGCAGAAATGTCATTTCAACACGTCACATTTTTCCTCAATATCTTTTTTGCGAATTCCTGCTTCAGCATCATTTTTCTCCACATGTTGTATGCGAACTGTATCCACCTTGGAAAGTTGTCATATTCATTTTCTATATTGCTTTCCCCTCCTTTTTTGGGGTTTATGTGACCTCATTTTAGTAGTTTTTGTAAAATGCTTCATAGATTATGTTTCCAAAGTCCAATTCCAAATCTTAAAGTGTCCCCACAAAGGTTAATCTTTCCTCTTTCAAATGCACTTTGGATCATCTGAATTGTTTGGGTAGTTTTTTTTTTTTTTTTGCTGCTCCCTCGACAACTAACCCCCCACAGCAAAACGGTCATTTTTCCTATGCTTCTTCTGAAAGTGATGATGTCATTGCTTTGCATTTTTGGCTTTTGGGTTCTACAAATTCTTAAATTCACCGAAATGATCTTTCAAATGACATAACCTTTATTTTTGTTTGTGCCTTAGTTTTGGTGTTGCAGCTTGGCAAAAGTACATGATTTTCGTTACATTGCAAAAGCTGCCAGACCAGCCAACCAAAATGTAAGGCGTTCATAGAATTCACATCAAAAAACCTAGACTCCTGGCTATGGCCCTGGTTCTCTCAAAGTCTGCTGCTACTTCTCTCCTCTTCTCTTAGATAGAGTGATACCAACAAGAGGACAAGTTTTCTCAACTGGTGTTAATTTGAGGCTTCCTCTCCCTCTGCACATGGCTTCATTCACAGCAATGTCAACTTGTTTTGTGTGTGTGGGTGCATTCCATAGTGGAGCAGCATATTCTGCTGCAGAGATGCTCAGGGCCAAAGCTGATACACGCAATATGGAGGGTTGAGCTCCCCATTTATAGTTTGTCAACTTCCTGATGATCTTTCTAAGCTGTCAGCCCTGAGTCCACCAAAGCATAGGTGGGATATGGATGGATGCATGAATGCCTCTAAGCCTCTGGGTCCCCTCCTCAGCCACGCCCAGGCCCTCCGCTGCCCAGCCTGTTCATTCCTCAATGCTTGGCAAGAGCTTTGTGGCTCAGAGCCTACACAAAACCTGGCTGTTAAGTCTAGACCTCATCCTGACATTCAAAGACAGAATGATGACCAGATAACCTCCTAGGAATTGAAACAAGGGTCCCGCTGGTCTGCAGAGAAGACCTCAAATACTCTCAAAACCTGCCACAGCCTTCAATGCCCTTGAAAGAAGCAAAAGGGAGAGGCATCACATCCTTGGGGTCTCAGGATCTTCCCAAGGCAATGGGCGTGGCGCCACCCTGTGGCTAATAATTACATTGCTGACATCACATTTTCATTTCTTACTTACGATGATAGCTTGTTCCAAAAAAGGTGACACTGTATTTGTCTATAGGCGTAAAACAAAACCTAAGCACTGAGATCTACAAATGGGAAAAATTCCTCTATTAGTTAGTATCAATTCTAAATACACCTATTATTATTATTATTATTATTATTATTATTATTATTATTATTATTATTATTATTATTATTATTATTATTATTATTATTATTATTATTATTATTATTATTATTATTATTATTATTATTATTATTATTAGCAAACTTTCAAACTCACGCTCTTCATTTGGTTTAATCTGCAAGCTGGCACTAAGAATTGCATGCTGTCAGTTCTGATTTATGGAGACCGTTCCCAGGGTTTCCTAGGTAGAGAAGCCACAGAAGTGCTTTGCCCTTCTCTTCTTCCAAGGGAATGCCCTGGGACTGCACAGCTTGCTCAAGGCTAGACAGGATGGTTTTTCTTCCAGGAGACACGGAGGAGAATCAAACTCTGGTTCTGCAAATAAGATACTGTATCTAAACTGCTGAATTATCCAGCCAGCTTTTCATTGGATTAAACAATAAAAGTTGTGGGCTGGGGGAAAGAGAGGAGAGAGAGAGGGAAAGGGATAGAAATCCAGATGTGTGGCCATGTATTTCAAACCACCACTCAGGACAACATTACAGGTTTGAAAAAGCCTTGGTGTGAGTCAGAGGCCATAATCTTAGTAGGCTTTTATAGTGGCTTATTGCAACCAATGTGACATTTGGCAGAAAATTGCAAGTTAAGAAGCTAGTTTGGGCATTTGTTGTTCCACACCAGGTTTTGCAACTCAGAACATAAGAGCCAACGTCTGTGATTACTTCTTAATTGATGGCAACTTATTTCCTAAGACGCAAAAACAGGTCATGCTAGTCTAATCTTCTCCCTTACTTGGATTTGGTCACAGGCTTTGGAGACGAGAGGAATGCAGTGGCTTTGGCATGCCTTGGTTTCAGCAGGGCTTCTGACCAGATCTCTCTCTCTCTCTCTCTCTCTCTCTCTCTCTCTCTCACACACACACACACACACACACACACACACACACACACACACACACACACACACACACACACACACACACACACACACACACACACACACCCTCCGTGCCAACCTGATCAAAGGAGAACAAGGCTCTGCTGATTTTGCTACCCCAAATCCAGAACAAAAACCCTTTCATTTCCATTTATTATTTTTTAAATATTTTATTTTCAATAAAGTATTTTTATTTTTATTTTCCATAACTCTATCTACTAGGCATACATGTCCACAAGCACTACACTGACCACCCATCCATTCACATCATTTGCAGGGAAATAACTGCAAGGGACACATTTTTAATTAATATTTCAAAACCCGAACCACTGTTTAAAAAGGCTTTCTTAGAAAACCATTCACAGAAAGTGGACCTATGCAAGAGTAATTATGAATCAAAAGATACAGTGTTGCAATGCTAGTCCCATTTATGGATGTACAAAGGCAGACTAGTGAAAGTAGTGAAAGTGGTTGTGACCGACATGCCCATATAAGGATCAGACAGCAAAATATTAGAGGGGAAAATCAGGCTTCACCAGGGTTGACCCAGGGATGAAGAATTAACTCTTTAAATGCTAAATAAAATTATAAAAAATATGGAAAAATATTTTCACCCACTGTGAGTGCCGCTGGACTTTGGGAATGGCATGGACTGGCCAATGGACTTTGGCCGGTCATGGTCAAGCACAGGTCTCCCTGCATGTAAGCCTGGTAAAGGGATTGCAGACTTGATAAAGGAATCCAGACTTGATTATTGTAATGTGCTCTATGGGGCTGCCTTTGGTGACCATTTGGAGGCTGCAGCTGGTCTAGATTATGCAGCTGCTCGGGTGGTGATGGGGTGCAGGCGTTATGCTTGTGCCTCACCACTACTTCAGGAGCTGCACTGGTTGCTAGTATGTCTCCGGGTGCAATTCAAGGTGCTGGTTATTACCTTTAAAGCCCTACATGGTAGTGGGCCAGGATACTTAAGAGACTGCCTCACCCCAAGAACATCTGTCCATCCCACCAGAGTGGATCGGAGAGGCTCTCTTATCATTCCATCAGCTAGAAAGGTGCATCTCTCTAGCACCAGAAGGAGGGCCTTCTCCATGTCTGCCCCGGCCCTTTGGAACCTCCTGCCAGCTGAGTTATGTCTACAGACAGAGCTCCTGCCCTTTCAGAAGGGCCTAAAAACCTGGCTGGCAGGGCAGGCATGGGGCTCAAGTAATATGGGGTCCCATGCTGGGTGGCTGATCTGATGGGACAGCCACCCCTCTCTCGCTCTTTTAAACTTTTTTTAACCTTTTAAATCTTTTTTAGTATTTTGTAAATTTATAGTTTAATTTTTTAAATTAATTTTGAACCTGTCCTTAAGGTTTTAATTTCTGAATTTGTAGGGGTATAGTGGGATTGTTTAGTTTGTTTTGCACTCATGTATAATCTTTTTCTTTTTTGTAAGCCACCTAGAGTCAGGTTCACCTGATTGGGGTGGGACAATAAATCTAAATAAATAAATAAATATATAAAATGCTCATCTTTAAGGTTTCAGACTGAAGCAGCGACGAATTCAAGACGGACTTTTTCCTCAACTCAAACTGCAGCTAGTGAGATTGACCACCAAACCGCTCCAGCTTGGGCAGTTTTAATCATGGCAAATTCAACAATCATTTTCTCCCTCTCCGAGGGATGGCAGAGCTCCGAAACTCACCCAGTGCTCCAGCCTGGATAGTTTTAATTGTGGTTGGGTTTAAATGATTTTCTTCAGCACAGGCAAATCATGGCTGCCTGCAATTGCAGTGGTTTGGCCCTTTTGCCCCCAGTTTCATAGCGGCTATGTCTAGGTTGCCCTCAAATTAATCTGAAATGTTCCTATGTGTATTAAACTGTTTGTCTATTCAAGCAGGAATCTCTCCGTTCACGTTCATGGGCCCAGGACATGTTGGGGGAAAACCAATCTTAATCAAGCAAGCTCTGCCCTAATCAGGAAGGCCCCACTCATCCTGAAGCTTCCAAAGACATCCCTGAAGCTCTAGTTGCCTTGAAGCCTACTTCTCTTGGCCTGGTTTCTTCTAGTGGCTATTGTTTCTGTGGTAGCAGATATTAGGGAAATTAGCATGTGTGTACATTGTAATAATGGGTTTTCCTGTTTACAGGGCAGATTAGCTCAGGAGGGAAGGGGGGGATGGTTTTGCTCATGATGCACAGAATTGCTCTGCTGATTGGTTGTTCAAATTTCTCGCCTATGATGTCTCACCATCCTGATTGGACCGCATCTTCAGAACTGGCGTGCTCATTGGTGGCATGCCTGGAAACTGAGCCCTGGCATTGGCCACTGTATCAGCATGTTTTTTCCCCTAATCCCCCAATCTGCTCCCTCTATCTTTCCCGGGAACTGTAATCTTTTACTTTACTTACATGAATATTTGCCTTTGTAACCTGTGGTTGACTTATTGACCACCTGTCGAGGGTTCTTTTGTTTTATTGTGTAAACTTTATTTCAAGGTAGATAGTTTCTAGGATTAGTCTGTATGTGTCGGGACTGTATAAAAATACTTATTTCACTTCAGACTTCAGCTCTCTTTGGAAAAGATAGTCAGGGAATCTCATGTGTCCTTTTTTTTAGCGGGTGGGAGGTTTTTAATTGTCTTTTGACCATCAGGTGTTGATTAAATGCAATCAGTAAAACCTCTTCTTAGCTCTAATTTGAAGACTCTGTGGCTCCTGGGCATTCCACTAGTGGAAAGCCTCCTTTAAAAGTAACTGTAAGCACATCTTTGACTGTCTGCCGTATTCAGCTGTGCTCTACCGGTATTTCTTCTGGCTAGTACAGCCTTTGTATCACAAACTGTGGCAGAGAAAGGAGGCAACGGTTTTCCAGGTAACACTAGGAAAGAGATCTGTATGTATTTGACTCGATTGCAATTGTATTCTTCCTTTTCTAGTTCATCTTTGCCCCCTCACTATCTGGCAGAGGGGAAAACACACAACTCAAGTGCCGACTTGTGGTGTGTCTCATTGCTCTGCTGGGGAGACAATGGGGTCAATAGGGAGGGGGAAGTGGCAGATAGAGTCTAAGGACATGGCCGTCAGGGATTTAGTGCATGAATTCAATGTGTTGAATTATGCTCATTAGTTCATTTATTTATTTTATTTCATTTATTAGTTAAGGAGGATGTTTCAAATGGGGGGAAATAAAGACATTATGTTCATAAAATTAAGGTTTTCATAAAATGTTCATAAAATCTAAGGTTTTCAGAGCTAAGGTAAAGGTCACCCTGGGCCTTGATCGAAAGCCAGTTATATCCGACTCTAGGTTTCAGTGCTCATCTCTGTTTATAGCCAAAGAGTCAGCACTGTCTATGCAGACATTTCCATGGACATGTGGCAGGCATGGAACACTGTTTACCTTCCACCAAAGTGGTTCCTATTTATCTTCTTGCAATTTCTTATTTTTGAACTGCTACGTTGTTTTAACTCAAAACCAGAAATTTCAATTTCCTTTGTGTTTATTATTTTTTATATTTTATTTTTCAATAAAAATGCTTTTAACCTTTATTTTCCATTCTCCCCAACTCTATCCACTATGCACACATGTCCATAAGCAGCCCACTGTCCACACAACAATTCAACACAGGTGAATAACTTCAAAGGACATATTTTTAATAAATATTTCAATAGTCAAACTGCAAAGAAAGAGTTTTTCCTTCACGATTCCTTGAAAGCAGTTCTTCAATAAGAGGGAAAGCCAAAAGGGAAAGTGGTTATGACTTCAACGGAGGAACTTCCTACAGTGTATCCATTCTCACACCAATGTATCTATTCTGGAATGGAGAGATACTTTTTTTTGAAAGAAAGGTTAGAAAGAGGTTTTTTTGTTTTGTTTTAAACCTTCACAGAAAATGTTTCTGAAGTCCAAGTATCGAAATAAAGGTTATTTTTCCTCTTTCAAGCACACTTTAGATCACTTTGATCAGTTTTTTGTTGGATCACCGCCAAAAACCCCTCCCCCCTGCAGAAATGTCATTTCAACACGTCACATTTTTCCTCAATATCTTTTTTGTGGATTCCTGCTTTGGCGTCATTTTTCTCCACATGTTATATGTGAACTGTATCCACCTCAGCAAGTTGTCATATTCACTTTTTAAATTGGTTTTCCCTCCTTTTTTTTGGGGGGGGGGTTGTGTGACCTCTTTTTAGTAGTTTTTTTAAACACTTCATAATTATATTTCCGAAGTCCAATTCCAAATCTTAAAGTGTCCCCCCAAAGGGTAATCTTCCCTCTTTCAAAGGCACTTTGGATCATCTGAATTGGTTGGGTAATTTTTTCGCTAGCCCCATGACAACCGACCCCCCTAGCAAAACTGTGACTTTTCTGATGCTACTTCTGAAAGTGATGATGTCATTTCTTTGCATTTTCGGCTTTTGTGTTCTACCAATTCTTAAATTCGCCAAGACAATCTTTCAAATGATACAATCCTTATTTTTTCGTGGGTGCCTTAGTTTTGGTGTTACAGCTTCTCAAAAGTACATGATTTTCATTACATTGCAAGAACTGTCAGACCACCCAACTGAAACATAAGACGTTCATAGAATTCACATCAAAAACCCTGAGTTTTTGCCTTAAAGAAGCAAAGCTTGAAGTACTCAGAGATCGAAAAGGAAGGAGAAATACAACGCTTCTCACTCCATCCCCTTCTGAAAAATCAAGACAGTTACTTTTTAAATAAGAAAGCAAAGCATGACCTTTCCTACCAACCGTTTTGAAGAAGGTGCTGCAACCAGAACTAGGATTAAATCACTTTGGACAGTAATTGTCCAAGGTGAGCACATGGTCCTGAAAGAAAGGGAAAGGGTGAATGGAAGGAGACGAACCCCTTCCTTCAACATTGTGCTTGCACTGTCTGAACCCTTCTGGGGTTGGGCATCCATGGGGGCAGGGCCGCCTGCTCCCTGGGAACCCCTGATGTTCTCGACCCAATAGGGAGAAGATTGCTCAGGACTTCTGGGTCACACAGGGAACCCTCTCTTCATCTACTCCTTCTTTCGTGTCCCTGGACTGCCAAAATGAAGCTGCTTTCTTGGCTTGGTCATTGGCCAAACTTAAGTCCTGATTGGTGAATGTCTCTGACAGTAATTGGCAGACTGTGAATGTGGAGAGATACATAATCCATTGGCTCATTTATTGGTCTGCTGATTACTGCCAGAAGCATCCACCAGTGAGGACTTAAGTTTGGCCAATGACCAAGCCAAGAAAGTGGCTTCATTTTGGCAGGCCAGGGCTTGATCTAATGAAATCTGCACATTGTTTGGGTACCTGACAAACATCTCATTGCCTGCTCTTGTGGAGGCACATTCTGGTTTTTTTTCTACATGGCCTTTGGGCCACACAACATTCCCCAAAGCCTTTGCAGGGGACACTAAGGACCTATGTGATGACTCGGGGGTAGAGTGGTGGGTGGGAGAAATGTTGCCCCATTCACTTATTGCAGCAGAAACAAAATGAAAAATCTTGTGACATACTTAAGGCCAACAGGTTCTTGTTGGCATAAGCTTTTGTGGAAGTCGATAAAAGGACCGTCGGCTGTGGGTGGTTGAGAGGACCCTCCCGCCCTCCCTCCGGGCTCCACCATCTCGCCTGGAGGAGAAGGAAAATCTCCGTCAGCTGCGGGCATTGAGAGGACATTCCCGCCCTCCCTCCGGGCCCTGCCATCTCGTCCAGAGGTCAATTAAAGGATCGTCGGCTGTGGGCAGTGAGAGGACACTCCCTCCCTCCCTCCAGGCCCCACCATCTCACCCAAGGAGAGGGGAAATCTCCGACAGCTGCAGGCAGTGAGAGGATGCTGTTATATGATATCCGACTATATTATTACATTGTATTGCTGGACTGTATTTCCTTGACATTGTATTACTTTATTGTTGGATTGTATGTCTACATTGTATTGTTGGACTGTACTGCTATATTATTGCTTGATTGTATTGCCACATTATTGCTGTTTTGCTGTTGGGTGTTCTATCACAGTATTGTTATGCCCTATTATTGTGTTGTATTGTATTCGTTATTAAATTCTATTTGTCTTGTACACTGCCCTGAGTCGGTTTCACCAAGTAGGGTGGTATATTAACTCTAAAAAATAAATAATAAACCACAGCCAGCTACATGTTTCCCACGGCCATCCTATTTTTTATTCCCATCTTTCTCCATACTGGATTAAGCCTCTGTCCACGGAGGCTTCATTCCATCCATCCAAACAACTGGATGGCAAAAATCAAGCACTAATGCCAAGATACCTGAAGATCCTCATGGTACTGCAAGACTCCTCATTGGGGGCCCTTTAAAAAAAAATTCTAGGAAGTGTATAGAATTTGACATTAATCTCCAGAGCCCACCCTGCCACTTTTAAGTGTTTCTAAACAGCCCAAGTAGTATTTTGGCCCAAGTAGCAGAGGGTTATGCAAGTAGCATGTGCATTTATTTTATTTGGAATGATCCAGGGAAGAAATAAAAAGCAGGGCTTTGATTCACCAGGAGCCTCTTCTCTTTCCTGGCAAACAGTAAAACTCTTATTAAATCTCAGCTAGGACATTTCAACAAAGAAAGGTGTAAAGAAAAAGTAACGGCTGAATAGACAACCAGACATCCACCTTTGGAATAGGATAATTGGGTAGAAGCTGTAGCAGGCAGTTAGGAAGTATCAAGATTTCAAACTTTTGTGAAAGCAATAATAAAGTGCAGTTGGGCAAGTGTGATTGCTCTTGCTATTTGCCATGACAAATGAAAATCAGATGTTAAGAGGATCATTACGAAGCGTAGCTGCCATAGTCTTGCTCAAATGAATTCTGTCTAAATAATTTAACTTTGAATCTGACCTACAAGGAACTGGCCCAAAGGATGAGGTGGGGAATAGATTTTCCCCACTTGAAACACTTTTTAAAAAAATTATAGGATTCTCTACTCTTGGGATGTTTCCCCAGATTATTCCATGTTACAGTATTTCCATCCCCAGGAAACTTCTTGGTTTGTTATACAGTATGTGTGAGAGTATGTGCTACTACAAACATTCCACACTGTCAAGTCTCTTCCCCTCCTATGACATGACCTTATAACAGTGATGGTGAACCTTTTAGAGGCCGAGTGCCCAAACTGCAACCCAAAACCCACTTGTTTATCTCAAAGTGCCAACACAGCAACAGGGGAGGAAGGAAACATTCCCATTGGGCTGCTGGGCAGAGGGGTGGGGGAAACTCTGTGCTGGGGTGGCTGCATGGGTGCCCACAGAGAAGCCTCTGAGTGCCACCTCTGGCACGCATGCCATAGGTTCACCACCACTGCCCTATAACCTAATAATTCCCTAAGTGTCCTAACATTAACTGCTCTGTACGGGTTTACAAGATGTTGACAATGAATTTTGCTTCACAAGTAAGGATAGACTTGCAAACACATCTGAAGGGGAAGGAGCAATCAACAGCTAGTGATAAAGACCTATGGGAGTTTTTGTCCAAGAAGATATGGGGACCCAAGGTTGTGAACTGCAGCAGATAAAAATGAACTCAAGTCTAAATGATCCAACTTTAAATATGACCTACGAAACTGGCCTGAAGTGTGAGGTGGGGAATAGCTCTCCTCCCTTCCCTTACTTTAAACACTTCTTTTAAATTTATAGGATTCTCTACTCGTTTTCCCAGACAACTTTCTGGTTACATTCAAAGCCTGGCCAAGCAGACAGCAGATGGAGAGAAGGAGCAATTCTTTAAAGCCCAGATGACAAGCCTATCTTAAATCCAGAAGCAACACTGAACAGTAAATCAAAGGAAGAAAGCTTATTGCAAAGCTAGACGGCCTGTTTAACAGTGCAATTTACATTTACAAAAGGAAGGAACAGATGGATGGAGTTTAGATGGCTTCCAAATGAGCTTTTTCTGCAGAACAGACATAATCTGTGCATTCCATTCTTACACAACTGAACGGCAATCCTTAATACAGATTAAAACAAGAACAATGGCTCTGGCTAGAAAGAGGAAGCCAGTAATTAAAGCAATGTCCACTCTGGACAGAAGAAGAACTGACGGATTAAGGGTCAATGCAAGAATACCCAGACTCTCTGAGGCAGGAAACAGTTATGGGACCAGAAGAAAGGGGTCGGGAAGAAGCTTTACCTTGGATTTGTTATTCAGGGAGGAGTCAACACGTTGGTAGATGCTTCTGCAGCAACATTCTAGACCAGGGGTGCCCAAACTTTTTGGGCTGTGGGCCGATCATGTGGTTCAGGGAACCAGTCACTAAGGCCTGGGGGCCGGGTGTGGCCCCCAACTCCAATTCACCTGGGCATGTTTTACTTCAGCTTCCAGGAGTGACAAGGGCTTTGCAGGCTGGGTGAATTGGTGATGGGGGCCGCACCCAGCCCCCGGGCCTTAGTTTGGGCACCACTGTTCTAGACACACAAATGGGCCTTAAAAAATCAAGTCCATTGCATGCGGGATTTTAGCCATTTGGCGATCACGTCACCCACTAGCTAGCTAGGCAGACCATGATGTGAGCCCAAGAAGCCATTGGGTTAAACATTGCAAAAATAAAAACTTTTTAAAATTTATAATTGTAATTTTGAAGCTTTTTAGCAGTGGGTTTGGGGTGGGTTATTGTGCTTTTATGATGTTATACACCACCCTGTGTCGCCCTGGCGAGAAGGGCGGTATAGAAATGTAAATAAATAAATAAATAAATAAGAAGCTAGGTAGATCTTTGTGAAATAGGGTTTACATCTGAGTAAACCTGCATTAGGCTTTTCCAGTGGGGACAGGCACTGCTAATTATAATGAAAATTTTAAGGAAATAAAGAAAATCACTTTAAAAATCACTATGGGACCACTCTGCCCACCACTTTAACTGAAAAGGTCATCTCTAGATAACTGCAGAGGAACAGGCTCCATTACACAGAAACCCTTCAAAGTCCACATCCAGATGTTCCTCCAAAGCAGTAGCTGGAAAGAGACTGAGCATGGCAGAGATACAGATGGAGAAGCACCCAGATCAAAACCAGCTCCAGAAAGAACTGCAGAAAGCAAGCAAACAAGGAACCTCTCCACCTGCAGGCTGGGAAGATGTTAGGGAGAACGACTGATTTGTATTTGTATTTGTATTTTCGACTTATATGCCGCCCCACTCGCAGAGCGACTCTGGGCGGCTTACAGAAGAAACAATTACAATTACATACCATATTCCATAGCATAAAAATAATTACAGATAAGTTACAAATATCACATATATCTACAATTTTCCAGCACCCTTCAAACATGCTCTAGTGCGCCCCCCATGAAGAAGCCGACTCTCGATCCCACGGTAATTGCCAACTACCGTCCAGTGTCCAACCTACCTTTTTTAGGTAAGGTTTTGGAAAAGGCTGTGGCGCTGCAGTTACAGGAGGTCCTGGATGAAGCGGATTATCTGGACCCGTTTCAGTCAGGATTCAGGCCCGGATATGGTACCAAAACCGCACTAGTGGCCTTGGTGGATGATCTCTGGAGAGAGCGGGATGGAGGGGAGCCATCAGTCCTTGCTCTTCTCGATCTCTCAGCGGCTTTTGACACGATCGACCATGGTATCCTTCTGGGAAGGCTCCAGGGTCTGGGGATCCAGGGCACTGTGTTGTCCTGGTTCTCCTCATTCCTGAGAGGCAGGACCCAGTCGGTGTGCCTGGAGAAGGAGAGGTCCAGCCCTAGGCCCCTGCAATACGGGGTGCCTCAGGGCTCGGTACTTTCTCCTCTCTTATTCAACATCTATATGAAGCCGCTGGGCGAGATCATCCGTTCCCATGGGGTTAAGTATCATCAATATGCAGATGATACCCAGTTATACATCTCTGCCCGTGGGGACCCAAGTGGTGCGGTGGAAGTCCTTTCCAGGTGCCTGAAGGCTGTTAAGGTCTGGATGGGGGACAACGGGCTACAGCTGAATCCTGGCAAGACTGAGTGGCTGTGGGTACGGGGGCCTGCGTTAACACAGGAGTTGCCATCTTTGGTGCTGGATGGGGCAGCCTTGCCCCAGACAGACCCGGTGCGTAACCTGGGGGTCCTCCTGGACTCACGGCTACTGTTCGAAGATCAGGTGGCAGCCGTGGCCAGGAGGGCTTTTGCACAACTTCGTGTAATACGCCAGTTACGCCCCCTCCTGGACCGGGACTCCTTGCTCATGGTCACACATGCCTTGGTCACCTCCAGACTTGATTACTGTAATGCGCTCTACATGGGGCTGCCCCTGATGACCATCCGGAGACTCCAGCTGGTGCAAAATGCGGCGGCCCGGGTAGTGGCGGGGTGTGGGCGTTATGCTCGTGCTTCGCCGCTACTCCGGGAGCTGCACTGGTTGCCAGTATGTCTCCGGGTGCAATTCAAGGTGCTGGTTATTACCTTTAAAGCCCTATATGGTAGTGGGCCAGGATACCTAAGAGACCGCGTCACCCCAAGAACATCTGTCCGGCCCACCAGGGCGGATCGGAGAGGCTCCCTCGCTGTTCCATCAGCTAGAGAGGCACGCCTCTCTAGCACTAGGAGGAGGGCCTTCTCCGTGTCCGCCCCAACCCTCTGGAACCTCCTGCCCATCGAACTGCGCCTGCAGACAGAGCTCTTGCCCTTCCGGAAGGGCTTGAAAACCTGGCTGGCAGGACATATTTGGGGACCAGGGAACACGGGTTCCCATACTAAGTGGCTTACTTAGGGAGTGCCACTTGGATCTGGACCAGGGGGATACTGGCGTGTAGTTTGCACTGTTTTTACTTCAAATAATTTTAGATAATCTTTTAAACTTCATGATTTTATATGTTTTTATCTTTTACCTCTGTTTTATGACGATGTAAGCCGCCCAGAGTCGGGTTCTCCCGAGTGGGGCGGGGTAATAAATTCAATAAATAATAATAATAATAATAAATAATAGCAATTGCAATTACAAAACATCAAGACATCCTAAGGAATAAAGCAAAAATACTATAATATAAATAATTACAGAATCAAAATTCAATAAGCAACAATAAAAAAGCAACAACCAAAAATTCAAAATATCAGTCCTGTTTACACAAAGATTACAAAAGAAGAAAACTAAACAATATCAGGACATCGTAAAAAACATATCAAGACTATTACAAGACAATACATTGAAAATCTCGAAACCCACCCTCTTAGCCCTAGGAGTCCGTTGGGGGCGGAGGCAGGTCTTAAAGCCTCCTGCCCCGAGCAACACCTGTGCGCGGTCTCTCCAGGCCGGACCGGACGAGAGCCGGGAGTCCGTTGGGGGCGGAGGCAGGTCTTAAAGCTGATGCCCTCAACAAGCTTGATCTTATCTGACTTCAGAAGCCATGTCAGAATCAGGCCTGCTGGGGAGATGGTGCCAAGATAGGGCTCGGTAGGACTCCTGGCTGAACACCTGGACACTCATGGCTGCCAGGGAGAGTTAAATAAAGTCTCTCTGTAGCACTAGGAAGTCTACATAGACCACCATGTCTCAGTTGTTTGATAGCATAGGTTTCTTTTTTCTGTGGAAACCTTACTCTCTCTGCTTAGAAGATATGAAGGGTGGGGGCGTCACCTCCAAATCTAAGACCTCGTTCTCTTAGTCGCAGTGATGGCCAACACTGACACACCAGCTGTTCTTGGACTTCAATTCCCAGAATCCCACATCAGCACTGCTGCTGATTAGGGCTTCTGGAAACTGAAGTTCAAGAACATCTGAAGTGCCAAGGTTCACCATCACTGTCCTAGTGCCACAGAGGCTCAGATATCTCACCCCCAACCTTCATTCTAGTGCTCAGCCCACCCAACACTGCACTAAAAAAATGGGTATCGGGACTGGCTTGAGGGTTTCCAGAGATTTAGGGCTCCTCCTCTCTCCAACACATACCTCCAGCACTGTGTCCTGTGAAGGGGTGATAAGGACAAGAAGAAGATCCCCGGGGAAGGGAGGTGTTACAGCACAGATTCAATCCAGAAAAGCTCAGAAGCCACCTTAAGTGTGATGGTCACTGGTGCCTATGGAGGAATCTCAAGGCGGGGATGAAAATGAGGATTTCTCCCGTTGCCCCCGTGGAAACCACCATCTATCTCTGTGTGAGGGAATGATCACTGCTAAGCCATCCTGTACAGTGAGACACAATGCAAGAACAGAGGGTTGGTTTTGCCTAAAACTGTGTGGCTGAAACAAACACGGGGCTCCCAGTGGGAAACTTCCTCATCCAAATAAAGCCTTCCTGTCTGGAAGAAAATGGGAAGGTTTGCGGTTCAAGGGTAGCCATTGCAATTCCACTTTTATACCACCCCATAGCGCTTAGTGCCTTCTCTGGGCAGTTCACACAGGAATTAGCATTTACCCCCAACAAGGCAGAGGCTCATGTGACTGATCTGGGAAGAATGGAAGAGGCTGAGTTAGCTTGGATCCCCATCAGGATCTGACTCACAACTTTTTGGCTGCAGTACAGCAGTTTAGCCACTGCACCCACCAGTTGAAAGAGGAAACCAAGAGCCCGGTTGTGGCCTCCAGAGTGGCCAACAAAGTGGGTAAAGGAGAGGTCCCCGTGGGCTCTCCAAAGAACGTGATCGCTCCCAACTCCTAAATGCCACACATAGGTAGCCTTGCTTGGCTTACAATTCAGGCTTTATTACAGAATGCTCAGATGGGGAAAGGTCCCTCATTTGCTGGAACAAGCCTGGCCCATAGAAAAGCAACCCAATGCTGGAAAGAAACATCACCTTCAAAGGGATTCTCTAGTCCAGGGGTCCCCAAACTTTTTGGGCTGCAGGCCAGTCACATGCCCCCCCCCCTGGAAGTGGAAGTAAAAAATGGCTTGCGACAGGATGAGATAGATCAGGGGTGCCCAAACTATGGCCCATGGGCCACATCTGGGCCCCAATGGAAATTCATCCGGCCTCCACTGCCCTCATCACTCCCAGAAATGGAAGTAAAATATGCCCGTACACAGCGGAGCCTGTTGATGTCTCCCATCCTTCTTCTCTTCTGCCTTGGTGCTTCTGCCATGGGTTGAACACCTCCTGCGCCTCTGCTCTGCATTTTGGAAGCAAAGTGGCCCCCATGGACCCAAAAGAGTATGGAAATAGTTTGCCACACTCTTCCAGAGACCACCTTCCCCCCAAGGAGCTGTACAGTCCCAAAGCCCTTGCAATGAGAAAGCAGATGGACTCACCTGCCATGACCATCTGTTGTGTGAAAATGCCAATAGGACGGATTCCAGAGGATGATACAGAAAATTCCGCTTCCAGGAGGTACAGCTGAACCCATGAGGGCAGCGTGATGGCTTGAAAGGCAGAGAGGGAGGGAGGTCTAGGTAGTTCATGAGGAGAAGAGGGGTAATGCTATCAGTTCTTCTTTTGTGTCCCGATCAAACCCTGGGCAGCCAAAATGAAGCCACCTTCTTAGCTTTGTCATTGGTCAACCATAAGTCTTCATCGATGCAGGTTTATGGCAGTAATCAGCAGACCAGCAAATGAGCCAATGGATTCTGTCTCTCTCCACATTCACACGTGTTGTCCGCCTGTTGGTCTTACATTTAGGGACTCCAATCCTCAGCCTATTCAGCCCCCCCCCCCCAGTGATGTAGGGGAGGTGGAGTTCCTCAGCCATATCCTCCTTTAATGTTGCTCCTTCTCCATTGAGCTCCTTCCTCCATCTTCTAAAGTAGGGTGGGCCAACCATTTTACACTGCAGGCCTGACCACGCCCCTGGACAGCTGAGCAGGCTGGACCATGCCCCCAGGAAGCAGAAGTGGGTGCCTTTGCGGTTGCCATAAATGCACCCACTTCCACTTCTGGAGGCGACAGGCCGGATGGAATGGTGTCGTTGGCCGGGTCTGGCCCACGGGCCATAGGTTGGGAACCCTTCTTCTTTTGTTGTTGTTCAGTCACACAGTCAATTCCGACTCTTTGTGACCCTATGGACCAATGCCCGCCAGGCACCCCTGTCCCCCACCATCCTCCTCAGCCCGCCCAGCTCTGTGCCCATTATGTCTACAATACCATCTAGCCATCTTATTTTTGGCTGCCCCCTTCTTCTTTTGCCCTCTACCTTTCCCAGCACTGAGACTTTCTCAAGTGAATCCTCTCTTCTCATTTGGTGTCCAAAGTACTTTAGCTTCATGTTTACTATTTGACCTTCTAAGGAGCAGTCAGGGTTGGTTTCCTCTAGGATTATTTGTTCTCCTCACTGTCCAGGGGACTCTCAAAACTCTCCTCCAACACCATGTCTCAAAGGCATCTATTCTTCTGCCCTCAGCTTTCCTAATGGTCCAGCTCTCACAACCATACACTGCCACCAGGAATACCATTGCTTTGACGATGCGAATTTTTGTTTGCAAGGTGATGTCTCTACTTTTCACTATGTTCGCCAGGTCTCTCATATGGTAGCTTGTCTTCCAAGTATCAAATTACCTTTTTATTTCAGGGCTGCAGCCACCATCTTCAGTGATCTTGGATAATAAGAAAGTAAAGTTTGTCACTGCTCCAACTTCTTCCCCATCTGTTTTCCAGGTACTGAGAGGGCCTGTTGCCATTATCTTGGCTTTCTTTATATTGAGTCTCAAGCCAGCTTTTTCACTTTCTTCTTTCACCTAATCAGGAGCTTCTTTAGGTCTTCCTCACTTTCTGCCATTAGGGTGGTATCATCTGCATATATCAAATTGTTGATGTTTCTCCCAGCAATCTTTTCCAATCCTGTGGCCACTGTTGTGTTTTCCAAATCTGCTGGCATATAGAATGCAATAATTTGATTCCATCATCTATCAGGGCTTTGAAAAATTCAACTGGAATACCATTATCTCCAGTGGCTTTGTTGTTTACAGTGCTTTTTAGGGCCTTTCTGACTTCACTCTCTAGGATGTCTGGCTCAAGTTCAATGTTCTCATCATTGTGATTATCAGGGGTGTTGTGGTCCTTTCTGTAGAGTTCCTGTGTGTACTCTTGCCATCTTGTATCTCTTCTGCCTCAGCTAACTCCTTGCTGTCTTTGTCCCTTATCATGGTCATTTTTGCTTTCAACGTTCCCTTGATTTATCAACGTCTAGTAGTCATGATGTGGGATCAGAGGATGTCTCAAGACGAGTGGCAATGACCTCTTACAGTTTGGACTTGTGGGATCAGGCCAAGTCCTTCCTGCCTAAATTGCCTGCTCAGCGGCACTCCAAATTTAAGTCACTTTGTGATAAAAGGGGCTATCTGCCAGAGCAGCAGATGCACACGCCATATCACGAGTGATGCTGTCGCAAAGGACATGTAAGATGCCCTGTATGATCCGTGGCAGGCATGGACAATGACAAAGTCTTCAGACTAGCGTCCCCGACAGTCTCCCTTGTGCCTGAGGCATCAACCCCTTCTTTTATTGTGGGCAATATGAGCAATACTTCCAGCAGCAACCTCAGCAGCAGCAGCAGCAGCTTGACAATCAATGTCAAACTACTACTGACCTCGACAGCAGCAAAATTGTCCACGCCATCAGCCCTACAATCAACAGGACGGTAATTGCACGGAGCAGAAGTCGAAGAAACGGATTTGACTTCCCTCGATCCAAGACTCTCATTTCCTTACAGTCACTTAAGAAATTTTCATTAGTCTTGGGCATGTACTACAAGCAACCAAGGGCAGTAAGTGCAATGGGGTGGTATAAAAGCGGAATTGCTATGGCCACCCTTGAACGGCATCTTTCCCGTTTTCTTCCAGACAGGGAGCCTTCATTTGGATGAGGAAGTTTCCCTCTGGGAGCCCCGTAATTGTTTCAGTCACAGAGTTTTAGGCAAAACCAACCCTCTGTTCTTGCATTGTGTCTCACCTGGCACAGCACTCACCTCCTGCTTCTGGTGCCCATTCTGATCCTTAAGTACCAACAGCTTCCAATGGCCAAGAGACACAAGGAGGGCCCCCAATAATAAAAGGACCTGCTATGTATCAAAAGCCCAATTAAGTAGCAACAGTTCTAAACAATGAGAGCGATTAATTAGAGTGAACATTCTCCCCTAGTGTGCTGTCCAGCCACAAAGCTGCCTCGAACATGCCTGGAGACTTTGAATCAGAGGTTGAGGATCATGTGGGTTGAAGAGCCTTTAAGGATGCCGGGGCTGAACCCATAACAACAGAGAGCCAAAATGACCATTCAAAACTGGAATCTGCTGAGGAGCTGTGGCTTTGTCCGTGCCACCATTGCTTGCAAACAAAATGAATCCCTAAACAAAGAAGGCTCATTTACAGATGACAGGTGTGACAACCAGATGATTCCAGCACTTAAGGAACCCACACACCCCACGAGTAGACCTTTTCAATGTCTTGGCCTAGAGACATAGGGGTCTTCCAAGCACGTTTCCAGGAGAAACCAGGGGAAACAGGAGAGGGTAGTTTGTGCAAATTCAGGGAAGGCAAGTCAGTCACTATCTTAGACAGGAAAGAACAAAAGGTCTTTATTTAGAGATTTAAAAACACAGTTTTCTGCAGCAAACATCCAACGTCTTGGGAAGCAAGAAAGCGGAAATCTATGGTCTTATTCAGCACTTTAAGGCTCAACTCAAGTGGAAACAAAAAGGAAAACATAAAGAACCCATCGCCAGGGAGAGGAATGGGACAGATGTCTTGAGGTACACACTTCTCTTCCCAAGGCTTGAAGGTTTTGGTACAGAAGGAATGAGCCCAGGTTTTCATTTTCAAGGGCCAGCAAATGCTACATAGATGGATCCAGCACCCATCCCGAGGAAGGAGGGACAGGTGGCATCAAGAATACAAAGCCCCCATGGTTTGGTAACAAAGGTTTGCACACCTTTGCTCCTGTGTGCAGGTCTCCCATCTATTGCAAAAGCACTTTCTGGAGAAGGGGAAAAGACAGCACCCTCCAGGTCAGGATTAAGGCGGCGACCCTCCCCTCTTGGGTCCCAAGAACAACACAGAACAAGAAAGGAGCACCCATCACCACCACCACGTAGGGCAGGTCCAAAGTCCTTCCCAGCAAAGGAGCCTCGACTAGGCCTGGGCTGGGAGGTTTGGGGTTTAAGGCAAGGTGGTCTTCCAAAAGCACCAAAAATGGGTTTCAGGTTAGGAGGACAAGCAGAGTCAACACAGGACCTCTCTCAAGAGAAGGGAGGACCACCCATGACATTTGATTCTTCCTGCAGCTATGAGGAGATGATATGGGCTACACAAAGTTCACGTGGACAGGAAAAGACAGAAAGGGGATTTTGTGCGACTCTCAGTCAACTTTCAGGGTGTGGGAAGCATCTGGTTGGCCATTCCACAATCCACAAACCAACCACCCCACCTGCTTTAAGGCAGCTCCATACATTGATCACTATGGGACCGGTTGAGAAAATGGGTTGGCCTACAAAGGGTCGGAATCGACTGTGTGACTGAACAACAACACAAAACCTAAATCCCTTAGAGCAGTCTTTCCCAACTCAATTCTGCCTGCTCCACAACACCTGGTTGGACTCAGCTAAGCCACCTTCTCCCTTGGCCAACCCTAATCTTTGACTCAAGCAGGGCCTACTGGATGGAAACCAGGGACAGCTGCTTCAGATCGTGAGGACTGATGGAAACCCTGGCCTTGGCTGGATTTCAACATTCGGTTTTTGGACCAACCAATACACTCTGTGCCACTCTCTCAGAATGAGCTCAGAAGGAAAAATCCTCCTCTCCAAAAAACCTTCCAGAACGAAGTCTACATTGACACATAATTTCTTTCAGTGTGAGACCTTAGATTGAGACCACAGTATCTGAGGAAGGCTTCGAATACCCTCCCCCGTTTAGGTCAAGGTCTCCCATGCTTGAAACCCAGTTGTGTCCATATCTAGGGTGCAGTGCTCATCTCCATTTTCAGACAAAGAGCCAGTGTTGTCTGCATCCACAGATGTTTCCATGGTCACATGGCAGGCATGACTAGATGCCAGACACACAGAACACTGTTACCTTTCATGCCAAAGCCTTCCAGGATCCTTCAACTGCAAGGTAGGCCATGGCATTCTGGGAGCTGAAGTTCAAAATCTGCTAACTGGGATTCCATCTTGGCCTTACCCTTAAGTGTGTTCATGATTTTAGCTCCCCGACTTGCTATGGTCCTAGAGTAGACCCTACTGCCAGCGACTCAACATCAATCGTCAGGCAGCGGCTAACTGACCTGACCACCCTGGGGACTTAAAAGGCCTTGGCTGGCAAAGTCCACAGGGAAGGGAGGGTGATCTTGGTCCCGAAGTGGATTAAATGGTCCCACTTGAATCCCTCTTGATGGAGGGCAGCAGCTTCATCCATCCTGGCCTCCTGGGGATGATGATGATGATGAGGAGGACCTTGTGTGCCAAAAGGACTCAGGACCAGAAAATGACTCGTAGAACTGGATCTGCGGTACTAAGGGTGTCACGCTGCGATGTGGACGGCCGATGGAAGGCCACTGCATTATATCTTCAGGACAATTTTCATGGCTGATTGCCATGATGACAACCAATACTCGGAATCAGATACAACACTTTAAGAAGAAACCCACACTGTATAACAATGAACAATCAATAAATATGGTTTTAGTGAGAATGTAGGTCAGGGCTGGAAAGATGGGAAATGGAAGTTTCATTATGTCAGAAATAATGAACAACCATTTATAATTCTACGTCGTATAAAATTAAACCACATATATCAAATGAAACTGTTGGAGTTTGTGCTTCAGGTTAAGAAGTGGCAAAGAAGATGAGCAAGTGGGCCATTCCTCTGGTCTTAACTAGAAGAGTCCAGGCTGGGGGAAAGAAAAGGCGGCCAAGCAGAGCACGGGGCATTTCTGACCTACTGTACTTGGAGGAGGGGGGAAGGGGCAGCAGAGAGAGAGAGAGAGAGAGAGAACGTTTGTCCTGCAACTTTCCCTTCCCCATGGCGGAAGGCACTTGTGAATGGCCTTGTGCTACCTTAAGAGACCCCAACCACAGCTGAGAACACAAAAAAACTAGTTTGGGGCCTCAAGGTTTCGGAAACAATCATAACAGTATGAAGGCTTAATAACATCGAAGCTCAGAGGAAAGAGAAAGCAAAGACTAAATGCCAATAACCTTCCTACTCTTCCAATCCTGGAGTCCATATGTTTTAAGCCCCCGCCCCCCCAATCCTGTAAAAATAATCCTGAATCCAGTTAAGAATTCAGAAAAGGAAGTCCAATAGTGGCTGGAATCCTGTTCTACAAACGACGTCACTTTTTGCCATGAATAGGCAACTCAGGAAACAACAGACCACATCCACAGGGGATTTATTTATTCATAGCAACTCACTTCCGAAAGTGATGCCATTTATGTAATTGTGCAACAAGGTCCCAGCCATTATCAGTGTGTTAATTAAATATGTTCTATGGTGCCGTCCCAACAACACACAAAGGTACACTCAAACAGTGTTGATAAATACGCAACTCCAGTGTCCTTTCAGCTTACCATATCAGCCGGAGGTCAACTGCACACTTGGCACCCTTGCTTTGTGCTTCTCAAAGGGAGAGAGCTTTCCAAAATGAACTGGAGGCAGGGTTTGGGAACCAGGACTAACTTTTAGGTTACAAAACTGGAGGACTAGGCAGAGCCTGCTTTGAGGAGAGAGATGTGAACTTTAAGTCTTTGCCCAGGTTTACACATACACCCTTGTATTTGTAAAGCAAGGCGATGAGATGCACGTGTGGAAAAGAGTGGCTGCAAACTCAGTTCTCACAACTTCTGCTCAGGACACAACAGGCTTCTGGAAATGCCACGGGCCTGATCCCCGAAGCCCATTCCACACTGCAGAACAGCAACCCTGGCTTTCATACTGGGCATTCAACTCAAGAGAAGGCCAGGCAAATCCCAGCCAACACTCTGGTTTGCAAATGGAAACGACTCTATTTCACACATGCATGCAAATAGGTCCAATGTCAACCCCAGGGATCTCCAGGCAGGGCACAAAAGGCAGCGAGAAACTTTGGGGACCCCTGGGAAATGCCAGTTAGAACTGACCTAGCAAGAAAGCCGCCCTCCCTTCCTCCCTCCCTCCCTTCTCACCCTTTAGGGAGCGCTGGCGTAACTCTCCCAACGTGCGGCATGTGAAGCAGCCCTGAATGGAGCCACCCAATGAGTTGCCTATTTATATCCACAAACACACACCAGGCTCTACCGAAAAGGGGCATCCAGTCAACACCTTCCAGGCGATGGCAGCCCAGTGGGGAAAGAGAACTCATCTCCCAAAATGGGGCTGGACTGGTGGAGATGGTCAAGGAATAAAGGGGCAAAGCCTGTCCCTGTAGCTATAGCTGGTTGGGAAATGTTCACACAAAGCATTGCCTCCTGGAGACATCCCCACCTTCCTCATCGTTCAAACCCAACTCTTCAGTTACAGATCGTGCCAGCATCCACTTCACCCTCCCCCTCTTTGCTCTTCAGCCCAGAAGATGAAAGGAACTCAGACTCTTGGTCCTGTTTCTGGCCAAGCCCATCAGGAGAGGCTGCAGCAACCAGGCCAAGAGTCAGAAAAGCGACATATGGAAAAGCAAGTGAGGGTGGGGAAAAGCCCTGGCTAAATTGCAACCCACCCCCAGGTCCAGAACAGACTGCCCAGCCTGGCAGAAATCATGGGGGCGGGGGGGAGAGATCTCCACAGACTGAAGACCAGGCACTGGTTGTGGCTGTTGCAACCCTGGTGAAGAGGCAACCCACAGACGGATGGAGGAGGTCCTTGGAGAAGAAAAAGAGTCCAGGGGGTCTCCAGGAAGAGGACAAAGAAGAAGACGGCCATCATGGTTTGCTACAGAAGAGAGTCACTATCAGCAAAAAATAAAATAAATCCTTCATTTCCCCCCCTAGGGCTTATAGTGGTAACCTGCAAAACAGAAAGAGAGAAAGCTTTATTTATTTATTCTAACCTGACTCACATTGAAAGAGGCTAAATGCAGAGGTGGATGCCCCAGTTTCAACTTGGTGCCAAAATAAATGGAGCGTCTTTCTTTCCTTCGTGTCCAGATTAAAGTGTAAACTGCCAAAATGAAGCCACTCTCTTGGCTTTGTCATTGGCCGACATTAACGCATGTTTCTGGCAGTCATCGGCAGACCAGCCAATGAGCCCATGGGCTCTGCCTCTCTCCACATTAACAGCACATGTTGTTGTCCACCAGCAGACCCCACTTGGGCATGTTGGTCTTACAAATAGAGCAACAACACTGCATGTTGGACCTCCAAGGGGGACGAAGGCCCTCAAAAGCGAGGGTGCTACAGCCAAGACAGAAAGAACTGCTGTGAGCTCAGGGACAAAAAATAAACCAGGGGTGACCAAACTACAGCCTGTGGGCTGGAACCGGCCTACGACACCAATTCATCCAGCCCATGCCACCTTCATCGCTTGTGGAAGAGGAGGTAAAACGTGTTTTACTTCTGCTTCTGTGAGTGACGAGGGCAGCACAGGCCAGATGAATTCATTATTATTATTATTATTATTATTATTATTATTATTATTATTATTATTATTATTATTATTATTATTATTATTCACACTTGTTTATCGCCCTCCTCCCCGAAGCGACTCAGGACAATTTACAACATGTCATCAATAACAATCAAACAGTTTAAAACCAATTAAAAGATTAAAAGTTAAAAAAAGATTAAAAGATTAAAACTAGGAGTTGCAGCTATGAGGCACGGGGGTGGGGGTCAAATAATCCAACCAGCTGGGGATATTGATCCATCCATCCCCCAAACCTGACCTGCCAGCCAGGTTTTCACTCCTTTCCTAAAGGACAGCAGCTCCGTCTGCTTGTGTAATTCTATTGGAAGGAGGTTCGATAGGGCTGGAGCGGACACAGAAAATTGGCGTCAGGGGCCAGATATGGCCTGCAGGCCATAGTTTGGGCACCCCGGTTTAAGCAGAGAACATGGCAGCTTAAAACCTATCTCATCCTGTTGCAAAACAGATTACAAGGTGTGTTTTACTTCCGTTTCCAGTGGGAGCCATGTGATCAGCCAGTGGCCTGAAAAGTTTGGGCCCCCCTGGAATAAACCTATCAAACCAGAAGGCAGGTACATAAGTACGCCCAGGTAATAAAGGGACCTGCCCAAAATCTAGGTCCCACCATAGCTCCAGGGCTTTGTAGTTAAACACCTTCTCTTTGTCTAGGTTTCCCTCTGATTCCATAAATGGAGGAGAGTTTAGGAAAGTCGCCTTTTGGGGCTCCAAGCCACAGACAGATGGCTGAGTTGTTCTGGGGATTAGAACCCCAAATCTTAACTCCTTCCAGCTCTAGCCAATGAAAGGTCATGGACCTCCAAAAGCCAGCCTGCCTGCTTGGAACTGGATAGTATTTATTTATTTATTTTTTGGGGGGGAGGGAAATCCTCTCCTTTTAGCTACTCACAAAGTTTCGTGTGATAGGCTTCTGCTAACCCAGGGGTGCCCAAACTATGGCCTGGGGGCCATATCTGGCCCCTGATGCCAATTTATCCGGCCAGTGATGCCCTTGTTGCTGCAGAAGCAGAAGTATGGGCACATTTTACTTCTGTTTCCAGGAGCAATGAGGGCATCACAGGCTGAATGAATTGGTGTCGGGGACCAGATCCAGCCTCCAGGCCATTGTGACCAGCCCCTGAACCACATGACCGGACCCCGCAGGACAAAAAGTTTGGGCACCCTTGCGCTAACCCATGCATGACACACACCAAAAGAGAATGGCTTCTTTCTGTGGAGACCAGCGCTGAAGCTCTGCTGCAAAGCCCCCCCGAAATGGGATTCTGCTTTGGCTGCCTCCCCCCTCCCCCTTTCCTTCTCCTGGATGCAGACGGGCACCAACAATCTTCTTGATTATAGAACAGTACGACAGTGGAACCCACTGCCTTGAAAGGTGGTGAAGACTCCAAGACTGGAGGCATTCAAGAGAGACTTGAAGAACCCGATCTGTCCGATCTGCTTTGATCTGGATTCCTGCCTTGAGCAGACTGGATAGCCTCCTGGGCTTCTCCTTCCACCCCAGTCCTTCTCTGAGCCTCCTTCCTGGGGCTTTCTGGCTCCAGTCTTTCCAAGGGATGGTTCCAATTAAAACGGAGGCAAGAAGAGTAAAACATGCGGTTTCCCTCTTCCTTTTTTGAACAACTGCAGCAATGCCAGGGGGTGCGGAGTGGCCTTACGTCCCTCTCTAGCCCTTCACCTTGCCTCACCTTGGCCGTTCTTCATCAAGGGATGGATGGGGCAGGGGTTTGGTTTTGCAGGAACGGGGTGGGAAGAAGGGTAGCCATGCAAAATGGCAGCCAAGGCTCCTCTGCCTTTAACAGTTGGACATTCCTTGGGAAATCTACCTAGAGCACACAAATAATGGAATTATGGGGGCCTAGACAGAAGGAAATTTAAAAAAATCTTCCACTAGTAGAAGAGGTCTTTTTTGGCTGTGGCCCCCCAGCTATGGAATTCCTTGCCACATGAGAAAAGAACATTTCCTTCTCCGTTGGCCTTCCTTCACCATTTTATTTACGGAAGTATTCTCAAAATAAATCTATAGTGAATAAGGATTCTGGTGAACTCCTATTAATTTGGAATTAATTAATGTTTAGAATTGACTCTAATGATATATTATCATGATATTGTTGCCTTGAAGTTTGGTAATTGCTTATTAAGTTGGGTGGTTTGTTGTCATATTGTGTAATGCTTTTCATTGTATCATTTATGCTTATTGTTGGATGTTTTGTTTTATTGCGAACTGCCTAGAGCAGTGTTTCCCAAATGCTGGTTTTTGGACTTCAATTCCCAGAAGCCTAAGTCATTTCCCCAAAGCACTGATCAGCCAATGTACTGACTTAGGCTTCTGGAAATTGGTGGGCTGTGTACCCCTTGTTGGGAACCACTGGCCTAGAGTATCATTTTATGCTAATTATGGTGGGCTTAGTTAGATGGAACTTTCTGCTTCTACAGTATTATTAAAGGCGCCGTCCTCCTCCGTTTCATGCCTCTCTGCCTTTCCTGCCCTGCTTTCTCTGTTCCTTTCCTGCCATTGTCCACACTTCCTTTTTTGACCCTTTCTCTTTCCTAGAAATCGTAGAATGTCCACAAACATCTCACAGGATTTCTCTGCAGCCCTGAAGGAAAGAAGGAACCTCTTTCTTTCCATGACACTCCCCCCCCCCACTCCCCATATGTGCCCCATAGAGAAGATAAGTGAGCTGAAGATCCTCCCGTTGGGTTGGTCTACTCGAAGAGAGGTCTCACCTTTATGGGAAGGCTCTGGTTTGGGGACCAGATAGGCTGAGTTTTGCTGGCTTGTGAGGTTAACCAGATGGTCGAGCTCCTCCGTGGGAGGCGGAAAAGGCCTGGCAGAGAGAAGACGAAAAGATGTTAGCGCTGGAAGAAGTGGGTGAGCCTCCTCCTCTTTCCTCCTCTGTCCCGTGGCCTGAAAAGGTTGACCTCCTTGGCTAGAGTTAAGGCCACTTAAAGGATGGGTTGAGAGGAGCCAACATTCATTAGAGAGCAAGACTTCCATTCTCCGGACTTTGGCTGGGGCGGGGGCAAAGAGGCCCGCCAGCCATGGGCGCCCAGACCTCTCCAGCTGCTGGCACTCTTGGGCCCTGCCCCTCTCCGGGCTTTAAAGGGCCGCAATGGCGGCAGGACCTCGGTGCTGCCCTTGGAACTTCTCTGTGGCCATGGTGGAGAAGCCGTTATTGTCTTGAATATTATAATATGCTGTTTTGTTGATATAATTTTGTACACTGTATGACTATGTGCTTATTGACCTTGTATTACTGTGTATATTGGTCATTGTATATAGCTTAATTTACTGTGTATATTGTATTTACTGTGTATATTATTTGATGATTATGTGAGCCGCCCTGAGTCAGGCTCCCTGTTTGGGCAGCATATAAGTGTGAAAATTAAATTAAATTAATTCTTGGGGCCAGATGCAATGGGTGCCTGGCCAGGTTATCCCGCTATGGTCATAGAGTAGACCCCACTGCCAGCAACTCAACACCAAGTGTCAGGCAGCAGTTAACTAACCTGACCATTCTGAGGACTAATGGCTTGGGTAACAAAGTCCACAGGGGATGGATCCCTCGATGGAGGGCAGCAGCTTCATCCATCCTGGCAGTTGGGCTGAGGAGGAGGAGGACTTTGCTTGCCAAAAGGGCTCAGGACTAGAAAGTGACTCGTGGAACTGGATCCGTGGTACTACGGGGGTGATGCTGCGATGCAGAAGGCCAACAGAAGGCCACTGTCTTTGTGGCTCATCACCGTGAATAAGGCAGAAGATGAAGAAGATGCAATTCGACCAGAGGAGGGCCCAAGCTTTGGGTTTCCCCAGAGCTCTGGGTGCTGTTGGGAGGTGGAGAACGTGGCAAGCCCAATTATGGATTCTCTTCTTTTGCTTATGGCCCACTGCAGTCTTTCAGGTCTAAAATTCACCTCAGGAATTCTTCCAAATCAAAGCTCCCCCCCCCCCCTTTTCGGCCCTTGAGCTTCCACCAGCGAATTCCTTTCCGGGCCCAAGCCAAAACTTGGGCTTCTCCCAAGAGCAGCTTATTTCCATTGGAACGTGAAGGGCTGGGTGAAGCTTTTACGAAGCAAAGAGGACCTTCTTGTCTTCCGTCCTGCCAGGAAGGTTTATTTTTACACACGTGGCGGCTGTCCTAGCTGGATGCTAAATCTCCGTTTCCTCTGGGCACGGTGAGGCGGGATGGAATCGCCTGCAGGCCAGGAAGGAAGTCTTGGCACACATTCTCTCAGCGCTCTTGCCAAAAACTCCAGGCCCTGGAAGACGTCCCGTCCAGGGTGGGATCTCCCAACAGAGCCCAAAGAGAGGCACTCTTCCTCTCTTGGGTGTCTGGCTTGGCTTTCAGGCCAAATCAAGGGGCTGGGCCAACTCTTGCCAAAAGTCCTGTTCTCAGAGGACTTCCAAGCCTTGCTACATTGAGACTGATTCCCACCCCTTCCCAAGTTCACCGGGACTTCTATCTTGTTTCCTTTGGCTTGCCCTGTGTTGCAAAACTGCCTCGTTCTACACAGGGAAATGTCATCCTGAGCAGGACTGGCGATGACTTGAGTTCTCTTGCTTGCCTCCTTCCCAGAGAGACAGGATCAGGCCCCCTTTGCCATTTGCCTTCTGCTGAACTCCCAGACTCTCAATCTCTGCAGTGGAGGACACAATGGAGGAAGCAGCAGGAATGGGCTTCCTCCTCCTCCACTGACTGTGGACGAAGAAGGCAAGGTAGACCCAAGGCTGGTCTCTCTGCCCCCACTAATCCCAATCCCCCAATACTACATACAGTTTCCACTGAGGTGGCCGTCCTTTCTCTGGGCTGCACTGCAAGTGGAAGCTCAGCTGATTCAAAGCCCCTCCACCCAAGACCAAGGCCCCCCCCCCCCACACACACACAGAGCAAGAGGTTGGTAAGAAGATAAATCCATAACCTCATGTCCTGATATGATGCTGGTCTTCTCAGTGCAGTGAAATGTGATGTGTCAGTAGAGAGAAGGACTTCTGCCCATTGAAATGATGGCAGGCGCACCACAATCTTCCTTCAACCCAGCCCATTCTACCAATGGGCACCATCTCCTTCTACCCCCCCCCCCAATGTCACGAAGGCCAATCCTTAGGATCTGCATGAAACCACCCTAGTTTACCGTGTTGGTTTGTCACTCCTGCCTCGATGTGGATCATGATCTTCTCCTCTTGATCTTGGGGCCCCCAATTCAGATGTCTTGTGCTGAGCAATGAAGAAAAAACACAACAGTCCAACTTTGAGCATCGTAATCCATGGCATGGAGAGCAGACAGTAGACAATTCAGGATACAGATGGTTTTAAGGGTCCAGGTAACTACTACTGGCTGTTACTGAATCACTCCTCTTCTGACATGCAGTGAGATGAAGCTCATTTGGGAAGGAATGATTACAGCAAAAGGAAGGTGGAAACCCAACTGAATCAACTGTTGAGTAGTGAAGTCTAAAGTCATGTAAATCCTGGAAACTCAATGGATCTACTCTAATTGGGACCACAAAGCTGGCTTGGGATTCTGCTTCTTTCATATTGGTCTTGGAAGCTTCCAAAGGCACCAAGAGGCTCTAAACTGTAGACTAAACTAGGCTTTTGGTCTGACCCAATCCAGCTCTTGCCAATCTGAGAGATCTTTTACAGAGCGAAACATTAAAATGCCTCTTAAGGTCACATACAGCTCTATGCCAAAGTTTTAGGCCACCACCAGCTGGTTTAGGGAAAAGTCAGTGAGTGGTTTGGGTGAGGTCATAACTCAGCCCCCGAGTTACCTCTAGAAACAGCAAAATTGGAGAGTCTTTTGCTGACTCTCCTGTCACCCTTCTCCAGGTTTGGTGAAGTTTGGAGTTGGGGTGTCCAAGTTATGACAACCCCCAATCACTCACTTAATTTCCCCCAAACCAGCTGGTGGAGGCCTAAGACTTTTGCCCCGTTCTGTATTTAAGACAGTGTCCCAGGCGGCCCCACTTCCATGCTGTGCCTGGCATACGACCCTCCCTCTTTCTTTAGTGCTGTATTTTCGCAGGGCTCCCCTGGTGCCCAAATGACATTCCTGTCTCACAGAAGAGTAAATACATCTGCTTTACACTGCCTCCCCCACCCTTTGTGCAACACGCAGTGGCCCCCAGGTCTCCCCCAAACATTCAGCAACACCAAGACACTTAACACATTAAATTAGGAACACTAAAACCAGCAAAGGCAATGACAGGGATCGATCCACAAGATGCCAGGTGGAGGTATGAGAAGCAATGGACAAAAAGTACCCCAGTGCAGCTGGGAAGGGCCAGATCCAGAACCAAGAACCTTGTTTTTGAGAAAAGAGCCCCCTCTGTTCAATGCAAATGCATCCTCTCCCATCTCTCCTTGGGGTTTCTAGGGTGGTCTCTCGCCTTGAATTGCCCATGCAAGGGTCAAGAGCAGGGGTGCCCAAACTATGGTCTGCAGGCCAAATCTGGCCCCTGACGCCAATTCATCCAGTCTGCAACACCCTCGTCGCTCCTGGAAATGGAAGTAAAACCTGCCTGCACAGGCGTGTTTTACTTCTGCTTCCGGGAGTGACGAGAGCGGTGTGGACCGGATGAATTGGTGTCATGGGCTAGATCCGGCCCATGGGCCACAGTTTGGGCACCCCGGCTTAAGTAGAGAAAATGGCAGCCTAAAATCTATCTCATCCTGTTGCAAAACAGATCTTTGCAAAACAGATTACAAGGCGCGTTTTACTTCTGCTTCCGGTAGGAGGAACCTCGTGACTGGCCTGCTGAAGCCTGTGACTGGCCCGCGGCTCGAAAATAGTGGGCACCCCTGGTCAAGAGGGAGAGAATGTAGCATCTCTTGGCTTAGCAGAGCCAAGCTTCCAGCAAATGCCCACCTTCCAGTTCTGATCCTGCCTTTTCTTCTCAGAAGACGGTCTCTCTCTCTCCTTGGCTTTCTTGTACGCCTTCTTCTCCTCTGCCATAAAGAGTCGGGCTATTTCCTAGCAAGACATTAAAGGGAAGGGAGGGGCTGATCTCCAGGCAAGGGGCATCACCACGGCCACTTTGGGGATGATACCAGCCACGAGCAGGGAGGAGGGGCTTCCTCCACTACGGAGCTTCACCGGCTAGCTGGTAAGAAGGTTTCGTTGTTGTTGTTCAGTCGCACAGTCCTCCAGACACCCCGGTTGTCCTCCACCCTCCTCCTCCTCAACTCGCTCAGCTCTGTGCCCATTGTGTCTAAAATACCATCTAGCCATCTCATTTTTGGCCACCCCCTTTTTCTTTGCCTTCCACCTTTCCCAGCATCAAGGCCTTCTCAAGTGAATCCTCTCTTCTCATTTGATGTCCAAAGTACTTCAGATCAGGCTATTGTTAGATCTTTGTTGGAACTGCCAAGGCTTAGTGGTTAAGACGCTGAACTTGATGACTGGAAGGCTGACAGGTCAGCAGTTCAAGACCTGAGTGCTGCATGATGGAGTGAGCTCCTGTCTCTGTCCCAGCTCCTGCCAACCTAGCAGTTTGAAAGCAAGAAATTGCAAGTAGATAAATAGGGACCACTTTGGTGGGAAGGTAAACAGTGTTGCGCGTTTAGTCATCCCTGCCACATGTCCATGGAAACATCAGATGATACAGACAGCACTGGCTCTTTGGCTATAAACAGATGAGCACTGAACCCTAGAGTCGGATACGACTAGCTTTTGAATAAGACCGACCTTTACCTACCTTTACCTATATACTTGCTAAGTATAACAATGTGCTAATTATGGACAATCTACACTATCTATTTCTGCCCCTACTACGCTCTATCAAGTTCTTCTTCTTTGTAGTCTCTGTGAATCCACACGAATGGGTTTACTGCGCATACATGTGATTCACAGGGGATCACAAAGAAGAACAAGAGTTACAGGTAAGCAACCTGTCACTATAAAGCCCTTGTTGTGCATGGGATTAAACTGCTGTTCTGCAACCAGAACAGTCTGAGTTCAATCCTGATGGGGATCAAGGTTGACTCAGCCTCTTCCACCCTTCCAAACCATGGCTGGCTGGGCTTTGGTGAAGGCCAGAATACTTTTAGTCCTGGGACAGGAGGTGACTTTATTCTTGACCCATGCAATTCTCTCACACCTACTGCAAACCCGCTTCAAATTACTCGGTTTTTACACCCACATCACACTCCACAACCCCTTTTTAAAAAGCAGGATCCATTAAAAGCTTCCCTAATTTTACTAGGATCCTTAAACTTCCTTGATTTTACTGTATTGTAGTTTAATGTTCTAGAGCATATTTTAAAATGGAAATAATTCCCAGTTAATTTTTATTTTGTACACTGCCTAGTAAGAGTCCTGGCAGCGCAGTGGTTAAAACTGCTGTTAAAACGTCGCGAGTTCGATCCTGACAAAGAAATAAAAAAAAAAAACAATCCCAAAATACTTGCAAGGCTCTGTTTAGGCCAGACAAAGACCACAACAAGACGTGGGCAAGGAACTAAATCTGGGTTGGGAGGGAGGGAGGTTTCACCAAGCAGAAAAGGACTTTAAACAATGAACTCTGCACACACACACACACACACACACCCACACACATACGCACGCACACACCCACACCCACACCCACTGGTCTTACCTCATCTTGGGCAACCTGTGCCGCTTTCTCGTCTGCCTGGCTGGCCTAAAGAAGGGGAGAGAAAGAAATGGAAAGAGACAGAAGATGTAAGTCTTATGTCAAGATTAAGATGCAGAGGGATTGGTGCTTTACAGAAACATTTCCTTCACTCACTCACTCATGCATGCACACATGTAAGCAAACCCATTCGTATAGATCAGGGGTGCACAAACTACGGCCCGCGGGCTGTATCCCGTCCCTGGCGCCAATTCCTCTGGTCCAGGAAACCTCGCTGTTCCCAGAAGTGGAAGTAAAATGCACCCGTATGGGCCATAGTAGCTGGCCCCCTGAACCACATGACAGGCCGGCGGTCCGAAAAGTTTGGGCACCGCGGTATAGATTTAAGGGGACCAAGAAGCAGAAGAAAGGTTACAGGTAAGCCACCTCTCATTATAGAGTCCTGGTGGTGCAGGGGTTAAAACTGCTGTCTTGTACCCATAAATGTTGTGAGTTCGATCCTGATGGGTTTCAAGGTTGACTCAGCCTCTTCCGTCCTTCCCAGGTTAGTCCAATGATGACCCCGCATGTTGGGGGCAAAATTCTCATTACCTTGTGAACCGCCCAGACAGGGCACTAAGTGCTTAAATGGGGCAGGTCCAGAAGTGGAATGGCTCTTGCTACTTCCCAAGCAAGATGGCTCCCTCCTTGGCAAAACCTCCATGTCCGTCCTACTCACCAGCAGCTCCTCCTCTTGCAGCTTCCGGGCGATCTCGGCATCATCAAAGGACTCCAGGTCCGGGACCCCTACCCCGCGGGATTTGGGGAAAGTGCCTTCCTTCATCCCTCGCGATTTGGTTCCTGCAAATGGGAAGTTCAGATTATTTCATTCTTGGGAGCGGCTGAAGGGCCGATCGTGCCATTTGTCCGTCCCATTCACCACTTGTTCTGCTTCCAGAAACCCTGGTTGCGATGAGGAGCAGAGCACAGGTCTTAAGATGGACTCCCTGGACCCACAGTGCCAGGGGGCCTATGCCGTTTGGCGCAAGAGCCTCTCTCTCCCAGCTCCAACTGGCAGCACCTTGCCAAGGTCAGAGAGCCTCGAGTGTGAAATTCCCAGGGCAGGATGATGGAAACTTGCTCTATTTGGTTCTTGGACTTCCATTCCCAGAAGCCCTCAGTCAGTTCTCCCATAGCACTGATCAGCCAGTGGACTGACCGAGGCTTCTGGGAATTGAAGTCCACCAGTGTTGCACATGCACTCCTCCCCACCAAGACGCCCTGCCCTCCACTTGGCAACCCACTGGAGCTCCGACAAATTCAGGGGGTCTCACTGAGTGTTGACCAGAGGTTTGCAAGTTCCACTTGGCAAGACACTTGGGGAAAAAGATATTTGTGCAAGAGGCAAAAGCACACAGAGTGGACACAGAGGTGTCTCTGTCCTGTTTGGACATTTGCTAAGGCTGTAAAGAAGGGGAATTGTCTCAACAGGTTTGTCCACGTGAAGAAACCTCAGACTGCAGAGTTTCAGTTTTGTATTCCTAGAAGGCTCACGAGACTTTTGTAAAGTTCTTGGTTCATGTCCTTGGGCAAGACAGAACGAAGCCTCTTCCTTCTTTGGGATCGTTTCTGAGGGAAAGGAAGGCAGCTCCCAACTCTCAGCCTAGGGAGAGTTCAAAGAACAGCCCACAGCGGATCCATAGCAGTCATTCTTTCTTTTCCCAAAGGACCCTTTTCAGGCGAGGTCCTGCTGACGGAAAACGCCTCAGAAATTGCACAAGCAAAGTAGCAGCTTTAACAACTCCTCGGACACAGAAAGACAGTGACTTCTTCAAACACTGCAAATAATGGACATGGTTTTAAAGCTCAAGCCAACAAAACAGCCCAGCACGGAAAGAGCTGTTGAGGGACTGAAAAGGGGGGGGGGGGAGAGAGAGAGAGAGAGAGAGAGAGATCCAAATCTTGTGCAAATGGAATGCTACAGTGGCCCCAAACAACCGAGTGCATATTTGGCATTAAGACTTAAGTGCCAGTCTAAGGGGACAATTTGACTGTTAGGGATTAAGTCCTCCCTCTTTATCTTACCATTGGCCATGCTGCATTGGTCTGGTAAGCCAAAACAACTGGTTGCATAACACCTGCAACCTCTGGAATCTGTAAGGGTATATTTTGCCTTAGGATCACAAACCTCCACCTCTTTTATTTTTTAAAGGGAGTGAATTTCTAATTGTTCCTGTTTTCCCCATAAAGAAGGAAGAGGAGGAAAGTATTTCATCCACTCATTCAATCACCCATTATGTCCCACCTTCCTTTGGTCAAGGGGAGAGAAGGCAACTTACAAATTGACTTGCTTGCCCTCAGACACCATCAGGTATTTATTTTGTTGCTTATTTTATTTTTCTGTTTATTTTATTATGTTGCTGTTGTTTATTTGTCTATACACTGCCCTGAGGGGGAAATATCCCAGATGGGCAGTATAAAAAATGCAATCAATCAGTTAATCAACCAACCAATCAATCAACAAACTATAGTCAAACCTCGCATAAAGAGCGTTTTGCTTAAAGAGTAACTCGCTTAAAGAGCAGAATTTTCTCTGAATGTTCGTTTCGCTTAACAAATAAAACCAACCAATAACTCACTTAACAAATAAATTGGGGTTCACAATCCCCCCCCTCACTAGAAGTCATAATTGGTCACTTTCAATGGTGTTTCACTTAAAGAGCAATCCTGTGGAACACATTATGCTCTTTAAGCGAGGTACAACTGTATCTATCTATCTAAAGGAAGGATATGCTTAAAAACGCCATAGCTTACAATACTGAAAATTCAAAAATTATACACAAGTGTGACCATGTTAAGCAACCATATTAAAATGAGCATTTTGTAACCATTTAATACCACGTCATTAACCTCTTAGCTTATAGCCATTCATTTCCAAGATTGATGCTGATTGCATTTTGCCAGCGGGTGTTAAGTAACAGGATTGTAGCCATGCCGTGATGAATCCCTGGTATTTCTTTAATCCTCTGGGTCATAATTTTCCTACAGGTATACAATTCAATGACTGCTGGCAGCCTGCTCACATTTTGGGGTCTGTTTTTTTTTTTCCTATACTGCAGCTGCAGAGAAGTGGGTTGGGGCATTTTTACAATGTCACTCTTTCTTTCCAAACTCACAGAGACCCAATTTCTGCTCATGAGGAGAGACAGTGAAATAGGAACGCCACATGCCCAACACTTCAAAAGGATGCCAAGCTCCGAGTTGAAACGGGGTTATTTCCCAACACCTGTGGAATAATCGTCTCTACAGAACAGGGGTGCCTAAACTACGGCCCACGAGCCAGATCTGACCCCCAATGCCAATTCATCCGCCCCATGCTGCCCACGTCGCTTCCACTTCCGGGAGTGACAAGGGCAGCATGGGCCAGATGAATTGGAATCGGGGCTCAGATCTGGCTCACGGGCAGTTGGACACCCCGGCTTTACCCAGAGAAAATGGCAGTTTAAAAATCTATCTCATCCAGATTGCAAGATGTGTTTTACTTCCGCTTCTGGTGGGAGGAATCACGTGAGTGGCTGGCAGAACCACATGACCGGCCCACAGCCCAAAAAGTTTGGGCACCCCTGCTATAGAAAGTGCCAAGATAAAACTCGGTGATTGTTCCATCAAGAAGGAGGAGGAGGAGACCCTCTGCAGAGCCTTCCCTGGGTTGCAGTTTCAAAATCTCTTTCCTGGCTGACACGACTTCTTCCTCAACATCCTTGTGGCACAGGGGTTAAAACTGCTGTACTGCAGCCTAAACAATGTGAGTTCAGTCCCGACTGGGTTCCAGTTTGACTCAGCCTCTTCTGACCTTTCAAGGCCGGTCAAATGGCTCCCTAACATGCTCATAAGGGCAAAATGCTAATGAACTTCTTTGTTCGTTTTTGTGTCAGAGATTACTCTGGATTAAAAGGATTTTTGCAGGGGATGCCTGAATGAGGCTCCTTTCATGTCCCCCATCATGGAGCTCCCGGGAATCGAACCCGTGTTTCCGGTCTCCAAGCCTAGTGCCTTATCCACTATGCCACTGGGGGGCCACCCAGAGAGTGTAGGAAGCGCTTGTATGGGGTAGTATAGAAGTGCAACTGTTATTGCTAATTGCTAAAAGAGGGAACACCAAGGAGGACATGGGGGGGCCCTAGAACAGCAGTGCAACGGACACCTTCCCTGCCACCTCTTCCCTGTCGTTACCTGGTTGCCGGGAGCATCTCGGGTCCAGTTCCCGGCTCTCCTGATGCTGAGAGGAAGAGGAGGAGGAGGGCTCCCTGACCCTTCCTCTTTCTTCTCCTCTTTCCACCGGCCTCCTGTGGCTTCCCTGAGATGCCATGTCTGGGTCACGGGGCCTGTGGTCGTGGGAGGAAGGCTGTGGGGACTGCCTTTCCTCCCAGGCTGGAGGTCTGTGGCTAGCAAGACTCGGGGAGCCGCTGTGTGGCCTTCTGGAGCGCCTCTCCTCTTTGTCTTCAGCATCCAGGCTGGGAGGCCTCAGAGACTTCTCTGAACTAGGCGACAGCCTCTCTCGGCGCTTGCGGTGTCTACTGGCCTCTTCGTCTCTCCAGTCCACCAAACTATGGGGCCTCTCGCGGCTTTGTGGTCTCCTCCTTTGCCCTTCCCGGCTGCCGTGTCTGGCCTCCCATCCGAGGGGAGAGGTCCTCCACGGCCCCTCCTCACTGGAGGCTCTCCCATCCCTGCTCCGGCCACTGCCTCCCTTCAAGGCTTCGCTCTCCATGTCCTTCCACGGTTTCTCACGCCCGCCGGGTTTCTTGTCCCGCTGCCTCTCTCGGTGACGCCTCTGGCCGTCTTTGGCCTTCTTTTCCTCAGAGGAGCTCCCCAAAACCTCCAGCTCAAGCCCCTCGGAGACAAAAGGGGGCCCCCTTCGGGTATCCCTGGGCTGCGGGGGTTGCCTATCCCCACTCCAGGATCGGGAGGGCTGCCCTGGGGGGCTACGGGACGGACGGTCTGAGCATGCAACGGATGGAACAAACAAACAAAGGTGGGTTAGTGACACAAGGGTTAATGACAGCCACATGCTCAAGGGATGGCGTGCAATACAACAAAGGAGATGCCAGGAGCCCAAAGGAGCATGAAAGGAAGCAGAAGGAAAGCATGCAGTGAAGCCACAGGAGGACCACTTTACCACCAAGGAAGGAAGGAAAAGACTAAGAGTTGGTGAACAATGGAAGGAAGGATAGAGAGGTAAGACAGCCAGGCAAAGGCTGATGGGACACATCAATGTGCCATAGCTGGAAGTCAGTGCAAACAAAAAACAGCCCTACTGATGCAGGAGCTAAAGTGCTGTACTGTAGCCAGAAGGTTGTGAGCTCAATCCTGACCAGGACTCAAGGTTGAGTGAGCCTTCCCTCCTTCCAAGGTTGGTGAAATGAGGACTCAGCATGTTGGGGGCAAAATGCTAATGACCTTGTGAGCCGCCCAGAAAGTGCACAATGGGGTGGTATAGAAATGCTGTTGCTCTTGCTATTAGCACACCAGTTCCCCCAGCAGCCTGTGGCTCCATTTCGACCACGCTTGCCCAGGGGGGATGCTGGGTGGCTCAGGGCTATCTGTGGCAGAGCAGCAAAGACACTCCCAGACAATGACCCCAACAAGCCAGAGAACCCAAAAGCAAGAAGCAGAGATTCCACCGTGTGTGGGCGAGATGGGGCCAGCGCTTGCCAAAGAAGCCACCCCCACCACTGGCATCATCACAGCAATCCATGGCCCTGGGGTTCCTTTGGTCACCAAAGCCCATCAGAAGGGAACAATAGGTCACAGACAGCTGCTCCGCTTCTTGCAACTTGCAGAAATCTTGTCCAAAAGGACGTTCGGCAGTGGACGAAAGTGCGTGCCAACCTTTGCACTTGTTCTGCTCAAACAGCCCTAGGCTTCCTCCTGCCAGCCCATCGGCAACCTCTGGGATGTCTGCCCATCGTGATGAGGAGTGTGTGGTGCCAGCGACAGACTGAAGCCCGGCAAAAGATCACCCACCGTGATTGCCATTTCAAGAAAGCCCAATCAAGGCCCAGAGTTCACCTCCTATGCTCAGAAGAATGGCTGTGCTTGCTTCCCTTAGATTCAGTGCTGCAATTCTGGGCCCCGGCCCTGCGTGGCCACAAGGGGGTCCCCTCTTCCATGTGCCGGTGCCACCACCGCCGCCTCCACGTGGGTTTCTCAATGTCCCCAGGGAGCTTGGAAAGGAGGCAAGGAGACGAAGCAAGCAAAACCAATCCAAACAGCCCTGGTAGAGAGACTCAGAAGGCAGCAGTTCAAGACAGGCCTTCTGGGTTGGGAGAGCAAAGCTTACCTCTGCTGTCCAGGTAGTGGCTTTCTTTGTAACCGCCGTGCCATGAAGGTTCCGTCGGAGGAGGTTTCCGCTTCTTCTTTTCCACCTGAAGCTCCTTCTGCTGCAGAACACGAGCAATGTCCTAAAAAAAGGAATTTAATATATCTATATCTATCTATTTATTTCTCTCTCTCTCTCTACATACACACACACAATCTAAGGTAAAGGTTGCCCTTGCTCAAAAGCCAGTTGTATCCAACTCTAGGATTCTGTGCTCATCTCTGTTTACAGCCAAAGAGCCAGCGCTGTCTGCCTCTGCAGACGTTTCTGTGGACATGTGGCAGGCATGACTAGACACTAATTACCTTCCCACCAAAGTAGTCCCTATTTATCTACTTGCAACTTCTTGCTTTTGAACTGTAAGGTTGGCAGGAGTTGGGTCAGAGATGATGGGAGCTCACTCCATCAAGCAGTACTTGGGTCTCGAACTGCTGACTTGCTGGCCTTCCAGTCCTCAAGTTCCACATTGTAACCACGACGTCACCACAGTCCCCCTAATGCTATTCTAGGACCCAAGAAAAAGGAATTTTGAAAAGGAAGAAGCAGTTTATCCACTTTCCTCTAAAAAGCTAGAGTCCTCGTTCACAATTCTGAGCCATTTCCTGGGCTCACTGCAGTTCTCCAGCCAAAGCAGACCATAATATGCCAAGACACACAAGTTGCAAATGCCATCAAGTGGAGCCGAGTCAGGTTGCCTAGGGTTGTACCGGTCCTTCCCGACACCTGGACAGGCTTTCTTACACCCTCCAGGGTACACAGCCAGCCACGGCCTGCCATCTTTCATTTGCAGGGTGGCATGTCAAACTCCAACCCCTGGGAATGAAAGCCCCACCTTGGCCCAAGAGGGACCACATTCCTCCCTGTCTGCCCGCAGGTTTACCTCGTCATCCTCTTCCTGCCGGCGCAGCTGTTCTGCTTCAATGGCCAGCTTGACTTGAATTTCCTGAGCAATCTCACAGTCCTGCCGTTCTCTGGAAAACGAGAGAGAAAGGAGGGAGAGGTGAGCAGAGAAGGAAAGCTGGCAAAGGAAAGAGGCAGGAAGGGTGTTGGGTGGTGGTCAGTAAAGGTCAGGGTCGCCCTAGCTCAAAAGCCAGCAGTGCCCAACTCTAGGGTTGGGTGCTCATCTGTTTAAAGCCAAAGAGCCAGCGCTGTCTCAGTCTGCAGACGTTTCCCTGGTCATGTGGCAGGTATGATTAGACACTGAGGCGCACAAAACACTGTTACCTTTCCCATGGAAGTGGTACCTATTTATCTACTTGCAATTTCTTGCCTTTGTACTGCTCGGTTGGAAGCAACTGTGACAGACGACGGGAGCTTGCTCCATCATGTAGCACTCGGCTCTTGAACTGCTGACCTTCTGGTCATCAAGTTCAGCATCTTAACTACTAAACCACCACAGTCCCTTTGGGATGGTGACCACAATGCTATTGATCGCTATTGATCTTTTTCATTAGGACATTGCCTAGAAGGTGGTCTTCAGGAAACGCTCTAGGACAGCTCTATACGGAGAGCTCTGTCTCCACGTCAGTGTGTGCCTCGATGCTTTTTTGCCCAAACCTCTCACTTCCCCATCTGGGAACTCCATGGGGGCATCTTTCAGCTCAAATTCTGCATCTTAAGTAGCCTATGAAGGCTGGGCAGTGGTCAGGCCTGGAAGTTTGATACCTGATTATTACCCCAAGAACTTTTTACATTATGTCTTAAAAAGGCACATTGGAAAAGAAGAGAACAGGTCTCTATAAATACCTTATCTTTAAAAGTAAAAAGCATTATAGCTTTAAGTAATCTTTAGCCTTTAAGCAAATTGTAAGTGACAAACAAAAATGTATTCTAAATGCTCACCCAGCCAAGCCAATTGGAACCAGTGGAGGAAAATCCATGTCTTCATTGTCTGATACATGCTTCCAATGTGTTTTGCAGCTGTGTTATCCTATATCCTGACTATGTCCTTCATCATCAATTACAGGGATTGGAGGTACAGAGCCCATTTTTTTTTAACATTAACTTCTATTCCTCTTGCTCCTCTGTTAATTGTACCTCAGAATTTGGCAGGCTGCCACTGTGACAATATCATCATTTGGATTAATGTTTTGCAAAGCCTGGAAATGCTACCTGCTTGGAGCTTCTGGGACCCAAACGGCGCTGCTGCACACTCACATATCTTTGTGACGCTCCTGGATGCAGGCTCGTGCCCTGCGATCCTCCTCCTCCTGCAACTGCTTGGCTATCTGGAGGTCCCCCTGGACCAGGCGGTTACGCTGGACGTTGGTCGCCAGGTGGTGCTCAACTGCAAAAGGGAAGGGAAGACCATGAGGACACCGGGTGACACTCAGAGAGGCAAGAAGATCACAAGAGGAACCCATTATTCTGCTGCTCTTCCTTCTAGGCAAAGCATGCTTTGAGGTCCCAGTCCTTCTCAATCCTGGGCCATTGGGTGGGAGGCTTGCTTTTCAAGAGACCACCCACCACCAGTCTTCCAGATGTTCTGCAGATGCCATGCTTGAGGGGAAACACCTGCAGGCACTATGGATGGTAAAGTCATCCGAATTAGAGTGCAACGGAACAGCCAGAATGGAGCAGGCAAGAAAAACACATCTGAGCTGGGACCCTGCAAGATGGGGGCCTAGTTGGCAACCACCAAGCCGCTGCCACCGCCTCCTCCTCCTCGTGCCATATCTGACTCCAAATGTACTGGCTATCTTGATGGCAATCAGCCATGAAGATTGTCCTGGGAACCGTATCAGGCAGTGGACTTCCATTGGCCTTCTGCATCGCAGTGTGACACCCATAGTACCACCCATCCAGTTCCATGAGCTGCTTTCTGGTCCTGAGGAGCCCTTTGGGCACACAAAGTCCTCCCTGGCCCCAAGCCAGGATGGAAGAAGATGCTGCTGCCCTCTATCAAGAAGGATTCAAATCGGACCATTTAACCCACTTGGGGATGGACCATCACCCTTCCCTGGGGACTTGTGTTTGCTTTCCATACCTATCTCTATCTATCTATCGTTCTCTCTCTCTCACACACACACACCCTTCTTTCCCATGTTAGAAGGCTAAGCATTGTACCGAGTTCTGGCTCAACATGTCTGTGCAAGCCTATCAGAGAGTAAACAAACAAAAAGACCCAAAAACATTGTGGCACTTTAAAGACCAACTGCTGTATTTTAATGTTAGCTTTCATGGCTCAAGTCAACAAAAGCTAACATCTCAATATACTCGTTAGTCTTTAAGGTGCAACGTTTTTTTTGTTTTATTTGTTTTCATATGGCTTTCATCGTCCTATATATTACTTTCAATTAAGTTTTAGTAAGCTTGTAAGCTGTTTTAAATGTATTCGCATGGCAGAAGCTAGAGGAGAGAAATGCTTCCATAAATAAATGACATGCTTGAAATATGCTGACATCTTGGAAGTCACAATTATGACCCAATCAGATTTTCAGTCCTTGTAGGGTGATGGATGGGTCTCCTCACAAACTCCCCTGCCTTTCCCCAGGTCAAGCCAGTCAGAAGTAGTACAAGGCGCAGAAGTTCACAAACCATCATCATCATTTGGCGTTAAGCCAATTTCTAAGTTATGATAACCCTTTTCATCAGGATTTTCCAGGTACAGATTTACTCAGAAGTGGTTTCCCCATTTTCTTCTTCCGGGGGTTTCCTGGGACCAACATGCAACTTGCCATAAGCTACCTAGGCTGGATCTTCTCTCTAAGAGCATGAGTTCTCAACCTTTTGAAGCTGGGGGCCATTGGGTCACACTCCTTCAGACAGCTTCGGGGGCCAGATGGCCATTTTGCCCTTCCTCCACCACATGGCACTTCCTGGTGTGGTGGAGGCAGGGGGGCACATGAAATGGTGCCATGGGCCACATCTGGCCCACAGGCTGCAGGTTGAGAATTCCTGTTCTAAAGCCAAGGTTCCCAAGGTGGGGCACACACACCACAGGGGGCAATTTGAGTTCTTAACAGTGAACTTAAGTTAATGGCCTTTTAGGCTTGCTCCACGTGAATAGGAGTTCACTTTTGGAATAATGAGAATTATATGTCATGAGGGAATCAGGATTTTAGATGCCTCGGTGGGGAATGGCCAAAGCAAGGTTGGGAACCCCGGCTCAACCTCTGGCTATGCAGAGAGAGAGAGAAATACCTACTTCTGAGCATATGCTTTACATACCAGTTTTGCACATTTAGCAATGTTTGTATACAGCATGAAACTAAATATACATAATGCATATAACACAGACCAGTAACAGAATCCAGCCCCATCTGTCTGGCGAAAACTTACTTTCCTGTTCTTGAAGGCTGTGAGCAAGCGTGTGATCTTCCAGGACAGCAAAATCTCGACACACTGCAAAGGAAAATCAGAGACCCATCAGAACAAGGAGGAAGACCAGGAGGAAGTAGAAACCAAAGGAGGGAACTGGGGTTCTTCTGGCGCAGCCCACAATTTCCCACTTGCCACAAAGTAGTGGAAACCGCAGTCAGGAAGACGAACCGCACGGCGGCGTAAGGCATAAAGCTCGGCTCTCCAAAAGAGACCATAAAGGAATTCAAAAGCAAAACAAACAGACTTTTTTTAAGGAACAGAAAGTAAATCAAAGAACCCGCATTTCATGGAGTCGGTTGACTGTGGCAAGGAAAATTAATTTCCTGTTGGCACACAAATTCTGACCGAGCTCCAGCTCCTTAAAAAGAAGGGCCACCAAAAAGGGAGTGAAAGACTGCCAGGAACCAGGTACAGGAGCAAAACAGCTTTCCCTGGATAGTCTCACATTTGGTCTTACTAGGTCAGGGGTGCCCAAACTGCGGCCTGTGGGCCAGATCTGGCCCCTAGCCCCAATTCATCTGGCCCATGCCATCCTTGTTGCTCTCGGAAGCGGAAGTAAAATGTGCCCGTACAAAGCCGCTTTATTTCTGCTTATGGAAGCAACAAGGATGGCGTGGGCCGATGAACTGGCATTGGGGGCAGGTCTGGCCCACAGGCCATAATTTGGGCACCCCTGGTTTAAGCAGAGAAAATGGCAGCTTAAAATCTATCTCATCCTGTTGCAAAACAGATTGCAAGGTGTGTTTTACTTCTGCTTCTGGTGGGAAGAACCAAGTGAATCTTGTGACTGGCCGTAGCCCAAAAAGTTTGGGCACCCCTGCACTAGGTTGTGTTTTGTCTGAACCAAATGGCTGATTTTTAACATGCAGAGGAAGGCCAGGTTCTCTCTCTCTCTCTCTCTCTCTCTCTCTCTCTCTCTCTCTCTCTCACACACACACACACACACACACACACACACACACACACACAGCCCAAACCATGGCCTGAATGTCCCCAGGATAATCACCTTTCATGCAGCAGGGAGAGATCCCATACCACCCCCCAGTGGCACCTGTTCAAGCAGCTGGCTGGAAAGTGGGGGGGGGGAGGGGGGAGAGGAGCTTCCCTGATGCTGTGTGCAATAAAAAGAACCCCCCCCAACTCCCTCTCTTTCAGTGCTCAAGACAGAAAAGGGGTGATTTTAAGAGAGGAAAGGGGCACCACCACCATCACCCCTGAAATGTCACCCCAGGAGGAAGGCAGCCTCTCTGTCCTGGGGAGCAAGGCAAAGCAAAAGGAAGACCCCTGCCCCAAAGACCACACAATTATCTCACTTTTGGATGAGGGTTTCTAGCCCACTCCGTAGTTCCTTTCGCTTGAGGTTCGTCCGGTTGTGGTTCAAAATACCACGATCTTCAAAAAGGCTCTTTCTATGTACCCCAATTCGTTATGTCGGTAGAGTAAATTTGTTTCTAATCCCCAGCCAAAATACAAATGGCAATTTCCATTAATGTAAATGAAATGGTGAAGGGACTGTGGTGGCTTAGAGGTAAAGATGCTGAACTTGATGACTGGAAGGTTGGCAGGTCAGCAGTTCGAGACTTGAGTGCTGCATGACAGAGTGAGCTCCCATCCTCTGTCTCAGCTCCTGCCAACCTAGCAATTCAAAAGCAAGAAATTGCAAGGAGATAAATCGGTACCACGTCAGTGGGAAGGTAAGCAGTATTCCATGCACTCCGGTGTCTAGGCACGCCTGCCACATGACCATGGAAATGTCTCCAGACGCAGAGAGCACTGGCTCTTTGGCTATAAAAGGAGATGAGCACTGAACCCTAGAGGTGGATACAACTGGCTTTGGAACAAAGGAGACCTTTCATAGCCCACCTGATTCTCCTGTCTTCCATGGCCTCAGCTGCAGAATGCAAAACCAAATTGGAAGGTGGAGGAAGGAGCTCCCTGGACAAGGAACAACATGGAAGGAGGATTTTGCTGAGGAACTCAACCTCCACTACCTCACCTGCAGGATCCTGAGTAGGCTGAGGGTTGGAGCGTCTAAACACAAGACCAACAGGCTCAAGTGGGGGCTGCTGGCAGAGGACAACAACACACGGTGTGAACGTGGAGAGAGACAGAATCCACGTACTGACAAGGACTCACATTTGGCCAACGACAAAGCCAAGAGAGTGGCTTCTTCATTTGGGCAGTCTAGGGTTTGATGAGACATAGGAGGAGGAGGAGGAGAAGCAAGTCACACAGACAGAGCAAGCATAGAAGGGCAGGGCTGATTCTTAAGAAAGATGGAAGCAACCTACCCAGTGCTTCGCATTCTTAAGGCGGGAGTTGTTCTAGTTTGGGACAATTCACATTACCCACACAACTGCATGAACTATGCACAAAGGGGGCAATTTGCTTGTAGCTTCGATCTCCCCAATGCAACAACTCTACTGAGAACACCCACAAATCCCTCTCTTTCTTACCAAGAGCGGCAAGATTGTTGCATTTCTGGTCCTCTATGCACGAGGACAAGATACACAAGGATCAAGAAGCCCAGCGGAAAGAAGGGGGTTGTACCGGCGCATGCAATCCTGGCCTTTTGGTCCAAATGGAAGCATCAGCTGCCCAGAGATCTTTAAATCCAGAAAAGCATTCACAGGCAATCGGGCTGGGAAGACGGGGCTCTGATTGGGTAAAGGAGGCACCAGGGCTTAATTCTGTTTGCCACCTAGTTCTTGGGCCACAGAGAGTCTTCCTAAAGGCCGCTGTGCACAGAAGCAGATGAGGGCTGGGTCAGGGAAAACCCCAGGCAGGACTTTGGACGGCTGCCACTCGACCAAAGTTCACTAAAGCTCCTCTTTTATCTTTTACCTTGCAGGCGCCACTTAATAAGAGCTCTGTTTGCACAAGAGTTCAGTGAAACCAAGGAGACTTTGCCTTGCCTTTCGCTGCTCCTTACATTGTAATTTTTGCAGGCAACAGCAGCGGCTGATTTCAAAACATTCACCTTGGGATTTCAACAGAGGATTGTTTGGGCAGAAGCTGGAAAAACGCCGTCTGCTGCTTGCAGAGTGATGGCAGGGGGTGGAGGGGTGGGGGTCACGCAAACAAACAAAAAGCTATTTCTCCATAGTCAGCACAAGGCACAGGTGCATCATTGTCTGGGAGATCCTCCTCCTCCTCCTTCAAGCACCCAATGGTATTGGAAAAGTCACGGGTGGTGGGTATGAATTAAGAGTGCACGGAGACACACTCTCTTGAAGGAACCACTCTACTGCAGATGCTGTGTGCCCAGCTGTGTGGAGAAATAGCTTTGGAGGGGTTCATAGAGCCCTGGTGGCACAGTGGTTAAAACTGCTGTACTACAGCCAAAACACTGTGAGTTTCATCCTGACGGGAGGCTCCAGGTTGACTCAGCCTCTTCCATCCTTCCAAGGTTGGTAAAATGAGGAGCCAGCATCTTGGGGGTGGGGGCATGCTAATTAATTTGGGAATCACCCAAAGTGTGCATTAAGCACTTTGGACGGTATATTAGCGCAACTGCTATTGCCATTGCTACCAAACTGGCACACAATGCTATGCTCCTCCAAGAAGGTATTGGTAAGGACCCATGTCCTGTGTCAGATCCAACACCAGTGGGGCACTGGCCAGCTCAGTGGGGCATTGGCCGCCGTTTCCTGTTTCCATCACATGAACCAGGGATCCTATGAGCCTTCTTCAGCTCCACAAGGGCAGGTTGGCTTCCCATTTCAGTCATTCCCCCACCCTGGCCTGTTGCTACAGCCAAGGTTGTCTACAAGACATGGCCTTAAGGTTGCCAAAGCCACAGGTGATAGGAGGCCTGCCTGGAGACCACTCATCCGTAAGGTTGCGGTAAGTGGGAAGTGACATGGCTACACATCACAGCAACGTGGCTGATCCATCAGAGTGAAATCCAGGGGGAGAGCGCAGGCCAAAACCACGGAGACAGTGTCAGAAGCAACACAAGGCCAGTGTTCAGAGGGGCTGCGAGCGTATCATGACTGGTGACCTCTGGTAGAAGAGCAACTTGAGGAAGAGAAAACATCTTCTGGCATGGTGAGGATTCCCCACCCCACCCCACCAAAGGCCAACAAAGGAAGGCCTATCAGCCTGGCATGGGTTTCCCAGCGGGTGATTATTTTAGTTTGACTTAATCTGTTTCTTTTTTAATGGGATAACTAAATGGATTGTTACAGGAGCATTTAATTGTTCCCTACGCTAAGCCCCTGTGATAAGTCAGACAATACGGTTCACCCTCTTGCTGCTATGATGATGATGATGCATTTTAATTGATCTGCACTTTAAATCCTACCATGTACTTCCGGAAAAGAAGGCTAAAACTCCCTCCCACGCAAGGGGAGGACGGTGGATGCAGCAACTGAAGAATGTAAAGTGAAGGAAGCCCAAGAGAAGAGCTAAGAGGCAGGAAGTCTCTGGATGCTTCAGCCACAGGGTGAGAAAGGAAAAGTTCACATGGTTCCAGGCAGTCACTTGAGGCAAAAGGAAGAAGGCGAGCAGGAAAGGAAAGAGGAACCTGGTTTACGGGGTATCTGGGAGGGCTGGTTTGAAGGTTGCACAGCATCCTGGCTTCAAGGTGCAGGATCCAGAATCAGACTCGCCATGAGGCTGAGCCAACCTCCAGAAGGTGAATGAGCTCTTCAGAAGGAGACCAAGAAGAAATGGGCAACGAAGAATCCACTTGAAGGGACAGAGCCCAGAAGGGCAGAAATTCTCCTTCCCAACCCTCTGGAGGAGGGGGAAAGGGCCTGGGGGGCACCCACCCCCACCCCCAGGAGAGCTGGTTGTCGTCTGGAGAGGCTGTACGAACAGCAGGACTTTCTCTCCCTCTCCTCCCCCCCCCCCAAAGGACGGCCCTTCATGACCAAAGAGCATGACTTCTTATGCTGGACCAAAACTCCCCAAAACACACCCCTTTCTCAACTTCCCCAGGTCTCTCCTGCACAGAGCCCCCCACCCACCCCCATGGAGGAAGCATCCACAAGCATTTCGTGAGTCAGTGTCCCAAGGGAACTTTGCAGGGAAGGCCAAGGTGACCTTTGGGGCTGAACAGCTGCTTTCCCACGAGTCAGTCCTCCTCTTGGAAAGGGGGCTTCTCTTGAGACGCAACAGAGGAGGAGGAGGAGGAGACAGAGGCACCCTCAACAGAAACCCCTGCATTCAAGGGACATCTTCTTTGAAACATCCACACCGTTTCAAGAAGACCCACCTGGAGACCCACACATTAACACTTTCTGCACAGCACATGAAGAAACCACCTTCTTTCTCTCCCCCCCTTGTTTGTCCATGTCAAGCGACCGTTGCCACTGGCAGAGGCACTCATCACAGAAGTGAGCTGGGGCAACTTCCAGAGGGACATCTGGAAAGCACCTGGAGGTCTGCCCACCAAATCCATTCCAGGACACAGACACACATCTCCTCACCACCCCCACCTCTTCCTAAGAGAAGGTATCTTGAAAGACCACAAAGAGCAGAGAGAGAGAGAGTGGAGAGAGACAGCAAAGGGAGTCACAGGAAGCACTGGCGCTGTCCTCTTCCCATATCGACTTCATGGAGAATACAGTGCGGTGATACAAAGGATGCCGGAGGCGGCAAAGGGTTAACAAATTCAGGTCTTTTTTTTTAGCAGAGGGACAGACAGAGGGAGAGAAGCTGCCAACAGGAGATATTTATAACCTTCTGAACAGCAGTGGAGTCCGGAAACAAAAGAATGCACACAAACACACACAAATTGGGCCATTCCAATGCAAACAGGAACAGGCTGAAAATTAAAGAGGGGAACTAGTTCATGGTGTGGATACACTGTACGTTGCAGCAGGAAGCGTGACCAACTAGGAGTCACAAGGGTTCAAATCCCCATCCAAACATGGACACTCATTGCAGGATTGGAATTACTCCTTAAATGTCACATTTACAGTGGAACATCATACAACAATCTCCCTGTATAGCAACGAAATTGCATAACAATTCGGGTGTGTTTTTTTTTTTGGGGGGGGGGAATGGTGTCCCGCATAACAATTTTCCCTACGGAAAAAAAAATCTCACAACAATTTTTCAATGGGAAAAACCAGTTAGTGAAAAAAATTGTTGTAAGATGCATCCCACAGGGAAAATCACTATATGATGCATGCATTGTATAGCAATTGTTTCGTACAACAATGAGCCCCGTGGAATGGATTAAAATCATTGTATGAGGTACCACTGTACTTTGAAAGCCCAATGAGGACCGCTGTCAAATTGGTTCTTTCTTGACCGCAAATACCAACCACAGTGCACTGTGTAATTAGGGCAGCTGTCTCTGCAAATTCGCCCTCCGCTAATAGACATTAGCTTTCCACATGAGGTGTCCGAGCTTTGATTCAGGGAAACCTCAAATTCCAACCCAAACCGCCTTGGTTCAGACCAACTAGGATGAAATCTAGTTCAAGCAAAAACAGCAAATTCAGTTCAGAGGCAAAGTCAAGCACATTAACAAACCAATTACTTCAGCATGCTTGGGGTCCCCCAATTTCTTTGAGCAAGCTTTAAAGCAGGGGTGTCAAAACTTTTCAGGCCACAGGCCGGTCATGTGGTTCAGTGGGCCAGTCACGTATTTCCTTCCACCAAAAGCGGAAGTAAAATGCTCCTTGCAATCTGTTTTGCAACAGCAGTTAATCCAGCCCATGCCACTTCTGTATGCAGAAGTAAAATGTGCCCGTATGTTTTATTTATTTATTTATTATTTATATTTGTTTATCGCCCTCCTCCCCGAAGGAGAATTTATTCATCGCCCTTCTCACAAAGTGACCCAGGGCAATTCACAATAAAAAACAACAACAAAGTTATAAAATCTAAAAACTATTTTAATTTTTTTTTAAACTAGCTAAAACCAGTTAAAAATTTAATGATTAAACATTTATATTACATTACAACTAAGGACAAGGGGGCTCAGATAAGCCACCGGGCTGGGGGTGCTATGCCCCCCGCCCTCCAAACCCATCCCACCAGCCACGTTTTCACTCCCTTCCTAAAGGCCAGCAACTCTGTCTGCATACGCAACTCCATTGGGAGTGACAAGGGCAGCGTGGGCCAGATTAATTGCCATTGGGGGCCAGATCCAGCCCACGGGCGGTAGTTTGGGCACCGCTGCTTTAAAAGATGTCATTCACTGAAGAAGCACTCGCTCTCTCTCTCTCTCTCAAATGTGGCAGGTCTACTTTCTATTTTAAGGCCTATCAGGTCTGCAAATTCCATACAGCAAAAACTGTGTGTCTGAGGGGGGAGACAGAGCCCTGTTGCTTCTCCAAAGCACCAACTTCATAATTTTGCAAACTATTTCTGATCTGAGCCTCACAGTGGACCGGTCTGATACCTTTGGACCAAATCAGGCTATATCAAAAAACCCATGAATTTGCCTACAGACAAAACAAGAGGATCCAACATGCAGCACTGGTTTTCGCCAACTTCAGTCTTCAGGGCCTCTACCTGGAGAAGTCTGCCTGAAAGGGGCGGAGAGGCAGTCAGGAAAGACAGATCCAGGGCTTCAGAAACACCTCCTCCAGCAAATCCTCCAAGTGGTGGGTTCAGCCCCACGGACCCCATTTTGGGGGTGCATGAAAAGCAATGCCGGTGTGGCCATGATGCCCCACAGCCTGGCCAAACCTCATGGCTTCCTTTATGTTCTGACGTGCTCCCTGGAATTTAGTACAATGCAGTGGCTCAGTGGTTAAGAAGTTTGCCTTGTTAGCTGGAAGGCTGGCAGGTCAAGAACCCCGTACTGCATGACAGATTGAGCGTCCGTCTCTGTCCTAGCTCCTGCCAACTCAGCAGTTTGAAAGCAAGAAATTGCAGGTAGATAAATAGGGACCACTTTGGTGGGAAAAGATCTGCCAAGTTTCTCCAGCCAAAATCCTTTAAACCCAGAATAATTGCTGACATGAAATTATTATTACTACAATGGGATATTCAAAGGCTCAGAGAGGAAGAACCAAATGACATGAGCGAGATCTCCCATGGGCAGAGAGGATCACAACAGCTATAAAGAGTCTCCATGTGAAGTACAGGCTTTGCCGGGCCCAAGCGTCTCTCGCCCATCCCCTTCTGTGGCCCCTCAAGCAATCCCTGAGATCTCGAGGGCCTGGGAGGCTGGAAAGCCTAGCGATGCCACTTGCCTGCTCTGTTCCTGACCCAAGTGACACTAGGCGCGTCCCTCAAAACATGTGCACCCCTGGCATAAAGCAACAGCTGTACCCTCTTCTAAGTACTGAAGTCCAAGAGTGTCATCATGCAATATCCCCTGAAACGCAAGGACAGCCAGTGTGGAACTGGCTCCTGGGTTGGATGCCCAGGCCCATCATCCCACTCAGGAAACCGCCTTCTGTGATTTTCTCACAAGGTCCAGAAAAATAAGCCAGGCGGGTTTAAGATTTCTTTGGAAATTCCACTGGCACAATGCAAGGAAGCACTCTTTCTTCCCTTCCCAGAGTGTTTCTTCCTGTGTCTGGATTGATCTCAAAAGAAAAGAAACACACACACAGGAAATGCCTCTCAACTACAGACCCAGTTCTCAAAACATAGGAAGAATTCAGGAGGAGGGGCTGAGATGCCAAGCACAGAACATATAAGGGAGGGAAGGGGAATGAAGCTGTCTTTGGCCATGGCTGACCATTTAGTCTTTCAAACAAAGAGTCCACCCATCCAGTTCAGAGCTTGGGGAAGTTACTTCTTGGACCAGAACTACACCACCACCCCATCTGAAATGGCCACGCTGGCATGGAGGGGTCTGGAAGCAGTGCTCTGAAAGAGTAACTCTTCCCAGCTGTGGGCCAAGTTCCTCCAACGTGGTGCCCACCAGTCACTAGGACCATGCCTTATGGGGATTTACTCCAACATCAACAGCATCTGCCCCATCACTCCCTGTCAAATAGAAGAGGAGGAAATGGAAGCAGTGCCAGACTTCACTTTCTTGGGATCTACGATCACTGCTGATGGTGACTGCAGCCATGAAATAAAAGATGTTTGTTTCTTGGGAAGCAAGCAATGAGAAACCTAGGCAGCATAATGAAAAGTAGAGACATCACCCTGCCAACAAAAGTCCTCATAGTTAAAGTGTTGGTCATTCTAGTGGTCATGGCTGTGAGAGCTGGACCCTAAGGAAGGTTGAGTGGAGAAGAATAGATGCCTTTGAACTCTGTGGTGCTGGAGGAGACCCTGGAGAGTCCCCTGGACTGCAAGGAGATCAAATCTGTTGACCCTGAAGGAAACCAGCCCTGACTGCTCCTTGGAAGGACAAATACTGAAGCTGAAGCTCAAGTCCTTTGGCCACCAAATGAGAAGAGAGGACTAACTGGAGAAGGCCCTAATGCTGGGAAAGACCTAAGGCAAAAGGAGAAAGGGGTGGCAGAGGGTGAGGTGGATGGATGGCATCATTGACACAGTGGGTGTAGATCTGGGTGGACTCTGGAAAAAGGCAGAGGACAGAGGAGCCTGGCGTGCGGTGGTCCATGGGCTTGAAAAGGGTTGGACTCAACAACAACAACAACACAGGAATGAACCTGCCTAATGCAGGCTGCCCAAAGTCTCAAGCCGATTTAAAAAAACAAACTGGAACCCAACCTGGAGCTCTGGACAAGCAAATCATGTTTTCGAAGAGCTAAGACAAGGAGGGCCTTTCACTTGAGTTCTGTCTGCCTACCCCAGATTACTTCCACCTGCATTTGCTCTCCAGTGGCCCTGGGTCGAGGAGAGGCCTCTCCACCAACCACCCTCTGCCAGAGCCCAGACTTGGACCTCAAACAAGCCAGAAACTGTCCTGGCTGTATCTTCAGAGCTGGCCAAGGTGTGGCAGTTTCAGTGTAGAAGGCAAAGAAGAGAAAGCTTATTTTTCTTCTTCTTTTGCCATAACCAATTCTGTATATTGGCTCTCCTCATGGGGATCAGCCATGAAGATTGCCCTGGGGACAATTTATTTTACTGTAATTTAATAGACTTATATACTGCCCTAATCCGATGGACTCTGGGCAGTGTACACAAGTTAAAACCAATACAAAACAATTAAAAACTCTTAAGAACATAGCAGAATTGCCCATCGCTGTGCCATTACTATCTAAAAACAAATATAAAAACGGCATAACCTTAATGTTAAAAATTAATTACAGGAGGGGGGAGCCTCAGATGAGCCAGAAAGGGGAACTTGTTGACAATCCCAGAGTCCAGACCCATTTTGCCAACTACATCTTCAGCTCTTTCCTAAATGGTAGCAACAGGGCCTGGAGGCATAGTTCTACCAGGAGGAGGTTCCATAATGTCGAGACTACAACTGAGAAGGCCGTTTCCCTCATGCTGGAGAGGTGGGCCTCCCCAACAGATGGTACCTGAAGGGTGCCCTCTCAGTTTGCTCTCATGGGACAGGTCGATGTTCTAGGGATGATGTGATCCCTGAGGTATCCTTGTCCGCTACCATGAAGGGCTTTAAAGGTGACAACCAGCACCTTGAATTGCACCCGAAGATATATAGGCAGCCAGTGCAGCTCCCACAGCAGTGGTGAAGCGTGGGCGAAACGACTACACACCACCTCTGTGCGGGCTGCTGCATTCTGGACCAATTGCAATCTCTGGATGGTCAGCAAGCGCAGCCCCATGTAGAGTGCATTACAATAGTCCGAACGGGAGGTGACCAGGGCATGGGTGACCATGAGCAGGGCATCCCAGTCCAGGAGTGGGCACAATTGATTAATAACACACACTTGCCTGAAGGCCCTCCTGGCCATGGCCATAACTTGCTCCTGGAGCAGAAGTTGCGAGTCCAGGAGGACCTCCAGGTTGCACAGCTGGTTGGATTGGGGAAACGTTACCCCATTCCAAACCAGCAGTGATAACTCCTTATGAGGACCGGGTCCCTTCACCCACAGCCACTCAGTCTTGCCGGGATTCAGCTGTAGTCCGTTGTCTCCCATCCAGACCTTAACCGCCTCCAGGCAACTGGTCAGGACCTTAACTGCATCACTATGATCAGCATGGGCAGAGATATACAACTGAGGATCATCAGCATACTGATGAGATCTCACCCCGTGGGCCAAGCCATGAGGCACCCCACACGTGAGATGCCTCGGTCTCAACCCCGCGCACCCACCCATAATAATAATAATGCAGTGGCCTTCCATTGGCCTTCTGCATTGCAGCATGATACCCATAATGCTACTGATCCAGTTCCATGAGTCACTTTCTGATCCTGAGGCCTTTTGCCACACAAAGTGCTCCTCAGCCCCAGGCCAGGATGGTGAAGCTGCTGCCCTCTATCAAGATGGATTTTAGTGGATTCCCAGTGGAGTTTGTCAGCCAAGGCTGTTTATCCTCAGGGTGACAATCACCATAGAGTCGCTGGCAGTAGGGTCTATTCTATGACCGTAGCAGCATCACCTGGCCAGACTGACTAAGAGAAAGAGGCCAAAAATTAAAAGGGAAGAGGGAGAAGGGGGTAATGAGAGGGGGGGGGGAAAACTTTACAATATTTGAAGGATATTTTGCTTTTCTTCTCTTCCCCCTAAATTTAATTGACTGACATGAGGAGACAGGCTGATGGGTCTCCTTCAGAAAAAAGAAAGGCACCGCTCCCAACGGCCTTTCCCTTGCCATCCTTCCCTCTCTATGACTGTGATGGTGAACCTTGGCACTCCAGCTGTTCTTGGACTCCAATTCCCAGAAGCCCAAGTCCCTGTGAATCCACAGGAATGGGTTTACTGCACATACACAGTGGATTCACAGGGACTTGAGCTTCTGGGAATTGAAGTCCAAGAACAGCTGGAGTGCTAAGGTTCGCCATCACAGCCCTAGGAGAACAAGCTTCCAGGAGCTTTTCTGCTTTTCCCCTAAACCTCCACAAAGGCAACCTTAGTCTTCTGGGTAATGTCAGCATCTGGGACTCTCAGAGCCAAAGCCCTGCAGCCAAAGAATCAAACCCCCCACCACTGCTGTTGAGGTCGAGGATGGGTTTGTTAATTTATCCAAGCCCCCCCCCTTTGCTGGGGATGGCTACAGATGGCAGGGGGCCCAGTTGCCGTGGTGATGGTCTCCATGGTGCACACTTTGGTTCAGTGGTCCTTTGTCTGGTGGCAGATGGGGCCTTCTCTGACTTCGCCAAAGGATGTTCAATGTATGCACGCATAAACTATTATATTGTCCTGACGGTGCTCTATTCCTCACTGCACATCTGTGCCTCTCCAGATACAAAACTTCCTTTCAACCCCAGAGAAGCACCTGAGTGGTCTCCCCCTGTCCACATTCTTCTCAAATCCAAGCTAAACACTGTGAATAGCCTTGTTAATGGATTTTTGAAATATAAAAGTTGTTGTGGTTCAGTTGCATAGTGGATATACATAAAAGAGAGATGGTTGTTAGTACAGTAAAGGCCATGAGATTAACAGCTAAAAACTGGGAAGTGTATATGGGATTTGTAATGGAAAACTGATATAAAGAATTATGAAACATTGCTGTAAATAATGTGACGTGTGAATTAAAATTTTAAAAAGTGTTGAGAAGGAGAAATTATTTTATAGACATTTGGGGTGAATTTATTATGTACTGTATTTGTTAAAACTCAAGGGATAGAGCCAGGACAAAAATACCTGTACAGTACAGTATTTAACTTTTTGGAAATAGGGGATAAGAAAAAAAGAAAGGGAAACATTGTTTAGATTATACGAATAAAACACTAATGTCTCAGTAGTGACAGAAGCACTTATTGATTTATCAGGTTTTTTAAAATTATTATTAATTTTAGTGTTATTGTTTTTTACTTGTACGTTTTTTGTTTCTCTTTTTTGTATATTTTAAAATTAGAAACCATTTAAGTTTAATAAAACATAGTTATTATGAAGGGAAAAAACTGTTAATCCAGAGAGAGAGAGAGAGAGAGAGAGAGAGAGAGAGAGAGAGAGAGAGAGAGAGAGAGAGAGAGAGAGAGAGAGAGAGAGAGAGAGAGAGAGAGAGATCTGTTTTCACAAGGATGTTCTATCTAGATCAGTGGTGCCCAAACTAAGGCCCGGGGGCCAGGTGAGGCCCCTGACGCCAATTCACCTGGCCCGTGAAGCCTTCGTCGCTCCTGGAAGCGGAAGTAAAACACGCCCATACAGGCACATTTTACTTCCGCTTCCAGGAGCGACGAGGGCTTCACGGGCTGGGTGAATTGGTGTCAGGGCTGCACCCAGCCCCCGGGCCTTAGTGACTGGCTCCCTGAACCACACGATCAGCCCACGGCCCAACAAGTTTAGGCACCCCTGGTCTAGATGGTCCAAATGCCAATGGAGATTCAAGCACGTTGGGCATGCTAGGAAGGTAAGATCCCAGCCTTAAACCAGGATTAAGATCATCCCTAGCAAACAACCAGTCTCCCCAACTCTCTCTCTCTCTCACACACACACACACCCCAAAATGGGACTGAGTCTCATAAGGACTCCAACTCTGGTTGATTTCCAGAGGCCACCCCATGGAAAGTGCCTGTCAAACTCAACTCCTACTCTGATGCCACAGCTAGCAAATCTGCTCCCCCTGAATAGTAGTCTTTAGCAGGGGATCCTCCACACCTCATCCCATCACGTTACTTCCAATGAAGGAGAGAGGGTGGGGGTGGGAGTCACAGGTGTTGCCTACCACTTTCAAGGTAATCTTTAGGAGATGTGGGGGGACCCCTGCGGGGCCCTTCCCAACATCAAGGAATTGCATCTCCCAACTTCATTCTCCAAAGGTTGGGCGCTGAGGTCCACTGGAATCCCACTGAATCTGCAAGGAGGGTCATGGCTGGTTTCTCACTCTGTGCCTCATTGACCTTTACTACGAGATTCCTCCATCACTGCACAGATTTGTCTTGTGTGCAAAGCAGGCTCCCCCCAACGGCTGTGATTCTGCAGCAGAGCGGAAGCCTCCCAGGTGGAAATCCTTGCCATTTAAAAAGAAAAAATTGGGACTGGATTAAGGACCAAAACCATCCTTGGCAGAAATCCCTCCCATGTGCAAAAGCAGAGAGAGACCCATCATAAATGTGGATCATCTGATTTGGATCAGGGGAGACGCAGTACATGGCAACCTGGCTTTTGGACAATGGCCAGAATCGTCCAACTGACAAGACAGCTGGACTCACTGGCCAGGATGGCATTTTGGGAGTTCTGGTCCAAAAGAGTTGCTCTTCCCAGCTCGGCAATGGCCTTTCTATGCATACATGTGGCTCAAATCCAGGATAGATTTCTACCGGGCTTCATATCCTTCTGCACTGAGAGATTCTTTTGTTGTCGTTCAGACGCGCCGTTGAGTCCGACCCTTTGCGACCCCATGGACCACAGCATGCCAGGCTCCTCTGTCACACGCCATTCTCCATAGCCCACCCAGATCTACGCCCACTGCGTCAAGGATGCCACCTAGCCATCTCATCCTCTGCTGCCTCATTCTCCTCTTGCCTTCGATCCTTCCCAGCATCAAGGCCTTCTCCATCATTTGGTGAGAAGGATCTGTCCTTCCAAGGAGCAGTCAGGGTTGGCTTCCTTCAGGACGGACTGATCTAATCTCCTCCCAGTCCAGGGGACTCTCCAGAACCTCCTTCAACACCACAGAGGTCAAATGCATCTGTTCTTCCAATGTGGACATCAAAGGGTCAGGCTTTAAAAGAGTGGGGTAGTTCTGGATTTCAATCCACACCCAATCACAGAAATTCACTGACGGGTGTCTGGTAATGGTCAGCCTCTCCTCCGTATCTCAAAATCCCAATTAGTGTTCCCACCAATTAGAAGCTGCCAGAGGGCACATAACAGTAGCAGAATGGAAACCACATGGTGTGCCAATTATATACATTAAAAATACATGTAATCCTTATTAATCTGTTAAGCCGGAGTGGGTGGTGGGTGGGAGGATGGCAATGCCAGGGATAGGGCCAATAGGGCCAATAGCATTTGGGTTCTGGTCGTGAAACTTGACCCAGTAGAGCAGTAGTGCCAAACTTTTTGGGCCACAGGCTTGTCACGTGGCTCAGTGGGCCGTTCATGTGCTTCCTCCCACCAGAAGCAAAACACGCCTTGCAATCTGTTTTGCAACAAGATGAGATAAGATGTTAAACTGCCATTTTCTCTGCTTAAACCAAGGGTACCCAAACTACAGCCCATGGGCCAGATCCAGTCCCCGACGCCAATTCATCCAGCCCATGGCGCCCTTGTCGCTCCTGGAAGCGGAAGTAAAACACTCCCGTATGGGCGCATTTTACTTTCGCTTCCGGGAGCAACAAGGGCAGTGTAGGCCGGATGAATTGGCGTTGGGAACTGGATCCAGCCCACGGACCGTAGTTTAGGAACCCCTGCACTAGAGTGCTGCTGTTTCCCAGGGAGTAAAAATTTACATTCAAGAGGCTGTTGAGCTGCCATAGATTTCAACTCATATATAGGGTGGTGTTGTGCTGAACTGCATTCAAGCCTCTTCTAAAGTCAGGATGCCTGTGCTCTTAGATGGAAACCATACACATGTTCTGCTGATGTGGGTGTTGGGGTGGGACACACTCGAGACCTAGGGATCCCTGTTCCCTCGACAGCAGGGTTTCCCAACCTTGGGCCCCCATATGTTCTTGGACTTCAATTCCCAGCAGCCCTGATCAACAGGTGTGCTGACTTGTGCTTCTGGGAATCAAAGTCCAAGAACACCTGGGGCCCAAGGTTGGGAAATGCTGCTCCACAGAAACAGCAATCACAAATGAAGAATTTCCAAGACTGGACATCCATCCCATCACTAAGGCCAAACCATCCTCTTCCCATTCAGTAAACACACCAGCGATTTCAATCACCATTCAGCTCCAAACCACGTGAGCCCTATTAAATATACAGTAATACCTCGGATAACGCTAAAATCGCATAACGTTAAGTAATCTGGAAAGGAGAATTGGATCAAATAACGTTAAGGTCCTATGGGATGTATCGGATAACAACAGCTAAAGCCTGTGCGGTTACAATGTATCTCGATGGAGCTTTAACGTTATCCGATACATCCCATAGGATTTTAACATGCATCGGATAACACTAAAAATCGGATAACACCAAGACTTGTGGAACTAAGTCTTAGCGTTATCCGAGGTTTTACTGTACCAGGAAAACAGCTACGAATAAATATTGCATTATTGTTGTTGTTGTTGTTGTTATTATTATTAATTACATTGCTGACATCACACTTTCTTTTCTTGCATACGATGATAGCTTGTTCCAAAAAAGGTGACACTGTATTTGTCTATAGGCGTAAAGCAAAACCTAAGCACTGAGATCTACAAATGGGCAAAATCCCTCTATTAGCATCAATTCTAAATACACCTATTATTATTATTATTATTATTATTATTATTATTATTATTATTATTATTATTATTATTATTATTATTATTATTATTATTATTATTATTACAGAGATGAACAGCTTATGTCCCAGACAGCACTGTGGGAAGTCACTGGTTTCTATGACATGTGAAGCCAACTTCACCATCAGCCCATGGAAACATGCACTGTTGTTTTGCTCAGAGAGAAAATGACAACAAACGGCAGTTTAGGAAGGAAGCGCGAAGCTCCTTCGTTCTCACATCAAACCCCCGTCCAGCGCAGTTGCACCCCTGCCTCCCCAAAACCAGACATTTCCAAGAGCAAGACAACTCTTTGGACACTCCTGGCGAAAGGGGCAGAAATCCTTCCAAAAGAAGGCAGGGCAAGAGCGAAGGGTGTCAAGTTTTCCCAACAACAGGAAACCTTGTTTTAGCCAGGCAGGCAATGGAAGAGCTGACGAAGCAACGGCCTTGGGAAAGGATTATGGCAAAGGTAAGGAAAATCGACACCCCACCCCACCCCAATGAAGCGTAGCTGCTGGCCTCTCTGGCTCTTGGGCTGGGGGTTGAAAAGCTGTTTGAAAGCCCGGTGTGCTTTGTTCTCAACTACAGAAGAGCACATCTGAATTTTCTAAAACTAAGTAAAAGGTGAAGCGTTTGATAGGATACCATTCGGATCACCGGGAGGATGAGGAAAACATCTGGTGGCAAAGACAAGCAGATTATGAACATGAAGACTGTAGTCAACCAAACTGATTTTCAAGATTGTATGAAGGAAGGAGGGGAAAGAATGCCTGCTTTAGAGATGTAAATCAACCAAAACTTATGTATGATCTATGGAAAGACAGCCAAGTTCAAAAATATAGATCTCTAACTTCATTTGCTGCCCTCTTGTTGTACTGCCGTGTCTCTTTGTAGCCTACATAGTAAAGGTAAAGGTCACCCTTGCTCGAAAGCCAGCTGTATCTGACTCTAGGGTTCAGTGCTCATTCTGTTTATAGATGAAGAGCCAGGGCTGTCTGCATCTGCAGACGTTTCTGTGGACATGAGGCAGGCATGACTGTGCCGGAGTGCACAGAACGCTATTACCTTGTGTGGCTACACGTGGCAAATATTTATGGAAGGTGTGCAAAACTCATGGATCTGACAGTAAGCCCTCAATACACTGGATTTTCCACAGGATCACAAAATGTCCATTAATTCACTCAATGCATAGTTTGTTTGTTTGTTTTTAAAAAGAAAGTCTACTTTGGTGAAGATTAACAAAACATTATCCATAATAAAACTAAAAAGAGGAGCTGCAGTAATTAAGTAACTAATCAGGTTAATCAGTTGCAATGTTGTTGTTTTTTAAACCAAGAGAAAATTATCCTAAAGGAATAGATAGATTCCCCCCCCAATTTTTTTTAGTATATACAAGTTTTTTGCAAAAGCTGCAGAAGAGACAGACCCCCCTTCCCCCCCCTCTTCTGGCCAGAGGAGAGTGACTGTATAGCTTCCTGATGCCCCCCCCCCAGCCTATTGAAAAGGGTCACAGAAGGGCTGACCTGACTCCCCAGGAAAGTTGACTGCTCCCCCCCACCCCCAAAAAAGGGACAGACCCCACAGGCCAGACGTCCCGGAGACAGAGCGGGGTGGTGGTGGTTCCTGGACCGGGATCCTAAATAGGACGGGGGTGGTGGTGGACCCAGGCAGACTGAAGGGGGGGGCGAGGTTCTGCCTAAATATATATATGCAAGACAGGCGTTCATGAAATGGGGGGGGGGGGGGGAAGGGTCATTTAATTTAAGCCACCCCCTCCCCGCAACTCCCCGCAGGGGACCGACCTGATGACCTTGGGGGTTCCCTCCCAAGTGCTTTATCTCCCCCCCCACACACACACACACCAATTCTCCGGCCACACACTGGCCAGGCCTTTCTCCCTCCACCCCTAACCGCGGTGGCGTTTGTGGTTAATGCCTAACCCGCAATTCGGGGCTTCCCACGTGCGCGGGCAACCCCAGGCGACTCGCGTGTCGCCCACAGCCAGGCCAGGCCGCGTGTCTGAGGAAAGGGGGTGCGTGTATGTGTGCCCGCGGGGGGGGGAGGTCTCTGGGCGCCCCTCCCTTGCTGTCCCTTCTCCCCCAGCCCTGTTTGTAAAGGCAGCCTCGCCTTGAAAACCAGAGGGGGGACCCTAAGGATACCGGGGGGGGCAGCCAGGCCTCCTACTACAGGAATATGGGGAGGGGTGGTAGATTGTGTCCCCTTCCCAAGCCTCCATCCCCCCCCCCCATGAACCGGCTGCAATTGGACCAATTGGACCATGTCCCTCCCGCCGCCGCCGCCGCCCCGGACCAAGGCGGGAGAAGAGGAGGGACGGGGCGCGCCTGGGATGCGGGAGGCAAAGCACGGTCAACCCGCCGCCCCCTTCCTTACCTTCCTTGACGCCGGGCAGCTTGGACTGGTCAATGCCGATCTCAGCCATGTTGGGGCTCCTGGGAGGGAGGGAGGGAGGGAAGGATTGGGACCCCCCCTCCTCCCGCGCCTCCTTCCAAGGAGGGGCCCCCCTGCGGCAGCCAGACAAGGGCGACCCCCCCCCTCCGCCCAAGCAAAGAGGAGGAGGAGGAAGAGCGCGGGCAGGGAGGCTCAGTTGCTGCTGCTCTTTCTTCCTCGCGAGCAAGGACAGGATCGGCCCCTCCTCGGTTTCTCCTTCTCCGGCCAGGCGACGCCTCCACCTTTTTCCCTTCCCGATCGCGGCCGCCCCCGAAAGGCGAAAGCCACGGCGCCTGGACCCGGCGGGCCACGCTCGCCCCCGCCCCCCCCCACCGGCGCCCCTCCCTTTCCCTACCCCGCCCCTCCCCGAGGATTCTGGGAATCGTAGTTTCGCCTGGGGGGAGCTCCGGTGGGAGGGGCTGCCCAAAGGCTAGGGATTCTCTCTCTCCTCCTCCTCCTCCTCGCCCCCCCTTTTTTTGGCTGGAGAGGCGGAGGGAGGGGGCGAGCCAGTTTTCCGAGACGGGGTGGGGTGGGAGACACCCAAGGGCCCCCCCCCCACGACTCTGGATTTGGCATTAACAGTCACTCCCCCCCATGCAAACCCTCTGAAAGCAAACGAGGGTGGGAGAACAATCAGGGGTTCCGTGAGAAACAGGGAAAGCCTCGGGAAACTCGGGCTTTCCAACCTCGGGTGGAAGAGAAACGGAGGGGGGGGGGAGGCAGCCTCAGTGTAAGTGACCTCAAGCTTTTGGGGGAAGCACGTGGCTCACGAGGGGCCCCAACACTCAGACGCCGCCACCCCCACCCCCCACGGAGCCTCCTCCTGTGAAATCCCCCCCCCCATGAAGAACTATTGCGTGTTGTCAAAGTTGAGTCCGAATTACCGTGAGTCTTTTCCCGGGTTTGACACGTAGAGAAATACTGTACTCAGAAGTGGTTTTATCATTCCCTGCCTCTGGGGGGCGCCCTAGGACACGGACACACAACGACGCGGCTCCCCCAGGGACCCCCGGGCTGGCTCTTCTCCCTGGAAAAGCAGAGCGGCGCCGGGAATCGAACCTCGAACCTCTGGCTCTGCAGCCAGAGACCTTTAAATCACGGAGCTTTCCCCAGTCGTGTCTCACCTGTGGATTGCAATGAATCGGGGCTGTGGTGGCTCAGTGGTTAAGAAGTTCGCCTTGTAAGCTGGAAGGCTGGCAAGTCGGCAGTTCAAGATCCCCCCCCCCCCGTACTGCAATAAGGGATGGGCGTCCGTCTCTACCCCAGCTCTAGGGGACATGAAAGGAGCCTCATGTGGGCGCTCCCTGAGCAGTTTCTTCCGCAAAACTCCTTCAATCCAAAATAATTTCTCTACATATTATTATTATTATTATTATTATTATTATTATTATTATTATTATTATTATTATTATTATAGTGTAAGTGGATTTTGGGGCTAGGGGAGGAGGGAAGCACAACGAGAAGCCTCCCCCCCCCCCCACGCTCCAAAAAGCACCCTAGCCCTGGTGGATTCATGGTTGGAGCCCCAGCAGACAGCAAAGAAAGTTAAAAACTGATTTTTTAAAGGTCAAATTAAAAGGCCAGTATGAAAGAACAGGAGAGCTTCCATTTTTACTACCCATCTGTCCCCCTGCCAAAAAAAAACAACAACACCCTTAATTGGAAGATTCTGAGAGTTGCAGTCTCAAAAAGGTATGTCCACACTTTGCTTAAAACACACAACTTGGCACTCAGTTGGTAGTTGGGCCCCACATCATGTATGGTCAGCCTGCTGCCCAAATCCTGCCAGGATAAAGGTAACGAGGCCTAAGAAACAAAAGTCTTCCCAAATGCTGTGGGGTGGGGGTGGGATGAGAAGAGCTCCCACCCCTGCTGTCCAGGAAGGAAGCCTTGAAAAACAGCACGGTGTCCTCCTCTACCTCCATCCAGGCCAGTGATGGGATGTCAAAAATTCTACTACCACGCCATGACGTCATGGACGTCATGGGCGTGGCCAATGTCATGACGTCATGACGTCATGGGCAGAGCCAACGTCATGACGTCATGACGTTGTGGGCAAGGCCAAAAATAAAAAAAATAATAAAAAAAATAAACATGCACACAGACCCGTAAATAACTTAAAGAAATAAAATAAATAAATAAATAAAATAAAAATTAAATAAAAGTACACCCACCCACCCAAAACACCATAAACCACCCACCCACCCCAAACACAAAACCCTCACTTACCCTTCTTGGGGCCGACGACCCCCATGGCCCGGGGCCACACGGCAAGGCACGCCCCATCGCCGCCGGAACCGAGGAGGAGGCGGGGCGCTCCATGTTGGCTCCAATTTTTAAAAAACCGGACCCGGAGCCACTGCCTGCTGCTACTGTCGCCGCTGCTGCCGCCTCCCGCCATCGCCATCGCCGGGGGGGGGGTGGTGGAAGGAGGAGAGGGAGGGGACTGGAGTGCCGGGAGCGTTTCTGTAATTGATCCGGGTAGATGCATTTGCTTTTTCCCTCCTTCCTTTTCGTTCCGGAGCTTTCTCTTCCCCGCCTTGCCCGTTGATCGGCTCCCATCCCGTCTTCTTCGTTGCCGCCGCCGCTGCTGGAACCGGAGGAGGAGGAGGCGCGCTCCGCTGGCCTGGGGCGACGGCGGCAACGGCGGCGATGGCGATGGCGGGAGGCGGCAGCAGCGGAGACAGTAGCAGCAGGCAGTGGCTCCGGGTCCGGTTTTTTAAAAATTGGAGCCAACATGGACATGGAGCGCCCCGCCTCCTCCTCGGTTCCGGCGGCGATGGGGACGGCAACGGCAGCAGCGATGGCAGGAGGTGGCAGTGGTGATAGAAGCACCAGGCAGCAGCAAACGGCGGCAAGCGGCTCCACAGGAGGCTCCAGTCAGGGGCGGCCGGATCCAATTTTTTTTTAAATCGGAGAAAAAAATGGCTCCAATTTAGTGTGCATGTGTCAGATTGAGTTTCTGCGCATGCGCACTAAATTGGAGCCATTTTTGCTCCAATTTTTTTTTAAATTTTCCTCCCGGTGAGGCGTCCGATCCGGACGCCTCAAAAACGGTTTTACCCCCACGGAGAGCCCTCCGGAAATCCTTAAAACGGTTCTGTGGATCCGGTCAGAACCGGTGTCATCCCATCACTGATCCAGGCGTTTCCATCTGGGACCTGCTATCCTTGCAACCCCATAATAAGGCAAAGGAAAGGGCTGATTAGGTGGTTTGCAAAATGACAGCCTGGGCCTCCGTGCGGTTTTTCAAGGTGCTACCAGGGAAGGCTGGGCAGTAGCAGGTTCTCCAGAGTGACTCTAGCCCCCCCTCCTGCCCCCAGCTGAAAGAGAATTAAAAAGAGGGAGGGTGGATCCCCCCCCCCTTTTGCAGAACAAACACATTTTCCCCTTGGCAAAGCCAGGATCCCACCCTGGGATTCTTAAGAAGAAAGCCCTTTTGCCAAGGATTTGCTCTTTGGGAGGTGGCACTTCTGGTGCCCAGGCTTCAGGCAGGTTCGAAGCAGGGCAGCAGTGATGGGATGTCAAAAATTCTACTACCACGCCTGGACGTCATGGACGTCATGGGCGTGGCCAATGTCATGACGTCATGACGTCATGGGCAGAGCCAACGTCATGACGTCATGACGTTGTGGGCAAGGCCAAAAATAAAAATAAAATAAAAAAAATAAACATGCACACAGACCCGTAAATAACTTAAAGAAATAAAATAAATAAATAAATAAAATAAAAATTAAATAAAAGTACACCCACCCACCCACAACACCATAAACCATCCACCCACCCCAAACACAAAACCCTCACTTACCCTTCTTGGGGCCGACGACCCCCATGGCCCGGGGCCACACGGCAAGGCACGCCCCATCGCCGCCGGAACCGAGGAGGAGGCGGGGCGCTCCATGTTGGCTCCAATTTTTAAAAAACCGGACCCGGAGCCACTGCCTGCTGCTACTGTCGCCGCTGCTGCCGCCTCCCGCCATCGCCATCGCCGGGGGGGGGGGTGGTGGAAGGAGGAGAGGGAGGGGACTGGAGTGCCGGGAGCGTTTCTGTAATTGATCCGGGTAGATGCATTTGCTTTTTCCCTCCTTCCTTTTCGTTCCGGAGCTTTCTCTTCCCCGCCTTGCCCGTTGATCGGCTCCCATCCCGTCTTCTTCGTTGCCGCCGCCGCTGCTGGAACCGGAGGAGGAGGAGGCGCGCTCCGCTGGCCTGGGGCGACGGCGGCAACGGCGGCGATGGCGATGGCGGGAGGCGGCAGCAGCGGAGACAGTAGCAGCAGGCAGTGGCTCCGGGTCCGGTTTTTTAAAAATTGGAGCCAACATGGACATGGAGCGCCCCGCCTCCTCCTCGGTTCCGGCGGCGATGGGGACGGCAACGGCAGCAGCGATGGCAGGAGGTGGCAGTGGTGATAGAAGCACCAGGCAGCAGCAAACGGCGGCAAGCGGCTCCACAGGAGGCTCCAGTCAGGGGCGGCCGGATCCAATTTTTTTTAAATCGGAGAAAAAAATGGCTCCAATTTAGTGCGCATGTGTCAGATTGAGTTTCTGCGCATGCGCACTAAATTGGAGCCATTTTTGCTCCAATTTTTTTTAAAATTTTCCTCCCGGTGAGGCGTCCGATCCGGACGCCTCAAAAACGGTTTTACCCCCACGGAGAGCCCTCCGGAAATCCTTAAAACGGTTCTGTGGATCCGGTCAGAACCGGTGTCATCCCATCACTGCAGGGCAGGTATGAGATGGGCAGCCAGTTGGGCATCCTGCACCTTCCCTTCCTTCACCCACATTTTGTCTACTGATTATATAGAGATCCAAGAACCTCAATTAACAATTCAATCAAACTTATATACCTTTTTGACAAACTACACACACATGTTCTCAGCCCAGGTGGGGCTGAAGCAGAGGCGTAGCTACCACCGTATCTGCCGTATCAATTATACGGGGGCCCCGGGCCACGGGGGCCCCCAACGTGCGTAAGCAAAACAAATCTTTACCCTTCCTAAGGGCCCCCAAACAAATTTTTATACGGGGCCCCGCCTAGGCACGCTACTCTTCTGGGCTGAAGGGCGGAAGGCGTTTGATATTTTTTCTTGACATTACATCTCACCTCTCCTATTTAACATCTACATGAAGCTCCTGGGTGAGGTCATCCGTTCCTACGGGGTGAAATACCATCAGTATGCAGATGATACACAGTTGTACATCTCAGCTCGTGGGAATCCTGGTGATGCAGTCAAAGTCCTATCCAGATGTCTGGAGGCTGTGAGGGTCTGGATGGGGGACAACAAGTTACATCTGAATCCTGGCAAGACTGAGTAGTTGTGGGTTGGGGGTCCTGTGTCAACAAAGGAGGTACCATCTTTGGTTCTAGATGGGGCTAGTTTGCCCCAAACAGACCCGGTGCGCAATTTGGGGGTCCTCCTGGACTCATAACTCCTGCTTGATGAGCAGGTGGCAGTCGTGGCCAGGAGGGCTTTTGCACAGTTGCGTGTAATTCGCCAGTTGCGCCCACTCCTTGACAGGGACTCCTTGCTCATGATCACCCATGCTCTGGTCACCTCCAGATTAGATTATTGCAATGCACTCTACATGGGTCTGCCCTTGATGACCATCCAGAGGCTGCAGCTGGTCCAGAATGCGGCAGCTCGGGTGGTGTTGGGATGTGGGTGTTATTCGTGTGCATCCCCACTACTTCAGGAGCTGCACTGGTTGCCAGTTTGCCTCCAGGTGCAATTCAAGGTCCTGCTGCTACTGATCACTTTGAAGGGGAACTCCGCAGACACAAAGAGGCTAAGTGACAAGCACAGAAGCTTTGTCAATCTCAACTATGGCCCCCACTCTCTATTCAGTGCACTGTGTGTGGCCACATGTTCCATGTTTATGCAGTCACCAGAGACACATCCATCAACTGTGAAAAGGACTTCGAAGAAAAATGTATGCTTGGTATGAATAGCAGCCGTCACCGCCACCAACCCAGATGATCTGATCTAATGCTAATCAGACTAAGATGTCTTCTAGCTCATGGTGTGGGAAACCTGAGGAGAGCTGATTCGCAGCCCAGAGTGTCATGAGAGAAAGAGATGTCTCACTTGGGACTGGGAAAATCTAAACAACACAGACCTCATCCCAATATATTTTGTGTAATGACCCATGGGTGTGTGATGATTTTGCATATGTGTATTAAATTGGCAGTAAAACCACTGTGGGAAATGTCCAGTCCTTCTCCTTTTCGACATTCCTCTTCAGTAATTAATTTCAGCAGATCATGTGTCTGTGTGTTTTCTGACTGCACCAAAGGAAGAATTGTCACAAGTGTCTCCCTTCATGGCAAGGCCATTCTTTATATCTTCCCAGTATTATTCCCAATTCTAATTGTGTTGCCAGTGTACTTTGATCTCTGATCCACCCTGGGTGGTTATTTCCCTCCCCTTGTGTTAAAAAAATAGTTTAGGGGGCATCTTGACCAGCTGAAAACACTTGTGCTAAATTTGGAATCCCCCCACCCGACCCAAATCCAGTCCACATGCTGTTTGAGCTGTGTATGCATGCTTGACTCTTTTAGTTTGGCTGCAGACATGCTCTCTTGTGGAGCCAGGCCGGAGCAGATGCTGCCGAGGCAGAGCTGCCACTTGAAGGGAGATTGCTCCCAGCAATACAACCCTTTCCAGTGTGATCAGGCACAATCAGTTCTCACTGTCTGGTTGCACCCTTAGGCACACTCTCGGACAAGCTCATGTGAAATTGCAAATTTAATCCCGCTTGGTTCCTAGTAATCATGCCCATCCCACCTGCTTTAGTGGAAAGTGGAATGTTAAAAAAAGTATGGCAACTCTGCTTGGAATTCAGCCTGCCTGTAACTACTCTCCATGAAGACATCAAAGAGATGTACATGGAGTGATGTTCTCTAAATACGATGGAGAACAAAGACTACTCACAACTAACCACCCTGTATCATGAGATTTTATTTCAGTATGAGAGTTATTCAGAGGTGCCATAATCCTTGAACAAAAAACATCTCCAAGCATATAATAAAAGAAAATATTTAGTTCTTTGAAACGGAGGGAGGGAAAATAAGGGAAAGAAAGAAAAGAGGCAGAAATGAAAAATAAAGGAAAGAACAAAAGAGGGAGAAAGGAAAAATAAGGGGGGAGGAGAAAAGAAGAAAGAAGGAAAAATAAGGGAAAGAAAGAAAAGAGGAAGAAAAAGAAAGAAAGTGTTCCTCTATGAGTATATTACTGCAGGAGAAGCATGATCCTTGATTTGATCAAAGCTGCTGAGTTTTCCCTTAGAGGGAGGGACCAGCAACCAGATGGAAAACTATTCAGTGGGTTCAAAGAGCCTTGCATGTTCCTGCCAGGACTGGTCCAGAGCTAACAAGATTGCCCCTTGCTTGGCTATTGTGTTTCTTTGCCCTCTAACACTATTTACTAATCTGTCTGGACAACTACAGAAATTCTTTTCTTTCCCCCCAATTGGAGGCAGTGAATTTACTACATACATACATACAAACTATATCTATACAAACACCCTTTCTGTTCCTTTCTACCAGCAGGATGGAGCATCAGGAAAAGAAAGGATGGTCCAGTGGAGTCCATCTGCTACGGTTTGTTCACAGGTGAGAGGGGAGGGTTGCATTTTTTGGAAGATCTGTTCTTTAATTGCAAAGACAAGAGGCTCATGGAAACATTCTGTGAACCTGGAGATCTCCTGGAGACAGAGTCCAACAGGGCAGGTAAGTCTGGAGAAGGAGAAAAAGTTCAGGGCATTTTAACAAGAAATCTGATTCCAGGGCTAGAACATTTCAGGAAAACCCATGGAAGGTCTGAGCCGGTCTGAGGAGCAATAGAGCCACACCAAGGCACTTGGTTCACAGACCACCCAGCTCAGCTGCTTGACATTTTCCTACCTGAAGGCTTTGGATCTATTTAGTTAAGCCTCCTGTCCTGCCTGAGAACTGCCCTCTGGCTCTGACAAGGGATCTGACAAACACAGGATCCTTGGAACAAGAGGCTAACTGCCCTGGCATGCTTTTCACAACACAGCCAAACAGATGCCCCCAAGTGAAGTTCACACATAGGGTAAGGCTGTGCTAATACCCTCTGCATTCATGCATTCCGGTGTCTGGGATTAAGAAGATGCATAAGTACTCCCATGTTAACCTCTGTTCCTTTTGCTGTATTATGCTGGTCTTGGACTGTAACAAAGATTGATGGATTGACTGATTGAAGATGCATCCTGCACTTCCTTCACCAAGCAAGCAACATCCCATCCCCATCCAAAACAGAGCAATTCTACCCACACCAACCAACCAACCAACCAACCAACCAACCAACCAACCAACCAACCAACCAACCAACCATCCATCCAACCAACCAACCAACCAAAAGATGCTGAGCTAGATGACTAAAAAGTTGGTAGGTCAGCAATTTGGGACCCGAGTGCTGTGCGACAGAGTGAGCTCTTGTCATCTGTCCCAGCTCCTGCCAACCTAGCAGTTTGAAAGCAAGAAATTACAAGCAGATAAATAGGTACCACTTCAGTGGGAAAGGTAACAGTCCTGCCTGCCACATGACCACAGAAATATCTGCAGATGCAAACAGTGCTGGCTCTTTGTCTGTAAATGGATATGAGCACCAATCCCTTGAGTCAGATATGACTGGTTTTCAAGCGAGGGTGACCTTTACCACTACCTACAAACAGGTGAAGTTGCTCTTAAAGATGGCAACCAGATGACGTCATTGCGAGAATGAACTCCAGAGTCTTTCTTCCCACCCATCCCTTTCCGAGCCCTTGTTCAGGGTTTCTCCGCTTTGGCTCCAGGTCGGATCATTCTGCTCTGGATTGGTTCCAGCCATAGGTGATGATCACTGGAACCCATCCAAAGCAAGCCTTCCACTTGGAACTCGTCAGTATTGTGAAATGGATTAGCAAGTGAGTCAGGATACTGGCAAATTAAACACTTCCTTTTCTTCTGCTGCTGCTGTAGCTGTAGCTGAATCCAAATATTGGCGATCCTCCTGGCAATCAACCATGGAGACTGCCCTAAGAATAATATAGTGGCCTTCCATTTGCCTCCTTCATCACAGCATGATCCCCATCGTACCACTGATCCAGTTCCATGAGTCACTTTCTGGTCCTGAGCCTTTTTAGCATGCAAAGTCCTCATCCTCAGGTCAGGATGGATGAAGCTGATGCCCTCCATCCAGAAGGATCCCACTGGGATTTCACCCACTTGGGGACCCTCACCCTTCCTTCCCTGTGCACTTCGTGTCCCCCCCACCGCCCCGCCATATGCCGTTTGTCCTCAGGGTGGTCACGTTAGTTAACCACCGCCTGACGGTTGGCGCTGAGTCACTGTCAGTAGGGTCTACTTTATGACCATCGCAGGATCACCTGGCTTTTTAAAATGAGCCAATAGAGCAGCAATGGAAGCAGGAGGAGACAGAAGGAGGGTTTTTTCCACAGCTCTTCTCTGGCTCCTTAAATGAAAAGCAACCCAAGAGCCTCATTGACCCTCCAGCCTCCTCCTGCTTCTGAGAACAGACTGGTGAGGACCAAACACCAGACCTTCCAGCAACCCTGCTTAGCCCACTCTAGCCTGACCCAAAATGGGTACGGAGACAAAACCTTTTCTTCTCCAAACGTCTCTTTAATCCTTCTTTATATTTGGTGCCCATTCTCACAGTCTAGAGCCATAAATTCACAAATCAACTAGACTTTTGTCTGTTTGGACTCTTCTGCTGTTCATCTTCACTGGGTGATCTCCTTAGGTTCTAATGTTAAGAGGGAGAAAAGTGCCTTTTCATTTACTTTCCCACTATAGATGTGCTTTTATCTATCACATGCTCCCACTTCTTCTCTTTCATCACACTTCCCCTGATTTTCTCTTTGTTGCTGCCTTCAATTCAAGATGTAGCCTTTGACCCATAAAGTCATCAATGGTTTGGGACCTTGTTATGAAGCAGAACACCAGTCTTTTTGAAGTAATTTACCTGTCCCTTTCATGCCTTATAGAAGTACCAAGCCCAAGGGAGGTCAGAAAACCCACAACAAAATTGAGCATTTTCTGTCGTCCCCCCCCCTCCGCCCCCCAACTTATTGTGGAACAAGTTACTGATGGTGGTTTGCTAAGCACCATCTCCCCTAAAATATATTAAAAACAAAACATTTTAGTATAGCTTTTAATGGTCTTCCACTGGACAACACATGAGTACTCTCCGTAACATTCACCGTGTCATTCCAGTTATGTAGATGGGATGTTTACACTGGAGTCTTAATTTTAATTTAATTCTTGTCATCCAGCAGAAAATGTGATATCTTGAATTTTTATTAGGTTTGTCTCTTTATTCGTTTGTAATATGATTATGATTATTATCATTGGGATTTGTTATCTGTTTGTACATGAGCCAGAAAATGTTTGTGCATAATAGGGCAGTAAAAAAAATATAATAATGCATGCATGCATTTTTCTAATGCCAAATGACGTTGCCATTTCCCCTGAAAGCTGTGTTGTTTACAGTCTTTTGACCATTTGATTGACCTTTTCTGCACCTTCCCAGTTCCACAGAGGACCATAGATTTGTATTAAAGCCCATTTATCCTCCCCTCCGGCCTTTTCTAATTCTTTCCAATCAGCATCAGGTTGCTTGGTGGTGCAGCTGCATTGTTTAAGTACAGTGAGCAGCAGCAAACAGCAAACACAGCAGATTCTACACATATCCACCCAGACCCAGGCCTTTGATGATTTGAACTTGGCCACATCTACTAACCTCTGGAATTGTTCAGGCGATTCACTCCAATCCGGTCTAGAGGAAGTCCAAAACGTCTCTTTGGCACTTCCACCACTTTCCTGCAGATGATGAAGAAGCACGTGAAACCACTTAGTGAAGCACCATTTGTTTTGGGCAAAGAGTAAAGAAACAAGCAAGACTCTTTGTACATGCTCTCTGCACTATTGACCAAGAGTTCTTCCAAAAGGAACAAAAATGCCACAAAATTTCCATGGGCCGGATGAATTGGCATCAGGGGCTGGATCAGGCCTGTGGGCCATAGTTTGGGCACCCTGGTTTAAGCAGAGAAAACGGCAGCTTAAAATCTATTTTATTTATTTATTTATTTATTTAGATTTATTATCCCGCCCCAATCAGGCGAACCTGACTCTAGGCGGCTTACAGAAAATCCATAAATTAAAACCTTGAGGTTCGAAATTACTTTAAAAAATCAATTAAAAAAGAATTAAACCATGAATTTACAAAGATCTAAAAAATTTAAAAAGGTTAAAAAGTTTAAAAAGATTTAAAAAGTTTAAAAGAGTGAGGGAGGGGTGACTGTCCCATCAGATCAGCCACCCAACATGGGACCCCATATTCCTGGAGCCCCACACCTGCCCTGCCAGCCAGGTTTTTAGACCCTTCCGAAAGGGCAGGAGCTCTGTCTGTAGACGTAACTCAGTTGGCAGGAGGTTCCAAAGGGCCGGGGCGGCCACGGAGAAGGCCCTCCTTCTGGTGCTAGAGAGATGCGCCTCGATGGAATGATAAGAGAGCCTCTCCGATCCGCCCTGGTGGGACGGACAGATGTCCTTGGGACGATGCGGTCTCTTAAGTATCCTGGCCCACTACCATGTAGGGCTTTAAAGGTAATAACCAGCACCTTGAATTGCACCCGGAGACATACTGGCAACCAGTGCAGCTCCTGAAGCAGTGGTGAGGCACGAGCATAACGCCCGCACCCCATCACTACCCGAGCAGCCGCATTCTGGACCAGCTGCAGCCTCCGAATGGTCACCAAGGGCAGCCCCATGTAGAGCGCATTACAGTAATCAAGTCTGGAGGTGACCAAAGCATGTGTGATCATGAGCAAGGAATCCCGGTCTAGGAGTGGGCGTAGCTGGCGTATTGCAAAAGCCCTCCTGGCCACGGCTGCCACCTGCTCCTCGAGCAGTAGTCATGAGTCCAAGAGGACCCCAAGACCCCTCATCCTGTTGCCCACCACTCAGAAAGTTTGGGCACCCCTGGTTTAGCATAACCAGGCTGGGCTTGTGTGTGACTAGTGGAAGAAGTCCTTGCTTGAAAAATCAGGGCAGGGCAACCAAGCTGCCAGGCTGAGCATCAGCTGAGTGAAAGCCACAGAGCAAAGCAGCGGCAATGGTCAGCTCCGATTTGTAGTCATCCTCCTCCCTCTTATGGTCACTTTGAGGTATAGCAACGGACTGTCTCTCTGCTGTGGTGGCCACTAGGAGGAGCCACCTAAATTACCTGTCCTCCCAAGGAAGCAAAGACAATGGGTGTCAAAAAGATGTACAGTACAGTGCAGTACAGTACTTGCTTATAGACAACCCTCCAATCTCAAACAACTATTGACACACAACAGACTACACAGAAGTGGAGCAGATATGGGGACTAGACCCTGCTGCAAATCCAGACACCAACTATGCCTCCACATATTACTGGACCCAACGGTACCACACACAACATTAAAGGCAGTTTTACTTATGTTTCTGCCAATGTGATTTAGGCCATCGCTTGCCAAAAATGTCCATCTGTGCTTTATGTAGGACAAACAGGACAAATCTTTATGTAAAAGAATTAACTGACACAAATCAGACATCCGGAATGGCAACACAGAGAAACCTGTCTCAAACCACTTCAATCTAACTGGACACTCTATCCAAGACCTGAAAGTTACAATTCTGGAACAGAGAAATTACAGAACTAGGATTGAAAGGGAGACAGCAGAAATCAAATACATCCATCTGTTAGACACCCACCGCAGGGGATTAAATATTAGTGAAGGGTTTCTGGGACATTATCAAATTTGATACACAGATTGCTATATGCTGCTAGATATTTTATACTGTATATTATATTACAACCTTCCTGCCAATTCTCTTTAGCAAAACAGGAAGTAACCAGGTACAGTGTTTTTGTTTGCAGGTCAAAGGTTGATCAGAGACCAGAATGGGCTTTCTCAGACTCTTTGAGATTGAAAGGGAGACATTTAGAGCTAATCTGAATAATCTATTGTTGCTGATAGCTGTGGGAAACTGTATTGTTGTGCTTGCTTGTCTGAATACACCCTTCTCCCTTTGACCCCTGTATTTGGTGTATAAAAACCATGCCTGTAAGTTTCACACCTTGTCTGAAGAAGTGGACTTGATCCATGAAAGCTAACGATAAAAATATAGCAGTTAGTCTTTAAAGTGCTACAGTGTTTTTTATTTTGTTTTGTTTATTTTATTTTATTTTGTTTTGTTTATTTTATTTTATTTTGTTTTCTGATATGCCTGAACCACAGACTAACATGGCTACTATAAAAAAAATCCCCTAACTAAATAAATAATCCACCCACCCACCCACCACAAATCCGAGTCACCTACCCTGGGGAGCAGAGCAGGTGGCAACAGAGGTGGGGTGGGGTGTCCTGGCCTGGTGGGGCAGCCTAGCCCAGCCTGTCCCAGTGTGGCCCGGCAGTGCAGCCTGGGGTGGCAGCAGTGTGGCCTAGCCCGGCCTGGCCCAGCCTGATGGTGTGCCATGGCCTGGTTTGGTACAATGGCAAGTGGCGGTGAGTGGTGGCGGCCAGTGCCGATGAGTGGCAGCAGTTGGCGGCAGTGAGTGGTGGTGATCCGCAACAGTGAGTGGCAGTGGTTGGCAGCGGCAAGTGGCGGCAGCATGGCACGGTACAGCGGTGGCACGGGGCGACTCGAGTGAGGACTGCCGCCACGGCCGCACCTCCACTGAGGGCCTCCCCGGCTGCCCCAGTCTGTAGCCCAAAATGGCTGCTGGTGAGGGCGCACACGTGAAAATACCAATACTGAATACTGGAGGTGGGCATGGGTCAATTGCTATTTTCACACATGTGCACTCACCAGCAGCCATTTGGGGCTGGAGAGTGGGGCAGCTGGGGAGGTCCTCAGCGGCCTCCTCAGAGGTGCAGTGGCAGCGGCAGCCCTCACTTGAGTTGCACCATGCTGCCACGCGCCGCCACCGCCACTCACCGCTGCCGACAGTTGCTGTTGATGCCAGACCAGGCCACTGCACACTGCCGGACAATGCCAGGCCGTGCCACTGCTGTCCCAGGACATGCTGCCAGGCCGGGCCGGGCCACTGCTGATCCAGGCCACGCTGCCATGCCATGCCGTGCCGCCGCTGACTCAGGCCACGCCACCACTGACCCAGGCCATGCCGCCAGGCTGGGCCGGGCCAGGCTGGGCTGCCACTGATCTAGGCTGCACTGCTGGGCCGGGCCAGGTTAGGCCAGGTAAGTGACTTGGGTTTGGGTTTGGGTTTGGGGTGGTTGGGTGGAATGTGTGTGTTTATGTGTACAGTCAAACCTCATATAACACTAAGACCTGGTTCCACAAGTCTTGATGTTATACGATTTTTAGTGTTATCTGATGCATGTTAAAATTCTATGTGAGCCATAGAGATACATTGTAACCACACAGGCTTTAGCGGTTGTTATCTGATGCATCCCATAGGATCTTAATGTTATCCGATGCAATTCTTCCCCCAGATTGCTTAATGCTATGCGATTTTAGTGTTATTCGATACTAATGTTATATGAGGTATTACTGTATTTTGATCTGTATTTTAATGTGTTTTTATGTGTATTTTAATGTGTATTTTTATGTTTATTTTTATGTATTTTTATGTGTATTTAATTTGTATCTTAATGTGCATTTTTATGTGTTTTATGTGTATTTTTATGTGTTTTATGTGTATTTTTATGTGTGTATTTTGTGTATTTAATTTGTATTTTTATGTGTTTTTATGTGTATTTCTATGTGTACTGTATTTTTTATTTATTTTTTTACTTTGGCTCCATCCACGTTATTGGCTCCGCCCATAATGTCATGATGTTGGCTCCGCCCATGACATCATGACATTGGCTCTGCCCACGACATCAGTTCTGCCCACAGTGTAGTAGTAGAAATTTTGGCTGCCCATCACTGAGGTGTGGTCAGGCCCGTGGCCTGAAAACGTTGCGAATCACTGTCTTAGACCATCGAGTCCAACCCCACCTGCTCAAGGCAGGAATTCCAATCCAAGCCGACCTGACCGAAGAGGGTTGCTTTCCAATTCTCTCTTGAAGGCCTCCAGCGTTGGAGCCAGGAAAAAGAGCAATTGGTTCAGGTCGCCCAGGAGGTTCCACAGCCAAGGCGTGCTCTGCCAGCAGTCCTCTCATCCCACCAGCCCTCCTACCTTCTCCAGAAGTTCTCCTCACACAGAGGAACATTGTGCCACCCACCTCTGCTTGGTCTTCAAGTCCACAGAGGCAGCAGCAGCAGCAGCGGAGAGCCTATCGAGAGGGAGGCCAAATCCTGAGAAACTTCGCTTCTTCTTGGTCTCACTGACGTCGTTTTCAAGGGACACGAGTTCATCCAAGAGAAGGAGCTTTGCAGCCAGATCAGCTGCAGATTTCTCCTCCATGGAGGGGGAAGGAGGACCCAGGACCCTTGGCTGGGATGGGTCAAAGGGCAGCTGCAGCGGCTGTTGCTGCAATGGAAAAGCAGAAAGAGTCAAAGGAAGCTGGTTCTTCAATGGCCCCTGGAGCAAAGTTCTCCAGCCATAGGCCGCAAGCTTGGTAGCAGAGAACTAAAGCCTCCATCTTCATTTGAAAACCTGGAACAAATGAAGTACAGCAGAAATAGCCTCATCTTAGTTGTTATCCAGAGCCTTTACTACAGTGGTAACCTCCAATTTTTTTTACTACCTACTCTGTGGGCGTGGCATGGTGGGCGTGGCCAGGGGGAAAGCCCTGCATTGCACCCGAATTAGGACTACAGTAAAACCTCATATAACACTAAAACCTGGTTCCACAAGTCTTGGTGTTATATGATTTTTAGTGTTATCTGATGCATGTTAAAATCCTATGGGATCCATAGAGATACATTGTAACCACAAAGGCTTTAGCGGTTGTTATCTGAAGCATCCCATAGGATCTTAATGTTATCTGATGCAATTCTTACCCCCAGATTCCTTAATGTTATGCGATTTTAGTGTTATTCGATACTAATGTTATATGAGGTATTACTGTACTTTATTTCAAAACTTGGATGGGCGGGGGGGGGGGGGGCGCAACCAGAATGTCTGCTACCGCTACTGGCGAACTGGGGCGAACCTGCTGGTGCCCACAACTGCTTTACTACCATAATGCAGCCTGGCTGGACATCCTGCTACAGTAATGGAGTAGACCATACAGCCAGTGATTCAACACCAAGTGTTGGGCAGTGACAAATAACCTGACTCTCTAACGGGGCCAATGGCTACAGGCGGATGAGCCCCTTTAGGTGGGTGGTGGGTGGTTCCCCTCAGTGGAGGAAATGCCACTGGAAACCATCCTATTGGGCCCAATGGCAAAGTGAACGGAGAAGGAACCACTTGACTATTCTGATTCCCAATGGTCATGGAGGCGGAAGAGGCCATGCCAGGTGGACTGGCTGTGAAGGCAGACCTTGTCCATATCCTCAAGGCTGCGACAGTCCATATACAGTCCTGCATGTCTCATTTCATAGGTGCCACAGAAGATGGCTCCGTGATCACAGTGTGTGGGTCGCTTCATGGCAAGCTGGGATACGCCTTAAACAAATTTGCACAAATGGCATTTTTCTTGTTTGTCATTCTTCTTTCAATGCCCAGGAGTGGTGAAAATGATTTCCAGGGGGAAATGTATACTTGGATACGAGTAGCAGCCAACGACGACTACCATAAGCATGCAGCAATGAAGACTTAAGGTTGGTAATGACAAAGCCAAGAAAGTGGGTTCAATTCAAACTCTGCTCCAGCAAAAAGGACCAAGCTCACTCACAGTGGAAAAGTTCTCTGCCAGAAGGGACACTTCTGTCCACACCAAGTAGTCCTGAACTAGATGGAGAAAAATTTGGACACAGAGATGAAAAGCTCTGTGTGAAAGATTCAATTCAACATGAGCCTCCTGAATATCACTTTCACACAAATCCTATCTGTGCACTACGGCATACGCTTGGAACGAGCCTCATGGAATAATGTAAGAAATGGGCTCTGAACAGATGTAGGATTGGGAAGTCTCGGGGAACTTGCCGGGATTCTGCAAAGAAGCCAACTTGACCAAATGTATCTGCTTTCAAGGAAGACATCCTGGAAGCATCTCTGGGCTAACCCCCTCCCCCTCCCCTCTGTGGCATGGCCAGGTAAGGATTTCTGCCTCAGCCCAATAGACCCAGGTGAGAATAGCATTCCACATGCACAAGAGACAGTAGACACTTTACTTGCTCTTGGGATCAATGCCACCTGTTGTTCTTTTCTTCTCCTGGACCTCCAGGCACTTGTCTCAGAGAACTTAGTCTCCCAAAGTCCTGACCAGGGGGATTATGGGATTTGTAGACTAAGAAAGCAATTTCTCCAATTTCTCATATGGATCCTATCCAGCCTCCCTCAAGTTTGAAATGGCTTTCAATGACATTTTTAAATACAAAGAATGGTTGACTCTGAGGGAGGATCTTCAAGAGGTGGTTATGGGGCCGACCCAACCTCTGGTTTCATGGATCGGGGAGGCAGGGAAGGTGCTCCACTTACCTTCTGCAATGCCTCTGCCTGGAGCACAGATCTGGATGGCCACTGGGAGAGCGTGATGGCCAGAAGAAAGCATCCGGCGGCTGTCTGGCATGGCAACATCTGGAAAAGAAAGCAGTGCATTTCTTAGGGCGAAGGCCAGAAGCAAACAGGGAAGAGAGAGAAGGATGAGAGTTGAAAGCATCTTCACATTTTTGAAGGGAAGCCGGCATAAAACATGCCTTGCAATCTGTTTTGCAACAGGATGAGACAGATTTTAAGCTGCCATTTTCTCTGCTTAACCAGGGTGCCCAAACTGGCCATTGACACATTTTACTTCTGCTTCTGGGAGTGACGAGAGCGGCGTGGGTCAGATGAATTGGCTATTGGGATTGGGGTCCAGATCTGGCCCACAGGCCATAGTTTGAGCACCCCATGTCCAAGTCTGACATAGCTCCAGAATCACAAGATGGAGAAAAGATGGAGGGCCATGAAGTTGCCCAGCATCCACATGGATCAGACCCTCAACAACAGATTCAGTTTCCATCTGAAGGGCAGAATACAGTTATACCTCGCTTAAAGAGCATAATGCGTTCCACAGGATTGCTCTTTAAGCGAGTTTGGTCTTTAAGTGAAACGCCATTGTAAGTGACCAGTTGTGGGGGGATTGCGAACACCGATTTATTTGTTAAGCGAGTTTTTGATTGGCTTTATTTGTTAAGCGAAGCGACCATTCAGAGAAAATTCTGCTCTTTAAGCGATTTACTCTTTAAGCGAAACGCTCTTTATGCGGGTTTGACTGTAATTCCTTTTAAACCGGTTCCTGGCAAATCAGCATATGCTGTTTTATGCAGATCAGTATATGGAGTGTTTCCTGGCAGTAATATATGGTTGTGAGAGCTGGACTATAAAGAAAGCTGAGCGCAAAAGAATAGACGGCATTGAGATGTGGTGCTGGAGGAGTTTTGAGAGTCCCCTGGACAGCAAGGAGAACAAATAGTTCGATCTTAAAAGAAATCGAACCCGACTGCTTCTTGGAAGGTCAGATAGTGAAGATGAACTTACAGAACTTTGGGGATCAAATGAGAAGAGAGGATTCACTTGAGAAAGCATTGATGCTGGGAAAGGTCGTGGGCAAGAGAAGAAGGGGCGGCAGAGGATGAGATGGCTAGATGGTATTGCTGGTGCAATGGGCACAGAGCTGGGCGGGCGGAGGAGGAGGGTGGAGGGCAGGGGTGCCTGGCGTGCAGTGGTCCATGGGGTCACAAAGGGTCAGACTCAACTATGTGACTGAACAACAACAACAACAACAAATATGGAGTCCCTGTTTTAACAATGTGTCATTGAGCTCTGTCAATTACCATGAAAACAATTAATTAATTTGAAATGTGATGTTGGCGGAGAGCTTTGTGGATATCCTGGACTCCCAGAAAGATACACAAGTGGATCCCAGATTAAGTCAAGCCTGAACTGTCTTTGGGGACAAAAAGGATGAAACTGAGGTTGTCCTACTTTGGACACATCATGAGAAGGCAAAACTCTCTGGAAAAGACAGTGATGCTGGGGAAGGTGGTAGGAAAAGAGAAAGGCCAACTATGAGATCTTATTTTACAGTAGTACCTCGGATAACGACTGTATCGGGTAATGCTAGAATCGGATAACGATGCAAAATTTATTTTTTAAAATTCCATCGGATAACGATCTGTTAGCGTTATCTGATGCAGTTGTTTGTAGCAGCAGGGTGCCTGGAAAGCTGAATGGGGGTTCCCCGTTCATTTCCCCAGCCACCCAGCAGCTGCGGATCAGGTCCTCCGACCTCCCCAAGCCAGCAAGGGTGCCGGAGAACTCAAAATGGGTGGAAAAAACTTCCGTTGTTTCCCCTGCCCATTTCGGGCTCCCTGCCAGCCCTGCCACGTGACACAGGGTCAGCACTTGGGAGGGGTGGAATGGGTGCGTGCACCAGTGGCGTCGCGCAGTCTTCAGCCGCCTGGGGCGAAGAACAAACTTGCCGCCGCCGCCCGCCCCCCAGCTCGCCGCCGCCACCCCCTACCCCCTCCCCAGGCAGAAGGCGCCCCCCTGCTGACTAGCGGCACGCGTGAAATTGCGCGCGCGCCACACACCTCCATCCGCTCGCCCGCCAGGGGCCGTCCACCACCCACCCCCGACGAGCGCACCTCCGGCAGATCGCTCGCCCGGCTGGCCATCGGGGGCTCTCCGCGCGCCGCCTGCCCCCGCAGCGGCTTTCAAGGGGCGGCAAAATGTCCCCTCCCCACCCTTTTGCTGGCGAGCGTCCTGCGTGCGCTTCACCGCTTGCAGGCGAGGAGAAAAAGGGGTTTTTTTTAGGCGGACAATTCAAGGAGGGGCCCGCCCGCCCAGCTGGCCGTCGGGGGCTCTCCTGGCGGGCGGCCCGCGTGCGCGCGCACGCTGCTCACCTACTTCTGCCCAGCCAGTCGCCAGGGGCTCCCCGCCACGGTGCCACCCACCCACCCCCGACGAGCGCCCCGTCTCACGGCAAGTTGGGTGGGTCGCTGGGCGGGCGGAGGCGAGCAGCATGCGCGCGCACGGGGACCGCCCACCAGGAGAGCCCCCGACGGCCAGCCGGGCGGGCGGGCCCCTCCTTGAATTGTCCGCCTAAAAAAAACTCCCCTTTTTCTCCTCCTCGCCTGCAAGCGGCGAAGCGCACGCGGGGCGCTCGCCAGCAAAAGGGTGGGGAGGGGACATTTTGCCGCCCCCTGAAAGCCGCTGCCTGGGGCATCCGCCCCCCCCGCCCCCACGCTACGCCACTGGCGTGCACCCATTCCCCCACCCCCGGTGCTGATCTTGTTGTGGGATCATTCAGCGTTTGGGAGGTGTGGCGCAATGGATGCACTCACCCATTCCTCCACACCTCCCAAACACTGATTTATCCCACAACAAGATTTGCAGTTGGGAGGGGGCGAAACCCACTTTCGAGCGTCCGGCACCCTTGAAGTCCGTGCCTGCAGGTGCTGACTCCAAGGGAGCTGGACGCCCAAGTTTTGAGTCTCCGACACCCAAGGGAGCTGGATGCCTGAGGTTCGAGCGTGTGGCACCCTTGGAGTTGGTGCCTCCAGGCCCTTGGCCCAAGGGAGCCGGACGCTCGAACCTCGGGCGGATGCCTCCCCGAAGTCTCCCTCAGCCCCTGCGATTGATCACTGGAGCGGGGGGGGGGGGGCTTCGCAGAGTCATCCATTTGGACACGTGTTTGGTCCCTGAAGTCTCCCTCAGCCCCATCGATCAATAGCTGGGGCTCGGGAGAACTTCCAGGAGCCATCCGTGCGCCCGTGGATGGGAACAGGGTTTTTTTAAAAAATGTTGTTCAATCAATGCATCGGACAACGATAAAAATCAGATAACGGGATGACTTGTGGAACCAAGTCATAACGTTATCTGATGTACTAGTGTATTTTATTTACTCCCTTTTATACAGCCCATCTGGGATATGGTATTTCCCACTCTAGGTGGTGCAGGTAAAGGTAAAGGTAAAGATCACCCTTGCTCAAAAGCCAGTCAAATCTGAATCTAAGGCTCAGTACTCATCTCCATTTATAACCAAAGAGCCAGCACTATCTGCGTCTGCAGATGTTTCCTGTGGCAGGCAGGATTAGATGCCAAAGCGCACAGAATGCTGTTACCTTTCCTGATGAAGTGGTACCTATTTATCTACTTGCAATTTCTTGCTTTCAGACTGCTAGATTGGCAGGAGCCGGAGGCAGACGCTCACTCTGCCATGTAGCACTCGGGTCTAGAAGGGCTGACCTGCTGACTTTCTGGTTGTCAAGCTCAGCATCTTAACCACTAAATCACCACAGTCCCCTAGGTGGTGTACAAACAAATATTTTAATGTAATTTTATTTATTTATTTATTTATTTATTTATTTATTTATTTATTTATTTATTTATTTATTTATGGGTTTGTGTTGTGGGTGGGTTGAGGTGTGTGTGTGTGTGTGTGTGTGTGTGTGTGCTTATTTTTATTTTATTTTATTATTTTATTATTTTTATTTGGCCCCACCCACAACGTCATGATGTTAGCTCCACCCACACTGTGATGACATCATGGTTGGGTAGTAAAATTTTTGACATCCCACCACTGCATAAGCCAGAGATGCCTTGATGACACATAACAATAAGAAGGAGAATGACAACAACAGAGACTTGTGTGACAAATGTTCAATGCCAGCCAAGGCCAATCCAACACTCTCTGGAGATCGGAAGGCCAATGGAAAGAGAGAAAGAAGCTGGAAGGAAATAAACGGAAGGTCCCTCACAATTGCAAAGTTGATGGTGCAATGTGGCAGCCACTACATTCCAGGCTGCTGGCCCTTAATTTTCCACACTTCCCTTCTCCAACCTGCAGGCCAGAAGCACAGAAATATATACAGTAAAACACCAGATAACGTTTGGATCGGATAATGCTAAAATCACATAACGTTAAGTAATCTGGGGAGGAGAATTGAATCGAATAACGTTAAGGTCCTATGGGATTGGATAACAACCGCTAAAGCCTGTGTGGTTACAATGTATCTCTATGGAGCTTTAACGTTATCTGATCCATCCCATAGGATTTTAACATGCATCGGATAACACTAAAAATCGGATAACACCAAGACTTGTGGGACCAAGTTTTAGTGTTATCCGATGTTTTACTTTACCAGTATTGGGAGAAAACCAAGCACAAATCAGGTCACGCCCTTCCAAATTGGCTCAGGCCATGTTTGTGCAGTGAATATATGGATACAGTTTGGATTGGGTGGTCTTTTCACACACCCAGTAAGCCCGGAGCCATTCTCACACTGGACTACCGGGGGGGGGGGTGTATGTGTGACTCTTTCCATCCTTGGCTGGGATAGAAAAATGCATTGGGGTAGCAGAAAGTCTCAAAGTCAGACAAAGGCCACAGGGGCTATAATTCAGGCCCAGTCATGCTGAAGTCTGCTTCCAACCAAAGCAGAGAGAGAAATACTGCATAAACAAGACTGAGCTGATGAATGGAAGCTGATTTAGCAGATATCACGTTCAAGTTTCAGCACACATCTGTCTGTCCTTGCATTCTCCAATGTGGAAGGATGGAAAGGCAGGAGAGATTGATCATGGGCTGATGATTGAAAGGCATGAGCCAAGTGGCTTTGCTCACTCGAATCCTCTCTTGCTTTGCACAGTGTTGAGATCCAGAAGGAGAATTGGGCTAGTGGGCCATGGGTGGCCCACCTACTTCATTCCACTCTTCTTCTACAGGAGTCTCAGGAAATGTTTAGTTTCTGCACTGCCTGTTGCTGTATTAAAAGCAGATATATTTTTTTAAAAAAAGGTAAGCTCAGGAGGAACCTCAAGGGTCACCCAGTCCTACCCTCTGACAATGAAGGAAACCCACAGAAAAGCATCCTGGAAAGGTGGAAGCATCTAACCCTGCTTAAAAACCTTCAACAGAAAAAAGTCTGCTGCCTTGTGAAGTCATCCACTGCATTGTAAAAACACATTGACCAGTAGGAAGTCCTTCCTGGCATTTAGTTATAGCCTCCTTCCTGGTCATTTGAAAGTATTGAAAGAATTCCATACCATGCAAGACATGTGTAGAAAGAGGAGGAGAAGGACAAAGGCTACCAGACAGACCCAAAGGAAGGTAGGGAGGTAACATCAAAGAAATGTGACGAGAACATCAAAAGACACTGGGGGAGGCTGCTAGAAGTGCCAGGGCAAGAACCTTGGATCTCCCTTGACACCTGAAGTGGTAGAAGATGAAGATGCTGATGCTGATGAAGAAGAAGAGGAGGAGGAGGTGGTGGTGGTTTGGCTTTCCTACCTTCTCAAGTTTTAGAAATCAAGTGTCCCTACACCTTCTCTGTGACAGCTTCTCAGATACCAGATGACTGCCCTCATTCCAGCCATCAGGTTCTTCTCCTCCAGGCTAAGAATAGCTAGTGCTGCCAATCATCTCTTCTAGGGCTTGTCTTCCACACCATTTATTTCCTTTCTCACCCTCCTCTCCACACACGCCAGCTGGTCAAGGCCTTTCTTAAACTGTGAGACACAGAATGGTCCCAGGTACGGCTTGTGAGTTCTGTCCAAAGTAAAGCGGCACCAGGTCCATATCTGAACTCTGTTTGTCTGTCCAGACAGCCTCCTACTGAGTCATTCCACGCTTATTGCCTGCAAGAAAGGAGAGGGAGAAAGTGGTCGCTGCCAGACATTGGAAGGCACTTTTAATATGATATTTATATTGTATTTTCAACACTGCTGGATGTTTTATAGTTTTAGTTGTTGTGAACGTCCCTAGGTCCTCTACGAGGGGAAAGGTGGCCTATCAATAATATAAAATAGTAATACTTTTTATTTTAAAAAACCTGATTGAATGGAGAAAATATAGACAGAGGCCCAGGGCTGGTGGAGTTTTGCCCACTAGCACAGCCTAGACCCCCTGGTGCTTGGCCTACCTCCTCCCCTCTACCTGCTTTCATCCTTCCCAGGGGGGGGGGCGAGGGGGGGCCTTTGGATTTCATGTCAGCCTGCTCTCAAATGGGAGCAAAAAACCACATCCTGATTACCTGGATACAGGATGTAAATATAAATGGCAACATGAAATATACATGTTTTCATATTGAAACCTCTGCACTGACATGTATTCCTCACAGGAACTAAAGGAAGTGGGATCTGCAGCACAAGAAGCCACTCAGGCAACATCAGAAACAGAAGATGTGCAGCCCCCCCCCCCGCCCCATGAGTGAAAGGCTAAGCCGTGCTGAAGAAGAGTGAGGGGGCTTCTTCGACCTGGACCCATAAAGAGATGGCTGCCTTTGCTACAATGCCCCCCCCCCGTGATGGAGGGCTTTGTCTCGACCTGATTTGAAAGATCTCCTGATCCCCAAAGCCAAACCCATTGGGATTACCTTGGCTTGGGCTATGTCCAAACCCCAGCCCATCACGGGCTTGACCCAAGCTGCCTTGGGAGATGACCACACAGTGGCTGCGCAATGGGAAGTCATGTTGCTCAAGGCATCCCCCCCCCCCCGCGCCCTTCTTCTTCTTCAAGTGCCATATGCATTCTGGATATTGGCTCTCATCGTGGCGATGGTCTTCCTATTCTTAACTCATCGGAACAGCGTCTTCTGAGGACCTTCCACGCCAGCCTCTCAGGGGCTTCAGCCATGAGGTCCATCTCTGTCCAGGGCCTCTTTTCCCCCCAAGGGTCTTCCCTTGCATAATGTGTTGGAGCAGTGGTGGGCTCCAAAAAAATTTACTACCACACTGGAGGCATGGTATGGTGGGCATGGCCAGGGGAAAAGCCCTGCGTTGCACCCGAATTAGGACTACTTTATTTCCAAAGTTGGATGCGCAGAGGGGCCAGCCAGAATTTCTGCTACTGGTTCAGGTGAACTTGTGCGAACCTGCTGATGCCCACCACTGTGTAGGAGATATTGAAGCTTTCTTAGTTTAATGGTCTTAAACAGTTCTTGTTCTTTATCTGTCCAGTGCAACACTTCCATATTAGTCACATGGTCAACCCATGATCTCCTCTGCAGTCACCGTCTGTAGATCCACATTTCAAAAGCTTCGATTTTCTTTTCAGATGCTTTAGTCCAGTGATGGTGAACCTTGGCACTCCAGCTGTTCTTGAACTTCAATTTGCAGAAGCCCTGATCAGCAAGAGTGCTGACTTGGGCTTCTGGGAATTGAAGTCCAAGAACAGCTGGAGTGCCAAGGTTCGTCATCACTGCTTTAGTCAGTATTCAAGCTTCAACTCCATAGAGCAACACAGGGCCCACTTAACATCTGACTAGTAGTCGTATCTTCATCTCACTAGTCAGATCTTTGTTGCAAGAGTAAGATCTCTACTGCATAACAAATATTGCATTTTTATGAAGATAGATCTTGTTTATTATATTCACATTTTAATCTCTACCTCGGGATCCCACTTTTCATTTAACATACTCCCCAAATAGACAGTTCTTTGTTGTTGTTCAGTCGCACAATCGATTCCGACCCTTTGAGACCCCATTGACTACTGTCCGCCAGTTCTTATCTATTGTCTATTTATCTATTGCCTATTTTATCCTCCCCCTCTCTTTCTTTTAAAGTAAGAAATCTTGGAAAGTCTCTTCTTTGGTCCTTCAAGGATGAAGATGGGCAGCCCCCACCCAATGTTTCCCCCTCCTTGAGCACCTTAGGTAGGAAGGAAGTCTCAAAACTGGGAATCACTTATGACAACTCATGAGCAGCCGCAAGCAGGACAAAACCTACCTCTCTCTGCAGCCGCTAGAGTTGTGAATCCACACAAATGGGTTCACTGTGCCTATACCTGGCTTCCTGTCATTTCAGCCCATTATCATCCTCTCCCTTTCTAAGTCTCCTTTTCTCAAGGCTAAACATGCCCAGTCTTGCCTCCTAGGGCTTGGTTTCCAGTCCTCTGATCATCTTTGTTGCCCTTCGTTGCTCTAGCTTGTTTTCATCTTTCTTGAATTGTGGTGCCCAGAATTGGACAGTTCTCTAGATGTGGTCTAACTAGAGCTGAACAGAGGGAGGCCTGGACGACATGGGATTTGGAGACTAGATGTCTCTTGTTCTTGTTCAGTCACACAGTCGATTCTGACCCTTCATGATGACCCCATGGACAACTCTCCCAGTTTTGTGCCCATTGCATCAACAATGCCACCTAGCCATCTCATTCACTGCCGCTCCCCCTTCTTCTTTTGCCCACGACCTTTCCCAGCATCAAGGCTTTCTCAAGCGAATCCTCCCATCTCATTTGATGCCCAAAGTACTGTAAGTTCATCTTCAATACTTGACCTTCCAAGGAGCAGTCAGGGTTGGTTTCTTTTAAAAGACCAACCCGTTTGTTCTCTTAATGCAGCCTAAAACAGCCTTGGTCTTTTTTGTTGCCACATTGCTGTGTTGACTCGTGTATTTAGCCAGTGATCTACAACAATTCAAGAACCTGTCTCACTTGTAGTGCTCCTGAGCCAAGGATGCCTTCCCCCCCCCCATGAGGGGCAGGGGCTGGAGAGCACAATGTGGCCCCCGAGGGTCCCTCTTGCCCACTCCCACCTGAGCAGACATCCTAAGCAAGAGTTGCCCTCCCCCTTCTTGGGAACAGCAAAGGAGAGAAGAGCAACTGGAAGCATGTCCAGAGTGCTCACTTTAGGGCTGCTTGGAAGTGACCTTTGCCCATAGGACGACGTGGCTGGTGGGCCACTTTCTTCATCAGGCCAGCAAACAAAACAGATCACCTTCATGATTTGTTGGCATTAATGGCATTAAGGATATGCTTAAACATTTGGTTGCTACTGAACATACGGAAATCATATGTCCATTTCATTTAAAACAAATACCCAGTCACATAATAAGTTTCCCTTATACACATGAGATCCCACTTGCTCCCAAGGCTGTGCCGTAGTGCAGAGGCTTCTGCAGAGCTCTCTCTGGCAGCACAAGGAAGGCATTTCCCATGCTTTGGACAATTGCTGTGGAAGGAGAAGGCTCTCACTCCTTTCTCACACCCACTTCTCCTGTAGCATCTCTTGACCAGAGATTTCTCTCCCTGCCTGGGAGAGAAGCTGGTCAGTGACCCAAAGGTTGGCAGCCCCATAGATCACTGCAGACCTCCTGCAGCCCTTTGGTACCAGTTGAAGGCAACTGGCAAGAAGGAAGGAGAAGAGGCATTTGGGATGAGTTGTTGACGAGCTCCTCTCTCTCCTGATCGAACAACTGTTGCCGGTGCAGGGCAGAAGATAGGAGGCAAAAAGTCTAAATACACCTGCACAAAGTATATACTTAACACTCCAAACCAACTGAAGCACAAACAGACGCACACAACGTATCCCTGACCTGCTCAATCCAGACACCCAGCCTCTTACAGTTTTATTTATTTATTTATTTATTTATTTAAATTTATATACCCCCCTAAACACATCCTAAAAACATCAGAACAATATAGGTCAAAATTTCAAAAGTTTTCTTTGTTCATACTGTGTCATCTTATGATTAACTGGAGGACTTTTTTTGGTAGAGTTCCACACTGGCTCTTTGGTAAATGGAGATGACCATTGCACCCTAGAGTCACATAAGACTGGCTTTCCAGCAAGGGAGACCTTGACCAGCAAAGCAGCCTCCAGTCCTCTACCCTGATGTGGCCACAATTGGGACCAGGGTGGCTATGGAGAATAACAGTGAATGCCGAACATTGAGCACAGGGCAAAAAGGCAAAAAGCGCAAGATATTAAGCAAAGGGCTGTGAAGAAAGGCAGCTGTGTGTGCGCGCATGCATGCATGTGTGTGCGTACATCATTTTGTTAATGAGATGCCTTTTTAATCAGGCTGTAGAAAGACGTACATCTGGCATATCTGAATCCAGGTATGAAGTTCTATATTTATTAAAAATGGCTAAATGTGAACCAACCTTTCTGATGACATTATTGTCTCCCTCTAACCCACTGCCCCCTCAATACAATAAAATAAAGTGGGCATAACTATATAAACAAAGCGAAACACACACACCTGGACCACCATTGTTGATTGACATTCTCCCTTGTGTTGGAAATACCTCACAGAAGAAACTTTTGCTAACAATGGAATCCTCCAAGCCAGTTACCTAGCCTGACTTTCTCAGAGATAGCATGTTGCTCGCTCTCTCTCTCTCACTCTCAGTTCCTTCTCAGTTCAATAGGACGTAGTTTCTTTTTGACAAGTTGAGATAATTCCAGTTAATTACTGCTGATTATGAATTGCAGCCAAATGCCATGGCTAACACACCTTTATTTTTAACGTTTCAGTCTCTCCTGACCTACCCTGCAAACTTTGCCCCTTCTTGCTGATTCTGAGCAGATCCAGGGCTTCTGAAAAGCACAGCAAGAAAAACAAAACAACACAGAGGTCTAAGAAAAAACAAGGCAGGCATAGGACCATCTGCCCTCCTCACTCACTCACCTTGCCTTAGACTTAGAGCCACTGATGGAAGATCCTGGCCACTCTCCGCCAGGCTGGACTTGGAGAACTGATTCCCCCCCAACAGATCCTTCTTTTCACTCCCTTTCTTCTGAGAGTTCTTATAGTCTCAGATGAACCCCCTACAACACTCCAGTCCCTGCCTCTGCTCCCTCTTACATCATGCCTCAAGATTTTCCACTGCTCCTTGCCTTGAATCACCCTCCCCTCCTCTCCCTCTGCACATTCCCACTCCACTTGCTCTCTTTATTACTCTGATCAAGGTGATTAGATTATCATGAAATAAGAACATCAGAACTGCCTGGTCAGGTTACGGTCTGAGAAAGAGAGAGAGAGTCCAACATTTTGTTCCAGGCAGTGGTCTCGATGTGCCTCTTCTTCCAGGAAGCCTGAAAAGCAGAGAGCGGTCCATGGAGGTTGTCCTCCCTACTAGCCCTCTAGTCCTCAATGCTTCTCAGAAAGGGCTGAAAATTGAGAAGAAAGGCCTTTAGGCCCATGTGGACATCAAATTCGAGAGAACATCATCCCAAGACCTCCAACTCTCATCAGGAACGTTTCTGGCATGAATCCCATGTAGATAAATTAAATGTTTCAAAGAGGTCCCAATCCAGAGACTTCTGCAAGTAGGTGGGTGTTTCCATTTCAGAAGGGAATTGAGGTAGGATGGGTGAGGCTACAAGCCTACATTGAAGGTCAAATCATTTGTAGGTCAAATCAGTGAACACCATTTCATTCACTGTGGGAAACATCTTGATGGCTGGGGGGGAGGGCTTCCACAACTCCCCATATTTATGTATCAGCTGGCTTGGGTTTGTTGTTACCTGCTGTGAACTGAACTTAAGCTTCTTGCCAATTACGGTGGTTCCTTCACACGAATCCATGACTCTGGAACACCAGGAGGACCTCAGGTTCCCATGAGCTGCTAATTATAATAGGCGAGATCTGGTTTCACCTGATAGGAACGGTTCTTGGGTCAGGGAAGGATCTTACAGTCATTCCAGTGGCTTAGACTCTGGGAAGATTTTTTTAAAACAAACAAACACCTACTACCAGAACCAAGAATACTGCCATAAGTTCTTCTGCAGCACTAGCAGGAGGAAAAGAGAGCTCTCTGCTTCCTGGGCAAAGTGGGAGGACCAGCAGCCCCTCTGCTTCTCACCCTCTGGGTCCACAGGAGAAAACAGCAGAGAAGACCAAGGGACTGAAGATGACATGAAGAGAACACCAGCAAGTCCTCCCCACTTTTAAAGCCCCTGGAATGTTGCTGTGTCACTTGCCTCTCTCAATTTAGGTTACCCTTTGATGGTTACATTTCCTTTCCACTGCAAATAACTGACTGTTGCCAGAGTAGTAAATTACTGAACCCTATAAATGGTCCCAGTCTGGCCAGGTTATCCTGCTGTGGTAATAGAGCAGTAGACTATACTGGCAACAACTCAGTGCCGATTGTCAGGTTGCGGTTAACTAACCCAGGGGTCGGCAAACCGGGCTCTCAAGATCTTCTTGGGCTTCAATTCCCAGAAGCCCTGTTCAGCAGGTGTACTGACTTGGGCTTCTGGGAACCGAAGTCCAAGAACACCAAGAACCATGTTTGCTGACCCCTGCACTAACCAGACCACTCTGAGGACCAAGAGCCGTGGGTGGCAAAGTCCATAGTGATGGTCCCCAAGTGGATTAAATCCCACCAAAATCCATCTTGATGGAGGGCAGCAGCTTCATCAATACTGGCTTGAGGGTGATGAAGACTTTGGGTGCCAAAAGAGTTCAGGACCAGAAAGGGACTCACAGGACTGGCTCAGTAGTTCGGGTGTCAGGCTGTGATGCAGAACGCAAATGGAAGCGCAACTGCGTCATATTGTTCCCAGGACAATCTTCATGGCTGATTGCCATGAGGGGAGCCAATATTCGGAATCGGATATGGCACTTAAAGAAAAATAAATGGTCAGAAAATTTATAACAGAAATTTCTGTTGCTTTTGCCAGGGAGGCAAAATACAATTCCTTAACTTATGGACAAGGCAAGTTATTGACATGGCAGAGATGTTCCCTTGTTTTGACTTAACGGTCTTTCATCCACAGGAATAGTAAGTTGCTAGGGTACAATTTTATCAGGAGACAAAATGCTATGGCCCTAAAGCTTGGTGGACTAACTTGATCAGGGACCAGTTTGTTACATCTGTGTTTTAGGACTCTAGGAGGCATTTTCCTCAATTGATTTGTATTTCTTATCAGCTGTCAGCCATGAAAGAAATTATTTTGCAAGGCAAGGCAATGTGACAATACTATGTCTTTCTCTTTCTGACTTGTCTTGAGACTTGGTGATTTCCTCATAGTGACTTTTAATAAACTGCTGTTCAGAGCTCATTTTTACAACACAGTGAACACATTCAGGAATGCCTTTTCTATACCCTCTTAATTATTTTAGCTCTCTACACCAGGAGTTCTCAACCTTTTTAAGCTGGGGACTGGGTCATGCTCCTTCAGACAGCTTGGGGGGCCAGACAGCCATTTTGCCCTGCCTCCACCACATGGCACTTCCGGGCATGGTGGAGGCAGGGGGGGGGGCAGCACATAAAATTGTGCTGAGGGCCGCATCTGGCCCATCGGCTACAGATTGATAATCCCTGCTCTATACATTCCAAAGTTCACATTGTGACATGGTAACGAACAACTTTTGGGGACCTCGAAATCCAAACCGTAGCAAATTACTTTTTAACAGCAACATTACCAGCTCTGGTGGTAATGGACATGCTCCACGCCATGAATGGTGATTTCTTTTCCCTGTGCACTCATCTGTCCAAACACAGCTATAACATTTCGCTCCACACAGAGCGAAAATAAATTTTACTTAGGAAGGAAAAGACTGTGTAACAAGATAATTGCCAAGTCAGTGGTCGAATTTGCCATCTGTCAATGGAGATTTCCTCGTGTTGTTTCCACTAAACATGACTCTATGTGACAGCACATGTTTTGGAAAGCTCATTTCTGTCTGGTGTTCCCTGTAGTAATGCAGTCACAAAAAATATGGAGCATCCATTCTCAGGTCTGTTTCTCCTTCCTTAACCCAGGAAGTTGGGGGGAAAGAAGCAATGCTGTGAGGTAAAAGCCAGTCGTATCTAACTCTAGGGTTCAGTGCTTATCTCTGTTTATAGCCAAAGAGCCAGTGCTGTCTGCCTCTGCAGATATTTCAGTGGACACGTGGCAGGCATGCTTCAACACCAGGGTGCATGGAACGCTGTTTACCTTCCCACTGAAGTGGACCCTTTTCAATAAAGGCTTGCTGGTGTGATTCAGGGGTTCTCATCATTTTAGTGCTGTGGGTCAGACCATGCCCCCCTCAGGCAGCTAAGCAGGCCAGGCACATGGTCCCCCACCCCATAAATGCTGCTGTAAAACACGTCTGTGGCTGTTGTAAACACATTTACAACAGCCACAGGTGCATTTACGGCATGTTTTCTGCTGTTTCCGCCACTTCTGGCAGCGGCGGCAGAAGCAAGGGTGGTGGTTTTCCAGGCACTTTTGCCACTTGCAATGGCAGCAGTGGTGGCGGCGGGAGTGAGGGTGGTGGTCCACATGAAATGGTGTCATGGGCCGCGGCCAGCCCATGGGCTGTATGTTGCGAACCCCTGGTGTAATGGCAACAAGTGGAAGAAGAGACTTCAGATGCTCCATCTTGTATCCATTCAAAAGTCTGTTGCTTTTACCTTACTGTGGTAAGAACTTCAGTTTTGGGAGGGGCAAAGGGTTATGACATGTCTGGGCTGGGGAGGCTGTAGAAAGGCAGAATCCACACTCCTCCACTTCTGGCTCCCCACCCCCACATGGGGAACACATCAAGTACTTCATAGAACTGCCTTGTAATTAAATCACACTTGTGTAGCTTCTGCTTAGGTTGAAAGAAGAAAGTGCAAACGCTGGCTTGAGACTCAATATAAAGAAAACCAAAATAATGGCAACAGGCCCTATCAGTCCCTGGCTGTCCAGGGGACTCTCAAAACTCTCCTCCAACACCACATTTCAAATGTGTCTATTCTTCTGCACTCAGCTTTCCTAATGGTCCAGCTTTCACAACCCTACATTGCCACAGGAAATACCATTGCTTTGACTATATGAATCTTTGTTTGCAAGGTGATGTCTCTATTTTTAACTATGTTCCCCAGGTTTCTCATCGCTTGCCTCCCAAGAATCAGTTGCCTTTTTAATTCATGGCTGCAATCTCCATCTGCTGTGAGCTTGGATCCTAGGAAAGTAAAATCTGTCACTGCTTCTACTTCTTCCCCATCTATTTTCCAGGGACTGATAGGGCCTGTTACCGTTATATTGGTTTTCTTGATATTGAGTCTCAAGCCAGCGTTTGCACTCTCTTCTTTCAACCTAAGCAGAAGCTTCTTTAGGTCTTCCTCACTTTCTGCCATTAGGGTAGTGTCATCTGCGTATCTCAAGTTGTTGATGTTTCTCCCAGCAATTCTGATTGACCTTAGAAGAAATCAACCCTGTCTGCTCCTTAGAAGGTCAAATAGTAAAGATGAAGCTAAAGTACTTTGGACACCAATTGAGAAAAGAGGATTCACTTGAAAAAGCCTCGGTGCTGGGAAAGGTGGGAGGCAAAAGAAGAAGAGGGCGGCCAAAGATGAGATGGCTAGATGGTATTGTAGATGCAATGGGCACAGCGTGGGCCAGTTGAGGAGGATGGTGGGGGACAACAGGGGTGCCTGGCGGTCCATAGGGTCACAAATGGTTTGGAATTGACTGTGCGACTGAACAACAAAAAAGCCCTTTTGAATTTGGGTTGGTGGCGGTGGGCTCAGTTCTGTTCTCAGTAGACATGTATGATTCTGATGTGCAAGAATGAGAAACCAATTCCCCTCTTTGCCTGCATAATGATGAGGTATAGTCTCCCATTACTGATAAGACTTCTTGTACTAAGAAGACTGTTGCATAAATTGTTTGATTATACAATTTATATGCAGCGCTTGAATTAAAAAAGATAAATTAGAAGCACTAGATGGGTTGTGTGTGTCATATTGATCAATCAGCCATTTCCCTCCCTTTCCTTGCTTTGGATGTACACTGTGCCACACAAGGGAAAAGAAGGGAAACCGGCACCAAAATGCATTCTCTTGCATTGCTCAGAACAAGAACTCTGGTGAGCATTCATCATCATATCCCTGCTTGCCAAACCCTGTGAAGGAACATCCATTGGGGCAACTGGGCCACCGTGCCTCTTTTTCCTTACTGCTCAGCTTTCTAAGTCACCTTTGCACATCTTTCTATTGAGTATTCAAGTGCAACCCCATCATGTAGTAGCCAGAGAGATAGGAAAGACTAGCCTGGCCTAAAGAAAATTGTTTTGCATTTTTTGCCTTGAATTACAATTAGAAAGGTTCTTTCCTGCCTCAGGGATCACCTGACCCTATTTGCATGTGCTAAGTCCATTCCCCCCCCCCCCCGGCCTTTTCTCTCTTGGTTTTCTGCTTTGGAAGAGGAAATATGTCCTTTTGAGCATCTCCCTCTTCCAGGCCACATGACTGGATGAAAGACTTTAGTTTACTTCTTTCACTCCACCAAGTGTCCTGATCACATGTATCTTCTGACCCCATTTTGTGAGTAAATGCTATTTTTCTTTTTCTCAGGCAGTGGTGGGATTTAGCAGGTTCACCCCGGTTCACCAGAACCGGTAGCAGAAATTCTGGCTGGCCCCTGTGCCCACCCAATGTTGGAAATAAAGTAGTCCTCATTTGGGTTCAATGCAGGGCTTTCTGCCCCCCCCCCCGGGCTCTCACCCAGTTTACAATGTGGGTCTGTTCCTACTGGCAGCGACTCTCCTAAACCCTTTGATGGACCATCCCAGAATGGTGGAGCTGGAAGACACCCCAAGGGTCACCTGGCCTACCTGATGCTGAGGCAGCAAATGGAATCTTCCTTTAATTGCAGGGAATGGGAGGTGACCCGGTGGTGGCGGTGTGGGTGGAAGCGAGTTGTCAAAGGCCAGGACCCTTCCTTGGTTCCAGCTGCTGGTTTTGCCCAGCCTCCTCCTATTGTTAAAACACCCCATCCAGGCCAAGAGCATTCCAGACTTTTGTGGTCTGGACTCAGGCTAGAAAAGCAATGATAGAAGGCTGTGGGTGCTTTTACGACAACCCCTCTTGAGTCACTACATTTGGAGCCAGTTGCTCGCAAAAAATGTATTTTTAAGAAAATAACCTGCAATCATGATCTTTTCTTCCCCTGCCCATCTTTGGTACTTAAGTAATAGGGGGAAAGCATGAGGCTTACCCAACGTGTGTTTGTGTGTGTTTGTGTGTGTTTGTGTGGGTTTGTGTGTGTGTGTCTGGGTATTCCTCCCTGTCCCCTCTTGGTTGGTGTTGCTGCTGATCTTGCTCTCAGAGAGCAAACTGAACCTGGCCAAAGCTTACGAAGAAGCCAAGGACAAGCCCGCTAAGTGCAGAAAAGTATATGCCTTTGCAATGGAACAACACATCGTTTCCTCTTCAGACTAATTGTCCCTGTGGATCAGGGAGCATGGAAGGCTGTGTGCCACAGCTGCCAAGCTGAACGATAGGCGGTTGTGCAAAAGAGCCCCAGGCTCCCCTGTGCTGACCTCAGTGTTTCTGCTGCGTCAGGCAGGCGGTACCTCTCTCCTGGCCTGTTCCTTGGAGGGACTTTCCCCTCTTCCTCCCTTGGATGTCTCCTAGCTTGGAGACAGGCGGGGCGAGCCTGATAGATGGGAGATTCTTTCATTCATGGCTGCTTGCAATGGAGAGGAATGGAGAGAATGAGACTCTTCCAAAATGCTGGATTTCACTCAGTCTAGTAGCCTTATTCAGGGCTTTGGGGCCTGCTAAGAAAAGGGTCTTCCAAAGTCCTGTGGCTCTCTTGCAATACCTGTCTTAAACTAGGATGCTTTTAATTGGGCTTCACTACATTTGTTTCACAATGATTGCAGATTTGATTAGGTTTTATTGTTTAAATTATGTCATAAGCTATCTTTGGGTAAAGAGGGCAGGGTAAGGTAAAGGTTGCTCTTGCTCAAAAGCCAGTTATATCCAACTCTAGGGTTCAGTGCTCATCTCTGTTTACAGCCAAAGAGCCAGCACTCTCTATGTTTGCAGACATTTCCATGGTCATGTGGCAAGGGATGACTAAACATTGAAGCACATGGAATGCTGTTACCTTTCCCCACTGAAGTGGTACTCATTTATCTATTTGCAATTTCTTTATCTACAGTAAAACCTCGTATAAAGAGCACCTCGCTTAAAGAGTAACTTGCTTAAAGAGCAGAATTTTCTCTGAAAGTTCACTTCACTTAACAAATAAAACCAACCAAAAACTCACTTAACAAATAAATTGGGCTTTCCAATCCCGCCCCCCCAAGATGTCACAAATGGTCACTTACAATGGTGTTTTGCTTAAAAAGCAAACTCGCTTAAAGAGCAATCCTGTGGAACACATTATGCTCTTTAAGAGAGGTACAACTGTATTTGCAATTTCTTGCTTTTTCTCTCTCTGTAATGCAGTACTCGGGTCTCAAACTGTTGAACTGTGACCTTCCAGTCATCAAGTTCAGCGTCTTAACCACTAAGTCACCACACACCCCAAGGGCAGGGTAGGAGGCAAATAAAGCAAAAGGGGGGGGGGGTTGAGGGAAAGATTATGAACTTCAGATCTCCTCTGATAGGGTCTACATGGGAGGGACCCACAAATAAAGGTATTGTACATGTGTGGTGAGAAAGATGGACTCCTCATGTGGCAACTGTGATGAAGCCTCTTCTTTAGCAAAGGGCTCTGAAAGGAAACAGGCCTTTGTAGAAATCTGTCAGGGAACCACATCTACTGACACACAACATGGAACTTAAGAGACCGCGTCACCCCAAGAACATCTGTCCGTCCCACCAGGGTGGATCGGAGAGGCTCTCTTATCATTCCATCAGCTAGAGAGGCGCATCTCTCTAGCACCAGAAGGAGGGCCTTCTCCGTGTCCGCCCCGGCCCTTTGGAACCTCCTGCCAACTGAGTTACATCTACAGACAGAGCTCCTGCCCTTTCGGAAGGGCCTAAAAACCTGGCTGGCAGGGCAGGTGTGGGGCTCAAGGAATATGGGGTCCCATGCTGGGTGGCTGATCTGATGGGACAGCCACCCCTCTCTCGCTCTTTTAAACTTTTTAAACCTTTTAACCTTTTAAATCATTTTTAGTATTTTGTAAATTTATAATGTAATTTTTTTAAAAAATTAGTTTTGAACCTTAAGGTTTTAATTGCTGAATTTGTAGGGGTATAGTGGGATTGTTTAGTTTGTTTTGCACTCATGTATAATCTTTTTCTTTTTTTGTAAGCCCCCTAGAGTCAGGTTCGCCTGATTGGGGCGGGATAATAAATCTAAATAAATAAATAAACTGGAAACAGGAGAAAGACCCTGTGGAAAACCTAGAGGACAGTTGTGGCCCCAGATCTACATTGGCAGCACCGTTGAGGGATCAACAACCCCTGAGGCAACACTTGTCCGTTCTCAAACAGGATTTATCCCACTTACTGCTAGAAGTGACCCTCCCATTTCTGTCCCAGTTGCCCCAGCCAGGAACATCCTCCCCACCCCTCCAACTTGCAGCAAAGTGGGACCCGGGCTTGCTGGTTACTCCACGAGGAACAAGCTGGTTTGTGCTCAGCCTCGTGTCCAGCTTGAAGCCCAGAGGCCAACGTGCCAAGGAACATCTCAGATAACCCTGCATTTATTTTGGTTAGATGAGGCTTCGGTGGTCCAAATCACTGCCTGGAACTGGGCTGCCTGCCTGTGCTGCCCTGCCTGTGTCAGCAGAGTTCACAATCAGATGCGGGCAGCTTCTTGGGGCCAGGCTGGGCTGCTTGGTCAGCTTCTGGTTTCCAGTTGCTCTTTCTTTTGATATGTGAGTGTCTCCTTAAGCAGCCGAATTAGAGGGGAACCTACGGCACCCACCGCCCAAGAACTTGGTCTCAGGAAGAGAAAGGCAAAGAGGCCGACAGGGTCTGGAAAGGGGTTTGTAAGGCTGCCATGGGGGAAGAAAAGCAATGTTTTAGCGAGGGCGCAAGAAGACCCTTCCCAGTCGCCTGTCTCCGTGGAAGCAATCCAGGACCATCAATAGAAGCAAGAGCCATCCATTGGTTGGAGAAAACAGGAGAAGTCAAAAGACATTGCCGACTCAGCAGGGCCATATGTTCAAGCTGGAGCCCATCCTTCACGTAGGTCGCCCTAAGCCTTGACTCTGTTCTTCTTTAGCTTGTTTTGTCTCCTTTGTGAACCTCCTTTCTTTCAGTGAGAGGCTACAACGTTAAAGCAAGCAAACTTACAAGCACAATAGCTTATTTTTAAAAATTAACTGTGGTGGCTCAAGTGGTTAAGACATTGAACTCATTGACTGGAAGACTGGAGTTCAATTTCTGGGTACTGCATGGCAGAGTGAGCTCCCATCTCTGTCCCAGCTCCTGCCAACCTAGCAGTTCGAACAGGGCCATAGCCAGGATTCTAGATGTGAGTGGGCGAATATTTTTTCAGGATGGGCAACAAAGCCTATTTTCAATGCATTCCTATGGGAAACCACACTTTATTTATTTATTTATTTATTGCTCACATTTGGTATCCCACCCCAATTGGGTAGACCCGACTCTGGGTGGCTTACAGCGTAAGTAAGCCTTTGCCACCCTTTGCCAGGGTGGGCAAAATGCTAACTCAAGGTGGGCCAAGCCCCTGGCTACAGCCCTGAGTTCGAAAATAAGAAATTGCAAGTAGATAAATAGCGATCACTTTCCCTGCTGGAATCATGTTGGTGGCCATGATCTTCAGGCCGCCTCTTCTGCTGCCTCTCAGCAGGGTCCATTTATTCCGTTTCCTTCTGTTGAAGAGAAAGGTTGGGGATACATTTCCCAGTGCCATATCTCCATTTTCTGTCCTTTCTGTCCCCCACCTTGCCTCTTGGATGCGAATGTTGGATGACCACAGAAACAAGTCTTTAAACAGTACAGATGATGATGATAATGATGATTATTTAATCAATGATTTTGCAGTAGGAATGTCACAGATTCTCTACTGATGCCTCTTCAGCATCCTCCATAATTTCTCTTTATCCTTCCCTGTATGTAAATCCATGTCATTTTCTTTAACATTTTGAATCTCACAAATGCATGGTTTAAGACTGCAGTTCCCAGTGTGTGTGTGTGTGTGTGTGGTGGTGGTGGTGGTGGTGGTGGTAGTGGTGGTGGGATTCGAGAATGAGTTTTTAATAGTGAATGGCCTTTTAGGCTTCCTCCACGTGAATAGGAGTTCACTTTTTGAATAATAAGAATTACATGTCACGAGAGGGGGGCATCAGGGTTTTAGAGATGCTTAAATGCAACATGGTTATAATAATTTTTTTTTAAAAGGTTGGGGACCACCAGGTGAAGATGAAGTGTCTCTAGGGCAGAGGATGCTCCATCCTATGAGGGCATCTATGCTTTGTATTTTGGTTGCCTTGAAAAGGCCCTGATTTAGTTCATGTTTATACATTTGCCTGAAGGTCAGGCATATCCCTGCTATCTGAGTAAATGCCTAAATCAGGGGTTCCCAACCTAAGGTCCATGGGCCAGATCTGGCTGATGGCACCCTTTCATGTGGCCCTCTACCTCTCCAAGGACATTCAAGAAACAAAATGGCCATCTCCTTTGAAGCTGTTGAGATAAAATGGCCACCCCCATCATGCAGGCAGGGCAAAATGGCCATCTGGCCCTTGAAGCTGACTGAGAGATCATGACCCGGCCCCTGGCTTGAAAAGATTGGGAGTCCCTGGCTTAAACCATGTAGACACCTAAACCACTGGACTATGCAGCACATTTTTAGGTAAAGGTGAAGGTCTTCTTTGCTTGAAAGCCAGTCGTGTCAGACTCTAGGGAGTGGAGTTCACCTATGTTTACTGCAGATGTTTCCATGGAAAGCATGATTAGATGCACACGGAATGCAGTCCCTATTTATCTACTTGTAATCCTTGCTTTTGAACTGCTAGGTTGGCAGGAGCTGGGGCAGATGGGAAAGTTGGCAGTTTAGCAGTTTGAGATCTGACTTCTGCACAAACGAATGAGTGCCTGTCTTCTGTCCCAGCTCCTGCCAACCTAGCAGTTGGAAAGCAAGACATTGAAAGTAGATAACAGCCTTCCATGAGCTTTGTTGTCTAGTCATGCCTGCTACATGGTCAAGGAAAAATCTGCAGATGCAGACAGCGCTGGCTCTTTGGCTGTAAAGAGAGTTGAGCACTGAACCCTAGATTCAGCTATAACTGGCTTTTTAGCAAAGGTGACCTTGACTTATTTATGTGCCTCCTCCCAGGTTTTACTTCTTCTGAATTAAAGGATGGGGAGGAAAATGGGGAGGGCTTTTGGGGGTGGGGTGGGCCTGGGACTTCTCAAAGGTTCTTCCTCTCCATGCAGTGAAGAAGCTGGTCCTCCTTCCACTCTTTGCATTGCTGACAGCTGACTCGCCTGAAAGAGGGGAATGATTTATAAAGTGAAGCCTCATTCCCAAACCAACCCCAATTTTACAAATTGTTTTCTGTGAATCTGAAATGGCTTTGGAGCAGGGCAGTGGGTGGGAATCTTGGCTCCAGACACTTTGTGTGTTCTCTGCTGCCGTGAGATCCAGATGTTGTGTTCAAGGCAGATCTATTTCTAATTGGATGGCGTCTGTGGGCAGGCTGCTGAATTGCAAGTTCTAAGCACATCGCCTACCGCTGCGGTAAAGAAGTAGGTATTGTAGGCATGTTCTCTGATGGGACACTCAATGAGGGTAGCGGTGGTCACATGTCCTGTTTGAGCCTCCCTTTGAAGGCATACCAGAGGAAAACTTTACTTGACAAAAATCCATGCTCATGATCATGAAGGATGCACAGTACCTGAAAGGTTGGGGCTGAGCAGAAGTGAGTTGCATTTATGACCTTTTGCACAAGGACAGTGAGAACATCATGGACACCTTGAAGTAGGAGGTGCCATCTCAGCTGTTTTCTGGGCTACCAGTCATGTTTGCCAGAGGAATCAGGAAGCTCTGGACCACAAAAGTGATATACAGTATCTGCTTGACACTGGGAGATGGTAGGGCCAACTGCATTGCCCTTCCAGGTAGAGGGAGCAGAGAGAGGCCCAACTTTCCCATGTCAACTGTTTCCACCTCTCTTCTAAGTCCACCTTCTTGATATTTCCATGTGAGGAAGAGGCTTGGGACAGGGGGCAGCTCAAACATCCAAGAGTGGTGGACAAAAGCCTTCAGCTGCCAAACAGAACACAGAGCCCAGATCTTTGTACTTCAAGGGCCTCTCCAAGACATGACTGTCTGGAAGCCTTTGCATGGTACCCCGAGCATCAAGTGTTCCATGCCAAGGTAGACCATGAGTAGCGGCTAGGGTTGGGGGAGAGAGGACTTTCTTCCTGAATGGGTGCTGTAGCTCTCAGAGAGTCATAGGGAAAGGGTGTGGATCTTCCTCCAGCCCCACTCCAGGCCCAGGTGGAGCCTCTTGAGCATCCGTTCTGGGATGGCGAGATCCTGGCTAGGATGAGCCATGCCCTGCCAGCACTAGAGTGATTTCCCTGGTCATGTTCTCTGTGGAGCTGCCCATGCATAAGGCTAATCCAGAGCATCCAACCAGGGCACACGCTCGTGGTCAAAATTTGTACTGGTTTAGCTGAGGCAGTTGTATTGGGCATCTCACCCCTGCTCAGCCTGTTGGTGGCTCTTTGTTATTGTTATTGTTTCATGTTCAGAAGTGTTCTGGGTTGAAAGGATTTTTGTGGAAGAAATGCTGCTCAGGGAACACCCAAATGAGGCTCCTTTTATGTCCCCAAGATCTGGGACAGAGACGGGTGCTCAATCCGTCATGCAGTACCCGGGTCTTGAACTGCATTGAAGAATACTGTCACGAAAACCCATTATTCTTTCAACATACGGTGCTGGAGGAGAGCTTTGTCGATACTCTGGGCCACTAGAAAGCCAAACAAGTGAGCCCTCCATCAAACCAAGCCTGAGCTTTGTCTAGATTAGCAACTATCAACAAATCAGAGGTTGTCCTACTTTGGGCAAATCACTCAAAGTCAAGACTGGTGAGGAAAGAACATAATGCTAAGAAAAGCAGAAAGCAGCGGGAATAGAGGAAGACCAAATCCAAAGCACATTGCCTCAACAAAAGGAAGATCTGAGCACAGCTGCTAATGACAGAACCTTTCAGAAGTCATTCATTTGCAATTGATAGGATTGCAATAGGTCTGACATAGTTTGACAGCATATTGTTTCCATTACACTGCACTACCATGTTGCATAAAAGTCCAGGACTCCAAAGCCTTCCATATCCACCCATTTTAACCATTTCCTCTCCCTGGGGCCACCCTCTTGTTAGAAGCATGCCTGAAGATAGACGTGCAGCAGAGCGGACGGAACGGTGCCTGAATCCATGCCAGTGGCTCCAAATAGAAACCAGAGATTTGGCTTCAAGGCACAATCAGGAGGTGCACCAAGAACCTCAGATCTCCTTAACCACCAGAGAACTCCCGATAAGCACATATAAAACCCATGGGTGGATGCCATGTCTCTTGACGCTGGAGAAGGAGAAGAAGAAAAAGCATCTGCAATTAATCTGATGACTCTGCTCAGACTCCTCTGGAAGCACATTAATCTTGTAAGGAGGCGTCCCACCCTCCTAAATTCAAAAGGCAAGGAGCCAATACAAAAGCCATTGCTTTAATAGGATGGGAAGAAAGGGAGAACTGGATTTCGGAGAGACTCTAGAAGAGCAGCCCCAGCATTGTATTAAGCTCTTACACTGCTCTTAGAAGGGGCATTGAAATACGTTCAAGGAAGGTGAAGGAATAGGTTACCCAGCAACTTGATGTGAAATCCCGTGAAAATGGGAATCGTGTTCGTTATTGAACATGGCGATTTTCATTTGAAAGTCTGCTTTTGTGAGCCAGATGTGGGCCAGAGGGGAATAAGTTGGAATGATGCAGATGGGAATGGTCATCCAGAAACCTCTGGCCTTGCATCACCGAAACTATGTGCAGAGTTTATCAAGCATGAAACAGAACATGTACAAACATACAAAGATGATTTCTGCTAGGTCAAAACGGTTATCCTCCTAGACTTGAACAGATCTTCAGACAAGCTCTCATGGCCACCACTTCACCAAGGCTGGGAAAGATCAAGGATCCATTTCTGGCTAGAGAGACCAGGTCCAGAATTGGGGAGTTTATCACATGTACATCTACTCCTGAGCAGAACCTCACAACTGCCAGTACAGCTTTAAGTATAAATGTACATGCATATTTCAACTTCTGCCACATACTGACATCCTCTAGACCAGGGTCAGCAAACCTGGCTCTCCAGATCTTCTTGGACTTCAATTCCCAGAAGACCTGATCAGCAGGTGTGCTGACTTGGGCTTCTGGGAACTGAAGTCCAAGAACATCAAGGGGCCCAAGATTGAGAAATCATGCTATAGACCAAGGGTCAGCAAACATGGCTCTCCAGGTTTTCTTGGACTTCAATTATCAGAAGCTCAAGTCCTCTCCCCACCTCCTCCTTCTTAAATGTGCATGCTTTGCCTCACAGGTCCCTTCCAACTCAATGCTTCTATAATTCTATGAGGGGTGTGTGTGTGTGTGTGTGTGTGTGTGTGTGTGTGTGTGTGTGTGTTGAAAGACAGATGGCATGCATGTGTGCATTTCTCCCATTTAATTCCAAAGTGCTTCCAGAACACATCCACACACCCACAACTCTGAACTCTGTTGAGAAGCTGAAACCACATTTCCCTGCCACTGCTTCCGGTGTGGTTCTTAAATGCAGTTCTTTAAATGCCAACGTATTCTCCACAGTATTTTGACTGGGAAACACTTTGCGGAGGGCTTTGCCCCCTTTCCATGTCAACTCCAGGAGAAAGTGAGGTAGCTGTCTTTTCCTGGCACCACTGACTTCCACAAAATGGCAGGAAAAGGCGATTATATTTAATAGGCACCTGTTTTGTTGAGTAGTGGGTAAATATAGCAGCGCGATCCCCGAACTCAGACCAGGAGGGAAAGGTTAGACAAATTAAGTACCTTGAGATGGGCAAGACAACCACCGGGCGTGGGAGGCAATTGGAGGATGCCCTGAAGAAATATAAACATGGAGTGCAGATAGGAAGTGTTTCCGGTGGTAGGTGGTGATATAATTGGGGACAATTGAGTCAAGAAGGAGCTCGGCTTAGCCCAGGGGGGGGGGAATGTCTAATGGGAGGCAGATGGCAAACAGGGACAGGATAATTACCCAGAGAGATGGGAGACCCTTGGAGGGTGGGTCACCCCTGGCTGATTTTGGCAGATACTAGCCCAAAGGCCACTGGAAAGGCAATGATGGCCAAAGGGGATGATGGCCATCCACAGGGGAAACTCAAGGACTGCCAACTTGTCTCCCTACTGCTTTGCCCCAGAGCCATCCAGCCACCTTCAGTTTCTTGATTGCTTAAGATCTCTCTCTCTCTCTCTTATAATTGCTACACTATATAAGATATAATATATTATATCTTATACAGTAATTGCTTTTGCAGATGCTATTTCCTCCACTTTTCATCAGTCCTGGAACTGCACCCAGGGCTTCCTTTGTGTGCTTTGGCACCAGACAAACAGTGGCTTTAATGGCTTCAGCAGCAACCGCCTGTGTCAAAGGGGGGAAACGTGGCTGAATTTGATATCAACCCAAGCGGAGGGTCAGTGAAAGGGAAGGATGATGAACGTCCAGACGGGTGTGCAATTTCTCCAATTGCTTTGCTCTCTTGGGGAACCCCTGATTCGTCTTACTGGTCCTCCAATCTGTGGGATTTGCATCTGGAAAACAATCCCTGCAAGTGAGTGTACTTTTGGCCACTCGTATATTTTGTCTTGACACCAGTGAGCAGTTTTCTTTTTAAATATTTTATTAATTGTTTATTTTTCTATTGGTCAAAGTGTTACAAGCAACATATATAATACTGTACTCCCCTCCAAGCATGCATCTCCTCTCCAACCCCATCTCACTCACTCACTAGAACAACAACATCACCAACAACAAAAAACAAAAGACAAACAACAGCAAAAACACTCCTTACTTATTCTACTCTACTCTTAACTCCTCTCCCCAAAGGAGACCTGTGGGTGGCTTCCAACCCTCCCAGCAGTATCTTATCTTTTTTATTACAGTCTCATCTTCCCTCTTCTTTCCCCATGCTCAATAGGTAATTTCTATTAACATATTGCTATTTCTTTTCTCAGGACTGCAGTGGCTCAAGTGGTTAAGACACTGACTGGGAGACGGCACATCAGCAGTTTGAGACCCAAGTACTGCATGATGGAGTGAGCTCCCATCTCTGTCCCAGCTCCTGCCAACTTAGCAGTTCAAAAGCAAGACATTGTGAGTAGATAAATATACTGTATACTACTTTGGTGGGAAGGTAGATAGAATTTCATGCACTCTGGTGTCAAGGCATGCCTGCCACATGTCCACAGAAATGTCTGCAGATGAAAACAGCACTGGCTCTTTGGCTGTAAACGGAGATGAGCATTGAACCTTGGAGTCAGATACGACTGGCTTTTGAACAGGGGTGACCTTTACCTTTACTATTTCTTTTCTCTACTCTTTATATATACTGTACATTGTTTACTCTTTTTACAACTACTTATAATTTCATGATATTTACTCAATTATTTTAACTATATCTATCATTACAATTTCAATAATATTATTCTACCGTCATATATTTCTTTAGTCCACTATTAGTCTACTCAACAAGTATTCTATATCACAAAACCATTAACATCACCTTTCATTTCTTTACTCTTTATATAATTTTATTCATTCATTCATGCACATTTATAACAGGTAACCATTCTTTTAAAAATTTATCTACTGTTTGATCTTTCAAAATTGTTAATAATTGGTGGGTAGGTTTGCACTGTATCAAATGGTTAGTCCTGCTCTGAATAATTCCCTAACTGCTGTTGGTGTAAACGGTTAGCAGAATGGTATGCAGTGGCCAGCTAGAGATTCGCACCTGGCAAGGTGGTCCCTTGTGGTAAAAATAGGCAGACAGATCTTGGTGCAGAAGAAGAGTTCAACATACTGTAGGTTCACTCAGGAAGTAAAAGGAGGCAAGTATATACAGTGCAACAAATGAAACACAAAACAGAAATGTTCTCTTGGCCTGCTCAGTTGACCTCACTGAGACAGTTCAGTTGTGCTATATACAGTTGAGTCCAGTCTGGTCAATGCAAGCTGTAATGACAGACAAAGACAAAGAGTCCGACAGCTTCTGTCCTCCTGGTGGAGGCTTATTACCCCAAGTCGTCCTTCTTTGCTCAACAGGCACAGATGGCATAGCAGGCAAAAGCCATCTGTCCATCCCACCAGAGCGGACCGGAGAGGCTCTCTGGTTGTACCATCGGCCAGAGAGGCGCACCTCTCTGGGACTAGAAGGAGGGCCGTCTCTGTGTCTGCCCCAGCCCTATGGAACCTCCTGCCAATAGAACTACGCATGTAGATGGAGCTGCTGTCCTTTAGGAAAGGAGTGAAAACCTTTCTGGCAAGTCAGGTCTGGGGAATGGATGGATCAATATCCCCAGCCAGCTGGATGGTTTGACCCCCAGTGCCTCCTAGCTGCAACACCTAGTTTTTATTTTTTTAAGCTTTTTAAAGTTTTTAATCTTTTAATTGGTTTTAAATGGTTGTTGCTGTTTATATGTTGTGAATCACCCTGGGTCCCTTCGGGGAGGAGGGCAATAAACAAGTATGAATAAATAATAATAATCCTCACGATCAGTGGAAAGGTTCAGTCCTCGTAGCAGGTTTTGGAACGTGCAGGAATCTTTCTCCAGACTGTTAGCAGAGGAAAACTCAGTCAAGTTCAGCACTGAAGCTGCAGGCATTGAAGCCCCATCCCAGCCTTGTAGCAGCGTTTGAGCTGGAGCATTTGAGCTTTGTAGAAGCAGCTAGGCATCGACACGTCTGCTTTGACCTAAACACACTGGCCCACGGAACACACCAGGGAAGAGTCCCAACCCCTCTGCGTCCTTGCAGTGGGGTCTGAAAGGCATCACAGGCACAATATGCCTTGCAACCAGTTAGGGTGTGTGGCGGAGACATAGGATCCCTAACAACTGCTACCCATCACAGAGGTGGGACTCTCTGTGTTCATGTCAAAGACTGGGCTTTGTGCTTCCAAGTTTGCAAAGAATCAAGAAGGCCTACAACGGAAAAGGAACAACGCTTAGGGTTTGCTGCCCTCCCGGAGCCTCAATCGGCAGCTCTTCAAACTTGTTGGACTCTAGGTCCCCAAACCCACTTCACCAGCATAGCTGAGAAGCTGGGATTCCCAGCACTTGGGGATTTGCATTCCAGCCAATCTGCAGGGCAACAGATGAGAGTGAGAGGAATGTCCCGCATGGAGTCTTCACCTGGCCCACAACCAGTTTAGCCCATGGTGGGTCTTCAGGGGCCCTTTTAGGTGGGGAAAGATTCCAGCACCTTCTGCTCATCTTTGCCCAACCACCTGGCCTTTGCCAAATCATCATCACCATATCGTCATCTCCCAGCATCAACTTCTCTTCAACACAACCTGCTTCAGAGGGCTGTCTCAAGGTCCACTGGAACAATGTACGGGCATTGTAAGGGGCAGCTACTGATGCTCTTTGTCATTTATCAGAACACAGAGAAGGCAGAGTTGACAGATCTAGTTCGTTTGATCACAGTTGCATTTAAATCAAAACATAAGACCCACATCTTGGCTACTGAAACCCAGGGGGCCAACAATGTGAAGTTTGCAAATTAAAATAAGTTTGCTGCTCAGCGTGCAGGAAGAGGCATGATCTCTTTAATCATCTACTGTGGTGGCTCAAGAACTCAATGACTGAAAGATCTGAGTTTGATTCCCAAGTACTGCATGACGGAGTGAGCTCCCATCTCTGTCCCAGCTCCAGACAACCTAGCAGTTTGAAAGCAAGAAATTGCAAGTAGATAAATTGGTACCACTTCACTGGGAAGGTAAACAGTGCTCTGTGCACTCTGGTGTCTAGTCATGCCTGCCACATGTCCATGGAAATGTCTGCAGACACAGGCAGTGCTGGCTCTTTGGTTATAAACAGAGATGAGCACTGAACCCTAGAGTCAGATATGACCGGCTTTCGAGCAAGGGCGACCTTATTCTAGCAAAAAATATTTTCTTCTTGAAGCAAGTGGCAACTACACAGCCAGTCTAAGGTGTTTTGCTGCCAGAGGCTGTGCTCCGGGTAATATCTCCATACACTGTTCTCAAGATGAAGAACAGGCCTAGCTGGTCAAGTTATTTAGGACATAAAAGCATCTTTACAAAGATGTATAATTCCTTCCGGAGGGTACAATTTCCAGAAACTTTACCAGTCAGCAACACAGAGGTGTCTTGGCTTCCACTGTGAATATTGAGTGCCCTGGTCGAAACCAGGAGGTGGCAGGGATTACTTTTGGAAGATGCAAAGTTCTCAGGACCCCATTCAAACTGCCATGATACATAAATTGTATTTCCCTCCATTTTCCATTTATGGATGTATATGTGTGTGTGTGTGTGTAATATTAGTCTTCCCCTTCTCCAGTTCCTCTTACACTTGAAGGGGTGCAAGAGTGTGCCTTGAGATAGAGAATGATCACCCCAGAGGGCTCCATCTCTGATGTCTAGAACTGCAGACCTTCCACCTGGAGGAAGAAGGGAGGGAAGGAGGCCAACCTGCCTCGCCTGCTTTCCAGACCCAAACTTTTTTCTCCACAAGAGTAGATTCATTTCCTGAGAGGTGAAGTGCTCATATTACAGGACGTCGGAGAGACTGGAATCATTCATTAGCGAGTGTGTTGGGGAAAGCTATTACTGTAGCAGAAAGGTGGGAAATGGAGGTAGACATTCATGTGCAACGTCAAGCTACAAGGGCCAAAGCATTCAATGTGCTGGTTGTGGGAGGAAGATTTCCTCCTTCAGCAGCTCCAGGGCAGGCAGGGCAGTGAGGGAGACACACACACAGAGTGGAATATTTTATTTAGTCCTGTTTGGTAGGTAATTACCCCTGGCAGCCCTTTGTGTTTTATGTCCGTTGATGGGTCCAAAACATTGTAAACAGTTCCACTTGGCCCAGGAGAGGGACTGAATCTTGCCTTGAGGGGTGTGTGTGTGAGCCTTGGTGAAAGGAAAGGAAACCTGGCAGCTTCCCAGGACGGTGTGAGTGTGTGTGTCTCCCTTTGCTTTGGCATGACTCATTTCTGGGTCCCCCTTCGAAGATTGCCTCCTGGGCAAGAGAGGCCAAAGTGGTTCAGGGATGGCAAAGGGCATCTCTCCAAGAACGTGGTGCCCGCAGGGCAAAGGGAAAACCGCAGGCCATTTTACGGGACTTTTATGGGCCATGTAATGGATACTCTCGGTCCTCCTTGCCCACGTGTCTGTGGCTGGTGGGGCTGCTATGCTTCGTGTGGGTCAAGATGTGGCTCTGTGTGTGTATTTTAATCCCCTTGGCTGCAAAATTAAACTCTTGTGGTTGTGTTCTCAGTGCCACAGTAAAGCCATGTCACAAGCCCCGGGCACCGCAGCCGTCCGGGGGGTCTCCTCATAAGCCATCGGGTCCGGCGTAACCAATAATCCCACAGGGGCCTGTGGCTGCTTTATGGGTTTTCCTTGGGGGAAAGAGTTTTGCTTAAAATGAAACGGAGCAAAGACGTCAGGGTTTCCCTCCTACTTGGGCTTAGAAAACGCCAGCTTGAAAAATCATCTTAAAAATCATGTCTACAGTTCCTTTCTCACTTCTGAACATTGCTAGACACCATCTCTGGTATTATTTATTTATTTACTTATTTATTTTAGTTCTATATTGCCCATCTAACACAAAGGCCAGTCTGGGTGATGTACATAAATAGTAAAGCAGAAAGATATGAAGAACCCCAACCCTAAATACATAACATTTTTCTTCTTCTGTCTTCTCTGTCTAGGCCAGATGTGAACCTGCCAAAATGAAGGCACCTTTTGGTGACTCCATTCCGCAATTCCTTTTGCCTGATCTAGTGTGAGAAAGATTCGCCAGCAACACGAGGTTGCCATTACAGTTGCCAGAGTACATTTGGTTGTGGTTCAGAAATACCACAATATTCGAAGAAACTCTTTCTGTGTACCCCAATACATAACAGAATACAGTGGTACCTCATACAACGATTTTAATCCATTCCATGGGGATCATTGTTGTATGAAATTGTAGCAGAAGATGAGACGGGACAGCAATTCCAGGGTCATCCAGAGCAGGAGAGGTTATCGCACAATGGTTCACAGAGAGTCTTGCAACTCACATCTGGGAACCCCGAAGGGCTCAAAACACAGGGTTTATATACACAGTAAACAGGAAATACATGACCTTCACCCCATGTGGAAGGCTTAGGATTTAACACTTGGCATTGGCTTAAAAGACAAAGGGATCGAAATAATACACTTCGTATTGGCTGATGGCCAAGACCACACTTACTATTGGGTGATTACTGCTCTCCCCATCCTCTACTATTGGGTAATTTATGATGCCCCTATTATAATGAGGAAGGGTCTGTTGCATCAGCCTGAACAATAGGCAGGCAAGTTTAAGCTGACTCACTGTGACTCCGCCTGTAGGTTATTGAGAGGACAAAGATGGATTCTCTTTGGTTCTAAATTATTCTATATTTCAGCATAAAACAATTGCTATGTGATACATCCATCGTATAGCAATTTTCCCTATGGGATGCATCGTACAACGATTTTTTTTGGTAAGTGGTTTTTTCCATTGAAAAATTGTAGGATTTGTTTCCATAGGGAAAATTGTTATGCGGGACGCCATTTGCCTCCCAAACCTAATTGTTTTGTGATTTTGTTTCTATACGGGGCGACTGTCGTATGAGGTTCCACTGTATAATAAAATGAGATCCAGTTCATAAGAAGAAACAGAAGAGCAAGGGAAGCAGCAAAATAAGAGAAATTAGCAGAAATTAGCCAGGATCCTAAACCATCTAGGCATGGATTTATATGTTAATGCAAGAACCTTGAATCAGACACAGAAGCCTATATATAACCAGTGCATCTGGGCTAGAGCCAAGGGGAAATGGTCAAATCTCTGAATCCCTGGAGATTCTGCACAGCTGGAATCTGAATGGTAAATTAAGAGCCATTAGCTCTACAAAGAAGATTTTGTTGTTGTTGTTCAGTCGCACAGTCGATTCCGACGCTTTGCGACCCTATGGACCACTGTCCGCCAGGCACTTCTGCCCTCCACTATCCTCCTCAACTCGCTCAGCTCTGTGCCCATTGTCTCCACAATACCATCTAGCTATCTCATTTTTGGCTGCCCCCTTCTTCTTTTGCCCTCCACCCTTCCCAGCATCAAGTCTTTCTCAAGTGAATCCTCTCTTCTCATTTGATGTCCAAAGTACTTTAGCTTCATCTTTACTATTTGACCTTCAAGGGAGCAGTCAGGGTTGATTTCTTCTGAGATTGACCTATTTGTTCTCCTCGCTGTCCAGGGGACTCTCAAAACTCTCCTCCAGCACCACATCTCAAATGCATCTATTCTTCTGTGCTCATCATTTGTTCTGGTTGGGTGTATTTTTGGTCTCTTTTTCTGGGGATGTTCATCAGGACCACCAGCCCATCTTTCATTTTCACAATGGCTTTGCTGGTGCAAGTGGCACATTCCTGCATTACTATACTGGTGAGATTTTCTTTCTGATTTGATGCTCTATAACTGTAGTTTCCAACGTGGACTCAGGCCCCAGAGGGGGGCTTCAGTTCCCAGAAGCTTAAGTCAGTCCATTGGCTGATCAGTTTGTTGTTGTTCAGTTGCACAGTCAATTCCGATCCTCTGCGACCCCATGGACCACTGTCCGCCAGGCACTCCTGTCCTCCACCATGCCCCTCAACTCACTCAGCTCTGTTCCCATTGTCTCTACAATACCATCTAGCCATCTCATTTTGGGCCGCCCCCTTCTTCTTTTGCCCTCGACCTTTCCAAGCAAGCATCAAGGCTTTCTCAAGTGAATCATCTCTTCTCATTTGATGTCCAAAGTACTTTAGCTTCATCTTTATTATTTGACCTTCTAAGGAGCAGTCAGGGTTGATTTCTTCTAAGATTGACCTATTTGTTCTCCTCGCTGTCCAGGGGACTCTCAAAACTCTCCTCCAACACCACATCTCAAAGGCGTCTATTCATCTGCGGTCAGCTTTCCTAATGGTCCAGCTCTCACAACCATACATTGCCACCGGGAATACCATTGCTTTGACTAGATGAATTTTTGTTTACAAGGTGATGTCTCTACTTTTCACTATGTTTCCCAGGTTTCTCATCACTTGTCTCCCAAGAATCAGTCGCCTTTTTATTTCATGGCTGCAATCTCCACCTGGAGTGATCTTGGATCCTAGGAAAGTAAAATCTGTCACTGCTTCTACTTCTTCCCCAGCTATTTTTCAGGGACTGAGAGGGCCTGTGGTCATGGTCTTGGTTTTCTTGATGTTGAGTCTCAAGCCAGCTTTTGCACTCTCTTCTTTCAACCTAAGCAGAAGCTTCTTTAGGTCTTCCTCTCTTTCTGCCATTAGGATGGTATCATCTGCATATCTCAAGTTGTTGATGTTTCTCCCAGCAATTTTGATCCCAAATTGTGATTCCTCGATCCCTGCATTGCGCATTATGTGTTCTGTGTATAAGTTGAATAAGCAGGGTGACAAAATTCAGCCTTGTCTTACTCCTTTTCCTATTCCAAACCACTCCGCCATTCCATTTTCTGTCCTAACTGTTGCTTCTTGATTCATCTACAGATTTCTCATGAGGCATATAAGGTGTTCGTGTATTCCCATCTCTTTAATTACTTGCCATATTTTGTCGTGGTCGACACAGTCAAAGGCCTTGGTGTAGTCAATGAAACAGAAGTAGACTTGTTTCTGATATTCCTTTGTTTTTTCCATGATCCAACGTATGTTGGCAATGTGGTCTCTAGTCCCCCTGCCTCTTCTGAAACCCGCCTGCACTTCTGGCAATTCTCTCTCCACATACTGTTGCAGTCTATCCTGTATTATCTTGAGCATCACCTTGCTAGCGTGTTGGATGAGCGCAATTGTTCGATAATTTGAACATTCTTTGGCATTACCCTTTTTGGGGATTGGAACGTATACTGATCTTTTCCAATCCTGTGGCCATTGTTGTGTTTTCCAAATCTGCTGGCATATAGAATGTAGTAATTTGATTCCATCATCTTTTAGGGCTTTGAAAAGTTCAACTTGGATACCATCAACTCCACTGGCTTTGTTGTTTGCAGTGCTTTTTAGGGCATTTCTGACTTCACTCTCTAGGATGTCTGGCTCATGTTCAATGTTCTCATCATTGTGATTATCAGGGTAGTTGAGGTCCTTTTTGTAGAGTTCCTCTGTGTACTCTTTCCATCTTTTCTTAATCTCTTCTGCATCTGCTAACTTTGGGAATTGACTGAGGCTTCTGGGAATTGAAGTCCAAAAACCAGAATTTGGGGAACACTGCTCTGTAGGATGCTGGCCGTTGTCATTTCAACAAATGGTATTAGTCTTAGTTGTCATGTTTGCAAGTTCTTCCAAAGCACGGGTACTCTGAGAATAAAGGTCAACGAAAGATTATGCAAGGAAAAATTGATGGGTGAGAACCTTCCCAAATGTCAATTAATTTTTGTGGTCCCAGGATTTGCTTACAACATATTACTTAAAGAAGACCCATCCAACGTTTGATGGAGATGAAAAAGACCTGAAGAAAAGGGGGAGGGGAAAAACATTTTCAGACATTCATCACAGAAATCCTGCGCACAAAGAATGTAAACCAGTTCTCTCAAGGGCCAGGATAATTTAGCCATGTGAGCCTGCATCATGTTCAATAACATGTTTCTGCGACCCCAATGCAGCCCAGAATTCCCTCCCAGGATCCATCTGTCAGGGGACAGAAGTGCTTTATAGCAAAAGACAGCAGACAAAAATATTTGCTTTGTCAAGATTTTGGCAGATTGATGAAAAGTTACAGCAATATATTTTATGGAGGCAGGAGGAGAGGGCACATTGCCACTTAAAAATAATATATATTTTCCTGTTCTTCTGAATTGCATCTTTGTGTTTAATTGCAGGGTGGATCACATTTTTGTTTTATTTAGAAACTGCCAAGAACTGTTTAGATGAGAAAGAAAGATTTTTTAAAAATACATGTGAAAAATGGACATTAAAAAAATCAAGGAAAGATTATAGTAAACCAGACGGCAATCTAAATCCAAATTTTTGAATAGTAGCCATGTTAGTCTGTGTTTCAAGCATATCAGAGAGTAAATAAAACAAAAAAACAAAAATGTTGTGGCACTTTAAAGACTAACTGCTGTATTTTAATGTTAGCTTTCATTTAATGAAGTGGACCTGATCCACAAAAGCTAACACTGTAATACAGCAGTTAGTCTTTAAAATGCCACAACACAAATATTTAACCTAGACTACCAGCACAGTGAAGAAAATGCAACTGATAAACAAAGAACAAAAAGTTAGTAAAATTTGAGAAATCAATGAAATTGAGATGTGTGCATTCTTGTTCAGAGAGCCTGTTTCTAAAGTGTGGGAATATTTCAAAGAAATATTGCCATGAAATTCTAAATCAAACCCTGTTCTCCACTGGTAGCATCTTCCTTCGTTTTTTCCTTTATTATATCTCCATTTCTAATTGCAACACTTGAATGCTGGATTTAACATGAGGGATGGGTGGTGGGGGAGTGACCCTCCTTATTAGTGGTCATCCCCAAAATGGGAAGCAGGCAGATGTTTCCATTGCAACAGCCCGAGATCAATTACAAGGATGAATACAGTCCTATATGGATGTAGACATTGTTTACTGTCCAATCCTCACTACTTTGTCATTTAATAAAGTCCTAGAAAGAACAATTCTTAACCATCTAATGGAAATAGTGAAACCCTCTTTCCATCCAAGATAAGGCTGGTTTTTGCCCTGGAAAGAATGTTACGTTGAGTACAATGTTTTGAGGATGGCTTTGAAACTTAGAAGATCAATGGAGGTAGTTTTTGTTGACCTCTAAACCACCCATGGTTCTGTTCACCATCAAACACCACTGCAAAAACTCTACAGCCTAACTGAAGACTGCAGGCTAATTGAAAGTATAGTAACCCTTTTGCAAAATTGCAAATTTTTTTTGGTGAACATTCACTGATGACATAGTTTATGGGAGACTTAAAATACAGGGAAACACTGTGGTTCCTATTTTGCTTAACATCTGACCAATGATCAACCACCTCCTCAAGGCACCAAAAGCTTTATCTATGCGTCTTCTTCTCTCATATCTAGATCAAACTTTGGAATGCCAAAATGAAGCCACCTTCTTGGTTTTGTCATTGGCCAGATCTGAATCCTCATCGGTACATGCTTTGAGTAGTAATCAAGTAGTAATCAGCAGACCAGCAAGTGAAGCTGAAACCATTTCATGAGCTTTGGGTTCCATAAAAGAAGGTCTAGAAAACGCTCCTTGAACCAACCAGCTTCACTGGCTGCTAATCCGGTGACAAGTTGGCTCTAGGATTAGGAACATGATACCGAGAGTAGGAAGTAGAATCTGCCGCTGTTGCTGAAGGGCGGAGTGAGAGTAGTACCATAGAGACTGGTTGGGCCTCAGCTGTAGCTTGTAAAGAACCTGAGACCTGAGACAGAAAACATCAGATCTTAACTGAAAAGAGCCTCCCCCAACCCCAGTGGTCCTAAACTCTGCAATTGACCAGATTTCCTTCCTCCTGGAGGGGGAGAATGATACTCATGACTGACTTGACTCTTTGTGGAGAGCTTTTATTCCGTGCTGCAGCAAAAGTGTCTCAGAATGCCAGCCAAGCACATAATTCATTCTTTTTCAGATTATAGTTATAGATTTATAGCTGGGTAGATAGTTTACAGTCTGGCCAGGAGACCCTGCTATGATAACCCTACGACCAGCAACTCAATGCTGCTCGTCAGGTGACAGTGAAGTAACTTGACCACCCGGAGGCCTTGGGTGGCAAAGTCCAGAGGGAAGGATGATGGTCACCAAGTGGATTCAATCCCACTTGGATCCATCTTGATGGAGGCAGCAGCTTCATCCATCTTGGCCCAGGGCTGATGAAGCCCTTGTGTCTAGTCTAGTCGGCTCTTACTGACTGCAAAAGTCTGTCCCTGGAGATACTTGGTATTCCCCCAGGTCCTCTCGTATCCAAGGACTAACCATCTAGTTTGGGTATGAGATGTGATGGATCCACCCTTTGACCAGGTTGAGATGACCATGGAGTCTGGGAGCAACACCAGTGGCCCCAACCTCCACAGACGCTTCCTTGTGGCATGAAGAATTCTACAGCGTTCACTCGTGTCTCTTTGCGGACAGCTTTCAGTGACCAAACACGTACAAATCTACCTTATGTTCCCTCTCCTTGAGCCAAGGGAATTTCTGTAGGCATCAAAAGTCAACAAGAGTCTGTGAAGCAAAGCAAAACAGAACCTTCCAACAGCTAATCAGGTTCAATCAATTTCTCAAGAAATATATGCCACCTATTATTACTTTCCAGTAGAAGGAAATGGGAAACCATGTCTGAGTGCTCTTGGCTTAGAAAACCCAGGAAAGGATTGCCATGAGTCAGAATTGACTTGACTGCACACAATTAGTATTATTTGCTCCAGAATCAACCAACTGCTTTGCAGGATAATAAAGGTGTGAAGGACATTATTGACCAGATTCCCAATGCAATATTTAATCATAGAAATGAAGTTACCACCCAATGCCATTGAAGACATGAGGCTCATACATTGAGTTGCAACTCTTTCCCACTCAACTTGCTGGGAAATTACCCTGGTGTGCGTGCGTGTGTATATGCATGCATGTGTGTGTGTGTGTGTGTGTGTGTGTGTGTGTGTGTGTGTGTGTGTGTGTGTGAGAGAGAGAGAGAGAGAGAGAGAGAGAGAGAAGTGGCATGGATACCATTTCAATTCAATATTTTATAGGTTTGTGGAAAGCCAGGAAGAAACTCTACATAGTTATTAGAGGTGTTATGGCTGTTGGATGGGTGGGTGGTTTTGATAGGAGCCAATGACTCTTCCCTCCTCCTCCTCTTTTTCTTCAAATGAAAAGATAATTTTGGTTTGGCAGGCAACCTCGGGAAGCCTCAGAATCATAATGCTAAAGACTAACCCAACAGAAACACTGGAAGCCCATGCCCTGGCTCACTCCTGCTGGTGAAATTGAGTAGGTCTGGCTCCCATAAGTTGACTCTGGATAGGGGTGGGAAGAAGGTTTGGGGTGAAAGCAAAGTGGGGGTGGGGGGCTGGACATTCCTCCCCCAGCCCTGTAAAAAGCAAGGAATAAAAAGAGAGCTGTTTGGGTTCCATAAAGGCAGATCTTTGCTCTCCGTAGATCACTAGTGTTGGGGGGGTGGGTTTGAATGTAAAGGAAAGAGGCCTTCCCTACCATGCCAGTCAACTTTATATATTACCTGGCATGTTCTTGATTGTTTGCTAAACTTAAATATTTTTGTGTACCGCCTTAAGTCCCCACTGGTGGGAGACAAGTGGGATTCAAATTTACAGAAACAGGCAAACAAAGAAGAAGAACAAAAACCGCTCCATGTCAAGAGCCATCATCTGAGACCCAGTGTGATGGTGCGATTACAGTACTGCATGAAGAAGACCTGGGCCATCAAACTCACAACTTACTGTGAAGAAAGCCCTACAGGATGTCCCTACAGGGAAAGCAAGATATAAAGGGAACTGCTAAACCAAGCAAACCCATCAGGGCAGAATCCTACCACTAGCATGGCCAGCGGTGCCCTAGCTAGGGCATTTTAGGAGTTTTGATTAAAAAAACAAGCCTGATTTTTTTTCCTCGTAGGACCAGGTGAATCTTCACTCAGGATGCATAAACCGTTGAGTTGGCCCAGGGCAGCTGACTCTGGACCCAGAGCAAAATACTTTGGTCTTCCGACTGGTCCAAAGCCATGACTAGGAATGGTCAAGTGAGTCTCCTCCAGATTATCCCTAATCAAAAATTATATCAGTATTTTCTTCAAATAGCTCAATTTTCAACCCTCTGATTATGTCTGTGGCCTCAGGGTCACTGAGGATCCAAGCAGGGCTGGTGGCCAGAGGCAATTTTGGTCCTCCTTATTTTGCCAGCTGGACAGGCAGAGATCAGAACTGCTCCTTTCCTGGATCCCAGGCCTTGTGCTTGTCTCTTTAAAAATGATGTCAAACAAATGCACGCAGAGCTTTAACCACGGTCACATTTGTAGCTTTTGCAGAAGAAGAAGAAGAAGCTTTCATTAAAGGCATTCCAGGGCCTTCCCAGAACTCTCCTGACTTCAGCATCCTCACCCTCTGCAAGGCCTCCTGTCATGCTTCCATTCTTGCTGTCTCTACCATTTTCATTTCTCTTATTGTGTTTATTTTTAACTGCCTTTTCAAAGGCATGCCTGATCTTTCAAATGCTTCAAAGAAGGTCCTAAAGAGAAGGGGCAGGATCTGTTCTTGATCATGTAGGGCTGAAATTACAGGAAGGTCAGATACAGGCTGAATATCGGGGGGAATGGATGAACGGATGGCTTCTTAACAGCTAGAGCAGTATAACGGTGGAGCCAACCGCCTCGAGAGGTGGTAGGCTCTCTAATGCTGGAAGCATTCAAGAGAGAATTGGGCTACCCTCTGTCAAATCTGCTTTGATTCAGATTCCTGCATTGAGGGGGGCGGGTAGACTCAGTGTCCTAAAAGGTCCCCTTCCAACTCAGGTTCTATGATTATCTCAGAATGCGGGACACGTCATAACAGACTCAAACTACAGGAAGCTAAATACTATGTAGGCTGAATATCAGGAAAAACCCCTTAACTGTCAGAGCAGTATGGCAATGGAACCAACGATGACCTCAGGAGGTGGGTGAGCGCTCCCACACTGGAAGCATTCAAGAGAGAACTGAAGAACTTACTGTCAGTTCAGCTTTGATTTGGATTCCTGCATTGAGCAAAGGCCTCGCAGACCCCTTCCAACTTAGTTATTCTATGACTCACCTCCCTCTTCCAAAGCTCCCAATTCCATCATGTCCCTAGCGCCAACTCCTCATGTCCTCTTGCCTTCCTGAAACTAAACTCAAGCAATCAAACCAAGACAAGAGTAGACTGTTTTCCTGCTTTTAGTTCCCATTTCTGTTCCCTTGTTTGCAGTGTTGACTCCTTATAGATTTGTCCACTTACTACATTTACACTGTGTGAACAGAGTCCAAACCTGATTTGTATCCTGATATTTGGTGGACCTATTTTGGGAAGATCTTTCCCCTGGTGGCTAGCCTTGGCACTCCAGGTATTCTTGGACTTCAGTTACCAGAAGCCTAAGTCAGCACAATCACTTCTTCTTCTTCTTCTTTGGGTATCATATCCAATTCTGAATATTGGCGATCGTCATGGCTATCAGGGCTTCTGAGAATTGAAGTTCAAGCACAGCTGGAGAGCCAAGGTCATGATCTGGAGGTGGCCTGAATCTACTTCTTCTCAGACTTCTGTAGCTGTTTGGATTTATCTGACTTACAGGTGCTCTGATAAGAGTCTTGAGATAAGTTAAATATTTAAAGAGTAGTTTTGACCACTTTCACTCTCCCACCCTGGTTTTCCATACCTGAGCAGGGATTTGAACTCATGCTTCTTGAGTCCCAGTTCCTCAGGCCATCTATTCCACCACACTCGGTATCCAGAATAGTAGCTGCTGTTTAATGCCCATCAGCTCAGCATCTGTCAAACTCTGTTGGTAAAAGTCCTGAATTTTCTTACACATTTCCTTTGAAGGGAAGTTTCCATTAATGGATTTAAGAAACTGGGATGGAAGGAGCCTTTCCCACAAAGCCAAGATTTCTCTGCATTGCTTGAGTGGCTACACCTGTGCATGCAGGTATGAATTCAGGCAGCAAAGGAATCCTGGCACACCTGATCAGGGGTCTTGCTTCCCCACCCACCCACCTTTGCCCAATGAGATTTGCAGGTGTCCTTCTGCAGGCAGACGGGAGGGGGGGGATGTCCCTTGCAGGGAGAAAATGACATTTCCAGTTGCGGGCACTTGGCTTTCCATAGGAAATGGATCCTGGAAAGAAAGGGAAAGTAACAAAGGGGAAATTAAATTAACAAGATGAAGAGAATCATATGTTCATAACAACCCGAGAGTTTCTCACTGATGCAGAACCTTGAGAGGATTCCAGGAGTCTCGGAAAAAGAGGAAATGAAGGTCTCAATGCAGGGACGGTTGCTGAGCCTGCCTGGAAAGAAGAGATCTTTGGAAAGTAATTTGTCTATTTTTAAACAATCACTACTTCTTCTTCTTCTTCTTCTTCTTCTTCTTCTTCTTCTTCTTCTTCTTCTTCTTCTTCTTTTTCTTTTTCTTTTTCTTTTTCTTTTTCTTTTTCTTTTTCTTTTTCTTTTTCTTTTTCTTTTTCTTTTTCTTTTTCTTTTTCTTTTTCTTTTTCTTTTTCTTTTTCTTTTTCTTTTTCTTCTTCTTCTTCTTCTTCTTCTTCTTCTTCTTCTTCTTCTTCTTCTTCTTCTTCTTCTTCTTCTTCTTCTTCTTCTTCTTTGGGTGTCATATCCAATTCTGAATATTGGCGATCATCATGGCTATCAGCCATAAAGACTGTCCTGAGAATATGATACTGTGGCCTTTCATCTGCCTTCCGCATCCCAGCATGACACCCATACCACTGCTCCAGATTACTTTTTGGTCCTGAGCCCTTCTGGGTACACAAAGTCCTCATCATTCCCAGGCCAGTCATGGTGAAGCTGCTGCCCTTCATCAAGAGGGATTTAAGTGGGACCATATCATCCCCATGAGGACCATCACCCTTCTTTCCCTATGGAGGTTCTCCACCCTAGGCTGTTAGTTCTCAGGGTTATCAGGTTAGTTAACTACCACCTGACAATCTGTGTTGAGTGGCTGGCACTAGGGTCTACTCTATTATCATTGCAGGATAAACCTGGCCAGACTTGATCTCAGTTCCTCAAATCCACCAGCTGGTGACCAAGGGGAGGAGGAAGCCCCACACCCGCCTGTCATCTTGACAATCATTGTGGAAGGGCGACAGTGGAAGTATCACCCAACTCCCTGCCTGCAACCTCCCATTGATGCAAACAACCACAGTGTGGTCTGACCACTTTCCTCTGAATTAAAATCTCTGCTTGGAGAAACTTTCCTTTCTGGATCCTAGTCTTGTAATTTCTCTGTTCCAGAATCGCAACCTTCAGGTCTTGGATAGAATTATTCTTAATTTACTTTGATATGGGTACAATTGGTGCACCTAGTGTGTAAACGAAATTATACCCCCAATTCCCTGGCGGAGGGCCCTGGAGTTTGCATTACTTTTGACTAGCCACAATGGAAGGTATGGCTTCAAAAGGCCATTTGGGAGACAGCAAGAAGCAGATTCCTGTACCTGGTGTCCTGTGTTTGTTGAATGGAGGACAGCACCATACAGCCTGCTGCTTTTTCACATTCATTTCTAAGAAAAGGAGCCTGGCAAAGGCCATGAATGTTTGGGACTTTAATTGATAATTTCCCTGTCCACAAGAAGCCCGATGCATGTGCCTCAAGAAGTACAATTGTACCTCGCTTAAAGAGCATAATGCGTTCCACAGGATTGCTCTTTAAGCGATTTTGCTCTTTAAGTGACCAACTGTGTGTGTGTGTGTGTGTGGGGGATTGCCAACCCCGATGTATTTGTTAAGCGAGTTTTTGGTTGGTTTTATTTGTTAAGCAAAGCAAACATTCAGAGAAAATTCTGCTCTTTAAGCGAGTTACTCTTTAAGCGAGGCGCTCTTTATGCGAGGTTTGACTGTAATCTTGAATCATGAAAGCTCACACAATGATTGATTTTTTTAAAGTGACCCAATAAAGGTATTGCCTTCCTCTTACATTTGTTTTATATATGGATCACACGGCTATCTTTGCTTGTTTATAAAAAGAAAGGGAGGCTTGTCAAAGAGGCTTTGGGTCGGGTGTCAACCTGGTTTGGAAAAGTCACAATGCCTTTCTTGAAATTCACTTAGAAGTTGCAGGAAAAGGGGAGGCAGGTGAAAGGTCAAAGGGCTCCAGAGTTGTTGTTGTTGTTGTTGTTGTTATTATTATTATTATTATTATTATTATTATTATTATTATTATTATTATTATTATTATTATTATTATTATTATTATTATTATTATTTATTGAATTTATTACCCCGCCCCACTCGGGAGAACCCAACTCTGGGCGGCTGAGTTGCACACAGATCCTGAGAAGAAGGGGAAATAGTTGTCAATGAGATGGACCATCTGTGTTAACTTGATTCATACCCTTTGCAGTTTTAATGGCTTCTAATGTATTTTGCTCAGATGTGATGGTTTTATATTGAGGCAGATCTCTATGACTTTATTCATTCTTAAGCTAAAAGTGGTTTTATCTGGGGTTGTTTTTTTAAAAAAATCTGCTCAGAAGTTTGAAAGCTGCCTGGAGTGTTATCTTTTAAAGGAAGAGCAGGCTCTAAACGTAATGAACCCAATGAAATGAAACAATAAATAAAAAGACAAAGAGTCCTTTCCTTACAGTAGCTTTGTGCAAGTTGTGTAAAATGCCTGCAATGCCCTTTCTCACATGAACAAAGCATACAGATACAGAATGTACAGGCTCTCTCGCTCGCTCGCTCTCTCACGCACACACATACAGGCAGAGATTGTTATGTTGTTAACAAAACCTCTGTAATTTCCCCCAGTAGGTACACCCTAGGGAAAGGGAAAGGTTTCCCTTGCTTGAAAGCCAGTTGTATCCAACTCTTAGGGTTCACCCTAGCGGAAGCTATTTCAGCATCTAAAAAGGTATTGAGGTGGGTGGAGAGATAACCTAAATCTTCTTTAACTCCAGGTGAAGTAGAGATGCATGGTTAAGTTCCAAATGCTGTCTGGCCAGATTATCCTGCTATGGTAATAGAGCCTACTGCCAGCGACTCAATGCAGATCCTCAGGTGGTGGTTAACTGATCTGACAACCCTGAGGACTAGCAGTGGCCTTGGCGAAGTCCACAGGGAAGGGTGAGGGTCCCCAAGTGGATTAAATCCCACTCAAATCCCTCTTGATGGAGGGCAGCAGCTTCATCCATCCATCCTGACCTAGGACTGAGGAGGACTTTGTGTGACAAAAGGGCTGTGGACCAGAAAGTGACTGAATCACCTCTTGGGGACATGAAAGGAGCCTCCTTCAGGCATCCCCTGCGTAGTGTTTCTTCTGGATATTTATTTATTTTCTAATTTTTATTGCCGCCCAACTCCGAAGGCTCTGGGTGGCTCACAGAAAACAAAAATGAGTCACAGTTTAAAAGCGATAACCCATTAAAAGCTACTGACAAAAAATTAAAAGATTAGAAATTTAAAAGATTAAGAGAGAGTATGTGTGTGTGTTCTACTAAAGTAACCAGCAGGCTGGGGTTACTACATCACTGGTGCCCCACACCTGCCCTCCCAGCCATGTCTTTAACCCTTTCCTGAAGGGCAGCAACTCGGTCTGGAGGTTCCATAGGCCTGGAGCGGACACAGAGAAGGCCCTCCTCCTGGTGCCAGAGAGATGCGCCTCTCTAGCCAATGGAACAACCAGAGATCCTCTGGTCCGACTCTTCAGAAATGAGGAAAACCAGGACCACACTGTGCCCTGGATCCCCAATCCTCAGAGCCTTTTCAGAAGGATAAAAATCCTTTCAACCCAGAATAATTTCTGACACGAAATTATTCTTAGTGGTATGGGGATCATGCTGCAATGCGGAAGGCAAATGGAAGGCCACAGCATTATATTCTCAGGGCAGTCTTCATGGCTGATTGCCATGATGATTGCCTATACAGTACAGTATTCGGATTTGGATACAGCAGAACAGGAAGAAGAAATTCCAAATGGAAGCAGGGCAGAAAGTTTCAGTCTGTCTGCTCTTCTCTCCTTTCCCACACGATGGCAGAACTGCACCACCAACCACTAGTGGGTTGCAGAAACCTCTATTTTCCAAGACTTCATTTAGCTTTGCATCAATTTGGACAGGTATAACTAGTAATGCCTGAGTATTGAGCTTTCCTTCTTATAGCACCTGTCTTTAAAAAATTTAAAGGCTCATATCAATGTCTGTTGGTATTAACATCCATTCATAATTTAATATCATTTTTCCATTGCAAAAATCTGCTATTCACCTTCCTCTCCACGCTCAAAGTTTTTTAAAATTTGAGATTTTGTAGCCAGGACATGAATAAAGGCATTAAGGTTGATAATTCCTTCAAAAAAATCACATAAAGTTACTTTTTCTCTCATTTGTACCAGCTATATTCAATAAGTACGGGTATTCCCATTATGGAAGGGCAAATGTTTTAATGTGTTGTAAAGCTGTGTTAGGGCTGTGGTCTCTTAGTGGTTAAGATGCTGAGCTTGACAACTGGGCAGTTGGCAAATCAACAGTTCAGTACTCAAGTGCAGCAGGCAGAGTGAGCGCCCGTCGTCTGTCCCAGCTCCTGCCAACCTAGCCGTTCGAAAGCAAGAAATTGCAAGTAGAGAAATACAGTAGGGAAATGGTGTTGGAAACAACTGGCTTTTGGTGCCGCTGAGAGAACAGCACAGGGGCCTCTCATTCTATGGGATGGGGATGCAAAGGGCCACCTCAGAAGAGGCCGGAGTGTGTGTGTGTGTGTGTGTGTGTGTGTGTGTGTGTGTGTGTGTGTGTGTGTGTGTGTGTGTGTGTGTGTGTGTGTGTGTGTATGTGTGTGTGTGTGTGATTGAAGGAGATACACACAAACCTCACCCCAAAGCATAGCTCTCCGGGTGATGGACGGGAGCCTTGCCCTGACTGCCCTCCATCTTGGCACTGCCTCCAAGACCTGTCCAGCTATGAATGGCTGGTGCGCAATGAGCCAGCCAGGCACTTTCCTCTCATCCCATAGTCACCCGTCCAAGTTTTGGAGGCCCCTTTCACTGGCCATTCCTCATCATCATTCCCCCTCTCTCTTTCCCCCTCTCTCCCTGCTGTCCTCCATGCCTTCCTTCGCAGGCGAGAGCTGCCCCCAGAGTTTGGCCAACCTCCAGCCCCAATGAAGCCAGGGAAGGGAATTGCCCCCCCTTCCCGCTTGCCTCCCCTCCCCATTTCTCTTCTTCTCCTCTTCATCATTCAAAGCAAACTTATGGACAAAATAAACTCTAGCACAGGGTCACCCTCTCACAACTCACTCCTCTGGCCTATCTGAGCGTCCGGGGGGGGGGGGGGACTAAGCTAATCTGGTACAAGGGCTCCCTTCGGCCAGGCTCTGGGCTTGTGAAAGCCAGTTGTCCATGCATGAGCGTTTGCCTCTAAGGTGTCTGGATGGAGCCCAAGGAGGCCCCATTCCTGCCTATGAGTTGGAAATATACCTGGAGAGTAAAACCAATAGGGCGGCCAACAGCCATCAAGAAACTCCCAATGTATTTTGCCCACTCTGCCTTATTTGGGGTGCTTCCATTCCCCAGATCTCTCCAGTGGCTCCTGCCCTTGCTTTAGGGTTTGGCTAGACACCATTTCCATAACTGCATCCAGAAGCTGGAAGCCTTTGTGCATTATGGTTGTCATGCAAGACTAAGAATGTGACAGAACGTTGAAAAATTCCTTCCCTCTTGTTGATGCACAGCACATAAGGGGGGAAAATTCCAGAAGCTCTGAGAGATTTTCCCACCTCCAAGAGCTGGATTTTCCCTTGTTAAAATCTCTGTGCTTTGCACAAAAGTCATACAAAATTAAGCAAAAGACACACCTGCAGCCAATAAGCCCAAGAGGACTGGCTGCTCCTTAGGAAAGAGACAAATAAACCATCCAAAGCTTAAAGCGATTCAACTATCCAACTCTCAGTCCCATTGGCACCCTGAAACTTTGCCATTCCCTAAAAAGAAACATCAACAACTTGAGATATGCAGATGATACCACCCTAATGGCAGAAAGTGAAGAGGACTTAAAGAAGCTCCTAATTAGGTTGAAAGATGAAAGTGCAAAAGCTGACTTGAGACTTAATATCAAGAAAACCAAGATAATGGCAACAGGCCCTATCAGTCCCTGGAAAATAGATGGGGAAGAAGTAGAAGCAGTGACAGATTTTACTTTCTTAGGATCAAAGCTCACTGCAGATGGTGATTGCAGCCATGAAATAAAAAGGCGACTGATTCTTGGGAGGCAAGCTATGAGAAACCTGGGGAGCATAGTGAAAAGCAGAGACATCACATTGCAAACAAAAATTTGTATAGTCAAAGCAATGGTATTCCCTGTGGCAATGCATGGTTGTGAGAGCTCGACCATAAGGAAAGCTGAGCGCAGAAGAATAGATGCCTTTGAGATGTGGTGCTGGAGGAGAGTTTTGAGAGTCCCCTGGACAGCGAGGAGAACAAATAGGTCAATCTTAGAAGAAATCAACCCTGACTGCTCCCTTGAAGGTCAAATAGTAAAGATGAAGCTAAAGTACTCTGGACATCAAATGAGAAGAGAAGATTCGCTTGAGAAAGCCTTGATGCTGGGAAAGGTGGAGGGCAAAAGAAAAAGGGGGCGGCCAAAAATGAGATGGCTAGATGGTATTGTAGAGACAATGGGTACAGAACGGAGCGAGTTGAGGAGGATGGTGGAGGACAGAGGTGCCTGGTGGACAGTGGTCCATGGGGTCACAAAGGGTCGGAATCGACTATGTGACTGAACAACAACAACAAAATAAATAAATGGAGAGTATCTTTTAATGGACCTTTCCTCATCAATAGCTGATTTCTGTAGCAGATCTCAAACATCCCTTTAAATCGGGTATGTCTGGCTTCTTTTAAGGGGGCTTGGTGCTTTGACACCAAATTCAATGGCAATTTTTTTGGGGGGGGATGGAGGAAGGAAGGAAGGAACAGGAATCTATGTGTATCTCATCGACCCTATTTTAAATCACCTGTGGAGGTTTTAGGGGCATCCTGGGGCGTCCATGTTTGTTTCTCCACTTAGAACTCAACTCCTAGCTTGGTTCTTCCTTATGCCAGTGAAAGAATGTTCCATGCAGAAACAAGAGTTTTGTGCAAATTGTGTTTTTCAGAAATTGTGCAACCCATGATTTAAAAACAAAACCCTCATGACACACTGCACATTTGGTGTACTGGTCTCATGGTGGAGGTGAAAAGTCCCAAGGGTGTAGATGGGTAGGTTTGCCAAGTGCTCTTAATGTAAAGTTCTCATACTGTGATGACCAGATTTAAACAAGACCTGAGTGGTGGATGCTCAGAACAGGACAGGAACCCAATCCACTGGATGATCTTGAGGAAACCAGTTGTGTTTTTATTTCATCATTTGTCAAAACAAGTCTGAACAAAACCTCCCAAGAAGCATCTATTTGCCTGGAATTTACCAGGTATACAAAATCTCTTGTGGATAAACCATGTCTCCAGATGTTTCCAGATGTCATGCATATCCATGAAAATGGTTTCTAAGAAACAAAGCTACCTTAATTTCCATATGGAAATTAATTGAAGGTGGATTTCTTAATTATGATCTGGATTCAGATGTGGATCCCCTTGGATCAGGGTTTGAGCTGCTCTGAGTCGAATCAGGTCCAAACGCAACCCTTCAGATTGGATTCCCAAAGCAAACTAGGGGTCCTCAAGGAGCCGTAATAAACAGGCATATGTTTTAATGAAGGGGACAAATGTGCTTTATTTCACACACACACACACACACACACACACACACACACACACACACACACACACACACACACACACACACACACACACACTTAAACTAGGAAAAATGCAACAAAGGCTAGAGATGAAATTCTATGAGGGAGGGAAATGTTGCTTGCAACCAAAGACTTTGGAATGAGAATGAGAGCTGGTTACTGAGAAACCCAGCAGGAATGAGACGGGCCCTTTTCACAGCCCTGGGCATCCAGACCAACAGCAGCTGGTAGCCTTTGGGCACTTTGTTGGGAGGGAGGAGCTCCATGTGGGCCCCAGGGTTTTGTTTCAGTGGGGCCTTCCCTTCAGGTTGGCAGAGTCCAGTTTGTCGCTCCCGGTGGGGGCCTGAGCAACCTTTTATCCACCATATTTATCCAGAGCCATGCCAAGGCCCCTGCCAAGTCTGGCCAGGGCCAGTGTACATTTTTGAGAACGAAGAAATTTGTCCAGCACGCTGTCCAATAGCCTTTTCTAATGGGTTTTAATGGTTTGGGAGATGCTGTTGGCTCACAACAGGCTTGCCGACGGAGGGTCCCTGCCAACGCCTCAGTTGCCCCACTTCGAAAGAAAGCCAGAGGGACTCAGAACAATCCCTGGCCTCCACCTCGACAACCAGGACCAGTCCTTGGCCTGCTAGAATGGACATTCCCTGCTTTGCTAAAATGAAAGCCCGGGTCTGGAGGGAAGGAGAGGGAGTCAGGCAACTCAGTCCCAAAATGTGTAGGAAGGAAGGAAAGAGCCTTGCATGTTCCTTTCAGGGCTGGGCTTCTGTCTTTGAGGCACTGCCTGAGACTCATCAGCTCATTTCTCTTAGGCAGAGCTCAGAAACAACAGGGGGGGGGGGACAAGTTCCAGCACCTTCCAGCCAGCAAGTCTAGTGCTATCATGTGTGAGGTAGTCTGTGAGCGACTGTCTTTGGAAAACAACACCCTCCAAACTTTCCTGAGCTCCGTCTAAACTCTCTTCAATTTTTCAATGGTCTTCCACATTCTTAGTCCCTCATAACAACCATAATGCACAAAAACCTTGAGCTGGAGGTAGTCTAAGGGCCATCAAGGGTTACCCCATCAAAGTACAAAGCCCATCACTCACACATCCCTGATATAGGGTCAGCCTACCTGGAGATTCCACTGCCCAGCCAGGCACCTTGTTCTGCCGTTGTTCTGCTCTTCCTGCCATTTAGTCAACATCTTTTTTCCTTGTCTTTTAAGTCTACTATTTTGCATCCCACCTTCCAGAACAAGCTTACTGCAGCTTTTACAGATGGCCCTTTTGATACTTCATGGTGGACATCACATGGCCACTTAGTCTTCTCCAGCCTAAACATAACCTGCTCCCTAGAGTTTGACATCCAGCCTTTCACAGCCCTGCCTTTCTGTGTTGTTTTCAGTTAACTTTGTAGAACTCTCTACCAAGTTGACCTGCACCAAGTTCCATCTCTATTGGTTTTTTAAAAAACAACTATAATTGTTCCTCTTTAAAGAAGCTTTTGATGACATACTGCCAAGTGGCAAGGAATAGGTTCTTTTTTCCGTGTTGTTTTAATTGGAGGGTTATCATTTTTGTTCTTATTGATATTTATTATTTATTCAATTTGTTTAATTTTTGTTGTAAAGATTTTTTTAAATATGTTGTCAGCTGCCCAGAGTGGGAAAATAATCCAGATGGGTGGTAAAGAAAGAAAGAAAGAAAGAAAGAAAACAAACAAACAAACAAACCAGGAAACAAACAATATTGTATTTGTTCTTTCAGTTTGTTAGTTGAAAGGGGTATACACTTTTAATTTTATTATCTATTTATTTTATTTATTTAATCGAATTTCTATTGCCGCCCAATTCGGCAACGACTCTGGGCGGCCAACAACAATTAAAAACAATAACAAAACTACCGGTAAATAAAAACCCTTAAAAACCCCATTAAAAAGTAAAAATAATTTACCCCACACACCCCATCCATTAAAAGAGAGAGAGAAATATTAATTATATAAACCAGCAGGCGGGGGTCACCCCTCCATCGGTGCCCCACACCTGCCCTGCCAGCCAGGTTTTCAGTTCTTTCCGAAAGGACAGCAACTCCGTCCAAAGACACAGTTCAATTGGCAGGAGGCTCCCTAGGGAACCCTAGGAGCAGACACAGAGCAGGCCCTCCTCCTTCTGGTGCTAGAGAGATGACCCTCCCTAGCAGATGGCACAATGACAGAGCCTCTCCGGTCCGCTCTGTTGGCATGGAAAGATGTTCTCAGGGTGACGCGGTCTCTTAATCAAACTTACTTTTTTCGTGTCAGACGCACCACCAGCATATAATAACATACAAAGCTAAATCAATCAAATAAATAAATAAATAAATTATTACAAATAGCAGGCATGTTTAAGCTTAGAATAGAGCACTGTCTGTTGTTAGTAATGGACTGGATGAAGGCTAACAAGGTGAAAACAAATCTGGGCAAGACAGAGGTGCTCCAGATTAGTTTAAAGGCAGATCAAGGAACAGGAATCCAGTCTGCTTTGGATGGGGTTGAACTTCCCCTGAAAATTCAGGCCGATAGCTTGGTTATGAACGTGGATGCCCAGGTTTCAGGGGTGTCATGTTCCAGCCGGCCCCCACACTTCTGGAAAACCCCCTAAAACCAAAACAAACAGGAACCGGGCAAGCTGGATGGGCAATTAAACAGAGTTACAGCTTATCAGCTACAAGGAGGTTTTAATTTGGTAGCGTGTTTGTGTGTGAAATGCATTGCCACCCCAGGCCCCCCCCTCACACAAAGACACAAGACAACTTTGTGGAATAAAATTGGCCACTTTATTAAGTGACATAAACTTTACAACCCTAACCGCATGGGCCATCAAAGCACGGGGGGGGGCCAAACTCCGGGGGGAGTTTTGGGTTGGGCCAAATTAACATAACCCCGCCCTAACCCAAACTCCTCCCCCTCCCCCAGGGCTCAAACACCCCCAAAATAACACCCCCACCCCCCGTGCTTTCCGCCCTACCCGACAATTCTGTCGCCCTATACCCTTACTCATCGAGATGAGGCAGGCGAAAAAGGTCACCAGCAAAGCCAATCAGCCGTGACCCAAAAATTCCTGCCCGGCCCAAAATATTGCGACCAACTAAGCCACCTCGATTTTTAGGGTGGGTGGGCGGGCGACCAAATCCCAACCCACAAAGAATTAACTCGAACACAGAACACAGATCCCCAACAAATGCCACGCCCTCAAATATCAAAACCACCAATCCCCAGCTTCCACACAGTTGTCTTCCGACCTGACCACCAGGGTGGGGCGGGGCGGCAAAGACCCTTCTCGAACAACAGTCGCTGTCTCAAAGGTGCCCTTGCCACCCCAGGCCCCCCCCCTCACACAAAGACACAAGACAACTTTGTGGAATAAAATTGGCCACTTTATTAAGTGACATAAACTTTACAACCCTAACCGCATGGGCCATCAAAGCACGGGGGGGCCAAACTCCGGGGGGAGTTTTGGGTTGGGCCAAATTAACATAACCCCGCCCTAACCCAAACTCCTCCCCCTCCCCCAGGGCTCAAACACCCCCAAAATAACACCCCCACCCCCCATGCTTTCCGCCACACTCCGGGGTTCCGCTGGAACTCCGGACCCCCCCCCCCCTAGGAAAAACAGGCAGCCACCCCCCGGCGAATGTCCTTGACGAAAAACGAAAAACCCTCATCCGAGAGGGCGCTCCAATTGTCCAAAAAACACGCTGTATTCGCCTTCAAGATGGCCGGATGGGAAATCACCCGGCCCCCCATCTTCAAGAAAACCCTGGACAACCGGTAATTCAGGTACATTCTGACTTGGTCCTTGGTCTCAAACCCGGGTTCCAATCCGTCCTCCTCCTCCCAGTCCTCGCACATCGGCAGGATCTCTGAAAAGATAAATTTAGCACCGGGCCAAGCCTCTCCCAGCCGGGAAACAGCCTGGACCGCCCCCTCCACGATATCTTCCACCCTTCTCCTGCCCAATTCATCCCCCCCCACGTGCAGAACCACAACGCGTGGCCAAAAACCCCACGGCCTGGGAAACCATCTCCAGTCCAACCCCCCAAAACCTATTCCATGCAACCCCGTCCAATGTACTGCACAATCGGAGAGTCCGATGCGCCTCCCCCAGACGGATCGGGTGGCCCACTCCGCAGCCCCAGCTATATGCTGATCCCCCATGATCCACACGTCGCCCCGCCACGGCGGTCTCCAACCTGTAAAACATAAACTCATAACAACATCAATAACTTAACACTCCCCCGGCAGGTCCCGAACATAAGACCGGAACCTGTCCGAGGTCCATCTCCCTGCTTTCTTTATATCCTCCACCCTATAACCCAGGGCCGCCAACGTGGAAGCCGCCCCAATCCTAAAAGAGTGCGAAGCAAAGTTCCAGCCCACTATCCCCGCTGCCACCAATGCCCTATTAGTGACTGCCTTAAACTGGAACATAGTTAAAGGGGCTCCTCCCTCATGCACAAAGAAACAACCACCACCAGCCCCCCTCAGAGCCAAGAACTCACTAGCCCTTCGCACCGGACACAACTCCCCAATGTGACAAGTCCCCAGCACCAAGCACTTACCCAAACCTCTTTGGTCCGTCTTAGAGCTCCTTACAAAGATATACACCTTACCGTTCGCTACCACCACGTCCTCCAATCCCAAGGCTCTACCTGAAAAGTCCTCCCTCGCACGCGCCACTAGCTCGCTAATCCGCAACGCCCCGAAAAAGGCAAACAACGCCGCCGCCTTAAATAATGCCGTTTCAAAAGCGTCCCCACACACCGTCCCCCACACCCCGTCAAGCCTAAGTAATATGCCCAGGGAAAAGGGGGTGCGCCTATCCCCTCCCCTCCCCGCCATCCTATCCCACCCCTCTAATACCTTCTTAACTCTAAAATCTCCGGACTCATCCCGAAACCCACGCGACTTGGCATAAAACGCTACCGCCGCCAGCTTTCCCCTAATCGTATTGGAAGCCAATCCCTTGTTGTGCAGCCACACGCAAAACTGAAGCGTATGCTCCACCGGAACCGGCCACACCTCCCCCAACCCCCCCTCCCGCCGAAACTCACAGAACTCCTTACACGCCGCCGCGTAGGACCTTCGCGTGCTCTCGGCAATGGACCCTCTGAGAGCCTCCGCTACTTGCACTCTCCAAGAGCCCACACCTCGTCCGGCAACCTCCTGGGCCGAGGAACCGCCGAAGGCACCAACTCCCGAAACCTGTCCAATTGCTGTCGGGATAAAGCATCCGCAATGCAATTGTCAACCCCCGGGATGTGCCTCGCGACAAACAGCAAATTTAACTCTAAACATCTCTTCGTCAATGCCCTGATCAAAAACATCACCCGTTTAGACTTGGAAGTAAGGCTATTTATCACTGTCACCACCGCCATATTATCGCACCAGAATATCACCGTCCTGTTCCTCCACCTGTGACCCCAAATCCATACTGCCCCCACTATCGGGAAAAGCTCCAAAAACGTCAGATCCCTTGTCACCCCCGTCCCCACCCACCTAAGGGGCCACGTCCCACAACACCATTCACCCCGAAAGAATATCCCGAAACCCAATGCTCCTGACGCATCCGTCTGCACTTGAAAATCATCCCGGAGCAACAACCTCTCTCTCCAAAAAGACACTCCGTTAAAACCCACCAAAAATTCCTCCCACACCCCTAAATCAGCCCTAATCCCTTGCGTTAACCTAAGCCTGTGATGAGGTCTCCTTAACCCCTCCATGGCATCACACAACCTCCTCAAAAATGCCCTACCCGGGGCTACCACCCTGCAAGCGAAGTTAAGGTGACCCACTAAGACCTGCAACTCCCGCAACGACACCTTTCTCTTACTCTTCATCACCTTGATTCTGTCCTTCAAATCCACCAGCTTCTCCTCCGGCAACCGGGAGCATTGCTGCTCCGCGTCCAACTCTACTCCCAAAAAGGAAAGCTTACGCGCCGGCCCCTCCGTCTTCTCATGCGCCAGCGGCACCCCTAACTCTTCGCATACCTCCTGAAACAACTTCAGTTGCCCCAAACAATGCTCCTCCCCTTTTCCCGAACATATCAAAAAATCATCCAAATAATGAGTGACAAACCCCCCCCCTCCCGCCTTGGTAGCGTATACCCACTGTATGAACGTACTAAACTTCTCAAACAACGAACAAGAAATCGAACAGCCCATCGGCAATGCCTTATCCACATAAAACCCCCCTTCAAAAACGAAACCGAGTAATCTGAAATCCTCCGGATGAATAGGCAACAGTCTAAACGCCGCTTTCACATCACATTTCGCGAGAAAAGCCCCTTTTCCCGCCTTCCTGATCATGGCTACCGCCTCGTCTAACGAAGCATATTTTACAGAACTCAGTTCCACGGGAATAGCATCATTCACCGACCCCCCTTCCGGGTAGGACAAGTGATGAATAAGCCGGTATTCCCCCGGCACCTTCTTCGGCACAAACCCTAGCGGCGAAATGTGAAGCCTCTCCAGAGGACATGACCGAAAGGGCCCCACTATCCTACCCAAAACCATTTCCTTTCTGATCTTCTCCCTCACTTGTTCCTCATTACCCTTAACCGACTTCAGATTCTTATCAGCCGATGGACCCTTCACCCCCCCAACCACCGGAATACGAAAACCAAAACGAAAACCGTTTGCCAACAGCTCCGCGTCCTGCCTCCTAGGGTAAGACGCCAGCCAATGATCTAAGCTCTTCAAGTTAATTGGGCTGGGGTAAATTGAACCCAGGAGGCCCTTGCCCTCCAGGCCTACCCTGGTTTTGTCCTCCTCTCGTCGGCCCTCCTCTCCCCCGGCCACAAGCTGTGACCGGATGTGTGCCGCCACACTGCGAACACCCATGTTTGAACCTACACTGCTTGCGGGCACAAAATCCATGCGAGTTAAACTCCCAGCAGACCAACCTGGGTTGAACCAGCTGCCCCCCAGAAACCCTGGGGGGCATCAGAGGAGGTCCACGTAACACCATATGGCCACTATCGTGCCTCTCCCCCAACAGCGGCCTGGCCGGAGCCAGATATTGCAACCAAAGCATGGAATGGGGCTCATCCCACCTAATATCCGGCTCCTGCTGAGCCAAAGATCGAAAGAATTCATCATATTTCATCCATGACCCCCCCGCAAAATCCGTGTACGCCCTGTACACTATGTCCAAATATTTCAACAACGAAAGCGCCCTATCCGGCCTTTCATAAATAATGACCCCCATGTAAATCAAATAAGCCGGCAGCCAGCTCCTCCAATTTCTAATAGGTTTCTTTCTCTTCACCAACTCCTTCTCCCTCTCATCCAACTTCTCCGCTTCCTTCACATCCACCTCCCGGCTAAGCAACGAAAACAAGTCCACATATTCCCCTTTTAAAATCTTGTCTTTTGTAGCTTGAGACAAATGATCCCCAAACGGGCAGCGCCTCTTGCGCGCAGGCGCGCCCGACCCCGCATCTCCTCCCGCCAAAACCTTCCCGCCTAACGGCACCAACCCCCCCCCACTCTTCTCAGCCACAGCAACTGCCGGGGCCTCCACCCCCTTACTGCCGGCCCCACTCTCCTGTCCCCCAATCGCCACGGGTCCAGGACACCGGGCCCCGTCCCCCTTGTCCTGACCCCCAATAGTAGCTGGCCCACATGCCTCCGTTCCTGATTGTCTCGCACCCGCCCCCCCTGGGGGCACCGGGCCAACCCCCCGTTCCCCCGATATCCTACCCACCCCCTCCCTATTCCCACAACTCTGAGGGCCGCAGGAGCAACCCCACGGCCACCCCCAATCACTCTGAGTTGCTCTGGAAGTCCCCGAGCCCCCAGACTCACCTACTCCCCGCACGGACATCTCCTGGCTCGGCGCCAACGCGCCCACTTCTGCCGCCTCGGCCGAACTTTTCACTCCGCCTCCCAGATCGCTCGACGTTTCCGCCGAGGAATCCCTCATGCCCGACTCGCCACGGCTAGGCACCACCGGGCCCACCGCCCCGCCGGCCTCCGCCTCCATTTCTACACTCACAGGCCCCAATAACTCCTGCGACTGAGGAACTTTCTTTCCTTCGATAAGCATAAGCCTCTCTTCAAGCTGCCTGAAGGCCTCCCTCCACGATCCTTTCCCTTTCTTGCCTCCTCGTCGGGTGCCTGAGCTTTGCGCACGGGGAACCTCCATTCCACCCCCCGCCTCCTCCTCCAGGGACCTCATCCTGTCGTCAAAGGTCCCCAATTCATACTCCTCCTCAGACGACTCCTCCACCGCCTCCCTGGCTCCCTTTGGCTGGGACGCCAGCTCCTCCGAGCTGACCGCCGCTTGCCCTCGCTTTCTGGACATGGCCTACCACTATTCCCCGAAACAAAACACGTCCGCACCCGACCAAATCCCAACCCACAAAGAATTAACTCGAACACAGAACACAGATCCCCAACAAATGCCACGCCCCCAAATATCAAAACCACCAATCCCCAGCTTCCACACAGTTGTCTTCCGACCTGACCACCAGGGTGGGGCGGGGCGGCAAAGACCCTTCTCGAACAACAGTCGCTGTCTCAAAGGTGCCCATGCTGCTCTTACCCTTTTAGTCCAATGAAGACAAGTTGTTCAGAAAAATGATGAAGATTTATTGATCAGGTTCATAAAGCATAAAAGTCAGTAGCATAAGTCAGTCCAATAAACAGTCCAAGATCTTTTAGGTAATCTAGGTAACCATTTTTAAGGAGCAAAAATGCATAGCTCCTATGCTAAAGATGCTAGCCCATAGAGATTCAGAAACAAAAGCTCTCTAATCAAAAAACAGGTCTTAACTCATGGAGAAGCAGAGACGAACTCCTTCTTCTCTCCCAAAATGGAGAATTTGCAGTCAGGTGGGATAGCTTTAGCCAATCACGTAACAGAGAGCAACAGAGAATAACTTTCTCACAGCAACACATTGTTTACACACGTGCACACAGAGTTTTCTGGGACTAGCCAAAACATGGCTCTCAGCTAGCTTACAAAAGATAAGAAATACTGAAAAACAGGCTGTCTGTGACACAGCCTTGAGGCTCAGAGAAGACATAGGATTTTTTCTGAGGCCTATATGAAACTACTATTTCACCAAGCTTTGTGAGCATTAGGAAAAAGATGTCATTTTCTGACAAGGGGTCAGAAATGCCTTTGCACAGCTAAAACCAGCACACCAGCTGGGCCCATTCCGGGAGATGTCCAATCTGTCCAAGGTGACATATGCCTTAGTCACATCCCATTGGGAATGCTGAAACATACTCTACATGGGGCTGCCTTTGGAGAGTGTTTGGAAACTTCCGCTTGCTCAAAATGCTGCAGCCGGACCACTGATGGGAGTTGCTTAGAGTGACTACTATGTCCCATCTTTTCCACACACCTAGTGATAGCAAAAGCAAAAAGGCAACAAACCATGCCTCCTGATAGAAAGCAAAAGCCACATGCCCCATGAAGTCAAAGACAAAAGCCTAGGGTGTCTGGTGCATAGATATGCACTAAAATATTGAGATATCACAAAAATAAGCTAGTTTATTTTTTACTCTTCTGAGCATCTCCTTCAGCCTGGACATTAGGGAGCTACAGGTGATGAAGAAGAAACAAGGAAAACTCATCCTCATCAGCATCCTTAATGCTAAAGTCTGAGACCTGCTGCCTCTGAATTGACCCTGCAGCCCCTATGTTGGAATTTGCTTTGACAGGTATACCTAGTCATGATTCTTGTGACTTCCGTGTTTCTTCTACACCAGGGGGGCTCAACTACGGCTCATGGGCCAGCCCCAGCCCCCCCCCCCCCGGTGCCAATTCATCCAGCCTGTGCTGCCCTCATCGCTCCTGGAAGTGGAAGTAAAATGCGCCTATATGGGTGTGTTTTACTTCCACTACCAGGAGAAATGAGGGCAGCCCAGTCCAGATGAATTGGCGTCGGGGACCGGGTCTAGCCCATGGGCTGTAGTTTGGGCACCCCTGGTATAAGCAGAGAAAATGGCAGCTTAAAATCTATCTCATCCTGTTGCAAAACAGATTGCAAGGCACGTTTTACTTCCGCTTCCAGTGGGAGGAACCACGTGACCGACCCATGGCCTGAAAAGTTTGAGCACCCCAGTTCTACACCAGCCACAGCCTGATGAAGCCTCTTGCAGGAATCAAACGCTAGCTTGTTTTTGTGTTATTTTAGTGGTGTAATGAGAGTTAACCGCCACCCTTGTCTTAAAACCATGTGGCGATTTCATCACACAATCACCTTGTGAAAGTCATTGTGGGCATGGTGGACGGAGGACCAATCTAGGACTCAGGTGTCCTGGATTCAAGCTGCCTCTAGGTCACAGAAGATCACTGGAGGGAGGCAATGGTAAACCCCAATCATTGAATATCTCACTTACCTCAAACACCCCTAGATTAGTGGGCGACACATAACACACATCAATACCCTGTAGGCTAAGGTTCTTTAGAGCCTACACTGCTTTGTCCTAGCAGTCAGGGACCACCAGGCTCTGATGATGGAAGCATCCAAGAGGAAATTGGAAAGCAACCCTTGAATCTGCTTGGATTGGGATTCCAACCTTGAGCAGAGAGTTAGACTTGATGATCTCATGGGCCCCTTCTAATCCAGTCATTCTAGGATTCTATTACCTGAGCTGCCATGACCTTATCTTGTGGATTTGTTGTTTGGTGGATTCTTTAGAAATGGGTGGGAGAGGACTCTATTGCAGCAGCTTCTAAACTTGGAGGCTAAATGTTGTTGGACGACAATTCCCTGAAGTTGCAGCCATCACAGCCAATGGCCAGGGTTTCTGGAGAGCAGAACCTGCACAGCCCCAAGTTTGGAAAACTGTAGCAGAGAACTCAACGTTGCACTCACTCCAGTCTACAAAACCCGGTAGGCGGGATAATAAATCTAAATAAATAAATAAATAAATAACATGGGATGGAACCATGGCTCTTAAAGTGGCCTCAGTCCACAGCACCTTTGTACCTAGATAGTCTACAAACACTCTGACTCTGGATGACCCAACAGCCTTTACAGAAATATAGGGAAGTGAACTCATGGAAATTTCAGTAGGAGGAAAACTGATTATCACGAGGCACAATATAACACACAATACATGGCAGTTGGCAGATTAATTAAGCAGACATGGCTTAGCAACATGAACTGGAGTGATAGAGAATCATCCTAGTGCATGAGGTTACTTGTATTCTCTAAGAAAACTCCCTGACAAGCCTTGCAAAATATTTCTTAACATTGTACTTTTATCAATTTTCATGCAATCGAATAGGAATGTAACAAAATATATGAGCAAACAAATTATGGATGCCTCTAGATCTAGATCTAAGCTCAGCAAAGACTGCACATTCTGCAATGAAATTTCTTGACTTAATTCTACAAGGCTTTGCAGAAATTTAAGAGGCCGGAAGGTGGCATAGTTTCCTTGCATTAACTCAAGGTGCAAATGTTTCCCCACTGTTGGGCATTGCAAGCACCAGTGTGGCAGAAATTGGATTTTCCAGAGAGAGAAAGAGAGAGAGAGAGAGAGAAGAGAGAAGCTCAGCTCCATCCCCACAGGGGTCCAACCTGCTTGGGTTGGAGTTTGGGTGCTGCCCCCGAGGTTTCCCCCTTGTCTGCGAAAGAAGTGATGGCTGAATCATGGAGAGCCTTGATGGGGTTATCCATCATTCCCTTACAGGCAGAAGCAGACCTGTAGAGGGGCAAAGAGGCACGTCACCCCCTCCCAATGCTGGGCCCCATTTCTATTTTGATAGGAGCACAGCTTTTCATGTTTAAGTCTGGAAAACCTTTGCTAGGAAAACTAGTCAGATTCAAAACCAACCTCAGCATCATTCCATTGACAAAGGGCGTCCTCTATGCTATTTAATTAAATCTGCCTTAAAACTTCTTAATCCTTCAGTAATCATCATCATCATAAAGACCCTCAATATGTATAATATACCTCCTGTAAGTAAACCAGTGGAACCACAGCAACAAAATGAAATAGGGAAATCCTGTCTTCCCCCTTAGCCCTGCTCCAGAGCATTCAGTCCACCTTTCCTACATTTTGTCACACCTCTGGAACAGTCAGACACAATTCGTGGCTTGGAAAAAGCAAGATCTGGGGAAATGTTTTATGTTGTCAATTTTGAAAGCATGTGTTTATTTTATTTATTTATTTATTTATTTATTTATTTATTTATCATCATACTTCTATTCCGCCCTCCTCACGAATGACTTAGGGCGGCTGACAACAAATAAAACATACTAATTATACAATCCCACAATATAAACCCACCCATCACAAAAGATAATAAAAAGTTAACATTTAAAAACAGTAAAAATTAAAAAGCAAAAATAAAAATACTGTACAGCTAAAAACACAGCTAAGAACACAGGGGGGAGGGGTTAATAGGGAGTCAAATGAGCCAACCGGCCTGAGTGACCTTCTGGCCCAGACCCCATACCTGCCCAGCTAGCCAGGTCTTAACATTTAACACCCTTCCTAAAGGGCAGCAACTCCATCTGGAGATGCAATTCTGTTGGCAGAAGGTTCCATAGGGCCAGAGCAGACACAGAGAAGGCTCTTCTTCTAGTGCTAGAGAGATGCGCCTCTCTAGCTGATGGCACTACCAAAGAACCTCTCCGGTCCACTCTGGTGGGATGGACAGATACTCTTGGGGCAATGTGGTCTCTTAACTATCCTGGCCCACTACCATGTAGGGCTTTAAAGGTAATAACCAGCACCTTGAATTGCACTCGGAGGCAAACTGGCAACCAGTGCAACTCCTGGAGCAATGGTGAGGCATGAGCATAACACCCGCGCCCCATCACGATCCAGGCAGCCGCATTCTGGATAAGTTGCAGCCTCACCAAGGGCAGCCCCATGTAGAGCGCATTAAATAGTCAAGTCTGGAGGTGACCAGAGCGTGCGTGACCATGAGCAAGGAGTCCCGATCTAGGAGCATGTGTAACTGGCATATCACATGAAGTTATGCAAAAGCCCTCTTGGCCACGACTGCCACCTGCTCTTCGAGCAGTAGTCACGAGTCCAGGAGGACCCCCAGATTACACACTGGATCTGTTTGTGGCAGAACCGCCCCATCCAGAATCAAAGATGGTAGCTTCCGAGATAATGCAGGACCCCTGACCCACAACAACTCAGTCTTGCCAGGATTCCAGTTGTAGCCCGTTGTTTGAATAGAAATGTTGAAATGAAATTATTCAGAAGGCCTTAAAGGGGATTTGAGAAATTCATGGAGGAGGAGGAGGGCTCAGTCAGTGACCATTTGCTCGGAATCCAAGTGGAACCTGTGGGTTCAGAAAGAGAGGGTGCCACCAGCTGTGGAAAAATGAGGAATACAAGAGCACTGTTGTGACATGATGTATTTCACTGACTGATGGATCAATCAATCAATCAATTGATAAATTGATTTGGCGAGTTTCCTAGGTTTGCCAGGCTGGCCACACAAGTAAACCCAATGCTGGATTAGATGATTCCTTCTGTTTCTTCTTCTTAAGGTGCTGAGCTGGAGACTGTAAGGTCGGGATTTGATACCCAAGAGCTGTACGATGTGGGACGTGAAAGGAGCCTCATTGGCATCCCCTAAAAATCCTTTCAACCCAGAGTAATCTCTGACACGAAAACACCCACACTAAACGATGACAAAAACTGATGGCCGCTCCATCCAGGTTCCAATCCTCATGGTTGCCACTTTCTCCTTCTTCTGCCTGATGGCCTCTGGATGCGATGACTACTCACCATCCTCAGCTAGCCTTACTAGAACTGGTTGATTAGAATCAGATCAGCTGCACAGGAACCCGAGATGAGGTCAAGGGACCAGAACTGGGAACAGCAATTAAATATCTTACCCCCATTCCCCGAGTGCGGCCTATCCCTTGGCTCCTGGTGTATCACCCCATGCCCATCACTAGACCAATTCGGGCCCCAGGGAACCTCCCCCCCTGACAGAGTGCTGGCCCCACATACTCAGCTGGCAGGACCATCTCATACCTTCCCTCCCTCCCAGAAGAGTAGCGTGCCTTGGCGGGGCTCCGTATAAAAATTTGTTTGGGGGCCCTTAGGAAGGGTAAATATTTGTTTTGCTTACACACGTTGGGGGCCCCCATGGCCCGGGGGCCCCGTATAATTGATACGGCAGATACGGCGGTAGCTATGCCTCTGCTCCCTCCTCCCCCCACCCCTTTTCTATGGCCCGTGGTTAGCACTGCTTGGTGCTACTAACAAAGCTCAGCTCAGAAAAGTGGCCTTTCTGGATTACAGTTACCAGAATCTCCTGGACACTTGGCCACCTAAAAGCCTCCCATTCCAGTATTATCTCAGGATAATACTCCAAAGCTCAAAGTCAATGTGTTTCTGCCAGGCCTCACAAGACCTCAGTGAAAATCCCACACATAAACTACGGAGAATTCAGTGGCAAAAGTGAATGGAAACATCACTCAGGATCTCTGGAAGTGTTTTCTGGACCCCTTTCCTTAAGAGGATTAGGTCAGCTGGGCTGGTCGGCGTCTGTGCCCCAGGGACTGGGCCGGGTCAGCCGTACCTTGGTGTCAAAGGGTTTCATTAAGAGCTGAGCTCCCCATGGATCTAGTGACAGCCTCTGTGGATTTCTGAAAAACCTTCCCTGCAAAATATTTGCTGATACAGGAGTCTCCATCCTTCCTCCATGAGCACGGGGCCAACAAGCCAGGCTATCAGCCTGCTGGGAAACTTCATTACATGGGTTTTCCAGATTGAGCAGATAAACTGAAGCTGACGGGATTAAAGGGGGAAAGTAGGGTGACCTGTATTCTATGGGGCAATTCCACAGCTGCTCTTGCTGCCTAGTTTTGTGTTTGTATGTGTTCGAGTGTGTGTGAGAGAGGGGGGGAGGGGGGGAGAGGGAAAGAGTGTTTTATCTCGCTTGAACCTCAAGGTTACTGACATGCTAACAAGGCACCAGAAGTCAGAGGAAAATTCCCCTGAGTCTCTCACATCCTCACTTTTGCACTGGATAATTTTATTTGGTCAGCATTTTAAAACAAATTGGCTTGAGTTATGTTTCACAACTTGAACACAACTAAGCTTTCGTGCTGCAGAAAACTCCCAATGTGGTGATGGATTCCTGGCAAACGTATGTATTTTTTGGGAATGTTGCATACCAAATGTGTATGTTAAACAAAGCTACAAACCATGCTACAGGGAAATATTTGTGTATTAGTGCAGAAGTTGGGATAGAATGGAACAATAACTGAAGGAATAAGAGAGTGGCATAAAACTGAAGGACAGGATGGCCCACCTGTACTGGGCATTTTGTGCATCTGTGAATAACTCTGAAGGGGCCTCTGGGTCAGATAGGAATGACAGGGAGGCATTTTCCTACCAGCTATGGAGTATTCCTGACTTCTGCAGGGCAGCAAAGCCCTATTCAAGTCTTTAGGAGCCATAGTGGCTTAGTAGTTAAAATGCTGAGCTTAATGGCCAGAAGGTCAGCGGTTCAAAACCCAAGTGCTGTATGACGGAGAGAGCTCCCTTTGTCTGTCCCAGCTCCTGCCAACCTAGCAGTTTGAAAGCAAGAAATTGCAAGTAGATAAACAGGTGCTGCTTTGGTGGGAAAGGTAACAGTGTTCCATGCACTCCAGTCTCTAGTCATGCCTGCCACATGACCATGAAAAGGTCTGCAGACACAGACAGTGTTGGCTCTTTGGCTGTAAAAAGAAATGAGCCCCTAGAGTCAGACACAACTGGATTTTTGAGCAAGGAAGACCTTGATCTTTATTCAAGAGGAAGAGCATGATGAATTATCCTCCTTTAATCTCTTGTTCCATAGAGGCCCACAGTTTTGTAGGATACTTCTTTAGGGTCCAGCTCTCACAGCTGTATACAGTCAAACCTCAACATACAAATTTAATTTTTTCCTCGAAGTTGGTTGTCTCTCGAAAAATTCTTATCTTGAATTTCCCACAGGAATTCATTGAATCTCTTATCTCAGAAAATCCTATTAAAAATCATTATCTCAAACCTGATTTTTACTGAGATTTCTGGATGTATCTCGAGTTTTTCTTCAGTTAAGCCATTCAACTCAGTCAACTGTAATGTATTCTCAGATATGAGTTGCAGATGGTGGTGGTGGCAATGACAATGATTTAATATATAGCTGTGAGAGCTAGACCCTAAAGAAGGCTGAGCACAGAAGAATAGTTGCATTCAAAATTGACACTGACTGCTCCTTGCATTGACAGAAGCTCAACTAATATGGCCAATAAATGAAAAGAGAGGACTCACTGGAGAAGGAAAGATCAGAGGCAAAAGGAGAAGGGAGCTGCAGAGGATGGGATGGTTAGACAGCATCGTTGATGCAGTGGGCGTAGATCTGGGCAGACTCCAGAGGATGAAGGACGACAGAGGAGCCTGGCATGCTGCGGTCCATTGGGTCATGAAGGGCCAGACTCAACTATGTGACTAAACATCAGTCACCCTATTTTGGATACCAGGTGAACTCCAACACCACTTCCTAACACGTTCGGAGAAGGTACCAAACATATTGCAACAGAGTGTCTTCCTTGTGAGTTATGCATCTGGAGCCCAGTATTTGCTGAGTTGGTGGTTCCCAACCTTTGTTCTGTCTACTGTTTTGGGCTCCAACTCCCAGAATCCCTTAGCATTGGACCATGCAAACTGGGGCTTCTGAAGTCCAAAAGAGGAGGAATACTAAAGGCTAGGAGCCACTGGGTTAAAGAAATGTCATTAACAAAGAAGAAATGATGAATTTGAAGGTGGAGGGAAACTGTCTTCTCTAGCTGTGGAAATAGCCAGTGGTGGGCTCCAAAAAAATTTACTACCACACTGTGGGTGTGGTATGGTGGGAGTGGCCAGAGGGAAAGTCCTGTGTTGAACCAAAATTAGGATTACTTTATTTCAAAACTTGGATGGGCAGAGGGGCCAGCCAGAATTTCTGCTTCCGGTTCTGGCGAACTGGTGTCCACCTGCTGATGCCCATCACTGGAACTAGCCAATGGAAAGTCTTGATGGTTCCTGCACCCTGTTTGGAAGAAGATGGGAGCTTACCCTGGCTTTTTAATTCTTTACACCTGTGCAGCTGCTTAGGGGCAGGTGGAGGGGCAATTTGCCTCACCTCTCTGTATAGCTGATTAGATTTGGTGTTTCTTTCTCTGGACCAGCAAATGGTCCCTTGGCTTTTCCTGGACCAAAGCAGTTGGTCCAGATGGCTGACCAGGAAGCTAATTGGCCTTGGAGCAGCAGGTGACAAGAACCAGGCAGGCAGCCTGATGGGCTCTGTTGCTTCACCCAGAGACAGATCAAGGAACTGTAGTGGCTATATCAGGCCAAAGAATGAAAGAAACCAAATGATAGGTGAAAAAAACAGCAAAGAGTTTTATTTACTGCTTGCATGCATAGCCAGCAGGACTCAGTCTGGAAATGGTTTCCAAAAAGAACTGAGTAAAGACCACATTCTGCTTTGGGTTTTTATATCCTTTTCCCCAGGAACACAGCTGGGTGCCTTAAACATCAAGCAAGCCCATTGGATAGCAATGGCATCAAGCAAAAACCAATGGATAGCAATGACATCAAGCTAACTCGTTTAGATAGCAAGCGTAATTACAGAAGCTAGACATAGCATTATTCTATAACTATAACTCCTAAAGCACAAATAATTCAATAAAATACTTTCATGGTATAAGCCAGTGGTGCTCAAACTAAGGCCAGGGGGCCGGGTGCGGCCCCTGACACCAATTCATCCGGCCCGTGAAGCCCTTGTCGCTCCTAGAAGCGGAAGTAAAACACGCCCGTATGGGTGCGGTTTACTTCTGCTTCCAGGAGCGACAAGGGCTTTGCAGGTTGGATGAATTGGCGTTGGGGACTGCACCCGGCCCCCGAGCTTTAGTGACCAGCTCCCAGAACCACATGATCGGCCCAAGGCCCAAAAAGTTTGGGCACCCCTGGTATAAGCACTTCCACAATTATCAAAACTTAATTTCTCCTCAAGTTCATGACCAAGTTCATAACCTAATTAACTTGCTTATGACCCATGACATAATTAACTTATAATTGTTCCAGATGCTTTACTAAAATGTAGCTTAATGTATACTATCTAATTATGAGACTGTCTAACAATGAGGTAATACAAAGAACTAGTTAAAATATATTCTGGTTCCAGTCATCTATACTTTGGAACTAATAATAAATATAATGTAGAGTAGCAACAGCAGAAAGTGAATATCTAAGTTCTTTCTAACTGCTGTGTGTCTTGGTTCTGAACTGCTAAAGATTATATTTTTGTAGAATAACTTGAATGAAAGTCTTCACTTTAGACTCCCATATAGTATAAAGGGACTGCAGTGGCTCAAGTCGCTAAGATGCTGACTGGGAGGCGGAAGGTCAGCAGTTCGATTCCCGAGTACTGCAGGATGGAACGAGCTTCTGTCTTTGTCACAGCTCCTGCCAACCTAGCTGCTTGAAAGCAAGAAATTGCAGGTAGATAAATAGGGACCACTTCAGTGGGAAGGTATCAGCGCTAGTCATGCCTGTCACATGAGCATGGAAACATCTGCAGAAGCAGACAATGCTGGCTCTTCAGCTTTGAAACAGAGATGAGCACTTAACCCTAGAGTCAGATATGACTGGCTTTCAAGCAAGGGAAACCTTTACCTTTACTATAGTATAAAGGATTACTCATAAAATATAAACACTTGCCACTCTTAAAACCAGACATGTCCACTAGCTTTTAACAATTCCTGAGCACTTAGTATTAGATAGCAATCTTCCTGCCAGATGAAGATGACATCATCTAAACCTTTTATGACTTTTTAGTCTTTATGAACTCTTGGGCTCCTCAGAACAGCAGGGAAGGGAGAAAGCCACCTTCAAAAGCCATCAGGGATGTGCCAGAAAGTTACTCCTGAGCACTCACACTAGCAGCATGTAATGGCCAGATTGGCACATGTAAACCTGTTAGTGCTTGGGAGAGACATACACCAATGCAATATGTTTATCACAGTGTCAAAATCAGGGATGTAAACAGCTTCTCCCTACTCTTAGTTAGTCTTCTAATATCTAATAACTGTTCAGGTTGCAGGCCAAAATCAGTATATTGCTTCCCCCCCCCCCTTTAGCACCAATAAGCCAAAATAAATAAATAAATAGCCAAATTTCTTTGGGGAGATACAGAATCTGGCCCACTTGCTGGTCTGCTGATTACTACCAGAAATGTGTACCCATGAGGACTTAACTTTGGCCAATGAAAAAGCCAAGAAAGTGGCTTCATTTTTGGCAGTTCAAAGTTTGACCTGGAAATAAAAGAAGAAGCCAAAACAATAACAGCACAAAAACATACACACAGAATCCCACCCACCCCCACCCCACACACAGAGTGGTGGGCATCAGTGAACCGATAGCAGAAATTCTGGCTGGCCCCAGCTATCCAAGTTTTGAAATAAAGTAGTCCTAATTCGGGGGCAACACAGAGCTTTCCCCCTGGCCACACACATCATACCCAGTGATGGGATGCAACAGGTTTGCACCAGTTCACCAGAACCAGTAGTAACTTTTCCCAGTCTCCTGGAGAACCGGCAGCAGCTTTTGGGGGGAACCACCTGCGGGGCTTACCTTTTCACTGGTTCCCCCACTGCACATGCACACCAAGCACTTGGTGTGCATGCATGCCTACAGTGCTTGGTGCGTATGCATGGCCTCCTTCTTGTCCTCCCAAGCAGGGAAGAGGAAGAGAAGCTGCTAGCCTAAAGCTCCCTATAGCCTGCTCCCCAGGGTAAGTGACTCCCCTTTGGATGTGGTGTGTCTGTGTGTATTTTAATGTGTATTTAATACCTTTACCTATATTGACGTACTACCACAGTTCTTAAAAAGGCCTGGCGGCCGGCAGGCTTGGTAGCCTGGCTTGGGGTTTTTAAGCAAAGTCTTGGAGTTACCTCATTAATAAGCTACACCTGTGCTGTTCCAATTGCTGTTCTAATTGGAGAACCCTTAAGGAGGTACAGCTGTTTTACATTTACATTAAGGCATATTATCCTAGAGAACTGGTACGATGACCATATGCATCTTGCAACATGGTGCTGCCCAGGCACTTATACTAACAGGTAAGTGACAGGTTTGTGTTTGGGATTGGTGGGTGGGTGGGTGTATTTTAATGTAATTTTTATTTTATTTATTTATTTAATTTATTTACGGGTTTGTGTTGTGGGTGGGTGGGTGGGTTGAGGTGTGTGTGTGTTTATTTTTATTATATTATATTAGTTTATTTTTTTTCTTTGGCACCGCCCATGATGTGATGACATCATAACGTTAGCTCTGCCCGCACTGTGATGATGTCATGGTGGGGTAGTAAAATTTTTGACACCCCACCACTGATCATACCACACCCACAGAGTAGGTAGTAAAAAAAATTGGAGCCCACCACTGCACACACCCTATCTCTTTTCTTCAAATTTTGTGCAAGGGGCCTTTCAGACTCAATCGCAAAATTCTGCAGGACCCATAAATCTAGAAACTGAGGTTTTATCTTGGTGGCATTGAAACAGGGCTATAAATATATTCATACAATATGAAGACTCAATATATACTGAGAACAAAAGATCAATATAAGTCATGTTTGACTTCTACAATTACAACAGGTGCTTAAACGGGTTTCCGTCTGTGCCCAGACACTCCTGATTACACCTAACTACTGCTTGGTTCATGTTGACCAAAGTGTTCACTTTGTATCACTGTTCATACCGTTTCATTCCTTCCCGAATTACTGCTAGTGTAGTCAGTTTTCCCACATCCTTTAAGGTCCCTCATAGGTAGAGTTCATGGGGTGTTAAGTTAGGAGAACATGGGTGAGACTGAACCACACTGCTTCAAAATGATCTTGTGCGTCCTCCATTTTCTTTGGTGATGCTAGCCTCAGTTCTTTTGAGTGAATGTCATACTACACACAATTCAATTCAACTTCATATCTTGAAATGTGTATACATTTTTGGCACACTCTGTACATAGCTTTCCTTAGCTTTATGCAGTTTTCCATTCGATTTTCTCTATGTCAAATCTGGTGCAAACTTCAGGGTAGGCTGTACCCTCTGTGACCACAAACTCTTGGGTTTAGCTCTGTGAACCAGGCAAGTGGGATTTTGGAAGAAGCACTTGATCTTACGAAGGCAATCCTAAAGGTCATGTTCTCCACCCTGTTGCTGTCTGATGTGGGTGGGCAAAGTGGCTGCAAGTGAAGAAGACTGGAATGAAGAAATGCCCTCTTGCACTCTTCAAGATCTAAGCAGAATCTCTCCCGCAAAACCAAAACCTTCCCTATGTCAGATGGGAAGAGGCTGCATTTCCTTCTATAAGAGGCTCATCCCTCTTCACCTCCAGGTGTTAAAAGAAGTCAGGAGTTTTATATTTTTAAAATGTTCCTAATAACATCTAGCGTGGAATTTGCCCTTTCTCTCCCCCCATCTCTGCTTTTCCTTTATTTAAATGCTGTCTCACTCAGATCATAACGCATAGACCTCAGATTGAACCCACCTGCCATTTTACCAGTTAGTGGACTCTGATGAGACTTTTGGGTGGCCTCTTGGGTTTCTAAGGTGATCCTAAGCAATCAGGTCTTAACAGAGGTACACAGAAAGAGCCTCCTCAAAGATTGTGCTATTCTGAGCCACAATTGGCAATGGCAATCTTATTGTGCTGGCTATTGTTTCTTAGATTAGGCCAGGCGAAAGGAACTATGAAATGAGTTTACCCCAAAGTGGCTTCATTTTGCAGGAGGAGAAGGAGGAGCTCTTACCTGTTAAGTTTGGCCACCTCTCTGCTCACAGTTGACTCCAGCTCATTTCTAAATAAATTAACTGGCACAAGTCCAAGGAGAACTCCTGGAGGTGGGGAGTGGCAACCCAATTGTTTTAAAAAGGGGATGGAGCAAAGGCCCACTTTCCAGACATCAAGGTGAAGATGGTGCTGATGCTCTTGCAATGGATTTGTAGCCTTTTAAAATGTGTGAATGGATCACAGTTTCTCTCTCTCTCTCTCTCTCTCTCTCTCTCTCTCTCTCTCTCACACACACACACACACACACACACTGAATGCAAGCAAGGAAGGCTTCCGAATGCTGTGACTTTCCGCCAACGGGCAGCCAGTGACGCTTTGCCCAAGCTGTTCTCTCTCCTCACAGGATGGCTCATTAGCTCTTGCTCTCTACAGGCCGCTGTCATTCAATTAACTAGATGACTTCTGCCAGAGACCCCCACAAGCCTAGCAAGGGTCTGTTTACAAACACAGGCTGTTGGGACCATAATGGAGGGCAGCTTCAGTCATCTGCCCCCCACTGGGTCAGTTTGTTCAGAGCTTTCAGAAGATGTCAAGCAAGACCTTTGTGAGGGCAAGATCAAGCCTCTTGGTTCCAGTGGGGAGGCTGCCTCTTCCAATGACCCCCGGGCTGCATTTGACAGGGAAAGAAGGGCCGACTAACCCCAGGATGTGGAGAAGAGCAAGAAGAGACCTGGAGATTGGTTTGCCTGTACACACCCTTATGTGCTTTGTTTGTTTGTTTGTTTGTTTGTTTGGAGATAGCCATCTTAATTACTCCTGCAAAAACAGCCAAGATTTCTTTGACATCTTAAAGTGGAGCAGAGGTGTTCTTGGACTCTGCTCCATATGAGCTTGGAAAAGGCTGTGGCGCCTTAGTGGTTAAATTGCTGCGCTTGACAACTAGAAGGTCAGCAGGTCAAGAGCAGAGTGCTGCATGATGGAGTGAGCTCCCTTCATCTGTCCCAGCTCTTGCCAACCTAGCAGTTTGAAAGTAAGAAATTCCAAGTAGATAAATACACACCACTTTGGTGAGAAAGGTAACAGCATTCCGTAAGTACCAGTATCTAGTCATGCCTGTCACATGACCACAGAAACATCTACAGATGCAGACAGCGCTGACTTTTTGGCTATACACGGAGATGAGCACTGATCCCCTACAATTGGATACGGCTGGCTTTAGAGCAAGGGTGACCTGTGCAACTGGTTTGACCTGCCCCCAAAGTGCATTAGGCTGTTTCACATCAATCTGGATCAAGTCCAAGACTCAAGCAAGGACCAAGGCCCCAAACAAACTAGAGCAGAGTTTCTCAGCCTTGGGCTGCCAGATGTTCTTGGGCTTCAATTCCCAGGAGCCCTGATCAGCAGGTGTGTTGACTTGGGCTTCTGGGAACTGAAGTCCAAGAACAGCTGGGGGCCCAAGGTTGAGAAACCCTGAACTAGAGGATTCTCCACACGAGTTAGAACCCTGGAAAAATCAAGTTCCAAATTGTGTAAGGGGAGCCCTCAAGCTTTCAAAAGACTTCCCCCTCCTGTTGCTGTTTAGATCAGAGTTTCCCAGCCCCCCTTTTTTGGGACTTCACTTCCCAGAAGCCTCACTTAATTCCCCAAAGGACTGATCAGCCAATGGACTGACTTAGGCTTTCTGGGAATTGTAGTCCCCCTGTGGGGTCTGTGTCCAGTGGTGGGATGTCAAAAATTTTACTACCCCACCGTGATGTCATCACTGTGTGGGCAGAGCTAGTGTCATGATGTCGTGGGTAGGGCCAAAGAAATAGTAATAATAATAAAAATAAGCACACACACCCCTCAACCCACCCACCCACCCACCCACAACACAAACCCGTAAATAAATTAAATAAATAAATAAAATGAAAATTACATTAAAAGACACCCACCCACCCCAAACACAAACCTGTCACTTACCTGTTAGTATAAGTGCCTGGGCAGCACCATGTTGCAAGATGGATATGGTCATCGTACAGGCTCTCTAGGGTAATATGCCTAAATGTAAATGTAAAACAACTGTACCTCCTTAAAGGTTCTCCAATTGGAACAACAATTGGAACAGCACAGGTGTAGCTTATTGATGAGGTAACTCCAAGAATTTGCTCAAAAACCCCAAGCCAGGCCGCTAGGCCTGCCAGCCCCCAGGCCTTTTTAGGAACTGTGGTAGTACGTCATTATAGGTAAAGGTATTAAATACACATTAAAATACACACAGACACACCACATCCAAAGGGGAGTCACTTACCCTGGGGAGCAGGCTATAGGGAGCATCAGGCTAGCAGCTTCTCTTCCTCCTTCCCACTTGGGAGGACAGCAAGGAGGCTGTGCATATGTGCCAAGCACTGTAGGTGTGCATGCACACCAAGTGTTTGGCGCGCATGCGCAGTGGGGGAATCAGTGAAAAGGTAAGCCCCGCAGGTGGTTCCCCCCAAAAGCTGCTACCGGTTCTCCGGGACACTGGGAAAAGTTACTGGTTCTGGCAAACTGGTGCAAACCTGTTACATCCCATCACTGTGTGTGTCCCACACTGGGAACCACTGGTTTATGGGGTGATGAAACAGAGGGTTTAGAATGCTCTTGATCTTTGCACAATTCTGCACATGTTTTGATCATGCATGATCAGGTTTATGGCTCCCATGGAACGTGAAAGCCTGTGGCAAGGCTTGGGCAAGCTAATGCAATAAACTCTTCTAGGAAGCAGTGAAGTGCAGACTGGGAGCCTTTCTTTGTTCACATCAGAGCATTGCACAATGAGACTATTTTTGACCACAAGTAGGCTACTACAATGGCATTTTCTCAGCTATTTATGAGATCTTCTTTTGTACACATGGTGGGGCATAATTTGCATGCACATCAATGCTGCATTGATTGAACAGAATTGGAAGTGGGGATGAATCATCACCCAAGAACCAGGTCTCCAGAAGCAGGAGGTTATGTGAAACACCAGAACTAAGGACAGGCTGAAGCAAAGCTGGTCTCTGGACAGAAGGGGCTTTCCAGAAGTTTAACCCATGCCTAACTGCAGTTCCCTGAAAAACAACACCCAGAGAGTTAGCTGGCCAGGACTGATCAGCCTTGGGCCACCATACTGGACATGTTCAGTGCCCAGTTAAAACAGAAGCCACATGGTCTCTCTCTCAAGATGGTAGCCCATGGCTAACCCTGTCTCCAGGAATGGCACAAGGAGTCCCGGCACCATCTGAAATTTTGGAAAAGGCCCCAGGCTTCTGACAGAGGACAGAAGAATCCTAGCTTGCAATGACCCAGTGAGGAGGCCTTGTGAGTGTCTCCCGGCTGTAGCATTCTTTGTGGGAAGAGCCTCCTGAATTTGGGGCCTCATCCATGACGTGGGACGTTGGAGGCATCCTCTAATCCTAGCAGACAGAAATGCTTAGAGGTAGAGAAGAGTCACACACTCACTCTTATGAGCTACGGAAGGAGGGGATCCTGATTAGGCATGTCTAAGTGTGCCTTTCCTTGTTCCTGACCTGTCCTTCCCAGAGAGCTCATGGAGAGTCACAATATTTCTCAAACTGTCTCAAGTTCTGCAAAGGAAATTTTAGGAGAAGCTCCCCCTCCCCAATCCAAAGAGAAATATCTCTAGTATTAAATAGTAAAGGGGAAGGGAGTCCTTTCTTCTCTGCCACCCCTTCTCCTTCTGCCTTTGATCTTTCCTAGCATCAGGGGCTTCTCCAGTGAGTCCTCTCTTTTTCTCATTTGGTGGCCAAAGTACTTGAGCTTCAGCTTCAGTATCTGTCCTTCCAAGGAGCAGCTGGGGTTGATTTCCTTCAGGATGGACTGATTTGATCTCCTTGCAGTCCAGGGGACTCTCAAGAGCCTCCACCAGCACCACAGTTCAAAGGCATCTATTCTTCTGCACTCAACCTTCCTTAAGGTCCAGCTCTCACTGCCATACATTACTTATGTTGTTCAGTTGCACAGTCAAGTCCGACCCTTTACAACCCCATGGATCACCACACACTAGGCACTTCTGTCATCTGCCATCCTCCATACCCCACACAGAGCTACACCCAACACGTCAATGAGGCCATCTAGCCATCTCATCCTCTGTTGCCCCCTTCTCCTTTTGCCTTTGATCTTTCCTAGCATCAGGGCCTTCTCCAGTGACTCCTCTCTTCTCATTTGATGACCATAATACCTGTGCTTCAGCTTCAACATTTGTCCTTCCAAGGAGCAGTCAGGGTGGATTTCCTTCCGCATTGACTGATTTGATCTCCTTGCAGTCCAGGGGACTCTGAAAAGAGGCACTGTACTTCTTGTTAAAGTAGAACAACCATCTCTATTTCATTCTAAATGAGCCTACACAATTTTATGTACATCATGGTCCCCTTTTCTCCTTCTTCTCCTCTGCACAAGGAGGAGAATGTCTCACAGGACAGGGCCTTTGCAGCTTCAAATACCTCAGCTGCCCTGAAGAGACACTAAGATTGAGGAGGTGAAACAGGTGCATGGTTAATTCTTCCTTTGGTTGAAGTTCGGCAGCCTGGCCAATCCAGGAGCCCCCACAAATTGGCCCTTGGACCTATTATCCTTGTCTGCTCAAGAAAGCTCAAGGTATGGATCAAGGGCTATTGGCCATGTTGAAGTCTCATTTCTGCTCCATCTGGTTAATTCCTTCCTCTTGCCTTGAGACATCTATCCCACAGCTTGCAGGGGGCCGTGTCAGGTAGACCATGTGTTCTTCCCTGAGCCTCCATCTCACTGCGGCCCCTGCTGTTGGATGGGCCAATTAAAGGAGGGGAACACGAGAGGAACCTGTGGAGTGCCTTGTGCATCTGTGATCTGGCCCGCCTTTAACCACAAGGATTGGCTGGCCCCAAAGCTCTGTGATTAGCAGGCTGTTCCTGCCAGCACCAAGGCAGCCCTTTCCAGACAAAAAGGGCTAGATTAGGGTCAATCCGTCCTCCCCCAAGGCTGCCAGTGGGGTTTTCAGCCACACCCTCCAACCCAAAACTTTCCCCTTCAACACCTCCTCACCGGCTTCCGGTGGCTGCTGCCGTTCAGGTTCAGCCCCTGAACCATATGTTGGTAATTAAGTTAACATCTCACATTGTGACCGGCAGCTCCAAAGCAGCGACAGCCCCCAAGGGTATTTGGAGCAGGGGGTGGTGGGTGGGCTGATCCAATTGACGCCACCGGCAAGCACCAGGCCCCAGACGGGGCATATTCCATTCCAGCTGTGGCATTGTTCAGCGAATTAACTTTATCCTCAATTTTAAAAGCCAGCGTGAAATCAAAAGAGGCCGCGGAGGAAAGGGGAAGAAAGAACATGAACAGGAGGAGGAGGAGGAGGAGGAGGTAGGCCGTCTGGATAATGCTTGCAGGCCAACACGGAAACCAAACTCTGGGAGTGCAACTCAGTCCCGCCTAGACGCCACCCGCTCAGAGACTGACAGCTGAGCCTCCTTCAGCCGCTCATTACTCGCTCTTGTGGCAGGACATCTCTCTCCGGTTACACACGTTCAGGTGGGAACGGTTGGTGGCTTGCCAAGCATGCTTTGAGGAAGGCCTTTGGTTATCAGGTGAGGAAGCATCCTTTATGCCAGTTTGGACCAAAGGGGATGGAGATAGATTCCCTGCAATGCAAGTCAATATCCCAAGTTCCTGGAAGAGGCAGTTTGCTGAACACTGAAATCCGTTTTCATGGCCAGGCTGCAAATGCAAAAAAGTCACAATCGGAAGCATAAGGTTTGACACCTGCTCTTCTTCTTCTTTCCAAGGGGCTGTGGTAGCTTAGTGGTTAAGACGCAGAGAGTTGGCAGGTCAGCAGTTCGAGGCCAGAGTGCTGCAAGATGGAGTGAGCTCCTGCCATCTGTCCCACCTCCTACCAACCTAGCAGTTTGAAAACAAGAAAATGCAAGTAGATAAATAGGTACCACTTCTGGGAAAAGGTAACAACATTCCATATGCTTCGGTGTCTAGTCATGCCTGCCACACAATTATGGAAATGTCTGCAGATGCAGACAGTGCCAACATGTTGTCTGTAAATGGAGATGAGCACTGAACTCTAGAGTCAGATATGACTGGCTTTCAAGCAAGGGCAACCTTGACCTTCTTCTTTTCCCTTTTGTTGTGGTTCTCTTCACCTGGCCCTCCAAGATATGCTTGGATTGCAGCTCCTCAATTGCTTCATCCTCCTGGCTGGGGCTCCTGGAGCTTGTAGTCCAATAAGGTCCAGACAAGTGAACTTTGCCCACTTCTGGTATAACTGTTTTCCAGCTGTTGTAATTCATTGTGTTTTGGGAAAGCATTCTGCAGCCACTGATAAGAAGGGTCCAGCCTCCATTCATGCTGACTTTATGGTTCTCACAGGCTAACACACACAAGACGTCCAAGACCGATATCGAAGAATGGGTGGTTTGGTTTGAGGAAAAGTGGCCCTTCAATTAACCAATGCCAAGCGGAAGGGGACCACTGCCAATCCCCTCTTTTCCACAGACCCCTAACAGATGTTGTCAGGAGTGCCAGGGGTGCATTTCTACATTCCCTGATATTCTCACATCCTCAGCGAAAGGTACAAGCCATGGTTCTCCTCTGAGCCCTTTACCTCTCTGTCCCCCATTCAATTAGCTGGGAAAGCCTTGCCTTGGGGGCCCCTTAGGTTGAAAATGCTGCACCTGCTCCTAACTGCTAGCTCAACCCATGAGAAATCAACCACCACACAGGCCATGGTCAGCATTATGAAGACTTGGTTGGATGTTCCTGGTGAAGGCAACCATCTTCCAGGCTCTCTATGCAGCAACAACTCAGATCTGGGGAGGGAATGTGGAGCCACTGTGGACTAGTGTGACTCAATCCTCCTCAGCAGATGGACTGGAATCAAATAGGGATTCTGCCGGTGTACCACCAACCCCACAGCTCAACACTCTCCATTCCCAGCTAGATGAACTGGCCCTGTAAGTGCGCTGGAGTCTTCTCAGCTTGTGGTGCAGGGGAGCTTCAACTTCCACACAGAGCCTGCCTTGTCAGGAGCACCTCAGAACTTCATGTACCCCATGGCAATTGTGGCTCAGTTCCTCGTGATCTCTGATCATACTTATGCTGCAGGATGCAAGGCGGGCCTGGTCAGACTGGTAGCCATGTAAGCATGGAGGAATTCTGTGCAGTTCTGTTATCACACACAGATCACTGAGACCCAGAGGAACTCAGAACCTCTGGCAGCTTTGGGGTTGCTGGGTGAGATGCTGTTGGTTCTGCAGGGGATCTTGTTGAAGACCAGTTAACATCTGAAATGAGCAAGTGGCCAAGACAACACCTGATCCTAAGCCATTCCATCGACTTAGTGGAGTCAAAGTAGCCTGGAGAACTGGTGGTGATTCAAAGAGCAGGAAGGAGACGAGATTGATGGTAAAAGAAAATGTGGGATGGATGTGACCAAACACAAGCTTGAGAGTATTGGAAGACCTACTCTGTGGCAGGAAAGAAATCTTTCCTTTCCACCATCACTGCATCTGCAAAATGCTTTCCATTGGTGCTCTTTTGAGCAGACCAGTTGCACACTGAAATAAGATGCAGATGGCCTGACAGTCCATTGTGAGGAATTTGCATGACAGCCTGAAAGCAGCCTTGCTGGGATTTATGTTGATTTGGATGCTTTGGATGTTATGCTGGCTCTTGCTTTCCCCACAATAGAGCCTAATTTCCAGTTTTTCAGTCTGAAGACGTGGTCATGATCAGTGATGAACTGAGACCAACCACAGAGGTCTTTGCCCTTCCTGACTCACAAAAGTAGATTTGGCAAGGGGGAACTGGGGAGTCATGGATGCCTCACAGACTAAGGCTGCCTAAAAGGGGTGGTCATCATGTGCTGTGGTCCATGGGGGTGCGAAGAGTCAGACTCGACTGAACAACAACAACAACATAAAACCTTGGATGGGAAAGCCCTCCATGACCCCCAGTGTATTGGATAATCCCTGAGTAGTCTTGAATATTCCATTCCTGAGCAAAGTTCTGGAATGTGTGGTGGCTTTCCAGCTCCAGGATGAGTCCCTAGATGAAGTGGGTTGTTATCATGACCTGGCTTCTGATCTGACTATGGAGCAGACCCAGCTTGGGCCTGCTTGGTGGATGGTCTACTACAGGGGTGCACAAACTACAGCCTGTGGGCTGGATCCAGTGCCCAGTGCCAATTCATCTGGCCCATGCTGTCCTGGTCGCTCCCAGAAGCAGAAGTATAGCACGCCTGAACCACGGGCTGGCCTGAAAAGTTTGGCTACTTCGTCATGAACTGAGCAGGGAGAAATGTGTCTGTGTTGGATCCGCTGGATATGTCAGGGCTTCTGCTACCCTCCCTTATATTAACTCTACAGGGTCTCCTCTCTACAAGGGGCTTCTGAGGCACTTTCCTACCATGGCTCCAGTCCCTTCTGAAGCCATTGAGCTTGGGTCAAGGTTGACTCAGCGTCTTCCATCCTTCCGAGGTCAGTAAAATTTTGGGGCCAAAATCCTAATTACCTGAAAAAGTGTCCAGAAAATGCACTAAGCGCTGGGGGGGGGGGCATGAAAAAAAAAGATATATACGGTATAAGTGTAATTGCTCTTGCCTCAAGGAACAGGAGGAAGGCGATGTGCAAAATCTCACAAAGATGGCACTCTTTCAGGCTGCCCTTTCCACTCAAGGTCCGCCCACTCACATGCATACACGCACGCATATACAGATGGGCTGGATGACAACCACCGCCACCACCAGACTCTTCTCTCAGCCAGCCTCGAGAGAATGGAGCACAGGTGTGCGGTATCCGATTGGTACTAAGAATGTATTATATTATGTTATATTGTGTTGATGTGATATCTTTTGTAACTGTAATTTGTAGCTGGTACCTTGATACTTTGATAGTCTGTTTCTTGGTTCTAGAGGACCCACTTGACTGTATTGTATTGTAGTGTTAGATATATTTGACTGTACAGTCAAACCTCGCATAAAGAGCATTTCGCTTAAAGAGTAACTCGCTTAAAGAGCAGAATTTTCTCTGAATGTTCGCTTCGCTTAACAAATAAAACCAACCAAAAACTCGCTTAACAAATAAATCAGGTTTCGCAATCTCCCCCACAATTGGTCATTTACAATGGTGTTTCAGTTAAAGAGCAAACTCGCGAAGAGAGCAATGCCGTGGAATGCATTATGCTCTTTAAGCGAGGTACAACAGTACTGCATTATGTTGCTATATTTATATTATGTTGCTGTATTTATATTTGATGTTGTAATACTGTGATATACATATGTTGCCCTATAGTATGTTAGCTGCTCTGAGTCGTTTCGGAGAATAGAGCGGGATACAAATCTAAATAATAATAATAACTCCCACGATCCAGGGATGCTCGCATCATTTGGGTAGAGAAGGGGCGTTCAAAGCTACATCCCTCGGGGGATACGTCGGGAAAGGTCTCCCTCGCCCTCTCCTTCCATCTCCGTCCGTGGGCAACCTTTCAGGGAGGCTGTTCACCTGAAGAGCGATGGGGTTATGACCCTGCCGTCCCTCAATTTAGCCTTCCTTCCTGACGTTGCGGCTCAGGAAGATCCCGAAACCAGCCCGGTTTCCTCCGCCCTACTTGCGGCTGCAGCTCTCTCTGTCCACCCCCCCACCCCCCAACTCATTCTTGGAGCCAAGAGCCTGGGACGGTGTCCCCCTCCCCCCTTCCTCGGACTTCTATTTTTTCCTGTCCCGATTCGCTCAATATCTCGCCATAGACTTCAGGACGGACACCGAGCCCAGCCGTCGGGTAGCCAGTCAAGGGGACCCTGGATGGTCCGCCCCCCCCCGCCTCCTCCGCCCCGCCCCCACCAAGTTTAATGGGCTCGGCTTGGCTCGGCCAGAGCGGAGCCCTTGTCCAGTGCAAGTCCGGACTTTGGCCCCGTTCCCCCCCCCCCCACGGGCGCGCGACTTCTCACTCCCTCTCGGTCCCCTCCTCTCTCTTCCCATCCCTCTTCACGGGGAGGGCCCGGGTCGCTTGGCTTCTTCTCATCCCTTCCTCACTCCCGTTGGACAGCCGGGCACCAGCCCCGTCCGGGACGGATTAGAACTCGCCGCCTGGCCCGGCCCGGCCCGGCCCTCTTCTTCGCCTTCGGGGCGAAGGAAGGAAGGAATAGGAAGGCGCTTCGCTGGAGCTGCAGCTGGCCCGTCGGGGAAGCGCCTCGGGTCGCCGAGACCCCTGATGGTAAGACGGGCCGCCGGGCTCCGTTTCCTCCTCCGCCGTCGGATGGGCTGCCTGGGGGCGGGAGGCGGGCAGACAATGGGGGTCCCTCTGCCCAGTCGGTGAAGCTCCCTTCGACCCCATTGCCGGGCGGTTTCCCGAGAAGAAGCTGCCCGAGTCAAGCGCCAACGTCTTGGGGGGGGTGGGCGAGGGGAGGCATCCTAGGTAGGTGGGAATCCCTTCTCTTTGGGGGATGCCAGGGCTGGGGCAGAAGGGGCAGGGCCGGCTGGGCTCCTCCGTGGGTGGGAGGAATCCCTGGAGGGCCCCCCCCGCCTCGCCCACGGGGAGGGATGTCCCCATTCCCTTCGCCCTCCCCGTTGTCCGGCAACCCCGAGCGCAGCCCCGACCCGTCTAAGCCTGCCTGCCTGCCTCCTTCCTTCCTTCCTTCGCGGACTCTGCTCAGCGGCTCCCAGAGGGAAGTCCCAGAAGATCAATCTCGGGGATCTCTCCCGCCCCTGACTCAGTATCAAGGTTGACTCAGCCTCTTCCATCCTTCCGAAGTGGGTAAAATGAGATCCCAGCATGCTGGGATCAAGATGCAAATGAACTTTTGAACTGCCCAGAGAGGGCACGAAGCGCTATGGAGCGGCATAGAAGCGTGATTGCTATTGCTACACACCCTTGTTAATTAGAACAATCTTTGTTAAATATAACAATGTTCTAATGAGGGGCTATCTACAAAGTCTGTTTCTGCCCCTACGCTTTATCAACTACTTCTTCCTGGTCTCTGTGAATCCACACAATTACACGCAAGTAAACCCATTCGTGTGGATTCACAGGGGACCACGAAGAAGAAGAACAGTAACAGGTAAGCAACCTGGTGCTGCAGGGGTTAAACTGCAGGAAAAGCCAAAACGTTGCGAGTTCGATCCTGATGGGATACAAGGTTGCCCCAGTCTTCTATCCTTCTGAGGTCCCCAGCATGTTGGGGGCAGAACGCTCATTAACCTGTGAACCGCCCAGAGTGTGCCCTGAGCACTTCTATGGGGCGGCAGGTGTATAGAAGAGGTGTCATCGCTGTGTGGCTAGTTGCTCTTGAGGAAGGCATCCCTGCCCCGCCCCGTCCAACCCACCTCCTCCTGGTCACGGCCAAGGCGGCGACTCCCCCACCCTTCGGATCGGCTGCCCGAGCGCCTTCTCTCTTCCTCCAGAGTAGCGCGGTGCCGGGCTTGGTCCGCCTTACCGGCCCGGCAGCCGCAACATCAGCGACAGCAGCCGAGGCAGCGCCCGGAGCCCCCTCGACCACCGCGGGGCTGGCGGTCCCGGAGGGCCTCCCGACGTGGCTCGACGCGCTCTGGACCGGGCTCCTGTCGGACCAAGAAGAGGCGCCCGCCGCACCCGCTACTCCCGCCGGTAAGTCGGGGCAAGCCGTGCCATCGAGGAAGGGGGGCGCGGGGCGTCGTCGTCAGGGAAAGGCCACGCAGCCCGTCGAGGGAGGGACGGAAAGGTCAAGCTCCGGCCACCCGTCCAGGGACGCTTGGACCATTTGTTGAGGAGAAATTGGGGGGGGGGGAGCAGCAAAGGAACCCCCTCCCTCGGGGATCCCCCTTTATCTATTATTTCAGGGAAGAGAAGAGCTAGACTCCCGCCTGTTATCCTCCCTCCCCTCGCCAAGACCCTCTTCCGACGACGCAGCCGTGCAGCACATCTTTTTCTCTCAACCTCTCCCCCCACCCTCCCTGGAATGCCTGGTTCAGTTTTGCGATGCTCTGGATTGAGCCTCGCACCCCCCTCAAGTGATGCTCCAAAAAGTCCCTGGAGTAGAAAACCAGTGGCAAGAACAGAAGCTCCTCTTATTCTGTTCTTCATTTCTCCATCATGTCCCATATGATCTGACCCTCCATGTGGACTGTAACTTTGGGTGATCAGTAACGGTCAAGGTCTCCCTGGGTTGAAAGCCAGTCATATCTGACTCTAGGGTGAGGTGTTCATTTCGCTTTACAGCCAAAGAGTCAGTGCTGTCTGTGTCTGCAGACGTTTCTGTGGTCATGTGGCAGGCATGACTAGATGCTGGAGTATACAGAATGTTGTTACCTTTCCCACCAAAGTGGTACCTATTTATCTACATGCAATTTCTTGTTTTCAAACTGCTAGGTTGGCAGGAGCTGGGACGGAGCTGGGAGCTTACACCATCATGCAGCACTCAAATTGCTGACCTGCTGACCTTCCAGTTGTCAAGTTCAGAGTCTTAACCATTAAGCCACCACAGTCCCAGTACAGGTTGCCAAATACAGGAAGAGGTTTTTAATCAAGACCTTGTTCACCAGCAGTTCTATCGGCTTTGCTGTATGGACACATTTTACTTCCATTTCCGGGAACGAGGGTGGTGTGGGCCAGATGAATTGGTGTCAGGGGCCAGATCTGGCCCATGGGCCATAGTTTGGGCACCCCTAGTTTAAGCAAAGAAAATGGCAGCTTAAAATCTATCTCAACTTGTTGCAAAACAGATTGCAAGGTGCCTTTTACTTCCCCTTCCAGTGGGAGGAACCACATGACTGGTCCGCTAAACCACATGACTGGCCCACAGCCCAAAAAAGTTTCGCACCCCTGGTCTCAAGTTCTAAACCTTAATTGAAGTCAATAAAGGAAGTAAAGAAGTGCCCTCTTAGGCCTCGGTGTCTCCTCCCAAATATGTGCAGGTGGAAATGCTACTTCCTTCTATTTATCCCCTCTTTCTCCTATAGGCAGCAAATGTCATTAGAAAAAAGACAATATAAAAGCTTAAAGCAATTATAAAAATATTAAAAGAGAATTAAACAAATAACAGTGTATAAATTGTGCATAAAAAGAAAACTTTATAAGACCCAACCCCACCACCCTTGAGACAGCCAGTTCTTTGCATGCTTGCAGAAGGACAGCAAAGACAAGGCCAGCCTGGTTTCTTGTGGCAGAGAGTTCCAAAGTCTGGGAGCAGAGGCAGAGAAAGGCCCTTTCCCACCTCCTCACTAGATGAACCGCTGCAGGTGGTGGGACAGACATAAAGGCACTTCCTGAAGATTTAAATAACCAGGCAGGCTCATAAAGGAAGGCGAGGTCTTTGACACAGTAGCTTCTACCTGAGTTGGTTTATGGGTCAAAAACAGCACTTTCAATTGTGCCTGGAAACAGATTGGCAACAAGTTGAATTGCTCTACCCCTGATGCCAGTTCATCTAGCCTGCAAAGTACTCGTTGCTCCTTGAAGCGGAAGTAACATGTGTTTTACGGGCCCGTTTTACTTCCGCTTCCAGGAGCAATGAGGGCTTCATGGGCCGGATGAATTGGCATCAGGGGCTGCATCTGGGCCCTGGGCTAGAGTGACCAGCTCCCTGAACCCCATGGCCGGCTCTTGGCCTGAAAAGTCTGGGCACCCCTGCTGTAAATGGAGCTGAAGGGCCTTTGAGAAGCAGCTCCTTCAAGGAGGCCAAAGGGAGAAGACGGCTCTGTAGTCTTTGTTTCCTAAGTGGGTCCTGAACAATCCTCTGGGCCTCTCCTCTTTCTTCTGCCCCCAAGATGCCAAGAGTGACTTGCAATGGGCATGCTTGGCACTGCACAGTGAAGAGCCTGGTGACTAAGTGTTAGTTCAGGGACAAAATGTATTTCCCCTCTTCAAGGCTTGGGATGGGACTTGCCTCCCACCACCACTGGAAAACAATGAGCTACCAGTCCTGTGGTGCTGGTTGTCGTGTCCATGATGTTGTGCCTGGCTGATGGCTGCCCTAATTGGGTTTCCCATTGGTGAGTGATGGGTAAGGGGCACTGTGGTGGCTTAGGGGTTAAGAGGCTGAACTTGATGACTGGAAGGTTGGCAGGTCAGCAGTTCGAGACCTGAGTAGTGCACAATCAAGTGAGCTCCCATCATTTGTCCCTGCACCTGCCAGCCTAGCAGTTTGAAAGCAAGAAATTGCAAGTAGGTAAATAGGTATCACTTCAGGAGGAAAGGTAACAGCATTCCATGCACTCCAGTGTCTAGTCATGCCTGCCACATGACCATGGAGTTGTCTTCAGACACAGACATGTGCTGGCTCTTTGGCTGTAAACAGAGATGAGCACCAAACCCTAGAGTTGGATAAGACTGGCTTTCGAGCAAGTACAACCTTTACCTTTACTTTTTTAAAGGGGTAGGGGCGGGGGCGGCATTATGAAGGACTGTCCACATCTGTCCTTTCTCCTTCTGACTTCTCTGTTGTCTTTGTTGGTGCAGGACCATTTTACGACTCTGGGTGGACCTTTCAGGACCACGTGGGACCAGAAGACCAGCTGTCGACACAGCTGTACCGGAACAAACAGGTAACCAAGAGAATGCCAAGTGCCACGAAGCCAAAATAATTTTTGTGGAATTTGGACATGAACATTTCATTCTTTTCATGACTTAATTTCAAATACACATTTTTTAAAAAAATACAACTGCTGCCTTGCTGAGAGCGGCTTTCAGGGGCCAAGGCCAGATTAGGGTTTTGGGCAACTAGAGTCCAAAGGAAAATCTTTGTCCCAACTCTGTTGTAAACTACAGCTTTTAATACATTCTCACATTGGGGTTAAATGTCTACATCCATGTAATGTTTCTCATTTCTGTTGCAAAATTAAGCTTGAGAAAAATCTAGGCTGAAAAAGAAATTAGTGATTCCTTAATTCACAGGCCTAAAGCCTTTGGGTCCTCAGTGAGACGTGAGATTCACACCCTTTCCCCTTGTGGTGCTAAATTCATCCAAACAAAAGCTGAACACTGGGTGCAGGCCAGTTATGGCTTGTTTTTTTTTTAAAGAACATATGCCATGATGACATTAAGTAAGTGAACCTAAAGCTGTTTCAGATTGCTTCTGCGGGTGTCTAGTGCAGAAGGCATGAAGAGGTTGGGCAGGCATTTCTTCCTTTTGCTAAGATGCAGCTATTCTGGAAGTTGAGACAGTGAGGTCTGAAAACAGGGAAGATGATGGACTGGCAGCCTCGCTTTGCAATGCGGACAATCTGTGCGTATTTACTCTCAGCATATTGTTCACTGTTGACTTTCCCCCCTTTCTGAGCCCATTTCTGGGCCTCTGCGGTTGTTCTTTTCAAAGGAATATTCTCAAAAGTTCTGCAAAAGAAGAGGGGAAAGTCAAAAGTGGAGTGGGATCAGCTGCTCTGCTTCTCTGAGACAGAAGGTTTTGGGGATCAAATTCCAAACAGCCGCATTCAAATCTTCCGCGGGCGATGAGGGAAGAGGGTGCATGTCTTGGGTTTCAGAAGGGCTCCACCTTTCAGGGTCAGGAGGACGTTTTATTGCCTCTGCGTTTTTTGCAGCTCCAAGACACCTTGCTGCAAAAGGAGGAGGAGCTGGCCCGGCTCCAGGAGGAGAACAGCCACCTGAGGCAGTTTCTGAATTCTGCTCTGGTCAAGCAGCTAGAGGAGAAGACCAAGGTGAGGAAGGACAATGCAGGAGCCTTGTTGGACAAAACACTGGTGCTGTATCTAGAAACAGTGCTCCCTCATGTCATAAAAATAGTGCAAATACAAAAACACGTTAAAAGCAGAAAAGTGCCTGTCACTGGAAATAGTGCTGGAAGATAAACATAAATGTCCTTTGAACAGCTAATTGCAGAGATGGACATAATACAGGCATCACATCATTGGAGAAGTGGGAAAGAGGCATTCTCTTGAATAGGTCTTTGGGTTTTCATTGTGAGGGCTTTATGTGGCTGCCGCTGGAAGACAAACAGGGAAGGTCACATGCATTACCAGCTTTGACAAATAATACCCACCAAAGGAGGTTTTCCTTACGGAATGCTTCAGAGCACTCGTTCCTTTCGAAATTGGTCTCTTTATGTTCCACTCAGACACCATTTTTATGTCCCATTTTGGTCTGCACTTTGGGCTAAGATCTGTTTTGATTTACTGTACTCTAGTGGTTAAGATGCTGAGCTAGACAATTGGAAGGTTGGGGTTCAATACCAGAGTACTGCATAATGGAGTGAGCACCCATCTCTGTCCCAGCTCCTGCCAACCTAGCAGTTTGAAAGCAAGAAATTGTAAGTAGACAAATAAGGACCACTTCAGTGGGAAGGTAAAACAGCATTCCATCTAAGCATGCCTGCCACATGTCCACAGAAATGTCTGCAAACACAGACAGCACTGGCTCTCTGACTATAAACAAAGATGAGCACTGAACCCTAGAGTCGAATATGGCTGGCTTTCGATCAAGGTTGACCTTGACCTTTACTCTACTCCTATGTTTGTTTATACATTTATTTAATCTATTAGAGATTAAATTCAATTAATGATAATAAATTTCACATAATAAATTTCTTCGAATAAATTGTAGAAAGCAATTGAAAAATAAATTAATAGAACAAAATACTAGGAACTCACAATAAGAATAACAGTGTAATTGAGAAGCACCAGACATCCCGACACAGTGGAAAATACTAGGAGGAGGCAAGGCCAAAATCAAGATCCAGTGCAAGTGTTAAAGCCAATCTAGAGGGGCAGAAATAGTAGATTCCAGCTTTGAGCACTAAAAACACTGAAGTGCTTCAAAAGCACGAGAGAACTGAATAGTGTTGGCTGCTGTTCTGTGCTAAGGGGAGAGCAGCGTAGGCAACAGCAGCCAAAGAAGAAGCATTTCTGAGAGAGAGGCATCTACTGTTAGAAAAGCCCTCTGTGGCAAAATTCAGAGAAATGCAGAACTGAAAGCTGGCCGGCCCTTGTATTAATCGAGGAATATTAAGCCAGGCTGTTTGGCTTAAAGATGCAGAGCAACAACAACAACAACAAAATCCTAGTGGATGCTAAGGACGTAAATTCTTACCTTGTTTCATAATTGTCTGCAAAGATGGCAAACTGCAAAATACTTCAGTTTGCAGGAGAGAATTGATGAGGGCTCTTGGTAGGATTCTTGCAATGACGGAGCAGTGAAGGTCGCACAAAGTTGCCCATTTCACTCTTATGCTATCGAGCCAGCTGCAATTGACAAGAAAGAAGAAATTGGCAGGTATTTGGTCCATCCCGGCTGGTTCCCAGGCTACGTGCAGAGATCTAGCTGAAAATCATATCGCTCACACACTGTTTGCAGGCTTTGTGAGGCTGGTTTCTCTTTCTGGGTGGCAGAATCATTGATCCTCCTTTAGACAAGAAAACCCCCTCTACATGCATTTTAAAAGTTTTAGAAGATGTTTTTAGCTGGTTGGGCAGGGGTTTAGGTCTATAGCTGCAGAATCAAAGGGGTCTTGGGCAAAGCGCACGGTCCCAGGGCAACCCCAGTAAGAAGGGAATGCTAAATTACTCCTCTGTCTTCTCTACCCAGAAACCTTGCAAAGGGCCACCCTCAGTCAGAATTGGTCTGGTGGCCAACAATGATTATTTTAAAATGTTTTTAGAAACTGAAGGTAGACTTCCATCCATTTCTAATTTGTATTCCCCCCCCCCCATTTGCTTTGTTTGAAGTTATCATGGATGTTAGAGGAGGCAATTTCACTCCTGGAATCCCATTGCTTGCTGAACCAGACAAGCTGTCTCTTTCCCCTAGACTTTCTCTCCAGTCTTTAATGGCTTAGTGGTTAAGATGCTGAACTTGATGACTGGAAAGTCGGCAGGTCAGTGGTTTGAGACCCGAGTGCTTGCTCCATGATGGCATGAGCTCCTGTCCTCTGTCCCAGTTCCTGCCAACCTAGCAGTTGGAAAGCAAGAAATTGCAAGTAAATAAATAGGTGCTACTTTGGCAAGAAAGGTAACAGAATTCTGTGCACTTTGGCATCTAGTTATGGCTACCACATGACCTGGGAAATGTCTGCAGACAGCACTGGTTCTTTGGCTATAAACAGAGATGAGCACTGAATCCTAGAATTGGACATGACTGGCTTTTTGAGCAAGGGTGACCTTGATTTTTGCCTTCCAACTGGCTAGAGAAGTCTCTGGTTGTAGAGCCAACATTTGAACATTCAGTCCCTAGCAGAGCCAGGCTGTATTTCCTTGGCCAAGATGCACAATCCAGGGTGATTCCAGAACTCCCTCCCTGGAAAAGATCTCAATAAGCTGGAATTAGTTTGATGGTACATGATCATTCTTAATACTCGATTCCTTCCCAATTGCCATTCCTGATTCTGTACCTCTCTTTGCTCCCTTTTGAACAGAAGCTGCTGCTCCTGCAGAAGAGCCAGAGATGGGGCCCCCACCATGCCTTCAAAACTGGCAAGCGTCATCTGAAACCGGAAAGCCCTTCTCCTCCTCATGAGGTGTCCCACCCGCAAAAGGCCAGGCGGAACCTCTTGGCTGATTTCTCCTCCTACGAAGAGCAGCCTCATCCCTCAGCGGTGGACTCGTGGGTCCTTCGGACGCTTGGCCTCAAGGATGTCAACACGATCGATGAGGAGCCTCATTCTTCCGCTAACTACAGTGCCTTGACGGATAATGTTGTGCCAGGCTCCTTCCCAGGGAACCCCATGGGGGTGACAGCTGACTTTGGTGTGGGCGAGAAGCAGCCAGGCCTTTATGGAGGGGCCAGGCTGAACCCCACAGATGGCACTGCCAATGTTCAGGAGGTGACCCTGCCATACCTTCCAGAGCCTCACTGCCCATTGCTGACTCACTGCCCTTCATTGCTTCCTGATGGATGGGTCCACCAGTCCAACCATGACCTCCTCCCAGCGCAAACTGACATGGCCTTCACTGCCTCCTTAAGCCCACACTGCAATGTGAAAACTCACACTTTCCGACAGGGTCAGGCCTTTGTGCGCAGGGATGCAGATGGGGGATGGAAACTGACCTGGGTTCCCAAGCAGCCAGACTGAAGCCATGCCTCTCCTTGCCTCCTCCTGAGACACTCAACACTGCCAGCCAATGATTTGTGGACAGAGAGACAATGATGGTCCTCATTCGATAAATGCGCGGTGGTGCTCCAGGTAGAGCACAGAGTGCTGGTGAAAAGAGAGAATCTAAGCCAGTGATGGTGAACCTTGGCATTCCAGGTGTTCTTGGACTGGAATTCCCAGAAACCCAAGTCTATGTGAATCCACACAAATGGTTTTACTGCAGGTACACACAATCAACCAATTCATGTGGATTCTCAGAGACTTGGGCTTCTGGGAATTGAAGTCCAAGAACACCTGAAGGGCCAAGGTTCACCATCATGAGTCTAAGCCAAGGGAGAAAAATGCCCCTCTTCCTATGGGCAGCTCGGAGGCCTTTTCCGTCTGATGGTCTTTTCTGCCAAGGTCCCATTCTGGGAATTGCTCCAGATCTTGCTCTTGGAGTGGTTCTGGAGTTTAGTTTCCATGCAATGAAGTTTTGATCAAGTCCCATCTGCTTAGACCTCATTTCTGGCCCACCAGTCCTACCTTAGGCTGTTGTTTCCATCATGATTGAGGACAAGCCATGGCTGTATGCTTCTTCATCGCTACCCGTTGAGCCTTGGAGACAGTTCCCAGGGCTCAGCTCTGTTGGTGGGTCAGGAGAACTTTGCCAGGAGAATGTTATGCTCTTTCATAAGATCCGCACTTTTATGGAGGCTGGCCATGGCCTCAGGCGTAGCCAAACTGTTTGTGGCCCATTGAATCTGGCATGTGGGAGGAGAAGCCAATGAAGATGGTTCACACCAGGGCCCATGCTTCTCCTCTGGCCATCTGGAGAAGAGCTCATTGAAGCTTGTCATCATCCCAGCAAACACATAAAAAGAACAGCTGCTCCTACTGAGGGACTCCATTCTCCAACCTTTTAAGTTCTCCACCCACTCTATCTCAGCCCAGCTAGGAGTCATCTGTTCTGCCGCAGCTCATGTTTGTTTAGCCATACATTGAGTTCTAGAGGTGCCCATTTGATGTGTCACTCAGTAGTTGCAGGAAAAAAATGGGAAATATTTGGTCTTTTGTGTGTGTGTGTTGGGGGTTTGAATCAGCTTGCACTTATTTGGTGGAGTTCTGATAGCAGGTGATGTAATGTTTTATGACATGGGCAGCATAGAGTTGTATCATTATTGGTGGTAGGCTAGAATCCATTTGGCAGGCCAATTTGCCAACAGGATCCTAAGGTGGGATTTCCATAGGTGAGCTCCTTCCTCCTCCTCCTCTTTTACCCCATTGGATGTAATGGGATAGGATGAGATGAGATAAAGACTCACTTGAAGCATTTGGACTGCTTGTCTATCATGAGCTTTTATTGACAATCAACATATAGGAGAGCAGGAAACAAACCCACCCTTTTGTAGTCCAACAGCAAGGCTCATCTTTTTTAGGGTTGACCTGGAGTCATTTCCCTCCAGATAGAAGGATGGTTCTAAGGGAGTTTGCTCCCCCAAAAAAGCAACCCTTCCCAGGAGGATGACCAGATACCATCCTTTCTTGCCATCTGATCATGTCTTCCTAATGCTTCAGCCTGGTTCCTTGACATTTCCAGAAATGTTTATAGGGATTGCTCCTTTCCCCTTCAACCAAGGATGACATAAGCAGCAAAGATGAAACAAAAATTGGCAGGACTGCCTCCTGCCCTCCTCCAAAAATAATAATAATTCCAATTAAAAACACCAGACTTCTGATTTTCTTATTTCTGATTTTTGAATGTAGTTCCAAAGACTCTTTTTTAAAAAAAATCAAAACTCCTGACAGATTTTAAGGCAACCATAACTTCTAATCCCTTTGTTCCTAATATTGCAAATTCTGATGTCTTGGTTTTTTTCTAAAAGTAGTTCAGAGCCTTTTATGTATCTGAAGTCTAATGGTCCTAGTGAGCTCAACAAAGGAAAATGTCCCCATACGAACCCTCTCTTTCTTGATCCAAAGGTTTGTTCTGTGGTTGGTTAGCTGGGCAATTCAGCCAGAGTGCATTTATCTTTTGCCATGAAGTTAGGCTACAGTCCAACCCAGCCCTCCATAACCTGGCTGCAGGGTCGGATTAAGACCCTTAGAGGCCCTAAGCACTTAAAAGATGTTGGTGCCCCCGTATATATCTAATTCATAATCTAAACAATAATAAATCATAAAGTGAAATGTTATTTATCAAAATTAAACAAAGCTTACACTTAACATGGGAAATAATGTTTATTTTTGTATATTTCCACTTTTTTAGATTTGAAAAGTTTTCTCCTACTTTTTAAATTACAAAGTCTTTGATCAGATCCTCAAAACTAATCTTATGTAACAAGTCTGCTTCTATACTTAATAGAGATAAGGTATCCAGGCTGCCTTGTTGCATAGTTGCTCTAATGGGATTTTTTAATATACTTCAAATGAGAAAAAGAGTGCTCAGTTGAGCAATTTGTGACCATTAATGTTAAAAATATACAAAAGCCAATGTCTACATTTGGAAAGGCACAATCAATACTGTATTGTCTTCTACCTTTATTTGATAAAGTTTGGCATGACTGAATCTTGTTTTTACTTTTTTTTGTCGCACTGAACTTATGGTGCATATAAGAATGAAACTGCTGAAGCTCAGCTGAGAAATTACTGTTGATGTCCTTTGGATAAGCATCAATCATCTTTTGACAGCACTGAGAATACCTTTCAATGTTAGTAGATGATGAAGTGACACTATGTGGCACATCACTTAGAAAAGATCTATTTCTTTGTATATCTTTCCTCTTCTTTTCATCTCAGTTTCAAGTTTGTCATCAATTATGTAAAAGATGGTGATATGAAATTTATCTCTGGCATTCAGATATACTTCCAGTTGTAGCTGCCTTATAATCAACATCTGGTAGCATTTCCTTTGTAGCTGCTTCATATCTTTCAAATTTATCTTGTGAAGCCCACAGTTGGTCAGCTGTGATACATAGAGATCTGCACATGTTTTTAAGTCCATACCCTCATTTTGTAGAACTTGGTTTACTCTGTGAAAATTCTACAAAATCTCATCCCAAAAGTTCAACATGAAAATGAATTCTAGCTCTTGCATGTTATTTCCAATATTATTTGCTTCTCTTTTAGCATCTCTCTTTTGTGACTGGTCTTTGGTTATATATTCTAATGTGTCTAAAATTTTAAGGAAATATTTCAAAATTGCTGCTGCTGCCATAGCATGTGCCTCCTATCTGGTATCAGGGAGGGATTTTAAGACACTTTTGTTTCTAATACACCCTTTAAGAATTTTGGGGTGGCATAGAAGTTCAACAACAACTTTCCACCAGCTGCTTGAGGCTGAGAAAAATGGTACAGAGTAACTGCACTGTAGAGAATAAATGAACTGTCTCTTGACAGCCATCAACTGCACTTTGGCTGCCTGAGTGCTCTTGTTATTATTGTATATATCTGTATGTAATTTTTTTTCATTTAATGAAGCCCCAATCAGCTACACCCTTTGCAGTATTGCACCATATCGACCATGGATCATGGTAAATTTGGCTATGGGAAATTTCTGTGGTGTCCCCTTCCCTTGATGCCCTCCCCAGCAGGGCTTATTTTGCTTAACCCACCCCTTCCTGGCTAAGAGGAGAGTATGAAGCCATCTGAAAGACTGATCATGCCCTCCTGGCATTACATCAGTCATTCTCATCGTCTTCTCTGGCAGTGACTCTCCAAGGTCCCAAGGATGGGTCTTCTCCAGTTTACCTTGAGATGATGGAGTGGAAGCAGAGTTTCCCAACCGTTGGTTCTTGGACTTCAATTCCCAGAAGCCTCATTCAGTCCATTGGCTGATCAGTGGAATTTGGGGAATTGACTGAGGCTTCTGGGAATTGAAGTCCAAGAACCAAAGGTTGGGAGACACTGAGTGGAAGGTAGAAGCTTCTCAAAGTGAGGTTTCCTAACACCTAGGACCATTATGGTGAACCCTTTGCACTCCAGCTGTTCTTGAACTTCAATTCCCTGAACCCCAAGTCTCTGTGAATCCAAATGGGTTGACTGGATGTATGGGCAGACATAGACATTGTAGATAGTTCATAATTAGAACATTGTTATATTTCACAAGGATATAGCAATAGCAATGACACTTATCTACCAACCCATAGCACTTAGTGCACTCTCTGGGGAGTTCACAAGTTAATTAGCATTTTGCATCAAACATGCTGGGTACTTATTTTGCTGACCTCAGAAGGATGGAAGAGACTGAGTCAACCTTGAGCTCACAATATTCTGGCTGCAGTACAGCAGTTTAATCCCTGCTCCACCAGACCTCTATAATGACAGGATTTTTACTTGTAACCTATTCTTCTTTGTGGTCACCTATGAATCCATTTGTGTGGATTCACAGGGACCATGAAGAAGAACTTAATAGAGTGACCTGGGAATGATGGAAGGCTGATTCAACCTTGTTCCCTGGTCAGGATCAAACTCACAACCTTTTGGTTGCAGGACAGCATCTTAACCACTGTATCAACACATGGAGAATGGCACTGTGAAGGCAGTCATGGGGTGGGGTGGGGGTGGGGGTGGGGGTGGGAGAGAAGTAGCCCATGCTGTCTGTCTCAGCAGGTAGGTATAAGTTTTTCCCCTGAAATTAATTTCCCCCACAACTCATAGAATTCCACTCCTGCCTAAATATTCCCCTTGCAGAAAAAGGAAGGGAACAACCCCCCCCCCCCCACACACACACACATTTCATGTAGTGGTGGGTTGATTAAGTTGATCATAACATGCTAAAGGATAACCACAGGGGAAAAAGGGAATGCCATCTCTTCTGCCTCTGTGGTTCTGTACTGGCTTCATGTTGAATGCTATGGCACAGTGATGGCTAAACTTGGCACTCCAGATGTCCTTGAACTAAATTTCCCAGAAGCCCTGACCAATAGGAGTGCTGACTTGGGCTTCTGGGCAGTGGTAGGATTCAGCAGGTTCACCCCAGTTCACCAGAACCGGCAGCAGAAATTCCAGCTGCCCATCCAAGTTTTGAAATAAAGTACTGTAGTCCTAATCTGGGTGCAATGCAGGCCTTTCCCCTGGCAACGCCCACCATGCCACGCCCACAGAGTAGGTAGTAATTTTTTTTCGAATCCCACCACTGCTTCTGGGAATTGAAGTCCAAGAACACCTGGAGAGCCAAGGTTCACAATCCCTGCCAGATGACCAGGGAAACATCTGCAGATGCAGACAGTGCTGGCTCTTTGTTTGTAGATGGAGATGAGCCACTGCACCCTAGAGTCAGACATGAATGGCTTTCGAGCAAGGGATACCATTACCATTCTCTTTTACCTATGCACAGTTACCTTGGGACATCAGAACATGCATCTCAGTAAATGTGCCCAGGCAAGGGCCCATGTGTAAACAGTGCAAGTTTGGCTCTGCCATGAAGCAGGCTAAACAGGATCTCAGGGACCATTGAGAGTTGGCCAGTTGTTACACCAGTGGGATTTCATCCTTCTTTTCCACCCCAGGTGGCCCTTCGTATGCCTCCCCACCACCTGGTAGTGGCTCTTCGTATGCCTCCCCGCCACCTGGTAGTGATCCTGGGCAAAAGTGGGTTTTGCTAACAGCCTCTGTTGTGGAAAGGCTACTCCCTTCATGCGAAGCCTTCCAGTTCACATTGTCAGAGGATGAAGATGAGAGATTAAAGGGGAAGCAGCCATTTGTGCTTGACATCTGAAAAAGACCTGTGTTACTCATTAACTCTTCCAACTGGACAGGTTGATGAGTAAATGCGGGCCAGGTGGAGATCTGAAAGAGCTGCTTCTTATGCTGGAATGCAAATGGCTTTATTGCCCATCAAGAAGGACACAGGCTCCACCTAAAACTACAGATCTTTCCACCTCCTGCAGATAACATTTGATGTCTGGTCCAAAGTTGAATTCTTCTTGGTCATCTCATATTATTTCTTCATAGCCTTCCAGCAGTTTAAGAATCATTGATAGAACGAGCACAAACGATCAGGCTAATTTGTTGGTTGAGTTGGTCATACTTTGAAGGATGGAAGGTGGCTGCCCTAAGGACTTCATGAAGTGTCTTGTGGCCAGATGAGTCCCAAGGCTCAGTGTTCTGTCCTCCCAACCCCACGGCCAACCACCTGCCCCAGTGGGAAGCCAGAAAGCAGGAGATGAGCTCAACCATCTCTCTGGTACTGGAGAAGAGATCAATCTTTCAGCTAACTGGAAGAGGAGGTGAATCAACAGCGAATGCAGTTCTGGTGACTCTTTCATGGAGTGGACATCAGAGCATGGATGCTGAAAACAACAGCCAAAATGACTGAGTCACAGAAGAACTCTACTTGTGAGAAAAGGTTTCAAGTTTTTTAGCTCTGGGGGAAAAGAGACCTGGGTGGAAGTTTATCAAAGGACTCAAATCCAGGGGAAAAGCAGCATGATAAGGATTTTTGATTCTTTGACCACAGGAACAGAACTCCAGATTGTTCTTTGAAATGGATCACCAGCTGATCTAAAGTGCAAAGAGCAATTCCAAATCTCTGGCTGAAATGACTACAGGATTGACATTTGACAAAATGATGGAGGAGGAGGAGGAGAGGCCTCTCTCTCTCTCTCTGGTGGCTCAATGGAACCTCCATGTTCAGGTTCACAGTTGTGCCTGCCAGTACAATTTGGAAGGGCAATGGCAACCCCTTCCCAGCCTTTTCTCCAAGGCCTGGAAATGGCATTACTTTATTAGACCACAACATGCATGTCAGGATACTCTGGGAGCTTTAGTTCAAAAGGTGACCTTTTCAAGCTCCGAGCTGTTAGTGGAATAGCTGGTGTAGGCAACAGGAGTGGACAGACCTCTCTGGGGAGGAACCTTTCTTATATGTTGCTCTTCTTCCAGATTGTACTAAACCTTATGACAAACATTTCTGAAGACAGAAATGTGACACAATCTACAATTTGCTACATAAACACTCATCATTAGAAGGGAAAGCCAGTTTCACATTTGTCTTCCTTTCCTTCTTGATGTACGCTCAAGAGACGGGATCCAGAGCATTCTGTTCTTTAAAATCAGCCCTTGCTGTTTCACAATTGCCCTTGTTGCTGCAACCGTTTAAGCCTTCCTCGTGTTTCAGCATTGAGAAACAGTGGTCTTTAAAATTAAGCCCCCCCTCCCACCCGGTGGATTCTTCCCCACAGAAACACATCTGCACCCATCCCAGATCTAGCCTCTTGGAGCATCGGAGCTCTTGCCTCTGACCAAGGTGCTGAAGGGAGCTTCTCTCCTCAGAACAGCCACCCTCTTGGCCTCTTCAGCTTCTGAATGTTGGCAGAATAATGCAAAGGGAAAAAAGAGAAGAAGAGAGAGAGAGAGAAATGACAACAATTTAAAGGCCCACAGATGTATGTCAGTATTTGCTAGTCTTCCAAGTGCCACAATAGTTTGCTTTCTTTCTTTCTTCCTTTCTCTCTCTCTCCTTCTCTCTTTCCCCCCCTTTTGGATTTTGTTACTATGCTGAGACAATCCTGCTGGCCATTCCAACAGCTGAGTAAGACACCAGGTAGCAAGTATGGTTCACTACACCACAGAGAGACTTTGAACTTAAGGCTCCAACCGTTGGCAGTATTGGAGCCCAAACCTCAACTTGGTCATTCTTTCTCTATGCAACCTCAAGGGCCACAATGATCCCCTTAATGGACTTCTATCTTCTGAGCCATTCAAGATTCAGAGCAGAGTGGATTATGTCCTTATTTAGGGGATGAGAGGGCGGATTCTCTCAAGGAAAAGAAAGTCAGCCCAAGACACGTGATTCAGGGTTAACATTTCTCTTCACAGCTGCATTAATAACAGGGCGGTGTATTCCTCCTACTAATGAGACCCCCTAGCTTTTTCACACAGAGGTCTATGTCCCAAGTTGATCAGGCCCTCCCCGTCCCCCCAACACACCAGTGTTTGGGAGCAGTGAGCTTCCTGCTGCAGATAGATAGATAGATAGATAGATAGATAGATAGATAGATAGATAGATAGATAGATAGATAGATAGATAGATAGATATGCTCCCAGCATAGTCACTATTTTTTGTTTTTGGTAAAAAAAACCTGTGCATATAAGAAATGCCATACAAGTAAGCCTGTTCTAGTGGATTTAAAGCTGTATGTGGCAGTGGAAGTCAAATGGGAGGTCTTCCAGCCTGCATGGAGAATTCACCCCCTGAGCCAGAGGGAGGGTCACATATTGGGCCACGAATACACCACTGCTCAAAATTCAAAATGCAAACACTTCAGGTTGCTGACATTATACACCCTCCCACCCATTTTGTGCAGCATATTCAGTTTCTGAAATTGTGGCATTACTCTGTAATCCCTCCTAAGCATCAGCAATGCTAATCTCATACCTTGCAAGGGCTGGAGAGAATGGCACTCTGCACATGCTTAAAGGAGTGCTTCTCTTAACTATTATTTCATATGCTCCAGGCAGATTCCACAACATGGAGGCTGAGTTCTAGGACTTAAGTCTGGCTGCAAAGAACAGTTTAGCCAGCAATTCGAGACAGCACAGGGTGATGGCTTGTGGCAGGGGCAGGGGAAGTGCGTTTAGGTCTGCCTTAGACTGAGCTTGATAAGTGGAAGGTCAGCAGGTCAGCAGTTTGAGACCCAAGTACTGCATGATGGAGTGAGATTCCATCTCTGTCCCAGCTCCTGCCAACCTAGCAGTTCGAAAGCAAGAAATTGCAAGTAGATAAATAGGGACCACTTCAGTGGGAAAGTAACAGTGTTCCATCCTTTCCAGTGTCTAGTCATGCCTGCCACATGTCCATGGAAACATCTGCAGATGCAGACAGCACTAGCTCTTTGGCTGTAAATGGAGATGAGCACCAAGCCCTAGAGTTGGATAGGACTGGCTTTCAAGCAAGGGAGACTTTGACCTTTAAAGCTCTCTTGCCTTCTCAGCTGGACATTTCAAGGTTGATCAAAGGCTGCATGGAAAGAATTTTAAAAAGTCCAGGGGAGGGAAAGTCCCTCTAGGACAGTGATGGTGAACCTTGGTGATCCAGTTGTTCTTGAACTTCAATTCCCAGAAGCCCAAGTCTTTGTGAATCCACTTGAATGCATTTACTACATGAATGGGTTTACTTGGCACTCCAGGTGTTTGGGAATAGAAGTCCAAAACACCTGGAGTGCCAAGGTTTGCCATCATGGCTCTAGGATCACACTCTGACAAACTGATGGTGCATATTTCTCCCCCAAGAACCACAGCTCCCGGCCTCCACTCTGGATGAGCCTTCTCCAACATCCCCTGTTTTCATAGCCATGGAGTCAATGGGATTAGTAGTTGAAAAACTGTCCCACCTTTCGCCTTCTCCACTGTGGCTGTCACTGCCACCTGTACACCTGTCTCTCTCGCCTGCCTGCCCGCCCTTTATTTTTCATTGTCCCAAACTACTCAGCGTCCTTGCTTTAACTCCCAAAGTGTCACATAACTGAATCTGAAATGTTCTTTCTCGGCAACCGGCATAAATCTTCCAGCTGCCTTATCTGTTAGGCATTCAAGAGCCAGTGGTTGCTGCCCAGTAAAACATTAACCAGAGTTGAGGTGAGCAAATCGCTGCCAAAAAACAACAACAGCACACAACCTGATTCATGTCACTGTGAGGGACAAATGGCCAGGAGGGAAGGTGGCAGGGCTGATCCCAGGTCCTCTTCTGCCTGAGGTAGATCAACAGTCAGCATCCTCACCCAACTCTGTATCTGAGTTGCAATCGATTTGATATGGAATTTTAAACATAAAATTTATTTTTCTGTTTTGTTGTAATGTATCATATTGTATTTTCTATTATATTTAATTTCAAATTTATTGTGATTATGTAATATATTGTTGATTATAATGTTGAATGTTATATTTGTGAGTTTTGTGAGCCACCCTTAGTCGGTTGCACCGAGTAGGGCGGCATATAAATTGAATTAATAATAATAATAATAATAATAATAATAATAATAATAATAATAATAATAATAATAATAATAATAATAATAATAATAATAATAATAATAATAATAATAATAATAATAACTCAATTGAACTAAGGTGCAGGATCTGAAATATGTTGATGCATGAGACAGAAAAGTCCCCTACCCATTCCCCCCATCACTTGCAGCCAGCATACAAAAGTAGGAAATTAAATAACTAACCATGTGCTGACCTTTTACAACCCCTCCTCTATGCCACTCCTGGGGGCCATTTGCCCACTCTGCCTAATGGCAGGACTGAGATCCTGCATCTGAATCCAGAACCAGAGGTTCTGACCATGAGATGAACAAAAAGGAATGGGCCAGATCCACGGTATCCGAGTTGCAATTGATTTGATATGGAATTTTAAACATAAACTACTCGGGATTTATTAATTGAAGTAATGGTCAAGGTCTCCCTTGCTCAAAAGCCAGTCATGTCTGACGCTAGGGTATGGTGCTCATCTCTGTTTACAACCAAAGAGATTGTAGACACTGCCTGAATCTACAGTCATTTCTGCGCTCATGTGGCAGGCATGACTAGATGCACAGAATGTTCTTACTTTCTCATCAAAGTGGTCCCTATTTATCTACTTGCAGTTTCTTAATTTGGAACTACTGTACTAGGTTGGCAGGAACTGGGACAGATGATGGGAAGTTGCTCCATCATGCAGCACTTGGGTCTCGAACTGCTGACCTGGTGACCACTAACCCACCACAGTCCTTTTATTAATTGAAGGGCAGCAATATGCATCGTAAATGGATAAATAAACACACAAGCAGGGGAGGAGGCTTCGCACAGAACATGAAATGAACCCACCACCCCCTGACATCCAGAGCGAATCATTTTGGAATGGCTGGGGCTGAACCTAGAATCTCATGCATGAAACTCAACTTGAACACAGGTGGAACTACCACCACCACCACCACCCAGGTCTAGATCTGAACAAATGCCACCCCCGTATTTAAAAAGAGGGGAAAGAAATTCTGTCCAATTAGCAACTCAAAGGCTAGACATCGATACCAGGAAAAATATTCTAGAATGGATCATTAAGCTGTCAAGACTGTGAGTGCTTGGAGAAAAGAAGACAATGATTGCTCAGATCCAGCTTGGTTTTCTTGGGGTTTGGGGGGTTTGGGGGGGTTGTGTCTAATCTTATCTCTCTTCCTCTCTTTTTAATAGTCTCAAAAGCTAGGTAGACGAGGTGTATGCTGTTGCTCTACAATAAAGAAATACCCTATTTGCTGGTGTATAAGACCCACATTTCCCCCTTAAAATACACTGGAAAATGGAGTGTGTCTTGCACTGTATATAGTGGCCTATATTGGGATATTTTGGTAATAATGGGGTGTGTCTTATCCGATGCGTCTTATACACCGACCAATATGGTAATGGCATGCTGTTGAGTTCAATTCTGACTTATGGAGGACCTTTTCAGGGTTTTGCATGTAGAGAGTACTCAGAAGTGGTTCCCCCTTCCCTTTCTGGGGGGGGGGGACCCCGGACCCCCCATGCAGCTACCCCAAGGTTACTCAGGCCATCCCCAGGAAACACACAGTGGGTTCTTGTTCTGGCACTTCTAGCAGTCTCCACTGGTGTTATTTGGTGTTCTTGTAATATTTCTTTTCTTCAAAGGGTCGGGGGCCCTCCTTGCTTTGTGGTTGCAGTTATGCACTGTGAAGTCACCTCTGATTTATGGCAACCCTAATGAATGAGCGATCTCTCACCCATTCTGTCCTCAAACCTTCCTTGGAGGTTTTGAAACAAGAGAATGGATGGTCTCATGTCAGAGATGCTTGACCTGTGGACTTCCAGCCTTGACGCCTTGGGGTCCCACTCCAGTTCCACAGTTCTGTGGTCCTATGACTAGCTGACCGACAACAGCATTGCCCAGTCTCTGGGCAACAGCTGAAATCTCAGGAAATTACCGGGCTTCACCAGGTCTCCAGATAGGGGGACAAATCTCAGGTCAAGTGATGCTGGAGGAGGAAACCACATCGATTTTATTGTGCAAAGCAGTTTTAATGCTAGATTGCTTCTACCCTTCTAAATGCCACCAAATCCCTTCCAACTGGTGGTGACCTTAGGTGACCTCCTCCAGATCTTGTCATTCACAACACTGCTCAGGTCTTGCAAACTCAAGAATGCGGCTTCCTTTATAGAATCCACCCAACTCATATTTGGTCTTCCTCTTTTCCTACTGCTTTCAATGGAAGGCTGCTCTTTAGTTGGGAGCTATTTGTTGTCTTGGGACCACACAAAGAACCTTCTCAGGAGCTGCATGGGAAAGGGAGGTAGGCGGGATATTCTGTCCATAGCTGACCCTTCAGTGGTTTTCAGGTGAGGGAGGTCCACATGTGGCCCTCCAGATGCTGTTGGCCTACAACTCCCATGATGCCTCATTCTGGGCTATGGTGGCTAGGTCCACAGAGAGGCTGCAGCCTACCAGCATCCAGAGCCCAAGAAAATGCCTGCCCTCACCCCCTCCAGGACCAAGCCATTCCTGAGCTGTCACTGAAGCTCCTTTGTGGAGAAAGGTCTCCTTGAGAGGAAGACCACCCAGAGTGATGCAACGGCTGCCTCTTGCAGTGATCCAGATTGATTGATCTGCTGTTTGAGCCACTCTTGGTGTTTGACTTTGGTCTCAGCTCTGCCGGGGTGTGTTGAGCCATAGGCGTCTCCCTGGGCTGTTTTGCTCCAGTGCCTGCACTGGGCTTGCCAGCTTTTGTTGGGAAACAGGAGGTCATTCGTGGTGCAGGGAACACACCCGGCCCTGGCACCGCACACAGCAGAAAGCATTGTATGAATGGCAATGAATCCAGACCAACTGAAGGTGGGATGGATGAGGTCTCTCCCTAGTGCTCCATGCATCATCTCAAGGCTGGCAGGAAGCTCTGGAGGTAGGCCTGGCCCATGGGCGAGGCTTCTTGGTCTAAGGCAGCAGGACTGCTCTGGCTTGCTTCTGAGACCAGTTCAGCACAGAAAGAAATGGGTCTCTTTTGTGGACTGTAGTCCCACACCTCACAACACACGGGAATGTTGTGTCTGGCTGATATCCCCACATGTCAAGCACGAAAGCAAGCTGCTCACTCCCAAAGCAGGACAGTGATGCCTGGGTTTGCCTTTCACTCTTGTATTTTCTATATCTACCTGTGGATTAGTATGCTTCGGCTTCCTTCCTTCCTTCTCCAAGGTCACTTCTCGCTCTTCTTCTGCTTGGAGAAGGACAGATCAAAGCCTCCAGGAGACTTGCACCTGTGAAAGCCAACATTAAAGGCTTCTACCCTGGAGAGGTTTCAGCTCCCATTCTTGTCTTGGATAGATCTAATTAGGAAATTTTTAAAAAGCAAGCTTTTCCATTCTCCTTGTTACCAGCCTCCAGAGGTATTACTAGCATTCAGTTGCCAAATTCCAGAGCCCTGGCGGCACATTGTTTAAGCTGCTCTCCTGCAGCTAAAATGTTGTGAGTTCAATCTGATGGGGAGCAAGACTGTCTCAGCCTTCCATCTTTCCCAGGTTGGTCAAATGAGTACCCAGCATGTTGGGGGCATAATTACCTGTAAATCACCCAGAGAGTCCACTAAGTGCTATGGAGGGGAGGTATATAAGTACAATTGCCAATTGCGATTGCATTCGATCAATGCACTCCACAAGCATAAAATACTCAGGAGCTGGAATGGAGCATCTTTGACTGGGGAGACACTGACAAGGGCAAAGCAGATTCCAGTTCCGTCTCTTTCTTTTCCTGAGGATGAAGGAGCAGCCGGCCCTCCCTGGCTCCTTCCTGCAAGGCAATTCTCCTCAGGAACCCTTGCACGATCCTTCTGTCAATCAGAAGGCAGCAGAAACCGCCGCTCTGCTTTCTCCTGCTGGTAAGAGATGAGAAGAGGTAACCAGTTACAGCCGCTTGCATTAAACATTAAACCCTCAAGAATCTCCAATTAAAAGTTCTTAGACAGGAGGAATTGCCTTTTTTGATCTGCAGGGGCTCATTTCAGTTAGGTATCTGACCTCCCTGGCTTGTGGCAGGCTTGGGGTACAGAGTTATTCTTTAAACCCAATTCTAAAAAGCAGCTCATGTTTGGAAAGAGAGAGAGAGAGAATATGGTGGGAGAGAGAAAGATGTGAGAAAGATTAGCCGGCAATACAAGGTTGCTGTTACCAGGTTATGCTTGATTGTGGTTCAAAAATACCACAGTCTTAGAGGAGGCTCTTTCTGTTGACCCCACCACGAGTCCTGATGTACCTTAAAGAAGCACCATTTTTTTTATGATGTAGATTTTTACAGTCCACATCAGCAACACAATCGCTCAATAAGGGTGAAGGGGAAACAGAGAGAGCAAACAGATGAATGAACAGTAGTAGGCAGGGTGGGCCATTTCCTTTCATTCTAAAAAGTGGGGTGCATTATCAGCAAAACTAAACGAAATGTCAGCTTTGCAATTCGAAGGTAATAAAGCATTGGCCTTCCAGAGCGGCATTCCGTCAAAGCTGGGGTGCCTGTGGAGTCTAGTGGCCAACAAAGCCCACTGTTTACATCACAAGTCTCCAAACAAAGGCAAGCGAAGTAACAAACCATTGCCTTTAGAGAAAGCTCTATGTATAAGTGCAAGTCTTAAGTCTGTAGTCCTAAGACTTGGCTGAAAGTGGATGTGAATAAACTACAGTAATTTTACTGTTAATGGATGAAGCAAATATTGAGCCTTTAGCCCAAGTTGCCTTGCTTAGTCAGTAATTAACAACAACAACAACAACAACAACAACAACAACAACAACAACAACTACTACTACTACTACTACTACTACTACTACTACTACTACTACTACTACTACTACTACTACTACTACTACTACTACTGCATGCCGTCAAGCCAATTCTGATTTATGGACACTCTTCCCAAGGTTTTCTAGGTAGAGAATTACTCAGAATTGGCTTTACCCTTCCCTTCCTCTAGGGGGAGCTTTTGAGGCGATGCATCTTGCCCAGGGCTATGCAGGCTATACAGGCTGTCTCTTTCTCTATGGAAAGGCAAGTGGGGTATTGAACTCCCAAACTTTGGCTCCATTGCCAGGCACCTAACCCACTGATTTATCCAGGCAGCTAGCCAGTCTTTTGGGAAAGCGAAATTCCCCCGACACCATTCGAATTCTTGAACACCTTAGACTGCTTGAAATCAAGTGATTTACAGCCATAAAAATAAAAACAAACATGAGACCACATAAACTTTCTATTGCCAAATGCTATTAACACAATTGCATGTCACAGTGACCTCTGAAATGCAATGACATATTGAATGTTTTTGTGTTCTAGTCCACAAAATGGCTTTCTTTTGCAGGGAGTCTTTGGCAGAGATTGGTGCTGAATTATTGGCTACTCTGCCTCACTATTGCATCGTTTTTCATCAGAGTGCAAAGTATTGCACAGAACCAAGGAAGATCCCTGAAGCTGAAGCAGACAAAGAACGGGGAGAGTCGAGCATCCTATTCACCAGGCACCTCTGAGAAGTCCACCAGCAAGACACGAAGGCATGTGAAGACTCAGACGGTCAGTGGGTAAATAAACACACAAGGACCAGCCAAATAAGTCATGGGATAATAATCTGCAAGTGTTGGAAGATTATTTTCCACTAACAATCGTAAGGGCTATGCATCCATTGCACCCAATGAGAAATGGCAGGCCAGTTTTTATGAGCAACGGCCCACAGCACAGTTTCCTACCCCACAGTTTTTCAACCTTGGGCCCCGAGATGTTCTTAGACAATCCTCAGTCAGCATGGGGGCTAACTTGGGCTTCTGGGAATTGAAGTCCAAGAGCACCTGGAGGCCCATGGTTGAGCTCCCTAAGGCTCAGAATGATACAGCAGTAGAGTCCCATGCCAGTATGTGTGCACATGGGACTCATACCTACTTGAAGGGTTCAGGACATCATGTCTTAGGGTCAGGAGGAGAAAACCAGACCATTGGCATGTTCTCTGGTGTGGCAGGTCTTGTGATTCTGGCATACGTGGCTTCATGCATGTTGCTTTCAATGGTTCCCCCACTTTCCCCTCCTCTCAAGGCACCCTGAGCAGAGAAGAATGGGGCATTAGTCTAATGAAGATAAATGAGCACTTCAGCTTTTGCTGGAAAAGCTCTGATAACTCAACAGAGGAGCCAGGTCTCCTCCTCCCTCAGATGCCTCCGGGCTGGCCCTGCTCCAACTTGGCGTGTGTCTGACATTGGTCACACATTGGGCTGAGGGTGGTGGTGGTAGGGGAGGTTAAGAAGGAGGGTCCTGGGCCACTGGGAACCAGGGTTCTCTCTTCCCCAGACATCTGAGCCTCTGCTTTTCTTCTCAAAAAATGGGTTCCATCTCATGAGCTGATTCTCGGGGCAGAAATATTCAGGCTGCTGAATCTGCAGAAGCCATTTCTGAAATGCAGGAAAAGAGCCGAATGAATGGGGAAAGCCCATCATCAGCTGCTGAGGGGTAATTTTTCAGTTGCATTGCTTGGTTGGAAGGCAGCCAAGGTTGCTGGGCCAGCAGAGAAAGAGAGAGAACCTGCTCCCTAAAAGGATTTTGCACAGCTTGGCCAAACTGCAGCCTTGCAACCTGCAACTGGTCAGAAGCAAAGGGTCCCATGCATCAACTGCAAGAGTGGGTGGGCACACTTCTATGTGTCTGTGTGTTCATGTGCTAGTGAAACAGACAATGCATTGACTCCTGAAAAATGATCTTCAAAACACACAAGAGCTTTGTGCTGAGGCAGGAAGCCCCCGGCATGGGTTGGGAGGGGGAATGAAACAGGCCCCCATGCCTTGAAGGCAACTGACATGCAAAAATCCCACCATTCTCCTCCTCTGGTACAGCCAGTCCTGGATTCGTCTCCTTGGCTGGACAGCCAAAGAAGTATTTCAATTCCCCAAGAGTTCAGCAGGTGCCCTGGGAAATGGCAGGCCTAACTAGGACCCAGAGCCTCCGGTGCCTTTCCCTGCTTTAACCCAACCAGAGAGACCAGCTCAGCCAACATTTGTATCCCAGGGACCTGCAGAAAAGCGTGGCCCAGTTGAAGGGCCAGGCTGGGCCAGGAGGGATATTTCCCTTGATGTTCATTCCCTGCCAGGGAGGGTGAAGGCAGCTGAGATGTTCCTGAGAGTGCTCAGAGCATCCAGGCGGTGCTAATGTCAACACAGAAGCAGCTCATCAAAGCCTCTTACTGTAAATCATCAAATTGGAGATGGCTTAATTAAGGTGCAGGCCCACGGTGCCCCTTATGCCCTCTTTGCTGCTTGGTATCTTTCTGTTGCACATTAACTCTGGCAGTTGGTGTACAGTTAGTGTTCAGTGTCCAGAAGGAGGCTTCAGCAATGGTGATTCACCTGCTAAAGAGATCACTCAGTCCTTGAATCAGTCCTTGTAATAACCCCAAGCAACTGCTTCCTTCCTTCCTTCCTCATTTAGGTGGTCTGTGTGGCTTCCAAAGAGTTCCAGAGAAATGCAAACTGTTGCATCATAGGCTCTAGAAAGGATGCCTCCTGAAGAACTAGAATACCCAAGAAATAACAAAGCAGCTTCCTTTTAAAAAGATTAATAACAGGAAGCAAAGCCCCAAGACAGCCATCAGTTTGGCCTGGTTCCAGGTGACGGAAGTTCATGTGCTTGCAAATAGAGTTCCATGGGCTGGAATTACCTGCCTAGACTAGACAATTCTTGAAGAATTCTGGGAGCTGAGATTTCTAAAAACATTATCCTTCTTCCTTAGTTTTTCTCGGTGGTTTTTCCACTTCTAATCATCCTGCCTAAATGATGGCTGCAACACAAAGGAACCATTGGTTCTGTTATCTGAAAAATCACTATCCCCTTTTTCTGCCACAGGCCAAATTGACCTGCATGAGCTGAAGGTCGGTAGAGCACAGCAAAGACTGCAGAGAGCTGGAGATGCGCTAATTACCCAAAAGGAACATTCACTGGTGGAATGTAAGGAACCACAGAGGCATGAAATTTGGGCTAAGAAGAGGTTTATTAATTGCATTTAATCAACAGTCGGCCATCTGCTGGTCAAAAGAAAATCAAAAACCCACCCGCTATAAAAAGTGTTTGAGCATCCCTGTCTAACTTTTCCAAAGAAAGCTAGAGTTTGAAGTCACAGAGTCTTTTTATACAGTTCTAGAGATACAGACTAAAACAATAAAGCTTCTACACTAAACAAAAGAACCTCCAGCAGGTGGTTAGTTCATAAAGAAATAAGTCAACTACAGTTTACAAAGGTAAATATTTATCTAAATATGGTCAAATAGCAAAAGATTACAGGTTTCCAGGAGATAGGGGGAGGAGACTGGGAATTAGGGGAAACAGGTATTAGCCAATGCTAGTGTTTGGGCTTGTCACCAATGGGCAAGCTGGACTTGACAACGTGGTCCAATCAGGAACGCAGAATGTCAGAAGTGGGAGATTGAACATCCAATCAGTGGGGCAATTCCAGGTCTGCTTGGCATAATCAGCAACTTTAGCAGCCCTCAAGCAGGAAAGCCCTATTACACAGATTATTATTATTATTATTATTATTATTATTATTATTATTATTATTATTATTATTATTATTATTATTATTATTATTATTATTATTATTATTATTATTATTATTATTATTATTATTATTATTATTATTATTATTATAATATTTGAATTTATATACCGCCCTACTTGGCAGAGCCAACTCAGGGCGGTTTACACACATGTATAGTCACAGTCACAACACATCAACAAGTCAATAGTCAATATCAAATGAAAACAGTCAATAAATAGTCAATATCAGTATCACAGAACATCAGCACAGATGCTAATTCCCTGACATTCCCCCTCCTTGGAAAGAACAGAGGTGAGAAGAAAACGCAAATAGAATTAGGCTTTAAGGCAAACTGACAAACAGAACATCTGGAGGGTTTTTTAGAAGCTTTGGCGATGCATAATCTTCAGGGAATGCTAGTACTTCAGGAATTTATGTACACGGAAGAGCTTCTTTGACTGAGCTTCTGCTTGCCCAAATATGGTTTGAGCATTTGAAAAGGAAGTTAAGAGATAGACAAGAATTTTACAGTTTAAAATAAATGAAAACATTTTTATTAATGTATTTGATGTCCTAGGTATAACCGTGAATAAAATAAACACAACCGGGAATGAAAGGGTTAAGTTTACCTGGTGTATAGTCAGCTGCGGCTTGGAAGAGAGGAAAAATGCATTTTAAATCAAACTGTGATTACTTTTAGATCTTCCAGACCCTTTTAAAAGGTAAATTTTACTGTTGCTGCTGCAGCTGCGCTTGACTTTAGACAGGAGAAAAGGAGGGGGGAATCCATTTTCAAAAACCCCACATTTCCTAGCTTTAAGCCAACCAGGTGTGTGCCAACTTTAGCAAAGTTTTACTAGCTTACTCCTGAGTAGACCACCCCAATGTCCCTTGACCCGATCAAACTGGCCCTGGGGTTTGGCAAAACTCTAGGAACGAAGAACTGATTTTTAAAATTTGTTTTACAATTTATTCCAGCATTGAAACGGTTAACGTTTGTCCTCAGATCATCCCCACTCGTTCCCCTGTCAGTGCTGAATTTTTCTTATTGTTTTCAATTGTGGTGGTTTGGAGGGAAGCTTCAAAAACATATAGCCCTTTGAAATCTTTTAAGTCTGATTGAATCAGGGGAAAAGATACAATGTATCATATGATCTACTCTGTTACCATAGCAGGAGAACCTGGCCAGACTCACTTTTCAAGGGCATTAGAGAGAATTTCAAAGATGTTCCCAATGGCCAGGGAAGAAGAAGCCAGGGCAGGTTGAGGACTTCTCCGCCCCTCCCGCAGACCCCCATCAACATATTGTAATGTAATGTTTGTAAGCCTCCCTGAGTCGCTATGGCGAGTGGGCGGCAATATAAAATGATGATGATGATGATGATGATGATGATGATGATGATGATGATGATGATGATGATGATGATGATGATGATGATGATGATGATGATGATGATGATAGCTCTATCCTTTGAACATCCATAAATGGAACTCATTGGTTACTTTGTTGCACTAAGCCTCTTTGTACTACCATATAAGGAGCGCTCCATGTTATCCTATGGGCCATTGAAGTGAATAGGCCCATTCTTGTGAATGGCAGTACAGTACTGTACTTTGTAAACGGCTTTTTCAAGAGTCTTTTAAATCACGGTTTGCAATCCTTTAAACATTAATTAAAATTAATCCTTCAAATTATCTACCTGGAAGTATACATTAATGAATGTGTGAACAGTGTGGTGCTTGCGGATACATAAGCCTAGCAGTTAGAGTCAGGGAAAAATAGAAAATTAAGGTTAAAAGTAATTTTATTAAAAATAAAATATATTTAAAAATAAACAGAAATAAAAGGGACAATTTCCGGATTTGGGGTAACAGATGTGAACTTCACGTTGATGATGCCTTCAAACCTTTGCTTTGCCCCATCGACATCGTTGTTGGCCAAAACTCGACTGAGTATATGGTTTTTCCTGCCCCAGGAGGCCTGGTCTTGGAGGTCAGCTGGTTCTGGGCCACCTTCACCCTCCTAGGCAATCAAGGGAAATGCATGTGAAAAATGCATCTGAAATGAGACATGCAGGCTTTAACACTTGGGCTGCAATGGACTGCCGCCTTGAGAATATTATCAAGGCATATCTTCACAGCCAATCCATCTGGCATGGCCTCTTCTATCTCCATGACCATTGGGAATCAGAGTTCCTCCTCTGCCCATTTTGCCATTGGGCCAAAAATGATGGTTTCCAGTGGCATTTCCTCCACTGAGGAGACCAAAGGGGCTCATCCACCTGTAGCCTTTGGCCCCTTTAGGGAGTCAGTAGCTAGCTGTAGAGTCTACTCCATTACCATAGTGGGATGTCTGACCAGACAAGACTTTGCTGCATAATCACTTGCAAAACACACAAATGCCACTGATTCAGCTCCTTTTTACATCTCTGTCAAGAGACACCACAGATCTTCAGAATCTTTCAAAATCAGCTTGCTTCTGCTCTGCTCTTCCTCTGAACTCCAAGCGTGTAGGTCTGTGGGTTGCAATTTGCTTCTCCTCTTCGTCATCACCTGGTGGCCATGAGGGCACAGAAGGCCATTCCAGTCCTTTGCGTAATTGGGGGGAGGGAGATTAGAAGGTGTCCAGAAGCTTTTTGCTTCTCAAGAAAGGGACCAGCATTGCCTAATATTACTAGTTTACATTTTGTTGAAATAAGCCACTTTTTGTAGCACACTTGAGAACAGACTCCATGGATCAACCTTTCTATTTCTTTTCTTTGCAAACCTTATAAAAACCTAGTGGGAGTTCTTCTGGTTTTGTTCCAATTCCTCTTGGTTCATGGCTGGCAGCCCGCTGACATTTGTTATTGGAAGAGAGGGTTGAGCTCTTCCTTGACCATTTCTGGTTCCAAGAGATTGTCTTGCAGAACAATCTTTCTTCTGCAGACATTGAATGGAATGGCAAGTCACTTAGTTCTTTCCTTTCAACAAGGTGAGGGGAACTGAGGCTGTGTGTCAGAGTCAGACAAATCCCAAACTCCAAACTGAATCAGCCTCATCTAAACTAATTTCTATGAGGTCAGCTTCAAAGGAGGATGGCCAGATTTGGTTCCAGGGGAAAGGAAAGCAAATTTACAAACTGATTTATGTCTTGGTCATGCACTGGATTTGATGCAAATGGTTCAGGTCTTTTTGGTTTTCTTTGGGGAACTTTTTTAAAAAAGATTCCAAGTACACAAATTCCTTAAGCCAGCTATCTGAAATGTGGCTGCTTTGCTCCTCTTTGTGAAGATTATCATCTGTCGAAATTTCAGAACCATCAGTGCGAAAATTAAAACAGCAACATTGTTTTAGATTATCCAGTGCAAGTCAACAGGAGGTGTAGAAATTAATATTGCATCTAGGACAGTGACGGCGAAGCTTTTAGAGACCTTTGAGTGCCCAAACTGCAACCCAAAACCCACTTATTTATCACAAAGTGCCAACACAGCAACAGGGGAGGAAGAAAATGCTCCCATTGGGCTGCTGGACAGAAGGGCAGGACAAACGCTGTGCTGGGGTGACTGCACAGGTGCCTACAGGGAGACCACCATTCGTCACCACTGATCTAAGACACACATCTTGTTGACCTTTGTCCAGTTTTTAGTTTTTGTCACTGAACCACCCCACGCCCACCCCCCACCCACGGTTTGGAAGCTGGAAATAAGGTGGTGTCCACCTCTTTCCCATCTTCAAAAGGTGCATATCCCCTTGGGTGGGTGGAGAAGACAAGGGGCCTTGCTTTCCTTTGCTGCTGGCCTCATGGCTGGCCAGGGCTTGCAGCCCAGGTTGTGCCTGCAAATTTAGGCTGCCAGCCAACCCAGAGTTAAATATGTTCACACAGCATATTGGAACCTATTGATTACTTTGTACCACAGATTTCATAGACCCAGCCTGGGACTGGCAGCAACTGTTCATGGGAGCCAACATCTGGAAGTCACCCTTTCCCCTCACCTTTCAATCCAGATGCTCTAGCCCATCTCCTGCCCAGCACCCTCTCCTTTCTCATCTTCTTCAACATTTTTATTTTCCCATCTCCAAGGTGCACCAATTCTTTTGTTCAATGCTCACAATTGTTGCCTTTTTTTAAAAAGGTACTAATTTGTTTAACTAAAAGATAAGAGAAGTGGGAATTGGCAAAATACTTCACAGGTAATAAAAAGAGGCATGAAATGTATATAAACACACCCAATTAATACTTGGTTGTAAGCAAATAACCTCAGGAGGAGGAAAAGCAGGTTTGATCTTGGAAAGAGCTGGGTAAATATTACACCCCGTGTGAATCCTGGCATAAGATGCCCAATAAGTTGAGGCCCTGAGATTGATCCTTCCTGGATCAAATAGATAAAGAGGGACCACTTTGGTGGGAAAGGTAACATCATTCTGTTTGCTCTGGTGTCTAGACATGCCTGTCACATGTCCACATACATGTTTGCAGACACAGGCAGCACAGCACTGTCTCTTTGACTGTAAATAGAGATGAGCACTGAGCCCTAGAGTTGGACACAGCTGGCTTTCCAGCAAGGAAGACCTTTATCAAGTCCTGCTCCAACCTTTCCATCGATTCACATTGGAATGTCTTCTTCTGCAGAGCTTGGGAAACATGGCACATCATTTGGCCAGTGGCCATGCCATCTAGTGGATTCTGGGACTGGTAGTCCATGACACTCATTTTTCCAAGCACTGGGCTGGGCAAAAGCAAATTAGTAGAGCAGGACAACCCACACCCTTTGCCATGAGTGTGGCAACCTTGGCAAGTCCCCCTAAATCCCTTGCCATGTGCCTCCTCCTCCTCTGCTCTCCAGAGCGGTCAGGCTGTCCCAGGGCAGGAGAGCCATTGTTCTGTCAATGTGGCCTTGGTGTGACAGCCCCGTCTCCATCCCTCACACGTGCTCCTCCATGCCCACCACTCAGAGCCACCGGGCAAGGCTTCCCCTCTGCCAACCCAGGCCCTGAACAAAATCATCACCATGAAGAGTAGAGGGCCAGAACAAGTGAATGGCTTCGGATCTTGTAAATGGGAAGGCAGCCAACCTGCAGCCCTTTAATCATGGGCAGGGCATCGAAAGAAGGAAAGGAAACCCATCGCCAGCCTCCCAGGTTGGCTTTTGCCGGCACATTTCTTTTCCCTTCCTCTGACCTTCTCCACTCTTCCTATGAATGAAGGCATGGTTTGTTGAATGAGAAATTGCTTGGCCCATATCAGCTGTGGGAGTGAGTGCACTTTACACCATCATCTTCTGGGATCATTCCAGCCCTCGTGAGGGACCCATCGCTCCTATTTTAATGCAAACTTCCGCTCAGCCATGTCCCACTGCATTCATCCTTCCATATTCGTTTAGTATGACGTGCCACTTGCATTGATATCCCACCTCTTGCCAATGGCTGCAGACACAGAACAGATGTCTCAACTTTATTCTCACACCCGCCCTGTGAGGTAGGCGAGACTAAGAGAGAGTGGCTGTCCCAAAGATCATCCAGTGCATTTCTAATGGGATTTGAACCCCAAAGTTCTTAGTCCAATCTTCTAACCACCACACCACATTGATATGAAAATGTCAGTCCTCATGAACCCTTCTAATATAGAAATTTAGTTCTTTGATCAAAACCCATACATGGAAATGCCTGCATTAGGGGAACATGGACAGAGAAAACTGTGTGTTACAGGAAATAATGTATACAAATGCTCCCTATGAAGGAAACTGAATAACTGGCAAAGCATGAATGCTTACAAATGTTTGTGAGAACTTTTCTGCAGAATTCTGAAACCGGCAGAGGAATAGTGAGTGTACTAAACACCAAGCGATCCTTCAGGTCATCGGGCCCAAGCCTACCATGGGTGTCAATCTGGAGCCCTGCTTCTCCCCCTCTTCCATCAGCTGCCCCAAACCAAGTGCTCATAAATGTGTTAGACTTTGTGCCTGGGAAGATGATAGGAGCCTCACCCAATCTGGGGGAATGTCAGGCTCCAGAAAGCCATGAGGACATGTGTGCCACCGCTCTGTGGCATGTGGTCTTCTGGGCAGTGTCAAAAGGCTTGCACAGGCATCAAAAGAGGGAAGACATTTCCCCCAAGCAATGTCTTCTGGAAGCTTCTGCCATCCAACCAGGCTGGAACCTCCATTATTTCCCTCTCAGATGGGCTAAGGAGGAGGAACTGAAATCTCAGGTGGAATTGACATCTCCTGGGGATTGAAGGACTGGCACAAATTTCTCTCCTCATCTTCCATAATTCATCCCTCAAAGTGACTCACCAAATAGTGACTCACCTGCCAGCTCAGATTATGGAAAAGCTTTAAGGGAAGAGCAGACATTCTTGAGGGTACACAAGAGCAAAATCAAATTGGACGATGGAGGAAGGAGCTCACTGGACAAGGAACGACATTAAAAGAGGCGGAGGAGATGGCTGAGGAACTCCACCTCCCCTACACGTCACTTGGAGGACCTTGAATAGGAGGCTGAGGGTCAGAGTCCCTCAATGCAAGACCAGCAGGTTCAAGTGGGGGCTGCTGGCAGAGGACAACAACATGCGGTTTGAATGTGGAGTGATACAGAATCCATGGGCTCATTTGCTGATTACTACCAGAAACTTGTATTGATGAAGATTTAATTTTGGCCAGTGATGAAGCCAAAAAAGTGGCTTCATTTTGACAGTCCAAAGTTTGATCTGGACACAAAACAAGATGACACCCAAAAACCCCAAAGCCAGACATGGCTCAATACTGAGTTAAAACTTTGCCTGGATCTCTTCCTCCTTCACCGGTTTCCACCACCCCTTTCCCCCTTTTTTGTGGCCATTTCTTTCTGTCCACCTCCTCCTCCTCTTAGTCAATAATAGGGCCCCAGGAATCAATCAAAAAGTTGGGTTTAGTATGAATTGAACTACCTACTCTAACTGAAACAAATCAAGAGATACTTTAAGAACTGGAAAAGATCAAGTGGGAAACTGGCCCTTGGATCTCCACCAATTAAAAAATAATAATTCAGTTCAATTGTGTTGGCTTTGCAACCATCATCTTAAGTCCCAGTGCCTTGGAGGGAACCAGCCTGGCAATGCCCCCACCATCTTCATTTAAAAATAATAATCAGAAAAACACTTATACAATCGGACCGAAACACAAACAGGAGTGGGCCCACTGCTGTTTGCCTTAGACTTAAATCTGTCTTTTCTATGCTGCTCAGCTTACAGAAATAACCACTGGCTGCAAATCCAGGGTGCATTCAATGCCCAGATGATGATGATGGGCTTGGCAGACTTTAGGAGTTTAGGCTGAACAAAAGGAGAAAGAAGAAAGAAGAAACGCTCCACGGGGCCCTTCCCTGCCCTTTTATTTGAGCACATCAATCTCAGTGGCACAAGAGATGACTTCCTCGACAAACGCCCGGCAACACTCACTCGGCAAAAGTTCAGTTGAGTCAACTCCCTCTCCTTACTCCACTGGTTACTCTTTGACAGTCTAGTGCAGGTGTGCCCAAACTTTTTGGGCTGCGGGCCAGTCATATGGATCCTCCCACTGGAAGCATAAGTGAAACACACCTTGCAATCTGTTTCGCAACAGGATGAAATAGATTTCAAGCTGCCATGTTCTCTGCTTAAACCAGAGGTGCCCAAACTATGGCCAATGGGCCAGATGTGGCCCACAATGCCAATTCATCTAGCCTGCACCACCCTCATCATTCCCGGAAGTTGAAGCAAAATACACACTCATATGGGCATGTTTTGTTTCTGCTTCTGGGAAAAACAAGGGCAGCTCGGGCTGGTGAATTGGCATCATGGGCCAGATCTGGCCTATGAGCTGTAGTTAGGGCAGCCCTGGCCTAGCGTTATCTCCACACTCTCTCTGTGTGTAGGGGGGGGGGGGATTTACATCAATGTTGACTGACATATCTGTTTGCTCACATCAGTGGGTCTAATCTAGCAAGGATGAGCACTAGTATTTAAATCAAGGTCTCCAAATTCATTTGGGGGGTATTTGGGGGGAGAGGTGGGAAGACAGGCACTGTTCTGACATTCTCATGCTCCTACTGGGCTAGCATTTCTACACAGAGCAACCTATACACAGAGCACATAATGTACAACGCAGGATTGGACGAATCACAAGTTGGAATTAAAATTGCTGGGAGAAAAAACTTGAGATACGCAGATGACACCATCCTAATGGCAGAAAGAGAGGAAGACCTAAAGAAGCTTCTGCTTAGGTTGAAAGAAGAGAGTGCAAAAGCTGGCTTGAGACTCAACATCAAGAAAACCAAGACCATGACCACAGGTCCTCTCAGTCCCTGGAAAATAGATGGGGAAGAAGTAGAAGCAGTGACAGATTTTACTTTCTTAGGATCCAAGATCACTGCAGATGGTGATTGCAACCATGAAATAAAAAGGCAACTGATGCTTGGTAGACAAGCTATGAGAAACCTGGGGAACATAGTGAAAAGTAGAGACATCACATTGCAAACAAAAATTTGTATAGTCAAAGCAATGGTATTTCCGGTGGCAATGTATGGTTGTGAGAGCTGGACCATTAGGAAAGCTGAGCGCAGAAGAATAGATGCCTTTGAGATGTGGTGTTGGAGGAGAGTTTTGAGAGTCCCCTGGACAGCGAGGAGAACAAATAGGTCAATCTTAGAAGAAATCAACCCTGACTGCTCCTTAGAAGGTCAAATAGTGAAGATGAAGCTAAAGTATTTTGGACATCAAATGAGAAGAGAGGATTCACTTGAGAAGGCCTTGATGCTAGTAAAGGTGGAGGGCAAAATAAGAAAAGGAGTGGCCCAAAATGAGATGGCTAGATGGTATTGTAGACGCAATGGGCACAGAACCGGGCGGGTTGAGGAGGATGGTGGAGGACGTGGGTGCCTGGAGGACAATGGTCAGAATTGACTGTGCAACTGAAAAACCAAAAACTGGGCTAGCATTTCAGACAGTTTTGCAAGGAGATTGGATAAACTCATAGGGGAAGGAGGACTGTTCTTGGAAGGGAGAGGCAAAGCTGTCTTTTTCAGTTCTACCAAGATCTTAGGTCTACACAGTTAGGTTTTGCTCACAGCAACCTGGGACCTTCTCTCTGTTCTGGATTGTTAAAAAGATGGCATGGAAATCCCAACATATTTCTCCGAATATGCATAGATTATTTATTACATGCCTATTTAGCCCCCCCCCCCGGCAATTCCTCTAAAATATGGGTTCTCAACCTTTTAACTGCACATATGTGCAGTAAACCCATTCACGTGAATTCTGTGAATTGAAGTCCAATAACACTTTGAGTGCCAAGGTTCACCACCACAGCCACAGGCTTATTGTGTGATGCTCATTTATCTTCCACGGAGGTACCTCCACTGGCTTCCATGCTTCTGCAGACAGTTCTGCAGCAGCATTTGAGTTGGTCCCCTTTTATGTGCTGGCAGAAGGTGACAGTTTCTTGGCAAGCATGCAAAGCTAGACAGAAGCCTCCCCAGGGGTGCCTCCCAGAAAGGTCCTCTTAGGAAGGGTGTGTAATGGCTTTTCTCTGCCTCATCCCATCTGTCAGCAGGGCTTGATTGTTATCTGCTCTCTCCCCAGGCATCTGTGCCACTAGAGAGTGCAAAGTCACCCACACTTGCCAAGTTCCTAGTCCACATGACAGTGGAGGAAAAGATCTGCACATAGATTTATTCCAAGGACTTGCCAAGCGGAATCCACTCCCCAAACATTCAAGGTGCATGATGCCGGCATCAAACCAGGCAGATGGATCGCGTGAAGGTTTGGGAAAAGGACAGAAGGAATGCCATACATCACGGTCACGGGGTACTGAGCAACCAGAATAGACAGAGAGCTCTTCCTCTCCTGGGCAAGGGTCCTTCCCTACCTTGCCAGCCTTGGAGCTACAGGTGTTATCAAACCAACAAGCTTGTTTTACAAAAGTGAAACCTGAGATGAAGAAAACATACGGCTTCAAGCAGATAAACCTCTGCCTCCCAGATATGACTGGCATGTTCTCCTGATAGCACTAGCAATGACACGTCTCTTCCGCCCCATATAAAGGCTTAGTGATTCACAAGGTTATTAGCTGGGTACTCATTGACCTCAGAAGGATGGAAGAGGCTGAGTCAACCTTGAACCCCATCAAGGTTGAACTCATGATGTTTTGGTTGTAGTACAGCAGTTTGTGCTACCAGGGCTCTCTAATGACAGGTTGCTTATCTATAACCATTGTTCTTCTTCATGGTCCCCTGTGAACCCACATCCATTTGTATGGGTTCACAGAGACCACAAAAAAGAACTTGATAAAGCGTAAGATCAGAAGTAGACATTGTACAGAATTAAACATTAACATTACAGACAAAGATTGGAACAGTAAATGGACAACCAGGATAATAAGGAACTTCACTATAAATTGCTCTGGAAGTGGTCTCTAATGCCAGTAAGACTATTCTAAACTGGAGGGATGTTGGTGATGTCACGCAGTAAGTGGGCCTTACATCCATATGTGGTGGGAATGTAAACATGTAAATAAATTTTGGGCAAGGGTGGAAGAAGAAGTCAGTAAGATTTTGGAGACAAGAATAGAATAAAATCCCCAAATAGTATTGTTAATGGAGATGGACATGTTGACAATATCAAATGGAAAAAAAGCATTTCATGATGACTCTTGCAAGATTAATGATAGCTAAATGGTGGGAAATTACTCTGGATCTTAAGATTGAACAATGGTACCAAGAGGCATGGGACATCTTACTAAATGATAAATCAACATGGGAGAGTAACATTAGAAAAGGATTAATTAAATGTAATCATTTTTGGAAAATATGGAAATATTTTATTGAATTTGCAATGGAAAAGAATACAGGACAGACACCTGTCCAAGAAAGTTTGAATTTTTGGAAAGGTGGAAGTGAAGGAGAACAATGGTATTTTATTGAAATTATACAATTAGTTCCCTACATGGGTGAAGGATGCACAAAATTGTTTCTCCCCCCCCCCGATAGTCTTGCTTTTCTGTTTACTTTTACTTTTGTCTTTAATAGTATTTTATTATTGTATTGTTTTATATCTTTAATAAAAACTATTTAAAAAGAAATAGATATTGTAGCTAGCCCAATGATATAGAACATTGATATATTTAACAAGGACTGTTATATTTAAAAACTGTTATATTTAACAAGGATATAGCAATAGCACTTATATACAGCCCCACATAGCACTTAGTGCACTCTCTGGGCAGTTCACAAGTGAATTAGCATCCCCCCCCCAACATGCTGGGGACTCATTTTACCAACCTTGGAAGGATGGAAGAGGCTGAGTCAACACTGATCCCCATCAGGGTCAAACTCACAATGTTTTCTTTGCAGGACAGCAGTTTAACCCCTGCACCACCAGGACCCAGATGGATGGGGTGAACCGTCCAACTACCCAACCAGCTAAGAGCTATGGAATATACAGGTGTGGAAGTAGTATCTTGCCTAAAATACTGGAGCTCCAGGGCTTCTACTGGGGAGCTTGGACAATTCTGGCCTTCATGGGCCAGTGGTCTATCTCAGGCTAAGGTTACAAGGTGCCTGTGTAATGTTTGGCCACTGAATGCTGGTGGGCTCTATTTTCCAGCCCTTCCCGATAGGCTGGCCCAGAATGAAATACTATTATGAACTCCTGGAAGTTCACACTGGCTCCCAGCGCAGAAGATGCTACTCAGCATATAACCTCCACCCCCTTGCTAGGCGACCCTCAAAGACCTGCCACCTGTTCCTACCAAGGCTCAGGAGAGTGCATCATTATCACCTCTAGGAGAGAGATGGATCATGGGTTGCTTTTGACTCCCTCAGGAAGTTCTGGCTAGAGCCTGGATTCATAGTGATGCCTTCTTCTTTCACGTTCCTCTCTCTTTCCCAAGTGCAGGAAAGCTTCCTCCTCCTTGGAAGTCCCATGGGATCTACTTGTCCCAGCCCAGGGCCCTCCTGCTATGTTGAACTGCAACTACCCATAATTATAATTATTATTATATTTTGACTTATATGCTGCCCAATTGACAATGCGACAATGCCCTCCAGGCAGCAATCCTGTGCTCTTGGGGGATCATGGGAATTCATGTCTGGGGATGGGGTGATAACATACTCCTTTCCATTTTACAACAGGGATGGGAATGTTCTTTAAAAGCCAACAGTAAGAACAGAAAAGGTCTACTATCCCTTCATAAGCTCAATACCGGCTTCGGGAAGAATTTACAAACAATTCTCTAGGTGTTAACTTTTCTCCTAGCAGGTCTCCCATCTTACCACTACAATTTCTTCTCCTTAAAAAATGGGCATCAACATCTTTGCAGGAGATTTGGCCATTCAGACGTGCTCCTACTTCCAATCTGACAGCAGGGAGGAGGTGAGGAAACGAGTGTTTGACAGCTTCTCCCTACACAGGACTCCTACATGCCAAAAACAGCCGTCATGGCACCGTGGGGAAGTTTCTAGCCCTGCCACGGGTATTTTAGTTTTACACACATCCTGCGGATTTACCAGACAAGAAGGAGGCGGTGGCTTGTCTGTTGTTTTTCCCTCTCTGTCATAAAAGCCCAAACTCTACATGTAGAAAGCAAACTCTAGTCATTAAAAACTGAGGCTATTGATCATGATGGTTCCAAAGATGGGCCTTAGAAATACCAGGCAATTCAAGAAGTCATTTCCCACTGAACAATTATGCATTTATTTATTTAATTTCTCTCCCAAGTTTCTCAAAGAGCTGGAATTCAAAGCCACTCATGACAAGTGAGGAACTGATGCAGACAAACACAAATAAAGACTGTACAATGCTGGAACACTATTAACATTATTGTTATTGCTGTGTTGTAGGCAGAAGCCTGTGTAAATAAGGAGTTACAGAACAATGCAGAAGTGTAACTCTTTTGCAATTGGTGTGGATGCCAATTTGTGACTGCATGCCACCCCAATTGATGGCAACTCTAAGAATTCATGCCTTTAAAAATATAATCTCTCCGCTTACAATTTTGGCCATCCAGTGCTATTGTCTGTTTGGTTGCTTGCATGCAGCCAGTATTTGCAATTAACAGGTTTTTGGTTTCACGGAAGGATTCTGTGGCTCATTTCCTGCTCCATTGCTAGGCCAGTTTCTCCAACTACCTTCACTCTGCTTCTTCCTCTTCTTTCATGTCCAGATCAAACCCTGGACTGCCAATGAAGCCACTTTCTTCACTTTTTTGGAATAGTAGCCGTGTTAGTCTGTGGTTCAGGCATATCAGGAAACAAAAACAAAAAAGTAATAAAACAAAAACATTGTAGTACTTTAAAGACTAACTGCTATATTTTTATTGTTAGCTTTTGTGGATCAAGTCCACTTCTTCAGACAAGGAGTGAAACTTCCAGGCATGGTCTATATACACCAAATTCAGGGGTCAAAGGGGGAAAGGGCTGCTCAGGCAGAATGACAGACAAGCAAGCATAACAATACAGCTCTGGCCTTTTGGGGCTCAGTAACACTGACATTGGAGGAGGGGAGGGGTTACCCAACCATTTGGCAGTGACTGTAACAAAAGAAACTGTTGCTTGGTGGTCCAAGACGTCACACAAGGGTGGAATACAGAATTCCCAGTTTGTGCATAAGAGAGGCCCAGTAGACTGAGCATGGTCATAACCTGCCTTGGGGTCTTGTGGAAATGGGGAGTACATCCCAAAATAGAATCCATCCATAAAGGTTAGAGGAAAGCAAGGGAGCCACTAAGCATTAATGCCCTCCCTCCACTTCTGGCCACTATGGATTCCAGCCTGGGAATCACCCAGTGCAATGTGTAGCAGAATCTCTGTCCCCAGTGGTTTTGATTCTCTCTACCACCTTTGGCCATGCTGGTCACACACACACACACACACACACACACACACACACACACACACACACACACACACACACCACTTTCCCACGACCACGACCTTGTTTGACTTTGCCATCTTTTTGCAAAGCAAATGTCTGTTTCAGCTGAGCTTTGAGGTCACTGAACATGGAATTGGCACCCTCTGCTTTTCAGGTGTCATAGCAAAGAACACTTAATCCTGCTCTTGAGGCTTGGCCCGGCACCTCCTCCTCTTGGGTCTCCAAAACGTAGCAACTTTAGCTGTCTTGATGGCAGATCTGCTGGATGGATGCAGGACACATTTCAGGTGCAGCTCCTGGCATGGCAGGAAGGATGGAACAGAGCTATCCAAGGAGGTCAGAAATGCTAGAGCTCATTTGGACTTCTTTGCTCTCTGACCCAGCATTCCTCAGCCATCTCCTCTTCCCTTCATGTTGTTCCCTGTCCAATGAGCTCCTTCCCCCATCTTCTCATTTGGTCTTGCTGTTGTGTTCCTGGGCCTGAGCCGGTGGACTTGAGGCTCATCTCCGTTCAGAGGGTGTTGAGGGTCCTTCTCTTGCTTACTTCTCTTGGCATATGATGCTGCTTCTCTCCTGATCTTACATGGAGTGATACCAACAAGAGGGTGTATTTTCTCAACTGGTATAGCTTTCAGGTATCCTGTCACTCTAAGCAGGGCTTCACTAACAGTGATGTCAACTTGTTTTGTATGTGTGTGTGGATGCATTCCATACTGGAGCAGCATACTCTTCTGCAGAGATGCTCAGGGTCATAGCTGATGTGTGCAGCATGGATGGTTGAGTTCCCCATTTAGAGTTTGTGAGTTTCTTGATGATGTTATTCCTTGTACTAATTTTGGCTTTGGTGTTCAGGCAGTGCTGCTTAAAAGAGAGTGTCCTGTCAAGCATCATACCAAGGGCATCCCTTCATCTAGGAGGGCAAAGAAATCCCAATCAGATCAACGGAGTCCCAAAGGCAGCCCAGCTTCTCTCCTTTGCCTAGCTGGAGGAGAACAATTTGCATTTTTAAAATTGTGAATTGATAAGATCAATTGATAAGCTTAAATGTTGGTGATAAGGCCCAGCATGGAGATGGGCATCCTCAGGGGAGCCAAGCCATCCACCAGCCAAGCCATGGAGTGGGAAATGCTCAGCTCATGTCCATTGCAAACAATATCCCGGGAGAGGCGGTAAGGTGATCAATCACGCCAGCTGGTTTTTCCACATTTCTCTCTTTTCATTCAGCTGTCGGGAAGAAATCTCCCACAGCGCAAGTTACACCAGGCAGGGGATTTGGGAAGACAACACGGGCAAGGCACTCGGGTGACCCACCCACCCACCCCTCCTTTCTGGAGGAAGGCCAAGCTTGTGGCTCCAACCCTGAACAATGCCTTCTGTTTTCTTATTCTGAAAGCTCATAATTGCAGCTGTTTAAACATTTATCTTTTTAATGTATCTTTCAAAAGGGAGCTCCGTTGAGCACCAAGATGTTACCTGAGCCTCCAGGTGACTTGGCTCTTCTTCCCTCACCTCCCAGGGTTGGTTCCTGGATTGCCTTCCTGACTGATGCCGAGAGCATGTGACTTCAAGAGGACTAGGCCCATGGCCCCATCCTGAGTTCAGGTCCTGCCATCTTTGGCCAAAGGACAGCCATGTGTACCAGGAAGATCTCTCTCCTTGAACTGCATCCAGAGGAAACCCCTCTTTTGGATGTTGTCTTCTGTCACAAGCTATTTCCAGTTTAGGTTCAGTTTAAAGGTGAAGCGCTGTGAAGAGGGAAATGAATCGACCAACATCCACAATATTGTCTGGATGGCAAATTTAGGAGCAGAGACAAAAGTCCTTGGGTTACAACTGCATTCCAATCCCTCACCCATGTTTTGACACAGTCCTTCTTTTTGGCTTTCTCATTTGTTTCACATCTTTGCTGAGAAAATTCCTGGGCTCCATTTTTTCCTTAACATTTTGACATTTCATGAATAATCCAGATTCACTTCTTCCCTTTCCCCCTCCCTGCAGTTTTCTAGTAGCAAGATGGGCTTTGTTTCTTACCACTACAACTTATCTATCTATCTATCTATCTATCTATCTATCTATCTATCTATCTATCTATCTATCTATCTATCTATCTATCTATCTATCTATCTATCTATCTATCTATCTATCTATCTATCTATTTGCCCGCCCGCCCGCCCACCCGCCCGTCCCAGCTCCTGCCAACTTAGCAATTCAAAAGCAAGAAATGGCAAGTAGATAAACAGGTACCACAGGAAAGGTAACAGCATTCCATGTGCTCTGGCATCTAGTTATGCCTGCCACATGACCACGGAAATGTCTACAGACACAGACAGCGCTGGCTCTTTGGCTATAAACAGAGATGAGCACTGAACCCTAGAGTTGGATACAACTGGCTTTCGAGCAAGGTTGACCTTTACTTAATGCAACAAACAACAAAATAGATACTTTGTGGTATCTGAGGGAGAGCAAGTACAATTATAACCTGCTAACCTATTGTCAAAGGTATGATGTGTATGTTATTTTATGCAGGCCAAGAGGAAAGAGAACAATCTTTGCTTCCAGTGGCTCAGAGAAAGCTGGACATTGGGCGTCTTTCTCCAGACTAACCCACATTCTAATATTTACCAGTCTGACATTGTTCAACCTAACCTAAGAACTAGATCACACTCCATGTGAGGTTTTGCACATTTCTGAATTTTGTGATGTAATTCTCCAGTTACAAAAACTGCGCACATTAGGGAAAACTGCAGACATTCAAGAAAGTTATATATAAAAATACTGTACACATATTTGATAAAGTGCTTACAAAAAAGTGTAGCTTATGGAAGACTGCATAGAAAGGTAAGTGGCTCTCTCCCTGCATATGAAACTGGACATAAATCTTCATGATGGTTTGGTTTTTGTAAGAAAACAATCACAGACCGGTCCGGAAAGAAGATGGATGTGCACTTTTTAAATGCAGAAGTGGCAAAAAGCAAAAGAGACAGATGGATCTCTCTCCCACAAAGTTCTCAAAATATCATCCTGCCATGAGCAAAAATCAGATTCCTTGGCAAAGGATTCTCTCTTTCTCCGTGGTGTGAAGAGTCTCTTTTGGTGCATTTCCTGAGTCCTCACACCTTCCAGAGAAGAATGAACATGGCAGCACTTTCTGTGTTGAAATTTCACAGATGGACCAAGCTGAGTAGATGGGGCAACAGTGCCAGGAACATGCCCATCCCCATGAGAAATCCCTCTATTCTTTTCTTTCAGCTTGGCAAATCGACATGATGAGCTCAACCTTAGATTTAGATTGACACCTTGTGGCAGGTCTCAAAAGTACAGTTTCAGACCTCAAAGTCGATCCAGTGTGGAAAAGTGAGCCTTTTCTATCCAGTATTTTGGTCCAATCGTAGGAAGGGGCCACCACAAAAAAGTAAATCAATACAAAATGTATTGGGAAAACAGGCATTAGTGAAAAGCAGCTGCCCAGGGGGAGGTGAGTGGAGATTCTTGCACCCCACCCACATCTGAAAACCTGAGGCGAGAGAGGGAGAAGACAGAGACCATAGCGGTCCCTATTCCTCTACTTGCAATTTCTTGCTTTCAAACTGCTAGGTTGGCAAGAGCTGGGACAGAGGATGAGAACTCACTTTGTTGCACAGCACTCAGGTCTTGAACTGCTGACCTGCCAACGTTCCACTCATCAAGTTCAGTGTCTTAACCATTAAGCCACCAGAGTCAGTAGGCAATAGTAAAAAGTCATAAATATTGACAGAAAGTGAAAGGAAGCATATTGCATGAAAAATAACAGTGATATAAATATAAATAAATAAATATGAATTATTACAAACATAGCAAATGAAACAGTATAATGAAGTTGGGATGGCACAATTAATAAAGGAAACATTGCAAATTTGTGCATTTCTGGATGACTGAAGGGTAGAGCAAAAAGCCCAGAAGCACTAATGGCACAGAGCAGCTCCCTTTATAGATATCTTGTGTTAGATCTGGCATTTGTGGTATTGAAAATATTGACAAGGTGGGATTACAGGAGAGGATGAAGAAAGAGAAATGAAGGGCCATGCTTAGTTATCACCAATGGAGGAGGAGAGGATGATGTTTGCCTTAGAAAAGATCTTTTCTCACTTTTCCTGTTGCAAAATCATTGGTCAAATTGTCACTCTTTAGTGCTTAGGCACCTCTCTCTGAAGTCATCCACCATCCTTTGCTCTCACAGGTATTTGGGGGTGTCACAGTGTTTGAGCCTGATGCTATTCCAAGGTACCTGCAGCATTCTTGATGCCTCATGGTTTTTCAAATGAAAAGAACAGAATTGCGTTTTTAAGGCAGTTTGGCTTCAGAAAACAAAACAAAATAAACAAAATAAAATAAAAATAAAAAACACTGTAGCACTTTAAATACTAACTGCTATATTTTTATTGTTAGCTTTCGTGGATCAAGTCCACTTCTTCAGACAAAGAGTGAAACTTACAGGTATGGTTTTCATACACCAAATTCAGGGGGTCAAAGGGAGATGGGTGTGGTCAAGCAAGATGACAGACAAGCAAGCACAACAATACAGCTTCACACAGCCACTAGCAACAATAGATTATTCAGATTAGCTCTAAATGACTCCCTTTCAATCTCAAGATTGCTGAGAAAGCCCATCCTGGTCTCTGATCAACTTTTGACCTGCATGTCAGAAAACAAACAAAAACACTGTACCTGGTTACTTTCTGTATTGCTAAAGAGAATTGGAAGGAAGTTTGTAATATAATATATAAAATCATATAGCAATCTGTGTATCAAATTTGATAATGTCCCAGAAACCCTTCACTAATATTTAGTCCCCTGCGATGGGTATATAACAGATGGATGTATTTGATTTCTGTTGTCTCCCTTTCAATCCTAGTCTTGTAATTTCTCTGTTCCAGAATTGTAACTTTCAAGTCTTGGATAGAGTGTCCAGTGAGATTGAAGTGGTTTGAGACAGGTTTCTTTGTGTTGCCATTCTGGATGTCTGATTTGTGTCCATTAATTCTTTTGTGTAAAGATTGTCCTGTTTGTCCTACATAAAGCACGGACTGACATTTTTGGCAAGAGATGGCATAAATCACATTGGCAGAAGCACAAGTAAAACTGCCTTTAATGTTGTGTGTGGTGCTTTTGGGTCCAGTAATGCTGTTTCCAGAGCAAATGGCTTCAGTTAGTTATCCCTATAATATATAGCTATTAAATTCAACACCTCAGTCATTTTTTTTCTCAACAGACTCAAAGGTTGTACACTGTGTGGCAATTGCCAGGTTGTTGGTGTAAAGGAAGCTCCTAGTGGCTTCCAGCAGTGGTTGATCATTGGTATATACCGTATTTGCCGGCGTATAAGATGACTGGGCATATAAGACGACCCTCCAACATTTCCACTCAAAATATAGAGTTTGTTATATACTCGCCGTATAAGACTACCCCCTCTTCCGCACACCTTCCACACACCAAATAAAACATAAAAGAACATCAGATTTGATTTCAACATGTTAATTTATATTCAAATGCTTATGACATGCAGAAAAACTGTCACAAGGCTGTATGTTATCAAACATGTACAGCAGTGATGGGATGATAAAAAATTTTATACCCCACCCTGACGTCATCACAGTGGGGGCGGAGCTAACGTCATGACGTCATGGGTGGAGCCAACGTCATGACATCATGACGTTGTAGGCGGGGCCAAAAATAAAATAAATAAAATAAAAATAAAACACACACACACACACCCCTCAACCCCCCCCCACAAAACCGTTAATAAAATAAATAAATAAAATAATAATTAAATAAAAATACACCCAAACACCCACCCACCCCAAACACAAACCCCACTTACAATGGGGACCGTTGGGGCTGGCCCCCAGCCTTGGTGCCCGGCGCCGCGCCTAGCCGGGCGGCCCACGCTCCCGGCCGCAACGCTCCATGGGCGGCCCCGACCCTCGGCGCTCCACGGCGCGCCTAGCCGGGCGGCCCACGCTCCCGGCCGCAACGCTCCATGGGCGGCCCCGACCCTCGGCGCTCCGCGGTGTGCCTAGCCGGGCGGCCCACGCTCCCGGCCGCAACGCTCCATGGGCGGCCCCGACCACTCGCACCTCCGTCCGCTCGCCCGCCCGGCTGGCCGTCGGGGGCTCTCCGCCGCCTGTTGCCCCTGGCAGCGGCTTTCAGGGGGCGGCAAAATGTCCCCTCCCCACCCTTTTGCTGGCGAGGAGGAGAAAAAGTGTTTTTTTTTAGGCGGACAATTCAAGGAGGGGCCCGTCCGCCGGGCTGGCTGTCGGTCGGGGGCTCTCCTGGCGGGCGGCCCGCGTGCGCGCACACGCTGCCCACCTCCTCCTGCCCAGCCAGCCCCCAGGGGCTCCCCGCCACGGCGCCACCCACCCCCGACGAGAGAGCTGGGCGGGCGACCGGGTGTGCCCCTCCTTGAATTGTCCGCCTTTTTCTCCTCCTCGCCAGCAAAAGGGTGGGGAGGGGACATTTTGCCTCCCCCTGAAAGCCGCTGCCAGGGGCAACAGGCGGCGGAGAGCCCCCGACGGCCAGCCGGGTGAGCGAGCGGATGGAGGTGCGAGCGGACGGAGGTGTGTGGCTTGGGGCGCCCGTGGAGCGTTGCGGCCGGGAGCGTGGGCCGCCCAGCTAGGCACACCGCCGGGCGGCGAGGCTTGGGGCGCCCGTGGAGCGTTGCGGCCGGGAACGCTGGGCCGCCCGGCTAGGCACGGCTCCTCCTCCTAAGCCCTCCGCCACTGCCAGAGCCACTTCAAAATGGTCCGGCTCCGGCAAAAACAAGTGCGCATGCGCAGAAACAGAATCTGACGCATGCGCAATTTAAAATTGCAGCACGCATGCGTCAGATTGACTTCTGCGCATGCGCACTGAATTGGAGCCATTTTGACTCCAATTTAAAAAATTTTTTTTTCTTTTTTTCAGGCGTCCGGAACCGGACGCCTTAAAAATAGATTACCCTCTCGGAGAACCCTCCGAAATTGTTCTTACCGGTTCCAGGGAACCGTCTGGAACCGGTGACATCCCATCACTGATGTACAGTAAACATAAAACAGTGCAAGTGCAAAGTGGTACTTATTTATCTACCATATATACATGAAAATAAGCTGACCCGAATATAACCCAAGGTACCTAATTTTGACTTTGAAATCCAGGAAAATAGATTGACCTGAGTATAAGCCAAGAGTGGGAAATGTAGCAACTGCTAGTGAGTTTCAGTAATTAAAATACAGTAATATTAATTATTTTATTGATTTTTTAAAACTGTACTTGCACCAGCCACCAGTGGTGGCGCTGCAGGTAAAGTGGGTGGGCAGGTCAATTGCACTGAGGCAGGAAGTGTTGCTCTAGCCTAGCCTCTTGCTTCCCCTGCAAGCATGGCTTTTTCCTCCATTTTGGGCAGAGCAGTAAATGAAACCCTTTTTTTCCCCCACCAGTTTGAAAGGGAGACACAATTGTAATGTAGAGCTTCTTTCTTCATCTGGATGGTATGTAGAATGTGGTGGGCGAGCATCAGGAGGCCACTATGGGCAGCTATGTCTATCCCAACTGAAGTGCACCCGGCGTATAAGATGACCCCCCCCCCACTTGGAGGCATGTTTTTCAGGGTGAAAAAGTCATCTTATACACCAGCAAATACGGTATGTTAAACAGTGTGGAGGCTAGTGCATTGCCCTGCGGTAGGCCATTTCTTTGATTTCCCCACTGGCTTCATTGTCCTTGGAAATCAACAAAAATATCTACGGTTTTCCTATAAACAGCCTAATATTTTTGTGAATTTAGAGTCCTTTGTGATGTGGGAGACTTTTTTCAGCAGGGCTGGATAGTTGACTGTGTAATAAAGTGCAATGAGATCTATAAACACTATACCTGGGTGGGGTGGGCTGGGCTGGAGGGGGCAGTGAGTAGGACTGGCCTCTCTGCCACCACTCTGACACTTTGCTGCCTGAGCTAATTGACTCACAGTGACTTGTGGCAGGGTTGGGCCCATTTCAGCATATTGCCACAGTCCCAGGTGTTGGGAAGTGTGTGTGTGTGTGTGTCTGTGTGTCTGTGTGTGTGCAAGAGAGAGGAGTTTGCATCTTCCAGGTGAGCCACAAAGCATGCATCATCATGCTCTCCCAGCCTGACAGTTATTGTAGCACCTTCAACTTTCCAGAGGAAAGGCAGGACCGACAAGGAAGAAAAAAAAAGTGGCAGGTAGAGTCTTAAGGACAGTACCATCGGGTGGTTTGTTTTGTGAGTTTGAACTACAGCTGAGTCGTTGCTGGTGGCTACAAAGACCCTGCCGCCGCCGCTCTCAAGCCTGTTTAGTTTCACAGGTTAGAAAGAAAGTGTGTGTGTGTGTGTGTGTGTGTGGGGGGGGGTATCAGGACCCACCTGGCAGCAAAGAGGCGAGCCAGAAGCAGCAGACACAAGTGAGAAATTTTTAAAGTTCTTGATCGCCTCTTCGCTGCTGTGTGGGTCCTGATTTCCCCCGCCTACTTTCTTTTTTACTTTCCTTCCTTCAAGAAACAAATGCATTGACAGCCTGTTTACTTCCACATCCAGCAATAAGGTGAGAGTTGGAGGGAGGTTTTTTTTAAAGGAAGGAAGGTTAGAAAGAAAGTGGTTATTTTTTGTTTTAAACCTTCATAGAAAATGTTTCTGAAATCCAATCCAAATTGTATAAGTGTCACAAGAAAGGTTATTTTGTCCTCTATCAATTGCACTTTGGATCACTTCAATCAGTTGATCAGTTTGGACGCTGACTCACCACCAACTGCCCCCTCCCCCAAAAAATGTCATTTTCACGAGTCATGTTTTTCCTTAATATCTTTGTTGTTGATTCCTGCTTCAATGTCATTCTTCTCCATATGTTGTATTCAAACTGTATCCACCTCAGGAAGTTATCATTCAGTTTCTAACACATTTCCCCCTTTTATTTTTGCATTGTATGACCTCATTTGAGTGTTTTTTTGTAAAACACTTCATAGTTTTCCCTTGAAGTCCAATTTTAAATGTAACAGTGTCACCACAAAGGTTATTCTTTCCTCTTTCAAATGCACTTTGGGTCACCTGAATCAGTTGTGCGGTTTGGTTGCTGGGCCTCTGAAAACTGACACACACCCCGTGGAGATTGCATTTTTCCAAGGCAACTTTCGGAAGCAATGATGTCATAGCTTTGTATTTTTGGCCAATGGCAATTTACATTTCTGAAAGTTGCCGAGATGAGCTTTCAGTTGATGTAACCATTATTTTCATGGGTGCTTTGGTTTTGTGGCGGCAGCTTGTCGAAAGTACATTATTTTTGTTACATTGCAAAAGTTGCCAGACCACCCAACCGAAATGTAAGATGTTCATTGAATTCACGTCAAAAAAGCAAGCAAATAAATAAATAATAAAACCTGCTTTCCATGAAGTCACTAATCCCCAAACACAGAGAGCCACAATTACTACTAATATATGAGTAGAATTTGAGATGTCTCTTAAATTCAAATGTAAGCCTGTGCTTGGAATAGACTTGCTCACGGAATTCCTCTCTGCAGACTCTGCTTAGCAACCTCCTGCAAAGTGGCTGGGATTATTCCAGGCTGAACTCTTTGAGGCCACGCTCTCTCCGTATGCCTCACTGACCTTGCATGGATGGCCTCCCGGGAAAGGCTGCGATCTTGAAAACCAGGTGGAGAGAAAAACATCTTTCTCTAAAACAGGGGTGTCTAAACTATGGCCCGTGGGCCAGATCCAGATTACAAGGCACATTTTATTTCTGCTTCTGGAGGGAGGAACCACGTGACTGGCCCACTGAACCATGTGACCAGCCCACGGCCTGAAAAGTTTGGATACCCCTGCTCTAAAAAGGTGGGCTTTCTTTGATAAAAGAAAATAGGATGATGCACTTAATGGATGCCAAGGAGAAAACTATTTCCTGCAGGCAAAAGGAAGAGCTATTTTGAGTGTCCGTGTATCTCATCAGGACCATGGAAACACTCTTTCTGGGGAGAAGCAACAGAGGAGGCATTAGGCAGGGTAAATATAGCATGCTGGCATTCTTGCCCCAAATTAGCATCTCTGGGGGAACCTCTATTGTCCATTCATTGGGAGCCGGTCCTGGCTGGCAGTTTCATAGGAAACCATTACTCATGCATTGAGCAGGGGAGAGAAAAGGACAGACAGAGTTGGGGAGTTTTCCTCCCCATCACGATGGCAGTCCCTGGGGCAGAGCATGGAGTCCCAAACAGCCACATTGCACTGAAAGACAATGGAGCACCCGCAGGGAAATCCTCTTTTTTTTCCTGCACTGCCATTGCATAAAGAAGCCATCCCCTCCTATTGTCCTGTTTTCAAATCATTTATATCTTACGGATCTTTGCCTCTTGTTCCTTTTTCATTTTCTACTGTTTCTGGTCCTCCCCTCCCAAGCAGGTTTAATTTTATGCATCGGTGATGCTCGTTTCCTAAGACTTTTAAAATCAGTTCTCTCCCCCCCCCCTCCCTGGTCCACGGTTATTAAAAGAAAATCCCCCCAGTTTTTGGAAACATGTGGAAACTATTCCCAGGAACAAGATTGACAGTAATTTAATAAAAGAAGAAAAATAGACCAACACACAAAAGCACAGCCCAGATTTCAGGATTCCATGAACGACAATTTATTTTTCAATAGTAAAAAGCATCCTTAAAGATAAGAAATCAGTATTTCCAGAGCCTTTTTTTGAGCAGGTGCAGGATTGAGTAATCCATGATGAAGAATTTGTTTTTGTGTATCAGTGGTTCTGAATGTGGGGCCCACGCCCCACAGGGAGACTTCAAATCCCAGGAGCCTAAATCAGCCCATTGGCTGATCAGTGCTTTGGGGAACTGACTTAGGCTTCTGGAAATTGAAGTCCAAAAACCAAAGGTTGGGAAACATTGCTCTGTGAATCGCCATGAATGGGTTTACTGCGCATAAGCATTCACGTGGATTCACAGAACAGTGTTTCACAACCTTTGGTTCTTGGACTTTGCACAGTGAACCCATTCGTGTGGATTCACAGAAGAGTGTTTCCCAGTCTTTGGTTCATTGACTTCAATTCCCAGAAGCCTACATCAGTCCATTGGTTAATCAGTGCTTTGGGGAACTGACTTAGGCTTCTGGAAATTGAAGTCCAAAAACCAAAGGTTGGGAAAGACTGGTCTAGATGGAAACCTGGTTCTCCCAACCATGAGCCATCTGGAGAAATCCCATTCTGCCCTCCTTAGGAGGATGCAGCATTTTCAAGCATTTCTGCTCATGTCATGTAACAATTTGCCTTCTAAGCACTTGTGCATTCAAGCTGCCCTTTGGTTGGAACAAGCCACGCGCTGAGCGTGGCATGGTACATCTTTTTGCCATCTGATGGTTCTCTCCAGGCCTCCCACCCTTGCCCTAGAACTCTCCTTTTTATTACCTCTCTCACCATCGAGCAAACCTGCCCTTTGTGTTCTGCTTCCCTTCCGTTTCCATTGCTGAAGTGTAGAGCCTTGTGGCCGCCAGGCGTGGAGGGCAGCAAACGGATCCCAGCAAGAACTTTTCTAGGTCACTTTGTGACCTGGTGTCATCTCTTCCCCAGTGATGATCACACAGTGCCTGGGGAACTTCTCAATAGCTTGTTCCCAATCTGTTCCCCGATCTTTCTGTAGTACTTTGACTTTATTTAGGGCTGAGAAAGGAGTGATTCCCCAGTAGACAGAAGGGTCACTTTAAGGGCGATTGGTCCCGTTAACAACCCTTTCTTGGCATGCACTCTTGAACTGCTGGGGGCAGGGGACCTTTCTTTTTTGGGGGGGACACATTGTGAGTCCTCCACTTATCCTTGTGGCTGCAGTTGAGCTTGCATAGCAGTTCCTGGGAAAGAGCAAGGTTGAAGAAACAGGCAATAAAAGCAACAGAAAGATGCTTTTCAATTATTCACCGAAAGGAAAATTTTAAATGCAAAAATGTTGTTTTAAATGTTTTGCCCTTTTCCCTTCCAATGTCCATCTGCTTTGAAAAGAGAGAAAGCAATATTTTCTTTTTCTTCTTCCTTCCTTCCTTCGTCTGTCTATTTGGCAATAGTGCTGAAGCAGAAACTTTTATCATAAATGCCACAAAAACATAATCCTAAACTGAGTAAAGCATTGGTTTTATTTTAAAATTTGAAGCAATCTATGATTTCCCTGGGTAGAATCCTGCCTGCAGCAATTGACCCAAGCATAAGTTAAACTGTGTGACTGAAGCAGCAAATTGCCACTGACTATCAAGGTACCAGGCACCTTTCTGAACCACCTGCTGGATTTTGGCCAAGAACAGGTTTGCCCTGGAAGGAAGAGTGCTGCGGCCCATGGAAACTTAGGCCAAATGAAACATGCTAATCTTTAAGAAACTACAAAAATCCCTTGCTGATTTTGTGGTGGTAACATATTTGGCACTCTTCTCCAATCATTAGAAGCCCAAACTCTGCCAGAAGAATTTTTTTTTAAAAACATATCTCTGTCTGTTGGAGAAACACATCAGGCAGGGAACTCCCCTGACTTGGTTTGTGCTGGTGGTGGGGAGTTCCATGGGCAGGAAGCAGGCCACCAAAAAGGCCCTGACCCCTATTCCTCCCTAATAGGCCTCAGAGAAGGTCAAGGTCAAGAGAAGATCTGAAAATCCAAGCAAGCACTTATGGGGAATGCTGTTACCTTTCCTGCTGAAATGGTACCTATCTATCTACCTGCAATTTCTTGCTTTCAAACTGCTAGGTTGGCAGGAGCTGGGACAGATGACAGGAGCTCACTCCGTCACACAGCATTCAAGTCTTGAACTGCTGATCTTCTGGTCATCAGCACTGTGTGCACTGGCATCTAGTCATGCCTGCCAAGTAACCACAGAAACATCTGCAGATGCAGACAGCACAGGTTCTTTGGCTGTAAACAGAGATGAGCACTGCCACCTAGAGTCAGACATGACAGGCTTTTGAGTAAGGGAGGCCTTGACCTTTATTCATAGACCTTCAATTGTCATTGGGAACATCCAGGGAGGAAGAGACAGGGTGAAAGCTGTTGTACTCTCTCCTGTTACTCGCCACCTGAGCTGCTTTGGGTTGCAACACATCTTTCCTGCCATTTCTTGAGCATCAAACTGTGTATGTTCCAGGCTTTCCTACCTGAAGTCATGCTGGCATTTCAGAGGAGCGATTCCAGACATCCAGAGAGGCCTGAGAAATCAGGCTTCCCAATTCAGTCTGTATTGGCATCTAGATTGATCACTCAACAGAGCAAACTTATCTGCAAAGTATGGGAGGTGTGAACAGTTGTGACAATTAGACTCTTCTCTAGTAGGGAAGGAATTTCTCCTAGTGCTACTTGCTATCTGTAAGGTGTAGTTTGACCTTGATGCTGCACACCAAGCTCCTGATTCTCTCTGGTTTTATAACCAGGCAGGTCCAGAATTGCCTCCCACACCTAGTGCTTAAAAGACTTCAGCCCCATCAAGTAGCTCTTCCCGGGACGGCTGTTGCTAGTACATGCTCCCCATTTTGGACCAATGGACCTGGTTGGACCTTCGTGTGCAGAGAGAAGAACCGCTCTGTTCAGCAGACACTCCTCAAACCATCTCCCAGGTACCACCACCTTTGTGTGTGGACACACTGCTCTGCCTGGCAGCTCATCATGCTTTGGGACCCAAACTTTTAGAGCGGTTCTCTGCTCCCCCTCCTTCTTCAGCCCTGGGACTGACCTTCTGTTGGCTAGAGGATGTAAAAGTCATTGTTGTTGGACTCATTTCCATAATGCTGGAGGGTCATGGCTGAGACTTGTCCACCCAGCGGCTGAGACTTTTCGCAGTTCTGGAGCCTCTGCACGGCGGGGTCTCCTGCTGCCCGTGGCTGGTGGAGCCGTCCCTTTGGCTTGGCTTGGCCCACGGTTTGGCCGTGGCCCCTGAGTTTGTGGTTCTCGTTGCAGTAGGCCATGCAGCATCGGCAAGCCAGGAAAGGCTTGGTGTGGTCTTTGCCCTTCAGCCTGGGCAGTGGGGAGAGTCCCCTTTGCAGAGGGATGCCCTTGGGCCGTGTGCCCTGAGGGGCTTCCACTGACCCTTTCAACCGGCCTCTCTTTTTCTGGATGTGGTCCAAGCTCATGTCCGAGTGTGAAGAGCAGCTCTCGTTCCAGGCTGAGATGCCCGTGGTGTTCAAGCTCCTCAGTGGCAAGGCCAGGCGCAAGGCCTTCCAGAATTTGGAGCCAGGGCGCTTGGACCTCTCCCCCTTCCATGGGACAAAGGCGACTGACTCCTTCAGCTGCTGGATGTTGGGATGGACCCGCTGGAGCGGCCGATACTCCACCACCACCAGCTTGGTGGCAATGTTGTTCTGGCACAGGAGGCCCAGCTTGAACTCCAACATGCTGATGCTCTTCTCCAGCAGGTAGTCGGGGCTCAGGACCACAATCATCTTCCGGCTCCTTTGGATGAAGTCAAAGATGGCTTCTGTGATATCTAGCAGGAAGACAAGAGGAAGGCATTGATACACACTCTGGTCAATTAATTCTCAGCCCGTGGGCCACAGGGAGGGGTAAGACGACCCTTTGTCGCCTTGTCTGGCCGTTGCTGGGAATTCCAGTGACTGTGATGGTCTCCAACACTGCCTGCTATAGTTCACCTCCTTCACTTGGGATGGTCAGAGGAGTGTGGGAGCATCCTTTCTACTGGACACCATGAGTCCAGTGTGAGGCAGCTCTAGCTTGACCAATCTCAGCTGAAGTGAAGGACCCACCTACTTTCAGCAACCCCAAATAAACTTTTGTTTGCCCATCACCAATGTGGCTCTTAGTTCAAAATAACCAGCATAATGAAATACATCTACAATGTTTCGATTCACTGTTGTAAGCCTGTCTTACCAGCCTGGCCAAGTTAACCTGCTATGGTCATAGATTAGACTCTACAGCCAACAAGTCAACGCTGATCGTCAGGTGGTGGTTAACTGACCTGACCATCCTGAGGACTAATGGCCTTGGGTGGCAAACTCCACAGGAAAGGGTAATGGAGTCCATGTGTCATGCTGCGATGCAGAAGGCAAATGGAAGGCCACTGCATTATACTGTTCTCAGGACAATCTCCATGGTTGATCGCCATGATATTCATCAATATTTGTATTTGGATACGAAGAAGAAGAAGAAGAAGAAGAAGAAGAAGAAGAAGAAGAAGAAGAAGAAGAAGAAGAAGAAGAAGAAGAAGAAGAAGAAGAAGAAGAAGAAGAAGAAGAAGAAGAAGAAGAAGAAGAAGAAGAAGAAGAAGAAGAAGAAGAAGAAGAAGAAGAAGAAGAAGAAGAAGAAGAAGAAGAAGAAGAAGAAGAAGAAGAAGAAGAAGAAGAAGAAGAAGAAGAAGAAGAAGAAGAAGAAGAAGAAGAAGAAGAAGAAGAAGAAGAAGAAGAAGAAGAAGAAGAAGAAGAAGAAGAAGAAGAAGAAGAAGAAGAAGAAGAAGAAGAAGAAGAAGAAGAAGAAGAAGAAGAAGAAGAAGAAGAAGAAGAAGAAGAAGAAGAAGAAGAAGAAGAAGAAGAAGAAGAAGAAGAAGAAGAAGAAGAAGAAGAAGAAGAAGAAGAAGAAGAAGAAGAAGAAGAAGAAGAAGAAGAAGAAGAAGAAGAAGAAGAAGAAGAAGAAGAAGAAGAAGAAGAAGAAGAAGAAGAAGAAGAAGAAGAAGAAGAAGAAGAAGAAGAAGAAGAAGAAGAAGAGCCTTTCTTCTTTTCTTAAAAAAGAACAATATACAAACAAGTATCCATTTAGGGCTTTTAGCAATGATTGAAGTGGAATAAGACTCTTGGGTGAAGCGAAAATGGTTTAAGTGGAACAAGACAGAGATGTGTGAAATTATGCATGGAGTCCCAAAACTCACTCTCTACCTAATCTAGATCCTCATGGGGTTCATCTAAATAAGGCTGGGAGGATTGGGACCAAGCAAAGGGAGATTCCTGCATGGGGAGGGGGTCCTGGAATAGATGGCCACTTTCCAAAGCTCCCCCTTTCCAATTCTAATTATTTGAGAGGATGTATAACTGAAATGGGAGAAATCTCTGCTGATGTACTGATAGCCGGAAAAAAAATGATGGCTTTTAAGTGATGAGTCCAATTCAAGGAGAGTGAGGCTACTAGAGGCAACAGGATCAATATGGCTACCTATTCCCTTTGGGGCCAGAGGCCACCTGCATCAGCCTGATCTCCTCATGACCTACGTTGGAGCTTCTCTCTCGGTCATCCAGGCAGTCAGCGTGAGGTACAAGCTCTGGTAGGTGAGAGAGGCCGTTAGTTGGACCCAAAGGCTCCTACTACTTTAGAGTTCAAGTTCAAAAGAGGGACAGAGAATGCATTTCCATCTTTTCCATTAACAATAATTTTGTGTCAGAAATTATTCTGGGTCAAAAGGATTTTTACTGGAGAAACTCCGCTCAGGGGACACGTGAATGACACTCCTTTCATGTCCCCAAGATCTTTCCCAACTAAAGTGGTCCCTATTTATCTACTTGCAATTTCTTGCTTTCGATCTGATAGGTTGGCAGGAGCTGGGACAGAGACAGGAGATCACTTCATTATGCAGTGCTTGGGTCTTGAACTGCTGACCTGCCGACCTTCCAGCTAGCAAGGCGAGCTTTTTAACCCCGCAGCTGGTGAGAAGACAACAGCGTCTACCAAGAACTGGAAAGGATAAGAGAAATCCTTTCATGACCTTAGAGTTGCACTGCCCCATATTCTGCTCTCGGAGCAGCCTCAGCAAAGATTTTAGACCTGTTTTCTTCCACAGAGGAGGCTCTGCTTATATGAGCTTCCCCAACACATGTATCCTCTCCAAATGGGTGCATCAGTGGAAAGATTCTGGTTTTTTTTAACCTGAGCAGCATCCTGTCTACAGGATGAGGCCCTTGCTATCTTGAGGTCTCTTCCAGCACACTACTTCTTCCCCTTGGGATGTGCTGAGCTTGGGGTGTCCTCCTCAGTTGAGGAGAAGGCCCTTCTGCCTCTTGGTGAAGGGCTGGACTCCACCCTCTCTTGTCAGACTCAACTTCCACAAGGATCCTCTCATGAAGTCATTCCAGATCCTTGAGAGAAAGGTCTAGGTGACCTGTCAAACTGTATGAGGTTGCCCAGTTGTGTTATTCCAAATTTCCAGACCCAATGGCTCTGAAGTGTCCCCCATCCCTTAGATTGCTGCAAAAAAAAAAAAAAGGCAGAAATGTTCCAATGTAATTTTAGCTCCAGGGGTGCATTGCAGTGAATGGGCTTTGTCCCCTCCCAACTGTGGCATGGGGGGAAATCGCCAAGTCTAAACAATTAGGATCAAGCCAATGTGAACTAAAAATGGAGTTAATGAAGGCTTGTTCCATAGGTCCAGAAAAATCACTTTTTTATACTATAGTTCCAAGAATCCACAGTAACAGGACAAGCATGGGATTCATAGAGATGTTAAGACATTTCAAAAGAGCCCTGAAATCAGATTTTTCTTTCCAGAGCAAGCAATGCCAGCAGCTCTGAATTCCTTTTCTCAGCAATCCCTCAGGTATGTATTGATCTAGATCAGGAGTGCCCAAACTTTTTGGGCTATGGGCTGGTCACGTGGTTCAGCAGGCCGGACACATGGTTCCTTTCATTGGAAGTGGAAGTAAAACGCCCCTTGCAATCTGTTTTGCAACAGGATGAGATAGATTTTAAGCTGCCATTTTCTCTGCTTAAACCAGGGATGCCCAAACTACAGCCCATGGGCCAGATCCGGGCTCCGACACCAAGTCACCCAGCTTATGCTGTCCTCATCGCTTCTGGAAGCGGAAGTAAAATGTGCCTGTACAGCAGCAACTCTGCACAGACCTATTTGGCCTTCTGATTCCCTCTCCATCTATTTGCCAAGTGCAACATTATTTTCATACAATCACAGAATAGCTGAGTTGGAGAAGGGGGCTTTGAGGCCATCAAGTCGAACCCCCTGCTCAAGTCAGGAATTTAAAGCATATGTGTGTGTGAGAGAGAGGGGCCCAACTTTCTCTTGAAGGCCTCCAGCGTTGAAGTGCTCACCTCCTCCTGAGGCCACTGGAAGACTCCTGGCCTACTTGTGAGAAAAACCTATCTGTGATAAGATTACAATTTCACCCTCATTTGAAAATGCAAGCTGAGAGGGAGCCTCTTTATAATGCAAGTTGCAGTGATGGCCAACCTTGGCACTCCAGGAGTTCTTGGAGTTCAGTTCCCAGAAGCCCTGATCAGCAGGAGTGCTGACTGGTCATCACTGTTATAGGGGAAGGAGGGGTCTTTTTGCACTCTGCAGCAATCCATAGTCCACCTTTCCCTTACACTCAGTTCTCCTATAAAGAACTTTTGTGTGCAGTTCTTAACCTTTCAAAAAACAAACAAACAACAGAGGGAAAGACATTCATGGATTCCATCTTTGCTGCCCAGAGGAATCACCTGGAAAAGGGCCAGACACTGGCAGGCAAACTGGAACATCAGCCCAGATGCTGAGCAAACTGGGCCACCAATGCCTACACTTGTTCCAAGCTACATCAAGTCCATCCAGACCCAATATGTACCCCCAGGGATGAGCCTGGACTCTGGCCCCATTCACCCCTATGGGTTAGATGCAGGACACATCCTAGGACCATGATGGCCGACCTTAGCACTCCAGATGTTCTTGGACTTCAGTTCTCAGGAACCCTGATCAGGAGGAGTGCTGTCTCAGGCATATGGGAATTGAAGTCCAAGAACACCTGGAGTGCCAAGGTTGGCCATCAGAGTCCTAGGAGAAGGTTTATGATGGCTTTTTTGAAGGAGGACTGGAGAATGGGATGAAGCACAAAGGCTCATGAAAGCAGAGATGGAATGAAAACACAACTGAGGAAGTATAAAAACATGTGGTTTATTGAAATGCAGAACAAAAAATAAAAATAAAACAATGACACTTTTCACAGCAGATGGCATAAAAATACATTAAGGTGGGGGTGAAAACTGGTCCTGAGTGAAGAAACAAACAATGAATACAATATGAACTGGTGAATTCTGAGCAATCCTCAGCTTTAGTTTGTGTTTCATAAAGCCGGCATTAATGGAGGAGTGGAGTCCAGCCAACCAGCCCTGCCACTGATGCTGGCCTTAGTCAGCTCCATCTCAGGTACCCACAACCTTGGGGAAACAAACATCTACAAAATGGTGGTTGCTGAAGCATCACAGGACCTCCATGTGATACAACCAGAACTTTGTCTGATCGAGGTGCTACAACGATGTGTGTGTGTGTGTGTGCGCGTGCGTGCGCGTGTGTGCGTGTCTGCACACCTATGAAGAGGTTTCCTATATCCCAGGTAGGAAATGGCTACATCAATGACCTTGGCAGAAATCCATGCCCATCTCTACATGGAGAAGCCAAGGCACAATTGTGGGACAACATTCTCAACACTGGGTTGTTTTGGCCAGTGTCAAGGCTAAGAGGTGCATGTCAAGGTGGGGATTAAACATTTGATGCCTCCCAGGCCATGTCAGTGCATTTGAAGCTAGAAATAATACTGAACACTGAAGTATAAAAAGGCAACACTAGCCAGCCTTGGCACTTGGTGCTTTACCTGTGCAAAGGATGGCAAAAGCCATGCGCTGAGAAGGCCAAACTGAAGGGATCTTGGCCAGAAACTCCACAGGGTACCTGACTTTTTGAGGCTCCACACATAGCTCCTCCTCCTTCCTTAGCACATGTGTGCATGAAAGGGAAGGAGCTCAAGAGTTCTGCTTTACCCCTTTGGCTGGCCTCTAAGTCTCACTCTTCCCCCATCGCTCTCAGTCCACACCTGGGATGAAGGCAGATGGTGTCACTCAGTGGACTTAGCCCAAGTCTGGCCAGGAGAAGCCAATGGACTGGAGGTCTCTCCACATCAGCCTTTGCCTTCACAAGACCTGCCTCCAACCACCTTTCAACCCACAGGAATCAACTGGATCTACTGCAACTGGATCACACCAACTAAGATGAGTTTGGGGCCTCAACTGAGGAGCAGAGGGACTCTGGTCAAGGGTTCTCTCCAGACCTCCTATCTTGGTTGACCAGCCTGTGGCTCAGCTTGCACGATGGGCTCATGACATGGGAGGGAAACCCTACAATCTTCTACCAAGCTCCAGTGTTTTGTCTCTGGGTTGGGCTAGCTAACGAGCCAAACTGGGTGATTCTGCAGATTTAAGAAGCCAAGTAGAACTTCAGCCCAGCTCCCATGGCTCGTTTCTTTGGCGGAGGTATGGCATAGCCTCTTCCACCTTTTCACCCTGAGTGCTCTCATGGCTGGCCATGCTGTTCCTTACTCCTTTGCTTCACAGGTAAAATGCACCAAGGGTTGGGGCAACAAGGGACCACTCTGATCTAGACTACTGTTCCTAATGGAGGTCACTACTTTGTGGGGTTCAGGCTCCCACTGGAAAAAAAATCAGCTACACAAATCTGGAGGGAAGAGCAAATAGAATCCCTCAGCAGCAAGTTGGTAACAGGAGGAAAAAGGTTGGCACCCATGTCTGCACCTGGGGTTCAGAAAAAGACCTCATCTGTACAGAGACTATTAAATCAGGGCACCTCCTAATTACACAAAAGAGCTAATTGCCAAAGGTCGTGATGCTCTCCAGAAGGCCACATTCTTCTAGCTAGTGTGTGCGTGCCTTATGGGAGGTGTCATCCAAAACTCACAGAGAGGGTCCAATTTGGGACAGGTGGCCCCCAGACTCTGCATTTGCTCTTCTCAAGACCACACCAGTTCCCTCCTTCCCATCTGCTCCTCTCTAAATGAAGCATATATAATGACCTTGTGGATGGATGATCAACAACAAGGAGCTACTTCCAAGAAAATTACAAACACACACATCTTACAAAACAAACCTTAGTTGGAAGACCCAAGAGAAGAGTCATTCCATTTCCCTCAAATCTCCCATGGGAACCTGTCCAGCCTCATCTCCAAGCCCACCCGCTTCTCTCAAGCCTCTCAAGGGAAGGAGAACATTGGCTCATCTGCCAAGTTCTCTTAGGTCTTCTTCATGGGCATCTCCACCAGCAGCTGCTTCCAGAACCTTCCCCGAGGGTAACTCGACTTCTCGCCTTTCCACTTAATGACGTGGAGAGCCGCCTTGGCCCGCCGGAGTTCTCTGACCTTGCTCTTCTTGATGGCTTTGTACTGGACAAGGACCACTTTGATGGTCCCCTGGGAGGCCATGTTCTCCAGGCCAGCCTTCAGCTCCAACAGAGCCTGGGTGCCCTGAAGGACATAGTTGGGGCTCAGCACCACCAAGAGGCGGCGGCTTCTCTGGATGAAGCTCAGCGTCTCATCTGTGACAACTGGGGGAGAAAATCACACCAAGCTGATTAGGAAGCTGCCCAGTGGCCGAGCAAAAACCGGCATGCGCCCAGAGGTCTAAGGAATGAGTGACCCAAGCTTTCTGAATTCTTAGCTTCTACCTTCTCACAATCTTAGTCCATAAGGATACACAAACAAAGAAGCCATGTGTAATTTCAGAAGTGGGGAAGGAGGGGGTAGGGGGACAATTCTGATTTTTTGGGAAGCCTCAGGCCAAGTCCCCCACCCTCCAACACCATTCACTTAGTGCTTCCGGTTCCCATTCTCTCAATGCCAGCTCCACTGTGGACTGGCCCTGTTCATCACCCTCCAAGATTCATGGGAGAATTATTCCAAAAGATGCCCAACAGGCACCCCTGCAAAACAATCCATCTGGTGCAAAGCACGGCCTTAACATTTCCTTTTTCTGCTTTTGTTGCTTTGGGTTGGGTGGATACTGTTAGCTTGAGTTATGTAGAGGTTCTCAGAAGCCCTAGGTCTGTGACGGCCAACCTTTTAGAGACTGAGTGGCCATGGAGGAAGAGGAGGCAGTGGGTGGGCAGGCACCATACATGTGCCACTCAAGGCCGCTGGTGACATCACATGGGTACATGCACAGTGCCTGCCCACGCACTTCCTCCTCCTCCTCCTTGGGCACTCTCTCTCTCACACACAGTTAGAAGTATGGGCAACAGCACACGTGCCCACAGAGAGGGCTTGGAGTGCCCCCTCTGGCATGCATGCCATAGGTTTGCCGCCACTGCCCCAGGTCAAGGTCTCCCTTGCTCAAAACCAGTTGTATCAGACTCTAGGGTTTGGTGCTCATCTCTGTTTATTGCCAAAGGGCCAGAGCAGTCTGCATCTGCAGATGTTTTCATAGACATGTGGCAGGCACAACTACACAACCGCAGTGCACGGAACACTGTTTAGGTATACTTTAATAAAACCAGAAGAGACTTTGGCTTCCGAGAGCTATCTGATCAGTTCCTCTTAATTGATGGGATGCGTTTATGACTGAATCAACGTCTTAACTTCCATCTGGGGAAGATGACTAAACGATGCTAAAAGCAAATGAATGGATAAACAACCTCATTTTCTGTACATTTCCTTCCTTCCACTGCTTGTTTTCCTGATTTGCTGGTGAGGAAACTTAATGGTACAAAATCTTAGTGTTTCAAAGAGTAAATTTTGCAACATTTAAAAGAAAAAAGAATTTTGTTTTTCCTGAAGGTAGAATTTTAGGTTGCCTGCTTGGTATATTTATTATTTGTAGGTTGTTTGTGGTTTTCTTTAAAGGGGAATGTGCACTTGCTGTTACTTATGAAAGCTGTTCTCTTACTGCCACTCTCTTCCCCCTTTCCATTCCTTCATCCCTAATGACTTTAATTAGCAAACCCTAATCTGCATGGAGGAAGGTATAAACCCATCAGGCCCCCATCACCCATATTTGGTAAATGCATGGGGGTTCATTCACTGGTGTCTTCCTGGAAGCGAAAGAACAGTAGCATAGGAAGAATCGTGTTGCATCCGCCCAGAGCAACCTTCTCCTTCCTAGTGTTGACTTCTAGAAAGCCAGTATAAGTAGGATTGTGAGTAGGCAAATTTTGCACCATCTTATGCTGGGCCTGAGAGGTGAAGGGCTTGAGGACCTCATAATAACCCAGGCCATCACGAGATGACCACAGAGCTGCCATCTTAAACCCCTTTAAACTAGTGACTTACATCTACACCAGTGTCTCCCAATCTTTGGTTTTTGGACTTCAATTCTCAGAAGCCTCAGTCAGTTTCCCAAAGCTGGACTGACTTAGGCTTCTGGGAATTGAAGTCCAAGAACCAAACATTGGGAAGCACTGTTCTGCAAATCCACATGAATGGGTTTACTGCGCACTAAACCCATTCATGTGGATTCACAGAGCAGTGTTTCCCAACTTTTGGTTCTTGGACTTCAATTCCCAGAAGCCTAAATCAATTTCTCAATGCACTGATCAGCCAAGGAAGGAGGTGGCGACCAAGATCCCAACTGCCATTTGACATCGCAGAAGCCCAGGGGGAGCTACGTTTGAACCATGGTTTAAGAGTAATTATATGACTCTCACAACTTTTCAAGATACCCACCCACCAACAGCTGGAGGGGAGAGAGAAATCTATTCTTGATTTAGAAAAATGTATTATTGTTTTTTGTGCTGTGTTGTTTTGCTGATTGTAAGCCACCCTGAGTCGCCATGGCGAGTGGGTAGCAATATAAATCTAAATAAATAAATGTACTGGCTGAGGCTTCCACATTGGGAACCACTGCTCTAAAGCTTGGAAAAGTTACTTTTCTGGATGGCAGTTCCCAGGATAAAATAGTCTAAGGATTGTGGTCCAGGCCAAAGAGAAGCTACATCTGATATTGGAAGGCATCATATCCCAGGAATGGACTGATGTGTCATTAGGCGTAGTTCCCTCTTCTGCCTCTTGTACATGGGTTTTCTGGGATGCTTGTCAGACGAAGGAGAATGGGGGGAGCAGAAGAAGACCTTCCTTGCCTCTGGCTTTGGAGAAATCCTAAAATAACAAAGTCCCATCCCATCCAATTATTCTCAGATGAATGAGATTGGAAGGGGGACAGGGCGATGCCATGCCCACCATCACCCTGGGTCTTCCACTGTGTCGTGGTTTTGACTCCATAACCCAGTTGCCACAAAGGTACTGCAGGTTGAGTGTTTTCCAAAGGTGGCAGGCCAGCTACATCTACCTCCTTTTGCTCTCTAGCAAACAGATATGTGCGGCAGGTACCTTTCCAAAACAAACGCAAGGCCACTCCAACGGGGTTTATCCTCCGGCCTTTCTCTGGCCAAGGGAAGGCAGCCTCACGCTCGGATTGGGGGCGGGGGGTGGTGTCTAATCATTCAAGAGGAACAAACACAGGGCTTTTGTTGGCAGCCTTTACTTTGGTCTTGGAAAAGGAATCCATGAGGCAGGAGGAGGTCTGGATGGAGGAAGGTATCAAAGCTGTTGAGTATTTTAATGCAATCCCAGCATGTAGTAACCAGAGAGACAGGAAAGACTAGCCTGACCTAAAGGAAGTTGTTTTGCATTGTTTGCCTCTAATTCCAATTAGATAGGTTCTTTCCTGTCTCAGAGGTCATCTGACCCTATTTGCATGTGTTAAGGCTTTTGTTTTGCTCCAGCCTTCTTCTCGCTCTTGCTTTTCTGCTTTGGATGAGGAAATATGTCCTTTTTGAGTGCTTCCATCTTACAGGCCTTATGGCTAGAAGAAATAGTTTACTTCTTTCTAAACCAACTTTATCAAGACCCCTGAGCATATGTATCTTCTGATGTCACTTTGTGAGTAAATGCTATTTTTCTTTCTCTCAAGTATCTATTCCAAGTGTGTTTATTAGCTGGGGTAAAAAGGGGTGAACTGGAAGACTCGCATTCAAACATAGAATTGCCTAAAAACCTTCCTCGCTTTGCAGTGCAGCTGATACAAACAACATAACCAAAACCACAGTGAGAGCATCCTTCTCCTCCCACAGCCTTATCGAAGAAGGCTTAATCATCCACCTAGAGTAGGAGCGACAGCTCTGCGGGAAGCCAGAGATGAGCTGACAGCTATTTCATGCCTTGCCATCTTTCCCTAAACAGATTAGGAGGTTTAAGCATGCATGCATTGGGTGGGACAGAGAGCGATGCAATGCATTTACCCAGGGGAAAAGGAGAAGGAAATGCTATGGACCCTATAGGGAGCCCTGGACCCTGAAGAGCAGGAAAACTGAATAGAGAGGAAAAGAGTTTAGGAGACATCTCAACAAGGTGCAAAAGGCACAACCGGTCCAGAGATGTGGTCTGTGTGTGACTGTGTGGGTTGGGGTGGAAAACATTCTTCCACTGTTTTGAGTCCATGAAGGAAATGCCAGACAGGCAGCTGCAAACCACGAGCGAAGGAGTATTTCAAAGGAAGCCAATTATATCCCACATTATCCTTGAGCTTATCTCTTCTTTCCTAATCTCTTCTGTTCCATTCTAAAGCTGGTGAATAATTTAAAGAGTTATCTTCCAGGAATCTAGTCTAATCTAACCTAATCTAATCTAACCTAACCTAATCTATCCGTACTATCAGCTTTGGCCCTGAGCACATCCACAGACACAAAACAAGTTAACATTGCTGTTAATGAAGCCATGCGTATAGGTTACAGGATGCCTCAAACCTACACCAGTTGCAAAAACATACCCTCTTGTGGGTATTGCTCCACCTAAGATCAGGAGAGAAGTAGTAGTGGACGCCAAGCAAAGTAAGCCAGAGAATGACCCCTGATATCCCCTAAACAGATATGAGCTTCAAGTCCCCAGACTCAGATCCAGGAAGAACTTTATGGCAAGAACAAACACACAAGAGGTACACAAGAGCAAGACCAGATTAGAAGGTGGAGGAAGAAGGAGCTCACTGGACAAGGAAGAGAATTAAAGGAGGAAATGGCTGAGAAACTCAACCTCCCCTGCATCACTTGGAGGATCCTGAACAGGTTGAGGGTTGGAGTCCTTAAATACAAGACCAACAGGCTCAAGTGGGGGCTGCTGGCGGATAAGAACACACTGTGGTGCATGTGGAGAGATACAGGATCCATGGGCTCATTGGCTGGTCTGCCTATGACAAAGCCAAAGAAGGTGGCTCCATTTTGGCAGTTCAAAGTCTGACTTGGACATGAAAGAAGAATCTATTGGTGCTAGACTGTCACTGTTGGCAAGTAGAACTAGAACAGACCATGTTCCCAAAAGAAACTTTGCAGAATAGCAGCCTCTAAAATGGACCTGCCCTGTTTTTTTGAGAGCAATTTAGGTTTTGGAGATGATGCAAACAGGCCTCCCTATGAGTCATTCAGTGGGAAATATCCCAAATGATCTGAGATACCAAATGAGCAGGTTTATGCTCGTCACTAGGCTAATGGCGATGCTGCTCTCTGAGTACATGTGCTTGTACATGACCCTGACAGAAAGTGTTTGAGGATGAGTTCAGGGAAGAAGATCTCTGCAGCTGCCCAGGCCCTGCCCTTCCTTGGCCGGCAAGAGAGCCCACTGCTGAGGCTGAGAACGCCTGTCACCGTACCCCTGGACTGCCATTTGTCTGTGAACTTTTGTGTGGTTTGTGACTTTAGTATTTTTATTCAGAAATAGCGTATTGTGTCTTTTCACTGTTTTGTAATACTGTACAGTGATACCTCGCTGAACAAGAAAAATGCGTACAATGTGATTGCTCGTTTAGCGAGTTGCTCATTCAGCGAAACACATTTCCCCATAGGAATGCATTGAAGGTGCACGTTTCCTATGGGGAAATGTGTTTCACCGGTTCAACCTCTGACTCAAGCGCCGATCGCATATTGAGATTGGCACTTGGGTCAGGGGTAAGAACAAGCGCCCACACTGTGTGATTGGGGCTTGGGTCGTGGGTGAAATGGGTACACCGCCCCGTTCTAACCTGCGACCCAAGCACCAATCCCAGCGTGCAATGGGAGCTTGGGTTGCGAGTAAGAATGGGCACACACCCTTGTTCTTACCTGCGACCCAAGCCCTGATCGCACACTGCATCAGTGGGGTGTTTTGGAATGCAGACAGGGGGGAATCCCCCCCCCCGGTTCCAAAACACCCTGCCGCTTCGCGTGCGCCTCAGTGGGGTGTTTTGGAACAAGGTGGGGGAGTCCCCCATCCACATTCCAAAACACCCCGCTTCTTAGTGCAACCGTCAGATGGGCATTTTGGAATGTGGACGGGGGACTCCCCTGCCTGGTTCCAAAACACCCCGTTGGCACACGTCCCTGCCAGCGGAGCATTTTGCAATGCTGATGGGGAACACCCCCACTTTGTTCCAAAACACTCCACTGCTTCACCCGCGTGTCGGCGGGGCATTTGGGAACGAGGACCGGGAGTTGCCAAACACCCCACCAATGCAAAGCTTCTTGTTAAGCGAGCTTTTGCTCGTTCAACGAAGCAGACCTTTTGGGGAAAGGTCTGCTCATTAAGCGAGTTACTCACTAAGCGAGATGCTCACTATGCGAGGTATTAATGTATTATATTATTGTCATGGTATCTTGCTGTATTTTATTGTATGCTATTGCATTTTACTATATTTATTGTATGCCTCTGTATTTTATTGTGTTGTAGTACTGTATTTGACATGGTGGTTCTGTGAGCCACCCCGAGTCACATTTGCTGAGAAGGGTGGCATACAAATCTAATGTACTGTAAATGAAATGTAATAGTGCAATTAAAAAGTTGTAATGTTATGTTGCAGCCAAGAAGCTCTGCAGGTGCTGCGACCTAAAGGTTGTGAGTTCGACCCTGATGAGTTTTAGAGTCGATGTCTATTTCTTCCCCAATGCTCTATCAAGTTCTTCTTCATGGTCTCTGTGAATCCACACAAATGGGTTTACTGCACGTATGCGCAGTACACCCATTTGTGTTGATTCACAGGTGACCATGAGGACAACCTGTCATTATATAGCCCTGGTAGTGCAGGGGATAAACTGCTTTACTGCAGCCAAAAGGTTGTGAGTTCGATCATGACCAGGGTACAATGCTGACTCAGCCTTCCATCCTTCCAAGTTCTGTAAAATGAGTACCCAGCATGCTCTCTCTGTGGTGTGTGTGTGTGTGTGTGTGTGTGTGTGTGTGTGTGTGCGTGTGCGTGCGTGCGTGCGTGCGTGCGTGCGTGCGTGCGTGCGAATGCTACTGGCCTTGTGAAATGCTAATTACCCAGTGCCTCAATGCTATGGGGTGGCATAGAACTTTGATTGCTTTGTTTTTGCTTTGCAGCTGATGCAGAAGAAGGCAGAGAAACCGGATCTCCATCCTGGCTGGAACGCCAAGGGTCACTGCAAAAAAAGACTGACAGCAGATGGCAGGCAGTGGGCCTAGGATGCTGACATTGATCCCGCTGGTCTCTGGACACCCAGGGCCAAGAAAACCTCAGTTGGCAGACTGGCACCAGAGGGAAAGGTGGCATTGCTGAGGGCAGGGAGATCCAGAACAGAAATCTAGACAGCACCCGAAAGGAGAGGAATCCTGGAAATCCAGTTGGAGAAGAGGAACCATAAGGGATCCCGTTAAGAGGGAGTGGGCAGCTCTAACCAGCTGGGGGTTGTGAGTTGTTAAGAGTTTCATTTACAAGATGCATAACTGGCCCAGAAGCAGAGAGAGAGAGAGAGAAAGAGAGAGAGAGAAAGAGAGAGAGAGAAATAAAAACCATACAAAAACCAGAGCTGCCCCTCCTAGCAATAGCAATCACACTTCTGTATACCTGCCCCACAGTGCTTAGTGCCCTCTCTGGGCGGTTCACAAGGTAACTAGCCTCTTGCCCCCAACATGCTGGGTCCTCATTTTACCAAGGATGGATGGAAAAGGCTGAGTCAACTCTGATCCCCATCAGAATCAAACTGACAATGTTTTGGCTGCTGTACAGCAGTTTAACCCCTGCACTGCCACAGTAATGACAGCCAACAAGGCTCCAGCCCCAGGAGAATCCAAAAACAGAGGCATCTTAATTGGTGCATAAGAACTATAGAAGAGTGGGTCTTTTGTAAGGTTAATGGTTCTTAATTGCTCCTCCAAGAACAAATCACCTTGAATTACTTTTGCATGGCATTGGGAAAGATGGCAACAAAAATCCACCTCTTTCTCTGCTGCAACTAACCTCAGGGGTGGAAGAGGGGAGCATGAGAAGGGTGGCACATGATGTCCTCCTAGTCCAGTGATGGCGAACCTGGCACTGCAGGTTTTCTTGGACTTCAATTCCCAGAAGCCCAAGTCTCTGTGAATCCACACCAATGGGTTTACTGAGCATACATGTGGATTCACATGAATGGGCTTACTGCATATTTGTGTGGATTCACAGAGACTTGGGCTTCTCTCTTGTAGCCAAGAGTCTGTCCATCCATCCACCTGCCTGCCTATCTTTCTGGGAGACGGATCCTGCAACCTGCTTGAGATACTCACTTCCTCCCGGGAGGCTGTCTCGGTCGAAAATGCAGAGTTTATAGCCAAACTCATTCTCCAGGACGCCTCTCAGGGTCAGCAACACAAACTCTTCTTCCTCGGCGTTCCTCGCGTAGGAGACATAAATGTCGTACTCCTTCCCATCTGATGGAGAGAGAAACACACTGGGGTTAATTTCCCTGCAGAAGGATTGGGTGGGTTAGTTGGCTGTGGGGCAGATCCGCCAAAAGGGAGGTAAATCTTGGCTTGTCTCAACTTGACAGACAAAATGGAGGAACTGCAAATCTCCTTTGCTCAGCATGGGAAGGCAAGAGATGGCATGTCCAACTGGGCAAGAGAATGAGAACGAGTTATTTTCTTTCTTTTTGGGCTACTGGGAATAAAGCATGCAATTTGCATTATATTGAGTGTGCTGGTTTCAAATCAGAACTCAGAATTTGCCTATCCACATACAGATTTTAAGTGATAGGCATGCTATAGCTGTTCAAATGGTATTGTTGAATGGGAACATTATAACAGTTGCAGCTGCCACTATGCCTGCTACCGCCTCAGCTGAATCACATCCCCTGGTGGCATGCATGTTCCAGCAGCAGTTGGCCATGTCTGGGCAAGTCAGTGAGCAGACATCAGAAATAGGTACCCTATTTGCTGGACTATGACTCACTCCCCCCCCCTTTTAAAATACACTGGAAAATGGAGTGTACCTTATACTGTATATCGTGACCTATAGTGGGCTATTTTGGTAATAATGGGGTGTGTCTTATACTCTGATGCATCTTATAAGCTGGCAAATACAGTATATAAGACAAGATGGACCAAGGGCCTGTCTCTAGTGCAAAACCATCTTATTGGATAGTACAGCTAGGCCATGGTGAGTCTGTTTTGAGCTAAAGACGAGTAGGCGCAGCTGTGTTAATAAACCAGACAATTTTTCCTACATCTGTGGCAAATATACCCTGCGTGATCAATGCACAAACCTAACCAAGAGGGTGAGATTTGCTAACTTAAGATCCAGATGACCTAGGCAGAATCGGATTTCAGATTTGGATTCAACACACTTTATTTAGTATAGGGCACATGGATTAGACCAGGAGCAGGCAATATTTATTTTTTTGTAATGCAGTATTATTAACAATATGTTTTAATCTATAAACCATGCCTGTATATAAACCATGCCTGTAAGTTTTACTCCTTGTCTGAAGAAGTGGACTTAATCCACGAAAGATAACAATAAAAATATAGCAGTTAGTCTTTAAAGTGCTACAGTGTTTTTTATTTTGTTTTCTGATATGTTTTAATATGAAGATGCTGAAAAAAGGAGATTATGATTTTCCACTGTGATTCTTACGTCAACATTACAATTGGTTTATTTTTTTTTAGAAGTTTTTGAAGTGGAAGCCGTGTTAGTCTTTGTTTCAAGCATATCAGAGAGCAAACAAACCAATGTCGTGCACCTTAAAGACTAACTACTGTATTTTAATGTGAGCTTGTGTGGATCAAGTCCACTTCGTCAGACATAAGAGTGAGACTTCATAGCATCGATCTGTACACATCAGGGACAGAGGTACACAATGATGGGGGAGTACAATAGATAAGTTGACTACTCAACGTGGGTTTTTTAGCACTGGTAATAGCAGAAGATCCCATATTGAGATTCAGAATTATTACTGTGAAGTTTTTTGAATTGTAAATGTTTAATAGATGGATGCAAAATAAACATTTTGGCATAAGGCCAAGGCCAAGGTCTCCCTTGCTTAAAAGCCAGTCGTATCTGACTCTAGGGTTCAGGGTTCATCTCCGTTTATAGCCAAAGAGCCAGTGCTGTCTGCACCTGCAGACGTTTCCATGGTCCTGTGGCAGGTATGGCTAGACACAGGAGTGGACAGAATGCTGTTACCTTTCCCACAAAAGCAATACCTACCTATCTACTTGCAATTTCTTACTTTTGAACTGCTAGATTGACAGGAGCTGGGACAGATGATGGGCACTCACTCTGTCATACAGTACTTGGGTCTTGAACTGCTGACCTTCCAGTCCTCAAGTTCAGCTTCTTAAGCACTAAGACACCACAGTCGCAGTTTCCTTTACATGCCCTCTTTTTCCCTTGGTTATTTAAGGAAGGGTCTTGAACTGCTGACCTTCCATCAAGCGGTGTCTTGACCACTGAAGCACCGAGGCCCTCACAGCATTAAAAGGTCACCCTTGCTTGAAAGCCAGTCGTGTCTGACCAAAAGGGTTAGTGCTCATCTCCGTTTACAGCCAAGATCCAGCACAGACCTAGCTTCTATTGACAGTGCTGTGTGAACACTGACAATGGTGTGGGTGATGCAGGCAGAACTCAATGGCTTCCTTCCTTCCTTTCTGCCTGCAATGTGGTCTAGGCTATGGAGGAGAGGCACTGACGATCCTTCTGAGGCCTGTACTGTAAAAGTGGCATCTGCATATATACATCTGTGTACTGAGTCTGCTTACAGTTAGACAAGAGTCACTAGAAAAGGCAGCAATGGCAGAAGAGAGCAGGGGAAAAGGGAGGCCAGAGGTGAGGACGAATGAACAAGGATTGACTCTCTGAAGGCCTTGCACGGGCAAGAACTGACGACAGGAACCCTTGGAGGGCACAAATTTGTAAGGAAGGGTCTTGGTTGTCCACAATGACAACTTCGCTTTGTGTTACCTTGTAAATTTTAACAGCCCACCTTGGCTTGGGAGCCCTGCGGAGAAAGCAGCTGTGAAGGATTAAAAAAAAGCAAACATTTCTAGTAGAGTATAAAGGTGCAAAGATAAAGCTGCTAAAGCAGCAAGTGTAACAGCTTAACATGTCATAAAAGCAGGAGGGAAAAGCCCACGGTGGTCACCCAATTAGCCCAAAAGCTTTAGGAAATAATATTCCGCCAATCCAGCGCCCAATGACTGGGGTCATCAAAGGGGGAAACACCTGAAATTTTCATTCAGTTTAGCCACTCAAGAATGCAAAAGTTTGCCTGCAGAATGGCAGCAGTCATAGCCAGTCTGTTGGGAGGGGACCATTTTGCAAACACCAAGCCTGAAAGGGCCAAAGACGTGGAAAACCGGAGCCCTCCCAATACAAGGATGGATCTCTACCTTGCAAAGCTGCTTTGGTGAACCCTCGTTCCCTCTCTTAGCACCGACTGCAAGCACAGGGTTTCTCCTCCCGTCACTTTTCAAGGCTGCCATGCACACCCCAAATGTACCCAGAGCCTTTCGGGGGGGAAAGGGGAATGGTGGGTGCTTTAGTAAGCCAGGCTCTTTCCTTCAAAGCCACTTGGGGCTGGGAAGGAGCAGACAGGTGAGGCCGGATGGGAGGGAAGATAACCATGAGGCTCCTGGAGGAATCTCACTGGGGAGGGACCTAGATTTAAAATAATGGAAGCATCCCCTGCACATCTGTTTGCCCTTCACATCATTAGCCATAGCAAATCCACTTCTATACCTGCCCCATAGCGCTTACTGCACTCTCTGGGCAGTTCACAAAGTTAATTAGTATTTTGCTCCCCAACAATGCTGGGGACTCCTTTTTACTGACTTTGGAATGACGGAAGGCTGAGTCGACCTAGATCCCCATCAGGATCGAACTCACAAAGTTTTGGCTGTACTACAGCCATTTTACCGTTGCACCACCAGGGCTCATAATTGCAACTACCCTCTAAGGTAAGTTACTGTTATTAATTCAATTTGTAAATGTGTAAAAATAGTCAGACTGTGCAGATTTTTTAATACTATAACTCAAATAGCAACTCATTAGTTAGCGACAATTCATCTCTGCGGTAAAAACAAGTCCATTTAAGCAACATAAGCTCCACTTGGACTGAGACCACAAAACTCTTGCGTGTTTTTAAGTTTAGTTATCATATCAATGGCAGCTCCTGTCAGGAATAAGAAATCCGCTGTGACGAAGGAAAGTTAAACTAGCCAGAGCCACGGACTCACCAAGAATGGTTTCATCTGTCCCAAAGTGTGCCCGGTAGAAGAGAACCAGCTCCAGCCAGTAGACATGGTAGATGACGGTCAAGATGACCACGAGAAGAACCGTTGCACCCAAACCACAGGCCAGCTCCACGGTGTACCTTGGGACGACGGCTATGGGGGTTCAACATAGGAAAGGTTGTGGAGATCAAAGTTCAGTTTCATCAGAGTCCAATACAATAGATGGCACAAGAAGAAATCCTGCTACGAAATCCTCACACAGGAACAGAAACTGTGTCAGAAAACTAAATGCAATGGTTCAGAAATGTGACCTGTGGGAACAAAGCTAATTACTACAATCGTTGCAAAGAAACTGAAAAAAAAGAAAAGCCCCCAAAAGATCTACTCCATAAATTAAAAAAATTAATAGGTGTGTTGAAAGATTATTTTAGAGCAATTTAATCTGAGCAGGATAAAATAAAGAGGAGGTGAAAAACAATACACTAAATAACTATGCAAAAGAGATGTAGGGAAGACAGATCACTTCAAAGAAGAATCTTTTAATGGAGAACCTATTTTAGAAAGTGAACTGGAAACTGCTTAAAGGAACAGGAAAGAAACAAAGCACAAGTGGTAAATGGGATACTGACAGTACTGACACTATCTTTCTTTGGGCAGCTTCTGAGAAGTCAAGACTCACTGGAAAAGAGAATAATGTCGGGGAGAGTTGAAGGCAGCAAGGAAGGAGGAAGGCCAAACAGGAGAGGGACTGACCCAGTAAGAGAAGCTGTGGGCCTTAATTTTCAGTATCTTCTGAGGGTCAATATAAATCAGAAGCAACCTGGCAACCCATAAGACACCCACACACATATCTTTCCTTGTGAAGTGTGGCTTCCTCCACTCACTGTCTCTGGGGAGAGCAATAAAAGAGACCCCCCTCCGCCAACGCCCTCTTCCCTGGGACAAGGAACTTTCCCCACCCTTCATCTTCACCAAGGCCTGCACATTCACAGTCCCGTTGTTGTTCTGTGCAAAGCAGGTGTAGTTACGCTTCAAGTCCTTTTCGGTCACCTTCGGCACATACAGCGTCTTCTCAACCTTCGTTCTTCCCACGGTTAAGGGGGTCTCCCTGGAAAAGTCAGAGGGGGGGGGGGAAGCAGGGTTTCTCTGTTCACAGAACATCTCCCAGCTGGGAAAGGATCCAGGAAGAGCTTTATGGCAGGAACAAACATTCTTGACGAGACGCAAGAGCAAAACAAAATAGAAGATGGAGGAAGGAACTCACTGGACAAGGAACAGCATTAAAAGAGGAGGAGGAGGAGATGGCTGGGTAACTCAACCTCCCCTACATGTCACTTGGAGGACCCTGAGTAGGCTGAAGGTCAGAGTCCCTAAATGCAAGGCCAACAGGCTCAAGTGGGGGCTGATGCAGACAACAACACACTGCAGATGTGGAGAGATACAGAATTCAGCTCATTTGCTGGGCTGCCAGTTACTGTCAGAAACATGTATCGATGAGGACTTAAGGTTAGCCAGCAACAAAGCCAAGAAAGTAATGTCATTTTTGGCATTCCAGAGTTTGCTCTGGACACAAAAGAAGTAGAAGTTTTTCAATCTTGGCACTCCAGGTGTTCTTGGACTTCAATTCCCAGAAGCCTTGATCAACAGGTGTGCTAGCCTGGGATTCTGGGAATTGAAGTCCAAGAATACCTGGAGTGCCAAGATTGAGAATCCCTGAGTTAACCGGTTTCCCTCCAGCAAAAGGACGCACAGCTGCAAGCTTCTCTATGACCCCCTGTCAGAAAACGACATCTTTTTCCTAATGTTCACAAAGCTTGGTTAAGTTGTAATTCCAATTAGGCCTCAGAAAAATCCTATGTCTTCTCTGAGCCTCAAAGCTGTGTCACAGACAGCATGTTTTTCAGTATTTGTTATCTTTCTAAGCTGGCTGAGAGCCATGTTTTGTCTAGTGCCAGTGCACTCTCTGTGCACGTGTGTAAACAATGTATTGTTTTGAGAAAGTTTTCTCTGTTGCCTGATTGGCTAAAGCTAAACCACCTGACTGCAGATTCTCCATTTTGGAGAGAAGTAAAGGAGTTCGTTTCTGCCTCTCCATGAATTAAGACCTGTTTCTGGATATCTATGGGCTAACATCTTTTGCCTAGGAGCTATGCATTTTTGCTCCTTAAAAATGGTTACCTAGATTGCCTGTGGACTGTATTGGACTGACCTGTGCTACTGACTTTTATGCTTTATGAACCTGATCAATAAATCATCATCTTCCTGAACAACGTGTCTTCATTGGACTAAAAGGGTAAGAGCAGTATTGCATTTCATACACAAACCTTTGAACACGCTACCATAAATTAAAACCTCCTTTTGGCTGATAAGCAGCTAGGCAGCTGTAAAGATTTTATTGCCGTCCAGCCCGCCCTGTGTTTTCTTTGGTTTAGGAGGTTTTCCAAAAGAGAGGGCCAGCTGGTACGTGACACCCCCCCCCCCCAAAAAAAAAGAAGAAGTGGGGCACCCCATGCCTGCAGTTCTCCTCTCTGACATCCAGTGGCTACCCCGTTCTAAAGAGGTCACAAGTGAATTCACGGAAAAAGTAAACCATCATGCAAAGTACTCAAGATCCCCCTTTTAAACCCAGTGAGTTGGAGGTTCAACTCCTCCCCCTGCAGTTCAAATGGAACATCAGTAACTGGGAATGCCCTTCAGTAGACTGGCCTTCCCCCCCCTCCATCAGTGCAGCTTCATGGGGGACGGTGGTGGGAAAGACCCACACTTTCTTCTTCCATTACTGCCATCCCAACCCTCTTCCTTTTCCATGGCCCAAACTAGGCTGAGCACCAGAAGTCAACTAGGAAACTTTTGGCTCTTACTCATGGGTGACGTTGAATTTGAGGTCAACGATGTCATCTGTGCTCCGTCCATCGATCGCCCACCAGACCTCCTGTGGAGAGTCCTTCAGAAACATGAAGTCCACCTCACAATGGAGAACGAGGTCTGTTCCTGCAAAAAAAAGGGGGGGCCGGTCAGACACACAACAGTCGCGCACCTGTACAAATGAATGGCCGTCTGCAAAAGCAGACACCCAAACTACAACATGGTGGATCTTAAAAAGTATTACAGTACTAAACTTTGGTTTTGGGCTTGGTTTTGTTGCTAATCAAAAAAACTGACATTGCTACCTCTCTGCAAATCATTTTTAATCCTAGACAGAGGCTTACATCAGATAGATTAAGGATTTTATACGCCCTGCAAAAGGGTCTGTTATTAAGGGCCTTGACCTAAGGTTGGTGATGTAATGAATTGAAATGGAGTCTTTATTTTGTGGAGTTTAAAATGGATGCTGTTGTTGCTTTTCTTCCTAAGAGGGGATGAAGAAAGGCTTGGAATTTGGCCTTTGGGCCAGTACTCAAAATATGCCAGGACTGTGAGAATGGAAGGAGGAAGGTTGGACATTGAATGTGAAGCATGTTCAAAGCTAGAGGAGAGAAAAGTCTTCCTGTGCTTGCTCCTGAGTAGAAAAGTGTAATCCTGAGTGTGCCTTTCTTGTTTTAACAAGGGAAAGGGAGGAAAGTAAAAATGTCCCTTATTTTTTATAATGTTTTTGTGATCCTGATCTTTAATCTATTTTCCCTTCATATAATAATGTTGAGTTTTACAGAAGACTTTTGTACCATGAAGTGACCCACACACTGTGATCACGGAGCCATTTCCTGCAGCACGCATGAAATGAGACATGCAGGATTTGACACAGAGACTGCAATGGACTGCCGCAGCCTTGAGGATGTTATCAAGGTGCACCTTCACAGCCAGTCCACCTGGCATGGCCTTTTCGGCCTCCATGGGATCCATGAGATGTCTGGCTGAGGTAACTCTAGATATTCTCACATCTCCCCATCTCTGGCCGCTTTGTACTGGCTACCTGCTCACTATTGCATCAGGTTAAAATTTTTGACATTTTAACATGTAAAAGCCTCCACAATTTGGGAACTTGTTGCATGTCAGAGTGCATCTCTCCTAGTGGCATCTACTCATCACACCAGATTGTAGCCGAGGATACCAACCCAAAAGGTAACGGTCACCCTTGCTTGAAAGCCAGTCATATCCAATTCTAGGGTTCAGTGTTCATCTTTGTTTATAGCTGAAGAACCAGCACTGTCTGCATTTGCAGGCATTTCTGTGGACAGACACTAAACAGCAAGGAATACTGTTTACCTTCCCACTGAAGTGGTCCCTATTTATGTACTTGCAATTTCTTGCTTTCGAACTGCTAGGTTGGCAGGAGCTGGGACAGAGTCGGGTGCTCATTCCATCATGCAGTACTTGGGATTTGAACTGCTGACCTTCTGCCTCCCAGTCAGCCAAAAGAGGCCTGTAAATCTTCACCAAGGAATGGGTGGCAGCCTCTTCTCCCCTGGGAAGTTCTTTCCCTCCTTTCTTTCAGGACACAAATAAAAGCTTTGCTGTTCCGGAAGCCTTTGGGGAGGCCCCTTCTCATGCCTTTGCTGAACTGCAGGCATAGATTCCTGCCTGGGCCACAAGGAGCTGGTCAGGCTGATAGCCAGAATCCAGTTAAAAGGCACCTCCTGGAGTTGCTACCAGCAGGTGAAGTCAACCAGAGCTGAGCCCTTGTCTAAACAGGCCAGACTGGGTGAAACCAGAGGCATGGCTTCCCAATTCTGGGATGGAGAATGGAGGCTTCCAGTTGGGGCTCTACCTGGTTTGAGTTCATAGCTCACGCGGTTGTTTGGAATAATGATCTGCGGAACTGTTGATTTCTCTGGAGCCCCTGCCAAAGGATGGGGAAAACAAAGACAAAATGAAAGAATTGTTACTTGCTGTGGGTGGGCGAGCAAGAACGAAAGCAAAGCAAAGCAATCAAACTTATATACTGCCCCATGGTGCTTCACAAGTTAATTAGCATTTTGCCCCCAACATGCTGGGTACTCATTTTACCAACCTTGGATGGGTGGAAGGCTTGAGACCTTTCGGTTGCTGTTGTTGTTCAGCTGCACAGTTGATTCCCACCCTTTGCAATTACCCCATGGACCACCGCACACCAGCCTCCACTGCCCTCTGCCACCTTCTGCAATCTGCCCAGATCTACATGAATGATGCCATCCAGCCACCTCACTCTCTGCCGACCCCTTCTCTTTTTGCCTTTGGTCTTTCCCAGCATCAAGGCCTTCTCTAGTGAGTCCTCTCTTCTTCTCATTTGGTGGCCAAAGGACTTGCGCTTCAGCTTCAGTATTTGTCCCTCTAATGAGCAGTTAGGGTTGATTCCCTTCAGGATCAACTGATCTGTTCTCCTTGGAGTCCAGGGAACTCTCAAGAGTCTCCTCCAGCACCACAGAGTTCAAAGGTGTCTATTCTTCTGCTCTCAGCCTTCCTTAGGGTCCGACTCTCACTGCCATACATGACTACTGTGAAGACCATGGCTTTAACTATGAGCACTTTTGTTGGCAGGGTGATGTCTCTACTTTTTATTATGCTACCTAGGTTTGTCACAGCTTGTCTCCCAAGAATTAATCGTCTTTTTATTTCATGGCTGCAGTCACCATCTGCATGATCTTGGATCCCAAGAAAGTAAAGTCTGCTACTGCTTCCATTTCTTCCCCTTCCAGTTGCCAGGGAGTAATGGCACCGGAGGCCATGATCATGGGTTTTTTGATGTTGAGTTTCGGGCCAGTACAGCAGTTTAACCACTCTGCCACCAAGGCTCCTGAATATATAGGTTGAATTTCTGCAGGCCATGAGAAAAATTTTTATCCACTTTCAACTTGCACAGAAGTTTTACCTCTTTGGAAAAGCTGGATTGAAGGTCTTTGCCAGAAAAGACCCATTGAATCAGTGGCTGAATGCTCAGTCAACACTTGTGCAAGCCATCCATATATTTGACACTAGCAAAGTGATTCAAGCCATGTTCGTCAAAGTAAAACCACCCTGCTCTACTGATGAGTAGGCCGATGATAAAAAGGATTTCAGAGGGCAGCATCCTCAAGGCAGCATGGGTCTCCCAGGTGTTCTTGGACTCCAATTCCCAATAGCCCTGGTCCACAGATATGTTGACCAGGGCTTCTGGGAATTGAAGTCCAAGAACACCTGGAGTGCCAAGGTTGAGAAACCTAGTCAGTTACAATGTTTGAAATGATAGCTGTGTTCGTCTGTGCAAGCCTATCAGAGAGTAAACAAAATAAAAAAAGGGGGGGGGGGGGAAAGGTTGTGGCACCTTAAAGACTAACTGCTGTATTTTGATGTTAGCTTTTGTGGATCTGATGAAGTGGACTTGATCCATGAAAGCTAACATCAAAATACACCAGTTACTGAGCAAACATTGAATAACAATAGCAATTGCACTTCTATGCCACCCCATAGCAATTAATGCGCTCTCTGGGCAATCCACAAGATCATTAGCATTGAAAGGGATCAAAGATGATTTCTAAGAAAGATCATTCCCATGCCATTTTGCAGGTCCCTCCCCTGGTTCCACAAATGCACCGTCCAAATCATAAGGACTACAAACACACATTCAAAGACAAGCTGGGATTCCCAAAAAATTCACACTGTCTACCTAGGCAGGGTCAGACCCTCAATTTCTGGAGAAAATTATTCCATGCTTTTGAAATTGCCTCTGAAAAACAGCCTTGCTTATAATTCTCAGCATGACTTTTTCTTACTCCTTCAGTGTTCCTCTCTTCCGTTTCTCTCCCCCCTTTCTTCTACTTTCCCTTTTCTTAATGAAATACTTTCTCCTTGCTTATCAGTACCTTTCAGACCTCTTCCAGCCTCTTCCAAAGCATGTGGGTGTCTACAAAGTGGAGGTGCTTTAAACTCCCTGTCAAACTTGACACCTGGACAAAAACAGGCTTTCTTAACGACTGGGTTCTGACAAATGAGCCTTCGCATGACAGGCAGGCTGGAGAGAGTAAAGAACACCGGCTGCTGCAAGGTGAAGAAATGGCAGAGGATGCGAGCAGAGATGGAGGAAATTCACCCAGAAAGAGTGCAGGTTGGGGGTGGAAGACCACCCTCCCAAAGGACTCCAGAGAGAGCCTTTGCCTCTGGGCACATACCTTTTAAAAGTCACTGCTTTGTTTTGTTTTTTCTGTTGGAAGCTTTTAAAAGGCTAAGGTGGAGCGATAAAGGGCCACCCGTCTGTCTAGATTCCTCATGATGGTAACCTCTTGTTGGTATCACTCCACCTAAGAACAGGAGGGAAGCAGCAGCAGATGCTGAGAGAACTAAGCGAGAGAAGGACCCTCCTCGGCACCCTCTGAATGGAGATGAGCCTCAAATCCACCAGCTCAGATCCAGGAAGAGTTTTATGGCAAGAACAAATGTTCTTGAGGAGGGGACACAAAAGCAAAACCAAATTAGAAGATGAAGGAGGAAGGAGCTCACTGGACAAGGAACAGCATTAAAGGAGGAGGAGGAGGAGGAGATGGCTGAGGAACTCCACCTCCCCTCTTTCACTTAGAGGACCCTGAATAGGGTGAGGGTTGGAGTCCCTAAATGTGAGACCAACAAGCTCAAGTGGGGGCTGCTGGCAGACAACAACACGTGGTGTGAATGTGGAGAGATACATATCAGAAAACAAAACAAAATAAAAACACTGTAGCACTTTAAAGACTAACTGCTATATTTTTATTGTTAGCTTTCATGGATCAAGTCCACTTCTTCAGACAAGGAGTGAAACTTACAGGCATGGTTTTTATAAACCAAATTCAGGGGTTAAAGGGAGCAGGGTGTGGTCAAGCAAAATGGCAGACAAGAAGCAATCCATTGGCTCATTTACTGGACTGTTTGGCCAACAACAAAGTGAAAAAAGTGGGGGAAGAGAATGCAAATTAACTTGTGAACCACCCAGAGAGTGCACTAAGTGCTTCCATGGGGCGGTACAGAAGCACCATTGCTACTGTTTTGCTTCTTTCTGTGTATCCATTTATTTAGATTTACTATCTATCTAAATAAATAAATATTATCTGTACCCCTCCATAGGAGATAAAACCCACTCTCCTTGCTAGACGGTCTCTAGGAAATATACTCCCCTGGTCTCCTCTCTTACCTACCACCTTTACCCTCAGAGTTCTGGTGAGCGTGAAATCCCGGCTGTTCTCTTTATAGCTCACAAGGCAGGTGTAGTCACCCTTATACACCTCTCGCACGATCCCAAAGGTGAGGTTGATGCCTCGCGGGTGGCGCTCGTAGAAACCATCCACCAGTCTGCAGTTCTGCAACAACCAAGGAAACAGGGCACAACTTGTCACACGTCGGAAATGCACATTGGGCTGCAAGAGTCAGGAGTCTGAAACTGAGGATACGCGTGCAAACGTTCACTGGCCCACATCTCCGTGGTGAATGCCCACTTAGCAAAGAAGAGCACGCTGACATTTCTTGCAGCACGGCACACACATAACTTACATGGGACACAGAAATGCAAGCATTGGCTTCAAAATTAGTGGCTATTCACTCCTGAAATCTACATCTAGATGTTCAATTAAGAGACTGCAGTGGCTTAGTGGTTAAGACGCTGAGTTTGACAACCAGGAGGTCAGCAGGTCACCAGTTCAAGACCTGAGTGCTGCATGACAGAGTGAGCTCCCGCCGTCTGTCCCAGGTCCTGCCAACCTAGGAGTTTGAAAGCAAGAAATTTCAAGTAGATAAGCAGGTACAGCTTTGGCAGGAAAGGTAACTGTGTTCCATGCATGCTAGCATCTACTCATGTCTACCACATGGCCATGGAAAGGTATGCAGATGCAGACAGTACTGGCTCTTTGGGTGTAAATGGAAATGAGCACTGTACCCTACAGTCAGATGTGACTGGCTTTCCAACAAGGGTGACCTTGGCCCAAATGTGCAATTAGATTGAGGCCCAGGTTAATTTCATAAGGAAAGGACACTTGCTTCCCTGGAGGCAGAGAGGCTGTTTGCAGAATGCTGGGGAGTTTTGATCTACTGCTATGCAAATTTTCAATCTTCTTAATTTTGTTTGGAGCTCCCCCTCCCACAAGAAAAAATAATAATCCAGAAACCTATCACTTTGCTTATTTATTTTGTTTAAAAGTTGACATTCTCAAGAAGACCCTTACACACATGTAGCAATAATGCCAAAATGCAGAAGAGGATGCCACTCTGTGACAAAATGCATGCTCTGTATCCAAACATCCTCCCCGCAATTCGATGGCCAGCATCTCTAGTAGGGAACTGGGAAGGGAAGATTCTGATCTCAAATCCTGGAGAGCCATAGTGGCTCATCAGCAGACACTATATTGGCCAAGCCAGTGATGGTGAACCTTGGCACTCGAACGTCAACTCCCAGAAGCCCTGATCAACAGGTGTGCTGACTTGGGCTTCTGGAAACTGAAGAACAAGAACACCTGGAGTGCCACGGTTTGCCATCACTGGCCTACAGCAACCCAGGGTCCAACTAAATATTCATAAGGTAGTTTTCTGTGCCCTGAATGTCCTGATGCTCAGCATCAGGGATGGCCAACCTTGGTGCTCCAAATGTTCTTGAGTTTCAATTCCCAGAAGCCCTGCCCCGCAGGAGTGCGGGCTTGGCCTTCTGGGAATTGAAGTCCAAGAACACCTGGAGTGCCAAGGTTGGCCACCCCTGCTTGAATATGCAGATATTCAAGAAAGCAAACCAACCCCAAACCAGCAGCAGATCCAGGAGAAACACGGTTGAGGTGGACTGCTCAGCATACGGTCTGGAAACAGAAGGGCTAGTTTTCGTCTGAGAGTTAAGCTCTCCAAATTTACAGACCAATCCAGACCTGCCGCTGTAGATTCTGAAGCAAGGTTTAAAGTCGCTTAGCAAGCTATCCAGCTGGTTTGTCTGGGATTTGTGAGGTCTCCTCCCCTCTGGAGGGTCTGTCGTGTCCCATATGCCCAGCCTGGCTTTCCAGCACACTAATTTCACAAGTCTAGAAATCCATTTGGATCCGAATGGAAGACGGCAGGGCGCAGAAGGCTCCAGAGCAAACTGGGATGCATTTAAATTCCCTTCTCTGGCCTCCAAACTGAATCGGAGGAGCAACGCTCAGCAAGGGAGCAACACAAAATCCGCCAATTCCATCACTTACGGCTGAGACAAACCAAGCAACTTCCTTTAGGCAAAAGTCAAGGTCTCCCTTGCTTGAAAGTCAGTCGTATCTGACTCTAAGGTGTGGTGCTCATCTCCTTTTACAGTCAAAGAGCCAGCACAGTCTGTCTCTGGAGACATTTCCGTGGACATGTGGCAGGCATGACACATGGTTACTCCTACTGGAAGTGGAAGTAAAATGTGCCTTGCAATCTGTTTTGCAACAAAATGAGATAGATTTTAAGCTGCCATTTTCTCTGCTTAAACCAGGGGTGCCCAGACGATGGTCTTTGGGCCTGATCTGGCCCCTGACATAAATTCATCCAGCCCAAGCTGCCTTCATCGCTTCCAGAAGCGGAAGTATGGGTGCTTCTGGGAGCGATGAGGAAAGCGTGGGCTGGATGAAGTCGTGTCAGGGGTCGGATCAGGCCCACAGGCCATCGCTTGGGCACCCCTGTACTAAGCCACCACAGTCCCATCTTCCTCTGCATGCTCCCTTGTTATCCATGGGTCCTTAAGAAAGGGGAAGGGCAATCCATGGGTTTCGCCCTCCCTCTCACAGACGCTGGCAGCACCTTGCACCATTTTGCAATAATTCTAGCTCCCTCTTTCCACACCTCCTCCCTCTTACAAGCTGACATGAGACAGACAGAATCCACCATTTTTAACAGGGCTTTATTAGCGGGACAAATGAAAAACCACCTGCAAAATCTTCCCTAATTGATTGTTGGAAATATGAATTTTTAATGGACAAAGCCCTTCAGTCAAAGGAAGCAAATCCCTTCCACGCTGAAGAAAGGGAGCATTGATTGGCGAGACCAAAAGAAGCCTCTCTACCTCGCTGGAGCCCTGGGTTGCATTTCCACAGGCTGGGTGTAGGACTAGGGTTTGCCCTCGACAGCCGGGGTAGGGGGGAGAATTGGGGTGTGTGTGTGTGTGTGTAAACATTCTGAAAGGTTCCTTTTCTGTTAGGCTGGCCAGCCATTGTGTGCTTCTGCACCTGATGTGTATAAATTGATGCCATGAGGTCTCAGTTGCACTCCTGGCGAAGCAGACTTGATCCACGAAAGCTCACATCAAAACACAGCCATTAAAAGTGCCACAATGGGGTTTTTTGTCTTTTTTGTTTTGTTTACTCTCTTATTCCCTTAGACGAGGGCCCACAGAACAAATGATGGGCAGGCCTGCCCTTCAACCACAGTTCAAAACTTCATCTTTAGATGTTATCAAAGTTCTGCACCGAAGCGCAATGATTTGCCCCAAAAGCAGAAGTCAGAAAAATTGATTAAAAAGATAAAGGTCATCGTTGTTCGAAAGCCAGGCATGTCCAACTCTAGGATTCGTTGCTCATCTCAGTTTACTGCCAAGGAAACAGCACTGGGTCTGCAGACATGTCCATTGGCTCATGTGGCAGGCAGGAGTAGATGCTGGAGCACACAGAATGCTATTACCTTTCAAGGCAGTATCTACTTGCAAGTTCTTGCTTTCAAACTCCTAGGTTGGCAGGAGCTGGGACACAGACGGAAGCTCACTCCATCATGCAGCATTTGGGTCTTGAACCTTCCGGTCGTCAAGTTCAGCATCTAAACCACTCTGCCACAGCAGTCCCTGAAAAATGGATCACGTCTCCTGCATCAGAGACCTTTCACGAGCAGGAGTCTCCCACAGAAGAATTTTGGAACGAGAAAGTTACTCTGCAGGATATTGAGGTGGGCAGACAGGCCTGAAAGCAGGTTCTGTAATCTCCTGGCTAGAGGTGTAAAGGAACTGAATGATTCTCCATTTTCATGGGCATTTTGTCCAGTAAACAAAGCAGCTGAATGGGCAAGGAAAACTGACAGAGAATTTCCAGCTATTTGCCAACGTCTTGAACTTGGGAAGGACTGGAACTCTGCCACTAAAAGGCTGCTGGGTATTGAGTAATTGGGTCAACAGCATTCCCCACCTTGAGTAGCTAATAACAAAGGATTGTGATAATAGGAAAATGACATACTCATGTTTTCTCATATATAATGCAAGATTCTTTTCTTCCTGTCTATTATGACATGACATTGTGAAGATTATACAGGTGTTATTGTTTAATTTGGTTTTGTTTGCTAGCTTCCTTGAGTGCTATTATTAATGGATGGCTGAGATAATAATAATTTCGTGTCAGAAATTATTCTGGGTTAATTTTTGCTGGAGAAACTCTGCTCAGGGGATGCCTGACTGAGGCTCCTTTCATGTTCCCAAGAGCTGGGACAGAGACAAGCACGCAATCCGCCATGCAGTATCTGGGTCTCAAATTGCTGACTTGCATAAGAATGCATTTGTTGTTCAGTCGCACAGTCGATTCCGACCCTTTGCGATCTCATAGACCACTGTCTGCCAGTTTTTTGTGGACTGTTTAAAGTGTTTTTGATGTGCTTTTGAAATGAAATGAAATGTTTATGAATTTTTAATTTTGTAATCGGGACGGGGGATTTCTTGTAATGTTTTTGATGTACTTTTCATATGTGATTTTTGTGATGTAATACTTGTAGTTATGAAACATTGTTTTGCTGTGAGCCGCCCTGAGTCGCTATAAGCGAGTGGGGCGGCATAAAAGTCAAACAATACAATACAACCAGGGCTCACAGGGGGTCCATAGCCTTGGGACTGCTGAGAGCATACAGTATATGATTTAGACCAACAATAAAGATCTAAATCAGAAGTTTTGGCTTTTAATGCAGCTTAGTTTATTTGATCAGGTCAAATCAGCCGGGAGGCATATCCAATAGATTATATTCTTGGACTGCCACGCTAGCAATAAGATTCAAACACCTTTTTATAGACATTCACTCCAGGTTCAGTAACTTTCCAGCTAAGATTCTAAGTCAAAAAAAGTTGTTCCCACACAGAAAACATCTAACCACAAATTCCATTCCCACTGTTACCCTTTTGTTTACATAGCTTCCTGTTTCTCCTTCAAACACACAGATGTGGTAATAGGACCTGCTACTTTAGATAACACATGCTTCCCAGGGTATAAGAAAATGCATCATCTGGTTCACATGAGACGATGCTACTCTATTAAGTCAACATTTCTTCTTCTGAATTATTCAATATTATTATTCTAATCTTGTCCCAGCAGGACTTTCTCATGAATAAGGGCTACAGTGTCATCCACCCAGACACTCCCCTGTTTTACAATCGTCGCCACAGCAGTTGGGAAGGAGATTTACCCAGGAAGAGCAATGCTCATCTCCGCCACATATGGCTTTTGTAATGCAAAACATGTGTTGGCAATGCAAGGTGTTACACTGTGCTGTGGATGGACTGCGCTACAGTCCTGGTTCATACTAAGCCAGGGCCCACCAAGAAGACTAGAGCTTGCACACTGAATGAAAGGCCCTGCCAGGACTTTGGAGGTACTCAGAAGCCCTCATGACTCCAGCCTCAGATCCTTCAAATGTTCAGCCCAAATGGTTGGACAAGGCTCAAGCCAGGACCATCTCGGGGTGGGGATGGGGAGATGATGAAACTTAGTCTGTCCTCCTTTGGGCACATCAGTAGAGGAAGCAAGACTCTCTAGAGAAGACAACAATGCAGTGGAAAGAAGAAGACAACAGGAAAAGAGGAAGCGCAAACATGAGATGGACTGACTTGCTAGGGAACCCACAGGCTTGAGTTTGCAAAACCTGAGCAGAGTTGCTGAGGACAGGACATTTTGGAGACCCCTCACTCAAAGGGTCAACCTAAGTGTCAACTCAGCTACATAGAGGAACGCAAAAGGCTGTTTCCGAAACAAAGCCACACGTGGGCCCTTCCCACCCAGGTTCTTACCCTATACCACTGGACCTTCGGCTTGGCACTGGCTGGAAGATACCCTTCCACATCTGGGCAGGTGAGGTTCACGTTGGTGTAGGACAAATACATGAGGACTTCTTCTGGCTTGACCACTTGGCTGACGCAAGACCCGGGGTCCTTGTTCACAACCTCCAAGGGGAAAGCCACTTTGCTGCAGTAGGTGGTGTTTCTGGGGTAGGGGTTGGGGTTGGCAGTTTGGAAGACAAAATAAATAGTTGGACCTTATTCAAGGAGGGAAGAGCCACACTGTAAATGGCAAAACCAGGTGATTGTGCATGCTAAATTCAAAGACAGCATCTAGTTGTGTCCTGCCAAGTCAATCTCAATATATGGCCACCCTTCCAGTGGCTTCTTAGTATTCCTCCCGCCAGAGGCTGAGTCAACCTTTATCCTCGTCAGGATCGAACTCGCAATGTTTTTAAAGTTTGTTAGCCGCCCTGGGTCTTTGTGAGGAGGGCAGCATAAACGTTTGATTAAATAATAAATAAATAATAAATAAATAATAATGTCCTGGTTGCAGGACAGCAGTTTAACCCCTGCACCACCAGGCCTGTTAGATCAGTTGCTCCAGAAACTGGGAAACCCAGATGTTCTTGGATTGCAACTCCCAAGGGCCTCAGATTGGGGGGCCCAAATGTGGACACCACCAATCGAAAACAGAAAACCTTTTTTTCTGCAACCTTTCAGTAGCAATACCAAAGTCCTCTTGGTTCCACTAGACCAGTGATGATGAACCTTTTAGAGACCAAGTGCTCAAACACAACAGGCTGCCATCTGCACCACAGAGGGGTGGGGCAAACTCTGTGCTGGGGGGAGGGAGGAAGCACTCCCATTGGGCTGCTGGGCAGTGGGGTGTGGTGAACTCTGTGTTGGGCAATGGCACCCATGCCCACATAGAGGGCTCTGAGTGCCCCCTCTAGCACGCATGCCATGGGTTCGCTACCACTGACCCAGACTGTGGAAAAAATAATTTTTATTTAACAACAACTCCCAGAATCCCCATCTGCAAGGCCTCTGCAGACGTTTTGGAGCCAGAGTCCAAAACAGGAACTGTCCCCAAATAATAAGAATTTTTTTTTCCTGTGTGCAAGCTCACCATTTTGGGAACTATAGTCCAAAACCACAAAACTACACACTCTCCAATGGTTCCTTGGGGCACATATTCATCCAACGTGAAAGGAAAGACAAATAAAGAAAGCTGTTCCATATTTCATTCAGAGTCAATACACTTAAATGCACATGAATCAGCATCATCTAATTCCAAACTAAATGCCTTATCCAGGAATTTGCATGTTGCAAAGTTTTGCTAGCGGAATTTCCATTATTTTCATTATTTTCAGGTCTATCTTTTGCATTGGGATGTTAATGAGGTCAAAGCCATTTGCACTCCACAGTTCCTGTTTCTACAGACACAGATGGGGAAAGAGATCGGTAACCCCGGAAGGCTGTTGGGAAACAGGTTCTGGTGCAAAGATTTGGCTGCCTCAGGCATCCTTTACGAGATGTGGTCCAAGCAATTTGTGTAACTGCAACCAACAAATCAAATGAGTCACATCAAAATTAACAAAATAAAGTTTTGCGGTTGTTGACACCATGAAAGGAATGCATCTAAATAAAATAAAGGTAAGACTATCCCTTGCTTGAAAGAAAGTCATATCCGACTCTAGGGCCCGGTGCTCATTTCTGTTTGCAGCCACAGAGACAGTGGTGTCATGCATCTGCAGATGTTTCCGTCGACATGTGACAGAACGCATCGGCATGCACAGAACGCTGTTTACCTTCCCACCGAAGTGGTACCTATTTATCTACTTGCAATTTCTTGCTTTCAAACTGCTCGGTTGCCAGGAACTGGGACAGAGACGGGAGCTCACTCCATCGTGCAGCATTTGGGTCTCAAACTCTGACCTTCCAATCGTCAAGTTCAGCTTCTTAACTACTAAGCCACCACAGTCCTGAAAACACATACACTGCCCTATTTAACTCAGGAGGTGGATGGAATCGCTCAGTGGTTTAGAGGTCTCTGGCTACGGAGGTTGGGAGTTCGATTCCCTCTCTATGCCTTTCTGGGGAGAAAGGTCAGCCTGGACAGGTTGCATGGGGCCCCCAGTATTCTCCCCCCCCCCCAAAAAAAAAAAAGAAGGGCTGGGGAAACCACTTCTGAGTGTTTCTGTACATACAAAATCCTGGAGAACACCTCCGGAATGGACTTGACAGAATGCAATTATATAGAGTTATTTCTCTCCAGTCCCCTGACGGCTACCTGAGCATGCAGGTATAGTTGCCAGTGTCGTTGCGGAGAGTGGGCCGGAACCAGAGCGCATCCTTCTCTTTGCTGATGTGGTTGTCCGGCAAGCGGAAGTTGATGGGCTCCTCGAGGTCCTGCCCACGCCCGATCCAGTACCAGATGAGGGTGAGGCCGGCGGAGTGGGCAGTGCTGTAGTTGTACTTCAGGAAGGCCTCGAAGAGTGGACACTTGATCCGTGTGGGCTCCCCGCTGTAGACCGGCCTGTGCTTCATGGTGTCCACGCCCCAGTCATCGCAGCGCTCTGAGGGATGAAGCCACCAAGGGATAAGTACATTTTGTGCAATGCCTCACCTCACAGGACCAGTAAGGGCTGGGACATGAAAATATTGCTCTGGCTTTATTCCCTGCCAGTGGCAAACTTTGCAAACTCTGCATTGTGGTAACAGCTTTATAAAGGTCAAGGTCCCCCTTCCTCGAAAGCCAGTCATGTCGGACTAGAGGGTGAGGTGCTCATCTCCATTTACAACCAAAGACCAGACACTGGAGTAAATGGAACGCTGTTACCTTTCCCAACAGTGTGGTACCTATTTATCTAATTGCAATTTCTTACTTTCGAACTGCTAGGTTGACAGGAGCTGGGACAGAGACAGGTGCTCACTCCATTGTGCAGCACTCAAGTCTTGAACTGCTGACCTTCTGATCATCAGTCTCAGCATCTTAACCACTAAGCCACTGCGGCTCCTGTTATTTGACGAACCAAGAAAGAAGATTTATCCAGCCTTCTGAAGGACGCCCAGCCTGGTGCCTCAACAGGACTCTTGTACCAGGATAAAAGCAGCAGGAATTGGCAGGATTAAACTGCAAGGGTGTATGTGATTTCTAACAAAGATTATTTAATTTTTGGAGGAAAAGTAAACATGAAAGGCAGGTTGTATCACTGTCCACTGCAACTCCCCTCTCCTCCCGCCAAATGCTTGTCTGCTCCTTGCTAATGCTTATCCAGGCTGAAGGGACTTTCATGTCTTTAAACGCTCCTTTATATAGGACAGAAAGAAAAGATGGAGCCACCTGATTACCTGAAGGCAATTCAATGGAAAGCGCAAGGCTTCAGATTTTCTCTAGTTTGATTTAGACACTGGACTGACTTGCTTTGGTCAAGATCAAACTAAGTGTGATTGCTTTGTTTTGCTTTAGGAAAGGGAAAGGTCTCCCTTGCTTGAAAACCAGTCATGTCCAACTCTAGGGTTCAGTGCTCATCTCTGTTTATAGCCAAAGAGCACAGTGGTGGGCTCCAAAAAAAATTCACTACCACACTGTGGGCGTGGTATGGTGGGCGTGGCCTGGGGGAAAGCCCTGCGTTGCACCTGAATGAGGACTTTATTTCAAAACTTGGATGGGCAGAAGGGGGGGCCAGCCAGAATGTCTGCTACTGGTTCTGGCGAACTGGTAAGAACTTGCTGATACCCCCCACTGAAAGAGCAGCTTCTAAACCTTCCTCTCCTTGAACTGCTTCTACACCAGCAGATCCCTGGCAATGCAGTGGTTAAAATTGCTGTACTGCAGCCAAAATGTTGTCAGTTCAGTCCTGATGGAGATCAAGATTGACTCATCCTTCCAACCTTCCGAGATCAGTTAAATGAGTACCAAGTATGTTGGGGCCAAAAACGTTAATTAACATGTGAACTGTCCAGAGAGTGCACAAAGCACTATGGGGTGGTATAGAGAAGTGCCATTGCTTTTGCTACTCCTATTGCTCTCTTTCAGAACCCTGTCCCCCTGCATTGGGGTGTTTTCCTCTTCCCATCTAATCCCTCTTCCTTTTTGCTCTATGATGTCTTTAGCTCAACCCTGCTGGTAGTAACTGTTTTATTATTGACCTTTGCAGGCAGAATTAATTTCTCCCCAGAAGAATGGAACAAATATTCACTTTGCATGCAGAAATGAATACGGCGTATGTTTCCTTCTGTATCATAACGTCGCTTCACTTCACAAGGAATCAAGAACTTATTTCACCAATTGCAGAAGTCTGAACTCAGCAAAAGGAACAGACTTGCGGCTTCCTAAAGAACCTTTAATATCCCAACCTGGCCTGCCACAGATCTTATGAATTTAAAGAAAATGTGGACAGATGTGATAAATAATAAAAACAGCCATGCTGGGGGGGGGGGGGAGAGGCTGAACAGTCACCTACTGGCTTAGATTGGGAGACAGCCCACAGCCAAGAGGGAATTTTCCATTGTTTTCACAGATGCAGAAAGTGTGCCATTTTACACCCGGGTAGCTGCTGGTGAAGGAAGGGAGGGAGGGAGGGATGGATGGATGGGGAAGTGTAGAATGGAAGGGAGGAAGGAAACAGGGCTTCTCTTTTATTTATTTATTAATCATATTTATATCCCACCTTTTATATCTCAGCAACGCACAAAGCAAGAAGAGATGAATCCCACTGAAAGGAGCCTTTCTATCTGGCTCAAGTCTCATCACCATCCCATTCCTTAGGCTTGCAGACCAAAAGCAGCCCATGCATTTTTAGAAAAACATTCGAAGGTATCCCGGCTGCGACCATGGCTTCATTTCGCCAAGGATGGACAGAGAAATCAGCCATGAGAAGAGGAGCCCTTCTAGCCCGGGGCTTTCTGGACTTTGCCCAACCAGAAGCTGGCCTTCTACGGCAGCCTGGCCAGGAGACCACGGAGCTGAGCTGTGACTAAGACAAGCTGCCCTGCCAGCCACTGCTCCGGCTAATGACATGCCTATTAGGCGCTAATCTTGCCCAGGCTTCAGGAGCATCTGTGGTTCCCTCCCTTCTTTTTAGCTATCCACACATGCCCATCCACACACGGGGCAGAGGCAGGAAGGAGGCCAAACTGGAATGGTTGAGGCGGGGGGGGGGGGAGTAGAGAGAAAGAGGTACTTGGCTTCTGATCCACCCCCCCCCCCCTTTGTTGGACAAACAGCAACCCACAGCCCCCAGATTTGTTTATTTATATTTATATCCCCTTTATAGGTAAAGGTCACCCTTGCTCAAAAGACAGTATCCAACTCTAGAGGTCGGTGCTCATCTCAGTTTATAGCCAAGAGCAAGCCGAAGTTCAGCAGTTCAAGACCCAAGTGTTGTGCGATGGAGTGCATGCCCCTGTCTGTCCAAACTCCTGCCAACCTTCAAAAGCAAGAAGTTGCTAGTAGATAATTAGGTACCACTTCAGAAGGAAAGGTAACAGCCTTCCATGTACTCCAGTGTTCAGTCATGCCTGCCACATGCCCACAGAATCATATGCAGATGCAGACAGCTCTGGCTCTTTGGCTATAAAAGGAGTTGTTGAGCACTGAACCCTAGAGTCAGACATGACTGGCTTTCAAGCAAGGGCAACCTTTAGCTAACCTAAAGCAAAGCAAAGCAATCAGACGTCTATGTAGTCCAATCTCAGGGTGGTTCACAAGTGCGGCCTCTACGCCTGGGATAGAAAACAGCCCTTCCCAGGCTACTCAATGCAAAGCCCACCCAATCTTCTCCCCAAACCAGGAGGCAACCACAAGGTCACGGCTGGAGGGAACATCTGTGACTGCCGTGACTTAGCTGCAGGATCCATCACAATCGGACCCAAGATAGGGAGGAACCCGTGTGGTCCTCCCTAGCTCTGACTTGACAGCTAGCCTGTTGCCCAAACCTGGCCAGCTGAAGGACACAGCGGTCAGTTCCAAAGGGCAGGCGCTCGCGCTGCCAAAGCCCAGGTCTATTGCGTTTCAATTATCTGCACTCAAAAGAGCCAACATGCTCGTTTTTTAAAGCTGCACCATAAAATCTCAAACAAACCACTCATAAAAATTTTCAACGAAGCTTCCAGAGCGTGACGGTAACCCTCAATACGCCGCTAGCTACATCATGTGTTGGCTTAAGAAAACGACCTCTCCACCAGGGCAAGTTGGACCCTGAGCATCCTCTGAAAACTGACCTTGGCTCCTGAGCTGTCCCTGGCTCCTCCTCACCACCACACCAGCCTCCCTCCTCCCAACCCTTTCAGCTTCATTAGCTGCTCATCTGCCGGCAATGCTGTAAAATGCAGAAAGTGTCCAGTTCCAAACTAATTGGATGCCAAGGTTATTTTGCACCTCCAGGAATGTTCCATGTATTGGCCCTCTGGGATGTGGAGCAGGCAGACCCCGAAGCAGTTCAGGTCTCCATCAAACCAGCAGATGAGGAGAACGGTCCGTCTTCTTAACAAGGGGAGTTCCGAAAGAGGAAGGAAGAGGCCCCTGCTGCTGCCTGAAGCTCATGCTGGGGCAGGAAGGGTACTGGCTAAATCCCTTCTTCCCCCCATTGGTTGTGAGCCTGATTAGACACCTCTGGCAGAACTAGTCTAGGTTCTTCGCCCTCTGAGTGAGAGCGGGACAATGCCATTGAAGGTCATTGTCTCTTACTTGTAAGAATAAGGCAGATTGATTTCCCTACTTTTGAGGGTCGTTGGGGGGGGGAAAGCTGGTGTTGTTTTAAGACAGGACTGCCCAAACTTTTCAGGCTGTGGGCCAGACATGGGGTTCAGTGGGCCGGTCACATGGTTCTGTGAGCCGGTCATGGGGTTCCTCCCACCGGAAGCGAAGGTAAAATGTGCCTTGCAAACTGTTATGCCACAGGATGAGATAGATTTCAGGCTGCCATTTTCTCTGCTTAAAGCAGGGGTGCCCAAACTATAGCTTGTGGAACAGATCCAGCCCACAACACCAATTCATACGGCCCACACCACCTTCATCGCTCCTTGAAGCAGAAGTAAAAGGCACCCGTATGTAAGTAAAACATATCCGCTTCCAGGAGCGACAAGGGTGGCGTGGGCCAAATGAATTGGTGTCAGGGACTGGATCTGGCCCATGGGCCATAGTTTGGGCACTCTTGTTTTAAGAGGTGAACTTTTTGGTGACTCCCATGGGGGGAGGGATGTTGAGAAAAAGATCACCTGTTGGGAGTGGGCTCAGCCCATAATGGAACCCAGATGACCAAAAGTGGTGGTGGACCTCCAGAGCCTGCCAGTAACTGAAGCACAGCCTCTCTGGAGAAACAGTGATTAGGCAGGTATTCACGACAGTTTCCTAACCTGGTTCTGCAAAATGGGTCCCCTAGATCTTGAGGAAAGAAGGGGGGGGGAGTGGGGAGGGGGAAGCAAGATTCATTTGCCCACCCTTTAAGGGCATTTCACCATGATCTAGCATATCCTCCAAAATATATGCAGTGTCTTTATGGCTATACCTACTCGCCTGCCAACCTAGCTGTTCAAAATCAAGAAATTACAAGTCGATAAATAGGCACCACTTCAGCAGGAAAGGTAACAATGTTCCATGAGCTCCAGAGTCTAGTCATGCCTACCCCATGACCATGGAAATCCTTGCAGATGCAGACAGCGTCGGCTTTTTGGCTGTAAATGGAGATGAGCACGGAGCCCTAGAGTCAGATATGATTGGCTTTTGAGCAAGGGAGACCTTGACCTTTAATACCAATGGTCAACATGCAAGATCCAATGCTATTTCCAAGCTCACTTAAGGATCCCCAAGATCCACCACATTCAACAGGTCTACTCTAGCAGGGAATTAACACTGGATTGAACCTCCACACTGCAGGCTCATGCTTTACACATCTAATGCTGTTTAGCAAGACACTGGCTTGCTGATGACGTGATTGGTGGTGCACAAAGCTGGGGGGGGGGGGAGAGAAACCTGCAGGAAAAACAACAAAAGGGGGGGGGGTGACAGCTCTCACAGCACTCACAAAATTAACAAGTTTAATTTGCCATAAGCCTAAAAGACAAGTCTAGTCTACCAAGGCTGAAGCTTAGGAAAACTCATTAATTTTAAAGATGCCATACGACTCCTGTTTTTCTCCCAAGAAGCAGGCGCTAGAGAGACAGCAGGAAGTAGCAAAGAGAATTAAGCAGAGAAGCTTCTAAAGGACATCAGCTTTGGTCCAAGCCTTTAGGGCAGTGATGTTCTTGAACTTCAATTCCCAGAAGCCCTGATCAGCAGGAGTGCTGACTTGGGATTCTGGTAATTGAAGTCCAAGAACACCTGGAGTCGGAGAGTGAAGGCTTCCCATCACGGCTTTAGAGACTCAAAGGGAGACCATGGATGGACGTAGCTCTTTCCATTACTCTCTGATCAACTTTCCCCCTCCCTTCTGACCAACATCTTTTGTTTGCCTGCTAAATTTTTCCTCGATGTTCCCCATTAAGAATACTGCCAATTATTTTTTGTTTTAGAGTTAATATTATATAGGGAAAGGAAGGAAGGAAGGAAGGAAGAAAAAGGAAAGAAAGAAAGAAAGAAAGAAAGAAAGAAAGAAAGAAAGAAAGAAAGAAAGAAAGAATTGTTTGCAGAGACCATTCCTGAGCTGTTCCGACTGGGAACTGCCTTTCGAAGTCCAGAAGTCCTTCAACGGGTGGGGCTTCTGCCAAACATTCTTCCCAAGGGAGGCTGCCTTCCGCTTCCATATGGAAGATTCCTTCCACTTTTGTGCCTGCACACTTATGGAGCAGGGTCACAATTCTCCTCTTCATGCATCACCGCCGCTGCTGCCGCCCAGATTGTAAGATGGGGGCGTGTGGCCTCCAGCCAGGATGACAGCACCACCACTGCGCCTCCAAAGCCCATCTTTGGGCAGAGAAGCATGGGTAGGCAGGGAGCCCCACCTGCCCCTTCTTCTGGGAAGGACAGTGGCCAGGGAGAGGGTCTCACATCTGGCCATGAGTCATGTCTGGTCTTTGGCAGCCATGGCTCAAAATGTCAAGTGGGCATGCCAGGACGGGTGAACAAAGAGGGTGTGTATTGGGTGGGTGCGCATACGCAGAGCTGTGCAAAGGCCCTGAAGGAAGATCGTCCAGATTTGAGCTCTCCGCAGTTCAAAACACCAGATCAGTTTTGTTTTTTTAAAACAGTGGCTTCTATCTGGAGAAGTTTCAGACTCCTCTCCCAGCTCTACCACAACCACCCTTTGGCCCAGAGCTTTGAGAATTTCCTCTTCTGGATTACATATCCCAGAATCCCCTGATGAGCACAGCCCCAAACCACGCTGGGTGAAGGATTCTGACGGCTGGAGCTCTAAAAAGGGGGAAACAACACCCCACAAGTGGCTTCCCACACAAAGAGGATCCAGTCTTCTCCCATTTGGAGAGAGCCCCTTTAAGGGGAGGGGTTCCCACCCCCTGTGGCGGCGTAGGGAGGGATCCCTGAAACAGGGCCCTCTGAGTTGCTGGGCAACTCCATATGCCAGGGATGTCCAAACTTTTCAGGCAGTGGGCCAGTCCCATGATTCAGCTGGCTGGTCATGTGGTTCCTCCCACTGAACATTGAGGTAAAATGCGCCTTGCAACAGTATGAGATAGATTCTAGGCTACTATTTTCTCTGCTCAAACCGCCCTCCAATGCCAGTTCCTCCGGCCCATGCTGCCCCCACTGAAGAAGTCAAGCGCCCACCGAGAGACACTTTGGACTCCAGGGTTGCACATGCTCCAAAACTGGTTCCATTGAAACCCTCCCCACTCAAGAAACTTACCGGAAGCACTGGCAAGGTCCGGGCTGCCCGTCCACAAGACTGCGAGCAGGAGGTGGAGGAGACTCATCCTGCACAGAGGCGAGAAAAAAAACAGGTGGCATCATGGCTACTACACAGCTACTCTGCAGCTCAGCTCTTCAGTTCTGTTGTAACTAATAAATACACGAATATAGGTACACACACAGCACTTTTGTTTTTTAAAATTATTCCCCCCCCCCCATATAATTAGCAAAGGGTCTTTTTAAGGGTCTGCAATGTCTTAGCAGTTTAGACGCTGAACTTGATGACTGGAAGGTCGGTAGGTCAGCAGTTCGAGACCTGAGTGCTGCACAACAGAGTAAACCTCTGTCTCTGTCCCAGCTGCTGTCAACCTAACAGTTTGAATGCAAGAAATTGCAAGTAGACAAATAGGTACCACTTTGGTGGGAAGGTAAACAGCATTCCACGCACTCTGTCATCTAGTCATGCCTGCCACATTTCCACAAAAACGCCTGCAAACGCAGACAGTGCTGGTTCCTTGGCTGCCAATGGAGATGAGCACTGACTCCTAGAGTTGGATAGATGACTCCTAGAGTCATCTAGTGCTCCTAGATGAGCACTGACTCCTAGAGTCGGGAACCCTTGACCTATGGTGGCTTTTGCACATAAGGAAGAGAGAAGGCCCTGATCCAAGAAGCTGACCGAGGAGCTCAGGAGAGGCAGAAATAACCAGGGGTGTTGTTTGAGTCATCCAGTTTGCCAGTTCCTGGCAAACTTTCCTCCCGTCTCTGGAGGGAATGGCCTTTGCGCTTAACATCCTCATGGGACAAAGACAAAACGTTCTTCTGCACCAGGGAAGCTGGAGGAGAAGGACCGTCATAGGTTTCTCGTATCCTGACAGCTTCCAGCCTACCTTCCCCACCCAGAGTGTGTGTCCCTGCAGAGAGGGAGAGAAAAACTGCCTCCTCCCATCCGGTTTCCAGGATCCTTCCAGCTAAGGCAGGGGTGGCCCATTTACAGCCCAGGACCCGGATCTGGCCCCGATGCCAATTTGTCTGGCCCACACCACCCTCAGCACTCCCATACGAGCACATTTCACTTCCGCTTCTGGGAGCGACGAGGGTGGCATGGGCCAGATGAATTGATGTCAGGGGTCAGATCTGGCCCCCAGGCTGTAGTTTGGGCACCCTTGAACCATGTGACCAGCCCACAGCCAGAAACGTTTGTGCACCCCTGAGCTAAAGGGGTCTTCACTATCAGCCCCATCATCAGCCACTCTGGCCTCTTATCCTCTTGGCTTTAAAACCCTGTTTTCCACCTCCCCGGAAGCTTTGTGAAGACCTGCCAGGTCCATAAATTCCAAGCCAACAGCTCTCGGATGTTCTAATTAGCCCCCTTCTCCCTTGAGCCTGCCAGATCATTCAGGAAGACAAATGCTTAAGGCAGCAAAAACCATCCAAAGTCAAGTGCTTGCACTCTTCTGAACATTTCTGCTCTAAAAGAACCTCCCCCCAAAAATAATGATAATACCATTCTGAGACTGGAACACAGAGGGATACGAGCGGAGGCTGAAATTCTGCATCTTAACTAAGAGGAAAGGAGGAGATCTGAGCTGACAGATCTTGGCAGAAACTCTTCTTGGACAGAGCGACGTGACCGGAATCTGGCCACCCTTCTTCACCAGGGATGGCCAAGGTCCAGCCCAAAGGGGGTGGACATCCTGCCATGGTCTCACGTTTTGTCCCTGGACCTCTTTCATCCCAGAGAGGGCAAGGTCAAAGCTCAAGGTCTCCCTTGCTCAAACGCCAGTTGAGTTCAACTCTAGAGTTTGGTGCTCATCTCTGTTTACAGCCAGTGCTGTCTGCCTCTGGAGATGTTTCCATGGTCATGTGGCAGGCATGATTAGACACCAGAGTGCATGGAACACTGTTACGTTTCCCACTGTAGCAGTTCCTCTTTATCTACTTGCAATTTCTTGCTTTCAAATGCTAGGTTGGCAGGAACTGGGAGAGGCAACAGGATCTCACTCCGTCATGCAATACTGTACTTGAGTCTCAAACTACTGACCTCCCTGCCTTCTAGTCATCAAGTTCAGCGACTTAACCACTAAGCCACTGCAGTCCCCTAGATGGAAAGACACATCCAAATAAGGGGGGGGGGGTGATTGATGGGTCTATGTATTGCAGTATAAGATGGAGCAATGAAGCGGGTGCCTTGAACCCAAGGCACAGAAACTACACAACCATGAAATCATGAGATACAGAGCTAATAAACAATTAGCCTTTTGCTCCCAACACACTGGGGACTGATCAATAAAGTTCAGATCCTCCAGGTCAGAAGGGCAACGGATGTCAGGGAAGAGAGTGAACAGATGCCAAACAGAGCCAGCCACTAACTCAGAAAGGGAAGCAGTCAATGGAAACATCAAGAAATCAAAGTAACTTCAGAGAGCCACTTGGACCTGAAGACCGAGTGGCAGGTAAGGGTCAGGGTATTTCCTCCAGTGGGTTCCAGCCTAGATTAATAAACTTGTAACCCTGTTTGAGCCTTCTTGGGCCTCCAGATCTAGGAAGGAGATCCTTCACGTGGCTATGAAATACCTTCCCCTGGCAGGACGTCTCCCTCTGGTCCTTCCAAAACATGTGAAGATATATTTCGACACAGGCTAATTGGGAACTTTTAAAACAACTAATTAGGGAAAGCAGGAGGCAGACCCAGAAGGTGGTGGAGAAATAACATGAAAGAAGTATTGTAAGCACACCAAATAATGCCAGTGGAGGCTGCTAGATGTGCCAATACAAGAACCTTGCATCTCCCTCGAGACTCAATGTGGGAGCCGGGGAGGGGGAGGGGAGAAGACTTGGGGAGTTCTTGAAATTGTGTGCTGGATATTATTGTTATTTTGTGTGTCTGTATGTTTTAAGGTGTTTAAAGGTAAAGGTTTCCCTTGCTTGAAAGCGAGTCATATCCAGCTCTAGGGTTCAGTGCTCATCTCTGTTTCAAAGCCAACAAGCTGTGCAGCTAGGTTTTCACAAAGGGAATATAATGCCATGCACTACACACCGAACCCTATTCTTGGTTGCCTTTTGACTGTCCAGAATCACCTCTGTCTCATCTGTATTAAGTTTGAGTTTATTCAGTCTATTCGCCTTCTGCCAGTCCATTCCCAACAACAAAGCCTGTCGTCATCATCAACTACAACTCGTATCCAAGAATGCATTTTCCCCCTGAGGCAGGAAAAATACAACTGAGGTGAATTTGTTTAAGGTGGATCCCAGCATAATCCAAGTCAAGGTCTCCCTTGCTCAAAAACCAGTCGTATCCAACTCTGGGGGTCAGTGCTCATCTCCACTTACAGCCAAAGAGCCAGCACTGCCTTCAGACATTTGCAAGATCCTATGGCAGGCATGACTAGACACCAAAGTGCATGGAACACTGTCATCTTTCCCACCGAAGCGGTACCTATTTACCTACTTGCAATTTCTTGCTTTTGAACTGCTAAGTTGGCAGGAGCTGGGACAGAGACTGGAGCTCACTCCATCATGCAGCACTCGGACCTCAAACTGCTGACCTGCTAGCCCACTGGCTGTCACATTCTGTGTCTTAACCACCTGAACCACCACGGTGTGAACACTAATAAGAGGGAGAAAGAGGTAGTGGTTGATAGGTCTGCGGCTGGAGTTGGCTTCTTTTTAGGACAAAGGAAACCGTAGCAGGACTGTAGCAGCTTCAACCACAGCTGATTGGGCTGGTAAGCAAATCTTAGCCTGCTTTAAAGCCTGCTCTCTAGTAGGCAATGAAGAAGGGTGGGCACTGCGGTGTCTCCCTGGGCATCTCCCTGGTCACCATCTACTACTGACCAGTAAAGAAGGTGACTTGATGCTTGTCCTGCCCTTTCAACCAGAGGAGGAGAAGCAACTTTCATATCCACAAGGAGAAGACTTGAAATGCAGGGCAAAGCAAGGACGCCCCTTGCCACAGAAGGTGGCAACGAAGAGCATGATGCAAAATCTGAAAATGCCCCCACCCCATGCCTCTAAAGATGCCTTTAAATTGCCTTTAATTTTGGAAATAAACTCAAATGTGCTCCTCTTTGTGCTCAAAAAGCTTTGCAGCTATACTTCGTTTCTGCTGTGTAATTTAATTAACACCCCGCCTACCTAAAAAGATACTAGTTGCACACCACTGTGTTACTTGCCACTAATTAGTTCCACGCACAGATTTCAATGTTGTCTGCCAACCATGAGAGAAGCTTCTGTTCTCTCGGGTCTTCTTGAGACGTTGCAGGAACATTTCCAAGCCCAGACAGAATGGTGGCTGCATTGAGCCTATGGAAAAGTCATCAAGGACCAGCATGATCTGCATGATTGTCATCCATGGGACTCATCCTGGTGGATCTACAACCAGAGGGACGATTCACTCACAATGCAGAGACTTATGGGGCTTCCGGGGACAGAATCTGGCCACGGTTCCGTTTTCAATTGGCAGTGATTTCTCTGCCCACCTGCCCTTATGAAGGACCTTCTGAAGCCTGGACTGTATAGGTTATTCTCCAGCCAAGGCAGAACAACAAACTGCCACTCAGCAAACATGCCCTTAGCAACAAGAGCTGATTGCCCTGGCAACCGGCCCTTGGCTCAAAGGGTCGACATCTATTTTAATTTTGCTTTGAGCACCTTTGGCTGGTGGTGGAGCAGCTGCAGGGTCCAAAATAACTCAGTCTGCAAATGGCTAAACAAAAGAACCCCAAAACTGTTTATTTTCTTAATAGTCATTCAAAGATACTTATTGTTTCTACCCCAACTCTCAAAACTTTTCATATTACAGACACACAGATTCACAGAGAAGAAGAAGATTGCTACTGCTTATGCATTCAAGAGGATTTCCTAAGGGCCCCCAGGCATACAAGCTGCCTCACCTGTTGGTCATGAAGATACAGGAAAGGTGCAGATTCACACCCTTATCTGCTACTTGGGAGAACCTGGTCTACTTCTCCATCATCCCCAACGCAGTGGCATGGATGATGGCCCAAAATTATAGCACACTCTTGTACTCTAGAAACAGTGGAAACATCCATCCTCTTGTAGACAACACGCTATGTTTGAGACTCAGGTATACTGTATTCCAAAAGACAGACAAACGCTTTCCACACCATATGATTTCCTGCTCTTCAAAGACAACAATAGTAACAGGAGGTCTCATACAGACACCAGTTGAGAAAATAATGCCCTCTTGTGGGTATCACTCCACCTAATGTCAAGAGAGAAGCAGCAGCGGATGCCAAAAGAACTAAGCAAGAGAAGGACCCTCGACACCCTCCAAAAGGATCTAAGTCTCAAGTCCACTGTCTCAGATCCAGGAAGAGCTTTAGGGCAAGAACATCAGAGAATAAACAATACAAAACTGATGTAGCATTTTAAAGACTAACTGTTATATTTCAGTGTGAGCTTTTGTGGATCAAGTCCACTTCATCTGGCAAGAACAAACATCCTTGAGGGTAAAGGTCGCCCTTGCTTGAAAGCTAGTTGTATCCAACTCTAGGGTTTGGTGCTCATCTCTGTTTATACCCAAAGAGCCAGCACTGTCTGCATCTGCAGATGTTTCTGTGGACATGTGGCAGGCATGCCTCAACCAGAGTGCATGGAATGCTATTTACCTTCCCACCAAAGTGGTCCCTATTTATCTACTTGCAATTTCATGCTTTCAAAATGCTATTTTGGCAGGAGCTGGGGCAGATACAGGAGCTCACTCCATCATGTAGTGGGCCCTATTTATCTACAGTACTTGCAATTACTTGCTTTCAAAATGCTAGGTTGGCAAGCGCTGGGACAGAGATGGGAGCTCACTCCGTCATGTAGTACTTGGGAATTGAACTCTGACCTTCCAGTCAGTGAGTTCAGCGTCTTAAACACTTGAGCCACCACAGTCCCTTGAGGGTACATAAGAGCAAAACCAAATTAGAAGATGGGGGAAGGAGCTCACTGGACAAGGAATAACATGAAAGGAGGAGGAGATGGTTGAAGAACTCAACCTCCCCTACATGTCACATGGAGAACCCTGAACAGGCTGAGGGTTGGAGTCCCTCAATGCAAGACCAACGGGCTCAAGTGGGAGCTCCTGGTGGACAACGACATGCAGTGTGAATGTACAGAGTCCATGGGCTCATTTGCTGGTCTGCCGGTTAGTACCAGAAACCTGCACCGATGAAGACTTGACTTTGGCCAATGACAAAGCCAAGAAAATGGCTTCATTTTGGCACTTCAAAGTTTGATCTGGACACAAGAGAAGAAGAATAAAGGCAACAATCTGGCAGGACCACTTTATCCTGGTTTACAAATACATTTCTTGGCTTCCAGCCAGGCACAAAACTAGGCACAAAAGCTCTCCAGAAGTACAGCAGAAAAGAGGAAAAGACTGCCTGGCTCAGTCTCACAACCAAGCAGAACTAAATAATTCATTTATTTCACACATATATGGTTGCTGTAAGGTACCACTTTCTCTGTTTGAGCAGAACCTTTTCAACTGGATTTCTCAACTGACTGGATCTACAACAACAGGAGAATTTTTGCTGGCTGGATAGTTCAGTGAGTTGGAACAGCCGGTTACAGAGCTAGGCGTTGGGAGTTCAATTCTACAAAGTTCCTTCTGGGAGAAGGGCCACCCTGTGTGGCCTTGGGCAAGCTACCTGGTGGCCCCAGAGAACCCCTGGAAGAAGGGAAGGGCAAAACCACTTCAGAGTACAGTATTATTCCATATCAAGAAAAGCCTGGCAAGGGTCACTGTGAATTGGAACTGATCTGATGGCAATGATGATTCATTCCCACCAAGTCAAACAAATCCTGTGTCCTTGGATGTTTCAGGCCAAGATCCAGCCTGAGATTGCAATTCTAAGGAAGACAAGAAAAACAAAAGGAATTTAACCAAGCCATTTCCAAACACAACTTAACCAAGCCATGTGAGGAAAGACAGAAAGAACTGGGCAAGTTTAGCCTTGAGAAAAGGAGGCCGAGAAGGGAGGGGAGAGGATGACTCATCAAAGAGCTGAAAGAGAATCATTTAAGCAGGGGTGTCCAAACTTTTTGAGTCGTGGGCCAATCATGTGGTTCAGGGAGCCGGTCACTAAGGCCCAGGGTCCAGGTGCGGCCCCTGACACCAATTCATCCGACCCGCAAAGCCTTCGTTGCTCCTAGAAGCGGAATTAAAATGTGCCCGTACGGAACCCACTGCCTTGAGAGTTGGTGAGCACTTCAACACTGGAGGCACTCAAGAGAGAATTGGACAACCATCTATCACATTTGCTTCGATTCTGTTCCCTGCATTGAACAGATGGGGTTGGACTCAATGGCCGAGGAGGCCCCTTCCAACTCAGTGATCCTAGGATTCTTTGACTTTAATAGGTCACAGGCAATGCAGCCTATTCTCTGGGAAAGGGACAGGGGGTCACTCTGAACATTTAGCACCCCTAAGATCATAGCTCATTCTCTTCTGCCTTGTCAAAGGACCTTTCTAAGGATCACCTCCTGTGGCCCACAAGACCGGGCACGATCTAGTACATAGGGAGTCATCTTCTCCTCAGGTGTGCTGACTTGGGCTTCTGGGAAGTGAAGTCCAAGAACACCCAGAGAGCCAAGTTTGCTGACCCCTGGGCTGGAACCTAACCTCCTGCCAAAGCCAAGACACTGCTGACAGCGTGGACGGTGTGGAAGAGCAGGGTGGTGGGGAAGAGAAGTGGAGGGAAGCAAGCGTGAGCCCGGGGGGGGGGGTATATGCAAAGAAGGTCAGGGGAAGTGGGCAGGCTCCAGAGAGGAGGTCTTTGCTAAGCCCCTGAGAGACTGGACAATGGAGAAATTTGGGGTAGCAGAAGCCACCTGGGCTCCACTGAGCAGCGAATGCAAAGTGCTTCCTGCCACTGGACGAGTCTAGAGAGCTGAAGATTGTAAGGATAAGCCTCACCAGCGTATCTCTCTCACCACCTCACCCCACCCCCCACATCATAGGACTCATGCCACCTTCTTCCAGAGACCTCTCCCACCCCATCCAGAAGCCCCCACACAACCCTTGGTGCTGCTCCAGAGTCTCTGTGGTCCTGCTCCAGGTGAAAGACATCTATGACAGGTTTCAATCACTGACTGTTTGTGCTTACAAACCAGCCAGATCAGGTAGGACGTGCAGCATGGATTAACTTAATGGTAGCATTACCCACCAAGGAACTGGACTTTCTCCCACCAGCTTAGTTCTATAAGAAACAAATACATCTTCTTCTGATGGTGATCAGGTTTATTCAGGACAGTTCAGGATCAGGCACAAGATAAGAAATAGAAACATTTTGCCCACCCCTTTCCCATAATAATAATAATAATAATAATAATAATAATAATAATAATAATAATAATAATAATAATAATAATAATAATAATAATAATAATAATAATAATAATAATAATAATAAAGTCGGTGCAACTGACTCAGGGCGGCTCACAAAACTCACAAATATAACATTCCACAGACATCAACACTATAATCAACAATATACTACATAATCACAACACATATCACAGTAAATCTGAAATTAAATACAATAGAAAACACAAAAGACGACAAAGTGGCAGACGGTTCTCACCGAGACTGGATCCTTTCTTTTTTGGACTTTTCTTGGACTTTTCCCAGCTACCTTCTGTAGGATTTTGCTTATAATCATTGAGGGATTTAGTAAATGTGGTTTTTGTTTTTGCTGTTGTTTTTGTAATACTTTTTTGTAACATTTTATTGTGATGTTAATACTTTTTGATTGTTACTGTGTTTTATGATAATGTGGAATTTGTGACTTTTTCCCAACCCCGGGAGGTTCCCTGTCGCTGCCACCTCAGTTTCCTGGGGAGAGCCCAGACTTGGGTTCACGTCACCCTGTCACCAAAAGAGTCAACCCGGTGGGAGGCGGAGGCTCTCCCATGCAGCCACTCCAGGCCAAGCTGCTGCCCATTCCCTCCTCTGCCGGACTGGCCCGAGAAACGTCCGGTGAGTCTGGCAGCAGCGGCAGCATGGTCTTAAAGCCGCCCGTGGCCCTGCAGATGCTGCCCGTACCCACCTTATCTAGCACATCTAGCTATATTTCTCTGGCCTGCCCTGCCCTAGCCTGCTAACACAGTCAACTACATTTTGCTATGGTTTACTCACAAGCAGTCATTGTAGCCTGTGACCCAGAATCATGGGGGGAAATCATGGCGTTTCTTCTCCACATTCCTGTCTAACCAAAAGCCCATCTTTTTTCTCATCCTTCCTTTTCATCACCCTACGGTAGTTCCATTCTCACAGTTTTCAGCCTGTTAAGAACTCAAGGAAACTACTTTACGGACTAAAAGCAAAGCCCCTGTGTGTTAATTCATTACAAAGGTTAACTGTCATTTTCTCTGAATTCATCAGCATCTTTTCAGAGAAATGTGCAGAACAGGGTGTTTTTACCTTCAGCTCAGAAGGCCTGGGGAACAGAATGACACCGGTGGCAGGCAGCATCCACCCACCAGTAAGTCACAACCCCAATATTGTCTTCCTCTCACACGCATAACCACGAGAAAATTACATGGTACTTGCGTTCAAGGTCCTGATGCAATAGCAAGCCTTTGTTTAGTTCTATTTTTAATGTGGAGTTCTAAGTTCTCAGTAGACTCCACAACTGGCCTAGCAGTCCTCATCCTACACATTTGGTTAAAAAAAAAGAAGAAAGGGGGGGGGGGAGGATCTGCAAAGTTAGTGCTTGTTTTCAAGTTACACAAGATTCTTCAACTGGATGGAGACGTACCTCTCAGCACTCTTTTCTTTCAGATGCCTGCAAAGCCTCATGCTGGTGTAATCTACATCTGCCCATCTAGACCAGTGCTTCCCAACCTTTGGACTTCTTGGACTTCAATTCCCAGAAGCCTTGGTCTGTACATTGGCTGATCAGTGCTTTTGGGAATTGACTTAGGCTTCTGGGAATTGAAGTCCAAGAACCAAAGGTTGGGAAACTCTGAGAAAGACTCTTTCTGGCTGGATTATTTTAACCCACATGCGTTTTTAGCAACTAACGCTCCCAGATGTCTGATGAGATGTCTGAGGAAGGCTGCTGGAGTGACTAGAAGGGATAAAATCAGGAATGAGGTTATTAGGGAAAGAACTGGAATAGAACCAATCTTTAACTACATCCAGAGACAACAAATAAATTGGTTTGCTCATTTGGAGAGAATGTCTTGGGATTCCATACCACACAAGGCATCCTATGTGGAAAAAGGAGAGGGACCCAGAGAAAGGTGTAGAAAGAACATCAAAGAAAGATTGCAGGAACACCAAATAACACCATTGGAGACCACTAGAAGTGCCAGAGCAAGAACCTTGCATCGTAGTAAGATTCCTGCCCACTGCATTACTGTACCTTTAAGAGACCTTTAGGGGTCTAGACACAGCTGTTAGCTGTTGAGGCATAGACTGATTACACAGCTGTAACCACGTGGGGATGTGATTCAGGACTGTGCACAGCTGTGGTGACTTTGAGGGTGAGTTAGCAGAATTACAGTATAACTATAGCCCACCTGAGATGGGCTACTCTGAGGAGGATATTCAGAGGAGGAACTGAGAAGGAGATTCTGACTGAGGAAGAGGCTGAGATGACATCTGATACATGAGGGATGAAGAAGTGCTGCAGGAAGCTCTGTTACTACTAAGAACTATCAGGTACTCCACACTGCTGAGAAGAGCACACTGACTAAAGCCTTGGGCAAACTGCAGTCAGTGTTTGCTGGCAGGACTCTGTGTATGCTCAATGGACTTGAGCCTTCAGAATTCCAAGACCTGACTCAACTGTGGGGCTTGAAGACAGACTGGTACCTGTGTATATAGTTCTGTGTCTATTGTTTGAGTGTTTCCCTTACCCAGAAGTAAACTGCACTATTCACTGAGACTGTATGTGTGTCTGTGCACCCAAACCTTCTGCCGTTGCATTAGCTAACCACTAGTCTGCTAACATTGAACACACATATGGCCAGAAAATCATTGACACATCTCCCTTGACATCCAATATGGGGGCAGAGGAGGAGGAAGAGGAGACTCCCAGCATCCAAATTAGTAACAATAACAGGATATATGAGAGCACACTCCTTCAAGAGGAAGAACAAAACAAGATGAGAATTCATGACCTGGGACAGATAAGACTACTTCTGGTCCAGCTGCTTGGTCCCCAACTAGATGTATAAGTCCCTGGCAGCATCTCCAGGCAAGATTTGGGAGGTGGAAAAGCAGAACCCAGTCTGAAATGCTGGAAGGTCCCTCCTAAATCTTGTAGTGGAGCAGGACATCTGCTCTATTCACAAGCCACATCCCATCGGTCACTTTGACAAAGAGCCCAAGGACCAGATATAGAATTGATAGAAACAAAACGCCTACCTCTTTTCACAAGAAAACACCTCCAGGCATGCTGCTCTCCTATGTTTCAATTACAGTTAAGTTGTCAAGTTAGGAGAACAAGACATGGATGGATGGCCCTCAACAACAAACGCCAGGAGAAAGATGGCCTGTCTCACCTGCAAGAAGACATGGAGGGTCAAGGGAACGTGACTTCTCAGTGACTGTTACAAAAAACCGAATCCAAGTCCTGCCTACACCACTTCTTCTGTGCCTCATCTGTGGCCCATGCTAAGAGGTGGAGAAGACCAAGGATTCTTTCTCTCTGTGGCATATTGGCCACAGGTGGAGAATCACTGAACAGGACAATCTTGGCCAAGGCAGACTGACATCTCAAGGTGGGTTACATGAACTTTTTCTATTCAAACCAATACAGCTGCTACCTATATGAATTCCAGCATCCTCAATGTCAGGACGACTGCAGTGCATGATGGAATTATTATCACAGCCTTCTTCTCCTTAACAGCCTCTGAAGAATCACCTTCTTAATTATCTTCTGCTTCCTCTGCAACACAGCTAGGGCCCCTCTCCAAATCATGTATCCAAGTTGCTTTCAGTATTCAGCATCACATATATCTGGCCAGGTTATCCTGCTATGATAATAGAGTAGACCCTACTGCAGGTGACTCAACGCTGATCATCCTGCAGTGGTTAACTAACCTGAATACCTTGAGATGGCCTTAGGTGGTGATGTCCACAGGAAAAGGTGAGGGTCCCCCAAGTAGATGAAATGGTCCCACTTGAATCCTTCTTGAAGGAGGGCAGCAACTTCATCCATCCAGGCCTGGGGCCGAGAAGGAGGATTTTGTGTGCCAAAAGGGCTCAGGACCAGAAAGTGACTTGCTTTAGTTTCCCAGCAACACAGCCCTTTCTACCTGATTATTTCATATCCAGACTCGAGCAAGGAAACAATAAAGAAGGAGGGAGATGGTTGAAGAGGAAACTCCTTTGGCCCTGATGAATGGAACAGTGGGGGGATGGGTGGCTTGACAGCATTGTACATGGAAAGGATCTGACGGTGTTAGTAAGCCACAAACTGAACATAAGACCACAGTATGATGAGATGTGGCAGATAAAGAAAGAAAAATGATGAATGCAAGACTATTTGTGTTAGCTGTCTTGGGTCTTTTTGAGGAGGGCGGCATAAAAGTTTGTTTAAATAAATAAATAACATTTGCTTCTACACTAGAGTAGCTTTCATCATCCATTTGTATGGGAGTCACACTGCGATGCGAAAGACAAATGAAAGGCCACTGGATTATATTCTCAAGACTGTCTTCATGGCTAATCGCCATGAGGATCACTAATATATTTATTATTTATTTATTTATTCAGATTTATTCAGAAGAAGAAGAAGATAGCAACAGAAAGCAGAATGGGAGGGACCTCCTTCATCAATATTTATTACTTGTGGGAAAGAAATGCAATTTGGTCAGCCAAGGTCAATGCATTCGTTGCTGGTTCTCAGTGACAGATCCTGGAGAAGTTGTGAAAGAAGGGACCAAGGAGACACAGTCTGGAAGCAAGAACTGAAATCCTGTTGCTTAGTGTAGTAAATCATACCAAAGGAGACCCATTGAATCAGTAGGGATTTGTTGAGTCAACTTCTCCATAAGTTCCATTGCTCCAATAGGCCTGCTAGGGATGTGACTTTCTACGTCAAGCAACAGAATTTCAGCTCCATCTGGGAACAAGAAAGAGATCCGGGGACCATCAAGGCACATTTGCCAGCAACTTAAGTTGTATTTGCATCTATGTTTAAGCAGTTATGCTTGCAGTTTTCCCATTGCTGCACAATATTTGGCTGTTTTCAATACATCTGAAATACTTTTGTACATACAGTATGGAACATAGAATCAATGTAGATAAATAAAGTGTGTCGAATTGGACAAGCTGATGCTGCCACTAATTATTACAACTATGAAGCCACTTTTATCTTGATACCCAGATGAAACTTAATACTCCTGAAATTTATACAGCTAAATGGGATAAAAACCACAGGCTTCTGATCTGGCAGGTTATTCACCTCTTCTCCCAGACTGACTCACCTTGCAGGGTTGCTATGCAGGTAATGTAGGGCAGTGATGGCGAACCTTTTAGAGACCGAGTGCTCAAACTACAACCTCAAAGCCACTTATTTATTGCAATGTGCCAGCATGGGGAGGTGAACTCTGTGCTGGCCGGAGGGAGGAAGCGCTCCAATTGGGCTGCTGGGCAGAGGGGTGGGGCAAACCCTGTGCTGGGGTGATGGCACGTGTGGTCAGAGAGAGGGCTCTGAGTGCCCCCTCTGGCATGCGTGCCATAGGTTTGCCACCACTAATGTAGGGGCAAAAACTCCACACACCACTTCTAGAGGGAGGGAGGCCATAATGCAATTAACAAATGAGCACAACCAGAACAACTGCTGATCTGCACAGCTCTTGTGCCCTTCAATGTGGAGGATCCCTCAAGCCATCAAGGCCAGTGGGTGTTTTGTGATTACAATATTTTTTTTTGGATAAGAACACATCTTCTAATTCCTGCTGGATGACCACATATCAGAGATTCTCTCTCTCTGGCCACAGATACATTGTCTTAAACAAAGGACTTCATTAGAATGAATACAGGTCCACCCTTTTTAATTTATGGCTTCAACTGGAGTCTCAGTCACTGATAAGTTCCAGCAGTGGTTTTGAAACAGCTGCAGTGTAAATGTTTGCTAACTGATGATCCAACAGACATGTATACAGATCACAAAAACGCACTGGAAGTGAGTCAATATCTATTGATTCCATAGACAGCCCCCCTCCTTGACCAAGGAGATATTAGGAGCAGGACAATCGTGGAATGTTTAAATTCTCCCTGGATGAACAATGTAATTTAGGTTTTCTTCCAACGATTTCATTAACTATGCTTCATTAAATTCCCGGTGATGAATTTCCTTCCTAATTTGAGCAGTCATTGGGTGTGTGTGTGTGTGTGTGTGTGTGATGGTTGCGCAATTGCCCTCCTCTCAGGAAAGGCTTCCAAAGCAATACATCAGCGCTGCCTATTCTGGGCTGCGTCCAGGGCTTTTCATTTAGGACAAACCGTTAATGTTCCCAAGGAGACACTGAGGAAGGACATCGCCAGGCGGCGGCTGGGGTTCTGCTCATCGGGGGTGGCCACAGAAATGCTTTGCCTGCCATTTCGGCTGCCTATTTTTTATTCCACTCCTGGGCGAATGGATGGGGAACCAAACCCACGAAGAGGGTGGCTACTTGACGTGACACAACAGCCCCCTCCTGCTCTTTAGAAATCCACAAGTGGTAGGGGCTTTTCGTGGCAGCAAAATCACAGTTCATCTCACGCCAAGGTCAAGCAGAGGGACCACTAAGGCTATCAGACTTGACCTCACTGGTGGAACTCACTGGCGGATTTTGGGTGCAGTCTGGAAGGGAAATACCCCACACTTTGGGCTGGTTATGCCATACTCTGGTGTGCAGTATTTCTTGATGATTACACAAAGTACAAAAAACTGCAAACCCTTTCAACCTCTTTCCATGTCCGCGCTGGTATCCGGTGGCTGTGGCTGCCCTATCCAGGGGTTGGGTCAGAGCAAGGGGTTCCTGCATGCATGGAAAGCTTTGGTCTCCCAGCAACACAACCCTTTCTTTCTACCTGATTATTTCATATCCAGACTAGAGCAAGGAAACACTAAAGACAGAAGGAAGATGGTTGAAGGCGAAACTCCTTTGGCCCGGATGAATGGAACAGTGTGGGGGATGGGTGGCTTGAGAGCATTGGACGTGGAAAGGATCTGAGGGTGTTAGTAAGCCACAAGCTGAACCTAAGACCACAGTATGATGAGATGTAGCAGATAAAGAAAGAAAAAAGATGAATGCAAGACTATTTGCTTCCACACTAGAGTAGCTTTCATCATCCACTTGAAACTCTTACAACAATCCTGCACTGTGTTGTTATTCCCCATAATGCAGATCCGGCTAAAGGAAAGCAAGAGAAAAACTAGACTCCCTAAAAGCAGAATCAGACCTTATTATAGCAACAGTAATTATACTTATAATGCCTCATAGTGTTTAATGCACTTTCTGGGCAGTTTGCCAAGTAATTAAGCATTTTGCCCCCAACATTCCGGGTCCTTATATTCCCAATCTCGGAAGGATGGAAGAGGCTGAGTCAACCTTATTCCCATCAGGGTCAAACTCACAATGTGTTGGCTGCAATACAGCAGTTTAGCCCCTGCACCACCAGGGATCATGCCTTCAAAGCTCTTGAGCCCAACCAGTTGCCTTGCTCATCGAACCAGATGAATGTAACCTTTTAAGCAAGCTGTACTTGAGGACAGAGTGGCTTAGTGGTTAAGACACTGAACTTGACCACCAGAAGGTCAACAAGTCAGCAGTTCAAGACCCAAGTGCTGCATGATGGAGTGAGCGCCCATCTCTGTCCCAGCTCCTGTCAGCCTAACATTCTGAAAGCAAGAAATTGCAAGTAGATAAACAGGTACCACTTTGGTGAGAAGGTAAACAGCATTCCGTGTGCTCCGGTGTCTAGGCATGCCTGCCACATGTCCACGGAAACGTCTGCAGATGCAGACAGTGCTGGGTCTTTGCCTGTAAACAGAAATGAGCACCGAACCTTAGAGTTGGATATGACTGGCTTTCAAGCAAGGGTGACCTTGACCTTGACCTTGACCTTACTTCTGAGGACAAGCTGAGTGCATGGTTCCTAATCATGGCACATGGGAGATTTACACGGAGGATTCCTGAACCTTACATCAGACTCTCAAAACCAGAGACGTTACCTGTGCAGTTAAATCCCTCCTGGGAGAAATCTGCCTCTCCATTTGGCAACTCTTTACATGCTCACCAATCTGGCCCCTAAAACAACCCCTCCACCTGCTTCCATTGGCACAGGTGCTTGCGGCCCAGGGTTGCTGCTACTCTCTCCTGCTATGACAGGCATAAGGGATGCACAAATGTGCTCTTAATCTCTGCTAGCTACGTAGGTGCCATTGCCATTCTCCCCAAGCCCAACGGATGGCAGGGAGAGAAAAGGTGCCTGGTGTCTGTGGAAAATAATTCCTGCATTTTCCCAAAAAACAACAACCCAACCCTGCCATCCTCTGTCGTGCAAGTGAGGTCCAGAGCTTCAAAATCTTCATAAGCCAGCTGTAGTGGAACTCATGAGAGAAGGAAGGCATTCTGTGGCATAATGAGCCCCTTTTTCTCTCTGAGCTATAAATGATCAAAACCCAGACAAAATGTCACAGGAAGTGTCTTAATCAGATCCCTGGGTTTTGGGATATGAATGGATGAGGCCATCGTATTAACTGAAGCAATAGCAGGGGCAAAGCAAGATGGATTAATCTGCTTCATGGTTAGGCAGCCCCCCCCCCCGGGTGGGGCTATGTTGGCTTACTGGTTAAGACACTGAACTTGACAAATGGCAAGCCGGCAGGTCAGCAGTTCGAGTCCCGAGCGCTGTGCGATGGAGGGAGCTCTTGCCTTCTGTCCCAGCTCCTGCCAACCTAGCAGTTTGAAAGCAAGAAATTGCAAGTAGATGAAGAGGTACCACTTCAGTGAGAAGGTAAACAGTGTTCCATGCACCCTACTGTTTAGTCATGCCTGCCACATGTCCACAGAAACATCTGCAGATGCAGATACTGCTGCCGGCTCTTTGGCTGTAAAGCGAGCAGAGTCCTCCAAGACTGGAAACATTCAAGAGAGAATTGGTCGACCCCGTCGGGTCTGTTTGGATCGGGATTCCTGCACTGAGCAGGCAGGGAGGGGTGGTTGAGCTCAATGGCCTAAAAGACCCCTTATTTCAACTCAGTCATTTTATGACTCTATAATTCTAAATGTCTGTCATGGTCATCAAAAGTAACTTTGAGAAGTAATGATAAAATGCTACTCATTCTGCCAACAAACTAACTTTGACTCTATTCTCATTGAACTGTATTCCTTTTAGGAGTTTACTTTTTGAATAATAAGAATTATATGTCACAGAGGGTGAGGTCAGGATTTTAAAGATGCTTAGGCAGGTCATGGTCAAAAACAGGTTGGGAACCACTGGTCTAGAACATGTTATGCATCTCTTGCATGAACACCCGTAGGATTCCAGGCCTAACGCCCTTGTTACGTCCCCTCCCCAAAAAGTAACAGCAGGGTCTGGGGAAACTGACATAAAATGGCACAGCTTCCTTGGTGTGTCCAGCTGTTGGTTCCCCCCCCCCCCCCGAGTCCAGCAAGGGTCTCCTCTGAGCTTCTTTGTTGGCCTACACACGGGTCTGAACCCCAGACACTCATTCAACATGCAAAGCAGACACCATGAAGAGAAGCATTTATCATGATGAGCTGCGTCACCCGGCTTTCTTCGGAGCAGAACTCAGCCCCAGATGTGTCCAGAATCCCAAACTTTGCCCAGGCATTGTTACCACTACAATGAGACACTCTACAATGTGGGAAGAGACAGAGGGAGGACAAAGGGGTAAGGATAACAAGAGGGAAAAGGGGTTGACAAAAGCCAAACCATCCCAAGAACATCTCACATACAGGTACAGTACTTCAAAAACCCTATCATTGCTGCCAAACTCAGAAGCCATTTGATGGCATGTAACGTTCACAGGAACTGTGGTGGCTTAATGGTTAAGTCACTCAACTTGACAGCCAGAAGGTTGGCAGGTCAGCAGTTTGAGACCTGAGTACTGCACAATGGAGTGAGCAGTTCAATAACAAGAAATTGCAAGTTGAGAAATAGATACCGCTTTGGTGGGAAAGGGTAACAGTGTTCCATGCACTCCAGCGTCTAGTCATGACTACCACATGAGCATGGAAATGACTGCAGACACAGACATGCTGAATCTTTGGCTGTAAATGGATATGAGCACCGAACCCTAGAGTCAGACACGGCTGGCTTTTGAGCAAGGGAGACCTTGACCTTTACTAAATGACCACAAATAAATAAGTCAGGCAATAAATTAAAATGCACAGCTACAAGCCAGAGAAGGAAAATAAATGCACAACACCGACAACCCAAATAAATAGAAAGGTTTTTTACCTTCCAATGGATGGTGTTGGGAAGTCAAAATGCACCTTCCTGGCCAGGCAGTTCCAGAGCATGTTCCCAATCACTGAAATGGCTCTCTCAGACCAACCGTTTGGCTCAGTACGAACCCATTTCCTCAGTGCGTGTGGCTCCCATGCAGACATGCCACAAAGTTGGAAGACCCCTCAGAGGATCCCTCGTGAGTCCAGGTATGGGGCTGAGCTACCAGCCGTTTCCCAATTTCCTCCAGCCAGACACAAAATCGTATCTAGGCACAGGAAAGCACAACTAAGGGCAAGTTCACAGTTTGGATGCAAACCTGCCAAAAACACAGGCTGGGGAGGGAACGTAACCCCCGGGGGCCAGATGGTGCATCTGGCACCCTCCTCTCCCCTGCCCAGCAGACGGTACCTGGGCACAAAGCACGACGTCCTCCTTTCGGACACAGTCTGACAACCAGCAAAGTAAGAAATGATTCAAGATCTCAGCAAAAACCAAGCCCTTCTTCCTTATAGGGCCCCTCTCTATAGCGCTTAGGGCACTCTCTGAATAGTTCACAAGTTAGTTAGCATTACCCCAACAGGATCAAACTCACCATCTTCTGGCTGCAGCATAGCAGTTACCCTGTGCACCACCAGGGCTCAATAACGACAGGTTGCTTACAGATGTCAGTTATTTTATTTTAGGATGTATTTATTTGGTTGGTTTATTTTTATTTTGTTGTGTGCTTTGTTATGTTATTTTGATATTTGTATGTACAGTGCCCAGAGTGGGAAATATCCCAAATGTGCAGTATAAAAATGTAAAATAAATAAATAAATAAATAGTAACTGCTCTTCTTTTTTGTGGTCCCCTGTGAATCCACACAAATGGGTTTACTGCACATATGGATTCATTTTGTGTGGATTCACAGAAACTTGATATCTTGATAGAGTGTAGGGGCAGAAATAGACATTGTAGATAGCCCATAATTAGACCATTGTTATGCTTAACAAGGATTGTTATATTTAAAAATTGTTCTATTTAACAAGGAAATAGCAATAGCAATTACACTTGTCTTCTGCCCCATAGCACTTAGTGCATTCTCTGGTCTCTATTTCAGGTAATTAGCATCCCCCCAAAAAAAATTAACAAGAGGCTGAGTCACATTCTGGATGCAAGGGAGCAATTTAACCCCTGCACCACCAAGGCTGCAGTCCTATGTGGGCAACCAAAACAGCCTAGGCATCTATGCCCATGACTACCCCGCAACACAAAGGCAAGCTAACAGGGAGGTAGGACTTCCCTACCAATTGTTAGGAATTCATTGTCACTACCAATTTTAATCGCCAGGGTAGCCGTAAAATTTGTACTCATTAATTGCAATTATCAACCCCAAAAGGAATCAGCACTTTGGGAGTGGGAAGGGGTTTATGTCTAGTCTGAATAACTCTTCAGCACGTTTATGATGGCTGTACTAGAACTGGTGTAATGGTGGGGAAGCAGGTGCCATAAAGACACACTCTTGAAAAACAACTTATCTTGAATCGCTTAGTGCAGCAAAGCATGGCAGACGTTAAGAAAAATTAAATATAACCCAAAAAATTGCAAAGGCTTGGTGAGTAAATCTCTTTTCTTAAAAAAAAAAACACAGTAAAGATAAAGACATAAGAAAGGGAGAAATGGAGATTAAGGGCTCCGTGAGTAAATTATATAAGACATTAAATGTAGAGGGTCAATAACAAGAAACACTGAGAAAAATATAGAAACAAGATTTGAATATTAAAATCTCTGAAATAGAGTGGAAAAATAAATGGAAGAAAAGAATTATGAGAACTATGTCTGTCAGAGTGAAAGAACATACTGTAATTATAAAATGTTGTGGAGGTGGTACCTGACTCCAGTTAGGTTACATCAAAGGATAACAAAAAAAGTAAAATGTGTTGGAGATGCAAAAGCATACTGGGTACTTATGAACATATGTGGTGGACTTGTACTGCGGTTAAAAACTTTTGGATAAAGATTGAACAAGAAATTTCTGAAATAATGGGAACAAGCATACCAGATACCACCCATGCTGACGGACATTGATAAAATGAACATAGGAAAAATAAAATAAAAAGAGCTGTTGTCCATAATGTTGACAATTGGTAGACAATGTATCGCAAGAAACTGGAAAAGTGATGTGGTAACAAAATTGGAAGATTGGTACAAGGAAATGTGGGAGGTTGCATTGATTGATAAATTGAGATGGGAGTTGAATAAAAAGAAAGATATTATTGTTGAAAATAAATTTTGGGACATATGGCAATCATTTGTGGAATAAGCAATGGGTGACGGTAAAGGTGGCAGGCCAGTACCTGAACAACTGAGTTTTTGGAAAGATAAAAGGTGAATGTGATACACCATAACCCCCCCCCCCCCAGGCAATGTACAGATCACAGGTGTGTATATCAAGAATATGTATTTCCTTTTGTTGATATTTCTTCCTTTTATAAGTTACATGATATAATAAGATAGTACAGTATAGGCAATGGATAATGAGTATAATTAAACAAAAATATAAAATAAGATTTGCATATTTGAAATGATGATGTAAGGAAGTATTATCATATTTGTGATGTAATTATGTTATGTACAATACTGTGTATATCTATCTATCTGTCTGTCTATCTATCTACTGTATCTATGTTTGTTTGCTTTTTTGTAGTGTTTATGTTTTTGTTTTCTATTTTATTATTTCTGTATTTTATTCTTTAAATAATTTTGTTGAAAAAGTTTACAAAAAGTAAAGATGAAGACATAGTCAGAGAGTCACTAACTTGGCAAACTTTTCCCTGCCAGGTAAAAGGGAGGGGGCAGGTGGGAATCTTCGAAAGACACTGTGGAGCCCTTGCTTCAGTATCACAGTGTGTGGGATTTTTACCCACTAAAACCACCTCCCATTACGCCCCGCCATCTTTCGGGACCGCCGTCAGGCATTACTTCACGGGGGGGGGGGAGAATGGCTGTTAAAAGCCCTCCTCCAATTTGGCTACTCGCCCTCCTCCTCCTCTATGGCTCTGGCTGCCCTCTTGGCAGTCTCTCCACTCGTCTAAGTTCCAAGATGACCCTGGCTGCATAACTGGACACCCCAACCTAGGTACTCTCCCTGCTCAACATCGCACTGATGATATCTTTTGGAGGCAGCTGTCGTACAGCTGTTTTACAAACAGAAAAGCAACCCCACATTACAGAAATCTGTGTCAACATGGCAAAATAAAAGTATACAATCTTTGCTGTCTTGCCACTGCATAATGGACAAAAATGAATGCTTTCCATGGAATTTAAACTATTTAATGCATATTATTTGATCCACAACATATTCCTTAGCCTGATTTCTTTCTACAGCAAATAATGGTAAATCAGGAAGTAGTGAACAAGAAATATTGACACAGATTAACATACTACCACATCACCGCAAGAACATCTGTCCACCAGCTAGAGAGGATCACTTCTCTAGCACTAGAAGAGCCTTTTCTGTGTCCGCTCCAGCCCTATGGAACCTCCTGCCAAGTGAGTTGCGTCTCCAGATGGAGCTGCTGCCCTTTAGGAAGGGGTTAAAGACATGGCTGGCGGAGCATGTGTGGGGTTCGGGCCAGACGGTCAGCTCGGCCGGCTGGCTCTTTTGACCCCCACCTTTGACCCCCACCTCTCTCCCTGTTATCTTTTTAATTTTTTTAATCTTTTTAACTTTTAAATTTTTTAACCTTTTAATTGTAATCAAAGTTTTAATTGTGTTTTTAGCCTTGTAAGCCGCCCTGAGTCTTTTGATGAGGGCGGGATATAAATGTGATTAATAATAATAATAGTAATAATAATACAAATTGAAATGATAAGACACCTGTTCTCGGAGTTGTTAGGCACAGCATAAAACACCCAGATCCACACAACGTCTTGCCCATGTATCAATAGTAGGGGTTTGTGCCTTTTGCAGAAATTCAGCAGCCCTGAATACATCTTTGTGTACAGAAATATTATACAGTAATGAATTTTGCAGACTACAGAGATGGCTTGAGGGGCAAACCAACCCAAGCAAAGCCATTACCGGGCCTACTTGTGGAGACTAACAAACCGCAGAGGGCACCGCTGAAGATTTAGACAGATCTGCCTGTCCATTGGTTTGCCACATGTCTGTTAATTCTGGCACAGAACACATTTCGATCAGAAAGCTTTAAAATGAACCACCCACAGGCTTTGCAAACAGTACATCTAATTCCAGGCATGTCATAGCAAATCATATCCCCCCCCCCACACACACACACACACCCCAATTAACAATCTCATCTCAATTTGGTGCCAATAATTTGATTTGGTGATTGCCCAGGTGACTTTCCCTTCAAAGGCCTTTGCCCGGGTGTTGCTGTGTCTAGCACAATCATGGCCAAAAGAACTGACTGTGTAAGTATCTGTAAAATAAGACATTTTGCCTCTTTCCCTGCTTCTTTGATGGGAAAGTCGCTTGGATGCTTGAAATCCAGTCATATCTGACACTAGGGGCAGGTGCTCATCTCCGTTTACAGCCAAAGAGCCAGCGCTATCTGCATCTGCAGACATTCCCGTGGACATTTGGCAGGCATGGCTGGATCCAGGAGTACATGAAACACTGTTACCTTTCTCCCTGATGTGGTACCTATTCCTATTTATCTACACTAAAACCTCGCATAAAGAGCACCTCGCTTAAAGAGTAACTCGCTTAAAGAGCAGAATTTTATCTGAATGGTCGCTTCGCTTAACAACTAAAACCAACCAAAAACTCGCTTAACAAATAAATCGGGTTTCACAATCCCCCCCCCCCCAAACTCACAATTGGTCACTTACATTGGTGTTTCACTTAAAGAGCAAACTCTCTTAAAGAGCAATCCTGTGGAACACATTATGCTCTTTAAGCGAGGTACAACTGTACAGTACTTGCAATTTTTTGCTCTCAAACTGCTAGGTTGGCAGAAACTGGGACAGGGACCAGAGCTCACGCCGTTGTGCAGTACTTGGGTCTCAAACTGCTGACCTTCCAGTTCAGCTTCTTAACCACTAAGCCACCGCAGCTCCTTTGATAACTGAGTAATTAAAACCAGGCAATTTTAGAAGGCTCACAGTTTGGAAGCTGGCAAGTGTTGAGTACAAAATGTTCATTTGCAGAAAAACATTTTCTCTCTCTAATGCAATCAGAATTAGCAAGGACTTTATGGGAAATATGATCTCGAACATGATTTTGAGGGGGTGAGGCAACAGTTTAAAATAAAAAAACAGCCACAGAATCTTCCTTTTAAAGGAAAGCTACAAGCACAAGTTCTAAGGATGTTGCATCACAACTAAGGACACACAGCTAGATTTCAACAAAAAGATTGTGAAGCAATCTTGCTTGCAGACTGGGCAAGAACTTCCTCCCTTGAGCTTCCTTCAACCAGACCTGCTATTTCCCAGTGATGAAAAAGAGAGGCAACTGGGAGGGATGGGTTACAAGAGAGTCCCTCTGAAATGCCGCTGACCATTTAAGCTGCATCTGAAACTGTGAGGCTGGCGGGGGCCGGAGAACCCCAGCCTCTAAGCCAGGGGTGCCCAAACTTTTTGAGCCGTGTGCCGGTCACATGGTTCAGTCATGTGGTTCAGTGGGTCGATCATATGGTTCCTCCCATGAGAAGTGGAAATAAAGTGTGCCTTGCAATCATTATTATTATTATTTTGCAACAGGATGAGATAGATTTTAGGCTGCCATTTTCTCTGCTTAGACCAGGGGTGCCCAAACTATGGCCCATGGGCCAGATCTGGCCCCTGACACTAATCCATCTGCCCTACACCACCCTCATTGCTCCTGGAAGCAAAAGTAAAACATGCCCGTATGTGTGCATTTTACTTCTGCTTCCGGGGTGGTGCGGGCCAGATGAATTGGTGTCAGGGGCTAGATCTGGCCCATGGGCCATAGATTGGGCACCCCTTCTCTAAGAATATGGGCCATGTTCTGGGTCTGTTTCTGCCCAAGGCTTTGGCCATCTTCCAAGGGAGAAGCAGCGATTGCTCAGGAACAAAGAGGCACATTTTGAATGGGCTTCTTCTTCTGTCAGCCCGGATTTATGCCTGCTGGGAGCTTGAAGCATCACTGCAAAGGGCCACTTTCCTAAAAGCTATTCTTGATCCCAATCTCTCTCTTTCTCTCATGCACACATCTCATTACCCTGGTCTCTGCGGCTGCTGCTGCTGCTGCTGTTCTCTGCCACTAGACTCTAAACTTAGGTTGCAGCTTCCCCCAGGCATGGCCTTTCATCCGGGCCAGGGATGGGCAGACAGCAGCCACGCAGGTACTACAACACCATGATTCCCATCTGCCCCAGCCAACAAAGCCCATGCGAAGGAAAGCTTTGCACAGCTGCTCAACAGCTGGAAAAAGCATTGAGCCAATTCCTGGTCTGGATTAGGCAAAGTGACGTATTTTGGTGTGTTGTACTGGATCAGTGTGTTGGTAGCAGGAGGCACAAGATCCAGGTTCAGACCCACCACTGCCATGTGGAACTACTCTTATAGGTATTCCCCATTCATTTTAATGCCAATATTTAAATCTGGAGTATGTTAAATGAAAAGTGGGATCCCAAGGAACAGAAAAAGCAATATCCACCTTCATAAAAACTGGGTAGTATTTGATATGCAGTAGAGATCTCTCACTACAGAGATCCGAATAGTAAGCTGTTACATATTCCCAGTGTTGCTCTATTGCAGGGATAGGCAGCCTATGGCCTATGGGCTGCATTCGGCCCATGGTGCCAAATCACCTGGCCCACCACCCTTGCTCCTGCTGCCGGAAGTGGTGGAAACAGCAATAATGCAGCCATGGTTGTTGTAAGCACATTTTTATGATAGTTGCGAATGCGTTTTATGGCAGCATTTACAGCGTTTACAGCAGGAGGCCGCCAGTCCGCCCCCTCAACTGTCTGAGGAAGCATGACCCGGCCCCCAACTTAAACATGTTGGCAAACCCTGCTCTATGGAGTTGAAACTTAGACATTGACTATAGCATCTGAAAAGAAAATCAAAACTTTTGAAATGTGGATCTACAGAGAGCTGCTAAGGACATCATGGGTTGACCATGTGACTAATGTAGAAGTGTTGCAGTGGATGGATACAGAACAAGACCTGTTTAAGACCATTAAGCAAAGAACACCCCAATATCTTGGGCATATCATGAGAAATGACATGAAGTACAGAATACTCCAACTCATTAATGCAAGGGAAGATCCTTGGGAAGCAAAAGATGGACCTCATGACTGAAGAACCTGAGAGACTGGTGTGGAAGGTCCTTTAGAACAGGAAGACTTTCGCCATGATTATAGCCAATATTTGGAATGGATATGGCCCTTGAAGAAGGAGGAGGAGGCTCCAAACTTGCTTCCCGCTGGCTTCAGCCTGTACTATGGGAAGGTTATAATGCTGGCCTGCCTTTTCTCAACTCCCTTCATCAAAAAGATCAAGACCTCATTACAAGTGAACAAGGACGGACAAAAGGCAAGAGACAGCAAGAGGACAGAGAGAGAGAGAGAGAGAGAGAGAGAGAGAGAGAGAGAGAGAGTGAGTAAGTGTCACAATTGTGGTCAGAACACAACCAAGTACAAGAACAGACAGAGTGTGTGTGTGTGTGTGTGTGTGTGTGTGTGTGTGTGTGTGTGTGTGTGTGTGTGTGTGTGTGTGTGTGTGTGTGTGTGTGTGTGTGTGTGTGTGTGTGTGTGAGAGAGAGAGAGAGAGAGAGAGAGAGAGAGAGAGAGAGAGAGAGAGAGAGAGTAAGTGTCACAATTGTGGTCAGAACACAACCAAGTACAAGAACAGACCAGCCCGGTTGTGATTCACTCCCTGACCAAGGCCTGGAAAAGTTACTTTCTGGGCCACAGTCTGCCACTCAAGCACACCCTGAGCTGATTTCAGATTCTGGGACTTGGAATCCAAAAATGTAACTTCTCCTAGATCTGCTGTCAACCAAAGACAGTATTTTTAAAAAAATCAGCAAAGCAAGAGAAATGCCTGAAAGTCTCAAGATTATTTTCTGGGTGACTTTGCTCTCCTTGGGAATCAGAGATAATATATGTAAAGGCTTTAAAACACATGAGAAGCTTGACAGAAAGGCTATAAATGTGGAGCATTATAATTAAGTCGTATGAAATACAGATGTTCCTAGAGCAGGTGGGGCAGGATCCCCCAATCCCCCCCCAACCCTCCATCTTCCCCAGGGAGGCAAAAGCAAGCAGCTGGGATAAAGTTATTTCCATGCCCATCACATAGCAAGTGGTTGGTAAAAGTCAGAACCTCCATCCTTCCGCTCATCCTCCTCACCAGTAAGAGCCAACCCCAATAGCAATTAGCCTTATATACCCCCTTTCCAGTGATGGGATGACACCGGTTCTGACCGGATCCACAGAACCGTTTTAAGGATTTCCGGAGGGCTCTCCGTGGGGGTAAAACCGTTTTTGAGGCGTCCGGATCGGACGCCTCACCGGGAGGAAAATTTAAAAAAAATTTGGAGCAAAAATGGCTCCAATTTAGTGCGCATGCGCAGAAACTCAATCTGACACATGCGCACTAAATTGGAGCCATTTTTTTCTCCGATTTAAAAAAAATTGGATCCGGCCGCCCCTGACTGGAGCCTCCTGTGGAGCCGCTTGCCGCCGTTTGCTGCTGCCTGGTGCTCTCACCACTGCCACCTCCTGCCATCGCTGCTGCCGTTGCCGTCCCCATCGCCGCCGGAACCGAGGAGGAGGCGGGGCGCTCCATGTCCATGTTGGCTCCAATTTTTAAAAAACCGGACCCGGAGCCACTGCCTGCTGCTACTGTCGCCGCTGCTGCCGCCTCCCGCCATCGCCATCGCCATCGCCGCCGCCGTCGCCCCAGGCCAGCGGAGCGCGCCTCCTCCTCCTCCGGTTCCAGCAGCGGCGGCGGCAACGAAGAAGACGGGATGGGAGCCGATCAACGGGCAAGGCGGGGAAGACAGCTCCGGAACGAAAAGGAAGGAGGGAAAAAAGCAAATGCATCTACCCGGATCAATTACAGAAACGCTCCCGGGTCCGGCACTCCAGTCCCCTCCCTCTCCTCCTTCCACCCCCCCGGCGATGGCGATGGCGGGAGGCGGCAGCAGCGGCGACAGTAGCAGCAGCAGGCAGTGGCTCCGGGTCCGGTTTTTTAAAAATTGGAGCCAACATGGAGCGCCCCGCCTCCTCCTCGGTTCCGGCGGCGATGGGGCGTGCCTTGCCGTGTGGCCCCGGGCCATGGGGGTCGTCAGCCCCAAGAAGGGTAAGTGAGGGTTTTGTGTTTGGGGTGGGTGGGTGGTTTATGGTGTTTTGGGTGGGTGGGTGTACTTTTATTTAATTTTTATTTTATTTATTTATTTATTTTATTTCTTTAAGTTATTTACGGGTCTGTGTGCATGTTTATTTTTTTTATTATTATTTTTATTTTTGGCCTTGCCCACAACGTCATGACGTCATGACGTTGGCTCCGCCCATGACGTCATGACGTCATGACATTGGCCACGCCCATGACGTCCATGACGTCATGGCGTGGTAGTAGAATTTTTGACATCCCATCACTGCCCCTTTCCATAGTGCTTAGTGGGTGGTTCACAAGTTAATTAGCACTTTGTCCCTAACAGGATCAAACTCACAACTTCTGGCTGCAAGGCAGCAGTTTAACCCATGCACCACAGGTTGCTTCCTTGTAACTGTTGTTCTTCTTCATGGTCCCTTGTGAATCTACACAAATGGGTTTACTCTGTGTATGTGAATTCACAGGGGACCACAAAGTAGAACCTGATAGAGTGTAGAGAGGCAGAAATAGACTCATAGATAGCCCATCATTAGGCCATTAACAAGGATATATAGCAATAGCAAACCCACTTAGATACCTCCCTCCATAGTGCTTAGTGCACTTTCTGGGCGGTTCACACGTTGATTTGTTGTCAGAATTCTTCCACCCAAAGCCTTGTGCAGAAGAGCCGGTTTTGGAAAGAAAGGTGCTTCCTCCTGGCTCACTGGAGCAGAAGAACTTGCTCCTAATTAGTAATAGCTCTCTTCTATGTATCAGCTTAAGTTGTCTTTCCTGGAAATCAGGTCTGGCTGCAAGTTGACATGCAAGCCCAGAAGCCCAGGAAGGAAGACGGGGACAGGAACGAGAACAGGTGTCAAACAGTGCAGCTCCCTCAGCAGAACACTGACTGGACTACCAAAATGAAGCCACTTTTTCACTTTCTCATTGCCCAAACTCAAGTCCTCATTGGTGCCTGTCTCTGGCAGTCATTGGCAGACCAGTCCATGACCGCCCATGGATTCTGCATCTCTCCACATTCACACACAGCATGTTGTTGTCCACCAGCAGCCTCCATTTGAGTATGTTGGTCTTGCATTTAGGGACTCAAGGGGTGACTCTCTAGAAAGATGAGCCAGCCTGGGAATCTCCTAGCCACCACAGACTGGTTGTAGGAGTCTGTGATGGCTAGTAAAATGGCAAAATGTTCCAGCTCTGGCCACGATCCACTGGTGTCTGCTCAGATGCAAGTTGCACCTGGTTCCAAGGAAGCCAGGCCTACTTCCTCTCTCTTTCACCACTTTTTGCCATTTGCCCAGGATTTGGGCATTTTTTGTAGACCAAGGTGCCACAAGAAGGTTCCCTGCAGCCGAGCAGTGAAACCAGAGATCTTCCTATCTATTGAACCTGTACACGAGTTGCCTTTTCTCAAGTAAAAAGCACCCAAGGCAATCTGGATGGAGTCCAGCCATACACTAAAAGCTCTGCTCAAAACACACCCGGGTGCACAGGCACAAGCGCAGGCCTGAAAAGAGTCACACAAAGGCAGAATACAGGAAGTGGGAGCGGGAGTGTGTCTGTGTGTGTGTGTGCGTGTGTATGATCTCTCTCTCTCACACACACACACACACACACACACACACAATCGCTGGCATGAATGGAACAGCGCTGTTCAACCACCCATGTGATCATTGTACCAGGCTAAGAAAGGACAGCAAATCCAGTGCCTGAATAGAGCAAGGAGCTACTCCAGTACACACACACACCTGCACACCCAGCCCAGAGGCCTGGCCCCCTCACACACACACGCCCCCCCCCCACCTCCAAGAAGACCCCTTTGAGAGCTTTGCAAAGGAGAAGAACCCAGAGCAGCACCGCATGTCACAAGAGGCAGGGGAAAGAGATGCACTTTGGGCCAAGCAGCAGCGGAAATGTCTGCCAAAAACCTCCTCAGCACCCAGAACAATGAGTTGTGACTCTAGGCACGGGCCTCAGGCAGACTCTGAAGGTGGGCCCACCTGATCCTAGGGTCGCTCTCCATCCTAGGCAAAGTGCCGCCTTCCCAAGACTAGGGCTCTCCTCTGGCACCTGGTTGCACTGGTCACAGATTGTGGGATCTATGCACCTTCTGCAACGCTGGTCTCCTTGGAGGAGCCTTGCAAGCACTCAAGGAAGAAGCAGACCCAAACCTGCTTCCATGCAGGCACCAGCAGCATCTGAACCTGCATCCTCAGATAACTAAAACCCAGGGTCTCCCTGATGCCCTGCAAGAATTGTTTTCCTTTATTGTATTTAATACCCTGCCCCAGTGGGTGAAAGCACCACTCTGGGTGGCTTACAGTGCTAAAAGAATAGCCCACAACAGGTAAAGGTAAAGGCTGTCCTTGCTCAAAAGCCAGTCGTATCCAACTCTAGGGTTCAGTGCTCATCTCTGTTTACAGCCAAAGAGCCAGCGCTGTCTGCCTCTGCATACATTTCCATGGCCATGTGGCAGCCATGACTAGATAACCAGAGTGCACGGAATAGTGTTTACCTTCCCACTAAAGTGGTACCTATGTATCTACAGTCAAACCTCGCATAAAGAGCATCTCACTTAAAGAGTAACTCGCTTAAAGAGCAGAAATTTCTCTGAATGTTTGCTTCGCTTAACAAATAAAACCAACCAAAAACTCGCTTAACAAATAAATCGGGGTTTGCAATCTCCCACACACACACACACACAATTGGTCACTTACAAGGGTGTTTCGCTTAAAGAGCAAACTCGCTTAAAGAGCAATCCTGTGGAACACATTTTGCTCTTTAAGCGAGGTACAACTGTACTTGCAATTTCTTGCTTTTGAACTGCTAGGCTGGCAGGAGCTGGGACAGAGATGGGAGCTCACTCTGTCATGCAGCACTCAGATCTCGACCTGCTGACCTGCCGACCTTCCAGTCATGAGATTCAGCGTCTTAACCACTAAGCCACCACAGTCCACAATACCGTAATATAAAAAACAAAATAATCCAAACAAAATAAAATTAAATGATTAAACATTAATAAACAATCGAAAAATAGCTACTTAGATGGCATTCATAGATTTAGAATCTTGCAGTAATTAATAACTTATTTTTCCTATTCACAGCCAAAAAACCTCAATCAACAAAACAAAACATTAATAGAGTTCATTAGTTGAATTAATTGCACCTTTTCAATCAATTTCTTTAGTTGGAAGAGGAACGTTTTAAGAAGTTTACAAAATGCCATAATTGTGGAAGCGGATCTAATTTCCATAGGCAAGGCATTCCATACTGTAGGAGCTACGGCAGAGAAAGATCTTTCTCTCAGCACTGCCTTATCCCAACCCTCTGCCAGGCTAGGGAGGATCCCGAGACCCTCCAGTGTTGGTTTATCCAACCGGAGTCCTTCAGCACGGGAAGGTCCAAGCCAGCCCTTCCAGAAGCCCAGCTCTTCTCCCTTTTGAACCCATCAGCTCTAGGGGATTGCAATGTCTTCTGGCTGCCCCACAGGGAAGAGGGAGCTGAATGCTTAGTTCACAGGTAAGGAGGAAGTGGGGGGAGGGGAGAAAATGTCCCACCCCACCCACTAGGCAAGGCTCCTATGGGGGAGAGGGGTCTGGAGGGGGGGGGAACTGATAGGAGCCCTGGTGATGCAGAGGCTAAACTGCTGTACTGCAGCCAAGAGGTTGTGAGTTTGAGCCTGGCAGGGATCAAGGTTGACTCAGTTTCTTCCATCTTTCCAAGGTGGGTAAAATGAGGACCCAGCATGTTGGGGGCAAAATGCTAATTACAGTGGGCACAGAGCTGAGCAAGTTGAGGGGAATGGTGGAGGACAGAAGAGCCTGGCAGACAGTGGTCCATGGGATCGCAAAGGGTCGGAATCGACTGTGCGACTCAACAACAAAAACTGCTTAGAGCAGGGGTGCCCAAGCTTTTTGGGCCATGGGCCGATAACATGGTTCAGGGGGACAATCACTATGGCCCATGGGCCAGATCTGGCCCCTGACACCAATTCATCCAAGCCCACAAACCCCTTGTTGCTCCCGGAAGTGGAAGTAAAATGTGCCTATATGGGCGCGTTTTACTTCCACTTCCAGGAGCAACAAGGGGTTTGTGGGCCAGATGAATTGGCACTGGAGGCCAGATCTGGCCCACGGGCTGTAGTTTGGGCACTCATGGCCTAGAGTGTGCACTAAGCGCTATGGAGTGTTATAGATGTGTCATTGCTAATTTGTATGACTAGCTGGGAGCCAGTTACTCTGCCGTACAGATGCTCAAGGACAAAGCTGATGGATGATTGAGTTCCTCATTTATAGTTTGTGAATTTCCTAAGGATCAATATCATCAGGAAACTCACAAACTCAACTATCCATGCTGCATCCATCAGCTTTGGCCATGGTTGTCTCTGCAGAAGAGTAAGCTGCTCCAGTATGGAGCACATTCACACACGCAAAACAAGTGGACACCTCTGTGAATGAAGTCATGTGTAGAGTGACAGGAGGCCTCAAACCTACACCAGTTGAGAAAATAGACCCTCTTGCTGGTACGGCTCCACCTAAGATCAGGAGAGAAGCAGCAGCAGCAGACCAAGAGAACTAAACAAGAGAAAGAAAGACCCTTCTTCACATGTGCCTCAGGGCTGCTGGCTCAGATCCAGGAAGAGCTTTATGGCAAGAACAAACATTCTTGAGCGGACACAAGAGCAAAACCAAATTAGAAGAAGGAGGAAGGAAGAGGCTCACTGGACAAGGAACAGCATTAAAGGAGAAGGAGGAGGTGATGGCTGAGGAACTCGACCTCCTCTACCTCACTGATCGTTGGAGTCCCTAAATGTAAGACAAACAGGCTCATTTATGGTCTGCCAATGACTGCCAGACACATGGACTGAGGGGAACTTCAGTTTGGCCAGGAAAAGGAAGTGGTTCATTTTGGCAGTCCAGGGTTTGATCATCGGGACAAGGAAAAAAGGAAGACGAAGACAGGGAGTCGTGCAGGGGATTTCCGTGGAGGTGGCCGGTCAGGACTCTCCGTCTGCCGATAAACGTCACCCCGTGTTTCCCGGTCTCGCACAGGATCGGGGCGAGAGTTACCAGTCCCGCAGGACCCGCTCCTCCAACCGCTCGATCCCCCTCCCGCCCGTTCCTCCGATCGCACCCTCCAAACTCCCGGACCAGCCGTCGAAGGGAGCGCGTGCCTCCCCCGCCCCATTCCCCACCCCCGCCGGAGGAGAGCCGGGCAGAGCTGGCGGCAAGCGGCAAGGACGGACGGGACGGGACGGGACAGGCCTCCCACTCCAAGGCAGCGCCGTCCCGGGCGAGCCCCACCCCGGCCGCCCAGCCCTCGCGCGGCTCCTCTACCTTCCTGCCGCCACGCAACTTACCTGGCGGGTCCCGGCGGCGCCGATCCGAGGGGACGGACCCCGCGCCCTGCCAAGCTCCGCACTCGGCTCGGCCGACGGGCGGACCTAAGGACAGCTGGGCTCCACCCCGCGGGCGGGTGGGCGGGCGAGCCATGCAAAGCAGGGGGCGCGCCGAAGACTCGGACGACGCCTCCAGCGGGGCGGGCGCGGGGGACGTCCGTCTGGCGGCGGAGCTTGGCAAAGCGCCAGCCCCGTCGGCAGCGGCCCCGGGAGAGGCGCAGCGCTGGCTCGATCTCGCGTCCTTCGGCAGGAGCGGAGCCCATGGGACACCCCCCCCCCGGTTGCCCCCAAATTGAGACCTTATTCAAGCCCCTCCTCTTGAAGCCCCCGGATCGGGGCCGGACCCGTTGAAGGCTCGGGCAGCCCTTCCAGGCGCTGCGATCTCTAGGGGGGAGGAAAGGCGTACGGGGCGAAGGCGCCCTCTGAGCACGTGCAGAAGGCGTCTCTTGCTTCCCCACCTAGATCCGGAAACTTCCTTTGGGGAAGCGGCGGGGCCAGCAGTGTGTCACAGTCCCCGGGATTTTGGAGAAAAAACCCCTTGGGTCGGGTATGGGGTCCCAAGGAACGCTCCGTCCAAGCCTCCCAGTGCGGAACGGACGGCAAACCAGGAATTGTGGCGGATATAGGCTTGCCTGGGAGAGAAGGCGCGTCCACGTTGCGCCGTGGCTGCAGAAAAGGCCTAGGCTGTTTTAGGCGGCATGAACAGAAGTCTAGTCTCCAGAACCCACGAAGGTACGGGTACGGTATTATTAGTCGCCATGTGTCCAATTCAGGGCACCGCACTTGAAGAAAGATGCCCATAAATTAGAACAGGTACACAAAGAAGGGCAACAAGGATGATCAGAGGAATTGGGAGGGGGGGAGACCCTCGGAGGAAAGAGAGACTGAAGGAAATGGGCTTGTTTAGCCTTGAGAAAAGGAAACTGAGAGGAGGGGAGATGAGGATTGTTGTTGCTCAGATGCACAGTCAAGTCCGACCCTTTGCGACTCCATGGACCACAGCACGATGCCAGGCTCCTCTGCCCCCCCCCCTCCTCCTTAGTCCACCAAGATCTATACCAGTGGTGGCAAACCTTTTAGAGACCTTTGAGTGCCCAAACTGCAACCCAAAACCCACTTATTTATCGCAAAGCACCAACACAGCAACAGGGGAGGAAGGAAACGCTCCCATTGGGCTGCTGGGCAGAGGGGTGGGATGAACTCTGTGCTGGGGGAGGGAAGAAGTGCTCCCATTGGGCTGCTGGCCAGAGAGGCGGGGCAGACTGTGCTGGGGTGACTGTGTGGCTGCCCACAGAGAGAGTTCTGAGTGCTACCTCTGGCATGCATGTCATAGGTTCACCACCACTGATCTATACCAGCTGCATCCATGATGCTCTCTAACCATCCCATCTTCTGCCTTCCCCTTCCCCTTTTGCCCTCGCAGGATGATAACACTCTCAAAATACCTGAAAGGTGGTCCCAAAGAGGAGGGCAGGGTCTGTTCTCAATCCTCCTAGAGTGCAGGACACGTAATAATGGGGTCAAACTGAAGGAACTGGATAGAGGCTAAACAAGAAAAACCTCTTTGAACAGTCAGAGCAGTCTCCGAATGGAACCAACTGCCTTGAGAGGTGCTGAACACTCCAATACTGGAAGGATTCAAGAGGATATTGGGCAGCCATCTGTCAGATCTGCTTTGATTCAGGATTCCTGCATTGAGCAGAGGGGGTTGGACTCGATGACCTCACGGGACCCCTTCCAACCCAGTGATTCTATTCCTGTGAGATCCATCAATAGTGCTAACCAGCAGTACCCAATCACGGGTGGAATCCAGAGTGCTGGGAGCAGCTGGACGCCTGCTCCTAGATAGGGACTCCTTGCTCATGGCCACACACGCTCTGGTCACATCCAGACTGGACTATTGTAATGCACTCTACATGGGGCAGCCCTTGATGACCATTTGGAGGCTGCAACTGGTCCAGAATGCAACTACCCAGGTGGTGATGGGATGCGGGCATTATGCTTGTGTCTCACCATTGCTTACCGGTATGACTCCGGGTGGAATTCAAGGTGCTGGTAATGACCTTTAAAGCTCTACATGGCAGTGGGCCAGGATACTTAAGAGACTGCATCATCCCCAGAACATCTGTCCATCCCACCAGAGCGGACCGGAGAGGATTTCTTACTGTGCCATCTGCTAGAGAAGCTTCTCTCTCTAGCACCAGAAGGAGGAGGGCCTTCTCAGTGTCTGCTCCGGCCCTGGGGAGCCTCCTGCCAATTGAGCTCTGACTCCAGACGGAGCTGCTGCCCTTCAGGAAAGAACTAAAAACCTGGCTGGCAAAGCAGGTGTGGGGCACTGGGGATGTGAGGACCCCCACCTGCTGACTGATATACTAATATTGCCCCCTCGCTGTTTTTAGTTGTCAGGCTAATTTTTTAATTGTATTTTTAATTGTGGTTTTTACTGGTTTTATGTAATTGTTGTGCGCTTCCCAGAGTCACTTGCCGAGTGGGCGGCAATAGAAATTTGACTAATAAATAAATTGAACAGCACAGAGAACTCAGGTGTGAACTTACCTGTCCTTTAGGATCAGAAAAGGTCACATTCCCACAAAAGAGCCACCCCCTTTTTTGACAGTTCGTCCCTAAGGGGTGCAATCAAGTGGCCTGGCCTGAAGGAAGCGATCCAGAAGTCTTGTTTCACCCCTTCCAACCTCAAACCCCTCCTTCCACAAAGTCTGCCAGGCCACAAATTGTGGTTCCATACTACAGTCACAACCACACAACAATCATAGCCACTGCTGGACTCATGCTCCCCCTCCCCCAGAGTCTTAGTTTCACCCCCTTGGTTCATAAAGGCATCACCATTTACAGTATATTGCTATGGAGGATCATCCTTCAGAGAGCCTCCCCCCCACCCCAAGCAGGAACGGAGGAAGAGGGAGGATTTCTTGCAGCCCATCTTGGTCTTTCATGTCATTGCCGTAGAACAGATTTTCAACCTGCAGCTCACAGCACCATGTGGCCCCCCACTGCCTCCAACACACAGGGAAGTGCCATGTGGTGGAAGAAAGGCAAAATAGCCATCTGGCCCCCGAAGCTGTTTGAGGGAGCGTGCCCCGGCTCCTGGTTTAAAGAAGTTGAGAACTCCTGCCTTAAAGAGCCATCAGTGGGGTGCATGCCTGCCTTTTGGTGAAAATAACTTTTACAATTAAACCTGGATGTCAAAAGCAATGCATTTTGGTGGGAAGGGAGGCTGGCGGCTGTTTTCGATAAAATGTTTCTATCCTGCCTCTTTTCAAGGAAAATCAAAGAGGCAAGAGAAGAGGATGCAAGAAGACATACGCACCCGCAAAGACAAGGTGCTGCAAGATAAAAAAAGACCAGAATTGAATGCAATATCTGGAAAATCAAAGGTTGCAGCAAAGTCAGAAGCTGCTGGCGCAAAGTGAGTTGGGGAGGGCTTTTACTTCTTCCCCATCTGTTTTCCAGGGACTGATAGGGCCTGTTGCCATGATCTTGGTTTTCTTTATATTGAATCTCAAACCAGCTTTTGCACTTTCTTCTTTCAACCTAATCAGGAGCTTTTTTAAGTCCTCCTCACTTTCTGCCATTAGGGTGGTATCTGCATATCTCAAGTTGTTGATGTTTCTCCCAGCAATTTTGATCCCAAATTGTGATTCCTCCATCCCTGCATTGCACATTATGTGCTCTGTGTATAAGTTGAATAAGCAGGGTGACAAAATGCAGCCTTGTCTGACTCCTTTTCCTATTCCAAACCACTCTGTCCTTCCGTATTCTGTCCTAACTGTTGCTTCTTGATTCATGTACAGATTTCTCATGCGGCATATAAGGTGCTCTGGTATTCCCATCTCTTTAATTACTTGCCACATTTTGTTGTTCATAAAGTCCCCAAAAGCCTCGCTTGCAAAGCCCAGGTTTTACCATATGGTGAAAGCTAAATGAGGAAGAGGCTGGCTGGGTTTCCATCACAAATCTCTTCTACAGCTCAGGTTTCCCAACCGTGGGTGGCTCTTTGCACAGATTTCCTGCTTCTTCTTAGCCTGGACTGGAGCGTCTGTTGCCTCATAGTGTGACACCTAAAAAGCTGCCAGCCTGTGCCAACATAGTTAAGATTGTCCAATGATGATGTGCACAAGAGGCAGGGAACCAGATGGTGGAAAATGGGAAGAAAGAGGATTGTGGGGGTGGGGGGTGGAGAGACCGCAGGTTCATTGGGGTATTTGTGCATCTTAGGGGAAACCATTCAGCAGAGGCTTCTTCTCAGAGAATTAGGGGTGTTGCCAGAACCAAGATGGGTTAGTGGACTTCCCCTGGTCTGCCAACAGCGCTCCCTCCTTGAGTAAGCTTCCCAAGTGACACTTTGGGGCATCACTGAGGCAGAGACTGGAAATGTTACTTTTGGAATACAACTCCCTGAACCAACCGGCTGCATTTCTAACATCTGGATCTAGACCCCGGAAACATTATACTGTATCAGCCTTAGGACAGTCTGGTTCCTCTTGGCTGGCCACCAAATCATTCTGAATCACAAAAGGCTACTGTTAGGATTTGGGAAGAGTTTCATTTCAGTCTCTCTTTTTTTATGTACCAGGTTGTTCCTAAATTTGCTGATTTCCTGCTATTCAGAACGAAAGACTCTGAGAGTCAAAACTTCTGATTGTTGGAGACGCCAGTTCAAATGGATTCACCTCTCCCAGGCCAGGGCTTTGGCTACTTGGCCCTTCAACTTCTGGGTTTGAATGAAGTATTGAATTAAGGTAGCCATCTCTTTTAGGGTGAGAGGCTCCTCATCTTTAATACAGTATACGTATGGCAGGGCCATTTTTACTCCTTGAATTTGGCCGGTGCAGCTGGGTGCCAAGTTCACAGAGAAAGAGCCTCCTTGAAGATTGTGGCATTTTTGAAACCCAATTGGGCCTAATGCCTTGGGCAACAGCAATTTTCTTGTACTGGCTGATCTGTCTCCCACTAGGTCAGGAGAAAGGAACTATTATTATTATTATTATTATTATTATTATTATTATTATTATTATTATTATTATTATTATTATTATTATTATTATTATTATTATTATTATTATTATTATTATTATTATTATTATTATTATTATTATTATTTAGTTCAAATTTATATTGCCACCCACTCGCCGTGGTGACTCAGGGCAGCTTACAAACAATACATTACCTTACAATATACAGTACCATACTACAAAATGTATTCACCCAAAGGTGGCTTTGTTGTGGCAGTTTAAGTCTGACCTAGACACAAAAGAAGAAGAAGACGATTTTAATGAAAGGGAAAGAAGAAAGTGCCAAAGCAAGACTGCAGTTGAATATTGCAAAGACAAACTTTATCACTACAGAAGAACTGCACAACTTTAACATTGACAATGAGGAACTTGAGACATAAAAAGATTTTATACATCTAAGTTCAGTCATCGACTCAAATGGCGACTGCAGCCAAGAAATCCAGATGGTGCTGGAGGAGAACTTTGTGGATACTCTGGGCTGCCAGAAAGACAAACAAGTGGGTCCTAGAACATGTCAAGCCTGAATTGTCTCTGGAGGCAAAAACTGTGTAGCTGAAGCTGTCCTACTTCTGAACATCATGAGAAGGCAAAACTCTGGAAAAGATTATCATGCCATGAAAGGTGGCAGGCAGCAGGAAAAGAGGAAGACCAAATGTGAGATAGATTGACTCCCTAATGCAGGGAGTCCGACCACGCCACCCCGGAAGCAGAAGAGGACATGTTTACAACAGCCATAAATGCACCCACTTCCATGTTTATGACAGGTGTGGGCATGTTTTCGCATGTAAACATGTCCACTTCCACTTCTGGGTGCGGTGACAGCGGGCCACTTGAAATGGTGCTGCAGGCTAGCTCTGGCCTGCAGACTGTAGGTTGAGAACCCTTGCCCTAAGGGAAGCCATGGGCTTGAGTTTGCAAGAACTGAGTAGGGCCGTTGAGGACAGGATATTTTAGAGATCTCTGATTCATAGGGTTGTCATAAGTCAAAGAAATCAGAATAAACAAAACAAAAAAACATTGTAGCACTAAAATTTAGCATTAGCTTTCATGGATCAAGTCCATTGCATCAGACAAAGATGTCTTGATGTCACATAACAACAACAACCACAGCCTGGGTGACAATTTTATTTTACTTTCTTTTCAAATAATTTCCCAAAATTCACAGATTACATATGTGGTTTAAAGTGGAGTATTAGACACAGGAGAAGAAAAAATGATTTTTTTTGTTCATGTTTAATTACAATAGGCTTCCTGTTTAGTCCCATTTGCTTAACCTTTGTCTCACTGGTAGTTCTTTCTTTTCTACCAGAGTTGCCATTTTCCCTCTCGAGAATCTCTCTGCCCTTTCATCCAAATGAAGTAACAGGCTGATGAAAGAAACAAAATTGCAATTAAAATCCCATCCATTATTTGCTTGCTTTTGAATCCCTAGCTCTCCTGCTGCAAGAAAGGCCACAAAGTCCCACATTATTAAAAATTGTTAAGCATGTGCCTAATAAGCTTCAGAGAAATGTGCAAAAAAAAAAAAAAGGACTGAATCCAGGGCATTTCACTGATTCCAGAATAGTTTCCAAGTGGGGCAAGGAGCCACCACTCAGCCACCAGATGTAGAAACACTGCCACGGATCCTCCTCCGGATCCCAGTCAGGGTTTGTAGAGTTCGAAAGTGAGAAAAGGGAAAATCATAGATGATCCAAGTGGCTGGAACCAAAGGAGAAGATAAATTACACCTGAACACTCCAAATACATTCCAAAATCTAGCTTGGATGCTTCGGCCACTGAGAATTGTATATGGTTACATCCACTACCATCAGGCATTTTGGGAATCTGCAGAGTGGAAAAGAAGAAGTTGTCCTCTTCTTCTTACTTCTTCTTCTTCTTCTTCTTACTTCTTCTTCTTCTTCTTCTTCTTCTTCTTCTTCTTCTTCTTCTTCTTCTTCTTCTTCTTCTTCTGTGCAATATCTGTTCTGAATATTGGCTATCATTATGGAGATAGTCCTCCTTAACTCCTCAGAAGAGTTCTTCCAAAGCCCTTCCACACCAGTCTCTTGGGTTTTTCGACCACAAATAAATTTTGTGTCAGAAATTACTCTGGGCTGAAAGGATTTTTATTTTTATTTTTTTGCTGAAAGGATTTTTTTTTTGGTCCACTCAGGGGATGCCCGAATGAGGCTCCTTTCATGTACAGTACTCGGGTATTGAACCCTGGCCTTCTAGTCTCCAAGCTCAGAGTCTTATCTGCTAAGCCACCACAGTGCTGTTCAATGGAGATGGCCATGAAGTCTGTCTACTTCCAAGGCCTCTTCCCAAGGATCTTCCCTTGCATAACAAGATGGGCTATTCTATAGTTCATATAAATCTCACTGCCGCATTTGTTCTATACTTCATGTCGCTCCTCATGATATACCCAAGGTATTGGAGCTTTCTTTACTTAATGGTCTTAAACAGTTCATGTTCTTTATCCATCTGTGCAACACTTCCACATTAGCCACATGGCCAACCCATTATATCCTTAGCAGCCACTTGTAGACCCACATTTCAAAATCTTCAACTTTCTTTTCTGTCTTAGGTAAACCTTTTTGTGTTCTGAAATATCTCCCCCTGAGCTGAGTTTATTAAAATGTAGCTGAAATATTATCACTCAATTAGAACTGAAGGGGTGCATGCTTGTCGAAGGATGTTTGCTGTATGGGTCGGCCACACAGTTTGGGTGCTGCATAGATTCCCCAGGAAAGGAAAGCCATTTGGGTCTCCTTTTCTCACAGGATTTTTCCTTTTGTCCAAATAGAAATCTTGAAGCACACGAATAATGTGACAGAAGAGGGATGGAGAAGATTAGAAAAATATATAGGTATGTGTTTGTGATAGTGTGAGTGTTTCTGTGATAAACATTCTTCCAATAGTTCAGCCTTTCTGAAACAATGGAAACCATGTTCTTATGATACATGTGGTCCTAGCAGTTAGTTAGAACAAGAAATTGCAAGTAGATAAATAGGGACCACTTCGGTGGGAAGGTAAACAGCCTTTCATGTGCTCAGGTGTCATGCCTGCCACATGACCACGGGAACGACTGCAGAAGCAGACAGCGCTGGCTTTTTGGCTTTGAAACAGAGATGAGCACTAGAGTCGGATATGACTGGCTTTCGAACAAAGGAAACCTTTACCTTTACTATGCAGCTTTAAAACTACTACACTTAAAATGCAGCTGCTGTAAATGAAACTCAAATGGATATAGAAAGAGCAGAAAGAAAAGCAAACCACAAAAAAGCATCAAAGGCTTTGAACTGTAGCGAACCTCAAACCACCTTCAAAGGATGGCTGTACAAACAGACAGTTGTGAAATGCAATTAATGAGATGAATTTTGTGTGGAAATTTGCCACTTAAGGCAGGGGGGAATCAATCTAAAAGGCAAAATTTTACACTTTCCTTTTGCCGGTGTTAAAAGGAAATGGGAGGTGAACTTTAGTTTGTCAGAGTCCTGTGTCCCAAATCACACCTAGAAGGAAGTAGTAATAAACAAACAAATAAATCTCACCCTTGCTCAAAAGCCAGACATATCTGACTCTAGGATTCAGTGCTCATCTTCATTTATAACCATTCATAGCATTATTTGGGGCTACATATGTTTCCATGGTCATGTAGAAGACATGACTAAACACTGGAGTGCAAAGCAGTACCTGTTTATCTACTTGCAATTTCTTGTTTTCAAATTGATAGGTTGGCAGGAGCTGGGACAGAGATGGGAGCTCACTCTATCATGTGGCACTCAGGTCTTGAACTGCTGACCTGCCAGCCTTTCAGTCATCAAGTTCAATGTCTTAACCACTAGACAGACAGACAGACAGACAGACAGACAGATAGATAGATAGATAGATAGATAGATAGATAGATAGATAGATAGATAGATAGAAAGGAAGGAAGGAAGGAAGGAGGTAGGTAGGTAGGTAGGTAGGTAGGTAGGTAGGTAGATAGATAGATAGATAGATAGATAGATAGATAGATAGATAGATAGATAGATGTGCTGCACCTGGAGGGGGCCCTGGTACACGTTGGGGGAAAACAGTCCTTCCTTTTCTCCCCCTTGCTTTTTTTTTCCTTTCAAAAATAGGTCTACTCCATGAGTGGTCAAATGAGAAGGACTTCCCATCCCCAACCAAAGCAGCACATACAGAAGTACATCTTCCAGTGTGAACGTTTCAACTTCCCAGACAGGGATACTTCAAGGGCACCAGCAAATAAATAAATTAATTAATTTAAAAAATTAAAAAAAATGGAGTGGTGGTGGTGGTTGCAGGTTCACAGCAATGTTTGTGCTGCAATGCAGTGGCCCCCTCTGCTGTTCAAAAAGCTTGGCTTCCTTTCCGTTCCTGTGCTCTCTTGTGTCAAGAACTGCAGATTTTCACCATTCACTTCTCTTCTTCCAAGGAGCTGAGAGCAACATGTAAGGGTTTGTCCCAATTTCACCCTTCCAACAACAATCCCGTGAGGCTGGCTACGTTGGAAGGGGTGGAGAAAGGGCGAGGGCCACCCTGAAGCCTCTCTCAGGGTGGCACAAACTTCTTTACACCTTCTCCTAGTAGTACTTAAATCGCTGTCACCATTCTCCCCTCCATGGTGATCACAGGAAGGCAGGTTTCAGGAGTCCAGACACAAACACACTCACGCAGCCCTGCTTGCCCATCTCCCTTCTCTGCCCTTGTCATCAGTCTCTCATCCGCTGCTTTTGCCAACCTGAAAATCCCACCTTTTTTATCATGTTCAGCAAAGGGAAATGTGTAAGAATAAAGATCTCTGTTGATAGGAAGTGTAGTCTAAGGATGCCCCTACAGGATTCTTCTTCTTCCAACGCTATATCTAATCCTGAATATTAGCTATCCTCATGGGAATCAGCCATGAAGATGGTCCTGCAGACCATATAATGCAGTGGCCTTCCATTTGCCTTCCACATCAAAGTGTGACACCCACTGATCAGTTCTGCGAGTCTCTTTCTGGTGCTGAGCCCTTTTGGCATGCAAAGTCCTCATCAGTCCGAGGCCAGTACTGAAGAAGCTGCTTCCCTCCATCAAGATGGAATATATCCCTCTCATCTGGGAATATATCCCGCTCATCTGGGGATTCATCCCTGCTTTGGGCAGTTACCAACAATATATTAAAACATCTTAAAATTCACACAATCATAAAAAGACATCTTAAAATCACACTATTGGGGCCGCCACCGAAAAGGCTCTTTTCTGAGTCATGGCCTTTCTTGCCATTTTTGACATTGGCACCCAAAGCTGACCCATCCTGGAGGATCGTGTACTGTGGAATGATGTTCCAAGAGGTAGGCGCTCCACCAAGTAGGAAGGTCCCAAACCGTTTAGGGCTTTAAAAGTCAGAACTAACACCTTGAACCTGATACAGAATGTAACGGGCAGCCAGTGCAGCCCTGCCAGCGCTGGTGAGATTTGTCTGAATTTCTTCACCCCAGTGATTAGCCTGGCTGCTGCATTTTGTACCTGTTGATGTTTCCGTACCAAGGTCAAGGGAAGACCCATGTAGAGAGCATTGTAGTAATCTATGAGAGAGATAATCAGCAAGATAACCAATAATTCAAGTGGGATTTAATCCACTTGGGAATTATCACCCTTCCCTGTGGACTTTGCCAAGGCCATTCATCCTCAGCATTGTCAAGTTAGTTAAGCGCCACCCGGCACTCAGTGTTGAGTCTACTCTATGACATTGATGAAATGTTAGAAGTGGTAGCTGTGTTAGTTTGTGGAAGCATATCTGAGAGTAAACAGAATAGCAAGGAAAGACAAAAATGTTGTGGCACTTTAAAGACTAACTCCTGTATTTATTACCATAGCAGGACAACCTGGCCAGACTCCAAATGTTTGGATTGGTGTTTTCCTTTCTGTGGCTTAACCCCCCCCCCCAATTTTTCTTTCTTTCTAAAATGCCTCTAGAGTGGTGAACCTGCTGTTTTCCCCCAGGCTCTACCTACTCATGTGTGCAATGTATGTCTTCGTGAAAGGAACGGATGAGCAACAGCCAGCATGTAAAATGGAAACAGGTAGGTGGATGGGCTTTTGCCAGCAACTGACTGCCTCCCTCTGGATGAGTTCAGATTAACTTCAGGTGCACTGGGTGGTATGAGCAAGCAAGAACATCCTGGTATCAATGGACTGCATTTGAAGGTGGGTGGAAAGAAAACAATGTGGAGAGTTTCAGAGTTTGCACCTCTGCTCTCTGAAGGAGTTTGGGGTAGATGGAAAAGGGTGTGTGTGTGTGGAATGGAGATGTAAAAGATGCTTCCTGCAATCTCCCCTTCCATTTCAATTATCCAGCTCCCCTTTATCCAGTCTTTTGGTTTCATTCTCTACAGGAGAGGTGCCCAAACTATGGCCCGGGGGCCAGATGTGGTCCCTGATGTCAACTCATCTGGCCCACGAAGCCCTCATTGCTCCTGGAAGCGGAAGTAAAATGTGCCCATACAGGTGCATTTTACTTCCACTTCCAGGAACAATAAGGGCTTTGTGGGCCGATGAATTGGCATCAGGGCCGCATCTGGCCCCGAGGCCATAGGGACTGGCTCCCTGAACCATGTGACCGGCCCACGGCCTGAAAAGTTTGGGCACCCCTGCTCTACAGGCACTGCCTTGTTAGCAGAGTTCTCCTGCCATAGAAAAGGCCAATGCTGCCCCAACTGAAAAAGAAGGAATGAACTCAGACTCCCAGCATGATAAATGGTCTCGTGGTTTAACATTTGTGGCATCTCCAGAACAGAACTCAACAATCCGCTTCAAAAGTGATTTATTTATTTTTTGAATAGTAGCCATTTTAGTCTGTGTTGCAAGCATCTCAGAGAATAACCCAAACCAAACTGCTGTAGCACTGTGAAGCCTAGCTGTTACGTTTTGATGTTAGCTTTTGTGAATCAATTCTGAAGAAGTGGACTTGATCCACAAAAGCTAACATCAAAACGTAGCGGCCTTCAAAGTGCTACAGTCTTTTTGTTTGGTTTATTCTCTGATATGCTTACCCCAAAAATGTTTTCTTTTATTACAGTACTTTCTCCCTGGCTCAGTTAGGGTGGCAGCAGCCAAGAGAAGAACACGGGTATGACGAGGACATAATTTCTTATTAGAGAAAGAAATTGTTGAAAATCAAAAAGGGAAGAAGAAACTGAGGGCAAAGTGGTGAACCCGGAAACCACCTAAAGTCAAGGCTGTGTTGCCAAGACCCAGGGTCACCATAGTGTTTCGTGACGGCTGACTTGTTGGTCACAGAAAGGTGTCTGGATTGTGTTTGGTATCCTGCGTGAACATGTTGCCTCTCTATGCATGTGTTAGAGCTGTGTGGGATATATTTGCATAGCAATTACACTTATATATTGCCCCATAGTGCTTAGTGCACACTCTGGGCAGTTCACCGGGTAACTACCATTATTACCTCTAACACACTGGGTCCACATTTTACCAACCTTGGAAGGCTGAGTTGATGTGCCCATTGGGATTGAACTCAGATTGTTAGCAGAGTTTTGGCTGGACTAACTGCTGAGCCCCAGGGCTTCTTCATATTTAAAGAGCACTGAATCCTCCTACTCTAAAACTGCCTGATGAAAATTCTGAATTTCAATCCTCCCAATTATTTAGACTGATACCCTAGCCAAGGGGAATGAGAGACATATGTTATTGCTGCTTTATACTTTCATACTAATTTTGCACGACCACCCGCTACCTTCTTTGATCTACTGTACTTCCACATTATTGTATTGCTACATGTTCTAACATGCACAAGCACAGAATGTATTTTTTGGGGAAAGGTCTGCTTGTTAAGCGAGTTTTTCGCTATGCGAGATGCTCGCTATGCAAGGTATTACTGTACTTGAAATTTCTTGCTTTCAAACTGTTAGGTTAGCAGGAGCTGGGACAGAGACAGGAGCAAACTCCGTTGTGGAGTACCTGGGTCTCGAACTGCCGACTTGCCTGCCTTCCAGCTAACAAGGTGAGCTTCTTAACCACTGAGCCACTGCAGCCCCTGATCCACTGACCTGGTCAGAGATGGGTTTGGTGGAGCTTGGTCTGCAGCAGGATTTTTTCCTGTGGGGTCTTGTCTCCCATTCCTCCCTGCCCGTTTCAAAAGAGATAAAGGGAAGAAAAAAAAGGTCAAGTTCACCCTGAATTGAAAGCCAGTCATATCTGACTCTAGGGGGTCAGTGCTCATCTCTGTTTACAGCCAAAGAGCCAGCACTGCCTGCACCCAAAGACCTTTCCATGGTCATGTTGCAGGCATGACTAGATGCCAAAGCACATGGAATACTACTACCTTTTCCACAGAAGAGTTACCTATTTATCTACTTGCAATTTCTCCTTCCACATGTCTCCTGCTCTCTTCTTCTCACAAGGAGTGGGAAGCATCTCTGATTATAAAGTGTTTCATGAAGGGGGAGGAGGACTCCCAAGAGCTTCCAAAGAACATCTCTCATCTCTGACATCCCAGTGGTTTTAAACCACAATTCTTAGCAACCAAATGAATGCTGGATTTTCTTTTTTTTTAAAAAAAACACCCAAACAGATAAAGGATGTTCTGAAGAGAAAATGAAGGAGGAAGTCCAACTGTGATTAATTTCCAATGCCTTTTCTTGACAGGGATCTGTGGAATAAGCTCCGCATTTGAGAAATACTAAGTGCCTGCCATAAGGGAAACAAGCCTTTATTTATCTTTGAAACAAAATAGTTTCTTGACTCAGTGTGTTAAGGGCAATTACCCTCAAATGAGCTGGTTGCCAAATGTAGGAGTTCTTACTTGCCACATTTAGCACTTTAAATGCCAAATAATGCTGGTTGATTTGGCCTGGACAGACACTTCATGGAAGCTTGAGGTCATTGGCAGAACATGGATGTAACCAATTACAAGTAACATAGTTGCCTATAAGTAGTTACTTTGGGGGGGGGTAACAAGGGGAAGACGAGATATAACATGCTGGAACAAAATTACATTTTGAAGTTACTTTTCAATGTCATTTTTTTTACAAAATGGCTTTTTCAAGGCATTTTTGGAGGTTTTCTGACAGGATTGTTTCTCAAGTCTTACCTATCTTCCTATCAGTCCTAAGTAAAGAGGGAAACATGGTTTTGTTTCATCCTGTACATTTCTGTACATGTCACACACACACACCACATCACCAGGTTCAGTACCTATGAGTTCAGTTTTCTAGAGATCCAAACATATTCAGCGAACAATCCCTGAAATACATAACATTTAGTATTTCCAAGGTGCATTAACAGAGCTGGCCAATAGGGATGGGCAGTTTCCAGGGGGGGAATTATTTCTGTGTGGACCTAAGGCAAGAGAACCAGCAGCAAGAACTGCTCCTTACTCCTGTTCACACATGGGCAGTGTAAACACTAGGCTGGCTCCTTTGAGCCATGAGCAGCTGCCGTTGCTTACAGTGGAGATGTTTCTTACTGAAATTCCCACTTATTCCATGGCTTCTTACTTAGACCCCATGCTATGTAACACATCGGGCAGCAAGGGATCCCCATTGATTTCTGTATTGGGCAAGGACTTCGACATCCTCCCATGACATTTTAAGGGTCTTTTAATCTGTCATGAAAATTCTTCACCGTGTATTTCATGCTCGTCCTTGTTGTCATTTGGCAGTAGGAGGGGTCCAACCCATTGCCACCTTAGGGATCCTGTTTTTCTCCATACAGAAAATATGGCCTGCCATTTGGAGTCATCTTCATGCAACAATGTTGTGTAATTTGCAGGAGCCACTACCTCGAACCGCCTCCTCATTGGTAATACTGTATGGTCAAAATATCAAATCTTTAAAGTTTGGCAGTGGCACCTCTGCTGGAAGACATCAAGCCTCTTGTTGATACTTGCTGATGCCTTCTGAGCCTCATGGGCAAAGATAGTTGTTGGGATCACCATAGCAGAGAACAAACAGAGTTGAATTTTCAGCAATATCGATGGCAAGAACCAGCTCTTATCCATCCTCCAGAAGACTGCTGTTGCTTTTCCAAGGCGGCATTTGATGTCTACTTCTGCACTTCCATTTTGGGCAGTCACATTGCCCAATTAGGCAAACCCCTCCACTTTCTCTAGCTGCGTGCTCATATCACTTTCTCCATGACTTCTGAGATGTTCAAATATTCTGTAAAACTCAGATTCTGGTGTCAAGAGACTAGAACAGTATCCCAGAACCTCGTGTCCTCTGGATCAGTTGGATTACAAATCCAATCTTCCCTAGGCTGGCCTACTTGGCAGGCTGGAGATAGTCAGACTTTACCAGTTCAACAAGATGACCCTTCCACAAGATATGGCACTCCTGTCTCATGCCATGCACAAAGTCCAGCTGGATCGAGGAGTCAACTTTTCCTTCAAGACCAGCAGTTCAGGAAACCTCTCTGGTTAGTTTTGGGGGCTAAATGCAAACTGAGGAGGACCCTAACCTTCTCCTTCAGAATTTGCCACCTGAGGCACTGGCCTTTCCCTGCCTAACCATGGGGCCAACCTGTCATGAACTTTGCCAACATGACTGGGGGATGTCTTGGGATCCCCAAAACCACCTCTGGAGCTGTTGCTGATCTGTCTCAATATTTGAGCACCTGCCATTTCAAGCTTAATTGGAGTGTGCAGCCAGCCTGCATATTAGCTCTTAGTTATGTGACTTCTGGTGGTTCTGAATTAGCTCAGCTCATTAGAAGACCTTGAAGGTTTTATGTAAATAAGCAATTAGGACTTGTGTAAGAATAGTGGATGAAGAGATACTCAAGTACCATGGCAGGATCCAATCCTGCTGTGACAAAAAACTAATAAATCCCTGGGCCTTCCGCTTCATGTGCAATCAAGCCAAATGGAGAGGTTCTGAGGTTTAGAAGTGATGCCTTTGGGACTTCAGCTCCCAGATTCCTCCCCCTCCACCCCCCAGGAGGGAATCTGAACCTCACAAGCTATAGCCCAGCAAGCACAGACCTACCGTTTCCCTCATCACATGAACCCTTTGTAACATGGGAGACCTGTGTCTTGTCTTGTGGAAATCGGGACTTTCTAAGAATGGGTGATAACTCAAAATGAAAACCTCAAGACTACCTGGGTGATTTGTGACAGCATCGCAAGAGACTTTTAGCCACAAAGATTGTCTTGGGAACAATATAATGCAGTAGTTTTCATTTGACTTCCACATCATAGAGTGACACCCATATCACCGATCCAGTTCCAAGAATCATTTTCTGGTCCTGAGGCCTTTTGGCACGCAAAGTCCTCCTTAGCCCCAGTCCAGTTTAAGTCATTTAAACAAAGAAAGCTCCAATACCTTGGACATATCATGAGGCATGACCTGAAGTATAGAATACTCCAACTCTTTATGCAAAGAAAGATCCTTGGGAAGAAAGGGTCCCTGGATGCAGACAGACCTTGTGGCTGAAGAGCCTGAGAGAGTGGTGTGGAAGGTCCTCCTGAGAAGAATTGTTCCCAGAACTGAAGAACAGGGAGACATTCGACATAACAATAGACAATATTTTGAATTGATATGGGACTTGAAGAAGAAGGAGGAGGAGGAGGCAATCCCAAAAGACAGCAATGGATGAGAAAACAGGAGGCTAGCAACTTCAGAGCCGCCCTTGTGGGGAGTTGCCCCAGTGGGGATTCATGCTTTCCTTTCATCCCCCACTGCTGGTTGCAAACCTGAATGTACTACCTACTCCCTCCCTTTTGATCATGGAAAGAACCAGGATGTCTTAAAAGCAGGTGCAAAGAAATGAGCAACCATGAAAAGTCCCAGGGAATTTTTTTCAAGTGCTCTGGCATGTGTGCCTCTAAAAGAGCTCTCTGCATCCGGCTGTGACTAAATGACATCAAGGTATAATGACCCTATGAATTAATGATTTCAGAAGGGTCCCTCCATGAACAGTTCTCTGCATGTACCTTACCTTGGATACCTTTGGTTCACTATTCAGTGAGGAGTCTGCACACAGGTAGACATTATCCGTAATGTTCATTCTCGGAGTCTGCCCAAACCATCAGTCCTGTTCATTTCCACCAATGAAAGATAGCTTTGTTTTCCTATTTCTTGGGCTCTTGCTTTGTCTGTTAATACATTGCTCAAATGATATATGGGGTACCTTTAATGGAAGCCATTTGGAGAGCTCACTCCTGACTCTCCAGGAGGAACCAGGAAGTTACTTGGAGTGAAGTAATTGCAGAGAAAGAGGAGACATTGAGAAATAGTTCCTGATGGACAGTCTTTTCCAAAGGCAAAAACTGTACAAATAATGAAATCTGACCCCAGTTCCAAATGCTCAAGTTTCTTTTGCTCTGAATGTGTAAAGAGAAGCCAAAGTTGCATTTTGCAACTTCAAATGACAGACACAGAGCAAAAGTACAGATTCTGAGGCAAAAAATGTTGCTTCATAATTTTGATTATTATTTTTTTTTTGGCTCAAGTCACTAAGACACTGACTGGGAGGCGGAAGGTCAGCAGTTCGATTCCCGAGTACTGCAGGATGGAATGAGCTCCCGTCTCTGTCCCAGCTCCTGTCAACCTAGCAGTTCGAAAGCAAGAAATTACAAGGAGATAAATAGGGACCACTTCGGTGGGAAGGTAACAGCATTCTGTGTGCTCCAGTGTCTAGTCATGCCTGCCACATGACCATGGAAACGTCTGCAGAAGCAGACAGCACTGGCTCTTCGGCTTAGAAACAGAGATGAGCATTGACCCCTAGAGTCGGATACAACTGGCTTTCGAGCAAGGGAAACAGTTACCCTATTTCCCCCCAAAATAAAACCAAATCGGAAAATAAGCCCTAGCATGATTTTTCAGGAGGCTTGTAATATAAACCCTACTTTCAAAATAAGCCCTAGTTATTGTTTTATTCTGTACACCACCCAGAGTTGCACATCGATTGGGGCGGCTATACAAATAGCATTAAATAAATAAAATTCATCCGGCCCGTGTCACCCTTGCTGCTCCTGAAAATGGAAGTAAAACCATATGGGCACATTTTACTTCCACTTCCAGAAGCGGCAAGGGCTGTGTGGGCTGGATGAATTTGTGTCGGGGGCCAGATCTGGCCCACAGGCTGTAGTTTGGGCATCCCTGCTAAATGTGTCTTTTGGAGCAAAAATTAATATATGGTCTTAAGGTAAGGTAAGGTTTCCCTTGCTCGAAAGCCAGTCGTATCCAACTCTAGGGGTCAGTGCTCATCTCTGTTTCTAAGCCGAAGAGCCAGCGCTGTCTGCTTCTGCAGACGTTTCCATCGTCAAGTGGCAGGCATGACTAGACACCGGAGCGCATGGAACGCTGTTACCTTCCCACCAAAGCGGTCCCTATTTATCTACTTGCAATTTCTTGCTTTCGAACAGCTAGGTTGGCAGGAGCTGGGACAGAGACGGGAGCTCATTCTGTCCTGCAGTACTTGGGAATCGAACTGCTGACCTTCCACCTCCCAGTCAGCGTCTTAGTGACTTGAGCCACTGCAGTCCTATTTGCAGGGAAATAGGGTATTTTGGTGTGGGGAAAATTGGGCTTTTTCTAGCTACAGTACTTTTGTTTTTGGCCTTAGCGCCTCCTTTCTTCCCTCCTTTCTATGACGAATATAATGAAGGATATTTTCAAGTCTTTCTTTTCTTCCCTAAGTCTGATGCTCTGGATTGTCTGATCTTCCTTTGAAGTGGAACAGGTCCATTAGAAACAGTCTGTTGACTCTTTTTAATTTCTAAACGATTTGAATTGTTCTCTGTCCACCCCTTTCAAGGCATTTGGAAATATTCACAAGATGTAACAAAACAAAATAATGATTCAACTGGGCAGTCGGCAGAACACAGAGTTTAATTGCTTCTCCTTTCTATATTTAGTCAACAAAATGAAAACCAACACACAAGGGGCTGATAAATATTCTGTAATTAGCAGCAAAAGCAGACATTGTAAGTGGGTGGAAATCTTTGACCAAACCATCCATAATTGATATTAATGCAGCAGCTGAAGGTGATGTGAACAATGGCCAAGCGAACACGAACCGCAGGTGACAGGAGAACAGAAAAACATAGACAGTTTTGTTGAACAGTGACACCAGTGCACGACAACCCCTGACGGGCAAAGGAACCTGCAACCCTAATGCAGAAAGTTATGGACTGATCTATTATGAGAAACAGAAGTAAAGGCATTTGCCAAAAAATCTCTCCAAACAAATCATGAATGCCAGAAGTGAGAATCTTTTCAATACAGAGCAATGTCTGATTCAGTTGAAATTGGTACAAAAATGAATGGACTAATGATGATGATGATGATGATGATGATGATGATGATGATGATGATGATGATGATGATGATGATGATGATGATGATGATGATTATTATTATTATTATTATTATTATTATTATTATTTCATGTCCGAAATTATTCTGGGTTGAAAAGATTTTTGCTGGAGGAACTCCGCTCAGGGGGCACCCAAATGAGGATCCTTTCATGTCCCCAGGATTTTTCCCCACCAGTGTGATCCCTATTTATTTCCTTGCAATTCCTTGCTTTCAAACTGCTAGGTTGGCAGGTGCTGGGACAGACGATGGCTGCTCACTCCATCATGCAATACCTGAGTCTCTAACTGCGAACTTGCTGGCCTTCCAGCTAACAAGGCAAGTTTCTTAACCGCTGAGCCACCGCAGCCCCATTGGACTAATATTCTTTGTAAAATATTTCCTAAAATTCATGAAAACTTTTAAGGAAGGAGATACATTGTAATGCTTATTATCATCCAAACATTGCTGAAGGGGAAATAACTCACCTTCTGAGACAGCTTTCAATTCTTCCATATCATTCTTTCTATCTGTGTTATTATTGTCCAGATATACACTTGACAATAAGAGGACAGGAAGAAATTCAGTATGCTTGTGCATAGCATAGCATCTTTGCACATTCTCTCTCTCCATCTCTCTTGATCTCAGTGAACAGGGCAGGAGTGCACACCACAGACTTGAATGGAACTGAATGTACCAGATTTTCTTTTGTAATATCTTATCCCTATTGCCAGCAACTCAACACTGATTGTCAGGTGATGGTTAACTAATGTGACCACCCTGAGAACTAATGGCTTGGGAGGAGATGTCCATAAGGAAGGGAGGATGAGGGGCCCCAAGGGGATGAAATGGTACCACTTTAATCCATCTTGATGGAGAGCAGCCGCTTCATCCATCCTGGCCTGGGGCTGAGGAGGAGGACTTTGTGTGCCAAAAAGGCTCAGGATCAGAAAGTCACTCATGGAACTGGATCAGTAGTATGATGGGTGCCACATTGCGATGCGGAAGGCAAATGGAAGGCCACCGCATTATATTGTTCCCAGGACAGTCTTCATGGCTGATTGCCATGAGGATTGCCAATACTGTATTCAGATTCAGATATGGCAGAAGAAGAATATCTTATTGCAGCAAAAAAGAGTTTTCTGGGAAATAATATAACACCACATGTAGGAAGAATGATTTAACTAACTAACTAACTCTCTCTCACACACACACATACGTGTGCGCGTGCGCGCACGCACGCACGCACACACACACACACACACACACACACACACACACACACACACCACTATGATTTTTAAACTTTCAAACCTTCGTTCAGGAATATTTAATTGACATGCCCTGCGCTAGGAATTAATTATATAATCATATTTCATTTTTTAAAAAGAACAGGGGAAGCATACACAGTGCATACATTAGTGGAAGTACAGCCGACACATCTTAATTAAGTGTTCTGTTCGTTGAGAGGGAGTGTTAGAGAGTGGATGGTACAAATAACCATGTAAAATAATAGACGAGATAGAGAAAACATTAAGCTTCACTTCAGAATCTCCCGGCAGGACCAGAAGGGAAAGCACTGAGCAATTATCAGGAGAAAATTAAAACACATCAGGTTGAGAAGAAATCGCTTCCCTCCTCCAGGATGTGCACCATGTTTACCCTCCTGCTGGTAAACTGACTAACAACCTGTCCAGGCAGGCAATCAAGCCAGCTCTTCAGGGTGATTTAAGGGGTGGGCAGGCCCTCTCGCTTCCTTTTTAATCATTTGGTCCTGAGACCCTCATGAAAGTGAATATCAAACCCTTTCCACAAGCCATCTCTTTGACAATTGGCCATTTATTTCCAGGCCAAAGTTAATTTGTTTTGGTTGTTGTTTTCAAATGAAATGAAACCATCCAAATGCTCACCTTTCTTCACCAGCCAAAGTCAGTAGATAGTGCTACTCCTGGAAGACTGTGTTGGCCATCCCTGGTAATGCAGAAGATAAGAGAGAGTGGTCAGAAAATAGACATGGCAACCAAATCAGCATCACAAACGTGGCTGGTTGGTCAGCAATTCAAAGAGAGCCTTCCAAGGATTATCTTCATAGAGGCCTAAAACAACTTCTGCCATATCCAAATCTGAATATTGGCAAGCCTCGTGGTGATGCAGTGGCTTTTCATCTGCCTTCTGCAGCTCTGCGAGCCACTTTCTGGTCCTGAGTCCTTTTGGGACACAAAGTCCTCCTGAGCCCCAGGCCACGATGGATGAAGCTGCTGTCCTTTATCAACATAGATTCCGGTGGGATTTAATCCACTTAGAGACCATCACCCTTCCCTGTGGACTTTGGCACCCAAGGCCCTTTGTTTTCAGGGTTGTTGTTGGGTTATTTAACTGCTGCCTGACTATCAGTGTTGAGTCACTAGCAGTATGGTCTACTGTACTACCATAGCAGGATAACCTGGCCAGACAGGTGTTCTCTTCCTGGATGACTAAAACTTTTAGGCATGCTTTATCCCACATTAAAAAACAAAAAAGCTCAAACTGCTTTATCAGACTTAGGAAGAAATCCCTAGATTTTGGAAAGTGCATGCCAAAACATTAAGAATTCACTTGGTGAGGTTGATCCTTTGTGGTTGTTTCATATGTGTGTCATTCTTCATCTGATATTCAAGCCCATGAATGAGGAAGAGGCCTGCCTGAATCCACAGAAAGATGGCCCCAGAAAGCCTCAGGCCAGCTAGCATTGGAGCTAAGCATGGAGAGCCAAACCAGGGGTCCCTAAAGGTCTCAGCCGTGATCAAGCAAACAATATTTCTGAGTTGACATGATTTAGTTTGGTCAATCATTGTCTTTAAAAAACAGAACAGCAATTTAATCATTAACTGTCCATGAAGGCCTTGTGACACCCTTTGTGTTACTGTGGCAGGAAACAGGGCTAATTATGGTTTTGCAACGCAGGAGCATGTACTCAGTGCAAAAACCTAGTAGCAATATATGTAGAACAAGGAGGGAAAGTGGTGGGGGTGGACTGGAAGTGGAAGTTAGGAAGCAGAGGTGAAATGGGTGGGTTGGGGGGGGCAGAATCCCTCAAATTATTTTTCAACTAAGCTTTCTTGCAAGGGTGGTGGTGGTGGTGGTTGGAACACAACTTAAAGCACATTTGGTCAGTAGAGTTTCCCCCACCCTCTCATCCTGCTTGGATTTAGGTGTGAAACCGGTGTAATGACAAGAGGTTACCAATGAGCAACATATTGGCCTTCACACATTTCCACAATTTAGGTGCCAGCAGGTCCTTTGTGTGAGGGGGTGTGAAGTTAGGAGAAAGTCTCCAGTCACGTGGAGGTTGTGCCTATTCCACTTAATTTGCCTCCTGTTTATTTCTTTCCAAGAGCTGAACAGCAGCAACCTGGATCAGCGCCAGAAGAACTGCAAGCTGAAACTTGAGGCTGTGGAAGGTCTTCTTTGCAAAGGTCTTCTTTCCACCTCAGCCTATCCTTGTTTCTCTTGCAGATTGGAAGACGCTGCTTGGGCTCTTTCCAGGTAAGGCTGTCCTAGCCACAATGGGCTTTTCTGTCATCTGAATAGGATTGTGCAGTGGGGTCTGTGGGCAACACATTACAAAGTCAATGTGGCTCCATAGATTTATGCACCTTCTCTTGATGCGTACCTTGGACCATAATTCAGAGCAGATCAAATTTTCAGTGCTGGCTCCATAACTGAACTCTCAACTATAGCTGTTAATTTATGGAACAGTGATTTTGCCCAGGAATCTGAGAAGGTAGGTCATTTTAATTCTCAATATACAGAGGGTGCCAAAAATGTCTACACATTTTAAGTGATGTTATCTATGTCTTACTTTTGAAGTTGAATTGAATTATGGTAGCAAGGTGTTGAATGATGTTTGCTCAAAAGAATCAAAACTGGTGTCACCATGTGACATGTGGGATAGTAAAAGAAAATGGCAGAAGGAGGGTTGTAATTCGAGGAGCACAAAATGGTTTTGAAGAGGTGCGGTTGAGTTTTCCCCATGTTCTCTTGAGTTAACACCACTTGATTTCTACCTATGGGGGACCTTAAAGGGTGTGGTAGTGTGCTGAAGAAAACTGGCTACACTGGTGGCACTTCTGGAAGGAATTGAAACAGCATGCACAGTGATACAAGTGGACACTTGGGTCACTGTATCACAAGGAGTAGTTTGCCATAATCAGAAGTGTTTGGACTCTGATGGGAATCACTTTGAAAGCCTCTTGTAAACTGCAGAAGTGAAACATGACATGTATTCATTTTTTGTCATTGGTATATATTGAGTATGACAATTTTAATTAAGTTTTTTCCCTTTCTTAAAAAGCCCATGCATTTTTTGTGGAACCCTCTGTATATTTGTGAAACGAAGAACATGCACACAGCCATATTAAGAATAGTTGTGGATTTTTTTGTTTGCATTTTTTCCAACAAATTGACCTAGTCTCCATATCCTAGACTAATAGGTAGACAACAGCACAGTTATCATTCCCCTCTTATTTGTACCACCAAGCTGCGTCCGACTTAACAACTTCCAAAAACTCCTAGCATAGCATGTTTGTATCTTGCAAACACTCTTATTCCTTAAGATCCTTTTTTTAAAAAAAGTTCTTTCTTGGCTGCCCTTCTGAGCCAAACTTCTCTCCTGCATGATGATTGTAGTTCTGGTCTCAAAGAACAATGGACCAAACGCTTTGTAATAATATCTATTTTAGGTTCTATTCAGAACCTGGACAAATTTGTTGATGATGTTCTTGTACTACAAAACCCACAATTCTCAGCCTGTGCAGGCTCAGGAATTCTGGGACCTGAAGCCCAAAAGGGTAACTTTTCCCACTCTGAGTGGAATGCAAAAAGATAAGTGAAATGGAATTAAATTTGGAGGCAGAATGAATTTAAAATATATATTCCCCAAATAAAATTTGTCCCAAAATATCATTTTAGCAACAGCTATTACACTTCTTTATTGCCCCACATCACTTAGTACATTCTCTGGGCAGTTTACTGGTAATTAGCATTTTTGCCCCGACATGCTAGGTACTCATTTTACTGACATCATAAGGATGAAAGGCTGAATCAACCTTGTATCCCATCAGAACTCACACTGTTTAGGCTGCATGACAGCAATTTACCCACTGCGCCATGAGGGCTCTCCTTTTTGCAAAAAAACTACGTAAGATGTGAATTGAACATTTGCATCACTTCTGTACCAATGCTTCCTGCTGGATGTGAGATTAGGATTGAATGGGAAAGGAATTTTTGGAGGCAAAGATGGCACTCAAACCCCCACTCCTGTGCCTCTCTACTGTCTCAAAGGATTCTCACCATGAGAAAAGTCTGCTAGACCACCACCTGTCTTAAGCCTTGGGGGTCATCACCCAGAACTGGCCTGATGGCTCTTTCGATCTCATGCATAGCCCAAACTAACCTCAAGGTGAAGAAGGTCTGATCACTTCCCCTGAGCCTCAAGAAGTGCAGGTTGTTGCAGACCTCTGAGCCCCTGATCTCTGTTTCAACTGTGACTGGGGAAACCCCAGGCACACAGATATACATACAGTATATATAAACGTGGCATTTTGCAAGAAAGTTCCAGCGACAACATTTTAAAATGTTCTTTGCATTCATGCAAGACTCTGTTCGAGAGTGGAAATTCCAACCTCTGTTTCCTACTCTTACCTTCTTCTACATACTGGTAAAATTCTTGATAGATTTTTTTTCTTCACATGGTATTTTTCGCCAGTGTAGAACCACTGTACAGTAAAACCAAAATATCACTCACTGTTGTCACTTACGAGGAAGGGAACAATCGGTAATGGTGCATAAAATAACAGTCTTAGTGGAAACAGATGGCAATAAATTGTTTTTTCATATCTTTCCAGACTGCATATTATACTTTTCCAGATATTTCATACTGGCAAAGAAGGGGGCAGGATTATTATGTTTCATTTTGACAGTGCTTTATTGGCATTGAATCCAAATGATAGATATTAAGTAAAAGTTACTTTATTCAACATGAGCTTACAAAAAACATATTTATTATATTTCATTGCCTTTGTCATATTTGTTCATCTATTTCTACCAGCCTTAGGAAAGCATATTATTCCTGAAGTGTATCAGTCCTAGAATAAATCTTAATTTTACTGGAGATTCTCTCTTTCATTTTCCGCTTGTCACCCATGTTATCCAAGGTATGTTCCAATGCTCTCTTTATTTTAACTGCCTGCCTCATACTTCACGCATATCCTTGGATTGGCTTATACAGACACAGGCACTCCAAAATAACAATTACAACTACAATTTTTTTAAAAAAATAATTGCAAACTAAAAGCCACAAAATCTTAAGAGGAATTTGAAATTATATCTAAAAAGTTGAGGTGACCATTTCAAAACACAAAACCAAAGCCACTTGGTTGGCACTGAAAAAATAATGAAGCAAGTACCAAGTGAAGTTATTTTGGAGAAAGTGTTCCGCATTGAGGAAAGTGTTCCTGAGCAAGTGTTCAAAGGCAACCCCAAAGAGAGAGCACTACAGAAGTCTAAACTAGTGGTTTACCAGAGTGCAGATGGTGGTGGTTGTATGAGGGTCAAAGGAGAGCTGCCCCTGGAGAACTTGCTCAAGATGGTTTTCTTCCTATTTCATCTTCTGATCAAGCTTTGGAACTGGCAAAATGAAGCCACTTTCTGGGTTTGTCTTTGGCCAAAATTAAATCCTCATCCATGCATGTCTCCATCAGCAATTGGCAGACCAGTAAATGGGCCAATGGACTCTGTGTCTCTCCACACTCATACAGCATGTTGTTGTCCATCAGTAACCCCCACTTGAGCCTGTTGGTCTTGCATTGAGGGACTCCAACCCTCAGCATATTCAGGGTCCTCCAAGAGATGTAGGCAAGGTTGAGTTCCTCAGCTATAGCCTCCTCCAATGTTGTTCCTTGGCCAATGAGCTCCTTCTTCCATCTTCTAGTTTAGTTTTGCTCTTGCATACTCTCAATAATGTTTGTTCTTGTCATAAAGCTGATCAAACCTCTTGAGTAGGCTGCTGCGAAGTGTTCTACATGGGGCTATCTTTGAAGACTATCTCAGCATGTTTACCAGTATGGAATGCAACAGAAAATGGGGACATTGCAACACAAGTCTTCTGTGACAAAGACTGCACTTCTTCTCACTGATAGCTTCTCTGCCATACACCTGTGAGTGCTGCTGGATGCCCACTTGCAAAACCCATGCTGAGACTCTTTTCATGATAATCAACGAGGGAGAGCGGAAGAGATCTGTGCAGACTTTCCAGGTCTTCAGATCATTTCCTTAGGCAAGCAGTTCCAAAATCAGTCCAACGGCTGCTCTCTCTATTTGTTGGTGGTTCATGTGAAATGAGGAACCCTTTCAACTCATGTGACTTTGGATGGCAGAACAGTGCCTCCCCTGTAGTTGCCCCAGGGAATGGCACTATCAGCCTCTTGGGAGGCGGGCTTCTCCCTCCATGCATTTTCCACCCTCTGTGTGTCTTTCAGCCAGGAAGATCTATGGCCGAATTGAAATCTTCCGAGAGGTGAGCCAGTTCTCCAACATGTGACTTGGCTGTTTTGGCAAGCTTTTCGTGGAAAGTGCGTGCATGTGTGAATGTGAATATGAAAAGCTCAAATATTAATTTGGTATTAAATTTGGGGGAGGGGGTTTACTATACCCAGAAACCCTCTTGTTACTGAGAAGTAACATTTCCAAGCTTTGGAAAGGCTACAACATTTTGCTACTGGCTTAGCGTCCTTCTTTTTCTTCTTCTGCATCTAGGCCAGACATGAAACTGCCAAAATAAAGGCACCTTTTGGTGAGTTCATTCTGCAGTTCCTTTTGCCTGACCTAGTGTGAGAAAGATTAGCCGCCAACACAAAGTGGATGTTATCAGGGTACGCCTGAATTTTGTTCAAAAATACCACAATCTTTGAGGAGGCTCTTTCTGTGTACCTGTTGGGACCGGAATGGGTCCTTGGTACCCTCTGTGCAGAGGCTAGGCAGTTGCCTCCCACTGATTATGGCCCACTGACCTCAGGATTAGAGTTACAGTAGTTCTTCAAGGTTTCTGGGAGAGGTTCCTCCACCGCTCACCTGTAGATGTTTGGGGACCTAGAAGAGCCACAAACACATCTCCCCCCAAAAGACCCAAGAGGGCTCTGATGGGCATATAATTACATGTCTCAATGATGCAAAATCAGAAACTTTTAAAACAGTTTCAGCCGCGATGCAGAAGGCTGACTGGGAACTGCCGTTCAAGTTCACTGTAGTATATTCTTCCTGCAGATTTGTATTTACAAAGCTTGGTCTTCTGCGATGCTTCTCTGCTGCTGGGTTTTGGAAGGCATGGATTTCACTCTTGTGCCAATGGCAACTGCCCACCTTCAGGAGTGATGATGGGGTGGGAAGAAATGCAGATACCCCCTTTTTCAGGAATGGCTTTGTTTATGATTGGTAATTTTCACTTTTCAATTTCAGTGACATTGATCATGAAATGCAGAGCTCCACCATCTGGTATATGTGGTGAGTGCTAAAAGGGGTGCCCCACAGGTGGATTCCTTTTGTCACTAAGAATGCTCCTGTCCTTACCTGTTTCCCAAGTTTTGTTTGAGGGCCTGCTTTAATGAAATGGGTGTTGGGGGTGGGACACTAGCAGCAAGCTTGAGCTAGCCTTGATGGTCTCAGAGGAAGGCTGGCCACTTTTTTTCCACTCCTGGAGCCTTCGGTGAAACCCAAGACCTCTTTCACACTGAGCAGGAACTCTAGCCCAGCTCAGTCGACAGAACTCATCCGGCTCCCAGGCTCAAACTAGGCGGTCCCTCAAGCACCTCTTTCAGAGCCAAAGTCCCTCAAAAGGGAAAAGGCACCTGCTTAGGCAAGCGTGAGCTCACCTTCCTCTGCACAGGAGGGGAACATGGGCTTTGTTTGCAAATCTGAATGTCCTTTGAAGAAGCTGAATCCCTGGACAGAAAAATGTTGGAACATCAGGAAATACACATTTCCTCTCATGCAGCATTCCATCCCCCAAGTACTAGGCAAAGATCGCTCTTGCTCGAAAGCCAGTCGTATCCAACTCTAGGGCTCAGTGCTCATCTCTGTTTGTAGCCAACAAGCCAGTGCTGTGTGTTTACAGACATTTCTGTGGACAGGTGGCAGGCATGCCTCAACACCAGAGTGCAAGGAGCATTGTTTACCTTCCCACCAAAGTTGTCCCTATTTATCTACTTGCAATTTCTTGCTTTTGAACTGCTAGGTTAACAGGAGCTGGGACAGACAACAGGAGCTCACTCTGTCGTGCAGTACTTGGGTCTCAAAATGCTGACCCTACAACCTGCCAGTCGTCAAGTTCAGCGTCTTAACCATTTGAGCCACCACAGTCTAGTGCTAGAATTGGGTGCTAGAGTTGGGTCGATTTCCTGAAATATGCATTCTGCCTATTACACAACCAATGCACACTTCTTGATTTCCTCCTCCTCCACCTTGCTGCTGTTGTTGTTGCCCTGTTTTGCTGAGTTCAGCCCAGCTGGAGAAGAGTGATGGAGAACATGCAGGAACAACAGCCACGTATTTGCAGTAGGAATGAGTTTCTGTGGCACGCATAGCTAGCTCCCGAAGTGGGGCAAAGGCCTGTTCTCTTATTAGAACTAAAGGCAACACTCATCATCACCATTGGTGGCATTTCCATTGGCCTTCATGAAAGGTGTTACCTGGAGTTTATCTGATTCTTTCATCCTCTTCCCCATTCCCAAATGAGGAACTGCCTCATCAGTCCAGAAACCCTACAGTAGCTCTCTGCCCTTCCCTTCCTCTGAAATCAACTCCTGGGGAGTCATTGTTTGCTAAGAGGAGGAATTCATCTGAAGGACTCTTGTCTTCTCCTCAGGCTGTGGGTCTCTCTCTTCCTGGCCCTGATACTTCTGGGCATGGTGGCCTGCTGCCTCCACTGCTGGCTAGAGAGGCAGAGGCGTTTCTCCTCACCTGCTCGCCGGCTCGCTGTGTTTGCCATCAGCGACACCGATTCCAGCTATGGTAAGCCTCAGAGTCCACTCTAAGGAGAGCAGCTGCATCTCAGCTCAGCTCAATCAGATGCCTTGATGGGAAATGCTGGGCAAAGTCACAAACAGTTAACTGTGCCCAAAGGAGATGGATGGGAGAGGCAGCAAAAAAAGGGAGGAGGATGACTAGGGAGAAGCAATCTGGCATTGCAGGTGTGCACTTGGCTGAATCAAGAGGTTACGCTGCCATTGACAGCTAATCTGTACCTGCACTCTTCCTTGCTTGATAACGACATGAACACAGATTTGAACTCAGGGATCCCATTTCCAACCATGACACCCTTCCTGATGCTCATACTCTGCTCCTCACCAGCAGGGCTTGCATTGCAATGAATATGCAGAGAAAATAGGTGTACAGTACTGTACTATACTGTCCACAGAAAATTCCCAGGCTCTGTTCTAGGTAGCATCTCCTGGGGAAAAGATTTGGCAGCAGCTGGAGAAAAACATCTGTGTCTGGCCAGGTTATCCTGTTTTGGTAATGGAGTAGACCACACTGCCAGCAACTCAATGCCATGTGTCATGCGGCGATTAGCTAACCTGACCATACTGAGGACTAATGGCCTTGGGTGGCGAAATCCACAGGGAAGGGTGATAGTCCCCAAGTGGATTGATTCCCACTTGAATCCCACTTGAATCCCACTTGAATCCCTCTTGATGGAGGACAGCAGCTTCATCCATCCTGGCCTGGAGCTGAGGAGGATTTTGTGTGCCAAAAGGGCTCAGAACCAGAAAGTGACTCATGGGACTGGATCAGAGGTACAGGTGTCATGTTGCAATGCAGAAGGCAAATGGAAGGCCACTGCATTGTATGGTTCCCAGAATAGTCTTCATGGCTGCTTGCTAGGAGAATCACCAATATTTGGATTTGGATATGGAGGAGGAGGAGGCGGAGGAGGAGGAGGAGGAGGAGAAGAAGAAGAAGAATTTTTTTTTTAGAAGGAAATTTTTTATTGATAAAATTCTTACTACAGAACCATCTGTTGAGGTGAACTACATAAACTTGTCATCACTTTCAAATACTTAGCTCAGTAAACATAGTTACATATATAGTGATTGTGGAAGGAAATATACAGTAAAACCTCATATAACACTAAAACCTGGTTCCACAAGTCTTGGTGTTATATGATTTTTAGTGTTGATGCATGTTAAAATCCTATGGGATCCATAGAGATACATTTATTTTATTTTATTTTTTTTATTTATTTGCATTTAATATCCCGCCCCAATCGGGCGGACCCGACTCTGGGCGGCTTACAGCATAGCTCATAATATATATGGCCTTAAAATTCATAAAATTCATAAGAATTCATAAAAAATTTAAAACGTTAAACAGTAAAAACGGATAGAAACCCATAATAACAGCTACCAGATGGGGGCGGATGGCTGCTCTTAAATTAGCCATCCCGTATGGGAACCTGCATTGCTATGTCCCCACACTTGACCCGCCAGCCATGTCTTCAGGCCCTTTCGAAAGGGCAGAAGCTCCGTCTGCAGGCGCAGCTCTGTCGGAAGGAGGTTCCAAAGGGCCGGGGCGAACACAGAGAAGGCTCTCTTCCTGGTGCTCGTGAGGCGAGCCTCCCTGGCCGATGGAGTAACAAGAGAGCCCCTCCGGTCCGCCCTGGTGGGACGGGCAGACATTCTTAGGGTGACGCGGTCTCTTAGGTATCCTGGCCCACTACCATGTAGGGCTTTAAAGGTAATGACCAGCACCTTGAATTGCACCCGGAGGCAAACTGGCAACCAGTGCAGCTCCCGGAGCAGTGGTGAGGCCCGAGCATAACGCCCGCACCCCATCACTACCCGGGCTGCCGCATTCTGGACCAGCTGAAGCCTCCGAATGGTCGCCAAGGGCAGCCCCATGTAGAGCGCATTACAGTAATCAAGTCTGGAGGTGACCAAAGCATGCGTGACCATGAGCAAGGCATCCCGGCCTAGGAGGGGGCGTAACTGGCGTATTACACGAAGTTGTGCAAAAGCCCTCCTGGCCACGGCTGCCACCTGCTCATTGAACAGTAGCCGTGAGTCCAGGAGGACCCCCAGATTACGCACCGGGTCTGTTTGGGGCAAAACTGCCCCATCCAGAACCAAAGCTGGTAACTCCCGTGTTAGCGCAGGGCCCCTTACCCATAGCCACTCAGTCTTGCCGGGATTCAGCTGTAGCCCGTTTTCCCCCATCCAGACCTTAACAGCCTCCAGGCACCTGGAAAGGACTTCCACTGCACCGCCTGGGTCCCCACGGGCTGAGATGTACAACTGGGTATCATCAGCATACTGATGATACCTTACCCCGTGGGAACGGATGATCTCACCCAGCGGCTTCATATAGATGTTAAATAGGAGAGGAGAAAGTACCGAGCCCTGAGGCACCCCATACTGCAGGGGCCTAGGGCTGGACATCTCCTTCTCCAGGCACACCGACTGGGTCCTGTCCCTCAGGAATGAGGAAAACCAGGACAGCACTGTGCCCTGGATCCCCAAGCCCCGGAGCCTTCCCAGAAGGATGCCATGATCGACAGTGTCAAAAGCCGCTGAGAGGTCGAGGAGAGCAAGGACAGACGGTTCCCCTCCGTCCCGCTCTCTCCAGAGATCATCTACCAATGCGACTAGTGCAGTTTCGGTACCATATCCGGGCCTGAATCCTGACTGAAACGGGTCCAGATAATCCGCTTCATCCAGGACATCCCGTAACTGCTGCGCCACAGCTTTCTCCAGGACCTTACCTAAAAAAGGTAGGTTAGACACTGGACGGTAGTTGGAAATTACCATAGGGTCGAGGGACGGCTTTTTTAAGAGGGGGAGCACCAAAGCATGTTTAAATGGTGCTGGGAAATGCCCCTCTTTTAATGAAGCATTAATAATCGCCTCGACCCAGCCACCTGCCACAGTCTTGGCAGTTTTAACTAACCAGGCAGGGCATGGGTCCAGTGCACAGGTCGTGGCGCGAACAGATACAAGAAGCCTGTCCACTTCCTCAGGGCCAACTGGCTCGAACTGATCCCAGATAACATGGCTAGACTGTGCCCTGGTCAACCCCAGTTCGGTACCTTCCACGCCGGGATTAAACTTCGAGCGGATCTGAGCGACTTTCTCCGCTAGATAATCCGCAAAAGCATCAGCAGATCCCTGCCAGCCAGGGCCCGGCCCCTCTTTGCCAAGGAGGGACCTGGTCACCCGGAACAGGGCCGCTGGGCGGTTATCTGCAGAGGCAATGAGGGCGGTGAAATATTGGCGTTTCACCGCCCCCATCGCCACTAGGTAGTCTTTAATAGCAGCTCTAACCAGTGTTCGATCGGACTCGCTCCGCGTCTTCACCCAGCGGCGCTCTCGGCGTCTCTTAGCTCGTTTCAGCTCCCTTAGCTCTTCTGTAAACCAAGGGGCAGATCGACCCCCACGAGCGTAGAGAGGCCGTAGTGGCGCGATTACATCCAAAGCTGCAGTCGCTCTCCTGTTCCAGGAAGCAACAAGGGCTTCGGACGAATCACTTTGCAGGTCAAGAGGACAACACCCCAGTTCCCGTTGGAATCCTTCTGGATCCATTAGTCGCCGGGGGCGGGCCCACTTAATCGGCCCTGCCTCCCTACGGTGAAGTCTTGCCCCCAGGAAGTCCAGAGTCACCAGATAGTGATCTGACCATGGCACAGGAGTGATGTCTAATTTCTGTACACCCAGGCTTTAGCGGTTGTTATCTGAAGCATCCCATAGGATCTTAATGTTATCCGATGCAATTCTTCCCCCCAGATTCCTTAATGTTATGCGATTTTTGTGTTATTCGATACTAATGTTATATGAGGTATTACTGTACATTATATACAATACCAAAAGAACAATGATATTTACAATTATATTCTCATTTACATGAAACTTAACTTTTAACATTCTAAGTTATTCCCAAATTTCTTTCTGTCAACCACTGCCACCATTTGTACCTGTCGGGTTCCTTCTGTCTCACCATCATTCTTTTAGCATACACTCCGAGCCTTGCCATCACACTGCCCACCGCTTGTTTTGGATCTGCCAGCTTTCCCGTCTTCCCTTCCTGTCCCCTTTGGAACATCAGAGTGCTTAAGGCAAACAGATTGATTAATCGAACCAAGGACCAGGGCACTTTCCAGTTCTCCAGCTTCCCTTTCTTTCTCGGCCCCTTCCACCCCTTTCCTGGCTCTGTCCCCGATAGAATCATCTCTGCTTTCTGTTCCTTTAAATAAGGCCAGTCCAATTTACTTGCCAGAGCTCCCCAAACTTGTTGCGATGAAGGACATTCATTTGCAAAATGCGAACAGGTTTCTCTTGGGGGTTTCTGGTCTGTTATCCCACCTCTAACATTCTGGCAGAAGAAGAAGAAGAAGAAGAAGATCACTGCCTAGTAAGAAACAGCACCAGGATGGGTTATACAATTTCAGAACTGCAGAGTTGAGGGACCCCCAGGGTCATTGAGTCCAACTGCCTTCTGAAACAGGGAGTCCAGAGTTGAAACATCCCTGACTGGTGCCCATCTAGCCTCCATTAGAAAATGTCCCATGAGGGAAGTGTTTGTATCTTCTAAAGAGAGAGACAGTCCCTCTGATAACAGCAGTTGGGCTGTTTCCTATGTTTTGCGGGTTTGCTTTGGTTACCATGGAAACCTCTTCCTTGTCTTTCCAGAGAGAGAGGCCACCTTGCGGACGCTACCCCAAATCCATCCTCACCTCAAGATCCCAAGATCTTCCGAGTCCAGCTTTGCTGTGGTTGTGGGGAGTGGACCTCCTCCTTCCTACCAGGAGGTCATGATGCAAGAAGACTGCCTGACCTTAAGAGCCACAAAAGAGGTGGAGGCAACCCCAGTTTTACATCTGTAAGGAGCACCACTGTACAGCTCAGCTTGGCCATCCACTTGTCTCATGACTTTGCCTACCTGTCAAGATCATGGTGAGGGTCAACTACAGCTCCCAGCCCCTTTTGGGGAAGGAAATTATGTACATACAGTAAAGATTTGACTATTTTATTCAATTGAGTGGAGTATAATTATTTGGGATGAGAAAAGGATCTCAGTGTTGCCTTTGATCTCCAATTCTCCTCCCCCATCTGTTTGTGTTTTCAGCCTACACAGGTCTCCTTGGTATCCCAAGCAAGTTCTACCATGGAACTTAGGCTGACTGAGCGATTCTGGGAGCAGTGATTTGGAGAAGTAACTTTCCCAGGCTCTCTTCCAGTAGACTGCAGGATCGGGGCAAGGACCCAACAAATGGCTTGGCTCAGTGGATTGATTTGAACTAGTTTCTCTTCCTTCCCTTGTCTTTTACTCCTTCTCCCCTTCTCTTGCTTCTGTTTTCACCTTCCTTCCTTCTCTTCTATTCTTTCCTTCCTTCTCTTCTATTCCTTCCTTCCTTCCTTCCACTGGCATAGCGGGGGGGGGGGTGTTGCAGCCCACCCCGGGTGGCACTTTGTGGGGGGTGGCAACATTTCACAGGAAATGGGCTGCCATCGCCCTGGACTTCCTGGCAGCCGGGTCAGGTCGCACGAAGGCGGCGAAGGAGGAAAAAGTGCCCCCCCGCTTCCCACCGAGGTAGCATTTTCGTCTTGATTTGAGTGCCTAGATGGGGGGGTGAGCCTAGGTGTGTGGGGGGTGAGTTTGGCCTGTGCCCTGGGTGGCTGAGACCCGCCCTATGCCACTGCTTCCTTCTCAAGAGTCCACCAATCCCTGCAAGTTATGCCCACTTCCTTTCTTTCGGTTGCCAACCCTCCCTCTTCTTCTTCACTCACAAGCCACTGGCAGGCATGGCTGCTTGCCCACCCTCTCCTTCGCCTGAGCTGGACTGATTCTCCCTGTGGTAGAAGCCGCATGCAACCCTAGTGACCTCTTTCTTCCTCTACCTGTTCCTCCCTCCTTCTCTTCCCCCCACCCCGCCTTCCTCCTCCAGACATAGTCTCATTCCTCTTCTTGGACAAAGTGCCACAGCACTAAGCTCCCCTCTGCCCCCAATGCCAAGCGATACAAAAAGGGCCCCATAGTTTCAAGAGGAACACAAGAAGAGGGCCAATGCTATGTTAGGCTGCCTTAACAGAAGTATAGTCTCGGGGAAAGCCTCTATTCGGCACTAGTCAGACCACACCTAGAGTCTACTGTGTCCAATTCTGGACAGCAAACTTCGAGAAGGATCCAACCAAAGTAGAGCAGGTACGAAAAAAAGGTGACAAGAACCATCAGAGGACAGGAAACCAAATGCTATGGAGGAAAGACTGAAGGAACTGGGCCTCTTTAGCCTTGAAAAAAGGACCACGAGAGGGGATAGGATGATGAAGGCACTCCTCAAGTACCTCAAAGATCAATATAAAGAAGAAGGGAAGGATCTGTTCTCCAGAGTGCAGGACACATAACAATGGGCTGAAACTAAAGGCAGCCAGATCAATGCTGATTGTCGGCTGCAACTTGTCTCCGAGAGTGCATTTTTTTGTCCCGAAGCAGGAAAAATGCCACTGGCGTGAATTTGTTTAAGGCAGATCCCAGCTTGCCATGGAGTGACCCACACACTGTGATCACAGAAGAGCCACCTCCTGCAGCACGTATGAAATGAGACATGCAGGATTTGACACTGGGACTGCAATGGGATGCCGCAGCCTTGAGGCTATGGACAAAGGTGCCCCTTTGCACAGATATTTCCTGCAGAAGACAGGATGAAAAACTTCTGAACTGTTCTTGTTCTGACAAAGTTAAGAAAATCTCAGCTGATTTAATTGGAACATTCTAAGCAGGTGGGCTAGAACATTATTTTAGCTAAGCAGCGAATGTCTTGCCGGCACAGTAATAATGCTATGAAATTTGGCTTTGCAGGCCATAAAATATCAGGAAGAGCCGTGCTCAAGTAATAAAAGTTAGATAATGAATTTCTAAAGCTGGTATTTTTAATTTTCTCAAAATTAGTTACCAGCACAACTGAATAGGCACAACTAGGAGCTAAACTATGCATTCATTGGAAAATTCTGTATAAATGCTGAATATCAAGAAAAACATTGTAACCGTTAGAGTAGCACAACCGTTGTGATGGTAATAAGCTCTCCAACAGTGGAGGCATTGGGGTTGGGCTGTGTGTGTGATTGGACAACCCTCTGTTTTGGCTCCCTGCCTTGAGTAGGCGTTCGGACTCAATGGCCTCAGCCATTCTCCGAGTCTATAAAAAGCTCTGCATGAATCGAGATAAAAGGAATGTTGTGCCGATGTTGGAGAAAATATATGCGCAAGGCAAAATCTGGTGCTCATGAAGATCGGATGCTCCTCCTGGAAAAGATCTTAGTTTTACATCAACCCTGACAGAGTCCACAAACATGGTAGCCTTGACATCCCAAGAAGTATCTACGTTCAGCAGGCACCAGCAAATGAACGTTTGGCATCTAGACCTGGCTGCCTTCAAGGATCATTTTGGCAAGGATTGGAGCAAGTAGATCTTTTCTCTCTCATCACAACTGCTTTTTCCAGGCCACAGAAATATCTAGTAAGAGCCAGAGTGCTGAGGAACATGTACAAAGTGTATTTTCCTCATGGCATAACTTCACCTTCTCCCACTCTGAAAGTTCAGGACGAAGGAGGTGGAGGGGCCCCTTCCCTATTTAAAGACTAGGGGCCTGTTTGGGACCCCCTGGTGCCACAGTGGTTAAACTGCTATACTGCAGCCAAAAGGTTGTGAGTTCAATCCAGACCAGGGCTCAGCCATCCATCCTTCTGAGGTCAGTAAAATAAGTCCCCAGCATGTTGGGAGCAAAATGCTAATTAACTTGTGATCTGCCCAGAGAGGGCACTAAGGTCTATGGAGGGAGATATAGAAGTGTGATTGCATTACACTGGCTGGGAAGCAACAGATACAGCTGTTGTTGTTGATCACACAGTCGAGGCCAACCCTTTGCGACCCCATGGACCATTGCGCGCCAGGCTCCTCTGTCCTCTGTCATTCTCCGCAGCCCACTCAGGACTATGTCCACCTCATTTTCTGCCACCACCGCCCTCTTCTCCTTTTGCCGTTGATGTTTCCCAGCATCAGGGCCTTCTCCAGTGAGTCCTCTCTTCTTCTCATTTGGTGGCCAAAGGACTTGAGCTTCAGCTTCAGTATTTGTCCTTCCAAGGAGCAGTCGGGGCTGGTTTCCTTCAGGAGGGACAGATTTGATCTCCCAGCAATCCAGGAGCCTCTCAAGAGTCTCTTCCAGCACCACAGGGTTCAAAGGCGTCTGTTCTTTTCCACTCAGCCTTCCTTAGGGTCCAGCTCTCACAGCCATACATGACTATTGGGAAGACCATGGCTTTAACTATATCAGAAAACAAAATAAAAAACACTGTAGCACTTTAAAGACTAACTGCTATATTTTTATTGTTGGCTTTCATGGATCAAGTCCACTTCTTCAGACAAGGAGTGAAACTTCCATGCATGGTTTATATACACCAAATGTAAGGGTCTACATGTTAAAGGGGATGTGCTCAAGCAGAATGATAGAGAAGCAGGCATAACAATACAGCTTCCTACAGCTATCAGTAACAATAGATTATATGCCTGCCCTGGTCCTGCCCGGGAGAAGGGAGAAGAGGCCCCAGGTGCCGGGGGATGGCGACTTTAGGACCTTTGCTGCTACCTTGTAAGCTCTCGTCATCGGCCGGAGTTTGGAAGGCTTGAGGATATTGAGCAGCGAAGGACTTTTTGTTACTTAATGGCGATGTGCTATTTTTGTTAAATTGTGTTTTATTATGTATATTGTATTTTATGGTATTTTTTTCATGTTGATGTATATTATGTTGAGCACATGTCTGTAAGCCACCCAGAGTCGCACTTTGTGAGTGGGGCGGCATATAAGTTTATACTACTACTACTACTACTACTACTACTACTACTACTACTACTACTACTACTACTACTAATAATAATAATAATAATAATAATAATAATAATAATAATAATAATAATAATATAGTTGACATCTGGGTTTGCAGCAGGGTTTAGTTCCCATATCTGCGTCACTTCTGTGTAGTCTGTTGTGTGTCAATAGTTGTTTGAGATTGGAGGGTTGTCTATAAGCGAGTAGGTGTCTGTCAATAATAATAATAATAATAATAATAATAATAATAATAATAATAATAATAATAATAATAATAATAATAATAATAATAATAATAATAATAATAATTATTATTATTATTATTATTATTATTATTTCATGTCAGAAATTATTCTGGGTTGAAAGGATTTTTGGGGAAGAAACTCCACTCAGGGAACGCCCAAATGAGGCTCCTTTCATGTCCCCAAGAGCTGGGACAGAGACAGGTGCTCAATCCGTCATGCAGTACCCGGCTCTTGAACTGCTGACTGGCCAGCCTTCCAGCTAACATGGTGAGCTTCTTAACAACTGAGCCACCGCAGCATGCTGAGGGATTGTTCTTTTTACCAGGTTTCACACTTGCAAACCAAAGGCTCAGGAACCTTTTGCCAAAAGCGGAGGCCTTCTCCTCCCAAGGTGCCCGGGAGGAGGAAGGTTTTGCCTTTGGCTGCCAAGTGCCGACAGAGCAATTTCCCCTGCCAAACTGAGGAACAGGCTTCCAGGTACATCCAGTCCTTGCTATCCCTGCCACCTGCCACAAGAATCAGCCTGGGCCACTTTGCCAGTTCTGATGAGGAGCCGAGAATGGAAACTGGGAGGAAGAGAAGGAGGAGGAAAGGTTTCTGCCACCACCACCCCACTGAGAGCGCTGGCATCTCACCATCACCTGGATCTAATCCGCTCGCTAATAAGCAAGACGAATGGAGTTGAGGGAGAGGGAGGGAGCAGAAGAATGCGCATCACCAGCATCCTTTGGAGCAGGTGAAGATGGAGGATGCAAGCCAAGGTTAAAGCAGACATTTGTCAGCAGCACAAAGGTCTCCCTGAGAGCAAGCAGGCGGCAATGAGGCCAACTCTGCTCAGTGCAGCAGCCTCCCTGCTCAGGGAAGGCACCAGGCAGAAGCCCACCTTCCCGGAAAAGCAGAAGGACGTAGGGAAGGGGTGGTGGCCATTCCAATCTCTGTCTTCTTGTGGGGAGGGAAGCAGTGGACCTTCTTCTCAGCACTGGCCCTGCTCATCTCTTCCCCATTAACTCATGGCCAGACTAGTTGAGGGCTACCTGCCGTTTCAAGGTCACGCTTGCTCAAAAGCCAGTCATATCTCACTCTAGGCTTCAGTGCTCATCTCTGTTTATAGCCAAAGAGCCAGCACTGTCTGTGTCTGCACATATTTCCATGGACATGTGGCAGGCATGACTAAACATGGAACGCTGTTTACCTTCCGACTGAAGTGGTGCCGATTTATCTACTTGCAATTTCTTGCTTTCAAACTGCTAGGTTGTCAGGAGATGGGACAGAGACTGGAGCTCACTCCATCAAGCAGCACTCAGGTCTTGAATTGCTGACCTGCCGACCTTCCAGTCATCAATTTCAGCATCTTCATCACTAAGCCACCACAATTCCCTTATCTGACTTTTACCACCTAATAAAATACAGCGGGCTAATGTGGAGCCTGTGACTACTGAAGGGGATTGGCAGCAATACCAATAAGGACTACACTTATACATGACCCCATGGCACGTGGTTCACAAGGTAATTAGCATTTCCCACTCCATCCTCAGAAGGATAGAAGGCTGAGTCAATCTGGTGCCCCATCAGGATTGAACTCGGATTGTGAGCAGAGTTTTTTAAATGGAGGAAACTTATTCTGCAAGAGGTTAGAAAACTATTTTGAGATTCAGGGTTCAGCAAGAAAATGAAGCCTCACCGAAATAACGAATCTATATGGAAGCCATTTTTTCCAACCAATGGGAAGAAGCAAGAGGGGATTTCAGAGGTGTAAGAGTACCAATCTGCATGTAGATCTAGAAGATGTAAAAGGGTAAAACACACTCAGCTTTCGTTTTTCTGTTTTTGTGTCTTCTCCTTGTTTCTCCCACCATCACCAGTGCATGTGATTTTCTGTATAATTGGATGGCATATTCAGAATAGTGTTTTTGAAGTGACCAATGTGAAGGAAAGAAGAAGGTGTCTTTTACAATTTCTCTGCAATCTGTTCTACATCCCCAAATCTTCCAGCCATCATGAGTTTTGTATTCTAAAAGAAGAAGATTATTTTTGGCTGGTGGACTCAAGTGCAAAACAACAACAACATATTATTATTATTTGCAATTGTAAGCCTGGGAAATATAACAGTCTTCATATGAGCTGAGGTGAAGAGGTTGACTGCTATAACCTGTTTTCTTTCAATCTAATTAATCTGTTCTCCACGGGAATTCCTAAACTATAGCCTGTGTTGGAGGCTGGTGGGCTTTTTAAAGCAGATAGATAGATAGCTAGATAGCTAGAGAGAGAGAGAGAGAGAGATTAGACACAGACATACAGAAGATTAGACAGACAAACAGATCGATCTATTTGCACAGATAGATAGATAGATAGACAGACAGACAGACAGACAGACAGACACAGAGAGAGAGAGCTGAGGTGGGGGCTTACCTGATGATATATATGATTTAAAAGGCTCAACCTCTGAGTATCCTTGACAAATGCTGAATCTCCATTTCCCAGAAATGAATAGAAATGCCAGGCTGTCACTCTCCCTCTGGGTTGCCTTGGATATGAAGCGGCCAGTTTGCCTTTGCACAAAGTACCCAATGGCCTTGGATGCCATGGGGTGAGAGGAGGTTGGCATGAATGGTGGCTTAATTGGAACCCTGATGGTGGTAGTGGTGGTGGTGGTGGTTGTTCCATCGTTGAAAATCTGTGAATGAGTGATGTCTAGAATGTCCCATCCTTTAGCCCAAGAGTTCTCAACCTTTTTAAGCCAGGGGCCATTGGGTCACGCTCCCGCAGACAGCTTCAGGGGCCAGATGGCCATTTTGCCCTTTCTCCACCACCATGGCACTTCCTGGTGTGGTGGAGGTGATGGAAGGCCACATCTAGCCCCATGGGCCACAGGTTGAGAAACCCTGCTTTAGGGAGTCACTACATCTGCTTCTCTTTTCCTGCCGCCTTCCACTTTTTCTAGCATTAGTCGATCTCTATGACTTCTCATATATGTTCCTAAAGTAGCTAAAGATGCTGTGGAAGATCTCTGCAGATCCCTTGGCCTGTCAGATAGAAGAACAAGTGGATCCCAGAGCAAAACAAGCCTGAACTATCTCTGAAGGCATAAAAAGCATGACACTGAGGCTTTATTATACTTTTTACTTCTGTATATGTTTTGTCATTGGGAGGGAAAAGGGTCATGGTCTCCCTTGCTCGAAAGCCAGCCGTATTTGACTCTAGGGTTAAGTGCTCATCTCCATTTACAGCTAAAGAGCCAGTCCTGTCTGCATCTACAGATGCTTCAGTGGTCATGTGGCAGGCATGACTAGCCACAGAAGTGCATGGAATGCTGTTACCTTTCCCACCAAAGTGGTCCCTATTTATCTACATGCCATTTCTTGCTTTCAGACTGCTAGGTTGGCAGGAGCTGGGACAGAGACAGAGCTCATCCCATTGCATAGCACTCAAGTCTTGAACTGTTGATCTGCTGACCTTCCAGTTGTCAAGCTCAGCATCTTCAACACTAATTCCCTTAGCTTCACCATTTGGCAGTGTCAAAGTGTTTTTCCCCCAAAGGCACAGTCTTTCCATGGGGTTCTTTCCATGCAATCAGCTTGCAAAATGTATGGGTTTATTGTCCGATGACCAAAAGCTTTGCAAAATTTGCAACCTGTAGAGCTGCGAAGCCTCATACCAAGATAAACAGCCGCCACCACAACAAAAACCTTGAACCTCTTGGGGACGCTGCTCTTACAACATCTGTTTTGATCCAGTTGTTAAGAAGGGGTGGAGAAGTTACATTTGTAGCAAAGATCGGGTGGAAGGAAGTGAGAAGGACTCTGTATATACAATCATAATAATAATTTCGTGTCAGAAATTATTCTTGGTTGAAAGGATTTTTGCTGGAGAAACTCCACTCAGGGGACACCCGAATGAGGCTCCTTTCATTTCCCCAAGAGCTGGGACAGAGATGGGTGCTCAGTCCGTCATGCAGTACCCAGGTCTCGAACTGCTGACTAGCTAGCCTTCCAGCTAACAAGGTGAGCTTCTTAACCACTGAGCCACTGCAGCCCTTATACAGTATACAGTAATTTCTCACTGTCAATTGATTCCCATTTATGGTGACCCGAACCAGGGTTTCCTACACATGGCAGTGGTGGGCAGCCAAATTTTTTACTACCACACTGTGGGCAAAGCCAACATTGCGGGTGGAGTCAATGTCATGACATCTGGCAGAGCCAATGATGTGGGTGGAGCCAACGTAAAAATACCCATAAAAATAAGTACACATAAAAATACAAATTAAACAGACATAAAAATACATAAAAATAGATAAAAACACATAAAATACACATTAAAATAAATACACATTAAATAGACATAAAAACACATAAAAATACAAATTAAATACACATAAAACACATACAAATACACATTAAAAATAAATACACATTAAATACACATTAAAATACACACAGACATACCACATCCAAAGGTGAGTCACTTACCCTGGGAGCAGGCTATAGGGAGCTTCAGGCTAGCAGCTTCTCTTCCTCCTCCCCACTTGGGAAGACAGCAAGGAGGCCGTACATGCATGCCAAACACTGTAGGCGCGCATGCACACTAACCACTTGGCGCGCATGCACAGTGGGGGAACTAGTGAAAAGGTAAGCCCTGAAGGTGGTTCCCCCCAAAAGCTGCTACCGGTTCTCTGGGACACCAGGGAAAGTTACTACCGGTTCTGGCGGACTGGTGAGAACCTGTTACATCCCATCACTGCACAGAGCAATATACAGAAGAGGCTTTCCCATTCCCTTTTTCTGGAAGCATCTTGGCTGGCTCTTCTCCAAGGAGACACTGTGCAGATTTGAATTCCCAACCTCTGGCTCGACAGCCATAGATATTAAATCGCTGAGCTATCACAAAAGTGTTCGACAAAATGTTAATTTGGAAACATTTCCTCCCCTTTCTGCCACCAGGCGGCGAGAGAGTGTTTCTCCATTTTTGTAAGGAATATTCAGACCTACTGTACTTGCTAATTTATTTATTTATTTATTTATTTATTGTTCACACTTGTATGCCACTCTACTTACAGGGCCACTCAGGGCAGCTAACATAGCATCTCAGAACAACATCAGAAACACCATAATCCAGCAATAAATTCATCAATAAAACCATGGCTAATCCAATAAAAATTAAAAGTTTAAATGCTTTAAAAAGTTAAGAAATTAAGAGAAAGAGGGGAATTATCAGATCAGCCATCAGGCTGGGGTCACCGTGTTACCGGTACCCCATACCTGCCCTACCATCCAAGTTTTTACACCCTTCCTAAAGGGTAGCAACTCTGTCTGGAGATGCAGCTCTGTTGGCAGGAGGTTCCAAAGGCCTGGAGCAGACACAAAGAAGGCCCTCCTTCTGGTGCCAGAGAGATGAGCCTCCAAAGCGGATGGCACAACGAGAGAGCCTCTCTACTCTGCTCTGGTGGGATGGACAGATGTTCTTGGGGTGACATGGTCTCTTAATTATCCTGGCCCACTACCATGTAGGGCAGGGGTGGCCAAACTATGGCCCGGGGCCCAGATTTGGCCCCCAATGCCAATTCATCCAGCCTGTGAAGCTCTCGTCACTCCTGGAAGTGGAAGTAAAATGCCCATATGGGCACGTTTTGCCTCCAATTCTGGGATCGACAAGGGCTTTGTGGGCCAGATGAATTGCCATTGTGGGCTGAATCCAGCTCCTGGGCCATAGTGATCAGCCCCCTGAACCACATGACCGGCCCATGGCCTGAAAAGTTTGGGCACCCCTGAGGTAGGGCTTTAAAGGAATAACCAGCACCTTGAATTGCACCCAGAAGCACACTGGCAACCAGTGCAGCTCCCAAAGCAGTGGTGAGGCATGTACATAATGCCTGCCTCCCATCACCACCTGAGCAGCTGCATTCTGGACCAGTTTCAGCCTCTGAATGGTCATCAAGGGCAGCCCCATGTAAAGTGCATTACAATAGTCGAGTCTGGTGGTGACCAGAGTGTGTGTGACCATAAGCAAGGAGTCCCGATCTAGGAGCGGGCATAACTACTGTATATCATGAAGTTGTGCAAAAGCCCTCCTGGCCACGACTGCCACCTGCTCTTTGAGCAGTATTCGTGAGTCCAGGAGAACCCACAGATTACGCACCCAGGGGAAGAGAGATCCCAGGGGAAGATGCACTGCCCGTCCCAAAGATTGCCTTCCCATCCCATTCTTTCCTGCCTTGGCCAAATAACTGTTGTAGATCAGAAGCTGAACAAGAGTCAACTGTGCAATTGGGCTTCAAATAAAGCCAATGCTATTTTAGGCTGCATTAACAGAAGCTTGGTCTCCAAAACCTGTGAGGTACTCCTGGTCCCTTTCTATTCAGTACTAGTCAGACCACATTCTGGACTTTAAGGATTTTAAGAAAGAGGCAAACAAACTAGAGCAGGTCCAGAAAAGGGCAACAAGGATGACCAGAGGATACTAGGAGGGAAGACAGAAGGAACTGGGCCTGTTTAGCCTTGAGAAAAGGAGACCAAGAGGGGAGATGATGATGATGGCACTCTTCAAATGCCTGGAAGAGAATCATAAAGAGTGCAGGATGCATAATGCAAAGCAAAGCAATCCCATTTCTATACTGCCTCATAGCACTCCCTGGACAGTTCACAAGTTAATTAGCATTTTTGCCCCCAACATGCTAGGTCCTCATTTTACTGACCTTTAAGGAATGGAAGGCTAAGTCAACCTTGATTTCTGGTCAGGATCAAACTCACAACCTTTTGGTTGCAGTACAGCAGGTTAACCACTGCGTCACCAGGGCTCCGCATAATAACAGGCTCAAACTATAGGGATGCAGATATTGGCTGAATATCAGGGAAAGTTTCTTAATGGTTAGAGCAATGGAACCAACAATGACCTCGAGAGGTGGTGAACACTCCCAGTACTTGAGGCACCCAAGAGAAAATTGGATAACTCTCTATCAGTTCTCTTTTTGATCGGGATTCCTGCATTGAGCAGGAGGTTGGACCCAATGGCCTCACAGGCTCCTTCCAACTCTGTCTTTCTATGATTGTAATATTCTATGATTCGATGAAACTGCATCCCTGGACAGAAAAATGTTGAAATATCAGGAAAATACACACAGTCAAAACTTGCATAAAGAAGAGCGCCTCGCTTAGAGAGTAACTCGCTTAAAGAGCAGAATTTTCCCTGAATGTTCGCCTTGCTTAATAAATAAAACCAGTCAAAAACCCGCTTTACAAATGGGTCACTTACAATGGGTCACTTACAATGGTGTTTCGCTTAAAGAGCAAACTCTCTTAAAGAGCAATCCCATAGAACGCATTATGCTCTTTAAGCAAGGTACCACTGCATTTCCCTAATGCACTTGAGGAATCCTCTCTTCCAATAATGGGCTATCTACAAGGTATAGTTTGCTCCTCATTCTTCAGCTGCAGATCATTCTAGAGTCAGCTTTAAAGGGTCAGTGTCAATGGAAGAAGAAGAAAAGATCATAATAGCCTTTTGCTGATTTGCAACATCTGTTTATTTACAAATATGTGGGTCCCACAGAGAGCAAGCAAGCAGGATACAAGACAACGCCTGAACAGCATCTGTTTCAGACCCAGCCAAGCAGACACCCCATGTTTGTTTGTTCCTTCTTCTGCAAGCCATCCTCTAAAAGGCTTGCATTTGTGGGATGAAGTCCTAGTAACCATGTACATCAACCACAACACATTCCCACAATGAGAGAGGGAAGAAGTCCAGAAGGGAAGGCCTGAGTATAGCATTTCCCTCTGGAAATCAAGAGGGTGCATCTCTATGGCTGCTTGGGACCTCCGAAACAGGGCCAAGAAAGTCCATGGTTTCTTGGGATCGAATCTCCACCTATCCAGAGATGTGAATGGAAAGGTACAAAAAATATATATAAACATGCCTCTTTCCTGCCTTTTACCAAGGCCTCCATTTTGAACAGTTGCCCTCCCCTAACCTCCACACAACAGGGACTAAGGATGAGAATATGTTCTGAATGTCTGTCATGAGCACCAACCAGCGTCTTTCAGGCTGAATCAAAGCCTCCTGGATGCCTTGCGAGGCTCCAGGCCATGTCAGTCACTTGCAGAACCCAAAGAAGAGGAGGCCAAGAAGTCTTCTCTTCCTCCCAGTGCCTTCCCAGCCTCAGACTCGGGTGTCTATTGCATACATTTTAGATGTGGCCGTCTGGGAGAGCGGATGGTCCAGCGGGGTCATTTCTGGCGGAGAATAAGCTTTCCTCAAGGCATCGGAGGAGAGGTACCGCCTTAAGCCGACATCTGTGTCCCAAGCCCGTGAGAGACAGAATACAAGAAAACCTCTGGTTAGCAGAAAGGTAAGAGTAACACCTGGCCAGTAGATCCCTCTGTTTGCCAAGGCCCTAAAGAGACTGCTTTTAGGGGACTGAGTATTACTTACTATTAGTATGGTTTCCCTCCCCATATGGGACTTCCATAGATTGAGATTCCTTGTTGCAAGTCAAGCCCCTGTTTACCAACCCACAAAAGAAAGCATGCTGGAAATTCTGGGGTGCAAGAGAGAGAGAGAGAGAGAGAGAGAGAGACGGGCCATAGAAAGCACCTTGCAAGGAGACCCAGGTCTTTTAAAGCTGGATCGCTTGTAAATCCAGCTGGGTACTCTCTGGTCTGAACTTTGGTAGATCAGCTTCTCAGGTTAACCCCAGCCCAGACTGCAGGCTTTCTGAAAGAGATCATCCACGAGGCTATGGGGCACCCTTAGAAATAGTGATTACACTTATCTAGCACCCTATAGTGCTTAGTGCACTCTTTAGAATCTAGGTAGTTCACAAGGTAATTCGTATTTTGCCCCCAACATGTTGGGACCTCATTTTATTGACTTCGGAAGGATGGAAGAGGCTGAGTCAAGACTGAACTCAGGATTGAACTTACGTCAGCAGTTTTGACTGCAGTACAGTGGTTTAACCACTGTGTCATTGGAGCTCTTCTTGTAGCATCTATCCCAGAAGTTACTTTTACAGCTAACGCGCCCAGGATCTCCAGGCAGCACATAGCCTATGGCTACGGTGGCTGGAGATTCTGAGCTTTGTTGTTCCAAATGGCTCATGGTGGCTGGGGATTCTGAGCTTTGTTGTTCCAAATGGCCCATGGTGGCTGGGGATTCTGGGAGTTTTAATTCAAGTCCTGGATGGGAGGTCACATGGGGCATTGTTTTACAAGGCTAGCAAAGTCTCTGCCGGTGGCTCTTACCTCTGAAGAGGGAAATGCAACAGGTTAAGAAAGCACCGGATAAGAAGCAACCCAGGGACCCGCTCAGCCCAAGCCAACAGGACCAGCCAAATTTATACTGGATGCCCACAAAGACATTGTGCAAAACCAGCGTTGAGCGCTCCACGTAGACCCCGATGGCGTACCAGATGGAGCCAATGAGCCCGGGGACGCCTGGAAGGAAGGAAAGGAAGCCGTCAAACTGCACATCTCTGGATAGGATCATCCTTCATGGACAGGCAATTCCCCCTCTGAGGATTACAATGGGAGGTTGGGGGACCCTAGTATAGCCATATTCCCAGGTAAGCAACTCAAGGGACCAAAGGAGCACTCAAATGCCACCACATGGTATTGTTCTAGAGACACTGTTCAGCCAGACCATTGCGGCTGAGCTATCGTGCTTGCAAACTAAACCTTCGGTGGTGGTGGTTGCTGTTACATGACATCAGGTCTCCTCTGCCTTGTGGCAGCCCTAGGGGTGAGTAACCTCCAAAATATAATCTGTCCCCAACGGTCCTGCTCAGCTCCTGTAAACTCAAGGCTAGGCCTTCGGTTATGGAGTTGATCCCTCTCGTGTGTGGTGTTCCTTTCTTCTTGCTGCATATGTTCACTTGCCAAAAACCACTCACAAAACAAAGCAGACTTGTTTTAAACCTACGCTTCCTGCTATGATTCTCAGGCATCCACTGCTACTATGGAATTCCTTATTCTGTTCATAGACAGCTTAGGCAAAGCCAGGGTTGTGGGGCTAAGAGGGTCCGTGTCTTTTCTCTCTCTCTCTCTTGCTGTCACTTTTGTTTGCTTTCCCATTAAAAGGAAGGTCCATCAGCCTAGATCTGTGGAGGCTAACCTTGGCACTCCAGGTGTTCTTGAACTTCAATTCCTGATGTGCAGGAATGCTGACTTGATATTCTTCCAGGGAAAGGTGGCAATCTGAGTATAACTAGTATAAACCCATTGAATCAATAGATGTCATGCATCCTGTACACTCACAGGCCAGGGGCTGCAGCAGTTCAGTGGTTAAGAAGCTTGCCTTGTTATCTGGAAGGCCTGCATGTTGGCAGTTCAAGACCCGGGTACTGCATGAAGGTTTGATCTCCTGTCTCTGGCCCAGCTCCTCCTGCCAACCTAGCATTCAAAAGCAAGAAATTGCAAGTAGATAGACAGGGACATGAAAGGAGTCTCATTCGGGTGTCCCCTGAGCAGAGTTTCTCCAGCAAAAATCCTTTCCACCCAGAATAATTTCTGACACGAAATTATTATTAATACTCCTCACAGGCCATCTCTAGGAAACAGAGCATGGGAAAGGCCAGGATGATTGAAGAATTCTAGGAAATGCAGAGGAAAAGAAGGAACTTTTCCTAACTATGCTTGTGGAGGGTACACAGCTCCCAGATTTGTCACACACGTGCGCACATGCACACACACGAGCATACATGCACATGCACACACCTATGTCCAAGATTTGCCACCTACCTCCGGTCAGCAGGAGCACTCCAGACATGAAGCAGATGCGGTTTTTAATGCCAGGCTGGTCTGTTAGAAATTTCACGCAGTCAAGGCCAGGGAGAAGGAAGAGGAATCCGACACCAGCCAGCAGGTCTGCTGCGATCAGCATGGCCCGGGTCAGGGTGAGTTTCACTGCAAAAGAAGCCAGAGGGGTGGAAGGAGGGAAGGAAGTGGATCTTTCCTTGCCACAGACTGATGGCCTGCCTCTCCCAGGCTTCCCTCACAAGAACCAGCCGCAGCACTCCACCAGGATCTCCCTCTCTCTCCTGCCACATTGAACGTGAATGCTCTGAACACAAAGAAGATGCTGAACACCAAATTCTGAATCAGGGAAAGGTTTTGTCAGAGGCAATGACAGCTAAGATATATATATTTAAAAAACAAGATCTTTTGAAATTCAGGGGGTGAAATTGCATATCAACCAATCAATAAATCGACTGACCAATCAATTTAGGCTAACCACTGGTACCAGTAAATTCAAACAAAAATCTCCAGTCTTGACATGTCTTCATTAGCTCCCTGTTTTGTTTAAATCTATCTGATGTTAGGTTTGCTAGTAACAGAAGTTTGTTGATTTTATGAAATGAGTATGTCTATTGTATTTATATTTTGTTTAATGTAATATAGTGTATGGCTGTGAGAGCTGGACCATAAGGAAAGCTGAGTACAGAAGAATAGATGCCTTTGAAATGTGGTGTTGGAGGAGAGTCTTGAGAGCGAGGATAACAAATAGGTCAATCTTAGAAGAAATCAACCCTGACTGCTCCTTAGAAGGTCAAATAGTGAAGATGAAGCTAAAGTACTTTGGGCATCAAATGAGAAGAGAGGATTCACTTGAGAAAGCCTTGATGCTGGGAAAAGTGGAGGGTAAAAGAAGAAGGGGGCGGCCAAGAATGAGATGGCTAGATGGTATTGTAGATGCAATGGGCAGGCTGAGGAGGATGGTGGAAGACAGAAGTGCCTGGAGGACAATGGTCCATAGGGTCGCAAAGGGTCGGAATCGACTGTGCGACTGAACAACAACACAAACCACCCAGAGAATGCCTGCAGCATGGGACAGTATACAAGTTGAACCCACCCATACATCCACCCACCAATCCATTAATAGTGAGTACTGGATGGAATTGATACATTTAAGACCCATGGCTCCAATGGACAGGAAATGCTGAACTAGAAAGTCCTTTTGTGATCTAAGCAGCACATCTTTTTTTTGGTTCTTTGCCTAGAGTAGTTTCCCAACCTTTGGTTCTTTGACTTCATTTCCCAGAAGCCTAAGTCAATTCCCCAAAGCACTGATCAGCCAATGGACTGACTTAGGCTTCTGGGAATTGAAGTCTCCCTGTGGGGCCTGGGCCCCACATTGGGAACCACTGACCACAAGGTGGTATTCACAGGGATGTCATTTTTTTGATCAGAAGGTGACCCTCTATATTGCCGATAGCATGTTGCTGGAAGACAAAACTGGAATACTGAAAGACATTTGGTTATTAGAGCAGGAGTCTTTCACACACCCCATAATAAGCACAGGGGTCCTTCAGAGGAATGATCTCTTGCATGCTGAGATTTTCATCCCTACTGAGTGCTGAGGTGCTTTCAGTTTCTAATTTTTTAAGCTGGAAGGCTGGAAAGTCGGCAGTTCAAGATTCGGGTAGTGCATTACGCATTTTGCACCCATCTCTGTCCCAGCTCTTGTGGACATGAAAGGAGCCTCACTTGGGCATTACCTGAGTGGAGTTTCTTCCACAAAAATCCTTTCAACCCAGAATAATTTCTGACAAATAATAATAATAATAATAATAATAATAATAATAATAATAATAATAATAATAATAATAATAATAATAATAATAATAATAATAATAATAATAATAATAATAATAATAATAATAATAATAATAATAATAATAATGATGATGATGATGATGATGATGATGATGATGATGCCCATGCCCATGCAGTCACACCATGTGTGAGACATATTAATAACAGAATTAAAAGGTTAAAACACACTCTTCAGGTTAAAAGAAGTGAAAAGAGAGGTTAAAAGAGAGAGGGAGCTCATGCCAACCTACAACCCACACCCCATACCTGTCCCGCCAGCCATGTTTTTAAGTTCTTCCTAAAAGACAGCAAGTCCATCTGTAGATGTAGTTCAGTTGGTAGGAGGTTCCATAAGGCCGGAGCGGACACAGAGAAGGCCCTCCTTCTGGTGCCAGAGAGATGTGCCTCTCTGGCCGATGGAACAACTAGAGAACTTCTCTGGTCCACTCTAGTGGGACGGGCAGATGTTCTTGGGGTGATGGGGTCTCTTAAGTATTATTAATATCTCAGCTGAGCCTGGGTTTGGGTTGTCTAATGAGGCTTCAAAACAGACAGAGATGATAAATGCTTTGTGGCACAAGCAGGATACAAACGTTGCAGAATAAATGTCCTTCATCATCAGCCAAACTGTCGGATGCTGCATTTCACTGCAAGCGGTCCATGTTCAGAAGCTGGTAACCAGGGGAATTAAAAAGATTGCTTCTACTGAGACTGTCTTCATTTCTGCCCCTTTCTACTATTTATTTCTGGTATTTCCAACGTGTGTGTTTCAAGAGTTCTAATCCTGTTTTCTCTGATGAATTTGATCTATTGTTGCAAATCATTTATGCAGAAGCATGGGACACAAAGAATCAACTAAAGTAACCTGGCAGAAGTGCCTGGCGGACAGTGGTCCATGGGGTTGCAAAGGGTCGGAATCGACTGTGCGACTGAACAACAAAAAAACCTGGCTTGTACATGGCTACGTATATTGCAAAGTACATTTGGTGTTATAAACATATTTATATTCTTAGTGTCAAATAGAAATAATGCACAAGTGTGTTTTTGGGTTAAACTAGACAAAAACCCACTTCCTTTCTTGTACAAGGGCTCGAGCAAGAGGGGAAATGTGTTTTTTTGTTTCTCCCAGCCACATAGCTTACATTTCGTTTGCATTCTAGTCATCCTTGGATCTGGTTAATGTGATTTCTTAACTGTCTGCTTCTAAAGAAAAATTGTGTCAGAGGAACGAAAGCAGGTTAACTGCAGAAGAAAATGCATTCATTTTAATGTCCAGTTTGACCCCCACTTTCTCACCTTATGGTAGCATGTTTCTTTAAAACAGGGGTGCCCAAACTTTTCAGGCCAGTCATGTGGTTCAGGGGGTTGGTCACTACGGTCCCAGGGCTGGATCCGGCCCGTGATGCCAATTCATCTGGCCCATGAAGCCTTCATCGCTCCCAGAAGTGGAAGTAAAATGCTTCCAGATGGGCACATTTTATTTCTGCTTCCAGGAGCAATGAGGGCTTTGCAGGCCAGATGAATTGGCATCAGGGCCAGATCTGGGCCCTGGGCCATAGTTTGGGGACCCATGCTTTAAAGCATATTTTATTCCCTTTCTAAGAGATCAATTTTTTCCACAGCTATAACAAAATATGTTAACCTGCCCCAAAATTCTGTACTACAAAGACCCCAAGCAAGACATACCTGGGTGCTCAGCCAATATGGAGTCATATTCATCACAGGTCCTTATCCCATCGAAGGCGTTGGTGACGCACTCCCACCAGAGACCCCGACACATGGCACTCAACTGTGTGTGGAAACAGAGTTGTTGCTCTTACTAACATTACATGGGGGGGGGGAGAGAGAGAGAGACTGTAGACAGGCAGACAGACAGACAGACAGATAATAGATAGAGAGATAGCAATCTTGGGGTCAGATTGATCTAAGGCCAAAGCTGTTGAAAAGTGGAATTTTTAGTCCTTACTTTAGTTGGAATGAAGGCAGAGGGGCTGAGCTAAACAGACTGTGAGAACGGAGAAAGTTCCATGAGGAAGGTCTTTACGTGTTTGTTGTCAGACTGTTCCAACTGAGGGATGAATTTAAAATGACTATATATGTAAGAAGTTTCTGACCTAGCCTTTGTGACCTGGCCTGGATCTCTACCCTGTGGCAATGGCCAAAGTGGAGCCCTGGACCCAAGGCAGTTTTGCAAGGATGACTGCCCTTCTACCCAGTCAAAAAGGACTTTTCCCCCAGCCAGAAAAGGGTAGAGCGTTGCACCCGGAAGCCTCAAAGAACAGTCACCCATCCTTCAGATGAGTTACAGTCCCACACCTCACCAATGGGTTATTGCCATCCTATAAATAAAGGAAAGATATAAAGCCCTCTTTGCTGGCTCCCCAAAATATACCGGTAGATAAATAAAGCCCATAGAAGTGGACAAGCAGATGTTGCCTGGAATCATTGCAACAATGAAAGGACTTCTATGCCTTGATACCCAGAGGAATGTTGATGGGATTGGGAATATTTGTCGGATTTCATTCTGGAATGGGATAGATAGATGCCAGGTGTGATGAGCAGCACAGGCTGCAGGTCTTTTCCTTGAGGGCTATACACTTTTGTAGGGCTCTTAGGAGATTGCTCAGGAGCCAGACTTTCTGACTTGACAGTGTAACAACAAAAAGACCATTTTTTCCAAGCTGAAAATGACCGTCCTGTTCTGATGCCTCCCCAACACACACCTTTTTTATTCTGAAGCTAAAACCTTGTCCCACCACCACCACAGACATTTTCTACCTTGGTTTGGATTGCAGAAGAAATGGGATTGATGGGTGGAGGGGTGGGTGGGTAGATGGATTGATTGACTGAAGAAGTTTGCTTCCTGTAGTGGTACACTGAAGGGCATTTAAAGAGACAAAACTTGGAAAATTAAATTTCAAGTTCTCTAGAAATTGGATAGATGGGGGGAAACCTTCCTTCCTTCCCCTTTCTTCCTTCCTTCCTTCCTTCCTTCCCGTCCTTCCTTTCTTTCTGCAAAACCAAGCCTAGGCTGCTGCAACAACTGCATTCCAGTGCCAGCTTTCCAGGAGACATTATGGATCATTACCCACACACCCTATTTAGAGAGGCAATGAGCTGATGAGGTGAAGAAAGCCACTCGGTCCTGTCAGGTATTAATGCCTGAGGCCCTTCGCCAGCTGGTTTGGTATTCATACCAGGGCGCAGAGAGGAGTGAGGTGTGGTTGCAGTTAACCCAAGAGGCCCATTAATGATACACTGAAGGGACCTGGCAGTTGTTGGAGGTGCCTTTGATGCCCGGAGAGCAAGGTTAGAAAAATCTTTGCTCCTGCTAATGATGATGATGATCTATACCCACCACCTCCTGTCCTGAGCTGGCTTGAGAACAATCTGTTCATCAAGCCCTCTGTTGCTGAGCTAACACAATTTCCTCCCACTTGTGGGACCCGGAGTTTCTGCATAGCAATAGCAATTAGACTTATATACCCAGCCCCATAGAAGTGCTTAGTGCACTCTCTGGGTAGTTCACAGAACAATTAGTATTTTTCCCCCATCATGCTGGGGGCCCTTTTTACCAGCCTCGGAAGGATGGAAGAGGCTGAGTCAGGATCAAACTCACAACGTTTTGGTTGCAGGACAGCAAATTTAACCCCTGCACTACCAGGGCTCTATAATGGCAGTTTGCTTGCCTGTAACTGTTCTTCCTCTTTGTGGTCCCCTGTGAATCCACATGAATGGGTTTACTGTGCATACATGCAGTAAACCCATTCATGTGGATTCACAGGGACCACAAAGAAGAATTTGATAAAATATGAGGGCAGAAATAGACATTGTAGATAGCCCATAAATAAATCATTGTTATACCTGATTTGACCTTGAGCCCCACATCATTGTGTATTGCAACTCCCATAATGTCTCTGTTGGTTGAGAAATTCTGGTCCTTACAATAAAGCTCTACCTGAGTCAATTTCACAGTCTTAGATGCATCATTTCATTGCCTTTTAAAGGAGAGATATGGGATTGTTGGTTTTTTTCCGGGCTTTGTAGCACATGAGATGAACTGCTTATTATCTATGGAATAAGGAGCACAGGAAAGGTGTGGCTTTCCCCTAATTTCAAACCAGGAGGGACAAGATGGTAGCTGAAGAATGGAGGTATGGCTGGTTGAGATGTTCACAGAAGAATCCATCCCAGAGAATGGGAGCCCCTTTGGGCAACAACCACTTCCAGGTTCAGTGACCCTGAGGGCTGTGCAGACACCATTGACAGGCCCATTGGATGGGATCAACAAGGGCCTGCAGGTGTCTTCCAATTAACAAAATGGCCCTTCTGCAGGGCCCAAACTCACCCTAACCTCTTTTGTCAGAGGGGACTTATCAACACCCAAATAAGGTCTCCGGATTGCTGAAGTCTGCAGGGAAGAGCGATGAACCCTAAGTGGATGAAATGGTCCCACTTGAATCCATCTTTATGGAGGGCAGCAGCTTCATCCATCCTCACCTGGGACTGAGGAGGACTTTGTGTGCCAAAAGGGCTCCTCAGGGCCAGAAAGGGACTCACAGAACTGGATCAGTGGTACTATGGGTGTCATGCTGCAAATGTGGATGGAAATTTTAAAGTCACTACATTATATTGCCCCCCAAGACAATCTTCATGGCTAAACGCCATGATGACTGCCAATATTCAGAATCAGGTATGGCAGCAGCAGCAGCAGAAAGGAGATCAGGTGTGCCAGCTTTGCCAGGCGCATGTTTGTGGCATGCTTTCCATTCAAAAAACAAGTAGAGAGAAGGCTGCGCATGGACCACTTGCTCATGCAAGATTCCTCTTAGGAAGTGGAAACAACTGTAAGTGCCAGAACTGAATGTGGCCAGATCTTCTCCCAACATCTGTTTCCATAATAAGTAGATAAATAGGGACCAATTTGGTGGGAAGGTAACAGCGTTCCGTGCACTCTGGTGTCTAGTCATGCCTGCCACATGACCATGGAAACGTCTGCAGAAGCAGACAGTGCTGGCTCTTCGGCTTAGAAACAGAGATGAGCACTGACCCCTAAAGTTGGATACGACTGGCTTTCGAGCAAGGGAAACCTTTACCTTTACCTAAGCCCCCTCTGTCCCAAGAGACACTTTTCATTTGTGACAAAATGTGGGAAAATTCATGCCCAAGGAATGGTAGCTGTTACCATCAGCTTTACAAGCACTGCTCATAGGTGCAGTTTTTATTGGTTAGGTGGAGAGGGTTGATAACAGCTCAAGTATTATCTTCTCCTGAAAGATATACAACGAGTGGTGCTTGCACCAAAAGGACAGGATATAAATGTAAACAGATGGAAGGAAGGACAGATAAATATCACCAGAATTAAAAACCAAGGACAGTCAATAAGGAAACATAAATGCAGGAGGAAGTGAGTAAGAGGAAAGTAGGTGAGTATCTCAGAAGTGTAATTAGTGTTCTGATAATAGTACCTTCTGCCAGTCAACTGTTTAAAATTGCCAGTTAATCAAGCAACTCTTAATCAATTAATCTTACAGAAGTGAACCAGTGGCTAATTCTGAAGAGGGAAAAGTCAATTTTTCTCTGGTTGCAGGTCACACGAGTGTAGGTTCTAGCTGGCTGCTTTTATGAGGGAGAGCAGTATATTTGCAATTGTTAGAAGCATGCATATTGGAAACAACTTTATGAAAATGCTGCCCCATACATCAGCAATATTGTCTTAATAGAGGAACTCTGTCTGCACCTGCTCAGAAGTACAGGACTGAAACCTAAGAAGGCCTATGAATTTGAATGAGGATGACAAAGTGTTCTATTGTTTTGCAAACTCATGTGAGCACAAGAGCCAAACCTCAGCACTGGGGAAATTCAGAATAAAAATGTGTTAGATCCTTTTTTCTGGGATGACGCCTATGTTGCTGAAGGCTGCATGACAGGCGGAAAGCTAACTGGTGCATTTCCTCACTGCCACTGTTCCCCTTTGCCTTTGGAAACTCTACCTGATGAGTTTCTGCCTTCTCCATAGCCATTAGAACCCTTGTCAGAAAAATGTGTGTGTGTGTGTGTGTGTGTGGGCATGTGTGTGTGTGTGCGCACGCGTGCGCGCATGCGTGTGCGCACGTGTGTGTGTGTGTGCGCGTGCGTGCACGCTCAGTCAGTCCACAAGGAATCCAGGGGTGAGAGGTATTTTTGGGTTTCGCTTACCTCCAAGGTGTCATCCGTGTTGACCATCCAGCAGTCTGTCCAGGTTGCGGCCACCAAAAAGCCAGCAGAGAAGAAGGCAAAGAGGCAGCCCAGGTATTGGAAAAGGTGCTCCATTTCCTCCTCAATAAGGGCGTCCGTCCACCTGTCACCTCCACAGTTTTGGCCCAGGACTTATTCCAGCCTCAGATTAGCAAAGGCCAGCGGCCCTCAGGGCAGCTTCAGGCTTCTTCTTCTTCTGCTAATGATCCACAGAAAACCAATGAGCCCAACCAGTGTTGGCAGACTGAAGAGGGACCGAGGAGGCTGGAACAGGAGGAGGAGGAGAAAGAGAAACCCAATTAGAGGGGCAGTTTTGGGTCAGGAGACTTCAGGGATTGCGGGAGGGAGAGGCAACTTTCTACACACAAAAATCCAAATGTCTCAATTAATGCAGGATTCTCCCTGCCGACGTTTGATAAAAAGACTGGGAAGCAACAGGAGTGAAGGTTGAACACTAGACAGTACAACATAAAAAAAACCTACCTGGAATTAATATTAGGTAAAGGTCACTCTAGCTCGGAAGTGAGTCATATCCAACTCTAGGGTTCAGTGCTCATCTCTGTTTACAGCCAAAGAGCCAGTGCTGTCTCTCTGTGCAGATGTTTATATGGACATGTGGCAGGCATGACTAGACACTGGAGTGCATGGAGCACTCTTACCTTCCCACCAAAGTGGTACCTATTTATCTACTTGCATTCCCTGAGATTCCCTGAAAGCTGCACAATGGGGGACAAGAAATGAGCCTCATTCGAGTGTCCCCTGCAAAAATTATTTCAACTCACACTAATCTCTGACATGAAAACACACACATACTTGCAATTGCTTGCTTTCGACCTGCTACGTTGGCAGGAGCTGGGACAGATGTTGGGAACTCACTCCATCATGCAATACTTAGGTCTCGAACTGCTGACCTGGTGACTTTTCAGTCACCAAGTTCAGCGTCTTAACCATTAAGCCATCACTACCCCCCTTTTCCCTCCTAGATATTCACAAATCATGGTAGGACGTGAATTAAAATTACTATTTCTGTTCAGTCACACAGTCGATTCCGACCCTTTGCGACCCCATGGACCACTGTCCGCCAGGCAATTCTGTCCTCCACCATCCTCCTCAACTCGCTCAGCTCTGTGCTTTCCAAAGTATAAAGTGCTCCAAAGTACTTCTCAGATGCTTCTTTGGACAGTACTCTGGGACTACCAAGCAGCTTGCCTAGGACTACAAAGCACAGGACTGTGGAGGAATGGAACTCACCACCCACCTACTCCTACTCACTGAGCCACCCAGCGTGCTTTGCTAAGCATGGTTGTTGTTTTCTGTGTTTTCAGGGATTGCTGTTTTTGGTTTTAATCTTGTTTTGTACACCACCAGAGTAGTTTGTTCAATCAATCAATAAATCAATAAATCAATAAATCAATAAATCAATAAATCAATAAATCAATAAATCAATAAATCAATAAATCAATAAATAAATAAATCAATCAATCTTTTTGTCCCCTTGCAGAAGAATAAAGGCTTCTCACATAATTGTCCTGTATTGTCCAACGTCCCCTGGATAGTTATGTTGTGTATTGATAGTTATGACGTATTTTAATTTATTGTGTATTGATTTATTGTGTATTGATCTATTATCTATTATATTGTAACTACTGTACTTATTGTTCTGTTACATTGTATGCCACTGTATTTTTTTCTGTATTGTAACTTTGATATTGACGGATTCTGTGAGCCTCCCTGAGTCCGTTTTTACCAAGTAGGGTGGCATAGATGTTGTATAATAATAATAATAATAATAATAATAATAATAATAATAATAATAATAATAATAATAATAATAATAATAATAATAATAATAATAATAATAATTCTGAAATTACACACCAGATGGCAGTAGCTGCTGTGATTGTGGAATTGTGGTTTTGAAGGACATCTGGATTTAAAAGTTCCAGCTAGAGAAATGTGTTGTTGTTGTGCATTGAATGCTGGAGAAGTCTGAATCTTGAACTTCTGCTCATCCAGCACCAGACAGTCAGAAGCTTCCAGGTACCTATAAGCAGAGCTCACTTCCCATAAGAGCAGCCAAACATGCGTCTTCTGCTTCCCCTTTCTGATCCTGCTCTTGATCCTGATGCCCACACTCTTCCTGTTTGCTCCTTCAATAAATAAGTGTGATCTTTGTACAAGCCAAGTCAGCAGGCAACATGCCAGGAGCTAGGAGGGATTCTGGGTCTTCAGCTGTAGCACAGTTGGCAGCAACCATCACCTCAACGCTTCTGACCCAGTGGCAATTCAGTGAAGAGGTCCTCCACAAACTGGCTCAAAGTGAAGCAAACTTCACGTTTATCTTGTTGAGTATTGTAGTGCAGCCCCAGCGTGCAGTGGGGGTTACCACAATAACCATAGAGACAGAAATTCTAGCCTAAACTAAAGGAAGTTGTTTTATATTGTTTGTCCCTAAGTAATCAATTGGAAAGTTTCTGTCTTCCTGCTTCTAGGGGTCATCGGACCTATTTGCATGTATTAAGGCTTTGCTTGTTCTTGCCTTCCCCCTCTTGTTCTTTTGCCATTTGAAGGAGAAGGATGTCTATTTGCAGGCCAAATGGCAGGCTTAACAGACTTAAAAGACCTAAATACTTTACTTTAACTGTACTTCTTTCTAAAAACAATCTCACCAAGAATGGTGAATCCTGTATATTTCTCTGACCGAACTATGAGTAAATGATAATTTGTTCTTTCTCTTAGCATTTAGTGCAAGTGAGTTCATTGGTTGGACAAAGCAGGGAGAAAACTTGGGAGGAGTACTTGCATTTAAAATAAGATTTCCCTTAAAACCTGCCTCTCTTGACTGTGTTGCTGCTACATAAAACTCAGGGGTGTCCAAACCTTTTGGGCCGTGGGCCGGTGACATGGTTCAGCAGGTTGGTCACGTGGTTCAGCGGGCTGGTCACGTGGTTCCTCCCACTGAAAGTGGAAGTAAACATGCCTTGCATTCTGTTTTGCAACAGGAGGAGATAGATTTTTAGGCTGCCATTTTCTCTGCTTAAAACAGGGGTGCCTAAACTACATCCCATGGGCCAGATTCATATCCCAATGCCAATCCATCTAGCTCACACTACCCTTGTCGCTCCTGAAAGTGGAAGTAAAATGCGCTCAGATGGACATGTTTTACTTCTGCTTTGGGGAGCAATGAGGGTGGCGTGGGCTGCATCAGTGTCCAGATCTGGCTCACAGGCCATAGTTTGGATACCCCGATATAACTTAACATTTCTCTCAAGTGCCCCTGATTTGTCCGCGGCCTCTGTGGCCTCTCAGCCCAAAGCAAAACAACAAAGAGGGTTGTTTTGGAAGAGCCTGTGTTTTTGGCAAAAGCGTGAATCTCTCGCCCAGACCTGTCTTCTGTTTTCCAGCCTTAAATTCCTCATTGATCGTTACAATCTGCTCTGTGATTGAAGAGCTGTTTTTGCCTCAAAATTATTGTTGTCTTTCGTCTGACTCAGAGCGCTTTGTTTCAGCCACCCACACGTTTAGACCGATGGGTTGCAATGCCGAAAACAAAACCAACTTGGGCTTCTTATTCATCGTGGCAGCAAGCTGGAACAGAGGTTTCCCGAGTAGAGGAAGTTCTCCAGTTGCCTTTGGAGAATTTTTTCGATGACATCAGAGCCTGAATCATGTCCCTAAAGTTAGCAACAGAGACGAGAAGCCACGCTCGGGGGGGGGGGGGGAGACACCACACTAAAATGTGGCCCCACTAATGGAAAACAAACAAATGGACAGGTAGACATGGGTGTCATTGGTTGTTCAACAACAAAAACAAGACTGTCATAACACCTTTAAGCCTAACCCATCTGTTTCTGCTTGAGCCTTGTTGACTTGCAAATCCCTTCTTCAGCACAAATAAATATTTATTATCGTGGTGATTATCTATTGATTAGTGATATTTTTAAGGGGCTGTGGTGGCTCAAGTGGTTAAGACACTGAACTCGACAACTGGAAGGTCGGAGTTCGATACCCAAGTACTGCACAGTGGAGCGAACTCCTGTCTTTGTTCCAGCTCCAGCCAACTTTGCAGTTCAAAAGCAAGCAATTGCAAGTGGATAAATAGGTACCACTTTGGTGGAAGGTAAACAGTGTTCCATGCACTCTGGTGTTGAGGCATGCCTGCCACACATCCATGGAAACATCTGCAGATGCACACGGCACTGGCTCTTTGGCTGTAGACAGAGGTGAGCACTGGACCATAACATCAGATGTGACTGGCTTTCGAGGAAGGGTGACCTTTACCTAGTGATGTTTTCAACTTGCCTTTTATTTATTTATTTATTCAATTTGTATATCCACCCCAAGCGTACATAAAATTCCCAACGTTTAAACTATAGAGACCCTTAAAATTCCTAAAAGCACTGAAAAACTGCCTCCCACCTGCACCAATTAAAAATCTAGTGAAACACTTTTAAAGACATGAGTGATCCTGCTCTAAATGAGCCAGTGGGGGTGGTGGGGGAGGTTGTTGCTCCCTCTCCACCTGCCCCACCAGCCAGGTTTTCAGCTTTTTCCTGAAGAGCAGCAACTCTGTCTGGAGACGCAGTTCAACTGGCAGGAGGTTCCATAGGAGAGCCGGAGCGGATACCAAAAAGGCTCTTCTTCTTCTAGTGCTAGAGAGGAGAGCCTCTCTAGCAGTTGGTATTTTTAAATAGCCCCTCCGGTCTTCTCTAGTGGGACAGGCAGATGTTCTTGAGGCGATGCGGTATCTTAAGTATCCTCTTGTAAGCCCAAGGTAGTGTCTGAGGCTTTCCTTTGCCTCCTCACTTGAAAGCTCTGTGAGATAGTTTGGGTTGACATAGTATTTATGACTCAAGATCACCAAGAGAATGTGGCAACAGAGTGGAGATTTGAACCCAGAACTCATGAGCCAGAGTTCAACCTGGGGAAGAACCCTTTCATTGGGACCAACTCCTTTGGATGCAGAGTTGGGAGGATATGACTTTGGGGTCAGAATCCTGATTGGGACCCAACCTGAATCACATCAGATCAGACAACCTTCAGTGAGACTTATGAGACCATTGAGTCTTTCTTTCTTTCTTTCTTTCTTTCTTTCTTTCTTTCTTTCTTTCTTTCTTTCTTTCTTTCTTTCTTTCTTTCTTTCTTTCTTTCTTTCTTTCTTTCTTTCTTTCTTTCTTTCTTTCTTTCTTTCTTTCTTTCATATACCACCCCATTAGTGCAAGCATTACTCTGGGAGCATTACAATTTAAAGCCTCACATAACACACATTCAACAATGTGGCAATCTAACAATAGGCTTAAAATTAATACAATAAAAGGGGTGGGGATATTTTAAAATAACATTAAAAACTGGCAGCATTGGGGAGAATAAGTTGTTGAAGGCAGCTCTGAATAATTCCATTTTCACCAATTTCCTGAACATATAAGGAGGGAAGGTACTTGGTGTAGCTCATTTGGGACCTTATTAAAGAGAGCAGGCGCTACCACTAAAAAGGCCTGATTCCTTCTTGTAACTTTTCTGGCCTTCCTCAATGTGGGCCCATTTAGCCACATGGACTGAGAGGAGCAGGTGAAACAGAGAGCTGTTTTCTGAGAGACATTCCAACCAGTCTTCAGGTTCTAAAGCAGGGGTGCCCAAACTACGGCCTGGGGGCTGGATCCGGCCCCCAACCCCAATTCATCCAGCCCACGCCACCCTCATTGCTCCCAGTGGTGGATGTCAAATGCACCCGTGTGGGCATGTTTTACTTCTGGGAGTGACGAGGGTGGTGAAGGCCAGATGAATTGGCGTCGGGAACCAGACCCCAGGCCGTAGTTTGGGCACCCCTGAACCATGTGACTGGCCCATGGCCCAAAAAGTTTGGGCACCCCATCTAAAGTGTTAGGTTCTTGGATTCTTCTTCTTTGATTCCTTTTTTATCTCTTCCGGTGTCAAAGGAGATGCAAGATTCTTGTTCTGGCATTTATAGCAGCCTCCACCACTGTTATTTGTGATTCTTGTAATATGTCTCTGATGTTCCTTCTCCACCTTCCTCTGGGCCTGCCTCGTGCTCTCTTAGTCCTTCTCCTCTTTCCACATAGGATGCCTTGTATGGTATGGAACTCTAAGACATTCTCTCCAAATGGGCAAGACCACTTTATTTTTCTCTCTGTGTAGTTTAAAGTGGGTTCTATTCCAATAGTTTCCCTTATAATCTCATTCCTAAGTTTATCCCTTCTAGTCATTCCAGCAGCCTTTCTCAGACATTTCATTTCTGTAGTGACCAATTTTGTTGATGTTTTATCGTGAGTTTCTTGGATTATGACTCCAAAATACCATTGATTTTGGACTACAAGTCTCAGAGCAATTCCCAGTAGCCTCTCAGACTGCCCAACCAACTCTGAGATTTGTAGTTTCACAACAACAGCAATTCAACTTCAGAGGATCTCTCTTTTGCCCTCTGTCACGTATGACAGTGGCCAGCAAACTTGACTCTCAAATTGTTCTTGAACTTCAATTACCAGAAGTCCAAATGAGCGCTCCAGCTGAGCAGGGTTTCTGGGAACTGAAGGCCAATAACATCTGGAGAGCCACATTTGCTGACCCCTAACCTATGAGGATGGGAATCCTTCAAGGGACGGACAACATATTTGAACGGAACAGCCAGGGCTGAGCACAAAAGGGTGCTCAGCTCCCAAAACCTGCCCCTCTAGGGCTTCCCATTCCACAAGAACTGGGTGGAGACTGGGCAGGGCAGACCAAGGCCCAGAGGTGCCAAAGGCTCGGGTCTCTGTTCTGTTGGAGTCCGGAGCTGGCTGGACTGTGTCTCCACATCAGGGATGGGTGTGCTGTGGTCATATGCCCTGAGGACCCAATTTTAAGGGAGCAGAACCCCATGTGGTCCCTACCAACTTGTTCAAGATTCGTTAAAACACTTTGACCTGGTTTGGCTGCTGCTGCTCCTCTTCCTCCTCTACTGTTTCCTTCTGTGCATGTGAAACAAGATCACCTAATTCAGTGATGGTGAACCTTGGCACTCCCGGTGTTCTTGGACTTCAATTCCCAGAAGCCCAAGTCTCTGTGAATTCACATGGATGGGTTTACTGTGCATACGTGCAGTAAACTCATCCATGTGGATTCATGGAGACTTGGGCTTCTGGGAACTTAAGTCCAAGAACACCGGGAGTGCCAAGGTTTACCATCATGGATGTAATTGAACAAACAGGATCAGGAAAAACATCAAAGCCATAGATGGAGATGAAAGCACAGGGAGAGGGGAGAACATGAAGGCTCTGGCAGCTCAAAAATGGCCCCAGGGGAGAGTCCAACCATAGAGTCCAATGGCCTGAGAACTGATGAACGGCCTTGCTTACAGGCCATTACCTGCAGAGGAAGACCCACCTCAGGCCGACATGGTTCTAGACCAACAGCATCTAACCTTCCAGGTGATGTTAGACTAGAAAAGGAAACACATCTCACCTGTGGCTACCTTGTCTACACCAGATGCTGCCCAGCTCCATCTTCAGGGCAGCTGTTGGCCCAGCCTTGATTCAGATTCACCTAGTATGTTGGTGTTTTCTGTTTCTCACCTTTCCCCCCTTTCTACCCCCCTGACTTCTTTGGGGAGGGCCCCACAGTGCTGACTTTGTTGTTTGACACAAAACAGGCGGTGGGCCTGAGCAAGCCCTCAACGTGCTTCCACCCAAACATGTGGGGCAAGGATGAGGTCAATGTTTTGGAAGGTTCTCCAGGTGAGCTTGTTTTGGTTACCATCTCACTCTGTAATTTGTGTGGTCAGGCATAATTGGGGGGGGGGGGGAGGAGAGAGAGAGAGAAAGAGATGCATCCTACCTGGAGAAGAGGATCAAAAAATCCACCAAAGGGGAAAAATAACAAAAACAGCTGCACTGGATCCCAAATACATGGAAGGGCCACCTAGGGATTCTCAACCAGTGTCAAGGGATGCTGGATAGCTTGACTATCTTGCTGATTTCTTTCGGGCTGGACAAAAAGACTCCTTTTCAGCAACTGGCAGATGGATGGGCTACACTTTCCCCTATTGTTTCAGAGTACCGGTAATTGGTGTTTTAACTTAAATCTTTAAAATGTTTCCCAAGAGCATGCCATTTTAATACCACCAATAAATCCTGTTTCAACAGTGTTTTCTAAGCGCATTGTCTATTGCACTACAAACCACTTTGTGCCCAAGGTTGGGAGACAATCAAAGAAGACACCTAACCCATGAATAGAAGATACAGGTTCTTCTGAAGAAAGATGAAGTATTCCGTTGAGTGGAAATCCATCAACCTCATGAAGAAACTTGCACAGGTACAAACAGACATTATCTTCCTCACCAAATGCAAACAACAAAACTACATCCCCAATGGACTGACTGTGAAAAAAACCCCTACAACTGATAACTGTAGGAAGCTGCATTGTTATGCTTCTTTGTCTGTCATTCTGCTTGAGCAAACCCTTCTCCCTTTAACCCTTGCATTTGGTGTATATAAACCATGTCTGTAAGTTTTACTCCTGTGTCTGAAGTAGTGGACTTGATCCACAAAAGCGAACAATAAAAATATAGCAGTTAGTCTTTAAAGTACTACAGTGCTTTTGTTTTATTACTTTTTGGTTTTTGTTTCTGGTGTTCCATTCCATCCCACCTGGATCCCATGGGTAACTTTGGGAAACTTTGCCAAGTTGAGTACCACAATCTGAGATGGAGTTCCATTTGCACTGGCCTGCTCGTGAGTAGAACTCTCCGGCATGATTGGGGTCCTCATGATAATATTGATATTTTGATGTTCTGTGATATTGATTATTTATGATTTATTGACATGTTGTGCTTATGAGCTTGTACCTTTATATATGTTGTGAACCACCCTGAGTTGGTCCTACCAAGTAGGTTAGGGCGGTATAGAAATTGAAATATCATCATCATCATCATCATCATCATCATCATCATCATCATCATCATCATCATCATCATCATCATCATCATCATCATCATCATCATCATCATCATCATCATCATCGCTTTTAGTTCAGGTCTTCAGCTGGAGCCAGAAGAAGGTGGGTGACTCTTCATGGACTTCATGCTTAATGTTCTTCAAGTAGGGCAGTAGCAGGGAGAGGCCTCTTTGGTGAGGCTTCAGAAACATAACCAGTTTTCTTTCCTGTGCTTCAGGTAAACGTTTGACCGTCAACTTCCATCTTCAAAAGCCAGTGGTGGACTCAAAAAAGTTTTACTACCACGCTGTGGGCGTTGTATGGTGGGCGTGGCCAGGGGGAAAGCCCTGTGTTGCACCCAAATTAGGACTACTTTGTTTCCAAAGTTGGATGGGCAGAGGGGCCAGCCAGAATTTCTGCTACCGGTTCTGGTGAACTGGTGCGAACCTGTTGATGCCCACCACTGTCAAAAGTCCAAGAAATGTCACTAAAAGTGCTGTAAATGGTTTTTAGGAAGGGGGACCAATTGGGTTAGTGAGGGGAATAGCATCTTCACTCACTTGTTCAGAGTTGCAACCAAAATGTGGTACCCACAAGTGTACCTTCAAGGAAAGCACAGCTGGCTGAGGTTCTGACCCAGACTTTGCACCAGCAGCAACACCCCTTGCTATGGACAACGGCTTCCTTGATCTCTTCTTCCCCTCCCACTTCTTCTTCTTCTTCTTTTCCACAATCTACTCCCCAAAAGAAGCTTCTTTAAGGACACAGGATGAGCCCATCTGGGCCACACCAAGGGGCCTCTGGGCCTCCATCCTGCCTTTGGCAGTGTCTAGCAGGATTCTACTTCTCCTAAGCATTCAACATCAGGTAGACTGATTCTAATCAAATAGGCTTGGCTGCATTTCTCTGCCCCTTCACTTTGGGTCAGCTTTGCAATACCTTTCCTAGTTCAGTGATACTGGTTGGTTGGTTGGTTGGTTGGTTGGTTGGTTGGTTGGTTGGTGGGTTATCAAACATCTGCTATTATATTTCACATGTAAGTTGTGGATGTCTTCGACTTATAGTGACTCTATGAATGAGAGATCGCCACCATGTCCTTTCCCCAGCAATCCTGCCTGGCTTTTGCAAACTCTACCCACAGAGTCAACCCACTGTCTGTTTGGGCTTCCTCTTTTCCTGCTGCCTTCTGCTTTTCACACCATTTTTGTCTATTTCAGCAAATTTTGCCTTCTCGTCATGTGCCCAAAGTAGGACATCCTCATTTACATCGTTTTCACTTCCACAGGCATAAAATAACTGACCTCAAAATGTATAGAGAGATAAAGTCTTGCAATCGATGGTGTTCAGCTAAAGATGCAGAATTGCCTCAAATCCTAAAAACTCCATTTTTTGGCAGCCATAGCTTTATAGGAGACCTCAGAAAACCCAGCCTTTAAAGGAAATAAAAAAAAATGGCTGATTAAACTATATGATTGGTATCAAACATCAGCAGGTTTCCTGATATTTTCACCTTTGGGGAGTCTGTCTGGTGATTGTTCCACATGCCGTATGTCAAACTTAACAAGGAACCACAGTGTGTGTGAAATCCAGCAGTTCCGTGGACACATGCTCAGTGTCCCGTAGGACTTCTTAGGAATGGATGCAACCTGATCACGTGCGATGCTTCTGGAAGTGAAGAAATGAAAGAGAATTCCCAGTGCATCAACTCTCCATTAGAAACATGCATGGCAGTTTGGAACTAGAAGATCTGGGGAGAATTTTTGGGTCCTGATCGTAATGCAACAACAACAAAAACTCCCTTTAAACCAAAGAAGAAAGAAATTCAAACATGGGAAAGAAGTTGATCACTTTCTGAGGCAGGCTTGTTTACTCCTGGTGGGACGGTATCACATTGTTGCTGTTGTTTTCCTCCTCCTCCTCCTCAATCTCTTCTGTGGTTGACTACCCAGGATGGCTCATCACCCTTCCGCAGCCACTGTTTTGCAAACCGCTCCTGCCTGGATCAAATCCCCCAAGTCATCAAGAGGAGCCCTTTCCCAGGTCAAAACAATTGCTCCCCCCTCCCACAAGGCAGGGCACAGCATTCTTGCCTCCAGCTCTTGTGGCTTGTTTGTCTTGGAGAAGCAGAAGGAATTAAGGCAAATGTGGCCTGGGAATAATCTAGCAGAGAGTGGTTATGGGGTTGGGGGGGGGGAGAAGGCTGAGGCTAAGGTGTGCCTGGAAGTGGGGGATGTTCTGCATGCGTTTGGCACTCAGCTCACACTTGAGCCCCTGTTTCCAGCAAACATGTTGAGAATATAAGAGAGAAAGTTGAACTCTGTTTCAAGCATGGGTGCCCAAACCTTTTGGGCTGTGGGCTGGTCATGTGGTTCAGTGTGCGGCCATATGGTTCCTCCCACCGAAAATGGAAAATGCACCTTGCAGTCTGTTTTGCAACAGGATGAAATCAATTTTAAGCTGCCATTTTCTCTGCTTAAACCAGGGGTGGCCAAACTACAGCCCCAGATCTGGCCCTCAACACCAATTCATCCAACCCACGCCCCCCTCGTCACTCCTGAAAGCAGAAGTAAAATGCGACCATATGGGCGTGTTTTACTTCCGCTGGATGAATTGCTTTTTGTCAGCTTCTTTGATTTTCCTTGAAAAGAGGCAGGATAGAAACATTTTATCAAAGAAATGACACTTCTCTACCACCCCATATAAGTGCTTAGTGCACTCTCTGTGCAGTTCACAAGTTAATTAGCATTTTGCCCCCAATATGCTGGGTACCTATTTTATCAACCTCAGAAGGAGCTAAGGCTGAGTCAACCTTGGTTCCTAGTCAGGATCGAACTCACAACCTTTGGGTTGCAGGACAGTGGTTAACCAGTGGTTAAGAAGAAGAGGAGGAGGAGGGAGGGAGGGAGGAGCTGCTACTAAAATTCCCTCTCTGTGTTTTATCCCATCTCCAGACTATGGGGTACACTGGGGATGAGATAAAAGAGCTGCTGCTACAGTCTTTCAGTAGGGCAGCTCCCTCTCTTTGGCCGTGACTTTCAGAGATGGAGAAGGAGGTGGTGACGTTATTCCATGAGGGGGGGAAACCACTTTGTACATCTTCCTCATCACTCTGGCTCTTAAGAGATACTTCCGTGGCCTGGAAAAAGACTAAGATTGTCATGGATGCCTCATGCTTGCTTTCGGTGACTGGGCAGGGTGTTCATCATCTGAGAGCCGAGGATGCGCTTGCCTGTTCAAGTGAAACCACCAGGGGGCACTGCGAGAGCTCTGGTTTAAATAGGGAGGGAGAAGCCCTTGGCCGTCAGTTCTCCAGGTGCCTCTTTGGGTTGGGACCAGCCAGCAAGCAGCCACCTGCCCTCAAAGCTTGTGGATTACAGAAGAAGGAGGAGGAGAAGAAGAACAGCAGCCACTTTTTGCCTCCGTTGGCCGGCTGGGCTCCCCTCAGGCTGATCCCAACCACCTCAATCACCAGAAGCCTTTCCTCCCTTCTTCGGTGTCCCAAGGGTCAGTAGAGATGGCCGGTGGGGGTCTTCAGGTGCTGGGCTTCATCCTGGCCTTCTTCGGTTGGATCGGCATCCTCGTCAGCACCGCCTTGCCCCAGTGGAAGATCTCCTCCTATGCCGGAGACAACATTGTGACGGCCCAGGCTATCTATGAGGGCCTCTGGATGTCCTGTGTCAGCCAGAGCACCGGGCAGATGCAATGCAAGGTCTACGACTCCCTGCTCAAGTTGGCAGGTAGGCACAACCCCGTCGGTTCCCTTGCCTCAGAGCTTGGGTGATGGTGGATGGAGCCCCGGGTGGGCCAGGTGCACCCAATACTCCTTGAGTAGATGGGCTGCGGTGTTAAGTGGGATGTACGTGTGATGACCCTATGGGGTAGACTGCTGTCATTCTTGTTTTACAAATGAGGGGGACTTTGTCAGGATTTTTTAGGGAGTCCATGAGGAGGGCAGGACTGGCGAGTCCAGATGTGCCTCCTGGGTGATATCATGATGAGTTTCTCACTGAGACACAAAAGCAGCTGCTGTACCGATCCAAAGGGAACATCCTTCTTGCCCTTCCAGTTCTACTTCCAGAGGCTCCTTGAGTTTTATTTTAGCTTTCCTGGGTGGGGATGTGAATCACAGTGAGGATACCTTTTCCGTGCTGCCCGTTTTAGTACAGCCAGCCTCTAAGATGCGCAGGACTTTTTGCTCTTTGAGAGACCCCTTTGCTCATGGCAGAGACTCCTTAAGGCTTCCAAAGCCGACGGACTAGACTAGACTAGAGTCTGAGGTGGCTCTTTCTGTGGCCAAGGCGGACATGCTTCGTTTCAAGCACATCACTAAAGGCACAGGATATCTGTAGGAATAAAGGTGGCCACCCATGTCTTTCTCTCTTTCTTCTTGTCTGTGCATGTGCGAGAGACAGGCATTGAAGGACAGGAAAGTCTGTAAACTCCAGATGTGAACATCTATAATTTCCATTTTGGTTACCTTTCTCAGAAACTCAACAGTATTCTTGTCCAATTTAAGTTCTGTGTGGCATTGTGCTGAGCCTGAAAATATGGCTTTGTTGGACTACAACCTCCAGAATCCCCCATTGGAAGAGTCATAATCCCACCTCACCTCACAAATACTCATGTAATTAAAATTTGCAAGACGAAGAGCTCTTGATGCACAGAGATTGGGGTATGTTTTTCCCATTGACTTAAACTATCTTGTGGGCATTTTTGAAGAATCCAGATCATCTTGATGATTTTTTTAAAAAAAGATCTAATGCTCGGCGTCATTTCCCTTTGCTAAAAGAAAGGTGTGTGTGTTTTTTTTTCTTAATATGATCTTACAGACCACCAAGTTGGACACATTTGCAGAGAGCTTGGTTAGTCTGCGTTTCTTTTCTATCCTCAGCGTAAACCTGTTATTTGTTTTGGGTTGTGTGTGTTTTTGGCAGGCAAAAGATTTGCTCTAACTCAATGAGGTCAGGCAGAGTTTGCCACAGCACTTGCTATGGGTCTTTTTAGCCTCCAAGTCTCTCAGAGATGCCGTTTTGTGGTGTTTTAGCACCCAGAATGTTGTGACAGGTGACCTTCAATAGCAGGTTGTGGCAGAAACAGTCTGGCCCATTTGTCCCGTAGGATGATGGCCAGAATAGGAATATTTGATGGATGTCCAAGAGGCTGAAACCCAGAACCCAGATGACTTTGCATTTCAAATTGTGTAATCTGTGAATGCTTGCAACCGAAATATGTCAGGTTTTCTTGTTTCAGTCTTGAAGAGGCAGATCTGTGTCTACAGAGATAAATAATTCTTCTTCTTCTTCTTCTTCTTCTTCTTCTTCTTCTTCTTCTTCTTCTTCTTCTTCTTCTTCTTCTTCTTCTTCTTCTTCTTCTTCTTCTTCTTCTTCTTCTTCTTCTTCTTCTTCTTCTTCTTCTTCTTCTTCTTCTTCTTCTTCTTCTTCTTCTTCTTCTTCTTCTTCTTCTTCTTCTTCTTCTTCTTCTTCTTCTTCTTCTTCTTCTTCTTCTTCTTCTTCTTCTTCTTCTTCTTCTTCTTCTTCTTCTTCTTCTTCTTCTTCTTCTTCTTCTTCTTCTTCTTCTTCTTCTTCTGCTGTTAAAAGTGGTGATACATGGCTCATGTCCTCCCTACATCATCCTCAAATCAACCTCAAATGTCAGGCTTAGAGGAACAAATCCTGGCCTGCAGTCACACATGAAGCTTCCTGGCTCTGTGGGGACTTCAATTTGGCCCTTCTGAGTCCCAGCTCCCTAAATCTAACCCCTAGGTCTGTGGTGGCGAACCTTTTGGCACTCCAGGTGTTCTTGGACTTCATTGCCCAGAAGTCCAAGTCACTGTGTACGTACAGTAAACCTATTCCTGTGGATTCACAGGGACTTGGACATCTGGGAATTGAAGTCCAAGGACACCTGGAGTGCCAAGGTTCACCATCGCTGCCTAGGTTACCTGAGCCTTGGCCTTTCCATACTTTTTGAGGGCCCCAAACAGGAGACGGCCAAGGGTGATTCTTCCTGGATGGGGCCATTCATCCTGGTGATACCTTTTCCCCGTTGCTGCTTTTAGCACAGCCAGCCTTTGCGACGCACTGGGCTCTTTGTTCTTTGAGAGACTGCTTTCCCATGGCACAGAGCCCTGTGCAGAGCACATCCCCAAGTAGGCCCCACCATACAGCCCCCTCCCTAAGCACAGGAGCTCAGACTTTAAGAAACTCATTATGTGCGAAGGAGCAAGGCAGGGAGTGTCTCTTGGCATCTGCCGAAGAAGAAGGCGTGGGAGCTCAATTTGGGAACGAGCACCCAACAGAACATCAAGACAAACTTGTCTTGGGGGGGGGGGAGCTGGCCAGATGACGAATGGTGGGTAGCCCTGAGCCTTTTCATGGGATCCAGTCTTCCTGGAGAAAGCCCCCCCCCCCAGACCAGGGGAAAGGCTCTCTCTCTCTCTCTCTCTCTCCATGCAATGGGCTTAGCTTGAGAGTGTTTTCATGCTGTCCCTGGAAAAACCACAGGAGGGGTGACAAGCCTCCTCTTTCCTTCTTGTGGCCACTAGAGCAGGCACTGATTTGGGCACTTAGGCATTTGGCAGGAGGTTCATGCTCAATGTCCAGCTTGCCATACACTTCCCCCTGAGTCCCTGTTTGACCCCCCTTCCCTTGCCCCACCTTCATGTGGGAAGCAAGAGACACATTCATGGCATGGGAGAAATGCCTGGAATAAGTTTAGGAAAGGGTGGCTTCGATTTCAGGTGGCACTGAAACTATATTACGGCTGGTGGAACATGGAAAAGTGACATTTGGATGCTCACAGCATCCTTAGAGTTCCACACACACACACCCAGTAACTTTCCCAAGCTGCATTGTGTACATCTTCTAGTGCAGCTCCTTACTCTGTCTACATGACCCAGAGGCCAGGCTCCATGGTGGGACCTCTGGCAGGACCATGTGGAATTAGCTGAGGTCCCTCTCCTGTTTCCCTTTGAAAAGTGGACCTGCAACTCCAAAATCTGGGTTCCAGGTGTGTGTGTTTCTGACAAGTTTTGGGAAGCCAAGTGGACTTCAGGCTGTGAATTTCTGGAGGAGAGTGCCTGGTGGGTTGAGTGGAGGAAGGTGGTTTGAAACCTTGAGAAAGCCTGCCAAGAGTTCCTTTTGGTCAGGCTTAATTTTCTTTTGAAACCAAGAGTTATGGAGTTGAAGCTGGCCTAGAAGTTCCACCTTTGAACTTGGTGACCATTGCTCTTGACCTTTGATGACTAGGAAGGTAGTTCTTCAATGGTGATGGAAAAATACTCTTTACTTGCTCAGAGTCTCCCTCTCTCCTTTGTCTTTAACCCTCAACTTCTAGGACTGAGTTTTGGCACTGTATAAAAGGTGTGGATGATCAGTGTAATTAGATAGCCCAGTGATTTGAGAATCTGGGAGGAGAGCCAGAGTTGAGAGTTCAATACCCCACTGTGACTCCTTTGGGTATTGCCAGCTGTAGTTGGCCTTTGGCAAAAGCTGCACAGTAGTCCCTGGGTGCCCCACAAGAAGTGGACAGCAAACTCCGTCCTCTGCATTCTCTCTACCTAGAAAGCCTTGACGGCATTCAATTGTTATGATTATGGCATCTTTGGAATAATCAGACTCCCTCCAAACAATGTGCATTTAAGGGAGAAACTTTCTTTTGAAAGCCTATGCAAATATAAATATTTGTGCAGATTTGTTTTTAAAAATGTCAGATTAAAGGGGGAAACAATGGTATAGACCAGCAGAGAGAGGACATATGACAAGTGGCCTAGGTGGGGGAAGAGGTAGATTCACCCACCTATAGTTTCATGAAGAGAACCCCACCTTGTCAGCCTGGATACCTTATTACTCATCTTGTAATCCCTGAATGAAAGCTCTGGAAATGCAATATGTAAATAGGGTTCTTCACACAGAAGGGTGGTGTCTTCTTCCTTCCCTGTTGTTTCTTGAGAAATCCAAATTCTTCCTCCTTCACCAAATGGTTCCTCTGAACTTTCACAACCACATTTTCCATCATTGTCTCTTTTCTGTAATCCAAGCTCCAAGCAAGTCATTAAAATTTTCAGTGGCATTCTGGCCAGTTATGTTTACCTGGTATTTAATACTATAACTGAACTTCTGGATCCCTCCCTAGTTTAAGATTCTGAGTTTGGTTCCCTGTTGTGCCTCCTTGGCAGGGGCTGGACTTGATGAGCCATTGAGTTCCCTCCAGTTTTGCAGTTTTCTTCAAGTGCCGTATCCGTTCCGAATATTGGCGGGCATCATGGGTGTGAATCATGGCAATAATTTTCCTGTTCTTAACTCCTGGCAACAGTTCTTCTAATTGTGGCCAATTGATGAGGACCTTCCACACCTCTCTCTCAGGTTCTTTAGCCACAAAGTCCAGGGCCTCTTTCTTCCCAGGGATCTTCCCTTGCATAACGAGTTGGAGTATTCTATACAGTGGAACCCCGCATAACGAATGCTTTGTATAACAAAAAAAATTGTACAACAAAGCGTTCGTGCGCTATTTGTGATACCCCAAATAATGATATATATTTTTTGGTTATACGGGGATTTTGTTAAGCAGGGTATACCTTGCTTAACAAAACCCTGTATAATGAACATTTTTTTTGTTATGCAGGGTATCGCCCATTTGATCTGCATAGTAAAACAACAACAACAACAACAACAACAACAACAACAACAACCACATAGTGAAGAGCTCCATGGAACGGAGCTTTTTTGTTATGCGGGGTTCTGCTGTACTTCATGTCATTGCTCATGATATGTCCAAGGTATTGCAGCTTTCTTTGCTTCCTGGTCTTCAATAGTTCTTGTTCTTTATTTATTGGGCACATGTTGCATTTTTATGAAGGTGGATCTTGCTTTTTTCTATTCACATTTTAATTTGCAGCTCTAAGATTCTTATTCTTATTAACTGGCTGAAACTGGGCATGTATAAAAGTAACAAAGGAAATCACTGTGGCTAATTGATGAGGTGCCAGCCACATGGTTAAATTAGCATTGTCATATTAAAAACAACTGTTGAATTATAGGCCCTCCCAAGAGAGTCTTTACTCCCAAAACAGCAAGAAGGTTTCCCCATTCAGGCAGTGCCCAAACTGCAAGAGATGTACTGAGAGAGAGACAAAGTTCTTAATCAAATAAAGGCACCAGCTGCAGACAAAAGAGCTGAGCCGTCTTTCTCTGGGTGTGCCACACAGACAATGCTGATTTAGGGTGACTGGTCTTCCCAAGCAAATGCCAGCTGAGGATTGTGCCAGGGGAGTGAGTGCCCAGCAGCGCCCTGGGTTTTAAGATCTCTTGGGAGATCCTTCCCAAGATTACTTTCAGGTTTACTTTCTATTGTATTTCTAGTTATTAATTTTGTTTATTAATATTGACATGGAAAATGAAAAACAGTCCAAAGTCCCCACCAGCATATAATATTGACCACTACTACTACCACTTCCTCCTCCTCCTCCATCATCATCATCATCATCATCATCATCATCATCATCATCATCATCATCATCATCATCATCATCATCATCATCATCATCATCTCCAGATTTTGTATCTCTCCACATTCACACAGCATGTTGTTGTCCACCAGCAGCCCCCACGTGAGCCTGTTGGTCTTCCATTTGGAGACTTTGACAATCAGTCTATTCAGGGTTCTCCAAGTGATGTAGGGAAGGTTTAGTTCCTCAGTATATCCTCCTTTTATGTTATTGCTTGTTCGATGAACTCCTTCTTCCAATTTGATCTTGCTCTCGTATACCCTCAAGAATGATTCTCCTTACACCAATTTATGGTATTCTGTCTATAATTCTAGTCGTATCTCTACACCTAGAAAAGATTGATTACAGATCTAGAAAAGGCAAGGGAACCAAAATGAAGAAACAGAGGGGGAGGCTTGCAGTGTCAAGGGCTGTTCTGCTGATGCTTTAAAAAACAAGCAACAAAAGAGGCAGCAAATACAATTATGCATTCTGTAGTTAAAGGGAATATAATTTAGAACCCACCCAATGGGATCATCCATTTATAAAGGCTGAACAGTGGGAGATTGAAGGTGAAAAACAGGAAACACTGGCTTGTCTGATCCTGAATGAAACTGGATAATTCATTATCATGAGATGCAGTGGTGATTGGCAACCCAGGTTGCTGTAAGAGGGTTTGGCCAAATTTGTGTGGAGCGACTGCATTGGACAACACAGCCAGGAAAGCTTGGAGGCTCCAGACAGGTTGGACTCCAATCCCCATAATCCCTTGAGCAGTGGCCAAGGTGACTGAGGTTTAGGCAGAGGGAGACCATCTCACCTGGAGGACTCCAGTCTGCCTTTCCCTGCTTCACATAAGAAGATGCACATTTTCTTTCATTTACAGCTTCTCCTGGCCCATAAATTGACTGCATGGTGGTATAGAAAATCCCACCCTGGCACTTTCTTGCAAGGGAGCCCTGGGAATGATGCCACTTGCAGGCCTTTTCCCTCCTTCCCCACCCTGCTTGGTGTCCCCACGGCCTCTTGGCCTCCCAAGGGGTCACCCCCACCAGTTCTGACTTCAAGACCTTGAACCTGGTCTTCCTTTTCTGTGGCAGAGTATGCTGCTCCAGTATGGAGCCAATTCACACATGTGAAACAAGTTAACATTTATGTTAATGAAATAATGTGCATAGTGACAGGGTGCCTCAAACCTACACCAGTTGAGAAAATAGACCCTCTTGTTGATATCGATCCCCCTAAAACCAGGAGAGAAGTAGCAGGAACTAAGCAAAAGAAGGACCCTCAACATCCTCTGAATGGATATGAACCTCAAGTCTGCCGGCTCAGATCCAGGAAGAGCTTTATGGCAAGAACAAACATTTTGAAGGTACACAAGAGCAAAACCAAATTAGAAGATTGAGGAAGCAGCTCACTAAACATTGAACAACATTAAAGGAAGATATGGAGGACCCCAAACCAACATGCTTAAATGGGGGATGCTGGTGGACAACAACACTTGGTGTGAATGTGGAGTGATCCAGAATTCAGCCCATTACTGCCATAAACATGTACTGATGAGGACTTAAGTTTGATCAATGGCAAAGCCAAGAAACTGGCTTCATTTTGACAGTCTAGGGTTTGCTCTGGACATGAAAGAAGAAGAAGAACCATCCTTACATTTCTCCCAGCCTAGGTTGGTCAGGAATGAGCATGTTGGCAAGTTGCTGTTGTTGTGTGTGTGTGTTTTAGTAAGGCATGGATTTTGTTGGCTTGCTAAGCCACCCTCTTTGGAATTGGGTGTTGCCAACCTTTGTTAGCATGGTAAGGCTGGGAGGAACCAGCCCTTCTCCTGTGTCCACACCCTGCTGAGACACCCCTGTCCCCTGGCTGGTCCTGCTTGCTATGGGGAGTTTTGGATCGTGGCACAGCGCTGGCCATGCAAGGCTCTTGATGCTTGCCCATTTTGAGCTCAGGGAGATGGTAATGAGGCCCTGCTGTACATTTTGTATAGTCCAGTTCAGCTGTCCTCAGTCTCATGTCAGACTTACAGTTTTCACCAGCCCATAGAACAAAGTCCCTGAATTCTTCTCTTTTCATGTCCAGATCAAACTTTGAACTGACAAAATGAAACCACTTTCTTGTTGACCAAAATTACATTCTCATCAGTACATGTTTCTGATAGTCAGACCAGCAAGTGACCCAGATTCTGTATCTCTCCATGGTCAAACAACATGTTGTTGTCTGCCAGCAGCCCCTGCTTGATCCTGTGGGTTTTAAATTTAGGCACTCAGCCCATTCAGGGTCCTCCAAGTGATGTAGGGGAGGTTGAGTTCCTCAGGTAGATCCTCCTCCTATAATGTTGTTCCTTGTCCAGTGAGCTCCTTCCTCCATCCTCTAATTTGGGTTTGCTCTTGTATATTCTCAAGAATGTTTATTCTTGCCATAAAGCTCTTCCTGGATCTGAGTCAGCAGACTTGAGTTCATATCCATTCAGAGGATGTCTAGGGCCCTTCTCTTAAATCCTTGAATGATAAAACATACTGTATGGTTTTGGGTATGTGTCATAGCTTTGCATCAAAGCAGGTTCTGCTCCCTTAATTGCAGCCCTTGATTACCATATGTGTTAGGACATGCTGGAGTCTTTTGTGGCAATACAGTTTTCCATGGCTTGCTTTCTCATGTAATTTCTCAGCCCCAGGAGGAAACTCACGAACAAATAGATTGCAGGAGAGAAGATCTGGAAGTTGTGCAGAGGAGAGGACCTCAACTTCCTGGTCAAAAATCTTTGGGGAAGAGGAAAGTTGTCTCCCTTGGAACAGCAAGGGTTGGGACACCTTTCCAAACCCACCAGCTAGGAGAGTAGGTCGCCTTCTCACTACACAAATGTAGCAAATCGAATTGTGCTTAACTAGAGCTGCTGTAATGGCAGGTTGACCCAGGGTGTAGAAATTTAGAAGGTGCAAAAACTTGTCACTGGAAGGATGCAACCTGCTAGCTGGTATTTGCTGTTAAAAAAGGACAAATTTCTCCCTCCTGAGCACATATGCCACCTGTCTGTCTGGCTCAGCAGGATGTGGCCTCAGAACCACCAAGGTCCTTGTGTGCTCAGGCCAAGGTGTCCCTCCTTGCTCCTTTGTCTGTTGCCTGAGGATGCCCATCTCATGCAACCAAACCTTGTCTAACACAGTGGTGAAGCCCCAAATTCCAAATGGGATGTGCAGTCATTGTGGTTTGTGTTTAGGTCTCTCCAAGTAGTATTGTCACTATGCCAGAGCAAACTCACATGTCAGCCCACACCTTCTATTCTGCTATGTTTGCCAAGCTTGGCCAACAGTTTGGGTCCAGGATAGTTGAAGGATCGTATATCACCCCATAGGAGCCTTTTCAGCTCTGAAGATTTTCTGGGGAGTCCCTACTCCCGGTTCCACCACCATCCCAAGCTTTGGCTGAAGACACAAGAGAGGACCTTCTCCACATTTGCTTCCAGGCTTTCAAATGTGAAGCAGCCCCAAGAAGCCTGGTTGACCCCCATCCCTTCCTCTTGTCCTTCTGCCTTCAAGCAAAGATCTTCCTTCTTCAGGCAGGCTTTCAGGCAAGGAGGGTATCTGGAATGCTTTAGTAACATACACGTTTTTAAATATGTCTTTAATGTATTCTTGGTATATGTTTACTTGTTTTATATGTTGACAGTTTTATAGTTTTAGTTGTTGTGAGCCTCCTTGAGTCCCTGATGGGCAGGAAGGAGCAAGGAATACCTAATTAAAGGAATCAAGCAAACAGGAAAGCGCTCTGCTGAGAGTCAGGCAGAGGATGTTGTAGCAAATGTAGGACTTTCCCTAGGTTGCTTTTGGCCTCCCTGGTAGGATGAAACTTCCCCATTCCCATGACTCATCTGGTGCTACACAGCTGTGTCATCATCCATTCCTCTTCCTCTTCCTTCTCCTCCTCTTCCTCTTTGATGATGCTCTCCAGGTATGTTTCCTCTATTGATGGATGGGCATAGAGATGCAGTCTCCCAGGATGTGAGGAGATCAGTTTTGTATGTTTGTGATGGGTCACCCGGTGTGTGTGTGTGTGTGTGTGTGTGTGTGTGTGTGTGTGTGTGTGTACTGCACTTGGACACCCCAACTATGGTGTCCTTAGCTCAAGAGGTCTGGATCCAACTGGTTTGGAGGTAGCCCAGGCCTGGTTAGTCTCTCGTACTTGTGCCTTTTGGTGTTGTGGGTCACACAAACCCAGGTGGCACCTCCTGATGGGAAGCTCTGGAGGTCCCAACCAGAATTCCCAGTTCAAGTCCAGGAATCCATGTGTGGCCTCCCTCCACCAATGCCCCTACAGTGCAGCTTGCCCTGGATTCCCTCAGACCTGCCTTTTTCTCAGGACCGCTGCCTTTCCAGGCGAGCCAGCTGGGGAGAAGGTCTTTGTGGTGGTGGCCTCCAAGGAACTGAAGACACTGGGTTACCCATGCCCATGCTGAGAGATTGGGGATAGTCTCAGAATGCTACAGTGGAGTGGGTTTTTAATAGAGGGATTGGTTTCAGTTTTGTTGTTTTTCTTCCCCTAATAGTCATTTCTGGCTTTTACGCACCTTCTTGTTTGAATTTAATGGTCTTTGTTAATTTAGAAAGCTCAACTGCTGTTGAACTTTTTCAAAGGGCAGAAGGGAAGGATTCTGATCATAAGAGAGGCATGGAAGAAATGGAGGCTGGGGAGAACTCCTGAGACCTATTTATCTCCCAGATGCAGAAAACACAACTTTGCGAGCAGCTTCCAGTGTGAAGCATTCAAATGTAGCAACTCTTTCACCAGGATCCTTTGGGATATCTCAGAAGGTTGGGAGTAGTGAACCCTAGGTTTTCACTCCGAGCGCCCTAAATGCTATGAAAAGCAGAAGGGGCTTTGAGAGGGGAACAATATTCTCCAAACACCTCTGCCAGCAAAATCGTGGACAAGAAGTAGAAATGAAGGGCTGGGCAGGGTGTGGAAAATATTTGGCAATCCTGGTCTCCCTTGATCCTACCCCCCAACTGGCCCTTGTGCCAAAAAAGGAGCTCCCCCCTCCTGCGTCCCCAGCCTGCGTTAGCAGCTTTTCTGTGTTGTTTGCAACAAGAACCCTGCAAGCCTCCGCTTGTTTTCCCTGAACCAGCCCTGCTTGTGGAATGTCAGGTCTTCTTCTGGTTCAGCAACCAGACCCCAGGCCTCTTCCTTCTCCCTCCCCAAACCATCTCACATACGCCCCCCTCTCTCCAGGCTATCCTCCTTCCCCAAAGCCTGCAAAGGAATTCAAGGCAAGGGCTCAACTCAGTGGGCTGCCGGGCGGGTGGCCGTCCACCCGCTTTGTAGTGGTTCTTCTCTGGCCCCTGGACATGAGGCTAAGCCTGCCTGCCTGCCTGCCAAAGTGGTAGCCGGGGGCTTGGCATGCCCAGGGTTGGGTTGGCCAGCTGCCCCCTGGCAGAGGAAAGAAATCAAGAACAGGGAGGGGGGAGAGAGAGAGTCCTACAGTGGGATTTTCAAAGCTTGCAAGGAGGACCCAGTGGGAAGGAGGGTGCCAATTGCCAGGAACTCATTACTTTAGCAGGGATTAACGAGCCCCTATCAGAGCCACACTTTGAAAGTTAACATGGCAAGTCAGAAGGATGGAATTGTTCTTGTTGCCTAAGGACCGTTTTAGCCCTTGGAGAAGGAAAGAGGCTGCAGTCGGGCCACAGAGGAGAGGAATCACGTTTCACAACTACATGCCCTGGAATACAAGTAGGCACAGTGGTTAGGGGTTTCTGGGATTTAGAGTCCCAAAACAGAATTGGCCTTGGCTAGGCTTTAAAGAAGGTGGAGAGAGAGAGAGAGACCTGTCTCTGCCCCCAGCAGGATGGGACAATGAATCCTGCCCCAGAGGTATCAAGCTGTAACACACACACCACTAAACATGGCACCTGCTTGAGGTAAAGGTAAAAGTAAAGGTCACCCTTGCTTGAAAGCCAGTCGTATCCAACTCTAGGGTTCAGTGATCATCTCTGTTTATAACTGAAGAGCCAGTGGTGTCTGCATCTGCAGATGTTTCTATGGACATGTGGCAGGCACGTCTAGACACCAGAGGGCATGGAACACTGCCTTCCTTCCCACCAAAGTGATACCTATTTATCTACTTGCAATTTCTTGCTTTCAAACTGCTAGGTTGGCTGGAGCTGGGAGAGATGACGTTCTTGGGTCTTGAACTGCTGACTAGCCAACCTTCCAGTCATCAAATTCAGCATCTTAACCACTAAGCTATTGCAGTCCCTTACCTGCTTGAGGACGGGTAACCAAATGGGGAGTTGATGGGAGCTTATAGCATTTGTTGAGAGCTAAATATTCCTGGCAGGCGATTACCTTTGGACTGGCCATGGGTGGCCTTTCCAGCAATGCCTTCCATTTGGAGCACAACCAGGATGCTGGACCAGAGTGACATACCAAAATTCCCCTTTCTTCTCTCCTTATGGGGTTTCATTCCAGAAGTCCTAACAAGGCAGGCACAGAGAGATTCATTGGTTGCATTTATGTGCCCATCCACCTCGTAAATGAACAACTTGGAGTGGTTTACAAATAAAGCAAATACTGTACAGAGAAAGCCAAAGGATCAGATTGAGTTAAAACGAATAAAAACAAAATAACAATAACATTGTAAACCTATGATAAAGCAAAGTAACATCATAATAGCAACAATTTTGCATTGTTTTGAAATCATGGAACAAAATGCCAACGGCTTGTGCACACATCCCTTCAGTTCCATGAGTCAGAAAGGCCCCGTTGTGTGAGTCCCCCCCCCAAAGAACATCTCTTACAAAATCTCTCTCCACCCAAAGCCCAGAGTGCAGGTTGCTGTTTCTCCTCCAACCCTTGTCTTCTTAAGTCAAACCTACAGGAATTCCAGGTGTGGGAACAGGTAAAACCATAAAACCCTAGACGAAGCCAAAGGTCAAGTTCTCCCTTGCTCAAAAGCCAGTTGTGTCTGACTTTAGGGGTCCGAGCTCATCCCCATCTACAGCCAAAGAGCCAGCGCTGTCTGTATCTGTAGACATTTCCATGGTCATGTGGCAGGCATGACTAGATGCTGGAGTGCACTGAATGCTGTTACCTTTCCCACCAAAGTGGTACCATCTATTTGCAATTTCTTGCTTTTGAGCTCCACTCCAGCATCTTAGTCATTCCTGCCATATGACCAGGGAAATGTCTGCAGACACAGAGAGTGGTGGCTCTTTGGCCATAAACAGAGATAAGCACCGACTCCCACACCTAGCACCCCCTGGGTTGGACACAACTAGCTTTTGAACAAGGGAGACCGATGTTAAAACAAATACCATAATCACTTTGGACCATCCAAATAGAAGAATGAAAGATGTTCAACTAGTGGCTGATTGTTGCTACACCCTAAGGAGTTTCCATGGCCAAGCAAGGAGTTGAACCCAGCTCTTAATCTGAGTCTTAATCTGATGCTCTGTTCATAATGCCATACCGGATCTCTGATGTATTAACTGCAGAATCAGATATTTAGATGGGTCCTAAATAGGGCAGGGGGGCAGATTATGTCCCTTTTGGTAAGTGGCTGGAGGTTCCATGGCTGTGAGTTCCTTCCTCTGACCCGGCAAGGACATTTGTATCCTATGCAGTTTTGTCCATCTGGATTCTGCTCCAGGGTCTCTTTATGGTCTTTCTGTGATGAGCCAGGACTTTATACTGTGCCTGGGAAACAGGCGGGAGCCTGTGTGCATATTTTCATTTTCTTATTTACAAGCACTGCACCCTCTGTGTAACACCGGCCCCACCTCTGAAATCTTTTATAACCAGCAGTTAAGTTGCACCTTACGCAAGAATTCTTCCCCCTTCCCCTCAAAACCTCACCATTTCAGGGAGGAAGGGTACTGGCTGTGTATCAGAGGAACTATTGCTTTTTAAAAACACTTTTTTGGAGAAGAGAATTTGGGGTAGGGCAGGGAAGGGTGGGTGTGGAATGAACCAGACTCAGCACTGACATTCTGTACAGTATTTCCAAATAAATCCCATTACTCCATCCTGGGTATGACTGTCTTGGATAGCAGTTTTGTATTTTTAGGACACATTAAAAAAAAAAGATTTGTGACATGAGAAGCCAGCCTACCCTCAGGTGGCAGTTAACTAACCTGACCACCCTGAAGACTAGCAGCCTTAGGTGCTGAAGTACACAGGGAAGGGTGATGGGCCCCAAGTGGATTAAATCCCCCTCAAATCCCTCTTGATGGAGGGCAGCCACTTCATCCATCCTGGCCTGGGGCTGAGGAGGAGGAGGACTTGGTGTACCCAAAGGGCTCAGGACCAGAAATGGATATGGTACTTGAAGAAGAAGAAGAAGAAGAAGAAGAAGAAGAAGAAGAAGAAGAAGAAGAAGAAGAAGAAGAAGAAGAAGAAGAAGAAGAAGAAGAAGAAGAAGAAGAAGAAGAAGAAGAAGTGTCATAAACGCTGAAAATGTACAGATTCTGACATGGAGGGAGGGGTTGTATTTGGAGTCTGATCATGATTTAGAGGTCCTCAACTGCAGCTTATTTGTCTGTCATTTGAGTGCCATCAACTTACTTCCAACTTCTAGTGGTCTTCTCAGGGTTTCAGAAGTACATGAGATGTTCAAAGGGTAGTTCATTGTTGACACACCAATCCAATGAGTTTCTGTGACTCCGGTTTTCCAAGCCTGCTACCCACTATGCTAAATTACCTAGCTTGTACATAAATCTAGTATTTCTCAAAATACTCCTCCTTTCCATAGTGTTTGAAGGATGGCAACAGGAGAGGAAGGAATCTGTACTGCTTTAGGTACAGAGAGGTGTTTGTCTCCTTCTTCTGATGCTTCAAAACCATTTTGGTTTTGTTTCTTAACTGAAAATTTGGTTCAGGAAGTGTGGAGTGCAGCTAAGTCAAAAGGCATGATCTCATCATACTTTTACCTGCTTATTGTCTTCTCATGATCCACCTTTCTTTGTCCCTGTCCCAAAGAAAGGGATGTATGTGTCTCGTCTGAATGAGGCTGATGGTGGTGGTGGAATCTGCTAAGGGGAAAAGGTTCACACACTTTCCTTCCAACCCATTCCCACCAACCTCCCAATGTTCCCTGTCTGGCTTTTCCTTTCTCAAGTGTGGCAAGTGTGCATTGCATTTACCTGCACGTAGCATCTAGCTTGCTGGCAAGTGGCCATGACTGTTTCAGCTCTGGGCTTCCCACATAATCTGACTGCACCCTGATTCATAATGAATCCGTACCTCCTTTCCTTTTGTCTTGATTTCACCAGCCATAGGATGCCTTTCAGCTGACACCCTTCCTAAAGTTTGTGAGGATGGTAGAAGCATATCAAGAGGCTGCAGTGGCTTAGTGGTTAAGACACTGAACTAGACAACTGGAAGGTTGGCAGGTCAGCAGGTCAAGACCCGAGTGTTTCATGATGGAGGGAGCACCTGGCATCTGTCCCAGCTCTGTCAACCTAGCAGCTCGAAAGCAAGAAATTGCTGGTAGATACATAGGTACCACATTTGTGGTAAAGGTAACAGCATTCCATGCACTCTGGCATCTAGTCATGTCTGCCACATGACCATGGAAATGCTTGCAGATGTAGATAGTGCTGGAACTTCTGCTATAAATGGAGATGAGCACCAACCCCTAGAGTCGTATATGACTGGCTTTCAAGCAAAGGAGACCTTTACCTAGTAGTGTGTCAGTTTACAGGTGCAAATGCACCTGTGAGCATCTCCTTTTGTCAGGCGGAGCCACCCCAGGGATAAGGATGAGTGAGCATTTTCTTCGTTCTGGAGTATTTCCTATTGGCATCCAATGGCCAGCTAAACTAGAACCTGCTGAGCTCCCAAAATCAGACTAAATTGATTGAGTTACCCTGACAACTTTACCTATACATCTACCATGCATCTTACAATCCTCTCTTGGGAATAGCTGGTCCTGTTTAATGAGGCTGGTTGAAATGTGGAGGGTTTCCCCAAAGTTAATATGAGAAGAAATTCCACAAACTTAAAGATCACATCTCTAATATAGAAAGACTATAAAAAGTTCAAATGTAGAAGAAACCAATAATAACAAGCCATGTCGTCTCGTCATGCTCTTATGGATGGAAGGCAGTACCAAAAGGAGTAAATCTAGAAGAAAGCTTCCACTGTAGAGTTCAAGGCAATCATTGTCTTTCACTATCCAACCATTCTTGGTCACCATGTTTCCCAGCTTCTTCTTTTTGCCACAGTTTGGCCAAGGGCAAACCCCACCACCACCACACCACCCCCTGTGCATGCATGCACCAAGCAACTGCTTCCTGGTTAATCTGAAACATCCTAGCTGTCAGGGTCATGGGGAGTTATAGACCAAGATTTCTGAAGAACACCTCTGTGGATCTTCTGAGCTCCTGGAGATACACAAGGGAGGCTCCCCTCCCCACACTACTCAGTCAATTACTTATTTATTATGTATTTATTTATTTATTTATTCAGATTTATATTGCCTTCCACTCACTGAGGTGACTCAGGGTGGCTTACAGTCAAAACAGCAACAGTACAATAAAAATTATAAAATATAACCTCACAAAATACAAAATACGACCAAACCAGAACACAGACTAACTCCCCTCAGGCTGTTGTTATTGACCAAGAGGCATGGGCAAGGTCCTCAGCCACCTGCCAGGCCATGGAGTCTTCTCCCTCAGGTCATGTGGGCCCAGAGGAGGGGGCGATGTTTTCAGCCACTGCTAGGCCGTTGAGTCTTCTTCCTTATGGCTTCCTGTGTAGTTTATTGCCTGTTAACATTTCCTTGACCTAAAAAACTGTGGCTGAACAGAATTGCCATCCCTTTCCTTTGATCTCATGGCTGTAATATCTCTGTGCCCTGCCCTTGACCACGGGTCCTGGTCCCACCACACCCTGTGCCTGTCACCATTTGTTGATTCAGACATAATGGAGTCGATCCATTGACTACTGGCCTATCTTCTCATTCCTGTTGGAGGTGCCTTCTGGTTGCTCATGGAAAGAGGTTCCATTTTTTTTGTATGAAACTGGCCATATCTCTGTGATATCTCATATCAAGGTGTTTCCATACAGGAGAACAAAATGTTTGACATGAAGATGGGATAATCCCACAATGAATCCCACTCTCAGCCAAAGTGCAGCAATGGTGTGGGAGGTATTGTTTTTTTAGATTTGCACATCTGCCTGGGAAGTGGGGACTCAGACACATCTGTCCATGGAGCAGCAGGAAGCGGTTTGTTTCTGCACAACTGGATTGCTGTTCAGCCTTGCTTGCTCAGCCCAGGGCTTGGGGCGTTCACCGGGAGTCTTCCATTTGATCCATGTTCTGCTTCGTCTGATCGCCTGAGATAAGTGGGGTAAGAAGTCAGCTTGGGCCCAAGTCAGCCTTAACAAATGTTCTGCCTACAATTGCTGCTTTATGTCCAGCAGGCCATTTCCTGTGTAGTTTTGAAAACATTGTTTTAGTTGACCGAGAAGTGGCTGTTCTGGTTTGTTCTGAATTTTGCTTTCAAGTTTTGTTCTGTTTTATCGTGAGCATTGAACACATCTCCAAAGAGAAGAAATCGGCTTGCAAAAGAGCAGCATCTGAGGAAGGGAAAAAGGAACTGTGAATAACTGGTGGGAGTAACAAAGATCACAATTGCAACTAAAACCTGTGGGGTAGTGAGTAGAGTATCAGACGAAGACTCAGGAAATCTGAGCTCAAATCCTTGCTCAAATAGGATGGGAAAGTATGCTAGGGTCATCATAAATTGAATGCAGCTTGATGGCACAGAACTCACATTACTGCATTTGGGGGAATCTGAGAAGCAACTCCTTTCGCTGTTCAGGGGGGCATCTTGCTAGACAGATAAGTACAGGGTAAAACTATGTACTTGTTTATGTATTTATAAGTAAAATCAGTACCACTGATCCATTTCCGTGAGTCACGTTCTGGTCCTGAGCCCTTTTGGCACATAAAGTTCTCATCGGTCCCAGGCCAGGATGGATGAAGCTGCTGCCCTCCATCAAGATGGATTTAAGTGGGACCATTTAATCCACTTGGGGACCATCACCCTTCCTTCCCCGTGGACTTCACTACCCAAGGCTGTTGTCAGGTTAGTTAACCACTGCCTGACACTTGGCATTGAGTCATTGGAAATACTGTATACTGTAGTCTACTCGATTACCATAGCAGGATAACCTGGCCAGACGCCTAAATTATAAGTAGTACTGTATCTATACATTCATTTCAAAGTGGAACACACACAGCACTGCCTTAAACAATGAAGCTCTCACACTAGTTCTTTGGGCCACAGAATTGTTGGATTTCAATTGGTTTCAGAAGGAGTTCAAATTAGAGATACCTTTTGAGATGTGAAGAGAAGAAAGTTTGTACATTTTTACCACAAGGACTCTGTATTTTTATAATTCTTCAAATAGCTGTCCTCTCCCTCTGTAGTGTTATTTTACAAAACTGCTTTTGAAAAATGACCCAGGAGGGATATGGGCCAGGGGGCTACAATTCAAAAGATGGTGCTGATTCTCATGATTCTGTTGACATCCCATCATTCTACACCAAAGCTTGGGGTGGCTTATATTATTATTTATTATTATTATTTCATACTTCTATACCACCCTCCTCGCCAGGGCAACCCAGGACAGTCTACAACACCATAGAAAACCACACAATACAATACAATTCCATCATCCCAGGATCCCAACTATAAAAATTTAAATTTTCAAGATTTTAATTTTAAAAAAAATCAGTTAATTATCATAATTAGAAGATTAAAAACTAAGTCCCAAATATAAGATTAAAAATTAAATTAAAAGACCAGGGGAGAGAGGGAGCTCAAACTAACCAGCGAGCGGGGTTATGGTACCGCCAGGACCCCATACCTGTCCCGCCAGCCATGTTTTTAAGTTCTTCCTAAAAGACAGCAAGTCCATCTGTAGATGTAGCTCAGTTGGTAGGAGGTTCCATAAGGCCGGAGCGGACACAGAGAAGGCCCTCCTTCTAGTGCCAGAGAGATGCGGCTCTCTGGCCGATGGAACAACTAGGGAGCCTCTCTGGTCTGCTCTGGTGGGACCGACAGATGTTCTTGGGGTGAGGCGGTCTCTTAAGTATCTTGGCCCACTACCATGTAGGGCTTTAAAGGTGATAACCAGCACCTTGAATTGCACCCGGTCCGGAGGCAAACCAGCAACCAGTGCAGCTCCTGAAGTAGAGGCAAGGCATGTGCATACCGCCCACAGCCCATCACCACCTGGGCAGCTGCATTCTGGACCAGTTGAAGCTTCCAAATGGTCATCAAGGGCAGTTCAATGTAGAGTGCATTACAATAATCAAGTCTGGAGGTGACCAGAGCATGTGTGATCATGAGCAAAGAGTCCTGATCTAGGAGCGGGCGTAACTGGCACACAACACAAAGTTTTGCAAAAGCCCTCCTGGCTACAACTGCCACTTGCTCTTCGAGCAGTAGTTGTGAGTCCAGGTCGGAGGACCCCCAAGTTACGCACTGGGTCTGTTTGGGGCAGAACTGCCCCATCCAGAACTAAAGATGGTAGCTCCTGAGATAACACAGGACCCCCAACCCACAGCCACTCAGTCTTGGCAGGATTCAGTTGAAGCCAGTTGTCCCCCATCCAGACCCTGACAGCCTCCAGGCATCTTCACAGGCTCCATCTGGGCGGAGCCACCCAGATAAGCTTTTTGATCATGGCTTGTCTCTTTGGAAGTTCACAGCTTAAAGCCAACACCCTAACCAAAAAAGAAAATAAAAAAGAAATCTCCAGAAGAAAACTAAACTTTTTTTATTAGATGAATCAGAGCTTGAGCGGTAGACAAGCCCAGGCAAGCCCTGCTGCATGAGAGAGCAGAGAAATTCTTCACTCCTGAGAAAGGGTGTGGGGGCATTAAACAGAAAAAGCAGGAATTCCACTCTGCCTTTGTTCTTTAAAACCCTAGGCCAGTAATCCCATCCTTTTGCCACCTCAACCCTCACAAGATCTTAATACCTTGACAATGTGGCAGCTTTGCTTTGCAAAGGAAATCTTTTTGTGAATGGCAGGCACAATCCAAAGGTATTCAACTGTCCAGAAGTAAGCAGCCTTAAGCCCATTCATCCCATCCTAGATGCACCGGATGTTGTCTGATTCTGGCTGCCAACCAGAGGGAAGCCCAATTTATATGTGGGGGAGGAATCAGAGATGAGCCAACATCTGTCACATCTGTGGTGGGAGGGTAGTCAGAGCTTGCAATTTGGGGCTGGATGGATGCAGGGTCTAGCTCAGGAGAAGTGACCTGGCAGGGTTCCCGTGATCCAACATCCTCTGCAACATTTTAGGGGATCCTATGGGGAAGTTTCAGTATCCTATGGGGACTGCAGTGGCTCAAGTGGTTAAGATGCTGAACTTGCTGACTAGAAGGTCAGAAGTTCAAGACCCGAGTCCTGCATGACTGAGTAAGCTTCTGTTATCTGTCCCACCTCCTGCCAACCTAGCAGCTCCTAAGCAAGAAATTGCAAGTAGATAAATAGGTACCTCTTTGGTGGGAAGGTAAACAGCATTCCATACACTCCAGTGTCTAGTCATGCTTGCCACATGTTCATGGAAACATCTGTAGACGCAGGCAGTGCTGGCTCCTTGGCTATAAACAGAGATGATCACTGAACCCTAGAGTCGGATACGACTGGCTTTTGAGCAAGGGCAACCTTTATCCTTACCTATGGGGAGGTGAGGGTCATACCTGAGTCTGAAGATATTGCCACCTCTCCTAAGCCGTGGTTTGGGTTCTCTGTGGAATTGGGTTAATCCTGGTGGCAACTCAAGAACCCATGTCCATCTGTGTGTCTGATTCTCCCTCCCCCAGTGGTGTACATCATTCTGAGCACTTTTCAGAGAGGATATGACTAATATGTTCATAAATCGCCATACGTTTACAGAAAAGCTAATTTAAGGCACCTATACTTAGCTTTTTAAAAAGCATCCCTCACCGTAAAATTCAGTTCTTCTAAACACCCAGAACAGGTCTCTGAGCAAGCAAAGCCAGAGGTGACCCAATGTTAAGTCTTACGATCTGACCTTCTCTCCCTTCCAGCGTCCCCCGTGCGACCAGAGTGTTTTATTTATTTTAACATAACAGGGAACATTATATTCATGTTGTCGGAATACAGAAAGGCGTATGGTAATTTAGCTGTGGAAAACCATTCTGAGCCTATGCAAAAAGACCCAGAATCCACTGAACTTGGCTTTTGCTTTTAAAGAGACCCAGCAACTTCCAGGCATTGCTAATTGACCCAGTACAAGCTGTTTGTGCTCTAGTGATGTCCTGCCATCTGTCATCCATCCAACATGGTCAGGAAGGCTCTCTACTTGCACTCCTCAGCAGGATATGGGAGACACTGGTCTTTAGCATGCTAGTTTCTTGGAGTCAATTAATGTTCTTGCTCCCTATTTTGTTCTAAGAAGGCAAGACCCAGATTTGTCCATGGGGCTCAAGTTAGACTCGAGGCGGTTGTCCTGGGGTGAGCAAGTGCATTGTTGTTGCTCCACCACCACTGTGCTAGGCAATTGCTGTTACTGAAAGCAGAAAGAATGTCATTGTGCAAAGAGGTGATGATGGTATCATCTCTCTCAGAGAACTCAGGGCTGTGCTCCAGAGGTTGATCCACCGTTCCTCTGAAGTCCACCAAACTTGAGTGTTCAACTGAGCACCTCCTGGATCAGGAGGCCATGTCATCATTATGTAAAAAGGGGAGTTGCATCATAACCGATACTCATCCCGAGACTTTCTTGCAAAATGGAAAGCTATGAGAGCAGATCTTGCATAAGAAAATGATGTATAACCCATCCCTAACTCTTAGGCTCTGGTTGACGTAACAAGGTTGTCTTCAAACATCAGCATCATCCAGTACTTGTCTTTACTCAAAAGTAAGCCCCACTGAGTCTCAATTCTCCAGTGATGCAAATTTAAGAATTCAGTAGCCACATGCTCTGACAGTCACAGTTTCTTCAGAAACATGAAACAGGAGTCAGAATGTAAACTAAACAAAAGGTCAGCTTAGAAATTAAGATAAGTAATTAACTGAGCTGGCCAGATAACTCAGTGGTTTAGAGGTTCGATTCCCCACTGTTCCTCCAGGGAGGAGAGCTATCCCATGTAGCCCTGAGCAAGTTGCAGAGTCCCAGAACTTCCCACCAGAAGAAGGGAATGGCAACCACTTCTGTGTTTTCTCTACTAGAAAAATCCTGGAAAGGGTCACCATAAGTCAGAACTGACTGCAGGCAATTTGTTATTAGCAGAGCTTCCTGAAGACATAAAGAATGTTTGTAGCTTCAGTAACAAGGTTTCTGCAGCTACGCATATGGTCATCAGTCACAGGTAGATAAAATGGAGAACTTCATTTGAAAGTTGATTGTGGAGGTACAACAGCTTTGAAGGAATGAATCACCAAAGCGATAGTGATTTATCATCTCACCACAAAGGGGGCATCTTGCACACAAGGTGGCTCTAATTTGTTCTTGTTGTTTTGGTGCTGTATCTGATTCAGAATATTGGCTATCATCATAATGATCAGCCATGAAGATTATCCTGGGAGCAACATAATGCAGTGCCCTTCCATTTGCGTTCTGCATCGCAGAGTGACTCTCGTAACACTGATCCAGTTCCACGAGTCATTTTCTGACACTGAGCCCTTTTGGCACACAAAATCATCCTCAGCCCCATGCCAGGTTTGATGAAACTGCTACCCTCCATTAAAATGGATTGAAATGGGATTTAATCCTACTTGGGGACCATCATCTTTCCCTATGGACTTCAGCAATTAGTCCTCAGGGTTTTCAGGATAGTTCCTATCCTATCCTATCCTATCCTATCCTATCCTATCCTATCCTATCCATCTATCCAATCTATCCATCTACTGAATCTATCTGTCTATCTTTCTAGCTCTCTACAAAATTAAAACAACACAAGGATAACTCAATTGAAAAACAAGAAACTATATAGGAATAATGACATGTCCCATGACAATGACTCTAAAAATAAATCATCTTTGTAACTTTAGCTCCACTAGGCCTGGTTAGTCAGTGGGAGGATGTCCTTAAATGCTTTCCAAAACAAGTTTGTGCTCAGTGTCTTTTCAAAGGCAGAGAAGAGATGGTACACATTGCATCTCCACCCACAAGCTCTTCCACAGGATAGGGGCCACCACTGAGAAGTCTCTTTCCCGGGTTGTCTTCTTTGCTGTTCTCAGCATTGGTCCCTGGAGCTGCATATTTTGAGAATGCCAGAGTCACTTTAGATTCTACTTAACATAAAGGCATTTTTGCCAAGATTGTGGCAAAACAATTGAGCTTTCCAAAACACCATCTAAACCAGGGGAGAGGATCTGGTGGATCTCCTGACACTGCTGGATTTCAGCTCCAATCAATCCCAGCTGGCCAGTGTTCAAGAACCATGGGAGCACCATTCCATCTGTATCTTGAGGAGGTCCCCCAATTCCCCAACCCTCATCTACAATGTGATAAGTTTTTACCAAGTCAACTGGACAAGGAAGCACCATCAAAGTGCTTCATGACCAGACTGGACACAAGTTGTCACCAACAAGAGAGAGAGAGAGAGAGAGAGAAAGAAAGAGAAAAGGTGGAGGGAAGAGAGTTTTCACTCTCTCAGGATGTTGTGACCCAGTTGTTGGAAGACTTCGTCTTGGGTTCCTTTTATGAATCACTGAGTCAGTTCACGGTCCAAAAATTCTTCAGAAGGAAATCATATCCTGATCGTGTTGCATCACCATGGTCCAAGGTTACTCGCATTTCTTCTTTTGTTTCCAGATCAAACCCTGGACTGCCAAAATGAAGCCACCTTCCTGACTTTGTTGTTGGCCAAACTTAAGTCCTCACGGGTGCATGTTTCTGGAAGTAATTGGCAGAAGACTAAATGAGTTGGATTCTGTATCTCTCCACATTCACATCATGTGTTGTTGACTGCCATAAGCCCCCACTTGAGCCTGTTGGTCTTGCATTTAAGTACTCCAATCCTCAGCCTATTGAGGGTCATCCAAGTAACGTAGGGGAGGTTGAGTTCCTCAGCTATATCCTCCTTTAGTGTAGTTCCTTCTTCCATCTTCTAATTTGGTTTTGCTCTTGTGTACCCTCAAGAGTGTTTCTTCTTGCCATAAAGCTCTTCCTGGGTCTGAGCTGATGGACTTGAGTCTCATATCCATTCAGTGGATGTCGAGGGTCATTCTCTTGCTTAGTTTTATTGGTGTCCACTGCAACTTCTCTCCTGATCTTAGGTGGAGTGATACCAACAAGAGGGTATATTATCTCAACAAGTGTAGGTTTGAGGCATCCTGTCACTATGCACGTGGCTTCATTTACAGTGGTATCATCTTGTTTCATGTGTGTGGATGCACTCCATATTGAAGCACCATACTCTGCTGTGGAGACACCCAGGGCCAAAGCTGATGGACACAGTATGGACGGTTGAATTCCCCATTTATAGTTTGTGAGTTTCCTGATGATGTTGTTCCGTGTACTAACTTTGGCTTTGCTATTCAGGCATTGCTGTTTAAAAGAGAGCATCCTATCAGGTGTTACCCACATTAAGATCCTGTGAGAGATCCAGCTGTGATCAAATTTAGCAAAATGTTGTTGTTGTTTTTTGACACCACAAATCCCAGAATCCCCCCAACTAGCAGAGCTCTTGCCTGTGTTGCTTGGTGATTTTTGGCCCAAGAATAGCTTTCCCAAGCTTGGATGATGATGGCCACCTGCCTGATGTTGATGGGAATGGGCTCCCGAGTCTTAAAAGGGGTGGCTGGGTTAAAGGAGAGTGGACGCCTCCAGAATCATTCAGGAGCTTTTATGACTTTTCCTCTCTTTATTGATAGAGGCCAATAGTCGTTCTTTCTGGGAAAGAACGTCAGTGGATCCCACCAGGGTGAACAAGACTGGGCTCACTTGGCCAGTATATTCTAACCCACTATGTCTTCTTTTGCAGGTAACTTGCAAGCAACCCGTGCCTTAATGGTAGCCAGCATCCTCTTGGGCCTTGTTGGGGCTGGTGTTGCCATGATCGGGATGAAGTGCATGAAGTGCATGGAGGATGATGAGGCCAAGAAGATGCGGATGGCAGTCTTTGGGGGCATCATCTTCCTTGTCTCAGGTGAGTCGTCTTTTCCATCGGTCTAATACCTGCTATTAGGGTTTATCAATCTTGCATTCCCAGATGTTCTTGGACTTCAGTTCCCAGAAGCCCTGATCCCAGGTGTGCTAACCTAGGAATCTGTCTTGAGCAAAACTGCCCTGAGAAACATAGCTGTGTCATTTTTCCTTGGCTGCCCCAGCTTGAGGTAATTTTTGAGAAGCAGGGTAGTGAAAGTGGACAGGAGAGTGGCTTATAAAATGAGATGCACTAAGTGATCCCCAGGGACTGCGGTGGCTGAGTGGTTAAGACATTGAACTTGGTGACTGGAAGGTTGGCAGATCAGCAGTTCAAGACCCAAATACTGTAGGACGGAATGAGCTCCCATCATCTGTCCCAGTTCCTGCCAACCTAGCAGTTCAAAAGCTAGAAATTGCAAGTAGATAAATAGGTACTTATTTATTTTTATTTATTTTTTATTTTATTGAATTTATTACCCCGCCCCACTCGGGAGAACCCGACTCTGGGCGGCTTACATCGTCATAAAACAGAAGTAAAGATAAAAACATATAAAATCATGAAATATAAAAATTATCTAAAATCATTTAAAGTTAAAAAACAGTACAAACTACACGTCAGTATCCCCCTGGTTCAAATCCGAAGTGGCACTCCTTAAATGAGCCACTTGGTATGGGAACCCATGTTCCCTGGTCCCCAAATATGTCCTGCCAGCCAGGTTTTCAAGCTCTTCCGGAAGGGCAAGAGCTCCGTCTGCAGGCGCAGTTCGATGGGCAGGAGGTTCCAGAGGGTTGGGGCGGACACGGAGAAGGCCCTCCTCCTAGTGCTAGAGAGGTGTGCCTCTCTAGCTGATGGAACAATAAGGGAGCCTCTCCGATCCGCCCTGGTGGGCCGGACAGATGTTCTTGGGGTGACGCGGTCTCTTAGGTATCCTGGCCCACTACCATATAGGGCTTTAAAGGTAATAACCAGCACCTTGAATTGCACCCGGAGACATACTGGCAACCAGTGCAGCTCCCGGAGTAGCGGCGAAGCACGAGCATAACGCCCACACCCCGCCACTACCCGGGCCGCCGCATTTTGCACCAGCTGGAGTCTCCGGATGGTCATCAGGGGCAGCCCCATGTAGAGCGCATTACAGTAATCAAGTCTGGAGGTGACCAAGGCATGTGTGACCATGAGCAAGGAGTCCCGGTCCAGGAGGGGGCGTAACTGGCGTATTACACGAAGTTGTGCAAAAGCCCTCCTGGCCACGGCTGCCACCTGCTCTTCGAACAGTAGCCGTGAGTCCAGGAGGACCCCCAGGTTACGCACCGGGTCTGTCTGGGGCAGGGCTGCCCCATCCAGCACCAAAGATGGCAACTCCTGTGTTAACACAGGCCCCCGTACCCACAGCCACTCAGTCTTGCCAGGATTCAGCTGTAGCCCGTTGTCCCCCATCCAGACCTTAACAGCCTTCAGGCACCTGGAAAGGACTTCCACCGCACCACTTGGGTCCCCACGGGCAGAGATGTATAACTGGGTATCATCTGCATATTGATGATACCTAACCCCATGGGAACGGATGATCTCACCCAGCGGCTTCATATAGATGTTGAATAGGAGAGGAGAAAGCACCGAGCCCTGAGGCACCCCGTATTGCAGGGGCCTAGGGCTGGACCTCTCCTTCTCCAGGCACACCGACTGGGTCCTGCCCCTCAGGAATGAGGAGAACCAGGACAACACAGTGCCCTGGATCCCCAAACCCTGGAGCCTTCCCAGAAGGATGCCATTGTTGATCGTGTCAAAAGCCGCTGAGAGATCGAGAAGAGCAAGGACTGACGGCTCCCCTCCGTCCCGCTCTCTCCAGAGATCATCCACCAAGGCCACTAGTGCGGTTTCGGTACCATATCCGGGCCTGAATCCTGACTGAAACGGGTCCAGATAATACCACTTCGGCAGGAAAGGTAATAGCATTCTGTGTGTGCCAGTGTTGAGACATGCCTGCCATGTAGCTATGAAAATGTTTGGAGACTCATAGAGTGCTGGCTCTTTGGCTGTAAATGGAGATGAGCACTGAACCCTAGAGTCAGATACGACTGGCTTTTGAGCAAGGGCAACCTTTACCTTTACCTTTACCTAAGTGCTCTCCTACCCAGACTGTTTTTGTATTTCCCAGATCCCCTCTTTCCTTTTCTGGCAAAAAAGGGTGAATTGTTATAAGTCCATGAAGTTTCCAGTCGAGGCAATTCAACTTTGAACAGGATTGTGAAATACTATTACTACTACTATTCCTGCATGGATTACCACCCTTGTGGTTTCTATTCCTTTTCTTGCTAAATGTTTACATGATGTCTTTTGGGGCCCTGGGAGGCTCCAGGAGCAGGAAAGAATCTCACCCCTGATTTAAAGTGTAAAACAAATTTTGGAAAGACACTGGCACCAGTCATAAACCCTACCCCACTCCACAAAGCTGGAAGGATCTGTTTCAACCACAGCAAACTTTTTTTGGGGGGGGAGAGACACAGATTAGCAAATTTTGGGGATGGGAGGCAGGGGAAGAGGTACACCTTCTCAGCCTTTCTTCCCACAGAACCCATGGCTCCCCATGAGTGCATTTGTCCATCATTTGACAGCCATTACCGAAGTGTGTTGAAGAGATACAAGGGAGGGGATGTATGGTGGTTCTGCCCCTACAAACATACCCCATCTCTAATTCCTTTGTCCTCAGGGTGAAGGGTTGTGGGTTTGGAAAGGGGGTGCCTACTGGATCCATGGAGGCCCAACACAGGAATTGGAAGAAGTTTGGGAAAAGAGGATTCTAGCTCACATAGAGGGTCTCCGCGGATGGCCTCACAGAGAAACTCCATGGTCCAAAAGGTCACCAGCCATGAGTCAGTGGGTGGCAGAAAATGACAGTGGAAGGCGCACGGGGTGTTGACTCCACACAATTAATTCAATAGAGCTAGACCTATGAAGTGAGGGTAGGGTGCAATTGGATACAAATCCCAGGTTCTCATCAGGATGTTTTGTGCTTGTGAACCCACAATCTTCCTCCTGTCCTCTGTGTGGCCCTGCTCTGAAGGCTTCTCTGCTGATTCACCAACTGTCCTCTTGTCTCCTCACTTGTAGGGTTCGCTGCCTTGGTGGGCACCTCTTGGTATGGGCACCGTGTGGCCCAGGACTTCTTTAACCCGTATACACCAGTCAACACCAGGTAAACGTGGCCTTCATGTGAAATTACTGGGACAGGGCATGTGTGTGTGTGTGTGGGGTGGGGGGGGAACCGGTCTCCTGTTTCCCTCTGGAACCTGTGCAACAGAAGGTTGACCCCCTGACCACATGCTTAAGACCTTCTGTGGAACACTTACCATTTGGATGCCCTGCCTTAGTTCTCAGCATCCTCATGTCTTGAGAGGAGACACTCTGCCCTGGGGTTACCTGTTGATTCCCATGCAGAAAGGCAAAAGGAGTCAGCCAGCAAGAAATGTCGCACTTTCCCATGAGTCCCGCTGCCACAGAAGGGAACTTGAAAGACATAGGATCTGAGGTCTTGACAGGGGCTGGAACTTTACTAAGCTGCTACTGAGAATATTCCATTGTATGGGTTTTATGGTGGCTGCCATGTGAGTCTTGCATTGTCCTTTTCTCCCTAAGTCCTGGAGGAAACCACAGAAGAATCGGTTGACCAAAAATGTTGGCCTATTTTAATGCATATCACCATTGTCCTGAGACTCCATCTTTCCTTCTGCATTTGATTTAATTGGCCATTTTCAGGGTTTTTCTTTTATTCCTTTCTCTGGGTGTTAGAGCAGTGTTCCCCAACCTTTGTTTTTTGGACTTCAATTCCCAGAAGCCTAAGTCAGTAAATCAGGTGATCAGTGCTGTGGGGAATTGACTTAGGCTTCTGGGAATTGAAGTCCAAAAAACCAAAGGTTGGGGAACACTGTGTTAGAGGTATATCAACTTTCACAGTTGACTGGGGTGATCAGCAGGAAATGTCAACAGAATTAACGAATAAGGTGGTGTTATTAAGTGGTTATCACGGTTACCTGCTGGTATTCATGTTGCTGATTTCCTCTTCTCCCCAGGTTTGAATTTGGACAGGCGCTCTTCATTGGATGGGCTGCTGCCTCCCTGGTCATCTTGGGTGGAGCCTTTCTTTGCTGCTCTTGCCCCCGGAGGGAAACGTCCTATCCCCCATCTCGGCCGTACCCCAAGAGCGCTCCCTCTGCCGGGAAAGATTATGTATAATACCGACAATGACGGAGAAATCCTCCTTGGCATTGAGGAATCCAAAGGAATGCTGCCTTTCCACTGTCTTTCCGAGAGCAAAATTGGCAGAGGCATGGTCTTCCCTTTTGTAAAAGCAAACGTATATATATATATATATATATTTGTATATAGCATATATACATGCATAATGGTTTCTGTTCCTGGATGGGCAGTTTGTCAATTGCCCTTCCAACTATGGGGAAACCCAGATCCCAAATGTACATGTTCACAACAAAACGGAGCCAAACAACCCACCTGGTAGGAGAAGAGTTTCCTTCCATTGGGAGTAGAAGAGTTATGGCCACCCTGAATGGGACTGTGTTTCCTCTGCTTATTCTCCTCCTTGTGTTTGAGCACTCAAGCCTGGTCCATCACCGATTCCCACCCTCCCTGCCACCCCATCCCTTTGCAGGCATTTCTAGACCCAGGCCACAGGAGGCCAGAAGTTTCAACACCTGGAGGAAGGTCTATGTCACAAACTGTTCCTGAATGTCTGTCCACCTTTGAGTTTCCACTAGTTTCCCCTACTTTTTACAGGCAAATAAACTAAGAATTATGTGCTGTCAGGTCTGCACTGACATATGTTGACCCCCTCCCAGGGTTTTCTAGGGATACATGCTCAGTCATTGCCCTCAGACGTTGCTCCTTCTGGCAACACACTGGAAGCAAAGCACAGCTTGCCCAAGGCCACATGGGTGCTCAGGCATTTAACTCCATCTGCCATACATGCTGTGGGTGATCTTAGCAGGGCCTGGTCTGAGGAGGCACAGTGGGGACTCCACCTCTGGACATCTGGCTCCAACCCACAGAGCTACACCAGATGACAGGGCCAGTTTAGGCTGCAAAGGGCCTGGGGTCAGGCTCTGATTAGCTCTGTGGTGAGTTTCACTGCATCCTCAGTACACTCAAGAATGGACTAATCCACATGGCTTAATTTCCTAATTTTCAGAACCAGAAAAGTAGAGCCATCTTGACTATTTCATCCTCTGGGGTCATTGCCATAGCTAAGTTCAGCCCTGGGCTGTCGGTCTCACTGCCTACGCCGGGTCTCGTGGGAAAGGCAACCAAACCAGGCAGAAAGAAATCAGGCCAGAAGCCTTAAGCATTTCTGCTAAGAATGAGCATGACTAAGCCATCAGGGCAACAGCTTGGCAAAATCTCCAGAACAGATAAATACCTGTGGGTAATACCAATCCCTTTCTCTCTGCCATGTGAGACCAGTAGTGCCACCACGTCATTCCTTGGGGACAGCTCAACCCTGACCAGTCGTGATGATCGATGCCCTCAATTCCCCCAAAACCTGTCAGTGTGGATGAGGTTAAACTGGGGGAGCAAAATAGTGTGAAGACATGAGCTTTTCTACACTAAAGGGACACCCAGTGAAACATCAACTCTACATTGTGCAGAAAAAAGAACACAAACCACGTGGCCTTCAACCAGTCCAAAGTCAAGCGTAGGAGATATATTGATTAAACCACAAGTGAGTAAAAAAAGCTTTCAACTTGTTCAAGCCTTCATTGTGCTGTTCCCCTCTGCATTGTGAAAAGTGCAGAACTGGAACTCACTTTCTGCACCATTCGAAACACAGAAGGGCCCGACCTGATGGTGACTGTATGGCTTGAAATCTAGTTTTGTATAAATGAAAAGTGCTCAGCAAAAAAAGAGAAGCTCCCCTTTCCATAGTGTGCAGGCAGTTCTAAGGAAATCTACATCCCATCATGATTACATGTGTGCATAGTTTGTGGGGAAACTCTGTCCCTATATCAACTGACCAAATTTGGGGAAGGGGAGGGGTTGGCTTTTCTATGTGGACGTTGTATAAACTGTTGACTGTTTTCATTAAATATAACCTTTTTTTAAAGAAAAGATACCTCAGTTTCACAGCTTACTTGAATGCCTCTGCCTCAAGAAGGAATGACAAAAAGAAACTAGGAATTTAATTTTAATTTTAATTTAATTTTCACACTTATATGCCGCCCAATTAGGGAACCCGACTCAGCATGGCTCACATGATAATTAAACAATATGTACAGTAAACCAGTCATAATTAAAAGCAATAAAACCCCCATTAAGAGTATTAACAACAACAACAAAAACCAAAATAAATTAGAAAGTTAAAAGATTAAAAGGTTAAAAGAGAAAGAGAGTATTTCAGGCCAGGGCTGAATTGGACAATTGTTGTTTCATCTGGTTCCACCCTATCTAAACAGTTCAAACACTCTTTCCCCCTTTCCTCTCCCTCCTAATCTCAGACCTTCTTAGGTGAACCTTATTCTATCATCATTTACCTGGATCTCTCCAATAGATGAGCAGGAAGGGGGGCATTTCATCCTTGCTTTTCCCTTGCTGTTTTCTCCCCATGGAAAGATAGATGTGCAGAGGAAAGATCTTGCTCGCCTGTAGATTCTCCATGTGAGAAAGAACCTTGGTTTTTCAAGGAGGTTCTTGCTCATGTTAACAGCCTAACATCATCTGCAGGTGCTTCTCTTTCCATTGGGGAGAAGGATGGCATGGAATGTAATACTTCTAAATGTCTTGACATCCATGTGGACTGTCTAGAAAAGTCAATAATGCTGAGAAAGTTGGAAGGTTAGCACGAAAAGAGGAAGACCAAACACGAAATGGGTTGACTCCTTAAAGCAGGGGTGGCCAGCCTTGGTGTTCCAAGTGTTCTTGGACTTCAATTCCCAGAAACCCTGATCAGCAGGTGTGCTGACTTGGGCTTCTGGGAATTGAAGTCCAAGAACACTTGGAGCACCACGGTTGACAAACTCTGCCTTAAAGGAAGCCACAGGTATTTCGAGGAACTTGCTCATCCATAGGGTTACCCTAAGTCAGAGATGACTTGAAAGCACATAACACCAACAACAACAAGTGCATGAAATGTAACTGCTGCCACAGACACATCTGCTCCTGATGGCTAGATATGGCCTATAGTGTCAAAAGGGGGATTCCTATGAATACCACTGACTGGGAAACATGAATGTAAAGGTGCCATTGTCCTAGTTTCTTCATTGTGGGCTTCCAAAGGGATCTGTTTGGCCATAGCAGAAAGCAAGATGCTGGACAAGTCACCATGTGCCTCTTCTTGAGTTCTTCACTTGAGGTCAGCCCCTGAAAGTAACTGCCAGTAAAAAGGGACAGATGGGCGATAGATTTTTGTACAACACCCAACCAGATCATTGTGTTTGCTTCTCCATTGTGTGTTCATCTGAAGGCCACTAGCTTTGGTGGCCTTAAAAGTAGACCAGGCAAATCCATGGAAGATGAGCTTATTTTCTGTAGTTCTTAGGCATATTTAATAATTAGAAAGTTCAAGTGAAAAGCCAGGGGACCAACACAATACCAGTATTGCATGGGTGTCTTAAGGATTGAACAGATTCTGGTCACTGGTGAGCTTCTACAAAGCCTCTGGCAAACCCAAGCTGAGAAAGTTACTTTCTGGAAGTTATGCTTGGTATGCATCACTCCTTGTTTTCATGTTCCTCACTAATAACTAAGATCATTACTTTCTGGCATACAAACCCAGAGGGGAAAAAACAGCTATTTCTGGCTCTTAGCATGTTATTTTTTTTTAATTCAATAATGCTAGGAAAAGTGGGAAAGAGTATAAGAAAAACAAAAAATGGAACCTGAACTGAATTGCTTCAGTAAAGGAAACCTGAGCATGGCTGTTAATATTAGCATCTTTGGGCAGCACTGTACAATAGTAATACTTTCCTATGACACACCTGTGATGTTACACAAGGAAGTAATTGCAGCTGTAATGTAATGTGTGGCTGCCTTTTAGCTGATTGCCTCTTCCTCATCCTAACCGGAAAATAGGAAGCATAAGGAAGACAGGTTGGGTTTTCTGTAGAATTGGTCACAGCAGTTTGGCAGGTACACTTAAGAATGCTGGTGGGAGGGGGGGGGTCCTTTGCTTGTTCCCTGTTGTTAGCAGAGACTGAGGAAATAAAACCATCAGCCTGAACCCCTTTGGTTTTTTCTGCTTACATACAAACTAGCACTTTGTATAATAAAAATCACACTAGAAATATTTAAAGTAGAAAAAATCATCATTACTTACACATACCATTGTAATTACTGTCAGAATTTAAAATAGGGAAAACTGAATCTACAGCACTAGGAGAGAACCTCTGTGATTGTTGTTTGGAGAGGATTATCAACAAACAATGGAAGCAAGACAACAATCAGGAAGAAGGGATGGGGGCTCCCACTGATGCCCAGTGTTAGAGCATGCAAGATTGTTATTATCTCAGCAAAGGACCACACTCTTAAAACAGCACATGGTAATTCATACATACAGATGTCAAGTTGGAAATTATGTTTGGAATTCAAACTCTGAGCAAGTGGCCTGTGCATCTCCTGCTGAACTGTCCTGTCCAGGTGGGGCTCTCCGCGAATGCTGGGTAATTTCAAGGCCCTTGATCTTGGACTGGACTACCCTTTACATGGACATTTTTAAAAAGGATTTGAAGATGATCATGTCACCACCCAAGGAGGCCTAGCCAAACATGCCCAAACATAGCCATGGCTCCTCTCCTCATCCCAGATGGTATTTAGGGTGTTGCTGCTTTGGAAACACTGCAAAAGCGAGGTGATGTTCGGTCATGGGGAAAGCAGGCAGCCTGGTCTAACCAGTTTCCCACTGACATACTAGGCCTCTTTTGCATTCTAAGACTGGGTTTCTCACCCACCTCAGTTCCTCCTGCAGCACCCCTGCAATTAACGTCTGAAGTTGGGATGGCTCATGCCCTCTCTGTTGATCTTGGGAGGAGGGAAAGCCAAATGACCAGACCAGACTTCAGACAGCAAGCCTTTGGGCTACATTTCAGAAGAATCAGAGAGTGGAAACAGACATTAGAGGAAGGCTATCATTAGGGACTGCAGTGGCTTAGTGGTTAAGATGCTGAGCTTGATGACCAGAAAATTGGCAGGTCAGCAGTTTGAGACCCAAGTGCTGTGTGACAGACTGAGCTCCTATCATCTGTCCCAGCTCCTCCTAACCTTGCAATTTGAAAACAAAAAATTGCAAGTAGATAAATATGTACTGCTTTAGTGGGAAAAGTAACAGTGGTTTGTTCAGTGTGATGTCTAGTTATGCCTGCCATATCATCACGGAAATGTCTGCAGATGGAGTCAGCACTGGTTGTTTGGCCGTCAACAAAGATGAGCACTGACCCCTAGAGTTAGATCCAACTGGCTTTCGAGCAAGGGCGACCTATCATTATGGTTGAGCACATGTTGCTGACGGAGCAATCTGATTGAGACCATATTTTATGTTTGAGAGTAGAATGAGACCTTATAAATAGCCGCTGGGTGCCAGACTAGATAGCCTGCATGATTCTTTCATTAGCACAATCCTACAATTATGTGATGATTTGCACAGAGGACGCTCCTAGGAACAACTCCCGCTAGCTTCCTTCTGGCTGCTTGGAAGCATGAAACAGAACAACAGCCTTCCGCCACTTTATTTTATTGTGAGCATGTGACATATTCACCCAGTTTGGGCTTCAAGACGTCTCTGTGGGGCTTGGTTGCTGAATCTGTGCCAAACTCCAAGGGCAGAAGGGGGCAGCAATTGCATTTGCCACCTGGCTGGAAACCTTCTCATGGGCTTCCAACCTCTTGTGTTACGGGTCAGTTTTGTCTCTTGTGATCTCATGCTCACCCTGTGTATCTCTGCGTGCATTCTGCTGGATATGGCCAATTCCATTATACTTGCAGAGGAGAATGCTAATTTCTCTCCGGGAAAACAAGATCAAAAATGCAGGCGTTCTTCTTGGGAAAGGCCACGTCTCCCCGCTGGAGTCCTGGTGCCACTGGCCGGCAGCCTCAATTTCTTGCTGCGTCTCCACAGCTGCGTTTTGCTTTCCCTTGGCCTCCCTGGGCTTCTCTCCACCCTCGTCCCTGCACTCAGACAAGCCTAAACACAGCCTGTGGGGCTTTGGGGAATGTGGCGTAGAGTTCAAAGATAACACAGGAAGCAGGGGGGAGGGTCTCAAGGAGTGGCCAGGTTTGGCCGGGTGAAGAACATGTCAGAACAGACACCTGCAGAGACTGGGATGTGTGGGTGTTGCAACCTCAAGAGCAGCCAAAGCAACAGACAAGAAGAGCAGCGGCTCCCCCCCTCCAGTGATCCCACCCAGGTCTTTTTGGCCATAGGATAGAAAGGAGCCGGGGAAAAGAATGTAGCCAGAAAACCCACCCACCCCATGGGCTCTGGGGGGCTGACTTGGCAAGTGATGCTTCCTCCTCGTGTTATTCCTCTGTTGGGACAGCCCCAAAGACAAGACCAGAGGAAAGGAGGAGGAGAAGGAATCCATTATCTCCCCCCCCTTTTCCCAATTCTATATCCACAAGAGAATGGACCAAGCATCAAATCCCGCGGAGACAGTGACAATCCAGTTCTTGCTCTTTGGGCAGGAATCATGCTTAGAATCAGGTGTTGGGGATTCCATTTCAGGACCCCAAAGGGACGGTGGTAGCTTAGTGGTCAAGACACTGAACTTGATGACCAGAAGGTCGGCAGGCCAACAGGTCAAGATCCAAGTGCTGCATGACGGAGTCAACCTCTGTCGTCTGCCCCAGCTCCTGCCAACCGAGCAGTTCAAAAGCAAGAAATTGAAAGTAGATAAACAGGTACTGCTTTAGCAGGAAAGGTAATAGTGTTCCATGTGCTCTGGTGTCTAGTCATGCCTGCCGCATGACTGTGGAAGCGTTTGCAGGTGCAGACAGCACTGGCTCTTTGGGTACAAACAGAAATGAGCACCAACCCCCTAGAGTCAGATATGACTGGCTTCCGTGCAAGGGTGACCTTTACCTTTCAGACCCTGGAAATTTTATTTATTAGATTTCTATACTGGCCATCTGGGATATTTTCCCACTCTGGTTGGTGTACAATAGCTGAAACCAGAATTATACAAATGATAACAGTTGACAGTATCCAAGCATGGCATCATCCAAATAAACACCAACACATGGGATTTTAAGGCTCTGAAAGGCCTGGTCTCATTCTGGCATGTCATTCTGGCATGAGCAATGTTCCCGCCATGGGTTTCTACATCTCCGCTTGGGTAGACTTTCTGCCGAGGCTTCTCCTGAGACCAGCAACATTTTGAGGTGTGCCTATACAGAGAGAACCTTCACAGCGCTGCATCCCCAGCATTAGGTGCCAGCAAGACTGGATGGGCAGGCTGTGCAAACTCACTTTGCAGCTGCTGGATCTGTGGGTGGTTGAAAAGATGGGGGACCTGCCACGGAGCTCCACTTTTCCCAGATTAAGAATCTCTCACCCTTGGCCCAACCTCCTTGAGACATTTCAGACACTGTCCTTCCACTAACAGGGATGCAATCCTCCTCTCCTCCTCCTCCTCCTCCTCCATCTCTGTCTCCTTCTTCTTCCTACTCAGACGTAAACCCATCTTTACTTCTACAACTTTTAAAAGCATTTAAGCTTGTGTAGCATTCAGGAGACCTGGGTTCAAAACTCAGCATTGAGGGTGGCAATGTTCCACCACTCTTCATATCTTTCACAAACAGTGGTGGGCTCCAAAAAAATTTACTACCTACTCTGTGAGCGTGGTATGGTGGGCGTGGCCAGGGGGAAAGCCCTGCATTGCAACCAAATTATGACGACTTTATTTCAAAACTTGGATGGGCAGAGGGGGGAGGCAGCCAGAATTTCTGCTACTGGTTCTGGCGAACTGGTGCAAACCTGCTGATGCCCACCACTGCTCACAGACTTCAAAAACCCTCTTAGCATCCATAGAAATTGGAAAGTAATGGACAGTGCCTAACCATCACAAAATGTATGTGAATGTTGTTGCTTCACCAAGACCACAAAATGTTCCTGAGGCAACAAGGCACTTTTGACCATCCCTCCTAATCTTAACAGCAAGCAAATTGTGTATGTGGCAAAATTTTGTATTTATGATAGATTCCATTCCACTCATTTAATTTTCCAAACTCATCCTCTCATCCTGTTCTGCTCACAGTTGGAACAACAGGGCCAAGATCCTGAAAGGGGTGGGGGTGGGGTAGGAGACAGGTACAAGCATTCGTAGTCATTTAATCAGTTTGCACTCTTTGATGGCGTGTCTGTCATGAGACAGGCTACACAACTGGTTTTGCAACCAGTGACACATGGGAGAGGGATGCAACCTGCTTCCATGATTAACCACTGCACATGATGTTGCTTTTTGGGGGTTGTTTTTTTTTCTCAAGAGAGTCCCAGCCCTGCCATTGGTCTGTGGCACTTAATTGCACCACAAACACCATGGATGATCCTCTGGGTTAAGGATGCCCCACTGTGTTTGGGGAGAAAATATTGGCATAGCCATACCTTTTAGACCAGAGAAGGTCCAGGATAAGTCTGACCCTTCTGTTTTCTACAGGCTACGTGGACCTGTTTCCCAAGAATTCAGAGCCTATCTCACCATCTGCAGGTGGCCACCTCTAGATTCCTTGTGAATCTCCACTAAAGAAAGACCTTGCTCACCATATAGGACCATAGAATAACTGAGTTGAAAGGAGCCTATGAGTCAAAGGAGCCCAACCCTGTCTGACACATGATCTCCTCTGAACTCAGGGGTGAAGCCCCTGAGAGGCCAGGTTTGCTTTCCAGGTCTCCCCAAGCAAAAATAAAATAAAATGAAATAGTCATGGGGCAGTAGATTAAATGATACCATTGTCAATGTTTTGCTATAGAATCATAGAATCACACGGTTGGAAGGGACCTTTGAGCCCATTGAGTCCAACTCCATCAGCTCAATGCGGAAATCCAAATCAAAGATCTGACAGGCGGTTGTCCGATTCTCTCCTGAATGCTTCCTGTGTTGGAAGAAAACTACATGTAGAATTTTGAAAAAGGGAAGTGATCATTTTTCTACATTTCCTTTGCTTTCAGAAGCCAAGTTACCTGTTCATCTACTTGCAATTTCTTGCTTTCAAACTGCTAGGCTGGCAGAAGCTGGGACAGACAATGGGAATTCACTCCATCGTGCAGCCCTCAGGTCTCAAAATAACACCTGACAACCTTCTGGTCGTCAAGTTCAGTTTCTTAACTACAGGGCAAATTGCAGTGAGGCTCACCTACCAATGGCTGCTCACCAATGGGAAGATTTTCAGGCTTGGTCCTATCCTGAGATGGTTCACAGCCATGCTGTGAATAACAAGCAGCAAAAGTCCTTTCTAAAGCCTTTCCGCGGCATCTCTCCTACCAACTCAGAGAGAGAAGATGCAAATGAGAGAAACCAGAACAATCTGGTTTGCACTGAATGGTACACAGAGAGTCAAGAACCTTCTTGTTCAAGTTCAGGGAGCAATTTGGATTCTGGACCAAGTCCAGGAAATTATGTGTCATGCAGATACAGCTCTCAGCTTCAGTTTCTGATGTGTCAAAATGTGCAAGATGGCCTCAAGGCTGGGTGGGGAAACTGGGAAAAGTGGGTCACACAAATGTAGGCATTTCCCTCTCATGAGGAGGATGGCAGAGGCCATCTCCAACAGCCCTACCTGCTGTGAGCCAAAGGTTTTTCCTACTAGGGCAGGGATGCTCAAACTACAGCCTGGGGGCCTGATCCAGCCCCCGACACCAATTCATCCAACCCACACCGGCCTCGTCACTCCCGGAAGCAGAAGTAAAACACACCGCGTGTTTTACTTTTGCTTCCGAGAGTTACAAGCAGTGATGGGATGTAACAGGTTCGCACTAGCTCGCCAGAACCGGTAGTAACTTTTCCCATTGTCCTGGAGAACTGGTAGCAGCTTTTGGGGGGAACCACCTTCGGGGCTTACCTTTTCACTGGTTCCCCCACTGCGCATGCGCACCAAGCACTTGGTGTGCATGCATGCCTACAGTGCTTGGCCCGCAAGCACGTCCTCCTTGCTGTCCTCCCAAGTGGAGAGGAGGAAGAGAAGCTGCTAGCCTGAAGCTCCCTATAGCCTGCTCCCCAGGGAAAGTGACTCACCTTTGGATGTGGTGTGTCTGTGTGTATTTTAATGTGTATTTAATACCTTTACCTATATTGACATACTACCACAGTTCCCAAAAAAGCCTCCTGTCCGGCAGGCCTGGTGGCCTGGCTTGGGGTTTTTAAGCAAAGTCTTGGAGTTACCTCATCAATAAGCTACACCTGTGCTGTTCCAATTGCTATTCCAACTGGAGAACCCTTAAGGAGGTACAGCTGTTTTACATTTACATTAAGGCATATTATCCTAGAGAACTGGTTAGGCAAAGACTTAGTACCTAACTTCTTTAACAGTTGAAAAGTGCCAAAATGAAGCCATTTTGTGGTGAGTTCATTCTGTAGTTCCTTCCATCTGACCTAGTGTGAGAAAGATTAGCCAGAATAAGCTTTAAACTCTGGTTTAAAAGCTCTGTTTGATTTGTGTTTGGGTGGGTGGGTGTATTTTAATGTATTTTTATTTAGTTATTTATTTATTTATTTTATGGGTTTGTGTTGTGGCTGGGTGGGTGGGTTTTGTGTGTGTGTGTGTGTGTGTGTGTGTGTGTGTGCTTATTTTTATTTTATATTATTTTTAATTTTTCATAATTTTTTTTGCTCTGCCCATGACGTCATGACATCATGACATTAGCTCTGCCCACACTGTGATGACATCACAGTGGGGTAGTAAAAATTTTGACATTCCACCACTGGTTACAAGGGCAGCGTGGGCTGGATGAATTGGTGTTGGGACCAGATATGGCCCATGGGCCATAGTTTGAACATCCCTGGTTTAAGAGCGGATAAAATGGCAGCTTAAAATCTATCTCATCCTGTTGCAAAACAAATTGCAAGGCATATTTTACTTCTACTTCCAGTGGGAGAGACCACATGACCGGCCCGCTGAACCATGTGACTGGCCTGCATCCTGAAAAGTTTGGGCACCCCAGTACTAGGGTCTCTCATTGGGGTTGAGGTGAGGGAGGAAGGTTTCCTCAGCTTTCTACATCCAGTCTTCTCTCTCTCTGTTTCCATTTCTTCTTTCTCCCCCACAAGTCTGTGTCCAAAACACTTTGCTTCATGCTAAGGCTTGTTTACGAGCCTTTGGTGAAGCTGCAAAGTTGCAGAGCCTGGTTTTCACGCCAGCCAGCAAAGCCTGGAAAAAGCAGAAGGGAAACATTTGCTGTGGAAGGAAGAGCCATGTAGCGAGAAGGGCAGAGCGGCCAAGACTTTGACCAGGGTGCTGACATGTGAACAGCATAAAGATTTGCAGATGCAAAATGATCAGATCTGCCAGAGGAGGAAGAAAACGCCGAAAAGGCAGTGATGGATGTTGTGTCCCCAAAGTCTGGGGCTCTTCTCCATTCTTCCTCTGTCTTTTCCCCACAGATACTTAATTAACTACCCTCAATTAATAGGGTAGCAAAGGTCCAGGTGCAACAGTCTCCCTCTCAGAAGAGTAGCGTCCCTTGGCGGGGCTCCGTATAAAAATTTGTTTGGGGGCCCTTAGGAAGGGTAAAGATTTGTTTTGCTTACGCACGTTGGGGGCCCCCGTGGCCCGGGGGCCCCGTATAATTGATACGGCAGATACGGCGGTAGCTACGCCTCTGCTCCCTCTTAAAAGTGTGAGCCTAAAAGTTGTTAAGTTACATGTAGCAGAAGCAGCACAGTAAAGCGGGTAGCGGGGCAGGTTTTAGGCAAACCCTAGTCTGAATGCAAGTTCTCCCAAGCGTTCTCTCTGTTTAGTCCAGCTAATGTGTACACTTGCACTAAATGCTTAGACTAGGAAGAACAAAATATCGTTTAGCCACAATTAGCTCAGAGAAAATAGATATGTGCTCAGGACTCTGAGTGAGATTTTAGAAAGAAGTACAGTTAAAGTAACGTTTTTAGGGCTTTAAAGTCTTCTAGGCCAGCCAAGTGGCCTACAGAATGAAGGAGCTGAAATAGACATCTTTCGTCTTTTAATGTATTTTTTATTTTATTTTATTTAATTAATTAATTTAATTAATTTATTTATGGGTTTGTGTTGTGGGTGGGTGGGTGGGTTGAGGGGTGTGTGTGTGTGTGTGCTTATTTTAATTTTTATTTTATTAGTAGTATTATTTTTTTCTTTGTTCCCGCCCACAACATCATGACATCATGACTTTGGCTCCGCCCATGATGTCATGACATCATGATGTTAACTCTGCCCACACTACTGATGACATCATGGTGGGGTAGTAAAATTTTTGACATCCCACCACTGCCTGCACAACAAGGTTGCCATTGCCTGGAGCATGCCTGATTGTGGTTCAAAAATACCACAATCTCCTAGGAGGCTCTTTCTGTGTTCCCCAACTTGAACCCTTAAAGAAGGTGTGGGCAGCCTACAGCCCGTGGGCCAAATCCAGCCCAAATCATCTGGCCCTCAGCCTCACTCCAACGAATGCTTTTATGGCAGCTGCAAACATGTTTATGGCAGCATTTACTGTAGAGGGAATCACCAGTCCGGTCATCTCAACTGTCTGAGAGAGTGTGACCCGGCCCTTGACTTAAAAAGGTTTCTGACCCCTGCCTTAAAGTAATCTTTGACAGTCTATCAGAACAGATCCTGCAGCAGATCCTGCAGCAGCATTCGAGGGAATATTTCTGTGCACCATATGAATTAACCAGGGGCCTCCTCATGGTTGCTACACTACTTTTGGGTTTTCTTGTTATCTCACCCTCCACCATGCATGTGCTCAGAGAACACCTTGCTACAGCTTCCAGGCCCAAACTTCCTGCCTGAATCCTGGCCCGTCTCTGAAATACAGCAAGAACATTTGTGGATCTCTCTTAGCCATCTCCCAATGCAAGTCTCTTAAACTCAATGAAAATGTGGCATCAGGTACACAGGAAAAAATACTGTGTTTCTGGGAATCCACAGCTGGAGAAGGCTAGTTCCTTGACTGGCTTCCCCGAGGCCTCTGTTTGGATTCTGTGGGAAGTAGGAGGTTGGTGCACCTCGAAACAATGCCCCCCCCCCCCGGTCCAATTCTGCATTTTGTGGAAGGCTGTTGCTATGTGGCAGGTTGGCATTCAGTGGCATCACAACCATTTCTGGCACACTGGAAGATCTGGAAGAAAACAGACGCTCAACTCCATAAGTGGAGGGGAATCTTCCTCAAGGCTTCTGGAAGGCTTTTGATTATGTTGTGGCTACTTGGGTGAAATGGATTTCTGTAAAAAAAAAAAAAAAACCATAAGGAGAAGTTGGAGGTGCTTAACTTTCCTCAGGTGAGGACTGAAACCAGCTATAGGGTTTTTCCAGTTGCCCTATGGAAGTTCCCCATGTGGGTGGCTCAACTGAGAGGGTCGGGGGCGTGATTTGCAGAACAGTGTTTGTACACAGCGAAAGATGTTGTAATTTCCTTCTTCACATGAAAGCCATTCCTTTGTCCACATTGAGGAGACCTGGGGAATGGAAATGGTGGCCACATCTGTCACCAGTGGCACCACCGCAGACAGGATTCAGGGACATGCTTCTTCCCTCAGAGCCTGGCCAATTGTACTGAGGAAATTCTCTTGACACCCAGCAGGGAAGAAGAAGAACAACAACAACAACAAGAACAACAACAACAACAACAACAACAAGAAGAAGAACAAGATACTACTGAGAAGATTATGCTTTTTTGCTGCCACCAGTTCTGGCCCAATTTTCGTTTCCCCCTGAACCAGGAACGAACCTTGTACAGGTCATTCCCATCTCTTCTTTTGCTCCCTTCCATGGGCTCCACCCATGAAGAGAGCTGCAGAAAGGCCTTGGGACCATGCCAGGAAATCTTAATAACTGGGATCAGTTTCTTTGATTACCACCAATAATAAATGAAGCAACCCTAAGTAGCTTGGTTTCTCAATGCTACTGGGTTGTGAGGTGCAAGGCGTAAGCAATGTGTGACCTTTCCTGGTCAGGAAGGACATCTCTGTTCATGTATAAACGAAAGGTCTTGATCTTTCAAATGTTACTTTTTAAAAATATGGCTGCCAGATCCCTCTACCCAGCGTGGCCTCGATCCCTGCGTTATCCCAGTGCACTGCAGCCAACACATTTCCACTTGCCTTGTTGCCACCTACAGTCCAATATCAGGATAGAAGAGGGCTCTCTCTGGTGCTCAATGCGAAGCAGGAAGAAAGAGACATGGGTGGGAATCCCCCACCCCACCCCAAACATTCTGACTGGTTTCTTTTCCAGCAGCAAATGACATGTGTAGGGCAGTGGAGAGCCCAGAATAGTATTCCCTCAACCCTCATATGAGAGTAGGCAAGAGCAAAACCCAATCAGAAGATGAAGGAGGAAGGAGCTCACTGGGCATGGAATAGCATTAAAGGAGGAGGAGATGGCTGAGCGACTCAACCTCCCCTACGTCACTTGGAGGACCCTGGATAGGCTGAGGGTTGGAGTCCTGAACCTCAGCCCAAAACCAACAGGCTGATGTGGGGGCTGCTGGTGGACAACAACACACGGTGTGAATGTGGAGAGAGAGACGGAATTCATGGGCTCATTGACTGGTCTGACGTTACTGCCAGAAACATACAAAGCCCTCATGACTTAAGGTTGGCCGATGCCAAAGCCAAGAAATTGGCTTTCTTTTGGAAGTTCAGGGTTTGATCAGGACATGACAGAAGAGGAAGCCCAAATATGCCTGGTGGAGTCCAGTTCTTAAATATCTATATAATAAAGGAAATGCAGGGGAACCCCAAGACCGAATCCATGTCCAAATAAGGGAACATAGATCTGAGTTCATTCCAGCCTATCGATTTTTGAAGACTCTTCACTCCAGTCCTTCTCCTTGTCTGTGCCATTTTTGTGACTACCTATCTCCAGGAAATGACTATGACTTTTGGTGGGGTTTCATATTGAAATGCAGAACGCAAAGTCTAGAAGGGTTCTCAACTCATTACCACAATGCTTATCTTGCATCAGCTGTCGTTATCTATCTGCTAGTCATTGCCGCTTACTACAGAATGGATCTAAATTGCAATCAGAGGTCTTGGGTCATTATCGAGGGTGAAATGTCACACTGACTCACACAATTTGCAACTTGTGTCTATGATGCTAGCCAACCATCACTCTTTTGCATCCCCACTAGGTCATGGGTATACAGTATATAAATCAGGGATGCCCATACTTTTCAGGCCACAGGCCTGTCACATGGTTCAGTGGGCCGGTCACATGGTTCCTCCAGTGGAAGCAGAAATAAAATGTGCCTTGCAATCTGTTTTGCAACAGGATGAGATAGATTTTTAGGCTGCCATTTTCTCTGCTCAAACCAGGGGTGCCCAAACTATGGTCCATGGGCCATATCTGGCCCCCAACACCAATTCATCCAGCCTATGCCACCCTTGCCGCTCCTGGAAGCAGAAGTAAAAGACACCCATACAGGCACGTTTTACTTCCACTTCAAGGAGTGGCAAGAGCAGTGGGGGTGGATGAATTGGTGTCAGGGGCCGGATCCAGCCCACTGGCCATAGTTTGGGCACCCCTGATATAAATGGTTGCCATGTAGTCTTCCTCTTTTTGTTGTTGTTCAGTCATACAGTCAATTCCTACCCTTTGCGACCCCATGGACCACTGTCTGACAGGCACTTCTGTCCTCCAAAATCCTCCTCAACTCGCTCAGCTTTGTGCCCATTGTGTCTACAATACCATCTAGCCATCTTGTTCTCTGCTGCCCCTTCTTCTTTTGCCCTCCACCCTTCCCAGCATCAAGGCTTTCTCAAGCGAATCCTTTCATTTGATGCCCAAAGTATTTTAGCTTCATCTTTATTATTTGACCTTCTAAGCAGCAGTCAGGGTTGATTTCTTCTAAGATTTACCTATTTGTTCTCCTCGCTATCCAGGGAACTCTCAAAACTCTCCTCCAACACCACATCTCAAAGGCATCTATTCTTCTGCGCTCAGCTTTCCTAATGGTCCAGCTCTCACAACCCTATATCACCACTGGGAATGCCATTGCTTTGACTACGCGAATTTTTGTTTGCAATGTGATGTCTCTACTTTTCACTATGTTCCCCAGGTTTCTTATCACTTGCCTCCCAAGAATCAGTCACCTTTTGATTTCATGGCTGCAATCTCAACCTGCAGTGATCTTGGATCCTAGGAAAGTAAAATCTGTCACTGCTTCTACTTCTTCCCCATCTATTTTCCAGGGACTGATAGGACCTGTTGCCATTACAGTATCTTGGTTTTCTTGATATTGAGTCTCAAGCCAGCTTTTGCACTTTCTTCTTTCAACCTAATCAGGAGCTTTTTAAAGTCCTCCTCACTTTCTGCCACTAGGGTGGTATCATATGCGTATCTCAAATTGTTGATGTTTCTCCCAGCAATTTTGATCCCAAATTGTGATTCCTCCATCCCTGCATTGCACATTATGTGCTTGAATAAGCAGTTGAATAAGCAGTGTGATAAAATGCAGCCTTGTCTTACTCCTTTTCCTATTCCAAACCACTCCGTCATTCCGTATTCTGTCCTAACTGTTGCTTCTTGATTCATGTACAGATTTCTCATGAGGCATATACGGTGTTCTGGTATTCCCATCTCTTTAATTACTTGGCATATTTTGTTGTAGTCCAAACAGTCAAAGGCCTTGGTCCAGTCAATGAAACGGAAGTAGACTTGTTTTTGATATTCCTTTGTTTTCCCCATGATCCGCTGTATGTTGGCAATGTGGTCTCTAGTCCCCCTGCCTCTTATGAACTCCGCCTGCACTTCTGGTAATTCTCTCTCCATGTGCTGCTGCAGTCTATCCTGTATTATCTTGAGCATCACCTTGCTCTTATGTCTAAGGAAATGGTCTCAAATGCAAACAGTGTTGGCCCTTTGGCTGTAAACAAAGATGGACTCAGACTCCTAGACTTGGACATGACTAGCTTTCAAACAAGAGCAACTGATTTTTTTAACATCCAAGTTATTAAAACTGTTGACATTTTACACTGTAAGACCAAAGTCTGGGAATGATTTTGGGACTTTTCTGTTTCACACAACATAACCCCCCTATTTTTTACACACACCCCTCCCTGGATGAGAAAAACGAGATCTGTTGGACCACAAAAGCTAGCTGTAGTTTTCAAAGATTCTAATGGCCTAATAAAGGCATTCCTGTCCTTGGTGTGTAGACTGAGGGAGAAAGTCAAGGGAGAGGAAAGGGACACGATTCCCTCATTACTCCCCACTAGTGACCTCTGCCGGTAGTGGAAGGGACAGGATCCAGTGGCTGTTTTTCTCAAGGAAGAACAAAACCTCTGGTTGCAGCTGGCATGATTTTGTTTGGCTCAAGCCAAGCAGGTTCTAAGGCCACCAGCCTCCTCTCCTGAGGAGCCAGACCTTGTTCCCCAAGGTGACCACCTTCCTGAAGTAGCTTCCCCTGTAGCCTTGGGACCACCTGCATTACGTGTGCTACACATTCTTCTTCAAGTGCTGTATCCAATTCTGAAGATTGGCTATCCTCACAATGATCCGTCATAAAGATTTTCATGGGAACCATATAATGCAGTGGCCTTTCATCTGCCTTTCACATTGCAGCATGACACCCATACAGGGGATTCAGCTCCGTGAGTCACTTTCTGGTCCTGAGAAGCCCTTTTGGCACACCAAGTCCACCTCAGCCTTAGGCCAGGATGGATTAAGCTGCAGCCCTCCATCAAGATGGTTTCAAGTGGGACCATTTAATCCACTTGGGCACCATCACCCTTCCCTGTGAACTTCGCCACCCAAGGCTGTTCATCCTCAGGGTTGTCAGGTTAGTTAAATACTGACAATCGGCATTTAGTCACTGGTAGTAGGGTCTACTCTATGACCATAGAAGGATAACCTGGCCAGACTGGGGTGCTATACATATGATATCAAATTGTGTCGACCTAAATAAGGCTTTCAGAGTATGTGAGATGTTTGGATTTTTAAAATAATTTTTTTGCCAGAGCCATTGCATGAGATACACAGTAAGTCTCTTTTCCCGGCCGAGGAAAAAGTCCGGTGGCGGCGGCAGTGGCGGCGGTGGCAGTGTTCTTATGGCCACCCAGCCTCGAGGGAAGAAGGAACAGCTGCGTGGGGTGGTTGGCAGCCACAAGAACACTACCGCCGGCACCACCACCGGACTTTTCCCTCGGCCACTTAGCCTGGAGGGAAGTGGGCAAGTCTGAGTTTTTTGCAATGTGTATTCCTTTTGGGATGTGTATTGTTTTTGAAAAAAAAAAATTAATATTGTGTTCATGTCATATTTTGTAATTGTAACTTATGATGCTCTATTTCTTTGTTAGCTGCCCAGAGTCGCATTGCGAGTGGGGCGGCATACAAGTCGAAATACAACAACAACAACAACTACTACTACTACTACTACTACTACTACTACTACTACTACTACTACTACTATTATTATTATTATTATTATTATTATTATTATTATTATTATTATTATTTGGAAGGCAAGGACAAAATTCAAAAATATTTTGATTGAAATCCTAAGAAGGAAGGGTAGGATCTGTTCTCAATCATCCGAGAGTTCAGGACATGTAATATTGGGCTGAAACCACAGGAAACCAGATATAGGCTGAATATCAGGAAAAACTCCTTAACTCTCAGAGTCGTATGACAATGACCTGGGGAGGTGGTGAGCACTCTAATGCTGGAGGCATTCAAGAGAAGATAAGAGAAAAGAAACAGAAAGAAAGAAGAAGAGAAGAGAACCATCTGTCATAGCCTACTTTGGTTTGGATTTGATGGCCTGGTGGGTCCCTTCCAACATAGTTATTCTGATTCTTTGAAACACAATTTGTTCATCATTGTTGATGTATGAGATTTTAAGGTTCAGCAATGGCAGCCATTGTGTTATGTTACCCTCTTTGGATTGGTTGCTGCCTTTTCCAAATTGTACATTCTTGCTAAAGTAATGATTGTGCTCCCAAGTTTCACTGTGCTTTACAAAACCCAAAAGAGTAGCACAATGACACAAGCACAGGCCACTGGCTCACAAGAGCTTAGGGAGCTGCCAGCTTTCCGCAGGAGCCAAAGCTGGGAGTCCCATCTCAGCAACGTTGGAGGGAGGGAAAGTCTGGTTGTATTGACCACAAGGTGACCTGTCTGTGCCAGCTGAAAACTGCAGGCAGGGCTTTCCAGCTCAATGAAAAAGCTGCCCATGAATTGCCATTCTTCAGCATCAGAGCACCCCAAAGCTACAAGTGACGCACCGGGGAGATGGCTGGTGGGGGAGGGGCCCATCATCCTGCTTGGAGCAAAGCCAAGAGCTGCAGCTCAGGTCTCTTTCTTCTTGTGGCAAAGAACCTTGGTGGTCTTACCAGGATCACAGGGGGAGCAGGAGGGGAGAGGAACCCTGGGTTGATGTGCATGATAAGGGGGAGGTAAACCTCACTGAGATGAGGATCAACTCTGCAGTTGCTGACCACATTTGGCTCCTGGCCAACAGTAAAAAAATATATTCCAGCAAGCTTCTGGTTGCCAAACCTCCACAGAAGACTTGAGTAAATGGTATACTGAGGTTTGGGACATGGCACTTAATGAAAAACTTACATGGGATTTAAATATATTAAAAAGGGAGGGATTTTAAAACAAAATAGATTTTGGAACATTTGGCCATGGTTAAGAGACCTGATATATTGAAATGATTCATTTGTATTACTTTTCCTTTTATGTATTATTGTTATTTTCTTCTTTCTTTTTACTATAATATTTATGTATTTTTGTATCTTTTTTCATTACTATTATTATTATTTTTCTTTCTCTTTTAAAATACTCAATAAACTATTTTTTTAAAAAAGAAATAATGAGAAAAGGCCACAAGATGTCAGTCCAACCTTGAGAGTACAGGAGAGACACTGCATCAGTGGACTGTTTACACCAGTCAACCTATTCCTGTGGATTCATAGAGACCACGAAGAAGAAGAAGAAGAAGAAGAAGAAGAAGAAGAAGAAGAAGAAGAAGAAGAAGAAGAAGAAGAAGAAGAAGAAGAAGAAGAAGAAGAAGAAGAAGAAGAAGAAGAAGAAGAAGAAGAAGAAGAAGAAGAAGAAGAAGAAATTTTATTGATAAAATTCTTACTACAGGACCATCTGTCGAGGTGAACTACATAAACTTGTCATCACTTTCAAAAACTCAGCTCAGTAAACATAGTTACATATATGGTGATTGTGGAAGGAAATATACAGTATATACAATACCAAAAGAACAATAATATTTACAATTATACTGTCATTTACATGAAACTTAACTTTTAATATTCTAAGTTATTCCCAAATTTCTTTCTGTCAACCACTGCCACCATTTGTATCTGTCGGGTTCCTTCTGTCTTACCATCATTCTTTTAGCATATACTCTGAGCCTTGCCACCACACTGCCCACCGCTTGTTTGGGATCTGCCAGCTTTCCCGTCTTCCCTTCCTGTCCCCTTTGGAACATCAGAGCGCTTAAGGCAAACAGATTGATTAATCGAACCAAGGACCAGGGCACTTTCCAGTTCTCCAGCTTCCTTTTCTTTCTCGGCCCCTTCCACCCCTTTCCTGGCTCTGTCCCCGATAGAATCATCTCTGCTCTCTGTTCCTTTAAATAAGGCCAGTCCAATTTACTTGCCAGAGCTCCCCAAATTTCTTGCGATGAAGGACATTCTTTTGCAAAATGCGAACAGGTTTCTCTTGGGGGTCTCTGGCCTGTTATCCCACCTCTAACATTCTGGCATCTTATCCTCCTGCACTGCTGTTCCTCTTCCTTTTTCCATGGGTAGGTCGCTCCTACATTAAGTACCTGATGATATGCCCTCCACCTAGTTTCCCACAGACAGAGAGGTATATTCCCATCTTTAAACACAGACAAGTCCTCCTCCCCTGGCTGCAGATATTCCAGCAGATTAGTCTTAGAAGCCCACTTCTCTCTGAATGGCCTAGCGATTCTTTCCTCTACGGCCTCAGTGTAAATAACTCGCTTTGACTCCCTCACTGTATCGGCAATCTTAAGTGTGTTTGCCCTCACCACCCAACGATTGACTCCCTCCGCCATATCTCTAACATACGGCCTCATTCCCGTTTTCGAAGCACTGGTCAATCTGGAAGAATGGAGTTCCTCCTCCCACCACTGTTTTCCCCCCATCCTCTGCTTTGCCATAGGTCGCCTTGCACACCGATCGGTCGGGATTCTCCCTCATTAGTCTTCTGTTTCAAGTTATTGGCCAAAAAGGCACCTAGGAAAATACGGCCGAGAGCCGGCAACCCTAACCCACCTTCTTTTACCGAGTGATACGCCACTGCCCTAGGGAGAGGGAAAACCTTCATTCCCCACAAGAAAACAAAAACTCTTCCCATCACCCTAGCTATACGTTTCTGAGGAGGGGGATACACAGCCGCCACATGATTCACCACTGGTATACAATACGTTTTGAAGAACTGTACTTTCTTGTAGAGACCCAGCCTCCAGGGTTTCCACCTCTCCAGTCGGTTCTCCACCCCCTCTTCCCACCTTTTCCAATTCTCTTCCCATCCATTGGGGTCAACAGTGAACAGGATGCCCAAGATCTTGACTGAACTTTGCCTGCTACCTTTATTGTCTCCTTCCCCATTCAAAGCTTCTTTTAGTGTCTTTCCCCTGAGTTCTCCAGTCTTTCCACCCAAAATGTACACTCTGTTTTTTGTGGCATTGATGAGTGCTCCGGAAGCCTTCCCATAACCCTCTAATAATTCCTTCACTGGATCCAACTCCTGCTCTCCCGATGTAAAAACATAAACGCCATCAGCATGGGCAACAAATTTGATTTTCCTATCTGTTTCCCTACCATCGAGGTCCCTCCTAAAAGGTAGGAATCCCCTGATCCGGCTATCTTGTTCTATCAGTGTCAAAAGTTGATCCAATGCCAGCACGTACAGTGCTGCACTCAGCGGACAGCCCTGACGCAACCCAGAACGAATGGGGATCTCTGCCCCTTTCCAACCATTCACCTGCGGCTGGACCGTGACCTGACTATACAGATTTTTCAGCCATGCCACAAATTGCATTGGAACTCCCTTCAGCTCTAGCACCCTCCTTAGATAGGTTTGGTCCACCTTATCAAAGGCCTTGGACTGGTCCATCTGTAGGAGAGTTCTTTCTTCCCTGAACTGTCCTGCTCCTTCAAAAAATTCCCGAATGATCCCCAGTGATTCTGTCATCTTTCTCCCGGGGACAGATGACGTTTGACCCTTCGCTACCAATTTTCCCATCACCTTAGTCAACCTTCTATTCAACACCTTTGCCAGCAACCTAGAATCTACGTTAGTTAAGGTTATAGGTTGCCAGTTAGCCAGATTAGTCAGATCTCCTTCTTCAGGCAATAGAACCAGAGTTCCTTTGTAAAAGGTATCTCCAAGTTCTCCCTTCTGCAGAGCGTGATTGAAACAAGCCGCCAAGATTCCTGACACGGGCTCCTTAGGAGTTGCAACAGTCAGTCAACTGTTTCAAGAATGCATGTGATCATTTTGGCCTCATCATAAATGCTCAGAAAACCAAGGTACAGTTGTACCTCCCTTAAAGAGCATAATTTGTTCCACAAGATTGCTCTTTAAGTGAGTTTGCTCTTTAAGCGAAACACCATTGTAAGTGACCAATTGTTACTTCTCATGGGGGGGATTGCTAACCCCGATTTATTTGTTAAGCAAGTTTTTCGTTGGTTTTATTTGTTAAGCGAAGTGAACATTCAGAGAAAATTCTGCTCTTTAAGTGAGTTACTCTTTAAGCGAAATGCTCCTTATGCAAGGTTTGACTGTATTTGCCCAACCTGCCCAAAGCACAGCCCTTCCAGAGTTCAGTGTCACCATCTCAGATTCGACACTGGAACAGGTAGACCAGTTTTCTTACCTTGGTAGCATCCTGTCTAAAATCTGCACCTGTGAACAGGATGTGGTGAAGAGAACTGGTTCTGCCCATTCTGCCTTTGGACGTCTGTCACACCGGGTCTTCATGAACGAAGATTTAACAACCCAGACTAAGCTCATGGTATACCAAGCTGTTGTTATCCAAATGTTACTGTATGGCTGTGAAACATGGACCCTCTCTTGCCAAGACATCAAAAAGCTCAAGCGGTTTCACCAACAGAAGCTAAGATCCATCTTGAAGGTCAAGTGGGTTGACTATGTCACCAACATCACAGTCCTCGAGAAGGCACTTGTAAATAGCATTGAAGCTTCCATCACAGGCCATAGTCTTAGATGGATAGGGTATGTCCACCATATGGATGGTTCCAGGCTTCCTCGCCAAATTCTTTATGGGGAACTTTGCTCCAGTACAAGACCTCGCGGAGCTCCTTTGAAATGTTATAAGGATCAGATGAAACAAACCATGAAGGTGTCAGGTATGAACCCACAAACCTGGGAGGCAAGGGCCAAAGATCGCCCACTTTGGTGCCAAACCATCTTTGCTTCTACCGATCACTTCAATGGGGAACGCTGCATACATGAAAAGCCTAAGCAACAAGCATGGAAGCTTCATCAAACTCAAATACTGTATGCCTTCCACCATCTATTCAGTGTACTGGGTGTGGTCACGTGTTCCATGCAAGGATCAGTTTATTGAGTCACCAGAGACACATCCATCAACTGAGAAAATAATGACTTTCAAGGGAAAAAATGTATGCACGGACACGAGTAGCTGCAGAGGATGACAACTTATTATATTGTCATTTTTTGAATGTCAGCTTTTCATAGGTCAACATTTTTTCTTTATGCTCACTTTTCATGAACTACCTTGAGAGTCCCAATTCTAGGAGAGAGATGGGGTGTAAATCAACTTAGAGGGGGGCAGACTGTTTATTTTTATCACCTAACGGCATCCCAGTCATCTTTGCCAGCTGCCACTTAACCTCCTTGGCCTCTTTGACAGAGCCTGACATAACAAAGGTACATTTTCCTATTCTTGATGGTGATGAAAGGAGAAAGCTTGGCCTGTGTGGGTTATGACGGTATCTTGGCTCTTAATCACACAGGAGTGAATGTGGAGAGAAACAGAACCTGGCTCATTTACTGATCTGCTGATTACTACCTGAAACATGTACTGATGAAGACTTAATTTTGGCCAATGACAATGCAATGAAAGTGCCTTCATTTTGGCATGGAAGAAGGAGGAGGAGATGCCACGGGAGTTGAATCTGTGGACGATGAGGAGGAGGAGGAGGAGGCGGAGACAACAGCGATAATGATACCACAGGAGTTGAATCAGTGAATGCTGGAAGCTCCTTCCTTTCCACCACCATAGCCTCTCAGAGCTATGTGGGGGACTCCATGGCCGATGATTCAGCAATGATGTGGTTCATCAACCCAGAATTAGGTCTTCCATGTGTAGAAGGTGTGACTCAGGAGCAGCTGCCCAGAATAGGCTTCTCCACCCTGCGGTGTGCTGTATCACCAACCTCACGACTCCCATCTAGGTGGTTCATGGATGATGGGAGCTTTCACATGATGGGGTAAGTTTCACATCTGGCCTAGACACAGAAAAAGAAGTGAAACATTTCCTGTCTCTCAGAATTGGACTATAAGTCCCAGAATCCTTCTGCTACCCCGGCCCATGAGCCCTCCCGGTGGCGCAGTGGTTAAACTGATGTGCTCCATCCAAAACTGCTGCTGACGTTGTGAGGTCAATCCTGACCAGGGCTCCAGGTTGCCTCTGTCTTCTTTCCTTCCAAAGTTGGTAAATGAGGACCCAACATATTGGGGGCAAGATGCTAATTACTCTGTGAACCACCCAGAGAGTCCACTCAGTGCTATGCGACAGGTATATGTAAGTGTTGTATAAGCTACTAATGAAGCTGCAATCCAAACACTGACATTTCTGAGTTTTGCCATACCACCACCACCACCATCCCCACATCCCTCCTCTGGTTCCCTAGGGTTGACTTGATTTTCTTGTTTCCTTTTACCCTGTGTCCCTATTTCCTTTTACCCTATGGCTCCCAGAACATGCTCCGCTTTCTCTTCCTCCTCCTCCTCCTCCTTTTCCTAGGCATGTTGTAATTGGAGCACCTTCTTCCCTGCCGTGCAGTAGTGCAAAGCCCGGCATTCCCGCAACATGACCTCATGTTGACCGCCCGCACATGGGGGCCTTCCTGAAACCCATTGCCTTTGTGATGCTGGAGGAGGGGGGAGATTAGCAAAAGGGGGCTTTCTGAGAAAGAGGGATACAAACTCCATGAGATCACATCTTCCAGCCTGTAACTGGAATCAGGCGCCTGGAAGCAAGCGGATTCAAGAGGCTGTTGGAAAAGAAAGAGTCATGGGGGTTGGATGGATGGAGGGGGAGGCTTTTTGGATGCACACCAACATGTTTTGGTCAGTTTTTCCACTATTCCCAAAACACACCGTGCATGGAACTGGATTTCTAGCAGATGGAGAGGAGGAGAAGCATCATGGTGAGAGAAAGAGAGAGAGAAAGACTGCAAGCATGAAGCTCAGAAGACTTCCAAATGTCATTCAGCGATTAGAACCGGGATGCCCAAACTTTTCGGGCCATGGGCCGGTCACGTGGTTCAGCGGGCCAGGTCACATGGTTCCTCCCACTGGAAGTGGAAGTAAAACACGTCTTGCAATATGTTTTGCAACAGGATGAGATATATTTTAAGCTGCCATTTTCTCTGCTTAAACCAGGGGTGCTCAAACTATGGCCCACAGGCTGGATCCAGCACCCAACACCAATTCATCTGGCCTATGTCACCCTCGCCACTCCGCTTCTGCTTCCGGGAACAATGAAGGTGGTGCAGGCCAGATGAATTGGTGTCAGGGGCTGGATCCAGCCTGTGGGCCATAGTTTGGGCACCCCTGGATTAGGGGAACAAAACAAGGCCCCATTCTTTGTGCTGGCCAAGAAAGGCAGATCCTATTGACCCTAGGGTAGAAAGACCACCTTGGTAGACATTGACCACTCAGAAAGACACATGGTAGCTCTCGTCCAGTTCCCTCTAAGCCAGAATCCATGCTGTAATTGAAACAAAGCAGCCCCCCACCCCACGCCACTCTTCATTGACTGAATTTGCATTCTTGGAAGAGAAGTGAGAAAGGAAAGCCCCAAGACCCAGGACTGGAAACCTTCAAAACAGAGGCCCTCTAACCTGCATGCATTCAAGGGAGATCATTTTCAGCTTTTGTGCTATCATATGGCTGCTCTTCCTTGAAAGGTGGGTTGTTAAGGGTTTCTAGCTGCCCTTGGTTTATAATATTAACTTCATGAAATCCACAGGAAAGAAGGCGCACAGAAAACTTAGAAGATGCCCTTTCTAGACTATAACTAGTTTTTCATTCTTCTTCAAGTGCAAAATCTATTATAAAGTTTGTCCTGGGAACAATATTATGCAGTGGCCTTCCATTTGCCTTCTACATAGCAGTGTAACCCCCATAGTACCACTGATCCAATTCCATGAGTCACTTTCTGGTCCTGAACCCTTTTGGCATGCAAAGTCCTCATCATCATCCCCAGGTCATGATGGATGAAGCTGCTGCTGTTACCTAAAAATCACTATCCCTTTTTAATGTGGAGATGCGTTTTAAAATTAAAAAGTTTGTCTGCTGGGGGAGCCCCCCAAGAACCACAGAGACTTAAATTTCAGACAAAAACAACTTTGGTTTATTGATTAAAAAATAGCATTCAAACAACAGAGAGCCCACTGCTGATCAAAACCTATAAATATCTCACACATTTTTGTCTGCTAGAAAAATCTACGTGATGAGCTTCCCTAAGAAAAATTGATGGGAGAGCTGACTTGCCCTCCAAAAGCAGGACCTGTTATACTTTTCTGCTGATCTTTACATCTATCCAATTACCTATTGCTACATTAAAGTTTATACAATAAAACAAAAGACCAGCAGTGAGGATTTCTTTCATAAGTAAATGATTCAAACTTTAGTTACGGTTTGTTAGCACCTCAGATTCAAAATACTGTACAATGACAAGCACAGGCAAATAATAACATTGGGAGAAGGAAAATACTAAAGGAGAAGGAGTGGGGTGACATTTCAATACAGTAATTAATGGCAGTGACATGGCTGGTGGCTAGCTGTACATATGTTAAATACAGATTCCAGGGACAAAGACAAGATGGGGAAAATTCAGAGAATAATCCTTAGGCAATTCCTTCCAGGTGTAACCCTCATTTTTTTGTCCCAGGAAGCCTGGCTTTAGGTGCAAGGTCGGTTTCATTGTTTTCTGGGTGGGAGTGTCCAGGTGGTCTTTTTTGAAGGAAAATTCTTTTAGAGTTTTTCTGCTTTAGAAATACAAACAGAACATGTTAAGAATCATGTGTGGATCAAAATATTATAGAGCAAGGGAAATATATAAAAAAACCTTTTATTAACGTATATATAAAAGGGAATTTAAGACCCCCATTCATGATTTGCAGGATGTCAGAAATTTCAGTAGAGCCCCACCCAGCTAGGTTAATATGTTAATTGCTAGTCTATCACTGACTCCTAAGACAATACCTTGAAAGAACCAAGCCATCAGATAAAACAATTTGTCTCAAGGCTTCAGGGCATCTTCCAGGAAGAGTTCCTGCATCCCCAAATATGGTATGAAGAGGAAGTGGAGAAATAGTGTGGTGTTTGTGGACATTTAAACCTAAAATTTCAAAATTGAGGTTACAGTCACTGCCCTCCATCAAGATGGATTCAACAGGGATTTAATCCATTTCAGGACCATCAGCCTTCCCTGGGGACTTCGCCACACAAGGCCATTAGTGCTCAGGGTTGTCTGGTTAGTTAACCACTACGCAGTAGTGGGCTGTTGCCGGTTCACACCGGTTCGCCCAAACCGGTAGTAACAATCCCGGGTCGTTCTCCAGGGGGGTAAACCCACCCGGGATTTTTTTTTAAGGCGTCCGGTTCGGACGCCTCACCAGCAGCCTAAAAATTTTCAAATTTGAAGCCAAAATGGCTGCCCAGAACTGTGTATGCGTCAAACCTCCATTTGATGCATACATACTTCTATTCTTTAGAGTGCATGCATCAAATGGAGGTTTGACACATGTGCAGTTCTGGGTAGCCATTTTGGCTGCCCAGAAAAGGTGCAGGCAGCGCCTGGAGAAGCAGCAGCGGTGGCCTTTCCTCACTGGGCCGTGCCATGCAGCCATGCCGCTGCGGTGGTTTGCTGCAGCGGCGGTTTGCTGCAGCAGCAGTTTGCTGCTGCACCGCCACACTGCACTGCCTGCCTGCCTGCCTCCCTAGTGCCTGCTCCCCGACCCCAGGCCAGGTAAGTGATGGGTTTGTGTTTGGGGTGGGAGGTGGGTGGATTGATTTGTGTTTGTGTTTGGGGTGGGAGGTGGGTGGGTTGATTTGTGTTTGGGGGCGGGAGATGGGTGGGTTGATTTGTGTTTGTGGGTGGGTGGGTGGGTGGGTTTGTTGATTAGTTTAATTTTAATCTGTATTTTTATTTTATTTTTAATTATTTTATTTTATTTTATTTTACTTGACTCCACCCACGATGTCATGATGTCATGCTGTTGCCTCCGTCCACTATGTCATGATGTCATGACGTCATGGCATTGGCTCCACCCATGACATCGGCTCCACCCATGGTGGCATAGCAAAAAATTTGATAGCCCACCACTGCCACCACCTGATGATCAGTGTTGAATCGCTGTCAGAAGGGTCTACTCTATTACTATAGCAGGACAACCTGGCCAGATTGGATAACTAGTTCTGGGGACTGAGATTTCTAAAAAGTAACTTTTCCAAGCCCAGGAAGCACTCAACCAGAGATCAGGTGGGTGGGAGGTCCTACAGGTAAACCAGAGAGAAAGGAACTGCAAAAATCTAAGCCAGCCTTTCTGCTCCATTAGAACAAAAGGGATGTCATTGGGATACAGTAGCAACCTATGGAAGACTCTTTTGCCCAATGCCAAGTTGTTTCTCCTATGTTTGTCTTTCCTCTCACTGCATTTCCATTCCTAGCCTGGGTTGGATGCTGGAAAAGAGAGAAACACTCATTTGAGCTTTCTTTAAAGCTGAAATAAATTTTCCTCCACCCCCTGCCCCCCCCAGTGCAAATTTGGGCACTGTATATTCTTCAAATGGTTCTTGGAATTAGGATTGTGAACTGAGATGTATTTCAGCCCCATCGCTTCCTATGGGATTTAGCCCCTTCCCCTGAATTTCCAAGCCAGCAAAATGTCTTTGGTTTCTTTTCTTTCCACAAATTCCTGTACATGGTCGCTTACATGTTATATGTAAGAATTACCAGCATTCTCCACAGGATTCCTTAACACCAGCTGGAGAAATTATACCTACTGCTAAATGCAAGCCAATTGTTTAAGTCAACATATTATTGAATTACACACCAGCTGCTCTTTGCTGCTGCTTTTTATGCATCAGTTTGGGATTGGTTTGACTAGAATAGACCTATTGAAAAGAATATACCTGGTTAGTTATTACAGACACAAGCCCTGTTTCATCCCATTAGGTCTAAAATTCCATTTAGCGTCACGTCTTCAGGGTTTTTTTGAATGAAAAGCACACAGCCTCCTTACATAAAGCACTCTGCCGTGGATTAGATGCTTCCCAATCACCTCTTTGCTCCCATTCATAACACACATTCTCTGCCCCCCCCCCCCCCGGCAAGGCCTCCGAATCTGCCTGGCTGAGATCCCCAGTCCACCTATCATCAGTGGTTGATGGATTAACACCGCTAAAAGACTCGTTGCAATGGCTTATGCCTTCACCCTCCAGTGCTGTGCTTTGAAACCCAATCTGTACACACACCATGGTAGTGACATCGTTGTAGGGGTCTGACGGCGCTAATTCCGAACAGATGGCAAGGCACAAATGCTGCTCTGTCCACGAGGATCCTTTTAGTTCCTTTTCCCACTTTGCAAAAATAGGACCGGCATTCCAGAAAGAGATATTGATTTCTTTTCCAACGGCTGCCAGTACCGTATCCAAGAAACATTTCACTTTTGTCTGCCCCTTCTCTACAGGACCAGGGAGACGTGAGGGTGGACAATCTCATGCCAAGTTGCCAGGATTTTCTGAGCTGGGGTGGATTTTCTGCAGGGGTTTTACCTTTTACAGTCTGGCAGGTTTTAACATGGACTTCTGAGCTTTTAAGCAGGAGGTGGAAGGGAGACCCAGACTGGATGAATTGGTGCCCCATGAGAACCAGAGCACCCATAAGTGAAGAAAGAGACCAGTTTGTGAGGAGAGGTGATCTTGTTTTTCAGCTCCGTATCTCAGCCTGCTGCAATTGTCACGATGGTTCGGCAGAAGGTGACCAGAGCTTTTAGTAGCTTAATATGGCTAAAGAAATCACACCTGAGAGACCCAAAGGTTCTGACAGGAGCTAATTCATACTTCACTTCATGTCTACTCTCGGAAATACCTCTTTGCCCAACTTCTGTGGCCATTTCCAGTGTGGATCCCCAGCAACAAATATGGAGCGAGAAGCTTATCGCACCCTGTAGAGGTTCCCTTCCAGCTGTCCCCTTCCAGTCGCTCTCTGGAGCTGTCTAGGGTGGAAATAAAGATTTGGGCCACTCTTTGGGCTTCCTGGGACATTTCTCTCTCTTGCTGTGCTCAGACGGCAAAAACACCAAGGTCAAATTCTGTATTTTTTCAACTCAGTTTATGGTCACATGGAATAGGGCTCAGTGCTCATGTCTGCAATGATGCCCTTATAAAGGCACTTTATCTCAAAGCGGCATAGACCATTCCTCACAATCCTCCGAAACGGCTTCCCAGGTCAGTTCTTTTTAACCCAGTTCTGAACAGGTTGTGCTTTGAGTTCTCATCTTTCTCATGCACTTTGTAAGGAGTGCCAAAAATAGGGCTCCTTCAATTTCATCATTTTAACCTACAGAGACACTTTAGGTCTGATTTGCTCTGGGCCCACTTATTTCTGTCTTTCTAGCTGTCCTCTTGGGTATCCATAAAACTCTCTTCCAGGACCACATTTCAAACGAATCAATTCCTTTCTTGTTGCTGCTTAACTCAAGAATAAAGAGTCATAGATAATATTGATATTTTTCTTTGTTTGTTTTTCAATTGCAAACCACATTCCACAGCCCTGCTCCCTTCTTTGCTAAATACCTACAAATGAAGGAGTGTTTTGAGGTTTTGCCATGGGAATTAAAAATCCTAAACCTTCCCAGGTGAGTGGAAAGCAGATAAAATCACCAAAGGAAATAACCCTGGAGGAGACAAGAGCCAGGAAGCCACTTCCTTGGAAGGCATGTACTTTCAATTGGCTTTTATAAATGTGCCAATGAATGTGCGAAATGCAACAAACATAAAGAAACCAATCTTTGAACATAGCTTATTCTTTTTTGGACTACAGTTCCCATGGTTCCAGAGTTGTAGCTGTGGAATCTGGGAATTGTAGTCAAGAACGGCAACAATTTCCATCTCTAAAACAAATGTGGTGCCCGGTGCCCCTGGCAAGCCTGAGGACATATTCTGCACACAAAGACCAGGGTGCTCGCATTCTGCCTGCACACCCCACCTGCCTCGTCCCTGTGATTTGGCTGGACTTCACAGGGAAACCCACTCTTCAAGAACAAAGAGGAGGCTGTTGCCCTCCTCTCATCCCAAACAAAGAGACACGGGGGGGGGGGGGGGTTAACTCAAGGTTGACTCCATTCTTCCATCCTAATGACCTTATGAAACTGCCCAGAGAGTACACTCAGCGCTATTGGGCGCTGTAGAAATGGAATTTCTATCGCTATATCCTTGTTAAATATAACAATGTTCTAATTATGGACTATTATCTACAATGCACTCTATCAAGTTCTTCTTCATGATCTCTGTGAATCCACAAGAATAGTTTTACTGTGCATACATGCAATAAACCCATTCATGTGGATTTACAGGGGGCCACGAAGAAGAACAACAGTTACAGGTACACAACCTGTAGTGGCTCAAGTGGCTAAGATGTTGTCTATAAGGTGGGAGGTCAGCAGTTCAATTCCCAAGTACTGCAGGATGGACTGAGCTCCTGTCTCTGTCCCAGCTCCTGCCAACCTAGTAGTTTGAAAGCAAGAAATTGCAAGTAGAGAAATAGGGACCACTTCAGTGGGAAGGTAAACAGCATTCTGTGCGCTCCGGTGTCTAGTCATGCCTGCCACATGACCACAGAAACATCTGCAGAAGCAGACAGTGAAGGCTCTTCGACTTTGAAATAGAAATGAACACTGAACCCTAGAGTTGGATACGACTGGCTTTCAAGGAAGGGAAACCTTTACCTTTACCTAACCTGTCATTATAGAGCCCTGGTGGTGCAGGGGTTTAATTGCTGTCCTGCAGACTTAACATTGTGAGTTCTATCCTGACAGGGGTCAAGATTGAATCAGGCTCTTCCATCCTTCCAAAGTCAGTCAAATGAGGATCCAGTATGTTGGGCGCAAAATGCTTAATTACCTTGTGAATCACCCAAAGAGTGCACTAAACACTATGGCAGGGGTGACCAAACTACGGCCTGTGGGCCAGATCTAGCCCCAAAGCCAATTCATCTGGCCCACGCCACCCTCGTCATTCCTGGAAGCGGAAGTAAAATGTGCCCATACAGGCACATTTTATTTCCACTTCCAGAGTGATGAGGGTGGTGTGGGCTGCATGAATTGGTTTCAGTGGCCAGATCTTTCTCATGGGCAATAGTTTTGGCACTCCTGGTTTAAGCAGAGAAAATGGCCGCTTAAAATCTGTCTCATCCTGTTGCAAAACAGATTGCAAGGCACATTTTGCTTCCAGTTCTGGTGGGAGGAACCACGTGACTGGCCTGCAGCCCAAAAAGTTTGGGCACTCCTGCACTGCGGGGTGGTATAGAAGTGTGATTGCTTTTTCTTTGCTTTAATCAAAGAGACACTCCACAGTCAGCTTCCCTGGCAGGGCCTGGAGGGAAAGGGGGCCGAATGAGTGTATTTAGGATGTTCTTTCCAAACTTTGTATTGGTTTGGAACATGACACCATAGTCGAAGGTTTCTGGGAAGGTAAAGAATCAAAGCGTTGCTTTTAAATAGGCCAGAGAGAAGGAAGAAGGAGGGATTCCTAACCCATGTAATTCAGGGATTCTAGAATGGTTGTTGCAGGCACCAGTGGCTCCAGGATCCTTCAGCTACCTTGGCAGAAGCTTGGCTCACCTCAGGGCAAACAGCCATGAAGATTGTCCTGGGAACCATGGAATGCAGTGGCCTTCTGCATCGCAGCATGACACCCAGAGTACCACTGGTCCAGTTTCATGAGTCACTTTCTGGTCCTGAGCCCTTTTTGGCACTCAAAATCCTGATCATCATCCCCAGGCCAGGATGGATGAAGCTGCTGACTGCCATCAAGATGGATTCAAGTGGAATTTAGTTATCCAACCTTGTAGACTTTGCCACCCAAAGCTGTTCATCCTCAGGGTTGTCAGGTTAGTTAACCACCACCTGATGATCAGTGTTGAGTCACTAGGAGTAGGGTCTACTCTATTACTATAGCAGGATGTGGCCAGAGTGTAAGTTTTTCATTGTCAACTTCAAAATTGTATAGCTCTTCAGAAGTCATGATCTTTGCCTTCTTAATCTTCAACTGTGGCTCTGCTTTGGCATTTTCTTCTTTCACTTTCCTGCTCTCTCTGAGTACAATGTTGTCATCTAATTATTTGTAGTAACCACTCCTCATTCCTTCGAATGCATGCATGGCTTCATGAATTAAAGTGCCTTGGCTCCAGACAGCAGAAGATCTTAGCACTTGCAGATGCTGGAGCAGAACCAACCCAGAAGGTTCCCACCTGCACCTGAGAAAGAGAAGACCCTGACAAGGAGCTAGAAAAGTGTGGGTAGGGAGACTTCTTGGGTAAGCTAGTTTGCAATGGCATGGACATCTTGTGGTTACCAAGAGAGGAAGCAAAACAATTTTGGAAATCACTTGTTCGTAGTCAGGGGTGACTTCACAGGGAGAGTAACAACAGAGTTGGAAGGAATTCCAAGGCTTGTCCTTTTCCAGCTCTTGTCCAATTCAGGAAATCCACATCTGAAGCATCACTGGCAGATGGCCCTCTGAACTTTGCCTGAAATCCCCCAATAAAGGAGAATCGGATACATTCCAAAATAAGTCAGTTCTTCTACAAGTGAAGCCAGGACTTCTTCTTCTCTCCAAGGACCATTATTGGACATGCTCCAGCCATAGCATACCAGGTCAGGAGCTTCTGGGAGGAAGGCAATCCATCTCAATGGGAGGGAAGGCAATCCATCCCATCAGGTCCAAGAGGTGTCGAAGTGGTCATAGGTATGGAGGCCTCAGTTATGAGTGCTTGGCCTCAACACCTCTCAGCCGTTCATCTTGGCCTGGGCTCAGGGAGATCAAGCCTGTGTTTCTGAGGATTTGGGATTGCTAATTTCTCTATCACTGTCTCAGTTTTCAAGTCCGTAGCCAAGTCACTGAAGGGCTCTTGTGTGTGTCTTTGAGCTCCATTTTCCTGGTACGTAGTTTGCAATTTGCAAAAGAGTGGTTTGGCATTCAGAAATCAAACAAGGCAAGCTTTGCCCAGCCCAACACCCAAGTGTAAAGAAAAGATATACACACATTGAATTTCTGCAGATAGGTAAGGGGTAGTAGAGTCTCTGTCAATTTGTTTGGCTTTTCTCTTCCAGCATCCATATGGATCTATTTATGTCATTAGGGAAACAAACTCCCGACCAACATTGTGGGAAGAGGGACCAAAACCTGTGGAACACAAGTTGGATTGTTGAATATTTTGAATTATTCCTTTCATCGAAGTCTCAGAGGATGGAAGGAACGCTGAGCTGCTACTAAGGACTCCTTTGAGTCAATGTTGGTGTTGCTGATTTATGGATGGAAGGAGGCCTTGCTCATCTCATTGCCACGCATGTGGGAGGAAAGCTCTCGGGAGAAACATGAATCTGATTCACCAGGGGTGCCCAAACTTTTGGGCCATGGGCTGGTCATATGGTTTTGCAACAGGATGAGATAGAATTTAGACTGCCATGTTCTCTGCTTAAACCAGAGTGCCCAAACTATGGCCCATGGGCTGGATCTGGCCCCTGACACCAGTTCATCCAGTCTGCACCACCCTCGTTGCTCCCAGAAGCATCTTTGGCTATAAACAGAGATGAGCACTGAATGCTAGAGTCGGATACAACTAGCTTTTGAGCAAGGGCAACCTTTACCTTTACTTCAATGCTGGTGGCACTTAAGAGAAAATGAGTCAACCTCTGCCATATATGCTCCGATTTGGATTCCTGCATTGAGCAGGGGATTGAGCTCAGGAACCTTACAGGCCCTTTCCAGCTCCACTAGTTTATCGTCCTGGTTCTACCCTGAGTAATTCCTTGGCAGCTCAGATTGCAGAGAGGTGGAAAGGGAGAACTCCAGGGAGGCAAGGAGGCGATGTACGTGCAGCTGTCCAGGTTTTGAGCAAATTGTTTCAGGGATCCCTTCATTTGAACATGTCCAGTCTTGGGTGATTTATTTAGGGTGGAGAGTGCAGAGCAGAGGAGACGCAGCAGAAGCCAGAGAAGCCAGGAACAACATTCTCCAAGGGGCTCTCAGAATAGCTTAATAATTAAATGTTGGGAAAGACATGTGACACAAAGGAGCTCTTCTCTCTAAGCCAGAAGCTGCCGCCAAGAAACAACGTAAGCCCAGCTCATGGGGATTCTCCTAGCCTCCAGATGATGACCAACTATCCCATGATCCTGCTATGCCTGGAGGGGTGGATAGAACTAAAATCCTCTTCTTCACCCGAGTGACTCCCTTAAACCCCTATAACAGGTTGGAGCATGCCAAGCAAGGGTTCCCAACCTTTTCAAGCCAGGGGCCGGGTCATGTGCTCTCATTCAGCTTTGAGGGCCGGACAGCCATTTTATTTATTATTATTTATTTATTATTTATTTATTTTTTGGATTTCTATACCGCCCTACTTGGTGTGACCAACTCAGGGCGGTGTACAACATAATTAATATACAGTCGATCAATAGAGTCCAACAATAAAGGCAGAAACATACAATATATAAAAAATGTAACAGTATAATAGCAAGATAATATTCCAATCAGCATTACAAATATGATTCAGTGTCATAAATACAAATATCAAGTCACAAATACAAATACAAATATCATCAACTTTCACAAGTATAACGTACGCCCGCCAATAGCTGTTCCTAATCAGCTGTCGGGGAATAGCTGTTCCTAATCATTTTGCCCTGCCTGCATGATGGGGGTGGCCAAAAGCTTCAAAGGTGCAGCCATTTTGTTTCTCAAATGCCCTTGGAGGGGTGGAGTACCACATGAAATGGCACCATGGGCCAGATGTGGCCTGTGGGCCTTAGGTTGAGAATCCCTGACATAAAGGATGGGTGTTCCCACTTTAAGCTACAAGGGTATTATAAACAGAGTAGTAGGGAAGGTTTCCTTTTGGATTCCAAGTCAGCAGTAACTATCCTGGCTGGGGGTAATTGGGAACTGTAGTCCAAAAATTAACTTTTCCAAGCTCTTTTATTTATTTATTTATTTATTTATATTTAAAGTAATAATATAAAACAGATGAAAACTACAGGAGAAGAAAAAATACAATAAAAAAAAGTAAAAATACAAAATGAATAACAAATTGATATCAGACTTCATGTGCCCATCATCAGGACCATCAGAGGCACTATCATTCCATTTTAACATCAAATTTTGAATACCCCATTAGAAAAAAAATTACATCTACTACAGGCTTTTGACCATCTCCTTCACCAATAGCACCTCAGGGAAATCTTCACATATATTATTAAATTTATTTTCATTTATCTCAGTCCTTTTAAAATTCAACATGCCAAATAAACTTATCATTCATTAGTAAAGGCAAAAGTCTCCCCTTGCTTGAAAGCGAGTCATCTACGACTCTAAGGTGCGGTGCTCATCTCCGTTTACAAAGAAAGAAGGTCCCATGGCAGGCACCATTAGAAGTTGGAGTGCAAGAACACTGTTACCTTTCATGCTACCTTTCATACCTATCTATTTGCAATTTCTTGTTTTTGAACTTCTAGGTTGGCAGGAGCTAGGACAGAGACAGGAGCTCACTCTGTTGTGCAGTACTCAGTTCTTGAACTGCTCACCTGCTGACCTTCTGTTCATCAAGTTCAGTGTCTTAAACACTAAGCCAACACAGTCCCTTATCGTTAATTACTAAATCCAAAATTTAATTATACTAGCAACATCATGGAAATTCAGTTTATAAGTTTCCAATTTTTTTTGCAACAAATAATCTTGCCTGTCACAAAATATCTCATAAATCCGGGATTTTCAATCTGCAGCCTGTGGGCTGGATGTGGCCCACGGCACCTATTCATGTGGCCCCCACCACCTCCACCACACCAGGAAGTGCCATATGGTGGAGAAAGGGTAAAATGGCCATCCGGCGAAGCTCTCTGAGGGAGCATGACCCAATGGCCTCCCACGGCTTAAATAGGTTGAGAACTCTTTGTCACAAATGGGCAAGAGTACAATTTTTGCACCATCCTTAAGTTCAGAATATCATCCATTTGTTTAAGAAACTATTCCCCAAAATTCCATCATTGACTCTTGCTCCCTTATGTGACTTTTGTACGCCCGGAGAGGCAGCCATGCCATAAACCTCAGGGGCAGGTGTCCAGAGAAATGTTGGCAGCTGAGACCCATTGGTTGTTCTTGTGAAAATGATTATTTTAATGATTTTAAACAGGCTATCCTGACCTTTGCTATAATTAGCGCAACTAACTCCACAGCTGATCACCCTGGTGGGGGGAGGGGAGGGCAACCAGAGCAGCCCTTTCTGTCCAGATATCGGACTGTGTCCAAATCTTTCCGAATGTGGATAAGTCAGGCTCAGCACAACTTACCCTCAAGCTTCCCTTACCCCAAACATGGTTTATCTGGAAAGCACATTAAGAGCCCTGGTGGTGAAGTGGCTCTTCTGCTTTCCTGTCTTGGACTGTCAACAAGAATCCACTTTCTTGGCTTTGTTGTCAGCCAGACTTAAGTCCTCATCGGTGCTTGTTTCTGGCAGTAGTAATTGGCAGACGAGTAAATGAGCTGGGGTCTACTACATTCCTCAGCCACCTCCTCCTCCTGCTCTAATGCTGTTCCTTATCCAGTGAGCTCCTTCCTCCATCTTCTCATTTGGTTTGGCTCTTGCGTCCCCTCAAGGATGTCTGTTCTTGCCATAAAGCAGTTCCTGGATCTGAGCCGGAGGACTTGAGGCTCATCTTCCTTCAGAGGATCCCGAGGGTCCTTCTCTTGCTTAGTTCTCTTGGTGTCTGATGCGATCTTCGGTTCCTTTGGTTTGAATGATCCAGTGGTATAAAGACTAGCTGGCAAGGTTGCCGCCCAGGGCAAGGCTCACTGTAGACACAATCTTCAAGGAGGCTCTTTCTGTGCACTCCACAAGGATTAAACTGCTGTACTGCAACCAGAAAGTAGTGAGTTCGATACTGCTGGGGACAAAAGTTTTAATCAGTCTCTTCTACGCTTCCCAGCATTTTGGGGGCAAAATGCTCATTATTCTGTGAGCCGCCCAGAGAGTGCACTAAGGCCTATGGAAAGGGGGTATGTTTAATAATAATAATAATAATAATAATAATAATAATAATAATAATAATAATAATAATAATAATAATAATAATAATGTACACTGCTCTTCGACGTGGAGGTTCGCTTCGGAGAAAGAAGGGAGGGAGCTGATTTCCGCGGATGCCTCCCAAAGCCTTGTAGCGACGGACTCTCCCGCGCTCTCTCTCTCTCTCCCCGCCTCCTCCTGTGCCTTCTGGAGCTCAAAGAGGAGGTTTCCCTCGACGTGGGGGGAGAGGGGGCAAAGGGACTCCCCTCCCTCCAGGCCAAGCCGGCTGCTGGCGCCGTCCTTCCGCGGACCGCAAGGGGGGGCCGCCAGGCCTCCGACGGCGCCCGCCCCGCCCCGCCCTTACCCCCCGCAACATGCAGGCGGGCGGAGGAGGGCGGAGAAAAGGCTGCAGCCGGCACGGCACACACGGACGGACGGACGGGCCATGACGAGTAGCGCCCGGGCACGCCGGGCCCTTTAAGGGCTGCCTCGGCTTCGCGGGCGACCAGGATCTTCCAGTATTTTTTGGGTGGGTGGGTGGAGGGGCTTCAAAGCCAGAGGACGATTCCGGATCCCCTTCGGCTCCTTTGCCTGGTCCTGCCGGCGCCCTTCCTCGGAGAGACAAGCCGTCGAGCATCCGTGGTGCTCCTTCCTCCGCCGCCCCCTCGGCCCCCTCGACGGGCGGGCATGGTGGCGCCGAGGCTGCTCCTGCCGCTTCTTCTGCTGCTGCTGCTGGAGCCGTCGGGGGCCGCGGAGGCGACTTCGCCCCCCACTGCCTGCCCGCCGGAGACTCCGTCGGAGCTGCTGCCCTTCGACGCGCTCTACGCGGCCGGGCTGGAGGCGCACTCGCGGGGGGACGCGGCCGGCGCCGTGCGCTGCCTGGAGGGAGCCCTGAGCGCCGAGCGCCGTCTACGGGAGACCCGCCTGGGCTGCGGGCTGCGCTGCCGTCGGGAGGCCCCCCTGGGACAGGGGCAGGAAGAGGCAGGGCCCCCCCGGGACTTGGCCGTCTGGGCTGCCCTCCTCCGCCGGGCGCGCTGCTTGCGCTCTTGCCGGAGAGACGCCGGGCTGGGCCCCGATTCCCTGCACGCCGCCAGCGAGGAGGTGCGCGCCGACTTCCAGCGCCGGATGCCCTACAGCTACCTCCAGCGTGCCTATCTGCAGGTAAGGCATCGGCCCATCCTGGCCTCCCATCCCGACTCTCCAGCCCGCCACCTCACCCGTCGGAGCTCACCTGGTTTCTTGTGACGGGGTGTCTCCGTCTCCAAGGGGCGGCGGCCTGCGCGAGGCAGTTCCCGGGGGCTTGACTTGCGGCTAGGTTTTGCAGGATGCTTGGGTAGCCCCCACACCACACCGAAGGGGGGCACCCCAGGTTGCGTCCGTGTGCCCCGTCCCTGGGTTCTTTCTTTGCTGTGTGCTTGAAGGCGAGGTCAGCTCAGGGGTCTGGGCAGGGATCGGGCTTTCCTCCCCCTCCCCTCAACCGTGAATGGGGGACCACGGAGGGGACCTAGGATGGGGGTTTGCCTGGCCCTCCCCAGGACTTTGCTCCCTCCTCTTGTCCTCATAAGCCCAACCCTAACAGGTAGGCGTTGAACAGAGCAGTGGTGGAATTAGTCTGGATCTCCCCTCCCTTATACCTGTTTTACCTTGTTCAATCTCTCCCACCCCATCCCGGACCTTCACTTGTGATGGTTTTAATTGGCCTTGCTTAGGGTGCTTTAAGGGTTTATTCTGAGTTTGCTTTGCTTCTAACTTGCTATGGTTGTTCAATGCCTTATTGGACCATAGAGTTTAGAGGGGCAGTGAGAACAACCCTGGAGTCAAGTAAGAAAGAAAGTCATTCAGCCCAGGGCAGCTCCCCTTCCTTCCCCTCTCCCTACCTGGGACTGTGCCTGCAGCCAGGTGAGCCTAGACTTACCTGTTCACAGAACTTCCCTGGCTCCATGTTCCTGCTGGCCAGAATCTGCACTAATCTTGCTGAGCTACTGGCCTGATCCTGGGCTTGATGTTCACTTGCCTGCTAAATGTTAGCTAGATGTGATCTTCTCCAGTTCCTACTTCTCCTTGACTGTCTTCCCTTTGGAGCAAGGCGATGCTCTTCCATGTGGCCATCTGCAGTCAGAGAGCATCACCTTGCTTGGGGCCTCTACTCCTTTGAAGAAGCCAGTCATAACTCTGGGTTGTCCCTGTCGTCTCTTCTGCAAGAATCCTTAAGCAAGAGGGTGGTTGCAATGGTCCAGTAGGGTCTACTCTGACCTGTGGCCTACAGGAAAAGAAGCATCAACTCTTGATCTGGTAATTTGAGTAGGTGTATTGGGTTGGAAGGAGCTGTCCAAAGAAGAACCCTGGTTGTGAGCAGACCTGAGGTTTTTCTCTGCCCCTCCATTGTGTGCTTGCTTTATTGTTGCTTGCTCTGCATTTTCCTCTACTCTCACCCATTTAAGGCATTGCTTAGAGCAGGAGTGCCCAAACTACGGCCTGGGGGCTGGATCCAGACCCCGATGCCAATTCATCCGACCCACACCACCCTCGTCACTCCCAGAAACGGAAGTAAAAGGCGCCTGTATGCTTCTAAGCAAACAAAGATTCGCATAGTCAAAGCAACGGTATTCCCTGTGGCAATGTATGGTTGTGAGAGCTGGACCATTAGGAAAGCTGAGCGCAGAAAAATAGACGCCTTTGAGATGTGGTGTTGGAGGAGAGTTTTGAGAGTCCCCTGGACAGCGAGGAGAACAAATGGGTCAATCTTAGAAGAAATCAACCCTGACTGCTCCTTAGAAAGTCAAATAGTAAAGATGAAGCTAAGGTACTTTGGACATCAAATGAGAAGAGAGGATTCCCTTGAGAAAGCCTTGATGCTTGGAAGGGTCGAGGGTAAAAGAAGAAGGGGGCAACCAAAGATGAAGTGGCTAGATGCCATTGTGGAGATAATGGGCACAGAGCTGAGCGAGTTGAGGGGGATGGTGGAGGACAGAAGTGCCTGGCGGACAGTGGTCCATGGGGTCTCAGAGGGTCGGAATCGACTGTGCGACTGAACAACAACAACAAAATGCTTCTGAGAGCGACGAGGATGGGGCAGGCTGGATGAATTGACATCAGGGGTTAGATCCAGCCCCTGGGCTGTAGTTTGGGCACCCCTGAACCATGTGGCCGGCCCATGGCCCGAGAAGTTTGGGCAACCCTGGCTTAGAGAGTGGAGAAAAATTTGATCAGCTTCAAAACCTGGCAATATTTAGCCCTGAAGTCAAGTTGTATACTTGAAAGCCTCCTACCTGTTAGCATGCAAGAAAGCCTTGATGCTGCTGGAAAAGGTGGAGGGCAAAAGAAGAAGGGAGGGGCAGAAAATGAGATGGCTAGATGGTATTGTAGACACAATGGGTACAGAGCTGGGCAGGTTAAGGAAGATGGTGAAGGACAGAGGTGGTTGGAATCTACTGGAGTCAGTCGGAAAGGGTCGGAATCGACTGTGCGACTGAAGAACAAAAGTGCTGTTTTAAGGGCAGGAGGTACTGCGATGAGGGTAAGGATGCACCGCCCAAGTTGGTCTTTGCAGAATTTGCAAAGGGTCTATATTTTGGGACTGCAATTTCCAGAATCCACCCTCCCCAACCCATCCTTGTTGGAATGTATTCCAGAAAAGTGATACTTTCAAGCTTAGACTCAATGGGGTCCTATAGAATTACACAGGCAAAAATAGATCCTGGCGAAAGAAACCGAGAGCAAAGCAGGGTGAACTTTAGGTTGAACTGATTTCACCATCACACACACATATGTACAGCTAACTGTGTTTGTATACTTTTATCAATAGGAATTATTCTGGGTTGAAAGGATTTCTGCTGGAGAAACTCCACTCAGGGGATGCCCGAATAAGGCTCTCATTCCCTGAGTGGAGTTTCTTCCGCAAAAATCCTTTCAGCCCAGAATAATTTCGGACACAAAATTATTCTCATCATCAATAGGAATTACACTTACATACCGCCTCATAGGGCTTCGTGCACTCTCTAGACCAGTGGTTCCCAACATTTTTTTTTTTTGGCTATGCCCACCTAAGCATCTCTAAAACCCCGATGCCCTCTCCTGCCCCCGTGACATAGCATTCTTATTATTCAAAAAGTGAGCTCCCATTCATGGGGAGGAAGCCTAAAAGGCCATTCACTGTGAATCGCTTATTCTCTAATTGCCCCTCCCCTAAAACTCAAATTGCCCCCCTGTGTTGGTGGCCTGTGCCCCATGTTGGGAACCACAGCTCTAGGTCCATGATGGTGAATCTTGGCACTCCAGATGTTCTTGGGCTTCAATTCCCAGAAGCCCAAGCCCCCATGAATCCGCACGAATGGGTTTACTGCGATTCATCCAGCCCACGCCACTCTCGTCGCTCCTGGAAGCGGAAGTAAAACACACCTGTACAGAGGAAGGGTTAACCTGGAAGAGTCTTATCCGTAAGGGGGCATTTTATTTCCACTTCCAGGAGCGAAGAGGGGGGCGTGGGCCGGATGAATAGCAGTAAACCCATTTGTGCAGATTCATGAGGGCTTGGGCTGCTGGGAATTGAAGTCCAAGAACATCTGGAGTGCCAAGGTTCGCCATCATGGCTCTAGGCAGTTCAAAAGGTCATTCTTTTTTAACCTGGCTTGCCACCTGTGAGAATGGTTTGATCCCTGGCTAATGTGTGTGGCTCCATTCAGAGAAATTCTGGAGTTCAGAGTTTGATGAACAACTGAAGAAGTTTTCTGCTGCTGTTCAGGGCAGCACCATTTTGTCTCCAGGAGGAAATCCTAAGTCCCCCACCAGACGCTTGAGCTCAGGATGCCTGAAGATGTAGAGAGGGTGGTTGAAGTGGCCTCGAAACGCTCTGGTTTTGTCGTGCAGGGGCAGGCTGTTTAAGTGAGACTGAAAGTGGTGTGCCTTCCAGGAATTGCTTTAGAAGTTGACTTGCTCCACCTTCCAAAGCAAACGGGCTTGATTTGTGCATTGTGACCTATGGTAAAGGTATGGTAACTCTTCAGATTCAATATGAAAATGAGACCAGTCTGTTTGAGATTGATCCACGCTGCCTCTTGCTGCAAGGTAGTTTACCTTTCTTTTTCACTATTAAGAAGGGTTCTTGTGAACAAAAGCACACAGAAATTTGGCAGAAAATGAGTGGCTTTGGCATCTGGGCAGTCATTCAAAGGCTCCAAGTTCTACCCTTGCTTGCCATGGCCTGGAATTGTCAGTGTCCAGAAACAAACGGTTTCTTGCCTTCCTTTCATCTGCGGTGATGAAATAAAGCTTGTCTGGTGGGTGAGTGGTTAGGATGCTGAACTTGACGACCGGATGGTCAGCAGTTTGAGACCTGAGCGCTGTGTGACAGAGTGAGCTCTCACTGTCTGTCCCAGCTCCTGCAAACCTAGCAGGTCGAGAGAAAGAAATTTCAAGTGCATAAATAGGTACCACTTCAGCAGGTGTCTAGTCCAGCCTGTCACATGACCACAGAAATGTCTTCAGACACAGACAGTGCTATGCTCTTTGGCTATAAACAGATGAGCACCGAACCTTAGAGTTAGATATGACTGGCATTTGAGCAAGGCTGACCTTTACCCTTACCTTATAGCAGGGGTCCTCAACCTTTTTAACCCAGGGGCCAGGTCATGCTCCCTCAGACAGTTGAGGGGCCAGACTGGTGCCCCTCCTGCTGCCTTTCATGGTGGCAGCAACCACCTAAAACCCACCCCACACCCCCTGCTTACTGGCCTGGAGAAGCTGCATGGCATGGGTGAAGGAAATGCACCTGCCCCCCCCCCCCCCCCGCAGCAGCTGCTGGAAATGTGTCCGCAACCGCCGGAAATGGCTGGAATAAGAGCGTGGATCCGATGATTTGGTGCCATGGGCCAGAGCTGTCCCACGGGCTGTAGGTTGAGGATCCCTGCCTTATAGAGTAATTGCATTGGTTTAGAAGTAATGTCTTAAACTTCTTCCAACACACATTCTCCAGCTATAAGGTAACTATTGTAGTGCGAGCCTTTTGGCTGCCACATCAGATATCCTTTTTGTGGAGACTCTCACACGTCTTGTGAAAGCATCTGGCCTTCATTTAGTACCAGTGTTTCCCAACCTTGGGTTCTTGGACTTCAATTCCCAGCAGCCTAAGTCAATTCCCAAAAGCACTGATCAGCCAATGGACTGACTGAGGCTTCTGGGATTTGGAGTTCCCCTCTGGGACCTGGGGCCCAACTTGGGAAACACTGATTTAGAATGATTAAGGTGCCTGTTGAAGGGGCCATTCATCAGGGTGAAGTCATCTCCCCCACCCCAAAATTGTGTGGCTTGTGTGGATCTCGCTCAAGGAGGGGACAGAAACCCCTGGAAGAATGGGAGTGCAAGTGGGCAGTAATTTTGGTGTGGGAGAGAGGCAGTAGGATTTCTTAAACACACTGCCCCCATTCCCACCCCTCGTTCTTCATTGCCTTCAGAAGGTCAATTGCAACATGCAAAGAATACTCCTCTCACTCAGTTTGAAAATTAATCCAATCCAGTTTGGGAAAGTTACTTTTTTGGACAACAGCCCCCAGATTCCTCCAGTCAGTTTAGGATTTAAAAAAAAGTAACCTTCTCTAAACTGTGGGTATCAATGTTGTGCACCTGAACATCCGGTTGAGATGAGCATCTGCCAGAGAGCTCCTGGATCCATTGCAAGGTCTAGTGCAGCTCCACTGATGTTCAGCCAGAGGCACTAGGCAGGGTGAGAAGCCAGGCATTATGACAGGCACCGTCCCATGCCACTGGTCTTCAGCTGCTAGTCTGCAGTGGCATACTGCAGCTGAAGGGGAAGGTTTCCATATAATGTCGTTGAGTCAAGTCTGACCCTTTGTGACCCCATGGACCACTGCACACCAGGCTCCCCTGTCCTCTGCCATTCTCCAGAGTCCACCCAGATCTACACCCACTGTGTCAACAATGCCATCCATCCACCTCATCCTCTGCCGCCCCCTTCTTCTTTGGCCCTCCACCTTTCCCAGCATCAAGGCCTTCTCGAGTGAGTCCTCTCTTCTCATTCGGTGGCCAAGGTACTTGAGCTTCATCTTCAATATTTGTCCTTAATGCAAACTGCTATGTTTCCATATAATGCAGACACTTAACACTTATTAATAGACTTTCTTTATGAGATGATTGAAGCTTTAAAAAAGATTTGACCAGGGTGGGGCGGGGGATCCAAATCCCTTTTTCCCCCACCTTGGAAGCTTTACAGAACCCATCCAGATCAGTTTGCATGGAGGATCATCTCATTTCCTTTCATAACAGGGCTAAGGCCTCAATCTCTTTTTGCAGAAGATCCCTGTGCAAAGAAAGGGATCAGGGGTTTTATTTTCTCCATAGCCAAACACTCACACATGGCGTCCCTGAGACCCCAGGGGGGTTTAACTTCTCCAAAGCTGAAACGGAAATGAGATTAGGTCCAGCTTCCTGCTTTGCATCCTGAACAGTTGCTCTGCCGGCATTTCTTTTGTCCTGTGGGAGAGAAAGAGAGGCAAGCTCTGAGCTTGCAAAGTCCATTGTGTTTTCAGAGCTGGGCGAAGGGTGATGGTCCCGTGAACCATCTTAGCCTGATCTTCCCCTGACCTCTTCTCCGCTTCCTTCCTTCCTTGCTTGCTTGCTAAGATGTCCTGAAGCCTTGGAAGAACTCCATCGGCTTCTTGGGGCAGCAGCAGCAGCGGAGAGGAAATAAATAAACCCGTGCTCTTTGGGTGTGGGGTAATGTCCCGCTTTCTCCCTGCTTGGGAAGTCAGAGTGTCTTTGGCAGCAACCTTGGATGCCTTTGCCAGGCGGAAAGTCTCCCCGAACTAGAGGTGATTTTTCTGCGGAAGGGATTGCAAGAGTTAAGAGCACAGGAGGGTCACCTGCTGGACTTGGTAAAGGCCAATGTCTCCCTTGCTAGAAAGCCAGCCATGTCTGACTCTAGGAGTTGGTGCTCATCTCCGTTTACAGCAAAAGAGCCAGTGCTGTCTGCACCTGCAAACATTTCCTTAGCCATGTGGTAGGCATGGCTAGAAGCCAGAGCTCATGGAATGCTGTTACCTTTCCTGCCAAAAGTGGTACCTATTTATCTACTTGCAATTTCTTGCTTTCGAACTGCTAGGTTGGCAGGAGCTGGGACAGATGACCAGAGCTCACTCTGTCTCAAACTACAATTTCCCAAACCCACTGGATGTTGTTGAAGAAATAACAGCATGAGAATGGGAGAGACTGAAGCCATGCCATCATTGTCTGGGGTTGTTGTCTGAACCGGGAGTTGATGCACAACAACTTGCGATGCACAATGACCAGTTCATGCTTTGGACGGTGAGACTTGAGCAAGCTCATTCCTCTGGGACGGAAATAGGAAACTCTGCTCTCTTTCCACCCATCTTAAGCATCCCCAGCTGGGTTCTGAATTAATTCATGATCAATTCCTGGTTGGCATTTTTGCTTCCACAGGTTTGTGGCTGCAAGTGGAAGCTCCAGACCACACCATGCTGTGGGATTAGTGGCACTTCTTGTTCATGGGGAAGGGGGCTCCTTTCAAGAGAGTGTGGAACTGGACTGAAATGGGACTCTCCTAGTGCACACATCAGGGACTTGGCTGGAAGCCATTCTTCTGTGCTTTTCAGGAAACAATGTCCACAGTGCAGTAGAGAACTATTGCTCGCCTTTCCTGACTTCTTTCTCTCTCTCTCCTTCCCACTTCTGCACACCCCACACTCTTTCTGAGCGGTCAGATCTGTGGTTGGGCCACAGGGTGTGGTAAGATGCTTTTTACTTTGGGCCGCCAAGAATGGGATTCTTGTCCCTATCCTTCTGCAGGATTTAGAGGTACGTACCTATAAATTACGGTTCTCCTTTCTCCCCCTTGCATGAGGGTGAGGCATTTTGTTGTTCTTTCAGCAAGAGACCTATGGAAGCTGGCTGACTAGCTCAGTGGTTTTGGTATCGGGCTGTGGAGCCAGAGGTTGGGAGCTTGATTCCCCACTGTGCCTCTCAGAAGAAAAGGCTGCTTGTGTGTAGACTTGGCAAGCTGCACAATGCCAGCTAAACCACTTCTGTATATTCTCTACCTAGAGCAGTGTTTCCTAACATGGGGCCCAGGCCCCACAGGAGGACCTCAGTTCCCAGAAGCCTAAATCAGTACATTGGCTGATCAGTGCTTTGGGGAATTGACTGAGGCTTCTGGGAATTGAAGTCCAAAAACCCAAGGTTGGGAAACACCGACCTAGAAAATCTTGGAAAGCATTGCTATGAGTGAGAACTGACTTGACAGCACATGATTATTATTGCTTAAGGGAGGAAGAATGATTCTTTCCCTCTGAAATGAAGGCACCATTTACCAAGTAATGTAATTCCACCAAACAGTGGTGTTTGGTACTTTGTTAGGCGGACTTTTAAAGTCTAGAAGCACTGGATGGGGTGCTTGCATCTTTTTTAGCACTGCCACGTCCTCTGTGCCTTCCCCTGTGGGCTTTGTTTCTCCAAGGGAAAAGACCGGTTTGGGTCATCACTAGAGACCTCAGACAAATCAGCATACCTTCTCTCGTTCTCATCTGGAAGCAAGACGTTGACAGTAGTTTGACTATTCCTTGTAGAGTTTTCCTGTTGAGTTGAGACTCCCTAAACCAGGGGTGCCCAAACTTTTTGACCCATGGGCTCACACGTGGTTCCTCCTGCCGGAAGCGGAAGTAAAATGTGCCTTGCTATCTGATTTGCAACAGATGTTTTGCAACAGGATGAGGTAGATTTTAGGATGCCATCTTCTCTGCTTAAACCAGGGGTGCCCAAACTATGGTTCATGGGCCTGATCCGGCCCCCAATGCCAATTCATCTGGCCAGTGCTGCCCTCATCTCCCCCGGAAGCGGAAATAAAATTGCCTGTATGGGTGTGTTTTGCTTCCAGGAACGAGGAGGGTGGCGTGGGCCGGATGAATTGGCATTGGGCACCAGATCAGGCCCGCAGGCCATAGTTTGGACACCCCTGTCCTAAACTGATGAGAATTGAAAAGATCTACACTTGAATGAAGGCAATGCTGCGGGACATTTGCAGGCCCAAAGAAGGTATTTGGCCAGGCAGGAAGAGGCAGGTTTAGACAGGGTGTGGTGTAGTGTAGTGTAGTGTAGTGGGGGTGGGGGCAATTTCCAGTGGATGATTCTGCACTGTGGGCAGCTTTGCAAACTATGCATTCCTTGTGCAGCCTTTAATGAGTCAGCAGAGCGCAAAGCCAAGAATAACAAGGTGCTTTCCTGGGAAAGTTTAAAGGGCTATCAATTAGAGAAGAACATGTATTCCTTTGCTTTCATCCTGCTCTCTCCCTCCCTCCACTGCAGGCTGAGCCATATGTCTGGGCACTGCCCTTAATCCTTTTATCATGCTCCATCCTGGAGCAAGCAAGCGTGGTGTGTTGTATGTACACACTTTAAAGCCTCTGCTAGATGTATCCCATGATTTTCACTTTTGCTATTTTGCTTTGGTATCAGCCGTATCAGTTTGCATATAGATGTTGTCTGCGGTAGCTCAGTGGTTAAGATGCCAAATTTGATGACTGGAAGATCGGCAGGTCAGCAGTTCAAGACTTGAGTACTGCATGATGGAGTGAGTGCCCATCTCTGTCCTAGCTCTTGCCAGCCTAGTGGTCTGAAAGCAAAAAATTGCAAGTAGATAAATAGGGACCACTTCAGTGGGAAGGTAAACAGCATTCTGTGCACTCCAGGTGTTTAGGTATGCCTGCCACATGTTCACAGAAATGTCTGCGAAACACAGACAGCACTGTCTCTTTCACTATAAACAAAGATGAGCACTGAGTCCTAGAGTTGGATGCGACTGGCTCTCAAGCCATGGCAACCTTTACCCTACCTTTACCTTACTAGGACCCTCAGCAATGAAATATTGTTTCATTGATTTATTTTTATTTATTGCATTTATATCCTGCCCATCTGGGTGTCATACAACAAATTTAATTTTTTTTACAGTAATAAATATTTGCATTGCACACAGAGCTCTGGGGTTGCACATAAATCCCCCAAAGATGTCTCCTCCCCCAATTCCATATGAGAGGGGTCTGCTTTCTGTCCAGTGTGTGAAAAGAAAATCTACTTTCTCATCCCCAAAATTCTGCAAAGAGGTAAAAAAAGCTTGCCAAGTGTGGAGTCATATTTAGAACCCACGGGCAATTTCCCCATGGCTTCAGTTTGCCTGCCTGGTCTTTACCCGCCCTGCTCTAAATGCAGATACAGCTTTAGGGCAGGTAGGTGTGGCTGAAACTGCCTTGGAATGTATCATTTGGCTATTTTGAGTGAGTTTTATTGGCAACATTTATATTCCAAGTTTTCATACCTGTGAAAGAAAATTTCAATAAGCAATAAAAAGACACTCAAGCAAAGCAGACATAGACATCGAAACAAAGCATAACATAAACATCATGTTGGTAAACTTGTTTAAAGCAGGACAGTGTGCATACAACGGAGCTACGTCTCCAGACGGAGCTGCTACCCTTTAGGAAGAATCTAAAAACATGGCTGGCAGGGCAGGTATGAGGTGCGGGAGGTATAATGACCGCAGCACGCTGGATGATCTGAGCCCCTCTCACCCTCTACTTTTTTTTAATCAATAAGATGTAGCATTTGGTGTGCTTTTAATCTTTTTTAGATTTAAATTTTAAATTTTAATTTTAACAGTTTAGAGGTTTTTAGGTAGTGTTTGTGTTCTATTGTCATGTTTTTTAATTACTTGTAAACCGCCCTGAGTCGCTTTGGTGAGAAAGGCGGTGGAGAAATACGAACGAACGAACGAGCGAACGAACGAACGAGCGAGCGAGCGAGAACGAATGAACGAACGAACGAGCGAACGAGCGAGCGAGCAAGCAAGCAAGCAAGCAAGCAAGCAAGCAAGCAAAAACAAACAAACAAACAAACAAACAAATACAATATGATTCTCAACTTTGGGTTCTGAGATGTTCTTGGACTACAGATCCCAGGAGCCTTCAGTATTGGCTGTGCTGGCCAACCTTGGGTCTCCAGGTGTTCTTGGACTTCAATTCCCAGAACCCCAAGTCAGCCCACCTGCTGATCAGGGGTTCTGGAAATTGAAGTCCAAGAACATCTAAGGGTCTAAGGTTGAGAAACCCTGATCTACACCAAAATACAGCAGCGTGTGTGTGTCACAGACACCAGGGGCATTTCTGTTGGAACCATCAGATATAGACCAGTAAGTAAGACCAGTAAGAAGTGGCCCTTCCAAACACAATGCTCCATGAAGATACTGGTGGTGTTCCAGATGGGACCATGTTACTAGGGCAATACATCGTTGATCTGTGGTGAGTTAGGAGAATGAACTGGTGGAACCAATGGCCAGATGAAAACAAGGTGAAAACTCACCTTTCCCTTTGATTCCTGAGTAGTGTTTGATGTCATCGCTTGGCATTCTTCAATTTGGCCACTTGCCTTACATAGGAAAGTTAACATTAATGTGGGACAGAAATAGACCATGAGGAAATGAAGATGCCTTAGTTTAGCCAGATGAGTCACCGGGCACGTCGGCCAGCTGTTCGGAGCATCCCAGACAGTTGATGAATTGTGAATCAGCTGGTCTTTATCCTGTCTGTCTGGCACAAGCTTGGCACAGATATTTCTAAAGCGGTTGCCTTAGAAACTGTCATACTGGTTGGACACAGAGCCCTGTGCCCAATTCTGGGCAAACGAATTGGAGCAAGTCCAGAGAAGGGCAGGAAGGATGATGAAAGGAATGGAAACCAAACCCTAGGAGGAAAGGCGGAAGGAGCTGGGCATGTTTAGCCTTGAGAAAAGGAGACTACAGTAATACCTCAGATAACGTTTGCACCAGATAACGTTAAAACCACATAACGTTAAGCAATCTGGGGGAAAAATTGCATCGAATAATGTTAAATCCTATGGGATGCATCGGATAACGTTCACTAAAGCCTGTGCTGGTTACAATGTATCTCTATGGAGTTTTAATGTTATCTGATGCATCCCGTAGGATTTTAACATGCATCGGATAACACTAAAAATCGGATAACACTAAGACTTGTGGAACCAAGTTTTACAGTTATCCGAGGTTTTATTGTACAGTCAAACCTCGCATAAAGAGTGCTTCGCTTAAAGAGTAACTCGCTTAAAGGGCAGAATTTTCTCTGAATGTTTGCTTCGCTTAACAAATAAAACCAACCAATAACTCGCTTAACAAATAAATCTGGGTTCGCAATCCCCCCCCCCCCCATTGGTCACTTACAATGGTGTTTCGCTTAAAGAGCAAACTCGCTTAAAGAGCAATCCTGTGGAACGCATTATGCTCTTTAACCGAGATACAACTGTATATTGATTTCTTATTTCTTAGTGTCCAGGTCAAACTTTAAACTGCCTAAATGAAGCCACCTTCATGACTTTGCTGTTGGTCAAATTTAAATCCTGATTGGTGCATGTTTCTGGTAGTAATCAGCAGACCAGCAAATGAGCCCATGGATTCTGTCTCTCTCAGCCAGATACCAAAGCCAATAGGGGTGGAAATACAGCCAAAAAATTAACAACGAGCCAGTGATAGGGCACTAGTGTGAATCGCATATAGGTACATGAGTTAAACTGCTGTCCTGCAATCAGAATGTTGTGAGTTTGATCCTGACGGGGATCAGCCTCTTCCATCCTTCCAAGGTCAGTAAAATGAGGACCCGGCATATTTGGGGGCAAAATGCTCATTCCCTTGTGAGTCACCCAGAGTGTGCACTGAGTGCTATGGGGCAGTAGATAAGAGTGATTGTGCTTGCTGATTGCTAAGGGGAAGGATGCACGTGTCGGCTGTTTGGTGCTGAGCGTGACCGAGCTTGGCAAAAATAGCTGGACTCCTGCCAAAGGCGTCTTTGGGCAAAACAAAACAGACAAGAGGAAGTGCCATCGGGCAGGGCAGGGGCACAACTTGGCACAAGTGAGCGAAAGGAGAGGGGTGGGTGGAAGTTAAGAAAACAAACAAGCACAAGCACAAAAACACACAGAAATCACTAATTAGGCCTCCAGCTATAGGACGATGAGCCTTTGTTTGATGCCCAGGCATGGAAGTGAAGCGTCGCCGGCCCTTTTCTCTCCCGGCTCCTCTGCCCGTCGTTGCTCCTTTTGCCAGCTGTTCCTGGCACTCGCTGGCAACAAACACCCAGCAGGCACATTTTTAATTAGGGACATTCCCCCCCCCATCAAGTTTCGCTAAACAAATGGGTTTTTTTCGAGCAGCTCTAAGAGAGCCCTCATGGCACAGTGGTTAATCTTCAGGACAGCAGCCCAAACTCTGCTCATGATTTGAGTTCAATCCTGATGGGGAGCAAGGTTGACTCAGCCTCTTCCATCCTTCCAAGGCTGGGGAAATGAGTCCTCAGCATGTTAATGGCGCTATAGACGTAGGATTGCTATTGCTCTTCAGAGTATGGGGCACCTACTGGTGACAGCTCTTCCTTGCACATATTCTATTCCATCCCATCACCTGATTTCATCATCATCATCATCATCATCATCAACAACAACAACAACAACAACAACAACAACAGGACAAATTTGTTGTGGTATTGAATGTGTACTCCAATATTGACAGCTAGTCCTTTAACAAGGCTTTTCACAGCTGGAACTACTGAGTACAGTGACTCAGCAATCCTGCTGTATAAATCAAGGGGCTCTGAAAGCCCCCACCTCGAGGAGAGTCAGTAAGGAAAGTTTACAAGGAGAATTAGTGCGAGGAGAGTAAACCAAAGAGGGTCAACCAAGGAGAGTTTACCAGGACTGTCTGTGTGACATTTTGGCTGCTGTTGCTGGTGAGTGCTGAGTGCTGTTTCACCAAGAAGCAAGCAAGCCGTGTGTCCTGGCCTGAAGGGGGTTTGCTGGTTGTCTGTTGCCAGAAGCACTCTGTGCAAGCTCTCAACCCCAAGGATGGTCAGCAAGCTCTCAACCCCAAGGTTGGTGCAAGCTCTCAACCCCAAGAGCTGTGCAAGCTCTCAACCCCAAGGACTCATTACAACCTACTGTTGTCTACTGTACTCTGCTGCAAGTAGACTGCTGGCTGAAGCTACAGAGACTTGAACCAAAGACTGTTCTGCTGTACATAGTTTTGTTGCTCCGGAGAAGCAATCTGTTTGCCTTGGTTTCATCCTTAAGTAAAAGACTTCGTTTTGTATAAACTACTATCCGGTGGTGCTAGCAGTTATTCGAGCACATCTCTTCCACTGCTTCGCTCTGCACGATAGCTAAAGCAGTCTATCATATTCTATCAATCATCATGATGCACCATTGAGTCAATTCTGACTTTGGGACCTTGAACCTGGTCTCTGTCTTCTGTGTCTGTGGCAGAGTATGCTGCTCAGTGATGGGATGTAACAGGTTTGCACCAGTTCACCAGAACCAGTAGTAACTTTTCCCCAGTGTCCCGGAGAACCAGTAGCAGCTTTTTTTTTTTTGGGGGGGGGGGGAACCACCTTCGGGGCTTACCTTTTCACTGTTTCCCCACTGTGAATGCGCGCCAAGCACTTGGTGTACATGCACGCCTACAGTGCTTGGCACGTATGCACTGCCTCCTTGCTGTCCTCCCAAGTGGGAAGGAGGAAAAGAAGCTGCTAGCCTGAAGCTCCCTATAGCCTGCTCCCCAGGGTAAGTGACTCACCTTTGGATGTGATCTGTCTGTGTGTATTTTAATGTGTATTTAATACCTTTACCTATATTGACGTACTACCACAGTTCCTAAAAAGGCCTGGCTTGGGGTTTTTAAGCAAAATCTTGGAGTTACCTCATCAATAAGCTACACCTGTGCTGTTCCAATTGCTGTTCCAATTGGAGAACCCTTAAGGAGGTACAGCTGTTTTACGTTTACATTAAGGCATATTATCCTAGAGAACTGGTTAGGCAAAGACTTAGTACCTAACTTCTTTAACTGTTGAAAAGTTGAAAAGTGCCAAAATGAAGCCATCTTGTGGTGAGTTCATTCTGTAGTTCCTTCCATCTGACCTAGTGTGAGAAAGATTAGCCAGAATAAGCTTTAAGCTTTGGTTTAAAAACTCTGCTTGATTTGTGTTTGGGGTGGGTGTTTGGGTGGGTGTATTTTAATGTATTATTTATTTATTTAATTTATTTACGGTTTTGTGTTGTGGGTGTGTGGGTGTGTTGAGGGATGTGTGTGTGTCCTTATTTTTATTTTACTTTATTTTATTCATTTATTTTTCTTTGGCCCTGGCCACAATGTCATGATGTTGGCCCCGCCCACAATGTCATTACATCATGCTGTTAGCTCCGCCCACACTGTGATGACATCACGATGGGGTAGTAATTTTTTTGACATCCCACCACTGATGCTGCTCCAGCATGGAGTATATCTGCACACACAAAACAAGTTGCCATTGCTGTTAATGAAATAATGTGCATAGTTACAGGATGCCTGAAACCTACAGCACTTGAGAAAATACATTCTCTTGTTGATATCACTCCACCTAAAATCAGGAAAGAAGTAGCAGCGGTCATTGAGAGAACTAAGCAAGAAAAATGACTCTTGACACCCTCTGAACAGAGATGTGCCTCAAGTCCACCGGCTCAGATCCAGGAGGAGATGTATGGCAAGAACAAGCATTTTTGAGGGTACACAAGAGCAAAACCAAATTAGAAGATGGAGGAAGGAACTCGCTGGACGAGGAATATCATTAAAGGAGGATCTGACTGAGGAACTCAACCTCCCCTACATGTCACTTGGAGGACCTTGAATAGGCTGAGAGTTGGAGTTCCTCAATGCAAGACCAACAGGCTCAAGTGGGGGCTGATGGTGGACAACAACTTACCGGTACTTTCTTGATTACTTGGTTGAGCCGTACTCCACGCATCTAGTTTGACATGGCAGATCGAATTATCATCTCCCATGAGATTTTAGCAGGCTCTCACCATCGGGAGGTCCTATCGCTATCGTAGCAGGGTCTGATGGTGCACAGGGGACTGAGCCCTGTGTTTTTTATGCTCCTTTAGCCATTTTAAGTCTGATGACACAGCTGGCTGGGCTTATATTGAAGCTAGCTATGTTAGAGCAATGCATTGGTCAGGTACATTGCCTGAGTACCCAACACCACTTAGCTGACCTGCAGTTCCAGAATGGAGAATCATTCTGGACTGCTAGTTGACGCCTTTGTGGCATGGTTAAACCTGCTAGGGGAATACAACCCCACCACCATAGCTGTCGGATGACCAGGGTCACTACTGTGCCACATTGAGGCATGAGGTGGGATTTGCAGTGGAGTGGACAACAATACACGATGCAAATGTGGAGAGAGACAGAATCCGGCTCATTTACTGGTCTGTCAATTATTACCAGAAACATGGACCAATTAGGATTTAATTTTGGCCACTAACAAAGCCAAGAACGTGGCTTCATTTTGACAGTTTAAAGCCTGACCTAGACATGAAAGAAGAAGAAGAAGAATGGTTTCTGGATGTTGCTGAAAAGCTGTTATATTTTCCCTGCCTCACCTTGCTGTTTGTTTGTTTTGCTATAATGCTACTTCGATGGACTTTTGAGTCCATCTTCTTCCCCCTGACTCTTGGATGGGAACCTACTTCAGTGATTTTATTAACTGCGTCTTTTCTGTTTGATTTCACATTGGTCTCTGTAGGATCGAAAGGCAGAGCATCCCTATGAGTAAATAGATAAGATCCCTTCAGTTCAATCTGGAGCCTGGGAATCTGATATTTGCAGACAAAACGTCTCTGGAACTGGGCACTAAGTGACCCAGTTCTGGGGACTAATTGCTTGGCTGGCTGTTGTCCTTCTGCAAGAAAATAACTTTACCCCATAGTGGACTTGTTTTTAAAACATTCCTGCTATTTGTGTCAACATATCACATTTTTTTTCCAGAATTCTTCTGCCTGGAATGACCTAGAAACGGGCTTTTAAAAGACCATTTCCTGGGTTGCAGGAGAAAGCACCAACCTTCGCTCCAGATGACTGCCTAGTTGCATTTCTAGACTTATCAACGAAGCATTTTGTTTCTTGTCCATTCCTGGTGTGCGTATTGTACAAAGAGCAATTGTAGAAGGGACCTGAAATGAAAGCCTTCAGATCAGGAATGCGTGGTTTCCAAATTTCAGGAAGTTTCTTTGTCTTGCCTTTCTCAGCTTGTTTCCAGTTCTTTTCTGTCTTGTATACATTGAGACATTGTGAGGGTTTCTGAAATCAGGTCCCACTCTGTAAGCCAAACATAGGACATGCATTACTAGGAGGAAAAGAACTGCCTCGGATTGTTGGGAGTTATTTGGCTAGGGTTGTCTTGAAGGAATGACCATACCTGAAGTTTATTTATTTATTTAATTTCAATTTATATCACCACCCCATTCCAAGGACTCTGGGCGGCTCACATAAAAACATAAACCAATCCACAATCCCAAGAGGTCAAAGGATTAAAAGGTTACAAAAGTACAAGATTAAACATTTAAGATTAAAAGTTTAAAAAAATTAAAATATGTAAAGAGAGAAAGGTATTACCAAATCAGCCAACAGGCCGGGGTTACCGTATTGCTCGTACCCCACACCTGCCCTGCCAGCCAAGTCTTTAAGCCTTTTCTGATGGGCAGCGACTCTGTCTGGAGACACAACTCAATTGGCAGGAGGTTCCATAGGGTTCCATAGTTAGCTGAGAACAGACATTATGGATGCAGCCATAAGGATGGACATTTGCTAGCCTTCAGAAGGAATAAGCACAAACACACACTCAGTGATCCCCTTATACAAGCAAAGAGAGAGTTTGATCCTTATGCAGTACAAATGCAGGAGCAGGTGATGCTTTTATAGGATCACACATACACACAGGTAAAGGTCGCCCTTGCTTGAAAGCCAATCGTATCAGACTTGAGGGTTCAGTCCTCATCTCTATTTACAGCCAAAGAGCCAGCACTGTCTGCATCTGCAGACATTTCTGTGATCACATGGCAGGCATGCCTCAACACTGGAGTTTACCTTCCCACCGAAGTGGTCCCTATTTATCTACTTGCAGTTTCTTGCTTTCAAACTGCTAGTTAGCAGGAGCTGGGACAGAGGTGGGAGCTCACTCCATCGTGCAGTACAGTAATACCCCGGATAACGCGATAGCGTGAAAACCGCATAACATTACAAGATTTTTGGAAAAATCTTGTATCAAATAACGCGATTTTTTACGTTATCCGATACAGTCATTCTTAGCAGGGTGGCTGGAAAGCTGAACGGGGTTCTCCGTTCAGCTTCCCAGCCACCCTGCAGCTACGGAGGAAGGGGTGGGGAGGCTGGAAAGCTGATGGGGGGCTCCCCCGTCGTCTTCCCCAGCCACCCCACAGCTGTAGATCGGGTCCTCTGATCTCTCTGGAGCAGGCTTCCCCGACGTCCTCAGCCAGTGCAGCAAGCCAGAATGTCGGGATTTGAACCCTGACATTCTGGCTTGCTGCACTGGCTGAGGACGTCGGGGAAGCCCAGAAACAGCTTGGATCGGGTCTCCACACCTCCCTGGACCCGGGGGGGGGGTCAGAGACCCCAATATTGGTAAAAAAAAGGATGCTTTTTTTGTTACCAATTTTGGGGTCTCTGACCCCCCCCCCCGGCCGGGTCCAGGGAGGTGGGGAGACCCGATCCAAGCTGTTTCTAAAGTTCCCCCACCTCCCTGGAGGCTGCAGCAAGCCAAAATGTCAGGATTCAAATCCCGACGTTCTGGCTTGGTGCAGCCTCCAGGGAAACAGGGTTTTTTTTAAACATTGTGTGATCAATGTATCGCACAACGTTAAAAACCGGATAACGACGGGATTTGGTCTGGGGATTTGTGTGCCTTTTGGTCTGTGTTGTGAAAAGAAGCGGCACATGCTTGAATGGGGGGGGGGGAGATGTCTTTCCTCTCCCAAAATGGTGACCTTTCGCTCTCTCCGTGGGGCACCCGGGCAAAGGGGTCTCTTTCCCTGTTCTTCCTGTGCCTTCTGGGTTTGATGCCCCCCCCCTCCCCAGGGCTTTCTCTTCTTTCAACTCCAGGAAGCCCTCCAAGGAGGCTGCTGGGCTCTCGCTTTTTCCCACCTGGAAAGCTCTGCCTTGAACTTAATCCCTCTGTTCAAACAGTTTCCCCTCTCTTTTTGTAACACGAAAGTCATGTTGTAAAACAGGCCGATAGCCCAGTGGATTCGAGGCAGAACCAAGGGAGTTCTCTTTCGCCCGGCATGTCGTTCACCAGTGGCACTCACTGAGACAGGGAAGAGTCTCGCCTTAGGTCCCTTGGAGGCAGGGATTTTTTTTTATTTTTTTTTATTTACAGTATTCAGATTTATATTGCTGCCCACTCACCGAGGCGACTCAGGGCAGCTTACAGTCAAAACAGCAACAGTACAATAAAAATTATAAAATATAACCTCACAAATTACAAAATACAACTAAACCAGAACACAGACTAACTCCTCTCAGGCCGTTGTTGTGGGCCCAGAGGAGGGGGCAATGTTCTCAGCCACTGCTATTGGATGAGCAGTGCGCAGCCAAGGATTCTGGCTAGACTACCTGGACATCACTTCATAAACTCTGAAACAAAGTAGGAAGATCAAAGAATAATCAAATAAAACGGGGCTAATTAGTAACAGGACACATTTTCTGTGGCATGTGAAGAAATCCAATCAATGCAGCATTTATTTATGTGCCTGCAATTTATGGCCACTAGTCTTCTGAGACTGTCAGGATCCCTCTTTTGGCTAAGACTCTGGGGAAGTTCTTTGAATGGAAAGAGCTTCCTGGAGTCTCCCAGCCTTTACAGCCTACAGAAAGTTTCCCCGTGGTGACCAACTTTTGCTTATGTTTTGTTGTGTCCACGTTTGCCACTGGTAATCTCAGAGTTAAACTGTAGAATTAATTCTGCCTGGGCAGAGAGCCCTGTTGAATGGCCACTTGTCTTCCTCTTCCTTGCTGCTAAAACGGACTTTCCCCTCCCCTCCTCCTGTCTGTGCTGGATTAAGTGAAGAGACGAATGCTCCCTTCCCAACCTCTCCTAGCCTGAACTAGACTTCCCCTGACAAGTTGTGGGGCTGTGAGATTTTGATGTTAGCCACAATGAGGAGGGAAGTTTGAGCTTTAGCCCTGGGGAAGCATTGCTTTAATTAATCCCACCACCACCTGACCCCACTCCTGCATTTGCATAGATGCAGCAGGACCTGGAAATGCAATGAGGAGAAAGCAAAGTTTGTGCTACCAAAATTTATTTATTTATTTATTTTATTGAAATGGGGTTGGCAGTGCCCAGCTGGGGGAGCTGGTGGCAAAAGGTCTCTGCTTAGTTTGCCTAGCAGGTTGCCCTGAAGCTCCTTAGAGGAGGGGCCGGTAAACTTGGCTCTTCAGGTGTTCTTGGACTTCAATTCCCACAAACTCAAGTCAGCTCACCTGCTACTGGGAATTGAAGTCCAAGAACATCTTGGGTTCCCCCCCCCCCCCCCCAATATTTGCTGACAAGGTGGAGATGGGAGGTTTTGCATTTCTCAGGGAAAGAGGCAAACAGTAACAACACTGGCTAACATCTGTTTGACAACCAGCTATTAGTCTCCAGATGTTTGATGATCGAAACTTGGCAGTTGAACTGGTGGCTTCTGCATGCACTTGAAACCTGAGATTCAGAGAGAAATTCACATTTCATCCTCTTGAGTTTGTCTGTTTACCTATTTAATTCACCTGTCAGTTTGATATGCCCGCATGGGGTGTGATGTGTTGGAATGTGCTCTGTTTGACAGCAAAGCCTCTGTGTGTGTGTGTCTGTTTCTGTGTGTCTGTGTGTTGGGGAGGGGGTACCCCAAAAGTAATGTCACTTGGGTTGTACACTTGTCCCACTAAAACCGAGCAACCAGAAAGGAATGGGGACACACGGTTTTTCAGAGTTATGAGTCTACATTCAAAACTGCAAAAAAGAAAGAAAGAAAAAGGAAAGGGAAAAAATAAGTAATTTCTGACTTCCTGGGATTGAAGACATTCCCATGGATGTTGAAGGAAACAAACAAAGTGTGATGCAGCCACTTGGGGACTGAACTGTGGTTTCCAGCCGTGTAAAAGTTGTGTCTGGGATTGTGATAGTCTGGTTCACAGATGGCCTCCCTTTGATAGAGATCAAGGAGCCTCCCTCCAAAGAAGTGGGAGGTATTGGGGTTTTCTGCAACCCCCTCAAAGGATGACGGTAACTCCTGGGGGGGTACCTTTCTTGGCCATGCAGAGCCCTCCAGTGCTTTCGGAAGGTCAAAGATGAGCAATTATGAGATCTGTGGTCAGAGACCTTGACTTTCAGCAACAAAGTGGGAGACAGAAGGAGATAGATGGGGCTGGGGGGGGGGGCAGAGTTCAGTAGGTGCGATCTCACTTGCATGAAATTGCATGGGCTAATCGCACAAATTAGAGCATGTAAGACCCGCCGTCATAAATGTGTGCCATCTGTTATGTAGCAGAGATCTAACTCTCGCTACAAAGGTCCGAAGAGAGAGATGTTCTGTATTCCTAGGGTTGCTACATGGCAGGACTTCTCAGCCTTTTAAAGCCGGGGGCCATTGGGTCTCACTCCCTCAGACAGTGCCAGGGGCTGGATGGCCACGTTGCCCTCCCTCCTCCATAAGGCAGCGCTTGGGAAAGGTCAGCTTTGCAAATGGCTGGGCTGCCCTTTCAGAATCTCTGCTCATCTGCAAACACTGTGGTGTCAGGATTAGGGCTGCCACTTCCACCTCTGAGTGGGCTAATGGGCAGACCTTGGGGTCATTCTGGTAGTGGATTTCTTAATAAGCTGCCTTGAGGAGATATTTTGCATTCCTTGTGTAGTTGTGGGTGTATGGAAGCACTCCTAACCTCATCAGCCCCAGAAGGGGATCTGGAGAAGATGTGGGAGCTTTCTCACAAAGTGCTGTCACTCTCACTCCTCTGTCTCAGCACAAGAGGCAGGATTGAAACAGGCATAGTCTAAAGTGCAAAGTGTAATAACGGAGAGAGGTTGACTCTCTTTTGTTTCTCAGCAAAAATGTGGAGCCTCCTCCTCCTCCATCTTGTGCCATATCCAATTCCGAATATTGGTGATCATCATGGTGATCAGCCATGAAGATTCTCCTGGGAACCATATAACGCAGTAGCCTTCCATTTGCCTTCTGCATCGCAGAGTGACACTGATCCGATTCTGCGTGTCTCTTTCTGGTCCTGATCTCTTTTGGCACACAAAGTCCTCCTCCTCCTCCTCCTCAGCCCCAGGTCAGGATGGATGAAGCTGCTGCCTTCCATCAAGATGGACCCAAGTGGGACCATTTAATCCATTGGGGGACCCTCACCCTTCCCTGTGGACTTCGCCACCCAAGACCGTTAGTCCTCAGGATTGTCAGGTTAGTTAACCACTGTCTGATGATTGGTGCTTAACTAAATGGCAGAGCATGGTTTGAGAAAGGTCCCTTTCAAGACTAGATGGCTGGCAGTGCTGGCCAGGAGTTTCTGGAAGATGGCACCAGGTAAACTACCTTTGCTAAGCTGTGGCTGATGAATAAGGAACTCACCTTACAGCCAGTCAGACAATGATTGAGTTTGTTCATGATGGGATGAGTGGTTCTTAACTTAGTGGGGTTTTGCTGGTGAGTACTCAGACTGCTGTGGCTCAAGTAGCTAAGACACTGACTGGGAGGCAGAATGTCAGCAGTTCAATTCCCGAGTACTGCAGGATGGAATGAGCTCCCATCTTTGTCTCAGCTCCTGCCAGCCTATCACTTCGCAAGCAATAAATTGCAAGTAGATAAATAGGGACCACTTCAGTGGGAAGGTAACAGCATTCCATGCACTCCAGTGTCTAGTCATGCCTGCCATGGAAACATCTGCAGAAACAGGCAGCGCTAGCTCTTTGGCTTTGAAACAGAGGTGAGCACTGAACCCTAGAGTTGGATACGACTGGGTTTCGAGCAAGGGAAACCTTTACCTTTACTCAGAAAGAGAGATCTTTCTCTCATTTCGATCAAATCATTTGAGCTGATGACCAATTGGAGGGTTTTCAAATTGGCTCTTTTTTGGGGGTGGGGGTGGGGTGAGCATGGTGAGGCCCCCAGGAATTACAGATCCAGTCTCTACAGCTGGAGTAATAGAGTAGAAAAAGGCAATCCTTTCCCTACCTTTGCCAGACCACGCTTGGGGTGTTCTATAGAAAAGACAAGAGCTCAGAAAGTAGTTTTTTGTGGCAAAATGGAATGAAGCCAAATCCGGAACATTTCAGCATACGGCGCATATGAACGAGGTGCTCCATCTGGCACAAGTAGACCCCCGACTTTCTTCTACATCACTGCAACCTTCCTTTGGGGTGGTGTGTGAGCCATGCCAGATTGCATGTTGTGATTCATCAGCCAAGTCCTGGGATTGGTTGCCCCAGAGGCAAGGATGGGTGGGGAGCCTGTGTTTTGGGCAGGTTAGCACTTGTATTATCCTTCCAAATTGGAGATTTCCAACGTGGTAGCTGTGTTAGTCTATACATGCCTATTGGACGTGAAGCAAAACCATCTATGTGTCCCCTAAGGCTACTGTATCTACTCACCATTGTACTGCTCTAGTCCCGTGTTTCCCTAACTGTGTTCCTCGGAACACCAGTGTTTCAGAGAGTTCAGCAGTTCCCAGAAGCCTTAGCCTGCACAGGCAATACTGAAGACCTTTGAGAATTGTAGTCCAAGAATACACAGGGGCCCAAGTCAGTGGAGAGTGGCCATGCAGACCCAATCGTGGAGCATCTCACATCCCTTGTAAACCCTCTAAGTATTGCCATAGTGAGGACATGTCTGTATGGTAGAGAACAAGAACATCGGTGTCAGATGGAGGAGGTAGGGTTGGAATGTGGCTTTCACCTGTTTGAAAGGTGGGTGGCCTGAAGCTTTCAGGAGCTGCAGTTTAAACAACTGCCGAAAGAAGAGATGGCAGGAGAGGAGATGCAGCCAAAATCCAGTTTCTTGGGGGAAGTAAGTGCTTCGCTGGAAAGGCTTGCAAAGGCTTGCTGACAATTCTCAGGAAAGCGCATGAGTCACGGCCGGCCGGCAGTGCTTTTGAGCAGAATCCCTTCCAGACAAGTTTGCCCGGAAGCTGCATCTGGCTGGAGAATGTCAGGGGCAAAGTTTAACAGCCTCCGTTGCTTAGACGAGCAGCTGCAAATTCACCACCCATCCATCCACACAGCCTCTGGGAAACCAGGGGAGAAACCTGGGAAGGGGATAAAGGATCCCCTTGGACAGTCCTAACCCTAGTCATCCATCCATCCATCTATAGCTTATCATTTGGACACTGATGGTGGTTTTCTGCCAATGTAATCACAGAAGAGAAAATGAGGACTGCTTGTTTTAATTGGTTGGACTGGAAGATTAATCAAGAAATTACATCACAGCAATTGTTATTCTTTTTCTTCTTTTTTTTCTTTTTGGAGTTATTATTTTGCAACAAACTCTACCAAGAGTCATGCTGACCTTCAAAGGCCAGTGTGTTTGATTTGGCAGAGACTTCTTCTGTGTCTAGGCCTTGCGTAACTGCCAAAATGAAGGTCCCCTTTGGTGAGTTCATGCTGCATTTCCTTTTGCCTGACCCAGTTTGAGAAAGATTAGCTAGCAACACAAGGTGGCCGTTACCAGGGTACGCCCGATCGTGGTCCAAAAATACCAAAATCTTTGAGGAGGCTTTTTATTGTGTACCTTGACATTGCCTTTAGCAAACTGCATCGGAAGAAGAGGTGGTCCGGTAGAAGAAAGCGGATGACCAACAAATCATCAAGATTTGCCCTTCTTTTACTAACGTTTTCCTATCATTGAATTGATGGCATCCCAGTCCGAAGGATGGGATTCAGTCTCTGAGTATGAAGCAAAGGGATGCTGAGGTTTGAGGGTGTTTTTCCTGTCCTGGTGGATGAAGGCATAACCTTTGAAATGGCCTCTCCACCTAGCAAGGAATTGCCTTTGGCCTGTTGAAGAATCCTGGAAGACTCCAAAGCCTGCATCTTCTTTTTTGAGGATACAAGGTTCATAATAGTTGAATTGCAATGTGCAATGTATGTGGCTTTTGGTTTAGGATGATCTTAGTAGGGTTTTTGTGGTGCATGAGAGGTGTGCCATTCACACACACTCACTCACACACACCAGTGAGATTCCATGAAGGAATGAAGAGATGAACCCAGGTCTCCTCTTAATCCAACACTCTCTATCTGCTATACCATGGTGGCTGTCTGAATAACAATGCTTTCATCCAGATATATATTCTGGATTCTCCAGTCTTCCTTGGCTAGTAGAACTTCACTTGATATTCAAATGTGTAAAGAGAAAGGTTTCCCTTGCTCAAAAGCCAGTCTTGTCCTACTCTAGAGTAGGGTGCTCATCTCCATTGTAATTATACACCAGGGGTTCCCAACTTTTTCAAGCTTCGAGGGCCAGATGGCCATTTTGCCCTGCCTGCATGAAGGGGGTGGCTATTTTGTCCCAACAGCTTCAAAGATAGTAGCCATTTAGTTTCTCAAATGCCCTTGGGGGGTGGGGGCCACATGAAATGGTGCAGTGGGCTGGATCTGGCTTGCAGGCCTTAGGAAAATTACTCCTTATAAGTTGTCTTGATACTTTTTTCTTCAATTAACAAAATGAGTTATTTAGAAAGGGGTCACACAATCAGCTGTGAACATTTCCTAAGAAGGCCGGAAGATTTATTGCATATTCAACGATTTATGAGCAGTTTTCTGAAAAATCATGACAGGGGCCTGGTTTCATAGGCAGGGGACTGTTTTCATGAAATAAAACAATTATTTGAGAGAGACTAAAGACATTATAATGTTTATTCATCATACAATGTTTATTCATCACATAAAAAGAACAGTATAATTTGTTCTGTTAATGTTAAGACTATCAAAGCTAAGGTAAATGGTATTAAACTCTCAAAACATCTGTGGAGTCCAGACACGTGGTTCACCTATAAACTCGGTTGTGATAATGAACAAAATGGCGTTGGTTCGCATTATCTGGCTTCCGCGACAACTTCACCCTGGTTGCGTTCCATGTGGTGCAAAACAAGTTCATTACCATTGATAGAACAAATTTAGCGTGATTTAAAAAATGAGCCAGGGGACTGTTTTAAAAAGTTAGGGACAAAGTTTGAATTATATTTTCGATTATATGAAAATATAAAAAAATCACAGACTTTGCTTAAAAAGCATTTACTAAGTACAGTAATACCTCATATAACATTAGTATCGAATAACACTAAAATCGCATAACATTAAGGAATCTGGGGGGAAGAATTGCATCAGATAACATTAAGATCCTATGGGATGCTTCAGATAACAACCGCTAAAGCCTGTGTGGTTACAATGTATCTCTATGGATCCCATAGAGGATCAGATAACACTAAAAATCATATAACACCAAGACTTGTGGAACCAGGTTTTAGTGTTATATGAGGTTTTACTGTATTATTGTTTTACTAGCGATGGTTAAAAAATGCAAATTAAATAGATTAAGTATATATTTGGAGTGACATACCGTATTTCATTCTGGTATTGGGACACAACAGGAGACTGTGTTTTAGGGGTACTGAAAGGTTGTAAATTTTAAATTTATCTTGTATATTATCCGATACATTATGGCTCACTTAGATTAGTTTATGTACCACCTATTGCTTAAGCTTGTAATGTACAATAAGAGCCATTGTATAGATATTTATCCTCGGGACATTGATTTTCCATGTAGTGGAGAGAGACACATACACAAATGTCAAGATAATTTTTAAAACATTGTGGATTAGGGTGAGACTTTACCTACCTACCTACCTACATGAATGGATGGATGGATGGATGGATCTGTTGATTTTATTTTTCCACCTGGACACCTAATTAAGCCCAAACATTCTTCCACCATTAGCAAGTCTCATAGAACGATAGTATAACTGCGTTGGAAGGGTCCCCGCTGAGGTCATCCAGTCCAAACCCATCTGCTGACAGCAGGGATCCCAATCCAAGCAGATTGGATAGAGGGTTGCTTCCAAATTTCTCTTGAAAGCCTCCCAAGGTGATCATTGGTTCTGCCCCCAGAACCTCGCCCTGCTGGGGCTTTAAGAGACACTGTGTGGTGGACGGAGAGGCTCGTTACTTGTCGTGGTGCTTTGCTTAGTTTTGTTTCTTCGTGTGAATTTGACTGAGATATGGAAATTTTTTAACTACTGCTTGATATTGATGTTTATTGATTTTTTTGTTACTGTTTATTGAATTACTTTTACTGTAATGATGTTTATGTGCTGATGTTCTGGGATATTGATATTGACTATTTATTGACTATTTTCATTTGATATTGACTATTGATTTATTGATATGTTGTGACTGTAGCTATACATGTGTGTAAACCGCCCTGAGTTGGCTCTGCCAAGTAGGGCGGTATAGAAATTCAAATATAATAATAATAATAATAATAATAACTGCTCTAAGAGTTAAGACATTTTTGCTGATAATCAGCGCCTAGATCTGGCTTCTTGTAGGACATGTTTTGAAATTCTGTTTTGAGAGTAGAAGAAATATAAATTACAGCTTCTTCTATCCCCAAAGAATACTGGCATGATCTGTCTCATTTCCTAAGAAGACAAAAGTTCTCACATTTCTGCTAAAGCGAGTTATGAATTTGTGTAAAAAAATGTTCCTGGCTGGTTTATGAACAACAAGAAAATTCTAGTTGTGATCCCAACGGTGTGTTGCAATTCTCAGATTTTTCTTTTTTGAAGACGGGTGGGAATTTTGGGTAGTCCTTGTAAAGGTAAAGATTGCCCTTGCTCAAAAGCCAGTCGTAGCCAACTCTAGGGTTCAGTGCTCGTCTCCTTTTACAGCCAAAGAGCCAACACTGTCTGCATCTGCAGATGTTTGCATGGACATGTGGCAGGCATGACTAAACACCTGAGTGCACGGAATGCTGTTTACCTTCTCACTGAAGCGATACCTATTTATCTACTTGCCAATTTTTGCTTTCCAACTGCTAAGTTAGCAGGAGCTGGGACAGATGACAGAAGCTCATTCTGTCGTGCAGCATTCGGGTCTTGAATTGCTGACCTGCCGACCTTCCAGTTGTCAAGCTCAGGATCTTAACTGCTAAGCCACCACACTCCCTGTGGTAGCTCTTGTGGGTTTGTGCAAAATTTGAATTAGTTGAGCTTTTTTTTTTAGCATGGCAACCTCAAGGGGCTCTCCTACCCCACAAGATATTTTGTTTTCTTGCCTGGGGTGGATTGTCTCGAAAGGTTTCCTTGTCCCCTCGAGTGGGTGTGATAGGCACAGAAAAGCTGGTAAGAAAAGAGGCAAACAACCCGTCCAAAGCCTCTTCTTTTCTAATGTCCATTTTACAGCGAAAGCTGTTATCATTATTTATTTATTTATTTATTTATTTATTTATTTATATTTGTTTATCGCTCTCCTCCCCGAAGGGACCCAGGGCGATTCACAACATATCAACAACAATTTAAAACTAGTTCAAAAATCAAAAGTTTTAAAAGATGCTTAAAAACTTTACATTAAAAACTAGGCGTTGTAGCTAGGAGGCATTGGGGGTCAAACCATCCATCCGGCTGGGGAGATTGATCTATCCATTCCCCAGACCTGACCTGACAGCCAGGTGTTCGCTCCTTTCCTAAAGGACAGCAGCTCCGTCTGCAGGCATAGTTCTACTGGGAGGAGGTTCCATAAGGCTGGAGTGGACACCGAGAAGGCCCTCCTTTTAGTGCCAGAGAGGTGTGCCTCTCTGGCCGATGGCACAACCAAAGAACCTCTCCGGTCCACTCTGGTGGGACGGACAGATGTCCTTGGGATGATGCGGTCTCTTAAGTATCCTAGTCCACTACCATGTAGGGCTTTAAAGGTAATAACCAGCACCTTGAATTGCACCCAGAGGCAAACTGGAAGCCAGTGCAGCTCCCTCAGCAGTGATGAGGCACAGGCATAACGCCTGCATCCCAACACTACTCATGCAGCCGCGTTCTGGATCAGCTGTAGCCTCCGAATGGTCCCCAAGGGCAGCCCCATGTAGAGCGCATTACAATAATTTTGCTTAATTTGTACAAAACAGATTCTTGCTCATTCAAAGCTCTTGGTCATGTTTTGACAGGAGATTTGTTGCAAGCAAGGTGAACATTTTTGTGGCTTCCTCCTTCTTCCATGTAGGACGAGATGACTGGAGATTTACATCCCTAACTTTAATTTGTCTACCTGACCGACTCCGAGCCTATTTTTCTCTTACCCTGTTAATCTTTAGCTTGTGGTGAGGTCATCCCCTGCTTACCAAATGAAGAAAGTCCATGTACTGTACATTGGCCAGAAATCTCATGCATAGACTTCCCAGTGAAGTGTCTGGGCTCTCAAACACCCTGGGCATGGTTCCCATTGACCTCATCAGTTGTCTCTTAAATCCTGCCCTCGCACGCATACAAACAACACACACAGAGAACATGTAAAGGTTGTTATGCAGTGTGCAACACTTGTAAATCATGAGATGGGTGTCTTGGAAGCAGGTGGCAAGTTGACTAGTCCACTAGGAGAAGGCGTAACCTGATGGGGAAACGGCCCCCAATATTGTAAGCCATGCCCAGTAGTTGAATTTGTTCTGAAGCCAGCTGGTTTCTCTCTCCCAATCTTGGAAGCAAACCAGGCATTGTTTGGTTTTACTGCAGTTCAGTGTGGTGGCTGGAAGCCCTGTGCAATTGGCTATCCCTGGAAAATGCACAGGAACAACACGGGATTTCCCTTTCCAAGACACAACCGCTTGATTGTTTCATCTTCCCACCCTCTATTGTCCTCTCGTCTTTCCTGAAGGCCCACGTAGGGGTTAAGAACCGCCCCTGTCTTCTGTAATCGCATCCTACACCAATGTGAATCCATCTGTCCATCGACATCAGCCATTCTCTTCTCTCACCTAAGCTGTTTCAGGTTTAAACCAGGGGTGTCCAAACTACGGCCCATTGGCTGGATCTGGCACCCAACACCGATTCATCCGGCCAATGCCACCCTCATCGCTCCTGGAAACGGAAGTAAAATATGCCCATACAGGCACATTTTACTTCCACTTCCAGGAGTGATGAGGGTGGCATGTGCTGGATGAATTGGTGTCAGGGGCCGGATCTGGCCCATGGGCCATAGTTTGGGCACCCCGGTTTAGGCAGAGAAAATGGCAGTTTAAAACCTATCTCATCCTATTGTGAAACAGATTGCAAGGCATGTTTTACTTCCAGTTCCAGTGGGAGGAGCCATGTGACCGGCCCACTGAACCACGTGACTGGCCCATGGCCCAAAAAGTTTGGGCACCCCTGGTTTAAAGGAACTGAAAGGTAATGACAGTTCTATGGAAGCTGGAACAAGCAGGGGCTGTGACCTATAGATGTAGAAGGGCTGTAACAAGCATTGGGGATGAGTTACTTTTAAAGAGATGTGCTTCAGTTAAATCAAAATGGTTCCACATGAGCCCAGAATTGTGAGCCTGATGTTCCACCTGGTTCTTAGACACGCTTTCCTTGTGGGTGGAGGAAGTTGGCCTTTTACAGTATTCTTGGCAGGGTGTTTGCAAGCTTCTAAACCTGTGAGTGGAAAAACGTGGTGGTCAGAGGGAGATGAATCCCCGTAGCACACTTTTCAACCGCCTGAGTGTGAATGGGACCCAGATGTGCTTGGAAAGGGGTTGTTTCCAAAAAGTGCTGAGCTCTCACTTTTGGAAACCAGGCTCAGAAACCTGCATCATTCTTGGGCTGCTGAAGTGGGGAGGAATTCCCAGGGAATTTGGGATTGGTTTGCACCTTCATGTGGAGCAGCATTTAGAGGCTGCAGCAGCTCAGCCCCTTACTTGCCTTACTATACATTCTGTTCTGCGATACATCTGCATACGTATCGAAAATAGATGTTCAATTTCTAAAACCACTTTGCTCCACATTTCCTTTACATAAATACAATCCCACCATAAATGCAAGTACTGTACAGTTGTACCTCGCTTAAAGAGCATAATGCGCTCCACAGGATTGCTCTTTAAGCAGGTTTGCTGTTTAAGTGGAAACACCATCGTAAGTGACCCATTGTGACTTTTGGTGGAGGGGGGGGATTGTGAACCCTGATTTATTTGTTAAGCGAGTTTTTTGGTTGGTTTTATTTGTTTAAGCGAAGTGACCATTCAGAGAAAATTCTGCTCTTTAAGCGAGTTATTCTCTAAGTGAAGTGTTCTTTATGTGAGGGTTTACTGTATGTCCCAAGTTTCTTTTTACATCACCAACAATTCTTAATATAACTCAGTTCATAATAACTTAAACATGTTGGAGTCATATGTCATCTCCATATTGTTTTACATCAATTTCCCTTAATTCAAACTGGCATGTTTTTCATTAATCATTGTTTCCAAATTCTTCTCCATTCCCCTACTTTAATTCTTATACTGTACCTAATTCCCCTTCCCACATTACTCTTAAACTATTTTGTGCATCATCTTGCTTTACTAAAATGCTATATATTTTACTAACTAATCCTTTGGACCAGGGGTGTCCAAACTACAACCCATGGACCAGATCCGGCCTCTGATATCGATTCATCTGGCCAGTGCCACCCGTGTCACTCCCAGAAGCAGAATTAAAATGCACCCATATTCTTTCCGTCTGTTCCAGCCCCAGAGTGGAGAGGGCAAAAGAGTTCCTTCAGAGGGGCATACAAAGAACATAGGAAATTGGTGTGTTGTTGTTCAGTGAGACCAAGGGTCCATCAAGCACACACCTCATGTCTGCGTCATTGCTGAAACCTTTTGCCACCCTAGAGATGGGAAGAATGAAGTTTGGCACTTCCTCTTCTGCTAAAAGCAGACGTTCTGTCATTGAGCTATTTTTGGGGATTTTTGGGGATTTCGTCTCCTTGTGGTTTTCCAGGTCAACCAGTCTGTGAAAGTAGCCGGTAACTGTCGGAATGCTGGCAAATGTAGACGGAGCTGGAAAAAACAATGACGTGGTTGAAAAAAATCTGGATGGATACCTGGACTGGGCAGCAAATAAATGCAAGATCAAATCACACATTAGGAAAACCTCACATAAAGAGCACCTTGCTTAAAGAGTACAGTTGTACCTCACTTAAAGAGCATAATGCATTCCACAGGACTGCTCTTTAAGCGAAACAGTGACCAATTGTGACTTCTTGGGGGGGGGGTTGCGAACCCCAATTTATTTGTTAAGCGAGTTTTTGGTTGGTTTTATTTGTTAAGCGAAGCGAACATTCAGAGAAAATTCTGCTCTTTAAGTGAGTTACTCTTTAAGCGAGGCGCTCTTTAAGATTGTGTTGGGAGCAATATAACGCAGTGGCCTTCCATTGGCCTTCCACATCACAGCGTGACACCCATTGTACCAAAGTCCTCATCCTCAGCTCCAGGCCAGGATGGATGAAGCGGCTGCCCTCCAGCAAGATGGATTCAAGTGGGACCATTTAATTCACATGGGGACCCTCATCACCCTCCCTTCCCTGTGGATTTGGCCACCCAAGGTCCTTAGTTATTCCTCAGGGTTGTCAGGTTAGTTAACTGCTGCCTAACAATCTGCATTGGGTTGCTGGTAGTAGGGTCTACTCTATTAGCATAGCAGGATCACCTGGCCAGACTGGAACCCTGAGAAGTAGGATTGTTTTTTGGAGGTGAGAGCAGAGGAATGTTTCCTTCCATTTGGCTTTGCCAGCAGGTCTCTGTGCCAGGCCACGGACGGGTATTGAAGGAAGGCTTCCCAGTCCCAGCTGAGGCAAGCATCTCGTAGATGTGCCAAAAGACTGGGAGGTTGCACGGAGCGACAGTAGCTGCTGTGGTGGAAAATGGGGCACGAGAGAACCTCTGGCCAAGCCGGTTCACTCCATCCAATTCAAGCAAAAGGGCTCTTCTGGGGGAAGGATCTGCGGCCTCGGGGGAGGGGGGGGAGATGTCGTCTTGTTTTGAGGTTGCTCCAATGCCTTGGGAATGGGACTTCATGATGGTTGTTGAATAAGAAGCCCAAGGCAGCTTCTGTTCTTGAGCGGTATCCAGGCATTCACCAGGATCCGGATGAAGTCCGTGGGGGAAAGTGTGCTGTGCTTTAAAATGGACCCCTTGCTCTTACAGTGCCTGCCTTTCCTTTCCCACTGGCCTAAATGAGTCCCTCAATTGCCTGAAGAACAGGCGTATGGCCAGCCATCGCATGGATCCTCAGGCTGCTGCCATTCGTTCTCCCTTCTCTAAAGGCTAATTTCCGTGGGATCTGGTTTCTTTTTCAAAGGAGGCTTTTCAGGAGGTATTCATTAGCTTCTCCAGGAAAAACATATAGCCCTTCCCTGGGAACTGTAGGGTTTTGGGAGATGTAGGCTGAAGAACTAACTTTTCCAAGTTATTTTGACAATAATGAGTGCACAAGTTGAACACCTCATTCAGATTGCACACAGAGATGGCATTCTTAACATTCTTGGTACATGCTATTAAATGGAGATTTTCATAATTGGTATCTCCAAAAGCTCCTCTCATTAGCATCCTGGCACAGGTCTTGCAAATTCAAAGCTGTGGGGTTTTTTTTTTTTTTTGGTATTTCACCTCTTTGTAAATTCTACTGATCCCGGTCTTCTTTCATTGTATTCACTGGGCCCTAGTCTCAGTTTAATCATTTTTGCTTCTAATGTTCAGATTAAATTTGAACTAGGACCCACTATGGGAGTTTTTGGTATCTGCAAAGCTCCCCTCCAGCACCATATTTAAAATGAATCAATATTTTTACTGTCAACTTTCTTCACTGTCCAGCTTTCACAACTTTACATACTCATTGGGAATAGAATAGTGTGGTTGAACTTACTAAAAATAAAAATATATATTTAATTTTGAAGATGCTATGCTACAAGACTTCTTGTTTCTCCTAAAATATTGATGTTTCTCCTACCAATTCTCATTCCTCTTTCATGTGAATCTAGTTCTATATAGGTTACATATCAGGATAATCAAGTGCCGAGACACTCCCATTTCTTTCGGAACAAGTCACAGTTTCTCATGATCCACACAAATGTTTTAGCTGTGGTCTATAAAGCACAGACTGGCCTTCTGTATTTTTTTGTTCCATTCCAGTAGCCAGCAGATATTTGCAATATGGTCTCAAGTGCCTCTTCCTTTTTGGAATCCAGCTTGAGAATCGGACTTTGCTTGCTCCATATAAGGCAAAAGTCTTTATTTCAACACCTTGAGCATTATTTTCCTTTCATGGGATGTTAGAGCAATGACCCTATAATTACTGTGCTCTTTGGCATCTTCTTTCTTGGGGATCGAAATGTATATTGAATGTTTGAGGGTCATTGTTATGTTTTCCATATTTGTTGGCATATTCTTGTTAGGATTTTGGACAGTTCTATTGCTATTCCATATATTCTTGGTGATTTATTTCTTCCAAATGCTCTGAGAACAGTTTTCATTTTCTAAAATAGCCGACTCTTCACCAAAGGATTAATCTTTCAGTAATCTTTCGCCTGTGCATTTCTTGTGGACATATTTCTGTGTTTTGTTTCCATCTTCTCTTTATTTTAAACTCATCAGGCAATAGATTTCCTGTAAGCTCTCCCAACCCTCCTACTTCAGCAGACTCCTCTTAGACAATAACTCTGAATTCTGCGATACTTATGAGTCAAAGAGAAGTGCAAAAATGGGTTCAGAAAAGAGTAGACAGGTGGGACGTTAAAAGTAAGTGGAAGGTAGAGTTGTGTGGCTGAAGGAAGAATGATCATAAGTCTTTGTTGCATACTTGTTGCTCTGAGATGCAGTCTGGGAAGGATGTTGAATAAAAGAACGTCCACCAAGGTAACTGGAGGAAATTAATTGCTCGGGAAAGAGGGTGAAGTTATGCCATTACCACTAAAAAATGATGAAATCAGGGATTCTCAACTTCTGGCCCGTAGGCCAGATGCAGGCCCCAGCGCCATTTCATGTGGGCCACCACCCCTTCTACCATTCCCAGAAGTGCCATGTGGTGGAGGAAGGGCAAAATGGCCGTCTGGCCCCTGAAGCTGTCTGAGGGAACGTGACCCAATGGCCCCTGGCTTAAAAAGGTTGAGAATTCCTGGACTAAATAGTCATTCTTCCCTTTGTCTAGGGAAAGGCCATGTCAGCAGGTATTGGGCATATAATGATGTCATTAAAAGGGCCGGAGAAGGCAGAGGATTCTAGCCTTTGGGGAACACCAGCCGTCCTATTAACACCCCCACCTTTCCTCCTGCCCTGAAATCCTTGGGTTCATATTGTTTTATTTGGAGTTCTCCCCATTGCTGACTGTGCTTTTGGAGTTCCAGCTAAATCCATCCATCCATCTTGAGGGAAGAAATCACACTGTGGCTGTGAAACGTTTGTGACCTTGTGGATTTTTTTTTTTTTTTGGGGGGGGGGGGCTAAACTCTGCTTGTTTATGTTCAAGTATCTGCTCTCTCACTTCCCAGAAGTTGGGGGGGGGGGAGAGAGAGAGAGAGAGAAGTGGCATTTAGCTGTGCTCTAGGGCTGTGTCGGAAATCCCTGGCCATAGGCTGGCTACTTTGACAATAGAAGAGTGATCATTTCATGCTCTACCCAGGAGACGAAAGCAGGGCCATCCCTGGAGGGTCTAAATCCAGAATCTGGGAGATGAGTTCCACCACAGAGCCTAGGGCAGAATCAAGGGTCTCCGTTTTTCTGGTCCTCACGATTGATCGCAATTCCACAAATAGATCAGTAGCTGAAACCCTGTGGCATATCTTTGCCTACACATGGAAACAGCTTCATCAAGAGCAGCTTCTTGTACATTTTTGGGATCCGTGCAACTTTGTTGCATTGTGTACAAACAATGTGTATCCCAAGTTTGCAAAAGGAAGCCTTTAGTCAGTGCCAGTCTTTTGCTCATGAAAACATCCTCCCCCTTAAGCAGATGGAGCTGCACAACAGGATTCCAGTTGCTAGTTCACAATATTACAATAGTTCCCTGGTGGTGCAATGGTTAAACTGCTGCATTTCAGCCAAAATGTTGTGAGTTCAATCCTGAAGGGATCAAGGTTGATTCAGCTTTCCATCCTTCTGAGGCCAGTAAAATGAATTTATTTATTTATTTATTTAGATTTATTATCCTGCCCCAATCAGGCTAACCTGACTCTAGGCGGCTTAGAGAAAAAGAGAAAGATTATACATAATGAGTGCAAAACAAACTAAACAATCCCACTATACCCCTACAAATTCAGAAATTAAAACCGTAAGGTTCAAAATTAATTTTAAAAAAATAAACTATAAGTTTACAAAAAACTAAAAAAAATATTTTAAAGGTTAAAAGGTTTTAAAAGTTTAAAAGAGGGAGAGAGGGGTGGCTGTCCCATCAGATCAGTCACCCAACGTGGGACCCCGTATTACTTGAGCCCCACACCTGCCCTGCCAGCCAGGTTTTTAGGCCCTTCCGAAAGGGCAGGAGCTCTGTCTGTAGGCGTAACTCAGTTGGCAGGAGGTTCCATAGGGCCGGGGCAGACACGGAGAAGGCCCTCCTTCTGGTGCTAGAGAGATGTGCCTCTCTAGCTGATGGAATGATAAGAGCGCCTGTCCGATCTGTCCTAGTGGGATGGACAGATGTTCTTGGGGTGATGCGGTCTAAGTATCTTGGCCCACTACCATGTAGGGCTTTAAGGGTAATGGCCAGCACCTTGAATTGCACCCAGAGACATACTGGCAACCAATGCAGCTCCCGAAGCAGTGGCGAGGCATGAGCATAACGCCCGCAACCCATCACTACCCGAGCAGCCATATTCTGTACTAGCTGCAGCCTCCTAATGGTCACCAAGGACAGCCCCATGTAGAGTGCATTAACAGTAATCAAGTCTGGAGGTGACCAAAGTTTGTGTGATCATGAGCAAGGAGTCCCGGTCTAGGAGCGGGCAAAACTGGCGTATTAAATGAAGTTGTTTATTTATTTATTTATTTATTTCATTTGTACTCTGCCCTCCTCTGAAGACTCAGGGTGGCTTTACAACTAAAAACAACTAAAACACATAGATACAATCAAGTTAAAATTAGCATAAAATTAAATTAGAATTAAAAATTAAAATTCAAGTTAAAAACATCTAGAAGAAAGGTGGAATATTTAAAAGAGCCAGGCGACCGAGTTGGCCAAGTTGTGCAAAAGTTCTCCTGGCCACAACTGCCATCTGCTCTTCAAGCAGGAGTTGTAAGTCCAGGAGGACCTGCAGATTACGCACTGGGTCTGTTTGGGGCAAAACTGCCCCATCCAGAACCAAAGATGGTAGTTCCTGAGATAACACAGGGCCCCCGGCCCACAACCAGTCAGTCTTGCCAGGATTCAATTGTGAACTGCCCAGAGAGGGCATGAAGCATTAAGGGGCAAGTATAGAGGTGTGATTGTTTTGCTTTTACTTTGCTTTACCTTCTGGCAAGGAGAGAAACAATTGCCCTTTCTCACGGAGCATCCCTGCATTTTCCTACTGGGGTGGAAAGGTAACCACATTTTGTACACTCTGGTGTTTAGTCATCATACCTGCTACATGACCATGGAAATGCCTGCAGACACAGACAGAGCTGGCTCTTCGGCTGACAGTGGAGATGAGCACCATCTCCTGGAGTTGGACACCTGAGTATCATCCCTCCTTCCAGGTGTCATAGGTGGCTTGCGGTAGTTTTTCTCCCCAGCGGAGGCGAAGGCTGAGCCCCCTCCTGCCTCTGGACCTCAGCCATTTCCCATGAACGACTGGCCTAAAGCATTTGCATCATGTAAACTGACCTAGGCCTTATGTTCACAGAGGACCGAGCCAGAAGCTTCTTCCATCTGTACATCTGGGCTTGGGTTGCCATCTCGCCCAGAGGGGTCTTGCCCCAGTGTTTGTGTTGGAACCGGCCAGACGACCATCTCTCCTGTCAGCTTCACCTCGGAAGCCAAATGAACCTCCTTGTAGGTCTTCCATGGATTAATTTGTTTATCCAGCCCGGGGGGGGGGGGGGAGAGGAGGGGGAAGACACCAGTGAGGGCATTCCAATTAATTTCAAGCCTGGGATAATTAATTACTAGTTTGTTTACATGTCAGGACATTCCTGGAATCTTCTACATGCGGAGAGCTGCCAACTGAATGCTATAGCCAACACTCTCTGTCTTGGGATCCTGCACAGATGCAAGGGACTCTTTTAAACAAACCCTGTCATCTAGTTTGCATTAATTAATTGAAGGACTTTTGAGGCCAGTCCCCTCCCCCTCCCCCTCCCTGCTTACATTTTTTACATAAGGGACAGTCCAGGGAGTCGAGGTCTGCAAAGCTGCTTCCTTTGAACTCCATATGAGAGGTTTTGAGTTCCCAGATGAGACATCGGGAGCCCCTTTGGCCTGGAATTTTTGGAATTTCAGGGACACTTGGCCTGTTCCAGGACCCATGATTTTGGAAAGTAGCTCCTCTGCCTGCGGTAATGCTTATGTACCGTTTACTTGTGAGTAGTGAAGGACAAAAAATATGATTATGGGATTTGCAAACTTTGCAATTTTTAAAAAGTGGATAACAAAAACATCAAGAATAAAAGTATATCAAGTATAGTGCATCAAAAATAAAAGTATGGGTGTGTGTGAGACAGAGAGAGAGAGAGGCTGAAAGAGATGTACTAATAAGTGTTCCACTCTAGCACTTTGGAAACCTGGGTTCAAGTTCCCACTCAGGGATGACCTTCGTTTGTGTCACACACTCTCAGATTGATCTACCTCACAGGGTTGATGTGAAAATAAAGTATGCAGGACAACTGTGTGCACTTCCTTGGGCTCACTGGAATAAAGACAGTAGTTAGTTAGTCAGTCAGTCTGTCAGTTAGTTAGTTAGTAAAATAATGTGATAGATCAGTGATGGTGAACCTAGGCACTCCAGGTGTTCTCGGGCTTCAGTTCCCAGAAGCCCAAGTCCCTGTGAATCCACACAAATGGGTTTACTGTGCATACGTAAATCCATTCATGAGGATTCACAGAGACTTGGGCTTCTGGGAATTGAAGTCCAAGAACACCTGGAATGCCTAGGTTCACCATCACTTAGAGAGAGAGATTAGACACATACATACAGAAGATTAGACAGACAAACAGATCGATCTATTTGCACAGATAGATAGAGAGAGATGGGGTGTAACAAAAATTCTGATTATTTTTATGTATGTAGGTACATTTTTAAAAAAATCTCTACATGTTTAACAATATCTCCTGTGCGGTTCTGTTCATACCTATGTTTATGTTCCCTGAAACCCTGGGGTTCCTGTGGGCGCCCATGGGGGTGCCCCATCACCTTCATTACCTGGATACCCAAAGCTTTGCAGTGCCCCAAAGTAAGGGGGTGCATTGTATAAAATACATTAGAAATGAACATTTCAATAAAAGTTGCATTTATTTAAAAAGCAGGATCCAGCTGGCAGAGGACTGAATAGAACATTATGAAACATAAATGAGAAATGCAAAGAGTTTCAAAGAGGAAAAACATTGAAAATACAGGATAGAGAGAAAACTGTGACAATCAGCAATGCAGAGAAACATGAATGAGCAACATAAAATGATATAATAACAATATGAAAATATACTGGGTCCTGGGTCCCAGACCACACAGGGGGCCCCCTCCCCTCTTATGTGGCAGGAGTCAAGGCCCAGGGCTGCTGGCTGTTCCTAGCCCAAAATTAACAGCAGCCCCAAATATTTGAAAAACTTCTCTTTTTATAGATGAGGCAACCAAAAGTCTAGGCGACCCCCAGACCAGGTCGAGAGGGGTCACATGGCAAATTATTGGTGGACAGCCCCCCCTCCTCCCATGAGGAGTAAGATGCCCCAAACAGCCCATACACAATGAAGAAAACTCAACTGCATAGGCCATAAATCTAGCACTTCAACCTAAGGTCCCTCCCAGGCAGCCCCTCTTCTGAGGCAGATGAAACAAGTTCGGTAAAAGTTTACAAACATCCTGAGCATCTGGTTACATATCCACCCATTTGGTCTGAAATGACACCTTAACTAGAGGCCTTACATATGAATGAGTTAAATACCAGTGGGAAACAATGGGATCCTGACCTTTGATCTGCAATGGGAAAGCAATGACAAACTTCCCCACTATCTGGCAGACAGAGACAGTCAATGCTTTACTCCTCTCTTGAAAAATATGAATATTAAAAGTTAGACCTCAAAAAATAAGCCTACATTTATATGCACATTTGTTGTTGTTGTTTAGTCACACAGTCTAGTCTTCCACCATCCTCTAGTCTGTAGTCTGCCCAGATCTATGCCCACTGCGTCGTCTAGCCATCTCATCCTCTGCCGCCCACTTTCTCCTTTTGCCTTCCATCTTTCCCAGCATCAGAGCCTTTTCCAGTGAGTCCTCTCTTCTTCTCCTTTGGTGGCCAAAGTCCTTGAGCTTCAACTTCAATATTTTTCCTTCCTAGGAGCAGTCAGGGTTGATTTCCTTTAGAATGGACTGGTTTGATCTCTTTGCAGTCCAGCAGACTCTCGAGAGTCTCCTCCAGCACCACAGAGTCCAAAAACATTTATTCTTCTGTGCCCAGCCTTCCCTGTGGTCCAGCTCTCACAACCATACATTACTACATTGCTTTAACTAAGTGGACTTCTGTTGGCAGGGAGATTTCTCTACTTTTTTTTTAATTTATAGGGTTTTTTATTGTATATTAAGACACAAATACACATATTGCAACACAAATACAGTCAAACCTCGCATAAAGAGTGCCTCGCTTAGAGACTAACTCGCTTAAAGAGGAATCCTGTGGAACACATTATGCTTTTTAAGCAAGGTACAACTGTACAAATAAAATTACAAACATCAACCAGAACCCACCTGTGCTGTACAAAGTGATTCCTATTTTCATTGTTAATCCTCTTTATTTCTGCCAAAATTGCAACATCTCCTGACTTGGCTTGAGTCCATCACTACTGGTTAAATCAAATATGTAGTACAAAAGGTTCCCATATTTTCCAAAATGATCTTTTAACAGTTAAACCTCTTTTTATGCGCATTTCATATGTTATTTATCATTGAGCAAAAGTCGCTATACATTATTGTACCACTTTTATTTACTGATTATAAACTTATTTTTCCATTCAGAAGCCATTAATTGTCCTGCCACTAATATTAGGGTGACTACCAACTCTTTCTTGGATTCATCTGCTTTAAATTTGTCTATCTCCCCCAGCAACACTGCTTTAGGGCTTAATCTAACCATGGACTTCATAATTTTATCCAATACTTCTATCATTTTCCAACAACTGTTCGCATATTCGCAAGACCACCACTTATGTAAATATGTTCCTAAATCTTTACCACACCTCCACATAATCATAAAATAATTTGGAAGTGGTATTTGATCCTTGTATGTTTGTGGCAAATAACTAAGGGCGGGACAAACCTATGTCTCTACTTTTTTGTAAATGCTTCTTGAGTAAATAGGACTAACAAGACATGAACTCCATTAATTGCATTAAGAAGCTCCCAGCAAAATGGCAGAATCTTTTCTTATGTAGTCTGATGTGGCAGCAGCGCATAGTTCCAAGAAAGTGGATCAGTAGCTTAATTCTTCTTCCATTTTTGAACTCAATCTTCCTCAACCAAAACTTTACTGGTTTACAAGCTTGAGAGTTCTTCACGATTACCACAGGACATCTCGCAGGGCTGCATTTACTATCCAGATAAAAATGTGTAAATTGTACATCTGATGTAATTCCTAATCCCCTTCCACCTCCCTGTAAATAAAAAAGAAAATTAATTTGCAAAGTGCAATATCTGTCAGTTAAAAGACTACTGCGTGATTAATTTGAAGCCTTGCACATTTTTTATTTGAGGAATTTTATGGGATTTACTTCCTCAAACATATGGTTATTGCAGTGCAAAAAATCATTCCTTATTTTATAGTTGTGGCTGGGAATGAAAAATGTCAAAAATGTTCACTCTGCTGGGTGAGATTGCAAGACTGTTTGATGTATTTTTCACACTTCAGGAGTTATGCCCCAAATTCATGAAAGTCCCGTATCCTTTCTTGGGGGGGGGGGGGGAACTAGGTTTTTGTGCAAGGAACTTGTAACATGTACAAGGTCCTTTCTATTTCACACACAAAAAATTATATTTTGCAAAAAATTAAAATGCTCAAGGGTTATTTGAAATGCAAAATACAGTGGTGCCTCGCTTAAAGAGCATAATGTGTTCCACGGGATTGCTCTTTAAGCGAGTTTGCTCTTTAAGCGAAACACCATTGTAAGTGACCAATTGTGTGTGTGTGTGGGGGGGGGATTGCAAACCCTGATTTATTTGTTAAGCGAGTTTTTGGTTGGTTTTATTTGTTAAGCGAAGCGAACATTCAGAGAAAACGCTGCTCTTTAAGCGAGGCACTCTTTAAGCGAAACGCTTTTTATTCGAGGTTTGACTGTACTATCCGTTTTTTCAAGGAAGAGAAACCATTTTTTTTTGGGGGGGGGGGATTGCGTTACTGTTGCAAGTATTTTTATTCTTGTACCAGAACAAGAAACTTTCTGACAATTTGCAATTTCTTCAGTCAGTACAGTATGTTCAGATTCCTTTTTTCACTGAGGAAGAGAAAATTTACAAGCATTTTGTACGTTCTTTTTAGCTTGTGGAATCCTCACCCAGATCTTCACTAGCAAGATTTAAAAATAAAGCAGAGTTGACTATATTTTCTCAGAGAGTTAGACTTTGGGATGCAGGGGAAAAACCCGTTGTGTTTGAAATGTATGTACACTAGTACCTCGGATAACGATGAGACTTGGTTCCACAAGTCTTGTCGTTATCTGGTTTTTAACGTTGTGCGATGCATTGATCGCCCAACGTTAAAAAAGCCCTGTTTTCCTGGAGGCTGCAGCAAGCCAGAACGCATCGGGTCTCCCGACCTCCCTGGAGCTGATCTGCACTATTTTTGAAGTTCATTCTCACCAGGTATGAGCTGGCTAATTAGCATACATCCAATCAGGTCCCAGTATTGGGGTAAACAACACTGGTCACAATAATAAAACATGGCCTTAGAGGCTGGCTATTTCCTTCAAGGTTTCTGGGAATGAAAATGTAAAGGTGGCCTCTTGGAAGCACAAGAAGCCTCTTTCTATGACAGTGGAAAAGGTAAAGGTAAAGGTAAAGGTAAAGGTAAAAAAGGTAAAGGTTTCCCTTGCTTGAAAGCCAGTCGTATCCGACTCTAACCTAATAAACTCCATCCTGTATATGTGAAGAACTTGGGGACTCATTTTATTACAGCGGGGTTTTTGGTAACCGGGATGTACCTGCTCAATGGGAAGCCCGGTTAACGAACATATATTTTTTGTTATGTAGGTTCTACTGTATTAGGAAAGAGCTTTGCTATAATAAATAAATAAATGTGCCACTCTTGCTTGAAATCAGGGCTCATCCCTGTTTATAGCCAAAGAGCCAGCGCTGTCTACATCTGCAGATGTTTCTGTGGACATGTGGCAGGCATGATAGACACCAGAATGCATGGAATGCTGTTTACCTTCCCACCGAAATGGTACCCATTTATCTACTTGCAATTTCTTATTTTCAGACTGCTAGTTTGGCAGGAGCTGGGACAGAGATGGGAGCTCATTCTGTCATGCAGCGGGTCTGGAGTTGCTGGAGTTCCCAGTCGTCAAGTTCAGCGTCTGAACCTCTGAGCCACCACAGTCCTAGAAAGAGTGCTATGGAGGAAGGTGGGTGGGGGAAGTCTTTCTGAAGTCTTTCTTGGTCTGAGCTAATTGGAAAACTGGGAAGAAGCTAGCTGAGAGCGGCAAAGGCCCCAAAGTCTCAGTAGCCTCACAGTGTGTTGCCTTGCCCCAAAGGCAGCACAGTTGAGCTCCCAGCTTCAGATGCAGTCGATCTGTGTCTGACTATCAACAAACAGGAAACGCGGGTGCATTTCTGCTCTGGCTGTGAGCTTTGCAAGCAGCTTCCCCAGATGTTTGGTCTTCCAGCTGGATCCGATGAGAGCTGGTCGGCTGCCCTTGCCGGTCGATTCCCAGAGGTAGATGCCAGCTAAGGTCTGTGACTGATGCCAGCTATGTCCTGGATGCCACCTGGGGCTTTATTTGGGTAAAAGGGTGTCTTAAGTAAGAGGGCAGGGCAGTTTTTATAGACCCTTGGAAAGGGGATGTGGCTCAGAGGCCTGAGAACTCCCGCTTAGCATGGAAATGGGGACGTTTGGCATGGCACGGAGAGGGAGAGGGTTTCCAGGCGTTGCTTGCCTCTGGGGCTTGAGAACAGGAGTGAAGGCCAGGCTTCCCAGCTGTTGGCTGTTTAAGGTGATGGACGTCTCCCTTTCCCCCAGAAGGAGGGCAGCCGCTTCATGGGCCAGATTCACACTCTTTCCTTCTGGCAGGCAGAGCCTCTGTTTGGCCCCCTTTCAAGGACTGATTCATGCAAACTGTTTCTCTGCTAGCATGGGATGCGTTGTTTTCATTTCTTTTTGAATTACTGCCCTAGGACTTCAGTACCTCATGCTCTTTCTGTGTGTGTCCTTCTTCTTCCGTGCCTAGGCCAGATGTGGAACTGTTAAAACAAAGGCACCTTTTGGTGAGGTCATTCTGCAGTTCCTCTCACCTGACCTAGTGTGAGGAAGATTAGCCAGCAACACAAGGTACGCCCGGTTGTGGTTCAAACATACAGTACCACAATCTTCGAGGAGGCTTTTCCTGTGTAACCCTCTGTATGTGATTAGCTAGTTACACCAGGAGACATTTTGTGCACATGACAGAAACCCTGGAAGGAAAGTGTGTGTTGTCATCAGGCTGGAGGTGAAAATTTCTTGCTGTAACATCTTGCTATGTGGAGACGATATTAACTGCCAAGAACCAGGATGTTACCAAAGGGCATTGCTTACCTTCCAGCCTCACACCGCTTTGCTGCAGACAAAGATCACATGTTGCAAGTGAGGAAGCTGCAATCCAGGCTATAACCAACCCCACATCACGGCATAATCCCCCACCTTTTGTAAGCACAGCTGAAGCAGTTGGGAGGAGCACTTTGCTGAGGCGTTGCCATCAGTATTCCCACCTGGCAACCAGAAGGACCTTGGGTCAGCCATTCACACCAGTTTCTTGCTTCTCTCTACAAACAGTTCACCAGTTTCTAGCCTGGAGTACAGTAAAACCCCAGTTTATGTAAAAAGTCCTTTCCATAGCATCTTATGTAAATAGGGGTTTTACGTAAATTGATGCATCCCCATTGGGATGCATTGAAAAATTAAAAAATGGGCTTGAAATTGGTTTTCAATGCATCCCTATGGAAAATTGCATTTTGCACCTCTAGTGGTCATCTCTGGTAATGACAGGCAATTCAACAGCGGATATTCCCCCCACATTCTCTCAATCCCGGCAGAAGCAAGCAGGGACTGCAGAAAATTATTGCTGCTGCCACCGCCGCCACAGTAAGTGATGTCTTGCGAGTTTTGGCGGTGGGGGTAGGTGGCATGGTGTGAATTTTAGATTTTAAAATGGTGCCACCACCATTTTAAAATCTAAACACAGCAGGGGGAAAAACTTACACAAGTCAAATTTTACGTAAGAAGAGGCATACATAAATCGGGAGTTTTACTGTATCTTCAAGCCTAGCCCAAGTGTTTAAAAAAATGAAAGCATGAAGCTGGGAGGGAAACACACATGTACCTGTGCATCTCTGATATACAGTCGTGTGGAGTATTTGAGAAGATGCATCTGGACTGTGAGGCCGTGTCTCTCCAAGAGCTCTGAGCATGGAGAACCTTCTGACTCCATTTGCACTGGATGGAGGCTTCCAGAGGCTGTGTCAGATGACAGGGGCCCAGTCTGCCCACAGGGCCAGACTCCAACCCTTGTCAGCGTAGCAGAACCTGCCAGAGCTTGTGATCTGCTGGCAAGTTTGCAGAGCTCAGCATCGTCTGTTTGCCATGACAATGCAGGGTCTGGGATGTAGGCGTTTTAATGAAGTAACTTTTCCTCCCCATAGACACACAGAGAAGGGGGCCCCAGGGCCCCCAGCTGCTGCACCTGTTGACTGCCAACACCCCTCCCCACCAGGCTGTAAACAGCTGAAGAGTCCACAGCCTCTGTACTAGATCTTGGTTCTACCATGAGATGGCTACAGGAAAGGCTTTGTCTCTGCCATGTTTTCCACAGTAGGCATAAAGTTGCTCTCTGGTCTTTTACTTTTGGGAAACTAAGGAGGCACAAACACTCACAGCAAGAGTGAAAGAATGGGTGGAGGAATCCCAAAGATGCAGATGAGTAATCTCCTCTGATGCTTCTGTTGCCTAAAATGGGCAAATTGCAGCTGGTGAAGTTGTGTGTACCAAAAGGAACACTTGCACCTAAAGTAGGAGAGAAAGAAAGGCTTTATTAAAAGATCTTTTGCAAAAGGGACCTCTTCTTTCCACACTCCTTCAAGAGATGGGTAGAGATCTAAGACAAGTACAGGCAGTTTTATAGATTAACAAAAGATAAATCTAGAAACCATACTCTCATTTGTTACCTTATCCAGAGCTCTGCCCCTCATTCAGTGGCTGGGCCACTAAGGACCATTTCCTACTGCTTAGTGGTAAAGATGTTAAACTTGATGACTGGAAGGTCAGCAGATCAGCAGTTTGAGACCTGAGTGCTGCATGACAGAGTGAGCTCCCGTTATCTGTCCCAGCTCCTGCCAACCTAGCAATTCAATAACAAGAAATTGCAAGTGGATAAATAGCTACCACTTTGGTGGGAAAGGTAACAGTGTTCTGTGCCACATGACCATGGAAACATCTGCAGATGGAGACAGTACTAGTTCTTTGACTGTAAATGGAGATGAGTACCAAACCCTAGAGTCAGATAGGACTGTTTTGAGCAAAAGAGACCTTTACCTGTTTTTTTTTTTTAGAAATAGAGGTCAATAGGAATTAATATACAGTATAAAATACCTAAAGGCAAGGTGGAAGTAGGAGGGGGTGAGAGTAACTCCACACAGACATGGGGAGAGGGCAAGGGGTTCTTTTTTACCTCCTTTAGTTCACTTAACACTCAAAATGAGTTTTCTTTCGCTGTACTTCTACTTTTTAATAGCACGCAACAAGGCAACAACCGTCAGTTTTCATTTTCCCTCCAGTGGGAGAAATGCACAGAAATTGGTGTCACAGATGTGCAGGTCCCCCCACCACCACTGACCACAAATACAAGGACAAGATTTTGCCACCCAGGAGAGAAATCAGTAGTATAGGGCGGGTTTCAGTCGCCCGGGACTGCAGGCCAAACTCACGGGGGGGGGGGGGAGTCCTACCTTCGGGCTTCACTGGGCTAGGAAGTGGGGCGGCCACGTGCTTGGGAATCTGACGGCGTGGGCGAGGGTCTGGGGCAGGGCGGTGCAGGCCCAGCGGGGAGCCAACTGTCGGGATCCCTCTGAGCCCGGCGGCAGCAGCTTGGCCACCCAGGAAGGCGGGAAGTGAGGCTGGTGGTCGCTGCGGAGCAGTGCCCGCAGCTGGAGCAGCGCCGGCCAGGCCTTGCTGGGAGAAGGTCCTCGGGCTGGCCGGTGCTGCTCTAGCCGCAGGTGCTGGGCCGCAATGACCACCGGCCTCACTCCTCTGGGCACCACTCCCACCGAAGGCAGACGAGCTGCTGCCGCGCACCTGGGACACTGACGGTGGGCTCACCACTGGGCTCACGCCGCGCTGCCCTAGACCCTCGCCCGTGCCGTTGGGGTCCCAGACGCGTAGCCACCCCACCTCCTACCCCGGCAGTGGAGGCAGCGCCCAGGAAGGTGGGAAGCAAGGCAGGCGGTTGTTGCGGCCCAGCGGCCTGAGCAGCGCTGGCCAGGCATTCTAGGGGTGGAGGTCCCCTGCCTGGCTGGCGTTGGGCCGCGTGACCGCTGGCCTCGCTTCCCACCTTCCTGGGCACCACTGCTGGGCTAGGAGGCGGGGCAGCCACGTGCCTCTGAACCTGACGGTGGGCTCTCCGCTGGGGCCATGCCACACTGCCTCAGTCCAGGAGGCGGTAAGGAGGTGGCACCTGGGGAGGAGGGGGAGTGGCGCTGCCTGGTCTCCACTGCACCACCGGGCCCGCACCCTCTGGGGTGGGGCCCAGGGCGCCGGTGGTGGCAGAGGGTCCCGGCACCCTCCCCGGCCACCAGGAAGTCCGGGGCAGTGGCAATGCCACCCCTGCAAAGTGGCGCCCAGGACGGGCTGCCCCCCTCGCCCCCCTCGCTATGTCTCTGAGAGAAATGTTCACCCTTTCTCACAGGGCATCCCTACATTTTCTTACTGGGACACTGAGAGCCTTTGGCTGGCACCAGCCTTCTCTTTCACACACATTATGCACCTCAGAAATATGACGTGAGGAAGCCCATTTCTTCCCCCTCGCATGGGTTCCTCACAGATGTTTCTTGGTCTTCTTCTGGCTTGCTGGTGAAGAGCCGAAGCTCCCGATGACGTAAGTGAAAGGAGAGCCTCCCCCTCCCCCCTTCCTAATTTAAGCTTTCCTGTCCGTTCTCTGCTCCAGCACTACTACTTTGGCAGCAGAGAACTGGGAGTGAGTCATTGCTCAGCCCCTTCCCAACCTCCCCTTTGCCTTCCCGGGAGGAGGCAGCAGGACCGACCTAAGTCTGTTTCAGAAGCAGAGAGAGAGAGAGAGAGAGAGAGAGAGAGAGAGAGAGAGGCTTGAACAAAGCAGATGCTTTGTCAGCCTGACCGCTTGTTCTATTCGCTGCCTGTCAGGATCAATGAAAAGCAATGAGCCTGATGGATGCAGACCATTTGCAGGCTAATCCGGTGCAGATGGTGGAGGGCACTGGAGCTGCGCCTGCCGGTGCCAAACAGGATCTGTCGTCCCTCCTGGTTTTCCTCCCTGTTGTAGTGGCATCTGGGTAGAGGGGCCAAGAGGGAACCTTCCCGAAGAAGCTCAAGATAGGGGGAAAGTCACAGGCAGTTGTCTGGGCCAGAAAGAAACTGGGTGGAAGAACAATTAGGAAAGGGGCTTCCCTTGCTAGGATCTTGAATCAACATTTGGAGAAGGATGACTTAGGTCTCGGGTGCTCTCCGGTCTCATTGTAATGCAACACACTCAGTGGGCGGCATCAGCAGGTTCACAACAGTTCACCAGAACCAGTAGCAGAAATTCTGGCTGGCCCCTCTGCCCATCCAAGTTTTGAAATAAAGTAGTCCTAATTTGGATGCAACGCAGGGCTTTCCCTCTGGCCATGCCCACCAGGCCATGCCCACAGTGTGGTAGTAATTTTTTGGGGGGCCCACCACTGAAACACACTGAATATAAGGAGGATGGAGTTACTACACCAGGCTCTGTCCTTGGATGTTTTTAAGAAGCATCTGAAAACTGTACTCTTTAAAGGGGTTTTTAAATAACATTCTCCCTATGGCGAGTTAATAAGTGTATATTTGGACTAAGCGAGCAACTCGCTCGCTTGCTCGATCAATCAATCCTGTCTTGCAACGTGATAAAAAGGGAGAAAGGAAGTAGGGGAGTTCTGCAACCTTGCCCAGTTCATGGGTCAAAATTACGTGCCCAGGTTCCCTGATTGAACTCGGTCCACCGTGTTGGTGAGCCTTGGCAGTCCAGGAGTGCTGACATGGCCTTCTGGGAATTGAAGTCCAAGAACACCTGGAGTGCCAGGGTTTGCCACCCCTGGACTAGTATGACGACCAGTCTCTCTTAAGAGTTCGAATCCCTGAGCAGGTTCCCTGCATCTTTCTTAGCTGATAACCTATTGCTTCTGTGCTCGTGGATGGCAATAGAGGTGATATCCTGCATTTTATGCAAGTTACAGAGGCCCCAAGGGATTGAAAAAGCAGAACCATTGGTAGAGGTGAGGGGCTCCCTCTGAGCTTTAAAATTCCTTGGCACGGCGTGTTATTATACTATCGCTAAAAAACAAGGAATCCAAGCCATTTTCCTTCCATCTGTTCTCCTGAGTTTAAAGCAACAGCTGCCTTTTCTCTCCAGTCCCGGAGAAGCCATGAAAATTGAGACCAACATGAAGGTTTTATGGGGGGAAAGAACCTGCATTCTGGATGGAAATCTCTGTCCACCCACACAACTTTCTCTTCCCAGGAAGAATAAATTATCTTTCTTCCTAGAATCCAAAGCACTGGATTATATGTTTGATATTAATCTCAGTAATGCTCATAACATATTTTTCAGTGGTCCTTGGCTCTGTCAGACTTTACAGGGATCTTTTACAAACTGCAGATGAGTTTGGATTGGGTCTGGGCCCTCTGTTTATAAGGAACAAAAAGCAGTGCCCACATCCCATAATAGTCCCAATGTGTAGCCCCAAACGGTGGTTTTTAAAGTCGTTATCAAAATGCTTGCTTGTTTATTCACTTCCTCCCTTCCTCATGTAAATGACCTTTACACATCATACCTTGCTGGATTCCCCTCTCTCCACAAATTTTATCACATTTACCAGTGTCTCTTTTGGAGTAGTGTGAAACAGTGCTAAATGCAGGATGAGGCCTTCACCACCCTCACCAGAGCAGTAGAGTTATCTTGGGAGGTCTTAGGCTAAGGTAGGCCACCGATCAATCTTAGACCAGCTTAACAGCCTCCTTTTAAATTGAGCATTCCAGTTTTCAGGTTGCATTTGTCACTAGTAACGTCTTGGCCAAAACCTCACACATAGTTATACCTGTGTAGGTAAACAAGCCTAACATGTGCAGTTGGATTGCCTCAAGAAAACACTGCAGACACTGGGCAAGAGATGATACCTGTGGCAATTTCTTAATTTGAGACAATTTGCAATTTGCACTTTACACGAATCTAACTCTACAGGAGGATTTGGGCCACCGCTTCTCCTTGGCTTGTTTCAGTGTATGCTGGAAGAGCCTAGGATTCAAACATCTTTCCCTTTGATTTTACATGACAGGTGGAAGCACTCGAGATCTTCTCTGCATCGTTGTTAGGCGCATGAATGGCTAGCCATATTAGCCTGTGGCAGGAAAACAAACACAACATTTCTTGTGCCACCTTGAAAGCAATAGGTTTTATTAACTGCAAACATTTCAGGACTTGACAAAAGGGGCTTAGAGTCCATGAGAACTGAAGCCAATCAAAATTTAACAGGAGAGGAAGCTTCTGGAGGAAGGGACAGGTTTACATTAGAGCCCTTGGCCCTTCAGACACCCACTCCAGAGGTAGATAAGTGGGAAGAAACAAGGCATCGAGGAAATAAATAAATAAATGAATGAATAAATGATGCCTTCAGTTGTCTCCGGAGTGAACTGGCAGCCAGGGAAACTTCTTATGCGAGACAGGGTCTTTCCAGGGAGCTAGGGCAAGTTGATCAATGGACGATTGTATGCGGAACCAGCTCAGATTTCTGCAGGCTGCTCATTGTGCTGTTTGAACAGGGGTGTTGCAAAGCTGAAGCTAATTGTACAGCTGATTTTGGTCCCCACAGCAGGTGGGTGGGGAGAGGGGCTTCTGCCCCAGGAAGGGCAGCCTAGCATCTGATATAGATGGCAGTGGATGGAAACATTCATACTGACGTGATGGCCATCTTAGAGGGATGGAACTGGGTAGCCAACCAACTCAGTAGGAGGCATTCTGATCTTTGAGTATCATACGAAGTTAAGGGCAGATGCAGCAACCCAACAAGGTACCCTGGCCATGCCTCACCACTGTCTAGCACCAGAGCTTCTTTTTCTTCAAGTTGCACATCTGATTCTGTCATGATGATCAGCCATGAAGATTGTCCTGGGAACAATATAATGCAGGAGTTTTCCATTTGCCTTTCGAGTCACAGTGTGACATCCATACCACCAGTTCAGCTCTGCAAGTCATTTTCTGGTCCTGAGCCTTTTTGGCACACAAAGTCTTCCTCAGCCCCAGGCCAGGATGGGTGAAGCTACTGCCCTCCCTCAAGAGGGATTCAAGTGGGGCCATTGCATCCACTTGGGAACCATCATCACCCTTCCTTCCTTTTGGACTTCTCCACCCAAGGCTGTTAGTTTTCAGGTTTGTCAGGTTAGTTAACCACTGCCTGACGATTGGCACCTGAGCTTGAGCAAAGAAAATTGGCCACACCTGCCAGAATCTCTTGGCTGGGGGAGGGATTCTAAGAATCCTGGGCCCCAAAAGCAACTTTTCTAATCTCTGTCTAGGAGTCAACTGTGTGTTTGCTGTTTGCCGGGAGGTTCCTCCAGTGCTTTAAGTCAAGAAACTGAGCCCATCTGGTGCCCACCAGACAGCTGACCTGTGGATCTTCTCATTTGCGACGGCAAGTTTGCAGTCCTCATGGATGATGGTGGTTGGCCAACAGTTTCTTGAAAGCCTTTCCCTCTGCACCCAAGGAAGGGGAATGCATTCATGGCAACATCTTCTGTGTCCATTTTGGACCTTGAAGAGTCTTCTGTCTCCACCCTGTTTTTTCCCCTTCTCTCCTTTTCTACAGGAAGCTCTGTTGGAAAGATGCTTCCTGCAAACCCACCTTGGGACTCTCTGAGCAAAGACAGATCCATGTCAGGCAGGAATCGCTGACCTACAAAGCCTTTGCTCTGCTGGCTGCCTTTCAGAGGGAGGCAACAACATAAGCAGAGCATGACCCCGCATGACTTTTCACTTCATTGCATTTCCGAGTCTCGGTAAACAGGGCTTTGCAGAATGCGAGGCATGTTTGACTTTTGGACAGAGGGCGCGGGCGTGGACCAGCCCCCGGCATGGCATCAAAGAAGGCCTTGTGAGCGCTGCTGAGTGAGTTCTTGAGAAGGAATTCTTGTGAGGTCACAGAGGGGGAAAATAGCACAAGACAAAAATAGCTCCAGGGACGGGTTTCACGGCTCAATCCTCAGTTCCCCCAAGGGGCTGGCTTTCTTTCTGGACAGAGTAGCAGCAAAAAAAACAAAAAACGATTCCCCAAGAACTTTGATGCTCAGCTGTCAAAGCCAGGAGTGAGAAAAATCCAGATTCTTGACTTGTCATCCCTTGAGTGGTCGAGGACAGAGAAAGACGGTCACAAAGGCAGAGAGCATAACCCCATGATGGCGTACGTGCAGTAAACCCATTTGTGTGGATCAACAAAGACTTGGACTTCTGGGAATTGAAGTCCAAGAACACTTGGAGTGCCAAGCTGCACCGTCATTGGCATAACCCCTCCTTGCAGGTTTTGGGCAGAGAAACCATCCCTTTGGGATTTGGACGGTTGCCGCCAAAGGTCGTCTGTAGAGAATGAGTCACTGTGTCTTCAAGATCACAAAGAGGAGGTGTTCTTTCAAGGGTTGGGTGTGAGGAAAAATCCACATGGGTGATTTTTAGAAGCAGACTGAGCAAGCGTTGTGTTCCCACTGGGTTTCACGTGGCTGTTTGTACAGCTCATTTTGGTCTCCTCACAGGGAGGGCGGAATGAGTCCTTTGCCTCTAAAAGCTGTCTGTCAGCTGATTTGCCATTATGGGTCAGGCCATGGCAGATGATGGCTTTCACCTCCCCCTTTCAGAGGACTTGGATCAGCCATTGCAAAGAAGGTGCGGCCATAGGGAGTCCCTGAGAGGCATTTGTGTGTGTGTGGGGACATTGGAGAGACTTTCAGACATTTGCTTTTGACTGCATAATGTGCTATTTCATGGCAGTGGAGTACTATGGTTCTTAGTACAGGAAGGAAAGCTGGGAAAGATGTGGAAGGCAAAAACCTTAGTACTGTATCATAGAATCATTGACTTGGAAGAAGGGGCCCATGAGGCCAGCAAGTTTGACCCCAACTCAAGGTAGGCATCCTAGTCAAAGCTAAAATTGACAGAAGGTGGCCCACTTCTCTCCTGAATGTGTCCAGTGTTGGAGCCCTCGCTTCCTCCTGAGGTCATTGTGGATCCCATTGTTGTACTGCTCTAGTGGTTAAGAAGTCTTCCCTGATATTCACCCAGTACTGTATCTTCCTGTAACCTGAGCCCATTCTTATGTATCTTGCACTCTGGCATGATGGGAAATCAGGATCAGGCCCTTCATCTTTCTGACTAGTAAAGGTAAAGGTTTCCCTTGCTCGAAAGCCAGTCGTATCCTATCTTTCAGGTATTTGAGGCATGCTATATCATATCCCCTCTTTCTCCTTTTCTCAAGGCTAAACATGCCCAGTTCTTTCAGTCTTTCTTCCTAGGGTTTGGTTTCCAGTCCTTTGATGATCCCTGTTGCCCTTCTCTGTACCTGCTCTAGTTAGACTCCATCTTTCTTAAAGTGTGGTGCCTAGAATTGGACATAATACTCTAGAGATGAAAAATTAAGACCACTTGATACCACCCACCCCCCTGATCTATGACGTAGCTTATCTACCTGCTTCTGGACTTCTTCCCATGTCCTCCAAGGAGGATGCTAGTGTTTTCCTCTTCCTAGAGGCCACGCGCCCAAACTGCAACCCCAAACTCACTTATTTATCACAAGTGCCAACACAGCAACAGGGGAGGAAGGAAATGCTCACATTGAGCTGCTGGGCAGAGGAGTGGGGTGAACTCTGTGCTGGGAAAGGGAGGAAGTGATCCCATTGGGCTGATGGGCAAAGAGCCAGGGCAAACTCTGTGCTGGGGTGACTACACTGGCGTCCACAGGGAGGGCTCCGACTGCCACCTCTGGCACGTGTGCCATAGGTTCGCCACCACTGCCCTAGAGTATGATAACATTTCCAGCATTGAACACAATACTCTAGATGTGGTCTAATTAGTGCTGAATAGAGGGGAATTAGGACCTTGTGAGTTTTGAAACTGTACTATACGTTAAGTCAGCCTAAAATAGCACTGGCCTTTCTTTCTTTCTGTAGGCACAACACAGCACTGTTCAAAAAGTGCTATCATATCTAACCCCCCGGATCTCTTTCTCTAAACCCCAGTGAGGGGGAACCTTGGCACTCCACTTGTTCTTGGATATCAATTCCCAGAAGCACAAGTCTCTGTGAATCCACATGAATGGTTTTGCTGCCTGTACACTAGACTGTCAAAAACTGACACTAGGAACTAAACATGTCAAAAGAACTGGTGCAGTGCTCTTGTTAGGAAAGACTGCGCTGTTTCCTGATGTTTGCCTTGCCTTTTAGATGAAAAGGTGAGTCAGAGGAGCTGAGATAGAAGAGTACAAAAATGAGGCAGGTAGGAGCAGAAGCAGCTTTTCTTCCCCTCTCCTATGATTAGAACCTCAAATATCAATCTGAGACATAAGATATGAGTAACAAGCCATAAGAAGGATTCAAATAGTGAGGAGATGGAGTGAAGATTGCAGACATATGAATGTGTGCAACTAAAACTAAGATGTCTGCAGTGACTCCAGTCTGGCCAGGTTATCCTACTATAGTAATAGAGTAGACCCTACTGACAGCAACTCATCACCATATGTCAGGTGGCAGTTAGCTAACCAGACCACCCTGAGTACCCTGGGTAGTGAACTCCACAGGGAAGGGTGATGGTCTCCAAGTGGTTTAAATCCCACTGGAATCCATCTTGATGAAGGGCACCAGCTTCATCACACCTGGCCTGGGGCTGAGGAAGACTTTGAGTGCCAAAAGGGCTCAAGACCAGAAAGTGATGCTCAGAACTGGATTAGTGGTATTGGTGTGTGTGTGTGTGTGTGTGTGTGTGTGTGTGTGTGTGTTTCATGGTGCAATGCAGAAGGCAAATGGTAGACCACTGCATTAGATTGTTCCCAGGACAATCTTCATGGCTCATTGCCATGATGATCGCCAATATTCTGCATTGTCTATGGTATAAGAAATAGTTACTATAAAAATTGTAAAAAATGTTTAAACTTATTTATTTATTTATTTTAAATTTATTTATTTATTTATTTATTTATTTAAATTTGTTTATCGCTCTCCTCCCCGAAGGGACCCAGGGCGATTCACAACACGTCGGCATCGACAACAATTTAAAACCAGTTCAAAAATTAAACGTTTTAAAAGAAGCTTAAAAACTTAACATTAAAAACTATGCGTTGTAGCTAGAGGCACTGGGGGTCAAACAATCCAGCCGGTTGGGGAAATTGATCCATCCATTCCCCAGACCTGACCTGCCAGCCAGGCTTACGCTCCTTTCCTGAAGGACAGCAGCTCTGTCTGCAGGCGTAGTTCTATTGGGAGGAGGTTCCATAGGACACAGAGTGGACACAGAGAAGATCCCCCTTCTAGGACCGGAGAGGTGTGCCGATGGCACAACCAGAGAGCCTCTCCGGTCCGCTCTGGTGGGACGGACAGATGTCCTTGGGATGATGCGGTCTCTTAAGTATCCTGGTCCACTACCATGTAGGGCTTTAAAGGTAATAACCAGCACCTTGAATTCCACCCAGAGGCAAACTGGAAGCCAGTGCAGCTCCCTCAGCAGCGATGAGGCACGGGCATAATGCCCCCATCCCAACACTACTCATGCAGCTGCATTCTGGACCACCTGTAGCCTCCAAATGGTCACCAAGGGCAGCCCCATGTAGAGTGCATTACAATAATCAATTCTGGAGGTGACTAAGGCATGTGTGATCATGAGCAAGGAGTCCTGGTCTTGGAATGGCCATAACTGGCAAATCACATGAAGTTGTGCACAGGCCCTCCTGGCCATGACTGTCACCTGCTCTTTGAGCAGTAGTCGCAAGTCCAGGAGGACCCCCAGATTACGTACCGGGTCTGATTGGGGCAGAACTGCCCCATTCAGAACCAAAGGTGGTAGTTCCCGAGATAATACAGGACCCCGAACCCACAGCCACTCAGTCTTGCCAGGATTCAGCTGAAGCCCGTTGTCCCCCATCCAGACCCTGACAGCCTCCAGGCACCTGGAAAGGACTTCCACTGCATTGCTAGTGTTCCCACTGGCCGAGATATACAATTGGGTATCATCTGAATACTGATGATACCTCACCCCATGAGAACGGTTGATCTCACCCAGTGGTTTCATGTAGATATTAAATGGAAGAGGTGAGAACACTGAGCCCTGAGGCACCCCATATTGGACCAGGCTAGGGCTGGACATCTCACCCTCCAACCACACTGACTGGGTCCGGCCCTTCAGAAACAAGGAAAACCAGGCAACACTGTGCCCTGGATCCCCAATCCTTGGAGCCTTCCCAGAAGGATACCGTGGTTGACGGTATCGAACGCCGCTGAGAGGTCAAGAAAAGCCAGGATGGATGGATATCCACCATCCCGCTCCCTCCAGAGATCATCCACCAGCACGACCAATACAGTTTCCGTACCATTTCCGGGCCTGAATCCTGACTGAAAAGGGTCCAGATAATCCGCTTCATCCAGGATCTCCTGTAGCCGCCATGCCACTGCCTTTTCCAATACTTTACCCAAAAAGATTAAGTTGGATACAGGTCGAAAATTGGCCATTATGGTTGGGTTGAGGGAAGGCTTCTTCAGGAGGGGGCGCACCAATGCATATTTTAAAGATGCCGGAAAACCCCCCTCCTGGAGGGAGGAATTAATAATTGCCTCGACCCAGCCATCAGTCAGCATCCTGACCTATTTAACAAGCCAGCGGGACAAGAGTCTAATGTGCAGGCAGTAGCATGGACAGCTCCCAGGAGCCTGTCCATTTCCTCAAGGACAACTGGCTCAAACCGATCCCAGATAACATGGCAAGACTGTACCTCAGACAACCCCAGCTCTACATTTTCCACGCCGGGATTCAACTTCAAGCGAATCTGAGTGATTTTCTCTGTCAGATAATCAGTGAAAGCCTAAGCCGACCCCTCCCACCAGAAGTGAAAGTAAAATGCACATGTGTGGGATGTGTCACATACCTGCACATGTGCAGAACGCTGCTGTAAATTACCACAAGTCATTTACGACAGCATTCTGCACATGCATGAGTGCATCACACAACTGCACATGCACATTTTACTTTCACTTCCGGGAGCAGTGAAGGGGTCAGGGGCTGGATGAAATGGTTTTGGGGGCTGGATCTGGCCCATGAGCCATAGCTTGGGCACCCTTGCTCTAAGGGCAGGAATAATTGTTCTCTGAATTTTTCAGAACAAATTTAAGCTCATTCCACTGTGGCCAAAGGGTTGTGTTGTTGAATGGCAGATTGGCTTGATCTGCTGTCTGAAAACATCTCAATCTTCTGAGAAAAACAAGTTTATAGCATGGGCACCTGTCCACATCTCCAGCCCACACTGACTTGGAGGATTCTGGTTTTGCGATGTGGGCTAGAAACAGACGCATAATTGCGTGCGGCTGTGAATTTGTTTCCTGAAGAGATGCTGACTGTCTCACGTGGATATGAACATTCGTGTGTGTGTGTGTGTGTGTGTGTGTGTGTGTGTGTGTGTGTGTGTGTGTGTGTGTGTGTGTGTTTGTTTAAAGGCATGTTGTTGTTGTTGCTGCTGCTGTTACTGGAATATTTCTATCACACCTTGTCATCTTGCCATTTTCTGGTTTTTGTTAGACTCCCATAAAACACACAAGCATTCTGACTTTGGAAAATCATTTCTCAAAAATAATTAATTTCATTCCTAATATTTTTAGATTGGGAGCTGGAAGATAATTGGAGCCATGTTTCTGAGAAAATAGCAAATGGGCTGTGTCTCAACAGTTGGTTTCATGAAATGGTTGGGAGCCAATGGCCAGGATCCGGCAGCTGTTTATACAAGGTTTCCATAACATACCATGGCTAATTGTGGTTGCTTGACAAACCACATGACCAGGCTGGCGACTGTGGTACACATGGCACCTTATAAATTTGTTGCAATTGGTAGGATGCTGGCCCATGTAATAGGTATAGCATACATAGTCTTTGATCAGCTTTGACAAACTCTTCTAATACGCTAATTTTTCAGAGCCTTCTAGCAAATGGAGGCCAATGTTGTACCATGGGGAATAGAACTTCCTTTTTAGTTGCCTTTGGATCCAGGCTCTTCCTTTTCCTTCATGTATCGATGACCTCAATGGGCCGCAATGTTACGAGCAAGAGACACGTAGGGTTTAGTACAGCACAATCTTATCCTGTCTGGTTACTCTAGCCAGGATTGCATAGTGTATTAACTCTGAGGCCAATCCTCTTCAGTCAAGCTTCCCTGAGGACTTTAATTAGAAACATCCTTCCCATGACCTCAGCCTCTGCTTGAGGTGGTCTCCACACTGTCGATGAACGGTCTGCTGGCTTATCACCTCTTGTTGTTTCTTGAGACAACAATTTTTTTATGACTACCTTTTCCTGATTTGAATCGCAAAAGAGGGCCCTGCGCTTATGTCATGAGGCAGATGTTCAGTTCCAGCCGTCAGTAAACTCTCCCTTCGTTGCTACTTTCTCAGGCTGTGAAGGAAGGGTGACATGGAAACTCTCCATTATGGCTGCATTCGGCTTTGAGATCAGAAGTGGAGTCCATCAGCCATTCTTCTTCTTCTTCTGTGATGACTGGAATAACTGAATTCAGGACAAAAAAGACAACGATACCTCTGTCTGTCAGTCTGTCTTGTTCTGATTTGTGAACTGTTTATCAATACAGTCTGAGCACACGTTACAGCTGTTTTCTTCATTGTTGTGATGATATCTGAAATGTTTGGCACTTGGCAGTTCTGGCTGAGTTAGACAGGATCTGGCTTCTGCTGAATCAATTCAGAAGGCTCAAAAGCTCAGACAGACAATAGTAGCAATAATAAAAATCTTAGAACTGCAGAGCTGGGAGGGGCCCTATGGATCTTCAGGCCCTGCTCCTGTCAAGGAGGCACCGTGAGGAACTGAACTCTCAACCTCTGGGTCCGCAGCCAGAGACCATGTCTAAAAATGCCAATGGAATCTACATTACTCTCAGAGAAAGATGGCCTTGATCTTCCTAGAACGGGTAGGTTTTAGGCAGAGCTTTTACACAAGTCGTTCTTCTCTCCATCCCTTCCCAAAATTAATTTCAGGCTTCATATGCTACTACCCCATCCATTGTCCCCATTCAGCTTTTGCAAGCAACAAAGCTGGTAGGGACAATAAAGGTTACAAGCTTGTTGCTAAAGTCAGCATTCGAGCACCCAGTTCTGAGCTGGGTCTTCCTGGTTGCCTTTGCTTGAAAGCCAGTTGTATCCAGCTCTAGGGTTCAGTGCTCATCTCTGTTTATAGCCAAAGAGCCAGCACTGTCTGCGACTGCAGACATTTCTGTGGACATGTGGCAGGCATGCCTCAACTAACAGAGTGCAGCAAACACTGGTTACCTTCCTACTGAAGTGGTCCCTATTTATCTACGTGCAATTTCTTGCTTTTGAACTGCTAGGTTGGCAGGAGCTGGGACAGAGATGAGAGCTCACTCTGTCATGCAGTACTCAGAAACAGAACTCCGACCTTCCAGTCATCAACTACAGCGTCTTAACCTCTTGAGCCACCTCAGTTCCTTGGACAGGTCTCCAAAGGAAGCCTTGGGCTTTTGGCATGAGATGACCTTTGTCTCCTGGCCCACCCTGAGTTTTCTCATTGCCTGGAGTGTTTTCCTTTGGATGGTTTCCTGAAGGGCTGCTTGAAGTGGTCACCAAAAAATTTCAAAGCATCCGAGAAAGCACAGTAAAGGGTTGAGGTTTCAAGGAGGAAAGCCAAGAGACAGTTTTGTGCTTGGAAGGTATGAGGAGAGGGATTGTTAACTCACCTTGGTCGTTCCTGGCGGGGCGGGTGTGTGCAGAACACAGAGTGCCCCATTTCATAACCTCACCTTGGAAGAGAGGAAGGCAGGGCAGATGGCAGACCATCTCCAAGGGGCTTCTTGTGACCGTAGCGTTGCAGGGAGGGCCAGATTCGTCTAAGCAAAACATTATTTCACTATCTCCAGGTTTTTTGTTATATAGTAAAACACCGGATAACGCTAAAACTTGGTTCTACAAGTCTTGGTGTTATCCGATTTTTAGTGTTATCCGATCCATGTTAAAATCCTATGGGATGGATCGGATAATGTGAAAGCTCCATAGAGATACATTGTAACCGCACAGGCTTTAGCGGTTGTTATCCGATCCATCCCATAGGACCTTAACGTTATTCGATCCAATTCTCCTCCCCAGATTACTTAACGTCATGTGATTTTAGCGTTATCCAATCCAATCGTTATCCGGTGTTTTACTGTACCTTAATTTATTTCAATACATCTCCCTTGTCTTTTGAGGCAAAGACTCCCTGATGGGTCTCAAAGTTGAATTTTAAAGGAATAAACTACAGTAAAACCTCATGTAACACTAAAACCTGGTTCCACAAGTCTTGGTGTTCTATGATTTTTAGTGTTATCTGATGCATGTTAAAATCCTATGGGATCCATAGAGATACATTGTAACCACACAGGCTTTAGCGGTTGTTATCTGAAGCATCCCATAGGATCTTAATGTTATCTGATGCAATTCTTCCCCCCAGATTCCTTAATGTTATGCGATTTTAGTGTTATTCGATACTAATGTTATATGAGGTATTACTGTATAAGAAAATTTGCAACCAATCAATCAAGCTTTATTACGGTCCAAGGCCAGCATAATATAGCAAAAAGAACAGAAGTTAAAATGTGGGTACTTAAAATATCTCGTGAGACAAAGGTTAAAATGAGGGTACCAGGGCCATAGCCAGGATTCTAGATGTGGGTGGGTGAATATTTTTTTTCAGGATGGGCAATTAGTACTTATAATTAATAGTGTTACAACTATTACTAAGCCTATGATGTAGCACTAGTAGTTTAAAAACAATAAAAGTCTCATTGAAAGAGATGGCCTGATGTTCGATTAAAAGCAACCAAGAACAGCTGTTGTTTTTGTGACCTTTTTTCTTACCTCTGTCCTCTAATGATCTTTAGGAACAGGGCTTCCCTCCTCTCCGTGGGATCTTTACAACGACCAAGAGAATGTGACTGGCCCACTGGCTGAGTGGGGATTTGAAGCCAGTTCTTAGGAGCCGGAGCCCAGTATTGTTAAGTCTACTTGACAATGGCGTCATTCTTCCTGGATCAGTGGTACTGAACCGTACCTGCAGTCCAGGAAAAGAGGTCTGTCCCTGGCAATGGAGCAAAGAGATGGTTTTATGGACCTGGCTAGCGACAGCTGCTTCCTGAAAGGAACAGTTGAACTTCTTCCTGGCCCAGGGCTTGCAAGGAAACCCTCCCTAGTCCAGGGCTGTTATAGCTGCCTCTGGCTTGACCAGCCTGTGTGTGTGTGTGTGTGTGTGTGTGTGTGTGTGTGTGTGTGTGTGTGTGTGTGTGTGTGTGTGTGTGTGTGTGTGTGTGTGTGTGTGTGTGTGTGTGTGTGTGTGTGTGTGTGTGTGAAAATTGCATAAATTGCATAGTTCAGCTGCAATAGCTGCTATCTTCCCCTGTGAAGTTTAATAATCAGAAGCATGGGATGAGTTGGTTGTACCTTTTTGATGGGGCTGCAGCGGCTCAGTGGTTAAGAAGCTCATCTTGTTAACTGGAAGAGCCCATAAGACGGCAGTTTGAGACCTGGGTACGGACAGAGCGCCTATCTCTGTCCCAGCTCCTGCAGACCTAGCAGTTCAAAAGCAAGACATTGCAAGTAGATCAATAGGGACCACTTTGGTGGGAAAATATCTTGGGGACATGAAAGGAGCCTCATTTGGGTGTCCCCAGAGTGGAGTTCCTCCAGCAAAAAATCCTTCCAGTCTAGAAGAATTTCTACACAAATTGTAGAAAACTTAATTACGAAGCCATTGCTGTCTCATTTTCCTGGTAGAGGTAAGCAAGCTGGCTGAGGTTCATGGGTATTTAAATATGTTGTAGAAGCTGCTATCTTTCAGAACAAGTCATTTAGTGGTGGGCAGAGTGCAGTGGCTCAAGTGGCTAAGATGATGACTGGGAGGCGGAAGGTCAGCAGTTTGATTCCTGAGTACTGCAGGATGGAATGAGCTCCCGTCTCTGTCCCAGCTCCTGCCAAACTAGCAGTTGGAAAGCAAGAAATTGCAAGCAGATAAATAGGGACCACTTTGGTGGGAAGGTAACAGCGTTCCGTGCGCTCCAGTGTCTAGTCATGCCTGCCACATGACCACGGAAATGTCTGCAGAAACAGACAGCACTGGCTCTTCAGCTTTGAAACCAAGATGAGCACTGAACCCTAGAGTCGGATACAACTGGCTTTCGAGCAAGGGAAACCTTTACTATTAATACCATTGCAAGATTTGCTATGGAGCCAAAGTGCCTTTTCCCTGTGACTTACCAAACATTTACCTCCTTTTCTCTCCCATTTCCCATCCCTTTCTGTAGCTCAACCAGCTGGACAAGGCCGCCCACGCCGCCCACACCTTCTTCCTGGCCAACCCAGAGCACCTGGGAATCCAGGAGGACCTTGAGAATTACAAGACCGTATCAGGAAAGGTGGAGTTGGTTGACCACGAGGCCAGGCCACACATGGTAAATGTGGGAAGGGATCACATTGGTGCTCTTGACAGGGTGGAGACAAAACCACTCTTTAAACTTAATTAGAAGTTAAACCTGGAGCAATTTGGGGCAGGATTCTACTTGCAATCAATCTGGGAACCAGGACTAAGGGGAGTCCCAAATGTTCAACTGGAATTAAATGTCCACTAGAGACTTCAGCAAGTGGCCCAGGGTTTAGTTAAGCTGCAGGAACCATTAGAGGAACCTGCTCTAAGCATTCCCGGAGCCTCCCCCCCACCCCCACCCCCACCCCCGGTCAGAAGAACTCTTCCCTCAGCATGCTGAAATGAGACTGGCTTCCCATGCTATTTAGTTTTGGTGCACGCTTTGTCCTTCACCTCAGACCACGTTGTGCCTTGGGTGCCCCAAACCCCCAGGTTCCAGTTATTCGGACCTTGCAAACATTCCCAAAACAGTGTCATGCTTTAGGGCAGTGGAAACTGGCCTATCTTGGACTTAGAAAGACCGGAAGAATGAAACCAGACTAACAAATAGCACACTGTTTGCCTCTTTAGCATGGAAACAAAGCCAATAAGAAGGGACAGGAGAGAGATGATGATGATGTGGAAGGTGGAAGAACGAAATAGATCAATGGCTTTCTCTTATTATTATTTTTTGAACTCATTGGTTGGAGATTTTGAACAGAAACAAAAAGCAAGTGCTTTTTCACACAAGCCACAGTTCAGCTGTGGAACTCCCCGCCACAAGGTGTAGCAAAGGCCCTCAAATGGCATGGCCTTTGATGGGAGCTGGACAAATTCTTACCTGGTAGTGCGGTCAGAAATTACTCATCACAACAGTTCCATTTTTGCAGGAGGAGATGTCTATATACATAGACGGCAATTGCAACAGAAACATTGTTGATGGTGGTGTTATGCTGTCCTTTAGTTCTTTATTGGGGTCCCTTGCTAGCCATTCTGGGTCATATAAAGCTGGACTGGAGGGGGCCTTGATCATTCCCATGGACCTTCTCTCGTGTTGGTTTAGTTTGATCCTCTTTCCCAAAGCAATCAGGATCTGCTCCACGTAAGAAACTCAACTTAGCAAACATCAGGGACCATTAACTGTTCCACCCAAGGTCCCAGATTCAGCCTCCCCCACCCCAATGTTGTTTTGACTATCTGGGGGTCTCTCTTGCCTCTCTCATTTCTGCTGTTCTTGGCTTTCCAGGAGGACTATCTTTTGGGCATCAGGCACTATGATCATGAGGACTATTCCTTGGCTGTTGAGTTATTGGAACGGGCTTTGACGGGATATGCCATTGCTGACCTGGAGTGTCGAGTCTTGTGCGAGGGACCCCAGAGATTTGAGGACTATGAGTATCTGGACTATCAGGCCACCCTCTATGAAGCCATGGCAGGTAAGCTGAACTTAATCTTGGGTGGTGGCCCTTCCATACCTGTTCTGGTCACCAGGACTGAAGATCATCCAGGAGTCCAAACTGGGTTGTTTCGGATCATGGATGTCCAACTCTTGTTTACTTCTTCTTCACAAAGAGAAGAAACTGCAAATTTTTTCCTTGCACTGCGAGAGCTTGAGGTGTTTTCCATCTTAAAGGCTTTCTGTAAATTGTGTATGTTACGGTCGTTGTTCAGGCATGTGTGTGACACGAAAAAGGCAAGGCTCCTGGTTTGTTTCATGGGCTGTCAGAAATCTGAAGCATGGAATGGATGCTTTGCAGCTTTTTAAAGAACAAGCCAATCCCCCTTTGCCACCCCATCATCATCATCCCCCACCCCCCCAAACAAAGGGCACAGACTCCAGCGTGGAAGAAAACAGGGCCACTTTATTACAGAACTGCAAACGTCCCTATCAGGAGCCAGAAGTCCAGAGGGGGTTGCACTGAGAACCCCAGAAGTTGGGAATAACCTTTGACCCCAGCTGGGGTCAACCCCTACTCATCCCCCCCAACTTCCAGGTCTGTATCCCAAAACCCAGGAGGGATCCTCAACCCCCTCCAAACTTTCCACATGGGGAAAACCAACCACCCTGGCTAATTTCCCAGTCCTGCTTCGGTGTGAAGTAGGTGAAAACAGCCCCAGCCCAGCCAATCAGCTGGGGTCCAAAATTCCTACTTGGCCCAAAATATTGCAACCAGCTTATCCAACGTTCAAAACAAGGGTGGGTGGGTCGTTGTGACTCCTAATTCCAACAAGAAGATTCTGGAAACAAGTTGCAAAACACCCAACAGGCCCGCTCCTAATTCTGAACTAACCAATCACCTGTTTCCATGCCAGACCCCACCAAAACCAGAGGGGGTGGAGGCATGGCAAAGCCCTCTCACCTCCCACATGCATGGGCGCGAAATGGACCCCTACTTTGCTTCTTAAAGGGGAAGGAGGCTAGTTTTGCTTAGGAATTGTTCGCACAACAGGGGCATTTTGCATAAACTTCAAAAACAGACAGTGGTTTAGGTTACAGGGCCAGTCACCCAGAATCCCTGACCAGAGCTTGGGAAATTTACTTTTCCCATGATGCCTCCCCTACTTTTCCATAGGGGCAAATAAGTGTCCCAAGCAATGGCTCCACTTTCTCGTAATCCATCAGTTCCTTGGCCCATCATTTGATGGTCAGCTTGTGGGGTTGTGAACCTCATTGGTCCTTCATCCTTACCTGTGCATAGAAGGTGGGTGGTGGGAATTGTTCTTCAAGCACGTCTGGAAGGTCACCTCTTTTTGTCTAGGACACTCATGGTGAACCTTGGCACTCAAAGTGTTGTTGGACTTCAGTTTCCAGAAGTCCAAGTCTCTGTGAATCCACACAAATCCACTGTGTATGTGCAGTAAACCCATTTGTGTAGATTCACAGAAACTTGGGCTTCTGGAAATTAAAGTCCAACAACACCTGGAGTGCCAAGGTTTGCCACGATGGGTCTAGGATCTGATTCCACACCAGGCCTTGCACTGTTTCCAAGGTCTTCTGCTACCTCCAAAGTCCAAAAGGTTGACTTTGCCCATAAAGACCCACCTTCTTTAGCCCTGGAGGTGGAAATCCCAGTGGTGGTTATTCTCTTGCAGGCCAACAAAGGAATCAAGTTTTATGGCTGTCCACAAAGAGAAGGGATTCCAAATCCAAATGAGTGCTTGGATTTTCATCTTCACATTTTTTGACTTGGCCCTTAGCCTGGCAGGGGTTAAGGGTGAAGAATATCATAAATTGCTTGATTGGCCATTGGGAGAAAAGTTGGAAAGAAATATGAGGCTGTTTGGCTGAAGGAGCCTTTTATTTTTATTTTTAAAAAAGACTGGGCTGGCCTGAAGGCTGAGGCTTACTTCTACTCCAGTTGCTGCTGCTGCTGCTTTGGATAAAAAAATGCTGCTCTCCAAAGAAAGAGGCCACAAGGGTTCAAAACCCAAGGTTCCCATCAGTGGCTGGCATCTAAAAGAACATGACTCTGCAGTCTTGGCCACCTGCTCTTTCCAGTATGGAGGTGGGTGGGAGGAAGAGGAGTAGCCATTCAAGGCAGTAGCCATGGGGCCATTGCCTCCTCTTGCTCCCGCTCCAACCCACTGAGCTGCAAATTCTCTAAGAAGAAACTTGGTCAAAGCAATGGATGTTGATACTCGGGTTCCAAGGGATAGGTCCAGTTTGGTAAGAGTCCACACCATCAATGTGGATTGTGCTCTTGTCTAACAAGTTACCCTTGAGTTACTAGCACAGTGATGGTGAACCTTGACTCTCCAGATCTTCTTGAACTTCAATTCCCAGAAACCCTAATCAGCAGGAGTGCTGACTTGGGCTTCTGGTAATTAAAGTCCATGAACACCTGGAGTGCTAAGGTTCACCACCACTGATCAAGGGTGTAGGTGACCACTTTTTTTGGCAGAGCTAGGGAAAGTTTCTGTTTTGGACTACATGTCCCAGAATCCCCAAGTGAGCATGGCCTCCCATGCTTCCTGATGTAGTAGCTACACAAACAAAAACACATTCCAAGACTCCAGCATGTAGCTTCCAGAGGTCTGTAGGCCTTCCCTCAGCTGGACTTCTTGGGTCTTTAGCCAAGAAACCCTCCAGTTCTTTCAGGTTTCTGTAACCTCTTATAGCTCTGAACTAATGGCCTCCCAGAAGTCATGAAGATGGAAGAATTGGCAGGGCAGAGCTACATTTTATGGGACCTGCAAGGAAGTCTGAGCGAGAAGAGTCTCCCGGCTCTCTTGGAGTTCCCCAAGAACTTGAGTACAAACACTTCGAAGGACTGAAGGTTGTTTGCTAGTATCAGCTTTTGGGAGCGTAAATGGGGGGCAGACATCATACCCACACCCAGTTTTTGAGAATTTTATTTATTCAAATTGTATAGCTTCCCCAATCAATGTGCGACTCTGGGCAGCATAGATAAAATCCCCAACGTTTAATCTATAGAGACTCTTAAAATTTCTAAAAACACTGAAAAATTACCTCCCACCCACACCAATTAAAAATCTAGTTAAAAACTATTAAAAACTTGAGTGATCCTCCTCTAAATGTGCCGGGGGGGGGGGGGTGCTCCCTGAGAAAAAGGAAACTGGATTGAGCTTCCTCTTAATGGTACTTCTTTTGTGTCCAGATCAAACTTTGGACTGCCAAAATGAAGCCACTGTCGTGGCTTTGTCAGTGGCCAAAATTAATTCCTCAGTGGTACATATGCTGCTGGTAGTCATTGGCAGACCAGTCAGTGAGCTCATGGACTCTGTCTCTCTCCGCATTCACAGTGCATGTCATTGTCCACCAGCAGCAGCCCCCACTTGAGCCTGTTGGTCTTGCATTGGGGGACTAAAACACCCTCAGCCTATTCAGGATCCTCCAAGTAGGAGAGGTTGAGTTTCTCAGCTATATCCTTCTTGAATGCCATTCCTTGTCCAGAGAGATCCTTCTTCCTCCACCTTATGATTTTATTTCACTCTTGCGTACCCTCAAGAGTGTTTGTTCTTGCCCTATAGCTCTTCCTGGATATGGGTCATGTACTTGAGGCTCATCTCTGTTCAGAGGATGCTCAGGGTGATTCCACTCCTGAATGTTCTTTGATGACTGAGTGCATTTCTTTGCTTTTCTTTCAAGCCTGCCTTTTTTCCTCAACCATTTAAACAGTCACAGAAAGGGGTTCAGAGTCCATGAACCCAGCAGGTAGCAGGCTGGAATTTCTGCCATTGGGCTGGAGGTGGCAGCTGCTGACACGGTCTGTCTGTAAGGCTTCAGTTTCCGACTAATGAAGGCATCCTTTTAACCCTATCCTTTGTCATTGAGCTTAATCAGGGAAGCAAAGGGAGTGAGGATCAGGGCACGGAAGCCCATTAGACCAGCACTCTTTGTGTGATTTCGCTTGGGTTTTCCTCCCAGGAAGTGCTGGCAGGGGCTTGACCTCTTAGCTCAGGGGTTCTCAACTTTCTGAAGCCGCAGGCCAGATCATGCTCCTTCGGAAAGTTGAGCAGGCCGTACTGGTGGTTCCCCCACCATAAATGCTGCTGTAAAACATGCCCACAGCTGTCGTAAATGCATTTATGACAGCCGTAAATGTGTAAAAGCACGTTTACGACAGCTGTGGACACATGTACGCATTTACAACAGTGTTTATGATAGCCGCAGAAACATTTACGACACCCAGGGACACATTTACGGCTGTTTCTGCCACTTCCGCCACTTCTGGCAGTGGTGGGAGTGAGGGCAGCAGGCCACATGAAATGGTGCTGTGGGCCGGATCCAGCCCATGGGCCATAGAACCCCTGTCTTAGCTCCAACCCACTGAGTTTCAAAGCTTCAAAACAATGGATGTTGTTGATACCTGGGTACCAAGGGATGGGCCCTGTTCAGTGCAAGACCTTTGCTATCATCAGTCCAGTTTTCAGCTAGCCCACAGAACTGGGATAAGAGTGAGATAGCTAATTAAATATAAAATCCAGAGATGCAATAAGGCAAGCCTCTTTACACTGCAAGCAGGGGATCACAAACTAAAACACCCCCAAAAGAGCCCCATAAAATGACCCAACCTCACCATTAGCAGAGGACTGTTACGGAAAAGTGCAATAGAAATTTGCAACATCCGACATGTTTTGGCTGATCTCTTCTTCAGCTGAATAAATGAAGGGAGTGGGTTGGGAGAGTAACAAAACCTGAGGACAAATGGATCTCAGAATGAAAACAAGATGCTACTGACCCTATTTGGTACTTTCCCTGTAGTGTGGTCTTCTTTTTGTGGCTTTTTTGCAGATCATTACATGCAGGTCTTGTTGTGTCAACATGAATGTGTGAGAGAGTTGGCCACGCGGCCCGGGAGACTGTCGCCCATCGACAACTACCTCCCACTCCACTACGATTTCTTGCAGTTTGCTTATTACAGAGGTAGGACTTGTCTTTCTGTCAAATTCAAAGATTTCCTGCCCAGCCTTAGAAATAACCCCATTTGCTGCCTGGGGAGTTCTGTCCTTGGGTTGAGGGACATCATTTTGACCTCAGTCCAACTCAGAAGAGGCCAAGAGTTGGAGTAGACACCTTTCCTCCAAGATGGATTCAAAAAGGCCAGACACCATTGCTGCACGCGACAACTATTTGGTTTATACAACCCCATTGCCACAGTTTTAACAATAACAGAGAAACAACAATCAAAACCCAGGTTTTTCCAATACAAAACAAAAAAAAGCGTGGCAGGTAAGTCTAAAGACACGACCATCAGGGATTTAGTTCATGAATTCAGTTGTGTGCTTTTGACGAGTTGCCACAACAAAACTACAGCACTGATGAAAATAAGGATTATTCTGTATGAAAGATCGTCTTGGCGACATTCAGGAATGCTAGGACTCAATGGCCGGGAATACAAATTGATGACGTCATTACACTCGAAAGGTGCCTCGGAAAAATGACATTTTTGCTGGGGGCATCCAGTTGTCAGTGAGCCAGCGACCAAACCACTCAACCAATCAAAGTGATCTAAAGTTTGTTAGATAGAGGATTAAATAACCTATGTTCTTGCACTATTAGAATTTTGTTTGAACTTTCCAAAAAGTTTTTATGACGTTTATGCAAAAGTCCTTGACCAGAATCCGGAAAAACCTCAGATAAAAGGGACAAATCTGTTTGAAATCGACCCAAACCACTTTCCATGGTTGATAGAGGTTGCTGATGTGGATGTTGGATGGTTTTGCTCAGTTTCCAAAAGATTTGTCCCTTTCATTTGTGCGTTTTTGTGATGTCATTTGAGGACTTTTTTGTAAATGTTGTCATAAAAAACTGTTTCTGAAGTCTGACCAAAATTCTAAAAGTGTCATAACAAAGGTTATTCTATCCTCTATCTAGCGCACTTTGGATCACCTTGATCAGTTGCATGGTTTGTTCGCTGGCTCACCGACAACAGGATGCCCCCAGGTAAAATGTGGTTTTTCCAAGGCGCCTTTCGAGTGTAATGGCATCATCATTTTGCATTCCTGGACTTTGGGTCCTAGCATTCCTGAAAGTTGCTGAGACGATCTTTCATATGGCATAATCCTTATTTTTGTCAGTGCTGTAGTTTCATTGTGTCAATTTGTCAAAAGTACATAATTTTCGTTACATGCCAAACACAGTCAGACCACCCTACTGAAATGTAAGACGTTCATCGAATTCACGTCAAAAGGCATCAAAAGGCATAGAAGTCTTTCATAATTACTCTCACTGGGCAGAAATCTTGGAGGTTTGTTGTTCTCACATACAAGAATGAGATAGGTGAAAGTGTACATCTCAGCAATTTCAACAACAGCTTTTGGTTTCCATTGACCAGTCTCTACAGCAGAATTTGCACAGTTAATAACTCCTTAGGTTAAGTGCAGCTCACCTGTCACATATTCTGGCCTTCTGGGTAGCTGAATGCCTCTCCACCTCCCACCATAGCTTTTACAACCCAGATGAACAATTGAAATGTGGAATAATTTTCCTGAGCCCCCTTGATCTTCTATGTTCATAATGTCACTTCACTTATCCAGGACTAGTTATTTTCCAGATGCTTTCCTGGTGGTACTTCTCATTCTTCTTCCAGGGGATCTCTTTGGGCCTGATGGAGTGAAACGTTCTGGCCACAAATCTGGTTCTTCCTCCTTCTTCCAGTTGGCGATTATGTCAAAGCCCTGGAGTGCGCCCGGTCGTACCTCTTGTTCCACCCACAGGACGAAGATGTCTTGGACAACGAGAGCTATTATGAAAGTCTTCTAGAAGGACAAGTGGACCTGGGAAGTGTTAAGCCTAGAAAGGTGAGGATCCCATATCTCGGACTGGCTGCTGGTTGGGAGTTGGGCTTCTTGCTTTAGGGGCCTACATTCCTCCTGTCTTAGTACTAGACGAGGAGTGCCCAAACCTTTTGGGCTGTGAGGCAGTCACATGGTTCAGAGGGCTGATCACTATGGCCTGGGGGCCATAGTTTGGGCACCCCTGCACTAGACTGATGAGAATGGTGGTATATCTGGAGTGTTCTTGGGCAGAAGTCATATAATTCTTGAGTTGGAAGGAGCCTCTGAGGACATCGAGTCCAACCCCGTCTGCTCAAGACAGGAATTCCAATCAAAGAAGACATGACAGAGGGTTGCTTTCCAGTTTTCTCCTGAATGCCTCCAGTGCTGGACCGCTCACCTCCTTCCAAGGTCATCATTAGTTCCATTGTCCTACTGCTTTAACCGTTAGATATTTCCTGATATCCAATCTATCTCTGGCTTCCATTAGTTTGAGTCTGTTATTACGTGTCCTGCACCCTGGAATGATCAAGATCACATCCTGACCCTCCTCTTTTTTCCCCTTTCTGAGAAAATGCTTATAAAGGATGTTGACCTTGCTAGGATTTAACAGTTGAGTTCGTGGCAATGGCTTATGGCACCCAGGTTGCCTCCACCCTGGTGTCTGCCCAGAGGTTGCATAGCTGGAGTAAGGGTGTGTAAGGATAATCCCATTGGACTTATTGGAGTAAGGGTGTGTAAGGATAATGTTCGATCAGACTTACTCTGAGTCTTCACCCGCTCTCAGCATCTCTTTGCCCTTTTGAGCTCCCTCAGCTCTTCTGTAAACCTTGGGGATGAACAATGCCCTCCCATGGGCAGGGAGAGACCGTAGTGGCACGATCGCGTCCAAGGCCGCTGCCACCCTCTTGTTCCAGAGGTTGACAAGGGCCTCAGATGAATCATGTTGCTGATCCAGAGAAATATACCCCAGTTTCCTTTGAAATCCATCCAGATCCATCCATCAATACACAACATAACTATCCGGGGGACATTGGACGAAAGTCTGGTAAAGGCGACGGCGCGGATTTATCAGCCGGCTGCCTCCTACAGCTGAAGTCCATTCCGCCTCTCGGCCAGAGGATGTTAGTCTTATCCTTCTCTGGGCAGGTAGATTCCAGAGTTAGGAAGTGGAAGCTTCCACCTAAAAACCTTAAAAATGTTGAAATTTAAAATTAAATCTAAAAAAGATTAAAAACACACCAAATGCTACAACTTACTAATTAAAAATTAGGGGGGAGGGGGCTCAGATCATCCAATGTGCTGGGGTCATTATGCCTCCCGCACCCCATATCTGCCCCGCCAGCCATGATTTTAGATTCTTCCTAAAGGGCAGCAGCTCCATCTGGAGACGTAGCTCCATCGGCAGACTAATGACTGCATCCCAAGCATTCTTGCTTATATTCCTAGAAACATAAATGAAAAATGAAATAAAATAAAGGATAATAGCGACATGCAAACGGGCTTTGTGGGTGTATTGCAAAATGACTGAAGCCTCCTATTGCCCTCTAGTGCTATGATGGGACACTGCTTGCATGGACTTCTCCGGGGGCCCGCAGGCAATGGCTGATCACCCAGGAGTGATCTTTCCCACACATGGCTTGGCTTCTTGGTTATTTCAGGAAGCAGTGACATTCCTGAGACGGCATAAGCTGGAAGCGTACTTGTTGCAGACGGCAGCAACTGGCCTGGACTTCCTCTACACGGAGCCGGTAAGAACATAAAGCTGCTGAGGCAGCAAGGATGCACCTGAGAAGGCTGGGTGAGTGGCAGGTATGACTGATGTTCCTTGTACAATGGCATCATGGCCACAAGCGGCCCCTGAACCAATCTGTGACTCTCAGTTGTATTTACACATGTAGCATTGAGCTTGGAATCAGAAAATCATGGCATGGCAGAGTTGGAAGGATCTCCAAAGGTCATCTAGCCTTACCCCCTACCCTTAAAAGACATCCACAGCCAGCGTGTTATAAAAATTATTTAGTTATCCTTTAACGCTGGCAGAACCTTCCAAACCTTATGAGTGAGAAATGAACCCACAAGTTGGTCTATAGAACATGGAACACCAGGACGTTACACATGTCCAAATCAAGTGCCTGTCTATATTAGAAAATTAGAGAGCTTAAATATGTTTTTTGATCTGAAGATTGTTTCCATTAATTGTCAGGCTGACTATATAACATAAAGGGACAGAAAAGAACAAAGTATTCTATATCCGCTGTTTCTTTTGTGTCCTTGCTTAGCAGAACTTCTGAAATGTTGTTTAGGTTGTCTTATTGCCCTGGAATGCAGAGAAGAAAAACCAGAGAGCATCATGATTCTTCTTCTTTTGTCTCCAGAGCAAACAGGACTATGAGAATTGGTCAGAGGTTAAAACTAAATCATTGCTCATAATAGCATGGTTTTTTTTAAGTTTCAATAATTTCATAATAGTACATTTAAAATTGCAAATAAAAATGCAGGTAAATACTCATTTTTACAACCAGAGTTGTCCTGACGGATGGTTGCCTAACCTGCGTGATTAGCAACTTTCAGTAAAGGGAGTTTGGCTTTTCCATCAGTGCATTGCCATTCCATCTTCAAAGATCAGTGCCCTAATATTAAACCACCAAGAGATGGTTATCAACCTAAATTTCTCACGTTGAGTGTTTTGGTGCTAGTTTTGCATTTCAAATAAAATAAAATAAACAAATGGAACCACAGAAAGCAGTGCTAATGATCTCAAGTCTCGAAGCTATCACCTGCCCAAAGTAACAAGATAAATTAATGGCAAACATTCATTGTTACTCCAGATCTGAATGTCAGTAGTTGTGATGTTAAAATCGCTGTTGAAAACCATGACAAATTTGGAGCAGTCGATTAGCTGAGGACGGTTAGCTGCTGTTGCTAAGCTCTAGTTGAAGCTTCTGGGGCGAAGGAGGCAAATCAAGACATCAGAAAGGATTCTGCAGAGTTCTGCCAGCCATACAGCTCTACAGTCTAAAAGATTGGATGGAGCTTCTTCTTAGCATTCCCTATCAGATATTATCCATCCAGACATCTTCAGAAGCTCACACACAGCACATGGCGGAGGAAGTCTTTTGAATTGAATTGTCTGTTGGCTGTGAAGTCAGATGTTCCACTGTCCCAACGTCACTGTTGGGAGAAAGCGTGTTCGTGTGTGTGTGCATGCGTGCGTACGCGCACACATGCGCCTTGGTGCAAGGCAAGCGATTAAAGATTTTGCACACTTCCAAGGCTGGGTTTCTCATATCCCAGATGACAAATGCACAGTACAGTAATACCCCGTATAACGTGAGTATCATATAGCGCTAAAACCGTATAACGTGACAAGATTTTTGGAAAAATCTTGTTTCAAATAACACGATTTTAACGTTATACGATACAGTCGTTCTTAGGAGCAGGGTGGCTGGAAAGCTGAATGGGGTTCTCCGTTCAGCTTCCCAGCCACCCTGCAGCTACGGAGGCAGGGGTGGGGAGGCTGGAAAGCTGATGGTGGGCTCCCCCGTCGGCTTACCCAGCCACCCCACAGCTGCGGAGGCAAGGGCGGGTGGCTGGGGAAGCTAACAGGGAGTCCCCGTCAGCTTCCCCAGCCACCCTGCAGCTGTAGATCGGGTCCTCTGATCTCTCTGGAGCAGGCAGGGGACACGATCCAAGCTGTTTCTGGGCTTCCCCGACGTCCTGAGCCAGTGCAGCAAGCCAGAATGTCAGGGTTCAAATCCCGACATTCTGGCTTGCTGCACTGGTTGAGGACATTGGGGAAGCCCAGAAACAGCTTGGATCGGGTCCCCACACCTCCCTGGACCCAGCGGGGGGTCAGAAACCCCAAAATTGGTAAAAAAAATGGACGTTTTTTTAACCAATTTTGGGGGCTCTGCCCCCCCCCCCGGCCGGGTCCAGGGAGGTGGGCAGACCCGATCCAAGCTGTTTCCAAAGTTCTCCCACCTCCCTGGAGGCTGCAGCAAGGCAAAATGTCAGGATTCGAATCCCGACATTCTGGCTTGCTGCAGCCTAAAAGAGGGTGGGGGAACTTCAAAATTAGCACGCATCAGCTCTAGGGAGGTCGGGAGACCCGATGCGGGCTAATTTTGAAGTTACCCCACCCTCTTTTAGGCTGCAGCAAGCCAGAATGTCGGGATTCGAATCCTGACATTTTGCCTTGCTGCAGCCTCCAGGAAGGTGGGAGAACTTTGGAAACAGCTTGGATCGGGTCCCCACACCTCCCTGGACCCGGCGGGGGGGTCGGAGCCCCCAAAATTGGTAAAAAAAAGTCCGTTTTTTTTACCAATTTTGGGGTTTCTGACCCCCCGCTGGGTCCAGGGAGGTGTGGGGACCCGATCCAAGCTGTTTCTGGGCTTCCCCGACATCCTGAGCCAGTGCAGCAAGCCAGAATGTCGGGATTCGAACTCTGACATTCTGGCTTGCTGCATTGGCTCAGGACGTCGGGGAAGCCCAGAAACAGCTTGGATCAGGTCTGCCCACCTCCCTGGACCCGGCCGGGGGGGGGGGGTCAGAAACCCCAAAATTGGTAAAAAAAAACGGACTTTTTTTTAAACCAATTTTGGGGTCTCTGACCCCCCGCCGGGTCCAGGGAGGTGGGGAAACCCGCTCCAAGCTGTTTCCAACGTTCCCCCGCCTCCCTGGAGGCAGCAGCAAGCCAAAATGTCAGGATTCAAATCCCGACGTTCTGGGTTCCTGCAGCCTCCAGGGAAACAGGGCTTTTTTTAACATTGTGTGATCAATGTATCGCACAACGTTAAAAACCGGACTTGTGGAACCAAGTCATAACGTTATTCGGGGTTCTATTGTACTTTAAAGGTAATTGTTGTTTTGACTCCTAAGTATAGTAGGACTGGATGGGTTGTTTGTATCTTTTTTACCCATCTGCCCTTCGTACTGTACTTGCTGTTTTGCACATGTGTCTAACTTCACAAACGGTGGTTTTGCACAGAGGCATTTTGTGCCAGTTGTGGAAGTCACAGTGGGGGCAGGGGATGGGAACAGTGCCTGGCATCTCGCACTAGGTCAGGCCAAAGGAACTGTAGAATGAACTCACCAAAAGGTGCCTTCATTTGGCAGTTTCATGACTGACCTAGACATGGAAGGAAGAAGCAGCTTGCTTGGACTAAAACTGGACAAATAAATAAATCAAATCTCATTTGTAATGAGATTTTTCCAAGGCCGCTTCCTTTTAAGCATCCCTTAACCCTTTGGGGACATATTTTATAACTGAACCTGCCTTTCTTTCTCATTTCAGAATTACTGGAGCATCTCTGGGGCTCGGCAAGATGAACACAAGTAGGCATCCTCACACAAGGCACAATGTCCTCTTGTAAGATGAGAACTAGTTTCTGCCCCCCCCCCCCCAAGCAAATTGAACTGGCTACCAATATGCTTCCACTCTGACTTCAAAGTGTTGACGAAACCTTAGAAAACCCTAAACACATTGAAACCCAGATATTTGCACAAACACTTCACCTGTTGTACACAGCATACTATTTTCCTTATGAATAGATTTTGCATGTAATATATTTTGTTTTGTGATCAGCCATTGAAAGGTAAACTCAGGTTTAATTTGCATATTTGATTGCTGAGATGCACATCACTGTCAGGCACGGAGTCTGAACCCCCACAAAAGAAAGCGAAATCTCATGCTTTCAGAAAAATAAAAATACATGAGTTTGGGAAAGATTGTGGGTTTCCCAACTAACACTTGCCAGTAGATTTGCACATAGATTTCGTTGTTCTCTAGATTTTGACACATACATATTGTTCCTAATGACCTTTGCTTCACAGAGTTCCTTCCGGCATCTCAAATGACCAAGTGGATGGCTCCGGCAGGCCATTTGGGAAAAAGGCCATGCCCAAAGTGGACCGAGAACTAAGGGAAGGTAAGAGCCTCTCAGAAGACAAGTGGTCACCTTCAACGTGATCAATTCATGTGTCTTCCTCGGAAGTCTCTCCAGAATGCCTTAAAACAACTTGTACTTCTGCTTTCTGGAGAGAAAAACCACAAGTCTGCCAATAAGTTGCTCTCTTCCCATGAAGCAGGAAAGGTGGGTGGGCAGGTGATAATTGCTCAGTGGTCAGCGACTGAGCACTCTGTAAATGCTCAGAGGCATCTTCTTCTTAACTGTCTAATACTGTACTTGCATGGCTTGGCTGAGGAATCTTGAGCATTTCACTTAGGGTTGTGCATCAAACACAAGGCTGAGCAAACCCTGCTCTGTGGGCAGCATACAGGTTGCCTGTTTTATAGGCCTGCAGGGCTCCTGTCCTTCCTCCCTCCCTTTTTCTTCCTGTTCCTCTTCCTCCTCTTCTCCTCCTCCTTCTTCTGCTGCTGCTGTTGCCACTGCTGCCACCACCATATCTGAATCTGAACATTGGTGATCCTCATGGCAATCATCCATGAAAACAGTCCTGAGAACAGAATGCAGTGGCCTTTCATCTGCCTTCCATGTCGCAGTGTGATTCCCGCGAGTCACTTTCTGGTGCTGAGCCCTTTTGGCACACAAAGTCCTCTTCAGCCCCAGGTCAGGATAATGTCAAGGGGATTGAATCGATTTTTACAAACTTGGAAGGATGGAAGAGGCTGAGTCAACCTTGATCCCCCTGGTTTGGACTGAACTCACAACCTTTTGGTTTCATGACAGCAGCTTAACCGCTGTGCCACAAGGGCAGTCTATCAAGGGATGAATTCCCACTGGTTGCCATTTGCTTTCCATTCCTTTCCTTTCCCTGCCACACTCTGCTTCTCTTGGTTCCTCTTGGTTCCTCCTCCACCTTCCTTTTAAGAAGAAGAAGAAAAATCCTTGTAGTTTTACAAGTTGAGCTGCTTCACCTCCTTTGCATCTTTTTGGTTTGTGTTTGGCTCCATTCCTGCGCAGGAGGTTAAGCAATTGCAAAGGCCTGGCTTTTGTCTTCCTCGCTCCAATATACTTGTTTTACAGCTCTTTCTGTTGCTCTTCCTGTCAGACCGTGTGAAGAGAAGAAGAGGTCCACACGCCAGGCAAAAGCTCGCTGGCTCTAACCCAGTTGGGTGGCAATGAGGGACAGCATTTTATTCCCACACGGTTTCATAGGACACATGGCCGATTTGCAAAATAATAGTGCCAGTATCAACTATAGATTCCACTTGTGGTCAGAAAAATACAGGACTGGTTTCATTCTAGAGGCAGGCCTGTTATGCTCCACTGGGGCTTGGAAGGTGACCAGTTTATCCTGAAAGCTGTCTTGGCTCTTTGGAAAACCTTCCTGTCCTCCCAAAACACCCTCTACAAAACTATCACATTTGTTTTAATAGTTATGTTATGTCATAAGATCTCCCTTGTTATGTTGAGATTCTCAGAGCTTGGGAAAGTACTTGATGGAGCTAATGGTCGGGCAACCCCAAAGAGTAACATTTCCAAACCCTGGAGACATTGTACTATACCAATGAGGGCTTCCGACCAGCAGGTAGCACTTTCCATGATTTCTTAAGACAGAAGAAGACATTATAGGTTGCCCATCATTAGAAGACTGTTAAGGATCAATAGTGTGAGTCACAGTGGAGAGTCTCTCACCTTCCTGAAATAGCTGAGGGTGCAGATTGGCTTGCTATATTTCGTGTTTGGTCATCTGGACTCCAGCATGGGACTTTAATTTCCCAAACATGCCTACCACATGACCACAGAAATGTCTGCAGACACAGACACTGCTGTCTCTTTGGCTGTAAACAGATATGAGCACTGAACCCTAGAGTCAGATACGACTGGCTTTCAAGCAAGGGAGACCTTTACCCTTTACTAATAACAATAATTTCATGTCAGAGATTACTCTGGGTTGAAAGGATTTTTGCTCCTTTCATGTCCCCAAGTACAGCCCTCAGGTATCAAAACCTGACCTTCCAGTCTCCAACCGCAGCGTTTTAACCACTAGGCCACCCTTTACTGATGTGTTAGCAACATATTAGTTTATTTTTAAAGTTAATTTAGATTATTGAAAATGGAAAATAATTTAAATTATCTTTCCCCCAAAGGTTCAAGTTTTAATTAATTAATGCATTTCTAAACTGCCTATCTGTGAGATTTTCCCACTTTAAGGTAGTATCCAATTAAACAACAAACATAAACATAATACAAAATGGTGGTTATCATAACATTACAAACAAGCAGACCCTCTGCAGACTATAATAATTTTGTTGTTGTTCTTGTTCAGTTGCACCCTTTGCGATGACCCCATGGACCACCGTCCGCCAGGCACTTCTGTCCTCCACCATCCTACGCAACCTGCCCAGCTCTGTGCCCATTGTGTCTACAATACCATCTAGCCATCTCATTTTTGGCCACCCCCTTTTTCTTTTGCCCTCCACCTTTCCCAGCATCAAGGCTTTCTCAAGTGAATCCTCTCTTCTCCTTTAATGTTCAAAGTACTTTAGCTTCATCTTTATTATTTGACCTTCTAAGGAGCAGTCAGGGTTGATTTCTTCTAAGATTAACCTATTTGTTCTCCTCGCTGTCCAGGGGACTCCCAAAACTCTCCTCCAACACCACATCTCAAAGGCGTCTATTCTTCTGCGCTCAGCTTTCCTAATGGTCCAGCTCTCACAACCATACATTGCCACCGGGAATACCACTGCTTTGACTATGCAGAAAATTAGTTAGTGGCTATTACTCAGCCCTCCATAAAATGTCTGGTAAATAATAAAAATAAGATAAATTAAACTAAACAAGCTAAATTTAGTGGCTGTCAGAAGATGTTCCTTGAAACCCTCCCTAAAGAGTGAGATTTTGAGATGATTCGTAACTCTCTTCAGGGATGGGGTTTTGCGTAGCTAAGATGCTGAACTTGATGACTGGAAGGTCGGAAGGTCAGCAGTTAAAGGCCTGAGTACTGCACGATGGAATGAGTGTCTGTCTCTGTCCCAGCTCCTGCCAACCTAGCCGTTCAAAAGCAAGAAATTGCAAGTAGATAAATAGGTACTGCTTTGGCAGGAAAAGTAACTGGTCTGTGCATGCCTGTTACATGTCTAGCCATGCTTGTCACAAGCCAACAGAAATGTCTGCAGACACAGACAGTGCTGGTTCTTTGGCTATAAACAGAGATGAGCACTGAACCCTAGAGTCAGATACAACTGGCTTTTGAGCAAGGGAGACCTTCAAATTAAAGACAGAGAAACCTTCATTGTTACTCTGCTATCGTTGCTGCTTTAAATGTTTCGGTGCTGAAAAGATAACGAGCTAGTGAAGCCGTCAAGAATACATTTCCCACTCTTCCATTCTGGCCGGTGGTTCCCTTGATACCTGGAATCCTGTGGGTCTCCCAAGGAACCGTTCCGGTGGCCTTTGGAGTGGCTCTATTATTCCCCAGCCCTCCTACGGGAGGCAACATTTTAATGTTTATGTTTCTCATTTAATTGGAAACCACCCAGAGTGGCCAAATCGCCTTTCTGGCTTCTGCACAATCCAGCGGAACTGTCTCTACACCCACGGCACAGTAATCTGGCTAGATTTCACGATGAGCCTTTTTAGGGAAAATGGAAATCTTTTGTGTGAGCTGCCAGCACGTTTCTGCTGTTCAGGTCTGACTGCATTTCCAGACCCTTCCCCATAGCTTTGGGGGTGGGAGTCGTGGTATTTTAACAAAGCCTCTTCTTCGTGGGTTCTTGAAAGCAGCCTTTCAGCCAGTCTCGTAGCAAAGCCATCTTCCTCCATTTCTGAGCTTGTTCTCTAGGATTTTGGGGTTGTCATGTTTTTTAAGTTTTTATTTTATATGAAATAATAATAAAAAGGCGGTAGAGAGGAGAAAATGCAGAACCCATTCTGGCTGCAAGGACATCATGGCCTCTCATCCGAACAGGATCCTGCCCTTTGCCTTCTGCAGCAATCTCCCCTTCGTGGACCTCGGGGTGTAATAAAACCAATCAACCAAGTGAAAAACTGGGTAATCCCTATAGTCTGTCTATAAACCCACTGCTTTCAACGCCCCCCCCCCTGCCGCCGCCCCCGGGGACACATAGGTTTAAGGCCTGAGATTCTTTGCTTGAAGAAGGTGAGATTTTTCTCAGAGCATGTAAGGAGGAATAGCAATTACATTTCTAATATACTATAACGTTGTGAGCATTACAACTAATTGAGGCAGGAAGAGGCTGAGTCGACCTGGATCCCTGTCAGGATTGAAATCACAACCTTTTGGCTGCAGTAAAGCAGTTGAACCCCTGCACCACCAGGGCTCTATAATGACAGTTTGCTTGCCTGCAACTGCTCTTCTTCGTGGTCCCCTGTGAATCCACACGCATGGGTTTACTGCGCGTATGCAGTAAACCCATGCATGTGGATTCACAGAGACCACAAAGAAGAACTTGATTGACCATTGGGGCAGAAATAGACATTGTAGATAGCCCATAATTAGAACATTTAACAAGGATATAGCAACAGCAATTAGACTTATATACTGCCCAATAGCACCTAGTGCCCTCTCTGGGCAATTCTCAAGGTAATTAGCAGTTTTGTCCCCAACATGCTGGGGACTCATTTTAGTGACCTCAGAAGTCTGGAAGGCTGAGTCAACCTTGATCCCCATCAGGATCAATCTCGGATCACAAGCAAAATTTTGGCTGTAGGGCTGCAGAGTAACTGCTGTGCTAGGAAGAGGAAGGAGGAGGCCTCTCCTTCCTGGGTTTTTGAAAGGGATTTCTACTGATTGTCTGAGCAGCCTTTCAGCCCCATGGCTACCCCCTGACTACTGGTGGTCTCCTATTGTCCCAGGGTGTCCTTGTCCCATGAACACAGGTAACCTCTGGTTTGAGAAGCTAAGTAGGGTCAGCCATTATTAATTTTTTATAGCTACCCCAATCGACATGCGACTCTGGGCAGCGTACATAAAACCCCCCAACATTTAAAACTATAGAGACCATTAAAATTCCTAAAAACTCTGAAAAAATTACCTCCTACCCGCACCAATTAAAAAATCTAGTTTAAAACTTAAAATCATGGTATTCCCCCATAGTCTCTGCACTGGTTAATCTTGGATTCCCAAGTAAAAGCTTTTTAGGATTTAGGACGGTAAGAGAATGGAGTGTGGATTTGCATGCTTCATCCTTCCTTTGCAGTCTATGACAGCTGAGTGTGCTGGTAGAATCCACCTTGGATGGCCTTGAAAGAGGATTGGGCCAAAGCACAAAGGTTGAGACCTTTAGTGAAAGATCCCTGCCACTTCTTTCATGTGCAGATCAAACTTTGGGCTGCCAAAATAAAGCCACTTTCTTGGCTTTGTCATCGGCCAGATTTATTCCTCACCATCATTGCCTGTTTCTGGTAGCAAATGAGCCAATGGATTTTGTACCTCTCAGCATCCACACAGTGTGTTGTTGTCCTCCAGCAGCCCCCACCTGAGCCTGTGGGTCTTGCATTTAGGGACTTCTGCCCTCAGCCCATTCATGCCAAGTGACGTAGGGGAGTTTGAGTTCTTCAACCGTATCCTCCTCCTCCTTTAATGTTATTATTTGTCCAGTGAGCTCCTTCCTCCACCTCCTAATGTGTTGGACAAAGGCTCCTTCCATAACTGGGCACCATGAGGCCTTTCCTCCTTTGCCAGGTGAAGATTTCCAAGTTGGGTCCCCAGCAGCATCTTGGGGTGAAGTTCAAAACTCTCTAGGATGAAGCCCTAGAGCAGGAGTGCCCAAACTATGACCTGCCGGCCGGATCCAACCCCCAACATACGGGCGCGTTTTACTTCCACTTCCAGGAGCAACAAGGGTTCTGTGGGCCAGATGAATTAGCATTGGGGCCAGATATGGCCAGCGGGGCCCCTGAACCATGTGACCAGCCCATGGCCTGAAAAGTTTGGGCACCCCTGCCCTAGAGAGCTGCCAGTCAGAGTTTATGACATTGGTTTAAACAGGACCATGGACTCAACTCAGCATAAGGCCATTTTCTCAGTGCCTTTGGTCCAGCCCAGCTCTCTTTGTCTGTCTGTGTCTATCTCAGCCTCTCTCCGTCACTTGATTTTCAGGGGGTCCCCTTCTCTTCAATGATGTGAAATTTGTCTACAACTCGGAGCAGCTGAACGGGACCCAGCGGGTGCTGCTGGACAATGTCATTTCAGAAAAGGAGTGCCAGGAGCTGCACCGGGTTGCTCATGTGAGTCTTACCGGCTCCCAAGGGGCACGTCCAGAAGAGCAGGGGTTGAGCGTCATGGCTTGTGTTTCTTATTCACACCAAAACATGCCTGTTGTTTTGGGGGGCATCATTATTGTCTCTTGGGGCTTAGGTAGCTTAATGGTTAAGACGCTGAACTTGTTGACTGGAAGGTCAGCAGGTCAGCAGTTTGAGACCCGAGGACTGTGCTACAGAGTAAGCGCCCATCATCTGTCCTATTTCTAGCATCCTAGCAGGTTGAAATTGCAAGTAGATAAATAGGTACTGCTTTGGCAGGAAAGGTAACAGTGTTCCGTGCTCTCTGATGTCTAGTCCTGCCTGCCACCTGACCACTGCAACGTCTGCAGACTCAGACAGTGTTGGCTCTTGGGCTATAAACAGATGAACACTGTACCCTAGAGTCGGATATGACTGGCTTTTAAGCAAGGGAAACCTTTACCTTTATTGTTTTTGCCCCTATTTTATTCCATTTGGTTTATCATTTATGTTTAATTTTATATATTACCTGTGAAAATCTTTCAATTTGTTGTCTGCCACCCAGAGAGGGACAATATCCCAGATGGGTGAGATATAAAGAAACCAACCAGGGGAGCTTTGATGATGATTAAGGAGTTCCAGCCTTTGGACTGGGGCAAACTCTTTTTGAGGATGACCCAAACATTTCGAAGCAGGTGTGCAAAGTTCTGGGATGAACAGGTCTTTGTCATGTGAGATTTTTACCAAAGTCAGCGGAAGAGGATGAAGACGCATTTGATGGGAGTCCTCAAAGTCTCCCTGCTGACTGAATGGGTTTCATAGGATGATGCAGAGGTGTTAGAGAGAATTTTTTTTGGGGGGGGGAAATCCCATACATCCCAGCTAATATTTCTCATGCTAGGCCAGGCCAAAGGAACTGCAGAATGAACTCACCAAAAGGTGGCTTCGTTTTGGCAGTTTCACGTCTGGCCTATACATGGAAGGAGGAGGAGGAGAAGAAGTTCCTGCTGCTAAATAGCTAGATTTGGATTTCGAAGTCCCAAACAAAAGAGAAGGATGGTGTGTTTGGTCCAGACAAGTCCTAAATCCCATACCTTGACCCATCAATCTTCTATTTCAGGGCATCTTGCTTGCTGGAGATGGGTACCGGGGGAAAATGTCACCTCACACTCCCAACGAGAAGTTTGAAGGGGCCACAGTTCTCAAAGCACTCAAGGTGAGAGAGAGAGAGAGAGAGGCATATGCTTGGTCTCTTGGGGCTGAGTTTGGGCTCACTTTCGCTCCCACGGCCTCTCCACTCCCATCTCAACTCTTATTTCAATCGAGCAGCCATCCTGTTGGAGGTGAGCAAAGGAGGGAGGTAGAGGTTGGGCTATACCAGTGTTGGCCAACCTTGGCACTCCAGGTGTTCTTGGACTTCAATTACTAGAAGCCCAAGTCTTTACTCCTGCTCATCAGGGCTCCTGGGAATCAAAGTCCAAAAACATCTGGAGAGCCATGTTTGAGAACCTATGGTCTAGATCAGCCCCTTTGCTCTATCAAGTTCTTCTTCATGGTCTCTGTGAATCCACACATGCATATTAAACCCATTCATGTGGGTTCACAGGAGACCACAAAGAAGACGGTTACAGGTAAGCAACTTGTCATTATAGAGCAGGCAACCTCAAACTTGGTATTCCAGGTGTTCTTGAGCTTCAATTACTAGAAGCCCAAGTCAGCACTCCTGCTGATCTAGGCTTCTGGGAATTGAAGTTCAAGAACAGGTGGAGTGTCACGGTTGGCCATCACTGAGCTATACTCTCAAACCGCCTTGAAACCATTTGCTCTTACCCAGTATCAGAGGCGATGCTGGTTAGTCCAGCTTAGTCTTTGGGTGGGTGACCTCAAGGGAGCAGTGGCAACCTGCAGGTAGGACTAGCAGCCAGCACCACCTGGAACAGGGAGAGCCATGGGCTGGCAGTCAGAGCTGACCACACAAGAATTAGTGAGTCAGCTTGCAATGCTCCAGTTGGTTGGCGGATGTACGGTAGACTGGAGTCAAGAGCCGAAGAAGAGCCTTGATGCTTTTAGCCCAAGGTCTGTCTGGTCAAGCTGTCTGTCCCCCTGTTAGGGCCACCCCAGATGGCCCTTCCTGAACCTCATATATAAGGTGGGAGGGCAGGAGCAGCCACTGGTCAGTGACAGGTTTGCAGAGACTGGGTCAAAGAAACCTACCCATTGGGACTAATTCTTCTTAGGTTAATCCTCTATTAACAGGGAGGGGAGATATGCCTCTCCTTCCTTCTATTCTATTCTATTCTTCCCTTCTCTTGTCTTCTGTTCCTTTCTTCCCTCTCTTCTCCTTTCTTCTTTCTTCCTTCTGCCTTCCCCATCACTCGACTCACCTCCAGGGTCTTTCTGCACCCGGTGCACCTAAGCATATCCAGTCCTCATTGGGTTGTTTGGAAAGGAAAGAGAGGCCGTGTGGCCCAGCATTTGAAGTGCTGAAGGGGGTGTGGTTTGAGAAACATGGCCCCCATTCAGCAAATTTGGGACATTTTCTCTTTCTCAGACTGGCCCACCTCCATGGGTTGGTGTGGGTGTAAGGACTCCTCCTTACAATGACAGGCATGTCATGTTGAGTCAGTTGAGGAAACAAGGGATAAAAATTTAAATTTTCATAATTATTCATTCTTCTTTTTCCATGTCTAGGCCAGACGTGAAACTGCCAAAATGAAGGGACCGTTTGGTGAGTTCATTCTTCATTTCCTTTCAACTGACCTAGTGTAAGAAAGATTAGCCAGCACAACAAGATGGTCGTTACCAGGGCATGGCCGATCATGGTTCAAAATACCACAATCTTCAAGGAGGCCCCTTCTGTGCACCCCATTTATTCATTGTTTGTATGTCTTCAAATCTTGTCATTCTGGTGCTCCTCTTCTGCTTCAAAGGAGGGCAGTTTTAGCTGTAGTCCAAGCAGTGTGCATTGCTGAGGAGGATTTGACTCTCGAGGAGGACACTGGCCCTTTCTTCCATCCACTGTCCTGGGAGAGATGCAGCATCTATTGGGCTGAATTGGAACTAACTGGAATTAATCAAAAGGTCCTGGTTTGTTCTCCTTACAGTTTGGCTACGAAGGGCGAGTCCCACTGAAGAGCGCCCGCCTTTTCTACGACATCAGTGAGAAAGCCCGCAGGATTGTGGAGTCGTACTTCATGCTCAACTCCACCCTCTACTTCTCCTACACACATCTGGTGTGCCGGACCGCCCTGTCAGGTAAGGCAGGGGCGAGTCATGTGGTTCAGCGGGCCAGGCCTCCCATCGGAAGCGGAAGTAAAATGAGCCTTGCAATCTGTTTTGCAACAGGATGAGATAGAGTTTAAACTGCCATTTTCTCTGCTTAAGCCAGGGGTGCCAAACTATGGACCATGGGCCAGATCTGCCCCCTTCCTCCAGCCAATTCCTCCAGCCTGTGCCACCCTTGCCATTCCTGAAATTGGAAGAAAAACATGCACATTTCACTTCCACTTCTGGGAGTGATGAGGGTGGTGTGGGCCAGATGAATTGACATTGGGGACCAGATCTGGCCTGCAGGCCATAGTTTGGGCACCCCTGCTCTTGGCACTAGAAGGCTCTCTCTTTCCTTGGCCTTTGGGTCTCATGCATCACAGATAGGTTTTCCTCTTCTTTCTCTTTCCTCTGTATGCTTAGAGAGCCACCTGTAGTGTACCTCTGACAATATGGGGTCTTGTCCAAACCAAAACGCCTTCCCCTTTTGCCACTGCATTTGCCAGGGGTCCTGGGGGTGGGTAGTGGGGGTGGGGTGGAGGAAGAGGAAGCTCTTTGCTCATAGCCTTAACTAAGATGGGGTTTGGGCGGCTTTTACCCATCTGGGCCTCTGAAGTCCCAAGGGCGCATAAAATAGGTGGCAGGAAAGGTACAAGACCACTTGTAGGTGTTTTCTGCTGGAAGGAGGTGTGCAAATCCTCCACACACATGCGCGCACACACACTCCCCAGGAGTATGTGTACCACCTCCAGCTACTCCTCCCTGGGTAGCAATAGCCACCACACCTATCTACCACCCCATAGTGATTAATGCGCTCTCTGGATGGTTCACAAGGTAATTGGCATTTTGCCCCCAAGATGCTGGGGACTCAGTTTTACCAACCTCGGAAAGGTGAAAGGCTGAGTCAACCTCGTCAGGATCGAATTCACAATGTTTTGGCTTCAGGACAGAAGCTTAAATCCTGTGCCACCAGGGCTGTATAATGACAGGTTGCTTACCTGTAACTATTGTTCTTCTTCATGGTCCCCTGTGAATCCATATGAATGCATTTACTGCACTTATGCACAGTAAACCCATTTGTGTGGATTCACAAAGAAGAACCTGATAGAGCGTAGGGGCAGAAACAGACATTGTATAGATAGCCCATAATTATATTTAACAATGTGCCTGGCCAGACATCCCATACAGCCAGTGACTCAATGACAGTGTGTTGGGCAGTGGTAAACAACCTGTCTCCCTAAAAGGGCCAATGGCTACGGGCAGAAAAGCCCCTTTAGATGGGGTGATGATTCCCCCTCAGTGGAGGAAATGCCACTGGAAATGACCCGATTGGGCCCAATGGCAAAATGAGCGGAGGAGGAACTCTAATTCCCAACGGTCATGGAGGCAGAAGAGGCCATGGCAGATGGACTGGGTGTGAAGGTGCACCTTGTCCGTATCCTCAAGACTGTGGCAGTCCATTGCAGTCCTGGTGTTAAATCCTGCACGTCTCATTTCATGTGTCCCGCACATGAAGAGAGGGAAGAAAGGAATAGATGACAAGAGAAGGGAAGAATAGAATAGAAGGAAGGAAGGAGAGTCATATCTGCCCCTCCCTGTTAATAGAGGGTTAAGCTATCTAGAAGAATCAGTCCCAATGGGTAAATTTCTTAGGTCCAGTCTCTGCAAGCCTATCGCTGACCAGTGGCTGCTCCTGCCCTCCCACCTCATACATGAGGTCCAGGAAGGGCCATCTGGCTCCGAGATCCTCGTGTGTGGGTCACTTCGTTGCAAGCTGGGATCCACCTTCATCAAATTCACACCAATGGCATTTTTCCTGTTTGTCATTCTCCTTTGTAAAAATGCTTTCCAGGGGGGAAACGTAGACTCAGATAAAAGTAGCCACTGCCAGTAATATTTAGCAAGGATGTAGCAATAGCTTTCCCCCTTCTATGCCTGCTCCTTAGAGCTTCGTGCACTCTCTGTGCGGTTCACAAGGTAATTAGTATTTTGCCCCCAAAATGTTGGGTCTTCAGTTTATTGACCTGGGAAGGATGAAAGAGACTGAGTCAACTTGGATCCCTGGTTAGGATTGAAAACTCAACATTCTGGCTGTAATACAGCAGTTTATATGCCTCGTGAGAAACCTGTACATGAGTCAAGAAGCAACAGTTAAGACAGGAGATGGAAGGACAGAGTGGTTTAGAATAGGAGAAGGAGTCAGACAAGGCTGCATTTTGTCACCCTGCTTATTCAACTTATACACAGAGCACATAATGCACAATGCAGGAATGGAGAAATCACAATTTGGGATCAAAATTGCTGGGAGAAACATCAACAACTTGAGATATGCAGATGATACCAACCTAATGGCAGAAAGTGAGGAGGACTTAAAGAAGCTCCTGATTAGGTTGAACGAAGAAAGTGCAAAAGCTGGCTTGAGACTCAATATCAAGAAAACCAAGATCATGGCCACAGGCCCTATCAGTCCCTGGAAAATAGATGAGGAAGAAGTAGAAGCACTGACAGATGTTACTTTCTTAGGATCCAAGATCACTGTAGATGGTGATTGCAGCCATGAAATAAAAAGGCGACTGATTCTTGGGAGACAAACGACGAGAAACCTGGGGAACATAATGGGACATAACCTTGCAAACAAAAATTCACATAGTCAAAGCAATGGTATTTCTGGTGGCAATGTAGGGTTGTGAGAGCTGGACCATTAGGAAAGCTGAGCACAGAAGAAAAGATGTCTTTGAGATGTGGTGTTGGAGGAGAGTTTTGAGAATCCCTTGGACAGCGAGGAGAACAAATTGGTCAATCTTAGAAGAAATCAACCCTGGCTGTTCCTTAGAAGGTCAAATAGTAAAGATGAAGCTAAAGTACTTTGGACATCAAATGAGAGGATTCACTTGAGAAAGCCTTGATACTGGAAAAGGTTGTGGGCAAAAGAAGAAGGGGGCGGCCAAGAATGAGATGGCTGGATGGTATTGTGGATGCAATGGGCACAAAGCTGGGCAGGCTGAGGAAGATGGTGGAGGACAACAGAGGTGCCTGGCGAACAGTGGTCCTTGGGGTCGCAAATGGTCGGAATCGACTGTGCGACTGAACAACAACAGCAGTTTAACTCCTCCTCTGCCACCAGGGCTGGTTTTGTGTGTGGGGGGGGGGGGAACCAAAAGGTCTTCCCCATTCCTCCATCCCCTCCAAACATTATTCAGGTCTCAGGTGACTAAAACATCACCAGTAAGGCAGCAAAGCCCCAGATGCAAAGTGGTGGCTTCCTGGTGTGCTGAATTACAATTGCTTGTTGCATGGACTTTAAAACATTTAGAAGAGCCGAATGAGCTCTTTCTGTTTTCCATCAGTCAGCCAGCCCTTTGTTTGTTGCGTGTGCATGTGTGCATGTATATCTTCTCTCAGAGGCAAAATACACACTGGTTTTATTTGGAGACTTTGTACAGATTTCAGAAAGCTTGGTGGGGAAAACGGACTCGTCTTGTCCTCCTGTCTCCTGCCTTGTGAAGAACAGTCATTTCATTCATTCATTTGTTCACTCACTCATTTATTGCATTTCCATCCTGCCCATCTGGGATATTCTCCCACTCTGGGCAGCATACACCAAAATTAAATTAAAGCAGCATTTCATCCCTCTGCTGCTCTACTGGTCCTGCCATCTGCCTCTCAGTTGATGTCCCCGAATGGCATCAGAGGTGACCCAAGCGACTCAAGGCCACCCTTCTTCTCCTTGTGCAGGCCAACAAGAGCATAGGAATGACTTGAGCCACCCCATCCATGCAGACAATTGTCTCCTGGACCCTGAGGCCAATGAATGTTGGAAGGAGCCCCCGGCGTACACCTTTCGAGATTACAGGTAGGTCAATTGCCCTGGAGGGGCATCGGATGCACCTTGCCCTGCTTATTGAAAAGCCTTTAAGCCAAAGAGTCAGTGCTGTCTGTGTCATGTGATGTTTCTGTGGTCATTTGGCAGGCATGACTAGATTCCAAAGTACAAGGAACACTGTAACCTTTCCCACCAAAGCAGTGCCTATTTATCAACTTGCAATTTCTTGCTTTCGAAATGCTAGGTTGGCAGGGAACCGATGACAGGCACTCACTCTGTCATTTATTTATTTATTTATTTATTTATTTATATTTCATACTTGCTAACCCGCCCCAATCGGGCAAGCCCGACTCTGGGCGGCTTACAACCCAAGTTAAAACACATCAATAAAAAATTTAAAAATTCATAGACTAAAACAGTATCTGGGGGTGTCGTCAGAAGGGTAAAATCCTTAGACTAACCACCCCACATGGGATCCCACATCCCTGGAACCCCACACATGTCCTGCCAGCCAGGTCTTTAAGCTCTTCCGGAAGGACAGGAGCTCTGTCTGCATGCGCAGCTCAGTTGGGAGGAGGTTCCAGAGGGCCGGGGCGAACACGGAGAAGGCCCTCTTCCTGGTGCTAGCGAGGTGAGCCTCCCTAGCCGATGGTACAACGAGAGAGCCCCTCCGATCCGCCCTGGTGGGACGGACAGATGTTCTTAGGGTGACGCGGTCTCTTAGGTATCCTGGCCCACTACCATATAGGGCTTTAAAGGTAATGACCAGCACCTTGAATTGCACCCGGAGACAAACTGGCAACCAATGCAGCTCCCTAAGCAGTGGAGAGGCCCGAGCATAACGCCCGCGCCCCATCACTACCCGGGCTGCCGCATTTTGGACCAGCTGCAGTCTCCGAATGGTCACCAAGGGCAGCCCCATGTAGAGCGCATTAGAGTAGTCAAGTCTGGAGGTGACCAAAGCGTGCGTGACCATAAGCAAGGCGTCCCGGTCAAGGAGCGGGCGTAACTGGCGTATTACACGAAGTTGTGCAAAAGCCCTCCTGGCCACGGCTGCCACCTGCTCATTGAACAGTAGCCGTGAGTCCAGGAGGACCCCCAGATTACGCACCGGGTCTGTTTGGGGCAGAACTGCCTCATCCAGAACCAAAGCTGGTAACTCCCGTGTCAACGCGGGGCCCCTTACCCATAGCCACTCAGTCTTACCGGGATTCAGCTGTAGCCCGTTTTCCCCCATCCAGACCTCAACAGCCTCCAGGCACCTGGAAAGGACTTCCACTGCACCGCTTGGGTCCCCACGGGCTGAGATGTACAACTGGGTATCATCAGCATACTGATGATACCGTACCCCGTGGGAACGGATGATCTCACCCAGCGGCTTCATGTAGATGTTAAATAGGAGAGGAGAGAGTACCGAGCCCTGAGGCACCCCATACTGCAGGGGCCTAGGGCTGGACTCCTCCTTCTCCAGGCACACCGACTGGGTCCTGTCCCTCAGGAATGAGGAAAACCAGGACAACACTGTGCCCTGGATCCCCAAACCCCGGAGCCTTCCCAGAAGGATGCCATGATCGACAGTGTCGAAAGCCGCTGAGAGATCGAGGAGAGCAAGGACAGACGGCTCCCCTCCATCCCGCTCTCTCCAGAGATCATCCACCAAAGCGACGAGTGCAGTTTCAGTACCATATCCGGGCCTGAATCCTGACTGAAACGGGTCCAGATAATCCGCTTCATCCAGGACATCCTGTAACTGCTGCGCCACAGCTTTTTCCAGGACCTTACCTAAAAAAGGTAGGTTAGACACTGGACGGTAGTTGGAAATTACCATAGGGTCGAGGGAAGGTTTTTTCAAGAGGGGGAGCACTAAAGCATGTTTAAATGGTGCTGGAAAATGCCCCTCTTTTAATGAAGCATTAATAATCGCCTCGACCCAGCCACCTGCCACAATCTTGGTAGCTTTAATTAACCAGGCAGGGCATGGGTCCAGTGCACAGGTCGTGGCGCGGACAGATACAAGAAGCCTGTCCACTTCCTCAGGGCCAACTGGCTCGAACTGATCCCAGATAACATGGCTAGACTGTGCCTTGGTCAACCCCAGTTCAGTACCTTCCACGCCGGGATTAAACTTCGAGCGGATCTGAGCGACTTTCCCTGCTAGATAATCAGCAAAAACATCAGCAGACCCCTGCCAACCAGGGCCCGGCCCCTCCTTGCCAAGGAGGGACCTGGTCACCCGGAACAGGGCCGCTGGGCGATTATCTGCGGAGGCAATGAGGGCGGTGAAATATTGACGTTTCACCGACCCCATCGCCACTAGGTAGTCTTTAATAGCAGCTCTAACCAGTGTTCGATCGGACTCGCTCCGGGTCTTCACCCAGCGGCGCTCTCGGCGTCTCTTAGCTCGTTTCAGCTCCCTTAGCTCTTCTGTAAACCAAGGGGCAGATCGACCCCCACGAGCGTGGAGAGGCCGTAGTGGCGCGATTACATCCAAAGCTGCGGTCGCTTTCCTATTCCAGGAATCGACAAGGGCTTCGGATGAACCACTTCGCAGGTCAAGAGGACAACACCCCAGTTCCCGTTGGAATCCTTCTGGATCCATTAGTCGCCGGGGGCGGGCCCATTTAATCGGCCCTGCCTCCCTACGGTGAAGTCTCGCCCCCAGGAAGTCCAGAGTCACCAGATAGTGATCTGACCATGGCACAGGAGTGATGTCTAAATTCTGTATTTTCAGATCACTCTGCCACGGCTCCGACAAAAAGATCAGATCTGGGGTGTAGCCGCTGCTCCTGGTAGGGCCCTGGATTACCTGGGTCAGGCCCACGGTTGCCATGGAAACCATGAACTCCCGAGCTACCTCAGAGCCGATCCCCAATGACGGCAAATTGAAATCCCCCAGCACCATCAGCCTGGGGGTCTCCAACGCCAGCATGGAGACCGCCTCAAGGAGCTCAGGCAGGGAGTCTGCTACTCTGCAGGGAGGCAGGTACACGAGCAAGACTCCCAACTGACCTTTAGGGCCCACACGCAAGAACAGGGCCTCACAACCCGGAATATGTGGAGCCGTGGCCCTGGCCACTCCCAGGGACTCCCTGGCTACTACGGCGACACCACCGCCCCTTCCCCTCTCCCTAGGCTGGTGCCAAACACCGAACCCGGCCGGGCAGAGTTCAGACAGGGGTACCCCATCCTCAGGCACCAGCCAGGTCTCGGAGATGCATGCCAGATCGGCCCGCTCCCCCAAGATCGTATCTGCAAGCAGAGGGGCCTTGTTGCAGACCGATCTGGCATTCACCAGCAGCAGCCTAAAGGAGGGGTCACTCTTGACCGGCTGCACAGGACCTAGAGGTGTAGCCAAGGGGCCAGAACACGGGACAGCAACCAAACATCTGGCCCGCGTTCTCCGAGTGCGGCCCGCCCCTTGGAACCCGCCATAACACCCCATGCCCGTCACTACACCAATTTGGGCCTCATGAAACCCCTCAGGCCCAACCGGCAGCGCCCAGTCCCCCCCTGCTGGCTGGCAGGTCCTTCCTTGGAACCCCCATCCGTTTCCCCAACCCTGCTCCTGGGACTGTCCATCCACTGCCGCCGCTGGTGGCCACAACAGCAGTGGGGTCAGATGGTCCCGCCCGGCATCCGGCACCCAAGTCCGTACTCGGACTTGGGTGTACTCGGGTCTCCAACTTCTGACCTACTAACCTTCCCATCATCAAATTCAGCATCTTAACCACTAGGTCACTGCAGTCCCTACCAGTGCACTTATACAAGCATAAATAGTTGCTTGGATTCAAGCCATTATAACGCTAAATATTATTGTTTTCATGGCAAGAAATATACAGAATATGATTTTCCTTAAGATGCATTAAAGGTTAGAGGGTAAATGCAAAAAACTATGCTACATTAGGTTTAGGATTTTGTTATCTCCTGGAGAGAGGCTTCCCCTGCCCTTCCAAATTTAGTACCCAGTGAGCTGTACAGTATAAACAACACATCATCAGAAGCTGGAAGTATGTCCAGGTCATCTTAGCGTGGTTCTCTTCAAGATTCCAGATTTGCAAACAAGGCCCATGTTTGCCTCCCAATGGACCAATCACAAAACAACGCTCCATGCAATGGAACAGCAGCAGACCGAAGTGGGAGGTTTTTAATTGTTGAAAACCAGTCCGAGCTGGTGACTTTGACACACTTTCCCAGGCATAGGTTGTGGTGAGAAGATACACTTTCCGAGGCATAGGTTGTGGTGAGAAGATCTCAACCAGTGGGACTTTCTCCAGAGTAGCGCTCTCTCTCTCTCTCTCTCTCTGTGTGTGTGTGTGTGTGTGTGTGTGTGTGTGTGTGTGTGTGTGTGTGTGTGTGTGTGTGTGTGTGTGTGTGTGTGTGTGTGTGTGTGTGTGTCAGCCCTTGCATCTAAGCAACCTTCCTGCAATCTCCCCCTTTCCTAGTGCCCTCCTCTACATGAACAGTGATTTTGATGGTGGTGAATTCATCTTCACTGAAACGGATGCCAAGACAGTCACGGTAAGCTAACCTCCTTTAAAAAGAGAAATCAGGACTTATTAAAGTGAGGTTATATGTTGTTGTTGTAGTAGTTGTTGAGATTTGCACCATTCTTGACTGTCTGGTAGCCTTCCACATCTACTGGCATGACCAACCCGAGCTTGGAAGTTTAAGCAAGCTTGTGATGTTCCCAGTTACTTCTGAGCAGGCAAAGGACTGCTGTTGTTGCTCCAGCCCGTTGTTCCTTGCCCTGGTGGAAATCCAGTAGTAAGTCACAACTAGAGTTGGGCCTCTTGAATTGTTGGGGATCTGGTGAGTCAACTCCAGCATCACGTCCATCCATTCAGACAGGCCAGCTCAGGTTGCAGCGGAAGACAGGATTTGAGCCAGGCCACAGAGCTGGGGTAGTGCAAGTCATTCTCATTACCGATAAAATACACAGGTGTCAAAGGTGACACTCTTTATGCTGCCATGTGGTATCATGAAATGAAATAGTAATGAAAAAAGTTGGTTCCATGATGTATTTTGTTCTAGGAATGTTTTCCTTATTCGAAGCATGCCTCATAGAATGAATATCCCTATGGGATGCATCGTACAATGGAAATCTCTATGGAAAAGATCATACAACGAAAAAGTTTTATTGTATGATTCCCCTCACAGGGATTTTCGTTGTACAATTTTTCCCCATAGAGATACATGGCTTGGTATAATGAAAAAATGTGTTATAAGGGGTATAGCGGTTAGCACAAATCCTCTTCGTTATAAGAATTTTCCGTTGTATGAGGTGTTCATTATGCAGGGCTCCAGTGCACCCCAATAAGCAATCTATACAGTTACCCTTCTTTGCCCTAGATTTTTGGGAAGCAAATTCTGAAACTCTCCTCCCAGAAAACCCATCCTCTACTCTCATCTGACTTCCCAGCTGGACAGGACTCTAGGTAGCAAAATTTTTGAGGGAAGAGAGAGGCCCAGGCCTTTTGAGTAAAACCTTTCAATAGGGATCCTCTTGGCTGAATTGAGCAAACAGAAGGGGCGCGCACGCTTTCAGAAATCCCTAGCCACTCTGAGGCCAAAAGATGTGAAAGTCAGGGGAGAGGAATTCCCCAGACCTCTCCTCACCTCCTTTATTTTATTTTATTTATTAATCACACTTGTTTATGGCCCCCCTCACCGAAGTGACTCAGGGAGATTTACAACAAGTCATCAATAACAATAAAAATCAAATCAAAATTAAAATTAAAACAGATTAAAAGGTTAAAAAGTTAAAACTAGAAGTTACAGCTACAAGGCAAGGGGGTCAGATTATCCAAACGCCTGGGGTTATTGTTCCAACCATCCCCCAGACCCGACCCGCCAGCCAGATTTTCACTCCTTTTCTAAAGGACAGCAACTCTGTCTGCATGTGTAGCTCTGTTGGTAGGTGGTTCCATTGGGCCGGGGCAGACACAGAGAAGGCCCTCCTCCTAGTGCCAGAGAGGTGTGCCTCTCTGGCCAATGGCACAACCAGAGAGGCTCTCCGGCCAGACAGATGTCCTCAGGGCGATGCAGTCTCTTAAGTATGACTAAGCCTTCAGATGGCTTGGAAAAGAATCAACATCCAGGTCATCTTGCTATGGCAATAGAATAGATCCTACTGCCAGCAACTCAACACTGAGTGTCAGGTGGCAGTTTGCTCACCTGACAGTCCTGAGGACGAATGGCCTTGGGGAACGGAAGTCCACAGGGAAAGAAGGGTGATGGTCTCCAAGTGATTAAATGGCCCCACTTGGCTCCATCTGGATGGAGAGCAGCAGCTTCATCCATCCTGGCCTGGGGATGATGCTGAGGAGGAGGACTTTGCATGTCAAAAGGGCTCAGGGCCAGAAAGTGACTCCTAGAACTGGATCCATGGTACAGCTGAACCATAACAGGCCAAGCTGGCCAGACTGCTGGAGGTTTAGTCTTTTCCCAGCCATCTGAAGGTTTAGTCATAAAGGTTTTGAGAACTAAACCATCAAGGCTGTCTGGACTTCTATTTTCCACTTCCAAGTACTAATGGCTGGAAATCGTTTCCTGCATTGCAAACAAACTTCTCACTGTGATGCGGAAGGCTAATGGAAGGCCACTGCATTTATTTATTTTTTATTTATTTTATTTCATTTGTACCCCGCCCTCCTCCGAAGACTCAGGGAGGCTTCACAACTAAAAACAATTAAAACACATACATAAAAATTAAAATTCACGTTAAAAACACCGAGGAGAGAGGTGGGATATTTAAACGAGCCAGGCGAGCGAGTTGGCTGTCTGGCCCACTCCCCACACATGCCCCGCCAGCCAGGTCTTCACTGCTTTCCTAAAGGGCAGCAACTCCATCTGGAGACGTAACTCTGTTGGCAGGAGGTTCCATAGGGCTGGAGTGGACACAGAAAAGGCCCTCCTTCTTGTGCTAGAGAGATGAGTCTCTAGATGAAGGTACAGCCAGAGAGCCTCTCCGGTCTGCTCTAGTGGGACGAACAGATGCTCTCGGGGTGAGGCGGTCTCTTAAGTATCCTGGCTGACTACCATGTAGGGCTTTAAAGGTAATAACCAGCACCTTGAATTGCACCCGGAGGTATACTGGAAGCAAGTGCAGTCCCGGAGAAGTGGTGAGGCATGAGTATAATGTCTGCACCCCATCACAACTCGAGCAGCCACATTCCGGACCAGCTGAAGCCTCCGAATGGTCGCCAAGGGCAGCCCCATGTAGAGCGCATTACAATAATCAAGTCTGGAGGTGACCAAGGCATGTGTGATCATGAGCAAGGAGTCCCGATCCAGGAGGGGGCATAACTGGCGCACAACACGAAGTTGTGCAAAAGCCTTCCTAGCCACGACTGCCACCTGCTCTTCGAGCAGTATTCGTGAGTCCAGGAGGACCCCCAGATTACGTGCCGGGCCTGTTTGGGGCAAAAGTGCCCCATCCAAAACCAAAGATGGTAGCTCATGGGTTAGCGCAGGACCCCAGGACAATCTTCATGCCTGGTGATCACCAATAGTCGGCATCAGATATGGCACTTGGAGAAGAAAATCGACAACACCAGCAGTGAAAACTCAGGTCTTAAAACCTGACACTTGCTCAGAACAATACTTTAAAGACAGTTAAGAATGGTGGTTTGGAGCATTATAGGCTCAAGGTGCAAATGTTGGGAAGCTGATCGGTCGGTTTGCTTCATAATGTCCTTGCTGGCCAAGAAATGGAGCTTCCCACGGGGCGTAGCGTGTTGGTCTCTGGGGAGCCAGCATTGGGAGGTGTGCGGACACGCAGCATCTCTGATGGGTATAAAGGGGATGTAGACTCAATGCATGGCAGGTCTAAGGTCACCTTGTCTTGAGAATCAGGATGGCCCTGAATACCACCACATGCTGAGGGTGAGTGAAGAAGAGAACATCTAAGCATAGAGGATGCTTGTTCTCAACCCAACACCCCTTTGACTCTTGGAGCTGCTGCTGGTGCCCGGATGCTGGATTTTGGTCAGGTTGAGAAGAGTCTCTTTCCACCTTCAGCCTCTGCCATTGTTTTCCAAACAGGCCTCCATAAAACCTCAGTGTGGCCGCATGATCAGCTTTTCCTCCGGCGGGGAAAACCCTCATGGCGTGAAGGCAGTGACCCAGGGCCAGCGGTGTGCTATCGCTTTGTGGTTTACTCTCAACCCGCGTTACCGGGAACTGGTGAGTCGGAGCGTGAGCAGGAGGATGACAGCCAGGGGAGCCTGAAGGATGGGTGGACTGCTGGGGACCAGAGGGGTCCCAAGAATGGAGAAGGCCTCCTGTCTCGATTTACTACAGCAGAACTGTTGATGATCGAGCTGCCAGTTTGTGTCAGGAGAGCCCGTGGGCCAGACAGAGGGCCGTTCTGGCCTTTTGGCTTCTGGGATTTTCCTTGCAAGAAGGAGGGAGGTAGGAGCAGAGGGGAGAGATGTGGGCAGCTGCAAGCCTTTGGCACCCTCCCAAAGAATCTCCAAATGGGGCTTTCCGAGGAGGGGTGTGAGAAAGGGGCAGTCTGGTGCACCCCAAAATGGAAAGAGACGGACTGACAAAACCACAGAGCAATCTGAAGAGGCTGGAGTTCTTTCCTCTGCCTGAATAGTCTTTCATTTAGTTATGCCAGAATAACACAAAGGGCATGATTTTTGGAGGGAGGTAAATTGGCTTAGAGGCCACAGTGGCTGAGAGGTTAAGATACTGCGCGGGATGACCAGAAGGTTGGCAGGTCAGCAGTTTGAGACCCAAGTGCTGTGCAATAGTGTGAGCTCCCGTTGTCTGTCCCAGCTCCTGTCTACCTAGCAGTTCAAAAATAAGAAATTGCAAGTAGATAAATAGGTGACGTTTCGGTGGGAAAGATAGCAGCATTCCGTACACTCCGGCGTCTAGTCATGCCTGCCACATGACCACAGAAACATCTGCAGACGCAAACAGTACTGTCTCTTGGGCTATAAATGGAGATGAGCACTGCACCCTAGAGTCAAATACGACTGGCTTCTGAGCAAGGATGACCTTGGTCTTTACCTTAAATTGGCTTAAGTTTAGAAATCATTTCAGACCCTTTCTTTTTGCACACAGAGTTGTATGCCTTTTGTTTGGTGGGACTATGAGAAAAGTCTTTCTCAGTGGTCATTTCTAGACGCTGCAGGTAGAGAGAGGCTGCTCTCAAAGCCTCCTCTCCTACTTGAGTCACTTGCAAGAGGAAAGGCACAACATGTGGAAAGTTTTCCCCAAAGGCCTGAGGAAGCAACTCTCTGGTTGACTTGAAACTGGAGCGCTGGTGACACCTCCTGGTCAGTGCTTGGAAGTGAGTAGGAAGAGGATCCCTTCCAAGGCTTCCCATTGAAGCCTTTTGCAGGAAACGCGTTGCATTGCGAGTGGGGCGGGTGGGAAAGAAGTTGAAATAGAAATAAAAAGAGGAAATACATGCAGGCTTTTGATGCACACAGAACTCTTTGGATTTTGAGCTGAATCGATGTACTGTATAATAATGTTGTAGAGAAAGCAAAGGCTACATTCTTTTTTGGAATAGTAGCCGTGTTAGTCTGTGGTTCAAGCATATCAGAAAACAAAACAAAATAAAATTAAATTAAAAACACTGTAGCACTTTAAAGACTAACTGCTATATTTTTATTGTTAGCATTCGTGGATCTAGTCCACTTCTTCAGACAAGGAATGAAACTTCCAGGCATGGTTTATATATGTACACCAAATGTAGGAATCTAGATGTTAAAGGGGAAGCTGGATGTGCTCAAGCAGAATGACGGCAAACAAGCATAACAATACAGCTTCCTACAGCTCTCAGTAACAATAGATTCAGATTAGTTTTGAATGTCTCCCTACGAGAGAGAGAGAAATTAGACACTTTTACATCCCATTGATTTTGACAAACAGAATTACACATTTATTTATTTTTGCTTTCTAAGCTTCTGTACTACCCATCTAGCATGGAAGCTACTCTGGCCTGTTTACACAGTTCAAATGTAAGACGTCTATCAAGGTAATACAATAAAAATAAACAGTACATAAAACAGCGATATGCTAGGTATAGCTTAAAGACTTACGATGGCTCTTTTCATGGTTTCTCTGAATGGCAACATTTTAATTTGCACTCTCAAAGGGTAGTGGGATTTCATGGGGAAATTTATTCCATAATTTCTAGGTCTCCCTCCAGAAACTATGCCCTTTGTTATTCTTGGGTTAGACACCCTCAACCACACAGATTAGGAGCATTTGGTATGATGGGCAGATGTCCTCAACCGGAGGCACTCCATCGTGTCACATGGTCCCAAATTGTGGAGGCTTTTCTATGTAAAAGTCAAAACCTTGGACCTGGTGCAGTACCTGATAAGTAACCCATGTAAAAGTGGCAGAGATGGGGAGATGTGTGAAAATAGCTATTTATCCCCATAATAAGTCTGGCTCCCTGCATTCTGGACCCGTTGAAGTTTCTGCAGCAGTCTCAAGGAAAGTCCTACGTAGACAGCATTGCAGTCATCAACCCTTGATATTACTAGTGCATAAACCAGTGTTGCTAGGGATATATCCCAATAGTTTAGTCTCCTTGTTTTGATGTGGTGTGTGTACCATACACAAGGCCAGCCAAACTTCAAAATCAAACAAGATCGTTAGTAATGCACTGTTTGCCAGACAATTCAAACCCAAACATCAACCAAAATGTGAGAGTTTAATGTGTTGAGCAGCTGCACAACAAAGCGGGGCAGGTTTTTAGGCAATTTTATGTTCAAATGCAAGTTTCTCAGTTCTTTTGCCCTCCACCTTTCCCAGCATCAAGGCCTTCTCAAGTGAATCCTCTCTTCTCATTTGAGGTCCAAAGTACTTTAGCTTCATCTTTACTATTTGACCTTCAAGAGAGCAGTCAGGGTTGATTTCTTCTAAGACCAACCTGTTTGTTCTCCTTGCTGTCTAGGGTACTCTCAAAACTCTCCTCCAACACCACATCTCAAAGGCATCTATTCTTCTGCACTCAGCTTTCCTAATGGTCCAGCTCTCACAACCACACATTGCCACCAGGAATACCATTGCTTTGCCTATAAGAATTTTTGTTTGCAATGTGATGTCTCTACTTTTCACTATGTTCCCCAGGTTTCTCATCGCTTGCCTCCGAAGAATCAATCGCCTTTTTATTTCATGGCTGCAATCACCATCCACAGTGAGCTTTGATCCTAGGAAAGTAAAATCTGTCACTGCTTCTACTTCTTCCCCATCTATTTTCCAGGGACTGAGAGGGCCTGTTGCCATGATCTTGGTTTTGTTTATATTGAGTCTCAAGCCAGCATTTGCACTTTCTTCTTTCAACCTAATCAGGAGCTTCTTTAAGTCCTCCTCACTTTCTGCCATTAGGGTGGTATCATCTGCATACCTCAAATTGTTGATGTTTCCCCCAGCAATTTTGATCTCAAATTGTGATTCCTCCATCCTTGCATTGCGCAATATGTGCTCTGTTTATAAGTTGAATAAGCAGGGTGACAAAATGCAGCCTTGTCTTACTCCTTTTCCTATTCCAAACCACTCCATAATTCCGTATTCTGTCCTAACTGTTGCTTCTTGTCTCGTATACAGATTTCTCATGAGGTGTATAAGATGTTCTGGTATTCCCATCTCTTTTATTATGTGCCACATTTTATTGTGGTCCACACCATCAAAGGCCTTGGTGTAGTCAATGAAACAGAAGTAGACTTGTTTCTGATATTCCTTTGTTTTCTCCATGATCCATCTTATGTTGGCAATGTGGTCTCTGGTCCCCCTGCCTCTTCTGAACCCCGCCTGCACTTCTGGTAATTCTCTCTCCAAGTGCTGTTGCAGTCTATCCTGTATTATCTTGAGCATCCCCTTGCTAGCGTGTGGGATGAGCGCAATTGTTTGATAATTTGAACATTCTTTGGCATTTCCCTTTTGGGGGGAATGTATACTGATCTTTTCCAATCCTGTGGCAATTGTTGTGTTTTCCAAATCTACTGGCATATAGAATTAAATAATTTGATTCCATCATCTTTTAGGGCTTTGAAAAATTCAACTGTGATACCTTTGTCTCCACTGGCTTTGTTGTTTACAGTGGTTTTTAGGGCCTTCCTGACTTCACTCTCTAGGATGTCTCGCTCAAGTTTAATGTTCTCATCATTGTGATTATCAGGGGTTCTGAGGCCCTTTTTGTAGAGTTCCTCTGTGTACTCTTTCCGTCTTTTCTTAATCTCTTTTGCATCAGCTATTTCCTTGCCATCTTTGTCCCTTATCATGGTCATTTTTGCTTTAAACGTTCCCTTGATTTCCCCATTTTTTAAAAAAAGATCTCTAGTCCTGCTTCTTATGTTGTGTTCCTCTATTTCTTTGTACTGTTCATTTAGGTAGGTTTCCTTATCTCTCCTTGCTTTTCTTTGAAATTCTGTATTCAAGTGATTGCATTTTTTTTCTTTCTCCTTTGCAGGAAAGAACCTTTCTAAGTGTAATTAAAGACAAACGATGCAAAACAACTTCCTTAAGGTCAAGCTAGTCTATCCTGTTTCTCTGGTTATTGCATGCTGAGGTTGCATTAGAATACTCAACACAATGAAGACTCATGGACATTCCAGCTTTGCTTCACTTATCACTTTTCTTTTACCCTCCTCCCTCCAGGAGCGAATCCAGGCAGATGAAGTCATCGCAGCCTTGGACCAGGAACGCTTCGGATCCACTGACCTCGGCATCAACCCCAAGGATGAGCTATGAACTAGGCCAAGGACGTCTGATTAAAATATTTATTTAATTTTTTTAAAAAAAAATCTTATTAGAACCTTTTATTTTTGTACAAATTATTTGTATAAATTAATGGGGGGGGGGGTTTCACGGGGAATGTTTCTAAAGCACTCTGCCCTGTTCTTCTTACGATGGGCATGGGTGACCACTGACCAGGTCTCAGATGCCAAAGGTGTTTCTGTTAGACACCCTTGAATGTCTTCTCAAATGCTTTTCTGGACACGTAACTGTAGATCCCAGTCCATGTTTGGTTTCCAACAGCTAACCCTCCCTCTGTTGGTTAAACGATGTCACCATGAACTCAGGAGCCCAGCTTGTTCCTCTACTCCAGTGTTTCCCAACCTTTGGTCCTTGGACTTCTATTCCCAGATTCCCAAGTCAGTTCCCCAAAGCACTGATCAGCCTATGTACTGACTTAGACTTCTGGGAATTGACGTCCAAGAACCAAAGATTGAGAAACACTGCTCTACTTTTAGGTTTTGTAGTCAACCTGTCTCCTCTGATGAACGAACATCCTTTCCCACAAGCCTGAGTACGTGCCAGGTTTGAAAAAAGACAAGAATCACTCACCTTTCCCTGGAAAAACCAAGTCTTACTTCCACAAGCAAATGCAGCAATTCTTTTAAATCAGTTGCATTAGGACCAGGGTTAAGATTTGTATTTTCTGACCCTGCAGCTCATCTTACTTCAGGTTCTTTGGTCCTTGTTGAGTTCCAGGCTAGGTAAGGAACATCTGACCCTACTGTTTGGGTCTGTGGCCAACCATTGGCTGCCAGGAAGGGCAGCCCAGGTTGGGGAGAGCCTCTGCTTTTCCCCTGCCTCCATCTGTGGCATTTCTAGCCAAAAGGATCGAGACTAGGTAGCGGGAAGAGAATCTGGAGCTTGTAGAAGTTACTTTTTTTGGAGACAGCCACTCCCAGAACTAGTCAGCCAGCTTGCTTTGCTATAAATTTGGACATTGTCTTCCTCTGCTCTTTGCCTTCAGTGTACGATAGTTAGGTGTGCTGTCTTTGTAAATGAGATGATCCCCTTATTCTTCCATGCTCATACCCATTGTTTGATCTGACAATGCCTCCCTTTCCATGAATCAATCATCTTACTTTGTAAAGCTTTAATATCCTGCAGGAATGAGTTCTTTAGGTTAATAGTGGCTGGAGTAAGGAAGCTATTTTTCTGTGTTCCTCCTGAATCTGATGCCAGAATTTGTACTGAGGAGGCACCAGATTAGCCTTGACTCTCCAGGAATTCTCCAGGGGAAAAGAGAAGCAGGGGGGAAAGATGGAAGGAATGCAGACAGGAGAAGAGCCATCATCGTTGAAACAAGAATACCATAGTTTATCTCCAGTTTCCTGGAGGAAGAAGGCAAGATGAGTGGGAGATGAATTAGACCAGGGATGGCCAACCTTTGGTTTTTGGACTTCAACTCCCAGAAGCCTAAGTCCATTCCTAAAGCACGAATCAGCCAATGGACTGACTGAGGCTTCTGGGAACTGAAGTCCAAAAGTCAAAGGTTGGCCGCCCATGAATTAGACAATCCCAAAGTCTGGGGTCCTCTGATTCCTTGGCACAAGTGAAGAGAACTATCGCTTACTTTGGTGATGAATGGCTTTTTCTGTTCCTAGATGGGAAGTTTTTTGAGTGCCAGAATCTTTTTGCAAACAGTGTTGAATCCCCAGAGGACAAGAGACAGAGCAATGTTATAACCCTTTCCCAGTTGACCTGTCCTGGCATGTGTGAATGCATGACCCATGCTGTTTCATGTAAGTCCTTGTCCATCCCCCTCCCTCCGGGAAGCATTGTTGCCCAAACCCCCATCCAAATGAACAGGATGCATGCAAGATCTTGGGCAGGGGACCTTCCTGGAGGGAGGGGTAGGACAGGGCATTGCGGCTGTACTTGTCGGTTTCCCTGTTTTGCTGCCTGTGTTTTCATCTCAAATCCACCACTGGAGGGAATTTGCTTAATGATTTGGCTTAGAGACGAGCAGATCTGAGATGCTCTCCCAACACTCAGTATGACTGGTCCATAATAGAGTTACTGGAAGAATCCTGGGAACTTGAGTCCAAAGGACCATGTCTTGATGCTCTTATAGTTTAGGTCAGAGTTCCCAATCTTTTTGGGCTGTGGGCTGGTCATGTGGTTCAGGGGGCCAGTCACTTTGGCCCATGGGCCGGATTTGGCACCCAACACCAATTCATCCAGCCCACAAAGCCCTTGTTGCTTCCAGAAGCAGAAGCAAAACACGCCCGTACAGGCGTGCTTTACTTCCAGTTCTGAGAGCGGCGAGGGCTTCACAGGACAGATGAATTGGTGTTGGGGGCTGGATCTGCCCACGGACCATAGTTTGGGCACCCCTGGTTTAGGTACATTCGGCTCTTTTTGACTTCGTTCCTTTCAACCACAAGATCATGTGCAGGTGTAAGTGTATCACCAGTGCTTACTCTTAGTTCTTCCTCTTGTTAAAAAGACCTGCCACAGATGCCCTGGCATCAGGCCATTGGCATTAACATAGTGGGTCTCTGGGGAAAACTGGCCCTCAAGAACATGCAGAGATGGGCCACCTAGGCTGAGCCTGCACTGCTGAGTTGGTCGGTCGGTCAGTCAGTTGGTAGATAGGTAAGGATGCATTGTGAACCAGAGTTGTGTCTAAACCCAAGGAAAATAAAATAAGCTCAGAAAACAGTCCTGGTCTGAATGTGTTTTTTCTCCCCCCCCCCTTTTTTTTTCTTTCTTCTCAGCAAAGTGGCAGAAAAGCTTTAGAACTGGAAACCATTTTTTTTTTCACCAGAATAAATGAGGATGATTTCTTGCCAAATGAGGCTTCTTTTACAGTTCATCTCTGAGCTTCTATATATATATGTTTGGTAAAAAAAAAGTCCCAGAAACTGAAAACTTCCTGAAAACTCCAGCACAGGAAGTGGGCTCTGTTGGTTGGGGGCTTCTGGAAGTTGCAGTTAAAATACAAATAAAAAATCCCCAAGCCTGGGTTGGTCTCCGTTGTTCACCTTGTCCGTGGCATCAGAAAAGGAGAGCTTCTGGGATTCTCCCCACCTGAAGTTCTTGCCTGCTCCTGTGCTTGAGAATGACCTGGTCCAAGGCTGCCTTCTTCCAGTAATTCTTGTACAGGAGAAGGCCCATTAGCCAGGGACAGATTTGGAGGCAAAATATAAATAAATGCAGTTGCTCATATGCCACCCCACAGTATTGGTAAAGATGTGTGATTGAAATCTAGTCATATCTTGAGTCTGCAGACATTTCTGTGGGTCATGTGGCAGACATGACTAGATGGACCGCATGGAATGTTGTTGCCTTCCCACTGAAGTGGTACCTATTTATCTACTTTCAATTTCTTGCTTTTGAGCTGCTAGGCTGGCAGGAGCTGAGACAGATGACAGGAGCTCACCCTGTCATGCAGCACTAGGGTCTCAGACGGCTGATCTGCCAGTGTTCTGGTCATCAAATTCAGCATCTTAACCACTAAGCCACCATAGTACTAAAGCACTCTAAATTAGCATTTTGCCCCTAAGTGGGGCTGCTCCTTGGAAAGACAGAAGGCTACCATGAGCCCATGTGGATCTAACTCGGATTGTGAGCAGAGTTTTGACTGCCTAATTCCTTTGTCACTTGGAAATCTGTTGCCTTCTGGCTCATCATCTTGAGATGTTCTTGTAAGGTTTGTGCTACATGATGTCCTCTTGACATTTTCCCTTCTCAGTGCAGCTTCTCCTGTGGAGTTACTGACATGACTGAACACTTTGCTAGAGTGTAGCAGAGCAGCACACATAATGTTGCTGGGAGGTTCATTTGCGTGGGAGCATTTTCCCCCCGTGGCATTTTGTTGATGCACAGGAGTCCTTTTGCATCTAAATGTGCACAGAAGGCATCCTGGTTCATTTTTATGGGAGAACACTGGGATGTTACTTTGGGGAAGTGTTCTCAATAAGGGAGCATCTGAGATGGGAGGCACTGAAGCCAAAGAGCTACAAGATGAACTAATGAAAGTTATAATAATAATTTCATGTCAGAAATTATTCTGGGTTGAAAGGATTTTTGCTGGGGGAGGAACTCAACTCAGGGGATCCTCAAATGAGGCTCCTTTCATGTTCCCAAGATTTTTTCCCCACCAAAGTGGTCCCTATTTATCTACTTGCAATATCTTGCTTTTGAATTGCTAGGTTGGCAGGAGCTGGGACAGAGATGGGTTGAGCTAAGTCCACACCTTCCCCTTCTGCCATTAAAGGTGGACCTCCTTCCAGGTATTGGGGAGAGGTAAGGAGGAACCAGTGCCCACTTTCCCCAGCACTGTCATGCCTAGAGAGTCTTGCCTTCTCCTGATGTTCCCTAGTAGGACAGACTCCACTTCATCCAACCTTGACCACATCTAGAGTACCGGGTCCAAATCTGGGCACCACACTTTACGAAAGATACCTACAAACTAGAGCAGGTACAGAGAAGGGCAGCAAGGATGATCAGGGAATTGGAAACCAAGCCATATGAGGAAAGACTAAAGGAATTGGGCATGTTTAGTCTTGGGTAACTAACACCAAGAGGGGCTAAGATGGGACTCTTACCTGAAAGAGAATCATAAAGAGGAAGGGCAGGACGTGCTCTCAGTCATCCCAGAATGCAGGACATGTAATAATGAGGTCAAACAAAAGTCATATAGTAAAACTTCTAAACACTTAGAGCCATACGACCGTGGAACCAACTGCTTCGAAAGGTGGTGGAAGTGTTTTAAGAGAACTGGAAAGCAACCATCTCTGCGATCTGCATTGATTTTGATCCTTGCATTGAATGAGGTGGGACTTGATGGCCTCACAGGCTCCTTCCAACACCATCAGTTGATGAGTCTATGACTATTTAATCTTGCAGTCTAGGGGACTGTGAAAAGTCTTCAAAAGGTTTTCATAACTTAAACTCATTTGGATATAGAGTAAAAGAATTATTCTACCTGATTTGTGCTCTGTGCATTCAAACCACCTTCATCTCTGCAACCAGAATGATCAAATACCATGGATGGGGTTGACTTTGTCATGAGGAAGGGAGTTATTGCAGTTAAGTGAACAGCGTGGAGACCTTCTGCAGGACATGGTGGATCCATTCCACTGTCAGGCAGCAGGTGGGGCTGTCGCTGTCTGTTGTACTTCCATCAGGAAGGCTGTCATTGGACAAAAGGCAAAATGGTTGTGTGTTGGGTGAGAGGTCTCCTACATTGGTGGGCTGTTGTGCAGGTCTGGGTTGTCTTTATGTTTTTGGTTTAACTGAGCCTGGAGGAGGATGAGAACCAACCCAAGCCTGCGGAGCTCCAGGGTGAGGAAAGGAGGCTTCGTTGTGGGATTGGGAAAGCTGCCGAATCCACCACACCTTGAGAAGATGAAAGATTTATTTACAATACGGTGCATTGAGTTTGAAGTAAACGGATTATTAGATCTACTTACCCCTGGGAGGTAAGCTACAGAGTGCTGGAGGAATCTAGCTTATCCCACACATTGCCCCACCCTGGGCTGAAAACGGGGCAGGGTGGGGCCCAGACTGGTTTGGTAACTTTATCACCCAGCTACTGTGTGGCTCAAAGCCACAGTGGGTTGGAAGCATGGGAACAGCACATGTTCCCCCCCCCAAAATGGCTGAATGTAGAAGGTGGCTGAGATGGCTCCACATTTGAAGACCCAGCTAGCCCAAGGGTCAGTGGTGCAACCAGGGAGGAGGTTTCTTGCAAACCTGTGGAGCTCTTGGCCAACTCTACATGTGGGATGGCTTTCCTGTGTTGATGAGGATGCTGCATCACTAGGTCTGCTGCTCCGGTCCCCAGCTATTCACTTTGGCATTGCTGTTTTTGCTTTTTCTGAGACTTAAATAATGCTCCAACACGGGAAGCATTCAAGAGAAAATGGGACCACCACTGCTTTGATTTGGATTCCTGCATTGAGCAGATGGGATTGGACTCGATGACCTCACAGGGCCCTTCCAAATCAATGATTCTATCACATTCTACAATTCTATTTTGCAATAAAATCCCTTTTGGTTGGAGAGAACTGGGCATGTTTAGCCCTGAGTAAAGGAAACTGAGCAGGGATAAGATAGTACTCATCAGATACCTGAAAGATAATTCACAAAGAGGAAGGGCAAGGTCTGTTCTTGGGCATCCCAGAGTGCAGGACGCATAATAACGGGTTGAAATTAAAGGAAGCCAGACAGAAGGTGAGTATCAAGAAAGGCTTCCAAACTGTCAGAGCAGTACAACAATGAAGCCCATGATCCTCGAGAGGTGGTCAGCACTCCAACGCAGGAACCATTCAAGAGAGAGTCGGGAACCGGTGATTCTATGAATTTATAAGAATATATTTTTCTTTACTCACCAATAGAGCTTAGAAATATAATCCTTTTTAGTGGGGGTGGGTTTACAACCTCCAGTTGTGGCAGTGGATACTGGGCGCATGTAATGTCTGTTTCCCATATGGAACAAAACAGGATCCCTAAGGTGACAATAAGATGAACCCCTTCTAATGCCAAAAGACAACAAGGACACCCTCAAAATACACTGTGAAGAACATTCATGGGGGATTTAAAGACCCTAAACATGATGTGGTAGGATGCTGAATTATTTGCCTGAGTTTGAAACTGTTGGAGATCCCTTGCTGCCCAATTTGCTAAATAGCATGGAAGGACCAAAGTCTACGTAAGTAATGTCTGAGGAATGCAAACTCGGGTTGGTTCTCATCTGGACATGACTTTCCCAAACCTAAGCTGCTAAAGATTTCCAGTATTGGTCAGACAAATAAAAGGCAACAGCAACGCTTGGATGAGAGGTTTCTTCTGCCTGGTTTTTCACTTGCCTGTGCTCCCTAAGTAGTAGCTGCTTCACATCCATCCCAGTTTAATGTTGGAAGCGCAGTTGACGAGGTGACTCTTTGACAGGTGAAAAATATCACTGAAGGGGTGGGAGGAGGAGGAGAGCAGGCAGGGTTTGAGCCCAGGGAAACAGGTTGGTCCACTTTGTCAAGAGATGAGCCTCTCCATCCCAACCAGACATTCCAGCCAAACCAGGACCATTTTCTCCTGGGAAATCTTCCCTGACATCTGTAGCTTCCTCTCTTTCCAAGAGATTGGGGGAAAACCTGCTCAGGATGTAAACATCAGAGTTGAATCTGCCCTGTTGTTCAAAGCCCATGTTGAAATCCAACCTTTCTTCTGTCTCACCTGCAAAAAAACTGACAAGCTGTGCAGTGGAGAAGAACATGGCACTAGCAAACATGGTTTGATTCTCCCCTTGGGTGCAACCATCTTGAAGCCTATATTTCCCCTCCCCTTGCTAGGGGCCCCTCAAAAATATCACATTTGGGGTGTGCTGGGCAAAGTGTTCATTATGATGAATAACAAGAGGTGCTTAGCCTCAGAAGTCAAGCCTCCATCAATCATTTGCAGGATCCTTTCTAAAATTGGCTTCTCCATTTCTTGAGGGTCTCCATCATCACCCTACAATATCACTAAGAGGAAGGAGTGGGGAAGGCATCTCAGTAATGGTTCTGGGGCTAAAACAGTTGCCATTGGCTACAGCAGTGTGAAAATAAAGACCTTAATGGGAAGCAAAGTTGGGTTTTATTTCTGTTTTTATTGGGATGTAAGCCGCCCAGAGTCGGGTCCCCCCGATTGGGGCGGGGTATTAAGTTTAATAAATAATAAAAAAATAAATAATAATAATAAGCAAAGAAGAAAGCTGCCCTACAAACCACCATTAAGGGTGGGTTGCATCCTAATCCACTTTCCACTGTTATACTGTTCTAACCGTTAGATGTTTCCTGGTATTCAGCCTATATCTGGATTCCTTTAGTTTGAGCCTGTTATTATGCATCCTGCATGTTGGGTTGATGCAGTAAAGATGCCTCCCTTCTTCTTTATGATGATCTTTCAGGTACAGTATTTGAAAGATAAGAGTCAGACTTCATGTCAACAATTTATACATGACCAGGTGGTGATCCAGGAAGACAGTGGTTAGTTAATCTAGTAGACATACATTTCAAATCACATGAATCAATGTGGCATTTCACAACTGGAGATGACTTAAGACCCTTTAATTGCTATTAAGATCTTTTCTTGTGAAACTTTGTTATGTTAAAAAAAAGTGGCAAAAGGTGGTTGGGAACGAATCTGGGCTGGGAAAATCACAGCAGATAGCAACATAATGTGGGATTTCTCTGGATCCTGTCTTCCAATTTTTATGCTCCAAAGCAGGAGTGCCCAAACTACAGCCTGTGAGCCAGATCTGGCACCCAATACCAATTCATCCGGCCCACGCCACCCTTGCCGCTCCTAGAAGCGGAAGTAAAATGCGCCCATCTGGCTCACAGGCTGTAGTTTGGGCACCCCTGGCTTAAGCAGAGAAAATAACAGCCTAAAAATCTATCTCATCCTGTTGCAAAACAGATTGCAAGGCTCTTTTTACTTCCACTTCCATTAGGAAGAACCTCGTGACCAGCCCACTAAACCATGTGACCGGCCCACTGAACCATGTGACTGGCCCACAGCCTGAAATGTTTGGGCTCCGCTGCTCCAGAACATTAACTTTCAAACCTTGTGCAGAATGTCCAAGTAGACTGAAAGGATCTGAAATACCTTCCTGTGTGTTGCCCTTCCTGAAGCCTGACATATGTCCATTAACTCTTTTGCACTGAGACTTGTCTTGTTTGTCCCATGTAGAGCGCAGAAGGTCATGGTTGGCAAGAGGTGGCACATTGTCAGAGGAACAAGTAAAAGTACCCTTGATGTTGTGTGTAACGTGCTTGGATCCTGTAATTGTGCTGCCAGAGTAAATGTGGGGGCAGAGCTGGCATCTGGATTTGTAGATGCTTCTTAGTTAGGAATCTCCTTCTTCAAAGGACTAGGCAAAGCAGAAGAGGTCCAAACTGTGCTGATGGCAAATAAGAGAACGCTTGCAAGAGGAAGAGCAAATGGAGGACTCTGGAGTCCCTGAATTGCTTCCACAAAGTTCCAGGTTCAATTCCTACCAGTGACAGCCATTAAAAAGAAGCAGCAAGAGGTGGCCATGGTAATGACGGCCGTTCTCTCTTTGAAATATTGAAGAACTCCTTCCATTCCAGGGTGAGCAGATGAACCAGGAGATGAACTAGCAGGCATGTAGGAAAGACAGACACTCTGCTGCAGAGAATGGGATCTGTGTGCAGACAGTTTGGTTTCCTGAGCTTGGTTGGGGAAGAAATCACCTACATCTGTGGTCTCACCAAAACATCCATGATACCTTGTAATTCTGAAGCTCAAGCTTGATTATATTGGCTGCATTATGCTTGCAACTGGTTTGCAGTTATAACAGAAGATCTGGAATACATTTGCCGCTGGATGGTTGGGCTCTTGCCTGTTGAGTTCCTAAAGGAGCCCAGATACCAAGATGCACAGGGGTCCACTTACATTGTGATTGAGCAGCACCCCAATACCAATGCAGTGACCCACTAGTGAAACATCAGTCGGGAGATCCTTGGGGAAATTAAGGGAGACAGCGAGAGCAAAGGCAGTTAGAGGGAGCCTGGGAAAAGCAAGGGCAGAGCTGAGCCATCTACTTTGTGAGCCAAGAAAAGCCAGTTTCTGCAATCTATCAGAATATATAATGCACAACTTAAGATAAGTGTGTGCCATATCTTGCACTCTGTACAGTTTATTCTGCAACATTTCCTGCTTTGCACATTTCATTCCAGTTGGGTCACTTGATAATAATAATTGTTTGTGGTCAGGTCAATTCTGACGTACGGTGACAGGAAAATCAAAAACCCTGAAGCTCTAACCCCAAGTACTGGGAATCTGATTGGAGCCATTCTTGTGGCTTCTAACAGCTCACCAGACTCACACCCCTGTGTTCATACCTCACACACGGAAAGGTGAGTGGGGTTGGGAACTGTGTTTCTGTGGGTGAGAAGGAGGGATGGGGTAATTTCTGCTGAAGCTAAATGAAGGTTGTGCCTTGATTAGCAAAAAGTTCTACACTTGCACCACTTTTGCCAATTTCAAAATTGATTCGAAGACTGTGAGAATACATGACTCACAACAGACACATGCATTAACGTTACTTTAAACCATCCAAGAAGGGCCGTTCATTTTTGCACCAAGTCCTAAACTGCTGTATTCTACTGGGAACATGTGTGTTGTGATGTATATGGTTTGCCCTGTAACATTTGCAATAGTTCTTGCAGGGTTCTCTCTATCTCTTGTGCACATACAGAGTTTCTGCAAATGTGGGACAGTTTGCTTAACAAAATGCAAGGGGAGAGAGAATTCCCTAAACTACAAATCCCAGGATTCCACAGAAGGGAGCCATGAAAGATCCAGCTATACCAAGCTGGTATAAATAGGCACTACAGGCAAAACACCTTAGATTACATTGATTCCACTGAACACCCAGTTCCTATGCATGTTCTTCGGAATTAAGAGTCAAAGCACACCTAAGGTCTTGCATTCTTCTTCTTTTTGTACCATATCCAATTCTGAATATTGCTGATTATTCCTGGCTGCTGTGATGGATAGAAATGCAGGGTTGTGATTTTTGTATCTGTCATGGAGATTTCTGAGTGCTGTTCTCTGAAGTGGAGGAGTTATGTTACATTCTGTGCTGTTACTGGGGAGACTTGTTTGGTAGTCAAAACAATCTTGTCTTCTGTGGAGAAACAAAACCTAAAAATGTTGATGGACATCGAGTATTGTGTAGTGATTGGCTGGAGTCTTTCAGAGGAAGGGCCAAATTGTCTGAGGGGATAAAAGAAGGAGAAGAAGGAGTGGGCTCTTGGTTCTTTTTGCCATGCTTCATAAGTAGTCCTTTGAGGTTCTTCGAACTCAGCAATCATGCAGTCTTTTGAACTAGAGGTGGGGTGGGAGCTCTTTGACCTTCCAAACTTAGAAAGGTTTTCATTGTTTTCAATGTGCTTTCTGAACTGAAGATGCTCCATTTGCCTAGCATTGTGTTTGCTTCCTGAAATTTTGAATTGTAACCTACTTTTGCTGAAATGAAGAGACTGGAGCTGTTTATTTTTCTAACCACTACCTTCCTAACAGCCTGGCTAAGGTCAGGACTTGTGAAGAGACAAGCAAAATCCTGGACTGTTTAGCTACAGGGCATCAATTCAAGTGTGTTCCCAATAACTTGTATGGCAAGGCTCTACTCAGGAGTAACGAGACCATGACAGCTGCTTCAAAGACTACCCTCACGGAAAAATATATATTATTTATCTGGCACTGTCCCTCTGGACATACATTGAGAGGTGGGAGCAAATAATGAACAAAGTAAGGCAAGACAGCACCAAACTCAACCACTTGATGGACACCAACCACCTAGACCAGAGTTTTTCAAATATGGGTCCCCAGATGTTCTTGGACTTCAATTACCAGAAGCCTTGATCAGCAGCTGTACTGACTTGTGCTTCTAAGTCTGTACTTCTGCTATTTGGGGATTCTGGGAACGGATGTCCAAGAACACCTGGGGGACCAAGGTTGAGAAACTCTACCCTAGATGATGGCTAAAATTGAGGAGACATTTTCACCTCTCAGTTTCTAAATATTAAACCAGAAGAGGCTAGTCTAAACCTATGGAGAGGCAAAATAATACAGCTTGCCAAACAGACAAATGCCATATAGAGTGTCTCCCACCAGGACAATATTTTGGCTGGAAGTCACTTAATAGACTCTGAAGCAAAGTAGGAAGATCAAAGAATAATCAAGTAAAATAAAATGGGGCTACTTGGAAACAGGACACATTTTTGGCAGATTATAGAGAAATTCAATCAATGCAGCTTCTATGTTCAAGCAATTTATGCCCCCATCAGGCGTACAACAGAAGATCTAGTAAAAGCTTGAGATAACACCATTGAAGTCATCCACTGCTGGTCAAAATATTCAAATGAACTGTACAACTCTCTGATAGGAACAAAGAAAGAAAAATATACAAAATTACCTCCCCTTTTCAGATGAGGTCTGAGGTACTCATTTTCAGTTCTTGTTGACAATTGTCAGCTGTAAACCTATTTGGTTGGCTTCATCATCTTCAACATCCATTTGTTCTGACAGTGCAGTTGTGTCTTTCACCTCCAATTCCCTTCCTCTGCTTTGATCTCTCCATCTTGACTCTCCTTCCCTCAATGTGCTTCAATCGGTTTGGCTACAGTAACAGAAAGACATGGTCAGTGGTGCCACAAGTCCATGGCTGCCCTCCGGCCTTCATCAGCGCCATGACACAAGATGGTATACGTTGCTCCAGCCAACCAATGAGGGCAAATGTGGCTGAAAACATCAAAAGCCAAGAAGGAAAAAGAGTAGAAAAGGCACCAAAAGTCAATTCCAAATTGTAAGAACAAAAGGATTATGAAGGAACAATGATGCCAAAGTGTACTTTCTTTTCAGTTAGTTGGTTGAGCGGTTTCTGGAGCGTGGGAGAGAGGAGTTGGAGTAGCTACATAAGTCCTCTTTGGAGATGTGGGGATGATAGCAGTCTTGCATGTACTAATACTGGGTATTAGTGGGGTGCTTTTCACACACTGGACACTCCATTTCCCCCAATTTTCCTTCTGTCTGTAACTGTAGATGGGAACTGTAAGTCAGTATATCATTTCCCCCTACTTTAAATGCTTTTAGATTGATTTTCTCATACAAAGTAAAAGGAAAACCAAGGAGAGTGGCAGAGATGAGATTGGTCTAATTTCTCCATGTTTTCTCTGTGTTTCTGTTGTGTGTTTTTCCCTACCATGTACACATCTAACTAAGGGAAATAGCCAAAAACTCCCCAACAGAAGAAACAAGCTGAAGGTGTCAGAAAGAAGGAAGTGACATCGACAACCTTAAGAATAGCAATCTAAGTTTAAAGGAAGGTCAAAACAGGTCAGAACGGGTAAGGAATTTAAGAAGGTCTTCTCTCTGTGCAAAGACAAGGAACTTCTCAAGTGTAGACTGAGTGGTACCCCATCACTTCCAGTGCAGATGCTCTCCACCCAGATGAGGGACTCCAAGCTCCAGTGGCAATAAACAGCAATGAGAGAGGAATAATATGTTGGCTCAGAAATGACTCATTTCCGGAGTGACCATGGGACACGCACCCATGCTCTGTTTGTTCTTCGCTTCTTGATGCAGCTTCAGGACAGGGTCTTCCAGGATCCAGTCTATGGAGATAGATCTGGTGTATAAAATCTCCAATAACATGTCAAGGAGATCAAAATAACTTTTGCAGAGACTTGGCAGAAAGTAGCCTTAGGACTCAAAGCCAGACCTAGATATGGGATTTTTTTCCACAGAGCCAAACTATGCCTTTCAAAAGCACATAACAACAAAAGAAGGAACTCCCCACGTGTAGCTACACATGTTCTTGTCACTGCCAGAACTCTCCACACCTCTTGTATTTGGGAAATCAGCTTGTGTTTCTCTTGCAATGGCTCTTGCACACCCAAACACAGCCTTTGTTTGTAAACGGGGTTGCTCAGTCATGCAGGTCTGCCTCATTCACATCAGTAGAAGAGTGACAGCTTTCCACATCTAATAATCCTGCTGTGCCATGGCATGTGTTTAGGGCACAAATCTTTCAGACGTGCTGACAACATGGTTGGGTGACTGATGGCTTTTGCTAGATTTTCTTGTAAGGCAAGGTCTGGACTCCCAAGAACCAAAGGGACGAGTTTACATGTGTAATGCAGTGGTGATACGCTGCGAAATGGTCTACAATGGACATCTTCTTTACTTCCTCTTTTATCCCATTGGGTGTCAAGCGAGATGCAAGGGTCTTGCTCTGGCACTTCTAGTGGCCTCTCCCAGTATTATTTGGTGCCCTTGTCATGTTTCGCTGATGCTTCCTCTCCACCTTCCTCTGAGTTTGCCTCGTGGTCTTTGTCCTTCTCCTCCTTCTACATATGATGCCTTGTAAGGTATGGAGTTCCCAGACGTTCTCTCCAAATGGGCAGACCTCTTTATGGGTTGTCTCTGGATGTAGTTGGTTCCAATTCTTTCCCTCATAATCTCATTCCTGATTTTATCCCTTCTAGTCACTCCAGCAGCCTTCCTCAGACATCTTATTACTGTGGAGACCAACCTTGTTTTATGTTTTGTTGTAAGTGTCCATGTTTGGTACTGGTAACATAAGGTGGGAAGGAATATGCTTTGTAGGAGGTGTTTCTTTGTGCTGATTGGTATTGCCTTGTGTTGCAATAGGGGAGCTCACAGTCTGAATATTGGTACCTTACTACACTGTATGTTGATCTCTTCGTCCATTTTGCCATTTTCACTCAATGTTGTTCCTAGGTATTGCAACTCTGCCACTAGTTTTATACAGTTGTACCTCGCTTAAAGAGCATAATGCGTTCCACAGGATTGCTCTTTAAGCGAGTTTGCTCTTTAAGCGAAACACCATTGTAAGTGACCAATTGTGACTTCTGGTGGGGGGGATTGCGACCCCGATTTAGTTGTTAAGCGAGTTTTTGATTGGTTTTATTTGTTAAGTGAAGCAAACATTCAGAGAAAATTCTGCTCTTTAAGCGAGTTATTCTTTAAGCGAGGCACTCTTTATGCGAGGTTTGACTGTACAGTACTTGTTCCCTCTATTTTGACATTTAAGGTATGCTGTTTCAATGAACATAATTAACAAAAAATAGGTGAAATTAAACAAAATCTTTATCTGAAAAATCCCCTTCTACTTTGGGGGATCTGAGATAACCACCTTTCATCTATCTGCTCATAACACCAGGGACCACATGATGCCCAAACTCTGGAAGCCATAGAGCTTGTGGGAAAGCATTCTAGCTGGGACCCACAGTCACTAAAATCTCACAACCAGAAGGAAAGAAAGGATATAAGCACCAGATCCTCTAAAGGAGGGGCACCCACAGCTTTTGGGCCATGGGTCAGTCACATGGTTCAGTGGGCCGGTCATGTGGTTCAGCGGGTTGGTCACGTGGTTCCTCCCACCGGAAGTGGACATAAAATGCACCTTGCAATCTGTTTTGCAACAGGATGAGATAGATTTTAAGCTGCCATGTTCTCTGCTTGAACCAGGGGTGCCCAAACTACGGCCTGTGGACTGGATCCAGCCTCCGACATCAGTTCATCCAGCCCACACCACCCATATTGCCCCTGGAAACGGAAGTGAAACGCACCCATATGGGCACATTTTAATTCCGCTTCCAGGAGCAACGAGGGTGGTGTGGGCTGGATGAATTGACATTGGGGCCGGATCTGGCCCATGAGCTGTAGTTTGGGCACCCCTGCCTGTTCTAAATCCAGACATCCATTTTCTGTCATCTCACCTGCCCTGAGCATGGCAAGATGGAAGAGACCAGTGCTGGCAAGTGGCTGCCACATCCATGCCAACTCTGGCTTTATTTGGCTTGATTCATAGCTAGAACTGGGTGGAGGCTGATGGCTCTCATTTTCTTCATAAAGTCCTGGCAAAGGTGGCCTTTTGTTTGTGTTCTGGGAAGGAAAAGAATAAAGTCGAAGAAGCCTTTTGACTTTGGGTGTGGCTGAAGGAAGGGCCCTCATGGCTGGCACGCCTACCTCTCTTTTTGGTGACAGTTCCTCTGTCCACAAGCGAGCGGTCACCTTTGCCAAATCCTGTGCCAACTCTGTGGGTCGAGCCATTGGGAAACCTTCCACCCACTTGCTGGCACCACAAACACTGTAAGCAGAGAGAGTTGATTCCTTACTGTGGGCCTGTAGCCCTCAAGACTTTCTACCACATGGAGGTTTCTGAGGTCCTCTTGAACCTTCCTCTTGACCACCACGGGTGTCTCCTGCTCCTCTAAATCAGCCCAGCCACCAACCCCTGCTAGCTTGGGATCCATCTTTGTTTTAATTCTGAGACAAAACTATTTACCTTATGTGGTATATCTTCTAGGTCAGTGATGGCGAACCTTGGCACTCCAGGTGTGCTTGAACTTCAATTCCCAGAAGCCTCAGTCTCTGTGAATCCACATGAATGGGTTCACTGCTCTGTGGCGTGCTCAAGGGAAAAAAAATCCCACATCTAGGTCTGGTTTTGAATCCTAAAGCTATTTTTTTGCAAAGCCTCTGCAAAAGTTGTTTTGATCTCCTTGAAGTTTTATCAGACGGTTTTTCTACACCAGATTCATCTCCATAGGCTGGACCCTGGAAGATCCTGTCCTAAAGCTGCATTAAGAAGTGAAGAACAAACAGATCATGGGTGCGTGTCCCATGTTCACTCCGGAAATGAGTCATGTTGATCTAACATATCATTCCTTTCTCATTGCTGTTTATTGCCACTGGAGCTTGGGAGTCCCTCATCTGGCTGGAGAGCATCTGCATTGGAAGTGACGAGGTACCACTCAGTCTACACTTGAGAAGTTCCTTGTCTTTGCACAGAGAAAAGACCTCCTCAGGCTTCACAGAGACTTGGGCTTCTGAGAATAGGAGTCCAAGAACACATGGAGTGCCAAGGTTCGCCATCACAGTTCTAGGGAGTGTCCAACACACTCCATGCTCGTGACAGTTGTCTATACATGTTACACATTGTGTGTGTGTGTGTGTGTGTGTGTGTGTGTGTGTGTGTGTGTGTGTGTGTGTGTGTGTGTGTGTGTGTGTTACAATGCTGTTCATCTCCTCACACATGCACACTGTTCATTTTGTGGACACCTAAACATATTAGGATTTCTGGCAGAGCCCCATGTGTTTATTTAAAATGCATTACTTCACCCTTCTTTTGGCAGTTTTCAAATAATCTTTCCCACTAGCAGCATTGGCAGTCTGGTCAGGTTATCCTGCTATGGTCATAGAGAAGACCCTGCTACCAGCAACTCAATGCTGAGTATCAGGCAGTGGTTAACTAACCCGACAACCCTGAGGACTAACGGCTTTGGGTGCTGAAGTCCACAGCGGAGGGTAATGGTCCCCAATTCCTATTTGAATCCATCTTAATGGAGGGCAGCAGCTTCATCCATCCTGGCCTGGGGCTAAGGAGGACTTTGTGTGTCAAAAGGGCTCAGGACCAGAAAGTGAAACTGGATCAGTGTCACGAGTGTCACACTGTGATGCAGAAGGCAAATGGAAGGCCACTGCATCATATTGTTCCCAGGGCAATCTTCATGGCTGATTGTCATGAGGGGAGCCAATATTTGGAATCAGATATGAAGCTTAAAGAAGAAGACTAGCAGCACCACAAGAGTAAATTCCCATTCTCTGGCACAAATTCACATTCTTTGAAGTAGCATCTAAAATGTAAATACTGTACCCTAAGAAGAGAATTCAAGATTTCAGACTAAAAGCATTCCTGATCCACAAGATTTGTATTATTAGGCTTGGATCGATGGTGAGATCACTGGACCATCGAATCCAGAGGATCACCAGAAGACCAAGTTTGGACTATGCTTCCCAGCTGCGTTGAGATTCTGTCTTTCCTTTTGGAGATGGGATTGCAATTTCTGTCAGGAACAGCAGATATTCTGTCAAGCATAGCTTGGGAACAAAAGGATCTTCCATAGGATTGGCTATCATGGATAATCCATTATTTTTACATTGCTTTTCATGTGAGTCCAGAAAGTGTTTTTAATCTTTCAGTAAACAAAAACTTTATCTCAATCATTTTAGGGACCTAATCCATGACACGCTGTTGGATGTTTGCACAGATAAAATGTGTGGCAAGCCGGTGAGAACTTCATAACACCAACTCCTGCATTTGAAAACACGCCCAACTTTGAACCTCAGGGATCTTCTCAGAGCATGGAAAATCTTTGTGAGATCTGATTGCTTACACATTATTTGCATAATTCTGATGGACAAGGAAATATTTAAGTTCACTTGGAAAAGTGGGAATGCAGAGTTCATGCAACACTTTAAAAAAAATAAAAAAAACCCTTAAATTAGGTAATAACCAGCTATGGTTTGAAGCACCGTAATGTGTCATTGTCAGTTTCTTTGTTCTAGAAAAGGCAGGGCAGGAACCCAGGTCATACATGAAGGTTATCTGAGTCAACAAGACACATCTATTCTGAAGAAACAGAGGAGACGTTGACTTGCTTTTTTAATTAGTGTATTTTCCCTTCTGGCAAAACTCTTTCAGCTTAATCAATGTCCCCTGTCAGCTGGGGTGAAATAGTTTGTGTATTAAAACTTTGTGGGTTAATGTTAGCCACTTCTGGGGTGGGGTGGGGGGGAAATGCATGGCAGTCTCTCTCCTTCTTCTTCTTCCCAGCTGTCAATGATATGCAGGAACATGACATAATCTCAGGACTAGTGAGCAGTTTAGTCCAGGCTGTGTTTCTGACTGCCATTTTGGGCTCTGTGCGGCTGAGACAAAGGCCTTTGCTCAAGATTTTCCTTCTAGGAAGTCTGTCATTGATCTGTCCACCCAAACGCATTGTCCACTCCAGGGATGTCTCCATGGCAAATGGTCATTCCTTCTCTGCTTTGCCCTCAAGAAACTTTTAAGCCAAGTCATCCAAGCTCCTCCTGCGTACAAAGTGTGTGCTTTACTGGTGGAAGTAGAGATTATATTTTGAGCTACAACTCCCAGAACATCATGTTCTGGGTTTTCCCCACCACCACCACCCCATATGTGTTTCTTGTTCCTTTTCATCTCTTTGAATCTCCATGGGACAATGCAAAAACTAAACAATTGCTGCCTTTGTCAATAGTTCGAGCTTAACAAGTGTGGAGGATACAGTGCAAACAGAGCTCAGCTGAAAACCCTCAATTTCACTGAGGAATGTTTTCTGCCAGACCCTGAACATTATCCTGAAATTTGGACACACATTGTGAACTTACTGTGAGAAGGGGGGGGGGGGAGGACCGGCCATGACAAAAGGCAGAACCCAGAATGCATCAGTGTCACTCCAGTCCACAAAATTTATATGGAGATAAATTAAAACTAGTCACAATGTTAGCTGTGGTATTATAATCAGTGATGTGTCAAAATGACCAAAAATATGATATACAGTATCTTTGAAAGGGAGCTCAACACACCTTCTTGCATGGGAACTAGTGTAGAATTTGGAAATGACTCTAGAACATTTCTGTAAGCAATCTCATCTAACAAGCATTAGGTAAAGGTAAAGGTAAAGGTATGGAAATTGCATTGGTCGCGCTGGTGGATGATCTCTGACAAGAGCGGGACGGTGGTCATCCATCCGTCCTGGCTCTTCTTGACCTCTCAGCGGCATCCGATACCGTCAACCATGGTATCCTTCTGGAAAGGCTCCGAGGATTGGGGATCCAGGGCACTGTGTTGTCCTGGTTTTCCTCATTTCTGAGGGCTGTAGCCAGTCGGTGTGGTTGGAGGGTGAAGTGTCCAGCCCGAGGCCCCTTTGTTATGGGGTGCCTCAGGGCTCGGAACTCTCTCCTCTCATATTTAACATCTACATTAAACTGCTGCGTGAGATCATTCGTTCCCATGGGTTGAGGTATCATCAATATGCAGATGATACCCAGTTGTATATCTTGGCTCGTGTGGACCCTAGTGATGCAGTGCAAATCCTTTCCAGGTGTCTGGAGGCTGTTAGGGTCTGGATGGGGGACAATGGGCTACAACAGAATCCTGACAAGACTGAGTGGCTGTGGATCAGGGGTCCTGCGTTAACTCGGGAGCTACCATCTTTGGTTTTGGATGGGGCAGTTTTGCCCCAAACAGACCTGGTGCGTAACTTGGGGGGTCCTCCTGGACTCACTACTGCTCGAAGAGCAGGTGGCAGTCGTGGCCAGGAGGGCTTTTGCACAACTTCGTGTGATTCACCAGTTACGCCTGCTCCTGGACTGGGACTCCTTGCTCATGATGACACACACTTTGGTCACCTCCAGACTTGATTACTGTATCGCGCTCTACATGGGGCTGCCCTTGACGACCATTTGGAGGCTTCAACTGGTCCAGAATGCGGCTGCCCGGGTGGTGATGGCGTGTGGGCGGTATGCTCGTGCCTCACCGCTGCTCCGGGAGCTGCACTGGTTGCCAGTATGTCTCCAGGTGCAATTCAAGGTGCTGGTCATTACCTTTAAAGCCCTACATGGTAGTCGGCCAGGATACTTAAGAGACCGCTTCACCTCAAGAACATCTGTCCGTCCCACCAGAGCGGACTGGAAAGGCTCTCTAGTTGTTCCATCGGCCAGAGAGGCACATCTCTCTGGCACTAGAAGGAGGGCCTTCTCTGTGTCTGCTCCGGCCCTATGGAACCTCCTGCCTATGGAGCTACGTCTCCAGATAGAGTTCCTGCCCTTTAAGAAGAATTTAAAAACGTAGCTGGCAGGGGAGGGATGGAGTATGGAATGCACAATGACCCTAACCCGTTGGATCATTTAAGCCCCCTCTCTCCCTCAACTTCTTTTGCAACATAACTGTCAACTGCAAACACAACATTTATGAATGTGCCTGGCAGATAGCAGTAGTCAATTCGCACCGGCATGACCACACAACCGTCTTGATTGAGTAACTCAGTGGCTTAGGTATATGTGGAGGCAGAGTTTAGGGATTTGATTCCCCACGTGTGACTCTCAGGAGAAGAGTCAGCCTGTGTAGCTATGGGCTACCTACACACTCCCAGGGTGCCTCAGAGGAAAGGAATGGGGAACCACATCTGTGTACTCTCTACCATGAAAAACCTGGAGTGGGTTGCCATAAGTCAGGACTGACTTAATGGTATATAACAGTGATGGTGAACCTTGGCACTCCAGGTGTTCTTGGAGTTCAATTCCCAGAAGCCCAAGTCAGCATTCCTGCTGATCAGGGCTTCTGGGAATTGAAGTTCAAAAACATCTGGAGTGCCAAGGTTTGCCATCACTGGCATATAAGTATTATTAGAGCCTTGGCAGCGCAGTGGTTGAATTGCTATACTGCAGCCAAAATGTTGTGAGATCAGTCCTGACAGGTTCAAGTTTGGCTCAGCCACTTCCAAGGTTACTCAAATGAGGACCCAGCATGTTGGGGGCAAAATGCAAATTAACTTGTGAACCACCCAGATAATGCACTAAGTGCTATGGTCCGGTATGGAAGTGGAATTGCTATTGGTATTTATTATAACATTTTGACAATCAAGGTTTTAATTGCAAACCTAATGATTATTAGAAAACATATATACAAGGAATGAATATTTGGAGTGTAGATCTGTGCTTCTGCAGGCAGACACCACAGAGAGCTTGCACAGTGGGTTTTTCAGACACATGGCAATTGGCTGTGTTGTGTTGGAGAGGTGTGTAACGTTGCTAGTGTTTGTGATGTATAATTAATTTAAATGATGTGGTTGGCAGAAGGACATCATCTTCTAGGTTTACCTTCTGTTCTCACAGACAAACCCATTTCACATCTGAGCAACCTCCACTTGCTCCGGTTCCAAGGGAAAAGGAACTGCATAGTGTGGGAAAAACCATCCTAGGCAGGCAGGTGACTCCTGCTGTGATCTCATTAAGTAAGTTGTATACAGGTGAATGTGCAATAACACCTAAGGGAGGGGCAGAGGTTCACACACACACACACACACACACACACACACACACACACACACACACACACACACACACACACACACACACACACACACCGGTGACCTAATGTCTCCTGGTATTTGCTCCTTGGTTGGTCTGCTGTGTCTTGGACAGAGTCTCTAACGTAGCAGAGCTCAATCCAAATTAGTTGTCTCTCTGGAATGTCTTGGGACTGTGGTGGTTTATTGGTTAAGATGCTGAACTTGATGACTGGAAGGGTCATCAGGTCAGCAGTTCAAGACCCGAGTGCTGCATGAAGGAGTGTGCTCCCATCTCTATCCCAGCTCCTGCCAACCTAGCAGTATGGAAGCAAGAAATTGCAAGTAGATCAACAGGGACCAGTTCGGTGGGAAAGTAAACAGCATTCTGAGCCCTTTGATATCTAGTCCTGCCTGCTCCATGGAAACATCTGCGGACACACAGAGCACTGGCTCTTTGGCTATAAACAGAGATGAGCACTGAACCCTAGAGTCAGATATGACTGACTTTCAAGTAACAGTGATCTTTCCCTTTACAGGAATGATTTGGTCCCCATTTGCCACTGTATTGTGGTTTTAGAAAGGGCTGAATCCTAAGCGAAGGGAAATGCCCATTTTCTGCTACTATGAGGTTTCCCCTCTAGGCATGAGGTTCTTCCAGTTCCAGCAACCAGAACTCCCAATGAAGTCTGTGTTAATTCCTCCAACGGTAAAGTGAAACACACAACTAATTTGGAATATGTAAACGAGGCAAACCTGCGCTGTGCTAAACATACATCCTCCCTCTCTAAGGGAGTTCTGTCTCTCAGAACATGCTGATTGTCCCATCAGCGGTCCAGCTGTTGTTTGGCTGCGACTCCCATGATCTGTGGCCACTGGTTCCCCTTGTCATAACACTGGAGGGCTGCCTTTTGCCCACTCCAGGTCAACAGGATCTGCAGCTCAACTTAATCAACCTTATATGAGCACAACTTTGACTTCTATGGCCAACTCAGATATTCAGTGAGCCTATATGGAAGGTGGGGGGAAATGACACAACCTGCATTCACTGAATATGCAATCTGGACCCCTGAACCAGTACCACTGTGTCTATCCTTCCTGAATGTATCCCACTCTTTGTAAAATGCCAGTTTTTCTTGAGACAGCTTCAACATCTTAGGGCCATGATGGCCAACCTTGGCACTCCAGGTATTCTTGAATTTCAATTAATAGAAGCCCAAGTCAGCACTCCTGCTGATCAGGGCTTCTGGGAATTGAAGTTGAAAGACAGCTGGAGAGCCAAGGTTGGCCATCACTGTCTTAGGGCAACAAGTTTCAGTGGGCAATGGAGGTCCATCAATTGTCTTAGATCTGCTGCTTACACCGGTAAGTTCTTTTTGAGTTCTCTGTATCTTCAGTGGACCCTCTCTTGTGAACTTTCACCAGAGACCTTAGGATTGGGTGGCAAAAGTCTCCTCTCTTGGCTAACAGTTAAACAAAATTATTTCACTTATCCCTGTTATTTAACATGGGGCAAAACTGCCGGCAACATGGTGACATGTTTTCCCAGCCTTACCATGTTTATGAAATCTTGGATGTGCATGATGCAAACTCTTCTGAAATGGGCACGGGAAGCCAAATCCAAGGCATGCCAACAAACAAATGCCACACCTTGGGTGTCGCTAGGCCAACTTTTTCAGGAGCTCTGACTGGGTGCACATAGTGTTCAGGGCACAAATAGATCCCTAAAACTTTTGTGAATCCCCCTCCCACACACACACACCACTTATTTCATTTTTCAAGTACATGTTTTGGAAGGATGATTGGTTGGTTGATCTTCTGGATGGGAATATGAGAAACCACCACCACCCTGATTTTTTTGTGTTTCTACCACCAGCTACCACAATTTTTGTCCTTGCAGAAGTGTCTTTTGGTGGTCCTGAGGAGTCTTTGCATTTAGAAATAATGTGTTTTGTGCGTATCACATAACATGACAACAGCTGCTGCTTGTTTTGTGGACTTAAGAATTAGAAGATCAGTCTGCAAGCTGTATGTTTATCAACCGGGCAGCAGTGGCTCAGTGGTTAAGAAGCTCACCTTGTTAGCTGGAAGGCTGGCAAGTCAGTAGTTTGAGACCCAGGTACTGCATGCTGGAATGAGCACCTGTCTCTGTCCCTGCTCCTGCCAACCTAGCAGATCAAAAGTAATAAATGGCAAGTAGAGAAATAGGGACCACTTTGGTGGGAAAAGATCTTGGGGACAAGAAAGGAGTCTCATTCGGGGGTCCCCTGTGAGGAGTTTCTTCAGCAAAAATCCTTTCAACCCAGAATAATTTCTGACATGAAATTATTACAGTCAAACCTCGCATAAAGAGCGTCTCGCTTAAAGAGTAACTCGCTTAAAGAGCAGAATTTTCTCTGAATGTTCGCTTCGCTTAACAAATAAAACCAACCCAAAACTCACTTAACAAATAAATCGGGGTTCACAATCCCCCCACAAGTGGTCATTTACAATGGTGTTTCGCTTAAAGAGCAAACTCGCTTAAAGAGCAATCCTGTGGAACACATTATGCTCTTTAAGCGAGGTATAACTGTATTATTAATCAGTCCTTCTGCCTTTATGCATTTCTCTCTCTTTCTGTGTAATTTTGCTTTTCAAGGCAAACATTTTGTGGAGACATTTTTGGGAAAACTGTAGAGAGCTTGATGGGGAAGAAAAAGAGTCCTTTTGCTCACTCTTCTACTGGAGGTGAGAAATCTCACAGGACCTGAATGTTTCTCACTGGTGCATTTTCTGCATTGAGAGACAGCCTGAACCACCAGAGTAAGGTTGTGAACCAAGTATCCTTCAGACTGGTACTTCAATCCCATTCCACAATCAACACAACATCTCACAACATTAAAGGCAGGTGGCATGGTTGTTTCGGTAATGTGGTTTTATTTACACTGGCATTGACAACAGAGTGCTTTCCATCAAATTAACACTTCTTATGAGTTATGTGGATCGCTTGAATCCAGGACATGAACTTGGTTTGAAATCTAGGACTCTTGAAGTCAACACGCCCTTGCTCTCTCTTCCCATTCCCACTGGGAAAGGATATACAGACATTTCACACTCGGCCCCTCCCAACCCCCCAACCAACCAACCCCCCCCCCCCAATCATTTTTGCTGCATTTCATTGACACAGAATACGGCATTATTGTGAACAGCATTATTGGCAAGTCATAATGCAAACAGCCTTTTTACATTAAAACTTTAAAAAAAACTTTTAAAAAATGCAGGTAAAAATGTGGTTCTTGAAAAGCCCCAAACCCCAAGGAGAAATAATAACATTTTTTAAAAAAAGAATTCATTAAATGGCTGGCCCAAGAAATGAACAAAACATGATACAGAGAACACAAATCTCTACTTACAAACTTTACATGGAGTAAATCCCCAGAGTTGCACTGTGGACACGGCCGGTCATGAGTTGGACCCATCATGAGCAATGTCAACCTATGAGGAATCTCCAACTTGCCTGTTGGCAAACATCAGGCAGAAATCCCACTGGGGAGATCTGCAGCTACAGAAAATGGCACACTAATGCAACAAAGCCTCTTGCACAGAGTGAGAATGACATCAGACACATTTGTGGATCAGAAATGTATTCCTTGCTTGGATTTTCACAGAGTTGAGGAAGAAGACTCGATTCCCATTCCTTGCTGCTGGCTGACAGTAGCTCAGGGGCTGAACAACCACTCTGTTCACTTGGGGATGGAAGTCCTCTTCCCAAAGTGATTGTGGAGAAGAAGACCAAAGCATGGACCACTTTATATTTAAGTGTCCCTTATGCACGTTTGGAGGCACATTGGAGGACTTGCCTGGTGCCACAGAGGAAGCCTTTCCATGGCCTTCAAACCTAGATGTGGAACTCTAGGTAGGAACTTGAGATGGACAATTTGTGCTCACTGTTTAGATCAGCATTAATGTAGGCAACTGAAGTGCATCATACGATAAATAAGAGGGTGATCTGTTTCTCCAAAGGCTCTCTAGGCTAAATGTTTGTGCAACTGATGCTCCCATACCACCTTTGGGCACAACATGAGTCCTCCCTCTTTCTTTCTGGGTTCCTTTTTCTGCAAAGCCCTTCACACCCTGGAGTGTGGCCCAAGGAGGAGAAGATGGAGCAAGCGAGATGCTTAACAACAGCCCAGACAGAGCAAATATCCTTGTGTAGAGCAGGGAAGGAGCAGAAGGAAGGAAGACCACCCTAAAGATGTTGCTGGACTACAAATGACAACTCCCATGACTCACTTCCCCACCCTGCCTTGGCCATGCTGGCTAAGGGTGGTGAGCATTGCAACCCAACAAGATTTAGGAGACCATCCACGTGACCCCCGGCCTCTCTCTATTATTTGCTGCAGGGCCTGAGGATGTCAGAGGGGAGAAAAGTGGCCTCAAAGGGGTTTGAGCCATTTTATCTGCCCACAAGCAACTCTTTAAGAACCCTTTGACCTTGAAAATCACGCATGTCTGTTGTGAGTAGACAAGGCAGACTCAAATGATTCTGCAAGGTGGCACCTTCAGGCAATTGGGTTCCCACATCCTGCTGTTTTTTTCAACTGGATTTGTGACACTTAATATTTCTGTAATTGCACCACTTTGGGTATTTCCATCAAGCTACAAAAAAAAAGGCAGGAAATGAAATGACTTTGCTGTGAAGCAGGAAGATGTAGGAACGGAGCAAAGCAAATCTTACACAGAAGCCGGCATCCCCAAGAGGACAGTGAAATGCTTCATGTCACACCACAAATCAGGGATGTCAAAGCAAATTCCCCATGTCAACCAATACAACCACTTGGGCTTCTCTCACTTCCTGGCCGCAATTGCACCAGTAGAACAACCACCCAGGGCAGCATCAAACTGCCCAGTTGCCCATAGGATCTGATGCCCCCTCCTTCACTAGCCAAGACCCCATCATGCTGTTTTGCAGCCCCCAAACCCAAGCAAGGATGCCTCGGGTTTAGATTGCTGGTGGCCAAAGGCCTTTGATTGTTTTTCCAGAGAGTTGCTGTGAAAGGTCCCTGAAGATGCACGCTTAAAACCCAGAAGGAATCAATCCAGAAGCTGGCAAACTGCACATGAGGAAATTGTGTGGGGAGAGAAGGCTTCATGCCATAGTCAGTCACTTTGCACCCAGCTGGTGTCTCAGGTAGACAGAAGCACAAGAATTAAGTGCCACAACTGTGGAGGGCCACTGATCTTCCCCTTTCCCAAGCAAAAAAGAGCCCCCCAGGGACACCCCATCCCTTAGAAGGAAATATAAAATGGTCACACTTCAGGTGAGAAGCATAGAGGCCACAACCTAGAAGAAGGGAATGAGAGAGAGAGAGAGAGCGTGCGCAGAACAGAAGGTACGGTTAGCGCCTGGAAGGGGAACCCACCCTCCTTCACATCTCTCATGCTTCCCACAAGTAGCAAAGGAAGGAAGGGAAGAAAGGTCCAGTGGTGTGAAGAAGGGCAGGCAGGGTGCTGCCACATTGGCCTTTCATTCGCCTTCTTCCTTGATGCGCTGCTGCTTGTTACGGCGGGCGTCCAAGTCAAAGTTGAAGTCGTTCCACTCGTCCCGGGGAGGGAAGGAGATGGTCTGGCGGAGCGTGAAGCGCACAGCATCTATGACGCGCTCCCCGCGGGTCTCTCCGGAGCCCATGTTGACCGTGGGAGCCCCGCTGGGGGCGCGGAGGAGATGGGGCGGGGAAGAGAAGTCGTGAAGCTGCCGGTGGTCCATAATGCCCTTCCAAATGGCATGCCGGAATTGCTCCGGGATCTTCAGGCTCACCAGATCCTGGGATGCAAAAGAGGAGGAGGGAGGAGAGGAGAAGGAGAAGGAGGAGAAGACAGGGTCAGCCAGCCACAAAATCATCATTCATCATCATCATTAGAAGCACTGGTACCAACGAGTTAGGTGAAAGAATGAAGGGTTGGTTGTTTCCTACAGACCAGGGACTCCTCTTCCTTGGACATGGGAAACCCGATCTTGCCCGGCTTCCAAAGCCAAAGAGCCGCTGTGTGCCGGAATCAGTAAGGAAAGAAAGGAATGTATTCTCAGACTGTGGGATCCGCAGGGTGGGCCGCCAGGTGAAGTCCCATAGAGCAGCCCCAAGTCAGCAAGAAGGTTCTCAGGGAAAGGCACAGGCAGGGAAAGGGATGAGGCGACCAAAGCAAGCATGAAGGCCAAACACCAACACCTTAATTATTAACTAGCTAGTAACACCATGCAATGCACTTCCAAAGTCCTACAGCAATGGTGGGCCTTTGGTTTCTCTTCAGCTCTATGTTGCTCTGAAGAGTGAATCAAACAACGGCACAACAGCCACTTTCCAGGTGCCAGGAGTTCTCACACAGAGCAAGGCAGGCTTGGGTTAGAGGAAGGACATGCAAGCCCTGGTGGTCAGCTTCCCCCCTCTGTCAAATGACCCCTCCAGCCATAAGCCACTTTTGCTCCACCCGTGCGCCAAGGAGACTTTACAACCATGATGGTGAACCTTGGCACTCTAGGTATTCTTGGACTTCAATTCCCAGAAGCCCAAGTCCCTGTGTGCGCACGGTAAATCCATTTGTGTGGATTCACAGGGATTTGGGCTTCTGGGAATTGAAGTCCAAGAACACCTGGAGTGCCAAGGTTCTCTATCACTGCTTTACAGCCTCAGTTTCTTTGTAGAACACATTGGGTGTTCAAAGCAGCTCTATGGGGTGGAGAGGGGGAGAAGCCATCTGAGAGGGGAAGGTGTGAGCTCTTGCCTTGGATTCTCTTTTCTCTGAACCCCCCCCCCCCCCGGTATCCCTGAAGACAATTGGCAAAAGCAAACAGGACAGTGGAGTTATGCCATGCAGAAGCCCTGGGTGGAGGGCAGACCAAAATGAGAAGACAGTCTTGGAAACTTCCTTTGTTTGATTTATGTGGCAGCTGCCACCTCCAGTTTTGGATGAGGGCCAGTTTTCTTGTTGGTATCCCCAACGCCAAGTCAACCAAGTGAGACCACATTATTTGGAGGTATTGGCTTTACTCCAAGTCCATAGAGCTTTTACAGAGCTTAGGTTTCTACAGATGCCCCCTCTGCACACAGAGAAGGAAGATATAAAGGAGTTCCTGTGGAGGAGTGTCTATGTATCTATGGATGCAATCAGACTGAAGACATCACTCATTACCTATTGTTCTGTCCTCTGTATAATGACCCAAGAGAATGATTTTTAACTCCCATTGTCCAGTCTTATTTTAATTGCACTCCAATGGAAATAGTGGCCAATCTACTGGCTGATAATCAGGTTTTTATTACATATGCTTTGGCAGCTAGGAAACTGCAATCCCATTTTATCAAAGGTCATTATACTACTGAATAGTTTTTAGTAAGATGTCAAAGGATCTGAGCTGTTTTAGTTAATATAACATCTGGTTTTATTGGAGAATTTTATGAAATGTTATAATCATGTTCTGTTTTGTAAAGGCCTATGGTCATATACAATAAAGACGGAAAAGGATGGGAAAGAAGCCTCTAGGCTTCAAGATGCTGCACATCCATACTGGGTTTTATTCTGCCCTTTATAGTAGCTATCCAAGGTGCTGAACCTAGTTGGAGACAGCGCTTAGCACCCTGGGGAGCTCCCAAAAGACACAGATGGGAAGCTGGATTGGTCTCACAGCCAACCCAACTGAGCAACTGGAGTAATCAGCTGTCACAGATGAAATGTTGGGGGTGATGATGGAACTTGTAGTCTTCCTCCCAAAGGAATGTTTCCAAGCTTTGGATTAGAGCATGACATAGAAACTCCACCTCTCCTTTGCTTTCCAGGCTGAAAGGCCCCCTCTCCCCCATGAAGCCAAAGGGTGAGACAGTTACTTACATCCATGGAGTAGTGTTCAATCTGATAGATGGTTGTCAGGCCTTGCGCCGTGAAATAATCCACGCAGGAAGAACAGCCCAGCCTGGCTAAGAAACTGCAGGAGGGGAGGGGGAAAGAGGATAGAAAGAATGAGAGAGGCGGAAGAAGAAAAGAAGAAGAAGAGAATGGAGAGGGAGGAGGAAGAAGAGAGAGAAAGAGAAAGAAATTGAGGTAAGAAGATCAGCCAGATTGCAACAGCCCAAACATGGCAAGAACCACACCAGGCGCTCTGCTGTGCAAAAGCCTTGATTTGGGGTGGGGGTGGGGTGGGAAGGGAGGGGACACCAGATTGGCACCCCCTTTGGGGTCCCTCTTCCATCACCAGCAGGTTGACATGACCCAAGGAGGGAGGCACAGAATGTCTCATCAGCCACCCACTTCAGTTCTCAGTGCCTTGAAAGATGGCCGACTTACAGGAGGGGCAGGAAAGGATGAGGGCGGTAAGGACAGAGCAGGAGGTCAAGGCGTGGGTCTCGCAAGCTACCCTCAAGGGGAAATGGGCAGCACTGCCAAGGCACACCTTGGCTTCAGCCAGCAGTCAGTCATACGCCCGAGGAGACTGGGGGAAGTCTTGCCTTCAATAACAAAACAATGTCAAGTATGAATGACAGGAGTTTTTGATTTCTTGGACTACAAATCCCACCATGCTTCCTTTTGTGAGTTTGAGATGTAGGGAACGAAGGGAACGGAATGTAGCTCACCTAGGATAAAGGCCTTGACTGGAAGGTTTGAAGGCCTAGATCCCCCCAAGCTTCCTCTTCCTGCCCAGGTGTCACTTAGGAGCTAGGTCTAGCTAAGAATCAAAGTCTTCCAGGTGAGGCCTTTATGCCAGGGGAGCCAGATGTAGGTCTTTGTCTGACAGGCAGAACTCCACAGAACAGAGAAGGATGGGATTTTTAGTTCAAGAAATTTAAAAAAGTCTCAGCCCTAATGTCAATTAAATTAAGGTGCCACTGATGAGGAAATTTTCCAAAGATTTGCCATCTCATGGTGAAATTCTGCAAATTGCCCATAATCCTCCAAATGGTAACTCTTCCAGACTTAATTCAGGAATGTTTTCCTACATAGGCACAACCCTTTGCTTAAGGCAAGAATCCAAATCAAAGCAGACCAGACCAGACAGATAGATGCCAAATTTTTCTCTTGAAGGCCTCCAGCATAGGAGCACTCAACACATCTCAAGGTCATGGGCTCCATTGCTATACTGCTCTAACAATTAAGGAGCTTTTCCTCATATTCAGCCTAGAGCTGGTTTCCTGTAGCTTCAACCCATAATTACATGTCCTGCACTCTGGGAAGGGATCCGGCCCCTCCTCTTTCTCCCTATTGACTTTGTTACATTTTGCTTTCCCTGAGTTCAAAGGAGACACACAAACATACACACAAGAGCAAGATAAACTGCTCGTCATACTGAGTGAAGCACACTCAAGACAAAGTCTCCTTTTTGGACTCTTCCCCATCCGTTTTCTCATCCGAGACTTCCCTCTGCACCAGCAAGTTTCCGTGGCTCCCCGTGGGTAGGAATTCCCACTCTTCCTCATTTTTCCTTTCCCCATTTTTGCCTATTTGTTTATTCAAGAGCCTGCCAGGTTCTGTAGAGCTCCGTGGCTTTTCCAGGGAATCCTGGAGTGCTTCTTTCCACAGAAACAATAAGAATTTTGATTCATACGATTGTTCCTTTGGGAAAAGATGACTATGAAACATCTCAGAAATCTCAAGAAATTTCTCAAAAAATAACAGCAACCAAAGTGAAACCCAAACACACGCGGAACAGGAGGGATTTCCTCCCCACTGACACCCCCCATTTAAGACCAAGGACAAATAGGCAGTGACATTTGCATCCCTCATCCAAAAACATAGAATGTAAGCAACAGAAACGCAAAGCAACCGTGAACAAGAAAGCAAATGGATTCCAAAACAAATGGGGGGGTCGCGTGTTCTACAGAAGGTGGAAAGAGGAGGCAACTCCTCAACTCAGTTAAGAAATTCTTCCTGGGCTGTGGGGCCACCACAGCAAAGATGCTTCAGTGGCCCAAATCCTGCTTCTGTAGGTGTCAGGTAAAGTTAAAGCAAAGGTCAAAGTCTCCCTTGCTTGAAAGTCAATTGTATCTGATTCTTAGGTGTGGTGCTCATCTCCATTAACAGCCCAAGAGCTAGCATGTCTGCGTCTGCAGATATTTCTGTGGTCATGTGGCAGGCATGACTAAATGCAGGAGCTGATGGAATGCTGTTACCTTTCCTGCCGAAGCAGTACCTATTTATCTACTTGCAATGTCTTGCTTCTGAGCTGCTAGGTTGGCTGGGACAGACGACAGGAGCTCATTCCATCATGCAACATTTGGGCCTCAAACTGCTGACATGCTGACCTTGTGGTCATCAAGTTCAGCCTCCGAACCACTAAGCCACAGTAGTGCCCAGGTAAAGTGATGCGCTAATAAATTTCCCAGCGTGACACTGAGCTAACCAGGAAACTGGGGTTTGTTTACAGAAGAGGTCCCTTGACTCCATAGTGCACTGTGCCACAGAAGCACTTCAAAGGCAGAACAATTGTCTTAGCCCTGCTGTAGCTACCATGGGTTGCAAGGGCCAGTTACACCTGGCATAGCTACTCAACAGGATTTCAGCCCATGTTTCCACAAGGTCCAGCTCAGGTGCATGGAGTAGCGTGGAGTTACTGAACAGTCTGCACTGGGGAAGAACCTTGGAAGACAAGACACAGAACTCAAAGCTAAGGTGCATCCAGTAAAGTCTCATCATAAACACTTAGACAGCTGCTCTGATATCGGTCAGGAGACCAGCAGGAATGTTCTGACACAGCTGTGGCTTCTGGGCTATCTTGGAGAGCAATCCCAGTGGAAAGAACTACAGTAGCCAATGCTAGACATTTTCTCTTGGAATCAACACAAGAAACACAACGCCAAAGCCAAGAAAGTGGCTTCATTTTGACAGCCCAGGGTTTGATCCAGACACGAAAGAAGAAGAACACAAGAAATGGTATTTCATGTTCTTGGGTAGTTGCCCAGATAAGATCCAGGACCCCCCATCTAGGGCGTATGGAGAGATCTCAACCCCTCCAGTACATGGATAAGGCGGTCCATGGATTCTCTTGCCTCAGCCTCAACCAGGGGCCCCTTCTAAGATGCCCTGGCAGGGGGAAGGGCTGGTGCACATCATGGCAAAGGAAGGCAGAGCTTGATCATGGAGAAGTTGCCCCACAGCTCTGACGTGATCACACTGTCTGCTTTGGGTAGAGCAAAGTCCCAGCGGAAGGCCCCAAAAGAATGGCAGAGGACCCAAGCTACCGAAGGGGAGGTGAGAAGGTTTGGCTCAATGACGCCCAGCTTACCTGACAATACTGCAGTCTGTGGGGTAGGGAGGAGGTGGGGTGCAGTGGGAGGTCGACGGCATGGAGAGGGAAGGGGGCAGTGTCTGTGTGGGGCTGAGGCCATTCATGTCCCCAGCCATGGCCATGTGGGTCCCCATCATTGGAACTGTGCAGAACAAGGGAGAACAGGAAATAAACTTCACTCAAAGAAAGGGACAGAAGGAATGAGAAGGCAGCACCAACAGGGAACATCTCTGTTCAATCACCTGGTTTTGTTTCCCAGTCTAAAAGATGGACAACATGAACCCCTAATGCCTCCACAGGACTAGAAACCTGTTTTGACTCCTATCCCTTGTTCTCCCTTGGCCTCTTTCATTCCAAATGACCATTCTCCCACCCCTCCAAGACCCATTGGATCTGAAAGCAGGAACCAGAGCCCAGAAAACCGATTCATTGGGCAGGTAATGCCATCATTGTGCCAGTGGCAGCTTCTCATCTGCCTTCCAGATGTAGTCATATTAGCAAAACATGAATCGTAGTGTGATGCATTTTCTTTGAGATTCTAAAAACCTCTAAAAAGTAACATTTCTAAGCTCTGGAATCGGGGGGCGGGGGGCGGGGGCGGCATAACTCAGATACCTTAACTCCAAGTGTCACCAAACTTGGAGAGGGTTGAGAGAAGAGTCAACAAAAGGCTCTCTCCAATTTTAGTGCAACTCGAGGTGGCCCCCTCCCAAATTACTCATTGAATTTCCCCCAGAGCAGCCTAAGGGGGCCTAAGACTTTTGCACAGGACTGTACAATCAATACAATCCTTCTCACATGCTAGGCTGCAACAACTTATCTTCAGATGAAATCCTACAGGCCCTTTGGGAGCTGGAGGACTCTGCTGTTTTTGTGGCAAACCTTGGCACTCTAGGTGTTCTTGGACTTCCATTCCCAGAAGCCCAAGTCTCTCTGAATCCATGTGAATGGGTTTCCTGTGCATAGTACACACAATAAACCCATTTGCGTGGATTTTCAGGGACTTGGGCTTCTGGGAATGGCAGTCTAAGAACACCTGGGGTGCCAAGGTTCCCATCGCTGCCCTAACACAATGAAAACCCCTCTGAGTCAGGGCTTGTTAATCCTCGCTGCCAACTTCAGGCTCCAAGGCCACTGCTCGGCTACTGCCAGGACCAAGCTTGTGGGACATTGAGAGCAGCCAAGGGTCTTACTGTTGGCTCCCATGCTGTCGGGTAGAGAGGTGGGCGTCAGGGCATTGCGCTGCTGGGGGTTGATGAGCTGGCTGACAGAGGGCAACTTGTTCATGCTGTTCATCTTGCCGAGTGGGGGAGAGCTGGAGCCGTACGGCGACTGAGACTGGAGCGAATTCCTGGAAGGCAAGCGAAAGAGGATAAATTTCAAGGACCAGGTGGGAAATGGCGACATTGTCCCAAAACAGCTCAAAGTATGGGCAGGGGGTTGGCATCACTTTCTGGCTGCTGGGTTCATCTCTGGTGCTCTTCTTCTTTTACATCCAAAGAGCCAACATTTATTTGCATCTACAGACATTTCTGTGGTTATGTGGCAGGCACGACTAGATGCCGGAGTGCACAGAACACTATTACCTTCCCATCAAAGTGGTACCTATTTATCTACTTGCAATTTCTTGCTTTTGTCCTTCCAGTTGTCAAGTTCAGCATCTTAACCACTAAGCCACCACAGTCCCCTAACCAAAGATACATATGTTCTAACTATAAATTAAACTGAACAACACAAACAAGACATATTAACATCTATATCCTAAAATTTTGTAAACATCCCTTACTTTCTTAGAATTGCTTTATTACAAAAGGGGAAAAAAAAGAAAAATCTTTATTCATTCTCAGAAAGAATAAATCAAGCCAGCAAAGTGACTTTTTAAAAGTAATCCACATTTTAACGTGTTTAGAAAATAACTCAACAAACTGCCTCGCCACTTTCCAATGGTCTACCTAACCTTTTCTAGGGACAGGAGAACAATCAGGACTGGTAAGAGAATGGCCTAAATCATTTCATTCCAAGTGCCCCTAAAATGCCCTTAAAAAGTAGCCTTTATAAGTAACTGGGAAATGTTCCACTTGTTGTGTGACATTTGATGCATAATGAGGTTGCATCCTTGTTTCCCTGCACAAAGACCTTTCTTGTAGCTTGTGGCTCTCGAGGGCTTTGCACCCAGGAGCGCCAGGCAGCCTTCAGTCTCGCCCCAGCCAGGCAAGACCTGGAGGTTGTTAGCTCAAGGTCTCCCTTGCTCGAAAGCTCTAGGGGTCGGTATTCATCTCTATTTAAAGTCAAAAACCAGCCTTGTCTGTGGCAGGCCTGACTAGATGCTGGAGTGTGTGGAATGCTGTTACTTTTCCTGCCAAAGTGGTCCCTATTTATCTACTTGCAATTTCTTGCTTTCAAACTGCTAGGTTGGAAGGAGCTGTGACAGAAATGGGAGCTCACTCTATCACCTGCCCTAGATCCCCCTATTCATACACCTTAGATCGTTAAATGGATTGCCAAGGTGAGCAGCCTAAATCTGGCCCTATTTCTAAAGCCACACAGTACAGGGAAGGGATTGGAGAGAGAATTTTTTTCTTCAGTTACTTCTTATTACAGTATTTTTAAACAGTTGGACTGGATGGAACCTGAGAGTGAAGGAAGAAAGAAACTGAAATTGGACTCTTTGTCATATCAACACTGAGGAAGTGGCCGACTCTTCATGATTTAATATCTCTACAGGAGGATGCTATAAACAATTCCATGTCCCAAATCACTACATTTACTTCCAATGCAGATGGCTGGAGATTTCACTTCTGTCCCTTTTCAAAGGATTTACCAACATTTGCAGGTCACCTATTTGAAGCAGAAAGAACCTGTGCTCTGAAAAATGTGAATGCAGGAGTAAAATGAAATGAAGTGATTCTTTTGTCCTCAATAGGAACCCAGTTCATTTCACCCACTGCTTTCTTTCTGCCTTAAGAATCAGTGGCTTTCCCAGGTCTTTGAGATGGAAGATCCCTTAGACCAGAAGCTCTGAGAAATCAAACCTGCAACCCTCCACCCTCTCCACTAGGCTGGGGGTTCTCTCCAAGCAGTTGACGTCTCCCCACAAATCGTTTGGAGGGTTGGATTTACATTGGGGTGCATATTTATATTGTAAGAGCATTTAAGGGAGAGCAGTATCCCTCACTCCAGCAATGCAAGGGATACTTCCGCGGCCTCTGGCATCCATGGTAGATGGCATCAAAGAGTTCCTGCCTCTTAAGAGTCACAAAGGTATTGCAGATCCAGGGTTATTTGTTGTACTGTTTGACAGAGAGACTATAGACCAGAGAAAGTTGTCAGCAAAGCAGTAGTTTTGGATGGCTCCAGAAAGTAAGCCAAGCTAAGTAGTGGGGGGGATGAACACGGCTACTAAAAAGGTTTACTATGCATTGCTTTATTTCCCTTTATTTTGAGTGTGTCTGGTACACCCTCTCCACAACCGTTCCCAGTGTCTTTGGGCTTATGTGCCTAAGGCTGGTAGGAGCAGATCAGATCAAGAGAGAGTAACAAAGGGAACTGGGACACAAATCTTCATTTTCACTTCAAGGAGAAGGAAAATAAATAACAAGGACAGACAGACAAGCAGGGAAGGCAAAGAAGCCACTCGAGGTTAAACCAAGATGTCAAAGTTTATTGAAAACCAGCACCACACTCTCAGAGAGGAAGACCAAAAGGAAAGGAAAGGAGGCATAATTTTCAGGATGAAATCTTACAGGATTGGTTTAAAGGACAGCTGTGGCTTCCCAGCAAACACATTTCATCTTAGTTCTTCCCCATGTTTTTGTGCAGAGAAGACACGGTAAGCAAATTTAAGGTGCCACCAGTGAATGGGTTACAAAACCTAACAAGAGTAAGTAATGGAATCATTTTGAACCTGGGCAGGCCAATCCACAGCCCTTTCCATTCCTAAGTGCCTCATAGAAAGGAGTAACACCATTACATCTGGGCAGCAAGACAAGTGTTTTGCCAGGGCTGCTCCCTTAAGAGATTGTGTGTTGCCTCCACAGCTGTGCATCCATGTAATTATGGTAAAAAAAAAACACCAGGAGACAATCTGACCTTCTATCCATAGTATTACATTGGCTCTCACAGACTGCAGACAGACCTATTGCAGCTCATGTATTACACATATTGTGCAAAAGTGCAAGGGTCAATGGATGCCCAACCCTTGGTTACAGAAGGCCATGTTCCCAAGTCAGTCTCTTTCTAGCATAACCTAGGGCCGTGACGGTGAACCTTGGCACTCCAGGTGTTTTTGGACTTCAATTACCAGAAGCCCAAGTCCCTGTGAATCCACATGTGTGTGGATTCACAGAGGACCTGGGTTTCTGGGAATTGAAGTCCAAGAATAGTTTGAGTGCCATGGTTCACCATCACTGATCTGGGGTAGGTCCACTGGGTAAGTCTTCACACTTTCCTTTGAGTCAGACAGCTGTGGTCCTTCCACACTAGGAATATGGATCACATCGATTCTCAGTACCCAGTTAGTCTGTGAATCATGACTAGGGTGCTCAAAATTTCTCCCAACCTAAATTTCTCTCTGGATTTGGGAGTATTTAAACTACCAAATCCCACTCCACTACTTTGAGTACTGGATGTGGGTGACTCAGATTAATATGCATGGAATAAACCACAGCACAGCACAAAAAGGGGATATCTTGATATAATTATATGCATCATCTCTCTCTGTCTTTTAAAAAATTGTGCAATGGCAAATTCAAAACCAACATCTCAATACTAAACTCTACTCTAGCACCAAGAACGTAAGTGAAAGAGTTGTAGTCTGCCTTTCAACAACTGCTCCATTAACACCCTCTTCTTCCTGATCTGGGCATTTGCCCATGCACCAGCAAAGATGTTAAAAGGAAACTTCCCACTTGAGCGGCCAAGATCCATTCAAAATCTGCAGTGCCCCCAAATCAAGAAAACTCTCTATTACTTTAAGCGGATACAGCATGACTGCCTTTGGCAAACCAGGTAGAAAAGTTTTGAATTAAGTGCCAAAGCGAAATCCATACTATAAGTGCTTCTGCCCATTTAAGAATGTCCTCACAATGTCCAGCTGCCCAGCAGGAATGCAATTTTTCAGTTCTATACATCTTTCATGGCTCTGACCCGCATTCTAAGCACTTCAGGGTTGACAAACAATGGAAGAAAGTTTTCAGTCATAAGCCTGTGTCTCAGTTGTCAGTTGCTTTCCTGTCTCAACAGGTCAAGGTGCATCTTCTCAGTTATGCACGAAGGCTGAGGCCTGCTCAGAAGGAACCATGGATAATGCCCTTCACAAAGACAGGAAAAGTGTGGGCAGAGGAGGAGGAGGAGAGCAGCAACTGTGACAGAAATGGAGGAGGACAAAACTGTGGTCCTGGTCCTCACGATGTCACACCTAAACCCAAAGCTGAGCCTTCAGCAGCTTAGCCTCCGTGCCTTGAAAGGGTTTCTCCTCTGCCCCATTTGAACTGAGCCATTTTACTTGGCTACCGTTTCCCCTTCATGCTTTCGGTTCAAGAAACGGGGAGTTGAATGAACGTCTCCTCACTCTTGTTTTTAGGAGTAGACAGAAGGGTTTGGGACCCCCGAATGTCGGAGGACAGCTTCATTTCTGAGAGGTTGCTCCTGAAGCAGGCTGAGAGAAGACTGCAGAGAAGGAACAGAGAGAGAGAGAGAGAGAGGAGAAAAAGTGAGAAGCCAGTCCCAAAGAGGAATACCTTCATGATTGCTGGCCGGCCAAATGCTTTCAGGGTTTCTGGACACCCATTTCCTAATCTCTTCAGGGGAGAAGTGCCCTAGTCACAGAGATGGCCAAAAGTCACTACCCTACACAGTCTCCTGTCCCTGTGCATCAGAAAGCTGAGCATGGCCTGGGGATTTCTTCCATAGATGTTTTCCCATCCGCTGCTGGGCATCCAACTCACAACATGCCACCATTCTGTTTTAAACAAAGCCTCGATTAAGTCAAAGCTGAACACTCCAATGTAATCCTTTGGTTTATAGTACAGTTCTACAAGCCAATGAGTTTCTCCAGCTGCAGGCCAAGCTGAAAGAAATCTGGCTTTAGAACACGAGCTTTACCAAGTCGTTTAAAGCATACAAAGCAAACTCGCTTTGAGAGTTAGTGACTAGCCAGGAGATATTAGCTGCTGACTGGAGAGAATATCTTGAAGTGTCTGAATCCACCTCAAGGCTAGAGAGTAGGGCGTCAAGAAGCGCGATCCCATCAAGCCAAGAACACCCAATTAACTTGTCTCAGTCTAGAGCTTGCTAGGAGGGAGCAGAAGATGGCTACTTGGTTTGTGATGGGTGTGAGAACCCCTGAGCATGGGAAAGTTACCGTATTTGCTGGCATATAAGATGCATCAGAGTATAAGATGCACCCGATTTTTAATACACATTTTAAAGGGAAAAATTAATTTTCTATATTTTCCCATGACTTTCCAAAATTACCTCCAGGAGCCAAGAGGAGTGGGGGTGGGAAGAGCAGGCTTCTTTGAAGCCCGGTTCTCCACCATCCCACCACCAGCTAGGGAGAGTGAGATGGAGGGAAATGGAGGGTTCTTTGAATCCTTTGCAGGTGTGTGTGCGTGCGTGTGGGTGGGTGGGGGTGACTGAGTGAGTGAGTGAGTGGTGAGGGTGGTTTTAAAAATAGCCCTTTCCTGTCTCCAGCCACCAATCCTCTCTTGACACTGAACTGCACCAGCGAAGGGGTGGGGGTGGGGGTTGGAGGCACTTGTTACCAGCATATAAGATGCACTCAATTTTTCGAGCATACCTGTATTTTAAGGGGGGGGGGAGTGTGTCTTATTCACAAATATGGTACTTTCTAGGATGATTTCTCTCAGTATCTACCAATCAATATGGTTAAGTGGAAGATCATGGGAGCTGTTGGTTTAAAAAGGAGTATTTCTAAGCAAGGCTATTATGAAAATCATGAGAGTTGTGCCCAGCATGTGGTGAGAAAATCCAGCTGTTGTGTTTTGGAGGTGCAGTCCAGAACGTGTGATGCACGGACATCCTAGTATTTGATACAAGGCAGGTTGCATCCTGGCTACCAGCTGGGGTTCAGGTTTCTTCACACATTGCATCAACTGAAACTATCCTTAATGAAACGCAGCAAAATTTGGCTGAATATGAAAAGAAGCCTGATGCAGATGATTGGATCCTGTTAAAAGGACGTCTCTGTTTCTTCCCCAAGGGGAGTGGCAGGATTCCAATGGAAGAGATCTTTGGCTTCAAATAGCAGCATGGTTGGGAAATGTTCTCATTTTACCCCAAAGGAGATAGGGAGCCATGCCATCCATCAGTTGGTGAACTCAGATTGATGGGATGAGATCTTGACTCTACATCTTATCTTCCACTGAACATTCCAGCATAAGGGAATTATGTTTACAAGAAGCAAAATCTCAAAGTTTAAGGGGAACTGCAGTCATGAAGGTATTTCCTGACACACAGAGAGACAGAAAACGACACAGAGAGGAACAGGTTGACTTAGAACAACGCAAGGGGGAAAGGGTTACAATAGGAACCTTTTGGGTTACAAAAGGAACATTTCAGCAAGCTTTTCTCTTTTGATTCAGATCTAAATGTTGCAAAGAATGCTTGCACACATTCAGCTTTGGTTATCTCACCTTAACAACGCACTTCAACTTTCAAGTGCCACAAGAGTGCTTGCTTCCATGCAAGAGTATGCCAGGGAACCACACTTTCATTCATCACGGAGTCCATTCACACAATTCATGCTGCCTGTCTCTGAGGGAAACAAGCATGTTTTCCCTTTGAGAAACCAAGCCACCTCTCAGCACAAAGCAAATAGGCTGTTTGCTTAAAAAATAAACCATGCAAATGAACTTGCCAATGCTTCGAATCATTAGATGCCCATGCCAGAAAGATGCAACCATTATTATTCTGTTTTTTAAAAAATGGCTTTCCTTCAAATGTTCATGTGAAGAACAACACAAAATACTGAGAACAGTTGTGGGCTTCCTCCACTTTATTTGCAATTCACCTCCTTAACCCTAGCACAGTGGTGGCCAACCTTGGCACTCCAGGTCTTCTTGGACTTCAATTAATTGATGCCCAGGTTCAGCACTCCTGCTGGTCTGGGCTTCTGGGAGTTTCCAGGGCAATCTCGGCCAGATTTGCTCAAAAGTGAATTGAAAGAGATCAGGGATATAGATTGCCTGAGCGAGGAATCCATAGGGGATCTCATGAGGTGAGGCATCTTCAGGAAAATAAAAGTTATCTTTCCCTGTTTTGCACGTTTCCTGTTAACGGCAGTCGTAAAACCTGAGCAGGTTCCAGTTCCCCAATTGGGTGAATGTGTCCTGACAGATATTGTGTTCCAAGGCATGACTTCAACTGTCCTATGACAAACTGCATAGCTACGGCCTAGATATCACAACACAATGTTCCTTGCAAATACTACATTCTTAATGGTAGGATAATTTAGAATAACTGATTAAGAATTAATCAACAAAATAACTAATTAGAAAATACTTTTTTTTTCCTAATGAGCATTATCTAATAAGACAGCTACAGCAAGTCAATAAATATTTACAGAGGTTTTGAGGGAGAAAAATAACTCCCTGTGCTCTACCTCTCCTGATTTATCTCATCTGTGGGGTGATGGGATTTGTAGTCCTCAAGTGCAATGGCATTTTAGGCAATACAGTATAATGATCCCTGGGTTTAACAGGGACTGAGTGATGTTTGCGGAAGCCATTTGGGGTTTGGGTAGGGTTGTTTTCCAGGATCAAGTCAAAGCCCTCCGAATGATCCTTGTTGTTGTTGTTGTTGTTGTTGTTGTTGTTGTTGTTGTTGTTGTTGTTGTTGTTGTTGTTGTTGTTGTTGTTGTTGTTGTTGTTGTTGTTGTTGTTGTTGTTGTTGTTGTTGTTGTTGTTGTTCAGTCGCATAGTCAAGTCTGAACTTTTGCAACCTCATGGACCATCATACACCAGGCGCCCCATCCTCCACAACCCACTTTGCTCTTCACTCATTGCATCAACAATGCATCTAGCCATCTCATCTTTTGCCACCCCTTCCCCTTTTGCCTTTAATCTTTCCCAGCATCAAGTGAGTCCTTTCTTCTCATTTGGTGTCCAAAGTACAGTCAAACCTTGCATAAAGAGTGCCTCGCTTAAAGAATAACTCGCTTAAAGAGCAGAATTTTCTCTGAATGTTTGCTTCGCTTAACAAATAAAACCAACCAAAAATTTGCTTAACAAATAAATTGGGAATCGCAATCCCCCCACAATTGGTCATTTACAATGGTGTTTCGCTTAAAGAGCAATCCTGTGGAACGCATTATGCTCTTTAAGCGAGGTACAACTGTACTTTAGCTTCATCTTTAATATTTGTCCTTCCAAGGAACATTCAGGATTGATTTCCTTCAGGGCTGACTTATTTGTTTTCTTTTCTGTCCAGGGGACTCTCAAAACTCTCCTCCAGCACCACATCTCAAAGGCATCAGTGCAGTTAAATCCTTTCGTCCCACAAAACACAAGCACAAAGGACACTCATGCTAGATTCATGGATGCTTAAGGATCACACCGAGATCATGCCTTGCTAAAGAGCAGCATAAAGCCAAGGTTTCTATGCAGACATCCTCCTGCTCTCCTCCCGTCTCTCTGTCCCTCAAGACACTTCCTATGCCACCTTTCCCAAAAACCCACACTCACTGTTTCTGCAGCAGGTGTTGTTGCTGTTGCTGCTGCTGCTGCTGCTGCTGCCGGTAGGTTTCGATCGTGTGCTGAGGAAGATACTGCATGAGCTCCAAGGATTCCTTGATCTTCAGGAGCATTTCGTATGTCTCCCGGCCTCGCACCTGGACAAAAAGCAGGAGCAGAAAAGGAAGAGGGGTTTCAGAACATCTGCCTTTCCTGGGAAGCAGGGCTTGTCCCTCTACCTCACGGGTGGCCAAGCTTGGTGATCTAGGTTTTCTTGAACTTCAATTCCCAGAAGCCTTGATCAGCAGGTGTGTTGACACTTGGAGACCAAGGTTGGCCACCCCTGCTCTACTTGGTCAATGTCCCAATGTCTCTTCCTAACCAGCCATGGAGAGGCACACGGAGAAATGCTCAAAGAGAGCATCCTGGGAAACACTATGGCTAACCTTGGTAAGATCAAGGTCTTCCTTGCTCAAAAGCCAGTCATGTCCCACTCTAGGGGTCGGTGCTCATCTCCTTTTGCAGCCATAGAGCCAGCACTGTCTGTGTCTGCAGACGCTTATGTGGTCATGTGACAAGCATGACTAGAGGCTGAAGCACATGGAACACAGTTACTTTTCCTGCCAAAGTGGTACCTGTTTAACTCTTTGCAATTTATTGCTTTTGAACTGTTAGGTTGGCAGGAGATGGGGCAGACAATGGGAGCTCACTCATCATGCAGCACTTGGGTCTTGAACTGCTGACCTGTTGACCTTCCAGTCATCAAGTTCAGCATCTTAACCCCTAAGCCACCACAAACATGGTAGCTGGGCTTAATTCACAGGTGCTACCAACCCTTTCTCCTCTCTGTCAGGGGCTCCAGCCTAGCCATCAGAGGCAGGGAGTTGAGGGTCATCTCTAAGTTAGAGGCACTCAAACCCTGGCAGATATTCTCCTCACTCAAAAACTTCCCCAAAGCAACTCAACCCATGAGGTCCTTCTAGTCATTGAAAAAGGTGAGTAAATGCAAAAATGAAAATGCAGCTACAGTAAAACACCGGATAACGATTGGATCGGATAACACTAAAAATCGGATAACACCAAGACTTGTGGAACCAAGTTTTAGCGTTATCCAATGGTTTACTGTACTTATATACACCACCCCACAGTGCCAATGCATTATCTGGGGAGGTTCACGAGATAATTAGCATTTTGTCCTGGCAAACTGGATACTCATTTTACCAATCTCAGGAGGATGGATGGCTGAGTCAACCTTCCGCTTGCTGGGATTGAACTCAGATTGTGAGCAGAGTTTTGGTAACACTGTGCCACAGGGTCAACAGTGGGTGAAATGTGTTTCAGATGTCAGGTTAATAGAGCAGCTGCATTAATCAAGAATGTGGGAAATGATCTGAGACTGGCATGAGTCCGAGAGGCTGTGAGACTCAGCCCACATAATAAAACCTTCTCCCAGCCTGGCCAACATCCCTAAACAGAGAGGATCAAAAAAGTGGCCTGTGGGAAAGAGCTCCTGTCACTTACGGGGAGGTACAACAGCTCATCATCCGGCGTGCGCCGTTTTTTGACGGATGCCATCTGGATGCCGTGGGTGCTCTGTCGGAAAGCTGGTCAAATGCAAAGCAGAGAAGCACATGCCATGTTAAATCTAAGGAGCTGCTTAGGCAGCACAAGAAGGGCCAGAATTCTCCCTTTCAACCAACTCTGCAAACATTTACTCCTGCTTCTGCTTAAAGGGGTTTATCTCAAGGCCCAGGGAAGTCACTCTTTTTTCAACTGAGAGGTCAAGATGGGGAGGTGGTCACCTGTGTTACTAAGCACACACACACACCATGGATTCAGCCACCCCAGGGTTATAGTCTGTCAGCTGTTTCTTGCCCTGCTCCAGGGTCTCCCCTCTGGGTTGTTCCCCTTGAAATGACCTACAGGAACAGTTTGCAGCTGCCTTCCCTGGTGTGATCCTCGTGCGCTACAAACCGTCAAGGCAGCCAGCTGGGCAATTCTCCAAGCATTCTGCCTAACTCCGAGGCTTGCAGGCTGTTAACCCCTGTCCAGCCCACCCCTCAAAGGTCCTCTGCATAGGAACACCCTTGACTCCAACAGAGCCTTGAGGGAGGGCCCTGGCCTATGGCTACTTACGGCGCTTCGTACCGTCTCCATTCTTTGTGCTGTCTGAGACTTGCTGCTTCCGGATGCTGTCCTCATCCGCTTTGCGGTCCCTGCCTGGGCAGGCGCAGATCCGGGCCTCAAAGCACCGGCGGCCCAGAACTTGGCCGCTGTGGGAGAAAGAAATTGGGACGGTGTTAGCTCTGCCCTATGGAAGACTTGGGCCATAAAGCAAATACTTACAACACTGGCAAAATGGGGAGGTTTGCCACAAAGAGTCTTTGCTTCACTAAAGTTATCACTAAAGTCACTTCAGTGAGAAGGGTGGTAGAGAAATACAAATAAAATCTGGTGCCTGCAGCATCACCCCACCCACCAGCCCCCAACCATAGGATGGGATGTCCCATCAGCAAAAGGATTATGTACTGTTATGAAAATGATTATGAAAATGATGTAATATTAGTAATCTTAAGTACTGCATTCCTCCTGTCACTGATTTCAGCCATTGTTCTGCACATGAAGTGTCTTGTTTCCACCCTTCCAGTAAATCCCGCATGGCAGAGATGCCATCCTGGGCAGGAATTGTGACAATCCTGCATAGGCTGGTATTTCTTGCAAAAAAACCAAAAGAGAAAGAATGTCCATAGACATTTTGAATTTAGAGACATCAAATTGCAAACAAAAATTTGTATTGTCAAAGCAATAGTATTCCCTGTGGCAATGTATGGTTGTGAGAGCTTGACCATTAGGAAAGCTGAACGCAGAAGAATAGATGCCTTTGAAATGTGGTGTTGGAGGAGAGTTTTGAGAGTCCCCTGGACAGCGAGGAGAACAAATAGGTCAATCTTAGAAGAAATCAACCCTGGCTGCCTCTTAGAAGGAGCCAAAGTACTTTGGACATCAAATGAGAAGAGAAGATTCACTTGAGAAAGCCTTGATGCTGGGAAAGGTGGAGGGCAAAAGAAAAAGGGGGCGGCCAAAAATGAGATGGCTAGATGGTATTGTAGACACAATGGGCACAAAGCTGAGTGAGTTGAGGAGGATGGTGGAGGACAGAAGATCACATTTCCCTAACTGGGATTCAGGAAGCCAGCCATGCATATTGTAATTATGATCGTGGGAGGGGGGCACCCTAGAACTTAGAGTTCAAATTCTTAGCTTTCAACCTTTCCTGGTTGCCTGCCTTCCCAGCCCAATATGACTGAGACAGACCATCTCTTATTGTAACGAAGCCTCTCGCCATGGCTACTTACTCTCTGGTTTCAAGAGTCACAATGATAAGAATCGGGCGCCGGTTCATGCCCCCAACGCAGCTGCTGTTACACATGAAGTTGTACAAGACTGTTGTGAATTCAGTGCCAACCTGAGTGGAAAGAGACAAAGAAGTTACTTTGTTTGGACTTTTAGCCTCTGGCTCAATCAAGGTCCTATAAAACTGATGTACCCCATTTCATGTGTGACAAATGCACTTATGAAGCTTCGAATTTTAGGTTTGAAAATGAATTAGCTGAAGTTAAGGGAAGACATTTAACCCCTCTGCCTGTTGCATTCCAGAAGACTTCAGGAAGAGTATTTGCAATACAGTACTAGACTTTTTCCCTACAGCATACCATAAAACAATGGTGAGCCTTGGCACTCTAGGTGTTCCTGGACTTCAGTTACCAGAAGCACAAGTCAGCACTCCTGCTGGAGAGCCAAGGTTCACAATCACTGGCATGAATTATCTCATTACCTCCAGTGGTGCAGAGAACCTTCAGTCTTCCATATGATGTTGGACTTCAAATCCCAGAAACCCCAGCTATGAGTGGCAATGGTGAAGGCTTGTGGAATCTGTGACCCAAAACCCCTGGAATCCCATCCTTTCTATGACCCAATGATGGAAAGGAGGAAATGTTAAAGGACCTCATGTTTCCACTTCTCACCTGGGGTGGCTCATAAGGTACAAGGACACTCTGCCTTCCAGTGATAGGGTCTTCCACATACTGGGCATGGCTGTTTCCTTCAACTCTGATGAGGTGACTGGGAGGTGCGATTTGACCTGTTGGTCCATGGAGAAGAAGAATGAAGCCAACAGGAGACACAGCCTTTTGCATTAAAGATAAAACTAAGAGCAGAGCTAGATAAGCAGAGCACAGTAAAAATAAGTGATGAAATGTTTTCTCTTCAGAGACACATTCCTTCAAACCTTGCATGTCCATACAATGTGACTTGCAAACAAAGTCCATTTTTACCTCTCAAGGACCAATTGCAAAAAAAAAGAAAGAAAGAAAAGCAGCTAATTTGCAGCTTTCAGAGCTGGTTTCTGCCAGGATTGACTTGATGGTACATAATTATTTTTATAAGAGCTGAAGAAAATTTGTGCTATGACTTTTTTTTTTAAAAAAACTCTTTTTATCTCTTAAGGGAGCTATATTTTGAATAACATTTTACTATCTGTATCTCCTGAAGAAGACAAATCAATATGGATGTCTTAAAACTGAGTCTTAATATTTCTTGCTCCAAAGCTCCTTCATCTGAAGGCATTTTTTGATTTCATCTTAGTAAAATCAATTCCAAGGGATTCATATTCAAGTTGTGCTAACGGCCACCCACTGTCCATTTCATAGCTGAATACCATGCAACAGAAACACTGCCCAGCAGCTCAAAGAGAAACCTATGGACTTGATACTGGGACCTCTTCACCTAAGCAAGTACATATTTCCCACTGTAGATCTTGAAGGTCACAGAGGAACTCATCAAAGATCTCAAGATCTTAATCTATGTAGAGACAGAAAAACTCTGTTTGGATTTACCCTCATTGAATTCCCGGCTGAGCTCATGATTGGGGCATCGCTTCACCACTTCTGTGACATGCTCTGCTTTCTTGTACACCGGCATGGCACGGATGACAGCACCTTGAGGTGGCGGCGTCATCACCTTGATTTGGATTGGACACGTCTTGGCAATCTGGCAGTACAGTTTCTTCAGTTCCGTTGAGTACTATAATGGGGTGGAGAGAAAGGCCAAGTCAGAAGGCAAACACCAAAGACAATCACCAGGAACAGATTCTAGATAACAGGCAAGGAACCCCTGGCAATGGCACTCAGAGGCCCTCCAGAGGGCATTCCCCCTTACTGTGTTGTTTGAAAGCTTCCTAGTTTTCACATGGTGTTTTCCCTTGTTCTAAAAAGGTTCCCAAGCTTCTCCTAGGGCTATAGGAGTTATGATGGACTAAATGAGGTCTGATATTTCTCAGTACTAACCTTCTGCCTTTTGGCCCTGCTTCCCCCTGGGAGGCATCTCCCCCTCCCTAGAGAACACTTCTGAAAGTCAACCTGAACCTCACAGTGAAAGATGTCCCTCTTTTTCCATTCCTTAGGTAATCCAAAGGCTGTGGAAGTGACTTGACTTTGGGGAGCAGACTAGTGTTTCTTTCTTGGCAGCCAAGAATGTTTCTTGCCAACAACTTCACCCTATAGGGAAGTCATTGTGGCCTGGAACCTACATGGTAGTGGGCCAGGATACTTAAGAGACCGCCTCACCCCAAGAACATATGTCTGTCCCACCAGAGCGGACTGGAGAGGCTCCTTGGTCGTGACATCACCTAGAGAGGCGCACCTCTCTAGCACTAGAAGGAGGGGCTTCTCTGTGTCTGCTCCAGCCCTATGGAACCTCCTGCCAACCAATTTGCTTCTTTGGACAGACTTGCTGTCCTTTAGAAAGGGTGTGAAGACCTGGCTGGTGGGGCAGGTGTGGGGTACGGGCCAGTCGGTCATTCAAGCTGGCTGGCTCATTTGACTCCCCCATCTCCCCTCTCCCTTGTGTTTTTAGCTGTGTCTTTTAATCTTTTTATTTTAAAATTTTAACTTTTTACTTCTGTTTGTGATGGGTGGGTATTTTATTGTGGGTTTTTACTATTGATTATGTTTTAATTGTTGTCAGCCGCCCGGAGTCATTTGTGAGGAGGGCAGCATAGAAACATGATTTTAAAAAATTAAAAATAAATAAACCTTGCTGGATGATCATTGCAGTGAGTCTGGAAGCTGCAACCTCAGTATACCAGGAGGGCTTCAGGGTGGGAAAGATTGGTCTAGAGCAAAGTTTCTCAACCTTGGGTCCCCAGTTGTTCTTGGACTTCAATTCCCATAAGAATAAGGTTCCATTTATTTTGAGAAGTGCAGGGTCGTGTCCATTCATTCTATTGAGCAAGTGATTCAACATTTGAGAATCCTGTGTAGCAAGGCTTCTACTACCTCTCTGCACAAGAGGAAGTCCCTTGGGATTTCAGTGGGCACTCTCTGCAATCTCCCCTTGCACATATGTATGACAAAAGAGCATTGTACTTCACTAGCATTCCACATGATTCTGGCTTTATTTTTAGAGAGATCAGTCAAAATATCACATTCCCATAAATGTATCCTATTCAGTTTAAGCCACCGATCTGTGGCTGTGGCACAAGTTGCTGATACTTAACCAAAATGTCTTGGTTTTGGTGATTTTCCAAGTATGGTCATACCAAAATTCTTTACTGAACTATCCCCCTGCATAAGCGAGATCTCCCATCTTGCCAGAAAAAACTTCATTTCCCCATGTTATTTTGTCCTTTCCGTTCAACTTACTGCTGCGCCAAATTCTAATCAGCAAATCCTACACAGGAGAGATACCATTTTGTGTAGGAATTGTAACAACCCTGTGTAGCTGAGTGTTTCCCCTGGCCTGTCTAAGAAAAGCCTACATAAGAAACAGTCTACTGGGTGAAGGAACAGTAATAGCACTGAGCTGTGTTTTGCTCCTACCTAGCAGGTAAGTCCTATGCAGGAGGGCTGCAACTCAAAGCAGGATTTGAAATAATGTTGTACAGTCTGCTATTCCTTCCAGAAACAAATGACACCAAAAGGACAGAGGAATCTTGTTTCTTTTCCTGCTAGCTCTCTTAGAGTAGAAACTCATACACAGAGAAATCTCGCACAGAGAGGAGTAAATTTCCCCCACTTTGGTTTCTCTGCAATAGATTCACACATTGCTAAGCTTTGGACAGTGCATGGAATGCCAGAACTACTTCCATTTGCTTCACTCATGCTTAAAACCAATCCATGATTTATCCCTCCACTTTTTAGGCTCTTGCTTATGTTCATTGACATGCAGAACTTGCCACACCTGGAAGCCACAGAGGAAGAGCCAGCAACACCCTATAAGCCTGGTTATTCACAAAGTCCACCTAAGTTCTTAAAAACCAGCTCAAACAGATGGGCCTTTTTTTTTGGGGGGGGGGGGAGGAAACACAGTTCTCACTGGCCATGCTGGATGACATCTCCTTGGAGCTGTGGTCCAAACCTGTCCAAATTTGGTGCTGTGTTAGAACTGGGTTAGGATTGTGACTTCCTAATCAACTGAAAGCACAGAAGACCAAGAATCATCTCCCCATCCCACTGATGAGAATAGGCCAGCCACATCTTCATTATCCATAAAATCAGAATGATTGGAGAATGGGGTTGGAAAGGGCTGATGAGGCTCTCACGTCGAACCCCTTTCTCAATGCAGGAATCCAAATCAAAGCAGATCTGACAGAGGGCTCTCTTGAATGCCTCCAATGTTGAAGCTCTCACCACCTGTCAAGGTTGTTGGTTCCTCTGTCATACTGCTCTAACCATAAAGAAGTTTTTCCTCATATTCAGTCTATATCTGGCTTCCTTTAGTTTGAATCTATTATGACACATCACACAATCCCTTTCCTTTAATTTTATGACCATCTTTCAGCTACGTATTTGAAGAGTGCTATCATGTCTCCACTCACTCTCCTTTCCTCAAAGCTAAACATGCCCAGTTCCATTGGTTTCATTGTTGTATTGCTCTAACAGGGAAGATGCTTTCCCTGATGTTTGTCCTGTATCTGGCTTCCTGCCCATTTTAAAACCTATCTTCACACATCCATAAGAAATAGATATACAGTACAGTCAAACCTCGCAGAAAGAACGTTTCGCTTAAAGAGTAACTTGCTTAAAGAGCAGAATTTTCTCTGAATGTTCGCTTCGCTTAACAAATACAATTACCGGTAACCAAAAACTCGCTTAACAAATAAATTGGGGTTCGCAATTGCCCCCCACAGTTGGTCACTTACAATGGTGTTTCGCTTAAAGAGCAAACTCGTTTAAAGAGCAATCCTGTGGAACGCATTATGCTCTTTAAGCGAGGTACAACTGCATGTGTTTAAAGGAAGAAGGGAAAGGTCAGTTCTGTCTTCAGAGTGTCAAATGTTTTCTGTACTGCCACCAACATTTTGGAGTAGAACTATGGAATGGCAAATCAAAGCACCACAGAACTAAACTTCCTCCGATCCTCACCTTACCCACTCAGTGGCTGTGTAAAGGGTAAAGGTAAAGGTCACCCTTGCTTGAAAGCCAGTCATATCTGACTCTAGGGTTCAGTGCTCATCTCTGTTTATAGCCAAAGAGCCAGTGCTGTCTGCATTTGCAGACATTTTCATGGACACGTGGCAGGCATGACTTGACACAGAAGTGCTGTTTACCTTCCTACCCAAGTGGTCCCTGTTTATCTACTTGCAATTTCTTGCTTTTGAACTGCTAGATTGGCAGGATCTGGGACAGATGACAGGAGCTAATTCTGTCATGCGGTACTTGGGTTTTGAACTGCTGACCTTCCGCTTCCCAGTCAGCTTCTTAACCACTTGAGCCACTGCAGTCCCTGTGTACAAGATGCCAAATGCCTGGAAGTTTGCAAAGCTGCCCATTGTTTTCTCATGACACGGAAAACCCCAGGCTTTGTTGGCAATGGGCAGAATCACTGGCATCCACTCCTTTCCCTCTTGCCCTTTAATTTCTTCCACAAAAATGACAGGAATTGTCTGTTTGCTTGACGAATGGGCCCCAAAGGGGTGCCTGCTGCTTGGCACAGGCACGGTACCAGCTCTTCAAACAAAAGGCTCTACAGAAACCTATGTCCAAAGGTGCCCATCACATCCTGTCCAGAGCATAAACTCTTGGCAAGAGACATCATACAGGTGGGTGGTAAAAATGTAGCCCTGGAAGAGATTAGTGTTCAGATTCAAAAGGCCGGGAAAGGTTTTCCTCCTTGGCAAGATGGGCCCAAAAACATGAATCAGGAAAAAATTAACAAAAGCAGCCCTAAGCAAAACAGGACAAGGGGCTGTCCATTGCATGCCACAACACAAGCCCCACTGGACAACCTTTTCCCCTTCGGCACACCCTGTGGCCCCAAAAAGATTTGGGTCCTCATAGCAAAGGACCCTGTGTAAAGTTTGGTTAAGCCCTTGTTTAACTGTGACAATGTTCAGGTTGCGCAATGCTCCCTCTTTTTTCTCCTGCCCGCGGGCTAAGGATTATGCACACAAAGGATTTACACAGCCTGCGGAAACGGGAGCGTGCCAGCCAGTCAGCCAGGCAAGGCAATTGGAGAGAAAATAAAGAAAAGAAAAGCCAGATCATTGCAACACTGGAAAAGCAAAGAGCAAGCTGCTTGGGTTAAAAAAAAAAAAAACCACACACACACACAACAGGAACAAAACTAAACTTTGCAAGAACATCACAATCTCCCTCCCCCCCCCACACACACACACTCCAGATTTTCTCCTTAATTAACAGGAAGGGAACTAATGGTGTGGTCTAGTGGATGGAGTAGGGGTCTAGGACTCAAGGGACCTGGGTTCAAATTCCTCCTCAGTTGTGGGCAATCACTTTAGGGCAGGGCGGAAAAGGAATAAGAAACTACCCTTTGAGTAGCTTGACGTGCCTCAAAAAGGAAATCAAAAGCCACTTGACAAGACAGGACAGAACAATAACAAATAAAGCCCTAGATGGTCTATATGGACTAAGAAAAAGAAGAAGAAGAAAAGGGGGGGAGCCACCTTTGAGGAATTTGTAAAGCCTCTAAAGAGAGGAATTCAGAGTGGTGGGTAGATGGCAAAAGGAACGTTGAGTCCAACTTAGGCCAACCCTGGGCAAGGTTTCCTAGTTAAAGAGGACTCAGAAGTTCAAACTTCTCTTCTTCCAGGGTTGCTTTACATCCAGGGAGCCCACCTGAGACTATACAGTCTGGTCCCTCTCCTGAGATGTCAACCAAGAAACAAACCAAAAAAAGACAGAAATGTTGTGTACACCTTAAAGACTGAAGGCTATATTTTAACACGAGCTTTCATGGATCAAGTCCACTTTTTCAGACACAGGAGGTGCCCATAACCTTGAAGGACACAAAAGTTGGTTACTACAGTAGATACAATCACAAATCCTGAATGCGCCTTTTTGCGTTTAATAATGATGGAAGATCCCTGATAGATATTCAGATTTATTCCTGTGAAGCTTGGTTCTGTGAAAGCATCAGATGCAAACATAATCATTGTGGCATTACACAATCAGTGATGAGTTGACATTTTCAGAACTTGCATGTTGACTTTGTAGACTATGTTCTGTCAAAAGATACAACACTTGGTAGGTGAAATTGACCTAGGCTGCTGGAAATGAAGGCAATAAGGACATGATTACTGTATTTAAATTTAGTGCTTTGTCCTGCAAACAGGAGAATAGTAGGGGCTATGGATAACTTGTGGTAATGAGTAAGCATCACTGGCCACACTTCTAAAGTGTGTTCTGTAAAGGTTTTTGTTGTTCAGTTGCACAGTTGATTCCGACCCTCTGCGACCCCATGGACCACTGTCCGCCAGGCACTTCTGTCCTCCATCCTCCTCCTCAAGTCATTCAGCTCTGTGCCCATTGTGTCCACAATACCATCTAGCCATCTCATTTTTGGCCGCCCCCTTTTTCTTTTGCCCTCCACCTTTCCCAGCATCAAGGCTTTCTCAAGTGAATCGTCTCTTCTCATTTGATGTCCAAAGTACTTCAGCTTCATCTTTACAATTTGACCATCTAAGGAGCAGTCCGGGTTGATTTCTTCTAATATTGACCTATTTGTTCTCCTCATTGACCAGAGGAAATCACAGCAGATAAAAACATAATAACTGGCATTTCAAATTTGGTAAGGGCCCCAAACCGTTTTACTAATATTCCTACTATTGAGATGGGTATTCAGCATATGCATACATTTTATATATGCTGTGTTTCTCTGGATCCTTCACCCTATAATTTTTCTTTTGCCAGGAAGTCTCAATCTTATGCCTGAACAAGTGGTTTCTTACCACGAAAGTTGACTTTAAAATACAGCAGTTAGTCTTCAAGATACAACAATGTTTTTGTCTTTTTTGTGTTTTGTCTTTTGTCAGACATGCTTGCACAGACTAACATGGCTGCCACTTTGAGAACATTTCCTGGGTGGCTTCAGACTTTCAACTCTTGGCTCCACAGTCAAAATGAGCCATCCTATCCCAGAATTCCCATACAAGCCATGCTGCTTGGGTGCTCTCTTCAAGCTGTAGTCGAAATGTCATGGGTTCAATTGGGGTGTATCAAAGAAGGCATGGAGTGGACAAGGTGGGAAAAGGAGAATTTCCCCTCTCACTTGCAACAGTAAAAGCAGGAGTCTTTATAGAAATTGAATAGTAGGAAATTAAGAACAAACGGACAAATGTCTCCAAACAGCACATAAGGAAACCACGGGGCTCCATGCCACAAGATCGTAATAATTTTGTGTCAGAAATTATTCTGGGTTGAAAGGATTTTTGCTGGAGGAAGTCCGCTCAGGGGACGATGCCCAAATAAGGCTCCTTTCATGTCCCCAAGGTCTTCTTTTCCCACCAAAGTGGCCCCTATTGATCTACCTGCAATTTCTTGCTTTCAAACTGCTAGTTTGGCATGAGCTGGGACAGATGATGGGAGCTCACTCTGTCATGCAATACCCGGGTCTCAAACTGCTGACTTGCCAGCCTTCCAGCTCACAAGGTGAGCTTCTTAACTGCTGAGCCACCACAACAGTAAGGGTTATCAACTTGGATGGCTTCAAAAAGGAGATTACACAGATTTGGAGGGGCAGCACATCAAGGGCTCCTGGTAACACACACTCTATTTCCTGCACACCTCTGTGCATCAGTTTCTAGGGCACATGAACATTCATTTAGTCTGATCCTACATAGCTTTGCTTATGCTCTTCCAACACAAAACCATGGAAATGCCACTGACCCAAAGAGGAAAAGGGACATGTTTCATGCTAGAGAGGAAAAACAGAGTGAAAAACAAGAGGATGAGGGGCAATCAACTACTTCGCTAGCAAACAGCCCACACAAGGACTAAACATGTCCTCAGGGCCTGCTTCTGAGGACTCTCTGGC